>CM061748.1:56490041-59208139 GCA_030979885.1 Lolium multiflorum | reverse complement strand
TTTATTTGATATTACTATTTGTTTACTTCCACCATGTCTCACATTTACAATTTTTAGCAGGCCAGCTTAGGCTACCTCCTAACTAGTTATTTAATTTGGCTTTCCCTTGTTTTAGGAAAAGTGCCAACTAGTTGGCTCTGTGGATATGTGCAGCGTAACTTGTAGGCATTGGAAAACAATGTTGGGTTGGATAACGAAGCCGACGAAGTCTCAGCCACAAGGTGAAGAGAATCCCTGCAAGCGGACGAATCACCATCGTCCATGACTTGGTGAAGAGATCTAACCCCAGGTTGACCCGTAAAGCCAACAACAAGGTAAGCAAGATCAAAAAAAATTGCACATGTCTAGTTTACTTGTTCCTTATTTTCTGGTGTTGGGAAATGCAATCAACATGTATGACAAATAGCAAACTTCCAAAGACTGCAATATTGCTAGAACGAGTTTTGTCCGCAATTATAAACGCTCCAGTCCATTGAATTGGAGTATATATGGGCATTGCACCTAATCATTATTTGTACCAATTTTATGGTAGATTATATATATATATATGTTATCAACAGTAGCGTGAGTAACATTTGTACATGTATTAATACTTAGCACACTATGTTTTGAAGGATGTGTTGAAATTTTTTTTACTCTCCATGTACTTAACACTATGTTCCGTCACAAAAAAAGATATGAACTCAGATGCAGTGATTAAGTAAAATATGCATCATAGTGTTAAATACATGGAGAGTTTCGCCATGAAAAGAAGATATGGTGATGCATTATCACCGTGTAAAATACAAAATATTTGCTACTAAATGGGAGTTGGCGTCGGTGGTACGTTCGCATCTTAAAAGTCAACACCCATCCTTAAAAGCATCCTAACCATATATATCCAATGCCACATATAGCATGTTTCACCACAAAAGATGGTAAGAACTAAAAAAACACCGCAAATGCCCAAAAAAATATTGGGAATTTCACAGTTGATTATCATTTTGTAACTAATCACATCGCATGAAACAAACATAATATTTACTCGATTTTTATTGTATGAATTGCTCCATCCCGCATTATTTACTGTATATTAGAGGACCTTCTCCCTTCCATTGATAGCAATAATCATGCTATCAATTTCCTCGAGGTCGGTCAGAGCGTCGAACCAATCGTCTTGATTCACGTCGTTTCAGATCCATCTTCCTTCATATTTTTTCTTCCTAATGTCATTTGAATTTTACTGATGCATGAGCAGAGCAACTACATCTCCTATGACTATGTCAAAGATTATACCGTGTGGACCTGCTCTTGGAAAACGATCTTGACATAGTTTCTTCCCTGGTAGCCCTTGCCAGGACTCTCCCTGGTTCTGTCGTGGGCCTCTCTCATCAGGACGTAGTCCATGCATGTGCCAATCATGCACGCTTATGGCTCTCCCATGTCGAGGAGCCGATCCACCCTGACTCCCACGTTACATGGTAGTGTTGACATAGTTTTGTAATTTCATATGATTTATGTGATTGGTGATTGATTGATAGTGGATTTTATGTGTAGATGTTGCAGTGGGGAGTAAGTTGGAATTGGTCATGGCATGAGAGTACTACACAACAACTGTGTTTATAGGTGTGCAAACATAGGAGAGCATGTTTGCCTCACCAAAGGCACTATCAGAACCTAGCTGCTGAAGGCTGCAAGGTGAATTTGGATGTCTCATCTAGTTTAGTTTGTGTTTAGCGCGGGGAAGTGATCATCGTTCTCTAACTTAATTTTGATCTATTTCATGATTTACTTGTTGTATTATTATTATTATTATTATTATTATTATTATCATCATCATCATCATCATCATCATCATCATTATCTGTTTCCGCTTTTTGAGTTGATTTAGTTCAACTGTTGAGAATAACTTTATCCGAGGTGAAAAATTAAATGAAAGCGCACTTCCTCTGTAGTGTCATTATTGAGGTCATAAATATTTCATTTTGTATGGATGTCAGATACCATTGACTAGATAATAACATAGTACCTGTTACGGTGGAAAAGCCCCAAAAATAACAACTTATTCACATGTTAAATTTGTTTCCTTTTTCCTAGGACACATAATGTATGATTTTCCACTAAATGATACTGAAATTTGATCAATCTAAACTTAAGCATGTGTATTATTCTTCAATTTATAGTCATCATCACTATTATTTTGATCCCTCTACTATTCTATGAGGGAACACATGCTCTAGATTGCAGTTTGGTTCCTCTATTTGTACATTTTTACTTCAAATGTTTTAGATCTACTTGATGCATATTGTTTTTAACCAATTTGAATTTTACAATACAAATTTAAAAGTTTAACATTCTTTAGTTTTTTTTCTAATACATATTTATAAACCTAAGTTTGTGCTTATCATATTGTTGTAACCATACATTTCTTATGGATGGAACCCGTTCATCTCGTGTGATACATCTGCCATGGATATTCTGGTTTCCTGTTTTACGTTAGAGGATTAGATACATAGGAGGTTTAATTTAGATATTCAACAAGGTGGTCCTCAGTATGAATCATCCACTAGCATTGTTTATCTAACTGGGGTGGGTACCTTCAACTACAGGGTCAGACAGGCTACAAATTGCCCTCATTTTAGTAGGACAATAGTGTTTCATTGGCCCACTTATCTTTGAGCTCTCCTATCCTGCCCTTTCCAACTCCATGGTCGCATGTATACCCTCGACCATCACTCATAACAATGGATATCTTTCCTGGAGCTCAAGTTACTAACGCTGGGTGCTCCGCTTCGGCCTTTGCCCTGACATCGATCTAGGTCAATGTTGTATGTGCTTTGTATTTCACCATTTATTATGAGACTTAGGTTCATCGTCTAACAAGAGCTCCATGGCTGTCCAAATGCAATAGCATCCTGCCGATGATGCTTTGTATTTTTTTCTCTGCCGCCATGTCCACATGCCTCGTTTGACGAGGCAATTTAGCAAACACTATGATAAACCGGAGTCGCTAATTACTTTGATGTTACAATTCTTTTACTTTCATTGTGTCCCACTTTTACAATTTTTAGCGGTTATCTCAACCTACCTATATTTAGTGACAGGTTATTTAATTTTGGCTTCCCCTTATTTTAGAAAAAGTGGCATCCTGTTGGCGTTTGAGGATATGTGTGCTGTAACATGCAGGCATATATTGGAAATCGATGTTTGGGTGGATGGGGAGGCTAGAGGAGTCTCATCCACGAGGTGCAGAGACTCGATAGAAGCGTACAAATCAACATCGTCCATGATTTGGTTATGAGATCTAACCCTGGGTCGTATGACTCATCAAGCCAACAACACATCGTCAACATGCTTTTGCCCATGTCTAGTATATTTGTACCTTATTTTATGGTGTGCGGCAATGCAATCGGCATGTTCGACAAATTGCAAACTTCCAATGAGTGCAATACTGCTAAAAGGAGTTTCGTCCGGGATTACAAACATTATGGTCCATTGAAATATACACACATATATATATATATATATGGATGTTGCACCTAATTATTATGTGTCCCAATTTTGTGGCAGAAGTATATATATGTTATTAACACTCGAGCGAGCCTATGTGAGCTACATTTGTACACATATCAATAATTAGCACACTATGTTTTGAAGGATGTGTCCAAATTATTACTCTCCATGCATTTAACACTATGATTTGTAACGAAAGAAGGATGTGAACTGAAACGCGTAGTGTTAAATACATGAAGAGTTTCACCAGAAAAGAAGATATGATGATGCATTATCACCATGTAAAATTCAAATATTTATATTAAACGAGAGTTGGTTTTGGTGGTACATCACAACTCAACGCTCAACACTCATCATTAAAAACATCCTAACCATATATATCCAATGTCAAATACGTTTCACCACGAAAAATGGTAAGAACTAAAAAACACCGCACATACCAAAAAATCACATATTTAATGTGCAATTAATTATCCTTTCGTAATTAATCACATGCCATGAATAAAAAAATATTTACTTGATTTTTATAGTATGAAGATGCTCCATCCTACATTACTTAGTGTACATTAAAGGACTTCCTCCCTTCCATTGTCAGCGATAATCACGCTATTAATGAAATTCTCTCATGCCAAAATAGTTTCCTCGAGGCTGGTGAGAACGTCCAACCAATCATCATGATTCGCATCGTCTAAGCTCCATCGATCATCCTCGGTCATTTTTCTTCATGTTGTTATTTGAGCTCCACTCATGCATGAGCGGGGCAATTGCATCTCCTATGACAAACATCGAGGATGATATTGTGGACCTACTCGTGGAGAATGACCTTGACATAGTGTCTTCCCTCACGGCCCTTGCCACGGCTCTCCCTGCTTCTATTGTGCGCGTCTCTCATTGTGATGCACGCCAAGCATGTGCCAAACATGAATGCCTATGGATCGCCCGTGCGGAGGAGTTGATTCACCCCGACTCACATGTTACATTTCTAAAATTCAAATTGGTCAAAAATTATACCCATACCAATTTGAATTTTAGAATATAAATCTAAAAGTTTAACATTCTTTAGTTTTGTGCCAATACATATTTAGGAACTTAGGTTTGTGCTTACCATTTTGTTGTGCGACCTTACATTTCTTAGAGATGGAATGCATTTATCGTCTGATACGTTATGTGATGGATATTGTGGTTTCCAGTTTTAGCTTAGAGGATTAGTTATGTTGGGGGTTCAATTTAGGTCTTCAACACGATGTTTATCTAACTAGGGTGGGAACCTTCAACCACTGGGTTAGCGAGGCTACATATTATCCTCACTTTAGTAGGATAGTACGGTTCCGCTGGCCCACTTCTTAGAGCTCCCACTCCATGGTCGCATGACTACCCTCAAGTGTTGCCCATATATTAATGGATTTCTTCCAAGTTACTAATGTCAGGTCATCCGCTCTGGCCTTTGCCCTGACATCCAGGTCGATGGTGTACAGGCTTTATATATTACCATTTATTCTGACACCTAGGTTCACCGTCTAACAAAAACTCCATGGCCATTCAAATGCAGTAGCATCCTCCTTGTGCTTTGTATTTTCGCTCTAGCGTCATGTGCACATGCCTCATTCGAGTCGTTCGACGAGGAAATTAAGGATAAGTTGTGGATAAACTGGAGCTTCTAATTGCTTTGATGTTACAATTGGTTTACTTCCATTGTGTCCAACTTTGACAATTTTTAGCAGGTTAGCTCAAGCTACCTAGATTTAATGATCGGCTATTTAATTTTGGTTTTCCCTTATTTTAGGAAAAAGTGGCAGCCATATGTCCTTTCTGGATGTGTGTGGTGTACTTGCAGGCAATGGAAATCTATGTTGAGGTGGATGGCAGGCCGACATAGTCTCAGCCACGAGGTGAAGAGACTCGCTACAAGCGTACGTATCATCATCATCCACAGTTTGGTTATGAGATCTACCCCGACTCGTACAACTCCGTCAAGCCAACAACACAATATGCAACGTCAACATGCTTTTTCCCATGTCTAGCATATTTGATCCTTCTTTTGTGGTGTTGGGCAATTCAGTCAGCACGTTTGACAAATTGCAAACTTCCAAGAGAGCAATGCTGCTAGGAGTTTTGTCCAGGATTATAAATACAATGGTCGATTGAATTGGAATATAGGACAGAATTATATATGTGTTATTAACACTCGAGCGAGTCTATGCGAGTTACATTTGTACACATATCAATAATTAGCACACTATGTTTTGAAGGATGTGTCCAAATTTCTTACTCATCATGCATTTAACACTATGCTTTGTAACGAAAGAAGATGTGACCTGATATGCATAATGTTAAATACATGGAGAGTTTTACGAGAAAAAAGATATATGATGATGCATTATCATAGCGTAAAATACATAATATTTTATGTTAAACATGAATTGGTTTCGGTGGTACATCACAACTTGACACTCAACACTCGTCATTAAAAGCATCCTAACCATATATATCCAATGTCACAAAAGTTTGACAACGAAAAATTGTAAGAACTAAAAAAACACCGCACTTAGACAAAAAAATCACATATATAATGTGCAGTTAAATATCCTTCTGTAACTAATCACACGACATGAAACAAAAAATATTTACTAGATTTTTATTCTATGAAGATTCTCCATCCAACATTATATAATGTAGATTAAAGGAACTTATCCCTTCCACTTACAATGATAATCGCACTATCAATGAAATTCTCTCTTGCCAAAATTGTTTCCTCGAGGCTGGTGAGAACATCCAACCAATCGTCTTGATTCGCGTCGTCTAAGCTCCATCGATCATCCTCGGTCAATTTTCTTCATGTTGTTATTTGAGCTCCACTCATGCATGAGCGGAGCAATTGCAAATCCTATGACAAACATCGGGATGATAATGTGGAGCTACTCGTGGAGAACGACCTGGACATAGTGTCTTCCGTGACAGCCCTAGCCACAACTCTACCTTCTTCTATCGTGGGCGTCTCCCATCGTGACACACTCTAGGCATGTGCCAACCATGCACGTCTATGGCTCGCCCGTGTGTAGGAGTTGATCCACCCTAACACCCATGCATGGTCATGTTGATGCATGTTTGCAATCTGATATGATTTTATGTGATTGGTGATTGATTCATAGTGGATTTTATTTGAAGATGTTGTGGTGAGTAATTTAGACATGATCATGGCAAGAAAGTACTACACAATGGAGGATATTGTGGACCTGCTCGTGGAAAATGACCTTGACATAGTGTCTTCCCAGGCGGCCCTTGCTACGGGTCTCCCTACTTCTCTCATGGGTGTCTATCATCGTGACACAATCCATGCATGTGCCAATCATGCACGCTTATGGCACTCCCGTGCGGAGGAGTCGATCCACCCTAACTCCCACGTTACATGGTAGTGCTGATACAAGTTTGTAATCTGATATGATTTTATGTGATTGGTGATTGATTGATAGTGGATTTTATTTGTAGATGATGTGGTGACGAGTATGTTCAACATGATCATGGCAACATAGTACTACACAATGGATGATATTGTGGACCCGCTCGCGGAAAACGACCTTGACATAATGTCTTCCCAAGCGGACCGTGCCATGGCTCTCCCTGCTTCTCTCGCGGGTGTCTGTCATTGTGACACACTCCAGGCATGTGCCAATCATGCATGCTTATGGCTCACCCATGCCGAGGATCCAATCCATCCCGACTCCCATGTTCCATGGTAGTTTTGATATAGGTTTTTAATCAAATATGATTTTATGTGAATGTTGATTGATTTATTGTGGTTTTTATATGTAGATGCTACAGTGAGGACTAAGTTGTACATAATCATCGGAGTATTACACAATGCATGCGGCTAGAGGTGTGTAAACACAAGAGCATGTTTGCCCAACAGAGGCACTATCAGTGGAAGAGAACCTAGCGTTGTTGAAGGCCGCAAGGTGAATTTGGAATTCTCATCTTTGTAATTGAGTTTGCATTTAGCACGGGAAGCGGTCAGCATTTTCTAACTTCATTTTGATATGTTTCATGATTGCCTCATTGTACTATTACCAACATCATCATCGTCGTCATCATCATCTGTTGTTGTTATTTGAGCTGATTCGACTCAATTGTTGAGAACAAGTTTATTCGAGGGAAAAAATTAAATGAAATATCAATTTATCTATGGTGTGATTTATGAGGTTAGAAGTATTTTATATTTTTTTGTATGCATGTCAACTACCATTTTTTCTAACTTCATTTTGATATCTTTCATGATTTCCTTGCTATAATATCATCATCATCATCATCATCATCTGTTGATGTTGTTTGGGCTGATTCGGCTCAATTATTGCTGAGAACAACTTTATGTGAGGGTAAGAATTAAATGAAATATCAATTTATCCATGGTGTGATTTATGAGATTAAAAGTATTTCTATTTATTTTGTATGGATTCCAACTCTACCGTTGACTACATAATTACACAATACATGTCCCGGAATAAAAGCACAAAAAATAACAACTTATTCACATGCTAAATTTGATTCCTTTTTCCTAGGACACAGAATGTTTGATTTTCCACAAAATGATACTCGAACTTGATCTGTTTGAACTTAAGTTGTGTATTATTCTTGAGTTTTAGTCAGTTGCAAATATTATTTTGATCCTTGTACTATTTTATGAGGGAACACATTTTCTCTAGGGTCCAGTTTGCCTCCTCTATTTGTAGTTTTCTACTTCACATGTTTCTAGTCTACTTTATGCTTATAATTTTGACCAATATGAATTTAAGAATAAATATAAAAGTTGAACATTCTTTTGTTTTGTGCAAATACATATTTAGGAACCTAGGTTTGTGCTAACCATATTGTTGTGACCTTACATTTCTTATAGATGAAATCCATTCATCGTCTGAATGTTATGTGATGGATATTGTGGTTTCCAGTTTTAGCTTAGAGGATTAGTTATGTTTGAGGTTAAATTTAGGTCTTCAACATGGTGTTTATCTAACTAGGGTGGGCACCTTCAACCACTGGGTTAGCAAGGCTATATATTTTCCTCACTTTAGTAGGATAGTACGGTTCCGCTGGCCCATTTTTTCGAGTTCTCCCATCCTACCCTTCCGAACTCCATGGTTGCATGTTTACCCTCGACCATTGCTCATATCAATGGATATCTTCCTTGAAGCGCAAGTTACTAACGTCGGGTGGTCTGCTCCAGCCTTTGCCCCGACATCCAGGTCGATGGTGTATGTGCTTCGTATCTAACCATTTATTCTGACACCTATGTTCACCGTCTAACAAAAGCTCCATGGCCATCCAAATACAGTAGCATCCTGCTCGTGATTTCTATTTTTGCTCTGGCGTCATGTGCACATGCCTTGTTCGAGTCATTCGACGAGGCAATTTATGAAAAGTTGTGGATAAACAAAAGCTGCTAAGTCCTTCGATGTTACAATTGGTTTATTTCCATTGTGTCCAACTTTTACAATTTTTAGCAGGTTAGCTCAAGCTATCTAAATTTAATGACTGGCTTTTTAATTTTGAATTTCCCTTATTTTAGGAAAAGTGGCAGCTAGATGCCCTTTCTGGATGTGTGTGGTTCAACTTGCAGGCATTGGAAATCTATGTTGGGGTGGATGGCGAGGCTGACGGAGTCTCATCCATGAGGTGAAGAGACTCGCTACAAGCGTACAGATGATCATCGTCCACGATTTGGTTATGAGATCTAACCCCGGCTTCTACGACTCCATCAAGCCAACAACACAATATGCAACGTCAATATGCTTTTGCTCATGTATATTATATTTGATCCTTATTTTGTGGTGTTGGGAAATGCAATCAACATGTTTGACAAATTGCAAACTTCAATATTGCTAGGAGTTTTGTTCGGGATTATAAAGACTATGGTCCACATGAATTGGAATATACATGGACAGTTGCAGCTAATTATTATGTGTCCCAATTTTGTGGTAGAATTATATATATGTTATTAACACTCGAGCGAGTCTATGTGAGTTACATTTTTACACATATCAATACTTAGGACACTATGTTTTGAAGGATGTGGTAAATTTCTTACTCATCATTGATTTAATACTATGTTTTGTAACAAAAGAAGATGTGAACTGAGATGCATAGTGTTAAATACATGGAGAGTTTTACGAGAAAAGAAGATATTTGATGATGCATTATCTCCATGTAAAATAAATAATATTTTATATTAAACAGGAGTTGGTTTCCGTGGTACATCACAACTCAAAGCTCAACACACGTCACTAAAAGCATCCTAATCATATATATCCAATGTCACATAAATTTCACAACAAAAAATGTTAAGAACTAAAAAGCACCGCACTGACTAAAAAAGTCACATATTTAATGTGGAGTTAATTATCCGTTTGTAAGTAATCACACGACATGAAACAAAAAATATTTACTTGATTTTTATTGTATGAAGATTCTCCATCCTACATCATTTACTGTAGATTAAAGGACCTTCCCCTTCCACTAGCAATGATAACCACACCATCAATGAAATTCTCTCTTGCCAAAATAGTTTCCTCGAGGTTGGTGAGAACGCCCAACCAATCGTCTTGATTCGCGTCATCTAAGCTCCATCGATCATCCTCGGTCATTTTTCTTCATGTTGTTAGTTGAGCTCCACTCATGCATGAGCGGAGCAACTGCATCTCCTATAACAAACATCGGGGATGATAATGTGGACCTACTCGTGTAGAACGGTCTTGACATAGTGTATTCCCTGACGGCCCTTGCCACGGCTCTCCCTGCTTCTATCGCCGACGTCTCTCATTGTGATGCACTCCAGGCATGTGCCAAGCATGCACGCCTATGGCTCGCCCCGTGCGGAGGAGTTGATCCACCCTGACTCATACATTATATGGTAGTGTTGATATAGGTTTGTAATCTGATCTGATTTTATGTAGTTGCTAACTGATTTATAGTGCATCTTATTTGTAGATGTTGTGGTGAGGAGTAAGTTGGACATGATCATGGTAATAGAGTACTACACAATGGATGATATTGTGGACCTACTCGTGGAAAAATACGTTCACATAGTGTCTTCCAAGGCAGCCCTTGCCACGACTCTCCCTCATTCTCTCGTGGGCGTCTCTCATCGTGATGCACTCCAGGCTTGTGCCAAATCATGCTCGCTTATAGCTCACCCGTGCTGAGGAGAAAATCCACCCTGACTCCCATATTTCATGGTAGTTTTGATATAGGTTCGTAATCAGATCCGATTTTATGTGATTGGCGATTGCTTTATTGTGGTTTTTGTCTGTGGATGCTGCGGTGAGGACTACGTTGTACATAATCATGGCAGTTGAGTACTGCACAACGGTTGGGACTGGAGCTGTGGAAACACATGAGAGCATGTTTGCCCAACAGAGGCACTTTGAGTGAAAGAGAACCTAGTTGTTGAAGGCCGTGGGGTGAATTTGGATATCTCATCTTTGTAATTTAGTTTTCATTTAGCACGCGGAAGCGATCATCATTATGTAACTTCATTTTGATATGTCTCATGATTGCCTCGTTGAACTCTACTATCATCATCAGCAGCATTATCTGTTGTTTGAGCTAATTTGAATCATTAATTTGTTGAGAATAACTTTGTCCAAGTTAAAAATTAAATGAAACGTAAATTTACTATGGTTAGAAATATTTCTATGTTGTTTGTATGGATCTCAACTACCATTGACTAAATAATAACACAATACCTTCTCTGGAGTAAAAGCACCGAAAATAAAAATTTATTCACATGCTAAATTTGTTTCATTTTTCCTAGGACACAGAATGTTTGATTTTCCATGAAATGATATTGGAATTTGATCTATTTGAACTAAAGCATGTTTACTATTCTTGAATTTTACTCATTTTGATCCCTATGCTATTTTATGAGGGAACACATGCACTCTAGGCTACAGTTTGGCTCCTCTATTTGTACATACTTACTTCACATGTTTCCAGTCTACTTTATGCATATAATTTTTGATCAAGTTGAATTTTAGAATATAAGTATAAATGTTTAACATTCTTTAGCTTTGTGCTAATAAATATTTAGGAACCTAGGTTTGTACTTACCATATTGTTGTGAGCTTACATTTCTTAGGGATGGAATCTGTTCATCGTCCAATATGTTCGGCTATGGATATTGTGGTTTGTTGTTTTATATTAGAGGATTAGTGATGTTCGAGGTTTAGTTTGCGTCTCCATCGATGATTATCTTACTGGGGTGGGTACCTTCAATCACGGTGTTAGCCAGGCTATATATTTTCCTCAGTTTTGTAGTACAGGAGTGTTCCGCTGGCCCACTTCTTTAAGCTCTCTCATCCCGCCCTTCCCAACTCTATGGGCGCATGTATGCCCTCGACCACTACTCGTATTGTTAGCTGTAGTCCATGGCACACAAGTTACTGGCATCGGGTGGTCTACTCCGGCCTTTGACTCGACACCCAGGTTACTGTTGTACGTGCTTCGTCTGAAACCGTTTGTTCTAACACCTAGGTCACCATCTATCAAGAGCTCCACGGCCATCCAGATGCAACATCATCATGCCCGCGCTCTGTATTCTTGCTCTCTCGTCCTATGCACATGCCTAGCTTGATTCGTTCGACGAAGCGAGTTAGGAAAAATTGTGGATAAACTGTAGCTTCTAATTGCTTTGTTGTTACTATTTGGTTTACTTCCACTGTGCCCCACTTTGAAAAATTGAAAACTTCCAAAGAGTGCAATACTGCTAGAAGGAGTTTTGCCGGGATTATAAACCATATGGTCCATTGAATTGGAATATATATGGATGTTGCACCTAATTATTATGTGTCACGATTTTGTGGCAGAATTATGTATGTGTTATTAACACTTGAGCGAGTATATGTGAGTTACATTTGTACACATATCAATTCTTAGCAATTAGCACACTATGTTTTGAAGGATGTGTCCTAATTTCTTACTCTCCATGCATTTAACACTATGTTTTGTAAAAAAAAACAAGATGTAAACTGATATGTGTAGTGTTAAATACATGGAGAGTTTCACCCAAAAATAAGATATGATGATGCATTATCACCGTGTACATCACAACTCAATGCTCAAAACTCATCACTAAAACCATTCTAACCATATATATCCAATGGCACATAGGTTTCACCATGAAAAATGGTAAGAAATAAAAAATACCGCACGGACCCCAAAAAATCACATATTTAATTTGCAGTTAATCATCCTTTTGTAACTAATCACACAACATGGAACAAAAATTATTTACTTGATTTGTATTGTATGAAGATTCTCCAACTTACATTATTTACTGTAGATTAAAGGACCTTTTGCCTTCCACTGTCAGCGATAATCACGCTATCAATGAAATTGTCACATGCCAAAATAGTTTCCTCGAGGCTGGTGAGAACATCCAACTAATCGTCTTTATTTGCGTCTCTGAGCTCCATCGATCTTCCTCGGTCTTTTTTCTTCATGTTGTTATTTGAGCTCCACTCATACATGAGCAGAGCAATTGCATCTCCTACGAGAAACATCGGGGATGATAATGTGGACCTACTCATGGTGTCTTCCTTGACATAAATTCTTCCTTGATGGCCCTTGCCAAGGCTCTCCCTCCTTCTGTCGTGGGCATCTCTCATCGTGAGACACTCCAGGCATGTGCCAATCATATATACACGCTTATGGCTTGCCCGTGCATAAAATCGATCTACCCTGGCTCCCACATTTCATGGTAGTGTTGATACAGGTTTCTAGTCTGATATGATTTTATGTGATTGGTGATTGATTGATAGTGGATTTTATTTGAAGATGTTGTGGTGAGGAGTAAGTTGGACATGATCATGGCAACAAAGTACTACACAATGGATGATATTGTGGACCTGTTTGTGGAAAACGATCTTGACATAGTGTCTTTCCAAGGGGGCCTTGCCACGACTCTCCCTACTTCTCTCACGGGTGTCTATCATGCACTCTTATGGCTCGCCCATGCGGAGGAAGCGATCCACCCTGACTCTGACGTTACATGGTAGTGTTGGTGAGGAGCAAGTTGGGCATGATCGGTGATTGATTGATAGTGGATTTTATTTGTAGATGTTGTGGTGAGGAGAAAGTTGGGCATGATCATGGCAACATAGTGCTACATGTTGGACTATATTGTGGACCTGCTTGGAAAACGACCTTGACATAGTGTCTTCCCCGGCGCCCGTGCCACGGCTCTCCCTGCTTCTCTTGTGGGCGTCTCTCATCGTGACACACTCTAGGCATGTGCCAATCACGCACACCTATGGCTCGCCCATGTAGAGGAAGCAATCCACTCGACTCCCATGTTCCATGGTAGTTTTAATACATGTTTGTAATCAGATCTGATTTTATGTGATTGGTGATTGATTTATTGTGGTGTTTTCCTATTGATGTTGCGGTGAGGACTAAGTTGTACAAAATCATGGCATCAGAGTATTACACAACGACTGTGGCTGGAGGTGTGTACACACAAGAGCATGTTTGCCCAACAGAGACACTATAAGTGGAAGAGAACCGTACCTAGGTGTTGAAGGCCGCAAGGTGAACTTGGAAATCTCGTCTTTGTAATTTAGTTTGCAATTATCACGGGGAAGCGATGAACATTCTCTAACTTCATTTTGAAATTTTCATGATTGCCTTGTTGTTTTATTACTATCATCACCATCATCATCATTATCTATTGGTGCCGTTTGAGCTGATTCGCCTCAATTGTTGAGAACAACTTTATCCTATGGTAAATTTTAAATGAAATGTAAATTTACATATGGTGTGATTTATGAGGTTAGCAATATTTCTATGTTTTTTGTATGGATGTCAACTACCATTGACTACATAATAACACAATACATGTTCCGGAGTAAAAGCACCGAAAATAACAACTTAGTCACATGCTAAATTTGTTTCCTTTTCCTAGGACACATAAAGTTTGATTTTCCACGAAATGATACTCGAATTTGATATATTTGAATTTAAGAATGTTTACTATTTTTGAATTTTTATTCATCTGCAAATATTACTTTGATCCCTCTACTATTCTATGAGGGAACACATGCTCTCTAGGCTGCAGTTTGGCTCCTCTATTTGTAAAATTTTATTTTACTTGGTTCGAGGCTACTTTTGCGTATAATTTTTTACCAATCTGAATTTTAGAATATAAATCTAAAAGTTTAACATTCTTTAGGTTTGTGCTAATACATATTTAGGAACCTAGGTTTGCGCTTACCATATTGCTGCGACCTTACATTTCTTAGGGATGGATTTTTTTCATCGGTCTGATACACGTTCTGCGATGGATACCGGGGTTTTCATATTTAGCTTAGAAGATTAGTTATGTTGGAAGTTAAATTTAGGTCTTCAACATGGTGTTTATCTAAATGGGGTGGGTACCTTCAACCACGGGGTTATCCAGACTATATGTTTTCCTCACTTTAGTAGGATAGTAGGGTTCCGCTAGCCCACTTCTTCGAGCTCTCCCATCCTGCCCTTCCAAACTCCATGGTCGCATGTCTCCCTCGACCGTTGCTCATATCAATGAATTTTTTCCCTGAAGCGCATGTTACTAATGTTGGGTAGTCTGCTCCGGCCTTTGCCCCGACATCTAGTTCGATGGTTTACGTGCTTTGTATCTGACAATTTATTCTGACACCTAGGTTCATCGTCTAACAAGATCCCCATGCCCATCCAAATGCAGTAGCATCCTGCCCGTTCTATGTATTTTCCCTCTGTCGTCATGTGCACATCTCTCGTTCTAGTCGTTCGACGAGGCAATATTGGAAAAAAAAATGTCGATAAACCAGGGCTGCTAATTGCTTTGATGTTACAATTAGTTTACTTCCATTTTTTGTCCAACTTTCACAATTTTGAATGGGTTAGGTCAAGCTACCTATATTTACTGACATGTTATTTATTTGGCTTTCACTTATTTTAGGAATAGTAGCAGCCAGCTGGGTTTATGAATGTGTGTGGTGTAACTTGCAGGCATTGGAAATATATGTTGGGGTGGATGGAAAGGCCGATATAGTCTCATATACGAGGTGAATAGACTCGCTACAAGCGTATGGATCATCATCGTTCATGATTTGGTTATGAGATCTTACCCTGGGTCGTACGACTCCGTCAAGCCAACAATATAGTATTTAACGTTAACATGCTTTTGCCCATGTCTAGTATATTTTGAGCAAGAACTGTAAGGCTTGAGCCTCACAGTATTTTATTATAACAAAAGAACATTGTACACATATTTAAAAAAACCAACAGAAAATCAAATGAGAGAGTCAATCCATCTTGACAAGCTCTGAACATGCTTCTCTTTCACCCTATGCTTATGCAAAGAGATCTCTAAAATAAAACGACTCCTCCATCTCTTAAGAGAGGGTAAAACTCCTCGGAAAATAGTCTCATTCCTCTGTTTCTAAATATGCCAAAGTGCCAAGATCACCACTTTAGAGAAGAAAGGCTTATTGAATTTTTCCTTGCGGCTGAAACAATTACTTCAAAAGTCGGACCAGGCTCCCACTCAATCCGTAGATAAGTTCAAGTCCTGATACTAAAATACATTGAAAGCACAGGTGCATCCAATCTTCTGTGACATGAGTCGGGCAAAGAACACAATGAGGATCCTCAACAACATTCCAATGTATCCTTCTGAGCACATCACGAGTGTTAAGTCTATCACTAACCAACAACCAAGCAAACACCTTGATCCTCAAAATCACCTTACTCTTCCATATCCATTTAAAAATACCAGCTTCAGGCAAAGACTTGAAACAATGTTTGTAATATAAATGGGAGGTAAACATCCCTCCAGGCCATACTGTATTCCACACATCAGCCACACCATCTTGCGGCTGAAACTGAGCCAGCATACTCTCCAGATCCATCAACTCGTGATATGCATGCTTGCTGTGATAAAGGAAGCTCAAACAACTCAGCTCTATTGGGTGCTAATAGAAACTCTCTCACTCAAAGCTTATCATCCAGAGTGAAAGAATGTAATATTGGAAACCTTTGGAGCATAGTCCTATCATGCCACATATCTGACTAAAACAAAGCAGTGTCTCCATCACTAATTATGACTTTGCAAAGAGGAATATATTTATCAACTAATTTCATATAATCCTTCCACCAGAAAGAGCCACATAATTTAGAGGCATGAGGAACTTCATAAGTATAATATTGCCAGACAAGTTGCACCCATGGAGTATCATGTTTGTTATAAAATTTATGTAGATGCTTCATCAAGAGCCCCTCATTCTGTTTCCTGAAATCCAAAATTGCCTAATAATGCTGCCAAAAGATGACCAGGAGACTCCTCACCCTTTTTCCTCCATAAACATTGCCTAATAATCCTA
This sequence comes from Lolium multiflorum, assembly GCA_030979885.1. NCBI lineage: Eukaryota > Viridiplantae > Streptophyta > Magnoliopsida > Poales > Poaceae > Lolium > Lolium multiflorum. Next base: position 59,191,262 of record CM061748.1, on the reverse strand, counting down.
TTAACTTTCTTCAAAATCCAGCGAGCAGAGAAAGAAAATAGGCATTGATGACAAGCAAGAAGCAATTAGGTGCAGCCTTCCTCCATAAGCCAAAAAGGATGAACTGGCCGTTAAACGTCTCTCCAACCTATCCACAAAAGGCATAAACTCCACCATTTTTGGTTTTGTTGTTCCCATCGGTAGTCCCAAGTATTTAAAGGGGAGGGACCCCACGATGCACTCAAACCCCTCAGCTAGAGACTTCACACAATCATCTGAAATATTAATAGGAAGCATGCATGACTTATGAAAATTAATTGCCAGACCCGTGGATAGAGAAAAATCATGCAACGCCTTCTTGAGGACCGCCAACTGGGAAGGATCTGCCCGAAGAACCAAAATAGTGTCATCCACGTACTGAACAATAGGGAACACTTGTTGATGAAAATGAATAGGTAGCTTCAATAGTCCTTTATCTTTGAGATCACTAACAATATATTGCAGTAGCTCTGCCCCCAAAACAAACAAAAGAGGGGATAAAGGATCGCCATGCCTTACTCCCCTCTTACATCTGAAGTTTCTCCCAGGCACCCCATTCACAAGAACTGTAGATGTGCCAGTCTCAAGCAAACTCTTAGCCCATGAGATAAATAAATCAGGAAAACCCATTCTCCTTAACACCATATACAAAGCCTCATGTCTAGTATATTTGTTCCTTAATTTGTGGTGTTGGGCAATGTAGTCAGCACGTTTGACATATTACAAACTTCCAAAGAGCATGCAATACTGCTAGGAGTTTTTTCCAGAATTATAAACACAATGGTCGATTTAATTGGAATATATATATGGATGTTGCACATAATTCTTATGTGTTCCAATTTTCTGGCAGAATTATATATATATATGTTATTAACACTCGAGTGAATTTATGTGAGTTACATTTGTATACATATCTATACTTATCACACTATGTTTTGAAGGATGTGTCTAAATTTCTTACTCTCCATGCATTTAACACTGCATCTCACACTATGTTTTGAAGGATGCGTCCAAATTTCTTACTCTCCATTCATTAAACACTATGTTTTGTAACAAAGGAAGATGTGAACTGAGATGCATAGTGTTAAATACATGGAGAGTTTCACTTGAAAAGAAGATATGATTATGCTTTATCATTGTGTAAAATACATAATATTTTATATTAAACGGGAGTTGGTTTCGGTGGTACATCAGAACTCAGCGCTCAACACTCATCATTAAAAGCATCCTAACCGTACTTTACATGGTGAAAAATGGCAAGATCTAGGTTTCAACACGAAAAATGCTAAGAACTAAAAAAAAACACCGCACTTACCCAAAAAAATGACATATTTAATGCGGAGTTAATTATCCTTTTGTAACTAATCACACAACATGAAACATAAAATATTTACTAGATTTTTATTTTATGAAGATTCTCCATCCTACATTATTTACTGTAGATTAAAAGACCTTCTCTTTTCCACTGCCAGCGATAATCACGCTATCAATGAAATTGCGACTTTCCAAAATAGTTTCCTCGAGGTTGGTGAGAACGTCCAACAAATCGTCTTGACTCAAGTCGTCTAAGTTCCATCGATCTTCCTCGGTAATTTTTCTTCGTGTTGTTACTTGAGCTCCACTCATGCATGAGCAGAGCAATTGGATCTCCTAATGACAAACATAGGGGATGATAATGTGGACTTACTTGAGGAAAACGATATTGACATAGTGTCTTCCCTGACTACCCTTTCCACGGCTCTCCATGCTTCTGTCGTGGGCATCTCTCATCGTGACACACTCCATGCATGTGCCAATCATGCACACTTATGGATTGCCCGTGCGGAGGATTCGATCCACCCCGACTCATATGTTACATGGTAGTGGAATTATAAATTGCATCATATCCTGCTGGGTATAGCTCAAACAGATAATAATGATGGTACGGTATGCTTTATGTCCACGGTTCAACCTAAACAAATCAAACGAATATGTTTTGTGTCGAAATAGGTCGACCTGCTGAAAATGCCTTGAACAAAGTGTGCTGGTAGATAATATTTCATGCGACGTAGCGGGAGAGGCGGCGACAGGGCAGCATACATACGTGGGCTCCACCTTCTCGATCCGACTGGTCCGATTCGCCTCGCAGCGGTGGTGTCAGATTAGAGCTCGTGTGGTCTCTCGTCTGGTGTGAAAGGGACGCGAGCTCGGCGACCCAGCTGCCTCGCGCGAGACACGGGTCCATGGATGTAAACGGTGGATGGAGGCGGTAGCCCGATTTAGTCAAACCGTTCGTGCTGGCAGGGGCAAAGCTCCAAACCAGCGAACCGGTTTCTGACGACCCGGTCGACGAATTATTAATGCGCACCCAGACTTTGCGCCACAGCTCTGTTTTGTCCGCACGCGTGCCCGTGCCCTACCTTTGACCCCTGTTTCTGACGTTCTACGACTGATCTACATTCTACACAAGCGGCTCATGTTTTTCTTTTCTTCAAATCAAAAGATATAATGGCTCGTGATCAACACCAGTATTGACAGGCTGACCGGGCATATAGTTTTTTCATATTGAAACTGAAGCGAACGGTTTTACCCACATATAGAACGTAATTACTTATTATTAGCTTTTTAAAAAGACTTATATTTTAGAACGGAGGCTATACATCTCATCGTGAAACACCACCACCCTGGTCATTACGATCCCACAAAAAGTACAAACTCCATGGAGAAGTAAGACCACCGTCGAGGTTGTCATGGAGGGTCATCATCCCCACTCCTCTTTGAGATTCCAACTTCACCTTAGACAACGACTGTCGATGCGAGACACCGGAACCTATGTCAACCTAACACATCGAGGAAAACAGCTTCGACTTTAACGATGAGCTTCACAAGAAAAGGTTGCACATCTTGCACCTATGGAATCCATGTGGAAGTCCGAGATTGAAACGCTGGCACAACCAACCACGTCACGTTGTTGTCGATTAGTGGTGGAGCTTGGTGAAAGCTAGGGGAAGGAGGGCACCGCCCCCAACTTTGGACCGAACCGTGAAGGAAAAAAAGGGAAACGGCGGACAATTTGTCCCAAGCTCTGCCATGGTTGACGACATCGACATGCCGCCCTAGGGAACCCAGCTCCAACTTCACCCTTCATGACAATATGCGGCAAAAGAATCTGTATAAACATGTTGGACCGTCAATGACGGAGGACATACCACGACTTGGTTCCACTCAACATCTCCATCGTGGCCACACAAACACGTTGGACTATATTAGTAACATGTATAAAAAAATAGCACATATCCTATCTAACTTAGGGGGCGTGTTTGGTAGCCTGCCCTCCATTTGGCCCACAGGCCACATCCGTGGAGATGAAAAATAGGCTGTTTGGTTTCCTGGGCATCTCCGCGTTGTCGCATAGCACGATTCTTAAAGCGGTGTTGGGCCTACCTTGAGTGGAAAGGCCGAATCGGCAGTCTTTGTGGAGCTTAGCCCGTTCTTGTGGAAATGTGCACGCGCTCGTGCAACTGTTGCGCGCGTAGAGAAGCGCGGGAGACGCGGGAATTACTCGTGTGCGCCGGTATCCACTCCAGTCATCGCCCCTCCCTCTCTTTTCCTCACTTTCTCTCGTTGACACCGAACCACACGTTCCTTCAACCGCCCTTCGATGGTCTCCTCGCCTCATCCACTCCCTCCGGCTGGTCCGCCGATGGCTCCCGCGACGAAGCTCACTCCCCGGCAGGTCTCCAACCACACACGGATCACCCCCATCTCTGCGAGGCTGATTGGGGTCGCGGATCGCGGCGGTGGCCACCTTTGGAATTCGACCATCGGATCCCACGATGGGGGCAAAAAATCTCCCACCTAGGGTTTGCGAAGGTCAGAGCGGTGGCCATGGCGGCGGGTGCAGCAGGCTCCAGCCGGGAGATGGACGTGTTGCCGGGGTTTGTCCCATTCCTATGGCATGCTAGGCCAAGAGCGGGGCAACCCCCAGCAGTTGCACCTTCTTGAATGGCGGTCGTGGCGCCGCCCGTAGAAGTTCAAGCGGCGCCTGTTCCCATATGGGGCGCGGGACATCTTCGACCATGTGGCCACTTTCCCTTTGACCGATTCTAAGTTGTCAGTTCCCCTATTTTTGATTTCGATAATGGTTTGTTAGATCCGACACTAGTTCATGACAATTGCGTTCGATTTAGGGTAGATTTGTGATTTTGTCAGTGTAATCTTTTCCGGCCGTGCACGGAAGCATGTCATTGACATGCTTGCCATTGACATGCCGTGGTTATCACCCTTTCTATGCCTGAACATAATTGTCATGTAATCTGCAGAACTGGGAGTACCTACGGGAGAAGCCTCACGGGCCGATGGAGGGCCTTGAAGACATTACGCCCAGGGTGCAGCTCCAGGACAACAATGTTGCATTGATGGATGCTTACCACGAGATCGACACGTCCAAGCTTCATCAGGTCATTCTGCAAACCTAGGCAATGATCCTCGGCAAAATCTCCAAGCCTTCTCCGTGCAGCTCTCCAGGAGTGACCTCCTCGCAAGGAGTGTGCCCCCCGCCATGGAGCAGACACTGATCAAGAAGTAAAAGGTCAAGAAGGACAAGCAGCCAGTGAAGACGTTGTTGTATCTGGGGAAGTACTATGAGAACAATGTACAACTGTTGTGGAGGGGTGACATGGTCATCTTCATCAAAGGCTGGAGTGAGTTCGCCCGGAAATCCGAGATGTCCATTGACGAGATGGTCGTATTCACCCCCATGGACGATGGCTTCGACCTCCGGTAGTAAAGGTATGTCACCTCCATTGCGAGCATCTGGGGCCGCAAAAAGCACCGCCAGGGCCATTGGGAAGATCCTCGGTATGAACGTCACCATTAGAGGGAGCCTACCATGTTATCTGCCTACTTGTGTATGTAGTTGCTTTTGTGACATTATGGTTGTATTGTCTGCCTCACGAGGCTATTGAACAATCCTTTTGTGCTAGGAGTGTGTGCCTTTGGTGTAAGTATGATATTGATTAGGATGAACTAAGTGCGGGTTAGTAGTCTCTCGCTAGCACTAAGTAAGTTAGTAGTACGTCACAAGTTCATAGCATGTGTAGTATGCTTTTATGCATGCTTTGATTGTGTGTATGTCTTGTTTGATGGTAAGCTTACCATGTTTGAATATAGCGAGGAGATACCACATGTGTGTGCTTAAAATGACAACCAAACACATGCTTTGTGATTGAATTTGTGACTGAACACGGTGACAATTATTTTCACCCAACCAAACAAACTGAGCCTTAGGTACCAAATAATGCGGCCCAGCCTATCAAACAATTGATCAAAATTGGCATGTGACCTATTTTAAACATGCAACAACTTAGAGCATCTCCAGTCGCGTCCCCCAAAGCGTCCCCCAAACGGCGCCGGATTGAGCGTTTGGGGGACATGTTTTGTTCGTGCCGCGTTTGTGAGACGTCGCTACCCAGCCGCGTCCCAAACGCCGCCCCCCCAATCATTGAAATACTCTTCTTTTGTTTTTGTTTTTTTTGCATTTTTATTTCAACAAAGAGAAGTAATATTCCACAAACTAATACATAATTGGGAACGTGGTTTACACGAATACACAATTAGGAACATGGTTTTCCACAAACTAATACATAGTTTGAACCATGGTTGACACGAATATAAAATATTGCAAAAACTAAACCTAACTAGGCCGTGCATCGAAGGTTTCGTGTGTTCGCTTCCAGGAAAGAACACTCGAGGGCACACCAGTCACCCAAACTGGAAAATCCAGCTGGTGACGGTACCCCTGTTGGTTCTTCCGAGGAAGGACAACCAGAAACCTCCATGCATGTATTCACTGCGAAGAAACAACACTCTTCATCAGTCGTCATCCTCGTCGGCGCTGTCGTTGTGGTAGTTCCGGTGGCAACTCGTCTCATCGAACACCTTGACGCTCATGTCCCTGTCGCCAAAGTAGGAGAACAGGGACGAGCGGCTTCGAGGAGGTGGTAGCGCGCGAACTTCTCCCACCCGATGTGGAGGTACATCTTGCCGCGCGCGTCGTAGATCACGTCGACGATCCACCGGTAGCAGCCGCAGGCATCCTCCCTCAGATGCAGCGTGCGCGTGCGCGGGCGCTCGTCGCTGGCGACGTAGTCGACGAAGGAGTCCGGCGGCCTCTGGATGCCATGCGGGTCGCCCTTGAGGACGACGATGAACTCGAAGAGCACCGGCCCCTTCTCGTCCTGCATGTCCGACGCCGAGGACGGCGACGGCGTTGCAGGCGACGACGAGCATGTAGCTCTGCCGTGGCCACGACCACGACCACGGCCGCGAGCTCGGCCTCCGCCTCTACCAGTCATGGCGTCGACTCTTGTTGAGATGGTGGCGGCTAGGGTTGGGGAGAGAGGCGCTAGGGTTTGTGTATGAGAGGGACAATGAGAGGCGGCCCTTTTTATAGGCCGGAGGGAGGCGGGGGAGCGGTGTCGCTCATTAACACCGGCACGCAGAGCTTGGTGCGACGAGACGCTTGCGCCTCTGCGAACGCACCGTCGCTGCGCGCCAATAACTTCCGTCGCGAGGTAGGCGACGGTTAGGTTAAAATTTAATGTGCCGCTGACGGGTCGGCCCCGCCACTCACCGCCTTGCTTTTCGGTGTGTCCGGTGTCTCCGGTGCGTCCCCTGTGGGGCGGGGACGGGCTCGGAGCGCCGGTCATCGTATCGGGCCGCGCCGGACAAAAAACGGCTTTAGGGGACGCGGCTGGAAACGCTTTTTGTCCGACGCGCCTTAAATCACTTTAGGAAACGCTTTGGGGACGCGACTGAAGATGCTCTTATGAATGTTGCCCCACTGCACTCCAAATAAGACACAGGCTATCAAAAAGCACCCATGAAGTTCCTGAGTGTTTGCGTGTGTGGTGCAAAAATACACGGATTTGGGGCCCTCATAGTTTGTACTCCCTATTGTATTACTTTGTTTCCATATAATATAATTGCAGGTTTTAAAAAATATAGGCATGTCCTTTCAGTAGAGAGACTTTCCAAGGAAATGTCATGTCACTTGCTTGGTTATCTAAACCAAAATAAATATCCTTCCATTCCATTCACCACACTGTACACTGATCTCCAATTTTCCATTCCTCTTCCCGTGAGTGACCATCCGCTCCACACCGAAACAAGTCACCACCACCATGCCTCACACTGTCACTATCACAGCACTCAGCACTCAGCACTCAGCAGCATTCGTTTTCTCATTCAGTCATCCGCACGTTATGCCATTTGGACCTACTAATACTATATTCCCAAATCCCAACTGCCCCGTCCAAACTACTATATGTATAATAAAATTAGACATGACACCGCATTGCGTTTCGAGCTGTCCCAGCAAAGATATCCCTATGCACATTTTTGGTCAACATGTGAAGATCTGGAGAAGAGTCTAAAATTGGAGCAAGACATTGTCAACTACTAATCAGGATTAGGTTGGGGGCCACTACTTGAGAGTTGACAACCTCAACCTCAAAAGGCCAAAGGGAAAAGGACATGTACTTCTGAATCAGTATCAGTACAAGTAGTTGGTTCTGGGGCAATTCTGGTTTTCTATCAGGTCGTGTCTGGAGCAACATCAATCCCGGGTGGATTGGACCATGTCGCTCAAATTTTCCACGAAATTCTTTATCTCAAACAATCCAAGCATACAAAGCTCTGCCATCTGCCTTCTCCAATAACAACTTGTTATCGTTTGGTAATTGGTTGGATAAAAGCCAGTATAGTATTTCTCTGTTTTTCATAGAGTTTTTTTTATGAATGAAATACATTAATATTGTGACGATATCAATTATACTAAGCCTCTACACCAACAAGGATTGACACAACCAAGGAGAAGAAAAAAAAGGACAAACTGAAAACAAAGACACTGTCACGAAGACACTGTCACGGTGATGTGATGAAACACTCGCAATAACAACTGTCCAACCACCACCAAAGATAACATCAGAAATACAAAATAGACTCTCCAAAACCTTTATAAAAGAAACAATACACAAGTGTTATCGTCGTTCGATCGAGATCTTAGATTTTCACCATAAAGATATTCAAATTTAGTTATAACCAGGCAAGTTAAATTAGGTCAGAAAGACAGCCGTCTGAATGGCTACTTTTTGTATGCGATGTTCTAGGAGCAGCATCGTGGCGCAGCTGCTGGATATATCTTGAACGAGAGGGTCGAGATGATATTAGAGTGAGCAGCCTTGCGTGAATTTTCTAAGTGAGTGGGTTTTGGCCGGTCTGATAGTCTATGCCTGATTAAGTAGTTTGGTAATTATTAGTAGCAGAGTGGGCATGTGATGGCCCGACAGGACGTTGATCGGGCGTTGACACATGATAGTTTTCCAATCTGCCGAGTGCACGATGAATCTAAGCAATGGAACAATCTAGCTTTCTAAAGGACGATTCCTCTCCAAATTATATTATCTTCGGCCGCATGTGAATGATTATTCATTAGCAATGCAAAAGGCAATGCAAAAGGCAATGCTAAACTAACTGACGACATTCCTTTCGTTAAAATTTAGACAAATCCCGGAATCTAGAATAGTGCTCGTGAAAGTGCTCACTAACATTAAAGATTGCAATATGTGTTTTATTTTATGGATTGTGCTTCCATAGACCCCAAATCTTAAAACAGTGTAACCCCTAAAGAGGTATCGTGCCATCATTTAATCTCAGTCATCTTACTCCTAATTCTAAACATGCTACTCCTAATTCTGAACACGTGTCGTTTAATCTTAACCGTCCTTGTGTTTCACTCGGGAAGGTACCTCTTCGATGGTTTACACTGTTTGAAGATTTGGGGGTCTATAAAAGCACATGCCTTTATTTTATAATCATGCTTATTTACTACTAATGCCGTAGATGTTGCCAGGAAGAGTGGAATATATTAACCATAAGCACATATCTCGGGAAACACAATAACCAATACTCCCTCTTTCTCCAAAAGGATGTCGCAGTCTCTCACATATGTCTAAATTTAGACCTCGAAGAAACAAAGGGTTGAAGACCTCGAAAATTTGCTTTTTTATACTTTATTTTGTTAATCGTTGTAGACAACACATGTATCTCCACTGTATAATATATATTTGCTACTTTAAACTACTTTAGATATATGTGGTATTGATGGCAAACAAATCGTACTATATTTTATATTTTAGAGTAAATTTGTAAAAAAAAAAATGGTAATATGGCTTCGCGAAGCTAAAAACATCATGTACATTCCCTAAAAAATAACAGAACTGTACTGCCAATTGGGTCTATGCTAAAACAGTTTTTCCTTCTCTGAAATGCGGATATTAAATTAGCTTTCTTTTCCGCAAAAAATAGTTTTTTTTAATAGTTTCTTTTCTTCGCTCCCGCAATGGAATCTTAGGAGTGCCTTTTGACGGCACAATCATCCAAATCTTTGGTTTTCAAAAGAGAAACCAGGGCGTGTGGGACGGCAGAAAGCATTAGTGCAAGAGGCGATGATGCGGAAGGTCTGAAACAGATGTCGCGGAGTCAGTGCGGCTAGGAAGCAGGTTCGTGTTTTCAAACTACGGGGACGGCACGCACGAGGTACACACGATTGGTTTCTCGTCCTCAAGCCACGAGCCGCACATGGGAAAAACTAGCTACTTCACTGGTGATGCTCTTCTCACTCTCATGTGTTCCTTGTTCGTTTTCCGAACTGCTCCTAGGAAGCACACATTCTTGATCTCTTTTTGTTCTGATCAACAGCTGCTAACGAGTCTTAGGCCCCTCGTCCGTACCCGAGCCTCCTAGATTAATGTAAACCCGTTGAATCAATTCCTCTAGCCCTTCGGTTGGATCTCAGTATCTCGCGAAAACTCTGAATTATTGGCAAACCAACAGGAAGAGCTGTGCTTTATTGCCTAATTTGAGTTAGGCACAACCTCTGCGGTAGATTAACCCGTTGGTACAATAATTAGTTTTCTGTTAATCCAACTACCATTGCCATGTGAGCAAGTTCTGTACAAACCAACCGGATGCTTTTTTTTTAGATGAACCAACCGGATGCTTAGCTAGAGAGTAACGTGACAAGACAGCCCGGTCATCACCCTCACCTCCCGCTCTTAACTCACCGTTTTTTTTTTGAAACGGAGGCAAAAGCTTTGCCTCATCTATTAATTAAGAAGAAGTTGCTCAGTTTTTAGGAGAAAACCGAGCAAACCAACAACACACCCACAAGAGAACAACATCAAAAAAAGCAACCTCTAAACCAACTAGAACCGACATCCGAGAGCACAACGTCGCAAAGAAGACCCACTAAAAGGACATGGCAACCAAAAAGAGTCCAACAACTAATCAACCGGCTCTCTTCCTTCTTATGCTCCTGATAGATACTTTCCTGAGAGACTTCTCCACCCTCCTGATCATATCCTCCGAGGCCTTTCCCGCCAAGACGCAGTCAATGTCCTTGCCATATCCAGGGCTAGCCGCCTCCAAACTAGCAAGCAAGCCGCAAAGCTCTTTTGCAAAAAGAGCCTCAGAACTAGGCGCCAACACTGCTCCACGGTCCAAAGAGGTGAGGGACTGGCAAGGCTCCAACTGTGGTGGCGGGGGTGTCATTGCCACCTCCAAGGTCTCCAAAGAGCCTAACACCAGCGGAAGCACCGAAGGAGAATCACCACGCAACTCATGTCGCTCTGGCGTGATCTGCAACACCGGAGCCAAGGTCTCGTCTCTGCCCTCGCTCTCCAAGGCAGCCGACACAACAGGTTGCAGCGACTGGCCGGGGCTGCCACGAGGAGAGAAACAGCTGTAGAGATATTCTTCCTCAACCACAGATGACTTCTCCTCAGCGGAGCCAAGTGCAAGTGAAACCTGCACGGTGGCGAGCTCATGTCCACCTGAAGAACATGCCTCCGTCGGCTCCAAAGAATCACCAACATGTGCCAACAACAACTTGAGACTTGCCACCTCCTCACGGAGGGGGCGAGTCGCCTCCTCGACATGCCACCTCACCTCCTCACGGAGGATGTTTGCCCGTCAACAATCTCCTTAATCGCATCGTAGCTCTGGCGACCATGGTCGCGACGGGTACGCGCGCGGCGCCGCCACCCTGATCTCCCTTCTCCGACCTCCTCTACACCATCCGAGCCCAGATCCGGATTCCTCGTCGTGCCCTCCGGCCGTCCCTCCCGCTGTCCGGCTCAAGCTTGTATCTCGCGTCCTCGCTTTTGACGTGCGAGCGCAGGGTCGACGCCGGCCGGATCTCCTTGCCCCGCCCCCTGCGCCGGCTGCATCAAGAACTGCAGCGCTGCTGCTCACCCCTCTCCCTTCCGCAGGTATGTAGGCGTGGGAGATGTGCTCGGTTCGGTCGCCCTCCGCGCCGTTGCCCCGTGTCTTGGAAGGCCTGCTGCAGCCGCCTTCGGCTGTCCCGTCCGCTGTGCTGCCCGCAGGTGGCACGCTGGTGACTGCAACCACGGCCACGACCGCCCCGGCACCGGCGCCCACCGTCATTCTTGCTGCAGCCGTCCTTGCTCTCCGCAGGTCCGACCCGTCTGTGGGTGGTCGGATGCGTCGGGCGCGTCGCTTCCCCAAGGCTGCATGCCGGCCCAAGCAGACTCGTCCCGCGGCCACCCCTGCAGCGTTGCCCCAAGCTCCCTCGGCTGTGGAGGCTGCCCTCGAGACGCCTGGTTCAGAGCCTACTCCGCCGATGCCTGTGCACTGCCCTCCTCCCTTTGCCGTGGAGCTCGTCGCGGAGACGCCTTCACCAACACCTGCTGCATGTCTGCTTGTGTCGCATGGCCAGGCTCCTGCGGCCTCCTGCTCCGAGGATGGTGCCATCACCAACCAAATGCACCATCATTGTTGCCCCGATGGGCTGCTCTACGACCCTTATGTGTTGGTGGAAGGACTTGGGTCTTTGTCGCTGCTGCCGGTTGCCTCGGGTGGCCATGCCGAAGTGCATCTTCCTGCTGATGTTGTGATGCCGGCTTCGAGCTGGCTTTTGGCTGCATCTTTGAGCTCCGACGAGGACGAAGGCGAGGGCGGCTGCGATGATGAAGACGTGACTCCACGTTTGCCATTGGCTTCATCCAAAGGCGTTGTTTCTGGCTCGGTTCGCGACACCGATGATGTGCGCCATGATGTGCAGGCGCATGCGGAGCCTTGCGGCAGCCTCTCTGCTGTTGACACTCTTGGCGACCAGGATGGCTGGGTGCAGGTGGGTCGGGGCAGACGCCCCGACCGTGAGCCATCGGCTTTGCTTCAGAATGAAGGCCTCGAGCGTAGTCTCGCTTTCAAGCGTTGGGCTCGTGGGAGATGTTTTCGGTGCCTCGAGCGTGACCACCATGTCAACACATGCAGTGCGCCCTTCAGATGCATCCGGTGTCGTCGTCCTGGTCATCGGGAGCGTTTCTGCCGTGCACGCTTTCCCGCTGCTCGTTCTCGCTCTCCAGACACTCGTGCTCGTTCTCCGGCACGTGCTCCCTTTCAGCGGAGCCGCTCTCCGCCTGCTCAGCCTTGTCGTTCCTCGCCGCCCCAGAGTTGGGTCGAGGTCGTGTGCCACTCGTCGTCTCCCGCAACATCACCGTCAAGGCCCTCTCCAAGGTGTTGTGAGGAGTTCAATGCCAACGCCAGTTTGGACTCCCGCTTTCAGTGCCAGCTTTCCTTGCTGCGCATGGAGCTCACCCAGTTGGTTAACTCACCGTTTCATTCATGAGAAAGGAACAAACTCACTGCAAGGATTTGCTTTGACATCATTTTAAGAGCTGTTTTTAGGTAGCTGGAGACACTTAGGTGGAAATGTGGAATCATATTCAATCTATATTCCATACCTAATATGTTTGTCTGTCATTTCAATTGGAATTTTTAGGAATTGGTATTGCATGGTAATTAAGTCAATTCCTTTCTCTAACCCTGTCATTTTTCTGGAAATAATTTCATTTCATAAAAATCCTTGTGGCACAGTTAAACATGATTTTTTTTGGCTTGGAATTTCAAATTAACACATGCAAGAAAACATTAGTGTAATTCTACTATCAAGCCACCAACCGCATCATTTCGTATAAATCCCGTGCGACCATCTATGGAAGAAAATACAAGCTCAAAGCATTGTCTCGGTTTACAATCGACTTGCAACACTCCCGATGTAGGAAAGATAGGATATCGATGAACACATTGACTCACACAGAGCTACCATAAATTGCAAACTGATGACATCAAAAAAATGGCGTGACTTCACCACACTCCCGATCTTTACGAAATTACGTGGTTGGTGATGGAGCAATTGAAGGAGGATTGATCAGAGTAAGCATTGACCCTGTTCCAGGCAGAGGAGACCACAATGTAGCCGTAAAGGTAGTGCCTAGTTTCATCGTAGAAATAGATTTTTTTGTAGAATACATGTGTATTGTATGTTATAGATGGAGTGTCAAGCGGTGAATTCACAATGCCGATTAGCGGCCAAATTGCTGTCAACGAGAGGTGACAACTCCTCGCCTAAGTCTACTCTCTCTCCAGCAACCATAGTGATGTCAGGAAGCAGAACTCCTCGTCGCCGAACAAACCCGCTGTCTTCCAGGCCCCGAACTCCATCTGTATCATCCGATTGATCTTCAGCCCATATGGCCTCTTCAAGTTAAGACCATGTTGTTTCAATGCTTCCAAATGCACTAGAAAACTAGCATGATTTTCGCTGAAAGATGTCGCCGGTCCTTCCTTCCTTTCCACATGCATGAAGCCTCAAAGAATACCTTAAAACGCATCAAGCATCTTGACAGGCAAATCAAGGGAAAGCATGGCGTGAAATACATCCAAATTTAGATAAATCTAAGACATCTTAGACATATTTCTTATGGATACAGGTAGTACCAAACCAAGTTTTAATTCATTGTCCCATATTCTCATTAGCTTAAGCTTGCGTTCATATACTGTAGAACCTTCTAGCTTACAGATCATGTGGATCTCTTCGGAAATATTAGTGATTGTGCTTTATTAACCATCTTTTCTATTTCGCCAACTTCTTTTCTTCAATAAATTATAAAGTACGTTTACCGTAATACATTCCAGCAACCACAAATTAAGTCTTCACACACATAATGCACCATATTAATTTTCAATAGTTTCAAAACACTCTTGTACTCTTCCAGCTTAGAGAGATCTTGTAGATCGCTTCCGACAGCACTCATCGTGCTTTACTCGATTCTGTTCAGCTTGGCAGGAAACGGTAGTGACAGACAGATAATTCTGTACTTAAAAAAATCATGTATTGCTTATCATAATCCTGACGAGCTAATTGTACACACGACCTAGTATGGCTCGCTTCACTCATCGCCCATTATTGTGTATCGTTGGAGCCTCCAAGATGACACCGGCAACCCCGGGCGTGAACTACGGAACCATCTATCGATCCCACTCCTCAGTACAGTGCAGATTAAGGTGCCCACACTTCAACATAGGTATGCCTCCGATTATCAAAATCTTCGCTGATAATTGATCGCTGCAGCTGTACAGTTCTGTCCGTAGAGATGAGAAGAAAGTACCTGTCCTAGACTCCTCGTAACCGACTCAGTTTAGACTGTTCGGAGGCGCCAAAAGGCCTCTCTGAAGATTCAGATTTCCGAATGTCGTATGCGTCGCAGTCTCTACGTTTTAAAAAACCACCCTCTTTTCTTTTGCAGAAGCGAACAAGGATAGCGCCAGGTACAGAATGTGCAGGCTCTCTCTCTTTATTGTTCATGTGGGGCACTCGTAGTAGGGTTTTTTTTTTTTTTTTTAGGGAAAACACTCGTAGTAGGTTTTCCTCCATCTTTTCTTCTGTCTGGAGTGGTTCAGAACTTTCAGAAACGACCGAACTCGATGCCGGGTGTCTCCAAAAGCGCGAGCAGCTAGCTGCTGCCTGCACAGTTGCACTGCACGATTTATGTTCACTACATACGCCGACGGCCAGCTGCCCTCGGCGTAGGCTACGCCGACGGCAGCCCTCGACGTATGGCGTCGGCGTTTAGGTCCCTCGGCATAGATAATATTGCTGTCGGCGTAGCCCGCCCCTCGGCGTAGCACGCTACGCCGACGACAAAACCGTCGGCATACAAATTTTAAAAAATTTGAATTTTCTTTTTCCCAAATTTTTTTTCGAAAAAAAGTAATTTTTTTATATGCCGAGGGCTATGCAGTCGGCATAGAGTTTTAAATTTTTTCAAATATTTTAATTTTTACACCATTTTTTTCTTTTTTTTACTTATTTATCTTTCACCCATACACTTTTAACTCTAATTACACTTAATCCTAGGTGAAATTACAATCATGGTTAAACTTCCCAGCCGGTCACCCATCCTCACACTACTCCAACCTCAGCACGCTTAACTTCTTAGTTCCATTCGGATGAGCTTCTTTTAAAGAATTGACACCTTACTGATAATAATAGCCGATCAACCCTATTAACTCTTGGACCGTGATGTCACAACTATTTATTTTTAAATTCCAAACAATTACTTAAGTAAACAAAAATGAATATACAAGTAACAATGAATAATAATATTGAATTCAAATAATAATAAAATGATTTTATTTTTTGGTTTTTTCTATTTAATATGGAATAATTAATATCTTTAAATCGGAAAATCGAAATTCCACAAATAATATGTCTAAATCGATCAGAAAAATGAGAGGAGTCTAAATATAACATCCATATCATCATTTGAACCTAAAAATTTGAGTAATCCAAATATGACGTCCAGCTGCCATCTGGCCAAAACGGCCCCCTCGGGAGATAATGGCCGTCCGGACATTGGTGCACCGTTCGCCAACATGCTAAACGGAAAAAAATTAGCACATAAAGTGATGTGTTATAGACCTAAAAACATTTTTCACGGAATTTATTGAGCGACGGAAAGTGTACCCCTAATTCAAATCCGGTCAGTTTCCAGCGGATTCGGCGGGACACCGCAGGAAGCCGCATGGATTTCCAGATAGCTAGCACCCACATATGACATGTGATATGTGGTGCAGAGGCGGTGTCCTACTACTACGCGGAGGTCTCGCGCAATACAATAACGCCCCATGTAGCTGCTTCACAAAAAAACCGTTTTGGCACCTCGAAAATGAAAAAACCATCGCCCATAGGTCGGATTGGAAATCCGCTACCGGGGCCTTGCTTCCCATCCCAGGTACCACACATGTGCCAAATATGGCCTCGGTCCGACAAACTATGCGGTGTCACAGACCGTTTCCTACTCATTTGCCCTAAAAGCCATAGAACTCCGGACGTGATAGCTCTGTTTGTGAAGGGTTTTCCAAAATAATTGTTGTATCCTAATTCCAATTTTTGGAGTGATTACTAAGACACATAAAATGACGCCATGCGGCTCCAAGGGATTTTCTAACTTAGTTTAAATTGCCATCGGCCAAAACGCCCCCCCACGGAGATGCGGTATGGCCGTACCGGGCGCGCTGGTGCACCCGTTCACCATCGCGCTAAACGGAAAAAAATTAGCACATAAAGTGATGTGTTTTAGACCTAAAAACATTTTTCCTGTTATTGAGCGAGGGAAAGTGTACCCCTAGTTCAAATCCGGTCACTTTCCAGTGGATTCGGCGGGACATAGCAGGAAGCCGCAGGGATTCTCAGATAGCTTGCACGCACATATGACATGTGATATGTGGTGCGGAGGCGGTGTCCTACTACTACGCGGAGGTCTCGCGCACTACAAAAATACGCCCCATGTAGCCGCTTCACAAAAAAAAACCCGTTTTGGCACCCCGAAAATGAAAAAACCATCGCCCATGGGTCGGATTGGAAATCCGCTTCCGGGGCCTTGCTTCCCATCCCAGAGACCACGCACGTGCCAAATATGGCCTCGTTCCGACAAACTATGCGGTGTCATGGGCTGTTTCCTACTCATTTTGCCTAAAAGTCATAGAACTCTGGACTTGATAGCCCTGTTCGTGAAGGGTTTTTCAAAATAACTGCCATATCCCAATTCCGTCTTTTGGAGTGGTTACTAGGACACATAAAATGACGCCATTCGGCTCCGCGGGATTTTCTGACTTCGTTTAAATTGCCATCTGGCCAAAACGGGAACCCGGACATATAAGAAAGTGTTTGAATTGTTACTATGTTAGCATGGTACTGTACATGATTCAAATATGCATGATTTTGATATAAACGGATAGAGGATGTTTTTCTGAACATTTTGATACCTTATACGTATTTTTCTGACATCATATGAATTAGTTATGATTTTTACAAAATTAGACAAATTTTAAAAATGGTCTACGCCGAGGGTGGCCGTCGGCGTAGCCCTGTCTACGCCTAGGGCCAAATATATGCCGAGTGCTGCCCTCGGCGTAGACTTCGCTATGCCGACAACAACAATACGCCGAGGATCAGGCGGATTGGCTGGCCGTGTCGGGCCTTACGCCGACGGCCCCGACATTTGGCCGTTGGCGTATGCCACGGCCCTCGGCGTACGTCGCCATTCCTGTAGTGGTTGTTTCAGCTGCACCTCGAGAGAGGGCAGATTGGCAGAAGGAAAATGGGAAGGGGGCCATGCGAGTGATGCAGAGAATTCATTGGTCCGTCCAAAACATTCAGTAAATTTGAGAAGGATGGTTCAGTGAAAACTCCCGTCAAGTGAAGACGCGAGACACGTGTTATGCTACCTGGGAACTCTACACTTGGCTTCCAACTTCCAAGGGCAGGAAACTCAGGTGAACTGGACACAAGAGCAAGATAAGTTGCATACTCCTAGTACATTTGTTACGTGCTACTGTATTAAATTAGTTGCTAAACGTTTTCTTCACGAATACAACCTAAAAGGTATATCACATATCTAGAAAAAAATGCCAAGAGGCAAAATTATAGCGCCCGTTAAATGGCTTTTACTCCAGGCAACAAGGATAGCAGCTCCACGAAAGAAAATGGAATACCAGCACCGCTCGGCTCCAGACGTTCAAATGCAAAGACAGTGCGATTCGTACAATAGATAGACAATTTTTAGTGAGGAAGGCGCTCACACCTCTTATTACAGGAAACATGGGAGCTTTCATGACAATCTTAACGGTTTTCTCAGCTTCAGCTTTCGGCCGTCCTTTTCTCTTCCAATAACTTCCTTTGCACAACGTCAGCATAGAACGTCCAAATAAACGGATTCCTTCCGTCTGAGCTCCTTCTGCGGGTTTCAGACATAGGTTTGGGGAAAACTGAGGAAAAACTAAGGGGATGGAAAAAACTGAGTACAACTAAGGACCCGAGGGCACGAAAATAGAAATCCCACCATTTTATGATGACAGATTTCTCCTTGGGATCATCCTCAGACTCGGACTACCAGTACCATCCCAAAAAACAAGAGGCTTCCATGCCCAACACCTAGCACCAACATCCTCTGCTCAATACGAGGAAGAGGAATGCCTATCGACGTCATGCATGTAATCGGCAACGTGGGATTGCCCATGGATCTCTCGCCACCGCACTTTCTTCTTCCCGGCATGCTATATATACCCAATAATGGGCAGCACTCCCTCCACACCACAAACATCTCATCATCCACAAACCCTTACCTCGTGAAAAAGACATCGAGAACCCAGCAAAGATGGCGCAAAATGTCAAGAATGCAACTCTAGCAGTAATCCTTATCGCCATCATGGTGGCTGCTACGTCGGCACCAACGACGACCGCCGAAGACTGTTGGGAACACTGCCTTAAGGAGTGCAAGGGAGGTAAGGAGGTATGCACCCCAAAGTGCAATGTCTTTTGCAAGAACACGGCTGCGGCGCTTCGGTACATTGAAGCTTCTAACCAGAAATTGTTGGAGGGCGCAAATGCCCCGCCCGAAAAGCTCCCTGCCATCGAGAAAGAATCCAACGAGCTATTAGAAATTGCCAAAACGTACAGCGAAGCTGCTGGCCCCCGGCCGTGAGTGGCAGCCCTTCACTGCATGGGCGCCGTCGATGCGTTGTTCCTGCATATGCTTTGTTTATTTAAATCATTACTATGGCATTTCATAGTTATTTTTTGTTTCTTTGATTTGTCATTATCGTGATGAATAATGTCTTTTGTTTTATCACAATATAATCTTGATCCTGGGACGACCCTGTTTCTCTTTTTGGACTACCGACGCTCCAAATATGTAACTGTTCTCTATTTATTTGGATGTACGATAATAAAGGTTTTTGGTACGGAGGTGTTCTTTTTTCAGTAATGCACGCCCTATGTTCTTGTTTGATCAGCATTCGAGAGGATTGGGTCGTTGTGGCATGCTAATTTTAGAGTTTTCAAAAGTTCTGAGGGATCTCCAAAACATTAAATGTGTAAATCTTGTTGAAGTTAAACTCTGAAAAGACATTTCTTAACATTCCATGATTCTTGAGTGCGGAAATATTCGAAACCTTGTGTAATCAATGATAAGTGACTAACAAGTGATAACGAAGAAGTGTTTCATTTCTAGCCTTGGAAATTGGATGGATGGTATATATCTATTTTGTATAACTGAAATCATGTATGATATTAGACTAACCCCTGGTGAAAGTTGAATTTTAAAAAGCGTACCCGCTTTGTAGGTACTCCAACATTTTTTTTCCTTCATGCTGATTCAGTTGGTTTGCAAACCCCCGTTTTAATTTTCTGCTTTATCCTGGCACATGGTGAAAAAAAAGTAGTAGAAACTGAAGACGGCGAGAATGTGCATGCGCTTGCTCTCTCTTTCTTTACTGTTCGTGTGGGCACTCGTAGTTTCCTTCGCTCTTTTCTGCTTGTCTGACGTGGTTCAGAACATTCAGAAACGACTGGACTCGACTCGACGGTGCGTGTCTCCAAAAGCGTGAGCAGCTAGCCGCTGCGTGCACAGTTGCACTGCATGATTTATGTTGTTTCAGCTGTACCGGAAGAGAGGGCGGAAGTAAAGGGAAATGGGAGAAACGATGCAAAAATTAACTGGTCCGTCCAAAACATTCAGTATCAAGAAACGTGGTGGTTCACTGAACTTGGGTGAAGCGAAGATGAGAGTTCCGTCAAAAAATAACTGTCTAAACTTGAGACACTTATTTTTGGATGGAGGTAGTATGTGTTATATTTGCCTGCTCTGTACTTGGCTTTGAAGGCCAGAAACTCAGGCGAACTGAACACGAGAGTGGTATCAACAGACAAGTAGACAACAGGTGATCAATATTCATTGGGTCACGCTCGGATGTATCATGTGAGTTGTGAAAACAACGAACCTGCTGGAAA
Organism: Lolium multiflorum; assembly: GCA_030979885.1. NCBI lineage: Eukaryota > Viridiplantae > Streptophyta > Magnoliopsida > Poales > Poaceae > Lolium > Lolium multiflorum. Next base: position 59,171,047 of record CM061748.1, on the reverse strand, counting down.
TGCTGGAATTAAGTAACAGTAAGATGGAACTACCTAGGCCTCTTCACAGCAATTTCAGATCGTCCACCGTCCGATCTGGCCATTGAACGCTCTTGATTGCTTGGTCGTCCCACCCAGCCCCGCTAGGTATTTTTACCATGGCGTCCTTCGAACAGTTTCAGTCCGCGTAACGTTGATGGGCTGCTACTCTGAAAACTAACCTACGTGTTTTCTGCTGAATCGGGCTGAGGTTACTGCGAGGCCCATTTACATGTCTTGAGACGCCACCCATAAGAGAATTTGATCCAATCTCCCTTCTCTCTCCCTATCGCACCGCCTCCTCATCTTCCTCACGTACCGTTCCTCTCTCTTCAGCGATCCGCCGCTTTCCCTCCAGCACCTCAGTCAGATGGGACCTCGAGCGGCGGGGATGGCGCCCCTTCCCCCATCTCCACCTTCAGCGGTGGCAGCGGCCACCTCTACACGCGTGGGTTGCCCGGAGGGGTGCTCCAGACTTTGCGTCCAGAGCCGTGCTGACGTCGACGGCGGCTGCGCTTTCGTCTCCCCTCACGCCTAAACGTCCCTTCCACGGGCGAGGTAGCTCCAAGCATACGTGGGACCACATCTCTCTCTTCTTTGTAATATCATGTGTAAATATGCCCGAGCACCAGATTTACAGAGTTGGCGAGGGCAGATTTGGGGGAGACATCATGTGTAATTTTGATCCATAGGATAAGTCGTGTTGTTTCCGATTGCTAACAATCTTGTTATGATGCCTAACAAATCTTTCCTTTTCAACAGCCCTCTCCATGGAAATAACCTTGAAGTTATGGAGATCCCTCCCGCTCATCACAACTTGATTCGATTTTAACGGTTGGTGGCATCGTGAGGACAGAAACAATTCTTGACGACGCCCCATCCCCTGTTTAATCAGAACGGTTTAGTTTTATGCACATGTAAACAGCTTGTACCTCAACGTCTTCTTAACTGTCATTTTTATTCAGTTGTACCCTTCTTTTAGATATATCATATGGAGTTGCACTTTTTAATACCGATTCTTGAGGTTTGCCATTTGATAGACAGGACCATAGAAAGAATTATGTATGTGAATTGTTTAGATCGAGTAAGAGCCTAAGAGGGTATATGTATTTCCTTTATTTGTTGGAGAACTCAATAAGACATTCAAGGTTATTTATGCCTGTTTTGCTTGCACAACCTACAGTTCATTTCCATGTCGCGATGTAAAATCATCGTCTTGGTACGAAAGTTTATTGAGGTAAATAATAATGGCATTCGAATTCTGGTGTCTACTCTTAGATCTGATCATTTTATTCTTTAATTCATTTTTAAGGATGTTACCTTGGATAGTTGGACTGCGTCTTCAAGCCTACACTGCTCTGTCGTGATTATATGGTATCTACATCACTTCAGCACAATAAAAGATGAGTTTCGAGCTATTATTCTTTAAGTGCTGAAATAGGTCATTACGGAATATCGATTTCCAACTTAAAGTAGTGGTAAATAAATTACAATGCTACAAACATCAAACATAGTTTTATTTGTTGTGTATTTATCGAGTTTTTCTCAAGTGCAGGGTCCATCTCAATCTACTTTGCCATCATTGTAGTTACTATAAGACAAATCATAAGATGTGCTTCCTACTGATGAAATTGCAAGGTGTATTTTCTTGTGTCTTTGATGGAGGCCAATTTACTGACCACATAAAAGCAGCATATAGTTATTATTGGGTAGAGGGAGACAGTGTAATCTGCGAGGACATCTTTCTTTTGGTTTTCTATCAACTGTCTTCTCATTGCAAAAGTACAGAAAGGAAATCTCTTCTTTGCAAGTCCAGCTTAGTGTACTGCAACTGCTTGAGCCAGATGAAGCTTTGAGGCCAGTCGAGTACTTGATACACCCCTCGAGCTTGATATAATGCATGACGGGAATATCAAGTTTGCTATTTCCGTTCCGAATTGTACTATCATGCTTGTTTGTGTCAAATGCAAAACAGGTTGCAGATGTGTACAGTAACATGTGTAATCACTTCCGAACTATTTATTTCTTGATCATAAAATTGTACAGTCAATGTTAACACTTCTCTAGCGACATCATTTTAAAGACTTTCTGATTTGTTGTTATTATTTGCAGGTTATTATGTTCTGGATGTGTTAGAAAGGGAGGAAAAGGTGCGAGTAAAAGAATTTAGGAACTTGAAGTAGATGTAGCCTTTCTGCATGTTCAAATACTATGCTCCGAAGAATATATTTAGGGAGACTGATGATTCGTCATTCAAATGGTAACCAATTATATTCAATATAAGCTCGTGTTTTCCTGGTTACATTTTTCATAAACTCTTCAACACAATATCTTATACTGCTTGCTTGATGATAAATGAATGGATTGTCTTACTTTTAATATAACTGTCTAGACGTTTTGGTCAAACCTGATGTTAGATGTTATTGAGATGGTCAATATGAAGCAAAAAATGTGGCAATACGCCACAAGTCTAATCACCATTTAACACAATCCTGTTGAGGGGTGCTTAAAGAAGGAACCGTGGCAACAATACCCTTGTTAGGTGCAGAAGTTACTTTGTGGTTTTTGTGGTCTAATATGCATATGAACTAATGGTGGTCACACCTCGGTCTTATATTATGGATGACTAATTTCTTTCGATATTAAAATATCACCGATAATGCATCTGATCTTGCCATTGTAACGTTCTGAAATACGAATTGGTGGGGATATGAGATTATTGATCATTGTTATCTGATGAATATTTGTAATTCAACATTTGTTAACAAGTTTTGACAGTTGCCCTTTATATGTTTCAGGGAAAAGTCATATTATTATATTGTTGAAATGGACGGACGCGGCAACGCGCGCTATAGTGATCTAGTAATAAATATAGGAAAACTCCATGGAGAACAATACAGATGCTCCAAAAATCTCTGAATAATGTAACTACTGCTGGTCTGCTGGGATTGGAGGAACGGCTGAGACAACCATAGTACGGTTCAGGATGGCAAGATTTCTCATGGACGTGGAAGATGTTGGCAGAGCAAGAAGCAAGATGCCCTGCTTTCCTTTTTCCTTCATGTGCCAGGATAAAGCAGAAAATATAGCAATTAAAAAGATGTCACTAATTCTCGAAAAAAAAGATGTCACTGAAATGTTAAGTAACTTCTGATATACGATAAGTACTTCAGAAGTAACTTCTGATGTCAGGCAGGGAAGGCGGGTGGCCGGGGTGGCGCGGCGGTTGGTGGTGCAGGGTCGGGTGGCGCCGCAACGGGCGGCGTTGGCGGCGCAAGGCCTAGGCCAGGTGGGCCGCAGCTGCTCGCGCCCGGGATGGCTGCAACCTGGCGGAGGATCGCTCCTTTGCAAGTCTGCTGGCTACTCGCTTATTGCCCCGCAACCATGCCGGGTCACGTGCTCGGTCGTCTTCTCCGCGGTCGGTTAGTGGCGTGGGGGCTGCTGGCCTAGCATGAATAAAGGTGGTGGTCCTAGGGCCTTTCTTGTGCGAAGATGGAGACCTTCCTGAAGTCAGTCCTCTTAATCTGGTCGGAGTGGTGTGTTCCGGAAAGCTCCGCCGGCGGATGTAACATCGCTTTTTTTTGCGTGGAGTTCGCTGGATCGGTCGTATTCGGTCGGATGCACCCATGCTTTTATTTAGACCGATTGGTTCTAGAGGGAGCATCGCGAAGCTCTGTTCTTTCTTGCCATATGGAAACATGCTCCATGGCGAAGTTAGAGGCGGAGAATACCATCAGAGCCGGATTGGAGGACTTGCTATGGAGGTTTAAGTTTTTTAGCGTTGTTGAGGGGCTTGCTTGGTATTTTAGGTTTCGCAACAGCAGTATGCAAGAGGGGGCGACAATACAGGTGAAGTTAGTCTTCGGATGAAAATCAAGGTGGCAGGGTTGTCTTTGGCAATGACCTTGTTGGAGGCATTGTTTTGAAAGCGGGGACTATCTTCAGGGTGAAAACCTAAGATCTTCTGATCGGGCGACGATAGTGTTTGTCCATTGTTACCTTCTTGAAGGCGTCGTTTTTGAAGAGCCTGGAGTTCAGGTATTGTCTTGGTAGTGGATGTACTGTTGTTGCTAGGGCTGGAATACCGTAGCGGGACTTTTCTGTTATGTAATTCTTTTTTTGTTTGCTGTGTGCATCCGTAATGCAATTAGAGTATTGCGTTGTTGCAGAGGCTAGGTGTAATTGGTATCTTCTTGATATTAATATATACACCTTATCGAAAAATACGATAAGTACTTTTCTTTTGTGAGTCAACTAGTACTTACAGTTGGGTTTACAGTTAACACACAACCATTGCCTTCTGCTCCTGGAACTGAAGCAGGCATCATGTAAGATCAACATGTACGATAAGTGCATCTAAAATGAAATCATGCTGATTCGACTGGAAGGTTTTAAAATGCAGTCATGTAAGATTGTCTGACAATGTACAACCACCATGTTTGGCAGTTACAACCTTCGTGTATCCTTTTGAAATAGCACTTGCAGCAAACAATTTAAGAGTAACAACTAGAGTCGCGAATTTACAACAGTTGCAGCAGACAGAACATGCGCAACAATGGTGCATAACGGAGCATGCAAAGGTCTTGGAAGCACACAGAGATGATAACAGGATCTTGTAATGACTGAGGACCAATAGCAGAAGAACCAATTGAATTGTGGTTCATTGATTTGTTAACCACTGGTTTAGGCGTTGAAGCAGGTAAAAACACATTAAGCTAGAAAGCAAGATGGTTTAGAGTGATCGTTCCATAGTTTCTTTTTTCAGAGCTACTGCAGAAGTTAGCAGGTGTTTGGTCTGTATAAGTCTCCTCTGTGCAGTATGGTTGACCTGCAGCTTGGACTCTGTTCCTCGACGCAGGCACATCATGGATATGCTTCCCTTCATATGTAGTTATCACAGCATGTGGTTCCTGGGAAGATCTCTCAATGTGTTTCTTTACATCACAGCCTTGGAAAGTACACTTGTAATAGCTCCTACATGGCGCAGTCAGAGAATGCAACTCAGGTTCATGAAATTCAGGTCTCAAAAACACTATGGGGTATGATATTTCAATCTGGCGAAATGGTGTGTACCAGATGAGTTTAAAAAATAGCAGAAGATACATCATCAAACATGCAATTGATAAGATTGTTCACCACCTAATCACCAAACTTAAGGAATGGAAAAGAAGAAACTATGTTCTTTTTCTAGCTAACTATGTATGTAATAGTCAAATGTAAACTCAAACAAATCAGGGCCACTACATATTCGTCTCAGAACATCAGCCGGATACCATTATTCATATCAATTAAGAAATATAAAAACTATAAACCAAGGCATGGATTTGTCGCCACATAATTCCATAGGCAATTCTAATATAAAGCTGTAAATAGTTAAGGGCTTACCTTGGGTGAGGATTTCCCCGCACAACTTTTTGTCCATACTTGCGCCACCTGTAGCCGTCATCCAACAGATCGACATCACTCGTCGTACTCACGATGATCTTTTGACCTGGTGCATTCCTGCCCCATGAAAATAGCAACAGCAAGCTTAAAGGTGCTAATTAAGAAGTATGAATGAACTTAGGAAGTTCCAAACAAGGAAGTTATATGTGGTAGTAGCAAATACCTTTCATTTGCATTGGCATCACCAACAATTCCATCAACAGCTCCTATTTCATCATCACCTTCTTCCCGGTTATCACCAGAACCAGAGAATTGCTCATCTCCCTCTTCTTTTGTTGGCAATGAAGGATCTCCCATGGTGCCAATGGATGTTATAGGTTTTCCATAATAGCCTTGACAGTCAAATTGTGATCTACTTGAAGCATCCTCAGTGTCATTGAAACAATCTAACTCGTTCAGTAAACCGCCACAAACTTTGAACCTCTTTGAGGGACGTTCATGACAGTGCTGACCTCTGTAAACAATTTTAATAATCCGTCCATCTAAAGAGTGCTCCACGTTTTTCCTGACCGGACAGTTGAGGGTACATTTGTAGTAGCTCCTCGGGTACTTCCCACCCTTGACTGCCTTCTGTCCATACTTGCGCCAATTGTATCCGTCATCAGCAGGCCTATCCAGAGTGATGGATGAACCTTGGAGAGCTTGCAAAACTCCAGCCGATCCAGTGTTGATACTATCTGCATGTGACGGCAGAGTCGGCACGATTACGGACGAACTGGCATGTTGAGATGCCAGCTTTGGAGCTGCCAACGGGAAAGAAGAATCATCCGCTCGACCGAGCATACCACGCTTAGAAAGCTGTTGCTGCAACTCTGCCTTCTGAGCAACTTGTGCTGCTAGCCGTGCAAGGTCTTGTTCATGGAACACATCAAAGTTGTCCTGCAGAAGAAGAAGAAGATATACATACCAGTTTCAGTAAAACATAGTAGAATAGTAAGTTGGTAGCAGATACCATCTAGGACATTGCTGACGAAAAAAGCATTTTCGATGTGGTATCAAAAATAAACTAAAATTTAAAGGAATAAAGGCAAGCATCAGAACCATGAGCCATGATTTATACCATTACTAAATGAAACATTCGGGGGGCTCCTTTGTACGCTTTAAAAAAGAGCACATTCTGAGAGGTCAGGGGGTAACGCTGATGCCTCATGCCTCAGGTGATGTTGCCTAAATCTACCCCAAACGAACTTTGACGTAAAGGAATCAAGGACAATCATGGGGTTGATTTCTTACCATTACTAAGTGGTGAAACAATCGGGCTCCTTGATAACAGTTTCAAAATGGAGGAAGAAGAAGAAGGCGCCATTCTGAGAGGTCAAGTGGTAATGCAGAGATACTGATGCTGCGCCGTGCTTAGATGTTGTAACTAAACTGAATCGATCCCAAACCTACTCCACCATCGCAAGACGGCGAGACCACCCAACATCGGCTTCTTGGAAACGTCTCATGCAATGCGACCTGGCACTGTTGAACCAGCCTTTGGCCGGGTTCCCTTGAGCTGATCACTGGAACCGGGGATGAGATACCCCTGCTGCTCTAAAAAAAATACGACCTGGCACCAAATGCTTGTGGATTGCGATGGTGTTCTTGGGATGGTATACGATTTTCTCCGAGGAGAAAAACTGAAGGAAAGAGGGGGCAGCATAGCAAGCAGAGCATCTGTAGCTGTCAGCGGAAACAGAATGCGCACATGGACCTTGCTGCCGCCTGCCGGGAGGATCTCAGTCAGTTATCAATGTGGTGGTGGGAGTACCGTGCACGGACCCCGCGATTAAATTTGAGGAACGTGCAATGCAGGCGATACGTCGCGGGCGGGACAAGCTGGCCCCCCCTCGGCCGGCTGGGGTGTGCAAGGACAATCCTCCCAGGAGCGAGCGAGGCTCGAGCCGCAGGCCACGGATTCACTACTGCTACGAATCCGCGGCCTGAAATAGCAAAATGGAGAGCGGCTGGATAAGGCAACAAAACGGAGGGAAATCGGACTTGTTCATACCGTACCAGCTGAGAAGAATCTGTACTGCGCCGCGCTACAGGGACGATTCGATTGATTGACCGAGCAGCAGATAAAGCGGCGGCGAAGGAGAGCAAAGCGCGCGTGCGTGCGTGCAAGTGGCGGTGTGGGGGAGGGGGCTGAGATGGATCGGCACCTGCGGCGGGTACCCGAGGAGGTGCGCGGCGGCGGAGAGCGGCGGGGGGGACGGGAGCCGCGCGAGGGAGCCCCCGAAGAAGCCCTGCTGCTGGTCGTCGGAGAAGAGGGCGTCGAGCTGGGCGGGAGACGGGGCCCAGAGGCCGCCGCCGCTGGCGTCGCCGTCGCCGATGGCTGGCCACGGGCCGGTGGCCATGAGGGGCAAGTGGAATGGAGGTAGGGGGAGGTTTCGTTTCCGGTGCGAGATTGCGAGGTGCGAGCGGTGCCGTACGTGTGGTCTGTCCCGTCGCGGGAGCGGGGAGTTTATTACTCCAGCTCGCTCGCTAGCTCGGGAGTGCGTGCGTGCGAGTGGGAGAGGAGGAGTGGCAACAAAAATCGCAAGGACGCCGGATGATTGGCTGCCCGCCGGCTGATCCAGTGGAGGAAGCTGCCCAACTTGTCAGTCGCTCCCACCACCCGGAAACCTGGATATTTTCCGAAACCGCAATGGAGATATTTGTCGCGTCTCCCTCAAAATGGAAGCCGCACTAGCAAAGACAAAACCAGGAGCCGATATTTTCAGATATGTGGCAAAACATGGAGTACTGTATATGAGGAGCAATATTCATAGATATTTGTCACTCTAAGGTTCTCACTCGCGTCGGAGGCGTCACTATAACGGATTGGTCAATACCCCCTACATCTGCCAGCCGCTCACTCTAAGAGCATCTCCACTCATCCCCCGACGGCGTGGCTTTTTCCATCCGGACGGCGTAATTCGGCGTCGCGCCCGGTTCCTCGTTTTCGTGGGGTGGGCTAAATTCATCCGGCGATCCCACGCCATCCCCGGCCCCGGGAGCGCTCGGGACTCGGACGAAAGCAGCGCGAAATACCGAGGAAACTTCCGCGCGTCGGTGGCCCCAACTTGTCGGCGAGAGAAACCGATCGTCGTCCTCATCGCATCGTCTTCCGCTTGTAAAACTGCCGCCCTGCATTCGCCGGCCACGCGGCGAGTTAATGTCGTCGTCTTCCGTGCACGCATCGTCTTCCGCGCGCACTAAAGGCTGCCGCCGGTCAGCTCGCCGCGGACGCGTCGCACTCCACGCGGCATTAATCCCCCGCGCCAGCCGCACCTATATACGCCGCTCCGCTCGCCGCGAGGCGTACCCCGTGCTCCACTCTCCCTCGATGGCGTTCTCCGACGACGACGGCGCAGCCAACAACGGCTTCCCCCGCCGCTCGCTCCATGCGTGGGAGGGGCACCTCCTCCACCAGGCGGGGTACCCCTGCCCGCCGGACACGAGGCCTCCCGGCGGTGGGTGGCGGCTAAGTCGTGGCGGCGTACCAATCCCGCCGCCGCCTCGGGGCCAACTCCTCGACGTCGCCATCGAGGAGGCGCGGATGACCTTGACGGATGAGGAGCGCGCCGAGCCACGCCCCCCCCCGACAACTACACGGCGTGGAACTCGTACTTCTGCGGCGGTGGGAGCGGGAGCTCGCCTCGTACGACGCCCGCCGCCTCCGCCTCCGCGCAACAACGCCGCGGGCCGCCGACGGTGGTGGAGCGCGCCGGGGGATCGAACGTCCTCGAGCACATCGAGGGCGGCAACTTCCCGGTGCTCACGATGCCCCCTCCATCGAGGGCATCGGCGAGCCGCCGCCGGGGAAACGTCTGGCAGCCACGGCGCATGGCTGCCAGCTCGTCGTCTTCCGGATCGGCGCCGAGGTCATCCTTGGCGCCGGTGAAGAGGGAGGAGACGACGTCGCCTTCGACGCCGGTGCGCGTCAGGAAGCCGGCGTCTCCGCCGCCGACCGAAGGCGCAGCAGCGGCGCCCTCGTCATCCGCGACCAGCCTTCCGCGGGCCGGAAGAGGACGAAGAAAGAGGCCGCCGCAAACCAGCTCGCCGACGAGGAGGCGAAGCGCGCGGAGGACGCCGCGATGGCGGAGGCGATCGCCAGGTCGCTGAAGGACATGGAGGAGGAGAAGCGCGCGACGACGCCGCCTGGACTGGGCCGGCGCGACGGGAGCGCCAGAGGCGGAGCCAGCGGCGGCTGCTGGACCTGGCCGCCGCACGCCAACTCGCCGCCCGCGCCGCTCCAACCGCCAACGACGATGTCGCGCGCTACCGCCGTCCTGCGACACCTCCATCCGGCGCTGTCCCCGTCGTCGACCTCGAGTCCTCCGACGACGAATGGTACAAGCCATCCCCGGGGTGGGGAGACGCCGGCCAGGGCAGCAGCAGCCAGGCCGCGCAGCCGAAGGTCAACGACGGCTCCGACGACGGCGGCGACTACACGGTGTTCTACCGCCATTTCGGCATGTAGAGCGCCGTGTTTTAAAATTAGCATTTGAATTCCCCTAGCCGAATTCGAAATATAGTCGAATTCGGCCTCTATGTATGAACTCCGCCCGTTATGTAATAAATATCATTAAATTTAGTCTATATTCACCCGTTTTTAGCCGTAGTTTGTCAAGTTTCCGTTTTTAAATTCGCCTCGTCGACTTCGCCTGGGCACGCGGCTGGGAAACTACAACTCCCCACGCCAAATCTTCCTCTAATCCGGATGAAAATTTCGCCGGATTTGGGCGTGGGGAGCGCCAACGAGTGGGGATGCTCTAACGGCTGATGGGCATCTACAGCTTTCTTATGTTAGTAGGATGACGTCAGTTTCTTCAGGGCAGCCTCGGTCTCTGTATGAATCCTAGAGAGTGAATTTTTTAGCCCGAGCTATATGTAGTTCTTTTTTTTTAACAAAATTTGAAAATGGACCTGAAAAAAAGTCTAGATGTAGACAATAATAGAATCTACCAATCTGTAAAATTTGAACCTGAGATACCTCATATTCTGGCATGCACAAAAATGACAAAATTCTGACAGATTTTGAGATTTTGAAATCTGACACTATTCACTATGTCATTTTCGCACAGCTCCAAATATAAGGTATTTTAAGTCGAAATTTTCCATATTTGTAGATCACAGTATTATCTACATGAACATTTAATTTCAGAAATTTTTGAAGTTTTAAAATGTTGTTTTCAACTTGTCAAAAAACGAGCTACGTGTAGCTCGAGCTACACTTGTGGTTTCCACGCATACCTCTTATTAATTATTTTGTATAATGCATAATTTAAATAACCCATCAGGATGGTACATATGTAAACTCAGCTTGTGTATCAACTATGTATGACAACGAAGCATCAAAGATGCCCACAACCGACAAAAGCTAAACATTTCCAGAAGACAAACGACCAATGCTAGAGCCGAAAATGAAACAAAACACACCAAGAGTGAGGCCCATAGTAGCCGGTCTTCAAATAAAGCACCACGTAGATCTCCTTCATTTGAAGGCGGCAACACACATTTACCAAGAGAAAGAAGGGATGTCGACCGACACCGTCTCGCAGAAGAAATTATCTAGTCTCGATGACTAGGAAGTATGTAAGATAGGTTCCACCAAAGACGAAGACAAAACCGAACACTGACGTAAAATAAAGGCATGTTGTCAATAAAGATATGGGGTGTATGAGACTCCGAGTAGCGCCTTCGCGGTCTTAGAAGGACTTGACAAAGATTGCTTATAGTGTTTCACCCTTGGAAAGGACCCAAAAGTCGGAGCCATGCCAAAGCGCTCAAGAGATTGCAACAAAACTATGGAGAGCATCAGGGACACAGGGGCGGCACTTGTCAAGAACACGTTCCATTTCCGATCTTAGATGCTGCCATCTAGATGGGTCCCTGGCACCCTAGAGATGACGACCGCGCTCGCCGTGGACCCAAAGTAGGTCGGTCACATTGAGGAACCACTACACTACACATATTGATCTTCATTATCTTCAAGCTAATGGTTGGCGGCTCAAACTCATATTTGCATTGACTCCAAATTAGGCAAAGTTTTTTTTTTACTTTGAGTTCTTCGATCTAGTTAATTGGTTTGAGTGTGCCTTCAAAAAAAATTGGTTTGAGTGTTTGGGTCAGTGGAGCATCATATGAGAGTGCTGGTGTCTGATTAAGCTAAAGAAAAAATTGTCTAGCTTGTTGGCAGCTTTTGTTCTCCTTATCTACCAACTTTCCTGCAATTATGATCAAATTTTGGTTTCAGAACATGAAGAGGACGAAACCGTGACTTCTTTGTTGTCATCTTGACTTTATTATTGTTGCTGATGCATGTCGTCTAATAACATGGTTAAGTGTGCTAAAAATATTTAGAGGTTATATAGACCACTTTGTACTCTGTTAATTCTTTTACACCTTTGCCGTAGGGAAATCCTCTATTGTGTAAATTTCATAAATATAGTAAAAATGTACAAAGGACACAAAGTCCAAAGTCCAACAACAAAATCAGGGAGAAAAGAAGTGAGCCAAAAAAGACATAAGGATTAAATAACCAACCTGAGGTTGGGTGGTTAGGAGGGTTGTTATACCCCCAGCCCACCAGAGTTCAAACCCTAGGTTTGACATCTGTGTGTCTCATAAAGGCGGAATATTCTTTCAGTGGGAGGCGACGTTCCCGTCGACAACGAGGCGTCTGTGGTGACTTCGTCAATTTCAAGATTCGATCCGCCGGCTCAGTCTTTCGGAGGACCACTCAATAAGGGGTCAAGCAGAAGCTGCCTTTACTTTGTGTCTATGGATCATCAGATCAATCTGAAATCCCACTCTCAATGAAACAAGCTGGTATGTGTTGAAAATAAGCTCATTTCTGACCTCAATGAAACAAGGGCCTTGAAAGGATCATGTGCAACAACTATTGTGTTTGAGACAGGCAAGTTAACGGTCCACTGAATGTTAATAGCATTCCAACATTCTAGGGCAAACTCACATTCAAAAAAAAAGATGACTCCTTGTCTCAAGACTTGCACTATTACAAAGAGTGCATTCTAGGCTACGTGCGAGTACTTGCGCCGCATAATATCTCTAGTGTTCAAATGATCAAGCAAAAGCAACCACAAGGAAACTGTGAGTTCAAGTAATGCCTTAGAGCCTTGTCCTTGGGAAAATGCTTAAAGAGAAATCTGTTGTACCTAGATGGAGTATATTTCTCCCCCCTCCTCCACAATTTTTCTCTGATCTATTGTTGTGGCCTTAATCTGTGTTGCCTCCATTAGTTGGGACACCTCATAAAAATCCTGAAAAGCTTCTACATAAAGAGATAAGGCAAAGCATGAGCTTAAATCATCATCCAAGGCTAGAGTTGCTACTGAAATGTCCTCATCAAGAGCATATGAAAACAGCCTGGGGAACTTATCACATAGTATCTCTCCATTACACCAGTAGTCCTTCCAAAACAGAAGTGATGACCCATTAAAGACCACACTAGCTTAACCCATGGCACATCTGCTTCGGAATAGAATTTACGCAATTGCTTCATCAGCAGTTCTTTGTTCTGCAACTCTAGGTTTATAACACCGAGACCACCATGTTGCTTGGATCGGCAAACAAATGACCAGGCCGCTAGAGCATTCACCGATGAAGACTTATCTTCCTTTGCCCAAAGACAGTGAGCTCTGTTACAAATATTAAGCACCGTTTTCTGAATTTTGAGAGAGCACATATAGAACGATGGCGGCGTGAAAAGAACTGATCATACAAACTCGAGATGGACACCATATCCTAGAAAACGGGCACTAGCAGTTAACCTAGGCTCCACCAGACCAAACAGAGGAGATAGATCTTGAATTGTGGGTTTTGTAACTCCCAAAGGTCGACCGAGGTAGGTAAAAGGAAGCTCCACTGCACCACACATCCGAAAGTGGCAGCGAGAGAGTGCAGCTCGTCTGACACGTTAATAGGAATCAGACATGATTTAGCATAATTGACTCTAAGACCTGTTGCTTGAGCAAAATCTTCCAGAACCACTCTCGGTGCAGCTAACTGAACTGGACAGGCTTTGTAGAATAAGTAAGGTATCGTCGGCTCGGCAAATCACTGTTTGGAAAGTTCAAAGGTGCATGCAAAATTTCCTAAATGAAATAGCTGATTCACCATTGCTTGAAGTAATCCAGACACTCCCACAAAAAGAAGTGGAGAGACTGGGTCTCCTTGCCGAACTCCTCTAGGACAAAAAAAAAATGTGGCACACCATTTAAATGAACTTCATATGTGCCTATGGATATTAACATGGGCATCCAATTTAACCATCTTTGATCACGCCCAATGATTCAAAGCACTAAAAAACTTTCAGAATTGCCTCATGATCCAGCGTATCGAAAGATTTCGCAAAATTCAATTTCAAAATCCATATTGATTAACATGAACAAGCTTGAGTATTTTCTCATGTACTTCCTCCGTTCTTTTTTAATTGACTCAAATTTAGTACAAAGTTATACTAAATCTGAGTCAATTAAAAGAGAACGGAGGGAGTAGCCGATTGGATTATACTCTATTGATCATTACCAGGGAGGCAGGGACCGGCCAGCCTTGTTATTTACCCCTCATCTTGAGGAAGTTTATTGACCTAGATTTTTATGTCATCTATGCATGTGATTTTTTTTACTGAACATAACCTTTATTACTCAAAAAAGATCGTCAAGTCTTTTACAAGCTGAGGCCTAAGAATCTTTACGTCATCTATGCATGTGATTTTGTTATATTTTCACACAAGTCCTGTCGTTTTCATGTAAAAATTGTGTTATTTCCGCCGCACTCCGTTTGTTACTGTCGGTCGACTCCCCGCCGAAACAAAACTAACTACCAGCAGTCCAGCGCGCCCACCGCTTGGCCTCACTTTTTTTTGAACAGAGTGCCCCAGAAGGGCCCAAACCTTCCATTGAAATAGCAGTGGAGGTACAAATTTGTTACAAATGATCCCATAGAATAAGAAAATTTTACATAGATCCCTAGTATTTGTAGAAAGGACCTTGCTAAAAAGTTTAGAATTGCAATGTAGCCCATCCTCTTCCACACCGAGGAACAGAGAGCTCAGGCCGCTCCAACCAAGGCCAAAAGCGGGGATGGCACTACTTGCCCTCGACCTGGCAAAGCGCTCAGCGCTTGAACTGCAGAAGGGCCTCACGATGAAGGTTGCTGATTTGCCGGAGCTCACCGGCGTTGAGAAGGCCATCTTGGCCTAAGATATCGGCGTCTTCCTTCCAGACGCCATGAAGAAGCTCCAATCGACAAGGTTCTTGAGCTGCAGAGCCGCTCAAGCAGAGGGACCCAGGCACGGCAACAACATGCAGAGACCAACTCACCATCTCCAATCCGAAGCTTCTGCCACGAACTCGGGGGGTGGGGGGGGGCAATCTTATGAGATGTTGGTGATGACGAGCATGGGATCTCGCCGGACCAGCATCAACTGCCATATGGATGAGCTCATGATAGAAGTGCCACTGCAACCACCGGCAGCGCCATCTGGGAGAGGTTGAAAGTCCGTCACATGCTCTCCCCTCACCACCATGGCAGGACAGAGAAAATTTAGGGATGGAGCTCAATCTCTGTTAGCGCCGCATCTACATCTCCACCTCCCTGCAGCAAAGGTAGAAGAAGCAAGAACAGGCATGTTTCCCCCCTTGCTGCCATGGCAGGCCAGGGAAATCGGCCAAGTTCTCCCTTTGATGCTGCTGCTCCTCTCCACCTCGCCACCACGGCCGACCAGGAGGAGTGCAGCCACCCGCCGCCAAATCGAGATGAGGCACCTAAAAAGCCCTTTATTCCTGGAGATCCCGGTCAAGGAGGAGCTCGCAGCTTGCTCTGACTGCCGAAGCTCGTCGCCGTAGCCCCACCTTCGGATGATCCTGGCCAAAGATCTAGCCGCCCTACTGATGTCTACTCACGCTTCTTTTCATGTAGACAGTGTTGGGCCTCCAAGAGCAGAGGTTTGTAGAACAGCAGCAAGTTTTCCCTTAAGTGGATCACCCAAGGTTTATCGAACTCAGGGAGGAAGAGGTCAAAGATATCCCTCTCAAGCAACCATGCAAAACAAGAAGTCTCTTGTGTCCCCAACACACCTAATACACTTGTCGGATGTATAGGTGCACTAGTTCGGCGAAGAGATAGTAAAACACAGGTGGTATAGATGGTGGTAATATTGCAGAAAGTAAAGATGCAGTAAAACAGTAAACAAGCGGCGCCAGAAAATAGCTTGCTGGCGTGGGAAGCAATTCTTTGTGGTGGAAACAAGGCCTAGGGATCATACTTTCGCTAGTGGACACTCTCAACATTGATCACATAATAAATAAGTTCTCTTTCCTTTGTGCTACATATACTCTTGTTGGATGATGAACACCACTAATTGTGTAGGGCTACAAGAGCTCCCTCAAGCCGGAGTTAACAAGCGCCACAACATTCGATATTCATGTTTAAGTAACCTTAGAGTATAATAGATCTTTGCAAAATAGACCAAGTACTAACATAGCATGCACACTGTCACCATCACACTATGAAGGAGGCATAGATCACATCAATACTATCATAGCGATAATCAACTCCATAACCTACAAGAGATTATGATCATAATCTACGACAAGAACTACACACACTGTCACCATTACACCATGCAGGAGGAATAGACTACTTTAATAACATCAAATGAGTAGCACATAGATAAATAGTGATACAAACACATTGCAATCATAAAGGGATATAAATAAGCACTTCACTATGCCATTCATAACAGTGAATAAGTATTCTGTGAAATATAGCCTAAGAGACCCACACGGTGCACACACTGTCACCTTTACACACGTGGGACAAGGAGTCTCCGGAGATCACATAAGTAAAACCCACTTGACTAGCATAATGACATCTAGATTACAAGCATCATCATATGAATCTCAATCATGTAAGGCAGCTCATGAGATTATTGTATTGAAGTACATAGGAGAGAGATGAACCACATAGCTACGGTACAGCCCCGAGCCTCGATGGAGAACTACTCCCTCCTCATGGGAGACAAGCGGTGATGAACATGGCGGTGGTGTCGATGGAGAAGCCTTCCGGGGCACTTCCCCGTCCGGCGGCGTGCCGGAACAGAGACTCCTGTCCCCCAGATCTTGGCTTCGCGATGGCGGCGGCTCTGGAACTTTTCTCGTACCGTGGCTTATACATCTCGGGGTTTTAGGTCAGGGAGCTTATATAGGCGAAAGGGCGGAGTCGGAAGGGCTACGGGGGGCCCACACACTAGGCCGGCGCCCCCCCTCTGGCCGCGCCACCTTGGTGTGTGGGGCCCCTGTGGCCCCCTCGGTCCCTCGGGTGTTGGAAGCTTCGTGGATAAATAGGATCTTTGGGCGTTGATTTCGTCCGATTAGAGAATATTTCCTTACTAGGATTTGAAACCAAAAGCACAGGAACGGCACTTCGGCATCTTGTCAATAGGTTAGTTCCGGAAAACGCATCAAAACGATATAAAGTGTGAACAAAACATGTAGGTATTGTCATAAAACAAGCATGGAACATCGAAATTATAGATACGTTTGAGACGTATCAGCATCCCCAAGCTTAGTTCCTACTCGCCCTCGAGTAGGTAAACGATAACACAAATAATTTCTGAGGTGACATGCTACCATCATAATCTTGATCAACATTATTGTAAAGCATATGACATGAATGAAGTGATTCAAAGCAATGATCTATAGTTTGCTAACAAATAGATAACATATAGCAAAACTTTTCATGAATAGTACTTTCAAGACAAGCATCAAAAGTCTTGCATAAGAGTTAACTCATAAAGCAATAAATTCAAAGTAAAGGCATCGAAGCAACACAAAGGAAGATATAAGTTTCAGCGGTTGCTTTCAACTTTCAACATGCATATCTCATGGATAATTATCAACATAGAGTAATATGATGAATGCAAATAAGCAAGTATGTAAGAATCAATGCACAGTTGACACAAGTGTTTGCTTCTAAGATGGAAGGAAATAGGTAAACTGACTCAACAATAAAGTAAAAGATAGGCCCTTCGCAGAGGGAAGCAGGGATAAAATCATGTGCTAGAGCTTTTCAAGTTTTGAAATCATATAGAGAGCATAAAAGTAAAATTTTGAGAGGTGTTTGTTGTTGTCAACGAATGGTAATGGGTACTCTAACTACCTTATCAACCAGACTTTCAAGAGCGGCTCCCATGAAGGACGTTATTTCTACCAGCAAGGTAGATCATCCCTCTTCTCTTTTGTTTACACATGTACTTTAGTTTTATTTATTAGATGACACTCCCCCAACCTTTTCTTTCACAAGCCATGGCTAACCGAATCCTCGGGTGCCTTCCAACATTCACATACCATGGAGGAGTGTCTATTTGCAAATTTAAGTTGCTTACTGATAGATCAGAGCAAAACATGTGAAGAGAATTATTAATGCAAGTTAATTAATTGGGGCTGGGAACCCCATTGCCAGCTCTTTTTGCAAAATTATTGGATAAGCGGATGAAGCCACTAGTCCATTGTGAAAGTCTGTCAAAAGTAAATGACAAGATTGAAAGATAAAACACCACATACTTCCTCATGAGCTATAAAACATTGACACAAATAAGAGATAATAAATTTTGAATTGTTTAAAGGTAGCACATGAAGTATTTACTTGGAATGGCAGGAAATACCACATAGTAGGTAGATATGGTGGACACAAATGGCATGGGTTTTGGCTCAAGGTTTTGGATGCACGAGAAGTATTCCCTCTCAGTACAAGGCTTAGGCTAGCAAGGTTGTTTGAAGCAAACACAAGTATGAACCGGTACAACAAAACTTACATAAGAACATATTGCAAGCATTATAAGACTCTACACTGTCTTCCTTGTTGCTCAAACACTTTTACCAGAAAATATCTAGACTTAGAGAGACCAATCATGCAAACCAAATTTCAACAAGCTCTACAGTAGTTCTCCACTACTAGATTTAAACTACATGATGCAAGAGCTTAAACATGATATATGAGAGCTCAAAACAATTGCCAAGTATCAAGTTATTCAAAACCATATGAAGCATTTTCTGATTCCAACCAAATAGCAACAAGTGAAGCGATCAACTTTCGCCCTTGAACATTAAAAGCATAAACGAAGAACACTAGTGTTCATATGAAAAAGCGGAGCGTGTCTCTCTCCCACACAAGGATGAACTTATTCAGAGAATGAAAATAACAAAACGAAAATAAAAGCACACAGACGCTCCAAGTAAAGTACATAAGATGTGACTGAATAAAAATATAGTTTCAATAGAAGAAACCTGATAAGTTGATGAAGAAGGGGATGCCTTGGGCATCCCCAAGCTTAGACGCTTGAGTCTTCTTGAAATATGCAGGGATGAACCACGGGGGCATCCCCAAGCTTAGGCTTTTCACTCTTCTTGATCATATATCATCCTCCTCTCTTGACCCTTGAAAACTTCTGCCACACCAAACTTCAAGCAAACTCATTAGAGGGTTAGTGCGTAATCAAAATTCACATGTTCAGAGGTGAAACAATCATTCTTAACACTTCTGGAAATTGCACAAAACTTCTGAAAGTTAATGGAACAAAGAAACTCATTTAACTTAACAAAAGCGGCAATGCGAAATAAAAAGCAGAATCTGTCAAAAACAGAACAGTCCGTAAAGACGAATCTGGAAGGGGCACTTAACTTGCTCAAACGGAAGAACTCAAAACTAATGAAAGTTGCGTACATATCTGAGGATCACACACGTAAATTTGCAGATTTTTTGATTTTTTTACAGAGACTTCTGCTCAAATTCGTGACAGACAGCAATGTTGTTTCTGCGCAGCAATCCAAATCTAGTATCAACCTTACCATAGAGACTTTACTTGGCACAAAAGCTTGATAAGGAGAGGTTGCTAAAGTAGTAAACAAATTCCAAGACTCAACAAAACAAAAATTGCTGTAGTAAAATAAACACATGGGTTATCTCCCAAGAAGTTCTTTCTTTATAGCCATTAAGATGGGCTCAACAGTTTTAATGATGCACTCGCAAGAAATAGTATTTGAAGCAAAAGAGAGCATCAAGAAGCAAATTCAAAACACATTTAAGTCTAACATGCTTCCTATGCATAGGAATCTTGTAAATAAACAAGTTCATGAAGAGTATAGTGACAAGCATAGGAAGACAAAACAAGTGTAGCTTCAAAAATTTCAGCACATAGAGAGGTGTTTTAGTAACATGAAAATTTCTACAACCATATTTTCCTCTCTCATAATAACTTTCAGTAGCATCATGAGCAAACTCAACAATATAACTATCACATAAAGCATTCTTATCATGAGTCTCATGCATAAAATTATTACTCTCCACATAAGCATAATCAATTTTATTAGTTGTAGTGGGAGCAAATTCAACAAAGTAGCTATCATTATTATTCTCATCAAGTGTAGGAGGCATAGTATAATCATAATAAAATTTACTCTCCATAGTAGGCGGCACCAAAAGACCACTATCATTATAATCATCATAAATAGGAGGCAAAGTATCATCAAAGAAAATTTTCTCCTCAATGCTTGGGGGACTAAAAATATCATGCTCATCAAAACCAGCTTCCCCAAGCTTAGAATTTTCCATATCATTAACAACAATGGTGTTCAAAGCGTTCATACTAATATCATTGCTACTAGCATGCAAATAAGATTCCATAGGTTTTTTAATTTTCGCATCAAACAATCCATGTCTTAACTCAGGAAATAGAATAAGAAGCTCATTGTTACTTTCCATTATGCCTAACTAGTGTAAACAAGAAACCAAAAGATGCAATTGCAGGATCTAAAGGAAATAGCTTCGAGTACTTACAACGGCGCCGGAAAATAGCTTAGTAGCCGAGATCCGGAGTGTGAGTACCTTTTACCTTTCCTCCCCGGCAACGGCGCCAGAAAATAGCTTGATGTCTACTCACGCTTCTTTTCCTGTAGACAGTGTTGGGCCTCCAAGAGCAGAGGTTTGT
This sequence comes from Lolium multiflorum, assembly GCA_030979885.1. Lineage (NCBI taxonomy): Eukaryota > Viridiplantae > Streptophyta > Magnoliopsida > Poales > Poaceae > Lolium > Lolium multiflorum. The sequence continues at coordinate 59,150,601 of CM061748.1, read as the reverse complement.
AGAACAGCAACAAGTTTTCCCTTAAGTGGATCACCCAAGGTTTATCGAACTCAGGGAGGAAGAGGTCAAAGATATCCCTCTCAAGCAACCCTGCAATCACGAAACAAGAAGTCTCTTGTGTCCCCAACACACCTAATACACTTGTCAGATGTATAGGTGCACTAGTTCGGCGAAGAGATAGTAAAACACAGGTGGTATAGATGGTGGTAATATTGCAGAAAGTAAAGATGCAGTAAAACAGTAAACAAGCGGCGCCAGAAAATAGCTTGCTGGCGTGGGAAGCAATTCTTTGTGGTGGAAACAAGGCCTAGGGATCATACTTTCGCTAGTGGACACTCTCAACATTGATCACATAATAAATAAGTTCTCTTTCCTTTGTGCTACATATACTCTTGTTGGATGATGAACACCACTAATTGTGTAGGGCTACAAGAGCTCCCTCAAGCCGGAGTTAACAAGCGCCACAACATTCGATATTCATGTTTAAGTAACCTTAGAGTATAATAGATCTTTGCAAAATAGACCAAGTACTAACATAGCATGCACACTGTCACCATCACACTATGAAGGAGGCATAGATCACATCAATACTATCATAGCGATAATCAACTCCATAACCTACAAGAGATTATGATCATAATCTACGACAAGAACTACACGATGCACACACTGTCACCATTACACCATGCAGGAGGAATAGACTACTTTAATAACATCACATGAGTAGCACATAGATAAATAGTGATACAAAACACATTGCAATCATAAAGGGATATAAATAAGCACTTCACTATGCCATTCATAACAGTGAATAAGTATTCTGTGAAATATAGCCTAAGAGACCCACACGGTGCACACACTGTCACCTTTACACACGTGGGACAAGGAGTCTCCGGAGATCACATAAGTAAAACCCACTTGACTAGCATAATGACATCTAGATTACAAGCATCATCATATGAATCTCAATCATGTAAGGCAGCTCATGAGATTATTGTATTGAAGTACATAGGAGAGAGATGAACCACATAGCTACCGGTACAGCCCCGAGCCTCGATGGAGAACTACTCCCTCCTCATGGGAGACAGCAGCGGTGATGAAGATGGTGGTGGTGTCGATGGAGAAGCCTTCCGGGGGCACTTCCCCGTCCCGGCGGCGTGCCGGAACAGAGACTCCTGTCCCCCGGATCTTGGCTTCGCGATGGCGGCTCTGGAACTTTTCTCGTACCGTGGCTTATACGTCTCGGGTTTTAGGTCGGGGAGCTTATATAGGCGAAAGGCGGAGTCGGAAGGGCTACGGGGGCCCACACACTAGGCCGGGCCCCCTCTGGCGCGCCGCCTTGGTGTGTGGGGCCCTGGCCCCCTCTGGTCCCTCTCGGGTCTGGAAGCTTCGTGGATAAATAGGATGTTGGGCGTTGATTTCGTCCGATTCCGAGAATATTTCCTTACTAGGATTTCTGAAATCAAAAACAGCAGAAAACAGGAACTGGCACTTCGGCATCTTGTCAATAGGTTAGTTCCAGAAAACGCATCAAAACGATATAAAGTGTGAACAAAACATGTAGGTATTGTCATAAAACAAGCATGGAACATCAGAAATTATAGATACGTTTGAGACGTATTGATGCGCGTAGATGTACACGTCCGTTGGGAACCCCAAGAGGAAGGTATGATGCGCACAGTGGCAAGTTTTCCCTCAGAAAGAAACCAAGGTTTAATCGAACCAGGAGGAGCCAAGAAGCACGTTGAAGGTTGATGGTGGCGAAATGTGATGCGGCGCAACAACGGGATTCCGGCGCCAACGTGGAATCTGCACAACAAAACCAAAGTACTTTGCCCCAACGAAACAGTGAGGTTGTCAATCTCACCGGCTTGTTGTAACAAAGGATTAAGCGTATCGAGTGGAAGATGATTGTTTGCAAGAAAACAGTAAAGAAAGTATTGCAGTAGATTGTATGCTATGTAAAGAATAGGACCGGGGTCCACAGTTCACTAGAGGTGTCTCTCCCATAAGATAAAAGCATGTTGGGTGAACAAATTACAGTCGGGCAATTGACAAATAGAGAAGGGCATAACAATGCATATACATGATATGATAAATATAGTGAGATTTAATTGGGCATTACGACAAAGTACATAGACCGCCATCCAACTGCATCTATGCCTAAAAAGTCCACCTTCAGGTTATCATCCGAACCCCATTCAGTATTAAGTTGCTAAGCAACAGACAATTGCATTAAGTATGGTGCGTAATGTAATCGACAACTACATCCTTAGACATAGAATCAATGTTTTATCCCTAGTGGCAACGCACATCACAACCTTAGAACTTTCTGTCACTGTCCCAGGTGTCAATGAAGGCATGAACCCACTATCGAGCATAAATACTCCCTCTTGGAGTTAAGAGTAAAAACTTGGCCAGAGCCTCTACTAATAACGGAGAGCATGCAAGATCATAAACAACACATAAACAATAGATTGATAATCACCATAACATAGTATTCTCTATCCATCGGATCCCGACAAACACAACATATAGAATTACATATAGATGATCTTGATCATGTTAGGCAGCTCACAAGATCCAACAATGAAGCACAATTAGGAGAAGACGACCATCTAGCTACTGCTATGGACCCATAGTCCAGGGGTGAACTACTCACTCATCACTCCGGAGGCGATCATGGCGATGAAGAGTCCTCCGGGAGATGAATCCCCTCTCCGGCAGGGTGCGGAGGCGATCTCCTGAATCCCGAGATGGGATTCGCGGCGGCGCGTCTCTGGAAGGTTTTCCGTATCGTGGCTCTCGGTGGGGGTTTCGCGACGGAGGCTATTTGTAGGCGGAAGGGTAGGTCGGGGGGCTGACGAGGGCCCACACCATAGGGCGGCGCGGGCCCCTCGGCCGCGCGGCCCTATGGTGGCGGCGCCTCGTCGCCCCACTTCTTATCCCTTTCGGTCTTCTGGAAGCTTCGTGCAAAAATAGGACCCTGGGCGGTGATTTCGTCCAATTCCGAGAATATTTCCTTACTAGGATTTCTGAAACCAAAAACAGCAGAAAACAGCAACTGGCTCTTCGGCATCTTGTTAATAGGTTAGTTCCAGAAAATGCATAAATATGACATATAATGTGCATAAAACATGTAGGTATCATCAATAAAGTAGCATGGAACATAAGAAATTATCGATACATTGGAGACGTATCAGCATCCCCAAGCTTAGTTCTGCTCGTCCCGAGCAGGTAAAACGATAACAAAGATAATTTCTGAAGTGACATGCCATCATAATCTTGATCATACTATTTGTAAACATATGTAATGAATGCAGCGATCAAAACAATGGCAATGACATGAGTAAATGATGGCGTGTAACTCACACGTTCGTTGGGAACCCCAAGAGGAAGGTATGATGCGCACAGTAGCAAGTTTTCCCTCAGAAAGAAACCAAGGTTTAATCGAACCAGTAGGAGCCAAGAAGCACGTTGAAGGTTGATGGTCGCGAAATGTGATGCGGCGCAACACCAGGGATTCCGGCGCCAACGCGGAACCTGCACAACACAACCCAAGTACTTTGTCCCAACGAAACAGTGAGGTTGTCAATCTCACCGGCTTGCTGTAACAAAGGATTAAACGTATCGAGTGGAAGATGTTTGCAAAGAAAACAGTAAAACAAGTAGATTGTATGCTATGTAAAGAATAGGACCGGGGTCCACAGTTCACTAGAGGTGTCTCTCCCATAAGATAAAGCATGTTGGGTGAACAAATTACAGTCGGGCAATTGACAAATAGAGAAAGGCATAACAATGCATATACATGATATGATAAATATAGTGAGATTTAATCCGGGCATTACGACAAAGTACATAGACCGCCATCCAACTGCATCTATGCCTAAAAAGTCCACCTTCAGGTTATCATCCGAACCCCCTCCAGTATTAAGTTGCAAAGCAACAGACAATTGCATTAAGTATGGTGCGTAATGTAATCAACAACTACATCCTTAGACATAGCATCAATGTTTTATCCCTAGTGGCAACAGCACATCACAACCTTAGAACCTACTGTCACGATCCCAGATTCAATGAAGGCATGAACCCACTATCGAGCATAAATACCCCCTCTTGGAGTTAAGAGCAAAAACTTGGCCAGAGCCTCTACTAATAACGGAGAGCATGCAAGATCATAAACAACACATAAACAATAGATTGATAATCACCATAATCATAGTACTCTCTATCCATCGGATCCCGACAAACACAACATATAGTATTACAGATAGATGATCTTGATCATGTTAGGCAGCTCACAAGATCCAACAATGAAGCACAACAAGGAGAAGACGACCATCTAGCTACTGCTATGGACCCATGGTCCAGGGGTGGACTACTCACTCATCACTCCGGAGGCGATCATGGCGATGAAGAGTCCTCCGGGAGATGAATCCCCTCTCCGGCGGTGCCGGAGGTGATCTCGAATCCCCCGAGATGGGATTCGCGGCGCGCGTCTCGAAGGTTTTCCGTATCGTGGCTCTCGGTACTGGGGGTTTCGCGACGGAAGCTTTAAGTAGGCGGAGGGTCAACGCGAGGGGCCACACGAGGGGCCCGGGGGTAGGTCGGCGCGGCCAGGGCCTGGGCCGCGCCGGCCTCCCCTCTGGCCGCCTCGTGCCCCCACTTCGTTATCTCTTCGGTCTTCGGAAGCTTCGTGCAAAAATAGGACCCTGGGCGAAAGTTTCGTCCAATTCCGAGAATATTTCTTTACTAGGATTTCTGAAACCAAAAACAGACAGCAACTGGCTCTTCGGCATCTTGTTAATAGGTTAGTTCCAGAAAATGCATAAATATGACATATAATGTGCATAAAACATGTAGGTATCATCAATAAAGTAGCATGGAACATAAGAAATTATCGATACGTTGGAGACGTATCAGCATCCCCAAGCTTAGTTCTGCTCGTCCCGAGCAGGTAAAACGATAACAAAGATAATTTCTGAAGTGACATGCCATCATAATCTTGATCATACTATTTGTAAACATATGTAATGAATGCAGCGATCAAAACAAAGGTAATGACATGAGTAAACAACTGAATCATAAAGCAAAGACTTTTCATGAATAGTACTTCAAGACAAGCATCAATAAGTCTTGCATAAGAGTTAACTCATAAAGCAATAAATCAAAGTAAAGGTGTTGAAGCAACACATAGGAAGATTAAGTTTCAGCGGTTGCTTTCAACTTATAACATGTATATCTCATGGATATTGTCAACATAAAGTAATATAACAAGTGCAATATGCAAGTATGTAGGAATCAATGCACAGTTCACACAAGTGTTTGCTTCTTAAGGTGGAAGGAGATAGGTAAACTGACTCAACAATAAAAGTAAAAGAAAGGTCCTTCAAAGAGGAAAGCATCGATTGCTGTATTTGTGCTAGAGCTTTTATTTTGAAAACATGAAACAATTTTGTCAACGGTAGTAATAAAGCATATGAGTTATGAAAATTATATCTTACAAGTTGCAAGCCTCATGCATAGTATACTAATAGTGCCCGCACCTCGTCCTACTTAGCTTGGACTACCGGATCTTTGCATGCCATGTTTCAACCAAGTGTCACAAAGGGGTACCTCCATGCCGCCTGTACAAAGGTCTAAGGAGAAAGCTCGCATTTTGGATTTCTCGCTTTTGATTATTCTCAACTTAGACATCCATACCGGGACAACATGGACAACAGATAATGGACTCCTCTTAAATGCATAAGCATGTAGCAATGATTATTATTCTCATATGAGATTGAGGATATATGTCCAAAACTGAAACTTCAACCATGATTCATGGCTTTAGTTAGCGGCCCAATGTTCTTCTCTAACAATTTTGCATGCTCCAACCACTAAAATGATAGATCCTTCAGACAAGACGGACATGCATAGCAACTCACATGATATTCAACAATAGTTGATGGCGTTCCCCAGAAGCATGGTTATCGCACAACAAGCAACTTAATAAAAGATAAAGTGCATAAGTACATATTCAATACTACGATAGTTTTTAAGGCTATTTTGTCCCATGAGCTATATATTGCAAAGGTGAATAATGGAATTTTAAAGGTAGCACTCAAGCAATTTACTTTGGAATGGCGGAGAAATACCATGTAGTAGGTAGGTATGGTGGACACAAATGGCATAGTAGTTGGCTCAAGGATTTTGGATGTATGAGAAGTATTCCCTCTCGATACAAGGTTTAGGCTAGCAAGGTTATTTGAAGCAAACTCAAGGATGAACAAGTGCAGCAAAACTCACATAAAAGACATATTGTAAACATTATAAGACTCTACACCTTCCTTGTTGTTCAAAACTCAATACTAGATATTATCTAGACCTTAGAGAGACCAAATATGCAAATCAAATTTTAGCAAGCTCTATGTATTTCTTCATTAATGGGTGCAAAGCATATGATGCAAGAGCTTAAACATGAGCACAACAATTGCCAAGTATCACATTATCCAAGACATTTTAGAATTACTACATGTAGCATTTTCCAATTCCAACCATATAACAATTTAACGAAGAAGAAACTTCGCCATGAACATTATGAGTAAAGCCTAAGGACACATGTGTCCATATGCAACAGCGGAGCGTGTCTCTCTCCCACAAAGTGAATGCTAGGATCCATCTTATTCAAACAAAAACAAAAACAAAAACAAACCGACGCTCCAAGTAAAGAACACAAGATGTGATTGAATAAAAATATAGTTTCAGGGGAGGAACCTGATGATGTTGTCGATGAAGAAGGGGATGCCTTGGGCATCCCCAAGCTTAGACGCTTGAGTCTTCTTAAAATATGCAGGGGTGAACCACGGGGCATCCCCAAGCTTAGAGCTTTCACTCCTCTTGATCATAGTATATCATTCTCCTCTCTTGACCCTTGAAAACTTCCTTCACACCAAACTTCAAGCAAACTCATTAGAGGGTTAGTGCACAATTAATAATTCACTCATTCAGAGGTGACACAATCATTATTTTCACTTCTGGACATTGCATAATGCTACTGGACATTAATGGATCAAAGAAATAAATCCAACATAGCAAAAGAGGCAATGCGAAATAAAAGGCAGAATCTGTCAAAAACAGAACAGTCCGTAAAGACGAATTTAGAGATGGCACCAGACTTGCTCAAATGGAAAAACTCAAAACTAATGAAAGTTGCGTACATATCTGAGGATCACGCTCGTAAATTGGCAGATTTTTTCGAATTTTCTACAGAGAACTGTGCCCAGATTCGTGACAGACAGCAATGCTGTTTCTGCGCAGCAATCCCAAATATAACATCAACTTTGACATAGAAACTTTACTTGGCACAAAAACATGATAAGGAGAGGTTGCTACAGTAGTAAACAACTTCCAAGACTCAACAAAACAAAAAATTGCTGTAGGTAAAAACATGGGTTGTCTCCCATAAGCGCTTTTCTTTAACGCCTTTCAGCTAGGCGCAGAAAGTGCAAATCAAGTAACATCGAGAGTAGAAGCATCAACATCATAGCTTGTTCTAATAATAGAATCAAAAGGCAACTTCATTCTCTTTCTAGGGAAGTGTTCCATACCTTTCTTGAGAGGAAATTGATATTTAATATTACCTTCCCTCATATCAATAACAGCACCAACAGTTCGAAGAAAAGGTCTTCCCAACACAATTGGACAAGATGCATTGCATTCGATATCCAAGACAACAAAATCAACGGGGACAAGGTTATTGTTAACCGTAATATGCACATTATCAATCCTCCCCAAAGGTTTCTTTTTAACATTATCGGCAAGATTAACATCCAAATAACAATTCTTCAATGGTGGCAAGTCAAGCATATCATAGATCTTTTTAGGCATAACAGAAATACTTGCACCAAGATCACATAAAGCATTACATTCAAAGTCATTGAATTTCATTTTAATGATGGGCTCCCAACCATCTTCTAACTTTCTAGGAATAGAAGTTTCAAGTTTTAGTTTCTCTTCTCTAGCTTTTATGAGAGCATTTGTAATATGTTTTGTAAAGGCTAAATTTATAGCACTAGCATTAGGACTTTTAGCAAGTTTTTGTAAGAACTTTATAACTTCAGAGATGTGGCAATCATCAAAATCTAAATCATTATGAGCTACAGCAATGGGATCATTGTTCCCAAGGTTGGAAAAAATTTCAGCAGTTTTATCACAAGCAGTTTCAGCAGTTTTAGCAATTTCAGGCAGTTTTGTACGCTTTGCACTAGGAGTAGAAACATTGCCAACACCAATTATTTTACCATTGATAGTAGGAGGTGCAGCAACATGTGGAGAATTAGCATTACTAGTGGTGGTAATAGTCCAAACTTTAGCTACATTATTCTCTTTAGCTAGTTTTTCATTTTCTTCTCTATCCCACCTAGCACGCAGTTCAGCCATTAATCTTATATTCTCATTAATTCTAACTTGGATGGCATTTGCTGTAGTAGTAATCTTATTATCAATATCATCATTAGGCATAACTTTCAATTTTAAAAGATTAACATCAGAGGCAAGCCTATCAACTCTAGAAGCAATAGTATCAATTTTATCAAGCTTTTCCTCAACAGATTTGTTAAAAGCAGTTTGTGTACTAATAAATTCTTTAAGCATAGCTTCAAGACCAGAGGGTACATTCCTATTATTGTTGTAAGAATTCCCATAAGAATTACCATAACCATTACCATTAGCAGAAGGATATGGCCTATAGTTATTACCAGAGTTGTTCCTATAAGCATTGTTGTTGAAATTATTATTTTTAATGAAATTCACATCAACATTTTCTTCTTGAGCAACCAATGAAGCTAAAGGAACATTATTAGGATCAACATTAGATCTACCATTCACAAGCATAGACATAATCACATCAATCTTATCACTCAAGGAAGAGGTTTCTTCAACAGAATTTACCTTCTTACCTTGTGGAGCTCTTTCCGTGTGCCATTCAGAGTAATTTATCATCATATCATCAAGAAGTTTTGTAGCCGCCCCCAAAGTGATGGACATAAAGGTACCTCCAGCAGCTGAATCCAATAAATTCCGCGAAGAAAAATTTAGTCCTGCATAGAAGGTTTGGATGATCATCCAAGTAGTCAGTCCATGGGTTGGGCAATTCTTTACCAAAGTTTTCATTCTCTCCCATGCTTGAGCAACATGTTCAGTATCTAATTGTTTAAAATTCATTATGCTACTTCTCAAAGATATAATTTTAGCGGGAGGATAATATCTACCAATAAAAGCATCCTTGCATTTAGTCCATGAATCAATACTATTCTTAGGCAAAGATAGCAACCAATCTTTAGCTCTTCCTCTTAATGAGAAAGGAAACACTTTCAATTTAATAATATCACCATCTACATCTTTATACTTTTGCATTTCACAAAGTTCAACAAAATTATTGAGATGGGCAGCAGCATCATCAGAACTAACACCAGAAAATTGATCTCTCATGACAAGATTTAGTAAAGCAGGTTTAATTTCAAAGAATTCTGCTGTAGTAGCAGGTGGAGCAATAGGTGTGCATAGGAAATCATTATTATTTGCATTTGTGAAGTCACACAACTTAGTATTTTCAGGAGTATTCATTTTAGCAACGGTAAATAAAACAAACTAGATAAAGTAAATGCAAGTAACTAATTTTTTTTTGTGTTTTCGATATAGAGAGCAAGACAGTAAATAAAGTAAAACTAGCAACTAATTTTTTTGTGTTTTGTTTAGGTGCAGCAAACAAAGTAGTAAATAAAATAAAGCAAGACAAAAACAAAGTAAAGAGATTGAGAAGTGGAGACTCCCCTTGCAGCGTGTCTTGATCTCCCCGGCAACGGCGCAGAAAAAGAGCTTGATGGCGTGTAACTCACACGTTCGTTGGGAACCCCAAGAGGAAGGTATGATGCGCACAGCAAGTTTTCCCTCAGAAAGAAACCAAGGTTTAATCGAACCAGTAGGAGCCAAGAAGCACGTTGAAGGTTGATGGTCGCGAAATGTGATGCGGCGCAACACCAGGGATTCCGCGCGGAACCTGCACAACACAACCCAAGTACTTTGTCCCAACGAAACAGTGAGGTTGTCAATCTCACCGGCTTGCTGCAACAAAGGATTAAACGTATCGAGTGGAAGATGTTTGCAAAGAAAACAGTAAAACAAGTAGATTGTATGCTATGTAAAGAATAGGACCGGGGTCCACAGTTCACTAGAGGTGTCTCTCCCATAAGATAAAGCATGTTGGGTGAACAAATTACAGTCGGGCAATTGACAAATAGAGAAAGGCATAACAATGCATATACATGATATGATAAATATAGTGAGATTTAATCCGGGCATTACGACAAAGTACATAGACCGCCATCCAACTGCATCTATGCCTAAAAAGTCCACCTTCAGGTTATCATCCGAACCCCCTCCAGTATTAAGTTGCAAAGCAACAGACAATTGCATTAAGTATGGTGCGTAATGTAATCAACAACTACATCCTTAGACATAGCATCAATGTTTTATCCCTAGTGGCAACAGCACATCACAACCTTAGAACCTACTGTCACGATCCCAGATTCAATGAAGGCATGAACCCACTATCGAGCATAAATACCCCCTCTTGGAGTTAAGAGCAAAAACTTGGCCAGAGCCTCTACTAATAACGGAGAGCATGCAAGATCATAAACAACACATAAACAATAGATTGATAATCACCATAATCATAGTACTCTCTATCCATCGGATCCCGACAAACACAACATATAGTATTACAGATAGATGATCTTGATCATGTTAGGCAGCTCACAAGATCCAACAATGAAGCACAACAAGGAGAAGACGACCATCTAGCTACTGCTATGGACCCATGGTCCAGGGGTGGACTACTCACTCATCACTCCGGAGGCGATCATGGCGATGAAGAGTCCTCGGGAGATGAATCCCCTCTCCGGCAGGGTGCGGAGGTGATCTCAATCCCGAGATGGGATTCGCGGCGGCGGCGTCTCAAGGTTTTCCGTATCGTGGCTCTCGGCTGGGGGTTTCGCGACGGAAGCTTTAAGTAGGCGGAGGGTCAACGCGAGGGCCACACGAGGGGCCCGGGGGTAGGTCGGCCCGGCCAGGGCCCGGCCGCGCCGGCCTCCCCTCTGGCCGCCTCGTGCCCCTTCGTTATCTCTTCGGTCTTCGGAAGCTTCGTGCAAAAATAGGACCCTGGGCGAAAGTTTCGTCCAATTCCGAGAATATTTCTTTACTAGGATTTCTGAAACCAAAAACAGCAGAAAACAACAACTGGCTCTTCGGCATCTTGTTAATAGGTTAGTTCAGAAAATGCATAAATATGACATATAATGTGCATAAAACATGTAGGTATCATCAATAAAGTAGCATGGAACATAAGAAATTATCGATACGTTGGAGACGTATGATAAACAAGTGAATCATAAAGCAAAGACTTTTCATGAATAGTACTTCAAGACAAGCATCAATAAGTCTTGCATAAGAGTTAACTCATAAAGCAATAAATCAAAGTAAAGGTATTGAAGCAACACAAAGGAAGATTAAATTTCAGCGGTTGCTTTCAACTTATAACATGTATATCTCATGGATATTGTCAACATAAAGTAGTATAACAAGTGCAATATGCAAGTATGTAGGAATCAATGCACAGTTCACACAAGTGTTTGCTTCTTAAGGTGGAGAGAGGTAGGTAAACTGACTCAACATAAAAGTAAAAGAATGGTCCTTCAAAGAGGAAAGCATCGATTGCTGTATTTGTGCTAGAGATTTTATTTTGAAAACATGAAACAATTTTGTCAACGGTAGTAATAAAGCATATGAGTTATGTAAATTATATCTTACAAGTTGCAAGCCTCATGCATAGTATACTAATAGTGCCCGCACCTCGTCCTACTTAGCTTGGACTACCGGATCTTTGCATGCCATGTTTTAACCAAGTGTCACAAAGGGGTACCTCCATGCCGCCTGTACAAAGGTCTAAGGAGAATGCTCGCATTTTGGATTTCTCGCTTTTGATTATTCTCAACTTAGACATCCATACCGGGACAACATGGACAACAGATAATGGACTCCTCTTTAATGCATAAGCATGTAGCAACAATTATTATTCTCATATGAGATTGATGATATATGTCCAAAACTGAAACTTCAACCATGATTCATGGCTTTAGTTAGCGGCCCAATGTTCTTCTCTAACAATTTGCATGCTCCAATCATTAAGGTGATAGATCCTTCAGACAAGACGGACATGCATAGCAACTCACATGATATTCAACAATAGTTGATGGCGTTCCCCAGAAGCATGGTTATCGCACAACAAGCAACTTAATAAAAGATAAAGTGCATAAGTACATATTCAATACTACGATAGTTTTTAAGGCTATTTTGTCCCATGAGCTATATATTGCAAAGGTGAATGATGGAATTTTAAAGGTAGCACTCAAGCAATTTACTTTGGAATGGCGGAGAAATACCATGTAGTAGGTAGGTATGGTGGACACAAATGGCATAGTGGTTGGCTCAAGGATTTTGGATGCATGAGAAGTATTCCCTCTCGATACAAGGTTTAGGCTAGCAAGGTTATTTGAAGCAAACTCAAGGATGAACCGGTGCAGCAAAACTCACATAAAAGACATATTGTAAACATTATAAGACTCTACACCGTCTTCCTTGTTGTTCAAAACTCAATACTAGATATTATCTAGACCTTAGAGAGACCAAATATGCAAATCAAATTTTAGCAAGCTCTATGTATTTCTTCATTAATGGGTGCAAAGCATATGATGCAAGAGCTTAAACATGAGCACAACAATTGCCAAGTATCACATTATCCAATACATTTTAGAATTACTACATGTAGCATTTTCCAATTCCAACCATATAACAATTTAACGAAGAAGAAACTTCGCCTTGAACATTATGAGTAAAGCCTAAGGACATATTTGTCCATATGCAACAGCGGAGCGTGTCTCTCTCCCACAAAGTGAATGCTAGGATCCATTTTATTCAAACAAAAACAAAAACAAAAACAAACCGACGCTCCAAGTAAAGAACACAAGATGTGATTGAATAAAAATATAGTTTCAGGGGAGGAACCTGATGATGTTGTCGATGAAGAAGGGGATGCCTTGGGCATCCCCAAGCTTAGACGCTTGAGTCTTCTTAAAATATGCAGGGGTGAACCACGGGGGCATCCCCAAGCTTAGAGCTTTCACTCCTCTTGATCATAGTATATCATTCTCCTCTCTTGACCCTTGAAAACTTCCTTCACACCAAACTTCAAGCAAACTCATTAGAGGGTTAGTGCACAATTAATAATTCACACATTCAGAGGTGACACAAACATTCTTTACACTTCTGGACATTGCATAAAGCTACTGGACATTAATGGATCAAAGAAATGAATCCAACATAGCAAAAGAGGCAATGCGAAATAAAAGGCAGAATCTGTCAAAAACAGAACAGTCCGTAAAGACGAATTTTAAGATGGCACCAGACTTGCTCAAATGGAAAAACTCAAAACTAATGAAAGTTGCGTACATATCTGAGGATCACGCTCGTAAATTGGCAGATTTTTTTGAATTTTCTACAGAGACCTGTGCCCAGATTCGTGACAGACAGCAATGCTGTTTCTGCGCAGCGATCCCAAATATAACATCAACTTTAACATAGAAACTTTACTTGGCACAAAAACATGATAAGGAGAGGTTGCTACAGTAGTAAACAACTTCCAAGACTCAAATATAAAACAAAGTACTGTAGTAAAAACATGGGTTGTCTCCCATAAGCGCTTTTCTTTAACGCCTTTCAGCTAGGCGCAGAAAGTGCAAATCAAGTAACATCAAGAGTAGAAGCATCAACATCATAACTTGTTCTAATAATAGAATCAAAAGGCAACTTCATTCTCTTTCTAGGGAAGTGTTCCATACCTTTCTTGAGAGGAAATTGATATTTAATATTACCTTCCCTCATATCAATAACAGCACCAACAGTTCGAAGAAAAGGTCTTCCCAACACAATAGGACAAGATGCATTGCATTCAATATCCAAAACAACAAAATCAACGGGGACAAGGTTATTGTTAACCGTAATGTGCACATTATCAATCCTCCCCAAAGGTTTCTTTTTAACATTATCGGCAAGATTAACATCCAAATAACAATTCTTCAATGGTGGCAAGTCAAGCATATCATAAATCTTTTTAGGCATAACAGAAATACTTGCACCAAGATCACATAAAGCATTACATTCAAAGTCATTGAATTTCATTTTAATGATGGGCTCCCAACCATCTTCTAACTTTCTAGGAATAGAAGTTTCAAGTTTTAGTTTCTCTTCTCTAGCTTTTATGAGAGCATTTGTAATATGTTTTGTAAAGGCTAAATTTATAGCACTAGCATTAGGACTTTTAGCAAGTTTTTGTAAGAACTTTATAACTTCAGAGATGTGACAATCATCAAAATCTAAATCATTATGAGCTACAGCAATGGGATCATTGTTCCCAAGGTTGGAAAAAATTTCAGCAGTTTTATCACAAGCAGTTTCAGCAGTTTTAGCAATTTCAGGCAGTTTTGTACGCTTTGCACTAGGAGTAGAAACATTGCCAACACCAATTATTTTACCATTGATAGTAGGAGGTGCAGCAACATGTGAAGAATTAACATTACTAGTGGTGGTGATAGTCCAAACTTTAGCTACATTATTCTCTTTAGCTAGTTTTTCATTTTCTTCTCTATCCCACCTAGCACGCAATTCAGCCATTAATCTTATATTCTCATTAATTCTAACTTGGATGGCATTTGCTGTAGTAGTAATCTTATTATCAATATCATTATTAGGCATAACTTTCAATTTTAAAAGATTAACATCGGAGGCAAGTCTATCAACTCTAGAAGCAATAGTATCAATTTTATCAAGCTTTTCCTCAACAGATTTGTTAAAAGCAGTTTGTGTACTAATAAATTCTTTAAGCATGGCTTCAAGACCAGAGGGTACACTCCTATTATTGTTGTAAGAATTCCCATAAGAATTACCATAACCATTACCATTAGCAGAAGGATATGGCCTATAGTTATTACCAGAGTTGTTCCTATAAGCATTGTTGTTGAAATTATTATTTTTAATGAAATTCACATCAACATTTTCTTCTTGAGCAACCAATGAAGCTAAAGGAACATTATTTGGATCAACATTAGATCTACCATTCACAAGCATAGACATAATCACATCAATCTTATCACTCAAGGAAGAGGTTTCTTCAACAGAATTTACCTTCTTACCTTGTGGAGCTCTTTCCGTGTGCCATTCAGAGTAATTTATCATCATATCATCAAGAAGTTTTGTAGCCGCCCCCAAAGTGATGGACATAAAGGTACCTCCAGCAGCTGAATCCAATAAATTCCGCGAAGAAAAATTTAGTCCTGCATAGAAGGTTTGGATGATCATCCAAGTAGTCAGTCCATGGGTTGGGCAATTCTTTACCAAAGTTTTCATTCTCTCCCATGCTTGAGCAACATGTTCAGTATCTAATTGCTTAAAATTCATTATGCTACTTCTCAAAGATATAATTTTAGCGGGAGGATAATATCTACCAATAAAAGCATCCTTACATTTAGTCCATGAATCAATACTATTCTTAGGCAAAGATAGCAACCAATCTTTAGCTCTTCCTCTTAATGAGAAAGGAAACACTTTCAATTTAATAATATCACCATCTACATCCTTATACTTTTGCATTTCACAAAGTTCAACAAAATTATTGAGATGGGCAGCAGCATCATCAGAACTAGCACCAGAAAATTGATCTCTCATGACAAGATTTAGTAAAGCAGGTTTAATTTCAAAGAATTCTGCTGTAGTAGCAGGTGGAGCAATAGGTGTGCATAGGAAATCATTATTATTTGCATTTGTGAAGTCACACAACTTAGTATTTTCAGGGGTATTCATTTTAGCAACGGTAAATAAAACAAACTAGATAAAGTAAATGCAAGTAACTAATTTTTTTGTGTTTTCGATATAGTGAGCAAGACAGTAAATAAAGTAAAACTAGCAACTAATTTTTTTGTGTTTTGTTTAGGTGCAGCAAACAAAGTAGTAAATAAAATAAAGCAAGACAAAAACAAAGTAAAGAGATTGAAAAGTGGAGACTCCCCTTGCAGCGTGTCTTGATCTCCCCGGCAACGGCGCCAGAAAACAGCTTGATGCACGTAGATGTACACGTCCGTTGGGAACCCCAAGAGGAAGGTATGATGCGCACAGTGGCAAGTTTTCCCTCAGAAAGAAACCAAGGTTTAATCGAACCAGGAGGAGCCAAGAAGCACGTTGAAGGTTGATGGTGGCGAAATGTGATGCGGCGTCTCCAACGTATCGATAATTTATTATGTTCCATGCTACTTTATTGATGATACCTACATGTTTTATGCACATTATATGTCATATTTGTGCATTTTCTGGAACTAACCTATTAACAAGATGCCGAAGAGCCAGTTGCTGTTTTCTGTTTTTGGTTTCAGAAATCCTAGTAAGGAAATATTCTCGGAATTGGACGAAATCTTCGCCCAGGGTCCTATTTTTGCACGGAGCTTCCAGAAGACCTAAGAGGGAAGGAAGTGGGGCCACGAGGCGCCGCACCATAGGCCGGCGCGGCCCAAGCCCTGGCCGCGCCGACCTAGGGTGTGGGGCCCTCGTGTGGCCCCCACGTTGCCCTTCCGCCTACTTAAAGCCTCGTCGCGAAACCCCAGTACCGAGAGCCACGATAGGGAAAACCTTCCGAGACGCCGCCGCCGCGAATCCCATCTCGGGATTCGGAGATCGCCTCCGGCACCCTGCCGGAGAGGGGATTCATCTCCCGGAGGACTCTTCATCGCCATGATCGCCTCCGGAGTGATGAGTGAGTAGTTCACCCCTGGACCATGGGTCCATAGCAGTAGCTAGATGGTCGTCTTCTCCTTGTTGTGCTTCATTGTTGGATCTTGTGAGCTGCCTAACATGATCAAGATCATCTATATGTAATTCTATATGTTGTGTTTGTCGGGATCCGATGGATAGAGAATACTATGATTATGGTGATTATCAATCTATTGTTTATGTGTTGTTTATGATCTTGCATGCTCTCCGTTATTAGTAGAGGCTCTGGCCAAGTTTTTACTCTTAACTCCAAGAGGGAGTATTTATGCTCGATAGTGGGTTCATGCCTTCATTGACACCTGGGACAGTGACAGAAAGTTCTAAGGTTGTGATGTGCTGTTGCCACTAGGGATAAAACATTGATTCTATGTCTAAGGATGTAGTTGTCGATTACATTACGCACCATACTTAATGCAATTGTCTGTTGCTTAGCAACTTAATACTGAATGGGGTTCGGATGATAACCTGAAGGTGGACTTTTTAGGCATAGATGCAGTTGGATGGCGGTCTATGTACTTTGTCGTAATGCCCAATTAAATCTCACTATATTTATCATATCATGTATATGCATTGTTATGCCCTTCTCTATTTGTCAATTGCCCGACTGTAATTTGTTCACCCAACATGCTTTTATCTTATGGGAGAGACACCTCTAGTGAACTGTGGACCCCGGTCCTATTCTTTACATAGCATACAATCTACTGCAATTGTGTTTACTGTTTTCTTTGCAAACATCTTCCACTCGATACGTTTAATCCTTTGTTACAGCAAGCCGGTGAGATTGACAACCTCACTGTTTCGTTGGGACAAAGTACTTTGGTTGTGTTGTGCAGGTTCCGCGTTGGCGCCGGAATCCCTGGTGTTGCGCCGCATCACATTTCGCGACCATCAACCTTCAACGTGCTTCTTGGCTCCTACTGGTTCGATTAAACCTTGGTTTCATACTGAGGGAAACTTGCTTCTATACGCATCATACCTTCCACTTGGGGTTCCAAACGGACGTGTGCATCTACACGTATCAAGCTAAATTTCTGGCGCCGTTGCCGGGGAGATCAAGACACGCTGCAAGGGGAGTCTCCACTTCTCAATCTCTTTACTTTGTTTTTGTCTTGCTTTATTTTATTTACTACTTTGTTTGCTGCACTAAATCAAAACACAAAAAAATTAGTTGCTAGTTTTACTTTATTTACTGTCTTGCTCTCTATATCAAAAACACAAAAAAATTAGTTACTTGCATTTACTTTATCTAGTTTGTTTTATTTACCGTTGCTAAAATGAATACTCCTGAAAATACTAAGTTGTGTGACTTCACAAATGCAAATAATAATGATTTCCTATGCACACCTATTGCTCCACCTGCTACTACAGCAGAATTCTTT
The DNA here is from genome assembly GCA_030979885.1 of Lolium multiflorum. Lineage (NCBI taxonomy): Eukaryota > Viridiplantae > Streptophyta > Magnoliopsida > Poales > Poaceae > Lolium > Lolium multiflorum. Next base: position 59,132,311 of record CM061748.1, on the reverse strand, counting down.
GAAATTAAACCTGCTTTACTGAACTTGGTTATGAGAGATCAATTTTCTGGTGTTAGTTCTGATGATGCTGCTGCCCATCTCAATAATTTTGTTGAACTTTGTGAAATGCAAAAGTATAAAGATGTAGATGGTGATATTATTAAATTGAAAGTGTTTCCTTTCTCATTAAGAGGAAGAGCTAAAGATTGGTTGCTATCTTTGCCTAAGAATAGTATTGATTCATGGACTAAATGCAAGGATGCTTTTATTGGTAGATATTATCCTCCCGCTAAAATTATATCTTTGAGAAGTAGCATAATGAATTTTAAGCAATTAGATACTGAACATGTTGCTCAAGCATGGGAGAGAATGAAAACTTTGGTAAAGAATTGCCCAACCCATGGACTGACTACTTGGATGATCATCCAAACCTTCTATGCAGGACTAAATTTTTCTTCGCGGAATTTATTGGATTCAGCTGCTGGAGGTACCTTTATGTCCATCACTTTGGGGGCGGCTACAAAACTTCTTGATGATATGATGATAAATTACTCTGAATGGCACACGGAAAGAGCTCCACAAGGTAAGAAGGTAAATTCTGTTGAAGAAACCTCTTCCTTGAGTGATAAGATTGATGTGATTATGTCTATGCTTGTGAATGGTAGATCTAATGTAGATCCAAATAATGTTCCTTTAGCTTCATTGGTTGCTCAAGAAGAAAATGTTGATGTGAATTTCATTAAAAATAATAATTTCAACAACAATGCTTATAGGAACAACTCTGGTAATAACTATAGGCCATATCCTTCTGCTAATGGTAATGGTTATGGTAATTCTTATGGGAATTCTTACAACAATAATAGGAATGTACCCTCTGGTCTTGAAGCTATGCTTAAAGAATTTATTAGTACACAAACTGCTTTTAACAAATCTGTTGAGGAAAAGCTTGATAAAATTGATATTATTGCTTCTAGAGTTGATAGACTTGCCTCTGATGTTAATCTTTTAAATTTGAAAGTTATGCCTAATAATGATATTGATAATAAGATTACTACTACAGCAAATGCCATCCAAGTTAGAATTAATGAGAATATAAGATTAATGGCTGAACTGCGTGCTAGGTGGGATAGAGAAGAAAATGAAAAACTAGCTAAAGAGAATAATGTAGCTAAAGTTTGGACTATCACCACCACTAGTAATGCTAATTCTTCACATGTTGCTGCACCTCCTACTATCAATGGTAAAATAATTGGTGTTGGCAATGTTTCTACTCCTAGTGCAAAGCTGCCTGAAATTGCTAAAACTGCTGAAACTGCTTGTGATAAAACTGCTGAAATTTTTTCCAACCTTGGGAACAATGATCCCATTGCTGTAGCTCATAATGATTTAGATTTTGATGATTGCCACATCTCTGAAGTTATAAAGTTCTTACAAAAACTTGCTAAAAGTCCTAATGCTAGTGCTATAAATTTAGCCTTTACAAAACATATTACAAATGCTCTCATAAAAGCTAGAGAAGAGAAACTAAAACTTGAAACTTCTATTCCTAGAAAGTTAGAAGATGGTTGGGAGCCCATCATTAAAATGAAATTCAATGACTTTGAATGTAATGCTTTATGTGATCTTGGTGCAAGTATTTCTGTTATGCCTAAAAAGATTTATGATATGCTTGACTTGCCACCATTGAAGAATTGTTATTTGGATGTTAATCTTGCCGATAATGTTAAAAAGAAACCTTTGGGGAGGATTGATAATGTGCATATTACGGTTAACAATAACCTTGTCCCCGTTGATTTTGTTGTCTTGGATATCGAATGCAATGCATCTTGTCCTATTGTGTTGGGAAGACCTTTTCTTCGAACCGTTGGTGCTGTTATTGATATGAGGGAAGGTAATATTAAATATCAATTTCCTCTCAAGAAAGGTATGGAACACTTCCCTAGAAAGAGAATGAAGTTGCCTTTTGATTCTATTATTAGAACAAGTTATGATGTTGATGCTTCTACTCTCGATGTTTGATACGTCTCCAACGTATCGATAATTTCTTATGTTCCATGCTACTTTATTGATGATACCTACATGTTTTATGCACATTATATGTCATATTTGTGCATTTTCTGGAACTAACCTATTAACAAGATGCCGAAGTGCCAGTTCTGTTTTCTGCTGTTTTTGGTTTCAGAAATCCTAGTAACGAAATATTCTCGGAATCGGACGAAATCAACACCCAGGTTCCTATTTTGCCGGAAGCATCAGAACACACGAGAACCGCGAGAGAGGGGCACAGGCCCACCAAACCACAGGCCGGCGCGGCCAGGGGGGCCGCGCCACCCTATGGTGTGGGCACCCCTTCGACCCTCCTGCGCCGCCTCTTCGCCTATTTAAAGCCCCTGCATCGAAAACCCTTACGGAGAGAGCCACGGTACGCGAAACCTTCCAGAGCCGCCGCCATCGCGAAGCCAAGATCGGGGACAGGAGTCTCTGTTCCGGCACCTGCCGGACGGGGAAGTGCCCGGAAGGCTTCTCCATCGACACCGCTGCCATCTCCACCGCCATCTTCATCACCGCTGCTGCTCCCATGAAGAGGGAGTAGTTCTCCATCGAGGCTCGGGGCTGTACCGGTAGCTATGTGGTTAATCTCTCTCCTATGTACTTCAATACAATGATCTCATGAGCTGCCTTACATGATTGAGATTCATATGAGTTTTGTATCACTATTCATCTATGTGCTACTCTAGTGATGTTATTAAAGTACTCTATTCCTCCTCCACGTGTGTAAAGGTGACAGTGTGTGCACCGTGTGAGTACTTGGCGTAGGCTATGATTGTGATCTCTTGTAGATTGCGAAGTTAACTATTGCTATGATAATATTGATGTGATCTATTCCTCCTACATATGCATGAAGGTGACAGTGTGCATGCTATGCTAGTACTTGGTTTAGTCTTTTGATCTATCTTACACTAAAGGTTACTAAAATATGAGCATTATTGTGGAGCTTGTTAACTCCGGCATTGAGGGTTCGTGTAATCCTACGCAATGTGTTCATCATCCAACAAAAGTGTAGAGTATGCATTTATCTATTCTGTTATGTGATCAAAGTTGAGAGTGTCCACTAGTGAAAGTCTATTCCCTAGGCCTTGTTCCTAAATACTGCTATCGCTGCTTGTTTATTGTTTTACTGCGTTACTACTGCTGCGTTACTACTGCTTGTTTACTTCCTGCAATATTACTACCATCAACTGCACGCCAGCAAGCTATTTTCTGGCGCCGTACTACTGCTCATACTTATTCATACCACATGTATTTCACTATCTCTTCGCCGAACTAGTACACCTATTAGGTGTGTTGGGGACACAAGAGACTTCTTGCTTTGTGGTTGCAGGGTTGCATGAGAGGGATATCTTTGACCTCTTCCTCCCTGAGTTCGATAAACCTTGGGTAATCCACTTAAGGGAAACTTGCTGCTGTTCTACAAACCTCTTCTCTTGGAGGCCCAACACTGTCTACAAGAATAGAAGCACCCGTAGACATCAAGCACTTTTCTGGCGCCGTTGCCGGGGAGGAAAGGTAAAAGGCACTCATACTCCGGTTCCAGGTAACAGTACTTTTCTGGCGCCATTGTGTGTGTACTCGAAGCTATTTCCTTTAGACTCTGCAATTGCGACATTTGGTTTCTTGTTTACACTAGTTAGGCATAATGGACAACAAAGAGCTTTTTATTCTATTTCCTGATTTAAGACATGGATGGTTTGATGCGAAAATTAAAAAACCCATGGAACATATTAATATGAATGCTTTGAACACCATTGTTGTTAATGCTATGGAAAATTCTAAGCTTGGGGAAGCTGGTTTTGATGAGCATGATATTTTTAGTCCCCCAAGCATTGAGGAGAAAATTTTCTTTGATGATACTTTGCCTCCCATTTATGATGATTATAATGATAGTAGTCTTTTGTTACCACCTGTTATGGAGGATAAATTTGATTATGATTACAATATACCTCCTATATTTGATAGCTACTTTGTTGAATTTGCTCCCACTACAACTAATAAAATTGATTATGCCTATGTGGAGAGTAATAATTTTATGCATGAGACTCATGATAAGAATGCTTTATGTGATAGTTATATTGTTGAGTTTGCTCATGTTGCTACTGAAAGTTATTATGAGAGAGGAAAATATCACTACAAGAAAAGTTGCCATGGCCGACGAAGTTGAAGTCGCGCCGTGGTTGCTGGTGTACCATGGCCGACGATTTTGGTCCCTCCGTGGTGCATGTCAAAACTTTTTTTTCTCGTTTTTGAGGCCACCTAGCCCGACGAAAGCGGCCAAAACGTCGCGTATGGTGGCCCGGGACGTGGTGCATCTCGAAATCTCGGGTTCGCCGGCCGAGTCAACGCAAATCCGCACCGCCGAGGGATGTAGGGCCCAGATGGCAGCCTCTCTGGCATTGTTTTTTTCTAGATCGCGCCATCTCGTTCAACGTTCTCCGATCGAGCCGTTTACGATGCAGGATCATGGGTCCCGCATGTCATCCTCTATGAACCAAAATTCTTTCTATTCTTGGATTTTTTTGACCCCCTGATTTCTGGCTACTTCCTTTTTCTTTTGATCCCTTGCCGCCTTGGAAACGTTGAGACCGCTGCTGCTAAATGGGACCCGCATGTCATCCTCTATGTGCAATCAACTTTCTTTTCTTGGAGTTTTTTTTGGCACCTCAAATTTGGTCACTTGCCTTTTTCTTTTGATCCCTTGCCGCCTCTCAAACGGTGATACCGCTGCTGCTAAATGGGACCCGCATGTCATCCTCTATGTGCAATCAACTTTCTTTTCTTGGAGTTTTTTTGGCACCTCAAATTTGGTCACTTGCCTTTTTCTTTCGATCCCCTGCCGCCTCTCAAACGGTGATACCGCTGCTGCTAAATGGGACCCGCATGTCATCCTCTATGTACTATAAAACTTTCTTTTCTTGGATTTTTTGGCACCTCATATTTGGTCACTTACCTTTTTCTTTCGATCCCCTGCCGCCTCTCAAACGGTGATACCGCTGCTGCTAAATGGGACCCGCATGTCATCCTCTATGTGCAATCAACTTTCTTTTCTTGGAGTTTTTTTGGCACCTCAAATTTGGTCACTTGCCTTTTTCTTTCGATCCCCTGCCGCCTCTCAAACGGTGATACCGCTGCTGCTAACTGGGACCCGCATGTCATCCTCTATGTACTATAAAACTTTCTTTTCTTGAATTATTTTTGGCACCTCATATTTGGTCACTTACCTTTTTCTTTCGATCCCCTGCCGCCTCTCAAACGGTGATACCGCTGCTGCTAAATGGGACCCGCATGTCATCCTCTATGTACTATAAAACTTTCTTTTCTTGGATTTTTTTGGCACCTCATATTTGGTCACTTGACTTTTTCTTTTGATCCCTGCGCCTCTCAAACGGTGATACCGCTGCTGCTAAATGGGACCCGCATGTCATCCTCTATGTACTATAAAACTTTCTTTTCTTGGATTTTTTTGGCACCTCATATTTGGTCACTTGACTTTTTCTTTCGATCCCCTGCTGCCTCTCAAACGGTGATACCGCTGCTGCTAAATGGGACCCGCATGTCATCCTCTATGTACTATAAAACTTTCTTTTCTTGAATTATTTTTGGCTCCTGATATTTTTTCACTTGCCTTTTTCTTTCGATCTCATGCCACGTTTGAAACGTTGAGGAACCTGCAGGCTCATGGGACCCGCATGTCATCCTCTATGTACTATAAAAGTTCATTTTCTTGGTTTTTTTTCACCATCTGATTTTTGGCAATTTCTTTTTTCTTTTGATCCCCTGCCGCCTCTCAAAACTGATCTGCTGCTAAATGGGACCCGCATGTCATCCTCTATGTACTATAAAACTTTCTTTTCTTGAATTATTTTTGGCTCCTCATATTTGGTCACTTGCCTTTTTCTTTCGATCTCATGCCAAGTTTGAAACGTTGAGGAACCTGCTGGCTCATGGGACCCGCATGTCATCCTCTATGTACTATAAAAGTTTATTTTCTTTATTTTTTTCACCCTCTGATTTTTGGCTATTTCCTTTTTCTTTTGATCCCCTGCCGCCTTGGAAACGTATGGTAAGCTGCTGACTCATGGGACCCGCATGTCATCCTCTATGTACAATCAACTTTCTTTTTCTTTTGATCTCAAGCCGCATTTGAAACGCTGAGACCGCTGCTGCTAAATGGGACCCGCATATCATCCTCTACGTACAATAAAGTTTTTTTTTTGGATTATCTTTGGCTCCTGATATTTTGTCACTTGCCTTTTTCTTTCGATCTCATGCCGCCTTTGAAACGTTGAGTAAGCTGCTGGCTCATGGGTCCCGCATGTCATCCTCTACGAACAATAAAAGTTTCCTTTCTTGGAGTTATTTTTTACCCCTAATTTCTGGCTATTTGCCTTTTTCTTTTGATCTCCTGCCCCCTTTGAAACGATGAGGACGCTGTTGGCAGGTCGGTCCCACATGTCATCCTCTATGAACAATAAAAGTTTCCTTTGATGGATTTATTTTGAACCCCTCATTAATTTCTGGATATTTCCCCTGCCGCCTTGGAATCGTTGAGGATGCTGCTGCCTCATGGGTCCCGCATGTCATCCTCTCAGAACGGTAAATGTTTATTTTCTTGGATTTTGTTGACCAAACGATTTTTGGCTTATTTTTTCTTTCGATCACCTGCAGCCTTTAAAACGTTGAGGACGCCGCTGGCTCACGGGTCCCACATGTCAACCTCTATGAACAATAAACGCTGAGGATGCTGCTGCCTCATGGGTCCCGCATGTCATCCTCTCAGAACGAAAATGTTTCTTTTCTTGGATTTTTTACCAACAGATTTTTGGTTTATTTTTTCTTTCCATCCCCTGCCGCCTTTAAAACGTTGACGACGCTGTTGGCTCATGGGTCCCCGATGTCAGCCTCCCCGTACAAGAAACATATGATATCTTGATTATTTTGCAGACAATAAACAATGTATTGCGCTCTGAGCTATTTCAAACGGATAATTAAATCTTTATTTTTACATAAACAAACTTATATGTTGAATCTCCTTGTTTTTTTGTCTTTGCGAAGCATAGGACTTTCCTGTTTTTTTAGAAAATTCGGAACTTTCCTGTTTTGGAGTGGGCTGAAATTGTACGAGTCAAAAGGCCAAGCAGGATAGTTCGAAAGCCCAGATGTCCAGATGCAGCCCAATTGAAATCTTTCTTCTTGGATTTTTTTCACCCCCTGATTTCTGGCTACTTCATTTTTCTTTTGGTTCTGTGCCGCCTTGGAAACGTTGAGACCGCTGCTGCAAAATGGGACCCGCATGTCATCCTCTACGTACAATAAAATTTCTTTTCTTGGATTATTTTTGGCTCCTGATATTTGGTCACTTGCCTTTTTCTTTCGATCCCGTGCAGCCTCTCAAACGGTGATACCGCTGCTGCTAAATGGGACCCGCATGTCATCCTCTATGTACTATAAAACTTTCTTTTCTTGGATTATTTTTGGCTCCTGATATTTGGTCACTTGCCTTTTTTTCTTTCGATCTCATGCCACGTTTGAAACTTTGAGGAACCTGCTGGCTCGTGGGACCCGCATGTCATCCTCTATGTGCTATAAAAGTTTATTTTCTATGGTTTTTTTCACTCTCTGATTTTTGTCTATTTCCTTTTTTCTTTTGATGCCCTGCCGCCTTGGAAACGTTGAGTAAGCTGCTTACACATGGGACCCGCATGTCATCCTCTATGTACAATCAAGTTTCTTTTCTTGAATTATTTTTGGCTCCTGATATTTCGTCACTTGCCTTTTTCTTTCGATCTCATGCCACGTTTGAAACGTTGAGGAACCTGCTGGCTCATGGGACCCGCATGTCATCCTCTATGTGCTATAAAAGTTTGTTTTCTTGGATTTTTTTCACCCCCTGATTTCTGGCTACTTCATTTTTCTTTTGGTCCTGTGCCGCCTTGGAAACGTTGAGACCGCTGCTGCTAAATGGGACCCGCATGTCATCCTCTATGTGCAATCAACTTTCTTTTCTTGGAGTTTTTTTGGCACCTCAAATTTGGTCACTTGCCTTTTTCTTTCGATCCCGTGCGCCTCTCAAACGGTGATACCGCTGCTGCAAAATGGGACCCGCATGTCATCCTCTACGTACAATAAACTTTCTTTTCTTGGATTATTTTTGGCTCCTGATATTTGGTCACTTGCCTTTTTCTTTCGATCCCATGCCACGTTTGAAACGTTGAGGAACCTGCTGGCTCATGGGACCCGCATGTCATCCTCTATGTACTACAAAAGTTTATTTTCTTGGGTTTTTTTTCACTCTCTGATTTTTGGCTATTTCCTTTTTCTTTTGATCCCCTGCCGCCTTGGAAACGTTGAGTAAGCTGCAAACTCGTGGGACCCGCATGTCATCCTCTATGTACAATCAATTTTCTTTTCTTGGAGTTTTTTTACCCCCTAATTTCTGGCTACTTTCTTTTTCTTTTGATCTCAAACCGCATTTGAAACGTTGGGACAGCATGTCATCCTCTATGTACAATAAAAGTTTCTTTTTTTGGATTATTTTTCACCCTCTGATTTTTGGTCACTTGCCTTTTTCTTTCGATCTCATGCCGCCCTTGAAAACGTTGAGGAACCTGCTGGCCCATGGGACCCACATGTCATCCTCTATGTACTATAAAAGTTTCTTTTCTTTGATTTTTTTCACCCTCTGATCTTTGGCTATTTCCTTTTTCTTTTCATCCCCTGCCGCCTTGGAAACGTTAGTAAGCTGCTGACTGGTGGGACCCGCATGTCATCCTCTATGTACAATCAAGTCTCTTTTCTTGGATTTTTTTTACCCCCTTATTTTTGGTCACTTGCCTTTTTCTTTCGATCTCATGCAGCCTCTGAAACGTTGAGAAGCTGCTGGCTCATGGGACCCACATGTCATCCTCGATACTATAAAAGTTTCTTTTCTTGGATTTTTTCACCCTCTTATTTTTGGCTGTTTCCTTTTTCTTTTGATCCCCTGCCGCCTTGGAAACATTGATTAAGCTGCTGACACAAGGGGCCCGCATGTCATCCTCTATGTACAATCAACTTGCAAGATCTTGGGGCGGAAGAGCTTGTATAAGTGGGACCCATATGTCATCCTCTATGTACAATAAAAGTTTCTTTTTCTTGGATTATTTTTTGCTCCTGGTATTTGGTCTCTTTCCTTTTTCTTTCGATCTCATGCCGCCTCTGAAACGTTGAGTAAGGTGCTGGGTCATGGGACCCGCATGCCATCCTCTATGTACAATCAACTTTCTTTTCTGGGAGTTTTTTTACCCCTAATTTCTGGCTACTCTTTTTCTTTTGATCTCAAGCCGCATTTGAAACGTTGACACCGCTGCTGCAAAATGGGACCCGCATGTCATCTTTTATGTACAATAAAGTTTCTTTTCTTGGATTATTTTTGGCTCCTGATATTTGGTCACTTGTCTTTTTCTTTCGATCTCATGCCCCCTTTGAAACGTTGAGGAAGCTGCTAGCGCATGGGTCCCGCATGTCATACTCTATGAACAATAAAAGTTTCCTTCCTTGGAGTTATTTTTTACCGCTAATTTCTGGCTACTTCCTTTTTCTTTTGATCCCCTGCCGCCTTGGAAACGTTGAGTAAGCTGCTGACACAAGGGGCCCGCATGTCATCCTCTATGTACAATCAACTTGCAAGATCTTGGAGCGAAAGAGCTTGTATAAGTGGGACCCATATGTCATCATCTATGTACAATAAAAGTTTCTTTTCTTGGATTATTTTTTGCTCCTGATATTTGGTCACTTTCCTTTTTCTTTCTATCTCATGCCGCCACTGAAACGTTGAGTAAGGTGCTGGCTCATGGGACTGTACAATAAAGTTTCATTTCTTAGATTTTTTTTACCCACTGATTTTTGCTAACTTGCCTTTTTCTTTTCGATCATATGCCGCCTTTGAAATTGAGGTCGCCGCTGGCTCATGGGTCCCACAAGTCAGCCTCTATGAACAATAAACCTTTCCTTTGTTGTATTTATTTTTTACCCCTAATTTCTGGCTATTTGCCTTTTTCTTTTGATCCCCTGCGGCCTTTGAAACGATGAGGACGCTGCTGGCAGGTCGGTCCCACATGTCATCCTCTATGAAGAATAAAAGTTTCCTTTTTGGATTTATTTTTGACCCCTAATTTCTGGCTATTTGCCTTTTTCTTCTGATCCCTGCCGACTTCGAAATGATGAGGATGCAGCTGGCAGATCGGTCCCACATGTCAGCCTCTATGAACTATAAATGTTTCCTTTGTAGGATTTATTTTTTACCCCTATTTTCGGGCTACTTGCCTTTTTCTTTGAAACGTTGAGGACGCTACTGTCTCATGGGTCCCACATGGCATCCTCTCTGAACGATAAACCTTCATTTCTTGTTAACGACAGGTTTATCAGTATTATTTTCGCAGACTAATACAAGCTCTTTGGCTCCAAGATCTTGCAAGTTGATAGATTAAATCAAGGAATTATTAGGATATGTTTTAAATTTCAAATCCACTTTATGAATTTTTAAAAATACCGTTATCCATGTGGGTATGGAGCGATCAAGGATTTTCATATTGGGCATGAGCAGTTTCAAAAATTGGAACCCTATAATTCAAAATAAATAAAAACAACTTTTATGTAGAATCTCCGTGTATTTTTTTTTGCCAATCATAGGATCTGTGTTTCATTAGAAAAGGGCCGAAATTGCATGAGCAGAAAGGCCCATTTGAAGTTATTGGGCTTCGACGGCCGGAGCAAGTAGACCGATAACAATTACCATGTAGATGTTCCTTGGCAACCCAAAAGTGAAATATTGGGCCCAACAGGGGAAGGTTGAACAGTACTTTTTCTATTGGGAAGGTGGTACATGGGGTTATCCTGACAAAAAAAATGGAACATGGGTTACTGAAGGTTGCCCATTTGTGCCTAATATGTTTGTCAGCAGGAGCTTTACCTTCCGCCGCCGCCGCTCCGCTTCCGCCGCCGCCGCCATGCCTCGTCGCGGGTCGAGCTACCGGTACGGCGGCGTCTCGAGCTCGGGGTACAGCAGCGTCCGCGCGCGCCCCAAATTAAGGTACTTCCTCCTCGGGACGGCACCTACGATAGGCTCGGCTGGCCTTGGGGCATTTACCCCTAGCCTCTTCCATGCTCAAGTTTTTGAAATGTTTCTGGCTCTGTTCAACACTGGATCAAATTTGTCAACATGACCATTCTTATGGAGTAGCAACGAGTTGAATCTCTCAAAACTCTTTAAGTTCTGCAATATAACGACTAATTGGTACTACCTTATACAAAATGATTACATATCCTTATTTTGGAAGCAAGCAATCACACACTTATAGTTTGCTAGTCAGCTGCACGTAACGTTAAAAATCGGCAATTATAATGAATAAACCTGTAATTTTCACTTAAAATGCATTAAGGAGCATCAAATTTGACAAATCAAACCATGTCGTACTGAAAATTGACATGTCTTTCTCATGCAGAAATGTAAAATTATCCATGCATGTGCGTTTATACAGGTTAAGTTTTGCACGTATTATTTTTTGTAACTTTTCTGACTACCTTCAAAGCTCCAATCCTTCTTCATCATCTTTGTTGTACCGCACTGATGCAAGTGAATGCGAGCTGCTCGCCAGACGCGACTTCGTGTCCGATATGTGTACTATGCCTTCTCCATCTAGTGCTAGTTACGCCTCTGTGCTAATTAATTCAGCACAAACCTCTGTCATTGCAGCTGTGACTCACCTCGACCATTGGAGCCCAATCACAAGAGCGAGCTCAGTCTCAACCAGAGAGGCATGTGTCTCATGGTTAGCTATCTACAACTTGCTGTCTTACTAAAACCGTGCCTATCATACAGATCACCTCGCTGGTGTAGCAATGGCTGCAAGTAGCTGCTAGCATGAGCGAAGGGGATAAGGAAGAAAAGATTAAAAAAATGGGGTGGGGCCAACAAGCAGGAAAGCTATCTACTAGCTTTATGGATGTTTCTGGAATTGGGTAGAAAATAGTAGATGACACTGTAGCAGCGAATCCCAGAGACCAAAGGCCGTTGGATGATGTCTAATGAACGGCAGAACAAAATCGGCGAAATTAGCTTGAATTTTGATAATAAATCTTGGGCATTTTCCCTCGAACATGATTTATCAACTTTGGGTAGTCTCTGGACTAGTCTCCCTCGTCCACCAATTATTATCATACTACTGCGGAAAGTTGAGGGCAGTCCCTAGTCCCGAGCACTTCGCCCACTTCCCCTGGCCTCATCCCAGAGATCTCACACCAACCACCTCACCGTCGACTAGCCGCCTGTCTACAGCCCTCCGAAGAATCCCCAATGGCGGCGACGCCCCTACTAGAGCGCTCCTCACGCGAGCGCATCATCGAGTCTGGCCCACATGTCTTCCGTGCCTGCCGTGTGTCGGCAAGCACGACCGACTTCTCCGTCGGCGAGCCGCCGGCCGTGGGCGAGGGCGAGGCGTCCCCGTACACTATGACAGTGCACATCTTCTTCTCGAGGACGTACGAGCTCAGGAGGATGGCCGGCCCCCTCCCTGCCCCACTGGATGAGGACGATATCACCACTACACCCTGCGAAGAGGTGGTGCTGGATCTTGGCTTGCCTCCGAGGAAGCTGCGTAGTGGGGGCAATGTCGTGCGAACTATGCGCGAGATTCTTGCCCGTGTATGGCTGCTCAAGAACCTGAACCTCACGGAGGAGGAGTGGGACATCATCATGCCTTACGATGTTATGCACCTGATGTGGCAGCAGGCGTGTCGTCGGCTCGGTGGCCTCCACTTCGACCTCACCCTTAGGGTGGACCACCGGCTCATCGTCAACTTGCCGGCGCTGCAGGACAGTTGGGTCCTAGTTGCGCCGGAGGACGGCCACTGCAGCATATGCATGCTGGGGCTGTCGCAGCGCACAACGGTGCGTCTCCGGGGATGCAAACACCCGTTCCATAGGAAGTGCATCTTCTCCTGGTTTGTAACGAACGCCAGCTGCCCTATCTGCCGCGATAAAGTGCTGACCCATCTTATTTTCGATTTGTAGCATAGTATGAATAAAAACCCTGTATGATAGGGATGCCATGCCAACTTGAATCCTATGTCAAGAGAAATTCTATTTGATTGTGGTTATAAGATATTCTGCATTAGTTTGATCTATTATCATTCTATTTTCCTATGGGATATGACCCTATGAATCAAACAGCATGTGATTACTTCCACACAATTAAGTTTGACCAACTTTTAGTAGGACAACAAACATAAATAATTAGTCATCATGGGATTACAATCCAACAGATAATTGTCTTCAGGACTCATACATTTTCCAAATAGAAAAATCAAAACAAATCATGGTTCTTCATCTCACAGCATGATACAGAGACAAGAGTCTATCATCATCATCATCATCATCATCATCATCATCATCATCATCATCATCACCTCCGTCTTCATTCTGATATTCGTGCATGGTCTCATCCTGCTCGTCCTGTCCATTCTCCTCCTGAGATTCACCAGGTAGCTTCAGTTTATCCATCTCTTTGTCGACTATGCTAACCTCAACAGTGAAATCTACTTCTCCATCATGTGCAGGGATACCTGTATCCAACGAGGTTTCATCAATGTCAGCAACTTTAGTTTGCATACAACCAGCGAAATCATCTTGCTGGGCACCAATTATTGGATCCGCATTCTCATCCAAATCATATATGTTCCTTGCCACAAACTTTTGCACATACTGCCATCCTTTTCTAGATCTGTCTTCCAAGAAAAGTACCTTGGCCGCTTGAGGTACCAAAATATAAGGATCATCCTTGTACCACTGAGCAGTAGTATTGACTGATATGAAATACCCATCATTTCTGGCACCTTTGCCCTTGTTTGGATCTTGGTTGTACCAATAACACTTAAATAGAACCACAGATCGGACAGTAACCTTATCACTATAGAACAACTGAATAACCTCTTCTATGTGACCATAATGGTCAAATGACTCTGATCTCTTTTTTCTGGTTGTCAAGTGATCTCCACTGGTTGTGATGCCACTATTTCGTGTCTTCAAATGTTGTTCACGCTCATAGGAGCTGTAATGGACACCATTGGCATTGCAAGCTGCAGCTACCAACACCCTCTTATCTGGACCACGTGATAGGACAAGGAGATCAGCACTAACAGCGCCTGGATTCTCCGCATGGAGTTTCGAGATCTACGATTACAAAATAGACAAGAGGTCATCTCATGTGAAAACACATAGACAAGTCAGAGTGCAATTGAACATCTTACATATTTCTCAAACCAGTCCTGAAACCCACTCCCACGTGCCGATAGCTTTCCATTCGTTTCCATGTACAACCTGCAAAACATAGCCAAGTCAGCTGAATATATTTCATTTTGATACAAGTTCATAGTATATGCGAGGAACTGAGTAGTTCGTGTGCATAGTACTCACTTAACATATTCATCAGCCTCTGTAGCATTATTCAGCACATACCAAGACAGCTGTTCAAATTCAGACTGCTCTAATGTTTTTTCGGTCCTCTTTCCTATTAGCTCAACACCATGATTAAAAACAGATCCTCCAACTTCCAAAATTCTGCGACCCCGATTGAATCTGGTCTCAATATCAGGAATATATCTTGAGGCAAATGTATATGCTTCAGCAGCAATATACGCCACTGCAATGCAAGCCTCCGGTCTAGCTTTGTTCCTAACTGTATTCTTGAAAGTGCACAGTCGACGTTCTATAGGGTACATCCATCCATACTGTACCGGACCTCTTAAAAGTGCCTCATCAGGTAGATGAACAGCCAAATGCACCATCACATCAAAGAAGGCTGGAGGATATATCAGCTCCAGCTTGCACAGGATTACTGCTATGTCCACCTTAAGACGTTCTACAACAGCTCTGCTTAGAGTTTTACTACATATTTCCCTAAAGAACCTTCCCAACTCTGCAATCACGTTGTACATATTTGGCTTCACTAAATCTTTAATGCCAATAGCTAAAAGCCTTTGCAGCAGGATGTGACAATCGTGAGTTTTCAACCCTTGGAGCTTGTTTCCTTCAGCATTGAGACAATTTGCAATGTTGGAAGCAAATCCGAACGGGAACATCACACCTCGGAGGTACTCACAAAATAATCTCCTTTTAGGCATCGGCAATGTGAATTCCGCGCCTCGAAATTTATAATGTTTTTCCTTGCCTTTGTTCACTTTGTCATTACGATCCAGTTGCAAGTGCCTGTTAACATTCAATGTTGCACAATCAATCCTAGCATTTGAGCTATCTTTTGTCTTGGATGGAATGTTGAGTAATGTGCCGACAATGCTGTCACATATATTCTTCTCCATGTGCATGATATCAATATTATGCCGAAGCTTCTTACCAGCCCAATACGGCAAGTCCCAAAGAGTGGTCCTGCGCTTATAAAATATTCTCGGTCTATCATTTTCCATTTCCTTCCTCTTGGTACGTGCTGCTATTTCACCTCCCATCTTCCTTTTGGTAGCTGCTAGACTCAGTTCATCTCCTCTCTTCTTCCTTTTTCTATCTGCTACTACTGCTGCTGCATCTTCTGTATTCTTCTCTGCTGTACCTGCTGTGGCGGCTGGTGGTTTTCCTGGTTTAACATTTCTGACCGCTTCTAGGTGCGCCTCCAACTCGTGACTCTTAAAGTGCTGCGGTTTAGTCTTTTTACAGGCCTGATCACCAATAAATTGCAATTTTTTTCTATTTTTTCGGAAACTGTGATCTAATGGAAGGAAACGGCGATGGCCCATATAGCATATCTTGTTTATTATCCTCACTGCCAGCTGATCAGTATCACAGTGAACACATGCATTATAACCTGATGTTACTCTGCCTGACATAGTGCCCAAAGCTGGATAATCATGGGTGCAATACAGTACAGCAGCACGTAATAGAAAATTTTGTTCTTTAGGTTGACACACATCCCGTGTAGGGACACCCTCCCATAATGTTTGCAAGTCTCTAATAAGAGGCTGCATGAACACATCAAAATCCTTCCCAGGAGATTTGGGACCTGGGATGAGTAAGGCCATCATACAGTTCGACTGATCGGTGCATGTCCAGGGAGCCTGGTTGTAAGGTGTAACTAGTACTGGCCACATGCTATACGAGTTGCTCATGTTGCCAAATGGGTTGAATCCATCTGTAGCAAGGCCAAGTCTCAGGTTCCTTGGATCTGCAGCAAAATCTGGATGATCCAGGTCGAATTGCTTCCATTCATCGCCATCAGCAGGATGCCTCAGTAAATCAGGGTCGGGCGTGAGAATCTCTTTGTGCCATCTTGTTTCCCGAGATGTTTGTTCTGAAGCAAACAACCTCTGCAATCTTTGTACAAGTGGAAAGTATCTCAGAACCTTCCAAGGAATCTTTTTCTTACCACCAGCTCCATCATGTTTCCATCTTGATTCCTTACATACTGGACATTCATCGAGGTCATTATACTCCATCCAAAACAGTGCACAGTTATTTTTGCAAAAATCAATCTTCTCATATCCAAGTCCCAGTACCTTGATGTACTGCTTCACCTCATAAAAGGATTTTGGCAGTCCAGCCCCAGGGAGTGCATCGCTGTATGTCTTCGCAACTGCATTGAACGCTTTATTGGTAATCCCCTGGTATGACTTGTCATGAAGTAATTTCACAATTAATTCGAATCTTGACACAACAGAACCAGGGGCCACTAAGCGCTTAGCATCTTCTATCAGGTCATGGAAAAGAGGCTTTTTGTGATAACCATGGGGCTGTTGGCTTGCATATGGATACAGATCCCGTAACAAATTAGCAGTAGCCTCATCCTGGACGAGATCTTCAGGCTGATAACCATCAGAATAAAGAGGATCAATAATGTCAGGCTGATCATAGTGTTCACCATGGTTAATCCACCTGATATATGTCTGGTCCATCCCATAAACGAATAAATGATCTGAGACTACATGTTGAGGCTTGGACCCAATATTCAAACATACGCGGCATGGACAAATCACTTCCTTTGTCTTGTCGCCGTCAGTAAAATCACTAACGTGCTTCATGAAGTCTTCAATACCACTCAAATATGTTGGTGTGGTTAATGAGTCAAATAATATCCAAGTTCTGTCCATCTGTTGAGGAGATAGATGGTCAGAGAAGCGATAAGCTATTTCAACAAACAGGTCACCTACGAATGTAAGCAAGCATACCTGAGCAAACAGGTCGAATATAAAACTATAAATGCTACATTATTTGAGCCGATTTCAGCAAACAAACTGAGTGCAAAACTACGGCTACCTAGCGAACAGATTTTTTTAGGCTGACCACTGGGTTTCCCCACTTTGTATTTTTTTATTAATAAAAAGAGGGAAATATGTACAAAAGTTGCTGGAGAGCAGCAACTAAAAGGATCATAGATCCCAAGCAGCAAAATATATATATAATGTTCTACCCATGATATGATTTCCTCTTTGCCTTATGAACAAGGAGAGCAATTTCATCCTTGAATCTCTTGTGCCATCTATAAATGCTTGGGGGGGAGGGGCGAACAGATCTATCGAAAGCAATACAATACCAACACATTCTTTCTTCTTTTTTGCCGTAATTCCGCCGATCTATTAGCAGTGCAAAGAAGCCAAAAGTAATAAGATTACATACAGGTTCATAGACCACCAGGGCCGTACCTGAGAATACGGAGGGCCTGAGCAAAACAAGAAATAGAGGCCCTCAACATGATCATTGGCAACTAAAATGATTTTATATATACTACTCACTCCATTTCAATAAACAATGCACCCTTGTTTTTCGTATTTTATCTTCGAAAAAATATTAATCTATATCTCTCTATTTAAAAATGATGTTTCAATTTTATGTAGATATACATGTATTTAGATGAGTTTAGTTTGCAGATACATGCAAGTTTTGATGAAGTTGAAACATATTTTTCAGGATGAAGTATATAAAAAAATTGATATAAAACTGGTATCATTAGAAAGTATTTTCCAACACGATTCTAACAATGCTGCTTATGTATTATATGATCGTGATATTGTTGTCCTATTTATTTGGTCAAGGTTCACATTGAAATGTGGTAAAATAAATTAAAAGAAGTGCATCGTGTGAAAAAGCAATCTAAGAATTCAAAAGTGCTAATTGTTAGTCGAAACATGACATCATTGAGACAAAATATTAATATTCATTGGAAGACTAACTGAATTAGCTGCACTCGCGATGAAAGAGAAAGAGAAGATACGGGTAAGAGCAAGTACAATAAGGTACAGTCTTTTTGTTTGTTTGTTTGGGTTGCTCATCAAGCTTATCGCTCGATACAATAAGGTACAGTCAGCGGGAGTGGTGTTTGGAACATGGGTGCATAGTGGGTGGTATCATAGAGTACTATCATAGATATGCTATATTTATTATAGTGGAGTATTGAAAATGGCATATATAGAAGGGGATATTGAGAATTGAGAGTGGCATAAACACAACTTCAGTTTTTGTAATGGCATAAACACAACTTGTGAATTGAGGAGTGGCATAGAACCAATTAACACTTGTTTCAATAACAGCCATCAAAAGCCAATCGAACGCACGAGAATGGATCCAAAATTTACCCATTTTAAGTTTCACGAGAAAATTTTAAACTTAAAATTCGTACTGCCTAGAAGTTTTTGAAACAAAAATCCAGTAAATCTTATATGTCGGGTTATGCATTCTGGGGGAGTTTCATCAGATTCAGCCATATTGTTTATCAATAAACCTCATTTTATGTTTTACAACCAACTTTAAACTTAAAATTCAAACTGTCCAGTAAAAAGAACAACATTCCAGTAAATCTTATATATTTCTTCTGCATTCCGGGAAAGATTGGTCGGATTCAAAAAAAATAGTTTGGGAATAAACATTGTTTTTGTCTGGAAACGACTTATTGTAGAGTGATTTTTGGTTGGATACATTCATGTGTGTTCGATTGGCTTTGGATGGCTGATATTGAACCAAAGTCAACGCTGGGCTTTTGACCTAGCTGAACGTCACTGGAGCTGCGTCAAAAGTCCAGCCATGACTTTGTCTCAATAACAGCCATCAAAAGCCGATCGAACGCACAGGAATGGATCCAACCAAAAATCACTCAACCGCTGGAATTTTGACCTGAAAGTCACTGAAGCTGTGTCCATACTTGCCCAACAGGTTGCGTATGAACGTAAACCAACATATCTGAGCAAACAGGTCGAATATAAAACTATATAACTAAATGCCACGTTATTTGAGCCGATTTCAGCAAACCAACTGAGGTCTATTTTTTTTAGGCTGGACAGTGGTTTCCTCGCTGTGTATTTTTCACTGTAATAAAAAAGAGGGAAAATGTTACTGGAGAGCAGCAACTAAAAGGATCATAGATCCCAAACAGCAAAATCTAGCTAAAAAGGTTATACCCATGATGATAAGCCATGATATGATTTCCTCTTTGCCTTACAAACAAGCAGTGGCGGACCTAGGATTTTAGGAAAGGGTATGACACAACAAAATTTTGGAGTTTCTATTGAATTTCTTTTGTCCTAATAAAAATAATTAAATAAAATACTTTCTCGGATTCATACTAATTAACTCAAATTTGTCTAGATATAAATGTATCTACTCAACAAACTTGTCTAAGATACATCAGTATCTAGACAAAGTTGAGTCAATTAATTTGGATTGAAGGGAGTATGTCAAAATGATTAAATAAAACAGATTTTGCATATAATCAAAATGTAAATTGTTGAAAAATGCACCGTTGACGGGGTGCTCTAATTTTGAACTGAATTCTCACTAAATATATATAATTAATCATATACTTGACTACCAAAGATTAATTATCAGTTGATTAATCGTATATACAGTAGCAAGATATTTCCTTTGATTAATCATGATATCTAATCAGGTCATGGTGCATGGCCATAGCTGGCCTTGTAGGCTTACACGCGAGACAAAATCGCACATCTTGAAAAACATGCAAGTAGACTGTTGGCTAAAGCCAATGCATTAATCAATCGGATGTCTAATCAATCGGTTACATGCACTAGCTCAGTGTTCGCATGGCTGCACGCCACATGTATTAGCACCGCATGTATACATATACATCACTCATCTTGATTAATTGCTCAGCTCATTAAACTATCAAAGATCTTGCACGGCTTGGACGCAGGGTATGCCGTGGCATATACGGCATACCCTGTAGATCCGCCACTGCAAACAAGGAGAGCCATTTCATCCTTGAATCTCTTGCGGCTTCTGTAAAAGCTTGGGGGCGAACAGATCAATCGAAAGCAATATAATACCAACAAATTCTTTCTTCTTTTTGGCCGTAAATCCACCGATGTATTAGCAGTGCAAAGAACCCAGAAGTAATAAGATTACAAACAGGTCCATAGAGGACTGGCACCAAGCGACGACTACAAACATTGGGCAATGGTGAGCAGTACAGTGTACAGTACGAACGAATTCGAGCAAATAGGTAAAGCGGAAAACAATGTCAAACAAACACATCGAGAGGAAAACAATATCAACCGATCGATTCGAACGAACTAACGAACTTATAAGGGCTGGGCGACGGCGACTGACTTCGATTGAGCTATAATGAATCGTACTTGCCCAGGCCTGAAGATAGCATGCATACCGTGAGGATCTACCAGCTGACCGCGCCTGCCGGTGCGGCTGGAGAAGAACGGCGCCACCAGCAGTCGCCGGCTGACGCGGCTGATAGACAGCGTGGGGAAGTTTTGGTGCGCGGCCTGGTTCACCGAGGGTGTGTCTAGAGAAGAACAGGGCGCCGAAGGAGGTGTCTAGAGAAGAACAAGGTGGGCTGGGTGCTGAGTTAAAGGCGAGCGTTCGAAATATTGGGCGCGCGTTCGAAAGTTTAGGTGCGCGAGGGAGGTGTCTGCTGTGCTGAGTTAAAGGCGAGCGTTCGAAATTTCCCCGTCCTCTTCTTTTTTGGGCTAATCTATCTATACCTCTATTCTATCTACATGTTTTTTATTTTTTTCTATTCTATACATGAGTTTTTGAAATTGAATTTTTTCACTCTGTCAGCCTTCCGGCCAATGCTCATTTGAAGTAATTGAAGCTGTTGATTTGCAGCTTAGAGGTGCTATCTACCGCTCATCATACAAGGACTCTTCAGATCTAAACGGCTGTGAATGCACGGATTCGTCACCCATCCTTCCCTTGGACTGGCGATGCTGAAAGCCTGAAACACTGGAACCCTCTAGATACTTCGGGATACCTCACTGCCCCACATTATTAGACAGGCCTTTTCCGACACGGGAAGTCAAAAGTTGGGGGCTCCATGCAGTACATATGAATACTCGCTAGCTGCATGGTCTAGAAGCAGACTAGAGTAAATCATCAATTCGTCAAATCAATTGGTGTATAATTTTTTTTAGCAGCTAAGACGCCGGCATGAACCATTTTATCAACTTGAATGCTTACTACATGACATAAGAAGACTATGTACTTTGGTTTTTCATTTTTCTGATTTTTTAAATTTTGTGCCCATTTGAATCTTGGTCAAATCCTAGGTTTGACCAAGATTAAACAAGTTTAAAACATGAAAATGAAAAGGTAATCATGGATCCTTCTTAGTCACTCTAAAATGAAGCTTTTGGGATGTTCTTGAAATTTCCATGTTTGAAACCCAAAACGACTTCTCTTCATGCTTGACTTCATAAGACAGAGTTTAGGGGTTAGGGGGTAGATACATGATTTGTCTAGTTTGCATATATCTAGACCTTTTTTGTCAACTTTAATGCTTACTATATGACACAAGAAGACTATGTGCTTTGGTTTTTCATTTTTCTATTTTTTTTGAATTTTTTGCCCATATATTCGAATCTTTGTCAAATCCTAGGTTTGACCAGGATTTAAACAAGTTTAAAACATGAAAATGAAAAGGTAAGCCTGGATCCTTCTTAGTCACTCTAAAATGAAGCTTTTGGGAGGTTCTTGAAATTTCCATGTTTGAAACCCAAAACCACTTCTCTTCATGATTGACTTCATAAGACAGAGTTTAGGGTTAGGGGTAGATATATACATGATTTTCTGGTTTGAATATGTCTAGACCTTGTTTATCAACTTGAATGCTTACTATATGACATAAGAAAATTATGTGCTTTGGTTTTCATTTTTCTGATTTTTTTATGCCCGTTTGAATCTTTTGGTCAAATCTTAGGTTTGACCAAGATTTAAACAAGTTTAAGACATGAAAATGAAAAGGGGAGAATGCATCCTTCTTAATTAGTCACTCTAAACTGAATTTTGTAAGAGGTTTTTGAAATTTCCATGTTTGAAACCCAAAACCACTTCTCTTCATGTTGGACTTCATAAGACAGAGTTTAGGGGTTAGGGGGTAGATACATGATTTGTCTAGGTTGAATATGTCTAGACCTTGTTTATCAACTTTAATGCTTACTATATGACATAAGAAGACTATGTGCTTTGGTTTTTCATTTTTCTATTTTTTTGAATTTTATACCCATATATTTGAATCTTTGTGAAATCCTAGTTTTGACCAGGATTTAAACAAGTTTAGAACATGAAAATGAAAAGGTAAGCTTGGATCCTTCTTAGTCACACTCTAAAATGAAGCTTTTGGGAGGTTCTTGGAATTCCAATGTTTGAAACCCAAAACCACTTCTCTTCATGATTAACTTCATAAGACAGAGTTTAGGGTTAGGGGTAGATATATACATGATTTTTCTGGTTTGAATATGTCTAGACCTTGTTTATCAACTTGAATGCTTACTATGTGACATAAGTAGACTATGTGCTTTGGTTTTCATTTTTCTATTTTTTATATTTTATACACATATATTTGAATCTTTGTGAAATCCTAGGTTTGACCAGGATTTAAACAAGTTTAGTACATGAAAATGAAAAAGGTAAGCCTGGATCCTTCTTAGTCACACTCTAAAATGAAGCTTTTGGGAGGTTCTTGAAATATCCATGTTTGAAACCCAAAACCACTTCTCTTCATGATTGACTTCATAATACAGAGTTTAGGGTTAGGGGTAGATATATACATGATTTTCTGGTTTGAATATGTCTAGACCTTGTTTATCAACTTGAATGCTTACTATATGACACAAGAAGACTATATGCTTTTGTTTTTCATTTTTCTGATTTTTTTTGAATTTTATGCCCGTTTGAATCTTTTGGTCAAATCTTAGGTTTGACCCAGATTTAAACAAGTTTAAGACATGCAAATGAAAAGGGAAGCTTGCATCCTTCTTAGTCACTCTAAAATGAATTTTTAAGAGGTTTTTGAAATTTCCATGTTTGAAACCCAAAACCACTTCTCTTCATGCTTGACTTCATAATACAAAGTTTAGGGGTTAGGGGGAGATACATGATTTGTCTAGTTTGAATATGTCTAGACCTTGTTTATCAACTTTAATGCTTACTATATGACATAAGAAGACTATGTGCTTTCGTTTTTCATTTTTCTATTTTTTTGTATTTTATACCCATATATTTGAATCTTTGTGAAATCCTAGGTTTGACTAGGATTTAAACAAGTTTAGAACATGAAAGTGAAAAGGTAAGCCTGGATCCTTCTTAGTCACAATCTAAAATGAAGCTTTTGGGAGGTTCTTCAAATTTCCATGTTTGAAACCCAAAACCACTTCTCTTCATAAGACAGAGTTTAGGGTTAGGGGTAGATATATACATGATTTTTCTGGTTTGAATATGTCTAGACCTTGTTTATCAACTTGAATGCTTACTATATGACATAAGAAGACTATATGCTTTTGTTTTTTCATTTTTCTGATTTTTTTGAATTTATGCATGTTTGAATCTTTTGGTCAAATCTTAGGTTTGACCAAGATTTAAACAAGTTTAAGACAAGAAAATGAAAAGGATGTTTGAAACCCAAAACCACTTCTCTTCATGCTTGACTTCACAATATACAAAGTTTAGGGAAAATGTCAGTCTTTTTATGCAAATCTGCACATAAATGGCTCAAATTAAAACAGTATACTCGTTTCAGTGTTTTTGATTTCCTATAAAAAAATAGATTTTCCTGAGAAGTTCTAATTTTTGCCAGAATTTGAAAATTTTGGATTTCTTGTTCCTATTTAGATATTATAGATACTAGGTGACTCAACGACTGCTCCCTCAATTCGGCTCCCGGGTGCGTATGCTCCCTCTACCAACAAAATATATTTCAAAGTGTGAAAAAATTTGACAAAAAATTCTACATGTACATCTCCATAATATATGTGTGTGCGTCAAGTTTCACGAAAAAATAATATTTTTTATGACCTATGTAAAAAAGAGAAAACTTATCCTGTGAAAAGCATTGTTTTAAGCACTGAATTTTGTCTTTTTTACACACGTCACATGATAAGTTCATTTTTTATGAAACGACTTTGTGAGCGCGTAGCACATGAAGATGTACGTGCGGATTTTTTGTTTCAAATTTTTTGAGATTTAAAATATGTGTAAGATGCAATTTAAAATATAGGTAGCATATGCTCCCATGTTCCAAAACACCACTCCCACTCAACGACTCAACATTGACTCGACTCAGACACAACTACTACATTGACACAAGTACTAATATAATAAAGTAAGAGTACTAGTTTGTTTACATTTCCACAGGCCAATTTTACGAACAAAATTTCGAAAATTAACCTTCAGAAACTCGGAAGCCAGGTGACACAACAGTCATCAAGGATTGCAGCTAGTGGTACACAGTGACCTGGTCAAGATCTACCTTGAGCCTGCTTGACGCTTCAGCTCGGAGTTGAGAGCCTTCTCCTGTGACAGCTCGGCCTCTAGTTTGTCCGTCCTAACCGTGAGGTTCAGGATCAGTCCGGCGAGTTTGTCCATGGTCTCCGCCTGGCCGAGGCTCCGCCGCTGGATCTCATTACTCGCAGTGAACGATTTCATGGCGATATCGTCGAGAATGCGAATCCGGATCTTCTCAGTGGCGAGCTCAGAATAAAGTCTCATGCACTCATCGGCGAGGGCGCTTCTGTCCGCCGTCTCGACGCAGAAATCGCCCATAACCATTTCTAAAATGGGACCGATCTCGTAGCGGGGCTTCTATCAGATGGGGATGGAGCACAAAATCAGAAGTGTACCCAGAGAAGTACCAAGAAAGAGAAAATGGGAATCCCAATTTGCACGAATGTCTATACCTCGCTGCTTTGAGAACTTGGCTCCGTGGAAGATGTTTCCGCAGGCAGGAGGGCTGCGGGAAAACTAAGGCCGCCCGACCTGAATATACGATTGAGAGAAGGTAAGAAAAGGAGGGGATGATAAGTTGTGAAAGACATAGAAAGATGCGCAAGAACGGAGGATCGCCTGAAGGTAGCAGTCGCGGGCTGCGACGCCCTTGAAGACTCTTGCGCAGAAGGCACCTCGACAGCAGCACAGGGACGCCATTGCTGGGATTCCCTCAGCTTCGCCGCAGCCGCACGAGCCCTTCTGTGGCGAGACTTGCTCCCGGTCATGGTGGCGAAGTAGTATTCCAAGAGGTAAACAAAGTGGTGAACTGAGGAAGACGGCAAGAGCAAAGGTTAGTTCTTAAATTTGGCCTCCCCGTCTCCTCGGCACCTCGCGAGTAGTAATACTGGTCAAAGAGCAAACTTCAAGGCAGAGACTTGGTGGGCCATTCATCTCCAACTATACTTCCTCCGATCCGAATGATACCAAATTTTTGAATGACAAATCACCCAAAACAGTATTCCAAGAGTATATGTAAGCTTTCATTTTGGAGTGACTAAGAGCATCCACAACGTGTAGCCAAAAGTGGTTCCATATTTGATTTTTGGCTTTTGGAACTAGTTCCATACATTGTAGAGGTAGTTCCAAAACCAGAAAAACAGGCAACCGGAGCAAGTAGGTGCTCCGATGCCAAATTTCACTTTTGGCATTTGGAACTAGTTCCCTACATTGTGAGAGTAGTTCCATATTGGCTTTATGTGTTGTTTTAGCTTGATGGCGGGACCCACGTTATAAATATTTGGAACCACTACATTGTGGAGCTATTGCTATATTTCACACCAAAGCCAAATTCACCATCGTATCAGATTTGGCAATAGCAACATTGTGGATGCGCTAAGAAGGATGCAGGCTTACCTTTTCATTTTCATGTTATAAACTTGTTTAAATATTGGTTAAACCTAGGATTTGACCAAGATCAAATGGGCATAAAAATTCAGAAAAAATCAAAAAGATGAAAATCAAAGCACATAGTATTATTATGTCATATAGTAAGCATTCAAGTTGATAAACAAGGTCTAAACAACAAACTCGACATTATGAAGTCAACAACATGAAGAGAAGTGGTTTTGGGTTTCAAACATGGAAATTTCAAAAACCTCCCAAAAGCTTCATTTTAGAGTGACTAATATATATAAGAAGGATCCATGCCTGCTTACCACCTTTTCATTTTCATATTTTAAACTTGTTTAAATCCGTGTCAAATTAAACCAAGGATTTGACCAAAAGATTCAAATGGGCATAAAATTTTAAAAAAATCAGAAAAATGAAAAACAAAAGCATATAGTCTTCTTATGTCATATAGTAAGCATTCAAGTTGATAAACAAGGTTTGGACATGCATATTCAAACCTAGGCAAATCATGTATCTACCCCCTAGCCCCTAAACTCTATCTTATGAAGTCAAGCATGAAGAGAAGTGGTTTTGGGTTTCAAACATGAAAATTTCAAGAACATCCCAAAAACTTCATTTTAGAGTGACTAAGAAGGATACAGGCTTCCCCTTTTCATTTTCATGTTTTATACTTGTTTAAATCTTGGTCAAACCTAGGATTTGACAAAGATTCAAATGTGCATCAAAATAAAAAAAATCAGAAAAATTAAAAACCAAAGCACATAGTTTTCTTATGTCATATAGTTAGCATTAAAGTTGATATAAACAAGGTCTGGATATATTCAAACAAGAAAAATCATGTATCTACCCCTAACCCTAAACTCTGTCTTATGTAGTCAAGCATGAAGAGAAGTGGTTTTGGGTTTCAAACTTGGAAATTTCAAGAACCCCCAAAAGCTTCATTTTAGAGTGACTAAAGGATCCAGGTCGGGCTTACCTTTTATTTTCATGTTTTAAAATTGTTCAAATCTTGGTCAAACCGTATCTAGGATTTGATCTAGATTCAAATGGGCATAAAATTTCAAAAAAATGAAAAACCAAAGCATATAGCCTTCTTATGTCATATAGTAAGCACTCAAGTTGGTAAACAAGGTCTAGACATATTCAAACCAGAAAAATCATGTATCTACCCCTAACCCTAAACTTTGTCTTAATTATGAAGTCAAGCACGAAGAGAAGTCGTTTTGGGTTTCAAACATGGACATTTCAAAAACCCTCCCAAAAGCTTCATTGTGGTGTGACGTACTAAGAAGGATACATGCTTACATTTTCAACAACCCCCCTAAAAGCTTCATTATAGAGTGACTAAGAAAGGATCCAGTCTGGCGGGCTTACCTTTTATTTTCTTGTTTTAAACTTGTTCAAATCTCGGTCAAACCTAGGATTTGACCAAGATTCAAAATGTGCATCAAAATTTAAAAAAATTAAAAACCAAATTAAAGCGCATAGTGTTCTTATGTCATATAGTAAGCATTAAAGTTGATAAACAAGGTCTAGACACATATTCAAACAAGACAAATCATGTATCTATACCCCTAACCCCTAAACTCTATCTTATGAAGTCAACAACATGAAGAGAAGTGGTTTTGGGTTTCAAACATGGAAATTTCAAAAACCTCCCAAAAGCTTCATTTTAGAGTGACTAATATATATAAGAAGGATCCATGCCTGCTTACCACCTTTTCATTTTCATATTTTAAACTTGTTTAAATCCGTGTCAAATTAAACCAAGGATTTGACCAAAAGATTCAAATGGGCATAAAATTTAAAAAAAATCAGAAAAATGAAAAACAAAAGCATATAGTCTTCTAATGTCATATAGTAAGCATTCAAGTTGATAAACAAGGTTTGGACATGCATATTCAAACCTAGGCAAATCATGTATCTATCCCCTAGCCCCTAAACTCTATCTTATGAAGTCAAGCATGAAGAGAAGTGGTTTTGGGTTTCAAACATGAAAATTTCAAGAACATCCCAAAAACTTCATTTTAGAGTGACTAAGAAAGGATACAGGCTTCCCCTTTTCATTTTCATGTTTTATACTTGTTTAAATCTTGGTCAAACCTAGGATTTGACAAAGATTCAAATGTGCATCTATCAAAATAAAAAAATCAGAAAAATTAAAAACCAAAGCACATAGTTTTCTTATGTCATATATAGTTAGCATTAAAGTTGATATAAACAAGGTCTAGATATATTCAAACAAGAAAAATCATGTATCTACCCCTAACCCTAAACTCTATCTTATGTAGTCAAGCATGAAGAGAAGTGGTTTTGGGTTTCAAACTTGGAAATTTCAAGAACCCCCAAAAGCTTCATTTTAGAGTGACTAAAGGATCCAGGTCGGGCTTACCTTTTATTTTCATGTTTTAAAATTGTTCAAATCTTGGTCAAACTGTACCTAGGATTTGATCAAGATTCAAATGGGCATAAAATTTCAAAAAAATGAAAAACCAAAGCATATAGCCTTCTTATGTCATATAGTAAGCACTCAAGTTGGTAAACAAGGTCTAGACATATTCAAACCAGAAAAATCATGTTTCTACCCCTAGCCCTAAACTTTGTCTTATGAAGTCAAGCACGAAGAGAAGTCGTTTTGGATTTCAAACATGGAAATTTCAAAAACCTTCCCAAAAGCTTCATTTTGGAGTGACTAAGAAGGATACATGCTTACCTTTTCATTTTCATGTTTTAAACTTGTTTAAATATTGGTTAAGCCTAGGATTTGACCAAGATCAAATGGGCATAAAAATTCAGAAAAAATCAAAAAAAATGAAAACCGAAGCACATAGTATTATTATGTCATATAGTAAGCATTCAAGTTGATAAACAAGGTCTAAACAACAAACTAGACAAATCATGTATCTACCCCCTAACCCTAAACTCTGTCTTATGAAGTCAAGCATGAAGAGAAGTGGTTTTGGGTTTCAAACATGGAAATTTCAAAAAACTCCCAAAAGCTTCTCATTTTTGAGTGACTAAGAAGGATTCAGGCTTACCTTTTCATTTTCATGTTTTAAACTTGTTCAAATCTTGGTCAAACTTAGGATTTGACCAAGATTCAAATGTGCATAAAAATTGGGAGGAAGGGTATGAATTACAATTCAAAAAAAACAAGGTAACTTAAATACTTGGATGCCCCAAAGATGTGTGGAAGCCCAGAACAATGGCAAAACATGTGCGCACGCTGCATCCAATTCAAGTAGAACACATAGTAGGCATCGATAGTTTGACCTAAATTTGAAATCAAAGAGAAGGTGGTTAGAAAAAATCGAAATTGGCAAAGCAAAGCATGAAATCATAAATTTGTGATGCACTATAGCTATGAAAAGTATCAAACAATGCATACCAAAATGATTTTTTAGAGGAATACTAGTTCAACTTATTTTAATTTTATATTAGTAGCCCAAAATCGAACTAGTAGTTGGATATTTCTGAACTTGATCTGTAGTAGTGGGCAAAACCCTAGTTTAACCTATTTAATCATAGATTCGTAGGTCGATTTTTCTACTTTTTTATTATTACTATGCAGCACATGTGTGTTTGCCCGTCGAGTGAAACTCGGAGGAAGAAGGGATCACTCACTCGGAAGGAGAGAAGAAGGGAGAGAATTATGGTGTCTCCCCTTTTTCGGGTGATGATGTTGACTTTTGTGCAGGGTTTGTCAGTGAGCAGGAGGAGCGAGCGAGCGAGCGAGCGAGTCGAGCGAGGCCGAGAATGAGAGAGATTTGTTTTTTTTGTGAGAGGGACAACCGAAGGATCCAGAAGGACCCACATACTTCCAATACGCATCCTGATGCGTCTTCTCTTGACAAAGAAAATGGCTGGGAGTTTGCGTACCTATTGCACGTGACTTGTGCTCACTGAAGTGTGGGACCTCACGCATGGGCACCACACGTAAGTGACAGACCTGTTGATGTAAAAACTCGGTTGATTATTATACTACTACATTTATACAAAGTTTCCTATGGATTCAAGGGTACGAAAGCCAAGTTAAATCATTTACATGACATTATTTTTTCCATGAAGCCAAGTTAACTCATTTATCAATTGGTACATTTTGGAGTGACTAAGAAGGATCCAGGCTTACTTTTTCATTTTCATGTTTTAAACATGTTTAAATCTTGGTCAAACCTATGACTTGACCAAGATTCAAATGGGCATAAAAATTCAAAAAAAAGAAAAACAAAAGCACACCGTCTTCCTATGTCATATATCAAGGTGATAAACAAGGTCTGCCATATTCAAACCACAAAAATCATGTATCTACCCCCTAACCCTAAACAAGGATCCAGGCTTACCCTTTTCATTTTCATGTTTTTAAACTTGTTCAAATCTTGGTCAAACTTAGGATTTGACGAAGATTCAAATGGGCGTAAAAATACTTAGAAAAATCATGTACGTATCTACCCCAAACCCTAAACTCTATCTTACGAAGCCAAGCATGAAGAGAAGTGGTTTTGGGTTTCAAACATGGAAATTTCAAAAACCTCCCAAAAGCTTCATTTTAGAGTGACTAAGAAGGATCCATGCTTACCTTTTATTTTCATGTTTTAAACATGTTCAAATCTTGGTCAAACCGTACGTACCTAGGATTTGACCAAGATTCAAATGGGCATAAAAATTCAAAAAAAATGAAAAACCAAAGCACATAGCCTAGCTTCTTATATATGCCATATAGTAAGCACTCAAGCTAGTTGATAAACAAAGTCTAGACATATTCAAACCAGAAAAATCATGTATCTATATACCCCTAACCCTAAACTTTGTCTTAATTATGAAGTCAAGCACGAAGAGAAGTCGTTTTGGGTTTCAAACATGGACATTTCAAAAACCCTCCCAAAAGCTTCATTGTGGTGTGACGTACTAAGAAGGATACATGCTTACATTTTCAACAACCCCCCTAAAAGCTTCATTATAGAGTGACTAAGAAAGGATCCAGTCTGGCGGGCTTACCTTTTATTTTCTTGTTTTAAACTTGTTCAAATCTCGGTCAAACCTAGGATTTGACCAAGATTCAAAATGTGCATCAAAATTTAAAAAAATTAAAAACCAAATTAAAGCGCATAGTGTTCTTATGTCATATAGTAAGCATTAAAGTTGATAAACAAGGTCTAGACACATATTCAAACAAGACAAGTCATGTATCTATACCCCTAACCCCTAAACTCTATCTTATGAAGTCAACAACATGAAGAGAAGTGGTTTTGGGTTTCAAACATGGAAATTTCAAAAACCTCCCAAAAGCTTCATTTTAGAGTGACTAATATATATAAGAAGGATACATGCCTGCTTACCACCTTTTCATTTTCATATTTTAAACTTGTTTAAATCCGTGTCAAATTAAACCAAGGATTTGACCAAAAGATTCAAATGGGCATAAAATTTAAAAAAAATCAGAAAAATGAAAAACAAAAGCATATAGTCTTCTTATGTCATATAGTAAGCATTCAAGTTGATAAACAAGGTTTGGACATGCATATTCAAACCTAGGCAAATCATGTATCTATCCCCTAGCCCCTAAACTCTATCTTATGAAGTCAAGCATGAAGAGAAGTGGTTTTGGGTTTCAAACATGAAAATTTCAAGAACATCCCAAAAACTTCATTTTAGAGTGACTAAGAAAGGATACAGGCTTCCCCTTTTCATTTTCATGTTTTATACTTGTTTAAATCTTGGTCAAACCTAGGATTTGACAAAGATTCAAATGTGCATCTATCAAAATAAAAAAATCAGAAAAATTAAAAACCAAAGCACATAGTTTTCTTATGTCATATATAGTTAGCATTAAAGTTGATATAAACAAGGTCTAGATATATTCAAACAAGAAAAATCATGTATCTACCCCTAACCCTAAACTCTGTCTTATGTAGTCAAGCATGAAGAGAAGTGGTTTTGGGTTTCAAACTTGGAAATTTCAAGAACCCCCCAAAAGCTTCATTTTAGATGAGTGACTAAAGGATCCAGGTCGGGCTTACCTTTTATTTTCATGTTTTAAAATTGTTCAAATCTTGGTCAAACTGTACCTAGGATTTGATCAAGATTCAAATGGGCATAAAATTTCAAAAAAAATGAAAAACCAAAGCATATAGCCTTCTTATGTCATATAGTAAGCACTCAAGTTGGTAAACAAGGTCTAGACATATTCAAACCAGAAAAATCATGTTTCTACCCCTAGCCCTAAACTTTGTCTTATGAAGTCAAGCACGAAGAGAAGTCGTTTTGGATTTCAAACATGGAAATTTCAAAAACCTTCCCAAAAGCTTCATTTTGGAGTGACTAAGAAGGATACAGGCTTACCTTTTCATTTTCATGTTTTAAACTTGTTTAAATATTGGTTAAGCCTAGGATTTGACCAAGATCAAATGGGCATAAAAATTCAGAAAAAATCAAAAAAAATGAAAACCGAAGCACATAGTATTATTATGTCATATAGTAAGCATTCAAGTTGATAAACAAGGTCTAAACAACAAACTAGACAAATCATGTATCTACCCCTAACCCTAAACTCTGTCTTATGAAGTCAAGCATGAAGAGAAGTGGTTTTGGGTTTCAAACATGGAAATTTCAAAAAACTCCCAAAAGCTTCTCATTTTTGAGTGACTAAGAAGGATTCAGGCTTACCTTTTCATTTTCATGTTTTAAACTTGTTCAAATCTTGGTCAAACTTAGGATTTGACCAAGATTCAAATGTGCATAAAAATTGGGAGGAAGGGTATGAATTACAATTCAAAAAAAACAAGGTAACTTAAATACTTGGATGCCCCAAAGATGTGTGGAAGCCCAGAACAATGGCAAAACATGTGCGCACGCTGCATCCAATTCAAGTAGAACACATAGTAGGCATCGATAGTTTGACCTAAATTTGAAATCAAAGAGAAGGTGGTTAGAAAAAATCGAAATTGGCAAAGCAAAGCATGAAATCATAAATTTGTGATGCACTATAGCTATGAAAAGTATCAAACAATGCATACCAAAATGATTTTTTAGAGGAATACTAGTTCAACTTATTTTAATTTTATATTAGTAGCCCAAAATCGAACTAGTAGTTGGATATTTCTGAACTTGATCTGTAGTAGTGGGCAAAACCCTAGTTTAACCTATTTAATCATAGATTCGTAGGTCGATTTTTCTACTTTTTTATTATTACTATGCAGCACATGTGTGTTTGCCCGTCGAGTGAAACTCGGAGGAAGAAGGGATCACTCGGAAGGAGAGAAGAAGGGAGAGAATTATGGTGTCTCCCCTTTTTCGGGTGATGATGTTGACTTTTGTGCAGGGTTTGTCAGTGAGCAGGAGCGAGCGAGCGAGTCGAGCGAGGCCGAGAATGAGAGA
The DNA here is from genome assembly GCA_030979885.1 of Lolium multiflorum. NCBI lineage: Eukaryota > Viridiplantae > Streptophyta > Magnoliopsida > Poales > Poaceae > Lolium > Lolium multiflorum. The sequence continues at coordinate 59,098,785 of CM061748.1, read as the reverse complement.
GATTTGTTTTTTTTTGTGAGAGGGACAACCGAAGGATCCAGAAGGACCCACATACTTCCAATACGCATCCTGATGCGTCTTCTCTTGACAAAGAAAATGGCTGGGAGTTTGCGTACCTATTGCACGTGACTTGTGCTCACTGAAGTGTGGGACCTCACGCATGGGCACCACACGTAAGTGACAGACCTGTTGATGTAAAAACTCGGTTGATTATTATACTACTACATTTATACAAAGTTTCCTATGGATTCAAGGGTACGAAAGCCAAGTTAAATCATTTACATGACATTATTTTTTCCATGAAGCCAAGTTAACTCATTTATCAATTGGTACATTTTGGAGTGACTAAGAAGGATCCAGGCTTACTTTTTCATTTTCATGTTTTAAACATGTTTAAATCTTGGTCAAACCTATGACTTGACCAAGATTCAAATGGGCATAAAAATTCAAAAAAAAGAAAAACAAAAGCACACCGTCTTCCTATGTCATATATCAAGGTGATAAACAAGGTCTGCCATATTCAAACCACAAAAATCATGTATCTACCCCCTAACCCTAAACAAGGATCCAGGCTTACCCTTTTCATTTTCATGTTTTTAAACTTGTTCAAATCTTGGTCAAACTTAGGATTTGACGAAGATTCAAATGGGCGTAAAAATACTTAGAAAAATCATGTACGTATCTACCCCAAACCCTAAACTCTATCTTACGAAGCCAAGCATGAAGAGAAGTGGTTTTGGGTTTCAAACATGGAAATTTCAAAAACCTCCCAAAAGCTTCATTTTAGAGTGACTAAGAAGGATCCATGCTTACCTTTTATTTTCATGTTTTAAACATGTTCAAATCTTGGTCAAACCGTACGTACCTAGGATTTGACCAAGATTCAAATGGGCATAAAAATTCAAAAAAAATGAAAAACCAAAGCACATAGCCTAGCTTCTTATATATGCCATATAGTAAGCACTCAAGCTAGTTGATAAACAAAGTCTAGACATATTCAAACCAGAAAAATCATGTATCTATATACCCCTAACCCTAAACTTTGTCTTAATTATGAAGTCAAGCACGAAGAGAAGTCGTTTTGGGTTTCAAACATGGACATTTCAAAAACCCTCCCAAAAGCTTCATTGTGGTGTGACGTACTAAGAAGGATACATGCTTACATTTTCAACAACCCCCCTAAAAGCTTCATTATAGAGTGACTAAGAAAGGATCCAGTCTGGCGGGCTTACCTTTTATTTTCTTGTTTTAAACTTGTTCAAATCTCGGTCAAACCTAGGATTTGACCAAGATTCAAAATGTGCATCAAAATTTAAAAAAATTAAAAACCAAATTAAAGCGCATAGTGTTCTTATGTCATATAGTAAGCATTAAAGTTGATAAACAAGGTCTAGACACATATTCAAACAAGACAAGTCATGTATCTATACCCCTAACCCCTAAACTCTATCTTATGAAGTCAACAACATGAAGAGAAGTGGTTTTGGGTTTCAAACATGGAAATTTCAAAAACCTCCCAAAAGCTTCATTTTAGAGTGACTAATATATATAAGAAGGATACATGCCTGCTTACCACCTTTTCATTTTCATATTTTAAACTTGTTTAAATCCGTGTCAAATTAAACCAAGGATTTGACCAAAAGATTCAAATGGGCATAAAATTTTAAAAAAAATCAGAAAAATGAAAAACAAAAGCATATAGTCTTCTTATGTCATATAGTAAGCATTCAAGTTGATAAACAAGGTTTGGACATGCATATTCAAACCTAGGCAAATCATGTATCTATCCCCTAGCCCCTAAACTCTATCTTATGAAGTCAAGCATGAAGAGAAGTGGTTTTGGGTTTCAAACATGAAAATTTCAAGAACATCCCAAAAACTTCATTTTAGAGTGACTAAGAAAGGATACAGGCTTCCCCTTTTCATTTTCATGTTTTATACTTGTTTAAATCTTGGTCAAACCTAGGATTTGACAAAGATTCAAATGTGCATCTATCAAAATAAAAAAATCAGAAAAATTAAAAACCAAAGCACATAGTTTTCTTATGTCATATATAGTTAGCATTAAAGTTGATATAAACAAGGTCTAGATATATTCAAACAAGAAAAATCATGTATCTACCCCTAACCCTAAACTCTATCTTATGTAGTCAAGCATGAAGAGAAGTGGTTTTGGGTTTCAAACTTGGAAATTTCAAGAACCCCCCAAAAGCTTCATTTTAGATGAGTGACTAAAGGATCCAGGTCGGGCTTACCTTTTATTTTCATGTTTTAAAATTGTTCAAATCTTGGTCAAACTGTACCTAGGATTTGATCAAGATTCAAATGGGCATAAAATTTCAAAAAAAATGAAAAACCAAAGCATATAGCCTTCTTATGTCATATAGTAAGCACTCAAGTTGGTAAACAAGGTCTAGACATATTCAAACCAGAAAAATCATGTTTCTACCCCTAGCCCTAAACTTTGTCTTATGAAGTCAAGCACGAAGAGAAGTCGTTTTGGATTTCAAACATGGAAATTTCAAAAACCTTCCCAAAAGCTTCATTTTGGAGTGACTAAGAAGGATACAGGCTTACCTTTTCATTTTCATGTTTTAAACTTGTTTAAATATTGGTTAAGCCTAGGATTTGACCAAGATCAAATGGGCATAAAAATTCAGAAAAAATCAAAAAAAATGAAAACCAAAGCACATAGTATTATTATGTCATATAGTAAGCATTCAAGTTGATAAACAAGGTCTAAACAACAAACTAGACAAATCATGTATCTACCCCCTAACCCTAAACTCTGTCTTATGAAGTCAAGCATGAAGAGAAGTGGTTTTGGGTTTCAAACATGGAAATTTCAAAAAACTCCCAAAAGCTTCTCATTTTTGAGTGACTAAGAAGGATTCAGGCTTACCTTTTCATTTTCATGTTTTAAACTTGTTCAAATCTTGGTCAAACTTAGGATTTGACCAAGATTCAAATGTGCATAAAAATTGGGAGGAAGGGTATGAATTACAATTCAAAAAAACAAGGTAACTTAAATACTTGGATGCCCCAAAGATGTGTGGAAGCCCAGAACAATGGCAAAACATGTGCGCACGCTGCATCCAATTCAAGTAGAACACATAGTAGGCATCGATAGTTTGACCTAAATTTGAAATCAAAGAGAAGGTGGTTAGAAAAAATCGAAATTGGCAAAGCAAAGCATGAAATCATAAATTTGTGATGCACTATAGCTATGAAAAGTATCAAACAATGCATACCAAAATGATTTTTTAGAGGAATACTAGTTCAACTTATTTTAATTTTATATTAGTAGCCCAAAATCGAACTAGTAGTTGGATATTTCTGAACTTGATCTGTAGTAGTGGGCAAAACCCTAGTTTAACCTATTTAATCATAGATTCGTAGGTCGATTTTTCTACTTTTTTATTATTACTATGCAGCACATGTGTGTTTGCCCGTCGAGTGAAACTCGGAGGAAGAAGGGATCACTCGGAAGGAGAGAAGAAGGGAGAGAATTATGGTGTCTCCCCTTTTTCGGGTGATGATGTTGACTTTTGTGCAGGGTTTGTCAGTGAGCAGGAGCGAGCGAGCGAGCGAGTCGAGCGAGGCCGAGAATGAGAGAGATTTGTTTTTTTTTGTGAGAGGGACAACCGAAGGATCCAGAAGGACCCACATACTTCCAATACGCATCCTGATGCGTCTTCTCTTGACAAAGAAAATGGCTGGGAGTTTGCGTACCTATTGCACGTGACTTGTGCTCACTGAAGTGTGGGACCTCACGCATGGGCACCACACGTAAGTGACAGACCTGTTGATGTAAAAACTCGGTTGATTATTATACTACTACATTTATACAAAGTTTCCTATGGATTCAAGGGTACGAAAGCCAAGTTAAATCATTTACATGACATTATTTTTTCCATGAAGCCAAGTTAACTCATTTATCAATTGGTACATTTTGGAGTGACTAAGAAGGATCCAGGCTTACTTTTTCATTTTCATGTTTTAAACATGTTTAAATCTTGGTCAAACCTATGACTTGACCAAGATTCAAATGGGCATAAAAATTCAAAAAAAAGAAAAACAAAAGCACACCGTCTTCCTATGTCATATATCAAGGTGATAAACAAGGTCTGCCATATTCAAACCACAAAAATCATGTATCTACCCCCTAACCCTAAACAAGGATCCAGGCTTACCCTTTTCATTTTCATGTTTTTAAACTTGTTCAAATCTTGGTCAAACTTAGGATTTGACGAAGATTCAAATGGGCGTAAAAATACTTAGAAAAATCATGTACGTATCTACCCCAAACCCTAAACTCTATCTTACGAAGCCAAGCATGAAGAGAAGTGGTTTTGGGTTTCAAGCATGGAAATTTCAAAAACCTCCCAAAAGCTTCATTTTAGAGTGACTAAGAAGGATCCATGCTTACCTTTTATTTTCATGTTTTAAACATGTTCAAATCTTGGTCAAACCGTACGTACCTAGGATTTGACCAAGATTCAAATGGGCATAAAAATTCAAAAAAAATGAAAAACCAAAGCACATAGCCTAGCTTCTTATATATGCCATATAGTAAGCACTCAAGCTAGTTGATAAACAAAGTCTAGACATATTCAAACCAGAAAAATCATGTATCTACCCCTAACCCTAAACTTTGTCTTAATTATGAAGTCAAGCACGAAGAGAAGTCATTTTGGGTTTCAAACATGGACATTTCAAAAACCCTCCCAAAAGCTTCATTGTGGTGTGACGTACTAAGAAGGATACATGCTTACATTTTCAACAACCCCCCTAAAAGCTTCATTATAGAGTGACTAAGAAAGGATCCAGTCTGGCGGGCTTACCTTTTATTTTCTTGTTTTAAACTTGTTCAAATCTCGGTCAAACCTAGGATTTGACCAAGATTCAAAATGTGCATCAAAATTTAAAAAAATTAAAAACCAAATTAAAGCGCATAGTGTTCTTATGTCATATAGTAAGCATTAAAGTTGATAAACAAGGTCTAGACACATATTCAAACAAGACAAATCATGTATCTATACCCCTAACCCCTAAACTCTATCTTATGAAGTCAACAACATGAAGAGAAGTGGTTTTGGGTTTCAAACATGGAAATTTCAAAAACCTCCCAAAAGCTTCATTTTAGAGTGACTAATATATATAAGAAGGATCCATGCCTGCTTACCACCTTTTCATTTTCATATTTTAAACTTGTTTAAATCCGTGTCAAATTAAACCAAGGATTTGACCAAAAGATTCAAATGGGCATAAAATTTTAAAAAAAATCAGAAAAATGAAAAACAAAAGCATATAGTCTTCTAATGTCATATAGTAAGCATTCAAGTTGATAAACAAGGTTTGGACATGCATATTCAAACCTAGGCAAATCATGTATCTATCCCCTAGCCCCTAAACTCTATCTTATGAAGTCAAGCATGAAGAGAAGTGGTTTTGGGTTTCAAACATGAAAATTTCAAGAACATCCCAAAAACTTCATTTTAGAGTGACTAAGAAAGGATACAGGCTTCCCCTTTTCATTTTCATGTTTTATACTTGTTTAAATCTTGGTCAAACCTAGGATTTGACAAAGATTCAAATGTGCATCTATCAAAATAAAAAAATCAGAAAAATTAAAAACCAAAGCACATAGTTTTCTTATGTCATATATAGTTAGCATTAAAGTTGATATAAACAAGGTCTAGATATATTCAAACAAGAAAAATCATGTATCTACCCCTAACCCTAAACTCTGTCTTATGTAGTCAAGCATGAAGAGAAGTGGTTTTGGGTTTCAAACTTGGAAATTTCAAGAACCCCCCAAAAGCTTCATTTTAGAGTGACTAAAGGATCCAGGTCGGGCTTACCTTTTATTTTCATGTTTTAAAATTGTTCAAATCTTGGTCAAACTGTACCTAGGATTTGATCAAGATTCAAATGGGCATAAAATTTCAAAAAAAATGAAAAACCAAAGCATATAGCCTTCTTATGTCATATAGTAAGCACTCAAGTTGGTAAACAAGGTCTAGACATATTCAAACCAGAAAAATCATGTTTCTACCCCTAGCCCTAAACTTTGTCTTATGAAGTCAAGCACGAAGAGAAGTCGTTTTGGATTTCAAACATGGAAATTTCAAAAACCTTCCCAAAAGCTTCATTTTGGAGTGACTAAGAAGGATACAGGCTTACCTTTTCATTTTCATGTTTTAAACTTGTTTAAATATTGGTTAAGCCTAGGATTTGACCAAGATCAAATGGGCATAAAAATTCAGAAAAAATCAAAAAAAATGAAAACCGAAGCACATAGTATTATTATGTCATATAGTAAGCATTCAAGTTGATAAACAAGGTCTAAACAACAAACTAGACAAATCATGTATCTACCCCCTAACCCTAAACTCTGTCTTATGAAGTCAAGCATGAAGAGAAGTGGTTTTGGGTTTCAAACATGGAAATTTCAAAAAACTCCCAAAAGCTTCTCATTTTTGAGTGACTAAGAAGGATTCAGGCTTACCTTTTCATTTTCATGTTTTAAACTTGTTCAAATCTTGGTCAAACTTAGGATTTGACCAAGATTCAAATGTGCATAAAAATTGGGAGGAAGGGTATGAATTACAATTCAAAAAAAACAAGGTAACTTAAATACTTGGATGCCCCAAAGATGTGTGGAAGCCCAGAACAATGGCAAAACATGTGCGCACGCTGCATCCAATTCAAGTAGAACACATAGTAGGCATCGATAGTTTGACCTAAATTTGAAATCAAAGAGAAGGTGGTTAGAAAAAATCGAAATTGGCAAAGCAAAGCATGAAATCATAAATTTGTGATGCACTATAGCTATGAAAAGTATCAAACAATGCATACCAAAATGATTTTTTAGAGGAATACTAGTTCAACTTATTTTAATTTTATATTAGTAGCCCAAAATCGAACTAGTAGTTGGATATTTCTGAACTTGATCTGTAGTAGTGGGCAAAACCCTAGTTTAACCTATTTAATCATAGATTCGTAGGTCGATTTTTCTACTTTTTTATTATTACTATGCAGCACATGTGTGTTTGCCCGTCGAGTGAAACTCGGAGGAAGAAGGGATCACTCGGAAGGAGAGAAGAAGGGAGAGAATTATGGTGTCTCCCCTTTTTCGGGTGATGATGTTGACTTTTGTGCAGGGTTTGTCAGTGAGCAGGAGCGAGCGAGCGAGCGAGTCGAGCGAGGCCGAGAATGAGAGAGATTTGTTTTTTTGTGAGAGGGACAACCGAAGGATCCAGAAGGACCCACATACTTCCAATACGCATCCTGATGCGTCTTCTCTTGACAAAGAAAATGGCTGGGAGTTTGCGTACCTATTGCACGTGACTTGTGCTCACTGAAGTGTGGGACCTCACGCATGGGCACCACACGTAAGTGACAGACCTGTTGATGTAAAAACTCGGTTGATTATTATACTACTACATTTATACAAAGTTTCCTATGGATTCAAGGGTACGAAAGCCAAGTTAAATCATTTACATGACATTATTTTTTCCATGAAGCCAAGTTAACTCATTTATCAATTGGTACATTTTGGAGTGACTAAGAAGGATCCAGGCTTACTTTTTCATTTTCATGTTTTAAACATGTTTAAATCTTGGTCAAACCTATGACTTGACCAAGATTCAAATGGGCATAAAAATTCAAAAAAAAGAAAAACAAAAGCACACCGTCTTCCTATGTCATATATCAAGGTGATAAACAAGGTCTGCCATATTCAAACCACAAAAATCATGTATCTACCCCCTAACCCTAAACAAGGATCCAGGCTTACCCTTTTCATTTTCATGTTTTTAAACTTGTTCAAATCTTGGTCAAACTTAGGATTTGACGAAGATTCAAATGGGCGTAAAAATACTTAGAAAAATCATGTACGTATCTACCCCAAACCCTAAACTCTATCTTACGAAGCCAAGCATGAAGAGAAGTGGTTTTGGGTTTCAACATGGAAATTTCAAAAACCTCCCAAAAGCTTCATTTTAGAGTGACTAAGAAGGATCCATGCTTACCTTTTATTTTCATGTTTTAAACATGTTCAAATCTTGGTCAAACCGTACGTACCTAGGATTTGACCAAGATTCAAATGGGCATAAAAATTCAAAAAAAAATGAAAAACCAAAGCACATAGCCTAGCTTCTTATATATGCCATATAGTAAGCACTCAAGCTAGTTGATAAACAAAGTCTAGACATATTCAAACCAGAAAAATCATGTATCTACCCCTAACCCTAAACTTTGTCTTAATTATGAAGTCAAGCACGAAGAGAAGTCGTTTTGGGTTTCAAACATGGACATTTCAAAAACCCTCCCAAAAGCTTCATTGTGGTGTGACGTACTAAGAAGGATACATGCTTACATTTTCAACAACCCCCCTAAAAGCTTCATTATAGAGTGACTAAGAAAGGATCCAGTCTGGCGGGCTTACCTTTTATTTTCTTGTTTTAAACTTGTTCAAATCTCGGTCAAACCTAGGATTTGACCAAGATTCAAAATGTGCATCAAAATTTAAAAAAATTTAAAACCAAATTAAAGCGCATAGTGTTCTTATGTCATATAGTAAGCATTAAAGTTGATAAACAAGGTCTAGACACATATTCAAACAAGACAAGTCATGTATCTATACCCCTAACCCCTAAACTCTATCTTATGAAGTCAACAACATGAAGAGAAGTGGTTTTGGGTTTCAAACATGGAAATTTCAAAAACCTCCCAAAAGCTTCATTTTAGAGTGACTAATATATATAAGAAGGATCCATGCCTGCTTACCACCTTTTCATTTTCATATTTTAAACTTGTTTAAATCCGTGTCAAATTAAACCAAGGATTTGACCAAAAGATTCAAATGGGCATAAAATTTTAAAAAAAATCAGAAAAATGAAAAACAAAAGCATATAGTCTTCTAATGTCATATAGTAAGCATTCAAGTTGATAAACAAGGTTTGGACATGCATATTCAAACCTAGGCAAATCATGTATCTATCCCCTAGCCCCTAAACTCTATCTTATGAAGTCAAGCATGAAGAGAAGTGGTTTTGGGTTTCAAACATGAAAATTTCAAGAACATCCCAAAAACTTCATTTTAGAGTGACTAAGAAAGGATACAGGCTTCCCCTTTTCATTTTCATGTTTTATACTTGTTTAAATCTTGGTCAAACCTAGGATTTGACAAAGATTCAAATGTGCATCTATCAAAATAAAAAAATCAGAAAAATTAAAAACCAAAGCACATAGTTTTCTTATGTCATATATAGTTAGCATTAAAGTTGATATAAACAAGGTCTAGATATATTCAAACAAGAAAAATCATGTATCTACCCCTAACCCTAAACTCTGTCTTATGTAGTCAAGCATGAAGAGAAGTGGTTTTGGGTTTCAAACTTGGAAATTTCAAGAACCCCCAAAAGCTTCATTTTAGAGTGACTAAAGGATCCAGGTCGGGCTTACCTTTTATTTTCATGTTTTAAAATTGTTCAAATCTTGGTCAAACTGTACCTAGGATTTGATCAAGATTCAAATGGGCATAAAATTTCAAAAAAAATGAAAAACCAAAGCATATAGCCTTCTTATGTCATATAGTAAGCACTCAAGTTGGTAAACAAGGTCTAGACATATTCAAACCAGAAAAATCATGTTTCTACCCCTAGCCCTAAACTTTGTCTTATGAAGTCAAGCACGAAGAGAAGTCGTTTTGGATTTCAAACATGGAAATTTCAAAAACCTTCCCAAAAGCTTCATTTTGGAGTGACTAAGAAGGATACAGGCTTACCTTTTCATTTTCATGTTTTAAACTTGTTTAAATATTGGTTAAGCCTAGGATTTGACCAAGATCAAATGGGCATAAAAATTCAGAAAAAATCAAAAAAAATGAAAACCGAAGCACATAGTATTATTATGTCATATAGTAAGCATTCAAGTTGATAAACAAGGTCTAAACAACAAACTAGACAAATCATGTATCTACCCCCTAACCCTAAACTCTGTCTTATGAAGTCAAGCATGAAGAGAAGTGGTTTTGGGTTTCAAACATGGAAATTTCAAAAAACTCCCAAAAGCTTCTCATTTTTGAGTGACTAAGAAGGATTCAGGCTTACCTTTTCATTTTCATGTTTTAAACTTGTTCAAATCTTGGTCAAACTTAGGATTTGACCAAGATTCAAATGTGCATAAAAATTGGGAGGAAGGGTATGAATTACAATTCAAAAAAAACAAGGTAACTTAAATACTTGGATGCCCCAAAGATGTGTGGAAGCCCAGAACAATGGCAAAACATGTGCGCACGCTGCATCCAATTCAAGTAGAACACATAGTAGGCATCGATAGTTTGACCTAAATTTGAAATCAAAGAGAAGGTGGTTAGAAAAAATCGAAATTGGCAAAGCAAAGCATGAAATCATAAATTTGTGATGCACTATAGCTATGAAAAGTATCAAACAATGCATACCAAAATGATTTTTTAGAGGAATACTAGTTCAACTTATTTTAATTTTATATTAGTAGCCCAAAATCGAACTAGTAGTTGGATATTTCTGAACTTGATCTGTAGTAGTGGGCAAAACCCTAGTTTAACCTATTTAATCATAGATTCGTAGGTCGATTTTTCTACTTTTTTATTATTACTATGCAGCACATGTGTGTTTGCCCGTCGAGTGAAACTCGGAGGAAGAAGGGATCACTCGGAAGGAGAGAAGAAGGGAGAGAATTATGGTGTCTCCCCTTTTTCGGGTGATGATGTTGACTTTTGTGCAGGGTTTGTCAGTGAGCAGGAGCGAGCGAGCGAGCGAGTCGAGCGAGGCCGAGAATGAGAGAGATTTTTTTTTTTTGTGAGAGGGACAACCGAAGGATCCAGAAGGACCCACATACTTCCAATACGCATCCTGATGCGTCTTCTCTTGACAAAGAAAATGGCTGGGAGTTTGCGTACCTATTGCACGTGACTTGTGCTCACTGAAGTGTGGGACCTCACGCATGGGCACCACACGTAAGTGACAGACCTGTTGATGTAAAAACTCGGTTGATTATTATACTACTACATTTATACAAAGTTTCCTATGGATTCAAGGGTACGAAAGCCAAGTTAAATCATTTACATGACATTATTTTTTCCATGAAGCCAAGTTAACTCATTTATCAATTGGTACATTTTGGAGTGACTAAGAAGGATCCAGGCTTACTTTTTCATTTTCATGTTTTAAACATGTTTAAATCTTGGTCAAACCTATGACTTGACCAAGATTCAAATGGGCATAAAAATTCAAAAAAAAGAAAAACAAAAGCACACCGTCTTCCTATGTCATATATCAAGGTGATAAACAAGGTCTGCCATATTCAAACCACAAAAATCATGTATCTACCCCCTAACCCTAAACAAGGATCCAGGCTTACCCTTTTCATTTTCATGTTTTTAAACTTGTTCAAATCTTGGTCAAACTTAGGATTTGACGAAGATTCAAATGGGCGTAAAAATACTTAGAAAAATCATGTACGTATCTACCCCAAACCCTAAACTCTATCTTACGAAGCCAAGCATGAAGAGAAGTGGTTTTGGGTTTCAAACATGGAAATTTCAAAAACCTCCCAAAAGCTTCATTTTAGAGTGACTAAGAAGGATCCATGCTTACCTTTTATTTTCATGTTTTAAACATGTTCAAATCTTGGTCAAACCGTACGTACCTAGGATTTGACCAAGATTCAAATGGGCATAAAAATTCAAAAAAAATGAAAAACCAAAGCACATAGCCTAGCTTCTTATATATGCCATATAGTAAGCACTCAAGCTAGTTGATAAACAAAGTCTAGACATATTCAAACCAGAAAAATCATGTATCTATATACCCCTAACCCTAAACTTTGTCTTAATTATGAAGTCAAGCACGAAGAGAAGTCGTTTTGGGTTTCAAACATGGACATTTCAAAAACCCTCCCAAAAGCTTCATTGTGGTGTGACGTACTAAGAAGGATACATGCTTACATTTTCAACAACCCCCCTAAAAGCTTCATTATAGAGTGACTAAGAAAGGATCCAGTCTGGCGGGCTTACCTTTTATTTTCTTGTTTTAAACTTGTTCAAATCTCGGTCAAACCTAGGATTTGACCAAGATTCAAAATGTGCATCAAAATTTAAAAAAATTAAAAACCAAATTAAAGCGCATAGTGTTCTTATGTCATATAGTAAGCATTAAAGTTGATAAACAAGGTCTAGACACATATTCAAACAAGACAAGTCATGTATCTATACCCCTAACCCCTAAACTCTATCTTATGAAGTCAACAACATGAAGAGAAGTGGTTTTGGGTTTCAAACATGGAAATTTCAAAAACCTCCCAAAAGCTTCATTTTAGAGTGACTAATATATATAAGAAGGATACATGCCTGCTTACCACCTTTTCATTTTCATATTTTAAACTTGTTTAAATCCGTGTCAAATTAAACCAAGGATTTGACCAAAAGATTCAAATGGGCATAAAATTTTAAAAAAATCAGAAAAATGAAAAACAAAAGCATATAGTCTTCTTATGTCATATAGTAAGCATTCAAGTTGATAAACAAGGTTTGGACATGCATATTCAAACCTAGGCAAATCATGTATCTATCCCCTAGCCCCTAAACTCTATCTTATGAAGTCAAGCATGAAGAGAAGTGGTTTTGGGTTTCAAACATGAAAATTTCAAGAACATCCCAAAAACTTCATTTTAGAGTGACTAAGAAAGGATACAGGCTTCCCCTTTTCATTTTCATGTTTTATACTTGTTTAAATCTTGGTCAAACCTAGGATTTGACAAAGATTCAAATGTGCATCTATCAAAATAAAAAAATCAGAAAAATTAAAAACCAAAGCACATAGTTTTCTTATGTCATATATAGTTAGCATTAAAGTTGATATAAACAAGGTCTAGATATATTCAAACAAGAAAAATCATGTATCTACCCCTAACCCTAAACTCTGTCTTATGTAGTCAAGCATGAAGAGAAGTGGTTTTGGGTTTCAAACTTGGAAATTTCAAGAACCCCCCAAAAGCTTCATTTTAGATGAGTGACTAAAGGATCCAGGTCGGGCTTACCTTTTATTTTCATGTTTTAAAATTGTTCAAATCTTGGTCAAACTGTACCTAGGATTTGATCAAGATTCAAATGGGCATAAAATTTCAAAAAAATGAAAAACCAAAGCATATAGCCTTCTTATGTCATATAGTAAGCACTCAAGTTGGTAAACAAGGTCTAGACATATTCAAACCAGAAAAATCATGTTTCTACCCCTAGCCCTAAACTTTGTCTTATGAAGTCAAGCACGAAGAGAAGTCGTTTTGGATTTCAAACATGGAAATTTCAAAAACCTTCCCAAAAGCTTCATTTTGGAGTGACTAAGAAGGATACAGGCTTACCTTTTCATTTTCATGTTTTAAACTTGTTTAAATATTGGTTAAGCCTAGGATTTGACCAAGATCAAATGGGCATAAAAATTCAGAAAAAATCAAAAAAAATGAAAACCGAAGCACATAGTATTATTATGTCATATAGTAAGCATTCAAGTTGATAAACAAGGTCTAAACAACAAACTAGACAAATCATGTATCTACCCCCTAACCCTAAACTCTGTCTTATGAAGTCAAGCATGAAGAGAAGTGGTTTTGGGTTTCAAACATGGAAATTTCAAAAAACTCCCAAAAGCTTCTCATTTTTGAGTGACTAAGAAGGATTCAGGCTTACCTTTTCATTTTCATGTTTTAAACTTGTTCAAATCTTGGTCAAACTTAGGATTTGACCAAGATTCAAATGTGCATAAAAATTGGGAGGAAGGGTATGAATTACAATTCAAAAAAAACAAGGTAACTTAAATACTTGGATGCCCCAAAGATGTGTGGAAGCCCAGAACAATGGCAAAACATGTGCGCACGCTGCATCCAATTCAAGTAGAACACATAGTAGGCATCGATAGTTTGACCTAAATTTGAAATCAAAGAGAAGGTGGTTAGAAAAAATCGAAATTGGCAAAGCAAAGCATGAAATCATAAATTTGTGATGCACTATAGCTATGAAAAGTATCAAACAATGCATACCAAAATGATTTTTTAGAGGAATACTAGTTCAACTTATTTTAATTTTATATTAGTAGCCCAAAATCGAACTAGTAGTTGGATATTTCTGAACTTGATCTGTAGTAGTGGGCAAAACCCTAGTTTAACCTATTTAATCATAGATTCGTAGGTCGATTTTTCTACTTTTTTATTATTACTATGCAGCACATGTGTGTTTGCCCGTCGAGTGAAACTCGGAGGAAGAGGGATCACTCGGAAGGAGAGAAGAAGGGAGAGAATTATGGTGTCTCCCCTTTTTCGGGTGATGATGTTGAATTTTGTGCAGGGTTTGTCAGTGAGCAGGAAGCGAGCGAGCGAGTCGAGCGAGGCCGAGAATGAGAGAGATTTGTTTTTTTGTGAGAGGGACAACCGAAGGATCCAGAAGGACCCACATACTTCCAATACGCATCCTGATGCGTCTTCTCTTGACAAAGAAAATGGCTGGGAGTTTGCGTACCTATTGCACGTGACTTGTGCTCACTGAAGTGTGGGACCTCACGCATGGGCACCACACGTAAGTGACAGACCTGTTGATGTAAAAACTCGGTTGATTATTATACTACTACATTTATACAAAGTTTCCTATGGATTCAAGGGTACGAAAGCCAAGTTAAATCATTTACATGACATTATTTTTTCCATGAAGCCAAGTTAACTCATTTATCAATTGGTACATTTTGGAGTGACTAAGAAGGATCCAGGCTTACTTTTTCATTTTCATGTTTTAAACATGTTTAAATCTTGGTCAAACCTATGACTTGACCAAGATTCAAATGGGCATAAAAATTCAAAAAAAAGAAAAACAAAAGCACACCGTCTTCCTATGTCATATATCAAGGTGATAAACAAGGTCTGCCATATTCAAACCACAAAAATCATGTATCTACCCCCTAACCCTAAACAAGGATCCAGGCTTACCCTTTTCATTTTCATGTTTTTAAACTTGTTCAAATCTTGGTCAAACTTAGGATTTGACGAAGATTCAAATGGGCGTAAAAATACTTAGAAAAATCATGTACGTATCTACCCCAAACCCTAAACTCTATCTTACGAAGCCAAGCATGAAGAGAAGTGGTTTTGGGTTTCAAACATGGAAATTTCAAAAACCTCCCAAAAGCTTCATTTTAGAGTGACTAAGAAGGATCCATGCTTACCTTTTATTTTCATGTTTTAAACATGTTCAAATCTTGGTCAAACCGTACGTACCTAGGATTTGACCAAGATTCAAATGGGCATAAAAATTCAAAAAAAAATGAAAAACCAAAGCACATAGCCTAGCTTCTTATATATGCCATATAGTAAGCACTCAAGCTAGTTGATAAACAAAGTCTAGACATATTCAAACCAGAAAAATCATGTATCTATATACCCCTAACCCTAAACTTTGTCTTAATTATGAAGTCAAGCACGAAGAGAAGTCGTTTTGGGTTTCAAACATGGACATTTCAAAAACCCTCCCAAAAGCTTCATTGTGGTGTGACGTACTAAGAAGGATACATGCTTACATTTTCAACAACCCCCCTAAAAGCTTCATTATAGAGTGACTAAGAAAGGATCCAGTCTGGCGGGCTTACCTTTTATTTTCTTGTTTTAAACTTGTTCAAATCTCGGTCAAACCTAGGATTTGACCAAGATTCAAAATGTGCATCAAAATTTAAAAAAATTAAAAACCAAATTAAAGCGCATAGTGTTCTTATGTCATATAGTAAGCATTAAAGTTGATAAACAAGGTCTAGACACATATTCAAACAAGACAAGTCATGTATCTATACCCCTAACCCCTAAACTCTATCTTATGAAGTCAACAACATGAAGAGAAGTGGTTTTGGGTTTCAAACATGGAAATTTCAAAAACCTCCCAAAAGCTTCATTTTAGAGTGACTAATATATATAAGAAGGATACATGCCTGCTTACCACCTTTTCATTTTCATATTTTAAACTTGTTTAAATCCGTGTCAAATTAAACCAAGGATTTGACCAAAAGATTCAAATGGGCATAAAATTTTAAAAAAAATCAGAAAAATGAAAAACAAAAGCATATAGTCTTCTTATGTCATATAGTAAGCATTCAAGTTGATAAACAAGGTTTGGACATGCATATTCAAACCTAGGCAAATCATGTATCTATCCCCTAGCCCCTAAACTCTATCTTATGAAGTCAAGCATGAAGAGAAGTGGTTTTGGGTTTCAAACATGAAAATTTCAAGAACATCCCAAAAACTTCATTTTAGAGTGACTAAGAAAGGATACAGGCTTCCCCTTTTCATTTTCATGTTTTATACTTGTTTAAATCTTGGTCAAACCTAGGATTTGACAAAGATTCAAATGTGCATCTATCAAAATAAAAAAATCAGAAAAATTAAAAACCAAAGCACATAGTTTTCTTATGTCATATATAGTTAGCATTAAAGTTGATATAAACAAGGTCTAGATATATTCAAACAAGAAAAATCATGTATCTACCCCTAACCCTAAACTCTGTCTTATGTAGTCAAGCATGAAGAGAAGTGGTTTTGGGTTTCAAACTTGGAAATTTCAAGAACCCCCCAAAAGCTTCATTTTAGATGAGTGACTAAAGGATCCAGGTCGGGCTTACCTTTTATTTTCATGTTTTAAAATTGTTCAAATCTTGGTCAAACTGTACCTAGGATTTGATCAAGATTCAAATGGGCATAAAATTTCAAAAAAATGAAAAACCAAAGCATATAGCCTTCTTATGTCATATAGTAAGCACTCAAGTTGGTAAACAAGGTCTAGACATATTCAAACCAGAAAAATCATGTTTCTACCCCTAGCCCTAAACTTTGTCTTATGAAGTCAAGCACGAAGAGAAGTCGTTTTGGATTTCAAACATGGAAATTTCAAAAACCTTCCCAAAAGCTTCATTTTGGAGTGACTAAGAAGGATACAGGCTTACCTTTTCATTTTCATGTTTTAAACTTGTTTAAATATTGGTTAAGCCTAGGATTTGACCAAGATCAAATGGGCATAAAAATTCAGAAAAAATCAAAAAAAATGAAAACCGAAGCACATAGTATTATTATGTCATATAGTAAGCATTCAAGTTGATAAACAAGGTCTAAACAACAAACTAGACAAATCATGTATCTACCCCCTAACCCTAAACTCTGTCTTATGAAGTCAAGCATGAAGAGAAGTGGTTTTGGGTTTCAAACATGGAAATTTCAAAAAACTCCCAAAAGCTTCTCATTTTTGAGTGACTAAGAAGGATTCAGGCTTACCTTTTCATTTTCATGTTTTAAACTTGTTCAAATCTTGGTCAAACTTAGGATTTGACCAAGATTCAAATGTGCATAAAAATTGGGAGGAAGGGTATGAATTACAATTCAAAAAAAACAAGGTAACTTAAATACTTGGATGCCCCAAAGATGTGTGGAAGCCCAGAACAATGGCAAAACATGTGCGCACGCTGCATCCAATTCAAGTAGAACACATAGTAGGCATCGATAGTTTGACCTAAATTTGAAATCAAAGAGAAGGTGGTTAGAAAAAATCGAAATTGGCAAAGCAAAGCATGAAATCATAAATTTGTGATGCACTATAGCTATGAAAAGTATCAAACAATGCATACCAAAATGATTTTTTAGAGGAATACTAGTTCAACTTATTTTAATTTTATATTAGTAGCCCAAAATCGAACTAGTAGTTGGATATTTCTGAACTTGATCTGTAGTAGTGGGCAAAACCCTAGTTTAACCTATTTAATCATAGATTCGTAGGTCGATTTTTCTACTTTTTTATTATTACTATGCAGCACATGTGTGTTTGCCCGTCGAGTGAAACTCGGAGGAAGAAGGGATCACTCGGAAGGAGAGAAGAAGGGAGAGAATTATGGTGTCTCCCCTTTTTCGGGTGATGATGTTGACTTTTGTGCAGGGTTTGTCAGTGAGCAGCGAGCGAGCGAGCGAGCGAGTCGAGCGAGGCCGAGAATGAGAGAGATTTGTTTTTTTTGTGAGAGGGACAACCGAAGGATCCAGAAGGACCCACATACTTCCAATACGCATCCTGATGCGTCTTCTCTTGACAAAGAAAATGGCTGGGAGTTTGCGTACCTATTGCACGTGACTTGTGCTCACTGAAGTGTGGGACCTCACGCATGGGCACCACACGTAAGTGACAGACCTGTTGATGTAAAAACTCGGTTGATTATTATACTACTACATTTATACAAAGTTTCCTATGGATTCAAGGGTACGAAAGCCAAGTTAAATCATTTACATGACATTATTTTTTCCATGAAGCCAAGTTAACTCATTTATCAATTGGTACATTTTGGAGTGACTAAGAAGGATCCAGGCTTACTTTTTCATTTTCATGTTTTAAACATGTTTAAATCTTGGTCAAACCTATGACTTGACCAAGATTCAAATGGGCATAAAAATTCAAAAAAAAGAAAAACAAAAGCACACCGTCTTCCTATGTCATATATCAAGGTGATAAACAAGGTCTGCCATATTCAAACCACAAAAATCATGTATCTACCCCCTAACCCTAAACAAGGATCCAGGCTTACCCTTTTCATTTTCATGTTTTTAAACTTGTTCAAATCTTGGTCAAACTTAGGATTTGACGAAGATTCAAATGGGCGTAAAAATACTTAGAAAAATCATGTACGTATCTACCCCAAACCCTAAACTCTATCTTACGAAGCCAAGCATGAAGAGAAGTGGTTTTGGGTTTCAAACATGGAAATTTCAAAAACCTCCCAAAAGCTTCATTTTAGAGTGACTAAGAAGGATCCATGCTTACCTTTTATTTTCATGTTTTAAACATGTTCAAATCTTGGTCAAACCGTACGTACCTAGGATTTGACCAAGATTCAAATGGGCATAAAAATTCAAAAAAAAATGAAAAACCAAAGCACATAGCCTAGCTTCTTATATATGCCATATAGTAAGCACTCAAGCTAGTTGATAAACAAAGTCTAGACATATTCAAACCAGAAAAATCATGTATCTATATACCCCTAACCCTAAACTTTGTCTTAATTATGAAGTCAAGCACGAAGAGAAGTCGTTTTGGGTTTCAAACATGGACATTTCAAAAACCCTCCCAAAAGCTTCATTGTGGTGTGACGTACTAAGAAGGATACATGCTTACATTTTCAACAACCCCCCTAAAAGCTTCATTATAGAGTGACTAAGAAAGGATCCAGTCTGGCGGGCTTACCTTTTATTTTCTTGTTTTAAACTTGTTCAAATCTCGGTCAAACCTAGGATTTGACCAAGATTCAAAATGTGCATCAAAATTTAAAAAAATTAAAAACCAAATTAAAGCGCATAGTGTTCTTATGTCATATAGTAAGCATTAAAGTTGATAAACAAGGTCTAGACACATATTCAAACAAGACAAGTCATGTATATATACCCCTAACCCCTAAACTCTATCTTATGAAGTCAACAACATGAAGAGAAGTGGTTTTGGGTTTCAAACATGGAAATTTCAAAAACCTCCCAAAAGCTTCATTTTAGAGTGACTAATATATATAAGAAGGATACATGCCTGCTTACCACCTTTTCATTTTCATATTTTAAACTTGTTTAAATCCGTGTCAAATTAAACCAAGGATTTGACCAAAAGATTCAAATGGGCATAAAATTTTAAAAAAAATCAGAAAAATGAAAAACAAAAGCATATAGTCTTCTTATGTCATATAGTAAGCATTCAAGTTGATAAACAAGGTTTGGACATGCATATTCAAACCTAGGCAAATCATGTATCTATCCCCTAGCCCCTAAACTCTATCTTATGAAGTCAAGCATGAAGAGAAGTGGTTTTGGGTTTCAAACATGAAAATTTCAAGAACATCCCAAAAACTTCATTTTAGAGTGACTAAGAAAGGATACAGGCTTCCCCTTTTCATTTTCATGTTTTATACTTGTTTAAATCTTGGTCAAACCTAGGATTTGACAAAGATTCAAATGTGCATCTATCAAAATAAAAAAATCAGAAAAATTAAAAACCAAAGCACATAGTTTTCTTATGTCATATATAGTTAGCATTAAAGTTGATATAAACAAGGTCTAGATATATTCAAACAAGAAAAATCATGTATCTACCCCTAACCCTAAACTCTATCTTATGTAGTCAAGCATGAAGAGAAGTGGTTTTGGGTTTCAAACTTGGAAATTTCAAGAACCCCCCAAAAGCTTCATTTTAGATGAGTGACTAAAGGATCCAGGTCGGGCTTACCTTTTATTTTCATGTTTTAAAATTGTTCAAATCTTGGTCAAACTGTACCTAGGATTTGATCAAGATTCAAATGGGCATAAAATTTCAAAAAAATGAAAAACCAAAGCATATAGCCTTCTTATGTCATATAGTAAGCACTCAAGTTGGTAAACAAGGTCTAGACATATTCAAACCAGAAAAATCATGTTTCTACCCCTAGCCCTAAACTTTGTCTTATGAAGTCAAGCACGAAGAGAAGTCGTTTTGGATTTCAAACATGGAAATTTCAAAAACCTTCCCAAAAGCTTCATTTTGGAGTGACTAAGAAGGATACAGGCTTACCTTTTCATTTTCATGTTTTAAACTTGTTTAAATATTGGTTAAGCCTAGGATTTGACCAAGATCAAATGGGCATAAAAATTCAGAAAAAATCAAAAAAAATGAAAACCGAAGCACATAGTATTATTATGTCATATAGTAAGCATTCAAGTTGATAAACAAGGTCTAAACAACAAACTAGACAAATCATGTATCTACCCCCTAACCCTAAACTCTGTCTTATGAAGTCAAGCATGAAGAGAAGTGGTTTTGGGTTTCAAACATGGAAATTTCAAAAAACTCCCAAAAGCTTCTCATTTTTGAGTGACTAAGAAGGATTCAGGCTTACCTTTTCATTTTCATGTTTTAAACTTGTTCAAATCTTGGTCAAACTTAGGATTTGACCAAGATTCAAATGTGCATAAAAATTGGGAGGAAGGGTATGAATTACAATTCAAAAAAAAACAAGGTAACTTAAATACTTGGATGCCCCAAAGATGTGTGGAAGCCCAGAACAATGGCAAAACATGTGCGCACGCTGCATCCAATTCAAGTAGAACACATAGTAGGCATCGATAGTTTGACCTAAATTTGAAATCAAAGAGAAGGTGGTTAGAAAAAATCGAAATTGGCAAAGCAAAGCATGAAATCATAAATTTGTGATGCACGTACTATAGCTATGAAAAGTATCAAACAATGCATACCAAAATGATTTTTTAGAGGAATACTAGTTCAACTTATTTTAATTTTATATTAGTAGCCCAAAATCGAACTAGTAGTTGGTAAACAAGGTCTAAACAACAAACTAGACAAATCATGTATTTACCCCCTAACCCTAAACTCTGTCTTATGAAGTCAAGCATGAAGAGAAGTGGTTTTGGGTTTCAAACTTGGAAATTTCAAGAACCCCCCAAAAGCTTCATTTTAGAGTGACTAAGAAGGATCCATGCTTACCTTTTCATTTTCATGTTTTAAACTTGTTTACATCTTGGTCATAGCTAGTGTATTTGACCAAGATTCAAATGGGCATAAAATTTAAAAAAAAATGAAAAACCAAAGTACATAGTCTTCTTATGTCATATAGTAAGCATTCAAGCTGATAAACAAGGTCTAGACATATTCAAACCAAACAAATCATGTATCTACCCCCTAACCCCTAAACTTTATCTTATGAAGCCAAGCATGAAGAGAAGTGGTTCTTGGTTTCAAACATGGAAATATCAAAAACCTCCCAAAAGCTTCATTTTAGAGTGACTAAGAAGTATCCATGCTTACCTTTTCATTTTCATATTTTAAACTTGTTTAAATCATTGTCAAACCTAGGATTATACCAAGATACAAATATGGGCACAAAACCCTCTTAGCCAAAATCAACTACGAGCAAGATTTTCTGTATTGTAGATGCCCCAATTGACTCTCATCCCCAATGTAGTCTTTTTTATGTCAGTATAGACTTCTTTACTGGATGTATACTATCGTACATGGCATGCATTTGCCTAATGAGCAGCATTGTTTAGCCGTTCTAGCCAACCCGATCAATCTGTCAAGCTTCATGCACGAGATGCCATGTTTATGGCCCTTTTGTTGTGGCTTTTTTTGGCTTTTGGCTTTGGCAAAAGCCAAAAAAAGCACGTAAATAGGTGCTTTTTTGGGCTTTTGGATTTTGGAAGCCAAGAACAAAGATTCTATTCTTTTGGCTTCCAAAATCCAAAAGCCCAAAAAGCACCTATTTAGGTGCTTTTTTTTTGGCTTTTGCCAAAGCCAAAATAAGCCACAACAAAAGGGTAATTTACTCCCTCGCTCCGGTGATCCGATCCATATTTCTTGGTGCTAAAAAGAATGTGAATCGGAGGGAGTACTTTTCTTAGATAGTACTATATCAGTTCAAAAAAAAGTACAGTACTACTACATCACAAATGCATCAAAAGAGTACTACTGTACATCACAAGACCACGACAGTTGTATAGTATAGAGTTTAATGCTGAACTTTAAACAGGACCAGGAGCATCAGGGCCAGCAGCAGGGGCGTTGACCGGCAACAAACCAGGCAAAAGACGTAAGGAAGAGGCCATATGCTGCGTGCTTGGCCTTGATTGCAGGGTGGTGATTCTTCGCCGCTCGCCATGTATTCACGCCGTACCAGTTCCGCGTCGCCCGCGAGCGGATCGAAGCGATCCCGCGCGCCGGACACGCTCGAGGAGGCGTGGCGGCTCCAGTGCAAGCAGTCCGCCGCCGGGAGTCGGCGCGCGGCGTGCAGGTACAGAGGCTCCCTGTACATGCCGTCGTCGCTCCGCGAGTTCGCCCCGGGCGGGCTCTGGTACAAGGCGGATCCGCCGCTCAAACCGATGAGCGGCCCCGTCTTCAACAAATGGCGCGCCGACCGGGAGAGGAACCGCCGGTCGAAGGCGGCGTGGGAGGCGAGCACCAGCGGCGGATTCGCGCCGCCAGCCGGCGAGGAGGCGGAGGAGGCGGAGGAAGGGGAAGACCCCCTCTTCTTGAAGGCGCTGGCCGCGTCCCTCAAGGACGATGCCGACAAGAAGAGGGCGGAGGAAGAAGACAAGGCGGCGGCCATCGCCGCCGTGAAGGAGAAGGAGGCGCGGGATGCGGAGGAGAACGCGACCATCATCTTCCTCGACGACTAGATAGGTTAGAAGTCGCGATAAGGATCGCGCAATTCTGTATGTATGATCCGTATGTATGATCAACTATGAATTATGAACAATGAACTATCAAACCAAACCACATAGTTTTTTTTATGTCATATAGTAAGAATTCAAGTTGATAAAACAAGGTCTAGACATATTCAAACTAGACAAATCACGTATATCTACCCCTAACCCTAAACTCTGTCTTATGAAGTAAAGCATGAAGAGAACTGGTTTTGGGTTTCAAACATGGAAATTTCAAAAACCTTCCCAAAAGCTTCATTTTGGAGTGACTAAGAAGGATGCAGGCTTACCTTTTCATTTTCATGTCTTAAACATGTTTAAATCTTGGTTAAACCTAGGATTTGACCAAGATCAAATGTGCAAAAAAATCAGAAAAAATCAAAAAAATGAAAACTAAAGCACATAGTATTCTTATGTCATATAGTAAGCATTCAAGTTGATAAACAAGGTCTAAACATATTCAAACCAGACAAATCATGTATCTACCCACTAACCCTAAATTCTGTCTTATGAAGTCGATCAAGCATGAAGAGAAGTGGTTTTGGGTTTCAAACATGGAAATTTCAAAAACCTCCCAAAAGCTTCATTTTAGAGTTACTAAGAAGGATCCATGCTTACCTTTTATTTTCATGTTTTAAACATGTTCAAATCTTGGTCAAACCGTACCTAGGATTTGACCAAGATTCAAATGGGTATAAAAATTCAAAAAAACTGAAAAACCAAAGCACATAGCCTTCTTATGTCATATATAGTAAGCACTCAAGTTGGTAAACAAGGTCTAGAGATATTCAAACCAGAAAAATCTTGTATCTACCCCTAACCCTAAACTTTGTCTTATGAAGTCAAGCACGAAGAGAAGTCGTTTTGGATTTCAAACATGGAAATTTCAAAAACCTTCCCAAAAGCCTCATTTTGGAGTGACTAAGAAGGATGCAGGCTTACCTTTTCATTTTCATGTTTTAAACTTGTTTAAACCTTGGTTAAACCTAGGATTTGACCAAGATCAAATGGGCATAAAAATTCAGAAAAAATCAAAAAATGAAAACCAAAGCACATAGTATTCTTATGTCATATATTAAGCATTCAAGTTGATAAACAAGGTCAAGACATATTCAAACCAGACAAATCATGTATCTACCCTAACCCTAAACTCTGTCTTATGAAGTCAAGCATGAAGAGACGTGGTTTTGGGTTTCAAACATGGAAATTTCAAGAACCCCCCAAAAGCTTCAATTTAGAGTGACTAAGAAGGATCCAGGTCGAGCTTATACCTTTTATTTTTATGTTTTAAACTTGTTCAAATCTTGGTCAAACCTAGGATTTGACCAAGATTCAAATGGGTATAAAAAAATGAAAAACCAAAGCACATAGCCTTCTTATGTCATATAATAAGCACTCAAGTTGATAAACAAGGTCTAGACATATTCAAACCAGAAAAATCATGTATCTACCCCTAACCCTAAACTTTGTCTTATGAAGTCAAGCACGAAGAGAAGTCGTTTTTGGGTTTCAATCATGGAAATTTCAAAAACCTTCCCAAAAACTTCATTTTGGAGTGACTAAGAAGGATGCAGGCTTAGCTTTTCATTTTCATATTTTAAACATGTTTAAATCTTGGTCAAACCTATGATTTGACCAAGATTCAAATGGGCATAAAAATACTTAGAAAAATCATGTACGTATCTACCCCTAACCCTAAAATCTATCTTACGAAGTCAAGCATGAAGAGAAGTGGTTTTGGGTTTCAAACACATGGAAATTTCAAAAACCTCCCAAAAGCTTCATTTCAGAGTGACTAAGAAGGATCCAGACCGGGCTTACATTTTATTTTCATATTTTAAACTTGTTCAAATCTTGGTCAAACCGTACCTAGGAATTGACCAAGATTCAAAAAAAAATGAAAAACCAAAGCACATAGCCTTCTTATGTCATATAGTAAGCACTCAAGTTGATAAACAAGGTCTAGTCATATTCAAACCAGAAAAATCATGTATCTACCCCTAAGCCTGAACTTTGTCTTATGAAGTCAATCACGAAGAGAAGTCGTTTTGGGTTTCAAACATGGAAATTTCAAATACCTTCCCAAAAGCTTAATTTTGGAGTGACTAAGAAGGATGCAGGCTTACCTTTTCATTTCCATGTTTTAAACATGTTTAAATAAGGATGCGTGATTCTGAAACCTCATACACATTGTTGCAAAAGTAATTACATCACCTAAACAATACTACCAGTTCATAATTCTAAACTTATGTACAATCTTGGAAACATATAACGCCAGCCTAGTTCACCAATTATCATCATCCCTCTTGATGCGCTTGCCGGTGCCGCTTGTACCTGCCTCCCATGGGTTGGCAGTCCAAGTTCTGCACTCGTTCGCACTTCGTGTGTCGGGAATCCTTGTTGGAGCTTCCCAACCAGATACAGGCCCTGCCCTTGCTAGCTCACCACATCCAGCCGTTGCCCTAGCTTGCTCACCATGTGAACCGCCATCCCACGGAGACCCCGAAGTAGGCTCGCACGGGTCCTTTATCCATGGTGGCATTTTCTTCGGATCAAATGGTATGTTGTGCCTAAAGCAATAAGATACAAATTCCCAGTAGGTTGTCCCGACACACTGCTTCTTCTCGTCGCGCCAGGCAGGGGGAAGAGCGGCCAACCTAGCCGCTTCCTTGCAATCCGGGCAAACCACTTCCCTTGGAATTGGTTGTGCTTGACGCTGCCCATCATTGATTTTTTTGAGTCGCCTGTACAACTCAAAACTGACATACCCATCAATCGCAGCATACCTCAAGTTTACTTCAGGCAATGGCATGCACTCCCATTGATCGTGGCTGCTAGTAGGGAACTTGGTCTTCATGTCTTTGTAAGATGGGTCAATGATGGCGGCTGCCAAATCACCCATGCCAGTCCTATTGCCAGGACCATTGAAATTGATCATATCCTGAATGTCAATCCAATTATGTTTAGGAATTTTAATGCCATCTCTAGCAAACCTGCTAGAGTCACCCCTGATGTCAACAGTTGTGAAACAAATTCCTTTATGTTGAAGGAATTCTTGCAGTGCCAGATTATCAGGACTCCTGCATGTTAACACAAATCAATCTTGTAAGATCGTATATGCTGAAATAGTACACATATTTTTCTTCCAGTAAACTGTATACTTGTTGCAGTGAAACAATGATTTTGCATCAGTGATACACATCAAAATAACATGAATTATTGTTGCGACTATATGATCTAATTATTTAAGTGTCAAGTTAAGATTCAGTTACTATATGTTAATATCTTGACATCCATGCCGATTATCGGTGAGTATGAGTACATGAAATTTGTGCAAATTTTGAGTACCAAAATCATGAAACTAGATATCGTGGTCAATCCAAAAAAATTATACAAGTATGTTGGATATTACGTTCCAGACCACATTTTTCATACAAGTTAGTTTGTTCGTGTTTTCATACAAGTTAGAACCTAGTCTATGTCGAAATAAAAAAGCAGATCCAAGATAAAGGAAGAGTTTCTATATTAAAAAACAAAAGGATAAAGGAAGGCATGTGAAGAACATACCTGCAGAAATGGTACACCAGGACGTGGTCGTCCATGGCCAACTGAACGACGGCGGTACTTACTTGGTCCGCAGTGTATTTGTCAACACCCGGATTTTTAAGTCCAGATGCCTATTATGTCATACATCGCAATCCCAGGAATATTGTTGTTGCGAGGCATAATAGTTAAGTATCACAGTCATCATTCATTACAAACCATAAAGTCTTACAACTTGGAATCACATGATCCATATTACATAAATAGTTGATCTATTGATCAACGAACTGGTCAACGAACAAACACAAGTTCATAGCGGAAGCGTAAGATACAAGGACTCTATAGTCCACAGGCCAACGCTTGACGTCAGCAGACTCCTAGTTGTGGTAGACGTCCTGCTGCTCTTCCTCCTCGTACTGCTGCTCCTCTTCATAGTCTGGCCATTTGAATAGCCAGGGACACAGCCGTGAGTACTTTATGTACTCGCAAACTAATACTAGTGTAAGTGCTAACATTTCTAGTAGGGGGTGCTAAGCTCTAGTTTCTTTGCATAAAGCCAATTTTAATTTGCAAGTATTTGCTAAAGACTTATTCATGTGCTAACTAACTCAAGTGGGAACATTAGTGTCATTCCCACAACATTGTTGTGATTCAAAAACTCAAGTCACCATTCATCATCAACAACATGATCAAATTCTAATACTGGAAACTGTATGGCCTTTCCAACCGTCCGTAACCGTGGACACGGCTATTCGAATAGGTTTACACTCTGCAGAGGTTGCACACTTGTGCCACAACATTTGATTTCATCCGTCGGGATAACCCCGAATCATCGTAACACAGTACGCGGATCATCAACCATAACCTTTCATTTACAAACCCTAGTATGAGCACCTCTCCCCATGAGCTTGGCCTCCCAGTGATGACCAACTGTCATCCTGGGAACTGCACAGGGCTTGGCCGTACAATTCACCTTCAATTCACATCATTCATCAACAACGGAGGCAGCCTCGGCATAACCCCTATGATGTGTGTTTAGAGGGAACCCATACTAAGGTACATAAACTTCTAGTTAAGCCTTTACCCATAATCAGGTATTGTGGGGGTACTTATGAATTGGAAAGGTATCGCATCCAAGCCAATATTAGTTTTATATCAAAAATCACTATCTTCTCTTGGTCATATTCACCTTCAAAGTTCATTTCATAAATTTCATCATCATCATTATTTCACCACACATGTTCCCATCTAGAGTAGTCATTTTTAATTTAGCACTAGCATCTAGATATGAGGGGTGCTAAGTATATTGCTTTGCTTCTAGGCTAATTTTGATACTCTTGTACTAATCTAACATTAACCCCATTGAATCATGAATCAAAAAGTACTTTAATAAACCAAAGCAATAAAGCTTGCAAATAAAACTTGTAGTAAAACTTGGGATAGGCTTATGCTTCATAAGAAAAGATGAGAGTGCCTTGTCCTTGGTAGGACTTTGCACTTGCAAGAATATTAGCTTGCCTTGGTAGTTCTCAAACTGTTCCTCCTCCTCTTCTGGGTAGCAACCTTCCTCTTCCGGGTATTCTCCGGTACTAGCGTCTAAATTGGAATACGAGGTATAATCACTCACTAATTCAATGGCTATTCCAAACAACACATATAATCACACAAACTATTCTAGGCACACAAATAATATAATTAGGGTGCATTGGTTGTGTTGTTTGAGAAGAAAATAATTTCCTCTCATTACATATGTAAATGATAGTTTCCATAAAAGTTCTTGAGGAATAATTTCCTCTCATTGAAATATTCTTAAGATTTAATTTCTCAATAATCATTCATGAATTTTCTATTAACCTAAGTCCACCATTCATGATCATCAATTTAGAAAACAATTTAAATGGGGTAAACCACCCCATACCATTTAATAATACTACACATGCTTTAAATCTCTAAGTAATTCATATAAGAGAGTTTGGTCCAGGGGTCCAAACTCACATGAACTCATTTGAGACAAGATTTAAATGAGGTATAACACCTCATATGATTTGCATAATATTTTAGGACAATATCACTTAGAGAAAATAGCCATATTGTCCACTACTTAAACTAGGGCATGATCATGCAAGGTGACCATACCATGTTATTGCATAATCAATTAGTGTAAGTAATATGTGAACTACTAGAGTTGGAATTAACTTAATATCTATTTTATTTGATTTTTAATAATTATTTGAGTAGGGAAAAGTCCCTGCCTTGTTATTTTTATCGAATTAATTCTGCAACGAATCTGGTCATGAGACCAGTGGCATATTGTAGATAATTTCACTAGCTTTCCAAATATATAAAGTTTGCTAAATTTGGCCAAGCCAAACAAATTCTATGCAATTTCAAAGTTGGGTCCAGTGGGGAATTCAAACTAAATCATTTAAATTAAATTTGAATAAAAAGGGCGGGAAAATCCTAACGGGCCAAAATGAATTAAAACGGCCCAAGCCAGCCCACCACGCGTCCACGCACGCGTGGGCTGCCAGGTGGGCTCCACCCGTCAGTCACTCATAACACAAAACGTGCAGGGCGGGTGAGGCGTAGGATCGAGCAGATCGGACGGCTAGGGTTCATCGTCGTCGCCGGCGAAGCTCTCACAGCGCGGCGGCGCTAGGGGGTCGGAGGGCTCACCGTGGCTCCGGCGGCGGTGGGCGTATGCTCGACGCGGTCGGCGACGGCGAGGCCCGGTGGCTTGTCTGGGGCGGCCAATCGGCGGCGAGCCGCGGCGGCGTGCGGCGGTGGTGGAAATTGAACGGCGGCGGTGGCTAATCGAGGCATGGAGTAGCTCGGAGGTCGAGGGAGACGAGGAAGGGTGCTGGTGTGAAGAAAAAGAAGAATGGTGGCCTCCTTTTATAGGCGCGGAGGTGTGCCGTGGGTGCTGCGGCGAACTCGACCACGCGCGGCTTCTCCGGCGAGCTATTGGGCTAGGCGAGGGCGGCGTCTGTTCAGCACGTCGTGGCGGTCCTCGAGCGTCAACGGCGGCACGGGGCGGTGCCTAGTCGCGCGCGTGCGTGTGCGGCGCGGCAACGGCACGACGTGGTCGTCGTCTCCGGCGGCGGCGGGCGCGTGTCGCGGTCGCGTTCATGTCTGGCGTCGTCGCGTTGGCGTGGCGATGCTCAACGCGCAGAGAGGGGGTCCAGGGGCTGCGTGAGCGCGTGGGATGGCGCGTGTGCCGAGCGTGTCCACGCGCGACACGAGCGGCATCGGCGGTCTGGGCGTGTCTGGGCGCGCGCGTTCCGAGCGTTGTCGTCGTCCTCGTCGACCGGGCGGTGTTAGGCGCTAGGGTGGTGTCTGGTGCGGTTTGGCAAGGTGGCCGAGAGGGGTGGAGCAAGGGAGAGAGGGGGCACGGCATGGTGGCGACATGGCCGGCATGGCCATGTCCATGCATGCTAGGGCTTGTCCCTTTAGGTTTTCTGTGTGGGGTGAGGTAGAGAGGGGGCAGGGGAACCAGTAGGGTGCTAGTGGAGTAGTTAGGGTTAGGTTAGAGCACTATTTGGAATAGTGTGTAATAGTGCCATATTTGAAAAATAAAGAATTTGTCCAAATTTGATTTAATTCAAATGGTTGAACAATTTGAAAAGTGTGGGTTTAGATAAGTTGTATTTGACCAGAGATGATTAGAGGTGGTGGTGGAATTTTTAAATTTCAAGAATTTCCAAAATGCTAAGTGTGAGATTGTTCACATTAATAAAAAGTTCCAACTTTGCATGTGTGTAGATTTTGATCCAAAAAGAATTTGGCATATATTTCTTCACATAAAGTGTTCACCTTGATGTCCTCTTGGATGACATGCAAAGAGTGGTAAGAGTTTAGTTTGAAAATTTTGAAATACAGGGGCTCAAAGTGGTGACCAGATTATAATGGGCAGATTTGACCATTATTCTATGTGACCTTAATTTTTATATGAATTTGATTTAATTGGTGTTTCTATGATTCACAAAGTTGTAATATGGGTTTAGTAATGTATTCCAACTAATGGTGAAGACCCAATTGGTCTAGGGTCAAAATTTATGAAAATGGCATAAAGCCTATGTGAGGGTTTTAGGGTTTTAGCATTTGATTTTATTTTATTTTATTTTCTTTGTGATCTTCACTTGATCACATTAGGGTTTTTAGGGTTTAGCACACACACAAGGTAACAAGCATCATGGCATATCACTCAAATGCACAAGTCCTATGCATGGTACTATATGTAAGAAAAAGTTTTTGTTGGTTTGAAATTTTACTTTCTGGAATTCTTCTAATTTTCTTTTATTGAAATTTGGGATGTTACAAACCCTTCCCCCTTACAAAAGATCTCGTCCCGAGATCTAAAAGAAAATTAGGTACTAAAGAGATCTGGGTATTCTTTCTTCATGTCTTCCTCCCGCTCCCAAGTGGCTTCATCTTCGGTATGGTTGCTCCACTGTATCTTCAGAAACTTGATACTTCGGGTGCGGGTGGTTCTGTAGGCTTCCTCCAGGATGCGGATAGGCACTTCGCGGTATGTCAAGTCAGTGTTGATATCCACCGATCGATGATCGATGTTCTTGAATACCTCCGTCTTCTCGGGGACTTCAAGGCACTTCCGGAGGAGTGAGATGTGGAACACGTTGTGCACAGCCGCCATTTCTTCTGGTAGTTCCAGTTGATAAGACACTTCACCTCTGCGGCTGAGAACTTTGAAGGGTCCGACATATCGGGGTGCAAGCTTTCCTTTCAGCTGGAATCTCTGCATTCCTTTGAGGGGTGACACCTTGAGATAGACAAAGTCTCCGATCTCAAAGGTCATCTCTCGGCGTCTCTTGTCGGCGTAGCTCTTCTGTCTTGATTGCGCCGTCTTGAGGTACTCGCGGATCTTGTGCACCTTCTCTTCCGCTTCTCGAAGAACATCTGGGCCGAAGACTTGGCTTTCTCCTACTTCCGACCAGTTCAGGGGGGTACGGCATTTCCTTCCGTACAGGGCTTCAAAGGGGGCCATCTGTAAGCTGGCTTGTAACTGTTGTTGTAAGAGAATTCTGCATAAGGCAGGCAATCTTCCCACTTGGATCCATACTCCAGTACACAAGCTCTCAACATATCTTCTAGTATCTGGTTGACTCTTCAGTCTGTCCATCCGTCTGCGGGTGATAGGCGGTGCTGAAATTTAGCCGGGTTCCGAGTCCTTCATGCACTTTCTGCCAGAATCTTGAGGTGAATTGTGATCCTCTATCTGACACTATCGACTTCGGGGTTCCGTGCAGGGCGACAATTCTAGAGATATACAGCTCAGCTAACTTTGGGCCTTGGTAGGTGGTTTTGACAGGGATAAAATGGGCTACTTTGGTCAATCTATCGACAACTACCCAGATGGAATCATTTCCTCTGCTGGATTTGGGCAGTCCTGTGATAAAGTCCATTCCTACTGAGTCCCACTTCCATTCCGGAATCTGTAAGGGTTGCAACAGTCCTGCGGGTCGCTGATGTTCTGCCTTGACTCGCTGACAGATGTCACACTTGGCGATGTAGCTTCCAATTTCTCTCTTCATTCCATGCCACCAGAATTGTTCCTTCAAATCCTGGTACATCTTGGTACCGCCGGGGTGGATAGAATAAAGGGTATCATGGGCTTCCTGCAGAATGACTTGCTTCAACTCTGAGTCCGATGGTACGCACAGGCGTCTTTGTACCAAAGAACTCCTTCTTCATCTACGGTGAATCCGGTGCCTTTCCTGCAGCTATCTGGTTCTTGATTCCGTCAATGCTGGCATTTCCCTTCTGGGCTTCCTTGATCGACCAATCAAGGTGGGCTGAAGCTCTATCTGGCTAGGAATCCTTCACGACTAGTTCCATTCTGCTCAAATTCTTGATGTAGGCTGGGTTGTTCGGATGCTATCATGGAATTTAACCGACATGGCAGTCTACTCAGGGCATCTGCCACTACATTGGCTTTGCCGGGGTGGTAATGGATTTCCATATCATAATCTTTTATCAATTCTAACCATCTCCTCTGCCTCATGTTTAGTTCTTTCTGGGTGAAAATGTATTTCAGGCTCTTGTGATCAGAATAGATCTCGCATCGATTACCCATGAGGTAATGACGCCACACTTTCAAAGCTAAGACTACGGCTGCAAGTTCGAGGTCATGGGTTGGGTAGTTCTGCTCATGTTGTTTCAGTTGCCGGGACAGGTATGAGATCACCTTGCCTTCTTGCATCAACACACATCCAAGACCAATCTTGGACGCATCACAGTAGACATCAAAGGGTTTGGTGATATCCGGCATGATTAGGATTGGGGCTGTGGTCAGTCTGGTTTTGAGTGTTGGAAACTTTCTTCACACTTCTCCGTCCATTCGAACTTCTTATCCTTCTTCAGCAGTTGGGTTGGGTCGGGCTATGCTGGAAAATCCTTCAACAAACCTACGGTAGTATCCCGCCAATCCGAGAAAGGCGCGGACCTCGGTCTGAGTGGTTGGGGCTTTCCATTCTTGACTGTTTTGATCTTGGCGGGATCTACAGCAATTCCTCCTGCGGACAAGATGTGTCCCAGGAATCCTACCTCCTTCAACCAAAACTCACATTTGCTAAACTTGGCATATAACTTGTGCTGCCTCAGGGTATCTAGGACATTTCCAAGTGTTGCTCATGTTCCTCTTCGGTTTTGGAGTAGATAAGAATGTCATCGATGAAAACAACGACAAACTTATCCAAGAAGTTCATGAAAATCTTATTCATGAGGTTCATGAAATAAGCGGGGGCATTGGTTAATCCAAACGACATGACATTGTACTCATACAATCCATATCTGGTGGTGAAGGCAGTTTTGGGAATATCCGATGCACGGATCTTCAGCTGATGATAACCAGTCCTAAGATCAATCTTAGAGAATACTGTGGCACCGGTCAACTGGTCAAACAGGTCTTCTATCTTTGGCAAGGGGTATTTGTTTTTGATGGTGACATCGTTAAGCTTACGATAGTCCGTACATAAACGACTGGCACCATCTTTCTTGTCCACAAATAAAACTGGGGATCTCCAAGGCGACGCACTTGGTCGGATCAGACCTTTGGCTAAAAGATCATCCAGTTGTTTCTTCAACTCCACCTTCTGCTGGGTTCATGCTATAGGCTCTCTGGGCTATAGGTCCTGTTCCAGGGATTAACTCAATGATAAACTCGATATCCCGATCTGGGGGCATACCGGGTAGACCTTCGGGAAACACATGGATATCGGCATACGACCCATTTGATCCAGCGTTAGTTTGGCTATACCTTGGTTGCAGGTAAATTTTCTGGGTAATCTTTCAGAGATGTGCTCTACTAGGATACCGGTGCTGCTGGTCATGGTGATGGCTTTCTTGGCACAGTCAATCAATCCATGGTGTTTTGCCATCCAGTCCATTCCTAGTACTACTTCCAAACCTTTGGTTCCCAAAATAATCATTGGCATAGAAATCTACTTCATGGATTTTGATGGGTACATTTTTGCAAAATTTTCTGGCTTTGGTGGTTGATCCGGGAATTTGAACTATCATAACATGTTTCAAGCTGATAGGTTGAATTTTACTGGTGGATGCAAAATCTTCGGTGACAAAGGAATGAGATGCTCCGGAATCAAACAACACTCTGGCAAGTACTGAATTGAGAAAACATACCCAGTACAACATCTGGTGCTTCCTGGGCTTCTTGGCATTCATGTGGAAGAGACGGCCTGCGGTTATTGGGGTTGTTGGGGGCGAACTTTTTGCCGGTGGAGACACGGCGTTGCTGCTGAGCAGGTGCGGTGTTGCCTGCGAGCTTGGCGAGCCTCTTGGGACACTCGTTGGAGTAGTGCCCCACTACACCACACTCATAGCAAGTGATGGTGGCCTTGTCCCTTGGTCGCGATGGCGTTGCTCCCAGTCCTTGGGCGGTGTTGGTGTTGCTGTTATTGGTGTTGGGGGCTCGCATTGGCGCGCGGTTGAAGTTGTTGGTGTTGTTCTGGTAGTTGTGGTTGTTGTTGTGGTGGCCTCCTGGCCTGGGGTTTCCTCCACTCCGGTTCTGGAATCCGGGGCGTGAAGTCTGCATCTGGGGCTTAGTGTTTCTGGGGGCAAAACCTCCGCTTGAGCTGGGGCGATACTTGGGAGTATGGCTGGGCCCACTCTGGTGCATCATGCGGCGTTTGCGGTTTTCATTGGCTTGGTTCAACTTGCCCTCCATCTGGATGGCGGAGTCAACAAGGGCTTCGAGGTCGCGAAGGGTATGTTGACAAGGACAGTGCATCTCATCATGCATCGTTGAGGAATCTCTGCCTTTCGGTGGTCTGTGTCTCGGGGCGTACCTTGACAGGAGTAAGGAACTGTCGCGGTATTCTACCACCGTCATCCGGCCTTGTTTGAGTTCACGGAACTCATCCCTCATCTTCTTGATAAGACCCGGGGGCACATGGTACTTGCTGAACTTGAGCTTGAAATCTGCCCAAGTCATGACTTGACCTCCGTTCATGGCACGGGTGCTAGTCCACCAGGCTCTGGCTGGTCCGGCTAAGTAGTGGTGGCAAACAGCACTTTCTCATGGCTTCTACTCCAGCCACTTCAAGGTTATTTTCCATGGTTTGCAGCCAATCATCTGCATCTAAGGGCTCTTCGGTCTTGCTAAACAGGGGGTTTGTGTTCTGGAAGTTCTTGAGTTTGGACCCAGGGTGATCATGGTTGCCATGGCCAAAGTTGTTGTTGCTGCAATTGCTAAGTTGGCTTGCGTTCAGCTCGGTCTGTCTCCCTGTCTGCCATCAGGGTCTGCAGCAGTTGCATTCATCGCATTGCGTTGCGTTGCGGTGAGCCATCTGAACAGATAGATAGATCATGAGATAAGAGGGAATTTTCTATGGCTTATTTTTGGGTAACTTTTAAACTTTAAAGACTTTTGATGATGCATATAACACACAAACATTCATTCATTCATAGCAAGCATCACAGATTACAAGCTAACACACTAAGGGTTTTAAGAACCCTTCTTCTTCCTTCTACGATACAAGGGACCGGATACATACTCATACCCAGGGTTTTAAGAACCCTTCATGCTACGATACAAAGGACGGGGTACAAGCCATTCCTACACATGTGATCTAGTGCAACTACTCCTCAACATCAACGTCCACATCGATGGTGATGATCCCATCCTCCTCGGGCTCCAGAAACGCGTAGTCCTCCTCATCAGTGAACTCATCATCCTCAAAGTCGTTGTCGTCACTCAGGAAGTCATCGCCTCCCTGGATGTCTTCTCCATCTTCTTCCATCTCCTGGATCTGGTCCTGCTGGGTACGGACAGTGATCTCCAAGGTGCGGATCTTCTCGCGAAGACGGCTGATAGTGGCATCCTTCTTGGCGCGCTGCAGGCGGAGTGACTTGCGGTCCATGGCCAACATGGCTCTGATACCAACTTGTCAACACCCGGATTTTTAAGTCCGGATGCCTATTATGTCATACATCGCAATCCCAGGAATATTGTTGTTGCGAGGCATAATAGTTAAGTATCACAGTCATCATTCATTACAAACCATAAAGTCTTACAACTTGGAATCACATGATCCATATTACATAAATAGTTGATCTATTGATCAACGAACTGGTCAACGAACAAACACAAGTTCATAGCGGAAGCGTAAGATACAAGGACTCTATAGTCCACAGGCCAACGCTTGACGTCAGCAGACTCCTAGTTGTGGTAGACGTCCTGCTGCTCTTCCTCCTCGTACTGCTGCTCCTCTTCATAGTCTGGCCATTTGAATAGCCAGGGACACAGCCGTGAGTACTTTATGTACTCGCAAACTAATACTAGTGTAAGTGCTAACATTTCTAGTAAAGGGGGTGCTAAGCTCTAGTTTCTTTGCATAAAGCCAATTTTAATTTGCAAGTATTTGCTAAAGACTTATTCATGTGCTAACTAACTCAAGTGGGAACATTAGTGTCATTCCCACAACATTGTTGTGATTCAAAAACCAAGTCACCATTCATCATCAACAACATTTTAAAATCTAATACTGGAAACTGTATGGCCTTTCCAACCGTCCGTAACCGTGGACACGGCTATTCGAATAGGTTTACACTCTGCAGAGGTTGCACACTTGTGCCACAACATTTGATTTCATCCGTCGGGATAACCCCGAATCATCGTAACACAGTACGCGGATCATCAACCATAACCTTTCATTTACAAACCCTAGTATGAGCACCTCTCCCCATGAGCTTGGCCTCCCAGTGATGACCAACTGTCATCCTGGGAACTGCACAGGGCTTGGCCGTACAATTCACCTTCAATTCACATCATTTATCAACAACGGAGGCAGCCTCGGCATAACCCC
Organism: Lolium multiflorum; assembly: GCA_030979885.1. Lineage (NCBI taxonomy): Eukaryota > Viridiplantae > Streptophyta > Magnoliopsida > Poales > Poaceae > Lolium > Lolium multiflorum. The sequence continues at coordinate 59,061,619 of CM061748.1, read as the reverse complement.
TATGATGTGTGTTTGGAGGGAACCCATACTAAGGTACATAAACTTCTAGTTAAGCCTTTACCCATAATCAGGTATTGTGGGGGTACTGATGAATTGGAAAGGTATCGCATCCAAACCAATATTAGTTTTATATCAAAAATCACTATCTTCTCTTGGTCATATTCACCTTCAAAGTTCATTTCATAAATTTCATCATCATCATTATTTCACCACACATGTTCCCATCTAGAGTAGTCATTTTTAATTTAGCACTAGCATCTAGATATGAGGGGTGCTAAGTATATTGCTTTGCTTCTAGGCTAATTTTGATACTCTTGTACTAATCTAACATTAACCCCATTGAATCATGAATCAAAAAGTACTTTAATAAACCAAAGCAATAAAGCTTGCAAATAAAACTTGTAGTAAAACTTGGGATAGGCTTATGCTTCATAAGAAAAGATGAGAGTGCCTTGTCCTTGGTAGGACTTTGCACTTGCAAGAATATTAGCTTGCCTTGGTAGTTCTCAAACTGTTCCTCCTCCTCTTCTGGGTAGCAACCTTCCTCTTCCGGGTATTCTCCGGTACTAGCGTCTAAATTGGAATACGAGGTATAATCACTCACTAATTCAATGGCTATTCCAAACAACACATATAATCACACAAACTATTCTATGCACACAAATAATTTAATTAGGGTGCATTGGTTGTGTTGTTTGAGAAGAAAATAATTTCCTCTCATTACATATGTAAATGATAGTTTCCCTAAAAGTTCTTGAGGAATAATTTCCTCTCATTGAAATATTCTTAAGATTTAATTTCTCAATAATCATTCATGAATTTTCTATTAACCTAAGTCCACCATTCATGATCATCAATTTAGAAAACAATTTAAATGGGGTAAACCACCCCATACCATTTAATAATACTACACATGCTTTAAATCTCTAAGTAATTCATATAAGAGAGTTTGGTCCAGGGGTCCAAACATCACATGAACTCATTTGAGACAAGATTTAAATGAAGTATAACACCTCATATGATTTGCATAATATTTTAGGACAATATCACTTAGAGAAAATAGCCATATTGTCCACTACTTAAACTAGGGCATGATCATGCAAGGTGACCATACCATGTTATTGCATAATCAATTAGTGTAAGTAATATGTGAACTACTAGAGTTGGAATTAACTTAATATCTATTTTATTTGATTTTTAATAATTATTTGAGTAGGGAAAAGTCCCTGCCTTGTTATTTTTATCGAATTAATTCTGCAACGAATCTGGTCATGAGACCAGTGGCATATTGTAGATAATTTCACTAGCTTTCCAAATATATAAAGTTTGCTAAATTTGGCCAAGCCAAACAAATTCTATGCAATTTCAAAGTTGGGTCCAGTGGGGAATTCAAACTAAATCATTTAAATTAAATTTGAATAAAAGGGCCGGCGGGAAAATCCTAACGGGCCAAAATGAATTAAAACGGCCCAAGCCAGCCCACCACGCGTCCACGCACGCGTGGGCTGCCTGGCAGGTGGGCTCCACCCGTCGATCCTCATAACACGAAGCAGTGCAGGGCGGTGAGGCGTAGGATCGAGGCGGATCGGACGGCTAGGGTTCATCGTCGTCGCCGGCGAAGCTCTCAGGCGCGGCGGCGCTAGGGGGTCGGAGGGCTCACCGTGGCTCCAGCGGCGGTGGGCAGTATGCTCGGCAGACGGTCGGCGACGGCGAGGCTCCCAGTACCCGGCGGTCTGGGGCGGCTCCAATCGGCGGCGAGCCCGCGGCGGCGTGCGGCGATGGTGGTGAACGGCGGCGGTGGCTAATCGAGGCAGTGGAGTAGCTCGGGAGGTCGAGACGAGGGAAGGGTGCTGGTGTGAAGAAAAAGAAGAATGGTGGCCTCCTTTTATAGGCGCGGAGGTGGCCGTGGGTGCGCGGCGAACTCGACCACGGCGCGGCTTCTCCGGCGAGCTATTGGGCTAGGCGAGGCGGCGTCTGTTCAGCACGTCGTGGCGGTCCTCGAGCGTCAACGGCGGCACGGGCGGTGCCTAACGTCGCGCGCGTGCGTGTCGGCGCGGCAACGGCACGACGTGGTCGTCGTCTCCGGCGCGGCGGGCGCGTGTCGTGGTCGCGTTCATGTCGGCGTCGTCGCGTTGGCGTGGCGATGCTCAGCGCGAGAGGGGGTCCGGGGCTGCGTGAGCGCGTGGGGACGTGTGCCGAGCGTGTCCACGCGCGACACGAGCGCATCTTGCGGTCTGGCGTGTCTTGCGCGCGCGTTCGGCGTTGTCGTCGTCCTCGTCGACCAGGGCGGTGTTAGGCGGCGCTAGGGTGGTGTCTGGTGCGGTTTGGCAAGGTGGCAGAGGGGTGGAGCAAGGGAGAGGGGGCACGGCATGGTGGCGACATGGCCGGCATGGCCATGTCCACGCATGCTAGGGCTTGTCCCTTTAGGTTTTCTATGTGGGGTGAGGTAGAGAGGGGGCAGGGGAACCAGTAGGGTGCTAGTGGAGTAGTTAGGGTTAGGTTAGAGCACTATTTGGAATAGTGTGTAATAGTGCCATATTTGAAAAATAAAGAATTTGTCCAAATTTGATTTAATTCAAATGGTTGAACAATTTGAAAAGTGTGGGTTTAGATAAGTTGTATTTGACCAGAGATGATTAGAGGTGGTGGTGAAATTTTTAAATTCCAAGAATCTCCAAAATGCTAAGTGTGAGATTGTTCACATTAATAAAAAGTTCCAACTTTGCATGTGTGTAGATTTTGATCCAAAAAGAATTTGGCATATATTTCTTCACATAAAGTGTTCACCTTGATGTCCTCTTGGATGACATGCAAAGAGTGGTAAGAGTTTAGTTTGAGAATTTTGAAATACAGGGGCTCAAAGTGGTGACCAGATTATAATGGGCAGATTTGACCATTATTCTATGTGACCTCAATTTTTATTTGAATTCGATTTAATTGGTGTTTCTATGATTCACAAAGTTGTAATATGGGTTTAGTAATGTATTCCAACTAATGGTGAAGACCCAATTGGTCTAGGGTCAAAATTTATGAAAATGGCATAAAGCCTATGTGAGGGTTTTAGGGTTTTAGCATTTGATTTTATTTTATTTTATTTTCTTTGTGATCTTCACTTGATCACATTAGGGTTTTTAGGGTTTAGCACACACACAAGGTAACCAGCATCATGGCATATCACTCAAATGCACAAGTCCTATGCATGGTACTATATGTAAGAAAAAGTTTTTGTTGGTTTGAAATTTTACTTTCTGGAATTCTTCTAATTTTCTTTTATTGAAATTTGGGATGTTACAAATCTTCCCCAGACCGACGAACCTGGACCTGTCCTCTAGTAGCTTTTGTTCGTACATCTTGAGGGTGTGCTCGAGAACGGAAGGGTCATTCGTGTAGACCACGTTCACCTTGGTCGTCCCATGGGGAACGACGCTCCTCTTTAGCGTAAACAGGCCGCCGTCGGCCATGGCAGCGCTGAAGCACGTCGAACTGATCGGAGGGATTGAGGGGGAGGGAGGGAGAGCAACTGCAAACAATGGGGTTTTTTGGAACTTGCCGAAATGCAGGGGAGAACGAACCGCCAGGGGTTGTTTAGTGGGGACAGATGGGAATAATACTGCGATGAGGTTGAGGAATTAACTCCAACCGCCATTTAAATCTAGTACTCCCTATAGTCAGTTGATAGGAAATGGACGGGCAAGATTGATTCTAGGGAGGCGAACCCCAGTATTTTCCCAATTTATTTGAGTTGTAATATAACCATCGTTAATACTTGAATTGAAAAATATTTACAAAATTAATTTATTATATACTACATGATGAGATAATCCAACAAACCATGGAAATGCATGGCCATCCAACCATGTCACCCTCTTGTGAAAATTGTATAGGTGGTAGTGTGCGCAATACACGCGGTAGCCACTTCACAAATACATCCTTTTAATTTTGCCCCCCTTAATTCGGCCAATAAAAATGAAAAGACTTTATGTGGAAAACCAAAAAAACTGTATTTGGCAAAGTATAGTCGAAAATAAGAAGTTTTTCATTGATCTCTTAAAAAAGGGGTCATGATTCGAAAGTTCGCCATGCATGGTTCTTGCGGTAACCAAGCTAGCTCACCCATGTGGCAAGAAGCGAATCAATGTCCAACATGCATGGTTCCAAAAATATATATTTACAGAATGATTCTGCTTCTCAAGAATATTTGCATGCCATCATGTTTGTTATTTTTCCTAGATAAAAGTAGTAATTGGTGACTTCGTGATTGCCTTGCTTGCTGATTTCAATAAGTTTGAACCTCATTTTGGCTTTATTTCAAATTTAGGCAAAAACTTCTTGGCAATCGACTTTGTGAGCTACTATACTTGGATGCAACCCACATTTTCGTTGGCTAATGTTTTCTGATTCCACAACAATAGGGCACATCCCTATATCATCCCAAATTTTGAATTCTTTTTAGTTTGGTTGATGACCACCATTCATATCCGAACTTAATTAATTGGAGTACACATGATGGTTTCATGGTAAGCTAGTTTGACAAATTAGCCTTCGAAATGGCGATTCGCCTACCATGCATGCATGTTTGGCCTACCCGTGAAATTTTGATTTGTGGTATTGTGCACACACGTACTGCACATGATAGCGAATAAACAAAACACATATTCGGACCCCTTTGGCCAGCAAGGGCATGTTTGGTTCCTAGCCACAATTTGTCAAGAAGCCAAAATTTGGCAGCCATGCATATAGTTTATTTGGCATGTGTTTGTTTGGCTTATCACACTTCATTGCATGTATATATGGTCCATTTGTCATAGACTCAACTTTTTTTTACAAAGTTTTGACAAAGTTTGGCTTTAATATTTTAAGCCACAATTTGGTGGCTAGCCATACTAGCTTTTTTTTTGGCTAACCACACTTTGGCTTTGGAAAAATGTGGCTACCAAACATGGGTCCTAATAAAAAGAAAACAACACACTAATGTGTGGTAAACCAAAAATCCCTACTTTGCAAAGTTGCATATGTGCAAAAGGGGGGCAATGCATGCATTATTCAGAAGTTGATTGTGGTTTTCGTAGTGTAACCAATTAATTAAGCTTACATATGGGAAGAGGCTAGCGAGGCGAACTCAAGCAGCTATGGTTCCAATGTTGTCAAGTTTGAAGTGGACACTGCATGAAGCTTGCTCAAATTAATGGGTAGAAAGCCAAAAGCAGTCCATATTTATTCTATATGTGTGTGAATAATAACTCTTCACCCCAAACCTCTATGTATGATAGGGTTTTATATTTTTTACTTGTTAGTAGTAAGTACATGTCATGTGATGGCTCCATGCACATGTTTCACAACTTTTTTCTGATTTGTTTCTACCTCATTTGGTTGGTTTCAAATTTGCTCAAACTTCCTATGCGCGCTATGTTGTACTATTGGGACCCATGTTTGGGCTTAGTTTGTGGTACCACACTTGCAGGGTACCTCCAAGTATTTTATTCCCAAAAATTATGAATTCTAATTAAATGGTGAACTATAAACTGATCATCTAAAGTTGGAAAATAAAATCCATATATAGCTACACATCTAGATATGTGTATAAGGTAGACAAACTGCATTGCCACACATGCCTTATATAAGTTTGTTTTTTCTAGCGGAGTGGATTCCCTAATCACCCCACGGTTGTGACATTGTCAATGTTGTCATGATAAATAACATTGCGAGACTTTCCATCTTATTCTTTTTTGTAGAAATGATTGTCCCATTATGGCAAACGTCCCCATTCGTTTTTCAAATTAAGTAAACGTTATAGGATGAAAATTCATTGAAGTGACAAATTTTCTAGATTTCTAACTATTTTAGCTCATTCAAACAAGTTTGCAATAGGCCGACCTGTTGTCCAGTGACAATTTTAGAGTACAATTTGATCAACATCACAAAAAAGTGCTTTTAAGGCTCGTAAGTAGTATCATACATGCCATGTTGGCAAAAATCTAATGTGTCACATCAATTATGAGGTGAGATATGAGAGTAGTATTATAACACATAAACCTAGAAAACTTAGAAAACTTCATGACAAATACATCATGTACACACATTTGCATTGAGATTCTACAAAACTTTAAATATGACATAAGTATGAACCATATTATGATACTATGCATTGTGGAGGTAGTATCACAAACTAGTAGTGTATGATACTACGTACTACGTACTTCCCATTGTGACTAGTCTTAATCACTCTGACCTCGCCGTCTCGCCGTCTTACTATAGTACATACTACACCCCCACTCCGTCTCTCATACATCGCCCCACTCGTTTCCCACTCCGTCTCTCATACAGCGGCTGCGCCTGTAGATATCTTCGAGGATCTGGGCGATTTTGACCCGCTTTTCGGCGCTCGCCGTTTCAAGGTGAAGACCCCAATCTTAGCATGCATGTTGGACCAATTAGGAGTACAAAATTATGTTCTAAATGTTGCTCAAACTTTCCATACAACTAATATATAACTTATACTACGTAGGTTACACCATCGAAATAGGTATGACCAGTTGAGAAATGGGAACAATAACTTGGAACCTTTCTTACTATCGAGTGGGACGTGTGATATTGGTGTGACCCTGCTTTTTTCTTCTTCTACATAATGGCTACATGATGGTTCTAGAAAGAAGTGTATGCTGTTGTGGTATCTCTTGACGCGAATCCCTCTAATCACAAGCGTTAGATTTTGGAAACCAACGGTTAGTACTGCTGTTACATCTCTAGTTCAAAACTGGTGCATTTTGTATGTTGTTGTAGTAGTCTAGTAGATAGATTCAGATGCATGGTCAGGAGTGCAAACATTTCGCAACTAGTTGATCCCTCATCTTATTGTCGGATGTCACATTTCGAGTTTGTAAAAAAATGTAAATTCAAATCATAGTCACGGGTTATGTTGTATCTTTCGCACATCTAAACATTTGTTTCAAAAGGTGACCATATGTGAGCTGTGGAAAAAAGAAAAGACCAAAGTGAATAATATTCCTTAACTATTCACATATCATTTGTCTTTTTTGTGCAAGCTAGAATTTTTTTTACATACTCATCTGTGACCTGTGGAGCAATACACAACATAATATGTGTCCCAGTTTTGTTTTTCTTCATATTTTTTAAAAGTGCAGAAGTGTGATATCCGATAATAGGATGCGAGTGCAACTAGTTGCAAATGAGATGCTAATGCATGCTGATATGATACTACCTCTGTCCATAAATAGATGTATGTCTTTTGTCGTGGCCCCATCCTACTTCTGCATTTTCTTTACGGCCATTTTTGAGTAGTTGCGACCTGGACGTGATCGGACTAGTCGATACTCGATAGTAGTCTTTTTTGGCATTTGCCGCGGATATCTATGTTTCATTCAATGGAAGGAGCTTGATAAATTGTGGCGTCAGCTAGGGTTCTCTAATGGAGTAGTACTAGTATTTGCTTAACGGATGAGAGAGTAGTAGTACTAGCTAACGGATAGATTATATCTGGAGAAACTGACATGGCCATTGATATGACAAGACTATACCCGGATTCGGACGCATTGTAGTGACTCCATCAATGTTCCGCTATGATGGTCTATTTTACTGCTACACCAGATTGTCGACGCAGAGGATTCCTTGGCTTCCGCGCAAGACCCTTCCCAAAGAAGGCATCTGCTCTGGCCCGTTGATTCTATGTGGACGGTTCCAGATTGCTTTATGTGTTTTTGTACAGTATCAGATACTAGGTTTTCCTTCCCTCCATATTAGGGGTTGTTTGGTTTAGGGGATAGGTTTATGGGATGAGAGTATCCCCAACCACCTGGCTAGGATAGCCAATTTTTGTTGTTTGGTTGTGTAGGAATTGAGTGTAGGACGAGAGGTGGGTAGTGGTATAGATTTTTTTTTGTTTGCTCGAAATGTTAGGGGTGGCTATAAGATGGTGAGATTATCTCTACACACATCAAATATACCACACCTCCTATTTTTATAGCCCAAAAAAATACATAACCGGTGGTATGTGAATTGATCTGGGTAAAAATATTACACAACCGTACAAATATTCAAATCCTATAGTCAAATCCTACATAACTCCTATAGTCAAATCCTACATAACTCCTATACAAATTGTACGAATCAAAGGATATGATTTTCCCCCTATATAGCTTGTTTGATTTGAAGAATTGAATCCTCCAAAATTTCTATGTATTGTTTTCTTATACTAGTACAACCCTATAGGATTTCTAATAAGAGGTTAGACCTCTTGGAAAAATTCATATGCATCTGTGACAACTATGCTATGCACTCTCAATCTCTATAGAAATTTCCTTTGTCTTTCCGATGATACCATCACACACCTAGCTCTACCAATTCATGTAGATTTCTTTCCCGTAGGATTCAAGGAGGCATATGTCATAGCGATTCTCCATTATTCTATCATATGAATCTAACATGCCCTCTCAGTTTGAGTGATGCAAAGTGGCCACTATAAGATTTATTTAGTCAGATTAATTGGTCATGCATACACTAGTTGTTTTCTATCTTTCCTACACATGTCAATTAGCGAAATTTATAAGTAAAATCCTAAAATTCAAATAAATTGCTGAAAATTGGAAATAATATTACAGTTGTAGCAAATTACTAAATCGATCCAGAAATTATGTACATGGCTTCAGTAGTCCGTAAATGATGTCCTTGGAGTAGTTTGTGAGTTAAAGAACGTCCATTTCGTCAAACTGACATGGCCTTTGATTTGACAAGAGAACACTAATATTTTGTACCTGAATCAGAGTGGTAAAGGCGTACAGCTCGATCAATGCAATGGTATGATGGCTATGCAGCTATACCTATATAGGAGTAGACTACTAGTAGACTTTGGGACACAGAGATTTGGCTTCCGCGGCCGACCCCGAACAAGATTCTTTTACATTGCCCATCTTTTCACTGACATTGAATCGCTGAAACTTGGGGTCCGCCTGTGGCAGGACCAGCCTGTCAATGGCCCAAAGTCTTATGTGCTCCCGCCCTTTGATTTTGGATGGACGGACAAGATTGCCCAGTCCCATCCCTGTCCTGTTCGTTCCAGTTTTCATCCTCCTCCCCGGGGAACCCTCCCCGGAGAGCTCTACACCGACCCCTTCTATCCCCACCTGCTTGTCCCTTCCTTCTTCCTCCAGCGATTCATCCATCGTTCAACAAGTTGTCTAAGAAGAACATGAAGAAGTGTAAGAAGAGGAAGGAGGCGTTGTTGTCTGAGACTAAATCCGCGGTGAAATCCATCCCGCTGAAAGTCCTGCAAACTCCGACTTTGAAAGTGTACCAGCGGCGCCGGCGGACAGGCATGTCTGCGCTTCCATCGCAAGCTCAGTCTGCGCTTCCATCGCAAGCTCAGTCTGCTTCGGGCTTGTTGGGTCAGGGCAGAGTAATCCAGCAAGAGTCCTGGTAGGTTTTTATCGCCATGTGCTTTCTTTGCCCCCATGAACGCAGATTACAGCAAGGCAAACAGATCCAACTATTTTTTTACCCGGGAGAACCAGCTATTTGACCGTCTTTCTTCCAGGGCCGCCCGTTCAAGTGTCGCCCTTCCTACCGATGCCGAGAAATCGACCGTGTTTCGCCAAGATGGTGGGTACGAAGCTCCCCGGTATGTTTCCATCGCCATGCCGAAGTTTCTCTGCCTTCTGGCTGGCTAGCGGATCAAACAATTTAACCGTCTTTCTTCCATGGCGGCTGGTTTCAGCGCCATTCCTACCCAAGTTGAGAAATCGCTCGTTTCTCGCCAACCTGGTGGGTACGAAGCTCCTGGGTATGTTTCCATCGCCATGCCGGATTTTCGTTGAGTCCTTGCTGGCAGGCGGTGCCAACTAAACCGGCTATCATCTTCCAGGGCCGACGGTTCCAGGCTCGTGCTTTCTACCGCAGGATCCACTTCGTACTTAGCTATCGAGGACCCGTTGTTTGATGAGCACTTGTTAGCTCTCAAGAGCATTAATAATGTATGCACTATATAATATATATCCATTGCTTTTTTTTCTTCCTCTTCATCTCCGTACTGCATGAGGGCTTCTTTAATTCGTAGGACTTCTATAAGAATTGTGTAGCATTTAGATCCTATGGTTTTTTTTCCTACATTAGTTGTTTGATTTATAGAAATATATCCTATGTTTGTTCCTTTTTTCGAAATGGGGGACATATCACAGCCTCTGCATCAAAATGATGTATATGGCTGCTTTATTGCTTTCTTCAGTTCATACACAAATTATGACAACTTCTCACGGATCAGCTAGAGTCGACACAAAGATCCACCAACGAAACATAGAAAACAGCGGGTGCCAAAAAGGCAAAAACACATCAGTAAGTAATTCTATGAGGAAACTGCCAGCCACCCTGGCTGTAAAAATCCCGTGCGGCTGTCTCTAGTCAGTTGCACCCAGACTCCATGATATCCTGCTGATCCTCGGGCTGGAGATAAGAAACATACGGATCTAGTGAATAATCATAGGGATAACCTGCAAGAAGGGATGAGATTTGGGTTTATTAAACTCGACTTCATTTTGTACATTCCAAATAGCCCATAAAATAGCGCATACACCCTCTGTAATGTATACAAAATCCTATGCTTTTCCTAATCTTATGATTTTCATATCCTGTGAATGAAAAAGGATCCCTGATTCGTTCCTGGTGAATTTTTCCATGCAGGAAGGGATTATGAGATTAAAGGGCCACAACACCACCCTTCAGAACAGAAACCTCAAACTCTTGCATAGGTTTGGTATCATGAATGCAGAATCAGAGACGAATGCCCAGTCTCCGGGAGAGGAGCAGCCAGTGCGCGTGTGTGCATCTTCGGCCGTGTATGTTTCCATTGCCGTGCCGCAGTTTCATCGCCTCCTTGCTGGCTGCCAGATCCAACTACTTAAATGTCTTTCTTCCAGGGATGGCGGTTCCATCGTTGAAGAGGTTCCTATGGACAAGGACTTTGCAGCTCTCAGGCATATTGAAGAGGTTGGCACTCCATTTGTTTATTTCTCCCCCCTCATCTGCACTCTGCATACTTCATTGCTGTTGAATTTGCAATGCAGGATGTGATAACACGATTCTCCGCGAAACTGGACCAGATCAAGGGCCACAACATCATCCTTCATAAGAAAATCCGCCACCTCGTGGGCAGGTGCATTTTAAATCGTGCCATATCGAAGGAGAATGCCCGTTCCATGCAATCTTCTTTTGATAAACGGTACTCAGACGTTCTCGCGGAGTGTGAGAAGTTGAAGAAGGAAGTCGAGGAACTACGCGCCCAGCCACCGATGAGTGTGGTCACTGACAAGGCTGGTCAGTGTGATTGCAACTGTGACTGTGAAAGTTTTCAACAGGAAGTGGAGTTGCATGCTGAACATGCGCAATATTTCGAGACGAAGTACTTGAAAGTTCGCACAGAGTGCGATAAGTTGAAGAAGGAAGTCGAGTGTCTCCGCTCCCAGCAGCCAACTATTGCGACATCAGGAGACCAGGGTGTGCTAATTGCAGCCAGAATTTTGGAATCGATGAAAAGTTGAATTTGGCTTTGTTGTGCAATATAGCAAGACCTGTTCCTCCTCTGCCTTCGTCTTTTGGCATAATTGCTTTGTCTTCAGTATTGACTCCTGAATGCTTCGTATATTTCTGACTGTTTCTGAATTATGTACAACTTTTGTAATATTGGTCAAACTAGTTTTGACCAGGGTTTGTGTAGGGTGGTTGAATTTTTTTGGTTGGTCCAAATTGTGTTGTGTGGTCCAAATGTGATGTATCATCACACCACCATGTGCCCCGCCACCCCCAGGTTTTGGTAATGCCATTCTGATACATGCTTCATAGAAGGAACATACATTTTTTCCGTTAGGGCATGACAATTTTGAAAAATTCAAACAAAAATGGGAAGAGAGAATGGTAACATCATTTTCCATGTGATGCCCCTGTGCCAAATTTTGGTTCATTTTAAGAATGTAAGGTGACAAATTACTCGAGGAAGCTAGTTGGAGTAGACGGGCATGACCGGATTGGCATAGGGGATTTATTTTTTGAAGGATGTTATTTTTCATGGACAATATCTGACACAAACAATAAAATGTTAAGGTCTCATATTATTCTGAATGATTGTGAATTACTTATGACGTTTGGAAGTATTGGTATACGTGAGAATCGAGTACATGCACGACTTCACGCGTCCACAACTAATCGGCCTCATCGTCTCTCGCGTCCACAACTAATGCCATTCTGATACAGAGAGTCAGAGGCTATAAAATAATCGGCCTCATCGTCTCTCGCGAGCTCGTCCTCTCCCCTCCCATCAACTCACCGCACCTCCGAGGCATCGACTTCCTCGTTTCCAACCGCAGCAGCATGAAGACAGGTCTTGCGTACGAGGCGGAGCAATCGGCGGCCGCTCGCGCAGAGGATGCCTCTGCGGTAGTGGCCGTCGCGGCGGGTGAGGCTTCACCGGGTACCCAGGCCGCTCGTCTCCTCTGCTTGTCTGATTCTTCGACCTCGGTCGAAACGGGCGTCCTGGCCGTCGAGGAGAAGGTGGATAGCAACGCCGTTGCTCCCGCCGAAGATCTGCAAGGCGTTGCAGGCCACCACGGCGAGGTCTTCCTCGACCCGGTGCTGGACGCGGACCTCGACCCCTTCGACGATTTCGGCCCAAACGTTCAGTTCCAGGAGGATGTCGAGGGTGACGACGAGGAGGTACTGCTCTTTTACCGAAACTGTCCCGATCCTTTTTGTGTCATATTACTGTTCACGTGGTTTGCACGAACCTGGTTCTTGATTGATTTGATCTCCTACCTTGTTCTTGTAGACGTACTTGATTCTACGGTTCGTACGGTCAGATTCTAGTTTAATTTCGACTAATCTGCCATGTAGTTGGCTTGATTTGTCATATAATTAATTTATGTGTTCATACTTAGTGGACTTGCAATTGTTGTGGCTTATGTTCATTGCTGTTCATAGGGTTTTCTCGTGATTTAGTATGATTTCTTCTGCCATTTACTTGTTCTACACATTTAATTTTAGGGTTTCTAAGGTTTGCTTATGATAGTGCAGTATTTATTCGATCTGTCATTAAGCACCTGATTATTATGTACTTTATAATTCACAGGAATATTCTGATGACATGGACGACAACAAGGAGCGCAGGGACCAGAAGAGCCGCTACGTTCTGAAGCGGCTGAAGGGTGGTGAAATTCGTTTCCGCAAGCGCGGGGAGCTATTTTGCCCATTCTGTGGCAAAATCCTCCAGAAGGACATCCGCAGCCTGATCCAGCATGCGACGGGTGTAGGCCTAAGTACATCGGGGAAGCACCGCCCTGCAACCAAGGCCAAGCACGCAGCATATGGCCTCTTCCTCCAGAATTACGTCTTGCCTGGCTTGTTCCCAGTCAACGCCCCTGCTGCTGGCCCTCATGCTCCTGGTCCTGTTTAAAGTTCATATGTGTAATCTTATTCCCTTTGGAAGTTCAGTATTAAACTCTACTAGTACAACCGTGGTGGTCTTGTGATGGTAGTACTCTTTTGATGCATTTGTGATGTAGTAGTACTAGTATTTTTTTTTGAAATGGTATAGTACTACTAGTATCTAAGAAAAGTACTCCCTTCGATTCACATTCATTTTACACCAAGAAATATGGATCGGAGTGAGGGAGTAAATTAAACATGGCATCTCGTGCATGAAGCTTGACATATCGATCAGGTTGGCTAGAATGGCAATACAATGCTGCTCATTAGGCAAATGCATGCCATGTAAAGAAGTCTATACTGACATAAAAAAAGACTACATTGGGGATTAGAGTCAATTGGGGCATCTACAATACAGAAAATCTTGCTTGTAGCTGATTTTGGCTAAGAGGGTTTTACTCACATTACACGTGCCACTTTCCTTGTCTGCAAAACAAGTTCCAATAAAGGAAGAGGAAAGAAAAGGACATTGTGGGCGAGATTGAACACCTTTTTTATGTGTTAAGCTGAGGCCTCGTTAAGCTGAGGATTTCGACTTAGGCCTAACAGCTCAGCACACCCACAAATAAATCTCCTTGCGCGCACCACTGTCAGCAAAAATAACAGAATTAGCACGCAAGATTAAGAACGAAGTGAATTTAATTAACTTGGTTAGCTTTTCAAGCAATATATTCAGAGAAAGAGCACACATGTTCGGCTCGAAATAATCGTAAGAGAAGAACAATAAATCTAAGGCACCCCACTTCATCGGAAGAAGGGGCGCGACAACGCATGGATTCATATATACCTTGAGTCGACGCTGGCTCATAGAAGGGCGGCCGCGCCTCGAGGATGCCGGCGACGTCTCCACCTCGGTATCACATGTGACTGCTTCTCGACGGGCGGTGCGCCGCGCCATGTAGAAGATCTATCAAAAAAGGAGAGCCCGATGACGCTACTGACGCCTCAACCTTGATAGCACCGGCCTGTTGCTCCGCACTGAGATGCGCCACATGCAAGATTTAGCGGATGCGCCAATTTAAGAGATATGTCATGATCGTTGTAACAAATTTCACCGTGATGATGATTTGATCCTGCACTCGGCCTTGAACACAAGTACTAGTACAGTCTCACAATTTTTTTTATCATTATACTTTGCGAGATTTAGCGGATGCACCAATTTTAGAGATATGTCATGATCGTTGTAACGAATTTCAACGTGATGATGATTTGATCCTGCACTCGGCCTTGAACAGAAGTACTACTACTGTCTCACAAATTCTTTATCATTATACTTTGCGAGATTTAGCGGATGCGCCAAATTCAGAGATAGATCATGATCATGGTAACACACTTTTCAATGTAATGATGATTTGATGTTGCACTCGACCTTGAACATAAGTCCTAGTACGGTCTCACAATTTTGTATCATTATACTTTGCAAGTTTTAGCGGATGCGCCCATTTTCAGAGGTAGATCATGATCATGGTAACAAATTTTAAACGTGATGATGATTTGATGTTGCACTCGACCATGAACAGAAGTACTACTACTGTCTCACAATTTCTTTATCATTATAGTTTGCCAGATTTAGCGGATGCGCCAAATTTAGAGATAGATCATGATCATGGTAACAAATTTTCAACGTGATGATGATTTGATGTTGCACTCGGGCTTGAACAGAAGTACTAGTACGGTCACTAATTTTTTTAGCATTATACTTTGCAACGAATGCACCAATTTCAGGTGCATGTCACCAGATCTGTGTCCGATGATGATCATGGTAGTAACCGATGTTCAACTTGATGATGATTTGATTTTACAGTCGGCCTTGAACAGAGGTACTAGTACGGTCTCACAATTTTTTATCATTATACTTGTACCTTAGCGAAATTCAAAATCTCATAGCGGCAAAACTTCCCGCCCACAAAATACAAAAATTTCACACGCTTCCAAATTCCGATTCTACCCCTGTGGAGATGACAGCAAAGTCGGTTGGTGGGGGGGTCTGGCCGTCATTTTTTGGATCACCACCTCCCTAGCCCCGGATACCCTCCCAAAAAAATTCATTTCCCTCAGTCTCTCATCTGAGACCACCCACCGGAACTTCTCAAGTCCCTCTCTCTACCACCTCCACGACCACCGCACCGGAACATCCCCGCCGGACTTCCCTGGCCTACCCGAGCCCTCGCGATCCTCGTCATCCGGCTGCCTGCCGGAGCCGCTTCATCGACGCCGTCATCAACCGGACCGGATCATCCCCGCCGAACCTCGAAACCATATGCTCATCCAGCAGTCTACCGCAGTCGCTTCAGCTGCGGTATCGTCCACCCCGCCGGAGCCGCTTCGCCGGATCCGTCGTCCACCGCATCGGATCTTGCTCACCGACACCGCTGTGCATGAACCGGATCTGCTTCACCGGCGCCGTGCATGATCTAAACTCTTCTACTGTCGCTTTTCTATTGCTTGCCTGCAAGTTCTTGTTTAATCTTGGGGGAACCTGTTTGTGCTAACGACGCGCCGTTACGTTTTTGCAGATGAGATGAGTAATCATGAAGTGTAATGGCCGTCTCTCCAACCCCAAGTAGCACATGTAGCGTACTTCATCACCGGATCTATCAACCCCAGGAAGATCTGCTGTGACTCCCACAGAGTGCTTCTCCTAATGTAAGTCCCTTGTTTTAGCGCCATGTTCTGGGTTCAGATGCTTGTTTGTCTGAAGCTCTTTTAGTTCATTCCTAGCTATGACCGTAACACGTTGCTATTTTCTACTTCATTGCTAACTTTAAGCGATTGAACATTTTGGTTTGCATTCCCTGCTCTGTAGATGTAGCCATCATAACTTCTATCTTGCTCAGTCGTTGTTACAAAAATTATACTGTAGGTATTATAGTAACATCCTGCTATTATTTAGTTCATGGCCAATTTTAAGTAATTGCACATGTTGGTTCGCATTCCCTGCTCTATAGCTTTTGGCATCGTAACTTCTATATTTGGTTTACATTCCCTGCTCTGTAGATCTAGCCATCATAACTTTATCTTGCTCAGTCGTTGTTACAAAAATTATGGCCTGCTACTATGTTGTTTGTGCCAATTTTTTACTCCATGAACATGTTGGCTTGCATTCCCTGTACTACAGGTGATGCCATTGTTTTGTATCTAGTTCATTGTAAGCTAACAAAGTAAGGACTTAGTTTGGCATGCTATCACTCTGCTATCTAGCCTGTAGTACAAATAAACTTGTCATACTACTAGATAATAATTTTGCGTGCCATCTTGTTCTTCAAAAGCTGCATTATTGACTTGTTTCTCTGACTTGGCATGACGCTCACATATGGAAAGCTGAACATATTGGTTTGCATTCCCTCTTATACAAGTTCACAGGTGATCCCACTATATTCTGTATCTGGTCCATCCTAAGCTCCAGCATTAACTATCCTCCATGTGTTGCTCATTACAAGTTTATATCCCGAAACATCTTGATTTGCATCCCCTTCACTATAAGTTCAGGAGTATTATTTAGTTCACGGCCAAAATGAAGTAATTGCACTTGGCACATGTTGGTTCACATTCCCTCCTCTTTAGCTTTTGCCATCGTAACTTCTATTTTTGGTTTACATTCCCTGCTCTGTAGATGTAGCCATCATAACTTCATCTTGCTCAGTCGTTGTTACAAAATTTATAGCCTGCTACTATGTTGTTCATGCCAATTTTGTACTCCCTGAACATGTTGGTTTGCATGGGACTCGACAGTAGTAAGTCTGCTGTTTCATTCTAACATGCTCTGTTATATTGGTTGTTGGTATGCGGCATGCACTCTTTGTTTGCTTATTGTGCGCATTACAATGATCTTGTTATAACGACGAAATGATGAGTTCCAAATTCTTTGGCAAACAATATTGTAGTGTCTTTGCCTTTCCATTGTTGTTGTCTTAACTTGTAATGTCTTTGTTTCAGATATAGGTGCTGCATGGACAACTTAAAAGATTGCCGGATCGCTTCATTGTATTGCTAGGTTTAATTACCATTCAATTTCTCTGGGTTCTGTAATATTTTTTCAATGCCTTGCAGCTGATGTAATATTTAGTTAGTTTTTATAGTTCTTTCGCGCATTTTTTCTTTGGTGCTTGTGGTAAGTGAGGCTATCCGACAGAAATCAACTAAATCACGAATTCCCATCCCTTAAACGGCCCAATTAAGCGAAATCACATATGTGCCTGCCCGCAAAATCCTAAAGCGCATATTATGCCGGCATATAAACAGCAACTAAACGGGCTGGCCCACTTACTTCTTGGGCCAGCCCATTTGATTTCCGGACCCCACACACTAATTGGGCTGGCCCACTTGCTTTAAGGTGGACCCCACCAACTACGGCCGGCCCACTAATTAGTTGGGCCAGCCCATTTGCTTTTTGGAGGACCCCACATGAATGGGCGGCCCTTTAAGAGGAAAGTGGGACCCTGTGTTTTTGGCCCGGCCCACTATCTTGTTGGGCCGGCCACTTGCTATATGGTGGACCCCACATACTAGTTGGGCCGCCCTTTAACAGGAAAGTGGGGCCCACCTCTTGGGCCGGCCCACTATCTTGTTGGGCCGCCCACTTGCTCTATGGTGGTCCCACATGGTAAATGGCCCTTTAAGTGGAAGGTGGGACCCACTGTGTTTTTGGCCCGGCCCACTATTTTGTTGGGCCGGCCCACTTTCATATGGTGGACCCCACATACCAAATGGGCGGCCCATTAACAGAATGTGGGACCCCTGTGTTTTGGCCCGACCCACTATCTTGGTGGGCAGCCCACTGCTATATGGTGGGCCCCATATACTAAATGGGGCCCTTTAACAGGAAAGTGGGACCCACTGTGTTTTTGGCCGGCCCACTATCTTGTTGGGCGGCCCACTTGCTATATGGTGGACCCCACAAACTAAATGGGCCGATCCTTTAACTGGAAAGTGGGACCCACCTGTGTTTTTGGCCCGGCCCACTAGCTTGTTGGGCCGCCCACTTGCTATACGGTGGACCCACACACTAAATGGGCCGGCCTTTTAACAGGATAGTGGGACCCACCTGTGTTTTTGGCCCGACCCACTTGCTTCTTGGGCCGGCCCAGTTGCTGTAAGGTGGACCCCACATGTTAAATGGGCCGGCCCATTTAAGTTTTGACCAGTCAACCTTAGAGGTTAGGCCCGGCCCACGTAACTAATGGACCAGCCCAGCTATATAGTTGACCGGTCAAACTATGTCATCTGGCCCGGCCCGCTTAAGACGTGGCAGGCCTCGTGTGGGCCTACCATCTACCACGGGGTTTCCGGTTAACGCCGTTAACTGGCAGTTAACGGCGTCTGCCACGTGTCAGTTTGCATGACGTCAGCAGTCAACGGGCTCCCGAAAACACTTCCGCAACGGTCCGATTTTCCGTGGCGGAAGGGCGCCCAAGCGCGACGGACCGAAAAAATCGTCGTTGGACTTTGCCTGACGCAGTTTCGACAACAGAACCCATATCGTCGGGTTAGGCCCATAGGCGACGAAAAATACCCCTTAGTTGACGATTTTGGGACGTTGTCTATCAGAACTTTTCTTGTAGTGTATGGTTGTAAAAAATTTCATGTTACTAAAACACCTCTCTATGTGCTGAAATTTTTGAAGCTACACTTGTTTTATCTTCCTATGCTTGTTACTTTGCTCTTCATGAACTTGTTTATTTACAAGATTCCTATGCATAGGAAGCATGTTAGACTTAAATGTGTTTTGAATTTGCCTCTTGATGCTCTCTTTTGCTTCAACTTCTATTTCTTGCGAGTGCATCATTAAAACTGCTGAGCCCATCTTAATGGCTATAAAGAAAGAACTTCTTGGGAGATAACCCATGTGTTTTTTTACTACAGTACTTTGTTTTATATTTGAGTCTTGGAAGTTGTTTACTACTGTAGCAACCTCTCCTTATCATGTTTTTGTGCCAAGTAAAGTTTCTATGTCAAAGTTGATGTTATATTTGGGATCACTGCGCAGAAACAGCATTGCTGTCTGTCACGAATTCTGGCACAAGTCTCTGTAGAAAATTCGAAAAAATCTGCCAATTTACGAGCGTGATCCTCAGATATGTACGCAACTTTCATTAGTTTTGAGTTTTTCCATTTGAGCAAGTCTGGTGCCATCTTTAAATTCGTCTTTACGGACTGTTCTGTTTTGACAGATTCTGCCTTTTATTTCGCATTGCCTCTTTTGCTATGTTGGATTTATTTCTTTGATCCATTAATGTCCAGTAGCTTTATGCAATGTCCAGAAGTGAAAAGAATGTTTGTGTCACCTCTGAACATGTGAATTTTTGATTATGCACTAACCCTCTAATGAGTTTGCTTGAAGTTTGGTGTGAAGGAAGTTTTCAAGGGTCAAGAGAGGAGAATGATATACTATGATCAAGAGGAGTGAAAGCTCTAAGCTTGGGGATGCCCGGTGGTTCATCCCTGCATATTTCAAGAAGACTCAAGCATCTAAGCTTGGGGATGCCCAAGGCATCTCCTTCTTCATCGACAAAGTATCAGGTTCCTTCTCTTGAAACTATATTTTTATTCGGTCACATCTTATGCACTTTATTTGGAGCGTCTGTGTGTGTTTTTATTTTTGTTTTGTTATCTTAGTTCTCTTAATAAGTTCATCCTTGTGTGGGAGAGAGACACGCTCCGCTGGTTCGTATGAACACATGTGTTCTTAGCTCATAATATTCATGGCGAAGTTTCTTCTTCGTTAAATTGTTATATGGTTGGAATTGGAAAATGCTACATGTAGTAATTCTAAAATGTCTTGGATAATGTGATACTTGGCAATTGTTGTGCTCATGTTTAAGCTCTTTCATCATATGCTTTGCACCCATTAATGAAGAAATACATAGAGCTTGCTAAAATTTGATTTGCATATTTGGTCTCTCTAAGGTCTAGATAATATCTAGTATTGAGTTTTGAACAACAAGGAAGACGGTGTAGAGTCTTATAATGTTTAAAATATGTCTTTTATGTGAGTTTTGCTGCACTTGTTCATCCTTGAGTTTGCTTCAAATAACCTTGCTAGCCTAAACCTTGTATCGAGAGGGAATACTTCTCATGCATCCAAAATCCTTGAGCCAACTACTATGCCATTTGTGTCCACCATACCTACCTACTACATGGTATTTCTCCGCCATTCCAAAGTAAATTGCTTGAGTGCTACCTTTAAAATTTCATCATTCACCTTTGCAATATATAGCTCATGGGACAAAATAGCCTTAAAAACTATCGTAGTATTGAATATGTACTTATGCACTTTATATTTTATTAAGTTGCTTGTTGTGCGATAACCATGCTTCTGGGGAACGCCATCAACTATTGTTGAATATCATGTGAGTTGCTATGCATGTCCGTCTTGTCTGAAGGATCTATCATTTTAGTGGTTGGAGCATGCAAAATTGTTAGAGAAGAACATTGGGCCGCTAACTAAAGCCATGAATCATGGTGGAAGTTTCAGTTTGGACATATATCCTCAATCTCATATGAGAATAATAATCATTGCTACATGCTTATGCATTTAAGAGGAGTCCATTATCTGTTGTCCATGTTGTCCCGGTATGGATGTCTAAGTTGAGAATAATCAAAAGCGAGAAATCCAAAATGCGAGCTTTCTCCTTAGACCTTTGTACAGGCGGCATGGAGGTACCCCTTTGTGACACTTGGTTGAAACATGGCATGCAAAGATCCGGTAGTCCAAGCTAAGTAGGACAAGGTGCGGGCACTATTAGTACACTATGCATGAGGCTTGCAACTTGTAAGATATAATTTACATAACTCATATGCTTTATTACTACCATTGACAAAATTGTTTCATGTTTTCAAAATAAAAGCTCTAGCACAAATACAGCAATCGATGCTTTCCTCTTTGAAGGACCATTCTTTTACTTTTATTGTTGAGTCAGTTTACCTATCTCCCTCCACCTTAAGAAGCAAACACTTGTGTGAACTGTGCATTGATTCCTACATACTTGCATATTGCACTTGTTATATTACTTTATGTTGACAATATCCATGAGATATACATGTTACAAGTTGAAAGCAACCGCTGAAACTTAATCTTCCTTTGTGTTGCTTCAATACCTCTACTTTGATTTATTGCTTTATGAGTTAACTCTTATGCAAGACTTATTGATGCTTGTCTTGAAGTACTATTCATGAAAAGTCTTTGTCATATGATTCACTTGTTTACTCATGTCATTACTTTTGTTTTGATCGCTGCATTCATTACATATGTTTACAAATAGTATGATCAAGATTATGATGGCATGTTGCTGGCGTTCAGTTGACGTGGGAGATAGAAATCTTTGTGGTGTAACTTTCTTCAGTTCCCCGGCAACGGCGCCAGAAAAAGAGCTTGATGGCGTGTAACTCACACGTTCGTTGGGAACCCCAAGAGGAAGGTATGATGCGCACAGTAGCAAGTTTTCCCTCAGAAAGAAACCAAGGTTTAATCGAACCAGGAGCCAAGAAGCACGTTGAAGGTTGATGGTCGCGAAATGTGATGCGGCGCAACACCAGGGATTCCGGCGCCAACGCGGAACCTGCACAACACAACCCAAGTACTTTGTCCCAACGAAACAGTGAGGTTGTCAATCTCACCGGCTTGCTGTAACAAAGGATTAAGCGTATCGAGTGGAAGATGTTTGCAAAGAAAACAGTAAAACAAGTATTGCAGTAGATTGTATGCTATGTAAAGAATAGGACCGGGGTCCACAGTTCACTAGAGGTGTCTCTCCCATAAGATAAAGCATGTTGGGTGAACAAATTACAGTCGGGCAATTGACAAATAGAGAAAGGCATAACAATGCATATACATGATATGATAAATATAGTGAGATTTAATTGGGCATTACGACAAAGTACATAGACCGCCATCCAACTGCATCTATGCCTAAAAAGTCCACCTTCAGGTTATCATCCGAACCCCATTCAGTATTAAGTTGCTAAGCAACAGACAATTGCATTAAGTATGGTGCGTAATGTAATCAACAACTACATCCTTAGACATAGCATCAATGTTTTATCCCTAGTAGCAACAGCACATCCACAACCTTAGAACTTTCTGTCACTGTCCCAGATTTAATGGAGGCATGAACCCACTATCGAGCATAAATACTCCCTCTTGGAGTTAAGAGTAAAAACTTGGCCAGAGCCTCTACTAATAACGGAGAGCATGCAAGATCATAAACAACACATAAACAATAGATTGATAATCACCATAATCATAGTACTCTCTATCCATCGGATCCCGACAAACACAACATATAGTATTACAGATAGATGATCTTGATCATGTTAGGCAGCTCACAAGATCCAACAATGAAGCACAACAAGGAGAAGACGACCATCTAGCTACTGCTATGGACCCATGGTCCAGGGGTGAACTACTCACTCATCACTCCGGAGGCGACCATGGCGGTGTAGAGTCCTCCGGGAGATGAATCCCCTCTCCGGCAGGGTGCCGGAGGCGATCTCCTGAATCCCCCGAGATGGGATTCGCGGCGGCGGCGTCTCTGTAAGGTTTTCCGTATCGTGGCTCTCGTCTGGGGTTTCGCGACGGAGGCTTTAAGTAGGCGGAGGGTCAACGCGAGGGGCCACACGAGGGGCCGGGCTAGGTCGGCGCGGCCGGGGCCGGGCCGCGCCGCCCTACCCTCTGGCCGCCTCGTGGCCCCACTTCGTTATCTCTTCGGTCTTCTGGAAGCTTCGTGCAAAAATAGGACCCTGGGCGAAAGTTTCGTCCAATTCCGAGAATATTTCTTTACTAGGATTTCTGAAACCAAAAGCAGAAAACAGCAACTGGCTCTTCGGCATCTTGTTAATAGGTTAGTTCAGAAAATGCATAAATATGACATATAATGTGCATAAAACATGTAGGTATCATCAATAAAGTAGCATGGAACATAAGAAATTATCGATACGTTGGAGACGTATCAGCATCCCCAAGCTTAGTTCTGCTCGTCCCGAGCAGGTAAAACGATAACAAAGATAATTTCTGAAGTGACATGCCATCATAATCTTGATCATACTATTTGTAAACATATGTAATGAATGCAGCGATCAAAACAAAGGTAATGACATGAGTAAACAAGTGAATCATATGACAAAGACTTTTCATGAATAGTACTTCAAGACAAGCATCAATAAGTCTTGCATAAGAGTTAACTCATAAAGCAATAAATCAAAGTAAAGGTGTTGAAGCAACACAATGGAAGATTAAGTTTCAGCGGTTGCTTTCAACTTATAACATGTATATCTCATGGATATTGTCAACATAAAGTAATATAACAAGTGCAATATGCAAGTATGTAGGAATCAATGCACAGTTCACACAAGTGTTTGCTTCTTAGGTGGAGGGAGATAGGTAAACTGACTCAACAATAAAAGTAAAAGAATGGTCCTTCAAAAGGAAAGCATCGATTGCTGTATTTGTGCTAGAGCTTTTATTTTGGAAACATGAAACAATTTTGTCAACGGTAGTAATAAAGCATATGAGTTATGTAAATTATATCTTACAAGTTGCAAGCCTCATGCATAGTATACTAATAGTGCCCGCACCTCGTCCTACTTAGCTTGGACTACCGGATCTTTGCATGCCATGTTTCAACCAAGTGTCACAAAGGGGTACCTCCATGCCGCCTGTACAAAGGTCTAAGGAGAATGCTCGCATTTCGGATTTCTCGCTTTTGATTATTCTCAACTTAGACATCCATACCGGGACAACATGGACAACAGATAATGGACTCCTCTTAAATGCATAAGCATGTAGCAACAATTATTATTCTCATATGAGATTGAGGATATATGTCCAAAACTGAAACTTCAACCATGATTCATGGCTTTAGTTAGCGGCCCAATGTTCTTCTCTAACAATTTTGCATGCTCCAACCACTAAAATGATAGATCCTTCAGACAAGACGGACATGCATAGCAACTCACATGATATTCAACAATAGTTGATGGCGTTCCCCAGAAGCATGGTTATCGCACAACAAGCAACTTAATAAAAGATAAAGTGCATAAGTACATATTCAATACTACGATAGTTTTTAAGGCTATTTTGTCCCATGAGCTATATATTGCAAAGATGAATGATGGAATTTTAAAGGTAGCACTCAAGCAATTTACTTTGGAATGGCGGAGAAATACCATGTAGTAGGTAGGTATGGTGGACACAAATGGCATAGTAGTTGGCTCAAGGATTTTGGATGCATGAGAAGTATTCCCTCTCGATACAAGGTTTAGGCTAGCAAGGTTATTTGAAGCAAACTCAAGGATGAACAAGTGCAGCAAAACTCACATAAAAGACATATTGTAAACATTATAAGACTCTACACCGTCTTCCTTGTTGTTCAAAACTCAATACTAGATATTATCTAGACCTTAGAGAGACCAAATATGCAAATCAAATTTTAGCAAGCTCTATGTATTTCTTCATTAATAGGTGCAAAGCATATGATGCAAGAGCTTAAACATGAGCACAACAATTGCCAAGTATCACATTATCCAAGACATTTTAGAATTACTACATGTAGCATTTTCCAATTCCAACCATATAACAATTTAACGAAGAAGAAACTTCGCCTTGAACATTATGAGTAAAGCCTAAGGACACATGTGTCCATATGCAACAGCGGAGCGTGTCTCTCTCCCACAAAGTGAATGCTAGGATCCATTTTATTCAAACAAAAACAAAAACAAAAACAAACCGACGCTCCAAGTAAAGAACACAAGATGTGATTGAATAAAAATATAGTTTCAGGGGAGGAACCTGATGATGTTGTCGATGAAGAAGGGGATGCCTTGGGCATCCCCAAGCTTAGACGCTTGAGTCTTCTTAAAATATGCAGGGGTGAACCACGGGGGCATCCCCAAGCTTAGAGCTTTCACTCCTCTTGATCATAGTATATCATTCTCCTCTCTTGACCCTTGAAAACTTCCTTCACACCAAACTTCAAGCAAACTCATTAGAGGGTTAGTGCACAATTAATAATTCACACATTCAGAGGTGACACAATCATTATTTTCACTTCTGGACATTGCATAATGCTACTGGACATTAATGGATCAAAGAAATAAATCCAACATAGCAAAAGAGGCAATGCGAAATAAAAGGCAGAATCTGTCAAAAACAGAACAGTCCGTAAAGACGAATTTAAAGATGGCACCAGACTTGCTCAAATGGAAAAACTCAAAACTAATGAAAGTTGCGTACATATCTGAGGATCACGCTCGTAAATTGGCAGATTTTTTCGAATTTTCTACAGAGAACTGTGCCCAGATTCGTGACAGACAGCAATGCTGTTTCTGCGCAGCAATCCCAAATATAACATCAACTTTGACATAGAAACTTTACTTGGCACAAAAACATGATAAGGAGAGGTTGCTACAGTAGTAAACAACTTCCAAGACTCAACAAAACAAAAAATTTCTGTAGGTAAAAACATGGGTTGTCTCCCATAAGCGCTTTTCTTTAACGCCTTTCAGCTAGGCGCAGAAAGTGCAAATCAAGTAACATCGAGAGATGAAGCATCAACATCATAACTTGTTCTAATAATAGAATCAAAAGGCAACTTCATTCTCTTTCTAGGGAAGTGTTCCATACCTTTCTTGAGAGGAAATTGATATTTAATATTACCTTCCCTCATATCAATAACAGCACCAACAGTTCGAAGAAAAGGTCTTCCCAACACAATTGGACAAGATGCATTGCATTCGATATCCAAGACAACAAAATCAACGGGGACAAGGTTATTGTTAACCGTAATATGCACATTATCAATCCTCCCCAAAGGTTTCTTTTTAACATTATCAGCAAGATTAACATCCAAATAACAATTCTTCAATGGTGGCAAGTCAAGCATATCATAAATCTTTTTAGGCATAACAGAAATACTTGCACCAAGATCACATAAAGCATTACATTCAAAGTCATTGAATTTCATTTTAATGATGGGCTCCCAACCATCTTCTAACTTTCTAGGAATAGAAGTTTCAAGTTTTAGTTTCTCTTCTCTAGCTTTTATGAGAGCATTTGTAATATGTTTTGTAAAGGCTAAATTTATAGCACTAGCATTAGGACTTTTAGCAAGTTTTTGTAAGAACTTTATAACTTCAGAGATGTGGCAATCATCAAAATCTAAATCATTATGAGCTACAGCAATGGGATCATTGTTCCCAAGGTTGGAAAAAATTTCAGCAGTTTTATCACAAGCAGTTTCAGCAGTTTTAGCAATTTCAGGCAGTTTTGTTCGCTTTGCACTAGGAGTGGAAACATTGCCAACACCAATTATTTTACCATTGATAGTAGGAGGTGCAGCAACATGTGAAGAATTAGCATTACTAGTGGTGGTAATAGTCCAAACTTTAGCTACATTATTCTCTTTAGCTAGTTTTTCATTTTCTTCTCTATCCCACCTAGCACGCAACTCAGCCATTAATCTTATATTCTCATTAATTCTAACTTGGATGGCATTTGCTGTAGTAGTAATCTTATTATCAATATCATTATTAGGCATAACTTTCAATTTTAAAAGATTTACATCAGAGGCAAGTCTATCAACTCTAGAAGCAATAGTATCAATTTTATCAAGCTTTTCCTCAACAGATTTGTTAAAAGCAGTTTGTGTACTAATAAATTCTTTAAGCATAGCTTCAAGACCAGAGGGTACATTCCTATTATTGTTGTAAGAATTCCCATAAGAATTACCATAACCATTACCATTAGCAGAAGGATATGGCCTATAATTATTACCAGAGTTGTTCCTATAAGCATTGTTGTTGAAATTATTATTTTTAATGAAATTCACATCAACATTTTCTTCTTGAGCAACCAATGAAGCTAAAGGAACATTATTTGGATCAACATTAGATCTACCATTCACAAGCATAGACATAATCACATCAATCTTATCACTCAAGGAAGAGGTTTCTTCAACAGAATTTACCTTCTTACCTTGTGGAGCTCTTTCCGTGTGCCATTCAGAGTAATTTATCATCATATCATCAAGAAGTTTTGTAGCCGCCCCCAATGTGATGGACATAAAGGTACCTCCAGCAGCTGAATCCAATAAATTCCGCGAAGAAAAATTTAGTCCTGCATAGAAGGTTTGGATGATCATCCAAGTAGTCAGTCCATGGGTTGGGCAATTCTTTACCAAAGTTTTCATTCTCTCCCATGCTTGAGCAACATGTTCAGTATCTAATTGTTTAAAATTCATTATGCTACTTCTCAAAGATATAATTTTAGCGGGAGGATAATATCTACCAATAAAAGCATCCTTGCATTTAGTCCATGAATCAATACTATTCTTAGGCAAAGATAGCAACCAATCTTTAGCTCTTCCTCTTAATGAGAAAGGAAACACTTTCAATTTAATAATATCACCATCTACATCTTTATACTTTTGCATTTCACAAAGTTCAACAAAATTATTGAGATGGGCAGCAGCATCATCAGAACTAACACCAGAAAATTGATCTCTCATGACAAGATTTAGTAAAGCAGGTTTAATTTCAAAGAATTCTGCTGTAGTAGCAGGTGGAGCAATAGGTGTGCATAGGAAATCATTATTATTTGCATTTGTGAAGTCACACAACTTAGTATTTTCAGGAGTATTCATTTTAGCAATAGTAAATAAAACAAACTAGATAAAGTAAATGCAAGTAACTAATTTTTTTGTGTTTTTTATATAGAGAGCAAGACAGTAAATAAAGTAAAACTAACAACTAATTTTTTTGTGTTTTGTTTAGGTGCAGCAAACAAAGTAGTAAATAAAATAAAGCAAGACAAAAACAAAGTAAAGAGATTGAGAAGTGGAGACTCCCCTTGCAGCGTGTCTTGATCTCCCCGGCAACGGCGCCAGAAAAAGAGTGGCGTTGTTGACGTGGGAGATAGAAATCTTTGTGGTGTAACTTTCTTCAGTTCCCCGGCAACGGCGCCAGAAAAAGAGCTTGATGGCGTGTAACTCACACGTTCGTTGGGAACCCCAAGAGGAAGGTATGATGCGCACAGTAGCAAGTTTTCCCTCAGAAAGAAACCAAGGTTTAATCGAACCAGTAGGAGCCAAGAAGCACGTTGAAGGTTGATGGTCGCGAAATGTGATGCGGCGCAACACCAGGGATTCCGGCGCCAACGCGGAACCTGCACAACACAACCCAAGTACTTTGTCCCAACGAAACAGTGAGGTTGTCAATCTCACCGGCTTGCTGTAACAAAGGATTAAGCGTATCGAGTGGAAGATGTTTGCAAAGAAAACAGTAAAACAAGTATTGCAGTAGATTGTATGCTATGTAAAGAATAGGACCGGGGTCCACAGTTCACTAGAGGTGTCTCTCCCATAAGATAAAGCATGTTGGGTGAACAAATTACAGTCGGGCAATTGACAAATAGAGAAAGGCATAACAATGCATATACATGATATGATAAATATAGTGAGATTTAATTGGGCATTACGACAAAGTACATAGACCGCCATCCAACTGCATCTATGCCTAAAAAGTCCACCTTCAGGTTATCATCCGAACCCCATTCAGTATTAAGTTGCTAAGCAACAGACAATTGCATTAAGTATGGTGCGTAATATAATCAACAACTACATCCTTAGACATAGCATCAATGTTTTATCCCTAGTAGCAACAGCACATCCACAACCTTAGAACTTTCTGTCACTGTCCCAGATTTAATGGAGGCATGAACCCACTATCGAGCATAAATACTCCCTCTTGGAGTTAAGAGTAAAAACTTGGCCAGAGCCTCTACTAATAACGGAGAGCATGCAAGATCATAAACAACACATAAACAATAGATTGATAATCACCATAATCATAGTACTCTCTATCCATCGGATCCCGACAAACACAACATATAGTATTACAGATAGATGATCTTGATCATGTTAGGTAGCTCACAAGATCCAACAATGAAGCACAACAAGGAGAAGACGACCATCTAGCTACTGCTATGGACCCATGGTCCAGGGGTGAACTACTCACTCATCACTCCGGAGGCGACCATGGCGGTGTAGAGTCCTCCGGGAGATGAATCCCCTCTCCGGCAGGGTGCCGGAGGCGATCTCTGAATCCCCGAGATGGCTCTCGTCGGGGGCGACGGAGGCTTTAAGTAGGCGGAGGGTCAACGCGAGGGGCCACACGAGGGGCCCAGGGGCTAGGTCGGCGCGGCCAGGGCCGGGCCGCGCCGCCCTACCCTCGGCCGCCTCGTGGCCCCACTTCGTTATCTCTTCGGTCTTGGAAGCTTCGTGCAAAAATAGGACCCTGGGCGAAAGTTTCGTCCAATTCCGAGAATATTTCTTTACAGAAAAAAAACCAGAAAACAGCAATGGCTCTTCGGCATCTTGTTAATAGGTTAGTTCCAGAAAATGCATAAATATGACATATAATGTGCATAAAACATGTAGGTATCATCAATAAAGTAGCATGGAACATAAGAAATTATCGATACGTTGGAGACGTATCACATGTCACTTCAGAAATTATCTTTGTTATCGTTTTACCTGCTCGGGACGAGCAGAACTAAGCTTGGGGATGCTGATACGTCTCCAACGTATCGATAATTTCTTATGTTCCATGCTACTTTATTGATGATACCTACATGTTTTATGCACATTATATGTCATATTTGTGACTAACCTATTAACAAGATGCCGCAGTTCTGTTTTTGCTGTTTTTGGTTTAAATCCTAGTAACGAAATATTCTCGGAATCGGACGAAATCAACTCCCGTGTTCCTATTTTGCCGGAAGCATCCGAACACACGAGAACCGCCGAGAGGGGGCACAGGCCCACCAAACCACGGTCGGCGCGGCCAGGGGGGCCCGCGCCACCCTATGGTGTGGGCACCCCTTCGACCCTCCCTGCGCCGCCTCTTCGCCTATTTAAAGCCCCCATCGAAACCCTTACAGAGAGAGCCACGGTATGCGAAACCTTCCCGAGCCGCCGCCATCGCGAAGCCAAGATCGGGGGACAGGAGTCTGCACCCGCCGGACGGGGAAGTGCCCCGGAAGGCTTCTCCATCGACACCGCTGCCATCTCCACCGCCATCTTCATCACCGCTGCTGCTCCCATGAAGAGGGAGTAGTTCTCCATCGAGGCTCGGGGCTGTACCGGTAGCTATGTGGTTAATCTCTCTCCTATGTACTTCAATACAATGATCTCATGAGCTGCCTTACATGATTGAGATTCATATGAGTTTTGTATCACTATTCATCTATGTGCTACTCTAGTGATGTTATTAAAGTACTCTATTCCTCCTCCACGTGTGTAAAGGTGACAGTGTGTGCACCGTGTGAGTACTTGGCGTAGGCTATGATTGTGATCTCTTGTAGATTGCGAAGTTAACTATTGCTATGATAATATTGATGTGATCTATTCCTCCTACATATGCATGAAGGTGACAGTGTGCATGCTATGCTAGTACTTGGTTTAGTCTTTTGATCTATCTTACACTAAAGGTTACTAAAATATGAGCATTATTGTGGAGCTTGTTAACTCCGGCATTGAGGGTTCGTGTAATCCTACGCAATGTGTTCATCATCCAACAAAAGTGTAGAGTATGCATTTATCTATTCTGTTATGTGATCAAAGTTGAGAGTGTCCACTAGTGAAAGTCCATTCCCTAGGCCTTGTTCCTAAATACTGCTATCGCTGCTTGTTTTTGTTTTACTGCGTTACTACTGCTGCGTTACTACTGCTTGTTTACTTCCCGCAATATTACTACCATCAACTGCACGCCAGTATTTTCTGGCGCCGTACTACTGCTCATACTTATTCATACCACCTGTATTTCACTATCTCTTCGCCGAACTAGTACACCTATTAGGTGTGTTGGGGACACAAGAGACTTCTTGCTTTGTGGTTGCAGGGTTGCATGAGAGGGATATCTTTGACCTCTTCCTCCCTGAGTTCGATAAACCTTGGGTAATCCACTTAAGGGAAACTTGCTGCTGTTCTACAAACCTCTGCTCTTGGAGGCCCAACACTGTCTACAAGAATAGAAGCACCAGTAGACATCAATGTTACTTGATTTGCACTTTCTGCGCCTAGCTGAAAGGCGTTAAAAAAAAGCGCTTATGGGAGACAACCCATGTTTTTACTACAGCAATTTTTTGTTTTGTTGAGTCTTGGAAGTTGTTTACTACTGTAGCAACCTCTCCTTATCATGTTTTTGTGCCAAGTAAAGTTTCTATGTCAAAATTGATGTTATATTTGGGATCGCTGCGCAGAAACAGCATTGCTGTCTGTCACGAATCTGGGCACAGTCCTCTGTAGAAAATTCGAAAAAATCTGCCAATTTACGAGCGTGATCCTCAGATATATACGCAACTTTCATTAGTTTTGAGTTTTTCCATTTGAGCAAGTCTGGTGCCAGCTTTAAATTCGTCTTTACGGACTGTTCTGTTTTTGACAGATTCTGCCTTTTATTTCGCATTGCCTCTTTTGCTATGTTGGATTCATTTCTTTGATCCATTAATGTCCAGTAGCTTTATGCAATGTCCAGAAGTGTAAAGAATGATTGTGTCACCTCTGAATGTGTGAATTATTAATTGTGCACTAACCCTCTAATGAGTTTGCTTGAAGTTTGGTGTGAAGGAAGTTTTCAAGGGTCAAGAGAGGAGAATGATATACTATGATCAAGAGGAGTGAAAGCTCTAAGCTTGGGGATGCCCCCGTGGTTCACCCCTGCATATTTTAAGAAGACTCAAGCGTCTAAGCTTGGGGATGCCCAAGGCATCCCCTTCTTCATCGACAACATCATCAGGTTCCTCCCCTGAAACTATATTTTTATTCAGTCACATCTTGTGTTCTTTACTTGGAGCGTCGGTTTGTTTTTGTTTGAATAAGATGGATCCTAGCATTCACTTTGTGGGAGAGAGACATGCTCCGCTGTTGCATATGGACACATATGTCCTTAGGCTTTACTCATAATGTTCAAGGCGAAGTTTCTTCTTCGTTAAATTGTTATATGGTTGGAATTGGAAAATGCTACATGTAGTAATTCTAAAATGTCTTGGATAATGTGATACTTGGAAATTGTTGTGCTCATGTTTAAGCTCTTGCATCATATGCTTTGCACCCATTAATGAAGAAATACATAGAGCTTGCTAAAATTTGATTTGCATATTTGGTCTCTCTAAGGTCTAGATAATATCTAGTATTGAGTTTTGAACAACAAGGAAGACGGTGTAGAGTCTTATAATGTTTACAATATGTCTTTTATGTGAGTTTTGCTGCACCTGTTCATCCTTGAGTTTGCTTCAAACAACCTTGCTAGCCTAAACCTTGTATCGAGAGGGAATACTTCTCATGCATCCAAAATCCTTGAGCCAACCATTATGCCATTTGTGTCCACCATACCTACCTACTACATGGTATTTCTCCGCCATTCCAAAGTAAATTGCTTGAGTGCTACCTTTAAAATTCCATCATTATTCACCTTTGCAATATATAGCTCATGGGACAAAATAGCCTTAAAAACTATCGTGGTATTGAATATGTACTTATGCACTTTATCTTTTATTAAGTTGCTTGTTGTGCGATAACCATGCTTCTGGGGAACGCCATCAACTATTGTTGAATATCATGTGAGTTGCTATGCATGTCCGTCTTGTCTGAAGGATCTATCATTTTAGTGGTTGGAGCATGCAAAATTGTTAGAGAAGAACATTGGGCCGCTAACTAAAGCCATGAATCATGGTTGAAGTTTCAGTTTTGGACATATATCCTCAATCTCATATGAGAATAATAATCATTGCTACATGCTTATGCATTTAAGAGGAGTCCATTATCTGTTGTCCATGTTGTCCCGGTATGGATGTCTAAGTTGAGAATAATCAAAAGCGAGAAATCCAAAATGCGAGCATTCTCCTTAGACCTTTGTACAGGCGGCATGGAGGTACCCCTTTGTGACACTTGGTTGAAACATGGCATGCAAAGATCCGGTAGTCCAAGCTAAGTAGGACGAGGTGCGGGCACTATTAGTATACTATGCATGAGGCTTGCAACTTGTAAGATATAATTTACATAACTCATATGCTTTATTACTACCGTTGACAAAATTGTTTCATGTTTTCAAAATAAAAGCTCTAGCACAAATACAGCAATCGATGCTTTCCTCTTTGAAGGACCATTCTTTTACTTTTATTGTTGAGTCAGTTTACCTATCTCCCTACCTACTACATGGTATTTTCTGCCATTCCAAGTAAATACTTCATGTGCTACCTTTAAATTATTCAAACTACTACTCCTTATTTGTGTCAATGTTTTATAGCTCATGAGGAAGTATGTGGTGTTTTATCTTTCAATCTTGTTGGGCGGACTTTCACCAATGGACTAGCGGCACATCCGCTTATCCAATAATTTTGCAATAAGAGCTGGCAACGGGGTTCCCAGCCCCAATTAATAACTTTCATTAATAATTCTCTTCACATGTTTTGCTCTGATTTATCAGTAAGCAACTTAATTTTGCAATAGACACTCCTCCATGGTATGTGAATGTTGGAAGGCACCCGAGGATTCGGTTAGCCATGGATTGAGAAAGCCAAGGTTGGGGGGAGTGTCATCCTTAATAAAACTAAAATACATGTGTAAACAAAAGAGAAGGGGGATGATCTACCTTGCTGGTAGAGATGCCGTCCCTCATGGGAGCCGCTCTTTGAAGGTTCGTTTGGCAAGGGGGTTAGAGTGCCCGCTACCATTCGTTGACAACAACAAACACCGCTCAAAATCTTACTTTTATGCTCTTTATATGATTTCAAAACTTGAAAAGCTCTAGCACATGATTTAATCCCTGCTTCCCTCTGCGAAGGGCCTATCTTTTACTTTTATGTTGAGTCAGTAAACCTATTTCCCTCTATCTCAAGCAAGCAATTGAGTTGTTGTGAACCAATCATTTATGCTATGATTCAGTTGATCATGTCTTTTATACTTTCTTGTTTAGTACCAATTTTATCTGAATGAATATGACTTTGAAGTTATCAATGATTATGAAGAGATTGTTATGCTTGAATATGAAAGCTCAGCTATAAAATCTAATATGAAAGCTTTGCTTAGAAGTACAATGCGTTAGCAGTTCTCTGACCAAGAACAAAGTTTGCCATCACCAACTATGATTTCTCATGCACCTTTACTTGTGATTTCTCTTTACCTATTTCAAGATGAGTTATATGAGGAAGTTGTTTACTAGAATGTCTTGTGTGAATGAATATGATGCTTCTTGTCCGTATTTTATTTATCGACTCTTCACTCCATAAACATGTGGTCTTGTTTATCGAGCTCAGTTTCGCTTGGGGACAAGCGAGGTCTAAGCTTGGGGGAGTTGATACGTCCAATTTGCATCACTATTTTGTATCATAATTTGCTGTTATTCATTGATATATTTCATATTGGGACACAATACTTATGTTATTTCATCTATTTTGCATGTTTCATCATCATGGGAGGATCAAGCACCGGAGCCAGGATTCTGCTGGAAAAAGCACCGTCAGAACGCAATATTTCGGAAGATCAACTGTGGAAGGGAATTTCACGTAAATTCCTATTTTTCCAGATGACGGAGGGAGCCAGAAGGGGGAGCAGAGAGGAGCCACTGTGGGCCCAGACCCTAGGGCGGCGCGGCCCAGGGCCTGGCCGCGCCACCCTGTGGTCTGGGGGCCCCACAGCCCCTTTCGCCTCCTTTTCTTCGCGTACTCCTTCGTCCCGAAAACCTAAGCCACAGAGAGGACCTCACGAAGGGTTACAGCCGCCTCTGCGGGGCGGAGAACACCAGAGAGAAAAGAGCTCTCCGGCGGGCAGGAATCCGCCGGGGAAATTCCCTCCCGGAGGGGGAAATCGACGCCATCGCCATCGTCATCGAGCGACATCATCTCCATCATCATCATCATCATCTCCACCATCTACACCGCCATCACCACCGCTGCACCTCGTCACCGCTGTAGCAATTCGGGTTAAATCTTGATTGTTTGATAGGGGAAACTCTCCCGGTGTTATTCTATACTTGTTGTAGATGCTATTGAGTGAAACCATTGAATCAAGGTTTATGTTCAGATTGTTATTCATCATCATATCACCTCTGATTGTATTCCATATGATGTCTCGTGAGTAGTTCGTTTAGTTCTTGAGGACATGGGTGAAGTCTAAATGCTAGTAGTGAATTATGGTTGAGTAATATTCAATGTTATGATATTTAAGTTGTGGTGTCATTCTTCTAGTGGTGTCGTGTGAACGTCGACTACACGACACTTCACCATTTATGGGCCTAGGGGAGTGCATCTTGTACTCGGTTGCTAATTGCGGGGTTGCCGGAGTGACAGAAACCTAAGCCCCCGTTAGTATATCGATGCAGGAGGGATCGCAGGATCTCAGAGTTTAAGGCTGTGGTTAGATTTATCTTAATTACTTTCTTGTAGTTGCGGATGCTTGCAAGGGGTATAATCACAAGTATGTATTAGTCCTAGGAAGGGCGGTGCATTAGCATAGGTTCACCCACACAACACTTATCAAAACAATGAAGATTATTTAGCCACTTGAAGCGAAAGCACTAGACTAAAATCCCCATGTGTCCTCAAGAACGTTTGGTCATTATAAGTAAACAAACCGGCTTGTCCTTTGTGCTAAAAAGGATTGGGCCACTCGCTGCAATTATTTCTCTCGCATTTTACTTACTCGTACTTTATTTATCTGCAATATCAAAACCCCTTGAATACTTGTTTGTGAGCATTTACAGTGAATCCTTCATCGAAACTGCTGCCAACACCTTCTGCTCCTCGTTGGGATCGACATTCTTACTTATCGAAGATACTACGATACACCCCCTATACTTGTGGGTCATCAAGACTATTTTCTGGCGCCGTTGCCGGGGAGTGAAGCGCTATTGGTAAGCGGAATTGGTAAGGAAAACCTTTACTGTTTGTGCTGATTTTATTTCTGCCTGCTGCTATAAATCATTATGGAGAGATCTTCTCTTCAATTTCTATTTGGGAAATCTACTACTACTGCAACGGTAGTGGATGAAGCGCCAGGTGAGGAAGTAGTACCATATAAAATACCTATGAAAATTATTGAACGTGTTATGGATAACCGCTATGAAGGGGATGGAACTGTCCATCCTGGTGATCATTTATTGTTTTTGCATGAATTATGCGGGTTATTCAAATGTGCAGGTATTTCTATGAATGAAGTTAGGAAGAAACTATTCACTATATCGCTGTCTGGTAAAGCGGCGCACTGGTATAAATTGCTGAAGAATGGTGATTCTATTGATTGGGAGGACATTGTGCCTTTATTTTATTCCAAATTCTATCCTCCAAGTGAAATTCACAAAGATCGGAACCGCATATATAATTTCTGGCCTCATGATGGAGAGAGTATTGCCCAAGCTTGGGGGAGATTGAAGTCTTTAATGCTCAAATGCCCCATTCATGAGCTTCCTGGTAATGTTATTATTGATAATTTCTATGCAAGACTTTCTTTTCAAGACAAGACCTTGCTGGATACTTCTTGTTCTGGATCATTTACACGCAAGAATGAAGAGTTTAAAAGGGACCTTCTTGATCGGATCCAAGAAAATACTGAAGGATGGGAGAATGACAAAGATAGAGAATCAGGTATAATTTATGATTATAAATGCATTGAAGCTTTTATGGATACTGATAAATTTCGTAATATGAGTGCTACATATGGTCTTGATTCCCAAGTTGTTGCAAATCTTTATAAAGCTTTTGCCTCTCATTATGAACTGCCTAAGAAGAATTTTGATAAGTATCATGAACCGTATAAAGATAAAGTTGATTCATCTGTAAACAAATGTGTAGTGATTGAAACTGTTGATAATGTTATTCCTGAAGCTTATATTGAAAAAACTCCTTTCCCTGCTAAAATGAAGGAGTACTCTGTCATATCTAGTGCGGTTAATAAAAGTGAAAAGAAACCTAAAGAACCTGAAGAACAAATTAAAATTGAACCTGCTGTTGCAATAGTTAAAGATCTTGTGACTGAAAATGTGGAGGATGGTCATATTATTTTCTGTGAAGATGCTTCTAATATTGTTTCACATCCTAATAAATCCAAACAAGTTAGTGTTCCTATGCTATCTGTTAGAATTGGTGATCATTGCTATTATGGTTTATGTGATATTGGTGCAAGTGTTAGTGCTATACCTTATGAGCTTTACACGGAGATTATGCACGAAATTGGTTCTTGTGAACTTGAAGATATTGATGTGGTTATTCATCTGGCTAATAGAGAAACTATTTCTCCAATTGGTATTGTTCGAGATGTGGAAGTTCTATGTGGTAAGATTAAATATCCTGCTGACTTTTTGGTACTTGGTTCTGCTGCTAGTGATCATTGTCCTATCATTTTTGGTAGACCTTTTCTAAATACTTGTGGAGCTATTATAGATTGTAAGAAAGAGAAAATTTTGACTAGATTTGCTGGTGAACCTTATGAATTTAACTTTTCTAAATTTACCAAAACTCCTTATAAAGCTGACTTGCCTAGTAATGATTTTAAAATGGAGCAGTGTGCATCTATTGTTCTTGTTCCTAATAATCCTTTGCAGCAACATTTGGAGAATAGTGAAAGTGAAGCTTTTAGGAAAGAAAGAGATGAGCTTGAGGAAATTTTTCTTCGCCAACCTATTCTCAAGCATGATTTACCGGTGGAAGATTTGGGTACAACACCGCCACCAAAGGAAGATCCTGTTTTTGATTTAAAGCCTTTACCTGATAATCTTAAATATGCTCATATTGATGATAAGAAAATATATCCTGTTATTATTAGTTCTAAGCTTTCAGAGATTGAGGAAGAAAGGTTATTGGAAATATTGAAGAAACACCGAGGAGCTATTGGCTATACTCTTGATGATTTGAAAGGGATTTCTCCTTCTATTTGCCAACATGCTATTAATATGGAAGAAGATGCAAAGCCTGTTGTTGAACATCAACGTCGTCTAATTCCGAAGATGAAAGAAGTGGTAAGGAACGAGGTATTAAAACTTCTTGAAGCTGGTATTATATATCCTATTGCTGATAGTAGATGGGTTAGTCCTGTGCATTGTGTTCCTAAGAAAGGAGGAATGACTGTTGTGCCTAATGATAATGATGAGCTTATTCCTCAAAGAATAGTTGTAGGTTATAGAATGTGCATTGATTTTCGAAAAGTTAATAAAGTTACTAAGAAAGATCATTACCCTTTACCCTTTATTGATCAAATGCTAGAAAGGTTATCTAAAAATACTCATTTTTGCTTTCTTGATGGTTATTCTGGGTTTTCACAAATTGCTGTTAAAGCTAAAGATCAAGAGAAAACCACGTTTACTTGTCCTTATGGAACTTATGCTTATAGGCGTATGCCTTTTGGTTTATGTAATGCTCCTGCTACTTTTCAAAGATGCATGTCTGCTATTTTTCATGGTTTTTGTGAAAGTATTGTAGAGGTGTTCATGGATGATTTTTCTGTCTATGGGAATTCTTTTGATAATTGCTTGCGAAACCTCGATAAAGTTTTGCAGAGATGTGAAGAAACTAACCTTGTTCTTAATTGGGAGAAATGCCACTTTATGGTTAATGAAGGAATTGTATTGGGACATAAAATTTCCGAGAGAGGTATTGAAGTTGATAGAGCTAAAGTTGAAGCAATTGAGAAGATGCCCTATCCGAGGGATGTTAAAGGTATTCGTAGTGTTCTTGGTCATGCTGGGTTTTATAGGAGATTTATTAAAGATTTCTCTAAAATTTCAAAGCCTCTTACTAATCTTCTTCAAAAAGATGTACCTTTTGTTTTTGATGATGATTGTAAGGAAGCTTTTGAAACTCTAAAGAAAGCCTTAACAACTGCTCCTGTAGTCGAACCTCCTGATTGGAATTTGCCTTTTGAAATTATGTGTGATGCTAGTGATTTTGCTGTAGGCGCTGTTCTTGGACAGCGGGTAGATAAAAAATTAAATGTTATTCATTATGCTAGTAAGACTCTTGATGCTGCTCAAAGAAATTATGCTACAACTGAAAAGGAATTGTTAGCTGTAGTCTTTGCTTGTGATAAGTTTAGACCCTATATTGTTGATTCGAAAGTTACAATTCATACTGATCATGCTGCAATTAGATACCTTATGACAAAGAAAGATGCTAAGCCAAGGCTTATTAGATGGGTACTTCTGTTGCAAGAATTTGATTTACATATTATAGATAGGAAAGGTGCTGATAATCCTGTTGCTGATAATTTGTCTAGATTGGAAAATATTGCTTATGATCATGTTCCTGTTAATGATAGTTTTCCAAATGAACAATTGGCTGTAATAAAGGTGAGCTCGCGAGAGAGCCCTTGGTATGCAGATTATGCTAACTTTATTGTTTCGAAGTATTTGCCTCCAACCTTTTCAGCTCAGCAAAGGAGGAAATTCTTTTATGACTTGAGGCATTATTTTTGGGATGACCCACACTTATATAAAGAAGGAGTAGATGGTATTATGCGAAGATGTGTTCCTGAATATGAACAACAGGAGATATTGAATAAATGTCATGGTAGTGTTTATGGAGGACATCACGCTGGAGATAGAACCGCGCAAAAGGTTCTACAATCAGGTTTTTATTGGCCAACACTCTTCAAAGATGCAAGGAAATTTATTTTATCTTGTGATGAATGTCAAAGAGTTGGTAATATCTCTAGACGCAATGAAATGCCTATGAATTATACTCTTGTTATTGAACCATTCGATTGTTGGGGATTCGACTTCATGGGTCCTTTCCCTTCTTCAGACGGTAACACTCATATACTTGTCGCTGTTGATTATGTTACTAAATGGGTAGAAGCTATACCTACAAGGAGTGCTGATGGTGAGACCTCTATAAAAATGCTTGTAGATGTTATATTTCCTAGATTTGGAGTACCTAGATATATTATGACTGATGGAGGTTCTCATTTTATTCATGGAGGTTTTAGAAAAACTCTTGCTAAGTATGGTATTAATCATAGAATTGCTTCTGCTTATCACCCTCAAACTAGTGGTCAAGTAGAATTATCAAATAGAGAGATTAAAGCTATCTTGGGAAAGACTGTTAATAAATCTAGAAAGAATTGGGCTAGCAAATTGAAAGAAGCACTATGGGCTTATAGAACTGCTTATAAAAATCCTATGGGAATGTCACCTTATAAAATGGTTTATGGAAAAGCTTGTCATTTACCTTTAGAACTAGAGCACAAAGCTTATTGGGCTGTTAGAGAACTAAATAAAGATCCTAAATTAGCCGGTAATAAGAGGTTGTTGCAATTAAGTTCTCTAGATGAATGGAGAAGTGAAGCTTATGAAAATGCTAAACTCTTTAAAGAAAAAGTTAAGAAGTGGCATGATAGAAGGATCATTAAAAGAGAATTTAATGTTGGAGATCAAGTTCTATTGTATCGGTCTCGTCTCAGATTCTTTGCAGGGAAATTACTCTCGAAGTGGGAAGGACCATATGTTGTTGAGGAGGTG
This sequence comes from Lolium multiflorum, assembly GCA_030979885.1. Lineage (NCBI taxonomy): Eukaryota > Viridiplantae > Streptophyta > Magnoliopsida > Poales > Poaceae > Lolium > Lolium multiflorum. The sequence continues at coordinate 59,020,642 of CM061748.1, read as the reverse complement.
TATCGTTCAGGAGCAATTAAAATTAGCTCTCTCCAAGGCAATGCCACACAAGTGGTGAATGGACAAAGACTCAAGCATTATATCTCGGGTGATTCTTATAATGTTGATGTTGATATTATTCAAGTGGAAACACCGGAGGCTTTCATCAAAGGACAAATTGACAGTCCGCCAGAACTCGACTTTGAATAGGTAACAGTACAGGTAATAAAAAGTCCGCGTTTACCTTTCCGAACATTATTTCTGCTGTTTTTAGGAAATATGAAAAATTACGAGTTCGAAACGGAGTGGAAAGGACGCACGAGGGCGTGCCACCATAGGCCGGCGCGGCCTGACCTGGGCCCGCGCCGACCTATGGTCTGGCCGCCTCGTTGCCCCTTTCCGACTCTGGTTCGATCTGGAACCTTCCTTTTGTCGTAAAAATATTTGCTATATAATCCCCCGGACCCCTGGAGGTCCGTAATATCGTTTTCTCGTCGTGTTTTGTTTCGAGCTGTTTTCTGCCAGATTTGTTTTGATCTAGAAGCACCATGGTCTCCAACAACAAAGACAAGGGGCCTTGGAGGGAAGAGATGGATGAAAGGATCAATAAGGAGAAGGAGAAGATAGCATCAGCAAAAGGAGAGTGGGAAACTACGAGGAGTAAGCCAATTTTGGTGGGATCGGTTAATACTGGGCGTTCTTTTTCTCATAACTTGCAGGGAGCTCTTCCGCCTGCTCTGGACCTCGACTCTTTCCCTTGTGTGGAGGAAGCAATACGGGTTGCTGATGAGTTTTGTGATCAATATCGTGCTCTAAGAAGGGAAGTGGAGATACTTCAGGAGGAGAACCAGCGACTTCGCAGAATGCTGGAATATTACTCAATTCCCAGCACAAGGCCGTCACCGCCACCCTCGGATAACAATAAGTCTCTTCAAATTTTGGTGCAGAATTGCAAAATTGAAAAGCTGAAGCTGAAGGAGATCCTTATGAAGCGCGAGAAGAATCCATCGCCATCATCACCGAAGGAGTAATTCATCATCGGTATTGGCATCCCCTTGGTTTGTTCCAAGCTTGGGGGAGTGCCGCGGTATCACATCATCATTACCTTTATCTTTTATTATCAAGTAGTGTCATATCATGAGTAGGGAAGTTATCATATGGAATAGTATGCAATGTGGAAGTATCTCTCTTAGTTAGTTATCTATGTATCCGTTGGTGTGAGTTATCGTTATGGAATATTAATGAGAAGTCTTATCATTTACTTTTTGCACACCTTATTTTAGTTTGCAATCTCCATTATATGATTACTCTTGACATGAGTATTGATATCACTTTGGGAGCATCAAGTAAATCTATTTGGTTTTGGCAAACTTAGCATTGGTCAATAGCAACAACATCTTGATGTTTAATAGAAGAGAGAAATACACTTAGATATATTACTATTATCTCTATGCTTAGTATTCTGAAGTTAAAGTTGCTTGTGCTTATGAGAAAGATGCATGATTGTTCTATCATATGTATATTTGTTTGATTCCCTCAACCTTTATGCTTGCTATCAAACCTTGCTAGCCAAAGACCTGTATCGAGAGGGAATGCTTCTCATACATCCATAACCTTAGACCAAACCTATGCCATTTGTGTCCACCATACCTACCTACTACATGGTATTTTCTGCCATTCCAAGTAAATACTTCATGTGCTACCTTTAAATTATTCAAACTACTACTCCTTATTTGTGTCAATGTTTTATAGCTCATGAGGAAGTATGTGGTGTTTTATCTTTCAATCTTGTTGGGCGGACTTTCACCAATGGACTAGCGGCACATCCGCTTATCCAATAATTTTTTGCAGTAAGAGCTGGCAACGGGGTTCCTAGCCCCAATTAATAACTTTCATTAATAATTCTCTTCACATGTTTTGCTCTGATCTATCAGTAAGCAACTTAATTTTGCAATAGACACTCCTCCATGGTATGTGAATGTTGGAAGGCACCCGAGGATTCGGTTAGCCATGGATTGAGAAAGCCAAGGTTGGGGGGAGTGTCATCCTTAATAAAACTAAAATACATGTGTAAACAAAAGAGAAGGGGGATGATCTACCTTGCTGGTAGAGATGCCGTCCCTCATGGGAGCCGCTCTTTGAAGGTTCGTTTGGCAAGGGGGTTAGAGTGCCCGCTACCATTCGTTGACAACAACAAACACCGCTCAAAATCTTACTTTTATGCTCTTTATATGATTTCAAAACTTGAAAAGCTCTAGCACATGATTTAATCCCTGCTTCCCTCTGCGAAGGGCCTATCTTTTACTTTTATGTTGAGTCAGTAAACCTATTTCCCTCTATCTCAAGCAAGCAATTGAGTTGTTGTGAACCAATCATTTATGCTATGATTCAGTTGATCATGTCTTTTATACTTTCTTGTTTAGTACCAATTTTATCTGAATGAATATGACTTTGAAGTTATCAATGATTATGAAGAGATTGTTATGCTTGAATATGAAAGCTCAGCTATAAAATCTAATATGAAAGCTTTGCTTAGAAGTACAATCCGTTAGTAGTTCTCTGACCAAGAACAAAGTTTGCCATCACCAACTATGATTTCTCATGCACCTTTACTTGTGATTTCTCTTTACCTATTTCAAGATGAGTTATATGAGGAAGTTGTTTACTAGAATGTCTTGTGTGAATGAATATGATGCTTCTTGTCCGTATTTTATTTATCGACTCTTCACTCCATAAACATGTGGTCTTGTTTATCGAGCTCAGTTTCGCTTGGGGACAAGCGAGGTCTAAGCTTGGGGGGAGTTGATACGTCCAATTTGCATCACTATTTTGTATCATAATTTGCTGTTATTCATTGATATATTTCATATTGGGACACAATACTTATGTTATTTCATCTATTTTGCATGTTTCATCATCATGGGAGGATCAAGCACCGGAGCCAGGATTCTGCTGGAAAAAGCACCGTCAGAACGCAATATTTCGGAAGATCAACTGTGGAAGGGAATTTCACGTAAATTCCTATTTTTCCAGATGACGGAGGGAGCAGAAGGGGGAGAGAGGAGCCACTGTGGGCCCAGACCCTAGGGCGGCGCGGCCCATGGCCTGGCCGCGCCACCCTGTGGTCTGGGGGCCCCACCCCTCTCGCCTCCTTTTCTTCGCGTACTCCTTCGTCCCGAAAACCTAAGCCACAGAGAGGACCTCACGAAGGGTTACAGCCGCCTCTGCGGGGCGGAGAACACCAGAGAGAAAAGAGCTCTCCGGCGGGCAGGAATCCGCCGGGGAAATTCCCTCCCGGAGGGGGAAATCGACGCCATCGCCATCGTCATCGAGCGGGACATCATCTCCATCATCATCATCATCATCTCCACCATCTACACCGCCATCACCACCGCTGCACCTCGTCACCGCTGTAGCAATTCGGGTTAAATCTTGATTGTTTGATAGGGGAAACTCTCCCGGTGTTATTCTATACTTGTTGTAGATGCTATTGAGTGAAACCATTGAATCAAGGTTTATGTTCAGATTGTTATTCATCATCATATCACCTCTGATTGTATTCCATATGATGTCTCGTGAGTAGTTCGTTTAGTTCTTGAGGACATGGGTGAAGTCTAAATGCTAGTAGTGAATTATGGTTGAGTAATATTCAATGTTATGATATTTAAGTTGTGGTGTCATTCTTCTAGTGGTGTCGTGTGAACGTCGACTACACGACACTTCACCATTTATGGGCCTAGGGGAGTGCATCTTGTATTCGGTTGCTAATTGCGGGGTTGCCGGAGTGACAGAAACCTAAGCCCCCGTTAGTATATCGATGCAGGAGGGATCGCAGGATCTCAGAGTTTAAGGCTGTGGTTAGATTTATCTTAATTACTTTCTTGTAGTTGCGGATGCTTGCAAGGGGTATAATCACAAGTATGTATTAGTCCTAGGAAGGGCGGTGCATTAGCATAGGTTCACCCACACAACACTTATCAAAACAATGAAGATTATTTAGCCACTTGAAGCGAAAGCACTAGACTAAAATCCCCATGTGTCCTCAGGAACGTTTGGTCATTATAAGTAAACAAACCGGCTTGTCCTTTGTGCTAAAAAGGATTGGGCCACTCGCTGCAATTATTTCTCTCGCATTTTACTTACTCGTACTTTATTTATCTGCAATATCAAAACCCCTTGAATACTTGTTTGTGAGCATTTACAGTGAATCCTTCATCGAAACTGCTGCCAACACCTTCTGCTCCTCGTTGGGATCGACATTCTTACTTATCGAAGATACTACGATACACCCCTATACTTGTGGGTCATCAAGACTATTTTCAGGCGCCGGCCGGCCGGCCGCCTAGGGTGTGGGGCCCTCGTGTGGCCCCGTTGCCCTTCCGCCTACTTAAAGCCTCCGTCGCGAAAACCCCATACGAGAGCCACGATACGGAAAACCTTCAGAGACGCCGCCGCCGCGAATCCCATCTCGGGGGATTCAGGAGATCGCCTCCGGCACCCTGCCGGAGAGGGGATTCATCTCCCGGAGGACTCTTCATCGCCATGATCGCCTCCGGAGTGATGAGTGAGTAGTTCACCCCTGGACCATGGGTCCATAGCAGTAGCTAGATGGTCGTCTTCTCCTTGTTGTGCTTCATTGTTGGATCTTGTGAGCTGCCTAACATGATCAAGATCATCTATATGTAATTCTATATGTTGTGTTTGTCGGGATCCGATGGATAGAGAATACTATGATTATGGTGATTATCAATCTATTGTTTATGTGTTGTTTATGATCTTGCATGCTCTCCGTTATTAGTAGAGGCTCTGGCCAAGTTTTTACTCTTAACTCCAAGAGGGAGTATTTATGCTCGATAGTGGGTTCATGCCTTCATTGACACTGGGACAGTGACAGAAAGTTCTAAGGTTGTGATGTGCTGTTGCCACTAGGGATAAAACATTGATTCTATGTCTAAGGATGTAGTTGTCGATTACATTACGCACCATACTTAATGCAATTGTCTGTTGCTTAGCAACTTAATACTGAATGGGGTTCGGATGATAACCTGAAGGTGGACTTTTTAGGCATAGATGCAGTTGGATGGCGGTCTATGTACTTTGTCGTAATGCCCAATTAAATCTCACTATATTTATCATATCATGTATATGCATTGTTATGCCCTTCTCTATTTGTCAATTGCCCGACTGTAATTTGTTCACCCAACATGCTTTTATCTTATGGGAGAGACACCTCTAGTGAACTGTGGACCCCGGTCCTATTCTTTACATAGCATACAATCTGCAATTGTGTTTACTGTTTTCTTTGCAAACATCTTCCACTCGATACGTTTAATCCTTTGTTATAGCAAGCCGGTGAGATTGACAACCTCACTGTTTCGTTGGGACAAAGTACTTTGGTTGTGTTGTGCAGGTTCCACGTTGGCGCCGGAATCCCTGGTGTTGCGCCGCATCACATTTCGCGACCATCAACCTTCAACGTGCTTCTTGGCTCCTACTGGTTCGATTAAACCTTGGTTTCATACTGAGGGAAACTTGCTTCTATACGCATCATACCTTCCACTTGGGGTTCCCAACGGACGTGTGCATCTACGCGTATCAATGCGGCGCAACAACAGGGATTCCGGCGCCAACTTGGAATCTGCACAACAAAACCAAAGTACTTTGCCCCAACGAAACAGTGAGGTTGTCAATCTCACCGGCTTGCTGTAACAAAGGATTAAGCGTATCGAGTGGAAGATGATTGTTTGCAAGAAAACAGTAAAGAAAGTATTGCAATAGATTGTATGCTATGTAAAGAATAGGACCCCACAGTTCACTAGAGGTCTCCCATAAGATAAAAGCATGTTGGGTGAACAAATTACAGTCGGGCAATTGACAAAAGAGAAGGGCATAACAATGCATATACATGATATGATAAATATAGTGAGATTTAATTGGGCATTACGACAAAGTACATAGACCGCCATCCAACTGCATCTATGCCTAAAAAGTCCACCTTCAGGTTATCATCCGAACCCCCAGTATTAAGTTGCTAAGCAACAGACAATTGCATTAAGTATGGTGCGTAATGTAATCGACAACTACATCCTTAGACATAGAATCAATGTTTTATCCCTAGTGGCAACAGACATCACAACCTAGAACTTGTCAATGAAGGCATGAACCCACTATCGAGCATAAATACTCCCTCTTGAGTTAAGAGTAAAAACTTGGCCAGAGCCTCTACTAATAACGGAGAGCATGCAAGATCATAAGCAACACATAAACAATAGATTGATAATCGTAACATAGTATTCTCTATCCATCGGATCCCGACAAACACAACATATAGAATTACATATAGATGATCTTGATCATGTTAGGCAGCTCACAAGATCCAACAATGAAGCACAATTAGGAGAAGACGACCATCTAGCTACTGCTATGGACCCATAGTCCAGGGGTGAACTACTCACTCATCACTCCGGAGGCGATCATGGCGATGAAGAGTCCTCCGGGAGATGAATCCCCTCTCCGGCAGGGTGCCGGAGGCGATCTCCCGAATCCCGAGATGGGGCGGCGGCGGAAGTTTTCCGTATCGTGGCTCTCGGTCTGGGGGTTTCGTGACGGAGGCTATTTGTAGGCGGAAGGGTAGGTCGGGGCTGACAGGGGCCCGCACCATAGGCGGCGCGGGCCCCCCTCCGGCCGCGCGGCCCTATGGTGGCGGCGCCTCGTCGCCCCACTTCTTATCCCTTTCGGTCTCTGGAAGCTTCGTGCAAAAATAGGACCTGGGCGGTGATTTCGTCCAATTCGAGAATATTTCCTTACTAGGATTTCTGAAACCAAAAACAGCAGAAAACACAACTGGCTCTTCGGCATCTTGTTAATAGGTTAGTTCCAGAAAATGCATAAATATGACATATAATGTGCATAAAACATGTAGGTATCATCAATAAAGTAGCATGGAACATAAGAAATTATCGATACGTTGGAGACGTATCACGTATCACCTACTCCAAACTACCGGCAAACTGCCGAAAACCCTACCGCACCTACACAACCTAGGCCTACTATATACACTACCAGCTCCGGCGCCTCGCCTCACCACTCTCCGACGGCTGAGCCGTCGAGGAGGGCTTTGGTCCGGCCAGGAGGAGCAGAGAGAGAAGCTCCCGGGGAATAAAGGGAAAAAAGAGACCCTTCTCTTGGCCTCACATATCACCTCAGGCTTTTTTTTTTGACAATCAATACCACATATATTCATAGCAACAAATAGTACATGGTAGAGATACATGAACTGACTCCAACAATTACAAAATAAAGTCTAAAAAATAGTAACAAATCTTTGAGGTCTTCAATTTCTTTCTTCTTCCAGAACACAATCTTGTACTCTTCTGAAGGCAGCCAAAGATAGATAACGAACCATAGACCTGTAGATACCGACGAAAGTTCTCCCATAATTTTTTGAGCCGCAATGCCAAGGCTGCGTGCACGCACGCAACCATTAAAGCAGTCATACAACATCGGCAAGAGTACCAACACCAGTATGTCAGGGAATAATAACCGACTAGCTTTGTCATCGTCGATGGAGAGCCGAGAGTACGAATCACCATTGTCGAGGACGTAGCAGCCGGGACAAAAACTGCGAGGATAATCCTCCTCGCGGCAACAACGACAAAAGATCCAAAATCGATCTGGCGAAGCAAGATCCGAAGGCCCATACCTAGAAAATTGTGATTGTTCAACACCACCATTGACGTCGGGAAGAAGATCACGTCGCCGAACAATAGGCCGAAGATCACTTATTGCAGACGATGCCATCTCCATTGAGGGGAAACCAAGAAGGCGGCTACCAAAATCCTAACATAATCTAATGAAAACAATACTTTTATTCGAAACTCACGCATCGGGTTCCCCACTCCCGCGGCGGAGGAGGAAAATCTATATAGAGGATGAACTGGAGGCAGCTAGGGTTGATGTGGCGGCTGACCGGGTGGCCTTAGGTTTGTTAAAGGAACGTATATCACCTCAGGCTTTTCTCCCACACCACACTCACCATCTCCATCACGACAGGCAAGTTGTGGCAGTCAACGTTGCAACGGTACGTTTTGATGGGCACGTTTTGAGAGTAACCCAAGCTGTGGCGTGAAGCCATGATCTTTTTATAATTCTATATATAATTTTCCCTTAATAATTGTTAAGACTTTTAAAATGGTACAATATAAAATTTTGAACAGGAAAGGAACACCGAACACCAAGCATGAAATCCACAATAATAATGTCAAGGCATGCTTTCTGCCATAACAGTTTCTTTCAAAGTCCACATCAATGAATTATTGATACCAAGCGCATAAAACGATACTACGAAATACAGAGTCCCAAACGTCACAGATAGGTATGGCAACCAGATATGCTACACCCAGCAATCACTGCACTTGACTCAGGCTTAGGTGAATTGTCTCGATAGCATTCCTTCTTGTTACATAGTCCTTGTCTTTATTTCTGTTTATCTTGGTCTTCATTTGAGGAAGTTTACCTGGGGCCAACATCCTTAATCGCGTTGATCTGCTCCTCCCCCATGGAGGACATGACCGTCAACGCAAGATCCTTCCCCTCTGCAAATCCAGTCTTGAGCTGAATTGCAAAGCATTTTATCGAGTAAGCAATTTGCACAGTACTACATAAAAAGTAATGGCTAGGGCATAAATGTAGAAGCAGAAGTAATCATGCTCATAATAGAGGAGGAAAAAAAAAAATTCAACAGTGCTTCCAGGCAGACAGATGAAAAGGTGATCGAGATGCAGAAATGAAGTTAACATGCCAGCACAACAGTGGTGCAAAGGAAACAGCAGGAACACTTCCAAAACGGATTTTTACTCATGTCACTTTAAAAAATGACAATACTAAATAGAGAATGCATTACATAAAAAACAGAGGAATATGCAGGTTAGACTCGTCTGAAAGCCAGCAGGAACACTTCCAAACAGGATTTTTACTAATGTCACTTCAAAAATGACATACTAAATAGAGAAAATGCAACAAGTACATCAAAAAACAGAGCATAAACAGGTTAGACTTGGCTGCAAGACAAGACATTGAGCATCAAGGTCACATCAGTAATTCAGTATACACAACCAGTCACATCAACTGGGTTTTTGTGTGGCTACTATGCATACTGTAACTACGTTGGATTATCTAGAATTCTCTGCTTCCCATAACCCAAAGAAAGAAAAAAACATATGATTACTACACGAGGGAGGGAGTGCGTAGAATTCTTCTAGTTTTTAGGCTAACAATTTCAGAAGCATGCACTACACAAACAGCAACCAATAAAATGTAACACTTCGAGGAAAAGGTGGAACTGATAGACTTAGATATAGAACATGGCTTACTATTGTGCACAAAAATTCAACATAACATTGATAACTAAGATCAGAAATATCAATAACAGCTGCTGGGGTATAAAAAGAATTAATAGAATAGTAAGGGGTTGAAAAAATCCTACCAAGCCAGGAACACAGCCTAAAGAACCCAACAGATGATTAGGGATGCATTCTTATCATGGATATAATCACACAAATATAAAAAATAAAGAATTGTCAGACAAACCTGGTTCAGGATAGTCTCATCTGTTGGGAGTTTAAGATCATCCTTAGTGTCACCACTATCAGTAAGAAGGCTCACCTAAAACAAATAACATAATAAGTATTGAACCCAACATTTATGCACAAAAGAGATACATTTTGACTGATTGTAGAGCATACAAATCCATCCTCCGATATGTCAATCAGCTGATATTCAGTACGGTCCACATGTGGCACCTGAACAACAAATTGAATGGTGAGTTGATTGTAATGAAACAACCAGAGTTCTTAACTGAACAATCATATATCATAACTTACATCACAGTTATGGGATGAAGGAACAATATCCTCAAGCTTTTTACCATTGAATATATCTATGGCAACAAAGTGGCACTTAGCATGACCATGCTTACCGGTCTTCGAGGTAGAAACCTCAACCACCTGCAACATAAGTTGATTAATTAAGCACAACGTGATCAGGTGAAAGAACGAGAATTTAGAGCAGAAGAAACACCACATATTTCAGGCTTCAACCTGATAACTGTATTACTGATAACAATGGTAGCCATTGCAGCTTTCAGGAAAATATAAGGACAAGAGTTGGTGAAGAAATATGTACTAAAAAGGTGAGAGAACTACCATCACGATGGGTGTGATATACTAATACCTATCTCACAGAGTGCACAACAATCTTATCTGTTTGGCCCTGAAATTTTTTAAATTGCTTCTACGAAAACAGAAAATAATTATCGTCGAGGCTTTCCTTGAAATATGTGCGGCCTGCTTGGTTGGAAGCTAACTTTGCCATAGTTTGCTACACATTTTTTGCCAAACTTTCCTAGCCTTAGGTGAATTAATTCTTAGCCACACTTCGGCCTGCCTAAAGGAATCCTTCCACGCTTCTTTTAGTAAATGACATAGAGGGCTTACTTGTCACAAAAGAATCTGGTCTAAGGTGTGGTTGGAACCAAACACTCACCTAACTTGGTTAAGCTTGCCTAACTTGAGATGTAGCAATATGTGGCGAGGAACCAAACAGACTCGGTTTTTATATAAAGCAGAAGTCGAAACCGTTTTTGCTACCAAACTTTAACCTACCTTACAATTCAGATTAAGGATTGATGGAGACATGTTTAACAAGCTTAGTTGTACTTGTACCACATAAAGCATAGAGTATTCCAATGCTCGTGTTTTTTATTACAGCAAAAGCGATCAGATATGGTAACTAAGAAAAACAGCATGTTCCCTGTTTTTGGCCCCTCCTAATAATCGTACATACTAGTAGATAGTGGTTCCCACTACTTGTGATTCGTGAAGGAGCCAACTGACCCCTCAACATGCTTAACATAGTCCCTCCTACCCAATAAATAAATAATTCATCTTTGTACTATGGGTTCACTTTTACTCTTGAGCTAGTTCACACCTTTCAATGGCTAATCCACACCCGTACAGAACTCAAAAGGGCAATCCAGTCGAGCCTGTCTGTGTCAAATACTACCTCCGCTTCGATGAATAAGGAGCACGGGAATTTTAAGACGAACTTTGACCCAAAAAATTAAGGAATTTATTTTTAATTATATTATATTTAATGAGTACTGTTGGATTCATATTGAAAAACACTTTCTAATGATGCTAATTTTATACCGACAATCTTCATGTATTTGGAGTTATTCTTGGTCAAAGAAAAAAACATGGAAAACGAGGGTGCCTAGCAATAATTAGACCCAGCAGAACATAACTCCTGATGGCAATCCTCACATATTGGCCTTAATTTCACTCACTAATTCGAAAAACAAAAGCAGCACAAGAAATCTCCCAACTATCGACAGATAACGGTATCACCAGTTCGTTCATCACTCCCCATCATAGTACGGCTAAAACAACTTACCACAACCTAATCAAAACTGCGATCGCGCGGCACTGTAAACAGTAGCACCATCCAATCGGTGAATCGGAACCGAGGTAACATACCTTGCAGGGACGGTTCTTGATGACGATGTAGCCGCCCTTGCGGATGGCGCCGGCCTGCATCGGGTAGGTCTTGGACGCCCCGGAGTCGGCCTTGGACTCGAAGTGGTGCTCGGAGTCCGACATGGCGACCCTGCAGCTGGTTCGCTTCTCCCCCTCTGATCAAATCAAATCAAATCCGAACAACAAAGATCAGGCGTCGTCGCTCCAAATCAAGACAACAGCAGAACACCTGAACTGCCAGATTGGGAACTGAATTCCATAATTAAAAGCAGGTTACCTGGTCTAGATGGATCGCGGTTCACGGGGACGAGGAGGAGAGGCAGGGGCGCTGATGATGATAAGCGATAAGCACGCGGCCCATCCTAGGGTTCCAGTGCATTTATAACGCTGACAGCGCGTGCGTGTTTCGGCCGGCCCTACCTCTGCTGATTACGACTGTGACGATGACGCGTAGGCCAGGCATGGTGTGGACCTACATGTCAGCTTAAGATAACTTTATCTTCAGGTAGACTGATTTGAGGTGTGAATTTGGTCGGGGGATCGGGACAGGTGTACGGCTGTGGAGGCGGGGCATCGCTTCGCGTTCGAACCACGCTATGACGCCATGGGGCGGTTTGAATCATCTTTCTCCTTGTTCTTTTTCTCTGCTTTTTCTTCTCTCCTTTATGCCTTCTTTTCGCTGATCGGTGATCAGAAAACTCAAGTCAAATATCTGGTTCCGATCGGATAGGGATTCTTTGGGCGTCGTCATACGCGCACGCGTTGTTTTGGGATGACTGTCATGTTGGATTGCGAGTGTGGATTCAAGTTTCTAAGAACATGTACAAGCCTTCACTTAGAGATGTCGCGCCAGATTTTGTTTAGTTGAAAGAATCTTCTCTTCTTCTGTTAGGATATCTATAGCAAAAGTGCATGTGCGTTGCACCATGAGAATAGTAAAATATTTCTCGATTCGTAATACCGCAAACTTGCAATGATGGTCAATGCACTCTATTTTTCTCTTGCAGCGCCCCGTCACCATCGGCTCGTCCCCCCAATGGGCACTCTTTCACCCCGACCTTCTCCTCCGTTGTGGTCATGGCCAAAATCGAGTGGCGCTACGGTGTTAGGTCCTGCAAAAAAAAATGTTGAAACGTTAATTTGGAGGTTTTCTTTGATGAATCTTCTTATATCCTAAAAGCTCTCCAGTTATAGTTTAGATTTTTTAAAAAAAAACATGCTTCCTTTGCATCGGTTGATGCAATCTTACATATATGAATATCCTCAGGAAAAGCATGATAATGTTACTAAAGAGATTACAAATTCTTCTTGAGATTACACGATTATATCCTTTCTGCACCGATGAAAGCAAGAAAATATCATATTCCAAGAACATCATAAACATCACTAACCTTCAAATAGCAGGACTCCTTTATTTTTTTATCCTCAACCACATGATCGCCAATATATTGCCTCCAATGCAATCACATGTATGTACTGTTCTTTTTAGCAGACCGTGTCTTCTAAATTGGAATACTGTTGTTGCGTAAAATTCATAATGTAGAGATTATGTTTCTCCGGTTCCAAATAATGAGTGCAACGTCAAAAAATTATCGCTCGTCCATAAATTTTGATCATGCATACCCTCTCGCTTCATCCTAGGGAAAGATGGAGTTTGTCCCTGCACAAATCAAAGCAGGACGGAGTTGATTAGCCATTGATACATGTGTTCAATCATCGGCACTAAAGTGTTCTCTGATGCCTCTTCTGAAAACCCAAAACCCATAGAACACCGTATTGTAGCTAAAGGTACTGGAATCCATCTCTGTTCAAGGTTAGAGAATGCAGCGGCAACATCTTGTTGGTACATGCCTCCACAACTACTGCTCCGACCCCCGACCAGGTTTTATCTTCGGCTCGTCTCCTGGCTCAGGTACTGCATCGCAGATCATATACATGTCTCCACTGATCTTGAACCGAAGGTGTACCAAACTTTCAGAGATTTCCCTGAGAGGTCGTTTGGTATCCATTATTTGGGCCTGAAATCTGGAATTCATTTTGGAATTTCATAGGTGGGTTGTTTGGTTGCCACAGAATTGGGTTGTCATTTCATTTAGGAATTCCAGCAAAATGACCCAATGGGTAAACACAATTTCAAACCGAGACCTGTCATTTGCGATTCTCTATGAAAGCCTCTACAAATTCAATATCGAATTCTGCTGTCATTTGCAATTCCTGTGGCAACCAAACAAGTGTCTATTTCTGAAATTACAATGTAAATGAAATGAATACATGTATTCATTTTAAAATACTACAAACGAAATGAAAGCCTGGCTTCCAAACAACTTCTGAGTTTCTTCACACACCAACATCTGAAATAGAAATCTGCTTGTGAATTTTAAGCCCAACAGATTTTCGCTGTCGTCATAGCCTCCACGCGACACACAACGCAACTTCCCTGTTATCGCCGCTAAGACCATCTAGTCAAAATCCTCAGCAGGTGGCTGGGTGCTCGGGATGACATCGGCGTCCAGCACGTACGTACCCTACCCCTACCCTATCCCTGGGCAGGCAGGCAGGCAGAGACACCACGAGGCCTTGCTAGTTCATCCCTTGGTCCTGGCCGCTACCCACGAGTCCACGACCTACTAGCGGATACTAGTAGAGTGCACAGTCAAGTCCACGAACCCAAAAAGACTTGAGAAAATAATTGTGGCAGGCAAGTACGCGTCGCAGCATGCAGGAGGAGGCCTACTCGCCCGCTAGCCGAAAAAAGAGGAGCGAAAGAAACGCAAAGCAGCGCAGGGCTGGGGTGGGTCCCGTCTGGTTCAGGAGTCAGGACGGACGTAGAAAAAGAGGGTTGTGAGTGGTGTACAGTGCGGGGAGCGCAGGACAGACCTGGTGCTGGCCTACTGCTTCCACACTGCCTCCGGTGCAGCGCAGGGCAGGACGGACGTACTCGAGAAAAAGAGGCGGCGAAGCTGCTTTGGACGCGGGCCGAGGTGGGGGCGCGGTGGTAATTTCGCGCGGCCGGCGTTCGGAGCTGCTGCGCCACTCTGACAGACAGGCTCGATCTGTCGCTAGCCTACTGCATGCGAGTTGCATTGACACCACTTCACTTCGCTGCCAAGGAACCAGCCGGGCCGGGACGGGGTTTGTCAGGGGTTTATTTCTTGGGAGAGAAGAAGAACTTATCCTTTTTGTTTTCTTCTTCCTGTTCCATTTTCTTCGCCAAATGAATCTGAAAAAGGAGCCACTGACTGCTGGGCCCCCATCTATCTTGTCCTTTCGCAAAGGAGTGCCTGGCCTGGCCCAACCAACCCCCTGCCCTCCTTCTTCTTCTACTAAGTATAATATATGGATTAGTAGTACTGCTCTCTCTTCGATCCTTGCCCTCGCCCCCCGCTCCATCCTGCCCAATCCCTCCGCCTCCACCTCCAACCTCCAACCTCCCACCTCCGCCTCCTCCCTTCTCCTTCCCCAGCCATGGATTTGAACACATCCTAAACTTCAGAAGAAAAAAAACCTCACGCCTCCTTCATCTCCAAGCCCTCTCATCC
This sequence comes from Lolium multiflorum, assembly GCA_030979885.1. Taxonomy (NCBI): domain Eukaryota; kingdom Viridiplantae; phylum Streptophyta; class Magnoliopsida; order Poales; family Poaceae; genus Lolium; species Lolium multiflorum. The sequence goes on along the minus strand of CM061748.1, from coordinate 59,005,590 downwards.
ACAGCGGCAAAGCAAGATGGAGCTTTTTTTCTCGCCAAGTGACAAGACGGCCTTGCTTGACTGCCCGCTCTGCTGCTTGCCCTTGAAGCCCCCCGTGTTCAAGGTACGAACTCTCGTATCCATTCATTCATCTTGCTTGATCCATTAGGTTCACATCTATATTCTTGTTGTTGTTTTTCCATCCAATCTGTGGTACATTTGATTTGATTTGACTTGTGTGGATGGATGCAGTGCCGGAATACGCACGCGGCGTGCAGCGGCTGCGCTGCGAGCCGCTCGAACAAGTGTGCGTCCTGCGTCGGCGGCGTGTACGAGCACATCCACTGGCTGGACCCCTACGTCCTGGGGACCAAGGTCAGGTGCCCCAACAAGGCGTACGGCTGCCGGAGCTCGGTCCCCTACTGCATGGCTGATGACCCACAAGTATAGGGGGTGTATCGTATTACTTCCGATAAATAAGAGTGTCGAACCCAACGAGGAGCAGAAGGTGTTGACAAGCAGTTTCGATGAAGGATTCACTTAAATGCTCACAGACAAGTATTCGGGGGTTTTGATATAGCAGATAAATAAAGTACGAGTAAGTAAATTGCGAGAGAAATAATTGCAGCGAGTGGCCCAATCCTTTTTAGCACAAAGGACAAGCCGGTTTGTTTACTTATAATGACCAAACGTTCTTGAGGACACACGGGGATTTTAGTCTAGTGCTTTCGCTTCATACGGCTGATTAATCTTCATTGTTTTGATAAGTGTTGTGTGGGTGAACCTATGCTAATGCACCGCCCTTCCTAGGACTAATACATACTTGTGATTATACCCCTTGCAAGCATCCGCAAATACAAGAAAGTAATTAAGATAAATCTAACCACGGCCTTAAACTCTGAGATCCTGCTATCCCTCCTGCACCGATATACTAACGGGGGTTTAGGTTTCTGTCGCTCCGGCAACCCCACAATTAGCAAACGAATACAAGATGTACTCCCCTAGGCCCATAAAGGTGAAGTATCATGTAGTCGACGTTCACATGACACCACTAGAAGAGTAACACCACAACTTAAATATCATAATATTGAATACTACTCAACAATAATTCACTACTAACATTTAGACTTCACCCATGTCCTCAAGAACTAAACGAACTACTCATGAGACATCATATGGAACATGATCAGAGGTGATATGATGATGAATAACAATCTGAACATAAACCTTGGTTCAATGGTTTCACTCAATAGCATCAATAACAAGTAGAAATCAATACCGGGAGAGTTTCCCCTATCAAACAATCAAGATCCAACCCTAATTGTTACAGCGGTGACGAGATGCAGCGGTGGAGATGGCGGTGATGATGATGGTGATGATGGTGATGATGATGGAGATGATGTCCAGCTCGATGACGATGGCGATGGCGTCGATTTCCCCCTCCGGAGGGAATTTCTCCGGCGGATTCCTGCCCGCCGGAGAGCTCTTTTCTCTCTGGTGTTTTTCCGCCCCGCAGAGGCGGCTCTGGCTATTCTCCGTAACTCCCCGTGGCTTAGGTTTTCGGGACGAAGAAGTACGCGAAGGAGAGGAGGCGAGAGGGGGCTGTGGGCCCCTCCCCACATGGCGGCGCGGCAGGCAGGGCCCGCGCCGGCCTTTGGGGGCCCATGGCGGCCCCTCGGCCCCTCCTTTTGGCTCCCTTCGTCTTCTGGAAAAATAGGATTTTTCGTATAATTGCCATCAATTGTTGATCTTCAGAAATATGGTGTCCTGACGGTGCTTTTTCCAGCAGAATCCTGACTCCGGTGAATAATTCTCCAATGATCATGAAACATGCAAAATAGGTGAAATAACATAAGTACCATCTCTAAATATGAAATATATCAATGAAGAACAGCAAATTATGATATAAAATAGTGATGCAAAATGGACGTATCAACTCCCCCCAAGCTTAGACCTCGCTTGTCCCCAAGCGAAACTGAGCTCAATAAACAAGACCACATGTTTATGGAGTGAAGAGTCGATAAATAAAATACGGACAAGAAGCATCATATTGATTCGCACAAGACATTCTAGTAAACATTCTCTTCATATAACTCAACTTGAAATAAGTAAAGAGAAATCACAAATAGAGGTGCATAGGAAATCATGATTGGTTATGGCAAACTTTGTTCTTGGTCAAAGAACTATTAACGGATTGCATTTATCTTCTAAGCAAAGCTTTCATAACAAAATTATATGGCAGGGCTTTCATCCTTAATCATAGCAATCTTCTCATAAACATTGATAACTTTCAAAGTCATATTCATTCAGATAAAATTGTACTGAACAAGAAAGCATAAAAGACATGATTAACTAAATCATAGCATAAATGGTTGGTTCACAACAACTCAATTGCTTGCTTAAGATAGAGGGAAATAGGTTTACTGACTCAACATAAAAGTAAAAGATAGGCCCTTCGCAGAGGGAAGCAGGGATTAAATCATGTGCTAGAGCTTTTCAAGTTTTGAAATCATATAAAGAGCATAAAAGTAAGATTTTGAGCGGTGTTTGTTGTTGTCAACGAATGGTAGCGGGCACTCTAACTCCCTTGCCAAACAGACCTTCCAAGAGCGGCTCCCATGGAGGACGTCATCTCTACCATCAAGGTAGATCATCCCCCTTCTCTTTTGTTTACACATGTATTTTAGTTTTATTATGGATGACATTCCCCCAACCTTTGCTTTCACAAGCCATGGCTAACCGAATCCTCGGGTGCCTTCCAACATTCACATACCATGGAGGAGTGTCTATTGCAAAATTAAGTTGCTTACTGATAAATCAGGGCAAAACATGTGAAGAGAATTATTAATGAAAGTTATTAATTGGGGCTGGGAACCCCGTTGCCAGCTCTTAATGCAAAATTATTGGATAAGCGGATGTGCCACTAGTCCATTGATGAAAGTCCGCCCAACAAGATTGAAAGATAAAACACCACATACTTCCTCATGAGCTATAAAACATTGACATAAATAAGGAGTAATATAGTTTGAATTATTTAAAGGTAGCACATGAAGTATTTACTTGGAGTGGCGCAAAATACCACATAGTAGGTAGTTATGGTGGACACAAATGGCATGGGTTTGGTCTAAGGTTATGGATGCATGAGAAGTATTCCCTCTCAATACAGGTCTTTGGCTAGCAAGGTTTGATAGCAAGCATAAAGGTTGAGGGAAACAAACAAATATACATGTGATAGAAACAATCATGCATCTTTCTCATAAGCACAAGCAATTTTAACTTCAGAATACTAAACTCATTAGCATAAAGATAATAGAGTAATATATCTACATGTATTTCCCTTTTCTATTTAAACATCAAGGTGTTGTTGCTATTGACCAATGCTAAGTTTGCCAAAACCAAATAGATTTACTTGATGCTCCCAAAGTGATATTGATGCGCGTAGATGTACACGTTCGTTGGGAACCCCAAGAGGAAGGTGTGATGCGCACAGCAGCAAGTTTCCCTCAGAAAGAAACCAAGGTTATCGAACCAGTAGGAGCCAAGAAGCACGTGAAGGTTGTTGGTGGAGGAATGTAGTGCGGCGCAACACCAGTGAAACCGGCGCCAACGTGGAACCTGCACAACACAATCAAAGTACTTTGCCCCAACGTAACAGTGAGGTTGTCAATCTCACCCTTGCTGAAAACAAAGGATTAAGCGTATCGAGTGGAAGATGGTGTTTGTTTGCAAAGAACAGTAAAAGCAGTAGAATGTATTCAGATGTAAAAGAATGGACCGGGGTCCACAGTTCACTAGTGGTGTCTCTCCAATAAGATAACTAGCATGCTGGGTGAACAAATTACAGGCGAGCAATTGACAAATAAAGATTCAATACATATCAACGATGATTACTATGTGATTTAATCAGGGCATTACGAGAAAGTACATAGACCGCTATCCAACATGCATCTATGCCTAAATAATCCACCTTCAGGTTATCATCCGAACCCCTTCCAGTATTAAGTTGCAAACAACAGATAATTGCATTAAGTATGGTGCGTAATGTAATCAACACAAATATCCTTAGACAAAGCATCAATGTTTTATCCCTAGTAGCAACAGCACATCCACAACCTTAGAACTTTCTGTCACTGTCCCAGATTTAATGGAGGCATGAACCCACTATCGAGAATAATTACTCCCTCTTGGAGTTACAAGTATCAACTTGGCCAGAGCCTCTACTAGCAACGGAGAGCATGCAAGAACATAAACAACACATATATGATAGATTGATAATCAACTTAACATAGTATTCTCTATTCATCGGATCTCACCAAACACAACATGTAGCATTACAAATAGATGATCTTGATCATGTTAGGCAGCTCACAAGATCTATAACAATGAAAGCACAAGCGGAGAAGACAACCATCTAGCTACTGCTATGGACCCATAGTCCAAGGATGAACTACTCACGCATCAATCCGGAGGCGGGCATGATGATGTAGAGCCCCTCCGGTGATGATTCCCCTCTGGCAGGGTGCCGGAGGCGATCTCCTGAATCCCCCGAGATGGGATTGGCGGCGGCGGCCTCTCAGTAATGTTTTCCGTATCGTGGCTCTCGGTACACGGGTTTCGCGACGGAGGCTTTAAGTAGGCGGAAGGGTAGGTCAAAGGGCGTCACAAGGCGCCGACACCACAGGGCCGCGCGGCCAGGCCAGGCCGCGCCGCTGGTGTCGGCCACCTCGTGGCCCCGCCGTCTCCTCTTCGGACTTCTGGAAGCTTCGTGCAAAAATAGGCCCCTGGGCATTGATTTCATCCAATTCCGAGAATATTTCCTTACTAGGATTTCTGAAACCAAAAACAGCAAAAAAACAGCAACTGGCACTTCGGCATCTTGTTAATAGGTTAGTGCCGGAAAATGTATAATAATGTTGTAAAGTATGTATAAAACATTCAAGTATTGTAATAAAAGTAGCATGGAACATAAGAAATTATAGATACGTTTGCGACGTATCAGATATCAATACTAATGTCAAGAGTAATCATATAAAAGAAATTGCAAACTAAAATAAGGTGTGCAAAAAGTAAATGATAAGACTTCTCATTAATATTCCATAACGATAACTCACACCAACGGATACATAGATAACCAACTAAGAGAGAGATACTTCCACACTGCAAACTATTCTATATGATAACTTCCCTACTCATGATATGACACTACTTGATAGTAAAAGATAAAGATAGTGATGATGTGATACCGCGGCACTCCCCCAAGCTTGGAACAAACCAAGGGGATGCCAATACCGATGATGAATTACTCCTTCGGTGGCGATGGTGGTGGATTCTTCTCGACAAGCTTCTTAACAAGTTCCTTTAAATCCTCAATCTCATAGGTGAGGTTGCGAATCAGCTCCGAGTTGTGCTCAACGCGGCTCATAAGCATGTCAGATGGCGAGTCCCAACTCTTAGAGTTGTTTCCCCACCCTTCAGCTTCAGGTTTCATCTCTCCTGCAATGTTAGAACGATCTATATCCCAACCACTTGGCAACACTACCTTGGGGGTCCTTTCAGTTTGACGATTGTAGATTAGATTGCGGAAAGGGTGGTAATTGCCCGGAGAAGATGTCCTTGGAGCTAAGAAGCGACGTGGAACTGCTCCTCCGGTAGCGATCCGTGCACTTCTCTTGGTGTTGGACGGATTTGATATCACGCCAATGCTTGCAATGGTGGCACGCGGGTGTACTCGCGGAATTTCCTCCACTTCTTCCTCATCTTCGCTCTCGACTTCTTCCTTCAATTCAGGGTCTTGAATATCTTCCTCCAAAGGTCCCTTGTCTTTGTTGTTGGAGACCATGGTGCTTCTAGATCAAAACAGATCCTGGCAGAAAACAGCTCGAAACAAAACACGACGAGAAAACGATATACGGACCTCTGGAGATCCGGGGGATTATATAGCAAATATTTTTACGACAAAAGGAAGGTTCCAGGCCGAAAACGAGTGGAAACGGGACGCCGAGGGGCTGTCACCATAGGGCGGCGCGGCCAGGGTGGGGCCCGCGCCGGCCTATGGTGACGGGCCCTCGCGCGTCTCCTCCACTCCGTTTCGATCCCGTAATTTTTCATATTTTCCATAAACAGCAGAAATATTGTTCGGAAAGCTAAACGCGGACTTTTTATTACTAAAACTGTTACCTATTCAAAGTCGGACTCTGCAGAACTGTCAATTTGATCTTTGATGAAAGCTTCCGGAGTTATCACTTGAATAACATCAATATCTTCATTATAAGAATCTCCAGAAATATAATGCTTGAGTCTTTGTCCATTCACTACTTGTGTGGCGTTACCTTCCAAAGAGCTAATTTTTATTGCTCCTGAACGATATACCTCCTCAATAACATATGGTCCTTCCCATTTTGAGAGTAATTTCCCTGCAAAAAATCTGAGACGAGACCGATACAATAGGACTTTATCTCCAACATTAAATTCTCTTTTAATAATTCTTCTATCATGCCACTTCTTAACTTTCTCCTTAAAAAGTTTAGCATTTTCATAAGCTTCACTTCTCCATTCATCTAAAGAACTCAATTGTAGCAACCTCTTCTTACCGGCAAGTTTAAAATCTTTATTAAGTTCTCTTACAGCCCAATAAGCTTTGTGCTCTAGTTCTAAAGGTAAATGACAAGCTTTTCCATAAACCATTTTATAAGGAGACATTCCCATAGGATTTTTATAAGCAGTTCTATAAGCCCACAATGCTTCCTTTAACTTACTAGCCCAATTCTTTCTAGATTTATTAACAGTCTTTCCCAAAATAGCTTTAATTTCTCTATTTGATAATTCTACTTGCCCACTAGTTTGAGGATGATAAGCTGAAGCAATTCTATGATTAATACCATATTTGGCAAGAGTTTTTCTAAAACCACCATGAATAAAATGAGAACCCCCATCAGTCATAATATATCTAGGTACTCCAAATCTAGGAAATATAACATCTACAAGCATTTTTATAGAGGTCTCACCATCAACACTTTTTGTAGGTATAGCTTCTACCCATTTAGTAACATAATCAACAGCGACAAGTATATGAGTGTTACCTTCTGAAGAAGGGAAATGACCCATGAAGTCAAATCCCCAACAATCAAATGGTTCAATAACAAGAGTATAATTCATAGGCATTTCATTGCGTCTAGAGATATTACCAACTCTTTGACATTCATCACAAGATAAGATAAACTTCCTTGCATCTTTGAAAAGTGTTGGCCAATAAAAACCTGATTGTAGAACCTTTTGTGCGGTTCTATCTCCGGCATGATGTCCTCCATAAACACTACCATGACATTTACTCAATATCTCTTGTTGTTCATATTCTGGGACACATCTTCGCATAATACCATCCACTCCTTCTTTATATAAGTGTGGGTCATCCCAAAAATAATGCCTCAAATCATAAAAGAATTTCCTCCTTTGCTGAGCTGAAAAGGTTGGAGGCAAATACTTCGAAACAATAAAGTTAGCATAATCAGCATACCAAGGACTATCTCGCGAGCTCACCTTTATTACAGCCAATTGTTCATTTGGAAAACTATCATTAACAGGAACAGGATCATAAGCAATATTTTCCAATCTAGACAAATTATCAGCAACAGGATTATCAGCACCTTTCCTATCTACAATATGTAAATCAAATTCTTGCAAAAGAAGCACCCATCTAATAAGCCTTGGCTTAGCATCTTTCTTTTCCATAAGGTACCTAATCGCAGCATGATCAGTATGAACTGTAACTTTTGAATCAACAATATAGGGTCTAAACTTGTCACATGCAAAAACTACGGCTAATAACTCTTTCTCAGTTGTAGCATAATTTCTTTGAGCAGCGTCTAGAGTTTTACTAGCATAATGAATAACATTTAATTTTTTATCTACTCGCTGTCCAAGGACAGCACCTACAGCAAAATCACTAGCATCACACATAATTTCAAAAGGCAAATTCCAATCAGGAGGTTCAACTACAGGAGCAGTTGTTAAGGCTTTCTTTAGAGTTTCAAAAGCTTCCTTACAATCATCATAAAAAACGAAAGGTACATCTTTTTGAAGAAGATTAGTAAGAGGCTTTGAAATTTTAGAGAAATCTTTAATAAACCTCCTATAAAAACCAGCATGACCAAGAATACTACGAATACCTTTAACATCCCTAGGATAGGGCATCTTCTCAATTGCTTCAACTTTAGCTCTATCAACTTCAATACCTCTCTCGGAAATTTTATGTCCCAATACAATTCCTTCATTAACCATAAAGTGGCATTTCTCCCAATTAAGAACAAGGTTAGTTTCTTCACATCTCTGCAAAACTTTATCAAGGTTTCGCAAGCAATTATCAAAAGAATTCCCATAGACAGAAAAATCATCCATGAATACCTCAACAATCTTTTCACAAAAGCCATGAAAAATAGCAGACATGCATCTTTGAAAAGTAGCAGGAGCATTACATAAACCAAAAGGCATACGCCTATAAGCATAAGTTCCATAAGGACAAGTGAAAGTGGTTTTCTCTTGATCTTTAGCTCTAACAGCAATTTGTGAAAACCCAGAATATCCATCAAGAAAACAGAAATGAGTATTTTTAGACAACCTTTCTAACATTTGATCAATAAAAGGTAAAGGGTAATGATCTTTCTTAGTAACTTTATTAACTTTTCGAAAATCAATGCACATTCTATACCCTACAACTACTCTTTGAGGAATAAGCTCATCATTATCATTGGGCACAACAGTTATACCTCCTTTCTTAGGAACACAATGCACAGGACTAACCCATCTACTATCAGCAATAGGATATATAATACCTGCTTCAAGAAGTTTTAATACCTCATTTCTTACCACATCCTTCATCTTGGGAATTAGACGACGCTGATGTTCAACAACGGGTTTTGCACCATCTTCTATATTGATGGCATGTTGGCAAATAGCGGGAGAAATCCCCTTCAAATCATCAAGAGTATAGCCAATAGCTCCTCGGTGTTTCTTCAATATTTCCAATAACCTTTCTTCCTCAATATCTGAAAGCTTAGCACTAATAATAACAGGATATGTTTTCTTATCATCAATATAAGCATACTTAAGATTATCAGGTAATGGTTTCAAATCAAATACAGGATCTTCTTTTGGTGGTGGTGTTACACCTAAATCTTCAACCGGTAAGTCATGTTTAAGAATAGGTTGACGAAGGAAAATTTCATCAAGCTCATCCCTTTCTTCCCTAAAAACTTCACTCTCACTATTCTCCAAATGTTGCTGCAAAGGATTACTAGGAGCAAGAGCAATAGATGCACACTGTTCAACTCTAAAATCATCATTAGGCAAATCAGCTTTATAAGGAGTTTTGGCAAATTTAGAGAAGTTAAACTCATAAGATTCACCAGCAAATTTAGTAACAATTTTCTCTTTCTTGCAATCTATAATAGCTCCACAAGTATTCAGAAAAGGTCTACCAAAAATAATAGGACAAGACTTACTAGCAGCAGAACCAAGTACCAAAAAGTCAGCAGGATATTTAATCTTACCACATAGAACTTCAACATCTCGAACAATACCAATGGGAGAGATAGTTTCTCTATTAGCTAGCCGAATAACCACATCAATATCTTCAAGTTCACAAGAACCAATTTCATGCATAATTTCCGTGTAGAGCTCATAAGGAATGGCACTAATACTTGCACCAATGTCGCATAAACCATAATAGCAATGATCACCAATTCGAACAGAGAGCACAGAACACTGGCTTTCCTAGACTTATTAGGATGTGAAACAATATTAGAAGCATCTTCACAAAAAATAATATGACCATCTTCCACATTTTCAGTAACAAGATCTTTAACTATTGCAACAGCAGGTTCAACCTTTATTTGTTCTTCAGGTTCTATGGGTTTCTTTGCACTTTTATTAACTGCACTAGTTATAACAGAATACTCCTTCATTTTAGCAGGGAAAGGAGTTTTTTCAATATAAGCTTCAGGAAGAACATGATCAACAGTTTTAATTTCAATACATTTACCTTTAAGTGAATCAACTTTATCTTTATAAGGTTCATGATACTTATCAAAATTCTTCCTAGGCAATTCAAAATGAGAGGCAAAGGCTTTATAAATATTTGCAACAACTTGAGAGTCAAGACCATATGTAGCACTTATATTACGATATTCATCAGTATCCATAAAAGTTTCAATGCATTCATAATTATAATTTATACCTGACACTCTACCTTTGTCATTCTCCCATCCTTCAGTATTTTCTTGGATTCGATCAAGAAGGTCCCATTTAAACTCTTCTTTATTGCGCGTGAATGATCCAGAACAAGAAGTATCCAGCAAGGTTTTATCTTGAAAAGACAGTCTTGCATAGAAATTATCAATAATAATATTACCAGGAAGCTCATGAATGGGGCATTTGAGCATTAAAGACTTCAATCTCCCCCACGCTTGGGCAATACTCTCTCCATCATGAGGCCAAAAATTATATATACGGTTGCGGTCTTTGTGAATTTCACTTGGAGGATAGAATTTAGAGTAAAATAGAGGCACAATATCCTTCCAATCAAGAGAACGCCCATCCTTCAGCAGTTTATACCAATGCGCCGCTTTACCAGATAGCGACATAACAAATAATTTCTTCCTAACTTCATCCATTGAAATACCTGCACATTTGAATAACCCGCATAATTCATGTAAAAACAGTAAATGATCTCCAGGATGAACAGTTCCATCCCCTTCATAGCGGTTATCCACAACACGTTCAATAATTTTCATAGGTATTTTATATGGTATTACTTCCTCACCTGGCGCCTCATCCACTACCGTTGCAGTAGTAGTAGATTTCCCAAATAGAAATTCAAGGGAGGATCTCTCCATAATGACTTATAGCAGCAAGCAGAAACAAAATCAGCACGTACAGTAAAAGTTTCCTTACCAATTCCACTTACCAATAGCGCTTCACTCCCCGGCAACGGCGCCAGAAAATAGTCTTGATGACCCACAAGTATAGGGGTGTATCGTAGTACTTTCGATAAATAAGAGTGTCGAACCCAACGAGGAGCAGAAGGTGTTGACAAGCAGTTTCGATGAAGGATTCACTGTAAATGCTCACAGACAAGTATTCAGGGGGTTTTGATATAGCAGATAAATAAAGTACGAGTAAGTAAATTGCGAGAGAAATAATTGCGGGTGGCCCAATCCTTTTTAGCACAAAGGACAAGCCGGTTTGTTTACTTATAATGACCAAACGTTCTTGAGGACACACGGGGATTTTAGTCTAGTGCTTTCGCTTCATACGGCTGATTAATCTTCATTGTTTTGATAAGTGTTGTGTGGGTGAACCTATGCTAATGCACCGCCCTTCCTAGGACTAATACATACTTGTGATTATACCCCTTGCAAGCATCCGCAAATACAAGAAAGTAATTAAGATAAATCTAACCACGGCCTTAAACTCTGAGATCCTGCTATCCCTCCTGCACCGATATACTAACGGGGGTTTAGGTTTCTGTCACTCCGGCAACCCCACAATTAGCAAACGAATACAAGATGTACTCCCCTAGGCCCATAAAGGTGAAGTATCATGTAGTCGACGTTCACATGACACCACTAGAAGAGTAACACCACAACTTAAATATCATAACATTGAATACTACTCAACAATAATTCACTACTAACATTTAGACTTCACCCATGTCCTCAAGAACTAAACGAACTACTCACGAGACATCATATGGAACATGATCAGAGGTGATATGATGATGAATAACAATCTGAACATAAACCTTGGTTCAATGGTTTCACTCAATAGCATCAATAACAAGTAGAAATCAATACCGGGAGAGTTTCCCCTATCAAACAATCAAGATCCAACCCTAATTGTTACAGCGGTGACGAGATGCAGCGGTGGAGATGGCGGTGATGATGATGATGATGGTGATGATGATGGAGATGATGTCCAGCTCGATGACGATGGCGATGGCGTCGATTTCCCCTCCGGGAGGAATTTCCCGCCGGATTCCTGCCCGCCGGAGAGCTCTTTTCTCTCTGGTGTTTTCCGCCCCGCAGAGGCGGCTCTGGCTATTCTCCGTAACTCCCCGTGGCTTAGGTTTTCGGGATGAAGAAGTACGCGAAGGAGAGGCGGCCAGAGGGGGCTGTGGGCCCCCTCCCCACATTCAGATATACCCTTGATGTGTGTGGCCTTGATGATATTGGTTATATTGGTGACATTTTTACTTGGAGACGGGGCCAAATGAGATCCAGGCTTGACAGGGCTCTAGCTAATGCAGATTGGGTGCAACAACATGAAAATGCTGCTCTTATTCACCTTGAGTTTAGTCGGTCAGATCATAGACCACTCTTACTGGATACTGAGTATTATGCTCAAAATAATATCCCAAGTGTTGGAAGGAGCATAAATTTTGAAGCAAAGTGGTTACAGGAACAAAATTTCGCTGATGTGGTTAACGATGCATTGGAGAAAGCGGGAGAGGATGTTGACCTTGATGTTCTTTCTCGCCTGAAACGGATGCATGAGGGACTTATTGATTGGGACGACCAGGTTCTGAAGAAGCCAAGAAAACGCCTTAGACATGCCCAGCGTGAGCTTGAATGAGTGATGAGGGGTCCCATGAATGATGTTAATGACCAGAAGAAAACTGAGTTGGCAAACCTCATAGAAAAATTGCTAGAACAGGAGGAAATTCATTGGAGCCAGAGATCAAGAGCAAATTGGCTAAAAAATGGAGACCGAAATACTTCCTATTTCCATAATTCGGCGACAGCACGTAAGAAAAAGAATTTCATAAAGCGGCTGAAGGATGGCCATGGAGATTTCATTGAAGGAACTACAGGTTTGAATCCATTAGTTGTCAATTATTTTAATAACCTTTTTTCTACTAAAGTTGGGGAGACCGATCCAAATTTTCTGGATAAAATAGAACCTATGGTGACTGTGGAGATGAATGACAAGTTGATTGCCCCTTACAATGCGGAGGATGTGAAAAAGGCAGTCTTTAGTATTGGTGATCTGAAAGCGCCTGGCCCGGCTGGCCTTCATGCTTTGTTTTACAAGAAATTTTGGCACCTGGTTGGCGACTCTATTACACAGGCGGTATTACAATCGATTAATGACTGCTCTATCCCACAAGGCTGGAACGAAACAATAATTGTTCTGATTCCGAAGGTGGATTCACCAGAGGAAATATCTCAATTCCGACCAATTTCCCTTTGCAATGTGGTCTACAAGATCATCTCAAAAATGTTGGCAGCAAGATTAAAAGTGATTCTCCCAGAAATCATTTCTTCGACCCAAAGTGCGTTTGTACCAGGGCGTTTAATCACTGATAATGTCCTGGTTGCTTATGAGTGTGTACACAAGATTAAGAATAAAATAAATGGAAAATATGGTATGTGTGCGGTGAAATTAGATATGCATAAGGCATATGACAGAATTAAATGGGTCTTTCTCAGAAATATGATGACAAAAATGGGTTTTCACCAAAGATGGATTGACATTATTATGGCCTGTGTAAGTTCAATCACATATTCTGTTTGATATAATTCTCAGTTAATAGAGTCCTTTACTCCAAGTAGGGGTATTAGACAAGGAGATCCACTTTCTCCGTATTTGTTCTTACTCTGTGCAGAAGGTCTGTCGAGTTCTTTGCTTCATGAAGAAGAGGTTGGTGGTATTGAAGGAATTAAGGTGTGCAGGAATGCACCATCGGTGTCACATCTTTTATTTGCCGATGACTCGTTGATTCTCTTGAAGGCGGATACGATTAATGCAATCTCCTTGAAGCAGTTCTGGATTCCTATTGTGCAAACTCTGGTCAAATGGTGAGTGATACGTCTCCAACGTATCTATAATTTCTGATGTTCCATGCTAGTTTTATGACAATACCTACATGTTTTGCTCACACTTTATAATGATTTTATGCATTTTCCGGAACTAACCTATTAACAAGATGTCGAGGTTCCAGTTCCTGTTTTCTGCTGTTTTTGGTTCCAGAAAGGCTGTTGGGGCAATATTCTCGGAATTCAACGAAACAAAAGCCAAACATCTTATTTCATCGAGACGGACCAGAACACCGAAGGGGAGCCGGAGAGGAGGCCCAGGGCCCCCACACCACACTGGGCGCGGCCTAGGAGGGGGGCACGCCGCCCTATGGGGTGGGCCCCCCAAGCACCCCCTTGCGCGGCCTCTTCGCCTATATAATCTCTCGTGACGAGAAAACCCTACAACAATTGACGAAACTCCAGAAAGACTCCAGGGACGCCGCCGCCATCGCGAAACTCCGTTTCGGGGGACAGAAGTCTCTGTTCCGGCACGCCGCCGGGACGGGGAATTGCCCCCGGAATCCATCTCCATCGACACCACCGCCATCTTCATCGCCGCTGCTGTCTCCCATGATGAGGAGGGAGTAGTTCTCCCCCGAGGCTGAGGGCTCTACCGGTAGCTATGTGGTTAATCTCTCTCTCATGTACCTCAATACAATGATCTCATGAGCTGCCTTACATGATTGAGATCCATATGATGAGCTTTGTATCACTATTAATCTATGTGCTACTCTAGTGATGTTATTAAAGTAGTCTATTCCTCCTCCATGATGTAATGTTGACAGTGTGTGCATCATGTAGTACTTGGCGTAGGTTATGATTGTAATCTCTTGTAGATTATGAAGTTAACTATTACTATGATAGTATTGATGCGATCTATTCCCCCTTTCATAGCTATTGTTGACAGTGTGTATGCTATGTTAGTACTCGGTCTAAATTGCAATGGTCTATTATGCACTCTAGAGGTTACTTTAATATGAACTCCGAATGTTGTGGAGCTTGTTTACTCCGGCTTGAGGGTGCTCTTGTAGCCCTACACAATGAATGGTGTTTGTTATCCAACAAGAGAGTGTTTGAAAGTAGCACAAGTGAGGAGAAGTTATTTATTTATTATGTGATCATTGTTGAGAGTGTCCACTAGTGAAAGTATGATCCCTAGGCCTTGTTTCTAAGCATTGAAACACCGTTTCCAACAAGTTCTGCTACATGTTTGCTTGCTGCCATCTTTATTTCAGATTGCAATTACTACTTACAATCATCCATATTACTTGCATTTCACTATCTCTTCGCCGAACTAGTGCACCTATACATCTGACAAGTGTATTAGGTGTGTTGGGGACACAAGAGACTTCTTGTATCTTAATTGCAGGGTTGCTTGAGAGGAATATCTTTGACCTCTACCTCCCTGAGTTCGATAAACCTTGGGTGATCCACTTAAGGAAACTTGCTGCTGTTCTACAAACCTCTGCTCTTGGAGGCCCAACACTATCTACAGGAATAGAAGCGTGCATAGACATCAAACTATTTTCTGGCGCCGTTGCCGGGGAGGTAAGGTAAAAGGTATTCACATCCTCCGACTGCTAATGCTATGAAAAAGTCTAAGCTTGGGGAAGCTAGTTTTTATGATCCTTTTAGCTTCCCAGTTTTAGGGGAGAAAATTTGCTCTGATAATACTTTATCTCCCATATGCGATAACTCTAATGATGCTTGTGATATTTTAAATCCACCTACTGAAAATATTCCTTTCAAGATACCTATGAAAATTATTGAACTTGTTGTGGATAACCGCTATGAAGGGGATGGAACTGTCCATCCTGGAGATCATTTACTGTTTTTACATGAATTATGCGGGTTATTCAAGTGTGCAGGTATTTCTATGGATGAAGTTAGGAAGAAATTATTCTCTATGTCGCTGTCTGGTAAAGCGGCGCATTGGTATAAACTGCTGAAGGATGGGCATTCTCTTGATTGGAAGGATATTGTGCCTCTATTTTATTCTAAATTCTATCCTCCAAGTGAAATTCACAAAGACCGAAACCGCATATATAATTTCTGGCCTCATGATGGAGAGAGTATTGCCCAAGCATGGGAGAGATTGAAGTCTTTAATGCTCAAATGCCCCATTCATGAGCTTCCTGGTAATATCATCATTGATGACTTTCTTTTCAAGATAAAACCTTCTTTGATGACCCACAAGTATAGGGGATCGCAACAGTCTTCGAGGGAAGTATTACCCAATTTATTGATTCGACACAAGGGAGACAAAGAATACTTGTAAGCCTTAACAGCGGAGTTGTCAATTCAGCTGCACCTGGAAACAGACTTGCTCGCAAGAGTTTATCAGTAGTAACAGTTTTATGGCAGTGGAAATAGTGAAATAACAGCCGCGGTGAAATAAAGACAGCAGTAGTGATTATAGTAAACAGCAGGATTAAAATACTGTAGGCACAGGGACGGATTTAACGGGCGTTGCATGGATGAGAGAAACTCATATAACAATCAAAGCAGGGGCATTTGCAGATAATAATAAAACGGTATCCAAGTACTAATCAATCAATAGGCATGTGTTCCATATTTAGTCGTACGTGCTCGCAATGAGAAACTTGCACAACATCTTTTGTCCTACCAGCCGGTGGCAGTCGGGCCTCTAGGGAAACTACTGGATATTAAGGTACTCCTTTTAATAGAATACCGGAGCAAAGCATTAACACTCCGTGAACACATGTGATCCTCACATCACTACCATTCCCTCCGGTTGTCCCGATTTCTGTCACTTCGGGGCCATTGGTTCCGGACAGCGACGTGTGTATACAACTTGCAGGTAAGATCATAAACAACGAATATCTTCATGAATCAATAACATGTTCAGATCTGAGATCATGGCACTCGGGCCCTAGTGACAAGCATTAAGCATAACAAGTTGCAACAATATCATAAAAGTGACATCTACGGATACTAGGCACTATGCCCTAACAATCTTATGACTATTACATGACCAATCTCATCCAATCCCTACCATCCCCTTCAGCCTACAGCGGGGGAATTACTCACACATGGATGGGGGAAACATTGCTGGTTGATGGAGAGGCGTTGGCGGTGATGGCGGTGAAGATCTCCTCCAATTCCCCGTCCGGAGTGCCAGAACGGAGACTTCTGGCTCCCGCGACGGAGTTTCGCGATGTGGCGGCTCTCTGGAGGGTTTCTGGCGATTTCGACTTCTCCCCGTGCGTTTTCAGGTCGAAACCAATAAGTAGTCCGAAGGGGGGCGTCGGAGGCCGGCCGAGGGGGCCACACCACATGGCCGCGCGGGCCCCCCTGGGCCGCGCCGCCATGTGGTGTGGGGCCCTCGGGCCTCCACCTCTCTTGCCCTTCTGGCTCCGTCAATATTCTGGTAAAATAGGGCCTTCTGCATAAATTCCGAGGATTTTCCCGAAAGTTGGATTTCTGCACAAAAACGAGACACCAGAGCAGTTCTGCTGAAAACAGCGTTAGTCCGTGTTAGTTGTATCCAAAATACACAAATTAGAGGCAAAACAATAGCAAAAGTGTTCGGGAAAGTAGATACGTTTTGGACGTATCAACTCCCCCAAGCTTAGCTTATTGCTTGTCCTCAAGCAATTCAGTTAACAACTGAGCGATAAAAGAACTTTCACGAACACATTTGCTCATATGATGTATATATTCTCATGCTATGGCTAATACTTAAGCAGTTCATAATGAGATACATGCAAATAAGATCATCCAACAGCTATGTCAATCATGGAGAAGTACCAACAATTAATAATAAGCACCATGAATCATGTATATAAGCAGGATTGCAATGTTCATAAGAGAATATGATAAAGTGGTATCTCGCTTGCCCGTATTTGATCGGCAAAACATAAATGCCGAGGCACCTCTGGAGTTCATAGAAAGACTAGAAGTAGTGATTGTCAAAGATAAAAGCATCAAAGTTATACCACAATCAATCATATTTTGAGACAAGCATATTATACTAAGAATGACAGTTGTGCTCTCAAGATAGTGCTCAAAGAAAGAATGGAGACACAACATAAAAGTAAAAGATTGACCCTTCGCAGAGGGAAGCAGGGATTAACATGCGCTAGAGCTTTTCATTTTTAAGACAGGAGTAAAATTATTTTGAGAAGTGTTTGTTGTTGTCAACGAATGGTAATGGGTACACTAACTACCTCATCAACCGGACTCACAAGAGCGGCTCCCATTTTATTTATTTTTGGTTGGCACTCCTTCCAACCTTTCTTTCACAAACCATGGCTAACCGAATCCTCGGGTGCCTGCCAACAATCACATACCATGAAGGAGTGCCTTTTTATTTAAGTTTTATTATGATGATGACACTCCCCCAACCTTTGCTTACACAAGCCATGGCTAACCGAATCCTTCGGGTGCCGTCCAACAATCACAAACCATGGAGGAGTGTCTATTTAAGTTAATTAATTTGGGACTGGGAATCCCATTGCCAGCTCTTTTTGCAAAATTATTGGATAAGCGGATGTGCCACTAGTCCATATGAGAATCCGTCAAAAGTAAATGACAAGGTTGAAAGCTAAACACCACATACTTCCTCATGAGCTATGAAACATTAACACAAATTGAGAAGCATTTTGAAAGTTTTAAAGGTAGCACATGAGAATTTACTTGGAATGGTTTGAAATGCCATGCATAGGTATTTATGGTGGACACTTTTGGAACAACTTGGTTTTCAGGTGTTTGGAAGCACGAGCGGCGTTCCCGCTCAGTACAAGTGAAGGCTAGCAAAAGACTAGGGAGCGACAAATCAAGAGAGCAGTAACTGTCATAATCATGCTTGCGGCAAAATAAATTAACGGAGGCATAAAAGTGATACAAGAACTCTGAAGCAATATAAATCATCGAGGCTTAATTGACTTTTTGTTCAGTCATATGCATGCGTGAGCATGTGCCAAGTCGATATAAATGAATTATTCAGAGGAGGATACCACAATGCCATACTTACTTATGAATAAAACAATGCAAGCGAACATCCATGACATGCTACTCATATTAATAAATTGGAACTAAACATGAGAGATCATGAACTACTAGACTTTCTCAAATAACATATACCTCACATGAACCAACTAAGCATGCTCACATGGATGAGTATATGTACAAAAATGAAAACAAATAGAGTTCATACCAGCCTCTCACCACAATCAGTTGTCGTAGATCGTCATTATTGCCTTTTCACTTGTGTAGCTTGGATAATATGAAATGAAAACCACGCTCCAGCCACCGAAGACCATTGAACTCATGATGAACTTTACAAACCAAAGAAGAACAGCAAATATTTTTGGTCTTTTTGTGTTTTAGGAAAGAAACAAAGCGAAAACAAAAGAATGCAAACTAACAGAAACACAGAAAAGCAGGATGACAGAAATCTGCCAAATCCTGACAGCAGTACAGAAATCGAAATTAACAAAAATCTTCCATTGCTCAGACCAAAAAGTGTTCAACTAATGAAAGTTAGATAACAACCTGGGGAACATGCTCAAAAATTGGCAACTCAAAATAACATTCTGGCTGTGCGTACAAATTTTTTTTGGTAACAGCCCAGAATCTGTTTTTGGACAGCACTTCCCCAAATATCATCTCCTTCTCATTAGAAAACCACTCTAAGAAACTAAACAAGTATGTACAAGTATCCAGCAACCATAATATGCAAAGAATGAGTGATGCCGGTATACCTCCCCCAAGCTTAGGCTTTTGGCCTAAGTGGAGTTCAATCCCATCGAGGCCATGAGGTAGTATCTCCGTAGTACGACGAAGATGGATCATATTCCGGGTATGTGCTAGAAGAAGCACCCGGATACGTGACGGTGTAGTCGTAGGAGGGCTCGGCGTCCTCGGAGTCATGCTGCTGGTGGAAGTCTTGTATCTTCATATGTTCCTCCACCTCCTCCTTAGTGCGCGACCATGATTGCCTGTCAATATTGAACAAACCTGGCTGGGGAAGAGGGATTTCCTTCTCATCCCCGTCAGCAAACAACATTCTATAGACCATATTATCTACAGTGGAATCAGTGGTAACAAAATGATGACTCTTCATAGCAGCAATATCAAGTCTCCTAGGGGTTAATGGCACATCATTAGGATCAAGAGGGAGTCTTAAATGTGTTAAAATGCGCAGTGCAATAGTTCCTCCAAAAATAGGCCCCCTGTTAGACAGGCGGCGAGCAATAAGAGAACCAAGATGATAAGGTGTCTGTCCAGTAAGTGCAGCA
Organism: Lolium multiflorum; assembly: GCA_030979885.1. Classification (NCBI taxonomy): domain Eukaryota; kingdom Viridiplantae; phylum Streptophyta; class Magnoliopsida; order Poales; family Poaceae; genus Lolium; species Lolium multiflorum. The sequence continues at coordinate 58,985,495 of CM061748.1, read as the reverse complement.
TTCAAGAAAGCAAGATGATAGCTAGAGATATTGCTAGTATTTTCCCTACCAAGAATGCTAGTAGCAATGTAATATGCAAAATATTTAATGGCGGGGAGTTGAATGTTTCTTATCTTGCCGCGCTGAATGGTGCGGCAATCATCATCGGTGATCCCTCGATAGAGCTCCAACAGGTCCCGGGGGTTGTCATCAATCCTCCTTGCTGTACCTACAGGGGCAATATCCAATGCACGACAAAATTCTTCCAATTCCATAGTAACAGGATTACCATAGATCTTGAATGCAACTGTCGGCTCATATTGCGTGTTGTGGAACTTGAAGCTCTCAACGAAAATTTTGGTGAGCATGTAGTATTGCTCCCTTTCATCTCCCACGTAGGTGGCTAAGCCCGCCCTATTGACAAGGGTGAAGAAATCATCCAATATCCCTGCATTTGTCAGAAAATCATAACATGGGAAGGATGAAGCATTAGGAGCCCCATTGTCCTCCTCGGGCGCGAAGCTAGGCGCGATGACATCCTCATTGTAGGATCGCCTAATCTGAGTAGACGCCCTTGAGGGCCTACCGGTGCTGGTTGTTGCTTTCTTGAACAATTCTCCAAATTTGAATTTCTTCATCTTCCCCTTCTGAAATTTTCAACAATCATTATAAAATTTGATTTCAAGGTATGTAATTGAAGGGAACTACTATAGGAACTTGCTAGAGTACTAAACATGCATCAAAACTAATTTCTTCCACTTAGAACAAGCATGCAAGCTCACTAAACATGTTATCTACAGCAGCAAAATATTCAAGATATACTCAACCAAACAAAATTCTAATTGGACAATCAAAGGAGTCACATACCAAGGAGTAAATGTGCCAAATTTCAAACAGAAATCTGGGCTGAGCAAGGAGATCGAAAAATCGCGAGTTCTTGAGCAGAAACACGAGTGAGAGAAACTTGGTACGAGCTTTTTCGGGAGAGAGAAGATGCTGGGAGGAAGAGATGATGTAGTGGGGCAAGGGGTGGCCCACACCACAAGGTGGCGCGGCCCCCTTGCTGGCCGCGCCGGCCTATGGTGTGGCACCCCCTGGTGCCCCACAGGTCATCCTCTGGTGCTCCCAGGTGCCTCGTCGAAAAATAGGACCAACGGTGTAATTTTTGTAATTTTTAGAGAACTTCGAAAAATGCACATTTCTGGGTATTAAATTAATGATTACTGCGCAGGAAAATGATTTCTAAAATCTTAAATGACTAAAGCATATTGCAAAACAAAAAGTGCTACAGCAAGTAAAATAAGTGGAGGGAGAAAGAAAGAAAGAAATGTTGTTTAGCTCTTTTATGCAATAAAATATACTTGTTAACAAGGTTGATCAAGTCTTGCTACCAAATAAATTTTATATGACATAAGAAGAAATAAACCTCAAATCAATCATGTTACCTTATATTGAATTGATATGGATCCAATCACAAGAGTTTGATATTCCTCTTTAGGCTCATATATAGGACAATCAATGGATCCCACTTTGATAGTTTTCACATTAAAAATTGTATTAACTCCACATACTTTATCGATCCTCTTGGGAAAATAGACAGTGTGTTCCTTATCATCAACATTGAAAGTAACCATGCCTTTATTGCAATCAATAACAGCCCCTGCAGTATTAAGAAAGGGTCTTCCAAGAATAATGGACATATTATCATCTTCAGGCATTTCCAACACAACAAAATCAGTTAATATCAAGCAATGCTGAGTAACTTGAACAGGAACATTTTCACATAAACCAACAGGAATAGCAGTAGATTTATCAGCCATTTGCAAAGATATATCAGTTGGTATCAATTTATCTAAATCAAGTCTCTTATAAAGAGAAAAAGGCATTACACTAACACCTGCTCCCAAATCACATAGAGCAGTTCTAACATAATTATTCTTGATGGAACAAGGAATAGTCGGTATACCTGGGTCTCCCAACTTCTTTGGAATCTTACCATTGAAGGAGTAATTAGCGAGCATAGTGGAAATTTCCTCATTGGGGACTTTCCTTTTGTTAGTAACAATATCTTTCATATACTTTGAATAAGGAGGCAATTTAATAGCATCAGTCAAAGGGATTTGCAGAAATAAAGGTTTCATCCAATCACAAAATTTATTATAATGTTCCTCCTCCTTTGATTTTAGTTTCTTAACAGGAAAAGGCATTTGCTTTTGAACCCAAGGTTCTCTTTCATTACCATGTTTCTCAGTAATAAAGTCTTCTTTAGTGTACTTTTTATTTTTAGCAGGCTTTTCAGGTTCTTTTTCAATTTCTTCTTTATCAGGAGTATCATTCTTATCATTATCTTCCTCATGTTCATTACCACTTTCAGTTTCAGCATCAGAAATAGAAATACTATTAGGATCATTAACAGGTTCAGAGGATTCTACAACATTCTTATGTTTCTTTTTCTTTTTCTTAGATGGAGCACTAGTTTTAATTAGTTGAGAATCTTGTTCAACTCTTTTGGGATGCCCTTCAGGATATAGAGGATCCTGGGTAGAAACACCACCTCTAGTTGTTACTTCATAAGCATGTTTTTCTTTAGAATTATTTCCCAACAAGTCATTTTGCACTTTAGTAAGTTGATCAATTTGAGTTTGAACCATTTGAAAATGTTTAACAAGTATCTTAACATCATTGGAGGTTCTCTCCACAATACCATGCAATTCACTAATAGCTCGGGAATTTTCCATTAAATGATTCTCTACTCTCATATTAAAGTTTTCTTGCTTAACAATATAATTATCAAACTCATCTAAGCATTGAGCAGGAGATTTTGAATACGGAATATCTTCCCTAGTAAAGTGTTGAAGAGAGTGTACCTCAATCATGGATGAAGGGGGAATCGTCTCACATATATCTTCTATAGGAGGTAAATTCTTCACATCTTCAGGTTTAATACCCTTCTCTTTAAGAGACTTCTTGGCTTCCCTCATATCTTCATCATTTAATTTAATCATACCCCTCTTCTTCACTATCGGTGTCGGGGTTGGTTCAGGTGTAGACCAATCATCATGATTCCGGCCTATTTTAGCCAATAATTCTTCAGCGTCGTCTGGAGTTCTTTTCCTGAAAACACAACCAGCACAACTATCCAGGTATGCCCTAGACTCAATGGTTAGTCCACTATAAAATATATCAAGTAAATCATGCTTTTCCAAATCATGGTCAGGCTGAGCTCTAATAAGAGAACAAAATCTCGCCCAAGCCTCAGGCAATTTCTCTCCATCTTCCTGGTCAAAATTATAAATTCTCTGCAAAGCAGCATGTTGAGCACTAGCAGGAAAGTATTTTCGAAAGAAAACATCACGCAAGTCAATTGGACTTTTAATAGAACCAGGAGGCAAATTATTATACCAAGTTTTAGCATCATCCTTTAATGAGAAAGGAAAAATTTTAGCGACAAAATAAGTACGCATCTTGACATCATCAGAAAACACGCCACTAAGAGTAGATAACTCAGTCAAGTGTTCAACAGCACTTTCTTTTTCAGTACCACAAAAGGGTGTTTTCTCAACAATAGCTATATGAGATAGATCAAGAGAAAAATCATAATCTTTATCCCTAATGTTTATAGGAGATGTGGCAAATTTAGGATCAGGAGATGGTTTATATCTAACAGCATGTTCTGCAAGCAACTTTTTAATTTTTCTTGCATCAGTAGTAGCATTGCATTTTTCAATAAAATCATCATCAAGTTCTACATAATCTTCATCAAGATCATCACTAGAATATTCAACAGACTCAGGTGAATTAACAGGTGTAGCAGCATTTTCATTAGGAGTTTCAGTATTTTCAATTTGTCTAGACTTAGCAATTGTAGCATCTAGAAAAGATCCTAACGAACCATCATTATCAAGCACAGCAGAAGCATCATCACAATTATGAGAGGAATTTTCAGATTCAGCAGAAGTACCAGCATTTGAAGCTTGTGGTGGTGAAACAAGTTTACTTATCACAGATGGTGAATCAAGAGCAGCAGAGGTACTAAGAGTTGTACCTTTTCTTGTAGTGGATGGTAATATGGCGATCTTAGTATCGCGAGGTTTACCCATGATGGAGAATTTGCAGCGAACAATATCAATCCAAGTGAACTTCCAAATAAAGCTATGCTCCCCGGCAACGGCGCTAGAAAATAGTCTTGATGACCCACAAGTATAGGGGATCGCAACAGTCTTCGAGGGAAGTATTACCCAATTTATTGATTCGACACAAGGGGAGACAAAGAATACTTGTAAGCCTTAACAACGGAGTTGTCAATTCAGCTGCACCTGGAAACAGACTTGCTCGCAAGAGTTTATCAGTAGTAACAGTTTTATGGCAGTGGAAATAGTGAAATAACAGCGGTGAAATAAAGACAGCAGTAGTGATTATAGTAAACAGCAGGATTAAAATACTGTAGGCACAGGGACGGATTTAACGGGCGTTGCATGGATGAGAGAAACTCATATAACAATCAAAGCAGGGGCATTTGCAGATAATAATAAAACGGTATCCAAGTACTAATCAATCAATAGGCATGTGTTCCATATTTAGTCGTACGTGCTCGCAATGAGAAACTTGCACAACATCTTTTGTCCTACCAGCCGGTGGCAGCCGGGCCTCTAGGGAAACTACTGGATATTAAGGTACTCCTTTTAATAGAATACCGGAGCAAAGCATTAACACTCCGTGAACACATGTGATCCTCACATCACTACCATTCCCTCCGGTTGTCCCGATTTCTGTCACTTCGGGGCCATTGGTTCCGGACAGCGACGTGTGTATACAACTTGCAGGTAAGATCATAAACAACGAATATCTTCATGAATCAATAACATGTTCAGATCTGAGATCATGGCACTCGGGCCCTAGTGACAAGCATTAAGCATAACAAGTTGCAACAATATCATAAAAGTGACATCTACGGATACTAGGCACTATGCCCTAACAATCTTATGACTATTACATGACCAATCTCATCCAATCCCTACCATCCCCTTCAGCCTACAGCGGGGGAATTACTCACACATGGATGGGGGAAACATTGCTGGTTGATGGAGAGGCGTTGGCGGTGATGGCGGTGAAGATCTCCTCCAATTCCCCGTCCCGGCGGAGTGCCAGAACGGAGACTTCTGGCTCCCGCGACGGAGTTTCGCGATGTGGCGGCTCTCTGGAGGGTTTCTGGCGATTTCGACTTCTCCCCGTGCGTTTTCAGGTCGAAACCAATAAGTAGTCCGAAGGGGGGCGTCGGAGGCCGGCCGAGGGGGCCACACCACATGGCCGCGCGGGCCCCCCTGGGCCGCGCCGCCATGTGGTGTGGGGCCCTCGGGCCTCCACCTCTCTTGCCCTTCTGGCTCCGTCAATATTCTGGTAAAATAGGGCCTTCTGCATAAATTCCGAGGATTTTCCCGAAAGTTGGATTTCTGCACAAAAACGAGACACCAGAGCAGTTCTGCTGAAAACAGCGTTAGTCCGTGTTAGTTGTATCCAAAATACACAAATTAGAGGCAAAACAATAGCAAAAGTGTTCGGGAAAGTAGATACGTTTTGGACGTATCAGATACTGCTTGTTCTGGATCATTCACGCGCAACAAAGAAGAGTTTAAATGGGACCTTCTTGATCGGATTCAGGAGAATACTGAAGGATGGGAGAACGACAAAGGTAGAGAGTCAGGTATAAATTATGATTATGAATGCATTGAAACTTTTATGGATACTGATAAATTTCGAAATATGAGTGCTACTTATGGTCTTGACTCTCAAGTTGTTGCAAATTTTTATAAAGCTTTTGCCTCTCATTTTGAATTGCCTAGGAAGAATTTTGATAAGTATCATGAACCTTTTAAAGACACTTGCATGAAGGATGAAACTGTTATTAATGATTGCAATGAACATGTTCAAACTTCTGAAAATGCTATTTCCTATAAGCATGTTAATTTTTGTGGAGTTCATAGACCTTGTGAAAAGAATAAAATTGAAGAAGAATATTGTATCCATCATAGGAATGAAAAAACTAGAAAGTGGTCTAGGGCTCTAGATGATCTTGGTGAAAAAGTTTGTGCCCTCTATCCTTTTATTTGTGAACTTTGCCATAGAGCGGGTCATTTTAATTTTCAATGCTCCTCCAATGATAATTCGAACCTCATGAGTGCTGCAAATCTATATTGTGATAACATGATCACTGATAATCAGCATGATGAACTTACTTTATTTTTGGAGTGTGAAGAGTTATTGAGAAAAACTTCTTTGGTGGATATGAGTGCTCTTGATATTAATAGTGTCCTGCATGGGTGTCTTTCTTATTGCATTGATAATTGCCACACAAATACTTACATACAAAATATTATAGAAGATGACACTTTGCCAAAATATGATAGGACCGCTGTGTGTTTCAAACTTATTAATGAAAAGGAGGAATCCTCCCAAGTTTCTTCTATTGTTTCTGGAAATAAATCAGGTTATGTGGAGAAGCCTCCCTTCAAGCCTCTTCCTCCTAAAGAAGGGAACGAGGAGAAGGAAAAGAAGAAGAAGAAGAAGAAGAAGAAGAAGGGAACGAAGAAGAGGAAGAAGAGGGGGAATAAAAAGAAAGAGGTAACGGCATATCCCCGCGTGTATGAGATAACAATAGGTAACCGTAAGTATGTTGCTCCTAATGATTATTATGATAATGAATCTGAGTACAATGATCTTCCTATGCCCTTTACCTATATTAGTGATCATGATTTGGAAGAGCACACTACTTTTGATACTGAAAATCTCTTTGGTACCGATTATGAAAGTAATGATGTTAGCACTATCCATGTTCCCTCAAACGATGATATTGAAAGCTCTAAGCTTGGGGATGTTGTGCTTGAAGATCCTATATTTGAGACCTTTACTTTTAGTGAAAATGATGATATTACATATTCTGGTTTAGATAATCGTTATAGAGATGGATATGACACAGGTTATAATTATCCTTATGAAACTTGTCATAGTTATGATGGGATTGCCAAAAACCATTCCCTTAGTATGCAACTTGTTTACCATGTTCAAATTCTTGATAATGATCCTGCTCCAATTACTATTAATGAGAAGAGTTTTTCTTATGCCAAAAATAATGATACTTTTATGCATATGAACCATGATAAGAATGTTTTAAGTGATGGTTATATTGTGGATTTCATCAATGATGCTACTGAAAGTTATTATGAGAGAGGGAAACATGGTTATATGCATCTTAATAATATTAAGTTTCCCCTCTTTATGTTGAGAATCTTGAAGTTGCGCTTGTGTTGCCTTTTTATGCTTGTTGCTATGTGCTTTCAGTACTTGTTCCCTTACAAGATTCCTTTTCATAGGAAGTGGGTTAGGCTTAAATGTGTTTTGAAGTTGAACTTGTGCTGCCTTTTTATGCTTGTTGCTATGTGCTTTCAGTACTTGTTCCCTTACAAGATTCCTTTTCATAGGAAGTGGGTTAGGCTTAAATGTGTTTTGAATTTGCCTCTTGATGCTCCTTTTGCTTCATTTTCTATTTTCATGAGAGCATCATTAAAATTACTGAGCCCATCTTAATGGCTATAAAGAAAGCACTTCTTGGGAGATAACCCATGTTTTATTTTGCTACTGTTTTGTTGTGTCTTGGAAGTTGTTACTACTGTAGCAACCTCTCCTTATCATGTTATTGTGCCAAGTAAAGTCTCTAATAGAAGGTTGATACTAGATTTGGATTTCTGCGCAGAAACAGATTTGCTGTCTGTCACGAATTCGCGTCTTTCTCTCTGTAGAAGAATCAAAAAAATCAGCGAAAAATCATGCATGATCCTCAGATATGTACGCAACTTTCATTAGTTTTGAGTTTTTCCATCTGAGCAAGTTAAGTGCCTCAGAAAAATTCGTCTTTACGGACTGTTCTGTTTTGACAGATTCTGCCTTTTATTTCGCATTGCCTCTTTTACTGTGTTGAGTGGATTTCTTTGTTCCATTAACTTTCAGTAGCTTTGGGTAATGTCCAGAAGTGTTAAGAATGATTGTGTCCTCTCTGAACATGTGAATTTTGATTATGCACTAACCCTCTAATGAGTTTGCTTTAAGTTTGGTGTGGAGGAAGTTTTCAAGGGTCAAGAGAAGAGGATGATATAATATGATCAAGAAGAGTGAAAATTCTAAGCTTGGGGATGCCCAGTGGTTCATCCCTGCATATTTCAAGAAGACTCAAGCATCTAAGCTTGGGGATGCCCAAGGCATCCCCTTCTTCATCGACAACTTATCAGGTCACTTCTAGTGAAACTATATTTTTATTCCGTCACATCTTATGTACTTTACTTGGAGCGTCTGTGTGCTTTTATTTTCGTTTTTTTATTTTCATTCTATGAATAAATCTGATCCTACCATGCTTGTGTGGGAGAGATACACGCTCCGCTTTTTCATTTGAACACTTGTGTTCTTAGTTTTGCTTTAATGTTCATGGCGAAGGCTGAAAACTGCTTCGTTGATTGCTATTTGGTTGGAAACAGAAAATGCTTCATGTGGTAAATGGTATATTATCTTGAATAATTTGATACTTGGCAATTGTTTTGAGCTCTCATAGATCATGTTTAAGCTCTTGCATCATGTAGTTTAAATCTATTAGTGGAGAACTACCGTAGAGCTTGTTGAAATTTGGTTTGCATGATTGGTCTCTCTAAGGTCTAGATATTTTCTGGTAAAAGTGTTTGAACAACAAGGAAGACAGTGTAGAGTCTTATAATGCTTGCAATATGTTCTTGTGTAAGTTTTGCTGTACCTGTTCATACTTGTGTTTGCTTCAAACAACCTTGCTAGCCAAAGCCTTGTACTGAGAGGAAATACTTCTCGTGCATCCAAACACCTTGAGCCAAAACTCATGCCATTTGTGTCCACCATAACTACCTATATGTGGTATTTTTCTGCCATTCCAAAGTAAATTGCTTGCGTGCTACCTTTAAAATTTCATTCCTTTGTCTTTACAATACATAGCTCATGGGAAAATAGCTTAAAAACTATTGTGGTGATGAATATGTTGCTATGTATCTTAGTTCTTATAAGTTGCTTGTTGAGCGATAACCATGTTTCTGGGGACGTGATACGTCTCCAACGTATCGATAATTTCTTATGTTCCATGCTACTTTATTGATGATACCTACATGTTTTATGCACATTATATGTCGTATTTGCATTTTCGGAACTAACCTATTAACAAGATGCCGAAGTGCCAGCCTTTCTGCTGTTTTTGGTTTCAGAAATCCTAGTAACGAAATATTCTCGGAATTGGACGAAATCAACGCCCAGGTTCCTATTTTGCCCGGAAGCATCCAGAACACCCGAGAGCCGCCAGAGGAGGGCCCTGTGGGCCCCAGATGATAGGGTGGCGCGGCCTGGGCCCTGGCCGCGCCAGCCTATGGTGTCGTCGCCCCTTCGACCTTCTGACGCTGCCCTTTCGCCTATATAAAGCCCCTGCGTCGAAAACCCTTACGGAGGAAGCCACGGTACGCGAAACCTTCCAGAGCCGCCGCCATCGCGAAGCCAAGATCGGGGACAGGAGTCTCTGTTCCGGCTGCCGGAGAAGTGCCCCGGAAGGCTTCTCCATCGACATCGCTGCCATCTCCACCGCCATCTTCATCACCGCTGCTGCTCCCATGGAGGGAGTAGTTCTCCATCGAGGCTCGGGGCTGTACCGGTAGCTATGTGGTTCATCTCTCTCCTATGTACTTCAATACAATAATCTCATGAGCTGCCTTACATGATTGAGATTCATATGATGATGCTTGTAATCTAGATGTCATTGTGCTAGTCAAGTGAGTTTTACTTATGTGATCTCCGGAGACTCCTTGTCCCACGTGTGTAAAGGTGACAGTGTGTGCACCGTGTGGGTCTCTTAGGCTATATTTCACAGAATACTTATTCACTGTTATGAATGGCATAGTGAAGTGCTTATTTATATCTCTTTATGATTGCAATGTGTTTTGTATCACAATTTATCTATGTGCTACTCTAGTGAAGTTATTAAAGTAGTTTTATTCCTCCTGCACGATGTAATGGTGACAGTGTGTGCATCCGTGTTAGTACTTGGTTTATGCTATGATCATGATCTCTTGTAGATTGCGAAGTTAACTATTGCTATGATAGTATTGATGTGTATTATTCCTCCTACATAAGCATGAAGGTGACAGTGTGCATGCTACGTTAGTACTTGGTTTAGTCGTATTGATCTATCTTACACTCTAAGGTTATTTAAATATGAACATTTAATTGTGGAGCTTGTTAACTCCGGCATTGAGGGTTCGTGTAATCCTACGCAATGTGTTCATCATCCAACAAGAGAGTGTAGAGTATGCATTTATCTATTCTGTTATGTGATCAATGTTGAGAGTGTCCACTAGTGAAAGTCTAATCCCTAGGCTTTGTTCCTAAATACTGCTATCGCTGCTTGTTCTGTTTTACTGCGTTACTACTGCTGCGTTACTTTGTTTACTTCCTACAATATTATTACCATCAACTGCACGCCAGCGAGCTATTTTTGGCGCCGTACTACTGCTCATATTCATTCATACCACTTGTATTTCACTATCTCTTCGCCGAACTAGTGCACCTACTAGGTGTGTTGGGGACACAAGAGACTTCTTGCTTTGTGGTTGCAGGGTTGCATGAGAGGGATATCTTTGACCTCTTCCTCCCTGAGTTCGATAAACCTTGGGTGATCCACTTAAGGGAAAACTTGCTGCTGTTCTACAAACCTCTGCTCTTGGAGGCCCAACACTGTCTACAAGAATAGAAGCACCCGTAGACATCAAGCACTTTCTGGCGCCGTTGCCGGGGAGGAAAGGTAAAAGGTACTCACACTCCGGTTCAGGTAACAGTACTTTTCTGGCGCCATTGTGTGTGTACTCGAAGCTATTTCCTTTAGACTCTGCAATTGCGACATTTGGTTTCTTGTTTACACTAGTTAGGCATAATGGATAACAATGACCTTTTTATTCTATTTCCTGATTTAAGACATGGATGGTTGATACGTCCCCGACGTATCCATAATTTCTGTCGTTCCATGCTTGTTTTATGACAATACTTACATGTTTTGCTTGCACTTTATGATGTTTTTATGCGTTTTCCGGAACTAACCTATTAACAAGATGCCACAGTGCCAGTTCCTGTTTTCTGCTGTTTTTGGTTCCAGAAAGGCTGTTCGGGCAATATTCTCGGAATTCGACGAAACGAAGACCAAACCTCCTATTTTTCCCGGAAGGCTCCAGAACACCGAAGAAGAGTCGGAGAGGGGCCAGGGGGCCACCACACCACATGGCGGCGCGGGCCAGACCCTGGCCGCGCCGGCCTAGGGTGTGGCGCCCCCAGGTGCCCCCCTGCGCCGCCTCTTCGCCTATAAAACCCCTTTCGACCTAAAAACGCAGTACCTCTTGACGAAACTCCAAAAAGACTCCAGGGGCGCCGCCACCATCGCGAAACTCCAATTCGGGGGACAGAAGTCTCTGTCCCGGCACCCTGCCGGGACGGGGAAGTGCCCCCGGAAGCCATCTCCATCAACGCCATCGCCTCCATCATGCTCCGTGAGTAGTTCCCCCATGGACTACGGGTTCTAGCTGTAGCTAGTTGGTATTCTCTCCCCCATGTACTTCAATACAATGATCTCATGAGCTGCCTTACATGATTGAGATTCATCTGATGTAATCGGTGTTGTGTTTGTTGGGATCCGATGGATGATACATTATGATTAGTCTATCTATAAAGTTTGTGAAGTTATTGTTGCTGCAATCTTGTTATGCTTAATGCTTGTCACTAGGGCCCGAGTGGCATGATCTTAGATTTGAGCTCTATAATTATTGCTTAGATTGTATCTACAAGTTGTATGCACATGTCACTGTCCGGAACCAAAGGCCCCGAAGTGACAGAAATCGGGACAACCGGAGGGGATGGCGGTGATGTGAGGGACACATGTTTTCACGGAGTGTTAATGCTTTGCTCCGGTGCTCTATTAAAAGGAGTACCTTAATATCCAGTAGATTCCCTTGAGGCCCGGCTGCCACCGGCTGGTAGGACAATAGATGTTGTGCAAGTTTCTCATTGCGAGCACGTACGACTAAATATGGAAAACATGCCTACATGATTAATGAATTGATGTTCTTTCTTAATGCCTTATCAATCCTATCAATTGCCCAACTGTAATTTGTTCACCCAACACTTGTTATTGGAGAGTTACCACTAGTGTAGATAGCTGGGAACCCCGGTCCATCTCGCATCATTATATACTCGTTCTACATGTCATTGGAAGTAGTATCAACTATTCTCTGGTGCCATTGCTCTCATATTGCTATTACTGCTACTGTGTTACTGTTACTACTGCTCTCATATTACTGCTACTTTCACATCACCCCTGTTACTAGTGCTTTTCCAGGTGCAGCTGAATTGACAACTCAGTTGTTAAGGCTTATAAGTATTCTTTACCTCCCCTTGTGTCGAATCAATAAATTTGGGTAATACTTCCCTCGAAGACTGTTGCGATCCCCTATACTTGTGGGTCATCAAGACTATTTTCTGGCGCCGTTGCCGGGGAGGCATAGCTCTACTCATAAGTTCACCTGGGGAGTACACTCTACCTCTCTCTCTGCTTTTATCTTATTTTGTCTTGCTAGTTTATTTCTGTCTAGTTTATTTGTGCTTAGTTTATTTCTGTCTAGTTTTATTTTGCTTAGTTTACTTTTGTCTAGTTTATTTTTGTCTTGTTTTATTTTCCCTATATACCCGAAAATCCATAAAAATTTGAAAAATCTAAAAATTAAAAACTGCTGTTATGGGAGAACCTACAACCTACTTGGAGCTTATAGAATGTTATAATAATTATAGAGAATCAAGAACTGGTAAAATAATGAGTGCTATGATAGAAAAATTGAATACAATTGCTGAAATCTTGCTTGAACGCCATAATATAAACTGTTGCTCTCAACAGGATACTAAACATCTTAAATTTCAATGTGGCTTTAGTGAGGAATTTTTAATTAAGAACTATAATCGGAATTGCTATATTCATTATGGGTTCGAAGAGGTAGAACAATTTGTCTTATTTATGGGAGCCTCCGAGATAGAATCCTTCATGGTTGAGAATTATGAAACTTGTGTTGTTTGTAAGGGCCTTAAAGATTATGTCTCTACTATCCTTAATTCTTGCATAGAATGCTACAGTAGGAATCCTTATATCCTTGATTATAAAGAGAGACACATTAATGCACAAGAATGCACTCACAATTTGCAGGAACCTGTGGAAGAAGAAATTGATGAACCTGAAAGCTCATTGGATGAAAAAGAGGAGGAAATTGATGAACTTGAAAGCTCATTGGATGAAAAAGAAGAAGAGAGCGACGAACAAAAGGAGGAAGAATGGATTAGCTACCCATGTCAACCTTCTAATGAGAGTAACTCTTTATCTCTTACACTATTTGATTGTCCTCCATGCTTACCGGAAGAGGTTGAATGTTATGTTCCTGTGGATTCTCTTGAAATAGTACCTATGAGTAATACTTGTGAGAATGATTATGCTACTGTTATTTATGATAATCCATGCTACTTTGATAAATCTTATGATAATGCTTTGTTTGTGCCTGATGTCGAAATGCATGGTACTAAAGAATTTTGCTTGGCAAATGTTTATGATAAAGCTCTAGATGATGGTCCTATGTTACTTGATAATATTAATTGTACTACTAATGAAAATGGGATTGGAGAGTTCTTGACTTATTCTATGAGTCCCATATCTATTGAGATTGATCACCTACCTTGTTATATTATTAATAAAAGTAAGTTTGAAAGTTTTAATTCCACTATTCTTGAACTTGATAAAAATTATGTGTTTGGAAATCATGAAAAGTATGCTGCATGTGATAGTTATATTGTTGAGTTTATTCATGAAGCTACTGAAAATTATTATGAGAGAGGAAAATATGGTAGTAGAAATTTTCATGGTGCTAAAACACCTCTCTATATGCTTAAAATTTTGAAGTTACTCTTGTTTTATCTTCTTATGCTTATCACTTTGTTCTTCATGAATTTATTTGTGTACAAGATTCCTATGCATAGGAAGTGGGTTAGACTTAAATGTGTTTTGAATTTGCTTTTTGATGCTCTCTTTTGCTTCAAATACTATTTCTTGCGAGTGCATCATTTAAAACTGCTGAGCCCATCTTAATGGCTATAAAGAAAAGAACTTCTTGGGAGATAACCCATGTGTTATTTTGCTACAGTAATTTGTTTTATATTTGTGTCTTGGAAGTTGTTTACTACTGTAGCAACCTCTCCTTATCTTAGTTTTGTGTTTTGTTGTGCCAAGTGAAGCCTCTAATCGAAGGTTGATACTAGATTTGGATTTCTGCGCAGAAACAGATTTCTATCTGTCACGAATCTGGGCTTATTTCTCTGTAGGAAACTCAGAAAAATCTGCCAATTTACGTGCGTGATCCTCAGATATGTACGCAACTTTCATTAGTTTTGAGTTTTCTGATTTGAGCAACGGAAGTACCATTTTAAAATTCGTGTTTACTGGCTGTTCTGTTTTGGCAGATTCTGTCTCTGTTTTTTGCATTGTCTCTTGTGGACTTTAAGTGAGGCTTTCTAGACGTGGAGAGCTGTAGCTAATGTTTTATTGAGTTCTTGCAATGTGTCACTACAGGACCAAGGTGGATTAAAGTTTTTTTTGAGTACTAACCCCTCTAATGAAGTTTATGAGAAGTTTGGTGTGAAGGAAGTTTTCAAGGGTCAAGAGAGGAGGATGATATATGATCAAGAAGAGTGAAAAGTCAAAGCTTGGGGATGCCCCCGTGGTTCATCCCTGCATATTTCAAGGAGACTCAAGCGTCTAAGCTTGGGGATGCCCAAGGCATCCCCTTCTTCATCAACTTATCAGGTTCCTCCCCTGAAACTATATTTTTATTCGGTCACATCTTATGTGCTTTACTTGGAGCGTCTGTGTGCTTTTTTTTTGTTTGAATAAATTCGGATCCTAGCAATCCTTGTGTGGGAGAGATACACGCTCCGCTTTTTCATATGAACACTCGTGTTCTTCGTTTTACTTTTAATGTTCAATGATAAAAGTTGGAAGCTATTGCACTTATTTATATTTGGTTGAAAACAGAAAATGCCTCATCATGTCTTGGATAATTTGACACTTGGCAATTGTTTTGAGCTCTCAAGTAGATCATGATTAAGTTTTTTCATGTAGTTTAAACCTATTAGTGGAGAACTACCGTAGAGCTTGTTAAAATTGGTTTGCATAATTGATCTCTCTTAAGGTCTAGATATTTTCTGGTAAAAGTGTTTGAGCAACAAGGAAGACAGTGTAGAGTATTATAATGCTTGCGATATGTTCTTATGTAAGTTTTGCTGTACCGGTTCATACTTGTGTTTGCTTCAAACAACCTTGCTAGCCTAAGCCTTGTATCGAGAGGGAATACTTCTCGTGCATCCAAAACCTTGAGCCAAAACCTATGCCATCTGTGTCCACCATACCTACCTACTATGTGGTATTTTCTGCCATTCCAAAGTAAATTGCTTGAGTGCTACCTTTAAACAATTCAAAATTTATTACCTCTGATTTGTGTCAATGTTTTATAGCTCATGAGGAAGTATGTGGTGTTTATCTTTCAATCTTGTTGGGCAACTTTCACCAATGGACTAGTGGCTTCATCCGCTTATCCAATAATTTTGCAAAAAGAGCTGGCAATGGGATTCCCAGTCCCAAATTAATTAACAAAAATAGACACTCCTCCATGGTATGTGATTGTTGGACGGCACCCGAGGATTCGGTTAGCCATGGCTTGTGTAAGCAAAGGTGGGGAGGAGTGTCATCATAATAAAACTAAAATAAAAGGGCACTCCTTCATGGTATGAGATTGTTGGCAGGCACCCGAGGATTCGGTTAGCCATGGTTTGTGAAAGAAAGGTTGGAAGGAGTGCCACCCAAAAATAAAAATAATTCATGGGAGCCGCTCTTGAAGGTTTGTCTAGCAAGGGGGTTAGAGTGCCCACTACCATTCGTTGACAACAACAAACACCTCTCAAAACTTTACTTTTATGCTCTCTTTATGTTTTCAAAACCAAAGCTCTAGCACAAATATAGCAATCGATGCTTTCCTCTTTGAAGGGCCATTCTTTTACTTTATGTTGAGTCAGTTTACCTACTTCCTTCCATCTTAGAAGCAAACACTTGTGTCAACTGTGCATTGATTCTTACATACTTGCTTATTTGCATTCATCATATTACTTTGTGTTGACAATTATCCATGAGATATGCATGTTACAAGTTGAAAGCAACCGCTGAAACTTATATCTTCCCTTGTGTTGCTTCGATGCCTTTACTTTGAACTTATTGCTTTATGAGTTAACTCTTGTGCAAAACTTTTGATACTTGTCTTGAAAGTACTCTTCATGAAAAGTTTTGCTATATGTTATCTATTTGTTAGCAACTATAGATCATTGCCTTGAGTCACTTCATTCATTTCATATGCTTTGTAATAGTATGATCAAGGTTATGTAAGTAGCATGTCACTACAGAAATTATTCTTTTTATCGTTTACCTGCTCGGGACGAGCAGGAACTAAGCTTGGGGATGCTGATACGTCCCCGACGTATCCATAATTTCTGTCGTTCCATGCTTGTTTTATGACAATACTTACATGTTTTGCTTGCACTTTATGATGTTTTTATGCGTTTTCCGGAACTAACCTATTAACAAGATGCCACAGTGCCAGTTCCTGTTTTCTGCTGTTTTTGGTTCCAGAAAGGCTGTTCGGGCAATATTCTCGGAATTCGACGAAACGAAGACCAAACCTCCTATTTTTCCCGGAAGGCTCCAGAACACCGAAGAAGAGTCGGAGAGGGGCCAGGGGGCCACCACACCACAAGGCGGCGCGGGCCAGACCCTGGCCGCGCCGGCCTAGGGTGTGGCGCCCCCAGGTGCCCCCCTGCGCCGCCTCTTCGCCTATAAAACCCCTTTCGACCTAAAAACGCGATACCTCTTGACGAAACTCCAAAAAGACTCCAGGGGCGCCGCCACCATCGCGAAACTCCAATTCGGGGGACAGAAGTCTCTGTCCCGGCACCCTGCCGGGACGGGGAAGTGCCCCCGGAAGCCATCTCCATCAACGCCATCGCCTCCATCATGCTCCGTGAGTAGTTCCCCCATGGACTACGGGTTCTAGCTGTAGCTAGTTGGTATTCTCTCCCCCATGTACTTCAATACAATGATCTCATGAGCTGCCTTACATGATTGAGATTCATCTGATGTAATCGGTGTTGTGTTTGTTGGGATCCGATGGATGATACATTATGATTAGTCTATCTATAAAGTTTGTGAAGTTATTGTTGCTGCAATCTTGTTATGCTTAATGCTTGTCACTAGGGCCCGAGTGGCATGATCTTAGATTTGAGCTCTATAATTATTGCTTAGATTGTATCTACAAGTTGTATGCACATGTCACTGTCCGGAACCAAAGGCCCCGAAGTGACAGAAATCGGGACAACCGGAGGGGATGGCGGTGATGTGAGGGACACATGTTTTCACGGAGTGTTAATGCTTTGCTCCGGTGCTCTATTAAAAGGAGTACCTTAATATCCAGTAGATTCCCTTGAGGCCCGGCTGCCACCGGCTGGTAGGACAATAGATGTTGTGCAAGTTTCTCATTGCGAGCACGTACGACTAAATATGGAAAACATGCCTACATGATTAATGAATTGATGTTCTTTCTTAATGCCTTATCAATCCTATCAATTGCCCAACTGTAATTTGTTCACCCAACACTTGTTATTGGAGAGTTACCACTAGTGTAGATAGCTGGGAACCCCGGTCCATCTCGCATCATTATATACTCGTTCTACATGTCATTGGAAGTAGTATCAACTATTCTCTGGTGCCATTGCTCTCATATTGCTATTACTGCTACTGTGTTACTGTTACTACTGCTCTCATATTACTGCTACTTTCACATCACCCCTGTTACTAGTGCTTTTCCAGGTGCAGCTGAATTGACAACTCAGTTGTTAAGGCTTATAAGTATTCTTTACCTCCCCTTGTGTCGAATCAATAAATTTGGGTAATACTTCCCTCGAAGACTGTTGCGATCCCCTATACTTGTGGGTCATCAATGGTTTGATGCGAAAATTAAAAAACCTATGGAACCTTATTTACATGATAGTAGCAATGTTATTAGTATGAATGCAATTACTGCTAATGCTATGAAGAAGTCTAAGCTTGGGGAAGCTAGTTTACATAAAAATAATCTTTTTTGCTCCTCCGCTTTGGAAGAAATATTTTGCTCTGATGATGCTTTATCTCCCATATGCGATAACTCTAATGATGCTTCTGATATTTTAAATCCACCTGCTGAAAGTATTCCGTATAAAATACCTATGGAAATTATTGAACGTGTTATGGATAACCGCTATGAAGGGGATGGAACTGTCCATCCTGGGAATCATTTACTGTTTTTGCATGAATTATGCGGGTTATTCAAGTGTGCAGGTATCTCTATGGATGAAGTGAAGAAGAAACTATTCTCTATGTCGCTGTCTGGTAAAGCGGCGCATTGGTATAAACTGCTGAAGGACGGGCGCTCTCTTGATTGGAAGGATATTATGCCTCTATTTTGTTCTAAGTTCTATCCTCCAAGTGAAATTCACAAAGATCGAAACCATATATATAATTTCTGGCCTCATGATGGAGAGAGTATTGCCCAAGCATGGGAGAGGTTGAAGTCTTTAATGCTCAAATGCCCCAATCATGAGCTTCCAGGTAATATCATCATTGATAATTTCTATGCAAGACTTTCTTTTCAAGATAAGACCTTGCTGGATACTACTTGTTCTGGATCATTCACGCGCAACAAAGAAGAGTTTAAAAGGGACCTTCTTGATCGGATTAAGGAGAACGCTGAAGATTGGGAGAACGACAAAGGTAAAGAGTCAGGTATAAATTATGATTATGAATGCATTGAAACTTTCATGGATAGTGGTAAATTTCGAAATATGAGTGCTACTTATGGTCTTGACTCTCAAGTTGCTGCAAATCTTTATAAAGCTTTTGCTTCTCACATTGAATTGCCTAGGAAGAATTTTGATAAGTATCATGAACCTTTTAAAGATGCTTGCATGAAGAATGAAATTGTTGTTAATGATTGCAATAAGCGTGCTCAAACTCCTAAGAATGCTATTTCCTATAAGCATGTTAATTTTTGTGGAATACATAGACCTTGTGGAATTAATCAAATAGAAGATGAATATTGTATCCATCACAGAAATGAAAAAACTAGAAAGTGGTCTAGAGCTCTAGATGATCTTGGAGAAAAAGTGTGTGCCCTCTATCCTTTTATTTGTGAACTTTGCCATAGAGTTGGTCATTTTAATTTTCAATGCTCCTCCAATGATAATTCGAACCCCATGAGTGCTGCAAATTTGTATTGTGATGATGAAATTATTCCTAATCAGCATGATGAACTTACCTTATTTTTGAAGTGTGAAGAGTTATCAAGAAAAATTTCTTTGTTAAATATTAACGATCTTGATATTGATGATGTCCTGCATGGGTGTCTTTCTTATTGCATTAATAATTGCCATACAAATACTTACATACAGAATATTTTAGAAGATGACACCTTGCCAAAATATGATAGGACCGCTGTGTGTTTTCAATTAATTAATGAAAAGGAGGGATCCTCCCAAGTTTCTTCTATTGTTTCTAAAAGTAAATCAGGTTATGCGGACAAGCCACCCTTCAAGCCTCTTCCTCCTAAAGAAGGAAGCGAGGAGAGGGAAGAAGAGAAGAAGAAGAAGAAGGGAACGAAGAAGAAGAAGAAGAAGAAGAAGAAGAAGGAGAATAAAAAGAAAGAGGTAACGGCGTATCCCCGCGTGAATGAGATAACGCTAGGTAACCGTAAGTATGTTGCTCCTAATGATTATTGTGATAATGAATCTGAATACGATGATCTTCCTATGCCCTTTACATACATTAGCGATCATGATTTGAATGAGCATACTACTTTTGATATTACAAATCTCTGGGAAACTAATTCTGAAAATGATAATAATTGCCATAGTGTCAGTGCTATCCATGCTTCCTCCCATAATGATATAGAAAGCTCTAAGCTTGGGGAAGAGGTGTTTGAAAATCCTTTTGCTACTGGTCATTATGTTCTTGATACATCTCCTTCTAATAACAATGATGGTATGGTCATAGATAAACCGACTGTGAAAGATAACTATTCTATTTCTTATGATGACACTGTGCCTCCGATCTTTGATGATTATTATAAAGAATGCTATGATATAGGTTATAACTATCCTTATGAAACTTGTCATAGTCATGATTGGATTACCAAAAACAATTCTTTTAATATGCAACTTGTTTACCATGTTCAAATTCTTGATAATAATCTTGCTCCAATTACTATTAATGAGAATAACTCTTCTTATGCCAAAATTAATGATATTCCTATGCATATGAACCATGATAAGAATGTTTTAAGTGATGGGTATATTGTGGATTTCATCAATGATGGTACTGAAAGTTATTATGAGAGAGGGAAATATGGCTATATGCATCTTAATAATATTAAGTTTCCCCTCTTCATGTTGAGAATCTTGAAGTTACTCGTGTTTTATCCTCTTATGCTTGTCACTTTGTTCTTCATGAATTCATTTGTGTACAAGATTCCTTTGCATAGGAAGAGTGTTAGACTCAAATGCTCTCTTTTGCCTCAACTTTTATTTCTTGCGAGTGCATCATTAAAACTGCTAAGCCCATCTTAATGGCTATAAAGAAAGAACTTCTTGGGAGATAACCCATGTGTTTTTTTACTACAGTACTTTGTTTTATATTTGTGTCTTGGAAGTTGTTACTACTGCAGCAACCTCTCCTTATCTTAGTTTTGTTGCATTGTTGTGCCAAGTAAAGTTTCTATGTTAAAATTGATGTTATATTTGGGATCGCTGCGCAGAAACAGCATTGCTGTCTGTCACGAATTCTGGCACAAGTCTCTGTAGAAAATTCTAAAAAATCTGCCAATTTACGACCGTGATCCTCAGATATGTACGCAACTTTCATTAGTTTTGAGTTTTTCCATTTGAGCAAGTCTGGTGCCATTTTAAAATTCGTCTTTACGGACTGTTCTGTTTTTGACAGATTCTGCCTTTTATTTCGCATTGCCGCTTTTGTTAAGTTGAATGAGTTTCTTTGTTCCATTAACTTTCAGAAGTTTTGTGCAATGTCCAGAAGTGTTAAGAATGATTGTGTCACCTCTGAACATGTGAATTTTTGATTATGCACTAACCCTCTAATGAGTTTGCTTGAAGTTTGGTGTGAAGAAAGTTTTCAAGGGTCAAGAGAGGAGTATGATATACTATGATCAAGAGGAGTGAAAGCTCTAAGCTTGGGGATGCCCCGGTGGTTCATCCCTGCATATTTTAAGAAGACTCAAGCGTCTAAGCTTGGGGATGCCCAAGGCATCCCCTTCTTCATCGACAAAGTATCAGGTTCCTTCTCTTGAAACTATATTTTTATTCGGTCACATCTTATGTACTTTACTTGGAGCGTCTGTATGTTTTTGTTTTTGTTTTTGTTTGAATAAATGATTGTTTGGGAGAGAGACACGCTCCGCTGGTTCGTATGAACACATGTGTTCTTAGCTTTTAATTTTCATGGCGAAGGTTGAAACTGCTTCGTTAATTGTTATATGATTGGAAACGGGAAATGCTACATGTAGTAATTGGTGTAATGTCTTGAATAATGTGATACTTGGCAATTGTTGTGCTCATATAGATCTTGTTTAAGCTCTTGCATCATGTACCTTGTACCCATTAATGAATAATTACATAGAGCTTGTTAAAATTTGGTTTGCATGATTGGTCTCTCTAAGTCTAGATATTTTCTGGTTGAGGTGTTTGAACAACAAGGAGACGATGTAAAGTCTTATAATGCTTACAATATGTTTATATGTGAGTCTTGCTGCACCATTTTATACTTGAGTTTGCTTCAAATAACCTTGCTAGCCTAAACCTTGTATAGAGAGGGAATACTTCTCATGCATCCAAATACTTGAGCCAATATTCATGCCATTTGTGTCCACCATACCTACCTACTACATGGTATTTCTCCGCCATTCCAAAGTAAATTGCTTGAGTGCTACCTTTAAACAATTCAAAATTTATCACCTCTGATTTGTGTCAATGTTTTATAGCTCATGAGGAAGTATGTGGTGTTTATCTTTCAATCTTGTTGGGCAACTTTCACCAATGGACTAGTGGCTTCATCCGCTTATCCAATAATTTTGCAAAAAGAGCTGGCAATGGGATTCCCAGTCCCAAATTAATTAACAAAAATAGACACTCCTTCATGGTATGAGATTGTTGGTAGGCACCCGAGGATTCGGTTAGCCATGGTTTGTGAAAGAAAGGTTGGAAGGAGTGCCACCCAAAAATAAAAATAAAATGGGAGCCGCTCTTTGAAGGTTTGTCTGGCAAGGGGGTTAGAGTACCTGCTACCATTCGTTGACAACAACAAACACCTCTCAAAACTTTATTTTTATGCTCTCTTTATGTTTTCAAAATAAAAGCTCTAGCACAAATATAGCAATCGATGCTTTCCTCTTTGAAGGACCATTCTTTTACCTTTATGTTGAGTCAGTTCACCTATTTCTCTCCATCCCAAGAAGCAAACACTTGTGTGAACTGTGCATTGATTCTTACATACTTGCTTATTGCATTTGTTATATTACTCTATGTTGACAATTATCCATGAGATATACATGTTATAAGTTGAAAGCAACCGCTGAAACTTAATCTTCCTTTGTGTTGCTTCAATACCTTTACTTTGATTTATTGCTTTATGAGTTAACTCTTATGCAAGACTTATTGATGCTTGTCTTGAAGTACTATTCATGAAAAGCCTTTGCTTTATGATTCACTTGTTTACTCATGTCATTACCATTGTTTTGATCGCTGCATTCATTACATATGTTTACAAATAGTATGATCAAGATTATGATGGCATGTCACTTCAGAAATTATCTTTGTTATCGTTTTACCTGCTCGGGACGAGCAGGGGATGCTGATACGTCTCCAACGTATCGATAATTTCTTATGTTCCATGCTACTTTATTGATGATACCTACATGTTTTATGCACATTATATGTCGTATTTACGCATTTTCGGAACTAACCTATTAACAAGATGCCGAAGTGCCGGTTTGTTTTCTGCTGTTTTGGTTTCAGAAATCCTAGTAACGAAATATTCTCGGAATTGGACGAAATCAACGCCCAGGTTTCTATTTTGCCCGGAAGCATCCAGAACACCCGAGAGCCGCCGGAGGAGGGCCTGTGGGCCCAGATGATAGGGTGGCGTGGCCGGGCCCGGCCGCGCCAGCCTATGGTGTCGTCGCCCCTTCGACCTTCTGACGCTGCCCTTTCGCCTATATAAAGCCCCTGCGTCGAAAACCCTTACGGAGGAAGCCACGGTACGCGAAACCTTCCAGAGCCGCCGCCATCGCGAAGCCAAGATGGGGGACAGGAGTCTCTGTTCCGGCACCTGCCGGACGGGGAAGTGCCCCGGAAGGCTTCTCCATCGACACCGCTGCCATCTCCACCGCCATCTTCATCACCGCTGCTGCTCCCATGAGGAGGGAGTAGTTCTCCATCGAGGCTCGGGGCTGTACCGGTAGCTATGTGGTTCATCTCTCTCCTATGTACTTCAATACAATAATCTCATGAGCTGCCTTACATGATTGAGATTCATATGATGATGCTTGTAATCTAGATGTCATTGTGCTAGTCAAGTGAGTTTTACTTATGTGATCTCGGAGACTCCTTGTCCCACGTGTGTAAAGGTGACAGTGTGTGCACCGTGTGGGTCTCTTAGGCTATATTTCACAGAATACTTATTCACTGTTATGAATGGCATAGTGAAGTGCTTATTTATATCTCTTTATGATTGCAATGTGTTTTGTATCACAATTTATCTATGTGCTACTCTAGTGAAGTTATTAAAGTAGTTTTATTCCTCCTGCACGATGTAATGGTGACAGTGTGTGCATCCGTGTTAGTACTTGGTTTATGCTATGATCATGATCTCTTGTAGATTGCGAAGTTAACTATTGCTATGATAGTATTGATGTGTATTATTCCTCCTACATAAGCATGAAGGTGACAGTGTGCATGCTACATTAGTACTTGGTTTAGTCGTATTGATCTATCTTACACTCTAAGGTTATTTAAATATGAACATTTAATTGTGGAGCTTGTTAACTCCGGCATTGAGGGTTCGTGTAATCCTACGCAATGTGTTCATCATCCAACAAGAGAGTGTAGAGTATGCATTTATCTATTCTGTTATGTGATCAATGTTGAGAGTGTCCACTAGTGAAAGTCTAATCCCTAGGCCTTGTTCCTAAATACTGCTATCGTTGCTTGTTATTGTTTTACTGCGTTACTACTGCTGCGTTACTACTGCTTGTTTACTTCCTACAATATTATTACCATCAACTGCACGCCAGCGAGCTATTTTCTGGCGCCGTACTACTGCTCATATTCATTCATACCACTTGTATTTCACTATCTCTTCGCCGAACTAGTGCACCTACTAGGTGTGTTGGGGACACAAGAGACTTCTTGCTTTGTGGTTGCAGGGTTGCATGAGAGGGATATCTTTGACCTCTTCCTCCTGAGTTCGATAAACCTTGGGTGATCCACTTAAGGGAAAACTTGCTGCTGTTCTACAAACCTCTGCTCTTGGAGGCCCAACACTGTCTACAAGAATAGAAGCACCCGTAGACATCAGGACGCCATCAACTTTTTACACCTTTGTTGAATATCATGTGAGTTTCTATGCATGTTCGTCTTGTCTGAAGTAAGGGTGATTTATCATGATTAAATGGTTTGAGTATGCATATTGTTAGAGAAGAACTTTGGGCCGCCAACCAAAGCCATGTATCATGGTGGAAGTTTTCAGTTTGGACATTAATCCTCAATCTCTTATGAGAATATTATCTGTTGTTGAATGCTTAAGCATTAAAGAGGAGTCCATTATCTGTTTTCTATGTTGTCCCGGTATGGATGTCCTCAAGTTGAGATCTATCAAAACGAGAAATCAAATATGATCTATCTCCTTGGACCTTTGTACATGCGGCATAGAGGTACCCCTTTGTGACACTTGGTTGAAACATATGTAATGCAATGATAATCCATGGAAATCCGAGCTAATTAGGACAAGGTGCGAACACTATTGGTATTCGATGCATGAGGCTTGCAACTTGTAGGAAGTTTTATGCATAACACATATGAATTATTACTACCGTTGACAAAATTGTTTCTATGTTTTCAAAATAAAAAGCTCTAGCACATGAGTAATCCATGCTTCCCTCTGCGAAGGGCCATTCTTTTACTTTATGTTGAGTCAGTTTACCTACTTCCTTCTATCTTAGAAGCAAACACTTGTGTCAACTGTGTGCATTGATTCCTACATACTTGCTTATTTGCACTCATCATATTACTTTATGTTGACAATTATCCATGAGATATACATGTTGAAGTTGAAAGCAACTGCTGAAACTTATATCTTCCTTTGTGTTGCTTCAAAACTTTCTACTAAGAATTTATTGCTTTATGAGTTAACTCCTATGCAAGTCTTATTGATGCTTGTCTTGAAAGTACTATTCATGAAAAGTCTTTGCTATATGATTCAGTTGTTTAGTCATTGTCTTTACCATTGCTTCGAATCACTTCATTCATCTCATATGCTTTACAATAGTATTGATCAAGATTATGATAGTAGCATGTCACTTCAAAAATTATCCTTGTTATCGTTTACCTACTCGAGGGCGAGTAGGAACTAAGCTTGGGGATGCTTGATACATCTCCAACGTATCTATAATTTCTGATGTTCCATGATAGTTTTATGACAATACCTACATGTTTTGCTCACACTTTATAATGATTTTATGCATTTTCCGGAACTAACCTATTAACAAGATGCCGAGGTGCCAGTTCTGTTTCTGTTTTTGGTTCCAGAAAGGCTGTTCGGGCAATATTCTCGGAATTCAACGAAACAAAAGCCAAACATCTTATTTCATCGAGACGAACCGAACAGAGAGGGAGAGGAGGCCAGCCCCCACACCACAGGGGCGCGACCTAGAGGGGGCGCCGCCTATGGGCCCCCCGCACCCTTGCACCGCCTCTTCGCCTATATAATCTCTCGTGACGAGAAAACCCTACAACAATTGACGAAACTCAGAAAGACTCCAGGGGCGCCGCCATCGCGAAACTCCGTTTCGACAGAGTCTGTTCCGCACCGCCGGGACGGGAATTGCCCCCGGAATCCATCTCCATCGACACCACCGCCATCTTCATCGCATGCTGTCTCCCATGATGAGGAGGGAGTAGTTCTCCAGGCTGAGGGCTCTACCGGTAGCTATGTGGTTAATCTCTCTCTCATGTACCTCAATACAATGATCTCATTAGCTGCCTTACATGATTGAGATCCATATGATGAGCTTTGTATCACTATTAATCTTTGTGCTACTCTAGTGATGTTATTAAAGTAGTCTATTCCTCCTCCATGATGTAATGTTGACAGTGTGTGCATCATGTAGTACTTGGCATAGGTTATGATTGTAATCTCTTGTAGATTATGAAGTTAACTATTACTATGATAGTATTGATGCGATCTATTCCCCCTTTCATAGCTATTGTTGACAGTGTGTATGCTATGTTAGTACTCGGTCTAAATTGCAACGGTCTATAATGCACTCTAAAGGTTACTTTAATATGAACTCTGAATGTTGTGGAGCTTGTTTACTCCGGCTTGAGGGTGCTCTTGTAGCCCTACACAATGAATGGTGTTTGTTATCCAACAAGAGAGTGTTCGTAGCACAAGTGAGGATAAGTTATTTATTTATTATGTGATCATTGTTGAGAGTGTCCACTAGTGAAAGTATGATCCCTAGGCCTTGTTTCTAAGCATTGAAACACCGTTTCCAACAAGTTCTGCTACATGTTTGCTTGCTGCCATCTTTATTTCAGATTGCAATTACTACTTACAATCATCCATATTACTTGCATTTCACTATCTCTTCGCCGAACTAGTGCACCTATACATCTGACAAGTGTATTAGGTGTGTTGGGGACACAAGAGACTTCTTGTATCTTAATTGCAGGGTTGCTTGAGAGGAATATCTTTGACCTCTACCTCCTTGAGTTCGATAAACCTTGGGTGATCCACTTAAGGGAAACTTGCTGCTGTTCTACAAACCTCTGCTCTTGGAGGCCCAACACTGTCTACGGGAATAGAAGCGAGCGTAGACATCAGTGAGTGTGGCGAAATCCAGCATCTACTTTAGTCCTAACACCGAGGTAAATGTGAGAGTGGACATGTGTGATATTCTCCATATTGATACGGAGGCTATTTCTGATAAGTACCTTGGGCTGTCGGCGCTAGTGGGAGCAGATCGGAGTGACTGTTTTATGCACTTTGTTGAGAGAATTCTGCAACGCATTAGTGGCTGGAAAGAAAAGTTGCTATCAATTGGGGGGAAAGAAATTCTTATAAAAGCAGTTTTGCAATCTATACCTGTCTATGCAATGTCAGTTTTTAATATAACAAAAAAGGTTTGCAAGAAGATTACTGATGCCATATCGCAATTCTGGTGGGGTGATGATGATCAAGGACGAAAGATGCATTGGTATTCTTTGTGGAAGATTTGTTTCCCAAAAAGAGAAGGAGGGATGGGGTTTAGAGATCTCCACTCTTTCAATCTAGCTATGTTGGCGAAGCAAGTCTGGAGATTGATTGCAGAACCAAACTCCCTTTGTGCAAGGGTATTAAAAGCCAGATATTTTCCAGATGGTAATATTCTTAAGGCGGGAGCAAAACCAGGGGCTTCCTTTACATGGCAAAGTATTGTAGCCGGTATCCAATCATTTAAGAGGGGGGATATTTGGCGTATTCGGAATGGCGAATTCATCAACATCTGGAGGGATCCGTGGGTACCAAGCAGTCCCGACAGAAAGATCATGACGCCAAGGGGTGCTACGATTGTTACAAAAGTTTCTGAATTAATTGACCCTATTTCGGGGCAATGGGATGAAGAGCTTATTCTATCTATTTTGAACCCTGTGGATGCAGAACGGATTCTACAAATTCCGCTTAACTTAAATGCTTTCGAGGATTTTATCTCGTGGCATGCTACTCGATCGGGTCTCTTTTCTGTTAGATCTGCTTATCACTTAGAATGGAAGCATCAGTTCAGAGGCCGTGCTTGCAGGGCGCTAATACAGAGAACTCCTTTGGACAACCCCATTTGGAAAATTTTATGGAGACTGAAGGTTCCAGTGAAGGTTAAATTTTTTTTGTTGGCGAGCTATGCACGGTATACTGCCTCTGAAGGCGATTCTTGCAAGCAGACATATACCCACAAGTAACCAGTGCCCGATCTGTGATAATCATTGCGAAGATGTTAGGCATATGGTGTTTGAGTGCGGATGGGCTGCAAGTCTCTGGAAAGAATTGGGCTTGGAAGATGTGATTATAGCCACAAAGAGGGAAGGCCTATCTGGGTCAGTTATGTTGGAAATTTTGCTGCGAAAAGATCCTGAAACTATACCAGGTTACTCAAGTATTCAGCGACAAGAACTTATAGCAAGGACATCGTGGTACATCTGGTGGGCTCGACGTCGTAAAACTCATGATGAAAATGTTCCGCCAATAATGAGGTGTGCTATGTCTATTCGAGCTCTGCTTGCAAACCATCTAAGGGCGTGGGGGGCACCACCTGGAGTTCATAGAAGAGGCTGGACGCCACCACGAACTAATTATGTCAAACTCAATGTGGACGCTGCTTTTAATCAAGAGAACAAATCTGGAGCAGTTGGGGCTATTACACGAGACGGGAGAGGTGAAGCCCTAGCATGCGCGTGCACCTTTATACGACATGTGGCATCGGCAGGTTCAACAGAGGCGAAGGCGATGCAGATGGGTCTTCTATTAGCAAATACTATGGGCTACCAACGCGTCCAAGTTGAATCGGATTCTTTAGAGGTGATAAATATTCTGGATGGCCGAGAAAGAATTTGGAATGAATCGGCAGCCATCTATGCTGATTGTATTGTGAGTGCAGGGATGATTGGACATACGGAGTTTCAACATTGCCCGAGGGAAGCAAACAAGGCGGCTCATGTTATTGCTAAGCATAGTTTTGATTTACATATTTTTTGTACTTGGGACGATGAGCCCCCTAGCTTCCTTTCACAAATCCTGTTAGATGATGTAACAACTCTGTGATTTGGACGGCAAGTTTCGGACGCACCCTTTTCCTTCCAGGGTACCTAAGGGGGCTGGAAGGTTTTTAATGAGGCGGCTTGCTAGCCAGTAATATATATATATATATATATGTATCCAAAAAAAAGGAAACATGCCCGCGCGTTGCTGCGAAAAGGAAATATGCTTATACATTAGGAAGGCTTGATTTACATTATTAATATGATAAGATAGTGAAGTTTGTAGTTCTTTAAAGTTTTTTAGGCGGCGATGGTATGCAAAAGGGCCATGCTGATAATCCTCCGGAGGCTCAAATGCTACGAACCTCTGGGTCCAGTGATTGACACGTGTTTCACGGGGCCACTCAGCTACACACGTAGACTTTGCACGCTCCTGCAAAAAAGGCAAAAAAAACCACCCAGTGACCTCTCTCGAAGCGCACATATGGTCCCCGACCATGCCGTTGTGGGCCGTACTGCAGTAGCTTGGCCCCTGGCCGGCATGCAGCTCCGACGATGTCGAGCTCCGGCAAGGTCAACCTCCACGCCACCTCGCAGCAGACGACCCGTGCTATCGCAGCACTGCCTCCCTCTCCTGGAAGCACCTCCTGTAAGAAGCACTACCGGCCAACTTGCAGCACCCGACTCCGGCGAGCAGCACCGTCATCAGCGCTGGTAGCACCGCCGCCTGCTACCTTGCAGCATCGCCAAAACCGCTAGCAGCAACATCAACAACCCTTTGTAGCTCCTACGCCCACCCCTTGCAGCTTCGGCGGGAGGCCCTCGCAGCAATCGGCGACGCTCTTTGCAGCTGCTCTGGCGGTAGATTGCAGCTACCGTGTTGACTGGTTGCCGCTCCTGTGGTGGTAGGTGCTCGCGGCATCCGTGAGGCTGTTTTCCAGCTCCCGTTTTGATCAGCTGCAGCTCCGCTTGTTGGCGCTTGTAGCATCGGCGATGCTCCTTGGCAGCTTTGCCGTCGACGCTTACATCACCAGTGTTGACCAGTTGCAGCTCCAGTGGCAGGCGCTCGTAGCATTAACAGTGCTCCATTGCAGCTCCGGCCAGCGATTTTGCACTGATGTATGCGTAGCGGCCGTGCTTGCACTCAGAGATGATCGGAGGTAGACGAAGGGGAATGGGGAAAATATCAGGAGTTCAGGACACGGTGGGAGAGGATAAGAGGAAAGGGCAAGTGGTCGAGCGGGCCCCATCAGGACACACATCGCACGATCAAGGCCGAGTTTGTGTGTGTTTCTATCCTCGGGGTGATAAGAATCATTTTCCTATGCAAAATAATCTTTTAGGACTTGCAACTCAAACATGTATTCTTGCAATCGCCGGTATTTATTATTTCGAAACATCGGTAATAAAGTTATATGGAAATCATGATGTATCCTAATTCCTAAAAGACAAAAACCAAAAACATAAACAGAAGACCCATGCACCTATTAGGCTATTATTTGTTCGCATGGATCTTTATGCAAAATGGCCGAAGACATAAGCTACTGACGGCCATCTTCATGCGTTTCCGGATCGGGGGGAATTCCGGCCGCGCTGTCACCGGATGGAGCTCGGCTCTACTGCTTGCTTCCCCGTCTCTGCTCCTTCTGTATGCACCTTGCTTCCGGCGGACGTCCTCGCCACTCGCCGCCAAATCCTCTCTCGCCTCTGCTTTGCCGGGCGTCTGAATTCCAGGATAATTCGGGGCAATTTCAGAGTGTTCTGTCCTCCGTTGATGTCATCCGTAGATGCACCTGCTCGTGTTATGTGTTTAATTAGCCAACCTGCTGCATGCTAGTGTGGACTGGAGACACCTCACTGGCAAACAGCTCATTTGCTTCGTATATAAATCGGTGGTAGTTCCTATAAAGGACCGAGGTGAGGGACAGAGATTTGGTGCATATGGGCACCAATGATCCTGTTTTAAAAAAATCATATTTTTGAGTTTTATAAAATTATGAAAATAAATCTTTATATAGTCAATGTTGTATTCCACAAACGTGTAAAATATCAACTTCAAATACTTTATATTCTGATCTACACAAAAATAACAAAAGTGCAGATCTGATTAGTCATTTTCAAATCTCCCAAACATATCAGATTTTGTCATTTTTGTCTAGCATAAAATAAAATAAATTTCGGGTTAAGATTTTGCATGATTGTGAGATGTATAATTGACAATCCCCCAAAATTATTTTTAGATTTTTTAATAACTTGTAAAAATATCTTTTATTTTTTTTAAATGGCGGGAGCACTGGAGCTCGGGAGCGAAAAACACTTTCCCACCGAGGTGGGACTATATAACAACAAAGAAACAAAGAACAAGAAGCGAGATGGAAACCAACCGACCGATTGCCGTGTGTTGGGCCGTCGGCCAGCTAACATCAAGCAAAGTCAGCAACCGCCCAGCTCATGCGAGGGTTCGGCGAGAAAAGAAAAGAACGAACCGTTTTTTCTTAAAAGCGCAGTGTTTTCTTCGAGGCCCATGACGGTAGAGATCAAAATTGGCCCAGATCAGATGACGAACGAAGGAACGATGACGACTGAAACACAGCAATTAATAGATGAAACGTTATTCACTTAGGGGTGGCACATGTGGGTAATTTTCTCCGATTTTAGGGGTAGTTAGAAGTTGGACGAAAATTTTGAAAAGAAACCTTACTTCCTTTATTAGTAGGTATAGATATGGGCGGCCCTAGGACGCGGTCGACCGCGCGTGCGCTCGATTTCCGACCGCAACTTGCCATTTACATCAAGGAGGGAAGAAATGCGCTAGAAGGATACCCCTTTATTATCAACAATAAATGTGAAAACTTACCGACTCAAAAAGTTTGATTTTATTTAGAATATTTGGCTCTATTTTTACCTCACAAAGTTATTAACCCTCTGTCCATTTTTTATCAATGGT
Source organism: Lolium multiflorum (assembly GCA_030979885.1). Taxonomy (NCBI): domain Eukaryota; kingdom Viridiplantae; phylum Streptophyta; class Magnoliopsida; order Poales; family Poaceae; genus Lolium; species Lolium multiflorum. Next base: position 58,953,292 of record CM061748.1, on the reverse strand, counting down.
AAAATATGAAAAGTTACCGACCCGAAACTTTTTAAGTTGAAAGAGATATTTATTTGAGTTGCAAGTGTATTTATTTGAGTTGCAAGTGTATTTATTTAAGTTGCAAGTGGTAGTTCATTTGAGTTGCAAGTAATTTTCTCACCCGTTATTTTTCCCCTCTTGAAAACCACTAGACCAAAAAAGGGAAGTAAAAAATAGTCCAAATAACATGAATTTTTTATACAAAAGTAACAAGAATATAGAAAAAAACATGAAACTAAATTTGTAAAAGGGAATTGTACAAAGGAATAGCTAGGTTGAAGTTTGAATAAAATTACGCAATAACTGATACAATTGAAAAATAGCATAAAAGGGAATTCGCAAAAAAAAAACATATTTTTACGTTTATAACATGTACATTCTATAGTACAAATTGTATATCTCTCTGTTTTTAGCACGAATGACTATTGGCTCATATGGTTAGCATGACAGGTCAGGTGCGTGGAAGGAGATCGTGGGTTCGAATCCCGGCGGGCGCGTTGCTACGGCTGACATGTTGATATTCTCGACGGCCAGTCCAATTTACAATTCAAAAGAAACTAACAATGCAGAAATGTTAACATTAATAGCTATATTTAGCTCACGGCGCATGTATCAATTAGGCAAACCATATTATTTTCAAAGTAAATCATGTATATAAATCGGTGGGGATGGACTTCAGGGAGCATGTTCTCGGCGAGTCCAATTTACAATTCAAAAGAAACTAACAATGCAGAAATGTTAACATTAATAGCTTTGAGATAGACAACACAATTCATCCCAGTTATATTTAGCTCACGGTGCATGTGTCAATTAGGCAAACCATATTATTTTCAAAGTAAATCATGTATATAAATCGGTGGGGATGGACTTCAGGGAGCATGGCGGGACTAAAATCGACTGTATCAGGTTTTGTTAACGGAAAAGCGAGCTAGCCCAACAAACAAACAGAATATAATAAAAGAAACCCTTTTAATAAAAAAAAAGAGAGGCAACCAACCGACCAGGCCAAGCCTAGCCCAACCGGAGGCCACCTTTTCCAGCCCAGCCAAAAGAAAACCCTGCCACCCTTTTTCCGGCCAAATCCACACCCCGCCACCGGCTTCTTTGCAGAAACCCCCTTCCCTTTTCTTTTCGCCGCTCGGTCCTCCCACCTCTCATCTCTTTCCCTTCATTCTCTAGACCCGAGCCCCGTCCTCTGTGCCTCGCTCCTGCACGGAGACCGCCGCCGCACCCTCTGTCGAGCCGCACACAACCTTGTCGCGCCTCCGCCCCCCTCCTCTTCGGCCCCGGCGCCGCACGCCTCCACCGTCCGCGCCCTCGCCCCCTCCTCTTCGGCCCCGCGCCGCATGCCCGAAGGCTCCGCCTCCGCCTCTGATGCTCGGCCTCTTGCGCAGCGTCCCTGGCCGCCCGTCATCGACGTCCTGCTCCGGTCAGCGCTCGCCACGACGCCCGAGGCTCCTCTGTTTGTTCGACTTTCGTTTTTCTTTCCATCTCTCAGGCAAAGCTCATGCTTTCCTCTGACTTCAATTTTTCTTCCCATCTCTTGCCTTCCTCCTTCGATCTTGATCGGGCGTCGCCCCGCCACCCTCAGCAACTTCTCTCCCAATGGCCTATGGGGAAGTTAATTTCCTTTGTAATCAGATCTGGTGGCTTACATGATGCTTGATGTATTTCAACCGGCTGAACTCCTTGTTGAAAGTATAGAGATGGTAAACCTAGAGGGGGGGTGAATAGGTTTCTACAGATTTTAATTCTTTCTTTGCAATATTAGGCTTTGCGGAATATAAAGGTGAGCCTAATGCAAACTAGGTGAAGCAACCTATATGAGGATACAACTAACTCGAGCACGAAGGCTCTCACAGGCAGTTAAATCACAAGTAAGGAGTTCGGTTAGAGATAACCGATAGCACGCGGAGACGAGGATGTATTCCCGTGTTCCCTTGCTTTGCAACAAGGTACGTCACGTTTGGAGGAGTGGAGGTCCCACGAAGGATTCCCCGCGCCACGAAGGCTCACCCTATTCTCCGGAGCCTATCCCACGAAGGAATAGCTCTCTCACTTGTGGTAGACTTTGAGGTAGCCTCCAAACCTTCACAATCTTGCCCGGAGCAGATCCACAGCCCGGATGCTTCCGGACTCCTCTTGCCCACCTAGGGTTTCCAAGGAACCCTAGGAAGCAAGCTTCTTGATGAATACAAGGGGAATAAGATTTGGCTTGGTAGAACGGTAGATCGGGTCCTCCTCTATCGTTTCCCCGGAGGGATTTGAGTTTGGGTGGAGGAGGAGGGAGATCTGAGGCTTTTGGTGTTTCTAACAATGGAGCATGGAAGAAGGAGCTCAAGAACAGCTTGTAGTGTAGTGCCTAACTGTCTAGAGGTAGGAGAAGGGCTATTTATAGTGTTCTTCGAAATATGGCCGTTGCCACTTGCCACCTCAGCATTTTTCCTCGACAAACCCGGTTGACCGGGCCACAGACCGGACAGCCCGGTCCATAGGCCGGTCAGACCGGATCAGTGACCGGAGCTCCTTTGCGTCGTCCTGGTGCTTCTCCGGTTGGTGTCCGGTTGCTGCCCGGTTGCCGCCCGGTCGACCGGACGGAGCGCCGGACCCGCCGGTCAGGGGCCCGGTTGACCGGTCGCAAACCGGATCTGCTGGCTCCTCCATTGGAACCCGGTTGCCGCCCGGTTGACCGGCCAGCACGCCGGACTGGCCGGTTGCTGGCCCGGTTGGACCGGGCTGGTGACCGGATTTCTCCTGTAGCCCCCTTTTGATTGTTGTTGAAATGGGGGGTCTCCTTTAGCCTTCTTGTTCCTTTGATACACCATTTACGCCTCATTGCCTAATACCTGAGATTATCCTTATAAACACATTAGGCCAAATACTTTAGCACGGTGTCATCGTTACCAAAATAATGGATAAGGGTGAAATACCCTTACAATCTCCCCCTTTTTGGTATACGATGACAAACCGAGCTAGAGTCACAAATAGATATTATGATAAGCTCTAAACCTTGATTCCATATAAGATATTACGAAAGCTCCCCCATAATGTGTGCACTTGGAGAATTTGCGTTTGAATGCAAAGTGCACCATTTGTGAAACATGAGAAGCTCCCCCAATATCTTTAGGAAACAAGCATGGTATGGAGATGTGCATATCAAGATATATAAGCATAGCACACATAATCATCCTAACATAGAGTAGCACACATAATCATCCATACATGAATTATTGGAAATAGCAAATGGTTCTTGAAATCAAAGCAAATAAGCACAAGCCATATAAAATCCAAATAAAGCAACTCCCATGGCTTGTGATAATCAAAGAACCCCGTGGTTCCCTAGACTCTACTCTCTTCTCCCCCTTTGGCATCGGAACACCAAAAAGGCGAAGGAAAAAGTAGAGATGCTATCGCACCCATCAATAGAACTCATGCCCGGTGGAGTAGGAGCCCTCGTCATCATCACCGGCAGCCGAATCAACTTCATCCTCATCACCATCATCATCAGCAGGAGGAGGAGTAGGAGTACGAGCAGTCCTAGGAGGAAGACCACCATGAGCATACATGGAGAAGTCAAAGTTCTGGATCATCTCATCGGTGATGGGAGGCATCTCCCACTGAGGTGCAGCCACAGGTGCCAACTCGGGTCCAGGAGGAGGAACAGTGACATTCCTAGTAGCCATAAACTCGTTCTGTCGCCTCCTGGTCTCCTGGTTCAAAGCAAGACTCTGATGTGCAACATCATTAGTGTTCTTGCACATTTGCCACATGCTAGAGAAGAAGCGAGCGGCACCATGCTTGGGGCGCCGAGAGTAGCTGGAGCTAGCATCATGATCATGGCGTTCCTTAGAACGGCGCTCAGCAGTGGGCATCATGGAGGGAACATCCGGACGAGTGGCCTCCTGAGTGGGGATCTTGAAGGCGTCCATGATGACTTTTTCACCAATAACGTTCAGAGGAGCGGGAACAATGTAGTTGATGAGCCGCTGAACATACTGGGCGTAGTTGGGAGTCATACGGTCCATAACTGCTCTCTTCAGTTCACAGTAGATAAGATCACAGCCATCAATCTTCCTTACCCTGTCAGGATGACAATAGTACATCAAGTTGAGGTGATAGTTCCGGACTTCACTGGAGTCGCCAGACTTGCTGATGAGGTTCTCTCGGAACAGCTTGGCAAGGACAAGGTATGAGTAGTACATCCCAGAGATAGTGGGAGGTCCAGCTGTAGGGTTCGCAGGATAGCAGAAAGAGATGTCACCCCTAGTAAGCCTGGACCGTGAATGAATCCTGTACCCTGGATTACTGTCATCACCACAACCCATGGCTGCACGGAACTGAGAGTAGGTGCATGAGTACTTTGTCTTGCCGGTCATCCAGGTGAGGGTGCGGTCCTCATCATCATGGAAGAAGACGGTGCAGTGAAATTGACGGACAAGGAGTGGACAATAGGTAGGATCATCTTGGGTCTCATCAGGCTTGAGGCACACAAGGTCATACACTCCCAGATTCTTCAAGGTTTGAACCACAAAACGGTACTTTGTGGCTTCATGCAAGGCAAGCTCGGCAGGATTGATGGCCTTGGGTGATACAATATTACCATGCTTCATATACTCATGAGAATCATAGTAACCCTCCCAGAGGACTGCTTGTGTGTTGGTCCAGAAGGCCTTGTCCGAACGAGTGTAAGTTGGCTTTGCAAAGCGATACGGATTGACTGTCCTCCATGCCTTCCACTCAAGGCGGTTTGCAGCCCCAACATTGACGGTTGGCACTACCTCATCATCCTCTTGGGCAACATGCTTATCCTTGTGCTTGGTAGCAACAGACTTGGTTCTACCCCCAACTGAGCTGCCACCGTCAGTACCCTGCTGAGCTGGAGGGGGAACGCGGTTACTAGAACGGCGAGGAGGATTAGCCCTTCCTCGCTTGGAGACATTGCCACGTGTCTCACTCTCACCACTCCAACTACCTGTGAATGAGAAAAAGAGAGCCGGGATAGAAGTGGGGTAAGCGTACATGTCATCAATAAGAGAGAAGTCAAAAGAGCATAGCATATATTCAAGTGTAGTGATGAAATTGTGCGAAAAACTGGGCAGCTCGGCGCACAGGCCGGTCAAACCGGGCAGCAGACCGGACTGGCCGGTTTGCGACCGGTTGACCGGGCCATGCACCGGGTCGGCCGGTGGAGCGGCCGGTTGACCGGGCCATGCACCGGGCCGGCCGGTTGAGCGGCCGGTTGACCGGGCGAGTGACCAGATCTGTCGAGTTGTGATGTTGTGCCCAGATTTTCTACCACAAAACCATGCAAAAGCTCATAAACTTGAATATAGACTATAGCAATATAGTGAAGAAGTGCATTGTGGTGTGAGACACTCTAAAGGCATGAGGACTTTACAAACCCTAACCCTAACCCTAAGATTTCCTCAAATTTTGGCAAGAACTTGCAATGTGTGAGGAGGACTAGAGGTTAGGGAGAAAAGGAGAGTACATTACCCGAAGACATTGTTCTCCTTGATCAAGGGAGCAAGAAGAACACAAGGTAGGGCTTGAGAACCAAGAACTCCAAAAATTCCCAAACTAGGTGGAGAGGGACCAAATCCTTCGGTGGAGATGTTCCAAGGGCCCCGATCTATGGTGTGGTGGAGTTTGGGGAAGTTCTTGTGGTGGGAAGTGCCTAGATCTTGGTGGGGGTGCTGAGGGCGCCGGCCATGGTGGTGTGGGAGTTGGGGAAGAATGAGGAAGATGACCCCAAAGGGTAACCCCCTCAAACACATATCAGGCCGCGCGGCCGGTCGGGAGTCCGGTCAGACCGGACTGGTGACCGGCTGACCCGGCCCAGACCCCGGTTGCCGTCCGGTCAACCGGACCATCCGGTCAGGGACCCGGTCCAACCGGGCCAGGGACCGGCCCAGCCCAGAATTTTCTAATTTTGCCTCGTTTTTGCCCCTATGCTTTGTGTAAATGTGTGTGAGTGCTCAAATGATGACATGTACATATAGATAGATAGATAGATGATGATGAGATGAGCATAGACATGGGGTAGGAAACACAAAGTTCTCTAGGCATACCCATTGGAGAGAAAATCCAAATAAGATGTGAATAGCAACAATGGGCATGATTCGAAGTGTATATCAAGAATCATAAGTCATTTTGGAGTGGTTTTTGCAATAAGATCATTTAGCCTTGTATATCCAAATCAAGTTGCAATTTAGACTAAATGAGGGGCGGGGGATTACTCCCCCTATGTGAAAGCGCAAATGTCATGTGACCTCGAAGAGACGTGCTTGGGTCCATATAATGACATTGGGTCTATTTATGTTGCACACATGGGTATGCATCATACCAAGACATGGTAAGATGACTATCCCCATATGTGCTGTGCCTCTAAGCTAGATAGTTAGATAAATGCAAGAATATAGTGCAAGAAGTTGATTCAATCCAAGTTTTTAGGATCAAGAATACCAAGTTCTCCTCTCAAGTTCACAAACCGGGCTTCATCCAAAGGCTTAGTGAAAATATCCGCCAATTGGTAGGTTGTTCCCACATGAGTGAGATCAATATCCTTATTGGCAACATGGTCACGTAGGAAGTGATGGCGAATGTCAATATGTTTGGTGCGACAATGTTGAACCGGGTTATTGGCGATCTTTATTGCACTTTCATTGTCACATAGAAGAGGCACCGTACCAAGAGACACACCATAGTCTTTCAAGGTTTGCTTCATCCATAACAATTGAGTGCAACAAGATGCCGCGGATATATATTCGGCTTCGGCGGTGGATAAAGCGGTGGAGTTTTGTTTCTTGGATGACCAACTCACCAATGACCGGCCAATAAATTGGCAAGCCCCGGAGGTAGACTTCCGGTCAACCTTATCACCGGCCCAATCGGAGTCCGAGTAGCCAATGAGTTCAAAGGTTGACCCCTTTGGATACCATAGCCCGAGAGTAGGAGTGAGAACAAGGTATCTTAGAATCCGTTTGACCGCCATCAAATGGCTCTCCTTAGGAGCGGATTGAAAACGAGCACACATCCCTACACTTAGCATGATATCCGGCCTAGAGGCACAAAGGTAGAGCAAGGATCCTATCATGGAACGGTATACCTTTATGTCCACATCCTTCTCACCGTCACATGAGCCAAGTTGCCCCTTTACGGGCATGGGTGTCTTCATTGGGCTTGCATTGGTCATGTTGAACTTCTTGAGCATGTCCTTCACATACTTTTCTTGAGAGATGAAGGTGCCTTTTGCAAGTTGCCTCACTTGGAAGCCTAGGAAGAACTTCAACTCCCCCATCATGGACATCTCAAATTTCCTAGTCATCAATTGCTCAAAAGCTTTGTTATGATTGGGGTTAGTTCCACCAAATATAATATCATCAACATAAATTTGACATATAAACAAGCCACCCCCTTTAACCCGCTTGGTGAAAAGGGTGGAATCGACCGTACCCATGCAAAACCCATCTTGTAGTAGAAAATCCCTAAGGAACTCATACCAAGCACGTGGAGCTTGCTTGAGACCGTAGAGTGCCTTATGGAGTAAATACACATGGTTGGGTCGGCATGGATCTTCGAAACCCGGGGGTTGAGCTACATATGCGGTTTCTTTTAGAGGACCATTCAAAAATGCACTTTTCACATCCATTTGATATAGTTTGAAATTGTGGAAAGATGCAAATGCAAGCAAAAGACGAATAGCTTCAAGACGGGCTACCGGCGCAAAGGTATCCTCAAAGTCCATACCTTCTATTTGGGCAAACCCTTGCGCCACTAACCTTGCTTTATTTCTAATGACAATGCCATCCTCATCTTGCTTGTTCTTGAACACCCATTTGGTCCCAATGACATTGATGCGATGATCCTTGGGTCTCTCAACTAGAGACCATACTTCATTGCGGGTGAAACACTCCAATTCTTCTTGCATGGCAATGACCCAATCCGGATCAACCAAGGCTTCATGTACCTTAAGTGGCTCAAAACTAGACACAAAAGCATGGTGTTGACAATAAGTGATACGTCCAAAACGTATCTACTTTCCCGAACACTTTTGCTATTGTTTTGCCTCTAATTTGTATATTTTGGATACAACTAACACGGACTAACGCTGTTTTCAGCAGCTCTGGTGTCTCGTTTTTGTGCAGAAATCCAACTTTCGGGAAAATCCTCGGAATTTATGCAGAAGGCCCTATTTTACCAGAATACTGACGGAGCCAGAAGGACAAGTGAGGTGGAGGCCCGAGGGCCCCACACCATAAGGCGGCGCGGCCTAGGGGGGCTCGCGGCCCTATGGTGTGGCCCTCTCGGCCTCCGACGCCCCCTTCGGACTACTTATCGGGTTCGACCTAAAACGCACGAGAGAAGTCGAAATCGCGAAACCCTCCAGAGAGCGCCACATCGCGAAACTCCGTCGCGGGAGCCAGTCTCCGTTCGGCACTCCGGGACGGGGAATTGGAGGAGATCTTCACCGCCATCACCGCCAACGCCTCTCCATCGACCAGCCATGCTTCCCCATCCATGTGTGAGTAATTCCCCGCTGTAGGCTGAAGGGGATGGTAGGGATTGGATGAGATTGGTCATGTAATAGTCATAAGATTGTTAGGGCATAGTGCCTAGTATCCGTAGATGTCACTTTTATGATATTGTTGCAACTTGTTATGCTTAATGCTTGTCACTAGGGCCCGAGTGCCATGATCTCAGATCTGAACATGTTATTGATTCATGAAGATATTCGTTGTTTATGATCTTACCTGCAAGTTGTATACACATGTCGCTGTCCGGAACCAATGGCCCCAGAAATCGGGACAACCGGAGGGGATGGTAGTGATGTGAGGATCACATGTGTTCACGGAGTGTTAATGCTTTGCTCCGGTACTCTATTAAAAGGAGTACCTTAATATCCAGTAGTTTCCCTAGAGGCCCGGCTGCCACCGTGGTAGGACAAAAGATGTTGTGCAAGTTTCTCATTGCGAGCACGTACGACTATATATGGAACACATGCCTATTGATTGATTAGTACTTGGATACCGTTTTATTATTATCTGCAAATGCCCCTGCTTTGATTGTTACATGAGTTTTTCTCATCCATGCAACGCCCGTTAATCCGTCCCCGTGCCTACAGTATTTTAATCCTGCTGTTTACTAAAATCACTGCTGTCTTTATTCCACCGTGTTATTTCACTATTCCTACGCCATAAAACCTCGATAAACTCTTGCGAGCAAGTCTTTCCAGTGCGCTGAATTGACAACTCCGCTGTTAAGGCTTACAAGTATTCTTTGTCTCCCCTTGTGTCGAATCAATAAATTGGGTAATACTTCCCTCGAAGTTGCGATCCCCTATACTTGTGGGTCATCAAGACTATTTTCTGGCGCCGTTGCCGGGGAGCATAGCTTTATTTGGAAGTTCACTTGGATTGATATTGTTCGCTGCAAATTCTCCATCATGGGTAAACCTCGCGATACTAAGATCGCCATATTACCATCCACTACAAGAAAAGGTACAACTCTTAGTACCTCTGCTGCTCTTGATTCACCATCTGTGATAAGTAAACTTGTTTCACCACCACAAGCTTCAAATGCTGGTACTTCTGCTGAATCTGAAAATTCCTCTCATAATTGTGATGATGCTTCTGCTGTGCTTGATAATGATGGTTCGTTAGGATCTTTTCTAGATGCTACAATTGCTAAGTCTAGACAAATTGAAAATACTGAAACTCCTAATGAAAATGCTGCTACACCTGTTAATTCACCTGAGTCTGTTGAATATTCTAGTGATGATCTTGATGAAGATTATGTAGAGCTTGATGATGATTTTATTGAAAAATGCAATGCTACTACTGATGCAAGAAAAATTAAAAAGTTGCTTGCAGAACATGTTGTTAGATATAAACTATCTCCTGATCCTAAATTTGCCACATCTCCTATAAACATTAGGGATAAAGATTATGATTTTTCTCTTGATTTATCTCATATAGCTATTGTTGAGAAAACACCCTTTTGTGGTACTGAAAAAGAAAGTGCTGTTGAACACATGACTGAGTTATCTACTCTTAGTGGCTTGTTTTCTGATGATATTAAGATGCGTACTTATTTTGTCGCTAAAATTTTTCCTTTCTCATTAAAGGATGATGCTAAAACTTGGTATAATAATTTGCCTCCTGGTTCTATTAAAAGTCCAAAAGAATTGCTTGATGTTTTCTTCCGGAAATACTTTCCTGCTAGTGCTCAACATGCTGCTTTGCAGAGAATTTATAATTTTGACCAGGAAGATGGAGAGAAATTGCCTGAGGCTTGGGCGAGATTTTGCTCTCTTATTAGAGCTCAGCCTGACCATGATTTGGAAAAGCATGATTTACTTGATATATTTTATAGTGGACTAACCATTGAGTCTAGGGCATACCTGGATAGTTGTGCTGGTTGTGTTTTCAGGAAAAGAACTCCAGACGACGCTGAAGAATTATTGGCTAAAATAGGCCGGAATCATGATGATTGGTCTACACCTGAACCAACCCCGACACCGATAGTGAAGAAGAGGGGTATGATTAAATTAAATGATGAAGATATGAGGGAAGCCAAGAAGTCTCTTAAAGAGAAGGGTATTAAACCTGAAGATGTGAAGAATTTACCTCCTATAGAAGATTTATGTGAGATAACTCCCCCTTCATCCATGATTGAGGTACACTCTCTTCAACACTTTACTAGAGAAGATATTCCGTATTCAAAACCTCCTGCTCAATGCTTAGATGAGTTTGATAATTATATTGTTAAGCAAGAAAACTTTAATATGAGAGTAGAGAATCATTTAATGGAAAATTCTCGAGCTATTAGTGAATTGCATGGTATTGTGGAGAGAACCTCCAATGATGTTAAGATACTTGTTAAACATTTTCAAATGGTTCAAACTCAAATTGATCAACTTACTAAAGTGCAAAATGACTTGTTGGGAAATAATTCTAAAGAAAAACATGCTTATGAAGTAACAACTAGAGGTGGTGTTTCTACCCAGGATCCTCTATATCCTGAAGGGCATCCCAAAAGAGTTGAACAAGATTCTCAACTAATTAAAACTAGTGCTCCATCTAAGAAAAAGAAAAAGAAACATAAGAATGTTGTAGAATCCTCTGAACCTGTTAATGATCCTAATAGTATTTCTATTTCTGATGCTGAAACTGAAAGTGGTAATGAACATGAGGAAGATAATGATAAGAATGATACTCCTGATAAAGAAGAAATTGAAAAAGAACCTGAAAAGCCTGCTAAAAATAAAAAGTACACTAAAGAAGATTTTATTACTGAGAAACATGGTAATGAAAGAGAACCTTGGGTTCAAAAGCAAATGCCTTTTCCTGTTAAGAAACTAAAATCAAAGGAGGAGGAACATTATAATAAATTTTGTGATTGGATGAAACCTTTATTTTTGCAAATCCCTTTGACTGATGCTATTAAATTGCCTCCTTATTCAAAGTATATGAAAGATATTGTTACTAACAAAAGGAAAATCCCCAATGAGGAAATTTCCACTATGCTCGCTAATTACTCCTTCAATGGTAAGATTCCCAAGAAGCTTGGAGACCCAGGTATACCGACTATTCCTTGTTCCATCAAGAATAATTATGTTAGAACTGCTCTATGTGATTTGGGAGCAGGTGTGAGTGTGATGCCTTTTTCTCTTTATAAGAGACTTGATTTAGATAAGTTGATACCAACTGATATATCTTTACAAATGGCTGATAAATCTACTGCTATTCCTGTTGGTTTATGTGAAAATGTTCCTGTTCAAGTTACTCAAGCATTGCTTGATATTAACTGATTTTGTTGTGTTGGAAATGCCTGAAGATGATAATATGTCCATTATTCTTGGAAGACCCTTTCTTAATACTGCAGGGGCTGTTATTGATTGCAATAAAGGCATGGTTACTTTCAATGTTGATGATAAGGAACATACTGTCTATTTTCCCAAGAGGATTGATAAAGTATGTGGAGTCAATACAATTTTTAATGTGAAAACTATTAAAGTGGGATCCATTGATTGTCCTATATATGAGCCTAAAGAAGAATATCAAACTCTTGTGATTGGATCCATATCAATTCAATATAAGGTAACATGATTGATTTGAGGTTTAATTCTTCTTATGTCATATAAAATTTATTTGGTAGCAAGACTTGATCAACCTTGTTAACAAGTATATTTTAATGCATAAGAGAGCTAAACAACATTTCTTTCTTTCTTTCTCCCTCCACTTATTTTACTTGCTGTAGCACCTTTTGTTTTGCAATATGCTTTAGTTGTTTAAGATTTTGGAAATCATTTTCCTGCGCAGTAATAATTAATTTAACACCAGAAATGTGCATTTTTCGAAGTTCTCTAAAAATTACAAAAATTACACCGTTGGTCCTATTTTTCGACGAGGCACCTGGGAGTACCAAAGGATGACCTGTGGGGCACCAGAGGGTGCCACACCACAGGCGGCGCGGCCAAGGAGGTGGGCGCGCCACCCTGTGGTGTGGGCCCCTCCTTGCCCCACTACTTCATCTCTTCCTCCCAGCATCTTCTCTCTCCCGAAAAAACTCGCACCAAGTTCCTCTCACTCGTGTTTCTGCTCAAGAACTCGCGATTTTTCGATCTCCTTGCTCAGCCCAGATTTCTGTTTGAAATTTGGCACATTTACTCCTTGGTATGTGACTCCTTTGATTGTCCAATTAGAATTTTGTTTGGTTGAGTATATCTTGAATATTTTGCTGCTGTAGATAACATGTTTAGTGAGCTTGCATGCTTGTTCTAAGTGGAAGAAACTAGTTTTAATGCATGTTTAGTACTCTAGCAAGTTCCTATAGTAGTTCCCTTCAATTATATACCTTGAAATCAAATTTTATAATGATTGTTGAAAAATTTCAGAAAATGGAAGGGAGTATGCACCAACTTAACCAACAAGAGTTGGAGGTACAGCAAGTCATGAGAGTTCATCGTGAAGAGGGAGTATACCCCTCTTATTACCCATGCACGGATTTTATGCGGAATGCAGGAATCCTGCAAGATGTTCAAACACTGATTTCCAATGCAGGGTTGGAAGGTTTTACTGTTGGTGAACCTCACCAATATGCTAAACTAACGGTGTCGGTTGTGCAGGATTTCGAATTTCATCGGTCTCAAACTAACCCCATGGTCCGGTACAAGATTTATAACAAAACTATCAACTTGCCTTTCAGTGATTTTTGTACAGCAATTAGAGTGCCGCGGTGGGGATCCTGCGAGAAGATCAGGGGAACGCCGCGGGAGCTCTCGAATCTTTATACAATGATTTGTAATGGGAGGAGCTTCTCCAATGATAGTGGTAAGATTAGTAGCATTCAACAGCCAGCTATCCGCTACTTTGCTTATTTCGTTACAAAGTGCGTTCTTGCGAGAAAGACTGGAGGTAAATTATCTGTCCAAGATTTGGCTTTCTTAGCTGCTGCTTTGCAACAGGATAGGACTTATAATTTGGGTGCTTTAATAGCTTGTAGACTTGCTACTAACCGTGAGAAAGGAGGAATTTGTGGAGGTCTTATCGCCTCTCGCTTATTAGCTATGCATGGTGTAGGACCTCACCATTTAGATATTCCGCTTTCTATAGAGAAGCTTGATGTTGTTTCCATGATTAAACATGAGTTTATTTCAGATGCATCTAATTTGAACAACCTGCATTATAGGATAACTTTGTATAAGAAAAATTGGAGCATAACTAAGAAAATTGAAAAACTAGTACGATTGCCTGCACCTGCTCTGTTTAACCTTGATGCCAGGAAAGGGTGGTCGATCACAGAAAATGAGCTAAACGCATACATAGAAAGGGAAAGCCGTCGTGCAAGGGAAGGTGAGGAGGAGGCCGAGGAGCACCCCGACTCTTCATCCGATGCAGCGAGCTCCTCATATCAACATCATGGTCATGTGGAGCCTCCACGATATTCTTCTGCGCAGGGGCCTTATTATCACTCCATGTATGACCCACCGGCGTGGAACTCCGACCCTCGTTGGGAATGAACTCCACTTAGGCCAAAAGCCTAAGCTTGGGGGGAGGTATACGGCATCACTCATTCTTTGCATATTATGGTTGCTGGATACTTGTACATACTTGTTTAGTCTCTTAGAGTGGTTTTCTAATGAGAGGGAGATGATATTTGGGGAAGTGCTGTCCAAAAACAGATTCTGGGCTGTTACCAAAAAAATTCGTACGCACAGCCAGAACGTTATTTTGAGCTGCCAATTTTTGAGCATGTTCCCCAGGTTGTTATCTAACTTTCATTAGTTGAACACTTTTTGTTCTGAGCAATGGAAGATTTTTGTTAATTTCGATTTCTGTACTGCTGTCAGGATTTGGCAGATTTCTGTCATCCTGCTTTTCTGTGTTTCTGTTAGTTTGCATTCTTTTGTTTTCGCTTTGTTTCTTTCCTAAAACACAAAAAGACCAAAAATATTTCTGTTGTTTCTCTTCACCATTTGTTTATTTGGTTCTTTGCTCTTAGTTTACTTTATTTGCTATCGTTGGTTTGATATGAGAAAACCCAAAAAGATTTTGCTTTGTTTGCTTGTTTTCTTTTGTTCTTGTTTCTAATTCGAAAACACCAAAAATATTTGCTGCTCTTCTTTGGTTTGTAAAGTTCATCATGAGTTCAATGGTCTTCGGTGGCTGGAGCATGGTTTTCATATTCATATTATCCAAGCTACACAAGTGAAAGGCAATAATGACGATCTACGACAATCTGATTGTGGTGAGAGGCTGGTATGAACTCTATTTGTTTTCATTTTTGTACATATACTCATCCATGTGAGCATGCTTAGCTGGTTCATGTGAGGTATATGTTATTTGAGAAAGTCTAGTAGTTCATGATCTCTCATGTTTAGCTCCAATTTATTAATATAAGTAGCATGTCATGGATGTTCGCTTGCATTGTTTTATTCATAAGTAATTATGGCATTGTGGTATCCTCCTCTGAATAATTCATTTATATCGACTTGGCACATGCTCACGCATGCATATGACTGAACAAAAAGTCAATTAAGCCTCGATGATTTATATTGCTTCAGAGTTATTGTATCACTTTTATGCCTCCGTTAATTTATTTTGCCGCAAGCATGATTATGACAGTTACTGCTCTCTTGATTTGTCGCTCCCTAGTCTTTTGCTAGCCTTCACTTGTACTGAGCGGGAACGCCGCTCGTGCTTCCAAACACCTGAAAACCAAGTTGTTCCAAAGTGTCCACCATAAATACCTATGCATGGCATTTCAAACCATTCCAAGTAAATTCTCATGTGCTACCTTTAAAACTTTCAAAATGCTTCTCAATTTGTGTTAACGTTTCATAGCTCATGAGGAAGTATGTGGTGTTTAGCTTTCAACCTTGTCATTTACTTTTGACGGACTCTCATATGGACTAGTAGCACATCCGCTTATCCAATAATTTTGCAAAAAGAGCTGGCAATGGGATACCCAGTCCCAAATTAATTAAATAAAAAGACACTCCTCCATGGTTTGTGATTGTTGGACGGCACCCGAAGGATTCGGTTAGCCATGGCTTGTGTAAGCAAAGGTTGGGGGAGTGTCATCATCATAATAAAACTTAAATAAAAGGCACTCCTTCATGGTATGAGACTGTTGGCAGGCACCCGAGGATTCGGTTAGCCATGGTTTGTGAAAGAAAGGTTGGAAGGAGTGCCACATAAACATGCAAATAAAATGGGAGCCGCTCTTGTGAGTCCGGTTGATGAGGTAGTTAGTGTACCCATTACCATTCGTTGACAACAACAAACACCTCTCAAAATAATTTTACTCCTGCTTTACAAATGAAAAGCTCTAGTGCATGTTAATCCCTGCTTCCCTCTGCGAAGGGTCAATCTTTTACTTTTATGTTGTGTCTCCATTCTTTCTTTGAGCACTATCTTGAGAGCACAACTGTCATTCTTAATATAATATGCTTGTATCAAAATGTGATTGATTGTGGTATAACTTTGATGCTTTTATCTTTGACAATCACTACTTCTAGTCTTTCTATGAACTCAGAGGTGCCTCGGCATTTATGTTTTGCCGATCAAATACGGGCAAGCGAGATACCACTTTATCATATTCTCTTATGAACATTGCAATCCTGCTTATATACATGATTCATGATGCTTATTATTAATTGTTGGTACCTCTCCATGATTGACATAGCTGTTGGATGATCTTATTTGCATGTATCTCATTATGAACTGCTTGAGTATTAGCCATAGCATGAGAATATATACATCATATGAGCAAATGTGTTCGTGAAAGTTCTTTTATCGCTCAGTTGTTAACTGAATTGCTTGAGGACAAGCAATAAGCTAAGCTTGGGGGAGTTGATACGTCCAAAACGTATCTACTTTCCCGAACACTTTTGCTATTGTTTTGCCTCTAATTTGTGTATTTTGGATACAACTAACACGGACTAACGCTGTTTTCAGCAGAATTGCTCTGGTGTCTCGTTTTTGTGCAGAAATCCAACTTTCGGGAAAATCCTCGGAATTTATGAAGGCTTACGGAGCCAGAGGAGGAAAGTGAGGTGGAGGCCCCCCCCACCATAAGGCGGCGCGCCTAGGGCTCGCGCGGCCTATGGTGTGGCCCTCGTCGGCCTCCGACGCCCCCTTCGGACTACTTATCGGGTTCGACCTAAAAACGCACGAGAGAAGTCGAAATCGCCGAAACCCTCCAGAGAGCCGCCACATCGCGAAACTCCGTCGCGGGAGCCGAAGTCCCCGTTCGGCACTCCGCCGGACGGGGAATTGGAGGAGATCTTCACCGCCATCACCGCCAACGCCTCTCCATCGACCAGCCATGCTTCCCCCATCCATGTGTGAGTAATTCCCCCGCTGTAGGCTGAAGGGGATGGTAGGGATTGGATGAGATTGGTCATGTAATAGTCATAAGATTGTTAGGGCATAGTGCCTAGTATCCGTAGATGTCACTTTTATGATATTGTTGCAACTTGTTATGCTTAATGCTTGTCACTAGGGCCCGAGTGCCATGATCTCAGATCTGAACATGTTATTGATTCATGAAGATATTCGTTGTTTATGATCTTACCTGCAAGTTGTATACACATGTCATTGTCCGGAACCAATGGCCCGAAGTGACAGAAATCGGGACAACCGGAGGGGATGGTAGTGATGTGAGGATCACATGTGTTCACGGAGTGTTAATGCTTTGCTCCGGTACTCTATTAAAAGGAGTACCTTAATATCCAGTAGTTTCCCTAGAGGCCCGGCTGCCACCGGTGGTAGGACAAAAGATGTTGTGCAAGTTTCTCATTGCGAGCACGTACGACTATATATGGAACACATGCCTATTGATTGATTAGTACTTGGATACCGTTTATTATTATATGCAAATGCCCCTGCTTTGATTGTTACATGAGTTTTTCTCATCCATGCAACGCCGTTAATCCGTCCCTGTGCCTACAGTATTTTAATCCTTTGTTTACTATAATCACTACTGCTGTCTTTATTCCACTGCTGTTATTTCACTATTCCTACTGCCATAAAACTGTTACCACGATAAACTCTTGCGAGCAAGTCTGTTTCCAGTGCAGCTGAATTGACAACTCCTGTTAAGGCTTACAAGTATTCTTTGTCTCCCCTTGTGTCGAATCAATAAATTGGGTAATACTTCCCTCGAAGACTGTTGCGATCCCCTATACTTGTGGGTCATCAATAAGTCATAAGTAGTGCATGGTGTCTACGAGTTACCACTCCTTTGGAGATGCTACCAAGGACAAGATCCACTTTCATGTCACTTGCCCTTGTAGCCGCCTTGATCTTCCGAATGGTTCCTTCATGATCAATGAATTCATCTCTTGCTAATACTTGATCATGAGGTACAACTTGAGCTTGAACATGAGTTGAAGATGTTTCTTGATCGTCATCATGATCTTGCTCCTTGGAATGAGGATCTTCTTGTTGTTCTTCGGATTGGGACTCATCTTGAGTAGAGGATGGTTCTTGAGTTGCACTTGATGGTTCGGCTTGAGTTGAGCTAGGCTCCACTTGTGGCGTGCTTGAAACATCTACTCCATCATCTTGATCATCATTATGAACCTCCATGGGCCGGATGTGTCCAATGCCCATATGCTTGATGGCACTAGATGGATCATCATCATTACCTGCAACACATGGAACAACTTGCTCCACTTGGGAGCCATTATCCTCCAAGAACACCACGTCACAAGATACTTCAATAGTCCCGGAGGACCGGTTGTAGTATCTATAGGCGTGAGAGTTCTCCGCATATCCAACAAATATACCCTCTATGGTTCTAGTTTCAAATTTACCGAGCTTTCCTTTGTTGTTCTTAACAAGGCATTTGCATCCAAAGACACGAATATACATGACATTAGGCTTGTTACCGGTAAGGAGCTCGTATGGAGTTTTGTTGTGGAGGGGACGGAGGAAGAGCCGGTTGGAGTAGTGGACGGCCGTAGAGATGGCTTCTCCCCAAAAGTTGTGGGGTGAGTTGAATTCACTCAACATGGTTCTTGCCATCTCGATGATAGTCCGGTTCTTCCTTTCAACAACACCGTTTTGTTGAGGGGTGTATGGCGCCGAAAACTCATGCTTGATGCCCTCATCATCAACAAACTCTTGCATAGTGTAGTTCTTGAACTCGGTGCCATTATCGGTCCTAATTGCCTTGATCTCGGATTCATACATACGTTGAGCTTTCTTGGCGAAGGTGATGAACTCTCTATGGGTCTCGTCCTTAGACTTAAGGAGAAAGACCCAAGAGTATCTTGAGTAATCATCAACAATGACAAGTCCATACTTGCTCCCACCAAGAGTATCATAATGTGATGGCCCAAAGAGATCCAAATGAAGGAGCTCTAAAGGCCTAGAAGTGGTAACAATACTCTTGATGGGATGCTTCTTCTTGAGTTGCTTTCCGGCTACACATGCACTACAAACACGATCTTTCTCAAAAGTAACGCCGGTTAGTCCCACAATATGCTCACCCTTTAGGAGTTGTTTAAGATTCCTCATGTTAACATGACCAAGGCGGCGATGCCACAACCAACCTTCGTCATGCTTGGCCGCCATTAGACATGTGGAGAAGGAGGGGCTCTCTTTCGAGAGATCAACCACGTAAAGGTTGTTCTCCACATATCCAACAAGGACCAATTTGAGATTGTCACTCCTAAAGACTTGCACATAGTATTTAGTGAAATATGAATTGTAACCGGCATCGGCAAGATGATATATAGAAAGTAAGTTATAGCCAAGGTGTTCAACAAGCATAACCGTCTCAAGGCACAAGTCCTTAGAGATTGCTACCTTGCCATACCCAAGTACCTTTCCCTTTGAGTTGTCACCAAAGGTAATGCTTGACCTCTTGTTGATATCTTCAATGAATTGATCAAGCACACCTTTTCCTCCGGTCATATGATTGGTGCATCCACTATCAAACACCCATTTTGGACCACCGGAGGAATACCCCTACAAAATCAAGTAGAGGATTTAGGAACCCATTGATTAATGGGTTCCCTAGTCATGGCAACAAGATCTTTTGGTACCCAAATCGAGTACCCTCTATAAGCATAGCCATTACGAGGACCAACATAGTTAGCATAAACATCACTATAATAATCAACAAATAAATCATAGTGATTGTTTGGCCCCGTGCGGTCACCACTAGCGGCTTTGCCCTTTGGGGCTTTGCCATCATTAGTGACCTTCTTGTTCTTTTCTTGAGCGGGCTTCTCTTTCTTGTAGTTGTTCTTCTTGTAGGGCTTGGGAACATACCCAAGTCCATACTTTTGATTGTTTGACCTTTGCTTACTCAAGAGGTCATCCAATCCCATCTTACTCTTGGTTGTGGTGAACTTGGCAAGTTCTTTCTTCAACCTAACATTCTCCTCAAGAGTAGTTGCTTGCTCACAAGCCGATTCATTAGGATAATAGTTGAGACCATATTTGGTTACCAAAGATTCAAGATATGTATTGGTCTCAACATGCAAAGATAGTTCCTCTTGTAAACGAACATGTTCCGCAACAAGCTTAGCATGCTCACTAGTAAAGGTGGTGGAGGAACTAGCAACATTTTTATCAACAATAGAATCATTCATTGATTCAAGAGCTTTAGAGTAGGATTCTTGGAGTAGGTCATGGTTCTTTCCAAGTTTCTTGAGCTCATCCTTGACAAGCTTGTTAGCTCTTTCAAGGTGGTCAAGATCCCTAGTGAGAGAAGCATGAGCAACTTCAAGTTCCTCCTTTGATGCATTAAGCTCTTGGGTCAATAATTGAGCCCTTTCAATAGTTTCAAGATCCTTAACTTTATCTAGTTCATAAGTTTCAATTTGTTGCTTAAGACCTTGAGATATGCACCTTTCGGTTTTTAGCTCTTGTCTTAGGAGATTGAATCTCCTTTCCTTATCATTCAAATGATATTCTAATTCCTCAATGGACTCATCCTTTTCTTTGAGAGAGTCCATCAAGAAATCAAATTTGACAAGAGCTTCACCACGAAGGGTGCATCTAACATTGTAAAGTTCCTTAAGCACAGTTAATTCATCTTGATTTTCAGCTTCATTGTCAAGGACACTAGACAAAGAAGGTGGGGGTTCCATTACCTTGGTTTCTCTTGCCATAAGACAAGAGCCAATGGTTGTAGATGAGGAAGAGTCGTCGGAGTCATCATCTTGAGTTACTCTTGCCATAAAGGAAGAGCCAACATCATTCTCCGTGGAGTAATCCTTGGAGTAGTCATATGTGAAGAGTGACCCGGGCTTAGAGAAAGCCAAGCCGGCCACTCCGGCCTCCTTCTCCTCATCTTCCTCTTCTTCATCGGACAAGTACTCGGCCCCAACAAATGCTCTTCCCTTGTTCCTCTTGTATCGGTCATTGATTGGGTTTGGCTTCAATCTTGGCTTGACCCCTTTGATGAACTTTGGCTTGTCTACCCTTTTCTCATAAGGGCACTCATTTGCAAAGTGGCTCTCTTCATCACAATTGTAGCAAGTTCTCTTCTTCTTCTTGTCATTGAGGAGCATTGGCAACTTTCCCTTGTACTTCTTAGCAAAGAAGGCAAAGTCGGTAGCGATGTCACTAGTTGAGGTCATCTCCTCATCTTCCTCAATTTCATATGCTTCTTCTCCTCCATGGTCAGCTCTAGCCTTGAGAGCAAGGTTGTGTGACGCTTCATGGTTGTGTGAGGCTTCATCAACACGGTTCATTGCCTTGAGCCTCTTTCCGGCTTTGGCCATGTTTTCATTGGCAGCCACATAGGAGACAAGATCATCGGAGTTGAGATCGGCACTCTTGGTCATGATTTGCAAGTTGAGTCCAAGGTTGGTGTCTTCTTGTTTGACGGCAATCATAGCAATGACCTTGGATTTTATGAAGGCTTCGTTCATCTCGAATCCGTCATTGTACTTCTCAGCACCAAGTCCCTTGATCCTTACTTTTAGAGCACCAAGCCTAGCATAGGCATCGAATACGGATTCTCCATCTCGAATCATGAACTGGTAGGCCTCTTGCTTTGCGGTCTCATAGAGAGATGATTGGATCAAATCGGTTCCCTCTTGGAGTACTATGATTCGATCCCACAACTCTTTAGCGGAGACAATGTCATCAACTTGATCTAGAAGCTTGCGGTTGATGCCACTTCTAATCTTGTCACGTGCGGATGCATTGAGTTGACGGTTGTAGAACTCGGTGGAGGTCAACCGAGTAGGATCTTGTGGCTCCCGATGTCCATGAACAATGAGTTCCCATAGCTCCACACTGCAGCTGCGAATATGAGATTCCATAGCAGATTTCCAATGTGGAAAGTGAGTTCCATCGTAATGGGGAACGGTCCCACTATGGTTTATATGAGGCATGGGTGAAGTGTTTCTGGGATAGTCATGGTTAACATCATGGTAGGATTCTTTAGAGGCCGAAGCCCCACTAGGAGCTCCTCCAGTAGTTAGGTTCTTAAGCATGACAGACATTTCTGCCATTTGGCTTTGTAGTTCATCCTCCTTTTTCTTCCTCTCGGCATCATATGCCAAGAGTCTAGATTTCATTTCTTTAACCGAAAGGTTAGAGTCATCATCTAGACCCTCGAATAGTTTTTCCATCTCACTCTTAAGGCGGTGAAGCCCTTAAAAAGAGTCCAGGCTCTGATACCAATTGAAAGTATAGAGATGGTAAACCTAGGGGGGGTGAATAGGTTTCTACAGATTTTAATTCTTTCTTTGCAATATTAGGCTTTGCGGAATATAAAGGTGAGCCTAATGCAAACTAGGTGAAGCAACCTATATGAGGATACAACTAACTCGAGCACGAAGGCTCTCACAGGCAGTTAAATCACAAGTAAGGAGTTCGGTTAGAGATAACCGATAGCACGCGGAGACGAGGATGTATTCCCGTGTTCCCTTGCTTTGCAACAAGGTACGTCACGTTTGGAGGAGTGGAGGTCCCACGAAGGATTCCCCGCGCCACGAAGGCTCACCCTATTCTCCGGAGCCTATCCCACGAAGGAATAGCTCTCTCACTTGTGGTAGACTTTGAGGTAGCCTCCAAACCTTCACAATCTTGCCCGGAGCAGATCCACAGCCCGGATGCTTCCGGACTCCTCTTGCCCACCTAGGGTTTCCAAGGAACCCTAGGAAGCAAGCTTCTTGATGAATACAAGGGGGAATAAGATTTGGCTTGGTAGAACGGTAGATCGGGTCCTCCTCTATCGTTTCCCCGGAGGGATTTGAGTTTGGGTGGAGGAGGAGGGAGATCTGAGGCTTTTGGTGTTTCTAACAATGGAGCATGGAAGAAGGAGCTCAAGAACAGCTTGTAGTGTAGTGCCTAACTGTCTAGAGGTAGGAGAAGGGCTATTTATAGTGTTCTTCGAAATATGGCCGTTGCCACTTGCCACCTCAGCATTTTTCCTCGACAAACCCGGTTGACCGGGCCACAGACCGGACAGCCCGGTCCATAGGCCGGTCAGACCGGATCAGTGACCGGAGCTCCTTTGCATCGTCCTGGTGCTTCTCCGGTTGGTGTCCGGTTGCTGCCCGGTTGCCGCCCGGTCGACCGGACGGAGCGCCGGACCCGCCGGTCAGGGGCCCGGTTGACCGGTCGCAAACCGGATCTGCTGGCTCCTCCATTGGAACCCGGTTGCCGCCCGGTTGACCGGCCAGCACGCCGGACTGGCCGGTTGCTGGCCCGGTTGGACCGGGCTGGTGACCGGATTTCTCCTGTAGCCCCCTTTTGATTGTTGTTGAAATGGGGGGTCTCCTTTAGCCTTCTTGTTCCTTTGATACACCATTTACGCCTCATTGCCTAATACCTGAGATTATCCTTATAAACACATTAGGCCAAATACTTTAGCACGGTGTCATCGTTACCAAAATAATGGATAAGGGTGAAATACCCTTACACTTGTAATGTAGCGAGGTAGGACTATCAAGCACATATAATCAATAGGTATCACAGCTTTTGGACGGGACACAATTCAGGAGAAGCTTGCGGCCCATCGATGCATTGAGTCAACACAACGGAAATGACGGGGAATCAGATACTCGATGGGCGTATCTATTTGAACCGTTTTTTAACTTGCGGTGGAAGAGTGAGAAATAAAATTGTTAAGACAAGTTTTGTAGAACGGAGGAAGTGCAAAACGGAGTTACACCTGACGTAGACACAAACGAAAATTTTGGTAGAAACCTTAGCTCCTTTATTATTAGGTATAGATATATATTCGTTTAGACAACATCAACCTGCACTAGGTGTACACGTCTTCTATATACATTCCCTTAGTTGGTTGAGGCACCTTGCATTGTGCGAGGACTCGAGAAAAATGAGGTAAGCTTTACTGTTGCTTGAAGAGCATTGAGCCTTCACGCCTCTTCAATGAAAATTAGCTTTATTTGGAAAGTGAAGTAGTGAACTTTGGGATACATCTTAGTCTCCATGTGTCTCGTTACTTTTATACTTTAGCTCTTTACTTATGTATTTATATTGTGATAGCCTACGTGCTTGAAGTTATTTATCTTGCTATCATTATAGTTGTTTATCTTGTTTACCATAAGTTATTGGTGCACATAGTTGAGTCTAGCTTATTTAGGTTTTGTGTTTGATAAATTAGATGCTATTTTTATTTCCGCATTAGTTGAGGACAAACTCATAATTGGTTTAAACTGCCTATGTAACCCCTTTAAGCAAAATCTAGATCCTTTCTTTGCGGAAATAAGATCAGTGATGAATTAGTTATACCATTTGATTCATGTTTCTCTCTTCTTCGAGAGTTGGTACCAGGTAGGAAATAATGTGGATTGCAACACTTTTGCCGTTTGATGTCAAAGAAATCTTAGAATCCCAACATATGTCGTCAAATTGCTTATATTTCCTAGAATGGCACCCTGGTAAGAAGATTATGATCTTGGTTATGAGTGCTTATATGATGGCTTTCCGTGACCCATCATTGATCAATATGTAGGTCCTTTAAGCACCAGACCAGACAACGTTTGGACAACATGGGTCATGATTTGGAAGGCGAACATTCCACTAAAGATACCTCTTTTGTGAAAATGGAAGGAACCTATTTTTTGAATGAATCACTAGATGCAAAAGTCCGGCGAACTCTCTCTCATTTTGATATTTTCCCAGAATGATTATGTAGTTCTCTAAGTCATCCACGCGCAAGTAGATACCACACACTCTAATTTTAAGTGTTACCTAATAACATAAATTATCCTCATAAAAATCATAAAATAAACACATATCACAAATTAAGCACCGTATCACCTACCATTCAATTCAAATCTAGTAGACACATCGACATCAGAGTTACCTCATGCATTCTAAAGGCTTCTACAAAGATTTTTTTAGGGGAAACATGGACAAATATATAGGTACAAATTGTAGATATCTCATAGTCTAACAATTCAAAGTTAATCTTAAAACCAAAGCAACATTGTATTACTACATGGCATATGGGAGACTGAAATACTAAAACAAGCTCACTATCCTACCCGCTTCTATCTTCAATACTATGTTTCCAGCTCCTTTTATCTTAACCTTAATTGCTACATAGTAATTTTTAGAAAAAGTATGCACACATTTATTGCATAAAGTTAAAATTAAATAATAACACATCACATGTTGGTTTTTAACCGTCATTTCAGGACGTGAGCAAACATGATATTTTAAATATGATTAGCATACGATTTCCCACTCCATAAAGACTAGATTATGATGCAATAACATAGCCACCATATCATGATATGGTTATATATTTGTACCTCAATAAAGTGGACATTCTTAACCTCAAATATGAAATTAAATTGTGTGTAATGCATAGAAAAGTTTGTGTTAATATTTGGATTAATTGCTATGTATAATAATATCGTATGTAATCATTATATTTTTTGTATTATGAATTTGTAAAGTGGCATGTGTGCCAAGAGTATGTATAGTGAACGTGAGGCTCACCTGAAATACTAAGATCATAGGGTTACAATGTACGAAAAAGTCGTAAGAGAAAAGTTCATTTGTCCATAAAAAGGTAGATGCAAAAGGTTCACCTCTTTCTTACACGAGTGTTGGAAACTAACCACGCGCAACATCTTGCAGTTGTCATCAACATCATAGTTCAAAAGAAGGTCTGTCATCATTGTGTGTCGATCATCGACACCATGTCCCACTGCTGCATTCTATTGGTGGCCCCAATAGATATGACAACGAGGAATAACACGAAGAGTTAATGACGGGAGTACTATGCTCTCGGTAGTTTTTGCTTCCTCTTTATGGCTTTGTAGATTCTGAACAAAACTATTTTTGTATCATGTATCAACATGATCTACCATGCATTGTTGTTGGATGAACTACTCCCCATTTTCTTGCATCAACATTTTTTCCATATTAACATGAAGCTGGGAAGTTGCATGGAAATGTCTAGATGACCCATCATTGGTTGCCTCAAGCAAGCAAGTTTTTCAAAAAAAAAAATCAAAGCATCAACCAAATTTATTGATCTTTTAATTTTGAGATTTGTTGATCCTTATACGAGAATATCCACATCAACCAATATATACTTCTTATAAAACAAAACCCCACTAAGTGCAATTAATATTTGTCTATCTCAACATGCAAGCTATCCACATCACCTACTTCCTTAGCCAATCATTTATCCACATCATCCCACTAATAGTAGTTCTTATTTATTTTTATCTATCTCTACATGCAATATATTTAGATTATCTATTTTAAACCATTAAACTAGCAATGTCATTCTTTTTATTTGCCGCTCGATTGATAATATCGCACCCTCATGCTATATCATTACATAGTTAAGTCATGTCCAACTTGAACACCAAATAGTTTTGTCAACCAAATAAACTCTTTGCGAATTAAACCCAGTGTTAATTATGAGATCTTATATTGTTACCGGATGTTTTAAAAAAAACGTAATGCCGCAATGTGCATGCATTTTTCATGCAAGCCATCCATATCATTTGGTTCTACAGTCGGTTGATTTCACCATATCTAAATCAACCACGTACACCTCTGAAATATAACAATCTTGAAATTTTCAAATACTTATCCATTTCATGGCTATTAAATTTAGTGTCTTAGCTACAATGGCCAACTAAATATTGCATACTCTACAAACCAAGTTTTATGTGTTTTATTCGATTTCTTAGAGAGATACCCGCTGCAATGCGCGGGGTATCGTTCTAGTTATATAAAAAAATGTAAGAAACACAATACATGGTAAAAAAAATCCATAAGAAACACAATACATGGAATGGTGCACGTAGTCTTATTAAGATAAGAGTATCACATAAGAATGAAATGTACATGTAATTAATTAATGGCTCGTGCTAGTCGCATCATAGTAGTAATAGTACCAATATTAATAATAGCACTAGGAGTAGTAGAGATAGTGATGATGATAATAATAATCTATAACTAAGTATTTATTTTGACCACTTATTATATATACTGGATGATATCCCGCGTGTTCCTGCAGAAATATGTAAGTATATCTCTGTGTAATTACGAGAATGAAAGAGGCATCGGGTATTAAGCAACATAATATCAGAGTTCAAGGAGATCTTGTTCATTTCCTTTGTGAATCTATGAATCAAATACACATGAATTTGAGAGTATGAAGTACAAATGCAATTCAATTATACCCCCGATTATCAAAATTATATTAGAGAACCTTTTTTCTACTCAACATAACATATATATACACATTTTTGTGTTGAATACTACACAATTCATTTTAGCTACACACGCTTTGTCTATGTTGTTAGCTTCCTTTTCAGCAAGAAAATACTTATTTGACCCAACAAAAGGAAATCAATGATATGCATTAGCCCCACAAAATTTATTATTTCATTTGGTGGTATCTAAAAGTAAAACTGATGCTTGGCGGGAAAGCAAAGCCATACGTTTAAGCAAGAATCTATATATCTATCCAGATTAAGATACATGATAAGAGAAAATGGTGAGAGGGAGCTTCACCGTTTAATTGCGCGGATGGCGAACACTCAACAGCAGCAGCGTGGCGAAAAAATCATTTGTCCACAAAATAAGTACTACACATGGTGTAGGTGGCAACGAAATAATATCCACTTGCAAATAAACGAATGTTACATGATTGAATCAACTGAAAATAGAGCAGCATGTATATATTGAGAGATTGGAGATTAATGATTACACCCGTAGGTTAATGTGAACGAAGTTGGGAATTTGCTGAGCAGGCCGGCCATGAGAATAGAGCAGACCTGCGTTGAACACCTAGAAACAGGATTTCGTCCCGCTATATTAATTTAGCAACGACATGATACAATCATGAGACTCGAAACAAAAGAAAAATGATGGGGCAACAACAAACACGCCCCAAAGAAAAAGAAAACAAAAAAAATAAAATGGACACGCAGGTGGATCGACTAAACGACGGTGACCCGTCACCGCTGCTCCCTCAGGAGAAGTACCACCACGCTCCTAGCACTGGATCGTCACGCACCAAGCAGCACGTTCAAGAAGGAAAGCGACCATTGCTGCCTGATGGTCCTAGGGTTTCCCCCGACACACAAAGGGAAGTGGAAGGAAGGTAGCCACGATGCCCTCCAAGAAGGACTGATGCCACTCACGGGTGGCACCGCGCCGGTGTCGAGCGAGCTGACAAGGATTTCTCCCCAAAAAAAAAACCTCTCCACAACCCTCGGGCGATACAACACGCCAAATCCCCGCGAGGACTCGGCCTCAACATCACCAAACTCGCCACCCGCAAACATGCGCTAGTACTCACGAAGCCACCATCATCGTCTCACCGCGGTTAAGGCTGCGAGGTCTGCAAGGTAGAGGTGAAAGAAGCTTGAATCAGGGTCCGCAGTACCACGGCCACGCGGGAGGGGACTACCTCTGCTGCCAAAGGCAGTAGTCAACCGGACGCAGCCGCAGACACACCAATCTCATGTGGGTCTGGCCTGGCCTAGCAGGCCCGCAAAGCCCCTGTGGAGGCATACCAGTTCCTCGAGAGTCCGGCCCCCAGGCCCAGATCGGGCCCGTAGAGCCAGCCACCGCGCTGCAACATGCCGGTCGTCGTACCCGCATACCCCATCCCAAGGAACCTCACCGCCACCTTGATGCGCGTAGATGTACACGTCCGTTGGGAACCCCAAGAGGAAGGTATGATGCGCACAGTGGCAAGTTTTCCCTCAGTATGAAACCAAGGTTTAATCGAACCAGTAGGAGCCAAGAAGCACGTTGAAGGTTGATGGTCGCGAAATGTGATGCGGCGCAACACCAGGGATTCCGGCGCCAACGCGGAACCTGCACAACACAACCCAAGTACTTTGTCCCAACGAAACAGTGAGGTTGTCAATCTCACCGGCTTGCTGTAACAAAGGATTAAACGTATCGAGTGGAAGATGTTTGCAAAGAAAACAGTAAAACAAGTAGATTGTATGCTATGTAAAGAATAGGACCGGGGTCCACAGTTCACTAGAGGTGTCTCCCATAAGATAAAAGCATGTTGGGTGAACAAATTACAGTCGGGCAATTGACAAATAGAGAAAGGCATAACAATGCATATACATGACATGATAAATATAGTGAGATTTAATTGGGCATTACGACAAAGTACATAGACCGCCATCCAACTGCATCTATGCCTAAAAAGTCCACCTTCAGGTTATCATCCGAACCCTCCAGTATTAAGTTGCAAAGCAACAGACAATTGCATTAAGTATGGTGCGTAATGTAATCAACAACTACATCCTTAGACATAGCATCAATGTTTTATCCCTAGTGGCAAGACATCCACAACCTTAGAACTTTCTGTCACTGTCCCAGATTCAATGGAGGCATGAACCCACTATCGAGCATAAATACTCCCTCTTGGAGTTAAGAGTAAAAACTTGGCCAGAGCCTCTACTAATAACGGAGAGCATGCAAGATCATAAACAACACATGAACAATAGATTGATAATCACCATAATCATAGTACTCTCTATCCATCGGATCCCGACAAACACAACATATAGAATTACAGATAGATGATCTTGATCATGTTAGGCAGCTCACAAGATCCAACAATGAAGCACAACAAGGAGAAAACGACCATCTAGCTACTGCTATGGACCCATGGTCCAGGGTGGACTACTCACTCATCACTCCGGAGGCGACCATGGCGGTGTAGAGTCCTCGGGAGATGAATCCCCTCTCCGGGGGTGCCGGACGATCTCCAGAATCTCCCGAGATGGGATTCGCGGCGGCGGCGTCTCGTAAGGTTTTCCGTATCGTGGCTCTTCTGGGGGTTTCGCGACGGAAGCTTTAAGTAGGCGGAGGGTCGCGGGGGCCACACGAGGGGCCCGGGGATAGGTCGGCGCGGCCGGGCCTGGGCCGCCGGCCCCCGGCCTCCGTGGCCCCACTTCGTTAGGTCTTCGGTCTTAAGCTTCGTGCAAAAATAGGACCCTGGGAGAAAGTTTCGTCAAATTCGAGAATATTTCTTTACTAGGATTTCTGAAACCAAAAACAGAAAACAACAACTGGCTCTTCGGCATCTTGTTAATAGGTTAGTTCCGAAAATGCATAAATATGACATATAATATGCATAAAACATGTAGGTATCATCAATAAAGTAGCATGGAACATAAGAAATTATCGATACGTTGGAGACGTATCAGCATCCCCAAGCTTAGTTCTGTCGGCAGGTAAAACGATAACAAAGATAATTTCTGAAGTGACATGCCATCATAATCTTGATCATACTATTTGTAAACATATGTAATGAATGCAGCGATCAAAGCAAAGGTAATGACATGAGTAAACAATGAATCATAAAGCAAAGACTTTTCATGAATAGTACTTCAAGACAAGCATCAATAAGTCTTGCATAAGAGTTAACTCATAAAGCAATAAATCAAAGTAAAGGTGTTGAAGCAACACATAGGAAGATTAAGTTTCAGCGGTTGCTTTCAACTTATAACATGTATATCTCATGGATATTGTCAACATAAAGTAATATAACAAGTGCAATATGCAAGTATGTAGGAATCAATGCACAGTTCACACAAGTGTTTGCTTCTTAAGGTGGAAGGAGATAGGTAAACTGACTCAACAATAAAAGTAAAAGAATGGTCCTTCAAAGAGGAAAGCATCGATTGCTGTATTTGTGCTAGAGCTTTTATTTTGAAAACATGAAACAATTTTGTCAACGGTAGTAATAAAGCATATGAGTTATGAAAATTATATCTTACAAGTTGCAAGCCTCGCGCATAGTATACTAATAGTGCCCGCACCTCGTCCTACTTAACTTGGACTACCGGGTCTTCGCATGCCATGTTTCAACCAAGTGACACAAAGGGGTACCTCCATGCCGCCTGTACAAAGGTCTAAGGAGAATGCTCGCATTTCGGATTTCTCGCTTTTGATTATTCTCAACTTAGACATCCATACCGGGACAACATGGACAACAGATAATGGACTCCTCTTAAATGCATAAGCATGTAGCAATGATTATTGTTCTCATATGAGATTGAGGATATATGTCCAAAACTGAAACTTCAACCATGATTCATGGCTTTAGTTAGCGGCCCAATGTTCTTCTCTAACAATTTTGCATGCTCCAACCACTAAAATGATAGACCTTCAGACAAGACGGACATGCATAGCAACTCACATGATATTCAACAATAGTTGATGGCGTTCCCCAGAAGCATGGTTATCGCACAACAGGCAACTTAATAAAATATAAAGTGCATAAGTACATATTCAATACTACGATAGTTTTTAAGGCTATTTTGTCCCATGAGCTATATATTGCAAAGGTGAATGATGGAATTTTAAAGGTAGCACTCAAGCAATTTACTTTGGAATGGCGGAGAAATACCATGTAGTAGGTAGGTATGGTGGACACAAATGGCATAGTAGTTGGCTCAAGGATTTTGGATGCATGAGAAGTATTCCCTCTCGATACAAGGTTTAAGCTAGCAAGGTTATTTGAAGCAAACTCAAGGATGAACAAGTGCAGCAAAACTCACATAAAAGACATATTGTAAACATTATAAGACTCTACACTGTCTTCCTTGTTGTTCAAAACTCAATACTAGATATTATCTAGACCTTAGAGAAACCAAATATGCAAATCAAATTTTAGCAAGCTCTATGTATTTCTTCATTAATGGGTGCAAAGCATATGATGCAAGAGCTTAAACATGAGCACAACAATTACCAAGTATCACATTATCCAAGACATTTTAGAATTACTACATGTAGCATTTTCCAATTCCAACCATATAACAATTTAACGAAGAAGAAACTTCGCCTTGAACATTATGAGTAAAGCCTAAGGACACATGTGTCCATATGCAACAGCGGAGCGTGTCTCTCTCCCACAAAGTGAATGCTAGGATCCATCTTATTCAAACAAAAACAAAAACGAAAACAAACCGACGCTCCAAGTAAAGAACACAAGATGTGATTGAATAAAAATATAGTTTCAGGGGAGGAACCTGATGATGTTGTCGATGAAGAAGGGGATGCCTTGGGCATCCCCAAGCTTAGACGCTTGAGTCTTCTTAAAATATGCAGGGGTGAACCACGGGGCATCCCCAAGCTTAGAGCTTTCACTCCTCTTGATCATAGTATATCATTCTCCTCTCTTGACCCTTGAAAACTTCCTTCACACCAAACTTCAAGCAAACTCATTAGAGGGTTAGTGCACAATTAATAATTCACACATTCAGAGGTGACACAATCATTATTTTCACTTCTGGACATTGCATAATGCTACTGGACATTAGTGGATCAAAGAAATAAATCCAACATAGCAAAAGAGGCAATGCGAAATAAAAGGCAGAATCTGTCAAAAACAGAACAGTCCGTAAAGACGAATTTAGAAATGGCACCAGACTTGCTCAAATGGAAAAACTCAAAACTAATGAAAGTTGCGTACATATCTGAGGATCACGCTCGTAAATTGGCAGATTTTTTCGAATTTTCTACAGAGAATTGTGCCCAGATTCGTGACAGACAGCAATGCTGTTTCTGCGCAGCAATCCCAAATATAACATCAACTTTGACATAGAAACTTTACTTGGCACAAAAACATGATAAGGAGAGGTTGCTACAGTAGTAAACAACTTCCAAGACACAAATATAAAACAAAAATTGTTGTAGTAAAAAAAACACATGGGTTGTCTCCCATAAGCGCTTTTCTTTAACGCCTTTCAGCTAGGCGCAGAAAGTACAAATCAAGTAACATCGCGAGTAGAAGCATCAACATTATTATTTTTCATGCAAACACAACTTGTTGCAGAGGGTGCTTTAGGTGCTCCATTATCTAAATTTTCTATGGTGGTGCTAGGGGTTTTAGCAATTTTAGGCCTATAGTAATTCTTTTGTTTAGGCACTTTAGAAGCATACATGAATTTTTGCTCTTTACCCACATAGGCTTTCTCATTATACTTGAGAGAAGAAAAGGTTGAACCCAAGGTTCCCATAGCTTTTTCAAGTTCATCAATCCTATTGGTTTGATTATCATGGATAACACAAGTTCCTAGGACACTAATTCTTTCATCAATTCCTCTTAGGGATTTATCAAGTTCATCAGTTTTCTCCAATAACATTTCTAATTTAGTTTCAATACTTGGAAAATTTTTCTCTATGGTTTCCAACTTTTTCATAACATCTTCAAGAGAGATTTCAATTTTAACTTCATTAACAGGTGGTATTCCAACTAGACTCTCAATGATGCAACTAGCTTCTAAAGCGGGAGTACCTAGGAAATTACCTCCCGAAAGAGTATCAAGAACATATCTATTCCAACTAGATAAACCAACATAAAAGTTCCTAAGAAGGATAGTGGTGGAGTGTTTCTTAATGCACCTTTGATGAGCATTACTAATTCTATACCAAGCATCTTTAAAACTTTCTCCTCCTTGTTGCTTAAAAGAACGAACTTCAACTTCAGGATTACTCATGATAACAGGAATAAAGTAAACTAGGCAAATAAAGTAAAGACAAGTAACTAATTTTTTTGTGTTTTTGATATAGAGAGCAAGACAGTAAATAAAGTAAAACTAGCAACTAATTTTTTTGTGTTTTGATTTAGTGCAGCAAACAAAGTAGTAAATAAAATAAAGCAAGACAAAAACAAAGTAAAGAGATTGAGAAGTGGAAACTCCCTTGCAGCGTGTCTTGATCTCCCGGCAACGGCGCGAAAAAGTCTTGCTGGCGTGCAGTTGACGTGGGAGATAGAAATCTTTGTGGTGTAACTTTTCTTCAGTCCCCGGCAACGGCGCCAAAAAGTGCTTGATGCGCGTAGATGTACACGTCCGTTGGGAACCCCAAGAGGAAGGTATGATGCGCACAGTGGCAAGTTTTCCCTCATGAAACCAAGGTTTAATCGAACCAGGAGCCAAGAAGCACGTTGAAGGTTGATGGTCGCGAAATGTGATGCGGCGCAACACCAGGGATTCCGGCGCCAACGAACCTGCACAACACAACCCAAGTACTTTGTCCCAACGAAACAGTGAGGTTGTCAATCTCACCGGCTTGCTGTAACAAAGGATTAAACGTATCGAGTGGAAGATGTTTGCAAAGAAAAAGTAAAACAAGTAGATTGTATGCTATGTAAAGAATAGGACCGGGGTCCACAGTTCACTAGAGGTGTCTCTCCCATAAGATAAAAGCATGTTGGGTGAACAAATTACAGTCGGGCAATTGACAAATAGAGAAAGGCATAACAATGCATATACATGACATGATAAATATAGTGAGATTTAATTGGGCATTACGACAAAGTACATAGACCGCCATCCAACTGCATCTATGCCTAAAAAGTCCACCTTCAGGTTATCATCCGAACCCCCTCCAGTATTAAGTTGCAAAGCAACAGACAATTGCATTAAGTATGGTGCGTAATGTAATCAACAACTACATCCTTAGACATAGCATCAATGTTTTATCCCTAGTGGCAACAGCACATCCACAACCTTAGAACTTTCTGTCACTGTCCCGATTCAATGGAGGCATGAACCCACTATCGAGCATAAATACTCCCTCTTGGAGTTAAGAGTAAAAACTTGGCCAGAGCCTCTACTAATAACGGAGAGCATGCAAGATCATAAACAACACATGAACAATAGATTGATAATCACCATAATCATAGTACTCTCTATCCATCGGATCCCGACAAACACAACATATAGAATTACAGATAGATGATCTTGATCATGTTAGGCAGCTCACAAGATCCAACAATGAAGCACAACAAGGAGAAGACGACCATCTAGCTACTGCTATGGACCCATGGTCCAGGGGTGGACTACTCACTCATCACTCCGGAGGCGACCATGGCGGTGTAGAGTCCTCCGGGAGATGAATCCCCTCTCCGGCAGGGTGCCGGAGGCGATCTCCGAATCCCCGAGATGGGATTCGCGGCGGCGGCGTCTCTGTAAGGTTTTCCGTATCGTGGCTCTCGATGGGGGTTCGCGACGGAAGCTTTAAGTAGGCGGAGGGTCAACGCGGGGGCCACACGAGGGCCCAGGGGATAGGTCGGGCGCCGGGCTGGGCCGCGCCGGCCACCCCCTGGCCTCCTCGCCCCACTTCGTTAGGTCTTCGGTCTTCTGGAAGCTTCGTGCAAAAATAGGACCCGGGCGAAGTTTCGTCCAATTCCGAGAATATTTCTTTACTAGGATTTCTGAAACCAAAAACAGCAGAAACAGCAACTCTTCATCTTGTTAATAGGTTAGTTCAGAAAATGCATAAATATGACATATAATGTGCATAAAACATGTAGGTATCATCAATAAAGTAGCATGGAACATAAGAAATTATCGATACGTTGGAGACGTATCACACCTGCAGAGTATCCAGCGCCCACGGCAGACCCGCCTGCCCTTGATCCAGATTGTGCCAAAGGGACTAGATCTGGTCCGATGGAGCTTGGCCGCCGCTGCCAATCGTCTGCCATCCTACGCCGCCCCGCAGCCCCCGGATGCACCACCGCACCATCACCGCCAGGCCTCGCCCGAACCTCCGCCGGCCTGGGAGCACCGCCGCCGGCCGGGAGACCCCACACCTCCCGTCGCGTGCGAGGGTAGAAGCATGTCCGCCACCATCGGAACCACAAGGACTTTGCCCGGTGGCTCGCTCTGGCGGCGACGGTGGTGGGGGAGGAGGAGAGGGAGGCGCTCTAGCTATATGGTTGGGGAGTCTCCCACGCGTCGCCCTATAGGCACGATGGCGGACGAATAGTTTTCAACCTGCGTTGAAGACCTCCTAAAGTTAAACCAAAGAGACATGTGTAACTCGTAATTTAGAAAAATTGTCTGTCTTCGAAGATACGCAGGGAAGCAACAACAAAAGTAGCCAGCACTAGCGCCATTCCAATGTTGTACGAACTAAAGATAATGGTGGCCAATGTGCGAGGCCTTAATGAGCGTGCACGCACAGTACGGGTGTTAGGAGTGTAGTGGGTACTACGAGTGCGTCCATTGTATGCCTTCCGGAGACAAAGCTATTGGTTGTAACCCATGCAAACTATTATCATAAACACAAAGATATAATAATAACCACTTTATTATTGCCTCTTGGGTATATATCCAACACTTCTCCGCGCAGCCGCAGTTCTCCTCCACGCGGTGTTGGTATCCACTAGTGCGTGTTGGTCTCTCCACGCGACCACGCGTCCAGGACGGCGCCCACCCCCTCCGAGCCCGGTAGTGCAACTTTTGTGCTTGCCGCGTCGTTCTAGCCACACGGCCATCATCCTCGACGTCGTTGGTCACTGACAGGTGGGTCCTACATCTGATGGGCCCCACGTGCCAGTGACGCAAAGTCAGGGCACAACAGAGTTGCCCACGAAGGATCTCTAACCCCTGCTTGCCCCTGCCGGTAGTGGCAATCCGTTCGCAAAAAAAGTGTTGTAATTTGGTGACCATCTTTCTGTGTTCCATGTTGCCGCAGGGAGGATGGGCACATCGCAGTGACACTACTTAAATTCTAGAGAAGCTTCATCAGTTACTCCTGTAGTTTTTTTTTTGGTGGGGAAGGCGAGGAGATGAAATGGGATCTGATGGAGTAGAAGGTGAGGAGGAATCAATAATGGGGAGAATAATTGAAGAGTTAAAAGGGGATAAACTGCCCCAGGAATCTGCGGAAAAGATAGACACACCGCCTTGCACGAAGCTCTAAAGAAAGCAGGTTGATCCTATCCAAAAGCTATCTATAATTCAGATTCAGGTGATGTGGAAGCACGCATGTGCAGAGAAATCAAGTAGCGAAGGCTTACTATTTAGAGATAAAAGATGTGTTTATGGATCAATAAATCATAGAAATATAAACTCTTTCATTTTTTATAACATTATAGAGATCCACACGATCATCGAACTAAAGATCACATTTCATATGGGACGTGAAACTCGGAATGGACAACAACACTCAAAATATATTTTTCTTATAGGAAGTTAGTGTAATGTGACTAATGTTGGTATCCTTCTTGAACACTTTCACTCACGCCTTGATATCATTGTCTACTCAAAGAAATCTATGAAAAAAAATTCTTACCTCAGATTATCAACACATCCAATTCAATATGATGTTAGATCAACTAGTGTCAAGATAAAACACAATGTTTAATAAAATGACTCGCTCGGTGTTAGTCTAGCGGGTTGGGGGGAGATGACGATAGCCCACCTCCCCACCGTCAGAGGTCACCAAGTTTTGAATACATTCCGGTGTGGCTGATAATTCACATGGGCGGACAACCTTCCTAAGCTAACATATGAGAAGCTAGGTCGCGTGCTTATAGATACCAAATGAGAATCCAAATATTTCTTGGTCACCATACATGTTGTAGAATGTATTGAGGCTTTAACGAACCATGCTCCTATTATTTTATTCACATGTATGTCAAGGCCGCATGGAAAACCCTAATTCAAGTTTGAGCTTGGATGGGTTGTCATGGTTTTAGTGATATGGCGTCAGAGCGGTGGAAAAAACCAGTGGCGTGAAGAATACCAGTCCAAAGAAAGAATAATAATTTCACACTGCGCAGAAAAATCTTGGAGGGTTGGCACGCCATACTACTGGTAATATTAAAAAACAAAAAACACCAACTTTCATATCATTAATGAGCTCGGAGAAATCATGGAAGCATGTCCTTTGACAGTGCAAGAGATTGAACTACAAAGCGAAAAAAATGCACAGATCGCATGTCTATTGAGAGAAGAGGAACTCAAATCGTACCAACGGTCAAAATCCCAACTTATATTTGAAGGATATTTAAATACAAGATATTTCCATAATGTGGAGTATGGCTGACATTCTCCATCAAAACGAGGGAATGATCAAGGGCCATGAACAACTAAAATCATATATCGGAAGATATTACAACGGTTAGATTGGGGCTCTGGAGAAGAGATGGTTCTCCCTTGATGAGTCTAGAACAAATGATATCACCAAAGATTCAGATGAGGAAAACGGCGTTCTTATTGCATTTTTGTCCGAGGAACAAGTGGCAAATGCCATCTTCCAAATGGAACATAATAAGGTCCTCGGTCCAGATGTTTTTTCTGCTGAGATTTGTCAAAACTTATCAAATGTCATTAAAGCGCACCTTCTAGAATGTTTGGCTTTCCTCATGACGGAAACTATACTGGCTTTCCTAAATGTTGGTGAGATAATTTTGTTACTCCGTCCAACTCAAAATAATTGCCTAAAAACAAATGTATCTTGTAGAGACATCCTTTTTAGGAATTTATTTTGAGTCTGCGGGAGTACATAGATTAATGATGTAGAATGGAACCAACAATACATGCTTATCTACCTTCTTAATTTTAGCTTTGAAAATTTCACTAAGACTGCAACCATTAGGATAAATTTGAAGGCTGACCACATGGTTCGACCTATGCAGACAACGTTGATGCCAGGTAGAAATATCATAGACGAGGTGGCCATCCTACATGAAACGGTCCACGAACTGCACCAATTTTTTTTAAAATGGGTGGTATCTAAAAATGATTTTCATGGTACATGCCAAGGTCAAATAGGTTGTTTCTTCAACAAACTCTAAAAGTGAAAGGATTCTCGAAAGAATAGCTTGCTTTGATCCACATTTTTTTAAATTGGAGCTAGTACTTCCAAATGAAAAATGGATTACCACAAGGTGACCGATTATTGCTAATACTATATAATATAATGGCTAATATGTTAGCTATCATGTTTGAGTGCACAAAACTCGACGACCAAATTGAGGTGATAATTCCACCTCTTTTGGATGGGGGATTATCGATACAAACAATATAATTCTACCTTGAAAATGCTAAGAACCATAAATTAATTTTGTCAACATTCGAGAAACTTTTGGGGCTAAAAATAAATTTTCATCAGAGTGAATTGTTCAGTTTTGGGGAGGCCCAAGCTGTGGATGCTCTGTATGCCAATTTTTTTGGTTGTGAGCAATGCCATATTCGATTAGTTGTTTGGGTATTTCAAATTATTATCGGGGGCTGACAAATGCCCAATGAAAACACGTCGAGTATCTCTTACAAAAAGGCTAAGCATTTGGAAAGGAAACTACTAGCTCTTGATGGAAGTTTAGTTATAATTAATTTGGTACTAAGTAACATGGTTGTATATGATATCTTTCTCCCAAATAGATACATAGGTGGATAATAGATCGATATGAAGATCATGACCTACCCCATAATGAAACCCCGCCAGTAGTCGTGAATATCTTCTTCTTCCCTAATCCAAGATTGGAGAAAGAAGATCTAAGAGGGAACTATGAAGAATGTGGTCATAAATCCATAATAGAGTCCGACCACAACGACCGAATTAATTATCCTCATCGAA
This sequence comes from Lolium multiflorum, assembly GCA_030979885.1. Lineage (NCBI taxonomy): Eukaryota > Viridiplantae > Streptophyta > Magnoliopsida > Poales > Poaceae > Lolium > Lolium multiflorum. The sequence goes on along the minus strand of CM061748.1, from coordinate 58,913,930 downwards.
AAACTTAGACTACTAAATAGAAAATATTTTCAAATCATGGCACATGTCTCCTTTTTTTTCTTTCTTTAGAGTTTTCTAAGTACTAAATGATTCTTGATAGATAGGATTATGTCGAATCAAGATTACTTTGGCAATGGGATAGTGAAAAGAACAAATATCGGCTGGCTAGATGGGATGTGGTATGCCGACCTAAATATCAACGAGGCTAGGAATTCATGTTTCACGTAAAAAAACAACCCCTTCTCATAAAATGGCTTTTCAAGCTTGTCAACAAAGATGGGATTCGGGAAATTCTTCTAAAAAGATAATACATATGCTCAAATGATTTTTCAGAGGTTCGTTGGATACCAGCCCGACTCACACTTTTTGGCTGGTCTAATGCAAAGAAGAAACATTTCTTCCACTTTGGATCATATATTGTTAAATATGTCTCGGAAATTAGGTTCTGGTAGAACAAGTGGTTAGAAAACACCACACTATGGAAACAATATCCTGCTCTATGTAACATAGTTGGTCACATGGCCGATACAATTGCCACGTTGTAGGAGACATTCTCACCATATGTGACATTCATACGGGATTTAATTGGCACTAGGATTGTTGCATGGAATGCTCTAATAGGGCTGTTGGCAATGGTCATCGCAAGGGCCCAATAAATTTCGCTGGAATCCACATGAGAACATTTTTTTTTAGTTGATTCTTTCTATGTATAGAGCACTTGCTCATCCATAGGTGCGAGTCGTTAATAACAAAAAAATTGGAAAATAAAGGCACCACTAAAACCTTGTATGGTAGCTTCGTAAAGGGGTAATTCTTACCAAGAACAACATTGTAAAATGCATCTGGCATGAAATTACAAAGTGTGTTTTTATCACCGTGATGAAACAATTAATCCACATAATTTTACAAAGATTTTGGTAAATGGTTACGTTTAATTTATGAAAAGTTTAGAAACCTCATTAGGGTGGGAACGATTGTCATAATATGGTCGCTTTGGCTACGATGGAACGATATATTTTTTAACGGTAATAATTCTTCGCTTATGTAGGCAGTGGCGGAGCCAGAAATTGAACTGAGGGGGGGCGAAATTAAGCTCTAAAAAATTTGTTTGACAGAAAAGAGCAAATGTATTCAACAAAAGAGGTTCAAACATATTCAATTTGCATATTTCATCAAGTACAACAACAAAATGACTATAAAAACATGAACACCAAAATAGAGCCACATTTTGATAAGATAGTATCATACCATTAAGTTGTATCTAAGTTTGGAAGACGAAAGCCTCGCGGAAGATGACCTATGCGGTTGTTGTAGGAATGGAAACGTAGCATAATCTTCTTGTCATCAATTTTGGCAAATATATCTTTCTCAACATAGCAAATCATCAAATCATTGAGGCAATCATCCCCTATCTTGTTCCGAAGAGATGATTTTATAATATTCATTGCCGAGAAAACCCTCTCAATTGATGTTGTTGCCACAGGTAATGTCAAAGCAAGTGTAATAAGGCGGTAGCCCAATGGAAAGGTCTCATGGTATCTCTTATGTACTAACTTGAGAGCAAGATCACTCAAACTATCACAAGCTATGAAATCAGGACTTCTCTTCATCACATCAACATATATGTCCAATTCACCAACCAATAGAGAACAATCATGTGAAGAGAAATCAGCAGAGTACATGGTTGCAAGCTCAACTAGCATATCATTATCAAAGTTGCTGAATGAGTCTCTAGGATCAAGGCATGCAGTGCACAATAATAGGCGTGTAGAAGCTTCAGAAAATCTATGATTCATCTCAACTATGTTTCTATCAAGCACCTCATTAAAGATTTCTACCTTGTAATGATGCAAGCAAGTAACCATCTTGCGTGAGCTCCTTGGGTAACCTCTAGCTGCAATGTTATCATCCATATTCGGCACTGCAATATTTCTTCCACCACAAAAGTTAGTAGCAGCAAGCAATAGAGGCTCCCATCCATCATCTCTCAATTTCTGCAATGCATTTTTCACTGAGACAATCATATTCATGGCGCTCACTATATTCTGATCTTTGGATTGCAATGCGTTGGACAAACCATTTGTTAAACCAAGCAATCGAATCATCAAATGCAAGATAATAAAAAATTCAAAGGTTTCCATGTATATGATATAACCTGAAGCCACACCTTTCTCCTCGGCATCTGTCCCATCATGAGAAACACTGCATAGAGCTTCAATGACTGAATCCCACATTAGTTGAATACGAAATAGAGTTTTATGGTGTGACCCCCAACGAGTATCACCTGGTCTTGTTAAACTTGTCTCTTGATTTTGGCCTCTACCCGATGAGATCTCCCCACTCTCTAGTTGTGCTACCATACGGTCATGATGCGCTTGCAACAATAATGCATCTTTCTTTCTACATGAGGCACTCACCTACAAAATATGTGCATTTAGAATTGATACATAGACAAACATTTGAAGACAACTATTTGCAATTGTGTACAAGAACTAACCATAAGAACAATCTTGTTCAAGTGACCAAAGAACTGACCAACTGGCAGAACATTTTTCACAACCGCCACAAAAACCAATTGAAGTTGGTGGGCAAAACAATGCACATAAAAAAGCATGAGGGTTCTCAGCCAATATCAATGTTTTCAAACCATGTAGCTCACCCCGCATATTAGAGGCACCATCATATCCTTGACCTCTTAATCTAGATGATGAGGCGGTTCCTCGGCAATGCCCACCATGAGGGGCTTGGGTTTTAGAGAAAGGAGACGACGGAAGTTCCGGGAGCGAGGAGGTACACGACGTACCCAGGTTCACGCCCCGCGGTGGAGGGTCGCTACGTCCGCTAGCAATCCACTATATGAATATATGTATACAGGGGGCCGCCATAGGCGGAGTTGTTGGATCTAGTCTAGTTCTAATCTGCGGGTTGCGGTGTCTAGGCGTGTTGCCTCTAAAATTATGTTTCTGATTGTGTGTGTCTTAAGGGGTGCCCCTGCCTGGCTTTATATATCAGCCAAGCTAGGGTTTACAAGAGTCCTAGCAGGATTCGTATTGGAGTCTTCTTTCCTTGTAGTCCAAGTTGAGGCGCGTGCAGGTCTAGCTTGTTGAGTCCTTGTGTTGGTCCACCTTCATAGTTTGCACCGGGTATGGCAATGTCGAGTATCCGAAGGGTTATGCCCACGTCAGTAGCCCCCGAGTGTCGGCCGAAGTGAAGGGCAGAGACTAAAGTTGTCTTTGCCGAATGTCTTGATCATCTGTTGAATCTTGTGCTTGATGTAGAGTCGAAGTTGCTTTTGTCGGGTGCGCGAAGCGCTCCCGATGGGAGTAGCCCGAGTCTATGGGCGGGTGCTTGCAGCCACGCATAGACTCAAGTTGTACTACTCGAAGATCTTGATTGTTGATGCCGATGTCTTCAACTTTATTCTTCTTTGTTGACGAGGTTGCCATATTTTTTATCGGGTGCGCGGCAAGCGCTCCCGATGGGAGTAGCCCCCGAGCCTGTAGATAAATATGAAATAGTTATGTACAGGGTGTAAAAAATGCTAAATCAAACACCGTAAACTTTTTCAAGTTCCGAGAACTTGATGCCGATGACTCTATGATGCCATAGATAGAGGAGTTGATGATTCGGATGATACCCAGGAGGAGCCGATAATTGAGATGATGGCCCTGAGGGGAGCCGATAATTGAGATGATGGCCCTGAGGGGAGCCGATAATTGAGATGATGGCCCTGAGGGGAGCCGATGATTGAGATGATGGCCTGAGGGGAGCCGATGATTCGGATGATGGCCCTGGGGAGCCGATGATTCGGATGATGGCCCTGAGGGAGCCGATGATTTTATCGGGTGCGCGTCCAGCGCTCCCGATGGAAGTAGCCCCCGAGTCTAGGCAATGATGTTTGCAACCGTGAGTAGACTCAAGTCGAGCAACCCGATTTTTACGGTTTTCTTCAGGTGCCGTTGACACATTGTTGTATATTTCAAGGGGCAATCATCAATGCACCTTGAGCATCGTTGATGCCATTTTCGGTAGATACATATATATGCACTTTTACCGTGTTAATGCCGTTGGCAAATTTTGAAGGAGCAAATCTTAATTGCCCGTTTAAGCGTATGTGTATTCGTTGGTCAGCAAATTGTTTGAGTGATCAGCTCGTGTTGCGGGTCTTGCTAAACCCGTTGTATGTGCAACTTTGCTTTCAACCGATGTATGTTCTGCCGATGAGCCCGTTGTTCTTTGATATTTCCATAAGTAAAATATCGAACGTGGGTTGTTTTATATATATTTCATGATCCTTGCTATCTGCGGCACTCTTTGAGGCATCTATAACAAAGGAAAAGAGCAAGGTCCCCATTGCTTCATGATCCTTGCTATTTGCGGCACTCTTTGAGGCATCTATAGCAAAGGAAAAGAGCAAGGTCTTCGTTGTGTCATGATCCTTGCTATTTGCGGCACTCTTTGAGGCATCTATAGCAAAGGAAAAGAGTAAGGTCCCCGTTCCTTCAGGGGACCGTGAACACAGTCAAATCTTCAAAGGACCGTGAGCCAGTCGAATCTTCAAGGGACTGTGAGCACAGTCAAATCTTCAAAGGACCGTGAACCCAGTCGAATCTTCAGGGACTGTGAGCACAGTCAAATATTCAAGGGACTGTGAGCACAGTCGAATCTTCAAGGGACCGTGAACCCAGTCGAATCTTCAAGGGACTGTGAGCACAGTCAAATATTCAAGGAGAGCACTCAAATCTTCAGGGACCGTGAGCCCGTCGAATCTTCGAGGACTGTGAGCACGAATCTTCAAGGGAGTGAGCCCCGAGGTTCGTTGTAATATATGAACAAGGTCCTGACGATGCAGTTCGGGTGTCTCGAATTACTGCAATTCTTTAAAACTTGAGTCTTCATATTTTCTAGAATTCCGGCGTGGATTCCAGCGAACCAGCGCCCAGCGAACCGGCGCTCCCGATGGGAGTAATAGTCTTCATATCTTCTTATATTCCGGCGTGGATTCCAGTGAACCACCGGCGCTCCCGATGGGAGTAATAGTCTTCATATCTTCTTGTATTCCGGCGTGGATTCCAGTGAACCAGCGCCCAGCGAACCGGCGCTCCCGATGGGAGTAATAGTCTTCATATCTTCTAGAATTCCGGCGTGGATTCCAGCGAACCAGCGCCCAGCGATCCGGCGCTCCCGATGGGAGTAATAGTCTTCAAATCTTCTTGAATTCCGGCGTGGATTCCAGCGAACCAGCGCCCAGCGATCCGTGCTCCCGATGGGAGTAATAGTCTTCAAAGCTTTTTGAATTCCGGCGTGGATTCCAGCGAACCAGCGCCCAGCGAACCGGCGCTCCCGATGGGAGTAATATCCTTCAAAGCTTTTTGAATTCCGGCGTGGATTCCAGCGAACCAGCGCCCAGCGAACCGGCGCTCCCGATGGGAGTAATATCCTTCATGTCTTCTCGGGTTCCAACGAACCGGCGCTCCCGATGGGAGTAATAGCCTTCATGTCTTCTTGGATTCCAGCGAACCGGCGCTCCCGATGGGCCAAAGGTAGTCCATGCGATGGGCGTAGCTGAAGTAATTGCGCCATCCAAGATAGTCGGTGCGGCGGGCGCAGCTGAAGTAATTGCGCCATCCAAGATAATTCATGCGGCGGGCGCAGCCGAAGTAATTGCGCCATCCAAGATAATTCATACGGCGGGCGCAGCCGAAGTAATTGCGCCATCCAAGATAATTCATGCGGCGGGCGCAGCCGAAATAATTGCGCCATCCAAGATAATTCATACGGCGGGCGCAGCCGAAGTAATTGCGCCATCCAAGATAATTCATGCGGCACCTGGCTAACGTGGTCAACGAAGAGGACACAGTTGATATGGTCGATCCGTGGCGGGTGAGCACCCGAACATGGCGAGTGCGCGCCGGCGAAGTTTCAGCAGCGTTTGGCCGAAAACAGTCAACGCTGCTAACAGGGTCACAGCAGAGTTGGTCGGTTGATCGCGACGAAGTTGAGATGTACTTCGCCGTGCATCCGAGTAACTTCCGGTTGATGCCTCCTATTTTCCTTTACGCTGAGATTCCTTGTATTCACACGAAGTAGACAACCTCCTTTTTTCTCTCTTTCACGTAACCCAATTCAGGTTTGTTGCTTTGATTTGGCCATGCACGCTGGTACGAAGTATTTACGATCACGCGGCAACCAACAAACGAGTCAGCTGATTGTTTCTCCCGAGCATCCTCTGCAGTTTGACAATACGGCCAGCTGATTTGCTTTACGAGCGCGCACGGCAGTCGACAAAACGACTGGTTGCTTCTCCCGAACGCGCCTTTTTTTTCTTCTTCTTGATACTTGAATCCGGTTACCTGATTAATTTTTCCCTGCCTTCATCCGATTGATCCTGATGATTGCCCGAGTAGTGCGTCGGCCGCATAGAAGTTTTCTTTTTCTACCAGAACGACCCCGGCGGCTACACCGCCTGTAGATCAGATCTGATATTTTCTAATCCTCAATTGATGAACTTGCTGGCGTAGATCTTCTTATCGGATGCAGTATGAACGTTGTTGACAATGGATCCCGCCCAGATGACAAAATCCAGTCGTCGCGCTTCCCACAGACGCCAACGAGGCGGTTCCTCGGCAATGCCCACCATGAGGGGCTTGGGTTTTAGAGAAAGGCGACGACGGAAGTTCCGGGAGCGGCGGTACACGACGTACCCAGGTTCACGCCCCGTGGTGGAGGGTCGCTACGTCCTGCTAGCAATCCATATATGAATATATGTATACGGGGGCCGCCATAGGCGGAGTTGTTGGATCTAGTCTAGTTCTAATCCGCGGGTTGCGGTGTCTAGGCGTGTTGCCTCTAAAATTATGTTTCGATTGTGTGTGTCTTAAGGGGTGCCCTGCTTTATATATCAGCCAAGCTAGGGTTTACAAGAGTCCTAGCAGGATTCGTATTGGAGTCTTCTTTCCTTGTAGTCCAAGTTGAGGCGCGTGCAGGTCTAGCTTGTTGAGTCCTTGTGTTGGTCCACCTTCATAGTTTGCACCGGGTATGGCAATATCGAGTACCCGAAGGGTTATGCCCACGTCACTAGACCTGGACAAATTATGTTTAAGAAACATTGCATCTAGATTGCTTTTCAAAGAAGCCGATCTAGTATCAAGAACATGATCAATACCAAGCAAGCTTTCCATGATCTCTCCTTTTTGGTTCACAAACCTACAAGCAATAACATATAAGTTTGTGAGAGTATGATAATTGAGTTTCTGAGAGTATGATAATTTAGAGAAAACATAATTTCTGAGCTCACCTCACCATCACAGCCATTTGCTCTTTAACCGATACATCACGAGACTCATCAACAAGTAGAGAGAAACTAGAATTTCCGAGCTCACTCATAATGACTTGTGTAATCTCTTCTGCACATGCTTGCACTATATCTTTTTGGATTTCAGGAGATGTCAATTGACAATTGCCAGGAGCATTCTCATTAATCACATCGGCTACATCCTTGCATCTTGCACCATACCAATCCAACAACTCACGGAAATTGCGCTTGTTGAAGAAAGTGCTAGACTCATCATGCCCACAAAAAGCTAGACCTTGTTCAAGTAGAAATCTGACAACACCCACAACAGCCCTCAAACGAATCTCATACTCAATATGTGATTTTTCTTCATGACGAACAAGAGCATATGCAACACTTTGCTTTTTATTTCTGAAATCTTCACAACTATTTCTTGCATTGTTATGAAAGCTAGTTGGTCCACCCACATGACCCCTGAAATATTCTGATGCTTTCTTCCAATTTGCAAAAACCTGACTTTGTGAAAACATCTGATCCATAGTGGTTACCATTGCTTGAAGACTTGAAAAGAAAACAATGAAAACAAAATGCAGCATTCTTCTCCACACTATACTCCAACCAATCAAACTTGACATACCATGCACTTAGAAATGACCGCTTATCCGGACCTTTGAGAAAATTATGACCATCTACACGAGTACGGCCTCTCGATAAATATGCCCATCTCATTTTGTCTCTGATTTCAGGGGTACCAAATGACTCAATTGGTCTCCGAATTCCGGGATCGGCAACCACATTTGCTAGATCAAAAATTTCAGCAACATTTGCCTACAACATTGAAAAGGAACTAAAATTTTAGGAACATTTGCCAACCCTAACCCCTGATTTCTACCTTTAATGATGCAAGCAACTATCAAAATTCAAGAACAGGGGGAAAATCAACCTGTAAGCGGACCCTTTTGCGTGATTCATCATCACCGTCCTCCATCCGTCCGTGCAAGCTGGAAGGGGAAAAGGGGGCGGGGCGGGACCTGGCGGGGAGAGGCGGCGGCGGGCCGGGCAAGCAGGGCGGAGCGGCGGGGAGACGCGGCGGTGAGGCGGGCGAGCCACTGGAGCGGGGCGGGGCCAGGTCTTCCTCCGTCGGCCGTCGCTTCCTGCCTGCCTCCGTCGCTCGACCTGGCTCGGGTTCGCTCGATACCGATTGGGTCGTGGCCTCCTGGGGGGTCTTTTTTTTTCGCCAGATACTGAGGGGGGTCGGCCGACCCGGCTCGACCCGGTGCTGGCTCCGCCCGATGTAGGTTATCTACATGTGTACTTATTTGATCTATCTGTGGTCGTGTGAGAATCGAGACATGTCTATTTAGGTATCTACACGGTTGAAGGATACACTGAAGGAAATTTATATCTCACATAGATGGCAGTGTGATATATGGACTGGTTCTCCAACACCATAGATGTTGTACGAGCTTGATAAGATTCTTGTATTGCACCTTTTATTTACTTTTCTTTTAGATTGCTGTTGCTACATATACCAGGTGTAAGGTCTTGAATTATATGTGTGCTATTATATATAACTCCACCCTTATGGAGCAACCCATGGCAACAAATGAGTGAATTTTGTTTGGCGTGGATCAAGTGCAACGCAATTGTTTTCACAAACTGGTTCTTCTTTCTCATGATCGTTCCGCAAGAGTGGTTATCAGAACTGAACTCATCATCTCTCTACGTTGGATACGTCGATTTCGCAATAATGATCACAACTCGTGCGTTGCTCTATCTAGTTCCACACCAATTCCCACAATCAACATGTCACCCCATGTTTATTTTTAGTTTTGACACCTGCACACGGTAATCCTTTTTCTCTATCAAACATCGAACAATGTATCCATACCACACATGATTAAAAAAAGCAACGTTTTCTTAAAGAACGAGTATTAATTCGAAGTTGTTTGCAGAAGCATGCGTCCTGTCCGAACGTAAGGAATTCCTCTTTTGTTTCATTCTAAATTCATGCGTTTCAAAGTGTACAACTAGAGATGCAAGTAGGATCACGCCAAAACTCCACCTACAATCCATTTTTGTGATTTCTAGTTTAAAATTTAGTCAAATTAAAAACCAGAAGACTCTTTGTTTTTGGCAGGGCAGAACCAACGCACGATTTCCGTTCTGCTCCAACAACAACGCACCTGCTAGCTAACTGATCTGTCACATCTGAATCAGACCTCTGATGCAACTTAAACATGCACGCGAGCTGCCAACAGCCTCCTACCTGATAACTACTAAGCACATCAAAATTATGCGATCACACGTGAAGAAAAAAATGAAAATGTGAGCGCGACCACAAGCCAAGTGAAAAGCGGTCGCAAACGAACAGGAGAAGGCACACACACTACGCACCAGTCCAGTGCGTCGCACCGCACCGCAACCCAAACCCTTCCCGCACCGGACAATGGCGACGCCGGCGACGGAGCCGGAGCCGGAGGTGTTCGACGTCGTCATCTTCGGGGCCTCGGGCTTCACCGGCAAGTACGTCATCCGCGAGGCGCTCAAGTTCCTGCCCCCCAACGCCTCCCCGCTCCGCACCCTCGCGCTCGCCGGCCGCAGCCGGGACCGCGTCGCCGCCGCGCTCCGCTGGGCTGCCGCGCCCGGGCCCGCGCCGGACGTCCCCATCCTCGTCGCCGACGCCTCTGACCCGGCCTCCCTCGCCGCGCTCGCGTCCCGGGCCCGCGTCCTGCTCTCCTGCGCGGGGCCCTTCCGCCTCTACGGCCACCAGGTGGCCGCGGCCTGCGCGGAGGCCGGGGCCGACTGCCTCGACATCTCCGGCGAGCCCGAGTTCATGGAGCGCGTCGAGGCGGATCTCCACGAGGCCGCCGCCAGGAACGGGTCGCTCATCATCTCCGCCTGCGGGTTCGACTCCATCCCCGCCGAGCTCGGGTTCATGTTCAACTCCAGGCAGTGGGATCCGCCCTCCGCGCCCGTCAGCATCGTCGCGCACCTCAGCCTCGAGTCCAGCAAGAAGATCGTCGGGAACTTCGGCACCTTCGAGTCCGCCGTCCTCGGCTTCGCCAGCGCCAGCAAGCTGCAGGCGCTGCGCCGCTCCCGCCCTAGGCTAGCCAGGCCCAGAGTGAGTTACTACTCCCTCCATTCCATAATTATTCTTCTTCTGATTTAGATGTACTATTTAGCACACACATTTTGTACATACCTACGTCCGAATCTGCGACAATAATTATGGAACGGAGGGATTCTTACATTGCAGTTTCGAAACGGATTTACTTACTTGTTTTATCATAGCGAGCTCCTTGTATGGTAATGCAGTTTAGGAATCGACTTGCTTGCTTGTTTTATCATAGCAACCTGCTTGTACGGTACTAGTGATTTACCAGGGAATCAACAGTTACCCCTCATAGCGACTTCTGCATTCAGTTAGAAGGACGATTTATGTCTGGTTAATCATGTTCCTATTCCTGACTGTCATGGTACACGATCCTACTGTAAACTATAATACTCCTTCCGTCTCACAAAAGATATCTCAACTTTGTCTAAATTTGAATGTATCTAGACACTAAATACTGACTAGATTACATCCAACTGAGACAAATCTGAGACATCCTTTGCGGGATGGAGGGAGTACTGCTAATTGCTGGCTTTGTTGGGTCAGATTCCTAATTACCTAGCATTAAGCTAGTATGGAGTTTCCTTTTGCTGCCACATTTAGCGCTTTCCTACTAAAGTTCTGTTGAAATTTGAATGAAATAGTTTGTGTGTGCTACATTTCCTCAGGATGGTATTAGCTTAGCTTCGAGTTTGAGTAGACATAACGTCCGAGGAGTGCGAGAGTGTTAGTGTTGTTAGTTCTAATAAACTTGGTGTTACAGCAAACTTCTAATTTTACTTAAAACCCTGATATCTGTCTCTCAGAATATTTGGATTTCCTTTCTGAGTGCTAATTTTGCGCCAAGTAGAAAGATGTGTGTATTATGTGTGTACTGGCACCATTTCTCTTGCTTGAGCAATAAGGTCTTGTTTTTTGTTATGTAAGAAAGGACTCGGAAGGTTATAGACTAGATACAGACTTGAGAATATCGAATAAACGGATCTTGTTGCTCGTCTGTTCTCATTAAGAATATACGGTATATCTGGGGTACATATGGTTTATTGGTACTTGTCAACAAACTTGGTAATATTTACTTTGCTTTCTTGCAAAAACATTATATATTGCCTACTACTGACCAATACCTTTGTTTCAAGGTATCACAATTTTACAGTTAATTATTTTGTACGGTCATGCTGTGCCAACTGCCTACTCCAACCAGTTAACAACCATAAAATTAGTTGACAGATAGTTCCATGGAGTACTAAATAATCCAGCTCAGAAAAACCATGGTGCTAAGATGTAAATGATTTCTACCATGCCTTATGTTGTGTGAATGTATGTGCTACTTAATGAAGACTGGGTATTTCATATTACTAACTCACATTGCCCTATTGCCATAATTTTTTGGTAGATAAGTTATAAATACTGCATGTTTGCATTTAATACCTTAATAACGATTTAACACTTTGATTTGAAGTTGCAACTTGGTATCGTTGGGGCCTATTATCCATTTGAAGAAGTTTATAGTTTGCTATATCGAATACACCTGTTTGAGGAGTTTCCTGTTATTTTCCATTCTTTTGTATGGTCATGTATGTTGTGTGCCAACTGCCTACCTCCTACCTGTCAACCACTGTAAAATCAGTCATATATCATGAACCAACTGCTAACTACTACATAATCCTTCAGCTCAGTGAAACCTTGGTGCTGTCACATGTAAATGATGGCTACCAAGTCTTTTGTGGTGTAAGTATATGTGCTATTTCATTAAGAGTGGGTATTTCTAAGTGCATCACATTAGCCTTTTCCCATATTTTCTTGGTAGATAAATGCTCCATGTTTGCCTTTAATCCCCTTAACAATGAATCACAATTTCATTTGGTGTTTGCTACTTGCTACTGCTTCCATTTGCAGAAGTTCATAGTTTATAATATTCACACGAGGAGTTGTTTGTTGACCTCTATAGCGTGTTTTGATCTTCCATTTCTTTCCATGTTCAACTCCTAGGAAGTGAGAAATAATAGTAGGACTGGAAAACCCACATCTGTTTACTGAAAGATGAAGACATTATAAGGCAGGGAAGGGCTCCTTAAATAATTTGAGCCATAGAGGTTATGATAAATCTGTTCGTACCTAATGACAATATTGTTTGGTCTGTATTACCAGCTGTCATTATTTTAGTTGCATTTAGTCAATGTCGAAAACATATTTGGCATTGAAGTTTATGATAAAGCATCTTGAGCCTGAACCATTGGCTCCAACCTTTAACTGTATCATCTGCAGTCATATTCCTGGTCAGCAGGCAGTAAATATCATAAAAAACTATTGCCATTCTGAAAACCAGTTAATTATTATGTATACTTATTTATTCTGTATAGTCATGTATGTTGTGCCAACTGCCTACTCCAACCAATTAAGTAGTTAACCACCATTAAATCAGTTGACATATATCATGGACTAACTGCTAGCTACTAAATAATCCTTCAGCTCAGAGAAACCTTTGTGCTGTCACATGTAAATGATTTTCTACCATGCCTTATGTTGTATAAATATATGTGCTACTTCATGAAGACTGGGTGTTTCATATTGAGTCATATTTTTTGGTAGATAAATTGTAAATACTGCATGTTTGCATTTAATATCCTTAATAATGATTCACGCTTTGATTTGAAGTTGCTACTTGCTACTACCATGTCCTTGGGACCTAATATTCATATGTAATAAGTTCATAGTTTGTAATATGGAATACACCTGTTTGAGGAGTTGCCTGTTATCTTCCATTCTTTTGTATGGTCATGTATGCCGTGCCAACTGCCTACTCCTATCTGGTAACCACTATAAAATCAGTTGACATATATTGTGAACCAACTGCTAACACATATCCTTCAGCTCAGTAAAATCTTGGTGCTGTCACATGTAAATGATGGCTACCAAGCCTTTTGTAGTGTGGATATTTCTAAGTGTGCTACTTCATGAAGAGTGTGTGTCTCTAAATGTTTCATATTATCTTTTTCCATATTTTATTAGTAGATAAATACTCCATGTTTGCCTTTAATCCCCTTAACAAAGATTCACGAATTCATTTGGTGTTTGCTACTTGCTACTGCCACGTCCTGGGGGCCTATTACTCATTGGCAGAAGTTCATAGTTTATAGTATTCACATGAGGAGTTGTTCGTGGACCTCCATAGCGTGTTTTGATCTTCAATTTCTTTCCATGGTCAACTCTTAGGAAATGAGAAGTATAGTAGGAATGGAAATCCCACTGCCCTTTGCTGAAAGTTGAAGATGGCAGGGAAGGGCTCCTTAATAATTTGAGCCATAGAGGTTATGATAGATCTGTCCGTACCTATTGACAGTATTGTTTGGTCTGTATTGCCAGTTGTCATTATTTTAGTTGAATTCAGTCAAAGTCGAAAACATATTCGACATTCAAGTTTATGATAAAGCATCTTGAGCATGGACCATTGGCTTCAACCTTTTAAGTGTATCATCTGCTGTCATGTTCCTGATCAACATGCAGTAAATATCATAAAAAAACTATTTTCCACTCTGGAAACCCCAAAATCTTGAAGGGAGCAGAAGCTATTGGTGAATAAACATCACTAGGCTGTTAGGAGATACAAATGTCAAGGTCATTGTGTATTTTCATCTTACTAACTCTAACCCCACAATTGTGAATTCTGGGTGAAGATAAAGCAGATCTTGCATTTATCTAACTGAGATCACAACCTAGGGCTCTGGTGTTTTTACCTGTTCTGATGTTTGTGATTGATCATGCAGGTACATGAGTTTTTTTTTTGTTTTGTAATAATTTGTAGTACAAAGATCCTAGTGAAAAAGTGTCCACCACACTTGCTATAATCTTGAACTCTGAATCCAATGTGTGCAGTGATGTTTGATACTGAAGTTTCTCCTTTTATGCAGATCCCAGGGCCTCCACCTCCCACAGGACCACTGATTAAGCATGACAAGGCACTAGGACTGTGGGTGATGAAGTTGCCTTCTGCTGACACAGTGGTTGTGAAGAGAACCCTATCAAAGGTGACCCAGCATCCCGAGGGCCTTCCCGGCGTGGAAGAAACCCCAGATTTCGCCGAGCGCAGGAAGGAGTTCTGGTCCTCCGTCAAACCAGCACACTTCGGCGTGAAGATCGGCACACGTTCCATCCTGGGCGTTATCCCGATGATCTGTACCGGGCTGTTCATTGGCATTCTTGGGGGTTTCTCCTTTGGCAGGTCTCTCCTGCTAAAGTTCCCTGCGCTCTTCTCCATGGGATGGTTCAGAAAGAGCGGGCCGACGGAGGCGGAGGTCAGCAGCGCCTCCTTCAAGATGTGGTTCGTCGGGCACGGCTACGGCGACTTGACCCGTGCGGCGGGACGTGGAGGCAAGCCGGACAAGGAGATCGTTACCAGGGTTTCGGGGCCGGAGATCGGGTACATCACCACCCCGATCGTACTCATCCAGTCCGCCCTCATCCTCCTGAGCCAGCGGGGCAACCTGCCGAAAGGCGGGGTGTACACTCCAGGCGCCGTCTTCGGCCCCACGGATCTCCAGAAGCGCCTCGAGGAGAATGGCCTGTCGTTTGATGTCATCTCGAGGAGGACCCTCCCTTCAAATTAACGGGCAGCTCGCGAGCTCCTGCTTCCTCAACCTGCTCTCTGGTGTTCCGCTCCATCGTTATACGGAGTACCAGTTACCACTGAATGTCTAGCAAGCTGGCAGCGATCGATAGCCTTATACTATTTCTGAAGAAACGTAGTCTCTCCTGTGAAGTAAACAGTATTACTATAGCACGTGAATAATGAATAGGATGCGCTCGTGTAATGTGAATCACTGAGTGTCTGGATATAAGGGAAGGAATGTTGTCTACGTGAGTTCCAAATTTAATGATGATATTATATGTAACCTGCATACATCTTCTTTGCTTGAATCCTGGGAAGGCATCCTCACCCATTTTAAACACCAAATGTACCTGCTTTCATTTGTTTAGGTTGGGCTAAAGACAGAAATGTTACGGTGCCCGCCCCTTGGTCTGTTTGGGTCGGAGGTAAAGACCCATTTTTCATAGTTTCAAAAAAAAGGGTAAAGACCCATTTTTCATAATATGTCATAAATTAAAATATAATTTACATAGAGTTAAAAAAGGGAAAAGTAAAATAAACTAAACCCTAGATTGGGTTTGTGCCGGCCGAGTCGCCTACTCCCCGCCGTCGACCAGATTGATGAAGACAAGTGGCTCCCGCGGCCATGACCAGTTCCAGTAGGGCTCCATCGGAGCAGGAACATGTGCAGGCCGCCCGCCATGGCGACCTTGGCGTCTAAGTTTAGATTCTGAAGTTCAACTTACGCTTTTTACCGGTGCTAGATTTTCAATCTTCTAGGTTAACATAACTTGCACTACCGTAACAACTTATGTTCAAGTTTACCGTCCTTCAGAGATTTATAAAAATATTCTCAATTCTCACGAGTGAAAAACACAAAATTAAAACTATGTTCATTGATTAACTCAAAAATCACTTCCGAACATGTTCTTCCGGCCAAGAACTTTGGGTCACATTATGTTATGTACACAACACGGTTTAATGATAGAACCTTACGACTCAGGCATAAGGAGATGTGACACATCCCTTTTTTCGCATGTAACCATAGGCGTAGCACCGAGATCAACTTATTACTTTTCCTAGTCATACAAGTAAGAACTCCTTCTTAGCTTGTTCTATTATGAACTTCTTCAGGATCAAAACTTCGGAAAGCATCTCGACTTAATGTATTGGTACATCTCGATAGACCTTTTAACGTTTGATTTTGAACTTCATTCATAAAATATTTACTATCTTAAATAATCATAAGTACCACTTATATGTCATCTACATATAAAAATATTGTTAAGTTCCCACTCAAATATGTCAGCCACATATATAAGATCAGGGAAAACGCGCTCAACTCCCACTGAAAATATGTTAGTCACATATGAGTCCAGGAAAATCACTTAGCTCTCCCACTCAACTTGTGTCATCTCCATATGATGATTTGGAAACAAACAAAAAAATCCCTTTGGTCTCACTCAGCATGTGACTCTACAGATAAGATTAGGAAGACTATTCAGCTATCACTTAAATGTCTCATCTACACATAAGATCAGGAGGGCTATATTAGCTCCCACTCAATTTCTTGCATGTCTTCTCGATATCTTGGTAATCCCAAAAATCCTTTGAGAATCCATCAAATCGAAGATTCTAGTTGCGATACACTAGCATCCATGTGATTTGGCAAATCATGCGGAAATTCGTTTTGGCTCTGGGGGGTAGATGCTCCTGTTTCCAGAACCAATCACGTTCTGCCGGCTGCTCCATTTGTCAGTGTATACAACAACGTATCCCCTTCGTATCTCTCTTTTTGAACAGTGCTTGGTCCCTGTTGGGCAGAGATAATCAATGCTTTGCAGCACCACTTGGTCCAACGGTACATGACAAAGAATCTCTTATGTACATTCATCATACTAACCTGGACGACTAGTATTGCCTATTGCCATTAATTTAGCCGACTCCTCCCAGATCATCTGGGACACATCTTCTTCCCCGTAGCAAAAAAGAAAAATGTTTTGACATCAACTTACAAGTTACTATTGTTTTAGGTGGAACTCCTCCCATCATTCAGACAAACTTTGCAAAAACCCATTTCAAAGTTCTCAACCTGATTGTCCCGGAACATGACACCAGCCAAATGCTCTTTGAAGTGGTTATTTACCCCTCTCAAACAAACCAAATGCCATGTCATTCAAGTTGGTCTTGTATGTAATGTCGAAAGTTATAGCATATATCAAAAGAACTTGTATTGCATTGCCCCTGAGGTCCACATAAGATTCTTGATTCGAACTTTATCGTCTGTTTGCACCCTAAACATGAAGTCTGGGTCCTTAGCTCCTAGTTCATCCAATGCCTCAACGGTTTTCAGACATCGTCGTTTGACTGCTCCTTAGTTCCCAAACTTGAAGTGACCGTTTTGCGAACACCAAATCCCCTTCATTCCCAAAGAATGCTGCAATTATGTTGTATGCTTTTACAACATTTATGTTGTTTTCCTTTAGCTGGCGGACTAGATCTCTTGTGTACACATTTATGTACTTGTGTGAAGGCCAGAAGACTTTTTATCCACAATTTTCAGCCATTGTGTGGTTAGACTAGTCATAGTGGGGAGCAACTTAGAGTAGTAACATGCACATGTTACTACTCTATGTTACTACCTTCATAGTGGGAAGTAACATATGTGTAGTGTCATGCAAAATCATATTAATTAGGTTGTAGACTCATCTAATCTTGGAAAATGTGATGTTATGGTAACATAGCTAGTTACCACAATACTCTCTTTCATCAATTAATGATGTGCCATGTCATCAAGATGCTTAGTTGGCATTGCATGTAGCTCTATGTTACTACCTAAGTTACTCCCACTATGAGTAGTCTTATGTTTCACTCCCTGCTCAATTATGTACCATCCATTGTCCGCTGTTTCAAGCAACCCAATCATTGCAGGGCATTCGCCTCGGCATAATTTAGTGTTCTCCGATGACGGTTTGCCCTGAACAAAAAAGAGATCAGCAAATCAACATTTTGAGTGTCACCACAATGCACAAAAGGGATACACGGTTCATCATGTTCACGTGATGGACACTTACCGAGCATCCGCACACAATTTCCTGCATTCATTTTGATTTCTCTACACTCAGGTGGCTCTTTCCACACCTAATTCTGAAACCATGCTCCCACAAGTACAAGTTGTAGAAATCATAAGCATCACCGAATGAATAGAACATTGTTGCCAGGCAAGGATCGACGACCTCATCCCAAACTTTTCTGCATAACCACAGATAGATTTTTCGAGGGCACTCTTCCTAGATGCGCCCGGTATCCTGTCCGGTGCTACCCGTCCGACATGGAACCTGCAAATGCGACAAAGCAGGCATCGGAAAAATCAGAAACTGTCTAGTGTACTTCCTGTAGGAATTCCGACAGTCCTGAAGGAACTCAACGGAATGGCTGTCATAATCTGTACATGACAAAATACCACTGCAACACACAAATTCCCAATCAATTTTTTGCCGAATTCTGCAGTGTCCTGTTCTAGCATGACTGAACCCACAAGGACTTTGCATCACCCAAATTTCCTAAAATTTATACCTGTGCGATTTTAATCTGCCTGCTACATGTCTTTTTTAGGGAAAACATAAAATAAAAATGAACTGAACTGAACTGGGTGACTACTCCATGTATTCGATCTGACGAGAACTACAGCGCACCGCGAGACTTGATTACTGCTACCCCCAGCACCACATGCCCTAAACTTACTGATCTCGTATTGGTCTTTTTATTTTTTTGAGAAACACAGTACAAACGTAGACGCTCACATACACGCGTATACACTCACCCCTATGAACGCACACACACACACCCTACCCCTGACCTACGGAAGACGAGGCGGCGGATTGGATCTTGAAATTGACGAAACACAGGCGTCTGTCGACGGAACGTCGCCTCCCACAATGAATATTGCTTTTAAGAGACATGTCAACCGGGTTTGAACTACAGTGGGGATCAACCATCCACCCAACCTCAGGTTGGTTCTCTCGTATTGGTCTTTAATCTAACCATAGCAGCAAGATTTAATTCGATTTCAGAGCCAACCGTACTAACTACACTACCGACTAATCTGCTGATGCCATAGTTCATGAACCGTACCTTTTTGTCCACCGCGGAGACTGTGGATTCAGCTTCCCAGTTGACTGTGCCGAGTCTGCTTGCCCATCAGCGGGAACTCCGTCTAACTTGGCCGAGGTCGCCCGGCGAAACGTGCTCTGCTCCCCGCCCCGATGCCGTCTACAGCTTGCGCCACCCGCGTAGGCGCCGGTTGAATCGCCGGAGCCAAATCCTCTTCGGTAGTTGATTTTTCCTCCGGAGGTAAGAGCATCTCCACTCGTCCGGCAGTGGCGTTTTCATCGGCGGTCGGCCAATCCCCCGGTTCCTTTTTCGTCCGGATTTGGGTCTAGTTTCATCCGGCGATCGCCATCCCCGGCCCCCGGGGAGCGCTCGGGACTCGGACGACGAAAGGCGCGAAACGTTCCCGCGTGGTGGCCCCAACTTGTCGGCGAGAGACACCGATCGTCGTCCTCATCGCATCGTCTTCCGCGCGTAAAGCTGCCGCCGGTCAGCATTCGCCGGACGCGTAGCTTCCACGCGGCGAGTTAATGCCGTCGCCTCGGTTTCACGCGCGCCTACCGCTATTTATCGCCGAACTACCCCGGCTGCCCCGCATTCACCTCCTCGCTCGTCTTCCCCCAAATCATCCCCGAACTCGAAGAAACCAGCAATGGCGAACGACGGTGCGGCCAACAACGGCCGCCGCCTCTCTCCACCAATGGGAGGGCGACTCTGGCGGGGTACCCTGCGCCGCCGGACTTCGCGCGCCGGGAGGCTGGAGAGGCGAGCGGCGGCGTGCGATCCCGCCGCCGCCAACGGGTGGCGGCGCACTCGAAACGGCGATCGAGGAGGTGCTCGCCACTCTCGGTGACGAGCGCGCGCGGATCCGCGCTTCTTCCCCGACAACCACGAAGCGTGGATCGTGTTCTTCCGGCGAAGGTACGAACGCGAACTCGCCTCGACGGCCCTCCTCCTCCTCGCAAGGAACAACGCCGCCGGCCGCCGCCGATGGTGGAGCGCGCCCAACCGCACCCTCGAGAATGTGCTCGCGCACATCGAGGACGGGAACTCCTGTCAGGGATGCCGCCGCCGGTGGCGGCCGTGTCGCGCCGGCACGGTAGTTCCTGGATACCGAGGAGGATGGCGCCGTCCTCTTCGTCGTCGGGCTCGAGATCGGCGTCCGGTCCGGCGGGTCGACGCCGGCCACCGTCAAGGAGTGGGCGACCGTCAAGAAGGAGCCGGTGTCGCCACCGCCGACCGAGAGGCGCAGCAGCGGCGCCCTCGTCATCCGCGACCAGCCGCCGCTCCGCGAGCGGCGGAAAGAAGAAAGAGGCCGGCGCAAACAAGCTCGCCGCAAACCAGCTCGCCGAGGAGGAGGCGAGGCGCGCGGAGGAGGCCGCGGTGGCGGAGGCGATCGCAAGATCGCTGAAGGACATGGAGGAGGTGAAGCGCGCGGACGACGCCGCCGGACTGGTCCCGGCGCGCCGGGAGCGCCGGGAGGTGAGCAGCGGCGGCCTCGGATCGGCCGCCGCGCGTCAACTCGCCGCTCACGCCGCCACACCATCCGCCGCTAGGAACGCCGCGCCAGGGAGGTGGTGAAGCTCGAGGAGAGCAGCGACGACGACATGTACCTTCCGTCGCCGCCACGCACCGGCGACGCTGGCCAGGGCACGAGCCGTTGGTACGAGGCTCCGCCGAGGACAACGCCGACTCGAGCGGCAGCGACGACGACGGCGCGACTACACGTCCTTCTACCGCCATTTCGGCATGTAGTAGGCCGCTATTTAGTTTAAGTTTAGTTTGCCAATCGCCGAATTCAAATATATGTACGAATTCGGCCTATTTATGTACGAACTCGCCTCTATATGTTAAATATCATTAAATGTCGCTTATGTTTGAACGAATTCGCCTATTTTGTCTGAATTCGTCGTATTACGTTGCATCCATCCTGGGCTCGCGGCTGGGAAAATGGGCCTCCCCACGCTAAATCTTCCTCCAATCCGGATGAAAATATCGCCGGATTTGGGCGTGGGGAGCCCAAACGAGTGGGGATGCTCTAAGTGCCAACCTGATTTCCAAGCGGTCAGATTTGGAGGCTACCGCAGACACGATACCTGGACCGTGGTCCAGGAGGCCGCCAGAAGATTGTTCTGCGGGTCCAGATCACACCGGGTGAAGCTGCCGTGTTCAGTCCATGTTTTCTCTCCGTCGCGGATGCATTACTACGGTGGGCCCTCCGCCTGACCGTACGTGATAACCATGGTCTATACTCAATTTACTAGCGCGCGTACCCATTAAATTCTGACACACTCGTTCATCTCCGCGCACAATATAAGGGCCCAGATAACATGTGCATCTCAACCCGGGAGCCAAAACTGCACTCCCCAAATCATGCTCGTTGTATAACTTACAACTCTTCTGCAATACAAGTATTGAAGGAGATGTAGTTTTTGACAAACTTATATAAATTCACAAATTGAAGTAATTGCTAGTTACAATCCATATGACTCAAGCATCGCTACACTTTTGTAATCAACATTTTGAATATGTGAAAACATCCTTTGTGACAAATTGAGCTTTATGTTTTTCTTAAAATTTCACTTCTTCTAAGGAAGCTTAAGTAACATCTTTACTTAATAAGATCAAGTATAAAAATAGTTTAAAATTTTAAATGTAACTTAATATAGGAATTCATGACTCTGAGTCATTCTCGCATTTAGGTCCACCGTCGCTTGTCGCTTCTTTGTAGTTCGTAGGTATGTCTTATTCCAGGAAAAGTGAATCATGACTATTATTTCGCGAAGAGGCAGAATGTATTCCTGAATCCTACTCACTTTTGTAAAACTTTTAATTAAGACAGCATGATCATTATCAGTTTCTCTTTATTCTATTCGCAGAGGTTTGGTTCTGGAACATGTTCCGCTGCGCCACTTTCACACTTGGAGGTAAGGTCAATTACCTTTGGTTTTTTGTTTTTTACTTTCTTCCATGAACACCCTTAAGGAGAACTTATTTCTCAAGAAGGTACCATGTTTAGCAATACAAACTTTTCCCCTTCTTTATTGCGCCACTTTGACACTTGGAGACTCGTTTTTTGTTGTTAACTAAACCCTTCTTTATTACGAAATTCCTTGATCCCGTCAAATAGTTTCAGACTTATGTTTCATTTAGCAAATACATATATTCACTTAAATCAACAATGAGGTTTACAAAACTATGATATCCACTACTTGATGAAATCCAATACATCATTATGTATGATACTGAAAATAATTTTAGTGCACATTATGTTTTACCAGAATGCAGAGTTTTATTCATAAGGCATAACTTACATATGTCAAGAGATTATGCATCAAATGACTTTGGTGTTTCATCAAATATGAACATACACCATGCCGATATGAAACGGTAGTGTCATTTGAAAATGATGTCATTATCAAGTTTAATTATTTTCTAACATTTTAGAGTTTTATAAATGTTCAATCTATCATCATCGGGACTATGATAAGAATAACTCATTCATAACCAAAGGTGAACATAAATGACTTTATTCATAAGTAGGACAACTGATTGTCTCTGACACATATGAATAATTGTCTTGCGAGACACAAGGCATAATAAGGTTCACATTCATGATACTAACAAATATATATTCAAATCCATTTAATTAATACAAAAGATATATGTGGGTGGAGAGTGTCGTTGGCCATCAACTATCTTGCTTGTCATCAACACACATTGTCACCTCATTTTATCCAAACAACTCTCAAGCAGTAGATTCTATTTTCCAATAAAACGGACCAAGTATCAAATATTTTGTAAACCGCAACAAGTGTTTTAAGGAAAACATCTATAACATGTATATCATATATTCCTTCTCCGCCAATGACTCTCTACTTTCAAAGTTCTAAACTATGTCAGGAATTCATGAGAGGTGAACGATTTATGTCCCGTGACATATTCCAAGACACAATCTTTGTAGTGGAGGAAGAGGACACATCATCCCATCTATTGCAATTTGCAAATAGATTCGTCCTCCAGTAGTCCAAAACATTTACTAGGCATCCATGAATCCCGTTTACGTTCGCCAAGTGAGTTTCTAAGCAGGTGTTCTCTTCCAACCTACTTGAAAGAAACACATCGAGCCACTCATACTTTACTCTTCTGAGTAGCGATACAAACAATGCCTTAAGTTCATCAACCACATCAAATGTGTTGGTGTTCCAAAATCACATTCGCAGCTCAGAATCCAAGGAGTAAAACATGGCACACGGACAAGTCACGGCGAGTACGATAATTACCATTATCATTCTCACTCGCGGAGTTCTTGAGTTCATCTCCTAGAAGTTCTCGTATTACATAGAGCATGTCATTACTAATGAGGATGTACCTCAGGCGTTGGTACAAATCTATGAAGTTAGACCCATTATTCTAAGTTTCTTATTACACACAATAAACCATAACTGACTTAAACATTGGGGTATGACATGATCTACAAAGATATTTGCAAAGACATTTAAGACTAAGTTCATAATATTACGAGTTCAAGTTTTAATCAAATTATTAATGAGCTCCACTAAAAACAATCATCCCTCAGAATGTCTTAGTGATTACATGACCCCTATTAACTATACCTCCCCCGATAGTCATGACCATCGACATAGTTGCAAAGGTAGTCAGCGAAATATCGATCACATCGTCCATGTGACTCATGCTGGATCTTTCAATCTCTCGTGTTCCGAGGCCATGTTAACACATGCTAGGCTCGCTAAATTAACCTCAGTGTATTTGCAGTGCAACGTGGCTTACACCAACCATATGCGAATGCAGGTATGTCTGACACCCGATCGTCACGGCCTGCCTCATACCGTTGAACTTTGTTAGTGGTGCACACTCAAGGAAGAACACTTTTATTGGTATTAATGTTAGGTATCATCTTATTTAAAGCTACCATTGAGGAAACATAACATTAGCAACTAAACAAGATGTAATGTATTAGGTGACATGATATATGTGATTCATTTACGCAACTAGATGTCCATCGTGTGCTCTAGCATGGCGCCCACTTCGTGGTGCCTCCAGTTGATCGAACATCATGGTGATGGGTTATCACTACATTATCAACAACAAGCATAAAACTACTTTACACCATGACCATATCATGCTACAAGCCTTCTTGCAACATAAAGTTAGATGCCTCTATCTTATCGCTTGCAAATTTTACGTGGTTGTTAGGGCTTTCACGAAAAGAACCATTCTTACCTACGAAAATGCAACCACAACACCGACTAGATAATTGTCTCTATTAAACCCCTTTGGGGCCTTCCGTTGTAAATGCCATATCGTTAAAGAAAGAGAGACATACACCCCTTTACCGTGTATATGGTACAAGCCATATGTGAAGTGTGGAAAAAAATTCGCGTGTGTAGACGCATGAGTTCGTTCGACGGGACGCTTCATCAAACAATGTTACTGTATGGAGCGTAACAATTATAGAATCGATGCTCGCATGCCACGCATGCGTTCTAACCGTAAAATCATACTACAGATAGATCGGCTCTGATAATACTATTGGGATTCCGTATCATGAAACAAAAGATTCTAACTAACGCATCTCGATACGCCCAAGATCTATCTACTAGTAATGTTGTAACGAGAAAGGTTTCGGCGACGTGCCCTCGTAGAACGAAAGCGGTTAACGTTCCTCTAGAATGTGGTTGATGTAGTCATACTCGGTGCCGACCTCGGGGTCATCTTGAAGTCCTCTTGTACGACGTCAAGTGCAGCACCTCGTAGTTTCGCACACATACAGTGCTAAATGACGCTCATGGGTCTGGAAGTAGATCTTCTCGACCCTGGTCCCGAAAATGCTCTTGCGTACCGGGTGGAGTACCCCCTTCGTGCGCAGCTCTTCGAGGAACCACGTATGAGAGACATAAGTAGGGATATGGAGAGGGGAAGAGAGGGGGAGGCTCCCAATGGGCTCTCCTTTTTCTCAACCCTGATTGTTTGTACTCCTCCCTCCACATGTGTCCACTATATATAGGGGAAAGGGGAGTGGTGGAGTTTCATGCCTTAGCAATATGGGACTAAAATGGGGCAAGGGAGGAGGTGGTGGCCAGTTGGGCCCCTAAGGGCCCATCTCCCCCTCTCTCCCAAACCCTAGCCACCCATAAGCCCATGGGGTGTGGCCAGCCACTTAATGGGCTCGCCTCCGGGAGGGGCCCATTAAGGTGAGCCGCACCTTTTAATTAATTAATTAATTAATTAATTAATATTTAATATTAATGTACTTAATTAATATATAATACATATTATTTAATTTCCGATGATCCGAGACACCTCTCGAACCAATCCAAACATCCTTAGGATTCTCTCGGAACCCTTTTTGGTTCTCTTTTCTCTATTCTCCGGTGTTTCCAATGAATCCAAAACAATACTCCATGCATTAAGTTTCGTTGAACCCTTAAGTGTGTTTCCCTATGGTTCAGAATACGAAGACATGACAGAGACACTGTTGGGATTCGTAGCATAGAAAACAAAAAATTTCCTACCGCAAGAACGAAAACACAAGCCAAGATCTAATCTAGTAGATGGTAGCAACGAGAAGATCATGAGACTAACCCTCGAAGATTTCCAAATCCTAACGAGATTAGATCTCGTGGTGGATGTAGTCGATCACTTGCCGCTTGCAAAAGCGCGTAGAAGATCTTGACCGCTTGCAAAGCGCGTAGAAGAACTTGACGGTGCCACAATCGGGCAGCCTCGTACTCGGTCACACGTACGGTGTTGATGAAGACGACGTCCTCCTCCCGTTCCGCGGGCAGCGGAAGTAGTAGATCCTCCTCGGAATCCCGGACACGACGGCGTGGTGGCGGTGGTGGTGGAGAACTCCGGCAGGGCTTCGCCTAAGCGTATGCGGGAGATGTATGTGGAGGAGAGGTAGCTAGGGTTTGGGGAGAGGGGGGCTTGGGCGCCGGCCACAAAGGGGGTGGCCAAGGTTGTGGCTTAGGGGTGGCCGGCCCCCTCCCCTTGTCCCTCTTTTTATAGGTGGAACCCCCAAGAGTTGGACTACAAGTCTTCGAATAAGACCCCAACCCAAAAGTTGCCTAAGGTGGGAAACCTACCCAAGTGGGGAATCCCACTCAAGGTGGGACTCCCCTTCCTTGGGGTTGGCCGGCCACGTGGAGCCCACCGGGACTCCTCCCCCTTAGGGTTTGGCCGGCCATGCAAGGTGGAGTCCCTCGGGACTCCACTTTCCATGGTGATTTCTTCCGGACTTTTCTAGAACCTTCTAGAACCTGCCATAAATGCACCGGATCATTTTCAAACTTGGAATATGACTTCCTATATATGAATCTTATTCTCCGGACCATTCCGGACCTCCTCATGATCTCCTGGATCCAGGGGCGGGCCCAGATTTTTGATTATGGTTATTCAAAATTATAAAAATAATTATATGAAAAAAGTTTGTAAAATAATTTAATTATGGAGTAATGATCACATATATTTCATATTTTCTTGAGAAACCTTCACATTGAAGGATATTTGTGCCTGAGAAACATATGTATTTACCAAAATAAGTGTACAAATGTTTAAATTCTTAAAATTTCGAACGATTGAAGCAAACATGAAAAAGTAATAGTAGAACAAACACTATATGATCTTTCTTATAACAGAAATGCATTTACCAAAGTTATTTTGCAAAGAAAAAAAACAACAAATGCATACATGGGGGGTTGAACTCAAGACCAAATGAATATATAGTTCAAACCAAACCATTACACTACGTCAATAATCTTGTCATATTTGGACCGTTTTGCTTTTCATATATTTATTGAACATTTATTTATATATATATCACAATATTTTTTAAATTATTTGGGTATTCAACTGAATACCCTTGACTTGAAGTGGGCCCGCCCCTGCCTGGATCCCATCCGAGAAACCGAACAAAACTTCGAACTCCATTCCATATTCCATATCTACTTAAACGACATCAAACCTTAAGTGTGTCACCCTACGGTTCGTGAACTATGCAGACATGGTTGAGACTTCTCTCCGACCAATAACCAATAGCGGGATCGGAGATCCATAATGGCTCCCACATATTCAACGATGACTTAGTGATCTCTTGAACCATTTACATACGATACCGATTCCCTTTGTCACGCGATATTTTACTTGTCCGAGGTTTGATCATCGGTATCACGATACCTTGTTCAACCTCTCCGACAAGTACTCTTTACTCGTACCGTGGTATGTGATCTCTTATGAACCATTCATATGCTTGCAAGCTAATCAGATGACATTCCACCGAGAGGGCCCAGGGTATATCTATCCGTCATCGGGATGGACAAATCCCACTCTTGATCCATATGCCTCAACTCATACTTTCCAAATACTTAATCCCACCTTTATAACCACCCATTTATGCAGTGGCGTTTGATGTAATCAAAGTACCCTTCCGGTATAAGTGATTTACATGATCTCATGGTCGAAGGACTAGGTAACTATGTATCGAAAGCTTATAGCAAACTGAACTTAATGACGTGATCTTATGCTACGCTTATTTGGGTGTATGTCTATTACATCATTCATCAATGACATAACCTTATCATTAATAACATCCAATGTTCATGATCATGAAACCTTGATCATCTATTAATCAACAAGCTAGTTATACAAGAGGCTTACTAGGGACTCCTTGTTGTTTACATAACACACATGTATCAATGTTTCGGTTAATACATTTATAGCATGGTATGTAAACATTTATCATAAACACAAAGATATATAATAACCATTTTATTATTGTCTCTTGGGCATATCTCCAACAGACACTTCTCTCGTCAATGATCATTAGGGTGTTCTGGAGAATAATAATGACCCCCGTGCATTCTATGAAGATGTGATCGTCGTATGAACCTCTACGCCATGTCCTATTCCCTTTGTTACTTCAATACTGGAACTTGTCCGAGATGTGATCATCGGCAACGCCATACCTAGTTCTATCTCGTTACCGAGAAGGCCATTCAACTCGTTCCCGTGTGACTCCATCCTCATGACCTAGTCATGTGTTCCAACTTGGATGTAATCTCATGGAGTGTGCCGAGACTATCTTCCATCACACGGATCAACAAATCTCGCTATTGATACATACGCCTCAACCCATCCCATTAGAATATCCAATTACACCTTTATGATCACCTTGTTACGAAGTGATGGTTGATGCAATCAAAGCAGCCTCCGGTGATGGTGATTAGATATGATCTCACGGTCTAAGGATTAGGTCACTACACTTCATAACTATCGCAACGTGAACTTTGTGACTTGATCGTGTTGCAATATTTATAGTGGGAATGTCCATCATATTATTCACTCAATGATATGACTCCATTGTCAACGACGTGCGTGTCCATGATCGGCTAGGGCACTATACCCAACACTAGGATGAAATTTTGCACCGCCATTTCCTTGATCTAGGATCAGTACTATCGAAATGCACGTTGATTCACCTTGGTAGGTACTGTCAAAAGTTTTCATTGCCATTACCTTGATCTTCTGTATTGTAGATTACTGGTTGTTCATATCGTGTAGTGTATGATATGTAAGTTGTTGCAATGATCTGTGTTGTGTGGTCATTGTAAGACTCATTGTGTGACGACTTTAGCTAGACCTTGGTGAGCGGTTGGTGATTCGTAGATCCTCTCGCAAGTGCTTGATTTGCAGATCCCCTCGCAAGTGCCTGATTGGCAGCCGATCGGTGAGTACCAGGTGTTAGTGTCGGATGTGCCGGCCGACGAGCGCCCTATGGCTTCTCTCGTGGCCAAGGTCATGGCGGAGGTGGCGGAAAGGATGGCTTCCGCCAAGAAGAAGAAAGCCAAGAACCGCACTGACGCAGAGAAGGCCATGAAGGTTGCGCACAAGGGAACAATGAAATGGCTCCCCTTCATGTCCAAGTTCATGCCAGAGAAGAATTGCGTGCTGATCAAGACTGGCATCCGCACTAACAAGGGTTTCAAGGAAGTTCATCTCACTATTTTGGCTAAGGCCCTCCTGAAAAACTACGGTGCCGACGTTAGCTCCACGCAGGTGTACAACCACCTAAGAAAAAGTGGAGGGTGAAGTGTCTCACCATTAGGAGGCTCCGCGATTTGAGCAGAGCTCAATGGTGCAAGGAGAGCAAATGTGTCCTCCTGGAGGCTGAGCACTACCTCGAACACGTCGTGGTTATCACACAACCCTCCACCATTACCATAGTTCATCATTAGTCGTTCATTTGCACATCTGACACACTGTCGTCCCATCGTAGGATCACCCCAAGGATGCCGAGATCCTAAACACGCCCATTCCGAACTATGATGAGATGCATGCCATCTTCTCCTTCGACTTCGCCACCGGCAAGTACGCCATGGGTTCAAGTGAGACCCTTGACCTACCGCCAGTTGCCACTTC
The DNA here is from genome assembly GCA_030979885.1 of Lolium multiflorum. Lineage (NCBI taxonomy): Eukaryota > Viridiplantae > Streptophyta > Magnoliopsida > Poales > Poaceae > Lolium > Lolium multiflorum. The sequence goes on along the minus strand of CM061748.1, from coordinate 58,884,386 downwards.
AGCTGAAGACGCTGACACACATGAGTCAGATGGGGTGGCCGGCGATGGCATCCCTGAGAAGCCTGTTGACGTGCCTGAAAAGGTGTGTGCTGGTAAGAGGAAGAGGGGTGCCTCCATCGACAACGAGCTCGTGGCCTTCACCAACATGGCCGTCATTGTGAGGGACGCATCGCAGAGACTATCAGATGTACCATGCAATGAGTAATCTCACCATATTTAAACCATGGTAAGAGTATGGTATGGCAACCAAACAACAATAGAGCTAGCGTTAATCAAAATGGAATGTGTGCAAGACACCAAATGAATTGGGTTGTGTTGCCTAACTGGTGCACGAAAATCCTTCACAAGTCTCCGTGATACAAGTCCGTGATAAAAAACGACTAGTCTCCGTGATACATGTGCAGATCGTATCTAGTTGGGGTCTCCGAGGTAGCAGTAGAAAGTCGGCGACACAAGTGAAAAAAGAAGCTGTCCAGTGTCCACGACACGAGCGAGCCAAACACGCGCGAACGCCGCCTTCCCACCCATACTCGTTCCATCAGGCCACACGCCTCGTTTTTTCCAGCCGGCACACGGAGCGGCCGACCGAGCAGGAGCAGCCTTGGTAGACCGGGAAAGCCAAAGGAGGAAGAAGGTTTGGGGCGATTGCGTTGCGTGCGCGACGCGAACGGCTGAGTCGAGTCGAGTGAGCGGCGACTGGTTGTCGTTGGCGCACCAGCCGTGCACGCCAATCGAATCGAGTAGTGTCGCCTACGGCTACACCATGATGGATGGGCGGTCGCCTGGATCATCATGCTTCGTCGTTCATCGTGAGCTTTCTGTTGGGAGCGTCTCTTTTCCCACATGGATCGGGTCGGGTACGCTTTACCAACGGCCTCTGCTGCTTTGTGAAGTCGTGAAGACTAGTTGTAAAAGACTGGACGGTATGTTTCCAGGATTATGATGTGTATCTGTCACGACAGCAATCGCAATCTTTGACCACTTGTCTGCCTTCAGCTTTGACGCATCCCTCGACAAAGCAGGGGTCACGGTCCAGGACAGAGACTGGATCGACGGCAAGACCCCTCTCAATATTGGGAAGGCCTGCAAGTGGGCTCTCGACACCGCCTCAGACTTGTTGCTGCTTACAAAACCTCCTCTGGGCGCCAAGACAAGGCAGAGGCCTGCGAGATGGATTCCGCCTCCTGCTGGTTTTCTGAAGATTAACACTGATGCAGCCTTTGATGCTATCAATCTTGTTGGTGCTTCTGGGTGTGTAGTTCGTAATGCTGATGGCGTTTTCCTCCGGGCTGCTTCTTCCTGGTTGGAGTCTGTTCCCGATGCTCTCACTGCTGAAGCTATAGCTTGCTGTGAAGGAGTGAAACTTTGCCTGGGAGGGACTGACATGAAGATTATCCTGGAATCTGATTGCATGACTTTGGTGGAGCTTTGGAAGACCAGGAAAAAGAATCGTGCTGCGATCTGGCCGATCCTAAATCATATTGAGGCTTTAAGCAAGGAATTTATCTCCTTTGATTTTCGTTTTGTAAGCCGTAAGGCAAATATGGCAGCTCATTTAACTGCAAAAAACATGTCTAGTGCAATGCCGGAGTGTATCTGGGTCTCCCAGGTGCCGGCCTTCCTGGCTAACTGCATCCAGCATGATTGTGCAAATGCTGATGAATGAATGAAATCCTGATTCGCAAAAAAAAAGACTGGATCGACGGATTCGTAAACCAGGAAGCGTGCGTACGCATACAAGGACGTTGCTTTGCCACAACTGTATTGGTGTGGTACAATGTGGATCAGGCTTCCGGAAACCCAAGTAGCCCCTTTTCTCATTTTATAAAACTTCAATCTTTTTGATTTCAAAGTACAAAAGAATTCCCAAAACAACACTTTTTTTTCCGAAATGGGGAGACCCCCGGCCTCTGCATTAAACGATGCACATAACCGTTTCATTTATTGCATAGTTCGAAATATTCAATTCAAATACAGTCACGGACCATCTAAGGTTGAGACAAGTATCAACCAAAGAAAAATAAAAAAGTGACAAGAAGCTATCCGTTCATAATTCTGCTAGTATGCCGTCATCGAGTAGCCTGGAAAAAGCAGTCATGTACGACCGTTAGCAGCCGGTTGCACCTAGTATCCATAGTCTCCCGCTGACACTCCGGGAGTAGAAATGCCCATAACTGTATCCAATGCACACCTCGAGAAATAACCTGCAAAAAATTAGTACCCTTTTAACTATTAGAAACAATATCATTCTCAAAATAATACATGGACATAGACAATGTTGTATTCTATTCTGTCGGTGTAAATTTCAGAACAAAATACAATGTATTTAGCTCTCTGTAAAAATGAAAAAAAATTCACAAAATGACAGTTGTGAGATCGGTGTATTAGCAATTTTTCCACGATGTAATCCATCAAAACAGTAGATAAAACATGACAAGAAAGGTCGAGAACAAACTAATCATGCAAATCATCATAGAGTAGAAAAACAATAAATCTAAACTGATTGCTAAGAGCAATATATTACGCAACAACAAGCCTAAACAAGTTGCTAGGAAAAGAAATTGAAACATGATCTCATAAGCAGACGGTAAGAACACATATGGTCTAGAAGAGAAACCAGCGTTGGCGTTAGCATTGACATTGTCGTCGTTCAGAGCCATGTTGTGATGTCGGGAAGAAGTCTCCACTAGGAAAGTAGTCGCCAGCGTCCGTGTCGACATCTGTGATGAAGAAGCCAATAGTTGCACTAGAGCGCTCCCTAAAAATCTTGCCGCCTCTCTCCTAGACAGGATCACAAGAGACATGATTCCAGAAGCTTGTTGTCCCGTCGAGTGATGCACGCTGGCAGACGGAATGAGGAAGTTTTGAGCGGCGGGGCACACTAGTACAGATTGGGCTGTCACACACAGCTGAAATGGCATGGTACAAGGCAGAAGGAAGGATGTGAGCTTCAGCCTCCTTATTTTCTTACAACCAGATATTTCCGCACATAATTATCATAAATGTCAGAAAGCTATCATATATTTTTGGTCTTGTAATCTGCGGTTATATGGTTAGGGAACATACCGGCATAACATGTGGATGTAAGAAAGAACAGTGAATGACGATACGACCTCGCATGCATCCCCTTGCCTTGTTCTTATGCAGTGTTACTAAAATAAGATCCCTACTTCCTCTGTTCTTAGATATAAGCCATATAATTTTTGACAAATATTCCAGAATATAGGGCGTATTGCATTGCATCACTTGACTGCACACATTTTTCTAGGGATTAATTTACGTTTTCTTATCTTTTGCAAAGTCCTTTACTTTCCCACGGTCAATTTTCTAGGGGTAATCCCATCCAAATATGGTGTAATTTTCCCTCCATATGTGTTCTTTAATTTCCGTGCCAAAAACTATATGGCTTATATCAAGAAACGGAGGGAGTATTGTACAAGTATCGAATGAAAAGATATTATTTTAGATGGTAATATACGTCGGCCTAATGCATATATAGATCTAATACAACCATACAAGTCTATACAAGTTCACTATTATACAAGTTCAGTTAACAAATAAGCTATAGATGTGAAGTAATTTAAAAAAAAAAACACATTCAGTACAGATACTGCATAGCCAGATCTAAACTACCAGACTATGCTAATAGCAAATTAAATAACAAATCATCCATGCATAGATAGATCTAATAAGTTATCTAAATACAAGTTGACGAATCAACCGATTCATTTGAAGGATTTTTGAAAGACGAATGATTGATTTAACAACCTGCTTTGCGAGGGAGCAGCGGCAACGCCGGTACCTACTGGGTCGGGAGGTCATGCATCTCCACTCGATGAAGAAGATGTGACGAAGTAGATGCAGCGCGTGTCATGGATGTACATCGCATCGGCGATGCAACCCCTCATCGGCGTTAGTCCAACCAGATGCGCCTTTTGGTATAGCTAGCAAGTACAAAAGATGAAGTACGTGGTGGCTGTTGTGCGGAGTGTTGTGTAGTCTGGAGATGGCTGGCTCCCTTTTGTAAGGTATGATTCCACCAAATGGGCCCCTGACGGGCCCTGAACATCGCACATGGGAATTTGGGAGAAAATTGTGTGCCACATTCACAAATGACGATTTCCGGAGAAACCGTTTGCGATATTTTCGCGCACATTTTGACTATTGAAAAGCGTGTGCGATGTGGTAATCTTGGCAAACGGTAAATAATGGGAAAACCGCGTGAGAAAAGTACGCACACAATTGGGATGTCCTTCTAAATATATATAAGTTTACAAACTATAAGACACCGAAAGGACATTTCATATATTTTAGATCCTAAATCTACTTGTCGTCGTCAGGAATGACAATGATTTCGGCAACATCAGCTATCTCAACATTTGGGGATGGAGGGATTAGTCAACATGGCTACACGTGAGTAAGTATCAATGAAATCTTCACCTTCCTTTTGTGTATAACCCTTGGCCATACAAGCCGTACGTGGTACTTTTCAATAGTACTGTTAGGCCTAAGAATTTTCTTAAACACCCACTTATATCCTACAGATTTACACCCATAAGGACAGTTAGAGATCTCCCAAGTTCCATTAGCCAAAATGGAATCCATCTCACTATGGATGGCTTCCTTCCAATAGGCAGCATCCGGGGATGCATAGGCTTATGAAATAGAAGTGTGAGTATCATCTACGGGGTACACAATAAAACCATAACGATATGACTTTGCAGTCCTCTGTCTCTTTCTCCGTTTAGGAGCTCCATTGTTATCCTCCTCGGGATTTTTAAGGTGTTGTAGCTAATTCCCGAGTCAATGTAATACGCATCGCCTAATTTAATGATCTAGGCATATCCTTCGTGGAAAAAAATCCTTTAAGAAAGTCGCTCATTAGATTCTAAGATTGTACCAACATGCATATCAGATACCTCGAATTTTACAATCAAGAATTTGTAGGCAACGCTATGAAAAGCATTACCCAGAAAAACGCACTCCACGATTTTTGGTCCAAGCTTGCGTTTCTAGGGAATTGATACATTTATTTTCACCAAACAACCCAAAGTCTGTAGATAAGAGAGTTTTAGCTTTTTCTTCTCCCATTCTAATAGAGATATTTATTTGTTATTTGTGGGAACTCGGATTAGTACATGAAACACAGTCAATATCACTTCCCCCACCATGCCTTGGAGAGCCCCGATGTATCTAACATGATGTTAACCAAATCAGCTATAGTACGGTTCTTTCTTTTGGCCACCCAGTTTGACCGGGGTGAGTAGGGAGGTGTCCTCTCATAGAGTATACCATATTCTTCACAAAATGAATCAAACTCGTTGGAAAATACTCTCCACCATGATCATACCTAAGCTTATTGATCTTTCGATCAAGTTAGTTTTCGTCTTCAGCTTTATAGACCTTGAAGAAATTTAATGTCCAATCTTTTGATTTCAGGAGATACATAAAATATCTAGTTGATTCATCAATCAACATCATGAAATGTTTCTTTCCAACTTGTTTCAAAAATCCATTCATCTCACAAAAATCTGAATGTATGAGTTCTAGAGGTGAAAAATTTCTTATCTCCGTAGTTGTACAAGACTTGTGAGGTTGTTTAGCTTGCAAACACACTTGACACCTCGAACCTTTTATATATTAGTGGAGCTCGGGATAAATTCAACTTAGCTAGTCACGTCATGCAACCAAAATTAACATGACAAAGACATGAATGACAAACATTTGTCTCAGTATCCGTGGAAGTATGATTGCCAACTTTATTAGAAACACATCTGACAAAGATAAGTGGAACAAGCATCCACACCCATAGCCTTTACCAAAAAAGTTTCAGACTTTGACACAATAAATTTATTGGACTCAAAAACTATCTTGTAGCCATCTCGACATAGAAGGGATCTACTAAAAAGATTTTTAATAATAGAGGGGATATGATGCATGTTCTTTAGGTGCACGGTCTTTCCTGAAGTGAATTTCTGATCAACCGTACCAACACCATGATGAGTAGCATGCGAGCAATTTACCATTGATAGCTCCATTTTATATAGTGTTTTTAAGGTCTTTTCATTGATTTTTTTATTTGGTTTCAATGGTTTTCTCTTTCCAACTAACAAAATGTTGTCGAAAAAAAGAAACCTTGTATTTTCATGTGGATTTTAGGAATTAAGCACCTTCGGAAGGAAATCAATGTATTAAGTGAAGATTTGGAGGAAATCAAGGAACTTCCTATTTGCAAGAATTATCATAGGAGTTCCATAATTCTTTAACGACAATCAGTACGGTCGTGGCCTCCCATACGACATGGCCGTACAACGTGCCTCCGCCTCCGTCTCATCAAAAGGAACAACTTTCGTAAATGAGGCAAGCATATTAGACACACACAGTAGCCTCCATTAACCTCATGAATATAAGAGAAGATATCTCGAGAAGAAGAACTCATCCTTTCGATGTTCATTGCGATTTACCTCCGCAACCTCCATCACTCCCCATCATAGACCTTGCATAGTGTTATCACCGGAATTTGACCAAGCCAGAAGTGGGCTGCGATCAAGACGGATTTGAAGATATACATATAGAAGAGATATGTGAATCGGCCTTGTTTACCAAATTTGGGCTAGTTAGCCCGTGTATCTTTATAGTAGGTTATGTAGAAGTTAGAATTTATCTCGTGCACGGTTTAGTGCACGCCCACATTAGAAAGTCCCCTGGACTATAAATATGTACCTAGGGTTTATGGAATAAACAACAACCAACGTTCGCCACAAACCAATCTCGGCGCATCGCCAACCCCTTCGTCTCAAGGGTTTCTCCGGTAAGCACCATGCTGCCTAGATCGCATCTCGCGATCTAGGCAGCACCTGCCCACGTTGTTCATGCGTTGCTCGTCTGAAGCCTTTTTGATGGCGGGCAACGTAGTTATCATAGATGTGTTAGGGTTAGCATTGTTCCTAGTATCATATGCTGTCGTAGTGCAACCCTTGCGCATCTAGCCGTCCCTGTACCTCATCATGGGTGCGGGCGGCACCCGCTTGATCGTTATCTAGTAGATCTGATCCGTTACGATTGCTCCTTGATTCATCAAGGATTAGTTTAATATCTGCAATAGTTAGGCCTTACAAAGGGTTGGAGGATCCAGCGGCGTGTAGGGTGTAGTTTGCTGGCCCTAGACGGGATGTTCCGAGGATCAACCTCGTGTTGGTTTTTAGGCCTTGTCTAGGGTTGGCTTACGATCACCGTGAGCGCGAGGCCCAATCGTGAGTAGGATGATCCGATTATGCGGTGAAAACCCTAGATCGTCGTGGATCTCATATGCTTTATCTTGATCAAGCAGGACCACCATATATTCGGCCACCTTGGTCGAATCATGGGTGGATCGGCTCCATGAGCCGATTCACGGGATAACCCGAGAGCCGAGGCTCGTATTTAACGTGTACGTGTGTGCCCTGCAGGAAACTAAGCGAGGCATCATCCACACCTTCCGACCGGTATAGGTCGGGTGGCACGCCCTGCAATTTGCATCGGCGCGCGACCGGGAGGCTTTGCGGGCCGTCGCTCGAGGACCAGCCGCAGCCCTAGTTGTTCCGGCTCTACGGTGTTGACCGATCGCCGCCGGTGGGTTTCGTCAACACATTCACGCCGGTGGGACCCATCTTCAACGACAACCACCTCGCCATCCACATCGAGATGGCGGAAGAAACTCCGGTCACTTACGAGGAGCTCAATGGCGAGCTCAAGAAGAAGTATGACGAGGTCAAAGCCTTCCTCGAAGCCGACCTCATCGGCTCTTTCCACAGGACCCGCTCCCATGGCATCGGATGGAAGGGGTTCTCTGAAGGCGCGCTTGATGGAGTGGACCTATCCACCCCGTCGGAAGAACGCACCAGGTCGCTGCGTCGGAGATCAACTTCATGGTGGCTCATTTGCCGCCATTCGAGAGCCTGGTGAATACGTTGGAGCGCGTCTGCGCGTGATCCAGGAGATCATGAGCCATCGGTACTCTCCATCGGACCAGCCCTAGGGACTCACCAAGGGGAATTGCTACTCCAGTCCCGTCCGCTGCCGTTCGCGTTGGCAGCGCCCGAAGCGCCGAACTCATCGGCCTATGTCGTCTACAAGATTGGTGGTGACCCCAGTGACTACCAATTCCTACATGACGCGCCCAAGGAGATCCCGCACGGATACGCGTGCGCATATGTGCCGTGCACACAGGCACCCTCGAACCAGGTCGCTACAGCAGGGACTTCTGGAGCAACAGGGGGAACGTCGGAGGCAGACCCTGAGAAGCAAACGTGGCTAGCTAAAGTCGGCCTCACCAAGTTTCCGGTCCGGGCTCAACGTCGATCTAATGAGCAATGGGGTGCGTCGTCTGATGAGCTGGAAGGAATCCATGTTGTTCCTGATGAAGCCGGCGTTCACACCGTAATACCTTGGCTAAACACAGAGCCGATTTCAGCAGTCACCTGGCAGAATCGGCTCGGGGGGGCACCCGATCAGGGGGCGCGCGCGATGCCGTTGGGCATGTGCGGAGAAATTTTGGTGGCCGAATATAAAAAAAAATTTTGCGGAGAAATTCGGATGCAACCGGAGCCGATGCGTGGTAGTTGACTTTGACAAAAACAGAAAGCGAGTTTACAAGTATCAGTTCACACACAGAAGCAAAGAGGCCCTACTGAAGGAATGCATTAAGAGCGTGAAGAGCATCGGCACGGATTCGATCCACCTCAGCGATCTCGACCTCATCATCCTCGTCTCTCCCCATCACCAGCTGGCTGCTTAAGGCACGGATTTCAGCTAGGTCGGTCTTCAGATCAGCGGTGAGGCCTTGTGCTTCCTCTTGGGAGCGAGCAATGAGGGATTCCTCGTCTTGGATGAGTTGTTTGGTCTCCCTGGCCCTCCTTTCGAGGTCCTCCAGCTCCTTGCGTAAGGTCTCAAGTCGACACTATGAGTGGAAGCGGCGGTCTTTGCGTCTAAAGCAGCCTTCTTCTCGTTGAGCCGTTGGCATTTTTCTGCAATATCGGCTCTCGGCGGGAGTTGGGCGCGGCGAGAGTAATCCTTTGGCGAGCCGACACCCTTGACTTGAAACGACAAAGTCACGTCGGCCAGAGTTTAGCTACCACCACCACTGGGAGACGAGGCTGGATATCCACGAGGATGCCGATCGTCTCGGGTCCTCAACCGAGTATCAACTGGGGAGGAGAGCAGGACTTTGAGACGCTGGAGCGGACCGTCGACTGCACCAAGGTTTGGCTCTTCACCTATTTTAGGGGCAGCTGGCTCGATGGAATCGGGGTCGAATGTCAGCAAGCTTGAAGGATCGCACCCCGGCAAAAGAACAAGAACGGTATGGGCATGCGGCAGATAAAAAAAGTAGGCTCGAGAGAGAAAAGAGAGTGTACCTCTCCCAAGAAAGGAAGGGAAGCCGAGGTGGTAACAATCGGCTTTGCAGTATGCTGGTCAGACGACTGGTCCGTCACGCGTGGCGAGTTGGAGGGACCAGGGGCAGTAGATGGCATCGGCACCTCTTCAACGACCCCGCTAGAAGTCTCATTAATCTGCAAGGGGATTGGTAAAGTGGTCCAGTTAGTGACAAGACAACAGGGAACACGAGCTATCAAGAGGGTTACCTTTGAAACTTTGGCTAGGAGAAGAGGCTTGTGGGCCCGCGCGAGCCCTTTGGACACATCGGCGCTTTATGCGCGACCTCGTTTGGACTGAAGACTGAAGAGCGGCAGGCTCGGGAGTCGACCTTTTCTAGAAGCCGGGGTTGGCGAGTCCGTCTGGCTCGTGTAGTGGATCTGTCCGTACCGCGTGGGTAGGAGTCCCTGGACTGGACTGTTCTCCCTCACTGGAGTTCTCTTCGGTGGAAGTCTGAAAGAAGGGGTACGACCATCTTACAAAGGTTGGGAAGGCAAGTGCGATCGATCGAAATATGGTACAACTTGCCTGCGAATTCGCTGGGGCAGGAGTTCTGCGCGTCAGGGTTTTCCTGACAGCCACCTTCCTCACCGCCGTCCTCGCCCGGTCGAGGCTCGGGGGCAACCGGCCCCAAGGATGCTTTGCTTTTGGGAGCCGATTTCGGTGAAATCGGTTGGCCTTCCATTATAACTTTCTTCAGGGGTGGCGAACTCTGACAGAAGAGGACCACTGGGGCCGGAGGAGGAATACAAAGGGAGAACCATCAGCTTGCTTGGGAGCTGGGCCGTCTTGTTGCTGCCAAGAGGTGAAGTCAGTTCACAGGCAAATCACTATTAAGTGGTTACGGGAAATATTTTAAGGAATAGTACCTGGTCAGCGGAGATGTCATGCGCGGCGTCAAGTTGTTTCAATTGCGGTCCTAACGCCCTCCTAAAAACATGGGTCTTCCACATGGACCACCAAGTCTCGAAGCCATCGGTAGTGGAGGAGAAACTGAGGTTGTGAGGAATTGGAAGGGCCAAAGCATCAAAGAAGGTGTAGCACCTATGACTGGTAAGGATGTCAGGCGTTCGGCTCGGCTTGCGGTCAGGTGGTGTAAGAATAAGTGCGGAGGCACCGAGACCGAGTGACGGGCTACCACTACCGGTTGATAACACTCATAACCAGGTTTGATGATCCGGTTTGAGGTGCTCATTCCAACAGGGAGAAAGCAAGGACGAATCATGATGGAATACAGATGCGGGTGCTATCGTCATCGGCAAAGCTACCCAATCGGAAGGAGACTGGATTTTCAAAATCCTCCGTTTCAGTATAAGGAAAGAACGGGGGTTGTCCAGACCTTGGAAGAAGATCTTGAACCACCCTGCTGCTTTTAGGGATCCTGCCGGGAGACCATACAGGGCTTGTCCATAGCTGGTGCATCGAATATCCTTCCCGTTAACATCGGGAAGGTGCGGAGGTCGAGGTGGGAAGTCTGGGATCTGATCCCGAAAGTATGCGCCCATAGCTGAATAAACCACCGGGGACCGCCGTTTTTCTTCGAGAGAACAGCGGACATCGGTTGAAGAGATCGATAGACCTCTCCAAGGAACAGTTTGCCGATGCCGAGATGGGTGCCTTTGGCCAGTTCATAGGCTAGGGAGAGGTAATTCTTGGTAGGGGCAAGTGATGGGCCGAGAATATGAAGTGTTCCAACCAAAAGTTCAGGAAGGCTGTGTGTTCTCGCTCTGTCACGGGGCCTTTGGTTTTCATATAACGATCGAGGTAGGCGCCCCAGCTGGTACACTCCTTTTTAGAAGAAAGGGTGAAAGGGACTTTCGGCAGTTTGAAAGCAGAAGGGCTTGGAGACGCAATGTCCAGGCCTGTAATCATGGCTACGTCCAGCGGGTTGGTGTCATCGGGCCATGGCCAAATATGAAGCAGTTCATCGCGTCAGACCAGAAGTAGCCGATGGTTTTGAATATTTTCATTCTTCTCAAGGGGAGACAATGATAATGATAAGGCATCGGCTATCCCTATAGATTCCCAGGTGGCGTAATGGGTTTTGGATACTCTATTGTACCATGGCACCCAACCTTGGATTAGGCCAGGCTCGCAGGCGTCGGCCCAGGAGGTCAGATCTAAGTGCTGATTCACAAAGGGGATTTAGCTTCACAGGAGATTAAATGAGCAGGACTCTCGGAAGAGCGGGGGCCAAGACACATGGAATTTGGGAGAGAAGGATGCGGCAATAGGATGTCGGAGACCTAAAATCAATGACGGAGTAGAACATTAAGTCAGGTGTTCCTCTGTTCAATCCTGATATTGGCCCTAATGAAGGAGAAGCGGTGGAGTATTACCTTCAAGCCGGAGACCATGGTGTCGGCGTTGGACGATTCCGCCATTCGATGCGCTGCAGAGTTGGGGCGGTGTGGTTGAGATCTGAAGCTCGCGAGATCGCGTAGGTGGCGGATTTTGGGGATCTGAGTTTGCTTTCTCAGACGGAGGTTGCAGATGACCGTTTGGAGGGGTAACCAGGTTTGCCCTTGTTTGTTATATGGTAGGGGCCGGTGCGACGCCATCGGCTCTTTTGGGGTTTGTTTGACTTTGACTATCGGCTAAGTTAACTAGAAGCCGATCATGTGGAAGAAAAGAGCCGATTGCTTAAAGATTGCCGGAATCGTCAAGTCATGCGGAAGAAGTGGTAATAGACAGTATTGCGACGGTTCTGCTCTGCCACGACATGACCCTTTGAGCAATGCATATGGTTTTGCAATTATCATTATCAAAACCAGGGGGGCATGTGTTATCACCGGAATTTGACCAAGCCAGAAGTGGGCTGCGATCAAGACGGATTTGAAGATATACATATAGAAGAGATATGTGAATCGGCCTTGTTTACCAAATTTGGGCTAGTTAGCCCGTGTATCTTTATAGTAGGTTATGTAGAAGTTAGAATTTATCTCGTGCACGGTTTAGTGCACGCCCACATTAGAAAGTCCCTGGACTATAAATATGTACCTAGGGTTTATGGAATAAACAACAACCAACGTTCGCCACAAACCAATCTCGGCGCATCGCCAACCCCTTCGTCTCAAGGGTTTCTCCGGTAAGCACCATGCTGCCTAGATCGCATCTCGCGATCTAGGCAGCACGAGCCTGCCCACGTTGTTCATGCGTTGCTCGTAGAAGCCTTTTTGATGGCGGGCAACGTAGTTATCATAGATGTGTTAGGGTTAGCATTGTTCCTAGTATCATATGCTGTCGTAGTGCAACCCTTGCGCATCTAGCCGTCCCTGTACCTCATCATGGGTGCGGCGGCACCCGCTTGATCGTTATCTAGTAGATCTGATCCGTTACGATTGCTCCTTGATTCATCAAGGATTAGTTTAATATCTGCAATAGTTAGGCCTTACAAAGGGTTGGAGGATCCAGCGGCGTGTAGGGTGTAGTTTGCTGGCCCTAGACAGGATGTTCCGAGGATCAACCTCGTGTTGGTTTTTAGGCCTTGTCTAGGGTTGGCTTACGATCACCGTGCGCGGGGGCGAGGCCCAATCGTGAGTAGGATGATCCGATTATGCGGTGAAAACCCTAGATCGTCGTGGATCTCATATGCTTTATCTTGATCAAGCAGGACCACCATATATTCGGCCACCTTGGTCGAATCATGGGTGGATCGGCTCCATGAGCCGATTCACGGATAACCTGAGAGCCGATCGAGGCTCGTATTTAACGTGTACGTGTGTGCCTGCAGGAAACTAAGCGAGGCATCATCCACACCTTCCCAGGTATAGGTCAGGTGGCGCCCCTGCAATTTGCATCGGCGCGACCAGAGGCTTTGCGGGCCGTCGCTGGTGGGGCCAACCGCAGCCCTAGTTGTTCCCGGCTCTACGGTGTTGACCAGTCACTGCCCGCCGGTGGGTTTCTGACGTCAACACATAGAGAGAGAGATTCATCTTTGTAAACTCTAGTTACATTGAGACTGGAGATTGAGTTTGGTTTGGTATGCTTCTTATTCATATTGTGGCTTGCTACGGTAATAGCGAGATGAACCCTAGTCTTATTATCAATATGTCCTTGTGTTATTCTCCTCTCATGTGCGAGTAAACCCCCTTTAGTGTGGAAGATGTAAGGGATTTAAGAGATGTGATGTTCCTTAATTCCATTTCGTAGACTTTTGAACATTTTTCTTATTATTCCTTATGAGTTTGATTATCTGCTTTCCTTTATGCTTGTTGTCTAATGAAGTGCCCACACAGCATGGTCCTAAGACCTACATACATTAGAACTTGTTGTCTAGAGACTCCGCGACCGCCTAGTGACAGTGGGGATATAAGAGAGAAGCACAATTCAAGGATAATGAGGAACCACAAATCTTAATGCGTTGGTCTGGTCTCACGACCATAATCACTCGCTCTGACCACAAGTCTATGGTAACAGGCGATAAGACAATAGTTCCAGTTTATCCTAGCATGGAGGAGATAGATTATTGTAGAGGTTGCTCGCCTACTTGTATCAATAAGAGGGGTTATAATCACATGCCGATTTCAATCACCATTATTCCATCTGGCGCACTCACAATCACCATGAACTTATTATCTCCGCGCCTAATCTCTTTTATGCAATAAACTTCAAACAAACTTTGTTGCTTTCCATTTACGTTATTTTCATTGTAGTGTGCGCTCAATACTCTTTCCAGCAAATCAGTTCTCACTCACCACTTCCATTTCCAATACTTGCAATTAATTCTCTCAACACTAGTGATACCTTGCGTAAAAGAGAAACACCCATAATAAGAATTTGCTTATGCTCCTTCATTGGGATTCAACATAAAACTGGAATAATAAGTCCACAAAGATATGCTCTGACGAACATATGATCTTGCAGGCCATCACCAATCATCTCGGAGGAAGTCCCTCCAACCTGATAAGAAGAAAATATAGAGATATCATCACAAACATGTAAATTGGCACATGTCTGAATCCACCATTCAGGAGAGTGACATACGGAAATGACAGTAGGAAATATACCGTACCCATCATCCTTCATCTCACTATCTCCAGATAACATTGGCGGTCTGGCCACCCATCCCATCCCGGCACTTACCAAAACAGTTAGGGAAATTGGGAGTCCAATGATTAGGTTCACCATAGACGTGGCACACTCCTCTCTTCTTATCAGTCTTTGTTTTCAAGTTGGTTGACTATGCGGAAATTCAATTCGGCTCCCCTATGCTATGAAGCTTTTTTCTTTCTAGCAAATTTTCCTTTGCCATCATACTTAATATTCTTGCTCTTGGACTTGTAGGGTTGGAATTTTTCTGTACCAAGTTTGAACCAGAACCTCCCACAACACCTCGAGCACGTGTGTCTTTTTCTCTCGCCTTTTCTTCCACGTCAAGGGACCCAATGAGATCTGTAATGGAAAATCTTGTCTCTTGTGCTTAAGAGCAGTAGCAAAATTCATCCACGAAGGAGGAAGATTGGCAACGATGTGTCTGGCAATAAACATATCCGGTGACATGATAATTTTCTCAAGTTCATTAGCAATGGAATATATCTCATGAGCCTACTCAATTATGGAGTGCTCATCAGACATTTTGTAGTCTTAAAGTTGCTAGATGACAAATAGTTCACTACCCGCATTCGAGACCCTAAAGTTGGACCCTATTGCGTCCCACATATCCTGGCCCATAGAAATTTTAAAATGAGATTGTGAGAAAAGGAAATGTCGATTGACTACATGGACTGTAGTTTATCGTCCTAAAGACCAATGATGACTTGGTATTCATGACCTACAGGTTAAGAACAAAGCATTTCTAGGTAACTGGTTTTTAAAGCTGCTTAACGAAGATGAGGTGTGGCAAATTCTTCTAAAAAGTAAAGACACAGGCTCACGTGCACTGAATTAGGTCTATTGGAAACCTGAGATTTCACATTTCTGGGCTAGACTAATGGCAACGAAGAAATACTTCTTCACATATGATTCGTTCACAATTAAGGACAACCCGAAAATAAGGTTCTAGGAGGATAAGTGGCCGAGTAACGCTACACACCGATAACAATATCCAACTCTTTATAATATTATGCATCACAAAGGTGATAGAATCGCTAAGTTTTTGAAGTCTTCACCACCAAATGTGACGTTCAGAAGATATCTTGTTCGTCCTAGGCTTGCATCATGGAATAATTTGCTACAACGTTTGGCTTTGGTCTAACTTGTGCAAGGTACTAACGAATTTTCATGGAATCTACATAAGAGTGGTAAATTCTCTATGAACTTCATGTATAAAGCATTGATCCCGCTAGAAATGCCAGTTGTAACAACAATTCTTATGGAAACTGGATATTCCGTTAAAGACTAAGGTTCTTGCGTGACATCTTCGCAGAGGTGTAATCCTCACTAAATACAACCTTATAAAATATAATTAGCATGGAAGTAAAAAGGTGTGTATTGTATCATCATGAAGAAACTATCAAATACTTATTCGCCGAGTGCGAATTTATTAGATCTATATGGCCAGTTATAAAAATAGGTTCTGCCTTATACCCGCCACGCATCATTGTGAATATATATACAATAATTGTCTAAACGGTGTGGATCATATGTTTTAAATACTTATTTGGGTGGGAGCGCTTGCCGTTATTTGGTCGCTATGGCTATGTAGAAACGACAAGGTTGACAATGAATTTTTTCTCCAATGCATGCTATCTACCGTGCACAATTTTGCTCGTTCATGATCATCTCTAAAGCATGTGGAGAATCATGATTTGTTTATATAGGTTTGTACATGGTTGGAGGACATATGGATAGATACTTTTTATCCAACATAGATGGCACGGCAATCTTCAAATTGATCCTCCATCACCTTATACGTCTATAATTACTTATATTTTCTTCTTTTTGTTTTATCTTTTGATACATTTGAATCTGAGCGGCCCGTATACATTTTAACTATGCAGAGGTCGAGTATACTGCTGAAATCTTCCTTTTATAGGAAAATATATCTCCCTTCTAGCTTTTTCGATAAATATCTCCCTTCTAGCTATACATGTGCCTTCTAAGAAGAAACTATGTGCATTTGCAATTCACATCAGGAATGAACGCCAAGCTGAACAAAACAATCAAAATTTTGTACACAAAGAATCAATTTGTGTCGTAACCTGGAAGAACTATGTCCTGGAACATGTTAAACTATTCTGCGTCGTTGTGCCGTTGGCGGCGGCGATGTCGAGCAGGGCAGCGAGAACTTCCGGCATGTCGGGCCGCTCGTGCGGCGCGTCGGCCGTGCACCGCATGCCGAGCGCGAGCAGTTCCCAGAACACCGCGCCGCTCGTCGATTGACCATCCCCTTCTTGTTGCCTTGCATTCCAGCCTTCCTTCGCCGTGCGCCGAGCCCAGTCGACGAGGCACTCCTCCTCGCCGGCGTCGACGGCGCGCCGGCCTGTGGCGAGCTCCATCAGGAGCACGCC
This sequence comes from Lolium multiflorum, assembly GCA_030979885.1. NCBI lineage: Eukaryota > Viridiplantae > Streptophyta > Magnoliopsida > Poales > Poaceae > Lolium > Lolium multiflorum. Next base: position 58,867,521 of record CM061748.1, on the reverse strand, counting down.
GTAGCTATACACGTCGCCCTTCGTCGTGGCGCGCCACGTCTGTCCGTACTCCGGCGCCACGTACCCGACCGTGCCGGCCACCACCGTGCTCACGTGGGTGTCGCCGGGACGGACCACCCTGGCCAGCCCGAAGTCCGTCACCCTGGCGCGGCCGTCGCGGCCGAGGAGCACGTTGCTGGCCTTCACGTCGCGGTGCACCACGGCGGGCACGCACTCGTGGTGCAGGAACGTCAGCGCGCGCGCCACGCCGACTGCCGCGTCCAGCCGTGCCGGCCACCCGAACGCGGCGGTGTCGCAGATCAGCGCGTCCAGGCTGCCGCCTTCCAGGTGCTCGTAGACCAGTATCTTGGCGGCGCCGGAGAGGCACCACCCGTACAGCGTGACGAGGTTCGGGTGCGGCCACGTGAACCCCATCCGGTCGGCGAGCACCTCCATCTCGGCGCGGAACTCGCGCTCGCCGTCGTCGTCCCCGCAGCAGTCGCGCGGCCTGGAGAGCTTCTTCACCGCCACGGCACGGCCGTCGGGGAGCACTCCGCGGTACACCACGCCGTAGCCGCCACGCCCGATCACCCGGTCATCGGAGAAGTTGCCCGTGGCGGCCACGATGTCGCGGTAGGTAAACGCCGTCTTGTCCAGTCGGAACACCTTCACTCCCTCCGTCGAAGAGGAGCACCCGGTCGCCGTCGATGACGAGCCGGACGGGGGCGACGACGTCCACATTTGGAACGAGTGCTTGCCGCCCTTGGGGTGCTCGCGGGAGAACGATTCCTGGTCCGGCTCTTGCTCCACCGGGAACCGGGTGCGCAGGCTGGCGATGATGAAGACGACGGTGCCGGCGATGAACGAGAGGACGAGGGAGAAAAAGAACCACATCACAATGGTTCTCCGCAGCATGCTGCGTCTCCTAACCGGGGGGACATCGGCAGCTTCTGGTCGCGGTTGCTGCTTACCGGCAGCTCCGCCCTGATTAAATAATATGAGCGGGTTGCCGCGGAAGGACTCCTCGTCGAAGGTGCCGAATTGGCCGGTGGTGGAGACATTGCCGGAGAGAAGCGGGTTGTACGACACATTGAAGATAACCAGGTCGGTGAGCTTGAAAAGGCTCGCCGGGAGCTCGCCGGAGAGGTTGTTGAATGACAAGTCCATCCTCTCCAGGCACAGAATGTCGCCGATCTCAGACGGGATCGGCCCCGAGATGTTGTTCCTCGAGACGTTCAGCATAACCAGCGGGAGCCGGCTGAGCTCCGGCGGCAGCCGCCCTGTTAGATGGTTGCCGTCGAGGTGGAGCAAGCTGATGTTCCGCATTGCACCGATGCTCGATGGTATCTCTCCGGAAAGCAAGTTTCTTGATAGCTGCACGTACCCGGAGACCGTGTTCGACCTCACCGGCGACGACGAGTTGGTGCAAATTGGGACGATTCCGTAGCCCTTGAGGATGCGGTCCCATATGCTGCGGCAGTTCTCCCGAGTCATGACGGAGTAAACGAAGCTGAACGGAGGATAGCTCGCCGGAATCCAGCGCTTCATGGCCTGGCATTCGCCGGAGCCGGCGAGCACGCTCGGATCGTTCCGGTTCTTGGCGAAGGTTGGGCCAGGATTCTTCCCTATCTCTGCCATCTCCGGCGGGATCTTGCCAGTTAACCGATTATCGGCCAGGTTCAGCCAGAGCAAGCTGCTGCAGTTGCCGATTGCAGGTGGTATCTCACCGGAGAGCTTGTTCCCGGCGAGCATCAGCCAGAGGAGCGACGTGAGGTTCCCTATGCTCGCCGGGATTCCGCCCGTGAGCGTGTTGTTAGACAGGTCCAGCGCCTGGAGCTCCGGGAGCCGGCCGTACTCGGGCGGTATCTCCCCAGAAAAGTTGTTCTCGCCCAGCATCAGGTACTTGAGGCTCTTCATGTCGGCCACCTCTAGAGGAAGATCGCCGGTGAAATCATTGTAGCCGAGGTCGAGCCTGGCGAGCTCCGGCAGCTGGAGCACGCCGGAGGACACGATGCCGCCGGTGTAGCTGTTGTGGTGCAGCACAAGATACTTCAGGCTCACAAACTTGCCAAAGGTCTCCTGCACATCCCCTCCAAACATGTTGCTGCTGATGTCCAAGAACTGAAGCTTCGTGCAGTTGGTCAGCTCCGACGGTATCTGCCGGTCGAACCCGTTCTTCCCAAGAATCAGCGTCTCGAGGACGGCGAGCTTTCCAATTCCGGCGGGTATCATCCCGGTGAATTTATTCCCCCACAGCGACATGTAAGTCAAATTGTTGCAATTGGCGATGGAATCCGGGAAGTTTCCGACCAGCTTGTTAGCGGAAAGGTCCAAGGACTGTAGTCTGCAGCTGTCCTGAAACGTGCTCGAACTGATGATCCCGGTGAGGTTGTTCTCTGCGGCGCTGAATTGCCTGAATCTTGCGACGCCCGGCCATAGCTCGCCGGTGAAATTGTTGGAGCTGAGGTCGACGTACTGAAGAGTGGGGCAGCCGTCGAACAGGCCGGTGATGTTGCCAGTGAGGTTGTTGGTGGACAAGTCGAGCGAGGTGAGGTCGGCGCATATCGCCGGGAAGTTGCCGGCGACGGCGCCCTCGAGCCGGTTCCCCGACACGTCGAGCTCCCGCAGCCTGGTCAGGCCGGAGAGGTCCAGCGGCCCGGCGATGAGGTTGTGGGAGAGGTTGAGGTGCACGAGGCCGCGGCATTGGTTGAGGTCGGCGGCGGGCAGCGTGCCGGTGATGGAGTTGTCGGAGAGGTCGAGCGACGTGAGCGCGGTGAGCCGCGAGAAGTTGGCGAACGCCGCGCCGGAGATGCTCGAGCGCGACAGGTTCAGGGAGGCGACGCGGCCGTCGGCGTCGCAGATGACGCCGCGCCACAGGCACGGCGACGGGTCCGACTCCGGCCACGCGTCGTAGTCGCCGCGGTTGACCCTGTTGTTCGTGACCAGGAACCGCTTGAGCTCCACCAGCACCTCCTTGTCGCCGCCGCCGCCGCTCTGCGCGCCGATCAGCACCACCTCACCTTCAAGATTAAGTAATCGATACCGTCAGACTAACTCCAATCGTAATTCAGATATAGCAAACCAAGAACAGAGCAAACCGAAGAAGGGAACAGAGCAAGATTCCTACCTGCGAGGAAGAGTAGGCAGAGGAATTGGATGAGCAGGGGAGACATGGCCTGCGTTCCTGAAACATGGAAGAATCCTAGACGCAAGGTGCGGGAAGCCTCCTCCTCATGTGCGTGCGAGCTCAAGCTCCTCAATTCTCTACTTCTCTCTGCTATGGCGTTGCTAGCTCTCTCCTCTGCTTGTCTCGCTCCTCAATTCGGTCGAAGAAGATGGGAGGAAAGACAAAAGGGTGGGCTTTACATACACACACAAAATCCGAGGTTATTTAGGGCGTAATCCACATGTGAGTGGAGACTGGAGAGAAGAACAGACTAGTACGCATGGCCGTCGCTGTCCCCCCGTCCGTGCCTTTGAATTCTTGCTGCTCACAGTCACAGGAATAGTAGTCTCAGCAAGTGCTGTTTGATTTGAGGATTCCAACTTTGTTAATCAACAGTTGCTAACGCTGACTGCACGAGGAGGCAAAACCGCAAAGGGAGACGAGGCTGACTGACCGACTCACTTTGAGTTGTGGCCTCTCAATTTGCTTCCTCCCTAGCTTTCCATTTGAGGCCTTGATTTTTCACCATTTTTTATTTGGGGCTTTGGAGCAAACATTCGTCAGCAATGTCGGGAATAAATTTCTATGGTAAACTATCCTTTATTACTCGAAAGTTTGTACTCGTGGATGATACAATAATACTTAGAGCTCAGTTCAAAAAAATAATATTTAGAGCTTACATCCAGCCGCTCCATAGGTGGATAGGATGCACACATTCACATAAATCCAACAAAAATGAAAATAAGTACTATCTCTAGTGTCTTTATACATCTAAATTTTGACAAATCGAAGACACATATTTATAGACGGAGGGAGTACGTGATATAAAGCCTAAAGTCTAAGAAGCTATCATACTTTTTTTTTTTGCTGGGAGGGGGAAGCACCGCGGTGCCCCCCTCCCCCCTCCCCCGCCGTTCTGCGGTAACGGCGGGCCCTCGTCCCGAAGGTGGTGGGTGATGGATTGGCTGTGACTAGGGCTTGGTGATCTGCTGATCCGTTGTGCTAAGGGAAAGACGGAGGCGTGTGGTGCTAGGAGATCCCGATGTATACACATTGGTACCGTCGATCGGCGACGCCCATGGGGGAGGCTTGTAACGCAAGGTCGGGCAGGAGCAGTTGATGCTTCAGATCTGGCCCTGGATTCCCTCGGTCTGCTCTTGGTGGTATTGTGCTCTGGCCGGTCATGAGCTTCTCGGGCTGCTCTTGGAGAAGTTGGTGCTTGTTTCTCTCGTCGTCATGGTGGTAGAAGTCGGTGCACCGACCCTAAGAAAATGATGTTTGTGCGTGGAGGCGGTGGCAACGAAAACCATGATGGGTGATAGCTTCACGAGGGTGGGGTAGTTGTTTGGCTTGGCTTGGGTGACAATCTTATGTCGCTAGGGCGGCGAGATTGTCGGCTAAATCGATGCGTCTCAGCGGAGGCGGTTTGACCGCTAGGCCTTGGCGGCCGCCCCCGGATGTGGTGTGACAACCTGGTCTACGAGCGGTTAGCCTTTTGCAGCTTGGGTTGTGGGTGGCCGAACATGCGCGCGGGGCGTGGCTCCTTTGCTAGTGATGGAATGTCGGGATGGTGGTTGTGGAAGGTGTTCTAGGCGGTCCGTTTGGCGTGATGGAGCAGATGGATGTCGGGGCGACAACCCCGAAACTTTGACACCGTTGAGGGTGTTGACATCGTGTCATGTGGACGACGAGGTTGCCCTCGATGCTGGCACTTCACATCACTTTGGTGCAGCTACTCGGAGGGTTGGCGTCTTCATCTAGGCTCGAGAGTCCCGTGTGTGCTCCTTCCATAGTAGTCACCACGTCTTCTCTCTAGCGGTGGTGAATGGTTGTCTCGTCTGACGGAGTGGTGTCTGTACTTTGTGGTCAGGGTCTTGTGTGGGCATGACATGTGGCTTTTGTTTTTGTTTAGAAAAGGTTGTGGTCTCTGAATTTTCTTCCTCCTTAGCTTTCCATATAAGGCCTTGATTTTTCACCATTTTATACCAGGGTTTTAAATACATTTTGGAGGCAACATTCATCACTCTTTTTTTTTGAGAAATCAACGGGGGGCGATCGCCCACCTGAACTCATATTTCATCCAAAAGCGTCAAGGGTACAGAGTGCGACTCCAGGGGTTGCAACCAGCATCCTGGGTCTGGGGCGGCCCAAGAAGGGAGAACCAGTTACACTGGGAGGGGGTGGGGGGGGGGGGACATAGAAGGCTAAGAGATACACTGACACCAAGCCAACAGGGGGTCCATGTTTACCCTAGCGGGGGCACGAACGGTCCACATGCGGAGGTGGTCGACTACCATAGCAAGCACACGGGAAGTAGACACGAGGTTTGCGTCAAAGATCATCCTGTTGCGAGATTTCCAGATGGACCACATGAGGGCAAGAATGGCAGTGTTACGCACCCTTTGGTGCATGAGTGGTAGGTCTTTGGAGAGGGCATCGAGATGAGTCGGCACGTCGGCACCAGCATGGGGGCGTCCACGAGGGAGAGGCGATACTCCATAAAGGCAGGCGGGGGCAACCAACGAACAAGTGTGTGATGCTTTATGTTTGCCCCGCGCAAAATGGGCAGTTCGGAGAGGGCACACAACCAAGGTGGTACAACAGCGTATGCGTCCTAGTTTTTAAGAGGCGTAGAATCCAGAAGAACACCCGTACTTTGTGTGGTGCGAAGCAGTCCCAGTTGACGTCGGTCGTGACCGGGGACGATACATCCTAAGAAGGGCAGAGATCGATAGAGGCCTAGAGGGCCATTCGTCACCCTTGTCGGGAATAAATATGGGAGCAGGAAGAGATTGAAGAGCAGGTGAACCAAAATTTGAACATTCGTGACATCTAAAGCTACCATGGCTGCGTGACGCCAGCATGGGCCTCCTTGTTCCGACCGTGCGTAGTAGAACCCCGCCGAAATTCCACCGGAAGTTCGTATTCGTACTTTCGTTCGTTGGATGTTCTGTTCTAAGCTTATTTAGAAACTTCGCTGACGTGATGGTGTTTTCTTCCGTTTGTATTTTTTGGGTTTTTTCTGTTGGCCAGCGGCCGCCGTTGTTGACAAGGACAATAAAGAATAAAGAAAACAACGCTTTCGGTCGGTTTGCCGCCGGAGTTATGGAGAGCGGCTTGCGCACGGGCGACCCGGGGGAGGGAGCATGCGCATGGTAGGCGCGCTCGCATGCTTGTCGTGAACCTTCAAAACGTAATAATGCCAGCTGCGCGCGTCCAGCGGCCAGGAGGGAAAGGAAAAGAAGGTTAGGGTATGTATAATGGTAATATCTTAGCACAGCACTGCTACGTAGGATAAACGCTGAGATGGAGGAAATAAAAAGATAAAAAAAGATTTTATTTTCTTTTAGCTAAGAGACCACCTCTTAGCATAATCTCTTCCACCATAAATTTAGAATGTCTCGTGACAAAAGATAAGACTAAAAAACAGCTCATTGTACATCACGTTTTATTATTATATCTAGATTACGTAGCAGGATTAAGATAACACAGTCTTATCAACCATTGTACATATCCTTAGTAGGGCGCGCTGTGCTCCGACAAAGTTGAATGGCAGAGAATAAGAATGTATTGTCGGTCCTCGCCAGGTGCTAAACACGGATACTCCGTATATCTTTGTATACGTAGACATAATTATTTCTTACCACGGGTAAGAACATCTTCTCCGGGGCGCCTCTCTAAATAGGCATCGGTAGGTCAGTCCGTGTGTTCTATTGAGGCGCAGCTCACTCTATTTGGGTAGTGATTTCCACATCGGTAATCCCTCTATTTTGCTTTTGGCTTAAGACGGATGCTACCTCAAACTCAAATGACGATTTTTATTTAAATTTAGTTAATTTTGCCAAGTTGAATGCAAAATGCTAAAATTTATCAAAATAGAGGGCTTTGGCCCACACCCGCCTCTCCTCCATTGTTCCCTGCATCTGATGGGGCAGCATAGACGCATGCGTCGCAGGAGCTTCCTGCGACGGTTGGCCGACCCATGCTTCTTCGCGGAAGTCGCCTCGTCCTGGTGCTAGGCGTTTAGTTCGAGCATCCTCTGCTACTCGATCGCAACAAGGAGGCGATGTCAACACCCGGATTTTTTAAGTCCGAATGCCTATTATGTCATACATCGCAATCCCAGGAATATTATTGTTGCGAGGCATAATAGTTAAGTATCACAGTCATCATTCATTACAAACCATAAGTCTTTACAAATTGGAATCACATGATCCATATTACACAAATAGTTGATCTATCGATCAACGAACAAACACAAGGTCATAGTTCAACATAGCGGAAGCGTAAGATACAAGGACTCTCTAGTCCACACGCTTGACGTCGGAAGGCGCTTAGATGTCGTAGGCGTCCTGCTGGTCATCTCCTTGTTCATCTTCATATTCTGGCCATTTGAATAGCCAGGGACAAAGCCGTGAGTACGTTGAGTACTCGCAAACTAATACTAATGTAAGTGCTAGACAATCTAGTAGGGTTTGCTAAGCTCTAGTTTATTTGCATAAAGCTAGTTTTAGTTCACAAAGTTTTGAGAAAAGCTTACTCAAGTGCCAACTAACTCAAGTAGGAACATTAGTGTCATTCCCACCATTCATGTGGTGATTTCCATTCAATCCACCACAAGTCATTTCACCATCATCCTTTTCAACATCATTTTCAAAGATATGACATGAAACTGTATGGCCTTTCCAACCGTCCGTAACCGTGGACGCGGCTATTCAAATAGGTTTACACTCTGCAGAGGTTGCACACTTGTGCCACAACATTTGATTTCATCCGTCGGGATTTAATAATCGAGGATCATCAACCATAACCTTTCAGGTATGAGCGTAAAAAGTCAGGAAAGCATTGAAAAATTTTATCTTGGGTTTAGCGGGCTGGGGGGGCTAATGGTTTGTTTTTCATAAGGAAATTCCTAGTCAAAAAACCTTCGGTTTCCCAACATCAACTATCATAGGTCATTCAATTCATCATTTACATCACCACATTAAAAAAGAAGATATTTGAAGTGTTCCATCAAGAGGCAAGTTCCCATGGACCAAAGTGTAAAAGAGACTAACTCTAATAACCAACTTATTTGACCAAAGTTAACTATAAAGTAACTCATTTAGAAAACAAGTAAAAACTTAAAGTAAAAACTTGGGATGGGTTCTCATAAGAAAAGATAAGAAACATGGTGCCTTGCCCCAAGGGGCTTGGCACTTTGCAAGAATATTAGCTGGCAACTTGCAAGAGTATAGCTTGCCTTGGTAGTTCTCAAACTGTTCCTCCTCCTCCTCCTGGTAGCAACCTTCTTCTTCGGCGTACTCTCCGGTGCTACCGTCTAAATTTGAATACGAGTATAATTACTCACTAATTCAATGGCTATTCCATGCATCACAAAAGAACACACAAACTACTCTATGCACACCAAATAAATAAACTAGGGTGCATGGGTTGTGGGATTTAAATAGACTTTGTATTCCATATGTAAATGATAGTTTCCATAGGGTTCTTGAGAAATAATTTCCTCTCATTGAAATCTTCTTAAGATTTAATTTCTCCAACAATCATATATGAACTCATATTGATCTAAGTCAAATGTTCATCATCATCATGTGGGAAAATGATTTAAATGAGATGGATCACCTCATACCATTTAAATAACCCTATATTTGATTTAAATCTCAAGTAATTCATATAAGAGAGCTTGGGACCAGGGGTCCAAATATCCCATGAATTCATGTAAGACAAGTTTAAATGAAGTGTAAGACTTCACACAATTTAACTTCAATAGTTTTGGATAATATCAACTAGTTAAACTAGTCAAAATATCCATTCATTAAACCATGGCATGATCATGCAAAGTGACCACCCCATTTTATTGCATAAACAATTAGTGTAAGTCAAAAGTGAGCTATTAGAGTTGGAATTAACCTTATATCTATTTTGGTTGATTTTTAAGAATTATTTGAATAGGGAAAAGTCCCTGTCTTGTTATTTTTGTCACATTAATTCTACAAAGAATTTGACCAAGAGGCCAGTGGCATGCTGTAGAGAATTTCAGTGGCTTTCCAACAATATCAAATTCACTAAATTTGGTTTAGCCAATTTGAAACTATTTAATTTCAAAGTTTGGGCAGTATTGAAAGTGGATGGAAATGATTTAAACGAATTTTGAATTAAAGGGCCGGCGGGAAAACGAAGCTGGGCCGATTTGAATTAAAACGGCCCACTCCAGCCCACCACGGTCCACAGACGCGCGGCGTGCTGACAGCGTGGGGTCCACGCGTCAGTGGCTGTTAAAACCCGAACCGGTACGTTTTAAGGTGGGGCGTTGGATTAGAAGCAAATCGGACGGTCGAGGTTCATCGTCTTCTCCGACGAGAACCCGACGTGCTGGTGGCGGACCTAGGGGGTCGGAGCGCTCACCGTGGCTCCAGCTAGGGTGGGCAGTGTGCTCGGGGACGATGTCGACGACGGCGAAGCTCCTGGTACCGGCGGCTCGTCCTGGGGCGGCTCCAATCGACGGCGAGCTTCGGCGGCGACCACGGGCAGTGAGGCTTCAATTGGGCGGCGTCGTGGGCAATGTCGAGGGTGGAGTGGCTCTGGTGATCGAGTGAGGAGAGGGGAAGGCGATGGTGTGCTTGGATTGACGCACGGAGCTCTCCTTTTATAGGCGAGCGAGCGACCGTGAGGGCTGCGGCGAGGTCGACCTGCTCGCGGCGATTCCGGCGAACGGTCGAGCTAGGCGAGGTGGTGGCAGTGTTCTGCGGCTCCTGGCGATGCTATTGGCGGCGACAGCGGGGTCGGGCGGCTGCTAGGTTGGTCGCATTGCTTCCATGTCCGTCGCGTCCGCGGCGGACCAGGGTTGGCTTCTCCGGCGACGGTGAGTACGGGTCGTGGTCGAGGGCATGTCCAACGGCGTCGCGGTGTCACGCAGATGCTCAACGTGCTCGCAGGGGGTCCAGGGGGTGCGCAGGGTGGCGGCGCGGCGCGTGGCCAGTGTGCTCCCGTGCACGTGCTGGCGCGACGCGAGCGGCGTCCAGGGCAGATCTTGGCGCGCGTCGTCCGGGCGTTGTCGACGTCTTCGTCGACCAGGGCGGTGCTAGGCGAGGCTAGGCGGTGCGGTGGCGTGCTGTGGCGCAGGGGCCAGGGCAGAGAGTGAAGGGGAGAGAGGGGAGGCTCGGCATGGTGGTGCCATGGCCGGCATGGCCATGCCATGCAAGCTATCTCCTCCTCCTTAGCTCCACTATGTTTCATTTATGGTTAGAGGGAACCAGGGGACCATTTGGGGCAGGTTAGGGTAGGTTTGTTTGAGTAGATCACTATTTGCTATAGTGTGTGAATAGTGTTCAATTTTGGAAAATACAAAATTGTCCAAATTGGAAATAATTCAAAAGGTGAAAGTTTTTGAAATGTGAGTGTTGGTATTAGTTGTAAAAGACCAGAGGTGATTTAAGGTGGTGGTGGAAAAATTAGAATTCAAAAATTGGCCAAAATGGCTAAGTGGAGATTGTTGAACTTGTTAAAAAGTTGCAACTTTGGATGAGCATAGCTAGTGATCAAAGATGAATTTGGCAGGGTGGTCTTCATCAAAGTTGTTCACCTTGATGTTGACTTTGAAATGGTGCAAAGAGTTAGCAAAGATTGGTTTGGGAAAATTGAATTGCAGGGGCTCAAAGTGGTGATCAGACTAAATTTGGCAGATTTGGCCATTATCTCATGTGAGTGGGAAATGTGTTTGAAATTCATTTGAATTGTGAACACTTGATTCCAAAAGTTGTAATAAGTGTTTAGTAACATTATTCAACTAATGGTGAAGACCAAATAGGTCTAGGGTCAAAATTTATAAAAATGCCATAGGGCATATGTGAGGGTTTTTAGGGTTTTTCAATTATGGGAATTTCTTCCACTTTGATTTATTTGGTTGGTGATCTTCATATGATCACTCTAGGGTTTTAGAGCATATGAAATACAAGTACTAACAATCATCATGGAATATCACTCAAATGCACAAGTCCTATGCATGGTACTATATGCAAAAGAAAAGTTTTTGTTGGTTTGAAATTTTGCTTTCTGGAATTCTCTAACTTTCTTTTTATTGAAATTTGGGGTGTTACAAACCCTTCCCCCTTACAAAAGATCTCGTCCCGAGATCGAAAAGAAAGTTAGGTACTAAAGAGATCTGGGTATTCCTTCTTCATGAAGTCTTCGCGTTCCCATGTGGCTTCATCCTCGGTATGATTGCTCCATTGGATCTTCAGAAACTTGATGCTTCGGGTGCGGGTGGTTCTGTAAGCTTCTTCTAGGATGCGAATCGGCACTTCGCGGTAAGTCAGATCCTTGTTGATATCCACCGATCGGTGATCGATGTTCTTGAACACTTCGGTCTTCTCGGGGACTTCAAGACATTTCGGAGAAGTGAGATGTGAAAAACGTCGTGCACAGCCGACATTTCTTCAGGCAACTCCAGTTGATAAGATACTTCCCCTCGGCGGCTGAGGACTTGGAAAGGTCCCACATAGCGAGGTGCAAGCTTTCCTTTCTGAAACCTTTGCATCCCTTTCAAGGGGGATACTTTGAGATAGACGAAATCTCCGATCTCAAAGGTCATCTCCCGACGTCTCTTGTCGGCGTAGCTCTTCTGTCTGGATTGCGCCGTCTTGAGGTACTCGCGGATCTTGTGAACCTTCTCTTCGGCTTCACGAAGAACGTCGGGAAACTTGACTCTCTCCGACTTGACCGTTCGGGGTACGGCACTTCCTTCCGTACAAGGCTTCAAAGGGGGCCATCGTAGGCTGGCTTGATAACTATTGTTGTATGAGAATTCTGCGTAAGGTAGGCAGTCTTCCCACTTGGATCCGTATTTCACGCATGCTCTAAGCATGTCTTCCAGTATCTGGTTTACTCTCTCAGTCTGTCCGTCGGTCTGAGGGTGATAGGCGGTGCTGAAATTTAGGCGAGTGCCTAGTCCTTCATGCACCTTCTGCCAGAATCTTGAGGTGAACTGTGATCCTCTATCTGACACTATCGATTTGGGGGTTCCGTGCGAGCAACTATTCTGGAGATGTAGAGTTCAGCTAACTTGGGGCCTTGATAGGTGGTTTTGACGGCGATGAAATGGGCGACTTTGGTCAATCTATCGACCACTACCCATATGGAATCATTGCCTTTGCTGGATTTGGGCAGTCCGGTGATAAAGTCCATTCCTACGGAGTCCCATTTCCATTCTGGAATCTGAAGGGGTTGCAACAGTCCGGCGGGTCTTTGGTGTTCTGCCTTTACTCTCGACAGATGTCACACTTAGCGATATAGCTACCGATCTCTCTCTTCATTCCGTGCCACCAAAATTGTTCTTTCAGGTCTGGTACATCTTGGTACCTCCGGGGTGGATTGAATAAAGGGTGTCATGGGCTTCTTGCAGGATGACTTGTTTCAAGTCGAGTCCGATGGTACGCAGAGACGTTCTTTGTACCAAAGAACTCCGGCTTCGTCTACGGTGAATCCGGGGCTTTTCCTGCGGCTATCTGTTTCTTGATTCCGTCAATGCTAGCGTTGTCTTTCTGGGCTTCCTTGATCTGACCAACCAAGGTGGGTTGCAGTTCTATGCTGGCTAGGAATCCTTCACTAACGAATTCAAGTCTGAACTGTTCAAACTCTTGGTGCAAACTGGGCTGTTCGGTTGCGAGCATGGAGTTCAACTGGCACGGCAGTCGACTCAAAGCATCCGCTACCACATTGGCCTTGCCGAGGTGGTAGTGAATCTCCATGTCGTAATCCTTGATCAATTCGATCCATCGGCGTTGTCTCATGTTCAACTCTTTTTGGGTGAATATGTATTTGAGGCTTTTGTGGTCGGAGTAGATCTCGCATCGATTACCCATGAGGTAATGACGCCAAACTTTCAGGGCTAAGACTACGGCTGCAAGCTCGAGGTCGTGGGTTGGGTAGTTCTGCTCATGTTGCTTGAGTTGTCTTGAAAGGTAGGATACAACCTTGCCTTCTTGCATAAGCACGCATCCAAGTCCAGTCTTGGAGGCGTCGCAATATACGTCAAAGGGCTTTGCGATATCGGCATGATCAGGATTGGGGCTGTTGTCAGTCTACTCTTGAGCTGTTGAAAGCTCTCTTCGCACTTGTCGGTCCACTCAAACTTTCTGTCCTTTTTCAGCAGTTGGGTCATTGGTCGAGCGATGCTCGAGAAACCTTCTACAAATCTGCGGTAATATCCGGCTAATCCAAGAAAAGCGCGGACCTCGGTTTGTGTGGTTGGGGCTTTCCATTCCATAACAGTTTTGATCTTGGCGGGATCTACGGCAATTCCTCCGCAGACAAGATGTGTCCGAGGAATCCAACTTCTTCCAGCCAAAACTCACACTTGCTAAACTTGGCGTACAACTGGTGCTGTCTAAGGGTTTCTAGGACAATCTCCAAGTGCTGTTCATGTTCCTCTTCGGACTTGGAGTAGACCAGAATGTCGTCGATGAAAACGACGACAAACTTGTCCAAAAAGTTCATGAAGATCTTATTCATGAGATTCATGAAATAAGCGGGGGCATTGGTCAGTCCAAACGACATGACGTTGTACTCATACAACCCATATCTGGTGGTAAAGGCAGTTTTTGGAATGTCGGTGGCTCGATCTTCAGTTGGTGGTATCCAGTTCTAAGATCAATCTTGGAGAAAACTCGGGATCCGGTGAGTTGGTCAAACAAGTCTTCGATCTTGGGTAGGGGGTATTTGTTTTTGATGGTGACATCGTTAAGCTTACGATAGTCCGTGCATAAACGATTTGCACCATCCTTCTTGTCGACAAACAAGACGGGGGATCTCCAGGGGGATGCACTTGGTCTAATCAAACCTTTGGCTAACATGTCATCTATTTGCTTCTTCAGCTCCACAAGCTCGGCTGCGTTCATGCTGTAGGCTCTCTGGGCGATGGGTCCAGTTCCGGGATTAACTCGATGATAAACTCGATATCCCGGTCCGGGGCATACCGGGTAGATCATCCGGAAACACATCAGGGTAGCGACAAACGACCCTGATTTGATCCAGAGTTGGCTTGGATACACTTTGGTTGCAGGTAAATTTTCTGGGTAGTTTTTCAGAGACGTGCTCCACTACGATACCGGTGCTGCTAGTCATGGTTATGGCTTTCTTGGCGCAGTCTATCAATCCATTGTGCTTGGACATCCAGTCCATTCCTAGGACAACTTCCAAACCTTTGGTTCCAAGTATGATTAGATTTGCAAAGAAATCTACATCATGGATTTTGATAGGCACATTTTTGAAAAATTTTCTGGCTTTGGTGGTTGATCCAGGGATTTGAACTATCATAACATGCTTCAAACTGAGGGGTTGAATTTTACTTGTTGATGCAAAATCTTCGGTGACAAAGGAATGAGATGCTCCGGAATCAAACAACACTCTAGCAGGGGTGTGGTTGACAGAAAACATACCCAGACAACATCTGGTGCTTCCTGGGCTTCTTCGGCGTTCATGTGGTAGAGGCGGCCGTTGCGGTTGTTGGGGTTGTTGGGGACGAACTTCTTGCCGGTGGAGACACGGCGTTGCTGCTGAGCAGCGGTGTTGCCGGCGAGCTTGGCAAGACGCTTGGGACACTCGTTGGAGTAGTGCCCCACTACACCACACTCGTAACAAGTGATAGTGCTCTTGTCCTGCTTGTTCGCAACGGGAATGGCATTGCTCCCGGTTCTGGGGTTGGTGTTGGTGTTGGTGTGGTTGGTGTTAGGGGCTCGGGGTGGAGCGCGGTTGTAGTTGTTGTTGTTGTTGTAGTTGTTGTAGCCTCCTGGCTTGGAGTTTCCTCCACTCCGGTTCTGATAACCGGGGCGAGAGTTCTGCATCGGGGTTTGTTGTTTCTCGGAGTGAATCCTCCGCTTGAGCTAGGGCGAAACTTTTGGGGGTGGCTTGATCCACTCTGATTTGCCATGCGCGCTTGCGGTTCTCATTGGCTTGGTTTAACTTGCCCTCCATCTGGATGGCGGAGTCAACAAGGGCTTCGAGGTCGGCGAAGGGGATGTTGACGAGGACAGTCTGCATCTCATCATGCAGTCCGTTCAGGAATCTCTCCTTCCTCTTCTCAACGGTGTCAGTCTCATCAGGTGCATACCTTGACAAAGTGAGAAACTTGTCGCGGTACTCAACCACCGTCATGCGACCTTGTTTTAGTTCACGGAATTCATCCCTCATCTTCTTGATAAGACCCGGGGGTACATGGTACTTGCTGAACTTGAGTTTGAAATCCTCCCAAGTCATGAATTGACCTCCGTTCATGGCACGGGTACTTGTCCACCAAGCGCGAGCTGGTCCAGCGAGATAGTGAGTGGCGAACAACACCTTCTCGTTGGCTTCCACTCCAGCTACTTCCAGATTGTTCTCCATAGTCTGGAGCCAATCATCGGCGTCGAGGGGCTCCTCGGTCTTGCTAAACACCGGAGGGTTGGTGTTTTGGAAGTTCTTGAGCTTGGATCCGGGGTGGTCATGATTTCCATGGCCTTGGTTGGCGATGTTCTGCAAGGCGATGAGGTTGGCTTCGCGCTCGGCTCTCTCGGTTTCCCGGTCTGCAAGCAGGGTTTGCAGAAGTTGCATCATCGCGTCGTTCGTGCGATTTGGAGGGGCCATCTGAAGATATAGAAGATCATGAGATAAGAGGGAACATTCTATGGTTCATTTTGGTTAAGTTTGAAAAACATTTGAAAACTTGTAATCTTTTCATGACAAACATAACATTCATTCATTCATGCAACACATAGTACAAACTACACACATACTCCAATGGTTTTAAGAACCATTCTCATGCTACGATACAAAGGACGGGATACAACTCACACCTACTATAAGTGAAACTAGTGCAACTACTCCTCATCATCGATATCGATCGGGACGTAGTCATCGGGTCCTGCCTCCAGGAACTCGTAGTCCTCCTCCTCGGTGTTCTCGTCCTCCTCAAAGTCGTCGTCATCGCTCAGAAAGGCGTCTCCTCCCTGACTATCGATGCCTCCATCGTCATCCTCCATGTGACGAATCTGATCCTCCTGGGCCTTGACAGTGGCCTCAAGTGACGCGATCCGGCCGCGAAGGCGGCGAATCGTAGCGTCCTTCTTGGCACGCTGCTGGCGAAGGCTTCTGTGGTCGTTGTTGAGTAGCTTGATCGCCTCACCCTGCTCGATGATGTGAGCATGGGTCTGGTTCGCGTAAGCGCGAGAGGCGTCGAGGTCCCTCTGAGTCTGGTAGAGCATGAAGTCTAAGTGATCCACATGGTGCCTCAACTGGGGGTGCAGTGGCACATCCATGGGTCTTCCGTCAGAGTTGCGCCTCGCGAGATGCGCAAAGCGTTCCTCACGAAGTGCTTCCGTATTCTGTCCGCACAGACGAGCAAGTGCTTCCTGAAGAGCACGTGCAAGCCCGTCAAGCCAGTTGCTCTCCCTGAAAGAGAAAAGGATCCTCTCCGAGGTGGGAGGCTCCAGCTTGCCCCTCAAGTCGGCAGTGATAATCCACTGCAGTTCCCCTCCCGGCTGGTCGTCCACCTGAATCCCGTGAAACTCGGGGTGTGGGCGGCCAAGGTGATCCGACAGGGAGTCGAGGTCATGCTCGAAGATCAAGCTTCCTCCGTTCCCAAGCTGATAAAACTTGGTGTTGAGGGGTTCATTCGGCTCCATCTGAAAGAGAGTTGGATGAGTAAGTTAGAGAGTGCAAAGTGTGGCAAAGTTTTAAGTTGATTCAAATAAGATAGAACATGATTCATCAAATTTTGGCAAAGTCTCAAAGACAAGAGTGTAGTAAATTTTCACAAATAATTTCTTTCATTTGATTTCAAAGTTAAATTTTTCAGAACGCCCATTCTAACTAAGGTCTTCTAAGGTCAAACAATGGCTCTGATACCAACTTGTCAACACCCGGATTTTTAAGTCCGAATGCCTATTATGTCATACATCGCAATCCCAGGAATATTGTTGTTGCGAGGCATAATAGTTAAGTATCACAGTCATCATTCATTACAAACCATAAGTCTTTACAAATTGGAATCACATGATCCATATTACACGAATAGTTGATCTATCGATCAACGAACAAACACAAGGTCATAGTTCAACATAGCGGAAGCGTAAGATACAAGGACTCTCTAGTCCACAGGCCAACGCTTGACGTCGGAAGGCGCTTAGTTGTCGTAGGCGTCCTGCTGGTCATCTCCTTGTTCATCTTCATATTCTGGCCATTTGAATAGCCAGGGACAAAGCCGTGAGTACGTTGAGTACTCGCAAACTAATACTAATGTAAGTGCTAGACAATCTAGTAGGGTTTGCTAAGTTCTAGTTTATTTGCATAAAGCTAGTTTTAGTTCACAAAGTTTTGAGAAAAGCTTACTCAAGTGCTAACTAACTCAAGTAGGAACATTAGTGTCATTCCCACCATTCATGTGGTGATTTCCATTCAATCCACCACAAGTCATTTCACCATCATCCTTTTCAACATCATTTTCAAAGATATGACATCGGAAACTGTATGGCCTTTCCAACCGTCCGTAACCGTGGACGCGGCTATTCGAATAGGTTTACACTCTGCAGAGGTTGCACACTTGTGCCACAACATTTGATTTCATCCGTCGGGATTTCCCCGAATAATCGTAACACAGTACGCGGATCATCAACCATAACCTTTCACTTACGAATCCTAGTATGAGCACCTCTCCCCATGAGCTTGGCCTCCCGGTGAAGACCGGTCAGCCTGGGAACTGCACAGGGCTTGGGCCGGACATTCACCTCATTTCGCATCATATCGTATCGTTTCTTTTGTGGTAGAGGCAGCTTTCGGCATAACCCCGATGACGCTTGTTCAGAGGGAACCCATACTAAGACGCATAAACTTCCAGTTAAGCCCTACCCATAATCAGGTATTGTGGGGGTACTCAATAATTGGAAAGGTATCGCATTCAAACCAACATCATGTTTTATCAAAAATCACCATCTTCTCTTGGTCATATTCACCTTCAAAAAAATCATTCAATGGAATGCATCTTCATTCCAAGGTTTCAAAAATCCTTCAACATCACAAGGTTCCCATCTAGAGTAGTCAAGTTTAGTTCATTAGCACTAGCTCTAATTCATGAGGGGTGCTACCTTGCTTTGCTTGGAAGAGACTAACTCACTACTCTAATAACCAACTTGTTATTTGACCAAAGTTAACTATAAAAGTAACTCATTTAGAAAACAAGTAAAAACTTGTAAAGTAAAAACTTGGGATGGGTTCTCATAAGAAAAGATAAGAAACATGGTGCCTTGCCCCAAGGGGCTTGGCACTTTGCAAGAATATTAGCTGGCAGTAACTTGCAAGAGTATAGCTTGCCTTGGTAGTTCTCAAACTGTTCCTCCTCCTCCTCCTGGTAGCAACCTTCTTCTTCGGCGTACTCTCCGGTGCTACCGTCTAAATTTGAATACGAGTATAATTACTCACTAATTCAATGGCTATTCCATGCATCACAAAAGAACACACAAACTACTCTATGCACACCAAATAAATAAACTAGGGTGCATGGGTTGTGGGATTTAAATAGACTTTGTATTCCATATGTAAATGATAGTTTCCATAGGGTTCTTGAGAAATAATTTCCTCTCATTGAAATCTTCTTAAGATTTAATTTCTCCAACAATCATATATGAACTCATATTGATCTAAGTCAAATGTTCATCATCATCATGTGGGAAAATGATTTAAATGAGATGGATCACCTCATACCATTTAAATAACCCTATATTTGATTTAAATCTCAAGTAATTCATATAAGAGAGCTTGGGACCAGGGGTCCAAATATCCCATGAATTCATGTGAGACAAGTTTAAATGAAGTGTAAGACTTCACACAATTTAACTTTAATAGTTTTGGATAATATCAACTAGTTAAACTAGTCAAAATATCCATTCATTAAACCATGGCATGATCATGCAAAGTGACCACCCCATTTTATTGCATAAACAATTAGTGTAAGTCAAAAGTGAGCTATTAGAGTTGGAATTAACCTTATATCTATTTTGGTTGATTTTTAAGAATTATTTGAATAGGGAAAAGTCCCTGTCTTGTTATTTTTGTCACATTAATTCTACAAAGAATTTGACCAAGAGGCCAGTGGCATGCTGTAGAGAATTTCAGTGGCTTTCCAACAATATCAAATTCACTAAATTTGGTTTAGCCAATTTGAAACTATTTAATTTCAAAGTTTGGGCAGTATTGAAAGTGGATGGAAATGATTTAAACGAATTTTGAATTAAAGGGCCGGCGGGAAAACGAAGCTGGGCCGATTTGAATTAAAACGGCCCACTCCAGCCCACCACGGTCCACAGACGCGGCGTGCTGACAGCGTGGGTCCACGCGTCAGTGGCTGTTACAACCCGAACCGGTACGGTTTAAGGTGGGCGTTGGATTAGAAGCAAATCGGACGGTCGAGGTTCATCGTCTTCTCCGACGAGAACCCGACGTGCTGGCGGCGGACCTAGGGGGTCGGAGCGCTCACCGTGGCTCCAGCTAGGGTGGGCAGTGTGCTCGGGACGATGTCGACGACGGCGAAGCTCTGGTACGGCGGCTCGTCTGGGGCGGCTCCAATCGGCGAGCTTCGGCGGCGACCACGGGCAGTGAGGCTTCAATTGGGCGGCGTCAGTGGGCAATGTCGAGGGTGGAGTGGCTCTGGTGATCGAGTGAGGAGAGGGGAAGGCGATGGTGTGCTTGGATTGACGCACGGAGCTCTCCTTTTATAGGCGAGCGAGCGACCGTGAGGGCTGCGGCGAGGTCGACCTGCTCGCGGCGATTCCGGCGAACGGTCGAGCTAGGCGAGGTGGGCAGTGTTCTGCGGCTCCGGCGATGCTATTGGCGGCGACGGGTCGGGCGGCTGCTAGGTTGGTCGCATTGCTTCCATGTCCGTCGCGTCCGCGGCGGACCAGGGTTGGCTTCTCCGGCGACGGCGAGTACGGGTCGTGGTCGAGGGCATGTCCAACGGCGTCGCGGTGTCACGCAGATGCTCAACGTGCTCGCAGGGGGTCCAGGGGGTGCGCAGGGTGGCGGCGCGGCGCGTGGCCAGTGTGCTCCCGTGCACGTGCTGGCGCGACGCGAGCGGCGTCCAGGGCAGATCTTGGCGCGCGTCGTCCGGGCGTTGTCGACGTCTTCGTCGACCAGGGCGGTGCTAGGCGAGGCTAGGCGGTGCGGTGGCGTGCTGTGGCGCAGGGGCCAGGGCAGAGAGTGAAGGGGAGAGAGGGGAGGCTCGGCATGGTGGTGCCATGGCCGGCATGGCCATGCCATGCAAGCTATCTCCTCCTCCTTAGCTCCACTATGTTTCATTTATGGTTAGAGGGAACCAGGGGACCATTTGGGGCAGGTTAGGGTAGGTTTGTTTGAGTAGATCACTATTTGCTATAGTGTGTGAATAGTGTTCAATTTTGGAAAATACAAAATTGTCCAAATTGGAAATAATTCAAAAGGTGAAAGTTTTTGAAATGTGAGTGTTGGTATTAGTTGTAAAAGACCAGAGGTGATTTAAGGTGGTGGTGGAAAAATTAGAATTCAAAAATTGGCCAAAATGGCTAAGTGGAGATTGTTGAACTTGTTAAAAAGTTGCAACTTTGGATGAGCATAGCTAGTGATCAAAGATGAATTTGGCAGGGTGGTCTTCATCAAAGTTGTTCACCTTGATGTTGACTTTGAAATGGTGCAAAGAGTTAGCAAAGATTGGTTTGGGAAAATTGAATTGCAGGGGCTCAAAGTGGTGATCAGACTAAATTTGGCAGATTTGGCCATTATCTCATGTGAGTGGGAAATGTGTTTGAAATTCATTTGAATTGTGAACACTTGATTCCAAAAGTTGTAATAAGTGTTTAGTAACATTATTCAACTAATGGTGAAGACCAAATAGGTCTAGGGTCAAAATTTATAAAAATGCCATAGGGCATATGTGAGGGTTTTTAGGGTTTTTCAATTATGGGAATTTCTTCCACTTTGATTTATTTGGTTGGTGATCTTCATATGATCACTCTAGGGTTTTAGAGCATATGAAATACAAGTACTAACAATCATCATGGCATATCACTCAAATGCACAAGTCCTATGCATGGTACTATATGCAAAAGAAAAGTTTTTGTTGGTTTGAAATTTTGCTTTCTGGAATTCTCTAACTTTCTTTTTATTGAAATTTGGGGTGTTACAGGCGACCTGCCTCTTTCATGGTCTCCCGCTTGCGCGAGATCTGGGCGACACACTCGAAGATGGCGGCGTTGGTCAGCTCGGATCCGCCGGCCATGTCGGCGTGCGGCCGTTGCGCCCCGACATGCAGCAGATGGAGGTGAGCCGAAGTGGCGTTGCGGCGAGTGCGCCGGAGACAACTGCTCTGGGAGGTGTGGAGGAAAGGGCGGCGGAGGCGAGCGCGGCGGAGGTCTAGAGACGAGTGTGGCGTATGGTGTTATAAATAGGAGGATATGCATCTCCGCTTGGGGACTCGACGCATCTATTAAGACGGCGAACGCCTCCGACGGTATCCAAGACGTCTCATTAAAGCTGGAGTGGCGGACGACATAATGAAATTGCTTTGTGGCCGCCAGACAGGACCCTCGGACAAAATCCGACATGGCACACATATCTTTATATTCATGTGTAATATCCATATCTAGCCGTTAAGTTACGGGTAAAACATGGAATGGCCATGTATTCATAGGTATACTCATAGTTTATCCATTTATATGCATACTTTATCCATTTTTCCTTTTAAGTTGTCAACAATTGTCAATTTATTGTGTGACCGTCTACTCTTGTTGACTTATGAGTTATGACTTATGAGTATAAGATTGTGATTTCTAAATTCTGATAATTATCATATACTATTATTGAGTTGAGATAAATTATTATTTTTTAATTTCAAATGTTCTATCGATGAATGTAAAATTGTGACAAACCTATGTACTATTTGATCTACTTGTTGTGTAGCCAATGGGTATGGGAATCCGTCCGGTATGAGTATGGGTAAAATTACATACCCATGGGTACGATTATGGTATCATTTTATACCCACTAACTATACAGATATAAATGTGGTATTTCTCTACCCTACATATACCATGCCCATTGCTATTATTAAATGTGCATCATCTCGCGCGATGATGACTGTCGTGAACCAAAAGGGCGTGTGGGTCGCATATTTTGCAAACTGACACTATCTCCGTCTATGTGAATAAACACACATATTTAAGACGAACCTTGACCGAAAAATTTAAGCACCTCAATTGGATAATAGATAATTGGGTATTGGATAACACCTTTTAATAATACCCATCCTATATCAAATATGTCTGATATACATTGACTAATTGTTTGTCAAAGAAAAATCTTGAAAAGCGTGTGATTCTTGTTCATCAGAATGGATGGAATATAATTATGTGATGTACAATGGCCAAAACTCTTGAAATACGCGTGCGCTTTGTTCATAAAAACGGAAGAAAGAAAAATCGCAAATCTACTATGCATCATAGGGGCCAGATGCTCGAGTTGCCAAAAACACACTTCAAAATGTTGGTCGGGAATATATGCTTGGCATTCTGACTTTAAGAGCAGGATGAAACGATCTCATCTCATGCTTTCTCAAATAGGAATTCTTTCTTCACTTTTCTTGCTTTCCGAAAAAGGTATTTGCACCAGCTGTAAAGTTAGCTGAGAATATGGAAGAGACCTGTCAACCAACGGTCAGGCACGGTACAGATATTTGACGCAACTTTTACCATTTGGTCTGGACCCACGGTGAGGTGGCGATTTGCACAAAAATAACCCAAAAAAGAAAGAAAAGCACAGACTGACCCTTCGGCGAAACTATTTCACTCATCTAACCTTTTTATGTGGCGCCTCTCTCATGGGCGCCACACATGCCCATGTGGCGCCCGTGCTGCCGGCGCCACAAACCCATCCGACGTGGCCCGTCGACGCTGAGCTGGAGAGCCGATCCGACGTGGCAGCATGTGTGGCGCCGCTCACATCGGCGCCACACTTTGAAAGTGTGGCGCCCGTGGCAAGGGCGCCACACATCCACCTAAGTTTGGCCGCGCGTGCCCGCCCAGCCCGAGTTCTTTCTCCTCCCTCTGTTCTTCTTCTCTCACTCCTGGCTGCCGGTTCTCTCTCTCCCCCCTTCCCCCACACCAAATCAACCACCAAAGCACCAGATCTGTCCGTGGAGATCGTTCCCCATCCATTTCTCAAGGTAATCCCCTTCGAATCTTCTCCATTCATCCACTAATTTCATAGATCTTGCTAGATTTGGACATCAACCCGGACATGGCCAGGGGCCGGGGAAGGGGCCGCCGTGGTGGAGCAGCAACGGCCCCACGCTCACCGTCACCTGCACCCTCCTCGTCTTCGCATGACGAACGCTGCTTCGAGTTCCTCCTCCGCATCGACGACGACCCACTCGACATCAAGCGGCTACCGGACAAGTTCGCCGAGTTTGTCGATGGCGTCGAGCCGGCGCAGTTGCAGCTACGGGAGGCTAGCTGCAACTGCCGCTGGCCCGTGGAGGTCCTGTTCGACGGGCAGGGCAAGATGTGCACACGGGGTGGGACAAGTTCGCCCGTGACCTCGCGCTCGAGCCCAGCTGCCAGCTCACCTTCCTCTACGAGGGGGACGACGAGATGATCGTCAAGGTGTTCGACGACACAGCCTGCCGCGTGCACTACCACACCGGCGAATCCGGCTCGGACACCGATAGTTAGAACTTAGAGTGTTGTGAACTCTATCTTCGTTGCTACGTGTTGTTTGAATTCTATCTTAAATTGTATGAAACTGTGTGCTACGATGTTAGGTATGATGATGTTATGTCTATGATGTGTGTACGAAATTGTTGTTGATATGAGAGAAAACCGGGCGCCTTTGCTCAGTGAAGAAGAACAGAGGGAGGAGAAAGAACTCGGGTCGGGCTGGGCGGGCGCGCGCAGCCAAACTTAAGTGGATGTGTGGCGCCCTTGCCACGGGCGCCACACTTTGAAAGTGTGGCGCCGATGTGAGCGGCGCCACACATGCTGCCACGTCGGATCGGCTCTCCAACTCAGCGTCGACGGGCCACATCGGATGGGTTTGTGGCGCCGGCAGCACGGGCGCCACATGGGCATGTGTGGCGCCCATGAGAGGAGCGCCACACAAAAGGGTTAGATGAGTGAAATAGTTTCGCCGGAGGATCAGTCTGTGTTTTTCTTTCACTTTTGGGTTATTTCTGTGCAAATCGCCCGGTGAGGTAAATGTAAATCCTGCACGACGGGCAGTCACACATTTGCATGACTGAACACCCGACAAAGAAAGCCTGAACACTCTGCAAAATCCTTCGCCGTTGTTTACACCCGGCAAACATTGCAGGGGTACAAATTCCCTCAGCAACCAGCCAACCAATGTTTGTAGAGTTCTTTTTGCCTGGAACTCGACAAACCCTTTTGTCGTGTGCTTTCACTTGGCAAACATTGGACGACACAATTTTCGTCAGCGAGCACGATTTGGCAAGTGTTTTTTTGTTCGGAATTGGACAAACCCGTTGCCGGGTGTCCCCCCTCTCCTGAAAAAACGGGCAAACCTGTTGCCGGGTGTTCGACCCCCCCTCCCCCCTCCCTCCCCTCCCCCTCCCTCGAAAAAATGGGCACTTGACGGCCAACCCAAATTGACGAACGGGACATGAGTGACTTTCTATCTTCCACGGCAATCACAAACACATACACGGGTGTGTGTGTGTGGGGTGGGGTGGGGGAAGGGGGGGTGGAGGGGTGAATTCTTTATCCGAAAGATGGCTATACATCGGGGCACGATAGCGATGATGTGAAAATAAGACAGGAAGGAGTTGTTTGCTGAGTGAATTGCCACAAACATTTGGCAACGGATCCTTCGCCATGTGCATACAGCATAGCACATGGCACATATTAGGGCGGGAAACGAAGGCGCGGGAGATGTGAAACTCCACCATGCGCGGAAAGGAATGGGTGCAACATGGCACAAATCTTTGTCGTGTCGCCGATAGGGAACATTCGACAAAGACCTAGACCAGCCATCGTAATGGCTTCGTTGGCCAGACGTATATATACACACCCAAAAACGTAGGCTCACGACCTCCTGCAGTGTTCGGTTCACTTTGAAGATGCATGCCTAACAATGAATCGCGCGTGCATCCTCTCTTGGTGCGCTCTGTGTCTCTGCATTCTAGAGGCACCGTTAGCTATGAGCCAAATTAAAGGCCACGACCCTGGCCTTCCCTCCTTTTGATTTATGCCCTGTTTGGTTGCACAGAATTGACCTCCGTATTGAATTGGCAATGGAAAAACAAATCAACCAATTCAATGGAATACAACAAAAAGTGTTTGGATGCGCATGGTATTCAGCTATAGATTTTTGGTTTCAATGGAATAGAAAATCCTGTTTGGATGTCACATGTGTGGAAATAAATTAGAAAATGAAAAAAGGCAGATCATGCCCTAGTCACCAGCGGCGGTTGCAGAGCTGCTGCGTGCCGGCCCTCCTATCGGCGGCGCGGGATCCCTCCAGGCGGCGGCGGGTGGCCCAGAGGTCGGAGGCAGGGAGGGAGGCGACGGGGAGGGAGGGCCGGGTAGGGCAGTGATACGCGTACAGCACGCGTCCGTTGGGAACCCCAAGAGGAAGGTGTGATGCGTACAACGGCAAGTTTTCCCTCAGTAAGAAACCAAGGTTTATCGAACCAGTAGGAGCCAAGAAGCACGTTGAAGGTTGATGGCGGCGAGATGTAGTGCGGCGCAACACCATGGATTCCGGCGCCAACGTGGAACCTGCACAACACAACCAAAGTACTTTGCCCCAACGAAGCAGTGAGGTTGTCAATCTCACCGGCTTGCTGTAACAAAGGATTAGATGTATAGTGTGGATGATGATTGTTTGCAGAGAACAGTAGAACAAGTATTGCAGTAGATTGTATTCGATGTAAAAGAATGGACCGGGGTCCACAGTTCACTAGAGGTGTCTCTCCCATAAGATAAACAACATGTTGGATGAACAAATTACAGTTGGGCAATTGACAAATAAAGAGGGCATGACAATGCACATACATGGTATGATGAATATTGTGAGATTTAATTGGGCATTACGACAAAGTACATAGACCGCTATCCAGCATGCATCTATGCCTAAAAAGTCCACCTTCAGTTATCATCCGAACCCCTTCCGTATTAAGTTGAAAATAACAGACAATTGCATTAAGTATGGTGCGTAATGTAATCAATAACTACATCCTCGGACATAGCATCAATGTTTTATCCCTAGTGGCAACAGCACATCCACAACCTTAGAACTTTCGTCACTGTCCCAGATTTAATGGAGGCATGAACCCACTATCGAGCATAAATACTCCCTCTTGGAGTTAAGAGTAAAAACTTGGCCAGAGCCTCTACTAATAACGGAGAGCATGCAAGATCATAAACAACACATAGGTAATAGATTGATAATCAACATAGCATAGTATTCTCTATCCATCGGATCCCAACAAACACAACTTATAGCATTACAGATAGATGATCTCGATCATGTTAGGCAGCTCACAAGATCCGACAATGAAGCATAATTAGGAGAAGACAACCATCTAGCTACTGCTATGGACCCATAGTCCAGGGGTGAACTACTCACTCATCACTCCGGAGGCGACCATGGCGGTGAAGAGTCCTCCGGGAGATGATTCCTCTCTCCGGCAGGGTGCCGGAGGCGATCTGAATCCCGAGATGGGATTGGCGGCGGCGGCGTCTCGGAAGGTTTTCCGTATCGTGGCTCTCGGGGGGTTTCGCGACGAAGGCTTTAAGTAGGCGGAGGAGATAGGTCAGGGGGTCTGACAGGGGGCCCACACACTAGGCCGGCGCGGCCAAGGGCTGGGCCGCGCCGCCCTACTGTGTCGCCAGCTCGTGGCCCCACTTCGTATCATCTTCGGTCTTCTGGAAGCTTCGTGGAAAAATAGGCCCTGGGCGTTGATTTCGTCCAATTCCGAGAAAATTTCCTTACTAGGATTTCTGAAACAAAAAACAGCAGAAAACAACAACTGGCTCTTCGGCATCTCGTTAATAGGTTAGTGCCGGAAATAGCATAAATATGACATAAAGTATGCATAAAACATGTAGATATCATCAATAATGTGGCATGAAACATAAGAAATTATCGATACGTCGGAGACGTATCAGCATCCCCAAGCTTAGTTTCTGCTCGTCCCGAGCAGGTAAACGATAACAAAGATTATTTCTGGAGTGACATGCCATCATAACCTTGATCATACTATTGTAAGCATATGTAATGAATGCAGCGATCAAAATAATGGTAATGCAATGAGTAAACAATTGAATCATAAAGCAAAGACTTTTCATGAATAGTACTTTCAAGACAAGCATCAATAAGTCTTGCATAAGAGTTAACTCATAAAGCAATAATTCAAAGTAAAGGTATTGAAGCAACACAAAAGAAGATTAAGTTTCAGCGGTTGCTTTCAACTTGTAACATGTATATCTCATGGATAGTTGTCAATGTAAAGTAATATAACAAGTGCAATATGCAAGTATGTAGGAATCAATGCACAGTTCACACAAGCGTTTGCTTCTTGAGGTGGAGAGAGATAGGTGAACTGACTCAACATAAAAGTAAAAGAAAGGCCCTTCGCAGAGGGAAGCATTGATTGCTATATTTGTGCTAGAGCTTTGGTTTTGAAAACAAGAAACAATTTTGTCAACGGTAGTAATAAAGCATATGTGTTATGTAAATTATATCCTACAAGTTGCAAGCCTCATGCATAGTATACTAATAGTGCCCGCACCTTATCCTAATTAGCTCGGATTACCTGGATTATCATCGCAATACATATGTTTTAACCAAGTGTCACAAAGGGGTACCTCTATGCCGCTACAAAGGTCTAAGGAGAAAGCTCGTATTGGATTTCTCGCTATTGATTATTCTCAACTTAGACATCCATACCGGGACAACATAGACAACAGATAATGGACTCCTCTTTTATGCATAAGCATTCAACAATTATTAATTTTCTCATATGAGATTGAGGATATTTGTCCAAAACTGAAACTTCCACCATGGATCATGGCTTTAGTTAGCGGCCCAATGTTCTTCTCTAACATTATGCATGCTCTAACCATTTTAGCGGTAAATCTCCCTTACTTCAGACAAGACGGACATGCATAGCAACTCACATGATATTCAACAAAGAGTAGTTGATGGCGTCCCCAGGAACATGGTTATCGCACAACAAGCAACTTAATAAGAGATAAAGTACATAAGTACATATTCATTACCACAATAGTTTTTAGGCTATTTGTCCCATGAGCTATATATTGCAAAGGTAGAGGATAGAAATTTAAAGGTAGCACTCAAGCAATTTACTTTGGAATGGCGGAGAAATACCATGTAGTAGGTAGGTATGGTGGACACAAATGGCATAGTGGTTGGCTCAAGGATTTTGGATGCATGAGAAGTATTCCCTCTCGATACAAGGCTTTGGCTAGCAAGGCTATTTGAAACAAACACAAGGATGAACCGGTGCAGCAAAACTCACATAAAAGACATATTGTAAACATTATAAGACTCTACCGTCTTCCTTGTTGTTCAACCCAATACTAGAAATTATCTAGACCTTAGAGAGACCAATTATCCAAACCAAATTTCAGCAAGCTCTATGTATTTCTTCATTAATAGGTGCAAAGTATATGATGCAAGAGCTTAAACATGAGCACACCAATTGCCAAGTATCACATTATCCAAGACATTTTACCAATTACTACATGTATCATTTTCCGATTCCAACCATATAACAATTTAACGAAGAAGAAACTTTCGCCATGAATACTATGAGTAAAGCCTAAGGACATATTTGTCCATATGCAACAGCGGAGCGTGTCTCTCTCCCACACAATGAATGCTAGGATCCATTTTATTCAAACAAAACAAAAACAAAAACAAATCGACGCTCCAAGCAAAGTGCATAAGATGTGATGGAATAAAAATATAGTTTCACTAGAGGAATAATGTTGTCGATGAAGAAGGGGATGCCTTGGGCATCCCCAAGCTTAGACGCTTGAGTCTTCTTGATATATGCAGGGGTGAACCACCGGGGCATCCCCAAGCTTAGAGCTTTCACTCTCCTTGATCATATTGTATCTCCCTCTCTTGATCCTTGAAAACTTCCTCCACACCAAACTCAAAACAACTCATTAGAGGGTTAGTGCACAATAAAAATTTACATGTTCAGAGGTGACACAATCATTCTTAACTCTTCTGGACATTGCACAAAGATACGGAAAGTTAATGGAATCGAAAAATCCATCAAGCATAGCAAAATAGGCAATGCGAAATAAAAGGCAGAATCTGTCAAAACAGAACAGTTCGTAAAGACGAATTTTATTGAGGCACCAGACTTGCTCAAATGAAAATGCTCAAATTTAATGAAAGTTGCGTACATATCTGGGGATCACTCAAGTAAATTGGCATAATTTTCTGAGTTACCTACAGAGAATTAGGCCCAGATTCGTGACAGCAAAGAAATCTGTTTCTGCGCAGTAATCCAAATCTAGTATGAACCTTACTATTAACGACTTTACTTGGCACAACAATGCAACAAAACTAAGATAAGGAGAGGTTGCTACAGTAGTAACAGCTTCCAAGACTCAAATATAAAATAAAGGTACTGTAGTAAAAACATGGGTTGTCTCCCATAAGCGCTTTTCTTTAACGTCTTTCAGCTAGGCGCAGAAAGTGTGTATCAAGTATTATCAAGAGATGAAGCATCAACATCATAATTTGTTCTAATAATAGAATCAAAAGGTAACTTCATTCTCTTTCTAGGGAAGTGTTTCATACATTTCTTGAGAGGAAATTGATATTTAATATTACCTTCCTTCATATCAATGATAGCACCAACAGTTCGAAGAAAAGGTCTTCCCAATATAATGGGACAAGATGCATTGCATTCAATATCCAAGACAACAAAATCAACGGGGACAAGGTTATTGTTAACGGTAATGCGAACATTATCAACTCTCCCCAAAGGTTTCTTTGTAGAGTTATCAGCAAGATTAACATCCAAATAACAATTTTTCAATGGTGGCAAGTCAAGCATATTATAGATCTTTCTAGGCATAACGGAAATACTTGCACCAAGATCACATAAAGCATTACAATCAAAGTCATTGACCTTCATCTTAATGATGGGCTCCCAACCATCCTCTAGCTTCCTAGGAATAGAAGTTTCGCGATTTAATTTCTCTTCTCTAGCTTTTATGAGAGCATTTGTAATATGTTTCGTGAAAGCTAAATTTATAGCACTAGCATTAGGACTCTTAGCAAGTTTTTGTAAGAACTTTATAACTTCAGAGATGTGGCAATCATCAAAATCCAAACCATTATAATCTAAAGCAATGGGATCATTGTCCCCAATGTTGGAAAAAATTTCAGCAGTTTTATCACAGGCAGTTTCAGCAGTTTAGCAGTTTCAGGCAGTTTTTCACGCTTTGCATTAGAAGTGGAAACATTGCCAACACCAATTATTTTACCATTAATAGTAGGAGGTGCAGCAACATGTGGAGCATTAGCATTACTAGTGGTGGTAATAGTCCAAACTTTAGCTATATTATCTTCTTTTTCATTTTCTTCTTTCTCCCACCTAGCACGCAATTCGGCCATCAATATTATATTCTCATTAATTCTAACTTGGATGGCATTTGCTGTAGTAACAATATTATTATTATGATTTACATTAGGCATAACTTTCGATTTCAAAAGATCAACATCAGCAGCAAGACTATCGACTTTAGAAGCAAGTATATCAATTTTCCCAAGCTTTTCTTCAACAGATTTGTTAAAAGCGGTTTGTGTACTAATAAATTCTTTAAGCATAGCTTCAAGTCCGGGGGTGTATTCCTATTATTGTTGTAAGAATTCCCATAAGAATTACCATAGCCGTTGCCATTATTATAAGGATATGGCCTATAGTTGTTACTAGAATTGTTCCGGTAAGCATTGTTGTTGAAATTGTTATTTTTAATGAAGTTTACATCAACATGTTCTTCTTGATCAACCAATGAAGCTAACGGAACATTATTAGGATCAACATTAGTCCTATCATTCACAAGCATAGACATAATAACATCAATCTTATCACTCAAGGAAGAGGTTTCTTCGACAGAATTTACCTTCTTACCTTGTGGAGCTCTTTCCGTGTGCCATTCAGAGTAATTAATCATCATATTATCAAGAAGCTTTGTTGCTTCGCCAAGAGTGATGGACATAAAGGTACCTCCAGCAGCTGAATCCAATAGGTTCCGCGAAGAAAAATTCAGTCCTGCATAAAAGGTTTGGATGATCATCCAAGTAGTCGTCCATGGGTTGGGCAATTTTTAACCAAAGATTTCATTCTTTCCCATGCTTGTGCAACATGCTCATTATCCAATTGTTTAAAATTCATTATGCTACTCCTTAAAGATATAATTTTAGCAGGGGGATAATGTCTACCAATAAAAGCATTCTTGCATTTAGTCCATGAATCAATACTATTCTTAGGCAGAGATAGCAACCAATCTTTAGCTCTTCCTCTTAATGAGAAAGGAAAAAAAATTAATTTTATTATGTCACCATCTACACCCTTATACTTTTGCATTTCACAAAGTTCAACAAATTATTAAGATGGGCAGCAGCATCATCAGAACTAACACCAGAAAATTGCTCTCTCATAACAAGATTTAGTAAAGCAGGTTTAATTTCAAAAAATTCTGCTGTGGTAGCAGGTGGAGCAATAGGTGTGCATAAGAAATCATTATTATTTGTGAATGTGAAGTCACACAACTTAGTATTTTCAGGAGTACCCATTTTAGCAAGAGTAAATAAAGCAAACTAGATAAAGTAAATACAAGTAACTAATTTTTTTGTGTTTTTAATATGGAGAATGCAAACAAGATAGTAAATAAAGTAAAGCTAGCAACTAATTTTTTTGTGTTTTGATCTAGTGCAGCAAACAAAGTAGTAAATAAAACAAAGCAAGACAAAAACAAAGTAAAGAGATTGGAATGTGGAGACTCCCCTTGCAGCGTGTCTTGATCTCCCGAGCGCGCGCCGAAAATCTGCTTGATACGCGTACAACACGCGTCCGTTGGGAACCCCAAGAGGAAGGTGTGATGCGTACAGCGGCAAGTTTTCCCTCAGTAAGAAACCAAGGTTTATCGAACCAGAGGAGCCAAGAAGCACGTTGAAGGTTGATGGCGGCGAGATGTAGTGCGGCGCAACACCGGGATTCCGCCAACGTGGAACCACAACACAACCAAAGTACTTTTCCCCAACGAAACAGTGAGGTTGTCAATCTCACCGGCTTGCTGTAACAAAGGATTAGATGTATAGTGTGGATGATGATTGTTTGCAGAGAACAGTAGAACAAGTATTGCATTGTATTCGATGTAAAAGAATGGACCGGGGTCCACAGTCACTAGAGGTGTCACTCCCATAAGATAAATAGCATGTTGGGTGAACAAATTACAGTTGGGCAATTGACAAATAAAGAGGGCATGACAATGCACATACATGATATGATGAATATTGTGAGATTTAATTAGGCATTACGACAAAGTACATAGACCGCTATCCCATGCATCTATGCCTAAAAAGTCCACCTTCAGTTATCATCCGAACCCCTTAGTATTAAGTTGCAAACAACAGACAATTGCATTAAGTATGGTGCGTAATGTAATCAATAACTACATCCTCGGACATAGCATCAATGTTTTATCCCTAGTGGCAACAACACATCCACAACCTTAGAACTTTCTGTCACTGTCCCAGATTTAATGGAGGCATGAACCCACTATCGAGCATAAATACTCCCTCTTGGAGTTAAGAGTAAAAACTTGGCCAGAGCCTCTACTAATAACGGAGAGCATGCAAGATCATAAACAACACATAGGTAATAGATTGATAATCAACATAGCATAGTATTCTCTATCCATCGGATCCCAACAAATACAACTTATAGCATTACAGATAGATGATCTTGATCATGTTAGGCAGCTCACAAGATCCGACAATGAAGCATAATTAGGAGAAGACGACCATCTAGCTACTGCTATGGAACCATAGTCCAGGGTGAACTACTCACTCATCACTCCGGAGGCGACCATGGCGGTGAAGAGTCCTCCGGGAGATGATTCCACTCTCCGGCAGGGTGCGGAGGCGATCTCTGAATCCCCGAGATGGGATTGGCGGCGCGGCGTCTCGGAAGGTTTTCCGTATCGTGGCTCTCGGTACTGGGGGTTTCGCGACGAAGGCTTTAAGTAGGCGGAGGAGATAGATCAGGGGGCCTGACAGGGGGCCCACACACTAGGCCGGCGCGGCAAAGGGCTGGGCCGCGCCGCCCTACTGTGTCGCCAGCTCGTGGCCCCACTTCGTATCATCTTCGGTCTTAAGCTTCGTGGAAAAATAGGCCCTGGGCGTTGATTTCGTTCAATTCCGAGAATATTTCCTTACTAGGATTTCTCCAAAAAAACAAGCTGGCTCTTCGGCATCTCGTTAATAGGTTAGTCCGGAAAATGCATAAATATGACATAAAGTATGCATAAAACATGTAGATATCATCAATAATGTGGCATGGAACATAAGAAATTATCGATACGTCGGAGACGTATCAGGCAGCCCCAGGCGATGCAGCGCCAGAGAGGGCCGGCCAGGGGCGAGGCGGTGCCGGAATCGGGGACAGCGGCGCTGGAGAGGGTCAGCCAGGGCGACGCCGGAGAGGGCCGACCAGGGGCGAGGCGGCGCCGGAATCCGGGCTGGTGGAAGAGAGGGGAGCCGAAGAGGGCCGGCCAGGGGCGAGGTGGCACCGGAATCGGGGACGGCGGCGCTGGAGAGGGCCGGCCAGGGGCGAGGCAGCGTCGGAATCCGGGATGGTGGAGGAGGGGAGCCGGAGAGGGCCGGCCAGGGTGAGGCGGCGCCGAAATCTGGGCCGGTGGAGGAGAGGGGAGCCAGAGAGGGCCGACCTGGGGAGAGGCGATGCTGGAATCGGGGACGGCGGCGCTGGAAAGGGTCGGCCGGGGCGAGCGAGGCGGACCGAAGCATTCTCCAATTCAGAGCAATACGGAGGTCTGACCCACTGAATCGGTACGCATGTAAGTTAGCCACGCGCGGGCTGCCCTCGGAATTGGCCCATCAGTTCCAGAATCCAATACCGAACACAAAGAAACAGCGGAATTCGCCAATTTGGACCTCAATTCCAATTCGGAGCCTAAATTCTGTGCAACCAAATAGGGGTTAGAGTTAACGACTAACATTACAGTTCGTGCTCTCTTCCGAGCTAAGCTAACGATATGATGACCCATAATAAAGCTTCAGATAATAGAGAAGTAGAGTTAATTTTGTTGTTCGCTCGTTCTTTACAATTTAGCTGTGGGTAGTGTCAAACACGTGGCTTGAATTAAGGGGAGAGGATTGTTCCGCTGATCTTGACGTGCGCGCAGGCGTAGAAAAACGTCGAGATTTCCACACTGGTTTACATGCGCGCGTGCATCGCATGGGGTTTGAAGAACTGTTTATCGTCTGACCGGCTTTTGAATCTACGTGCATGCGTTCGTACGCATCGTTCGCGTTCCGTACGGAGGCCCTCTCGAGCGCGACTGCTTGGCCGTTGGTCCTGACTTGAGCTCCACGCTTTGACTTGCTCCGATATGCTGATGCTGCTACTACTACAACAGTGGAGTAATTAGTTTAGTCAGTAGCTCATCAGCCAGCAGAGCAGTGTAGATTGTGTCTTTCTGGTTAGGTTAGGTCAGGCCGATCGAGCTAATTGTGCACCATGGTGAACAGCGTGTAATATTCCCGCCCTGGACGAGACACGGACAAAAGCCGGTGAGTACCAAGCCGCGCGGCGCGGCGGAGAGAAGCTAGCTAGCCGGCGACGTGTGGCGTCGGCTGCACGTGCAACCTCGCCCGCCGTCCTTGTCCATATATGGCTTCATGCTGGTACTTTACACTCTGGCACAGAATCCCTACAGACGGTATCGTCAAGTAAACTACTCCACATTTTACTACTCCACATTTTGCCTGATGATCGATCGGTGATCCGTTTAGATCCGGGGAAATCGGGAGGGAATGATTGTTGGATCGATCGAGTCATGGTTGGTCGCGAGCACAGCGCATCTGTTTCGAGTGATCTGTGCGTCTTGTCCCGTTCCCGCGGCGTCGCAATCAGCGGCACATGCCTCCGGCCGGCTATAACCGATGTGTGGCCGGCGCCCGGCCAGGATAGCGCAGCGGCGCCACGCCTTTCGTCGCAATCGAGCTCTAGATGCTGCCGAGGCGTGCGCACGCACGGGAGGAGGGCGTGTCACCATTCAGGCGGTACGTGACAAGGCAGCGGTCAAGGGAGTCATGCATGCATGTTCTCACACAAGCTGCCTAGAGCCGCGACATCGACTGCTTGCCCGGCGGCAATGTGGATCCATATACGTGTACCTGCTTGCACGCATGGCTGAGCCGGGCGATTAAAGGTCAGTTTGGTTGCTCGCACTATTTTTCTGTGTATAGGAAGACTATTTTTTGAAGCAATAATTTACCGTGCTTAGTATAAAATTATGTTGTGCATCTAGTTTAGTTGCCAACATTTATTTTCAGCTTATTTATGTATTTTATTTGGCTGCTAGCAATTTTGAATTCTGAGTAGATGGATGGAAATTCGGCATATTTGATTGCACTACGGGGAAAAAGTGCATTGCCGTGTGCCGCCGCACAGCAAATATATCTTTGCCGTGCGCAGCAAGTAGCACGCACGATAAAGATAAACCGCACGGCAAAGTCTGAGCACAGCGCACGGCAAAGAATCCCCGCACGGCAAAGACAGCAGTGGCGCACGGCAACGAACATGCGCACAGCAAAGTCCAATGCAACCAAAACGCACGGCAAAGAAATGATGACGGCAAAGATCCTACACGCCGCACGACAAAGAAAAGCTGCACGGCAAAGGCTCCAGACGTTGTCGTGGCCCACCCTTTGCCGTGCGGCCAGACATGTTGCACGGCAAATGTGCCTTTGCCGTGCACTACTTTCTTTGCCGTGCGCCAGCATACATTTTATTTGTTTTTCTTTCTATTTTATTTCATCTAATACTTATAATTATTTTTTAATTAGTTGTACTCTCTGATGACTATTTATTAGTGTTACTTAAGACACTGTGCAATACAAAATTACTCTCCATGTGTTCATCCCCGACATATATGAGGGTTTCAGAGCGATCCGCGCTTCGGAAAATCTGCTAAGTGTTATCGCCCAAATGTGAGGAAGGTCACACCGGGGAGCTACTTTTTTACCATTACACCTTACACCACACTATCACACATATCATAGGTCCACATGCAAGATTTGGTGGGCTTCCGGTGCTCCGACGGTCGTTTTCCCCCTCCTCCCCCAAAAAATAGCAGTATGTGTGCCCCGGCGGGTCTACCACCTAGACGCACGGCAACGTCTTTGCCGTGCAGAACCGGCGATGCGCACGGCAACGAATTCGTTGCCGTCGGATTGTTTGCCGTGCGATCTTTGCCGTGGGATTACGTACGGCAAAGCCTTTGCCGGGCGTTTAGGGTCTTTTACCGCGCGATTTGTCGCACGGCAAAATCGTGTTTTCCCGTAATGTTGCACTGATCTGAACTGGTATTACCTAAATTCAATTTTGCTCCATGCAAGACGTAGACATAGAACTAACCAGTCTCTTGTAGATTCCGTCGAAATTCGTTGGTCCCCTGCGACACTTGGACCAAAGTTAGCCGCTCCAAAAGAGCACTTCATGCCGCTAACCTGGACCGAATCAAATCTCTTCTGAACGTCATATTTAGAGAGGAACTCCTTAAACCAGTGGCGATTGCATAGCTCTTACAACGACTAATATTGTATAAGCTGGATACTGATATTGGAGTGCGGAATTACCTAACTACTTAATTATCCTTGCAAAATCTAATCTTCCAACCGTTCATGAAATAAATATAAGAGCAGGCGAAGCAATTAGATAATTCTAATAACACTGACATCCCAAGGTTGTTGTATGCCCGTGTGACTGTTGTCCCGAGCATACACTTACCGAAATTCCACCAGAAGTTTCGTTGGATGTTTTCTTCTCCTCGATCAGCGAAGCGCGCGTGCTCTGACTGGCTGGCATGGAAATGTGTTCTTTTACAAGTTCGTTTAGAAACTTCGCTGACGTGAACGTGTTTTTGCGTTTGTGTGTTTTGGGGGTTCAGGGTATGGCGGCAGCCGTTGTTGACGAGGAGAAAAGAAAGAAAACCTACGCTCTCGATCGGTCTGCCACCGGAGTTATGGAGAGCGGCTTGCGCACGGGCGGCGAGCATGCGCATGTTAGGCGCGCACATGCAGTCGTGAAGTTTCTGAAAGCCTACGTAATGATGCGCGTGGTCAGGACTGAGGAGGGAAAGCAAGCAAGTGAAGGCGCGTTGTGCTCCGACAATGTTGAATGACAGAGAATAAGGATGTACGTCGGTCTCCCGCCCGTGCTAAATGTGTAAAAAAGACAATTTCCAGTGCCACAGAACAATTATTCATGATACATTTTTGTCTTCTTACCTACATCATTTTTTGCGGGTAAAAGAATATATATTACGCATCCGGGCTTACAAGAAGATCTAAGTCAAGAGCCTGATGAACACATTCAGGTCCTGCACCTAGCCAAACCATAGTTCTAGAATCTGCTCTTGCCAAATTAGCAAGGACTAACCCTATTTTGCCTACGATCTACTTTTACAAAGGAAATAACTCTAGTACCCTGCATTAAAAACTTGATCTTAGATAATCTGCGTTAAATAAGAGCGATCTTGGCCTTTCTCTGCCGTCACTAAACCTGCACAATCAGACTCCTTGATGATTTGCTTATCGGATAATTGTAAGGCCAGCTTCAACCCTTCTTCACACGTTCTCGCTTCAGCCTCAAGAGGATCCAAGCAGTTAACAAGCTTGAGGACATGCCGAAAAAACGATTCCATCATTATCATTGCGTAGAATCATGCCAGCTCCTGCTGAGCCGTTCTCCATCTTAACCGAGCCATCAAAGTTCATTTAACCCAGCATGGAGAGGGCCTTTTCCATCAACTTTCGCTTGGTTTTTTCAGTCTTACAGTATGAGAAGCAAATTGATCCACCACCACGGCCGACTTCCCTTTTATGATATCAGGTCGATATCTTTTTAACATCATGGAACAACTTCACATAAACAGTAAGGAAGCGTTTTGATCCTTCGATCGTGGGGAGGGGTTTAGAATGAGTAACTCCATTACGAGCATACCAGGCTCGTGAGGTCACGAGTATAAAGATTAACTTGTGTTTGCAGGAGCATTCATGCCACTAGAACTTCTTTGAACCAGGAAGCGGGATTAACCTGGACATCTATATCAGATGGGAGATTCCAGGGTGCTTTCATAGTCGTCCATAGACGCTAAGCATGCGAGCAACGAAACAGCGCATGCGCCACATCCTCTTGCTCAAGTCCACATATACTGCAAAGTCCATGCACAAATATACCTCTTATCTTCTTGTTTTCTTCAGTTGCCAACACATTATTTGCTGCTTTTCAGGAAAATACTTTAACTTTTGGTGGTAGAGCGGATTTCCAAATGGCTTTCGAGCACTGATCACTTCCATCTCCTCTATCGCTAGTTGCAACAAACGAACATTGATCAGGACGGTCGTTCAGACCAAGCTTCTAAGCACTACAGACTGGAAATATTCCAGACTTCTCCAGTTGCCACACGAGGATATCCTCTCCAACTCGACGGCCAGGAACAATCTTCAAGATCAGGTTCGCGTCAATGAGGAGGAAAACATTCCGAACCTTTTCCTCATTCCAGTTCAGATCATGGTCTAACAATTTAGAAACATGTCGGATCCGACAATTTCTTTTTGGCGTTAGAACTTTCAAATAAGATTATCTCGGGATCCACCTGTCCTGCCAAACCATGATATTTGCGCCATTTCCTACTCGATAAATTAGGCCTTTCTTCAGTAGGTCCAAACCATAGGAAATAGCTATCCATGTTGACGATGGATTACCTGAAAATACCGTGTCGATCAGGGTACCTCTCGGGTAGTATCTTGCCTTCAGTACTCGCGCACATAAACTGTTAGGGAAAGCAATTAAACACCATTCTTGTCGAGCTAGCATGGCTTGATTGTACAGACGCATTTCACGGAAACCCATGCCGCCTTGATGTTTTGATCTAATGATTTTAGGACAGCTGACTCAATGCTTCTTCCGCTTCCCTTGTTCAGGACCCCACCAATAATTTCAAATTAACCTTGTAAGATCATCACACACCTAATCTGCCATCTTAAAAACCCCCATTACATAAGCTGGGATCGCTTGAGCGATTGCCTTGATAAGAATCTCTTGTGCACTTTGAGCAAGAAGACCATCTCCCCATTCCATCAAAACTTTGCTTAATTTAGATTGCAGATTTTGGAATTTCCCTTTATGCATACGCCCTTCCGAAGTGGGCAGACCAAGGTATTTCTCCTCGAACACCTGTTGAACCACACCAAGCGCAGACCGCACCAATGCCTAAGGAGCTTCAGGGCATGCAGTGCTGAACATAATATAACATTTGGCTGGTTTAATTAATTGACATGTGCCCGCTTCATAAGTATTAAGAACTTGCTTAACTTTATGTATTAAGAACTTGCTTACCTACAACATTAAGTATGGGTTTTTTCTCATCGAACGGCATGCTTGATAAGTAACCACATCCAACAAACATATGTTTTTTCTTCTAATTTTGTTTCAGGACATGTAAAGACATCGTACATCCGTACATGCACATTCTCAAGAAAAAAACATATTTTGAATACTTTAAAATATGTTTTTCATGGTGGGAGCTGCTACTCCCATGAGGAAAATGCCAGGTTCGAGTAAAATCCATTTTACACCAACTGTTTTCTATGGTGAATAACCAAGTTTTTGTTACACTCATATGTTGCATAATGTTTTGGAAACAAATAGTTTGTGTCTTAATGTCTATGAGATCTTCGGCATAACCATTTGGCTAAAAAGGTATGTCAGGGTGCTATAGTGGATTTGTTTGCATTTTGGAACATCCCTTTTGAGGGTCTAACGAGTGGCTTTAATGCCGCCACACTGTGGCTAAACCAACACACCACTCGTTTCCCATCGGTAATGTAGGATTGTATTATGTCTCACAAATTGATACAAAACTGTTTGGGGTACAAGGGATATAAATAGTAGAGCCAACCGACTAAGCCTAAAACCCTAGCTTGCGTTACAAGTCTAGATTAACCGAAACATATAATCTAACACCCCCCGCAGTGTCAACGTGGGGTTCAATCACGTTGAGACTGAAACGAATGTCATGAAACGGCTGTGTCGGCAGTCCCTTGGTAAAGATGTCGGCGAACTGCGCTGTAGTGGGAACATGAAGAACTCGAACTTGGCCCAAAGCAACTTTCTCCCTGACGAAGTGAATGTCTATCTCAATATGCTTTGTCCTCCGATGCTGAACTGGATTGCTGGACATGTAAACCGCTGAAATATTATCACAATAAACAATAGTGGCCTGCTGGATGGGACGATGAAGTTCAGCCAACAACTGCCGTAGCCAAACTGTCTCAGCAACTGCATGTGCAACAGCTCGATACTCAGCTTCTGCAGACGAGCGTGAAACCGTAACCTGTCGCTTAGAAGACCATGAAAGCAAATTGTTACCCATAAAAACACAGTATCCGGACGTGGACCGACGAGTGTCGGGGCATCCAGCCCAGTCCGCATCAGAGTATGCTGTCAAACTGGTAGGTGATGTGGTGTTTATGTGAAGGCCATAATCTAATGTTCCTTTTAGATATCTAAGAGTGTGTTTCATGTGATTGTAGTGAGGAACTCGTGGATCATGCATATATAGGCAGACTTGTTGGACAGAATAAGATATTTCTGGGCGTGTGAGAGTAAGGTATTGTAGTGCACCCGCAATACTACGGTAGAGAGTTGGGTCTGAGAATGGTTCGCCATCAGCAGAGAGTTTGGCGCTAGTGTCAACAGGTGTACGAGCAGGCTGACAGTCAATCATGCCTGCGCGGTTGAGAAGATCTAGAATGTACTGACGTTGGGAAAGAAAAAGACCATTAGAGTCACGTGTAACAGTGATGCCAAGAAAATGATGAAGCACACCAAGGTCAGTCATAGAGAATTCAGAGTTAAGCAGTGTAATAATATGATCAAGAAAAGTCTTAGTGGAAGCAGTGAGAATGATATCATCAACATAAAGAAGAAGATAAGCTGTGTGTGTGGAAGTGTGATAGACAAAAAGAGAGGTGTCGGTGAGAGAGGGAGTGAAACCGATTGTTTGAATGTAAGTTGAAAAACGTTGGAACCAAGCCCTAGGGGCTTGTTTGAGACCATAAAGAGATTTTTGAAGGAGACAAACATGATCGGGAGCAGAGGAGTCTTCGAAGCCTAAAGGTTGTTGACAATAAACAGTTTCTTGGAGAGCACCATGAAGAAAGGCATTTTTGACATCGAGTTGGTGAATGGGCCAAGAAGAGGAAGTGGCGATGCTAAGAACAGTGCGAATAGTGCTAGGCTTGACAACAGGAGAGAAGGTCTCGTCGTAGTCGATGCCGTGCTGCTGAGAGAAACCACGACAAACCCAGCGAGCCTTGTAGCGAGAGAGAGTTCCGTCGGAGAGAAATTTTTGGCGGAAAACCCATTTGCCGGAAACAATATTTGCACCGACAGGGCGAGGAACAAGGCGCCATGTATCATTGTGAATGAGAGCAGAAAACTCATCACGCATAGCGGCAGCCCAGTTAGGATCGAGAAGAGCACTTTTGTAGGTTTTAGGGATGGGGGAGATCGGAGAAGTGGTGGCATGAAGATTGAGACGCGGCCCTTTTGGAACGTGAAATCCCGTTTTGGCCCGAGTGCGCATTGGGTGATCATTTGTGGGAGCTTGGGTAGGAACAGCATGGGGTGGTAGAGGTGGAGTGGGATGAACAACGACGTCAAGCGCAGCGGATGAGTCAGACGTCAAAGATGGTGGAATAGGTGGAGAAGGAGCGGCGGGGAAGATAGGTGTATCGGGTGGAGCTGCGGACGCGGCAGAGGAAGCAACCGACCCTGCTGTCGCGGCAGTGGAGTCGGCTGAAGGGTCTGCCGCGGCAGGCGAGGAGGGCACTGGGGTGGCGGTAGGAGCGATGTAGTGGTGAGGAAACCTAGCGGGGTGAGCTATGGGATGATGTAGGGTAGGCGATGGGTCAATGGGAGTTTGGGAGGGTGTCCGTGTGGAGAAAGGGAAGATATGCTCGGAAAAAGTAACGTGCCGAGAGATGTGGACGCGGCCGGAGACGAGATCCAGGCAGCGATAACCCTTGTGTTCATCAGAGTATCCTAGAAAGACACAGGGAATGGAGCGAGGTGATAGTTTGTTGGTGGAGATGGCGGCAGTGTTTGGAAAACAAAGACAGCCAAAGACGCGAAGTTCAGAGTAGTTGGGATGACTAAGGTAAAGAGAGTAGAATGGTGTAGAGTTTGTGTTGGACTTGTGAGGCCGGATGTTAAGTAAGTAGGTGGCTGTGCGTAAGGCTTCGGCCCAGAATTTTGGTGGCATTGAGGAGTGGATTAAAAGGGTGCGAATGATGTCGTTTATTGTGCGAAGCGAGCGTTCTGCCTTGCCGTTTTGAGGTGAAGTGTATGGGCATGAAAATCGGAGAAGAATGCCATGTTGAAGAAAGAAGTTTCGGTTTTGAAAGTTATCAAATTCTTTGCCGTTGTCACATTGGATAAATTTAATGGGA
Source organism: Lolium multiflorum (assembly GCA_030979885.1). Classification (NCBI taxonomy): domain Eukaryota; kingdom Viridiplantae; phylum Streptophyta; class Magnoliopsida; order Poales; family Poaceae; genus Lolium; species Lolium multiflorum. The sequence goes on along the minus strand of CM061748.1, from coordinate 58,824,548 downwards.
TGAAAGAAGTGTGTGGCGACATATTTGTGAAAGTTTAGGAAAATGGTGTGTACGTCTGATTTGTTGCGTAAAGGAAAAGTCCAGACAAAGTGTGTGAAATCGTCTAGAACGACTAGATAATATTTAAAGCCAGAGACACTAGTATGGGGAGATGTCCATAAATCGCAGTGCAAAAGTTCAAAAGGAAAGGTACTAGCAGTAGTAGAGGAACTAAAGGGTAAGCGAACATGTTTTCCTTGCTGACAAGAGGGACACATGTAGGTATTATGACTATCCTTATTACAATGTATTGAAAATTCGCTAAGTATAGAAGACAAAGTAGCGTTGTGGGGGTGGCCGAGACGGTGATGCCAGAGGTCGACGGACGCCGCCATGGAGGTGGGTGGGTCGTGGGTGGCGGCGCCATGGAGAGTGTAGAGGTCGCCGGAGCTATTGAACCGAGCGATCTCCGCTTTGGTCTGGTAGTCCTTCACAGATAAACCAAACGGATCAAATTCCATAGAAACAAGATTGTCACGGGTGAACTGACGAACAGAAATTAAGTTTTTGATTAGCGCGGGTGCAATAAGGACATCACGTAGGAGGAGTTGTTTGGTGGGTGTAGGTATGGTGGTTTGGCCGGTGCAATATATAGGTATAGTAGTGCCGTTTCCTAGGACTATGGATGAAAGTGGTGTGGTGGAAAAATTTGACAGCATATTACTAGAAGCAGACATGTGACTAGAAGCACCGGAATCGAAAATCCAGTCCATACCTGAGTTTCCCTGGGCAGCGAAGTTGTTCATGGCCTGCAAGAACGCAGATTGGTCCCAGCTCGGTGAAGGAGCGGAGGTCGGTTGATGCAGCGGGGCAGTTGGAGCAGGCGACATGAGGACAGGAGAAGGCTGAAACATCTGGGGGTGCTGATATGGCATGGATGGCATCCCCCCGTCGTAGTAGGCCGGGGCGGCGTGGTAGGCGTTCGGCGGGTGATACGTCCAATTTGCATCACTATTTTATATCATAATTTGCTGTTATTCATTGATATATTTCATATTGGGACACAATACTTATGTTATTTCATCTATTTTGCATGTTTCATCATTATTGGAGGATCAAGCACCGGAGCCAGGATTCTGGAAAAAGCACCGTCAGAACGCAATATTTCGGAAGATCAAGTGGGAGAAAATTATACCAAAAATCCTATTTTTCAAGATGACGAAGGAAGCAGAAGGAGGGGCCAGGAGGACCCGGTGGGCCCTAGGGCGGCGCGGCCCATGCCCGGCCGCGCCCCATGTGGTGGGGGGCCCACGACCCCTTTCGCCTCCTTTTCTTCGCGAAATCCTTCGTCCCGAAAACCTAAGCCACAGAGGGTACCTCGCGAAGAGTTCACCGCCTCTGCGGGACGGAGAACACCAGAGAGAAAAGAGCTCTCCGCGGGCAGGAATCCGGGGAAATTCCCTCCGGGAGGGGAAATCGACGCCATCGTCACCGTCATCGAGCTGGACATCATCGCCATCATCATCATCATCATCTCCACCATCATCACCACCGTCATCACCGCTGGACACCGTCACCGCCGTAGCAATTTGGGTTTGATCTTGATTGTTTGATAGGGAAACTCTCCCGGTATCGATCTCTACTTGTTGTTGATGCTATTGAGTGAAACCATTGAACCAAGTTTATGTTCAGATTGTTATTCATCATCATATCACCTCTGATCATGTTCCATATGATGTCTCGTGAGTAGTTCGATTAGTTCTTGAGGACATGGGTGAAGTCTAAATGTTAGTAGTGAACTATGGGTGAGTAATATTCAATGGTGTGATATTTAAGTTGTGGTGTTATTCTTCTAGTGGTGTCATGTGAACGTCGACTACATGACACTTCACCATTTATGGGCCTAGGGGAATACATCTTGTATTCGTTTGCTAATTGCGGGGTTGCCGGAGTGACAAAAACCTAAACCCCGTTGGTATATCGATGCAGGAGGGATCGCAGGATCTCAGAGTTTAAGGCTGTGGTTAGATTTATTCTTAATTACTTTCTTGTAGTTGCGGATGCTTGCAAGGGGTATAATCACAAGTATGTATTAGTCCTAGGAAGGGCGGTACATTAGCATAGGTTCACCCACACAACACTTATCATAACAATGAAGATTATTTAGCCGTATGTAGCGAAAGCACTAGACTAAAATCCCGTGTGTCCTCGAGAACGTTTGGTCATTATAAGTAAACAAACCGGCTTGTCCTTTGTGCTAAAAAGGATTGGGCCACTTGCTGCAATTATTACTCTCGCACTTTACTTACTCGTACTTTATTCAACTGTTACATCAAAACCCCCGAATACTTGTGTGAGCATTTACAGTGAATCCTTCATCGAAACTTGTCAACACCTTCTGCTCCTCGTTGGGATCGACATTCTTACTTATCGAAGATACTACGATACACCCCTATACTTGTGGGTCATCAAGACTATTTTTGGCGCCGTTGCCGGGGAGTGAAGCGCTATTGGTAAGTGGAATTGGTAAGGAAAACCTTCTTTGTGCTGATTTTATTTCTGCCTGCTGCTATAAGTCATTATGGAGAGATCTTCTCTTCAATTTTTATTTGGGAAATCTACTACTACTGCAACGGTAGTGGATGAGGCGCCAGGTGAGGAAGTAATACCATATAAAATACTTATGAAAATTATTGAACGTGTTATGGATAACCGCTATGTAGGGGATGGAACTGTCCACCCCGGTGATCATTTACTGTTTTTGCATGAATTATGCGGGTTATTCAAATGTGCAGGTATTGCTATGGATGAAGTGAGGAAGAAACTATTCTCTTTATCGCTGTCTGGTAAAGCGGCGCATTGGTATAAATTACTGGATAATGGGGATTCTCTTGAATGGAATGATATTGTGCCCCGGTTTTATTCTAAGTTGTGGTGACCCGGCATACCACTGCATGGTGTAGTATGCAAGTCTGATATAACACCAATGAAACACCGTTCCACTAGTATTATATCGCTCAGAGTGGTACAACAGAAACATATGCGGGTCCAAGGTATGTCTATAGAATTACAACATCGACTGTTACATAAGATCATCAGCCTCCTACTTTACAATGAGGTAAATCTGCAAATAAACTCCAGAAGAACGACTCGTAGTCTAATCTATCACGAACTCTATTTGTAGAGTATTTGACTAGCTATAGAGACTATGAATAGATTCTAGCTAAGTAGGAGCTAGGTTTAGGAAGCTAGTTCCCTTCTAGGGCTAAACTAGGTTTTCTCCTTGTTGGATGTGGTATCTGACTCCTCTGACAGGGTCCTGTCTCGTGAAGTAGTTGTTGACTCCTCGGCCTTCGAGTTGCACTGTAGATCCTCCTTCGATGCTTCCATATCTAAGCAGGGGATTTAAGAGTACGAGCGTACTCAACAAGTTCATTATAGGAAAGAGGTGTTTAATGCACTAGCTACGGCATTAGACCAGAAAGTCTAATACCAATGCAAGTTTTCATAACCATTTCTTCAAAAGGTTGCTTTTATTCAAAAGAACTATGTCCGTCAGCCTTCACCGGTTTACTAGAACTTCATGGAGCTCCTTTCCGGCCGCGTTCGCAGTTCCATATCCCGGAACAGGGAGTGACAGGTCACGGTTCTTTACACTCTGCAGAGGTGTGTTGCTTTACCCATAAGAGATCTTAACCTTGATGCCAACCAAGCTGCAGGCTTGTCCACACTTCCTATGGTGTGAGGCCCGGTATAAGGTCTAGCCAATCATGTTCCTCCGCTACCTCGAACACCCACCCTTTGTTGCATGCGCCGACCCTGGGTCCACGTCGGTCCCATTATTCCTGTAGATTTCAAGGTGGACCCCGACCACGACAACAGTGCTGGGCTATACCATACACTCCTACGCCGGTGGCTGCAACCCATCCTAGACCGCAATACCGTGGGGACTTAGGACTCCCCAGCCTCACCATCTTGCTCCTTCGGGCGACAAGTGTACTACGGACTATGCCGTGGGGACTTAGGACTCACCAGCTTGCCCCCTTGGATTACAAGTGTACTACGTAAAGCGCATCCGAGGACGAGAGGTGGAAACACTTTTGACTACTCCGTCCCACTCCGGATCTTATGGTTAACACGGGTATTACGGCACAAGAATCACTGGCGACATTTGTTGTTTAATCCTAGATGGATATAAACCCGTGCAATGGAACCTCCACCATATCAACACAATCCATGGTTCCATTGCCCACCACATAGTCATATTCATAGTTATGAAAGTAGTGGTTTTGATTTTTATGCAATAGTGATAACCATAATACTTTGCAAGTAATTTGATAGAAATACTCAAATGACATGAGCAAGTGATGAACTTGCCTTTCTTGACTGCAAGATTATGCAGACAAGGTCTTCGATATGCAATAACTCCAAATTCTGAAATAGCATCATCGTCCGGTAAGGACGATGTTTAAAAGATTGGCAAGGATGCAATAATGCATAAGAATGAGATGCAAATCGCTCTAAGCGTGACCTAACCCCGATGATTTAGGATCAGTGAGTTGTAATGATTAGTTCAGGGTGTGTTGCACTTTTAGAGTGATTCACAAACAAGGTTCTTATTCAGGGTGGTGTTGTTTTAGAATTATAAGCAGGTGGCAAAATGAATAGTAACAATCATACACAACCAGGAATAGTAGATGTATAATAAGTAAAGAGCAGTTGTCAATTTTAAGTCCTATAATACATGGTTGATGATTACTTATTATATAATTCAAAAGAATAACTTTTGAAGAACATGTTCTTAAATAAAGAACAAGTATGATAATTAGGTTGAGGGGGTTCTATGGTTGACTATGGTTTCAGTTAGTTTCTGGAGTAAGTATTTGATGGATCACAACCTAGGTGGATTCCTCAGTTACTAGGCTTGTATTGTTGAATTAAGCCTAAACATCTTAATTACCAATAGTTGCTATCAAGGTGGCATACCTTGTTGGTGATAGTTGGCTAGGGTTTATAGGTCCTTATAAGCAGGGTTGATGATGGTTCTTTATTTACTTCAAAAGAATAACTTTTGAAGAACATACTTCTTAAGTAATAAGAAGTATTACAATTAAGGTTGAGGTTGGCTTGTATTAGCCATTGGATCTCTAAGTAGAGAATGGTTGGTTCCAAAATAGGATGGTTCGTAAGTATCTCACACTAGTAGGGTTTAGTGGAACAGGGTTATGTAATGCAATATAGTAGGGATGGTTGCTGTTAGGGTTCATCACAATGGTGTGATGATAATTAAAGTTACTTCAAGATGATAATTCTAAGGATATGAGCTAGGGTTTGCATTTGGTTGACCCTATTTGATCAACCATGTTGGATAGGGATGCATATATGGGATACTAAATGATTGATAAAAGAGCTCCTACATTTTATGTGGACATGGTAAGTATTTATTTGCTAATTATGGTTCTATGGATCAAAAGGAAAATATCATGATCACTTATCCTGACCTAGGTTTTAGGTTAGAAACAAATTAGGGTTCATATGAATAAATGGAGCTAGGTTGCCTAATGGTATTAGGGTTTTAGGGTCCCACATGAAATGGTGAGTTCCTAGTTTTCTACCATATGGAACTAGGGTTTCTTAATCACCATATAGTTCTATGATTAATAACTTCAATTTAAAGTTGAAGTTATTAATAATTTGGGAATAAAAATTAATATGGAGTTTGGCACTTTTATTATTTTAAACAATTAATAATTAGGTAATTATTAATTAGGGTTTAAATTTCACTAATAATGATTTAACAGATGGTAAATAAAGAAACAATTAGTTTTAATGTTTTCTTTATTTATTTACTAGTTTTTATTTACTTTTGGAAATTTTTACTAATTATTGAATTTTAATTAATTTTGGAATTAAAATTAAAAGCTTAAATAACAATTATTAAATAATTAAATTTTTATTAAAAATAAAAATTTCATTTTATATTTTTATTGGATAGGGTTTATCTTTATAAGAATTTTGATATCTTATATTTCTTTTTCTGACTTAAATTGAATTTTCTATAATTATTTGAAGTTGCAGTAATTATTCAATTTAAATTTAAAACAGAAAAACGACTAAGTGTACCCGGGTGAGTTTCACCCAGGGTCACTGACGCGTGGGCCATAGGCCAGGTCACCTGCCACGGTGGCTTTGACCGAAGTCAAAATCACCAAAGTGGCAAGGAGGCTCACTGCCGGCGGGATGTAGGCGACGGCGCCGCCGTTCCCGGGCTCGCGTGGATGAATTAGCTACACCAATCGATCTAACTCGCCGCGGTGAACTCAATAGTACTAGCGCCGCCCCAGAATGGTCGCCAGAGCTCGCTCGCCGGCGAGGCCGAACGGCGGCGGACACGGGCACACGCGGCTAGGATGCTACAGGCGCCGATTTGCTGCAATAGGAAGCTCAGTCGGTGCGTGAGCTCACCGTGAGCACGACGGGCATGTCGGAGAGGCAAGGGGAGGTCGCAGTCACCGGAATAGCTTGATGCCGGCGTCGGAGAAGATGAGTTCGTCGACGGTGATTCCGAGCATGGCGGCTCGATTCCTTTTGCAGGAATAACAAGTCGAGGTCGGCGGTCACATTGGTGGTCACGGCGAGGCCTGGGGTGGTCTCCATCGGCGGCGATGGTCGGAGACCGCACGGGCTAGGGTTTGGTCTTGGGCAAAAATTGAGCAGAGGAAGAAGAAGGTCGGGCCAGGGTTCGTCCAGGGATTTATACGGCTCCAGGGCGAGCCTCGTCACACCGTCGATGAAGGAGGGGTCGACAGCGAGAGAGGAGAAGAGGAGCACGGCGTGCTGCTGGCGTCCATGCGCGAGGAGAAGATGAGGATGAACTCCTCGTTTTATTTTGACGAAGAGGTAAGTGGGTTGGCGTTGGGCCATGTCTTGGGCTGTGTTCTGGGCCAGTGCTAGGCTCGGCAGCTGGGCTGCTGGTGGGCTGTGGCGACCAGGTAAGGTCCAGGTGAGCCCCTCCTCTATTTTCATTTCTATTTTTATTTCCTGTTTTCATTTCCTATTTTGTATTCTGCTTTTAATTCAGATTTTAATTGCAGGTTTCTTACGTTGTTAATTCCATTAAGTTGTATAGCAGTGATTATTAAATCATTCTTTCCTTTTGGAACAAGTATTTTATATTTGAATTATATTACATACTTGTGTTTTATTCAAAATAGCACATAGACATGATTTTGTATTTTTATTTTTATTTCATGTCTCACTTGTGAATCAATTTATTTAGATTGTTATAGCTGAGGTTTTCAACTCAAATTATTTTAGAGGTTGTTAATAGGACTTGGCTTCTATTTGATGAGTGATTGACTTACATGTGATGTTATGTGAGCACTAATTTATTAGGGCTTTTCTAATTTTCTATCATAACCCCCCTTTAAGTTTATTGCTATTGTTATATTTTAACATCACCATAAAATGCCTAGAGTAAAGTATTACTCTCTTCATGGTTTGATCTTGGTTATAATGATAAGTGGTTGATCACCACTCATGATTTTAATTATTGGTTTAAGCACTTGGTGTTCTTATGTTTGATAAGTGAGGTATAAGATTTAACTAGTGATCAATTCTAGGGTTTTAATCATATTCACCTAATGGCAATTGGTTTGAATCTCAATTATGGCCTGGTTTATATTATGATCACCATAGTGATACATAAACTAGGGTTGAGGTTTAATTCTAGGTTGTAGGAATGAGATGGCACCATATTGTATTTGGTAGGGTTTAGTCTCCCCTAACCATGATAAGATGATTACTTGCTTAATTGTTTATGTGCTTCTCTAATTACTAAGGAGTTGGGAATTGGTTTGATCTTCTACCAATTAACTTCTATTATTAACCTTAATTTATCATTAAAGTAACTACATTGGTTATAGTTCTTTTTATAGTTAACTTTGGTTATAATGATGAATGGTTTCTCACCATATAATTTATAGGCTTTAATTCTAAGCTTTTCTTATGTGCTTATATCTTTTACTTTAGTTCTTATGGTTTATGATCACTACCATTTTGTGATGATCAAAGGTTTGGCTTCCTAAGGTATTACTAAAAGTATTTGGATATGGTTATACTAATTACCCCTCTCACTCCACAAGGACTTGGATTATAATCTAAGGTTCTACTCAAGGAATGATGATATGATTTTCTGAGCATGTGGTCTTCCTAAGAATTCTACCTTGCTATCTTCTGTAGCTTGTTCTTCAGGAATTCTGATAAACCTGCATCTTGTGGCATGCCTCCACCTCCTAGCTGCTTCATCTTGATCCTAACTATTTTATGGAGTGTCTCAATGTGTTGGTTTTCTTGCATCATGGTGCAAGATGATGGGATGAATGAAGTGTGAGACTCCTTTTATAGGCTTGGGCATGCTCTAATATCTTGACACATAGGTGGATGACTCTTGTTTTAATTTGATGAGTAAGGTGCTTGGTTGTCATGCTCTCATCCATAGCAATCCTTTAAGCATGAGGTGGCATTGCTTAGGATGCAAGCTATGTAGATATTTTCATCCTATGTGGCTTTGGTATTATCTTCTCATGTGATTTATTTTTGGATGGCCAAGTGGCTTTTGTTACTAAATGTCTTGGGAATGATTTTATGCTTGTGGTTGAGTCCCTATATCATATGTGATTGTGTTTATATTGTAATTGGGATCAAAATGTCAAGAATAAGAATTATACCCCAATTTTGAATGATGATTTTGATTTCACCAAGGCATGATCATATAAGTTTCAAAGTACTCATAGTTTATTTTATTCAAATAGTTTGAACTATAACTCGTAATGTAAACGAATTTAGTTTTGTAATATTCCCCATATTTAATAAGTTATGCTAAAAATCAGAATGTGTGGCTTTTATGCACTTAGGCCCTTGTGTTTTACCATATTTGGTAATTAGTTTTAAAGTGAATTCAATTGTACCTCAAGGTAGTTGCTCAACTTTTAAGTGTTAATAATTTAGAGTTTGTTTCTTACCTCTTTGATGGGTATAAACCTCTCCCATCTCTATGGTTTAATGATAAGCTTTTGTTGGTGTTTAAGTTCAAGAGTTCAGTTCAAGAATTACCATGAGGTTCATGGTAGGAATATTTATTTGTTAAGGACATGGAAAAGATAAGTGAAGAATGGTTTCTCCATTATATTGTTACTTGGTTTGTAATTGAACAGATGTTCTTATGTTATGGAAAGGATTACCTTATTATGATCTGTTATAAGATCAAGCAATGGATCATTGATTAATATGTTATTGTGTTGGTTTTAATTCCATTTGATCTAACCCCTTAGATCAAATCATCTTTTCCCAAAACAAGGTTTTAACAAAGTCACATTGAGGTTTATAGAACTTGACTTGATGAGCTACTTCAGTTCCACCAAGGTCAAGTGAAACTTCAGTTACTGTGACTGTTTTACTTTAAAGCGCGAAAATTCCCCAGATTTTCTATGCATGAATGCAATGCACACATCTGTTTCCTCTATTTTTGTAACCCCATTACCTGGGATATTACAGTCTCTACCCCTTAAACTAAACTTCGTCCTCGAAGTTTGAACTCTCTCATGTTTCCGGAGTGTGGTTCTGACTTATGTAGACTTTGACTTTTCTCGAACTCCGTATTGATCTCACTGGATATCATTGAATATATCCCTTGTCCTGATTCTTCCTGGAATCCATTAGGGTTTGTCTCTGAACCATGGTTCTTTCTTTTATTCTTTGATTTCTTTCAATTCTATAAGCTTGTTTCCTTTCTCTTTGAATATTTAATGATTGGGACTCCTTCTTGTCCTGACAGTCTTAATTGAGGATTAATTGGATAACATTCTCCTATTTGATAAAATAGGTCTTTGTTTTTCCCTTGCTACCAAAACTGCAATAATGGTACTTAGTAAGGTATTTACCATGGAAATGGTTTTGATTGTTTATTTTCCTAAGAATGGATTAGACTCATTTAGTCCATCCAATCATGGTTTATACATGATACCTATAACTATTTTGGGTTATTTAGGTTCCATGAAAGGAATCATTCTATTAGTCTTTAGTTTTGGTATAGTCAATATCCTTCGGTCTTTGGCCTTCTCCAACTGTATTTGGTCTATGGTATTTTCTTCATCCAACTTCATTAACCTTAGATTACTTGAGCTATCGAACTGCTGAGTGAATATTACTCACTTTCTCAAGTTATAGTCTACTTCTTACTTCCTCGAGGTATGAACCTCGGCTTCTGGTCTGACATCCTTATGAAAATAGTGTTCAATATTCTTATGAAAATAAGATTGAACTTCTTCTCAGTTCAGACCTTCATCATCTATCTTGCTCAAAATATTGAGTTTTTGTACCTCCAACTCAATCTTTACTCTACCCCTTAGAGTGTTCTTATATTCTTCAACTCCTTTTCATCCAACTATTGAGCTTATGATTAGAATATTAGTCTGGGTCTAGCTTATGGTTTGTACTTATTCTAAGGTCTCGCGAAGAATGTTTGTGGTGTATCCACTCAATTGTGGACATCCAATGTGAATCCTTCGACTAAATGATTATAGATCTAGCTATTTGGCTGACAAGATTTTTATTTGTTCACAAACTTTGGTTACAATTAATTAAATCGTGGACTATTTGTAATACTAACTGATACCAGCTGTGGTTATTATACCAGCTGTGGCTATTTGATATCTAAAAATGGATTCTGTTATAGGTTCTGATCAACTGGACGAGACATCTTCTGCTTTATCTCGCAATATTGATCCTATACCAATTGTGGTCTTCTGATATCAACTATGGTCTTCTTATATCTGCTATGGTTTCATAGGTCATCTTTCTTCATTCAGGGTTTATTTTGCAAGAAAACCACTATGAATATAGTATCCAAGGTGATTTCCCATGCATTCCCTCTTCTATATTAATTATGGATCTGCTTGAGCTTCACCATAATCATTATCTTTCTCACCTTCATGCTTCTTATGTACTAAAGTACTCCTCTGTTGAGGTAAAGCATGAGTTTAGGTGGGTACTTCCTTCTGAATATTGGGGTTGCTTCCCACAAATTTACTCCTTTCTTCTGGTTGAGCTTCATCTTGTCTTCGGAATCCTCCAGAATTCGTCACTTCCTCACACGTTTACCATTACCCTCTAGATCTATAGCACCAAGTAAGAACTTGATATTGCAACATGCATTTGCATATCAAAGTCAAACTTCATGTATGGATCTAGTCAAACAATGAAAATCCAATAAATTCCAAAAAGATTCAGCTTTGTGCTTATAATACACATCATCATAAGCCTGAATATACTAGTTGAGTAAGACATCTCGAAACATCAGGCTGAGATGTGTAGTATATAACACCACATAAGATAGGTTGATATCGTGATACTTAGCACGAGTATATGGGATTCTTCTATTTGTCTCAACATTTACCTTAATTGCACATTTGCAATGAGATAATCTTGAAACAAAGTGGTTTGGGATGGTTAAGGTTCACCTAATTTCCTTTGGAAGTTCTAGCTTAACTTCCATTTTGTTGAGGACTATCTCACATGATATATCTAGATTCTAACATTGCTACTCTAAGCACATAACTATGGAAATATAGCTCTTATACTTCCATGTGTTTCTACCATAAGGCTATGGTCATGATGTGCTTGGCACACTTCCCATAGTTTTGGGAACACAATTCTTACACTTTTGTTTAGCACTTGGCTTCTTATTGTACTCCTCCTAAATACTTTAGATGTTCTAATCCATCACATAACGATTCTCCAGTGAATCATATATGATTTCTATCTCTACCATGTAAGTAGGCATATCTTATTCCTATCTTTCTTCCTTACCTCCCATGATTGACTCATCATGGTTTATACTACCTCGTATAACTTATATTCATCCCTTACTATCCATTGTTTCACAAGTTTGGATAGATCTTACTTACCCATTACTTGTCTGGTTATACACCTTCTAGTAGGATATCTTAATTATCTTATCACTTGATATTACTTCTATTACAGGTCTGAGTAATTCTTATTTAACAATAACATGTGTTGGTGCACATCTACCAATAGGATATCTTCCTTATAGTTGTATCCTCTCTTTGGACTACCATGTATTGTATACCAACTGTGATCTACTCATTTATTGTTTTAAGAACTTAATAGTGTTCTACCTACTTGGAATTAGCTGACTAATTTTACTTTATCTTGGTAAGTTAAGTAGGAAATGTTGACTCAAGTGTGTCAGGATTATTCTCAAGTGAATATCCATCTCAAGTCATAAAAATATTTGGTTTAACTAATACAACTTGCTATAGACACTACCAATCCTATAGGTCTCCTTTAAAGGGTTTTAATCCTAGGGTCAAAGCATTTGCTCTGATACCAACTGTGGTGACTCGGCATACCACTGCATGGTGTAGTATGCAAGTCTGATATAACACCAATGAAACACCGTTCCACTAGTATTATATCGCTCAGAGTGGTACAACAGAAACATATGCGGGTCCAAGGTATGTCTATAGAATTACAACATCAACTCTGTTACATAAGATCATCACAGCCTCCTACTTTACAATGAGGTAAATCTGCAAATAAACTCCAGAAGAACGACTCGTAGTCTAATCTATCACGAACTCTATTTGTAGAGTATTTGACTAGCTATAGAGACTATGAATAGATTCTAGCTAAGTAGGAGCTAGGTTTAGGAAGCTAGTTCCCTTCTAGGGCTAAACTAGGTTTTCTCCTTGTTGGATGTGGTATCTGACTCCTCTGACAGGGTCCTGTCTCGTGAAGTAGTTGTTGACTCCTCGGCCTTCGAGTTGCACTGTAGATCCTCCTTCGATGCTTCCATATCTAAGCAGGGGATTTAAGAGTGGTATGAGTACGAGCATACTCAACAAGTTCATTATAGGAAAGAGGTGTTTAATGCACTAGCTACGGCATTAGACCAGAAAGTCTAATACCAATGCAAGTTTTCATAACCATTTCTTCAAAAGGTTGCTTTTATTCAAAAGAACTATGTCCGTCAGCCTTCACCGGTTTACTAGAACTTCATGGAGCTCCTTTCCGGCCGCGTTCGCAGTTCCATATCCCGAACAGGGAGTGACAGTCACGGTTCTTTACACTCTGCAGAGGTGTGTTGCTTTACCCATAAGAGATCTTAACCTTGATGCCAACCAAGCTGCAGGCTTGTCCACACTTCCTATGGTGTGAGGCCCGGTATAAGGTCTAGACAATCATGTTCCTCCGCTACCTCGAACACCCACCCTTTGTTGCATGCGCCGACCCTGGGTCCACGTCGGTCCCATTATTCCTGTAGATTTCAAGGTGGACCCCGACCAGGACAACGCTGGGCTCTACCATACACTCCTACGCCGGTGGCTGCAACCCATCCTAGACCGCAATACCGTGGGGACTTAGGACTCCCCAGCCTCACCATCTTGCTCCTTCGGGCGACAAGTGTACTACGGACTATGCCGTGGGGACTTAGGACTCCCCAGCCTCACCAGCTTGCCCCCTTGGATTACAAGTGTACTACGGTAAAGCGCATCCGTTGATGAACGAGAGGTGGAAACACTTTTGACTACTCCGTCCCACTCCGGATCTTATGGTTAACACGGGTATTACGGCACAAGAATCACTGGCGACATTTGTTGTTTAATCCTAGATGGATATAAACCCGTGCAATGGAACCTCCACCATATCAACACAATCCATGGTTCCATTGCCCACCACATAGTCATATTCATAGTTATGAAAGTAGTGGTTTTGATTTTTATGCAATAGTGATAACCATAATACTTTGCAAGTAATTTGATAGAAATACTCAAATGACATGAGCAAGTGATGAACTTGCCTTTCTTGACTGCAAGATTATGCAGACAAGGTCTTCGATACGCAATAACTCCAAATTCTGAAATAGCATCATCGTCCGGTAAGGACGATGTTTAAAAGATTGGCAAGGATGCAATAATGCATAAGAATGAGATGCAAATCGCTCTAAGCGTGACCTAACCCCGATGATTTAGGATCAGTGAGTTGTAATGATTAGTTCAGGGTGTGTTGCACTTTTAGAGTGATTCACAAACAAGGTTCTTATTCAGGGTGGTGTTGTTTTAGAATTATAAGCAGGTGGCAAAATGAATAGTAACAATCATACACAACCAGGAATAGTAGATGTATAATAAGTAAAGAGAAGTTGTCAATTTTAAGTCCTATAATACATGGTTGATGATTACTTATTATATAATTCAAAAGAATAACTTTTGAAGAACATGTTCTTAAATAAAGAACAAGTATGATAATTAGGTTGAGGGGGTTCTATGGTTGACTATGGTTTCAGTTAGTTTCTGGAGTAAGTATTTGATGGATCACAACCTAGGTGGATTCCTCAGTTACTAGGCTTGTATTGTTGAATTAAGCCTAAACATCTTAATTACCAATAGTTGCTATCAAGGTGGCATACCTTGTTGGTGATAGTTGGCTAGGGTTTATAGGTCCTTATAAGCAGGGTTGATGATGGTTCTTTATTTACTTCAAAAGAATAACTTTTGAAGAACATACTTCTTAAGTAATAAGAAGTATTACAATTAAGGTTGAGGTTGGCTTGTATTAGCCATTGGATCTCTAAGTAGAGAATGGTTGGTTCCAAAATAGGATGGTTCGTAAGTATCTCACACTAGTAGGGTTTAGTGGAACAGGGTTATGTAATGCAATATAGTAGGGATGGTTGCTGTTAGGGTTCATCACATGCGGTGACCTAGCATACCACTGCATGTTGTAGTATACAAGTCGTTGATATGATCTTTGTGAAGGGGCTTCCTCACAAATTGCCATATCCCTCAGAGTGGTACAACAGAAACATTGCAGGTCATAACACTCCATACTTTATTACAAACATTGTCTTAACAAGTTGGTATTCTCACAGGTCCTATGAGAACACCCTAAGGTACTACTTAAGTACGATTACAACTCATAACAAATATAAAGAGCTCAACAACTTATTTAGGTAAGTTCTACGTTGCTCGGCTCTAAGATACTAGGGTATGTCACTACTCCTCCACCTCCGTGTCATCTGGTCCATAGACTATCCCATAGTCTACGCCTTCCACTCCGCCGGTAAGATCAGGTTCATCGTAGACCAACTCGTAGCCTCCTTCTGGTGCTCCATCGTTGATAGCCTCCACTTCAGGATCACAGTCTAGCAAGGGTGTCGAAAGAAAGTGAGTACAGAGGTACTCAGCAAGTTCTAAAAGAATAAAAGGTGTTTGATGCACTAGCTACGACCATTGATCAGGAAATCGCAGGTCAATGCATGTTTTGAAAACATTTCTTCAAAAGGTTGCTTTTATTATGAAAACTATGCCCGTCGGTCTTCACAGGTTGACTAGAACTTCGTGGAGTTCCTTTCTGCGCGTTCGTTCCTTCCCGGAACAAGGGAGTGAACAATTTGATACACTCTGCAGAGGTGCGTTACTTTTCCCACAAGAGATCTCACCCTTTTTGCCATCCGCAGGACCCCCACGTTCACACTTCCTTTGGTGTGAGGCCAGGTATAAAGATCCAAGCCCACACCGCCTTCTCCGCGACTGCAAACCCACCCTTTTGTCCACCCGTACACCTCCAGTAGACTTTCCTCCGATAATACGGCTTTACTCATGATGTACTTTGGACAATCCTTCATAGATCGTAGAGCCATCATCACTAATGGATGGGGATTTAAAAGGCTATCCCAACCTACGGCAGTGCCTCCAACACCCCGCCGGCTCTACCAATCCGTTGGCGTGCAGAAGGGAAAAGATACGCTGGCTTTTCCAGAGCCATTATAGATCTCATGGTCAACGCGGTTTGTACGGCGCTAGAATCACTGGACGGCATTGGTAATTTAATCCTAGGGTGATATAACCCATTGCAATGGAACCTCCACCATATCAACACATACCATGGTTCCATTGCCAGCCACATAGTCATATTCATAGTTGGAAAATAACATTTTATTTGCGATGCAGGAATGATAAGTATATAGCTTTGCATTAAAGTAGTAGAAAATAATCAAGTTGACATGAGCAAGGGTTGAACTTGCCTGTGGACTGCGAGATAGTGCAGTTCAATGCAGTTGATGGAACCTGGACCTCGGGTTCTGTAAGAAGCATCATTGTCCGGTAAGGACAATGTTATAAAATCCAAATAATGCAATCATGGATGTATTATTTTATGTTGAATCCCTTTACCCCATTGAGTTATTACAATTTAGGGTTGTATTTAAGATTTATGTCTTTGACGGTAATTTACAATTGATTTAAAAGTATTAATCATTGTAATTCACACAAAGTACAACAATTCAAAGTAACATGATTTTATTTGATAATTGACTTAGTCATTCCAAAATAATTTGAAATTATAGAGTTACCTCTATAGTTTTTGGAATAAAAAGAAATATAGTAGTTTTCTGGGAAAAATTCCCTTGTTCAAATGAAATGACTTGGAATAATAGAATCTCATTTTGAAATGTTGGAAAATAAGTATTTGAACTTATTTGAGATTTTTCCTTGAATTTTAAATACAAGGAAATAATAATTTAAAATTCCAAGTTATTATTTAAATTCTAAAAATTCATAATTTTGAATTTGTTCCATAATTTCATTTCATATTTTATTCTGGTTAAGATTTATTTTTCATTTATAAATCCAATTTTTATTGGATTTTTAGAGTTGTTTATGATTTATAAAAGTTTGGTAAAGTTTTGATCTTTTATTAATTATAAAAAGACCAAAATACCCCTTGGACTCATATTGGGCCCAGCCCAATAACCTAAACCCAGGGACGGCCCAAATAGGCTGGCCCCCTTTTGGGTTTGGTGGCGCCGAAGCGGCCCACCACTCTCACTCTCACTCGGCCCTCTTCTCACTCGTCTAACCCTAATCTCTGGCGATCCCGTGGCGATGGCGTCGCCGCCATGACCGCCGCTCTGCTCCGGCCATCACCGGCCTCCTCCGCCGTAGCCACCTACCGATCTAGAACCGCCTCGAGCAGATCTATCGATCTGTCCGAGCAGTTTTCCTCCCTTCGTCTTCTCCTGGCGGATCGCCTCGATCTGGATCCACTGGAGAATCGCCTCGGGCGATTGTGAAGCTCCGACGAGCTCTTGCCCTCGCCATCGACGTGAGCGCCTCCGAGACCGACCTGGCGCGGGTGCTGCTCGCAGCGCCTGTGCCGTCGTCTCCGTGCTGTGCTGCTGTGGTGGTGTTCGTCGGCGTAACGCCGACTACCCTGGCTTGCAGCTGCTATGGCCGCGCGGGCACTGCCTCGCCATGCCATAGCTTCGCCTCCAGGCGCGGGTAAGGTTCTCTGTTCCTCCTCCTACTCCTCTGTGCGCCTCCCCTTGTTACTGTGCTTCTTCCTCCTCATGCTATGTCACTCTCTGGTGATCTTGTGATCATCTAGAGTCATGCTACTGCTGCGCAATCTTGCTGTGCTTCGGTTTACTGCAAGCTTATGGTCAAATTACCAGTTATTGGTACTGGCACATGTCGATTTGCTTGCTGTTCATGTTATGCTTGCTTCTCTGCTACTCCTAGCTTGCTCTATACTTGCCATGCTATGCTGTGCTTGCTTATGGCTTGATATACCCTGCTGTTCATGCTTATAGGCTTGATATGCTTACTGGTTTATTCATACTTGCTTGTCTAGGTGCACTTGTGATGCATCTGTGACACTTGTGTGTGTGCTAGAGGTGCCTGTGATATAATTCAGTACTAATTTTGCAAGCCAATGATCCATTGGATCATTTCTTGCTTGTTGGCTAATCCCTCTGTGTAGCTTGGCTTGCTATGATTGATCAATTTGATCAATAGCTTGTCAGTGATTGCTTACTGGCTAATTCTGTGGCTATATGAATTAATTATCTAGTGATGCTGATGCTCAAGCATCACTGTGTGGTTGCTTACTTGTGCTGTTGCTTATCTCTAGCTATCTAGAGTTGCTCTAGTGGCTATGGATTAAGTTGTATGGCTTACAGTATGCTGCTGTCATGCTTAGCATGGATCTGTAATAAATTCATGCTTGGATTACTTGATTATGATGAGCTGCTTATGCAGTGATGATTTAAATGTCTTGCTTGTATATGAGTTGGCTGTTCATGATTCTTTTACAAGCAATTAAACTCTGAATCCATTTCTGGATAGTGATGTGATCTATTTGGCTTGCTTTTATTTGATGCTAAGTGTGATGTGACCTCAGTAGCCTTGCTACTGACTGGTTGCTCATCTAGTTGGTTGGATTTTGTTGGCTACTCAACTTTGCTTGCATATTAGGGAATCATAATAAGTATGAATGCCAATATGCTTGCCTGTGAAGAAAATCTAGGGTTTCTGATGGTTACTTGCTTAGGATCTTCTGTGTAGTCTTTAGCTGCTAATCTATGCTATCTACTGGTGCTATCTGTGCATGTGATCTTGCTAGTGTGCATCTGTGCATGCTTTCTAGCTTCTGTGCACATGACTTGTATCTGGATAGTTTCTGTCTTGGTAGCTTTTGACTGGCAGTAATCCTTGGTGAAAACCAAGTGATGATCTACCCATATGAGCATCTGCTCATCCCATGCTTATGCATATGATGGATTAGATCCATTGGATCTTTTCCAGGAACTAGGTATACCTTGTTCCAGCTCCTAGAATGAAATGTTTTGTTGTTGCAGTCTTGTGGTTTGTGCACAGCCCTTCACCTCCAGTCCTGGTTGATCTTCTAGGTCACCATGATTTCTGGTGGCTGAGTGTTTGTGTTTTTGTTCTGTTCTTGAGCAAGAACAGTGAAGAACACTTGATGTTGTTCTTGGATATGGCTTGCTGTGTGTTGCTCTGGTCGACAAAGCATGGTTTCTAGGGTTTCTGCCTATTTATTACTGCTGTGGTTCTCCTCTGGCTTGGACACCTTACCCTGGCATATCTAATGACTCATCTATGGTGTTGTGCTGTTGGTGCATTGCACCAACAGGTGCTGTGGTGAAACTTGAGCCCCTGAGGTGCTCAGGTTTGGTCTGCTGGTGCTCTTATCTTGATACTGTCCAAACCTTTGGACAGACACAAGTGTCAATGACACTTGGTTAACTGACCAAACTGCACATTGCTAGTTTCTAATCCCCTGGCTAGTGTCTTTGCTTTGTTTTGCAGGTTTTTTGAAGGTGAATATGACCAGAAGATATTCTTCAAGCATTTAGTCTAGGTTTTAGTTTAGGACAATATTGTAATTTTCCTTTTTTCATTTCGGTTTATAATTCATCAATTCTTGTATCAATAATTTTGTAAAGACAATGTATTCTGTGTTGATTATCAATAAAGCTCAAGTTTTTATTTATGAGCTTTTGATTATGTGATATTTATATTCTAGAATGAATATTGTATTTGTGATTCACTTTGAAATTCAAAGTTGTTTGAATTCTTAAGTTGTTTGAATTATGAATTCCATTTATATTGTTTATTGTTTATTGTTTAATGTATTGACACTTGTCAAATGAAATCAATTCCCCAAGTCAAGCAAGATACAAAAGAGATCATGTCAAAATTTCCCTAACTCACATTGCCTAATCCTAAGTGCAAAATGAGAGAGAACCTCGATCCCTCTTAGGTTTAGTTGCAATAAGGCGCGAAAATTTCCCCCGTTTTGCGATGAAATGCACATCCCATTTCTAAATCTACCCTTCGTTGTTCCTATGTTCTGGGTTATTACAGCCTCTCCCCCTTAACAGAAACTTCGTCCCGAAGTTAAGATTGGTACCTGAACATCTCGGGGTAAGACTTCCTGAGTTCTTCTTCCGTCTCCCAAGTGGCTTCTCGCTCAGGGTGATGTTGCCATTGCACTTTACAATATTTGATTGCTCTGTTTCTTAACTTCTTCCATTGTACTTCTAAGATCTTTTCAGGCCTTTCCACATAGGTTAGATCAGATTGCAATTCAATTTCTTCATATGTGATAGGATCATCCGGTGCCTTCAAACACTTTCTGAGTTGTGATACATGAAATACATTATGAATTTGACTTAGTTGTGCCGGTAATTCCAACTCAAAAGCTGTTCCTCGATTCTGACTGAGTATCTTAAATGGTCCGATATATCGAGGGCTTAACTTTCCTTTCACTCCGAACCTCTTAAGTCCTTTCATTGGGCTAACCTTCAGATAAACCATGTCTCCCACTTTTGGTTCCCAATCTCTTCTCTTTAAGTCGGCGTAACTCTTCTGACGACTCTGAGCTATCTTGAGTCTATCCCGGATCACCTCGATGACGTCTTGTCTCTCCTTGATGTAGTCCGGTGTAAACTCCTTGTTTTCTCCGGTTTCAAACCAACAAATTGGTGATCTACACTTCCTTCCGTACAATGCTTCGTACGGTGCCATCTGAATGCTACTCTGATAACTATTGTTATGAGAACTCTGCTAAAGGTAAATGATCTTCCCATGAGCCTCCAAAGTTCAGAGCACAAGCTCTAAGCATGTCCTCAAGTATCTGATTGGTTCTTTCGGTTTGTCCTCCGGTTTGTGGATGATATGCTGTACTGAAATCCAACTTGGATCCCAAAGATTCTTGTAGTTGTTTCCAGAATGCTGAGGTGAAAATCGAACCTCTATCTGAGACTATCTTCTTTGGTACTCCATGCTTACTCACAATTTCCTTCACATAAATATCCACTAGCTTTTCTGCATTATCCTTTGTGTTTACGGCTATGAAATGAGCACTCTTGGTGAGTCTATCCACTATTACCCATATCATATCCTTCTTCTTATTAGTCATTGGTAAACCAGTAACAAAATCCATTCCTATTTCATCCCATTTCCATTCCGGTATCTCTAGTGGTTTGAGTAATCCCGCAGGACTCTGATGCTCTGCCTTCACTCGTTGACATGTATGACATTCCGAGACATATTGTGCTATTTCTCTCTTCATGTTGTTCCACCAGAACATCTCCTTCAAATCCATATACATCTTCGTACTTCCCGGGTGTATGGAATAAGGGGTTTCATGTGCTTCTTTTAATATGATTGACTTCACTTCTTGATCATCAGGTACACAGATCCTTTTCTGGAAGTATAATGAATCAAAATCCCCTAGATGGAATTCCGATGGTCTTCCTTCGCCAATCCTTTTTATCTCTTCTTGGATGAACAAATCATCCGCTTGCTTTCGGATAATCTCATATTTCAAGTCTGAGTACATCTCATCCATTATCCTCATGGTTGCTAAACTCCCTTTGACATCACCTTGGATAAACAAGATCTGAGCATCTTCTAACTCTTTCCGAAGTTCCTTTGGAATTTCCCATTCCGTAGGTTGATTCTTCGTACTCTTCCTACTTAAGGCATCTGCTACTACATTAGCCTTGCCTGGGGTATAGTTGATCTTAAGGTCGTAATCCTTAATCAACTCCAACCATCTCTTCTGTCTCATTCTTTCTGAGTGAAGAAATATTTCAAGCTTTTGTGATCGGTGTATAACTCACACTTGGATCCATATAGAAATTGTCTCCAACTTTTCAAAGCATACACAACTGCCGCTAACTCGAGATCATGTACTGGGTAGTTGTGTTCATGTGGTTTCAACTGTCTTGATCCATAGGCTATTACCTTCTTGTTGTTGTAGTTGTAATTGCGGTTGTTGTTGTTGTTGCTGTTTCCACCTCGTCCTCCAGAGCTCTGTCCGCTCCAAGATGCCTTGTTCGGACACTCCGGCTTGATGTGTCCTTCCTTTCCACAACCATAGCAGATGATTCTGGGTTTCTGACAGTCCTTCTGCAAATGACCCCTTTGGCCACAACTGTTGCAGATGATCTGGTTAATTGGGTTCTGACTCTGACCTCCCCGGTTATATTGATTACCAGTAGTAGGTCGATATCTGGGTTTGAAACTCCGATCAGGTATTGGTTTACTGATTGGGTACTTCCTTGGCTCTATACGAGCTCTCTTCCTCCTGTCCTCCTGGACTTGCCTGTAGTCATCCTCGAAAGTCAATCAGTTCCTGGAATTCGGCAGTCCGTGCCAACCTCAGTTGCATCTTCATGTATGGATTCATGCCTTTCATGAACCGCTTCTTCCGCTTCTCCTCGGTATCTACATCCTCAGGTGCATACCTGGATAACCTATTGAAATCCCGAACATACTGCATGATTGGTGCAGTATTCTGTCTCAGTTCTTCAAATTCCCTCTTCTTCAGCTCCACCACGCTGTCCGGAACATGAGCATCCCGAAACTTCTTCTTGAACTCCTCCCAGGTGAATACTTTATCTGGAGGGTGTACTGCTACAAGGTTCTCCCACCATGATGCTGCTGGTCCTGACAACAGATAAGTGGTGTATCTAATCTTCTCCTCATCGTTGCATCCAACAGTCTTCAACTTCCGTTCCGTATCCATGAGCCAATCTTCAGCGTCCATTGGTTCTGGAGCTGATGTAAATGGTAATGGTCTTGCATTTTGGAAGTCCGATAGTGTTACTCCCTTGCCTTCATTACCCCTATCATTAATGACATGGGTAAAGAAATCCTGCATATTCTTGCTCTGGCTTTCCTGGTAACGCCTCCTATCTTCCTCCATTGACCTCATATATTGTTGGAAGTCTGGGTGCAACATTGGGTGTGGTGGTGGTGGTGCGTTTTCTGCTCTAGCTGCTGCATCTGCTTCCTCTTTCTCTCTGGCTTCCCGCTCTCTGCGAGCCTCTTCAGTTTCTACTAACGCCATTTCCCCCTAGTCCTGTAACAAAGAGCGATTACTCATAATTACACCATGCAAATGCTTTCTGAGCTCAACTCAATGCCCAGAACTAGTCACTCAATGAAATCAAGAAGCAAATCCAGAACAAACATTTATTATGTATATACACCGTATAATACATAACACACTCACAAACTTATATTACATGTGGTACATATAAACCACTTATTTGGCTCAAAGCCCAAGCCAACGGAAATTTAAAATACGTTCTATTACAATACCACCTAGATTACTTTACTCTTCATTGGAGCTCTACTCCTCATCGTCTTCATTCGCCTCCGCATACATCCCTGGGGTCCATCCGGTACAACGGTCTGTCCTCCGAAGACCGTCCGGAATGAAAGTTCTTCCCGTAGGTATGTAGTCTGAATCGGACGAAGTGCCGAGACAGAGATCTGTCATGCCAAAGTAACTAGATAAAGACTCATACATATCCCCAGTGGAATACATCTCCTCTTCCCCAGTCATCCATGGAGGATTCCTATTCACTTGACCCCTCATCTTCTTCTTCTTCTTCTTCTTTGTTCCAGAACTCTCACCTACGACGTACTGGGATGTTTTGGGTAATCCCATCTCCAAATCTAAAGAAATGGAGTTGGTGTCTTTCTCTTTCTGCTCAAAGCTTTGGTTAACATTCTGGTTAACCGCATCACTCTCATCTCCTGTATCACATGGAATTGGCTCCTCCTCATCACCGAAAGGTTCCCCGAAACGCCAACCCGTCGAGTTCTCGATCGGCGACTCCGAGCAGTTTATGTTCCATGAATGATCTCCCCCATATCCAGTATCATATGATGCTGACACGTGTGGATAGTGCGGAACAAAGTTAGGTGTAAGTGGATCTCTTGTAGGTAGATTTCTCTTGAACCACTGGTCACTCAAATCTACATCGCTATCTGGGTTAAAGAAGGGTGTAGTATGTTGTGGTTGTGCCCTCAAATCACGCATCCGAGTTTGGACTTTGTCAGGGTCCGTGAACTCAGCTAGCATGTGGTCAATCTCACCTCTCATCTTCATGTGTAAAAGGTACATCGTGGTCAATAAAGACTTACAGCTATCCATGTGCTGTGCTGCAGCTTCAGGACTTCTGTGTGCTAACACCAAATGATTAAGAGTGGGATCCTCATCTTCCTCGGCATGAGGTATATGAGAAAATTCTGAACATAGGAGTTCTACTGACTTGTGCTGCCTTATCTCAAGGATTGCCTTGAATAGGCCCATATGGTAGGCTGTGGTGATAGTTTTTGCTTCTCCGTATGGCATTATACGACTCATCAGCAGTTTTTCCGGTAGTTGGACCGATACTCTGCACTTGGCTAGGATTTCCCCATCATAGTAAGTATACTTGATAACAGGTATCCGTGGATCGCAATGAAGTTCCTTCAGCATCCCACACAGGAGAGCTGTTATTGGTCCATCATAATCACCGAGCCAACCCTCAACTTTCCTTAAAGTCCTCTTAGGAAAAGTGTTCGCCATTATGGTTGTATACAAAAGCAGAATATTAGTGATGATAATGCATCATAATAGCTATAATAAAGAATTATCGCACTAAAATATATGGTTTTGCTATTCTCAAGTGAATAATCACCATACTTTTAGAGAATCCTTTACTATTTCTACTAGACTCCTACAGGTTCCTTCCCTATACTAGGTTTTTCCAACCTAAGGTCGCAACATTTGCTCTGATACCAGCTGCGGTGACCTAGCATACCACTGCATGTTGTAGTATACAAGTCGTTGATATGATCTTTGTGAAGGGGCTTCCTCACAAATTGCCATATCCCTCAGAGTGGTACAACAGAAACATTGCAGGTCATAACACTCCATACTTTATTACAAACATTGTCTTAACAAGTTGGTATTCTCACAGGTCCTATGAGAACACCCTAAGGTACTACTTAAGTACGATTACAACTCATAACAAATATAAAGAGCTCAACAACTTATTTAGGTAAGTTCTACGTTGCTCGGCTCTAAGATACTAGGGTATGTCACTACTCCTCCACCTCCGTGTCATCTGGTCCATAGACTATCCCATAGTCTACGCCTTCCACTCCGCCGGTAAGATCAGGTTCATCGTAGACCAACTCGTAGCCTCCTTCTGGTGCTCCATCGTTGATAGCCTCCACTTCAGGATCACAGTCTAGCAAGGGTGTCGAAAGAAAGTGAGTACAGAGGTACTCAGCAAGTTCTAAAAGAATAAAAGGTGTTTGATGCACTAGCTACGACCATTGATCAGGAAATCGCAGGTCAATGCATGTTTTGAAAACATTTCTTCAAAAGGTTGCTTTTATTATGAAAACTATGCCCGTCAGTCTTCACAGGTTGACTAGAACTTCGTGGAGTTCCTTTTGCCGCGTTCGCAGTTCCCTTCCCGGAACAAGGAGTGGTCACAATTTGATACACTCTGCAGAGGTGCGTTACTTTTCCCACAAGAGATCTCACCCTTTTTGCCATCCAGGGACTTGCCCCACGTTCACACTTCCTTTGGTGTGAGGCCAGGTATAAAGATCCAAGCCCACACCGCCTTCTCCGCGACTGCAAACCCACCCTTTTGTCCACCCGTACACCTCCAGTAGACTTTCCTCCGATAATACGGCTTTACTCATGATGTACTTTGGACAATCCTTCATAGATCGTAGAGCCATCATCACTAATGGATGGGGATTTAAAAGGCTATCCCAACCTACGGCAGTGCCTCCAACACCCCGCCGGCTCTACCAATCCGTTGGCGTGCAGAAGGGAAAAGATACAGCTGGCTTTTCCAGAGCCATTATAGATCTCATGGTCAACGCGGTTTGTACGGCGCTAGAATCACTGGACGGCATTGGTAATTTAATCCTAGGGTGATATAACCCATTGCAATGGAACCTCCACCATATCAACACATACCATGGTTCCATTGCCAGCCACATAGTCATATTCATAGTTGGAAAATAACATTTTATTTGCGATGCAGGAATGATAAGTATATAGCTTTGCATTAAAGTAGTAGAAAATAATCAAGTTGACATGAGCAAGGGTTGAACTTGCCTGTGGACTGCGAGATAGTGCAGTTCAATGCAGTTGATGGAACCTGGACCTCGGGTTCTGTAAGAAGCATCATTGTCCGGTAAGGACAATGTTATAAAAATCCAAATAATGCAATCATGGATGTATTATTTTATGTTGAATCCCTTTACCCCATTGAGTTATTACAATTTAGGGTTGTATTTAAGATTTATGTCTTTGACGGTAATTTACAATTGATTTAAAAGTATTAATCATTGTAATTCACACAAAGTACAACAATTCAAAGTAACATGATTTTATTTGATAATTGACTTAGTCATTCCAAAATAATTTGAAATTATAGAGTTACCTCTATAGTTTTTGGAATAAAAAGAAATATAGTAGTTTTCTGGGAAAAATTCCCTTGTTCAAATGAAATGACTTGGAATAATAGAATCTCATTTTGAAATGTTGGAAAATAAGTATTTGAACTTATTTGAGATTTTTCCTTGAATTTTAAATACAAGGAAATAATAATTTAAAATTCCAAGTTATTATTTAAATTCTAAAAATTCATAATTTTGAATTTGTTCCATAATTTCATTTCATATTTTATTCTGGTTAAGATTTATTTTTCATTTATAAATCCAATTTTTATTGGATTTTTAGAGTTGTTTATGATTTATAAAAGTTTGGTAAAGTTTTGATCTTTTATTAATTATAAAAAGACCAAAATACCCCTTGGACTCATATTGGGCCCAGCCCAATAACCTAAACCCAGGGACGGCCCAAATAGGCTGGCCCCCTTTTGGGTTTGGTGGCGCCGAAGCGGCCCACCACTCTCACTCTCACTCGGCCCTCTTCTCACTCGTCTAACCCTAATCTCTGGCGATCCCGTGGCGATGGCGTCGCCGCCATGACCGCCGCTCTGCTCCGGCCATCACCGGCCTCCTCCGCCGTAGCCACCTACCGATCTAGAACCGCCTCGAGCAGATCTATCGATCTGTCCGAGCAGTTTTCCTCCTTCGTCTTCTCCTGGCGGATCGCCTCGATCTGGATCCACTGGAGAATCGCCTCGGGCGATTGTGAAGCTCCGACGAGCTCTTGCCCTCGCCATCGACGTGAGCGCCTCCGAGACCGACCTGGCGCGGGTGCTGCTCGCAGCGCCTGTGCCGTCGTCTCCGTGCTGTGCTGCTGTGGTGGTGTTCGTCGGCGTAACGCGGCCGGCTTTGCAGCTGCTATGGCCGCGCGCACTGCCTCGCCATGCCATAGCTTCTGCCTCCAGGCGCGGGTAAGGTTCTCTGTTCCTCCTCCTACTCCTCTGTGCGCCTCCCCTTGTTACTGTGCTTCTTCCTCCTCATGCTATGTCACTCTCTGGTGATCTTGTGATCATCTAGAGTCATGCTACTGCTGCGCAATCTTGCTGTGCTTCGGTTTACTGCAAGCTTATGGTCAAATTACCAGTTATTGGTACTGGCACATGTCGATTTGCTTGCTGTTCATGTTATGCTTGCTTCTCTGCTACTCCTAGCTTGCTCTATACTTGCCATGCTATGCTGTGCTTGCTTATGGCTTGATATACCCTGCTGTTCATGCTTATAGGCTTGATATGCTTACTGGTTTATTCATACTTGCTTGTCTAGGTGCACTTGTGATGCATCTGTGACACTTGTGTGTGTGCTAGAGGTGCCTGTGATATAATTCAGTACTAATTTTGCAAGCCAATGATCCATTGGATCATTTCTTGCTTGTTGGCTAATCCCCCTGTGTAGCTTGGCTTGCTATGATTGATCAATTTGATCAATAGCTTGTCAGTGATTGCTTACTGGCTAATTCTGTGGCTATATGAATTAATTATCTAGTGATGCTGATGCTCAAGCATCACTGTGTGGTTGCTTACTTGTGCTGTTGCTTATCTCTAGCTATCTAGAGTTGCTCTAGTGGCTATGGATTAAGTTGTATGGCTTACAGTATGCTGCTGTCATGCTTAGCATGGATCTGTAATAAATTCATGCTTGGATTACTTGATTATGATGAGCTGCTTATGCAGTGATGATTTAAATGTCTTGCTTGTATATGAGTTGGCTGTTCATGATTCTTTTACAAGCAATTAAACTCTGAATCCATTTCTGGATAGTGATGTGATCTATTTGGCTTGCTTTTATTTGATGCTAAGTGTGATGTGACCTCAGTAGCCTTGCTACTGACTGGTTGCTCATCTAGTTGGTTGGATTTTGTTGGCTACTCAACTTTGCTTGCATATTAGGGAATCATAATAAGTATGAATGCCAATATGCTTGCCTGTGAAGAAAATCTAGGGTTTCTGATGGTTACTTGCTTAGGATCTTCTGTGTAGTCTTTAGCTGCTAATCTATGCTATCTACTGGTGCTATCTGTGCATGTGATCTTGCTAGTGTGCATCTGTGCATGCTTTCTAGCTTCTGTGCACATGACTTGTATCTGGATAGTTTCTGTCTTGGTAGCTTTTGACTGGCAGTAATCCTTGGTGAAAACCAAGTGATGATCTACCCATATGAGCATCTGCTCATCCCATGCTTATGCATATGATGGATTAGATCCATTGGATCTTTTCCAGGAACTAGGTATACCTTGTTCCAGCTCCTAGAATGAAATGTTTTGTTGTTGCAGTCTTGTGGTTTGTGCACAGCCCTTCACCTCCAGTCCTGGTTGATCTTCTAGGTCACCATGATTTCTGGTGGCTGAGTGTTTGTGTTTTTGTTCTGTTCTTGAGCAAGAACAGTGAAGAACACTTGATGTTGTTCTTGGATATGGCTTGCTGTGTGTTGCTCTGGTCGACAAAGCATGGTTTCTAGGGTTTCTGCCTATTTATTACTGCTGTGGTTCTCCTCTGGCTTGGACACCTTACCCTGGCATATCTAATGACTCATCTATGGTGTTGTGCTGTTGGTGCATTGCACCAACAGGTGCTGTGGTGAAACTTGAGCCCCTGAGGTGCTCAGGTTTGGTCTGCTGGTGCTCTTATCTTGATACTGTCCAAACCTTTGGACAGACACAAGTGTCAATGACACTTGGTTAACTGACCAAACTGCACATTGCTAGTTTCTAATCCCCTGGCTAGTGTCTTTGCTTTGTTTTGCAGGTTTTTTGAAGGTGAATATGGCCAGAAGATATTCTTCAAGCATTTAGTCTAGGTTTTAGTTTAGGACAATATTGTAATTTTCCTTTTTTTTTCATTTCGGTTTATAATTCATCAATTCTTGTATCAATAATTTTGTAAAGACAATGTATTCTGTGTTGATTATCAATAAAGCTCAAGTTTTTATTTATGAGCTTTTGATTATGTGATATTTATATTCTAGAATGAATATTGTATTTGTGATTCACTTTGAAATTCAAAGTTGTTTGAATTCTTAAGTTGTTTGAATTATGAATTCCATTTATATTGTTTATTGTTTATTGTTTAATGTATTGACACTTGTCAAATGAAATCAATTCCCCAAGTCAAGCAAGATACAAAAGAGATCATGTCAAAATTTCCCTAACTCACATTGCCTAATCCTAAGTGCAAAATG
Organism: Lolium multiflorum; assembly: GCA_030979885.1. Taxonomy (NCBI): domain Eukaryota; kingdom Viridiplantae; phylum Streptophyta; class Magnoliopsida; order Poales; family Poaceae; genus Lolium; species Lolium multiflorum. The sequence goes on along the minus strand of CM061748.1, from coordinate 58,795,242 downwards.
AGAGAGAACCTCGATCCCTCTTAGGTTTAGTTGCAATAAGGCGAAAATTTCCCCCGTTTTGCGATGAAATGCACATCCCATTTCTAAATCTACCCTTCGTTGTTCCTATGTTCTGGGTTATTACATCACAATGGTGTGATGATAATTAAAGTTACTTCAAGATGATAATTCTAAGGATATGAGCTAGGGTTTGCATTTGGTTGACCCTATTTGATCAACCATGTTGGATAGGGATGCATATATGGGATACTAAATGATTGATAAAAGAGCTCCTACATTTTATGTGGACATGGTAAGTATTTATTTGCTAATTATGGTTCTATGGATCAAAAGGAAAATATCATGATCACTTATCCTGACCTAGGTTTTAGGTTAGAAACAAATTAGGGTTCATATGAATAAATGGAGCTAGGTTGCCTAATGGTATTAGGGTTTTAGGGTCCCACATGAAATGGTGAGTTCCTAGTTTTCTACCATATGGAACTAGGGTTTCTTAATCACCATATAGTTCTATGATTAATAACTTCAATTTAAAGTTGAAGTTATTAATAATTTGGGAATAAAAATTAATATGGAGTTTGGCACTTTTATTATTTTAAACAATTAATAATTAGGTAATTATTAATTAGGGTTTAAATTTCACTAATAATGATTTAACAGATGGTAAATAAAGAAACAATTAGTTTTAATGTTTTCTTTATTTATTTACTAGTTTTTATTTACTTTTGGAAATTTTTACTAATTATTGAATTTTAATTAATTTTGGAATTAAAATTAAAAGCTTAAATAACAATTATTAAATAATTAAATTTTTATTAAAAATAAAAATTTCATTTTATATTTTTATTGGATAGGGTTTATCTTTATAAGAATTTTGATATCTTATATTTTTTTCTGACTTAAATTGAATTTTCTATAATTATTTGAAGTTGCAGTAATTATTCAATTTAAATTTAAAACAGAAAAACGACTAAGTGTACCCGGGTGAGTTTCACCCAGGGTCACTGACGCGTGGGCCATAGGCCAGGTCACCTGCCACGGTGGCTTTGACCGAAGTCAAAATCACCAAAGTGGCAAGGAGGCTCACTGCCGGCGGGAGGTAGGCGACGGCGCCGCCGTTCCCGGGCTCGCGTGGATGAATTAGCTACACCAATCGATCTAACTCGCCGCGGTGAACTCAATAGTACTAGCGCCGCCCCAGAATGGTCGCCAGAGCTCGCTCGCCGGCGAGGCCGAACGGCGGCGGACACGGGCACACGCGGCTAGGATGCTACAGGCGCCGATTTGCTGCAATAGGAAGCTCAGTCGGTGCGTGAGCTCACCGTGAGCACGACGGGCATGTCGGAGAGGCAAGGGGAGGTCGCAGTCACCGGAATAGCTTGATGCCGGCGTCGGAGAAGATGAGTTCGTCGACGGTGATTCCGAGCATGGCGGCTCGATTCCTTTTGCAGGAATAACAAGTCGAGGTCGGCGGTCACATTGGTGGTCACGGCGAGGCCTGGGGTGGTCTCCATCGGCGGCGATGGTCGGAGACCGCACGGGCTAGGGTTTGGTCTTGGGCAAAAATTGAGCAGAGGAAGAAGAAGGTCGGGCCAGGGTTCGTCCAGGGATTTATACGGCTCCAGGGCGAGCCTCGTCACACCGTCGATGAAGGAGGGGTCGACAGCGAGAGAGGAGAAGAGGAGCACGGCGTGCTGCTGGCGTCCATGCGCGAGGAGAAGATGAGGATGAACTCCTCGTTTTATTTTGACGAAGAGGTAAGTGGGTTGGCGTTGGGCCATGTCTTGGGCTGTGTTCTGGGCCAGTGCTAGGCTCGGCAGCTGGGCTGCTGGTGGGCTGTGGCGACCAGGTAAGGTCCAGGTGAGCCCCTCCTCTATTTTCATTTCTATTTTTATTTCCTGTTTTCATTTCCTATTTTGTATTCTGCTTTTAATTCAGATTTTAATTGCAGGTTTCTTACGTTGTTAATTCCATTAAGTTGTATAGCAGTGATTATTAAATCATTCTTTCCTTTTGGAACAAGTATTTTATATTTGAATTATATTACATACTTGTGTTTTATTCAAAATAGCACATAGACATGATTTTGTATTTTTATTTTTATTTCATGTCTCACTTGTGAATCAATTTATTTAGATTGTTATAGCTGAGGTTTTCAACTCAAATTATTTTAGAGGTTGTTAATAGGACTTGGCTTCTATTTGATGAGTGATTGACTTACATGTGATGTTATGTGAGCACTAATTTATTAGGGCTTTTCTAATTTTCTATCATAACCCCCCTTTAAGTTTATTGCTATTGTTATATTTTAACATCACCATAAAATGCCTAGAGTAAAGTATTACTCTCTTCATGGTTTGATCTTGGTTATAATGATAAGTGGTTGATCACCACTCATGATTTTAATTATTGGTTTAAGCACTTGGTGTTCTTATGTTTGATAAGTGAGGTATAAGATTTAACTAGTGATCAATTCTAGGGTTTTAATCATATTCACCTAATGGCAATTGGTTTGAATCTCAATTATGGCCTGGTTTATATTATGATCACCATAGTGATACATAAACTAGGGTTGAGGTTTAATTCTAGGTTGTAGGAATGAGATGGCACCATATTGTATTTGGTAGGGTTTAGTCTCCCCTAACCATGATAAGATGATTACTTGCTTAATTGTTTATGTGCTTCTCTAATTACTAAGGAGTTGGGAATTGGTTTGATCTTCTACCAATTAACTTCTATTATTAACCTTAATTTATCATTAAAGTAACTACATTGGTTATAGTTCTTTTTATAGTTAACTTTGGTTATAATGATGAATGGTTTCTCACCATATAATTTATAGGCTTTAATTCTAAGCTTTTCTTATGTGCTTATATCTTTTACTTTAGTTCTTATGGTTTATGATCACTACCATTTTGTGATGATCAAAGGTTTGGCTTCCTAAGGTATTACTAAAAGTATTTGGATATGGTTATACTAATTACCCCTCTCACTCCACAAGGACTTGGATTATAATCTAAGGTTCTACTCAAGGAATGATGATATGATTTTCTGAGCATGTGGTCTTCCTAAGAATTCTACCTTGCTATCTTCTGTAGCTTGTTCTTCAGGAATTCTGATAAACCTGCATCTTGTGGCATGCCTCCACCTCCTAGCTGCTTCATCTTGATCCTAACTATTTTATGGAGTGTCTCAATGTGTTGGTTTTCTTGCATCATGGTGCAAGATGATGGGATGAATGAAGTGTGAGACTCCTTTTATAGGCTTGGGCATGCTCTAATATCTTGACACATAGGTGGATGACTCTTGTTTTAATTTGATGAGTAAGGTGCTTGGTTGTCATGCTCTCATCCATAGCAATCCTTTAAGCATGAGGTGGCATTGCTTAGGATGCAAGCTATGTAGATATTTTCATCCTATGTGGCTTTGGTATTATCTTCTCATGTGATTTATTTTTGGATGGCCAAGTGGCTTTTGTTACTAAATGTCTTGGGAATGATTTTATGCTTGTGGTTGAGTCCCTATATCATATGTGATTGTGTTTATATTGTAATTGGGATCAAAATGTCAAGAATAAGAATTATACCCCAATTTTGAATGATGATTTTGATTTCACCAAGGCATGATCATATAAGTTTCAAAGTACTCATAGTTTATTTTATTCAAATAGTTTGAACTATAACTCGTAATGTAAACGAATTTAGTTTTGTAATATTCCCCATATTTAATAAGTTATGCTAAAAATCAGAATGTGTGGCTTTTATGCACTTAGGCCCTTGTGTTTTACCATATTTGGTAATTAGTTTTAAAGTGAATTCAATTGTACCTCAAGGTAGTTGCTCAACTTTTAAGTGTTAATAATTTAGAGTTTGTTTCTTACCTCTTTGATGGGTATAAACCTCTCCCATCTCTATGGTTTAATGATAAGCTTTTGTTGGTGTTTAAGTTCAAGAGTTCAGTTCAAGAATTACCATGAGGTTCATGGTAGGAATATTTATTTGTTAAGGACATGGAAAAGATAAGTGAAGAATGGTTTCTCCATTATATTGTTACTTGGTTTGTAATTGAACAGATGTTCTTATGTTATGGAAAGGATTACCTTATTATGATCTGTTATAAGATCAAGCAATGGATCATTGATTAATATGTTTTTGTGTTGGTTTTAATTCCATTTGATCTAACCCCTTAGATCAAATCATCTTTTCCCAAAACAAGGTTTTAACAAAGTCACATTGAGGTTTATAGAACTTGACTTGATGAGCTACTTCAGTTCCACCAAGGTCAAGTGAAACTTCAGTTACTGTGACTGTTTTACTTTAAAACGCGAAAATTCCCCAGATTTTCTATGCATGAATGCAATGCACACATCTGTTTCCTCTATTTTTGTAACCCCATTACTTGGGATATTACATAAGTTCTATCCTCCAAGTGAAATTCACAAGGATCGGAATAGCATATATAATTTTTGGCCTCATGATGGAGAGAGTATTGCCCAAGCTTGGGGGAGATTGAAGTCTTTAATGCTCAAATGCCCCATTCATGAGCTTCCTGGTAATGTTATTATTGATAATTTCTATGCAAGACTTTCTTTTCAAGACAAGACCTTGCTGGATACTTCTTGTTCTGGATCATTTACACGCAACAAAGAAGAGTTTAAAAGGGACCTTCTTGATCGAATCCAAGAAAATACTGAAGGTTGGGAGAACGACAAGGATAGAGAATCGGGTATAATTTATGATTATAAATGCATTGAAGCTTTTATGGATACTGATAAATTTCGTAATATGAGTGCTACATATGGTCTTGATTCTCAAGTTCTGTAAATCTTTATAAAGCTTTTGCCTCTCATTATGAATTGCCAAAGAAGAATTTTGATAAGTATCATGAACCGTATAAAGATAAAATTGATTCATCTATTAATAAATGCATTGTAGTTGAAACTGCTGATCATGTTATTCCTGAAGCTTATATTGAAAAAACTCCTTTCCTGCTAAAATGAAGGAGTACTCTGTTATAAATAATGCGGTTCATAAAAGTGAAAAGAAACCATAGAACCTGAAGAACAAATAAAAGTTGAACCTGCTGTTGCAATAGTTAAAGATCTTGTGACTGAAAATGTAGAGGATGGTCATATTATTTTCTGTGAAGATGCTTCTAATATTGTTTCACATCCTAATAAACCCAAACAAGCTAGTGTTCCTATGCTATCTGTTAGAATTGGTGATCATTGCTATTATGGATTATGTGATATTGGTGCAAGTGTTAGTGCTATCCCTTATGAGCTTTACACGGAGATTATGCACGAAATTGATTCTTGTGAACTTGAAGATATTGATGTGGTTATTCAGCTGGCTAATAGAGAAACTATTTCTCCAATTGGTATTGTTCGAGATGTGGAAGTTTTATGCGGTAAGATTAAATATCCTGCTGACTTTTTGGTACTTGGTTCTGCTGCTAGTGATTATTGTCCTATTATTTTTGGTAGACCTTTTCTAAATACTTGTGGAGCTATTATAGATTGCAAGAAAGAGAAAATTTTGACTAAATTTGCTGGTGAATCTTATGAGTTTAACTTCTCTAAATTTACTAAAACTCCTTATAAAGCTGATTTGCCTAGTAATGATTTTAAAATGGAGCAATGTGCATCTATTGTTCTTGTTCCTAACAATCCTTTGCAGCAACATTTGGAGGATAGCGAGAGTGAAATTTTTAGGAAAGAAAGAGATGAGCTTGAGGAAATTTTTCTCCGCCAACCTATTCTCAAGCATGATTTACCGGTGGAAGATTTGGGTACAACACCGCCACCAAAGGAAGATCCTGTTTTTGATTTAAAGCCTTTACCCGATAATCTTAAATATGCTCATATTGATGATAAGAAAATATATCCTGTTATTATTAGTTCTAAGCTTTCAGAGATTGAGGAAGAAAGGTTATTGGAAATATTGAAGAAGCACCGAGGAGCTATTGGCTACACTCTTGATGATTTGAAAGGGATTTCTCCTTCTATTTGCCAACATGCTATTAATATGGAAGATGATGCAAAGCCTGTTGTTGAACATCAGCGTCGTCTAATTCCGAAGATGAAGGAAGTGGTAAGGAATGAGGTATTACGACTTCTTGAAGCTGGTATTATATATCCTATTGCTGATAGTAGATGGGTTAGTCCTGTGCATTGCGTTCCCAAGAAAGGAGGAATGACTGTTGTGCCTAATGATAATGATGAGCTCATCCCTCAAAGAGTAGTTGTAGGGTATAGAATGTGCATTGATTTTCGAAAAGTTAACAAAGTTACTAAGAAAGATCATTACCCTTTACCATTTATTGATCAAATGCTAGAAAGATTATCTAAAAATACTCATTTTTGCTTTCTTGATGGTTATTCTGGGTTTTCACAAATTGCTGTTAAAGCTAAAGATCAAGAGAAAACCACTTTTACTTGTCCCTATGGAACTTATGCTTATAGACGCATGCCTTTTGGTTTATGTAATGCTCCTGCCACTTTTCAAAGATGCATGTCTGCTATTTTTCATGGTTTTTGTGAAAGTATTGTAGAGGTATTCATGGATGATTTTTCCGTCTATGGGAATTCTTTTGATAGTTGCTTGCGAAACCTTGATAAAGTTTTGCAGAGATGTGAAGAAACTAACCTTGTTCTTAATTGGGAGAAATGCCACTTTATGGTTAATGAAGGAATTGTATTGGGACATAAAATTTCTGAGAGAGGTATTGAAGTTGATAGAGCTAAAGTTGAAGCAATTGAGAAGATGCCCTATCCGAGGGATGTTAAAGGTATTCGTAGTGTTCTTGGTCATGCTGGGTTTTATAGGAGATTTATTAAAGATTTCTCCAAGATTTCAAAGCCTCTTACTAATCTTCTTCAAAAGGATGTACCATTTGTTTTTGATGATGATTGTAAGGAAGCTTTTGAAACTCTTAAGAAAGCCTTAACAACTGCTCCTATAGTTGAACCTCCTGATTGGAACTTACCATTTGAAATTATGTGTGATGCTAGTGATTTTGCTGTAGGCGCTGTTCTTGGACAGCGGGTAGATAAAAAGCTGAATGTTATTCATTATGCTAGTAAAACTCTTGATGCTGCTCAAAGAAATTATGCTACAACTAAAAAAGAATTATTAGCTGTAGTCTTTGCTTGTGATAAATTTAGATCTTATATTGTTGATTCAAAAGTTACTATTCATACTGATCATGCTGCAATTAGATACCTAATGACAAAGAAAGATGCTAAGCCGAGGCTTATTAGATGGGTACTTCTTTTGCAAGAATTTGATTTACATATTGTAGATAGGAAAGGTGCTGATAATCCTGTTGTTGATAATTTGTCTAGATTGGAAAATATTGCTTATGATCCTGTTCCTGTTAATGATAGTTTTCCAAATGAACAATTGGCTGTAATAAAGGTGAGCTCGCGAGACAGTCCTTGGAATGCTGATTATGCTAACTTTATTGTTTCCAAGTACTTGCCTCCAACCTTTTCAGCTCAGCAAAGGAGGAAATTCTTTTATGATTTGAGGCATTATTTCTGGGATGATCCACACTTATATAAAGAAGGAGTGGATGGTATTATGCGAAGATGTGTTCCCGAATATGAACAACAGGAGATATTGAGTAAATGTCATGGTAGTGCTTATGGAGGGCATCATGCCGGAGAAAGAACCGCGCAAAAGGTTCTACAATCAGGTTTTTATTGGCCAACTCTCTTCAAGGATGCGAGAAAGTTTATTTTATCTTGTGATGAATGCCTAAGGGTTGGTAATATCTCCAGACGCAATGAAATGCCCATGAATTATACTCTTGTTATTGAACCGTTTGATTGTTGGGGATTTGACTTCATGGGACCTTTTCCGTCTTCGGAAGGTAACACTCATATACTTGTTGCTGTTGATTATGTTACTAAATGGGTGGAAGCTATACCTACAAAAAGTGCTGATGGTGAGACTTCTTTAAGAATGCTTTTAGATATTATTTTTCCTAGATTTGGAGTACCTAGATATATTATGACTGATGGAGGTTCTCATTTTATTCATGGAGGTTTTAGAAAAACTCTTGCTAAGTATGGTATTAATCATAGAATTGCTTCCGCTTATCATCCTCAAACTAGTGGTCAAGTAGAATTATCAAATAGAGAGATTAAATCTATTTTGGGAAAGACCGTTAATAAAACTAGAAAGAATTGGGCTAGTAAATTGAAGGATGCACTTTGGGCTTATAGAACTGCTTACAAAAATCCCATGGGAATGTCACCTTATAAAATGGTTTATGGGAAAGCTTGTCATTTACCTTTAGAACTAGAGCACAAAGCTTATTGGGCTGTTAGAGAATTAAATAAAGATCCTAAACTTGCCGGTGATAAGAGGTTGTTGCAATTGAGTTCTCTAGATGAATGGAGAAGTGAAGCTTATGAAAATGCTAAACTCTTTAAAGAGAAAGTTAAAAAATGGCATGATAGGAGGATTATCAAAAGAGAATTTAATATTGGGGATAAAGTCCTATTGTATCGGTCTCGTCTCAGATTCTTTGCAGGGAAATTACTCTCGAAATGGGAAGGACCATATGTTGTCGAGGAGGTGTATCGTTCAGGAGCAATTAAAATTAGCTCTCTCCAAGGCAATGCTACGCAAGTGGTGAATGGACAAAGACTCAAGCATTATATCTCGGTGATTCCTATAATGTTGATGTTGATATTATTCAAGTGGAAACACCGGAGGCTTTCATCAAAGGGCAAATTGACAGTCCGCCAGAACTCGACTTTGAATAGGTAACAGTACTGGTAATGAAAAGTACGCAATTTACTTTCCGAACAATATTTTCGCTGTTTTTGGAAAATATGAAAAATTACGAGTTCGAAACGGAGTGGAAAGGACGCACGAGGGCGTGGCACCATAGGCCGGCGCGGCTGACTGGGCCGCGCCGACCTATGGTTTGGCCGGTCGCCCCTTTCCGACTCTGGTTCGATCTGGTACTTTCCTTTTGTCGCGAAAAATTTTGCTATATAATCCCCGGACCCTGGAGGTCCGTATATCGTGTTCTCGACGTGTTTTGTTTCGATCTGTTTGCCAGGATCTGTTTTCAGTTTAGGAGCACCATGGTTTCCAAGAACAAGGGCAAGGAGTTTCCGGATGAAGATGATCGAGATCTTGGGTGGAAAGAGGAAGACAAGGACGTCAAGGAAGAGGATGAAGAAGAGGTGGAAGAAGATTCGCGCACACACCCGCGTGCTACTATCGCAAGCATCAAGGTGGTGGACAACCCTTTTAGTGCAAACAAGAGCGCAAGAATTCGCACTGGAGGAGGGGTTCCACGTCATTACCTAGCTCCGAAAACATCTCCATCAGGCACTCATCACCCCTTCCATAATCTAATTTTCAATAATCAAATTGAAGGGACTCCCAAGGCAGCATTGCCTAGCCAGTGGGATATAGATCGCTCTAACACTGCAGGAGAGAAGGAGCCTGAGGCTGAGGAGTGGGGAAATAACTCCAAGAGCTGGGACTCGCCGTCGGACAGACTCCTTAACCGCGTCGAGCACAATTCAGAGATGATTCGCAATCTCATATACAGGATTGACGAGCTTCAGGAGCTTATTGAGAAGCTTGTCAGGAATTCATCACCACCATCACCAAAGGAGTAATTCATCATCGGTATTGGCATCCCCTTGGTTTGTTCCAAGCTTGGGGAGTGCCGCGGTATCACATTATCACTACCTTTTACTTTTATTGTCAAGTAGTGTCATATCATGAGTAGGGAAGTTATCATATAAGATGGGTTGCGTTTGGAAGTATCTCTCCTTTAGTTGGTTGTCTATGTATCCCTTGGTGTGAGTTATAGTTATGAAATATTAATGAGAAGTCTTATCATTTACATATTGCACATCTTATTCTAGTTTGCAATCTCTATCATATGATTTACCTTGTTGTTAGTATTAGTATCACTTTGGGAGCATTGAATAAATCTATTTGGTTTTGGCAAACTTAGCCTTGGTCAATAGCAACAACACTTTGAGGATAAGTAGAAAAGAGAACTACATGTAGATGTTTCATTGTCTTTCTTGTTAGCTCATAGCTTATTATTCTGAAGTTAAAATTGTTTGTGCTTACAAGGAAGATGCATGATTGTTTCTATCATATGTATATTTGTTTGTTTCCCTCGACTCTTATGCTTGCTAATTAACCTTGCTAGCCAAAGACCTGTACTGAGAGGGAATACTTCTCGTGCATCCAAACCTTAACCCAAACCTATGCCATTTGTGTCCACCATACCTACCTACTACATGGTATTTTCTGCCATTCCAAGTAAATACTTCATGTGCTACCTTTAAACAATTCAAAACTTAGTATCTCTTATTTGTGTTAATGTTTCATAGCTCATGAGGAAGTATGTGGTGTTTTATCTTTCAATCTTGTTGGGCAACTTCCACCAATGGACTAGTGGCTACATCCGCTTATCCAATAATTTTGCAAAAAGAGCTGGCAATGGGATTCCCAGTCCCAAATTAATCAAACTAAATAGACACTCCTCCATGGTATGTGATTGATGGACGGCACCCGAAGGATTCGGTTAGCCATGGCTTGTGTAAGCAAAGGTTGGGGGAGTGTCATCATCATAATAAAGCTAAAATAAAAAGGCACTCCTTCATGGTATGAGATTGTTGGCAGGCACCCGAGGATTCGGTTAGCCATGGTTTGTGAAAGAAAGGTTGGAAGGAGTGCCACACAAAATGAAAATAATGTGGGAGCCGCTCTTAGGAGGTTGTCTGGCAAGGGGGTTAGAGTACCCGCTACCAGTCGTTGACAACAACAAACACCTCTCAAAATGTTACTTTTATTATCTCTATATGATTTCAAAATTGAAAAAGCTCTAGTACATGATTTAATCCCTGCTTCCCTCTGCGAAGGGCCTGTCTTTTACTTTATGTTGAGTCAGTAAACCTATTTCCCTCCATCTCAAGCAAGCATTTGAGTAGTTGTGATCAAACCATTATATTGTGATTTGCTTCATCATGTCTTTTATTGTTCCTTGTTTAGTACAAGTTTTATCTGGATGAATATAGCTTTGCAAGTTATCAATGATTATGAGAAGACCATTATGATTGAGTATGCAAGTTGTGCTTTATAAACTTTAACATGAGAGCGCTGCTCAATGAGATAAATATAATCTGTTAATTGTTCTCTGACCAAGAACGAAGTTTGCCATCACCAATTATGATTTCTTATGCACCTTTACTTGTGATTACCTTATACTTGTTTCAAGATGAGTTATAAGAGGTTGTTTACTATAATGTCCTGTGTGAATGAATATGATGCTTCTTGTCCGTATTTTATTTATCGACTCTTCACTCCATAAACATGTGGTCCTGTTTATCGAGCTCAGTTTCGCTTGGGGACAAGCGAAGTCTAAGCTTGGGGGAGTTGATACGTCCAATTTGCATCACTATTTTATATCATAATTTGCTGTTATTCATTGATATATTTCATATTGGGACACAATACTTATGTTATTTCATCTATTTTGCATGTTTCATCATTATTGGAGGATCAAAGGAGCGGATTGCTGGAAAAAGCACCGTCGAACGCAATATTTCGGAAGATCAACTGTGGGAGAAAATTATACCAAAAATCCTATTTTTCAAGATGACGAAGGAAGCCGGAAGGAGGGGCCAGGAGGACCCAGGGTGGGCCCACACCCTAGGGCGGCGGCCCATGCCCGCGCGCCGCCATGTGGTGGGGGGCCCACGACCCCTTTCGCCTCCTTTTCTTCGCGAAATCCTTCGTCCCGAAAACCTAAGCCACAAAGGGTACCTCGCGAAGAGTTACAGCCGCCTGCGGGGAGAACACCGAGAGAGAAAGAGCTCTCCCAGGAATCCGGGGAAATTCCCTCCGGGGGGGAAATCGACGCCATCTTCACCGTCATCGAGCTGGACATCATCGCCATCATCATCATCATCATCTCCACCATCATCACCGCCGTCATCACCGCTGGACACCGTCACCGCCGTAGCAATTTGGGTTTGATCTTGATTGTTTGATAGGGGAAACTCTCCCGGTATCGATCTCTACTTGTTGTTGATGCTATTGAGTGAAACCATTGAACCAAGTTTATGTTCAGATTGTTATTCATCATCATATCACCTCTGATCATGTTCCATATGATGTCTCGTGAGTAGTTCGATTAGTTCTTGAGGACATGGGTGAAGTCTAAATGTTAGTAGTGAACTATGGTTGAGTAATATTCAATGGTGTGATATTTAAGTTGTGGTGTTATTCTTCTAGTGGTGTCATGTGAACGTCGACTACATGACACTTCACCATTTATGGGCCTAGGGGAATACATCTTGTATTCGTTTGCTAATTGCGGGGTTGCCGGAGTGACAGAAACCTAAACCCCGTTGGTATATCGATGCAGGAGGGATCGCAGGATCTCAGAGTTTAAGGCTGTGGTTAGATTTATTCTTAATTACTTTCTTGTAGTTGCGGATGCTTGCAAGGGGTATAATCACAAGTATGTATTAGTCCTAGGAAGGGCGGTACATTAGCATAGGTTCACCCACACAACACTTATCATAACAATGAAGATTATTTAGCCGTATGTAGCGAAAGCACTAGACTAAAATCCCGTGTGTCCTCGAGAACGTTTGGTCATTATAAGTAAACAAACCGGCTTGTCCTTTGTGCTAAAAAGGATTGGGCCACTCGCTGCAATTATTACTCTCGCACTTTACTTACTCGTACTTTATTCAACTGTTACATCAAAACCCCCGAATACTTGTCTGTGAGCATTTACAGTGAATCCTTCATCGAAACTGCTTGTCAACACCTTCTGCTCCTCGTTGGGATCGACATTCTTACTTATCGAAGATACTACGATACACCCCCTATACTTGTGGGTCATCAGCGGGGCGCGCTGGCCGAGGAGTCCAGGGGAACCAGTGTGGGGGCGAAGACCCGGTGCCCAGGCACCCGTGTAAGCTGGAGGAGCGCCGATCGGAGAGGGGGCCGCCCAGGGCATGGACCAAGCCTGAACCATGCCGGTCCAGGGATCATGAGGAGGGTGCCAGGTAGGCGGCGCGGCAGGTGCTGGCGCAGGCGTCGGTACCGCCGGTGGCGGGCGCCAAGCGGGAGGAGCGGCAGGCGCTGGCGCGGGCGTCGAGGCGGCTGGTGGAGTGGCAGATCGCGGCGGCCAGTACATCGGATTCTTGCCCTTGTAGTTGGGGCTGGGACGCCAGCCAGGAGGAGGCTGCCCGGCCGAGGCTGGAAACGGTACCGGGGGTCCTGCCGCGGCAGTGGGCTGGCTCGTCGGGCCTGCCGGTGCAGGAGTAGGCAGCAGGGGCGGCCGGGTGGAGGCGGCGAAGACGTGAGGCCGCGCCTCCCGCCGTGTGAGGTCATCATCGGCGTTCTGCAGCAGGGACCGGATCTCCTTGAAGGAAGGGCGAGGCTGCATGAAGGGAATCATGGCCGCTTGAGGCTTGAACCGGTCGCCGAGCCCTTGGAGAAGGATGTTGATAAGCTGGCGATCAGGCATAGGATCGCCTAGTTCGCGGAGCTCATCCGCCATCGTCTGGATGCGCTGACAGTAGACGCTGAGCGAGGAGTCCCCCTGAGGGGTGTTGCGGATCGCGGAGTGGAGGTTGTTGATCCGGGCGTCAGCGTTGTCCTGGAAGAGCTGGCGCAGGGACGCCCAGAGGGTGGCGGCGGTGGCGGCCTCACGGAAAACGAGATTGAAAATCTCCGTGGACACGCGTGTGTAGATCCATTGGATGATGGCGAGATCATCTGTGGTCCAGCGAGCGTCGTCAGGACGAGGGGCGGCGTCGGCGGCGATGTGGTGACGGAGGTTGCAGCGCCCGAGGTGAACCTCAAAGAGGTGGCGCCAATGGTAGTAGTTGTGTTGGGCAAGATCTAAAGTAATAGGTATGAAGGGGGTGACATCGGCTATGGTGTCTGCGTAGGAGAGAGGAGTAGCCGTGGGAGGGGTAGAAGAGGCCGAGGCCTTGGCGGCGGCGACGGCCTTGGCCTGCTGGTCGAAGTAACCAGGCGGCGGCGGCGGCGGCTTAGGCGGCGGCGCCATAGGTCAGGATCGATTGCTCTGATACCATGTAGGATTGTATTATGTCTCACAAATTGATACAAAACTGTTTGGGGTACAAGGGATATAAATAGTAGAGCCAACCGACTAAGCCTAAAACCCTAGCTTGCGTTACAAGTCTAGATTAACCGAAACATATAATCTAACAGGTAAGATGGATTGGATCCCTACAATATAGTAGGATATGGCCATTCGCTTTTGGCGGTTCTTCGGTGGGCATCAGCTATGAGGTGGGAGCAGGGATGCAAGTGGCAGGATTTGCGGGACGGACTAGGCTCCGAATAGTGCAATTTACCTAGATGTGGAATTAGATCTTGTAGTGTAATTTGTACAGGTTCATGCGTTTTGCGGGACACATCGGATCCCGTTTCTCCAACCCTAGGTGGGAGGCTAGTCAATGCTGGAAATGACATTTTTTCCTAACTTTGCGTGTCTTGAATGGGGATCTAGCATGGAGATAACGAGCTAGAAATATGTGGCCTCACATACTTATAAACTTAGGTGGACCTAGGATTGTTAGGTGGCGTGGCCCCACTCAATCTGGTATGCATGAAATCTTTGGTATTCCTTGTCTTGCTACAAATTTGTCATGGACTCGTAGTGTTAGCTTCTAGAGTGTGGAGAGGGGGAGTTGCACCACCCGATGACCTTGGTTTGGTGTGGCACTTCGAGTACCGGTTCTCGAGGTTCATTGTGAACAAATCATGCATGTCTTCATTGGTCGAAAATGATAATGGGGGTGCTTTCTATATTGCTCCTCTGTAAGGCATTGTTTGGAATTTTCATAAAACATGATGTCTAGGGTATTGATCCAAGATAGACCCTAGTGGATAATGGCAGAGCATGATGGACAACATAGTCTTGAAGGCAGTGTTCTTGAGCACATTCTCAACAAATTTTCAGATTTTTTATGCTCTATGTTTTCTTACGTGCACATGTGCTCACTATGGACTTGCAAAAATCATATTTATGATACTATTTATAGATTCACATATTTTTTATGCAGTACAAAACCAATAAGTTTCGTTACACATCTTTATAATACTAGAACGATACCCCGCGTAACTGGAACCTCCTTAGAAACTTTATTTTCTAAATGGAAGGGTACAAAAACGCATGAGACAATAAGGTCTCAGAATGAAATGTGCACGCTAAATTTAGTCAATGTGGAATTGAAGTGTATTTGACCAATTAAAGATCGTCAAGATTTGGAAATATATACCTGATCGATGTTGGATCTTGCATTCAGTAGATAAAATCAAATGGAAAAACTTATAATGCGGATAGATTGCACGATAGATAAGGACATACATTTATCTACAATAAGATTAGTTCAAAAAAATCTGAAAACATGTACTATGATTTTTTTTACTCTGTGTTTTTAGAACACTTGGCTCCATGACTGGGAGCCAAAAGTATACACTTGGATTGGGGGACAAAAGAATTATTCCAGGTGACTCCTTTTTATTTTCTTTCACCTCTTCCGCCAAGTTGTTAAACTATGAAAACATAGTAACATCACACTGATCAGGGGCGCATTAGTTGTGCCGTTGTGGCATCCACGGTGAGACTCGCCAGCGATGTGAAAAAAGGAATCAAACGCAGTTATGTCGGTGGGGAATATATGTTTGTCATTTTGACGTTAAGAGCATGATGAGATGCTTTGATGCTTTCCAAAAAGGAATTATTTCATGTGTTTTCTTGCTTTCCGAAAAAGGAACTCGCACCAACTATAAAGCGAGAATATGTTGGAGACCTGTCAACCAACGGTCGGGCACAGTATAGATACTTCGTGCCACTTTTACCATTTGGTGACCACCCGCTGTTACGTGAACGTAAATTGATTCTGATCGCTGAGTTTGGATGTATTGACCCCAAAACGCTCGCGACCTCCTCCAATGCTGGGTTCACTTTGGAGATGCATCTTGGAGGTACCGTTAGAGCATTTTTACGAGATGATGTATACTAGGTCGAAACTTTTACATCACTCGTGACTAAAAATAACTTCTCCAGAAGGAAACCTATAGCTGTACAGTGATTTCTTTACAGGTGATGTATATTTCTTCTCATGTGATGTAAATATACATCACCACCCAGGTGATGCAAAACAAATCCCTCCAATCATGCGAAGCCCAACTGCCATGGTGAATATTTCGGCCCACACGTGTCACCCATCCTCTGTTCTTGCCGATATCCATCTCCTCGCCTCCGTCCACCTCAGTTGTCACCGAGTCGACCAGGAGCTCTGCATCGACACGCCGTGCTGCCCACTCGAAGTAATTTGTGCGGGGCTCCCTCGTCGTCGTCGTTTCGAACTCCGACCGACATTGATCTGCTCGCCTCTGTCCACCCCGCAGTCACCGAGCACACCATCGCGCTCAAGGTGAGCTTGCGATCCTTATGGACCCCGTTTCCACTCTCACTCCTAGTCGCCGCTCCGATGAGAGTTGGCATGCGTCGTCGTGGAAACTCGTCGCCGGAGCCCTTCCGAAGACAAATAGGCCGCGGTGTTGCCACTATTCGTTTCGCGCGAAGCCCCGCTGGCCGCTTCGAACGCAAACCACCACGTGTCCCCGCTCTCATTCATCGGGAATGTGCTCATTGAGAGAGCAGGCGCGGTGCTAACATCATGGTCACGTCACGTGACATCAGCCATATATTACAGTTTGGGTGCCCTAACATACAACATCCTCTAAAGCAAAAACTGCACAGATGACCTATATTCCAGTTCTTTGTGATGTATAATTCATAGGGTACTAGTTTTGGATGTTCTATTATATATCATCTTTTAGGCCAAGACCCTTGCCTGCCTCCTTTTGCCCTATAGTTGACAACCAAAAGGACGTAGTCTCTTCCTAACGATATGATTCCTCATAAAGCTTGAAACATAGAACTAGAGTTAATTGTGTTATTCACTCTTTGGTTTTTCAGAATTAAGTTGTTGATAGTGTCAAACACCTTGCGCGGACTATGGGTGTTGTTTTGGCAGTGGTTTGTGTTACAGCTATGATGTTATGATCACCGTGGCGAGATCTTTTATTTTTATTGTTCTTCTTCATTTTTGTACTAGGGCTATGTGCATCATACTATTTTTAAGATGTTTCATTGTCGCAGATGAGATTAGACGATGTAATTAATATCTTCACCATATTAATATAGTATTTTATTTATCAAAAAAATCAAACACGTGGCGGGAATTGACAGGCTATTTCACTGATCTTGACGTGCCCAAGCTCGTGTATGCATGGCGCCCCTTATTTTCAAAGAGAACGTTGATATTTCCACGCGATCTTTTCTAAGCATATGCATATATGGCGGCGGCAGGCAAAGAACTTTCATTTTTCACATTAGTTTACACGCGCGCGTGCACGGCATGGGGTAGCATTACTCGTTGCGAAAACTGTTTGTGGTCTGACCCACGTTTGAATTTACGTGCATGCGTACACATCGTTCCGTACAGAGCACAGAGCACTCTCCTGTGTCTCCAGCGGCTGCTTGGCTTCGACTTGAACTCCACGCTTTGACTTGCTCCGATCTGTGCTGCTGCTGCAGGTTAGTTGGTTCAGTCTGTAATTCACCAGCAAGCGGTCTAGATTGTTTCTTTCTGGTTAGATCAGACCGACGGGATGTAACCTAAACAAAATTAGGCTGATCGAGCTAATCAAGGTGCATGCACCGCACACACCATGATGCATGGTGAACAGCGTGTAATATTCTCCCCCCTGGACGAGACACGGACAAAATCCGGTGAGTACCAAGCCGCGCGGCGCGGCGGACGGGAGACTAGCCGGCGACGTGTGGCGTCGGCTGCACGTGCAAAAGCTCCCTCCGTCCTCGTCCATGGTTACTTTACGCCTGGCACAGAATCCCTACAGACGGTATCGTGAAGTAAACTACTCCACCCTAGCTAGCTTGCCTGATGATCGGCGATCCATTATTTAGATCCGGGGAAATCGGGAGGGAATGATTGTTCGATAGTTGGTCGCGAGCACAGCGCATTGAGAAGCATGGCGCCGTCGGCCGGAGTGGAGTAGGCGACGAAATGGATGCTGTTGCGAGTGATCCATCCATCGGTGTCTCTAGCTTGTTCCGTTCCCTGCCGGAGTCGCAATCAGCGGCACATGCGTCCGGCTAGCCCATGCATCAACGCTTTTGTCACGCTCTCCAGATGCAGCCAGCCGAGGCGTGCGCACGCACGGTAGGCGAGCGCGTGATCGCACGGGACAAGACAAGCTTCAACGGATCGATTGATGCATGGTCGCACGAGCTGGCTACAGCGGCGACATCGACTCTTTGTTTTGGCTGTAGACAGACGGGGCGGTGGGAGTTTGTTTCTTCCAAGGAAGGCACTGACCGTGGTGCAAGGACGATTGCCGTCAAAGCCCACATGAGCCAAGTTTGAGCATGCCCATCGGCCCACTAATTCTTGGGACACGTTTAGTTTGCAACTTACCTTGTTTTCCTTTTCCAGTTGTGAAGGCTTCTAAATAAACTCTCTCATATCTGGATTCACCTATTCCAATGCTTCCACTGTTTCTTAAAAAAAAATGCTCCCGCTGTTTGTATGCATCAGTCAAAGATAAGATTGCAATTTTATTCATGGGTTCTCGCATTGGGAGGACGTGGGTACATTTTCCTACCTGTAAATAATATCTACATTCTACCCGTTAAGTTTTATACTACACTATATAAAAGCTAAACATTAGCGACCCTGATATTAGGACATTGTGAATAAATATTCCATTATATGTCCCACACCAATTGCAATAGCAGATCAAAAGTGGCGCAATGTTTAAGGCCAATATGTCCTTAATTAAGCTAGAGCCCAGGTGCGATAACTTTTACAAACTACACGCACTGGACGATCACGCTCCAGTACATGAGGAAACAGAGGACTAACGAACGCCAATGGATCTTCGAAGCCCACATGTCCAAGGAGCGTATGGCCTGCGTCAAAGACCAAGCCCACAAGCTGGTGACGACAGTTTAAGACACCCATGCACGAAGAGTGCCCGGATCATCATGTTGTACTACTTGAATCTGAACCCAATCGGGTCTAGCTCTCCATTCCTTCTTCATGGCTTGCGTTGTGCAACGACTTTCTGGATCTCACCGTGACGCCGAAATATTATAAATAAACTAGTAAATGCGTGTGAGACATTCAAATTATAATAAGGAGAGCCTTACATTTGGTATTAGAGCAATCTTAGATCTACAAGGAAGGCACTGACCATTGAGCAAGGACGATTGCATATTCAAAGCCCACATGATCCAAGTTTGAGCATGATCCATGGGCCCACTAATTCTTGGGACACGTTTAGTTTGCAACTTACCTTGTTTTCTTTTTCCAGTTGCGAAGGCTTCTAAATAAACTCTGTCATACCCTGGATTCACCTATTCCAATGCTCCCACTATTTCTATGCATGAGTCAAAGATAAGATGGCAATTTTTTATTCATGGGTTTTCACATGGGGAGGACGTGGGTACACTTTTCTACCTGTAAATAATATCTACATTCTACCCGTTAAGTTTTATACTACACTATATAAAAGCTAAACATTACTGCGCCACCGTACCTCCATATATGCCGATGACGGGGTTACTTTCCTGCTCCCCTTGGTGCTTGATTTCAAGATCTTCACCGCGATCATTCGGGACTTTGGTGATGCCTCAGGCCTCCGCACCAACTTGGATAAATGCTCGGCGAATCTCATTAGATGTTCCAGCACGGATGAGGAGGTTGTTACCCGCGAGCTCAGATGCCCAGTGGTCCCTTTTCCTCTCCACTACCTTGGGCTTCCCCTAACGCTGAGGAAACCGATGACAGCACAACTTCAGTACTTAGTGGATAAGGTGGCCAACAAACTGCCAGGATGGAGGGCCTCTCTTTTTTATAGGGGTGGACGTCTGGAGCTGGTTCGTGTGACGCTCTCGGTGATCCCCATTTTCTCAATGATGTCCCTTGACATCCCAGTGAAAATGCTCTCAGCCATCGAGAAGATTATAAGGGGGTTCATGTGGAAAGGTCGGAAGGATGTTAAAGGAGGCCACTGCTTAGTGGCGTGTGACAAAGTTTGTGCCCCAAAGGATTGGGGAGGGCTTGGCATCCCCAACCTCCGGTTCATGAACATCACCCTAAGGGCCAGATGGTTGTGGCTTCAACGAGTTGATGACTCGAAGCCGTGGAAGGAGCTGAACATCCAAGTACCACAAGTGGTGAGACAGCTCTTTGAAGGTGCAACTTACTCGGTGCTAGGTGACGGGGTGTCCACCTTCTTCTGGACGGACCGGTGGCTCCCCGAGGGTCGGCTATCGGACATAACACCAAACCTTTCAAAGCCGGTCCCAAAGCATGTCGTGCGACTGCGCAAAATCCAAGAAGGGCTGGCTGGCGCTTGGCTAGATGACATCTGATGTCTACGTTCCCCCTCCTTTCCTGTAGACAGTGTTGGGCCTCCAAGAGCAGAGGTTTGTAGAACAGCAGCAAGTTTTCCCTTAAGTGGATCACCCAAGGTTTATCGAACTCGGGAGGAAGAGGTCAAAGATATCCCTCTCATGCAACCCTGCAACCACAAAGCAAGAAGTCTCTTGTGTCCCCAACACACCTAATAGGTGCACTAGTTCGGCGAAGAGATAGTGAAATACAGTGGTATGAATATATATGAGCAGTAGCAACGGTGCCAGAAAATAGCTTGGCGTGTAGTTGATGGTGGTAGTATTGCAGCAGTAGTAACACAGTAAACAAGCAGTAGTAACTCAGCAGTATTTAGGAACAAGGCCTAGGGATTACACTTTCACTAGTGGACACTCTCAACATTGATCACATAACAGAATAGATAAATGCATACTCTACACTCTTGTTGGACGATGAACGCATTGCGTAGGATTACACGAACCCTCAATGCCGGAGTTAACAAGCTCCACAATTTGTTCATATTTAAGTAACCTTATAGTGTAAGATAGATCAACATAACCAGATAGATCACATCAATACCATCATAATGATAATTAACTCCACAATCTACAAGAGATCGTGATCATAGCCTACGACAAGAACCACACGGTGCACACACTAGTCACCTTTACACACGTGCAGGAGGAATAGAACTACTTTAATAACATCACTAGAGTAGCACATAGATGAATTGTGATACAAAACTCATATGAATCTCAATCATGTAAAGCAGCTCATGAGATTATTGTATTGAAGTACATGGAGAGAGATTAACCACATAGCTACCGGTGAGCCTCGATGGAGAACTACTCCTCCTCATGGGAGCAGCAGCGGTGATGAAGATGGCGGTGGAGATGGCAGCGGTGTCGATGGAGAAGCCTTCGGGCACCCCCGTCCCGACAGTGCCGGAACAGAGTTCTGTCCCGAATTGGAGTTTCGCGACGGTGGCGGCGCCCCGGAGTCTTTCGGAGTTTCGTCAATTGGTGTCGAGGTTTTAGGTCACGACGGCTTAAATAGGCGAAGAGTCGGAGTCGGAGGGGCCACGGGCTGCCCACCATAGGGCGCCCCCCGGCCGCGCCGTGTGGTCCGTGCCCTGTCCCCTTCTCGGCCCTTCTCGTGTGTTGGATGGTTCGGGAAAAATAGGAACCGGGCGTTGATTTCGTCCGATTCCGAGAATATTTCGTTACTAGGATTTCTGAAACCAAAAACAGCAGAAAACAGCAACTGGCCTCTCGGCATCTCGTCAATAGGTTAGTTCGGAAAACGCATAAAAATGATATAAAGTGTGAACAAAACATGTTGGTATTGTCATAAAACAAGCATGGAACATCGGAAATTATAGATACGTTGGAGACGTATCAGCATCCCCAAGCGTAGTTCCTACTCGTCTCGAGTAGGTAAACGATAAAAGATAATTTCTGAGGTGACATGCTACCAACATAATCTTAATCATACCATTGTAAAGCATATGAGATGAATGCAGCGATTCGAAACAATGTAAATGCAATGAGTAAACAATTGAATCATATAGCAAAGACTTTTCATGAATAGTACTTTCGAGACAAGCATCAATAAGTCTTGCATAAGAGTTACTCATAAAGCAATAAATTCATAGTAGAGACATTGAAGCAACACAATGGAAGATTAAGTTTCAGCGGTTGCTTTCAACTTGTAACATGTATATCTCATGGATAGTTGTCAATGCAAAGCAATATAACAAATGCAATAAGCAAGTATGTAAGAATCAATGCACAGTTCACACAAATGTTTGCTTCTTGAGGTGGAGAGAGATAGGTGAACTGACTCAACAATAAAAGTAAAAGAATGGTCCTTCAAAGAGGAAAGCATCGATTGCTATATTTGTGCTAGAGCTTTTATTTTGAAAACATAAAGAGAGCATAAAAATAAAGTTTTGAGAGGTGTATGTTGTTGTCAACGAATGGTAGCGGGTACTCTAACCCCTTGCCAGACAAACTTTCAAAGAGCGGCTCCCATTTTATTTTATTTTGGGTGGCACTCCTTCCAGCCTTTCTTTCACAAACCATGGCTAACCGAATCCTCGGATGCCTGCCAACAATCTCATACCACGAAGGAGTGCCTTTTTATTTTAGTTTTATTATGATGACACTCCTCCCAACCTTTGCTTACACAAGCCATGGCTAACCGAATCCCTCGGGTGCCGTCCAACAATCACATACCATGGAGGAGTGTCTATTTTTGTTAATTAATTTGGGACTGGGAATCCCATTGCCAGCTCTTTTTGCAAAATTATTGGATAAGCGGATGAAGCCACTAGTCCATTGGTGAAAGTTGCCCAACAAGATTGAAAGATAAACACCACATACTTCCTCATGAGCTATAAAACATTGACACAAATCAGAGGTGATAAATTTTGAATTGTTTAAAGGTAGCACTCAAGCAATTTACTTTGGAATGGCAGGAAATACCATGTAGTAGGTAGGTATGGTGGACACAAATGGCATAGTGTTGTTTGGCTCAAGGATTTGGATGCATGAGAAGTATTCCCTCTCGATACAAGGTTTAGGCTAGCAAGGTTGTTTGAAGCAAACACAAGCACGAACTAGTACAGCAAAACTCACATAAAAGACATATTACAAGCATTATAAAACTATACATCGTCTTCCTTGTTGTTCAAACATCTTACTAGAAAATATCTAGACTCTAGAGAAACCACTCATGCAAACCAAATTTTAACAAGCTCTATGTATTTCTTCACTAATAGGTGCAAGGTATATGATGCAAGAGCTTAAACAAGAGCACAACAATTGCCAAATATCAAGTTATTCAAGACATCATACCAATTACTACATGTAGCATTTTCCGTTTCCAACCATATAATAATTAACGAAGCAGTTTCAACCTTCGCCATGAAAATTAAAAGCTAAGAACACATGTGTTCATACGAACCAGCGGAGCGTGTCTCTCTCCCACACAAGTATTTATTCAAACAAAAACAAAAACAAGAAACATACAGACGCTCCAAGTAAAGTGCATAAGATGTGACGGAATAAAAATATAGTTTCAGGGGAGGAACCTGATAATTTGTCGATGAAGAAGGGGATGCCTTGGGCATCCCCAAGCTTAGACGCTTGAGTCTTCTTAGAATATGCAGGGGTGAACCACCGGGGCATCCCCAAGCTTAGAGCTTTCACTCTTCTTGATCATAGTATATCATCCTCCTCTCTTGACCCTTGAAAACTTCCTTCACACCAAACTTCTCATAAACTTCATTAGAGGGGTTAGTACATAATCAAAAACTCACATGTTCAGAGGTGACACAATCATTCTTAACACTTCTGGACATTGCTCAAAGCTACTGGAAGGTAATGGAACAAAGAAATCCACCCAACACAGCGAAAGAAGCAATGCGAAATAAAAGGCAGAATCTGTCAAAACAGAACAGTCCGTAAAAACGAATTTCTAATAAATACTTCCGTTGCTCAGATCAGAAAACTCAAAACTAATGAAAGTTGCGTACATATCTGAGGAACACGCACGTAAATTGGCATATTTTTCTGATTTTTCTACAGAGAAAACAGCCCAGATTCGTGACAGATAGAAATCTGTTTCTGCGCAGAAATCCAAATCTAGTATCAACCTTCGATTAGAGGCTTCACTTGGCACAACAAAACACAAAACTAAGATAAGGAGAGGTTGCTACAGTAGTAAACAACTTCCAAGATACAAATATAAAACAAATTACTGTAGCAAAATAACACTTGGGTTATCTCCCAAGAAGTCCTTTCTTTATAGCCATTAAGATGGGCTCAGCAGTTTTAATAATCCATTCGCGAGAAATAGTATTTGAAGCAAAAGAGAGCATCAAGAGGCAAGTACAAAACACATTTAAGCCTAACATGCTTCCTATGAAGAGGAATCTTGTACACAAATGAATTCATGAAGAACAAAGTGACAAGCATAAGAGGATAAAACACGAGTAACTTCAAGATTCTCAACATAAAGAGGGGAAACTTAATATTATTAAGATGCATATAACCATATTTCCCTCTCTCATAATAACTTTCAGTAGCATCATTGATGAAATCCACAATATACCCATCACTTAAAACATTCTTATCATGGTTCATATGCATAGAAGTATCATTAATTTTGGCATAAGAAGGGTTATTCTCATTAATAGTAATTGGAGCAAGATTATTATCAAGAATTTGAACATGGTAAACAAGTTGCATATTAAAAGAATTGTTTTTGGTAATCCAATCATGACTATGACAAGTTTCATAAGGATAATTATAACCTATATCATAGCATTCTTTATAATAATCATCAAAGATCGGAGGCACAGTGTCATCATAAGAAATAGAATAGTTATCTTTCACAGTCGGTTTATCTATGACCATACCATCGTTGTTATTAGAAGGAGATGTATCAAACACATAATGATCAGTAGCAAATGGATTTTCAAACACCTCTTCCCCAAGCTTACAGCTTTCTATATTATTATGGGAGGAAGCATGGATAGCACTGACACTATGGCAATTATTATCATCATTTTCAGAATTAGTTTCCCAGAGATTTGCAATATCAAAAGTAGTGTGCTCATTCAAATCATGATCGCTAATGTATGTAAAGGGCATAGGAAGATCATCATATTTAGATTCATTATCACAATAATCATTAGGAGCAACATACTTACGGTTACTTAGCGTTATCTCATTCACGCGATGATACCTTTTCTTTTATTCTCCTTCTTCTTCTTCTTCTTCTTCTTCGTTCCCTTCTTCTTCTTCTTCTCTTCTTCTTCTCCTCGTTTCCTTCTTTAGGAGGAAGAGGCTTGAAGGGTGGCTTGTCCGCATAACCTGATTTACTTTCGAAACAATAGAAGAAACTTGGGAGGATCCCTCCTTTTCATTAATTAGTTGAAAACACACAGCGGTCCTATCATATTTTGGCAAGGTGTCATCTTCTAAAATATTTTGTATGTAAGTATTTGTATGGCTATTATCAATGCAATAAGAAAAACACCCATGCAGGACATCATCAATATCAAGATCACTCATATGTAACAAAGAGATTTTTCTCGACAATTCTTCACACCCCAAAAATAAAGTAAGTTCATCATGCTGATTAGGAGTAATTTCATCATCACAATACAAATTTGCAGCACTCATTGGGTTCAAATTATCATTGGAGGAGCATTGAAAATTAAAATGACCCACTTCATGGCAAACTTCACAAATAAAAGGATAGAGGGCACAAACTTTTTTACCAAGATCATCTAGAGCCCTAAACCACTTTCTAGTTTTTTCATTAGCATGATGGATACAATATTCATCTTTGATTTGATTAATTCCACAAGGTCTATGTATTCCACAAAAATTAACATGCTTATAGGAAATAGCATTCTTAGGAGTTTGAGCATGCTTATTGCAATAATTAACAACAATTTCATTCTTCATGTAAGCCTCTTTAAAAGGTTCATGATACTTATCAAAATTATTTTTAGGCAATTCAAAATGAGAAGCAAAGGCTTTATAAAGATTTGCAGCAACTTGAGAGTCAAGACCATAAGTAGCACTCATATTTCGAAATTTATCGGTATCCATAAAAGCTTCAATGCATTCATAATCATAATTTATACCTGACTCTTTACCTTCATTGTTCTCCCATCCTTCAGCGTTGTCCTCAATCCGATCAAGGAGGTCCCACCTAGCTTCAACCTCCTTGCTTGTGAAAGATCCCTCCGAACACGCGTCCAGATAGTCCTTGTGTTGTCCTGAAAGCCTCGCATAAAAATTGTTAACAATAACATTACGGGGAGCTCATGAATGGGACATTTGAGCATTAGTGATTTCAATCTCCCCACGCTTGAGAAATACTCTCTCCATCACGAGGATAAAAGTTATAAATATAATTCCTATCAATATGCACTTCATGCGGAGGATAAAATTTAGAATAAAAGAGAGATGCAATTTCCTCCCAACCAAGAGAATGCCTATTCTCCAACAATTTATACCAATGCGCTGCTTTACCAGACAGCGAAACAGAGAATAGCTTCTTCCTCACTTCATCCATAGAGATACCTGCACACTTGAATAACCCACATAATTCATGCAAAAACAGTAAATGATCTCTAGGATGGACAGTTCCATCCCCTTTATAGTGGTTGTCCATAACACGTTCAATAATTTTCATGGGTATTTTATACGGAATACTTTCAGCAGGTGGATTTAAAATATCAGAAGCATTATTAGAGTTATCGCATATGGGAGATAAAGCATTATCAGAACAAATTTTCTCCCCTAAAGATGGGAAGCTAAAAAGACCACAAAAACTAGCTTCCCCAAGCTTAGACTTCTTCATAGCATTAGCAGTAATTGCATTCATACTAATAACATCGCTACTAACATGCAAATAAGGTTCCATAGGTTTTTTAATTTTCGCATCAAACAATTCTAAATCAGGAAAAAGATTAAAAAGCTCACCAATATTTTTGTTGTTTTCCATTATGCCTAACTAGTGTAAACAAGAAACAAAAAGATGCAATTGCAGGATCTAAAGGAAATAGCTTCGAGTACTTACAATGGCGGAAAATAGCTTGGTAGCCGTGGTCCGGAGTGTGAGTACCTTTTACCTTTCCTCCCGGCAACGGCGCCGAAAAGTGCTTGATGTCTACGTTCCCCTCCTAGACAGTGTTGGGCCTCCAAGAGCAGAGGTTTGTAGAACAGCAGCAAGTTTTCCCTTAAGTGGATCACCCAAGGTTTATCGAACTCAGGGAGGAAGAGGTCAAAGATATCCCTCTCGTGCAACCCTGCAACCACAAAGCAAGAAGTCTCTTGTGTCCCCAACACACCTAATAGGTGCACTAGTTCGGCGAAGAGATAGTGAAATACAGGTGGTATGAATATATATGAGCAGTAACGGTGCCAGAAAATAGCTTGCTGGCGTGTAGTTGATGGTGGTAGTATTGCAGTAGTAGTAACGTAAAACAGTAAACAAGCGGTAACTCAGGTATTTAGGAACAAGGCCTAGGGATTACACTTTCACTAGTGGACACTCTCAACATTGATCACATAACAGAATAGATAAATGCATACTCTACACTCTTGTTGGATGATGAACGCATTGCGTAGGATTACACGAACCCTCAATGCCGGAGTTAACAAGCTCCACAATTTGTTCATATTTAAGTAACCTTATAGTGTAAGATAGATCAACATAACCAGATAGATCACATCAATACCATCATAATGATAATTAACTCCACAATCTACAAGAGATCATGATCATAGCCTACGACAAGAACCACACGGTGCACACACTAGTCACCTTTACACACGTGCAGGAGGAATAGAACTACTTTAATAACATCACTAGAGTAGCACATAGATGAATTGTGATACAAAACTCATATGAATCTCAATCATGTAAAGCAGCTCATGAGATTATTGTATTGAAGTACATGGAGAGAGATTAACCACATAGCTACCGGTACAGCCCCGAGCCTCGATGGAGAACTACCCTCCTCATGGGAGCAGCAGCGGTGATGAAGATGGCGGTGGAGATGGCAGCGGTGTCGATGGAGAAGCCTTCCGGGGCACTTCCCCGTCCCGGCGTGCCGGAACAGAGTTCTGTCCCCCGAATGGAGTTTCGCGACGGTGGCGGCGCCCTGGAGTCTTTCTGGAGTTTCGTCAATTGGTGTCGAGGTTTTAGGTCACGACGGCTTAAATAGGCGAAGAGTCGAGTCGGAGGGGCCACGGGCTGCCCGGACCATGGGCGCCCCTGCCGCGCGGGTGGTGTGGTGGCCCTGTCCCCTTCTCGGCCCTTCTCGTGTGTTCTGGATGGTTCGGGAAAAATAGAAACCAGGCGTTGATTTCGTCCGATTCGAGAATATTTCGTTACTAGGATTTCTGAAACCAAAAACAGCAGAAAACAGGGCCTCTCGGCATCTCGTCAATAGGTTAGTTCCGGAAACGCATAAAAATGATATAAAGTGTGAACAAAACATGTTGGTATTGTCATAAAACAAGCATGGAACATCGGAAATTATAGATACGTTGGAGACGTATCAACATCCCACCTGACCTGGACGCGCCAGCGATCCCGGAGCTCTTCGAAGTGGCGGATCAGTTGGAGGATGTAGCCCTCCTGGAGGGTGTAGAGGATAGCTTCAGATGGGGATGGGAGAAAGATTTCTCCTACTCCGCGCGCTCGGGCTACCGCGCGATGTTCGGGGCAAGGGTGGGTATGCCAGGGGCGCTTCAGATATGGCGCTCGAGGGCTCCACCAAACTGCAGGGTCTTTCTTTGGCTGGCGGTCAGGAACAGGTGTTGGACAGCAGACATACTTAGCAGGCGGGGCCTTCCCCCATCCGGCTGCGTGCCCTTTCAGCGATCAGAGAGAGGAAACCCTGAACCACTTGTTGATGGGACGTGTTTGGCTCGAGAGGTTTGGGCGACTTGTCTGCGCTAGTGGGGGAAGCTGCACTGGATGCCGCATGTAGATACATATTTCGTTGGATGGCTGCAGGGCAAGCGTGGAGGACCTGGAGCAGACCGCGACCTCTGGACAGGTGTGACTCTCATCTGTTGGTGCCTGTGGCAACACCGAAATGACATAGTGTTTGACAGAGTTGCACCTTCCAAGTCCACGGTGCTCTCAAAGATCTCTGACGAGGCTGAGTTGTGGAGAGTGGCTGGGATTTTTAGAGCCTCTCTTGCGCCAGTAGATAAGTGGAGATACCGCGAGTAGTCGCGTAATGTGTGTGTGCTACCTTTTTCCGGAGGTAGCGGGGAGTTGCGGTGCCTCGAGAGTGTTGTATGTCGGCCTTCTGGCCTTTCTTCTATGAAACAGATACGTCTACCTTAAAGAAAAAAGCTAACCATTAGGGACCCTGATATTAGGACATTGTGAATAAATATTCCATTATATGTCCCGCACCAATTGCAATAGCAGATTAAAAGTGGCGCAGTGTTTAAGGCCAGTATGTCCTTAACTAAGCTAAAGCCCACGTGCCATAACTTTTACAAACTACTCGCACTGGTCGATCACGCTCCAGTACATGCCCGATGCTCTCCAGAGGAAGCAGAGTACTAACGAACGCCATCTTCAAAGCCATGTCCAAGAAACGTATGGCCTGCCTTTAAGACCAAGCCCACAAGCTGGTGACGAAAGTTTAAGACACCCATGCATGAAGAGTGCCCGGATCATCATGTTGTACTAATTGAATCTGAACCCAATCGGGTCTAGCTCTCCATTCCACCTTCATAGCTTGCGTTGTGCAACGACTTTCTGGATATCGCCGTGACGCCAGAATATTATATATGAACTAGTAAATGCGTGTGAGACATTCAAATTATATAAGCAGTGCCTTACATTTGGAATCGGAGTCATCTTAGATCTACAAACTTTGCCAATTTTTTTGTGTTCCCTTCAATTCTGAATGCTTACAGTGGCCTCAAGGCTAGAACAAGGGTTGTGGTTGGGATCTCTCACAAAATCCTACAACCTCGATCTTCTTGCAGCGACGGCGGCACGTGTCAGGTGTTCCCACGGTGGAGTGTGGCAGCGCTAGACTGCTGGAGGTGACAATTGGGTAGGTAAGAGCGGTTGCACCACAAAAGCACCCTCGCGCTCGTGCACGTCGCACCACACATCCTCACCGATATTCAGAATATGCTGACGATGTAGTGACATGTTGGGGAGTTCCGACAAACCTACTTGGGGCTCCCCCTCTCTGCTAAGAAGCTTCAACTCGTTGCTTTTGCCCCGCTCGATCATCAGCATGGTCGACAAATACTTTTCGGTCTGGCGCGCGTTACTGCTCTCGCTGGGTGGCACTTGTCAAGTACCGGGTCTATGCCATGTATTGGGCCTAGCCAAGATCGACCAAGAAGACAGAGTCAACTTTGAAGCCCACTGGACCGAGCCCGACCCAAACTTGGGCATGTCTAGCATACTAGGAGAGGTGCGTATGTAATGTGGAGTGTAGAGGGTCTAGGGTTATCGCCGCGGTATCTAAATTGATGATCTGAATCCATGTGTGTGGCGCCAACGGCAAGGATCGTTACATCACCTTGTCCGACTGAACGTCGTACTTGATGTGTTGTCGTCCTATGACATGGGCGCTCTCTCTCTCTCTCTCCCTTAGGGGTCCTCGTCGCCATGGACAAGTTGTGACGTGCCTTCCTCGAGGCGGTTATTGACCTTGTCTCTGGTGCTCAGTGCATGGTGCCCTAGTACAGAGTGTGGTGCACCAAATCGAGGGTGGCCTAGGTGTCCATTCGTTGCATGACCAAAACACATGTTTGCAGGTGAAGCTTCTCCATAGCCTCCACTCTGCCCCGGAAGAGTCCTCGTCTCGTTCTGGTTGAGCCTCAATGGTGCCCCGGTCGATTGCATCGTGCAGTCTCTGCTCCTGCCCCTATACCGTGAGTCGTGCACGTCTAGGTCGATAATGGGAGACACACGACGGTCTGGTGCACTTGTTTTTTCATATTCTTATTTGCATCTGTTAAGTGAACAGCCGGTTTATTTAGCAATAAGCGAGGGACTCATATTCTTATTTGCATCTGTTAAGTGAACAGCCGGTTTATTTAGCAATAAGCGAGGGACTCAACTGCAAAGTTGCAACCGACGATCATCTTGGAGAGACCGGGGGTTTGTTTCGAAGTAATTGTCGCATTGCCGCACATAGAGCAAAGCATACATAGATAATTGACACATCGCCGATCACCTTACATTGCTTAGAAATAAATTGTTCTGATCTCGGAAACAAATTATTTTTTACATTAGCCCCGCCATAAAATTGTCCTTTTACATTAAGGTGCCCAAATAACAAGAATCAAGATTGGCTTCCTAACAACATCCAAAGTCAGTTTCAAAAAACACCACATAGGATAAAATCATATTGATATAGAACTGTGAAGTACTCCGTGATTATTTGCAGCTTGACCTTGTCTCGTGGAGTTAACTAAAACAACAAGAATTAACGAGAATCGCTTCATACTATTGTCAATAAAAGAAACAAGAATCGCTTCATCTATATCAAAGCTGCGACAGTGCAGCGGAGATTATATATATATATCGTCATCATGGATGAAAAATCTCAATAATACTTTAACAGGGGAAGCATGCAAACACAAGCAAGTTGATCGAAAGCTTTTAGCTAGCGAGACTCGAAGAATCTCGCGATGTTGTCGATAGCGATAAACGCGACCCCCCCGCAGACCGCGCCCTTGAGCCCGGAGCGGACGGCGGCGTCCGATCCCCGACGCACGGAGAAGAGGGCGCTGGTGGTGCCCGCGGCGACCGCCATGGACGCGGGGCCTCGGACGTCGCACATGTCCACCATGACGCCAAAGGTGGCTACGAAGATGCCGGAGTAGGCCGCCCAGCGGCGAACGCGGGGCCTGTTGGTGACGACCGCCTGGACGCCGCCCGCGAGGCGGCAGCCCCTGGAGGAGCTGCGCACGGTGCCCCTGACGAAGTAAAAGACGGAGCTGCCGACGGCGACGACCACCATGGCGCTGCACCCGGCCGCGACGTACTCCGCTAACTGCATCGGCGTCGATCGGATCATCCTCTCGGCCGGTCGTCGATCGGTTTCAGGCGGCGAAGCTGGGGCGTGGCTCTGGCTTGGGTTACAAGTTGGCGCCGAGTTTTGCTGTTATGCTGCAAATAAATATGGTGAGCGCTCGTCGTGTATTTATATAGTACGTACGTGACACAAGTTCTCGCCTCAAACACGGAACCTCGGGTAACTCTAAAATTAACAACCCTTTTGAAGTTTTGAGATTGGACGTGTCGTGCACTTGTGCTCTCGGCGACCAAACTAATGCATGAGTAGGGGCAAATCAATTGAGAGGGGGCATCCTTGTCTAAATTTTGCAGAATTTGAAAAAATTATATAAATACGAATAAATTCTATTGAAATTCAGATTTTTTAGTGGGGGCCATGGGCCCACTCAGCTCTACTTGGGTATACGACGACACACATTGTCCACAACATAATGACCTTGCCACATTTTTTTTTTCTCTAAGGTCCTATACTCCCTCCGGTTAGGTTTATTAGTGTTGCGCTTATCTATAGAGCGTTAACATGATTTATATTATTTATACCATTATAAAATATATAACTTTCTAAGTTTGTACTAATATATTATTTATGTTTTATGTTTTACATTAATTTAGTCAAATTGACTAACTAAGGATACGATTTCCAAGTCGTGAGATTGTCAAACGTTATCTCGTAACTGGATGGCAACAAAGGTGCTCTTCATGCAAACCGAATAGTATGTCGTAGTTATACATTATATGGTTATAGAATTGCTACTCCGATGATGATGGAGAGATACTTTATGGGCCCACTCATGTATTATGGTGTTCGTTATTATCTGGGTGGATATGTGGCTAAATTGTTATGTCACATGAACATCGATAATATGGAATGAGTAAAATAGTATATGTGGGTCACCTCGGGCTATGTCAAATATTGAGAAGCAATACGACGGTATCGAAATTAATATGAAATTAAGGTTCACACGATAAATATCTTCATGTTTTGGGGACATGTAGACGTAAACAAAAACGTTTTCCTATTTGGTACTCCCAAGATCTAGCCGAGGTAGAAGGCCATACCACTACACGCGCAAGTGCGGAATATCGATGAAGCTCACCGGGGTACTGCGGTCCTAGATCTTATCCAATCCCACAATCGTCAAAGTGTTGAACGTACATCACCTCTCCCGGTATCCACACATACGGATGAGGAGCACCGCCGCATCGGTGATAGACTGCTAGATCCGTTTTGACTGTTATACTGTAGTGGGACTTTAGGGTTCCCAACACAAGGGAGACGTCTCGACGTGCCCTTAGGAAAGTCGCCTCTCCACTATATATAGGGGAGTAAGTGTGGGCTTCACAACATTTGCGCACACTTACTAAACCTTATTCTGGTCATCGTGGGTCCAACTCATTGACACACTCTGTGTATGGCTCCAACCTAGCCGACCCACTTCTTAGTTGGATCACATCTGACTTGCTCGCGCTCTTAAGCGTGTAACCTTATCGACTCGTGTCTACTTTGACAATGTCATCGACAAATTCCATTAAACCGTTCTTCGGGGTATGATATGTTGTCTCTATCTTGCATATGATCTTGGTTATACAGAATAATTTTTGTTTACGTAGTGAGTTCCCCAACAGCATGTGGTTCCCCACGGTGGCATACGTGTGTGGTTGTCGCCCTGCGGTCTCATGTGCGCTGGTGCACGGCGCCCTGGTGCATCAA
The DNA here is from genome assembly GCA_030979885.1 of Lolium multiflorum. Lineage (NCBI taxonomy): Eukaryota > Viridiplantae > Streptophyta > Magnoliopsida > Poales > Poaceae > Lolium > Lolium multiflorum. The sequence continues at coordinate 58,761,415 of CM061748.1, read as the reverse complement.
TTGGGAATCTCACACAATGGTTTATGTTCATCCTTACAATCCCGAGGACCTACTCGTAGTCTCCGCATCAACGAAACTTAGGAACCATGTGTCGGCAAACTGGCGATATTCCATGGAGGGGTGCAACTATTATTCTTCCAGAAGTGGACAAGACAGGCGTAGGCCACCCTCGAAATTTGACGGTCCAAGGTGCAGCTAGTCATCGAAGGGGTGCCTCTGCACACGTGGGACCGAGGGGTGGTGCAAGATCTTTTTGGCACAAACTGAGCAATTGACGAGGGGGCGCCGGAGACAGCCCCCTGAGCAAACCTGCATGGGTGCTGGCGGTGTCAGAGCCGGCGGAGGCAGGGGATGATACATCCTGAACACTTATTTTACAAGATTATGCCAGAATTTTTGCACATATAGCTAGATGCCTGACCTTTTAAGATTGACTTTTTATTTTATATAATATATACTGGATGATACATCATGCTTTGCTGCAGAACGAACAATTTGGATTATGTCAATGCAATTGGGATGAAAAGAAACAACTCGGACTGGAGTTTAAGGAGGAAATGCTTAGAAATCATTAAGACTACTCATAGTAAAAGTAACATTGGATAGTAACATCACACACCCTAAAAGTTTTAGTAACATAGCATGATAATAAATGAAGAAAAAAGTGAGGTCTATGCTACCATAACATCACACAGCCCAAAACAAGATGAGTTTATAACATAATAAATAATACAATGCATGAAACCACATATAAGTTAGTATTACCGAATATAGAGGCAGTAACATATACTACTACCATGTGCATATTTCTAGTCTAAGTTACTCTCCACTATGACCAGTCTAAGAGCACATTGCTGCAATCCCATAATTTAAATTCATTTAATTGATCAAACTGAATTTCAGTTACCGCAAGAAATAGCCTTGCGCCAAAGTGGGTCGTGTCAATTCCAGTCATCTAAATGATTGGAAAAGAGAAAGAATTGGGCGCGAAAGATATTCAAAAGTTTGGTTCATGCACTCAAACTTTGTTGAGTCGGTTGCCTGCATCTCGAAGATAATGCCTGCTCTATGTTAATATTAAACAGAACTGGCTGATTCAAAACAAATCGGTCAACTAAAACTGAAGTGACATCAGTATCACAAAAAAGGGGTGTGCAAACATCAACCACAGAAGATACGCTGGGTTTCCTCTCACCGAAGAATATCCCAAGCTTCTGCACATTGTAAAAAACCCTTCCATTTTCCACTCCTCGACAGATCTAAAAGGGAAATAAACTATGTGCATATTTCATGTGCAAAGCTTAAACTGTAGGCAATGTCTGGCCATGGTTATGGACGCAGGCAATGATCTTGAGGAACCGAGGTGGAGCGGGGCATGCTGATAGCAGAGATGGTTAGGTTGCTCGGCGCTGGAGAGGCCTGGAGGAGCACAACATTGCTTTATCAACCAGGGACCTATAAGTTAGGTGGGTCTGTTTCCTCTGCATTCGTTTCTTTGCCTAGGGGTAGAATTCTACTTCGAAAGGATGTTGCAATTGAGGATGAATCATGCCAGCCGTACCTGTCCAAACAATGGATGGAGGATTGGTTAGTTCTTCATACATTTTATATAAATGATTTAACCTTTTATCACAGAATTGAACTAAATATCAACCTAACTAGGCCAATAAAGACTTCAGAATAATTAACGAAATCTAAAACCAACTAAGGAAGTTGCACAAAACTACTACGACTACTTAACATATGCGCCAATTATTCAAAATTGGGGTCTTGGAAGCATACCTCACGACGACGATCTTTCATGCTCCTTCCTTGGATATTTCCGCTTCATGCTCACGCTGGATCACCTTTTAAGTGCAGAAAGATAGCAATAAAAATGTCACCTAGAGATGAACAAGAAGGAAAGGAAAATACTTTCAACTTTTGTTTCTAAAGGAAAACTCTGAATCAAGTACTTCAAATTAAAATATCAAGCAAGACGTTCAACTAAAAGAAATTGGAAAAGGGAAAACTACGACGGTATTGGAATGATTCTAACACGAGTTTTGCAGGCGATTTTTTTTTAAATAATACACTTTTTAATATTAAATCCAGAAATAATAGTCGTTTTTGGCAAATTTCAGAAATAATACACCGTCGGGGTCCGCTAACCCGAAATAGAAAAATCGGGTTCGCTGAAACCGAAGTGGAGGGAATCTGCTGGGGATGGCCAAAGTCGGGGTCAGTGCGCCCGAAGAGATGCTGTCGGCCACGCCGGGCCGTTGTCGGTCTGTCCCCTGCGCAGGAGCAGGCGGTGTCGGGGTTCTCCATCCCGAGGCGCGAGATTCGGCGCCCTGAACCCGAGTCGGGGTGGCCGCGCCCGAAACGGTGGCATTATTAATTTGGCCGACGCGCGCTGCTGCTGGCCGACGCGCCTCGCCTCTTCTTCCTCCTGCTGCTCGCTCAGTTCATCTCAGCTCTCTCTCTCTCTCGTTTGCTCTCAGCCCAGCAGGGTTTTCTCTCATTTCTGAGCGATTTATCCAGCCATTTGTTGTAGTTTGACCACCAAATGCTGTAGAATCACCTGATCTATAGATGGGTTAGTTTTTGAGGCGTTTTGGTGGAGGTGGTGTTGGTGGTGGAGGTGGTGTTGGTCGTGGTGGAGGTGGTGGTGGTGGAGCTGGTGGTGGTGGTGCTGCTGCGTGGTGGTGGAGCTGCTGCGGGGTGGAGGAGCTGAGCTGCTGACAGAGGTGTTTGGCACGCTTCAAGGGTAAACCCTAATTCCTGGTATTACATGGTGTAATCATAATGCATGTTGCGTTCGTTAGCTTCGCACATTAGTTAGTGTAATATGTACCGGTAGATAGTATTTATTTAGGACTGCAGGTGCTAGATTTGTATTTATTTTAGAGTGTAGGTGCTAGATTTTTTTGACGAGTCTGTAATTTGTATAGGTGAGCAGATATGTCAGATAGAGTAAAATTCGTTGTTTACTTCGGTCATGGCACGGTCCGAACAACTCCGATGGGAGCTGATCTGAGCGAGTTTCAGTATGAGGATTTGCATCTGACAAACCCAAAAACATGGCGAGTTAGTCAGTTGAAGGAGTGGTTGACCGTGAATTTCGGGCTTAATCCCGAAGCATACACTGTTGGTGTGCATGCTTTGTGGAGCAGCTCAAGTACCGAGATTTTCTGGCGGTTGAAGCCGATTGAGCGGACCTCTCAGTGGGTGCACTGGTTGGAAGCGTGCGAGCGCAGGGGAACTCACCCCATCGCCTTAATGCTTCCCGAGGCGAAGGTGGTGAATTCCCAGGAAGGCGAGGGTGAGTTCCATCCAGGCCAGAGCAATCAAAGTTCTGATGCTGGCGGCAGTAGTTTCCAATCCGGACAGAGTAGCCATGCAGCAGGTGGTCATGACGGTAGTGTCGAGCTTGAAAGCGAGGATGAAGAAGAAGACCAGATGCAGAACATGGTGGACGAGGAAGACGAGGATGGAGTGGACTATGAGCTTGACTCAGATGAATCCGGTGGATCCGATACTTCAGATGATAACGACGAGGAGGATCCGATCCCCTCTTCTTGGAACCATGATTTGTCGGATGCAATGATAGTCGATGATCGGCACGATTCTGCCTGGGAGTACAGCATGAACACCATCTCAGTTGGTGCTAGATATGCTGACAAGAGACATCTGCAGGAAGCAATCACTCAGTGGGCAATGAACACGCAAAGGGTATTCAGAACCACCGTTTCAAGTCAGAAATTCTTGACAGTGGTCTGCAGCGATGCTAGATGTCCACTGTCCGAAGTATGACACAACATGGGTGGTGAGCGACTGTGTGCCGCACACCTGTGTCCTTACAAGTATGCTGAAGGATCACCGAAACCTAACATCCACTCTGCTTGCTCGCCTGTTCTACAAGGAGATTGTAGAGAATACAGCGATGGGGGTTAAAGCCATCCAGAGAAGAGTTCACCTTCAATATAAGTATGAAATTGAATATGGCAAGGCATGGAGGGCTAAACAGACGGCACTGGAGAACAGATTCGGAACCTTCTTTGATGCTTATGACGGTGTCGTCCGTCTCCTGCAGACATTGAAGGACCGGAATCCGGGCACCCATGTGGACATACAAGACTTTGTGATACCTGAGTTCCCTAATGTCAGGGTTCTGCACAGGGTGTTTTTCGCATTCAGCATATGCATCGAGGCTTTCATGCACTGTCGTCCGGTGATGTGTGTAGATGGAACTTTTCTGACTGGGAGGTACAAGGGACAGATTCTGACAGCAATTGGAGTGGATGGCAACAATCGAATTGTGCCTCTCGCATTTGCATTTGTTGAGAGCGAGAACACTGCTAGCTGGTTATGGTTCTTCAGGCAGTTAAAAAAATCGATAGTCAAAGATCGCCCAAATGTGTGCATGCTCCAGGACAGGCATGCAGGTATACTTGCGGCTATCAAGACGCTGAAAGAAGCCGGACCTGATGAAGAGACGCCATGGCAGGATATGCAGAGTAGGTGGTGCATGCGCCACCTTGGGGCCAATTTCTTCTCGCAGTTTAGGAGCAAGAGTCTTATGAATCTGTTCAAGAAGTTGTGCAAGCAGAATCAAGAATGCAAGTACACGTTTCTCCGCGGCAAGCTGGATGAGTTCACTAAGGACCATGTGCGGCAGAGGTTAGCCGCCCGAGCTGCATTAGCAGCAGCTCATGCAGCAGCTGTGGCACAGGGTACACAGGTTCCAGTAGCCCCCGAGCCAGATCCTATTGGGCTATGTGACCTGCCTGGATTTGAATATTTCTTGACAGATCGAGCAGTTCGGATACCCCGATGTACCGATGACTGCGGTCCAGATCACTCGCAGCTTGGAGGCGTACCTCATGTGGCTACTCGGGAAGACGATGTTCACGGACAATCACGGGAACACGATCAGTGCGCGGTACATCCCTATAGCTCAGGAGATAGCAGATGCCACAGAAGCAGAGCACATCACACAAAGGAGCTGGGGTTCTGCGGTCTTAGCCGCTACGTACCGAGGTATGTGTAAGGGTTGCCAGCTCACCTCGCATGGTTCTGGAATCGTTGGTTGCCCCCTCCTGTTGCAGCTCTGGTCCTGGACGAGGTTTCCCATCGGCCGTCCTGAGATTGGTGGTGGGTCTTGGCCGCCAGACGAGTTGTATGACGCGGATCGCATCGACATGCCGACGTTTGGATCTATATGGACTTCGCGGAAGGTATACACACCTTGTTTATATAGTTGTGTTATGTTATGTTATGTTATGTTATGTTATGTTATGCAGACGTTTGGATCTATATGCAACACTAACATAGTTGTGTTATGTTATGCAGAGACATTTTGGGCATAATCAGCTAAGGAATTGCTACCCAGCATTCACAGAGCAGTTTGACCTACTACTGGAGAGCGATGTTAGCTGGGAGCCTTACAGTGAGGACCACCGCGACGAGGCATACCCAGGCGGTATATCGTTGATGTGTACCAGAGATTGGGCCTACTGGATGACGAAGGCGAAGATCATCTTCGATATCTTCGTGGAGGAGATGTCGCAGCAGAGGGTCATGAGACAGTTTGGAATGCGTCAGTTGATCGAGCCACCACCTCACACAGTTCCTCTACCACCACGCGTCCACGCGTGAGTACAATTTAATTTTAGCATCAGTTATTACATCAATTGGACAATCATTGACGGATGTGTACAATTCAATTTTCAGGTACAACAGAAAAGGAGCGAACAAGACTGCTGTCGGATGGGTGCAGCTCCTGGGTCCATACCTCGGTGCTTGGGCCAATGCGCCGGCCGTGTCATGGGCCACTAGGGAGCCGTTTGATCTTCAGGAATTTCAGCAGTACTTGCGGGCGTACATGCCTAGGACACGCCTTCGGCTGAGCCAGGCGTGTGACCCAGTTGAGATGGCTCCCTCGACACAGTGGGACACCTACCCTCGCCACTCCACTTCAGGCACTCGGCATCACGCAGTAAGTCAACTATATTTTTTCTACATTTTGCCAACACTTTACTAATTTGAGCTCACAATTGTAGGCCGTGTTGACGGCGGAGCTGCAAGATGAGGCCGCCCAGTATGAACGCTCGCTCTCCGTCGGCCCACTTCTTGGACGGTATGAGCACCACGCCTCCTTCGCACAGCGTTTTCAGGAGAAACTACGTCGTATCTACGCGAGTATCACATGCACCCGATCTTCGGATGTTGTCGAGTACCGAGCAGCACAGCGGCCACCTCGTCCCTCTTTGCAGATGCACCAGCCGCGGCACGGCCCGCGCCCACGTATGGAGGTACCGCCGAGCCCGAGGCCACCATCTCCTAACCAGGCAGGAGGATCTGGTTGGCAAAACCAGCAGCAGCAGGAGCCTACTTACGAGTACTGGCAGCGTGGCGGTTTCGGCATGGAGCAGCAAACTCCGATGCCTAACTTGGGGTGGCGTCCCCGTATGGATCAGCCAGAGGGTATGCAGTTCATCACTATCCATATTAATTGTGCACCGTTTGTCAATTTCCTCATGACTAACGTTTTTTTATCCAATCACAGGTGATACACATATGTCGTCTATGTCCGGATCACGATCCTTCTGGTCCAGTGCTCACGATCAGGAAGAAGAAACACAGCAGATGTACCAAGACTGGATGTCTAGTCAACATCACACTCCACCCCCAGATCCCACACAGCCCACGCAGTACAGTCAGCACGAGCAGGGGTACATGCTTCCTCCACGACAGCGGCAGCCACCTATCAGAGGCTACTCGCCCTCACCTTTTTAGGCTGGACCGCCACCACCGAGGCGTCGAGGGAGGGGCCGTGGTCAGTGAGATGACACTCACTGAGTCATCTGTATGGATGAGACTTATTACTACTACTATTTCCTTCATCTAGTGTATGAGTATTATTTGTATGCACCATGTATCAGTACTATTTGTATGGACCATGTATCACTACTATTTGTGTTCAACAAACATTTCAAATTCAACAAACAATTCGCATTCAAACATGAACTGATAATTAAGATACAACTTACCACTACAACATAACTCTATTCTAACAAATTAAACGGTACAACAACGCTACAACATACTGCAAGATCCATGAGACTACTGATAACTAGAACACTAAGAACGCAGCACACCCTTTCCCTTGCCCTTCGACGATGCAGCTTTCGTGGCCTTGGTGCTAGGCTCGAAGTCGTCGTCCGAGTCGACGACCGGCGGTGCAGCACTCTTGCCCTTCGAGGACTTGGCACTCTTGCCCTTCGACGATGCTGCGTTCTTCGCCTTCGTGCTAGGCTCGAAGTCGTCGTCCGAGTCGACGACCGGCGGTGCAGCACTCTTGCCCTTCGAGGACTTGGCACTCTTGCCCTTCGACGATGCAGCATTCTTTGCTTTCGTGCTAGGCTCGAAGATATCATCGTCATCCTCACTCTCAGCCGCCCACCGGAATGGATATTTCAAATCCCTTTCCCTATCTTCTTCAGTCTTCCATGTTAGTGACTGCCACTTCTTATTCAACCTGATAAGCTCACACCTTATCTCCCGTGGGCTGCGAGCAGGCATCTTCTTCACTGGCCACCCATAGGAATATTTCTCAAATTCCCTACCCACCTTACGGAGTAAGGCGTCGCTACTGATGAACTCCTCGAATGTGTCTACCTTACTCTCCCTCATCACTTTGCGGGCCTCGTGTAGAAGAGGTTCGGCCATGGATTCGTTGAAAAGATGGGGGGATTCTTATATGGGGGATCCATCTTGCTGAGAGAATACACTGAAACAGAAGGAAACACTGGGGGGTTTTTATAGGCTAGAAGGGATGACTTTCGGCGGGAAAAGGTGAGCGGGAAAAATTGGCGGGAGATTAGGGCGGGAGTAAAAGGCGGGAAAAATTTGAGCGGGAACAATTGGCGGGAGATTACGGCGGGGGGTAAAGGCGGGAAAAACTGAGCGGGAAAAATTAGGCGGGAAACAATAATACTAAAACTGAAATGAAGATACATTGCAGCTCAAATAAAAATAGGGTTTATCACTACAACGGAATTTAAGATACAACGACACTACAACGAAATTTAAGATACAACTGAAATTAAGATACATAGCCAATACGACACATCACACTACTTTCCCTGCATCCACCGTGGCCATTTTCCAGACTTGTCGCCGCGTTCTTCCGCCGCTTGCGCTTCAACAGCTCTTTCCCTTAGTCTCTTCCTCTCCGCTTCACGAGCCTCCCTGCGCACCTCTTCCTCTGCAAACCTACGTGCAGCCTCATCATCCATCCTCTTCTGATTCACCTCTCGATTACGAGCTTGTTCCGCCCTTAGTTTCTGTATCTGCCTCTCTCGCTCTGCTTTCTCATTAGCACGGACCTTTTCCCAACGCTCCTCCTCAAAGAACGTTGCCCACGCACGGCGCTGTTTCTCCTCAACCTCCTCGCGTGCCCAATCCGGCTGCTCCGTGTCTATCCAGTGAAACCATTTGCATAGGGGCGGGGGAGACTACAACACAAACAGTAACAGTAAATCAAATTCACAAACATAATTAAGCCAACATAAAATTATGTCGAAACATACCGGCGGCCTGGTGGACGACGAAGCTGAACTACGGGGTGGATCATGCTCATAGCTCGCACACATGAAAAATTTCATGCCGAACTTGTCGGAGAAATCCTCCACCTGCTTAACCTTAGCAACACGGCCGCACCAACAACGCTCCGCAGTCACACCGGGGGGTAAACTTGCAGCCTTCGCCTTCACCGGCCTAAAATCCGGGTCAGAGCACGGCACACTCATGATGGCTAACAGTGAGCAAACAGCACAAAGATAGAGATACAAGAACTTGTGCAATCCAGAGTAGCGCTGCCTGCTTTTATAGGCTAAAATTCGACACCAGCGCGGGAGATGGTGGCGGGAAGGACTGGCGGGATAAAATTGGCGGGAGATGGTGGCGGGAAGGAGTGGCGGGAAGGGTGGCGGCAAGGGCGGGCGGGAAACTGTGTGAACGCAAAAAAGCGGGAAAATTGCTGCTTGGGTTCAATAAGCCCGATTCAGTGCAATCGGGTTCACCTAGCCCGATTTTTCAAAATCGGGTTCACCTAGCCCGATTTTCCAAAATCGGGTTCACCTAGCCCGATTTTTTCTGGTTTGTTCTGGCGCAGCACAGGTTTTCCTAAAATCGGGGTTCTCCAACCCGACTTTTCCCATTCGGGTTTCTCTAACCCGATTTTGTGAATTCGGGTTCCACCACCCCGACGGTGTATTATTTCTGAAATTTGCTACAAATGAATATTATTTCTGGAATTAATAATAAAATGTGTATTATTTAAAAAAAAATCGCGTTTTGCAGAACTCTCTTGGAACTTTCCAGCATACCAGGCAACAAAATATGAATCCTCACCGTGATAAAATAGAGAACACATGCTATTTATAGAGCGAGTCTTAACAACAACTAAATTACAGTGAGTCTTAACAACGACTAGAATACAAAGTTATTCAATCCTAGCAACAAGAAAACCCTGCTACAGTAATTATTCTAAAAAATGTGCACTATTTAAAGCACACTCTTGTTCCTAATTATAAGACGTTTTGTAGCCTACCAAAATGTCTTATAATTAGGGACAAAGGTAATAAGTATGAAATGTTTGCAGAAGGTGCAATAAGAAATATAATTGTAACGGAAAACAACCAGAAAGTTGAATGGAAGTAATCATCCCACGTGAGGTTACAAATTGACAAGAAACAAAGGAATTCACTATGTTCTAGAAACATACCTATTTGTGAATCTTATTAAAACTTGGAGTGATCCATACAGGACCTGGCCAATTTAACCACTTTTGGGGGGAGACTACATCACTGACAGATTCAGCCTCCAAATTATATATCCCAACATCCCTACGACTGACTTTTGAATCCGGTACGGAGCAGTACTCATCATCGTCAGTGAAATAAACATGGTTGGGCAACAAACTTGGGTAATCCTTTGTGGAAAAACAACACGTGTAATTATGCCCGATGAACAATGCATCATCCCCCAAGGCACGCGCATCCGCAGTACATTGCTTGTCAAAGTCAACCTTGTATATAAAAACACTAGTTGTATGGATCTCTTCAGTCTCCTGGCCGAAGTTAGTTGTGTGCCTCCAGATTTGCAGAAAATCGCCAAACGAAGTCCGGCAAATGTATAAATTATGTGCGATGAATGGCGAGGTGTCCTTCAAAATTATTTCTCGCCTGGGATAATAACCTCCAATGGTATAGCGATGAATTCCACCTAGGAGATTCATCACATAGAACGCGCCATCATAAAATATGCAGTCAGAGTAATCGCGGCCAGAGTAATCGTTGAAGGAAGTGGTTATCCAATGCCACTTATCATCACCAACGCTCGCGAATGAGAGTTGCGCGTAGGGTTCGTGAATCATCATGACGGTGCAAGTACCCTGCGAAGGATCACAGGATAATACGACCTTCCGATACAATATGCCGCGGAGCTCGTCCAGAGCATATGGCTGCGGCGGCTGGTACTCCTTTCCGGTAGTGTCGTAGAAAGAAAGGTCGTACCTTTCGACGCTGCCGACGTGGTTGAAGACGGGGCTTACCTGCTCGATGGTGACGACGGATGGGAGCGCGATCTGCTCCCCGGTCACGGGGTTGAGGAGGTGGAGCTCGGAGCGGCCGTCGGCCGTGACGAGCCACCCGTGCGACGAACCGACGATGTTTCGCTCCCCGATGGGGGGGTCGGGGATACGGGCCTTGTAGGTCTTCTTATCAGCGAGGCTGAATAGCTCGGCGGTGTGGGTGCCGGTGGCGGCAGCGATGTAGATGAGGCAGGGGGTTTGGGAACGGTTGTACATGCCGAGGTGGCGGAGGGCGCGGGCTGTGTCGCGCCAGGTGGTGCAGACGGCGGCGGAGGAGAAGAGGTCCGGAAACTCGAGCTCGCCGAGGACGGTGTTGAGGAGGTCAGCGGGCAGCTCCGACCAGTCGGCATCGGTCGCCGGTGGTCCCTCCATTGGACTGTGTCAAGATCCGGCTGAGGCTGAGGGCTGATAATCAAATCGGGGGAGATTTTTGAGAATTTTTAGGGTTTACTATCACAGAGAAGAGGAAAAAGAGTGCCCAAAAGTCAACATCCCGGGCACGGTTTCAATTTTGTTTTCATGTCAACAATCCAAGTCAACATCCCGAAAAAGAGTGACACCACGTCGCGGGTTCGAGGCCGAGGGAGGCGGCGTTCCAGTTTAGGTGAGTAGATGCTCTAGAAAACACATTTTTTTTTAAGGACATTTTTCTTGAGAATGTAGATGTATGTGATAGGGTGTTTCTACACCCGGGTGCATATGCACCCTTTATTTGAAACACATATTAAATATATTTAAAAATGTTAGAAAAATACAAATAAAAATTCTTTCTGTATACCTTGACATGTTACATGCTTACAAAGTTGTTTCAGCAAAAACCGATATGTTTCATGCCTTGTGCAAAAAAGACAAATCTTAGGTGCTAAAATAGTCTATTTTTCGAGGCATTATTTGTCTTTTTTACATAGGGTACAAAAAATGTTGGTTTTATGTGAAAATTTACGTGCACACATAGAACATGTCTCTCTACATGCTAAAAAAAATTCCTAATTTTTTTACCGTTTGCAAATATGTTTTATACATACCGGGTGCATATGCACCCGGGATCAGAATTGGTTTTCCGGATGTATGTGTCTTTTACATGTCCTAAAACATGAAAATAAACATATGTAGCGTAAAAATACAAAAACGAAATCGTGAAATCATTTTATGGCATCAATAATCGTCTTCCCTGGTCGCAAAAATGTCCTTTTGCATTGACCTTTATGTGCACAGCGCACTCAAAGAATGTGTAGAGATGCACCCAAATCATTTTTCAACTTTTTGAATATTTTAAAATGTGTTTTCCCCGTAATTGTAGCATCTACTCTTACGATCCTAAGAAGATTTCCTAAGGAGGGCATGTTGGTTAGGGTTTAATTTCTTAGGATTGTTTTCGGCTGACATTCGCTTATATCGAGTTGGAGTCGCGAAGATTACATCACTAGTAGGAAAAGCCTCATCAGTGGCGCACGAAAATGGGATTCTGTAGCGCATGGGAGGTGCGCCACAGAAACGTCGCCACAAAAATAAGGTTTCTGTGGCGCACCTGGACGTGCGCCACAGAATTAAGGTTTCTGTGGCGCACTAGGTCCGGTGCGCCACGGAAATAAGTAGTTATGTGGCGCATGTGATATAGCTGCGCAACAGAAATAGGTGCGCCACGAATTATTTTTTGGCCACAGAACAATCTACAGGTATACTCGATTTTGTGCTCCCTGGTGTATTATACAGGTTTTATACTGGTTTTATACACCGTATACAGGTTATATACTGATATAATATAGACAGATATAATATGGACATATATAATCATCACATCATCATCACATTACTTAGAGCCCGATCGAGTTATACATATAGCTCCATACAACTCATAATCCATGCAAATTAATTAAGTTCTCATCATCTCTAGATACAACCGAAGTGACACCGGCCGCCGCCTACACTAGGATGAAATAGAGTACCGCCGCGACGATGGTGAGCAAGAGCGAGAGCACAAGGAAGGTCTTCATCTTGCTCTTGTTCGCTTGGTGCGCCCTCCACTTGGCAACCGCCTCGTGTCTAGTCGGGTACCCTTTGTAGCAGTTGCCGCTGAACTTGTGCACCTGTTTCTTGCACTCCTCCCACTCCTCGTACACTCCTGGAACCCGCCCCTCGAACACGACGTAGTACGTCATCTCTATGGACACAAGGCATATTAGTATATAACGCAATGGAAAGAGTTAGAGGGTTCACATGCATACATATTCACAAGAATTAAAGCAAGGAAATAATAATAAACCTAAAAGACATATAGCATCGGTATCACATAAGTAATATGGTTCAACGATAACGACTACAATAGTAATTGAAGTACAACAACGACGACCACCGTTTCGAGCAAATTAAGCAATTTTAGTTTACAACACGGTACAAATTGTCCATCGATTCAAAGTAATGCTAGGCACACCGGCCTCGGTCAACGAGACGTCTTCTTGAGCGGCTCCGGGAACGGCTTGTACAAGTCCTTCGTCGTCCACGTCCTTCCATCACCCTGCCTATGTAGGCGGTCTTCGATATCCCTCTTAGGCAACGCTCTGGCTGCGTGTAAGAGCCCCGATGCGTTGGATACATCTTGTAAGATAATTTCCGAGAGCTTTACTTGGATGCGATGGAAGTCTTCTCTAAGATCATCATCATTGATTTCCCCCGACATTTTAATGGGGTCTCGCTTACTAGGTGGCAGAGACATCATCTCTGCATCCTCGACAAACCCTTTAAGGTGATGGAGGACATAGAAGGCCTCCTTAATGCTGCCAGCTGGCTGCTTGATACAAGGGAAGTTGATCACGTGCTTGAACCCGATCTTTTTAGTGTCCGGCCTGATATATTGCCCATTCTTGTCGAAGGTGCCTCCATTTTTGGAGTAGCCAAGGATAGCTTCATCGAGAACACCCCTTATTCTGTTGTAGTCTTTCTTCGTCGTCGTACTCGACGAGTCGAAATACTGGGCTAGTGACCACTTTGGATCTAGGATGATGAGTGTGCAGTATTTGTCCCTGCTCAACACATGCAATTGAAATGGAATGTTGGAAATGATCGGCAATGGAAGAAATATATAAGAAAGCATAAGTTACGACGGTCGTGAGCGGATGTGTACTTACTCGGGAAAGACAGGCAGAAGAATGGTGTTGTTCTCTTTGTGCATGAGCATGAAGTTCTGGAGGTACCGCACCGCCTTGGTCCGTGTCCTTGAGCCGTCCTGGAGCTGGCTATCGCGCATGTAGTAGGGATCCGCTACCGCGATGTGGCGGGGTCTCTCTCTGTTGATCTTCATCTGAAGATTGATCGCGTATAGGCGGACCAAGTTATAGTCGAGCCGTTTCGAGTGAAATAGATTGAAGACGTCCTCGAACGCTATGAAGAAGATATCCGCGGGGTCTTCATTGACGAAGTTCTGGTCGGACGGCACCTTGACCGAGAACATCGGGTAATTTGGATCCTTTTCTTTAAGAAGGACGCTCTCTTGGTAATTAATAGAGTGCTGCAAAGGGAGCATTTGTCCACTTGCGAGGTGTTCCATGTCCGGAGGCAGTATAGGTTTACCAGCTTCATGACACCGGGGCAAGCCATCCGGTGTAGGTGGTACCATGTCGTCGGCCCGGATCCTCTTAGGAGCAGGCTGGCTCGAAGATGCGCCCTTCTTGGCTCCTCTCTTCCTTCCCTTCTTCACCTGACCTACTGGGGGTGCTTGTGGTGCTGATGGTGGTGCTTCGGGTGCTGGTGGTGCTTCTGAGGTTGCTGGGGTTGATTTGGGTGGCTCCCCGATGATCGTCTTACGCAACATGTTAGGGCTGAAAACGGTAGCAGGCTTGACTTGAGCTGGATTGCCGGCCTCCGGAGGAGTGTCTTGAGAAAGACCCGTGAAGACCAGGCGCTGCTTCGTGACTGTAGGGGGACGACCAAGTTGATCGCCGTGTGTGCGGAAGGCTTGTTCATCCATAGGAGGCATGTACATATCTTGGCTGCAGGCGCCAGTGTTGATGTAGGCATCGATGTCATCATCATCATCTACATCGTTGCCATCAAGTGGCGCCATGTCCTGGACCTTAGGTGGTGGCGGTTGCGATGCCGCCGCTTGGCGTACCGTGCGTCTAGTTGACGGTCGTTGCGGTAGCGCTCCCAACAACTGTTTGTGGCATCTGGTGGTGACGGCGATCGTCGGTTCCTTCCGGGTGGCGGCGGCGACCGCCGGTTCCTTCAGGGTAGTGGGGGCGGCGACCGCCGTTTCCTTAAGGGTGTCGTCGGCGCTGGCGATCTTGGGCCGGATGATAGGGGAGGTGGCGCCGGTGCTTTTCTTAGCACTCGGAAGACCCCCAGACGAATCTGGTTCTTCGGCCATTTCATAAGCCATGAGGTGCAATCCCCAAGGGCCAAAACGTCGCCTTCGTCTGTGCCCGGAGGTTGAAAGGGGGGATGGCGTAGCGGTACTCCGGCACTACCATTACCAACTTGACCTTCGCCACGTCTTCCGCCAATATAGCGCCGTGCATAACGCGGGAAGCCATGACAAGGCCGCCAGCAACTTCCACCAACTTGCCGCCGGGCTCCACCGTTTGCAGAAGTATGCATTGTTCATCCTGAGTCAGGGGCGCCATGTTGGGCATCGTGAGATGGCAGTCACGAAAGGCATATATAGTTAAAGAAGATGACGCGAAGGAGTAACTAATGAGTTTACCTCCTTGATGGCGTCGATCTCGGCTACTGTCGATACAAGGGCGGCGGTTGGGGGCGTCGATGCGACCAGTTGGAGCTGCGGTGGCGGTTGGAGCTGCGGCGTCGGGTGGAGCGGCGGCGTCTGGTGGAGCCCCGACGCCGGCGTCGGGTGTAGCGGCACCGTCGGCGACACGTGGAAGCTTGAGTTGTTGCCGCTGATGCTGGGCACATGTATCGGCCCCACTTGACCTCCCGCATTCCAAGCAGCTAACCCCTCCATCAACCCAGGGGGATGATCTGCCGGATCTTCTCGTCCAATAACTTGTTCATCATCTCCGTGTTCTCCACAGGCTTTTCGGCCACCAGCTTCTCTAGTGACTCCACCTTCTTCTTCAGCTCCTGAACCTCGGATTTATCCTTAGCCGACGACCTCCTCTCCAGCTTTCTCATCTTGGCATCCGATCCGTAGTACTCGGATAGCTTCATACTTGTGCCAAAGCCGGACACACGGCCACCCGACGTCGGTGGCTTGTCCAGCTCCCTCTCCTTGTATTTGTTCATCGCCCTGTTGAAAGGCGTGTCCCACGGTTCCGTCGACCCCTGGGACGACGGGCCAGCCTTCGTCAACTCTTCATCCTTCAGACAAAGGAACTTAAGGTTAGCCCATTTGGCTTCATTGCCTAATAAGATGAGCGAAATAATATAGAACTATCCTTACCAGGTACTTCTCGAAATCCCTCACGTCTTCGTGATCCGTAATAAATTCCCCCGTCTTCCAGTCTAAGTAGTAGCGGGACCGGACAAAGTTCCTAGCCTGTACATCCTGGATTTTGTGCCAGGGGTTTTCTTTCCCCAGACGTACCATCTCGGCATCCTCCTTGTCCCAAGTGGGCTGTTTTCCTCGGTAACCGCCGCTTCCGCAATGGTGGGTCCCTAAGTTCAAGTCCCGCATTTTCTTCCCCCAGGCGGTCCATTTTTTTAACACTGTCACTCTGTAAGTAAGACTTGAATGCATTAAAGTCTTCTAAGGAGATCGACGGGTCTTTGCTACTTATCCTCTCCCAGCTTTCACCGGCCTCGATCTTTCTCTTCAGCCGGTTCTTCCAGCTGCTCAAGGCGGTGCTCATCTTCGTGAGAGCTAAAGAGTCCACCTTCTTATTGAACGGCTCCGGGAACGTGTATCGTTGGTGAAGCTTCTGGAGGAGGGATTGGGCGATAGCCTCGTTCTCCTTGCTTCTGAGGTCCTGAGTTAGGATCGGCACGGTTTCACGGACGATGCACCCTAGTTGCATGTCGTACCCTTTGGCAACCCACGAAGGCTCCATCGGTAGGCCACTTTCGGAGACTACCGTGACAGCATCGGTGACGTTGGCGAGCACTTGCGGCCTCCGATCCCTCCTTGGCCTCCTCGCCGTCCTCTTCTTCTTACCCTCCTGAGGGTTGCCGCCGCTATCACCTTCCGTGCGGTTGGCCACGTTCTCTTCACCGGTCGTCTCTTCACCGGTCTCGGCGGCGTCGTCCCAGGTATCGTCATCGTCGCCGGTGTTGGCGGCGGCCCCCCGGCCCTCCCCCTCGTCGGTGTCGTCGGCGGCCCCCCGGCCCTCTCCCTCGGAGGCGGCGTCCCGGCCCTCTTCCTCATCGCCGGGCGACTCGGCGGCGGCCTTCCGGGGCCGCTCGTAGCCCTCCCAGAAGTCCTTGTTGGCCTCTCTCGCTTCTTCGTTCTGGCTCCTGGGCTTAGAAGTGCTGCCCGACATGTTTATTTGCACTTCATTAAAAAGAGGCAAAAAGTTAGTACAAAAGTCAACCAAAAAATTCGGCATGACCTTTGCTATTTTTTCTACGTAGGAGTGCCCATTTCTCAACCGAAACGGAAGTTAATCAACGCTTCGGGAGAAATGGGCAACTCAATGAAATCCCTGCAAAAATATCCACCATATACACCATATATCCACCATATCCACCATACATAGTTCCTATTTTTTTTAACCTGGAGCACTACAACAAATTAACCTGAAGCATCTACAATACATCAAACAAAACCTGGAGCATCAATACAGCAGGCATTATTAACCTAGAGCATCAATACAACAGATATTATTAACCTGGAGCATCTACAACAAATTAACCTGGAGAATCTACAATACATCAAACAAAACCTGGAGCAATCACCTGGAGCACTACAACAAACCTGGAGCATCTTTTTAACCAACTGTTAGCATATTTAGTGCAGCCAAGGCAGTAGCTAATGACTTAGAAAAATGACTTCAATAGTAGGCAGTAGCATTTCATTCAAAATCAACTAGGCAGTATCATTTCATCATTAGCTTGTTCATTTTTTCATTTGTATTAAAAAACCTATTGCATTGTATTAAAAAACCTACTGCATTGTTCATTTTATTGAACCATGTACATCAACAGAGTAGTAGCAGCTTCATTTTAATTTTCATTTAAACAAACTTCATTCTTTTTCAGAGAGAACTTCAAGAACTTTATTAGCTCTACTGCATTTTCTCAACTAACACAGTTCATATATACTATATATATACTGTATATATACTGCAACCATCTATGCATTTAATCATGTATTTAATCAGTGGTCATATGTGAACTAAAACCATCTATTTAATCAGTGGCCAAAGGTGAACCAAAACCATCTATGCATTTAATCATGTATTTAATCAGTGGTCATATGTGAACTAAAACCATCTATTTAATCAGTGGCCAAAGGTGAACTAAAACCATCTATGCATTCTTATCTTGCAACCAGGAAGCATGAGCATGATCATTTCATAAATGAATTCAAAACATAAAATGGCAGCAGGAGACACAAGTGATTCACTAGCACATGCAACACACACATGATCACTAACTCTCACCCTAATTCTGTTCTTACTAAATGACAAGATTAATATCTACATTTCTCTGCCAATTCGAAAACCTAAATCACATTCAAAACATTACCTAGCAGTAGTAAATTTGTATCTACATTCACTAACTACATTCAAAACCTAAATCAACCAATTCACTAACTACATTCACTAACCAATTTGTATCTGCCAATTCACTAACTACATTCAAAACCTAAATCAACCAATTATTTGTATCTACATTTCTCTGCCAATTCGAATTTAGAAAATGAGCATGAGCTATTGCTAACATAGCATTACCTACCAATAGCTAGCATAGCATTACCCAGCAGTAGCAAATTTAAATCACCAAATTATATCAACTAAATAAACCTACTGCTAGCTACTGCTGCTACTTTATCAACTAATTAAAATTGTCCTAAAATTGTATAATTGTTTACTGCAAAACACAAGAGACCAATTAATTGTTTACTGCAAAACCAACATCCCAAAAGCATCCCAAAAGCACCAGAAAGAAGGACTAATCGAGCAGGACGCTCGCGGTGGCAGGATTGGGGATGGGCACAGGGCAGTGAGGAGGGGGACAAGGGAGTGGGGACAGGGGAGAGGGGCTCTCACCGAATGGCGGCGGCGCAGGGTTGCGGTGGCGGCGGCGTTGTCCTCCTCCTCCTCTGCGGTGGAGGCTCGGGCTCGCGCGTCCCTGCTCGGCGGCGGTGTGGCGGTCCTCCTCCTCCTCGATCTGCGGCGGCGGCTCGGGCTCGGGCGTCCTGCTCGGCGGTGGCGTGGCGGTCCTCCTCCTCCTCGGCGGCGCTAGGCGGTGGCGTGGCGGTCCTCCTCCTCCTCGGCGGCGCTAGGCGATGGCGGTGGTTGCGAGAGCAGAGTGGCGGGCGCTAGGGTTGGCTCGTCGGGGAAGAACTGTTTGTGAGTGGGGAAGAAAGAAACGAGTCGATTATTTCACCAAGTGTCTAAATTCTGTGGCGCACCACCTATACATGCGCTACAGAACTAAGCATTCTGTGGCGCATCAGCTCAGACATGCGCCACAGAATTCCTTAATTCTGTGGCGCACCCGTGCGCCACAGAATTTAGACACTTAGCAAAACAAAACGGGTTACTGCTGTGTCCTGACAGATACTTAGCACTAGCCTAGTGGTTAAGGCCAATGTTAGCCCATTAGTAGCCAGGTTCGAACCCTAGCTGCCACACAATTTTTCTTCCTTTTTTCATATTTTAGTTACATTTCAATAAATAACACAACATTATTTAGTAATTAGTAGAGAATTATAAATTACTTGTCTCATACAAACATGTTCTTGTTTCTCTCACACACACATGCATGTACTTGTCTAACACACACACTCACACACATGTGATAGACCAAAAAAAGATCTTCTTCGTCCCGGCTCCGAGCTCTAGCGTCTCTTCGCAATCTTCTTGCCCTTTCGGTTGTTGGCGGTTGAATACTTTATGCCGGCCACCTTGAGATTTCTTCGCGTGAACGGACAACCTTTAGAGGGTAGGGAGGTCTTCCTTCTTACTTTACTAGTAGTAGGCATGTCGAAGTGCCTGTCGAATTCCTCCTCAATCTTCGGGTCACCGTTCTTGTCCAAGTCTTCCTCGTTGGCGTCTCCTTGCATTCCTATGATGCTCCTCTTGCCCCTCCTCACGACAACACGGCTAGGCCTCGACGGATCGGTGATGAAGAAGCATTGGTCAACTTGGCTACCGAGTACCCATGGCTCATTTTTCGCGGATGCGTTCTTCGATTTTGCATCGGGTATAACCATGGTTGTGAAATATCGGCCTTCTTTTTCGACCTTCTTGGCCCATCTCACACGAAACATTGGCACCGTCTCTCCACAGTAATTGAGCTCCCATATCTCCTCGATCCTTCCAAAAAATCTTTCCTTGACATTAGTCTCGTCATCGGCGTATGACAGCATAGTTACTCCTGAGTTTTGATTTTCACTATTTCTGTCCTTTTCCTCGGTGTAGAATCTGTAACCGTTGATGTCGTACCCCTGATAGGTCCTTACGTTATGCCCGGGTCCCTGTGATAAGGTGTATATGAGTTTTTCATCTTCGGTAGAAGGCCTTTTTCTCTGTGCTTCAACCAGTTGAGTTTGCTTGAACCAACGCGTGAAGCTGGAGTTGTGCTTTTTGGTTACGTCTCCCATCTTCCTCGGTCGGCCCATATCGATGTAATTCTGCTCGACCATGCTTTTGTGCTCTTGCACGAAAGGTTCGATCAGTTTTAAGTGTTGTAGCGCGACCCGGTGAGCCCTGTCAAAGTCGTCGCGTCGATTGTCAATGCCGACATGGACTGAGCGGTAGCCCTCGCGGTGACCGACTCCAGCGAGCCTCCCGAGGTGTGTCCTGGGGGGTAGACCAACATGATCCTCGTCGTCCTCGGTGCTTAGATAATTCTGGCAGAAGGAGATGCACTCGTAGGTTAGAAACCCCTTGGCCATGCTTGCGTCTGGACGGGCCCTATTGCGAACGTATCCTTTCATGACACCGTTCTGCCTTTCGAAAGGCATCATGTTGTGGAGGAACGTTGGGCCGAGCTGCTTGATGTCTTCAACGACATGGAGAAGGAGATGGACGCATATATCACAGAATGCAGGCGGGAAGTAAATCTCGAGCTCACATAGTATCACCACGATCTCATCCTGTAACATCTTGAGCTGCCTCACGCCGATCGACTTCCTGGTGATAACGTCAAAAAAGTTGCAAAGGCCAAACAGCGTATCACGGACGTGCTCGTCCATTATGCCTCGGATCGCAACGGGAAGTATCTGCGTCATTAGCACGTGGCAATCGTGAGACTTCATCCCGGTGAACCTCTTCTTCGCTACGTCCAGATATCTGCTTATATTCCCCGAGTAACCGTGAGGAACTTTCACTCCTAGGAGGCACCTGAAAAACTGCTCGAGCTCCTCCGGACTCGTTGTGAAGCAGGCAGCGGGAAGCAGCACCGCGTTCTTCTTAGCCCTTTTGCGGAGACGTTGAGTCCCTTCCGTCTGATCATCATCATCATCATCGTCGTCGTCAGTATCGGGGGCTTGAAGATCTTTCCTGATGCCAAAATGTTTAAGATCGTATCTTGCTTTCGGTCCATCCTTGGACTTTTCTGAGTTGCAAAGAGTGCCAAGCAGACTCTCGGTAATGTTCTTCGTAATGTGCATGACATCGAGGCTGTGGGGCGTGTGGAGGACCTTCCAGTACTCCAAGTCGTGGAAAACAGACCTCGCTTTCCATACACCGAGCAGCGGCTCTGGCTTCGGTCGCTTCTTTCCCGGCGCTGGGCACTCCTTCCAATTTTTCAGAAGATCATCGATTTCTGCGCCGCTCCTCGGGCGTGGGGGTCCATCGGGCTCATCTTTACCATTGAACAGATCACCGCGTTTTCTCCACGGGTGATCCAAGCGAAGCCACCTTCGAGCACCTGGGTACACGGTTTTCGAGGACCCGGGATCCCTTGGTAGTTGTAGATGCGGGGTCTCGTCCATGCACTTCACACAGCCGTTGAATCCGTGGCCACCTGGGCAGATACATATGCGTAACCAGGATAGTCCGTGACCGTCGTGATCAACGCGGCTCTCATATCGAAATAAGTTCTAGTGTAGGCGTCCCACGTACGGGGTGGCGTCTTCCACAACGTGTCTAACTCCTCTTTCAGCAGCCCGAGATACAAATGCATGTCGACACCTGGTTGTTTCGGCCCCTGAATGAGAATACTCAGGTGTATGTACCTTTGCTTGGTGCACAGCCACGGGGGTAGGTTGTCATACAAACACAGGCCAGGTGCTATGCGTGCTACTCTGGTTGCCGAACGGATTGAGTCCATCGGTGCTCATACCCAGCCTGATGTTCCTTGCGTCGCCCCCGAACCTAGGGAAGGCGATGTCCAATGCTTGCCACTGTCCAGCGTCTGAAGGGTGTGTTAGCATATAGCCCATCTCCGGATCTTCTTCGGGCTTCTGCCTTTCCGCGTGCCATTGCATGAGCTTTGCTTCCTTAGGGTCCACGAAATACCGCTGCAGACGGGGAGTGATAGGAAAGTACCATACCACTTTTTGAGGTACCTTCTTGTTCCCAACCTTGTACCGTCCGTGGCCACACACCGGACATGTGGTTCTGTCCTTGTACTCGCACCTATAAATCACACAATCATTAATGCAGGCGTGGTATTTTTCGTGCGGTAGGTCAAGGGGACACACGACTTTCTTGGCCTCCTCGATACTACTTGGCAATGTGTTCCCCTCCGGGAGACGATCGTGCCAGAATTTTAAGTTCTTGCTGAAGCTGGAATCGGTCCACTTGTTCTGCGTCTTCATCTGCAGGTAATCAAGTGTTACATGCAAGCGCGTATCCTGCGGACGACACCCAGGAAAGATCGGAGTCATCCCGTCTTTCTCCATTTGCGACAGCTTGGCTCTCTCTCTAGCTGCAACTCTATCGTTGCTCGTCTCCTGGAGGAGAAGATCTTGAACATGAGAGTCCCGCAAGGCCGAAATTAGCGGGGTCGCGCCGGAATCTTCTTCTTCATCATGATGATCTTCTCCGCCGGCATCTTCTTCTTCATGATGATCTTCTCCGCCGACTTCTTCTTCATGATGATAGTCCCCGTCGGCATGATGATAGTCTTCTTCATGATGATAGTCATCTCGCTCGACATGGTCTTCATGCGCACCATTTGATGGGGCCGGCCGCGCCTGGTTGTCTTGCATGAAACCGCGCCTCAGCAGGTGCTCCTCCAGTTGTCCGGAATCAGGGTTGATCCAGCGCTCGAGTTTGCATGATCGACACGGACATCTTATCTGGCGCCTATTGTTCCGAATCATGTCCTCCTTCACGTCTATCTTGTATCTAGAGATTCGAGCGGAACTCATCGAGAGGACCATGCTTGCCTGCAAATGGTATACATAGAACAGGAAATTAGAACCGCAACAAATGCACACACATGCATGGGCCGTACCTCTCCTCAAGGTATTACATGGAGCGGAAAAATTCGGCATGACCTCTCCTCAAGGTAGGACATATGGGTAGTGCAAAATTTGCCGAAACGGAAATGAATCAACATTTCGGCAAACATCCATGCACCACACCGGCACACACACAAGCGCTTCACCTGCAACAAGCATCCATACACACGACGGCCACACAAGATCTACAAGCATATGCATGTCTCCTCCAAGCATATGTATGTCTCCTCCAACTACTCACCTTGTAGATTCGATACCGAGACGAGACCGCGATCGATGAGTTCGAGAGGAGGAGAGAGTATGGAGAGCCTTCTCCTCAACTCCAATTAAGTATCAACCAAAGTAAGTGCAATAAATACCCAAGCAAGTGAAAAGTAGAGCCAAAATGGTATGAGAGAGAAGGGGGGACGAGCTAGATGGAGGAAGAAGAATGGCTTGTGTAGTGTGGTAGGTGGGAGGTTGGCTCACTTTTGTATATCTAGTTCGCTATTTCTGTGGCGCACACCACAGAATACCCTTTTGTGGCCAGGCAAACTGCGCCACAATAGCTATTTTTGTGGCGCACTGTTGCCGTGCGCCACAGAATAAGGAATTTCTGTGGCGCACTGGGGTACGTGCGCCATAGAAATAGTAAAACCAATGATTGGGGGTGACAGGTTGTGGGCCCGCCAAATTTTTGTGGCGCACGGTTCGCTGGTGCGCCACAAAATTAAGCTATTTGTGGCGCACCAGTGCGCCACAAAATAAATTTATGTGGCGCATTTTTAATGGTGCGCCACAGAACTAAGCTCTGCCTATAAGGGTTTTCCTACTAGTACATCTAACAACAGATTATACCCTGTTCAAAAAAAAAAAGATTATACTGAACTACTACTTCATTGGTTCACACTCACACAATCAAATAAGATGGTACAACAAGAATAGCACAAGTTCACCGAGCAAACCGAGATATGTCACTTACAAAAAGTTAACGGGATGACACGACTTATAACTCAATAATGCAACAAACATTTGAGGTGGCAACATTTATAATACCTTCGTAGTATTTTGTAAAATCATCTAGATTAGAAAGGCAACATTGAGCAACCATCGACTTACAAATAAGAAATTGTCAATCAATTTATTCAAATATAATTTGGTCTTCATGGTGAGCAATACATGATGAAAATGAAGATCTAATTATGCATTGTGAAAAAGAAGATCTATCGCGCCAAGTGCAGTTAAATAGAAGAATAATATGTGGCTTCATAATACTAGTTTTTGAGATGGAAAATAAGTGTTTGAGGAGCAAGTGGCCATTTCCAGATTGCCAATGCCGTTTTCCCACTCGAGGCGGCACCTTGAAGATCATTGATCCTCATCATGATTTTTTGTAGCTAGACATGTGAAGTCGGAGCTGCTGCCTCGAACAACGACGATGATGACCTGCCAAGGGTATTTTGGTCGGGAAGATCTTCATCAACGCAGGTCCTGCTTGTCTCCTCCTAGCTAGGAGCTCCCTAACAAAATCCGAGCTGCCACATTTGTTTGGCACAGTATGGTGTGGGCTTCACGAGGCCGTTTTTTTTTTTTTTTGAACATAGAGCGCCCCGAAGGGCGTAGAAGCTTTCATTCAATCCACTCGGTGGGTGTACAATTTTTTACAAAGGACCCCATAAAATGAGAAAATTTTACATAGGCCCCTGGTATTTGCAGAAAAGACCCCACTAAAAAGTATGCAAACGCAATCGGGTCCTTCTCTTTCCCCTCCGATGAGCTTGAGATCAGCGATGTCGCCGTCGGACTCCAAAGCGGGGACGACACCACTTGCTTCAAAGCCGGCGATGAACGCGACAGCAGACCTCATAAAGGGCCTCCGGTGGAGGTTGAAGTATAGCCGGACTTCACCGGCGTGGATGACGAACGGCAGAAATGCCGCCGATGTGTTGCTCAAGAAGATTGCTTCTGAAGAACTCTGGCGCCACCTCCTCTTCTCAACCACCTTGCACACCCTTGATTCCGTCGCCACCATGACGCTCGGAACCAGAGAGAATAACAGAGGAGATTGGGTCGAGGGAGCAGCACAGGCTTACCGAAACCGTGACAAAGAAATTGGCCTGCCATCAAAACCGACGAACCTGCCACGGACTCGGTGATGTAGGCGTAGATGATGGCGGCTACGGCATACCCAGAGGAGCTTATTGACGAAGCCGTCCTCAGGTCTTCTTCTCCCTTCGCCCTTCCACCATGGACAAGCTCGGAGAAGACGAAGATCTGGAGTTTGGTTGTTGCTCCAACACAACCAAACCAGACGACGGGGGAGATAGTAGATGGCCACTGCTCCAGGATGCCTCTCCATGGAATCAGCAACAGCGGCTCCTTCCTGTGTCCTCCCTTGACGCCCACCACCATGGTGGCTTGAAGGAGAGAGGAACAGGGGAAAACCACCCAGATCCAGAGAGAGGCCGACGAGCTTTATTGGTGGGGCCGCTGCAGCACCGTCACCACCCGCCTCCGTCTCTGGCCACCAGAGCACTGCGAGCAGCAGCAGCGCCATAGCCGGCTGCAGGGAGCAGCTCGAGCTCCCCTGCCTCCACACCCCAAATGGCATACCGCCAAGATCCACAAGGGTAAAACAAGAAAACACAGAAAACCTAATCCTAGACCTATCCTATCTACTCCGGCGCGTCTCCGCAGCCAACTCCGGCCGGCTATTCCGGTGGAGCGGCCTTGGATCGGCCCGGTCAAACGAGAGAGGCGACCAGGAACTGTAGCAACGCGAGAGCTGGGAAGGGGGAGAATGAAGCGGTTCCCCACGAGGCCGTTTTGGCAAGGTCTTGTAAGGTCGCTTCGGTGAAATTGGGATCGCCGAAGAGTGATAATGACGAAATCGAAGGACAGCCTCTACAATGACCCTCATATCGGTTTGTTTGTTGTTTGTGTTGATACCATGGTGGGTGTAAACCTTCACGACGGTCGTGTTCCATGATAGTCGGCGAGGTTTTTATGCATGTTTTTGGCCGGTTTTCCGCTAATCAATCGACTAACTCTTGTCTTCTTCATAATAATGAAAGTGGCAAGTCTTTGACCTTGATTAATAATTATAAAAAACAAATATTTTGCCTAATTTTAGAGAGTTCTGTTTTTTTAGATGAACAATATACTATGTTCTCTAACTTTCGGTGGTTCAAGCTAGCTTTTTCCAACCAGGCTTCCACCTCTTTCCATTGCATTTAACGGAAATAACAAGTTCAAGTTGTTTTTACAAAAGAGAGGGGGTAGGGTGAAGGGAAGCGAGTTGAGGCAGTGCCAGGAAACCCACTGTGAATACTCGACATCGAATATCGACTATGGGATGAAAACCTGACACCACTATAAGGGTATTTTACCCTTATCCATTATTTTGGTAACAATGGCACCGTGCTAGAGTATTTGGTCTAATACAAGTCTATGAGAGTATTCCCAGGTATTAGCCAAAGAGGCATAATGGTGTATCAATGGAACAAGAAGGCAAAGGGAGACCCCCCACTTCGACAAAAATCAAGAAGGGTTCTTCAGCACCTAGCCGGCCAGAGGCCCGGTCAGACCGGCCCAGGCACCGGCCAGCCCAGCGCCGACCGGCCCCTGGACTGGTGCCAGCCGGGCCCATATTCTGTAAGTCACATAACCCTCCCGGTCATGGCCCGGTCAGAGGCCCGGTTTGGATCGACCTAGTCCGGCCCAGCTCCTGTTTGGACCGGCAAATCAGACCCGGAGCCGGTGGCGTCCACACGCCGCCTTGTCCGGTCCCAGGTCCGGTTGACCGGATTCCTCGAAGAAAAAGCTGAGGTGTCAAGTTGCAACGGCCAGATTTCAAGTGACGCTATAAAAACCCCTTCTCCTACCTATGAACAGTTAGGCACTACACTACAAGCTGTTCTTGAGCTCTCTCTCTCATCCTCCATTGTTAGAAACACCAAAAGCATCAGATCTACCTCCTCCACCCAAACTCAAATCCCTCCGGGGAAAAGATAGAGGAGGCCCCGATCTACCGTTCTAAGCCAAATCTTATTCCCCCTTGTATTCATCAAGATACTTTCTCTCTAGGGTTCTTTGGAAACCCTAGGTGGGCAAGAGAGGTCCGGAAGCATCCGGGCTGTGGATTTGCTCCTGACAAGATTGTAAAGGTTTGGAGGCTACCTCAAAGTCTGCCACAAGTGAGTGAGCTATTCCTTCGTGGGATAGGCTCCGGAGAATAGGGTGAGCCTTCGTGGCGTTGGGGAATGCTTCGTGGGACCTCCACCCCTCCAAACGTGACGTACCTTATTGCAAAGGAAGGGAACACGGGAATAAACCCTCGTCTCCGCGTGCTATCGGTTATCTCTAACCGAACTCCTTACTTGTGATATAACTGCCTGTGAGAGCCTTTCGTGCTTGAGTTACTTGTATCCTCATATAGGTTGCCTCACCTAGTTTGCATTAGACTCACCTTTATATTCCACAAAGCCTAATATTGCAAAGAAAGAATTAAAATCTGTAGAAACCTATTCACCCCCCCCCCCCTCTAGGTTTACCATCTCTGAACTTTCAACCACCAACATAGATCTACAAAACATGTTCAACACACTAAACATGAGCAACAATCTAGAAGGGGTGAGGAGGAAACAGAAACTAAGCATAGAAGACGTTGCTTCAGGCGCCGGTGATCATCAGCATCTGCGTCGGGTTCAGAGCAGCAACTATCCGCCTGGTGTAGATGGACAAAGCAGCTTGCACCTGTAGGGATTCGTAGCATAGAAAACAAAAAAATTCCTACCGCGAGAACGCAATCCAAGCCAAGATGCAATCTAGAAGATGGGAGCAACGAGGGGATGAACGAGACTAACCCTTGAAGATTTCCAAAGCCTACGAGATTAGATCTCGTTGCTGCGGTAGACGATCACTTGCCGCTTTCAAAAGCGCGTAGAAGATCTTGACGGTGCCACAATCGGGCAGCACCTCCGTACTCGGTCACACGTACGGTGTTGATGACGACGTCCTTCTCCCCGTTCCAGCGGGCAGCGGAAGTAGTAGATCCTCCTCGGAATCCCGGCAGCACGACGGCGTGGTGGCGGTGGTGGTGGAGAACTCCGGCAGGGCTTCGCCTATGCGCTGCGGGAGTATTATGTGGAGGAGGAGATGCTAGGGTTTGGGGAGAGGGGGTGGCTAGGGCGCCGGTGATACGTCTCCAACGTATCTATAATTTCTTATGTTCCATGCTTGTTTTATGACAATACCTACATATTTTGTTCACACTTTATATCGTTTTGATGTGTTTTCCGGAACTAACCTATTGACGAGATGTCGAAGGGCCAGTTGCTGTTTTCTGTTATTTTTGGTTCCAGAAAGGCTGTTCGGGCAATATTCTCGGAATTCGACGAAACAAAGACCCAACATCTTATTTTTCCCGGAACCTTCCAGAAAGTCAGAGTGGGACCAGAGGGGAGCCCTGGGGGCCCCACACGTGGTGGCGGCGCGGCCCAAGGGCGCGCCCCCTAGTGTGAGGAGGCCCCGTGGCCCCTCCGACTCCGACTCTTCACCTATTTAAGCCGTCCTGACCTAAAACATCGACACCGATTGACGAAACTCCAGAAAGACTCTAGGGACGCCGCAGCCATCGCGAAACTCCAATTCGGGGGGACTCTGTTCCGGCACCCTGCCGGGACGGGGAAGTGCCCCGGAAGCCATCTCCACCGCCATCTTCACCGCCATCGCTGTCTCCATGATGAGGAGGGAGTAATTCTCCCCCGAGGGCTCTACCGTAGCTATGTGGTTCATCTCTCTCTTTGTGATCTAGTTACTCTGGTGATGTTATTAAAGTACTCTATTCCTCCTTCATGATGTAATGGTGACAGTGTGTGCATCATGTAGTTCTTGGCGTAGGTTATGATTGTAATCTCTTGTAGATTATGGAGTTAACTATTACTATGATAGTATTGATGTGATCTATTCCTCCTTTCATAGTGTGATGGTGACAGTGTGCATGCTATGTTAGTACTTGGTATAATTGCAATGATCTATCA
This sequence comes from Lolium multiflorum, assembly GCA_030979885.1. Taxonomy (NCBI): domain Eukaryota; kingdom Viridiplantae; phylum Streptophyta; class Magnoliopsida; order Poales; family Poaceae; genus Lolium; species Lolium multiflorum. The sequence continues at coordinate 58,732,224 of CM061748.1, read as the reverse complement.
TGCACTCTAAGGTTATTTAAATATGAACATCGAATGTTGTGGAGCTTGTTAACTCCGGCATTGAGGCGCTCTTGTAGCCCTACACAATGAATGGTGTTCATCATCCAACAAGAGGGTGTAGAGTGGTTTTATTATGTGATCAATGTTGAGAGTGTCCACTAGTGAAAGTATGATCCCTAGGCCTTGTTTCCAAACATTGAATCTCCGTTTATTTACTGTTATGTTGCATGTTTACTCGCTGCCATATTTTATTCAGATTTCTATTACCACTCATATTCATCCATATTACTTGTATTTCACCATCTCTTCGCCGAACTAGTGCACCTATACATCTGACAAGTGTATTAGGTGTGTTGGGGACACAAGAGACTTCTTGTATCGTGATTGCGGTTGCTTGAGAGGGATATCTTTGACCTCTTCCTCCCTGAGTTCGATAAACCTTGGGTGATCCACTTAAGGGAAACTTGTTGTTGTTCTACAAACCTCTGCTCTTGGAGGCCCAACACTGTCTACAAGAATAGAAGCACCCGTAGACATCAAGCACTTTTCTGGCGCCGTTGCCGGGGAGGTAAGGTAAAAGGTATTCACATCCTCCGACTACTAAGCTATTTCCTAGCACTATTGCCGGTGTGTGAGTGCTCGAAGCTATTTCCTTTAGATCCTGCAATTGCATCTTTTTGTTTCTTGTTTTTATTTTCACTAGTTAGGCATAATGGAAAACAACAAAAAATTTGGTGAGCTTTTTAATCTTTTTCCTGAGTTAGAATTGTTTGATGCGAAAATTAAAAAACCTATGGAACCTTATTTGCATGCTATTAGCAATGTTATTAGTATGAATGCAATTACTGCTAATGCTATGGAGAAGTCTAAGCTTGGGGAAGCTAGTTTTTGTGATATTTTTAGCTTCCCATCTTTAGGGGAGAAAATTTGCTCTGATAATACTTTATCTCCCATATGCGATAACTCTAATGATGCTTGTGATATTTTAAATTCACCTACTGAAAGTATTCCATATAAAGTACCCATGAAAATTATTGAACGTGTTATGGATAACCGCTATGAAGGGGATGGAACTGTCCATCCTGGAGATCATTTACTATTTTTGCATGAATTATGCGGGTTATTCAAGTGTGCAGGTATCTCTATGGATGAAGTGAAGAAGAAATTATTCTCTATGTCGTTGTCTGGTAAAGCGGCGCATTGGTATAAACTGCTGAAGGATGGGCATTCTCTTGATTGGAAGGATATTGTGCCTCTATTTTATTCTAAATTCTATCCTCCAAGTGAATTCACAAAGACCGAAACCGCATATATAATTTCTGGCCTCATGATGGAGAGAGTATTGCCCAAGCATGGGAGAGATTGAAGTCTTTAATGCTCAAATGCCCCAATCATGAGCTTCCTGGTAATATCATCATTGATAATTTCTATGCAAGACTTTCTTTTCAAGATAAAACCTTGCTGGATACTGCTTGTTCTGGATCATTCACGTGCAATAAAGAAGAGTTTAAATGGGACCTTCTTGATCAGATTCAGGAGAATACTGAAGGATGGGAGAACAACAAAGGTAAAGAGTCAGGTATAAATTATGATTATGAATGCATTGAAACTTTTATGGATACTGATAAATTTCGAAATATGAGTGCTACTTATGGTCTTGACTCTCAAGTTGTTGCAAATATTTATAAAGCTTTTGCCTCTCATTTTGAATTGCCTAGGAAGAATTTTGATAAGTATCATGAATCTTTTAAAGACGCTTGCATGAAGGATGAAATTGTTATTAATGATTGCAATAAGCATGCCCAAACTTCTGAAAATACTATTTCTTATAAGCATGTTAATTTTTGTGGAATGCATAGACCTTGTGGAATTAATCAAATCGAAGATGAATATTGTATCCATCACGGAAATGAAAAAACTAGAAAGTGGTCTAGGGCTCTAGATGATCTTGGTAAAAAGGTTTGTGCCCTCTATCCTTTTATTTGTGAACTTTGCCATAGAGCGGGACATTTTAATTTTCAATGCTCCTCCAATGATAATTCGAACCCCATGAGTGCTGCAAATTTGTATTGTGATGATGAAATTACTCCTAATCAGCATGATGAACTTACTTTATTTTTGTGGTGTGAAGAGTTATCAAGGAAAATTTCTTTGTTAGATATTAACGATCTAGATATTGATGATGTCCTGCATGGGTGTTTTTCTTATTGCATTGATAATTGCCATACAAATACTTACATACAAAATATTTTAGAAGATGACACTTTGCCAAAATATGATAGGACGGGGGTGTGCTTTGAACTTATTAATGAAAAGGAGGAATCCTCCCAAGTTTCTTCCATTGTTTCTGGAAATAAAACAGGTTATGAGGAGAAACCTCTCATCAAGCCTCTCCCCCCTAAAGAAAGGAACGAGGAGAATGAGAAGAAGAAGAAGAAGAAGAAGAAGAAGAAGAAGAAGAAGAAGAAGAAGAAGAAGAAGAAGAAGAAGAAGAAGAAGAAGAAGAAGAAGAAGAAGGGGAATAAAAAGAAAGAGGTAACAGCATATCCCCGCGTGTATGAGATAACGATAGGTAACCGTAAGTATGTTGCTCCTGATGATTATTATGATAATGAATCTGAATACAATGATCTTCCTATGCCCTTTACCTACATTAGTGATCATGATTTGAAAGAGCACACTACTTTTGATATTGCAAATCTCTGGGAAACTAATTCTGAAAATGATAATGTTAATAATTGCCATAGTATCAGTACTATCCATGCTTCCTCCCATAATGATATAGAAAGCTCTAAGCTTGGGGATGAAGTGTTTGAAAATCCTTTTGCTACTGATCATTATATGTTTGATACATCTCCTTCTAGTAACAATGATGGTATGGTCACAGATGAACATACTGTGAAAGATAACTATTCTATTTCTTATGATGACATTGTGCCTCCAATCTTTGATGATTATTATAAAGAATGCTATGATATAGGTTATAACTATCCTTATGAAACTTGTCATAATTATGATTGGATTGCCAAAAACAATTCCCTTAGTATGCAACTTGTTTACCATGTTCAAATTCTTGATAATGATCCTGCTCCAATTACTATTAATGAGAAGAGTTTTTCTTATGCCAAAAATAATGATACTTTTATGCATATAGCTCATGATAAGAATGTTTCATTTGATAGTTATATTGTTGAGTTTGTTCATGATGCTACTGAAAGTTATTATGAGAGAGGGAAACATGGTTATATGCATCTTAATAATATTAAGTTTCCCCTCTTTATGTTGAGAATCTTGAAGGTACACTTGTTTTGTCTTCCTATGCTATTCACTTTGTTCTTCATGAATTTATTTGTGTACAAGATTCCTTTTCATAGGAAGTGGGTTAGGCTTAAATTTGTTTCATACTTGCTTTTTGATACTCTCTTTTTCTTCAACTCTTATTTCTTGGGAGTGCATCATTAAAATTGCTGAGCCCATCTTAATGGCTATAAAGAAAGCACTTCTTGGGAGATAACCCATGTGTTTATTTTACTACAGTACTTTTGTTTATATTTGAGTCTTGGAAGTTGTTACTACTGTAGAAACCTCTCCTTATCTTTATTTTACTGCATTTTTGTGCCAAGTAAAGTCTTTGATAGCAAGGTTCATACTAGATTTGGATTACTGCGCAGAAACAGATTTCTGTCTGTCACGAATTTGGGCAGGGTTCTCTGTAGGTAACTCTGAAAAATCTTCCAATTTACGTGCGTGATCCTCAGATATGTACGCAACTTTCATTCAATTTGTGCATTTTCATCTGAGCAAGTCCAGTGCCTCTAAAAAATTCGTCTTTACGGACTGTTCTGTTTTGACAGATTCTGCCTTTTATTTCGCAATGCCTCTTTTGCTGTGTTGGATGGATTTCTTTGTTCCATTGACTTTCAGTAGCTTTGTGCAATGTCCAGAAGTGTTAAGAATGATTGTGTCACCTCTGAACATGTGAAATTTTTGATTATGCACTAACCCTCTAATGAGTTTGTTTCGAGTTTGGTGTGGAGGAAGTTTTCAAGGGTCAAGAGAGGAGGATGATATACTATGATCAAGAAGAGTGGAAAGTCTAAGCTTGGGGATGCCCCCGTGGTTCATCGCTGCATATTTCAAGAAGACTCAAGCGTCTAAGCTTGGGGATGCCCAAGGCATACCCTTCTTCATCAACAATTTATCAGGTTTCTTCTATTGAAACTATATTTTTATTTGGTCACATCATATGTTCTTTACTTGGAGCGTCTGTGTGCTTTTATTTTCGTTTTGTTATGTTCATTCTATGAATAAATTCATGCTTGTGTGGGAGAGAGACACGCTCCGCTCTTTCATATGAACACTGGTGTTCTTAGTTCTATCTTTAATGTTCATGGCAGAGTTGAAAACCGTTTCGTTAATTGCTATTTGGTTGGAAACAGAAAATGCTTCATGTGGTAATTGGTATATTGTCTTGAATAATTTGATACTTGGCAATTGTTGTGCTCATATGGATCATGTTTAAGCTCTTGCATCATGTACTTTTTACCCATTAATGAAGAACTACATAGAGCTCGTTAAAATTTGGTTTGCATGATTGTTCTCTAGAGTCTAGATATTTTCTGGTTAAGGTGTTTGAACAACAAGGAAGATGATGTAAAGTCTTATAATGCTTACAATATGTTCATATGTGAGTCTTGCTGCACCGGTTTATACTTGAGTTTGCTTCAAACAACCTTGCTAGCCTAGCCTTGTATTGAGAGGAATTCTTCTCGTGCATCCAAATCCTTGAGCCAAAAACTATGCCATTTGTGTCCACCATACCTACCTACCACATGGTATTTCTGCCATTCCAAAGTAAATTACTTGAGTGCTACCTTTAAAATTCTATTCTTTTCCTTTACAATACATAGCTCATGGGAAAATAGCCTTAAAAATTATTGTGGTGAAGAATATGTACGTATGTATCTTATTTCTTAATAAGTTGCTTGTTGAGCAGTAACCATGTTTCTGGGGACGCCTTCAACTATTACACCTTTGTTGAATATCATGTGAGTTGCTATGCATGTTCGTCTTGTCTGAAGTAAGGGCGATTTTCATGATCAAATAGTTTGAGTATGCATATTGTTAGAGAAGAACATTGGGCCGCTAACTAAAGCCATGAATCATGGTGGAAGTTTCAGTTTGGACACAAATCCTCAATCTCTATTGAGAATATTAACTGTTGTTGAATGCTTATGCATTAAAGAGGAGTCCATTATATGTTGTCTATGTTGTCCGGTATGGATGTCTAAGTTGAGAATAATCAAAAGCGAGAAATCCAATGCGAACTTTCTCCTTAGACCTTTGTACAGGCGGCATAGAGGTACCCCTTTGTGACACTTGGTTGAAACATATGTTATGCAATGATAATCCATGTTAATCCAAGCTAATTAGGACAAGGTGCGGGCACTATTAGTATTCTATGCATGAGGCTTGCAACTTATAGGATGTCTTATACATAACACATCTGATTTATTACTACCGTTGACAAAATTGCTTCTATGTTTTCAAAATAAAGGCTCTAGCACAAAAATAGTAATCCATGCTTCTCTCCGCGAAGGGCCTATCTTCTACTTTATTGTTGAGTCAGTTTACCTATTCCTTCTATCTTAGAAGCAAACACTTGTGTCAACTGTGCATTGATTCTTACATGTTTACCTATTGCACTTGTTATATTGCTTTATGTTGACAACTATCCATGAGATATACATGTTACAAGTTGAAAGCAATTGCTGAAACTTAATCATCCTTTGTGTTGCTTCAATGCCTTTTACTTTGAATTTATTGCTTTATGAGTTAACTCTTATGCAAGACTTATTGATGCTTGTCTTGAAAGTACTATTCATGAAAAGTCTTTGCTATATGATTCATTTGTTTAGTCATTATCTTTACCATTGCTTTGAATCACTTCATTCATCTCATATGCTTTACAATAGTATTGATCAAGATCATGTTGGTAGCATGTCACTTAAGAAATTATCATTGTTATCGTTTACCTACTCGAGGGCGAGTAGGAACTAAGCTTGGGGATGCTTGATATGTCTCCAACGTATCTATAATTTCTTATGTTCCATGCTTGTTTTATGACAATACCTACATGTTTTGTTCACACTTTATATCGTTTTGATGCGTTTTCCGGAACTAACCTATTGACGAGATGCCGAAGGGCCAGTTGCTATTTTCTGCTATTTTTGGTTCCAGAAAGGCTGTTCGGGCAATATTTTTGGAATTCGACGAAACGAAGACCCAACATCTTATTTTTCCCGGAACCTTCCAGAAAGTCAGAGTGGGACCAGAGGGGAGCCTTGGGGGCCCCACACGTGGTGGCGGCGCGGCCCAAGGGGGGGCGCGCCCCCCTAGTGTGAGGAGGCCCCGTGGCCCCTCCGACTCCGACTCTTCACCTATTTAAGTCGTCCTGACCTAAAACATCGACACCGATTGACGAAACTCCAGAAAGACTCCAGGACGCCGCCGCCATCGCGAAACTCCAATTCGGGGGACAGAAGTCTCTATTCCGGCACCCTGCCGGGACGGGGAAGTGCCCCCGGAAGCCATCTCCACCGCCATCTTCACCGCCATCGCTGTCTCCATGATGAGGAGGGAGTAATTCTCCCAGGCTGAGGGCTCTACCGTAGCTATGTGGTTCATCTCTCTCTTTGTGATCTAGTTACTCTGGTGATGTTATTAAAGTACTCTATTCCTCCTTCATGATGTAATGGTGACAGTGTGTGCATCATGTAGTTCTTGGCGTAGGTTATGATTGTAATCTCTTGTAGATTATGGAGTTAACTATTACTATGATAGTATTGATGTGATCTATTCCTCCTTTCATAGTGTGATGGTGACAGTGTGCATGCTATGTTAGTACTTGGTATAATTGCAATGATCTATCATGCACTCTAAGGTTATTTAAATATGAACATCGAATGTTGTGGAGCTTGTTAACTCCGGCATTGAGGCGCTCTTGTAGCCCTACACAATGAATGGTGTTCATCATCCAACAAGAGGGTGTAGAGTGGTTTTATTATGTGATCAATGTTGAGAGTGTCCACTAGTGAAAGTATGATCCCTAGGCCTTGTTTCCAAACATCGAATCTCCGTTTATTTACTGTTCTGTTGCATGTTTACTCGCTGCCATATTTTATTCAGATTGCTATTACCACTCATATTCATCCATATTACTTGTATTTCACCATCTCTTCGCCGAACTAGTGCACCTATACATCTGACAAGTGTATTAGGTGTGTTGGGGACACAAGAGACTTCTTGTATCGTGATTGCAGGGTTGCTTGAGAGGGATATCTTTGACCTCTTCCTCCCTGAGTTTGATAAACCTTGGGTGATCCACTTAAGGGAAACTTGTTGTTGTTCTACAAACCTCTGCTCTTGGAGGCCCAACACTGTCTACAAGAATAGAAGCACCCGTAGACATCAGCCGGCCATGGGCAGCCCTAGGTGGTGCGGCCAAGAGTGGCTGCCCCCCTCCCTCTTCTCCTCATTATATAGGTGGAAATCCCCAAGAGTTGTAGTCCAAGTCTTCGAATAAACAAAACCTCCCATAGGTGGGAAACCTACTCAAGGGGGAGTCCTACCCAAGGTGGGACTCCCACCTTTCCTTTGGGTGGGGTGGCCGGCCACCTATGGTGGAGTCCACCTGGGACTCCACCCTTTAGGGTTTGGCTGGCCATGCAAGGTGGAGTCCCTCCGGGACTCCACTTTCCATGGTGATTTCTTCCGGACTTTTCTAGAACTTTCTAGAACCTGCCATAAATGCACCGGATCATTTTCAAACTTGGAATATGACTTCCTATATATGAATCTTATTCTCCGGACCTCCTCGTGATGTCCTGGATCCCATCCGAGACTCCGAACAAAACTTTGAACTCCATTACTTATTCCATATCTACTTAAACGACATCAAACCTTAAGTGTGTCACCCTACGGTTCGCGAACTATGTAGACATGGTTGAGACCTCTCTCCGACCAATAACCAATAGCGGGATCGGGAGATCCATAATGGCTCCCACATATTCAACGATGACTTAGTGATCGAATGAACCATTCACATACGATACTAATTCCCTTTGTCACGCGATATTTTACTTGTCCGAGGTTTGATCATCGGTATCTCTATACCTTGTTCAACCTCGTCTCCTGACAAGTACTCTTTACTCGTACCGTGGTATGTGGTCTCTTATGAACCATTCATATGCTTGCAAGCTATTTAGACGACATTCCACCGAGAGGGCCCAGAGTATATCTATCCGTCATCGGGATGGACAAATCCCACTGTTGATCCATATGCCTCAACTCATACTTTCCGGATACTTAATCCCACCTTTATAACCACCCATTTACGCAGTGGCGTTTGATGTAATCAAAGTACCTTTCCGGTATAAGTGATTTACATGATCTCATGGTCGAAAGGACTAGGTAACTATGTATCGAAAGCTTATAGCAAATAACTTAATGACGTGATCTTATGCTACGCTTAAATGGGTGTGTCCATTACATCATTCACATAATGACATAACCTTGTTATTAATAACATCCAATGTTCATGATCATGAAACTATGATCATCTATTAATCAACAAGCTAGTTATACAAGAGGCTTACTAGGGACTCCTTGTTGTTCACATAACACACATGTATCAATGTTTCGGTTAATACAATTATAGCATGGTATGTAAACATTATCATAAACACAAAGATATATTATAATAACCATTTTATTATTGCCTCTTGGGCATATCTCCAACAGTCTCCCACTTGCACTAGAGTCAATAATCTAGTTTACATATGTAAAGATATAACACCTTGGCCTTCCGGTGCTTTATCATGTTTTGCTCACGGGAGAAGTTTTAGTCAACGGATCTGACATGCTCAGAAACGTATGTATTTTGCAATTCATTTGCGTCTCAACGCATCACTCATTTTCTAAATGAGTCGGCATTAAATATGCTTGGTCTTCTGGTGGAACCTTAATTCCGCGGTCTGAAATATGTCACTAATATTGTCATACACAATATAGCTTCAAAGTTCTGACACTATCGGAACTACACCAAGTTCTCAAAGAACCTCTTGACTTAACATCCTCAGTCATTGTAAAACAATGACATATTCTGCCTTCGTTTGTAGAATCCGTCACAACATTTAGAACTCATCTAAATCTAGCATAGACAACTTCTAGCTCATTGTGCTACCTTTTAAACAACACTTAGCCTAATTTGAGATTGAAATTTCATTTTTATATGTGACCAAACTAATATCGGTGCAACACCTTACAGCGATTTGTTTGTCATTACTCATACAAAACTATATATCCTTGGTTCTTCTAAAGCACTCAGGGATATTCTTACTGTTTATCCAATGATCATCACATGAATCATTCTGGTATATGCTCCTAACCATTTAGAGCATAGGACATCTGATATTGTACATATTATTCGTGATCTAAAATCACTCATGTGTTTTTACTCATTGAGTGTCAGATACACTCAAGTCTTGTAAAACCTTCACATGAAAAGAACACCTTCTTTATATTTATATTGAACTATTCAATTCTATTACTTTTTAACTTAAACTTTTATGTGTTTCAATCCATCTTCATAGATCTTGACACTAAATACGTTTCAGTTCATATCCTTTCATTGAAGTTTAATTCTCAATGAAACCTTTTTAATCAATTATATAATTATATTATTTATAATCAACGATATGTCATCTACATAAAGTATTACAAATATGTCTCAGCGCTCCCACTTAATTTCTTGCAAATGCAAGCCTCTTCATCGTCTCTGATGAAATCATAACTCTTTGATCATTTCATCCGGTGAAGATTCCAACTCCGCGATACTTACTTCATTCCATTGAAGTTCGTATTCATATCTAGTATTCCACGGACTAGCAAAACTCTTGGTTGTATCTTGTATACACCTTTAATACACACTTCTGTTAAGTAATGTATGTTGCCATCCTACTATCATATCTCATTAGAACAAAGATGCGCGCGTTGCCGCGCCCGTCATACTCGAGGATACGATTTTATAACTTTTGAGCAGTTTTATAGGTATTAGCAGCGAAGTAAATTAAGTTCACCACCCACATTCTAAAATATTATACCTGCACTCGGAAAACGATGATTTTGTTTGACACTCTTTACTTTTTGGTTTATTCCTTTCTGTAATATGAACTCCAATAAATGGAGGAAAAAATGTTGCATTTCGTTTGTGCCCATGTTGCACAATAATTAAGATGCAGGTGTATCTTTACACGATTGCTCCTTTTTTTAGGGAAAACTCAGTTGCTCCTCAATCTACAGTTAATGCCAATGGAAACAAGATGCTGTAGTAAAAATAATCCTAATTGTGTTGTGGAGTAAATTCGAAAACGGATGTATAATTATAAAACCTAATATTCTAACTTCTAAGGCAATAAAATCTCGATCAAGCTGAACAAGTGGTGCAAATCTCGTTTCTAGCAATCTGCGCTTTTTCTTAAAGGCTTATTACCAAAGGAAACAAGTTTAACGGAAATAAGACATGAAAGTAGCTAATCGGTTAGCAGTTTAAGATTTCACATGACCTAGAAACTTATATTTCCATGTGAAATCTTTCAGACGGATGTTTCATAATAGGATGTTTCATAATCATGTTAGCACTTCTAGGTCAACTTGCTCTGCATCTGTCTTATGTCCTACAACAATAAAGAGAACAATTGGTTAAAAAAACATTATACTTGTAGCACGGGGAAATGGAGACATACAACAGCTGGGGAAAAATTAGAAAATGAAAGTTATTTAAGGAGTGGGAGCTCACACTTGCGTTTTCTCTCATGATTCATGCTTAATATTTCCATATTGTCTCTAGAATGAACTTTCAGAGCAACTGGTAATGAGAGAATCTTAACTAAATTGAATAGTAGCCAATGTGAAATGCTCATAGTAAATAATCAGTTAAAATACAGCAAAATGAACAAAATCCCAAGTAAAGAAAATAATCAAATTTATAGATAGAGAACAAGATCACTTAAAAATCATGCTGAACTAAAACAATATCCGTTGTGAATATCTAACAAGTGAAAAGTCGTAATAAAAAAAGGTCCACTGAATGGGCTCATATTTGGTCCTCTCATGTTTGCATTGTGTAGCCACAAAACATAACATATTAGAAGCATGTGCTACGCACACAGCGTTTTGATTTGTACAATATAAACATGTGAGATGAGAAAGCTTGATGCGCAGCAAACTAACATGGTACCAGATTAAGCATACAAGAATAAGACAAAAAAATCATGGTCAACCAGTAGAGAATGATTTCTACATGCCATCTAAATCCAAAAGTTTGGTTTTTCACGGGCAGCACCCATGCCACTAAAACATGGAAATAAAGGTAATTGCTCCTATTAACTAACCTACTATCACAATAAGAGAAAAAATTCCAAGGCTTCAAGGATCATTTATGTATATACAGAAAGCGATATGCTAAATAGAAATTACTACTTACCACACATCGTGACTCCGTTAACACATCTAACTCACAACAGTACTCATTTAATCGACAGAGCGGCAGCTAACTGTTCCGAATTGGGCAGGTCTGAGCTGAGTTGTACCTGCAAAATATCTTCCTTCACCTAAATCTTTCATCAATTGTATATTTTGTCTTACCATAAAAATCACCAAACAGATCTAAGCACCATAAGAAATAGTATCTTTATTTCTTGTAGCATGAGCTACATGAAGCTTATATAAGAAAAAATAGTTTTGATCCCTTGTTTAAAACTCAAAAATAACGGTGGGAAGCTAGAGACGTGGCCATATAACTCCATATAAATAATAAGAAGCCAGCAATAGTTCAAGTGTTTCAACAACTCACCGAGGCATCTAAGCAAGGATAAGAAGCCATCAATATACTTAAGCTGCTATTTTATAAGGTAGCTAACAGTTAAGTGATTTCACTTGAAATCCATCAATACCACTGAATGTAACCTGTGTGTGAATAAGAAATAAAGCCATCTTTAGTGAATGGGCGGAGTTTTTCATTTCTATGTAGTTGACTACACACAGTTGTTTGAAGAACACATACATAGTGATGAGGTAATGCAGCACTTTCCCAATCAGTATTCAGAAGGAGGAATGTCACAGGGAAAGGGATTATTGGTACATATCGAGTACGCCACGAATCCCACGAATCCCACGATCATCTATATATCAATATAAACATAGTAACATATTTAGCAATATATTCACCAATCCCCTGTAAGAGATAGATATCAAACAACTGCATAGATTTAATCGAAGAGCATAGCTGGGTAAAACCTGATGCATAGGGCAGAAAATTAATAAGGACATTTGCTGCCCCTAGCACATCCACGAAACACATATCTGCAAAAAGAAAAAAGTGGGATAGATAAACGATAACGATTAAACATTACGAGTACAGACTGCTCACGGATGGAATGCGAAGAACAACTGTTAGCCCTTACCTGTTCGGTACTTCGGTGTGAACTGTCAAGCATGCACCGTGGAAGATGATTGCCAGAGGTCGCCCCCGCCTTCTCCTTCTCTTGAACCAGAGACACCGCTGCATCCCCTGCCTCCTCCGCGTCGTCCTCGAGCCGTTGACGCCGCATCCTCATCCAGAGTTCCAGACATCCTCTGCATCGCCCGCCGCCGCCATCTTGCCCATAGTCGTCGCCGCCATGATTCTGCATAATTAAAAAAAAGAATAACAAGATTCAGGATCTGTGCATTCCGGGGAAACAGAGGAAGAGAAACAATCTGCAATAAGGTTAGGAGTGAGGAATCAGAGGAGACGGGCAAGAAATAAATCACGTCCACCACAAATTGAAAGAAAGGAAACGGCAAGAGCAGTAGTGGCGCACCATCTTCTGCGATTAATTGCACGAAGCAATTGCGGCCGCCGCACGCACGGTGCCTCATGGTCTTTCGAGGCGTTTGAAAGCCCACACAACTGAACCGACGAACTGGCCCAATCAGTCAATAACCACAATACGGCCCGATTCACAGGAGGACGTCCAGGTTGTTCTCCAGAATAGCGGCCCTGTTATGTTGGGCTGACCAGAACGCAAAGCATAGACCGAGTGAAAATGATCTGGAGTGTCAATTAGATCCATCGGACGGCTGATACTCTCAAAACGCTGTGAGAAGGCGTAGCTAGGTGAGTTTTACTGTTACTTAATAAAAGAAATATGTAGCGATTACTAGAATAATCCACATAGACTATAAGCATCGCTACGGAAGATCTAATCTTATCGTAGTCAATTCTTTGAACTTTGTCGTAAACTACTTTTCGACAAGTCGAGCTTCTTCAATGATATTCCATCCAAGTTCATCAATTTTATAGATCCATTTACTTTCAAAAAGTATTCATCTATCTTGGATTTCATGGCGTATAGCCATTTTAACGGAGTCAGGGCCCATCATAACTTCTTTGTTTGTAGTTGGTTTATCATTGTTAAAAATCAATCCTTTGTCCACAAATCATTTATTTGATCACAAAGTAAACCATACCTACAAGGTTCAATAAGTACTTCGATCTCTATGGCTAAAACACTTTGTAGTCATGGAAGCCATGATCGTCGTGGCCGCTTCCGGAACCAATTTCCGATGTTGCGCTACTCTGATCATTATGCTCAGGTTCATAAACCTTATCAAGTTCTATTGTCCTCCCACTCAAATACTTCGCTAGAAAACAATTTCTTGGAAATAAGCAAGTAACATTAACAAACACTTTTGTCTTTTACTTCATAGTGAAAAGAATTCCCAATCAATTCTTTGGGATAACCAACAAAGACATTCATCCAATTTTGGTTGTAAACTCTTAGACCAAAATTTAAAGAAAGGACTATTAAGGTTTATACCCATGCCATAACTTGTATGGTGTCATTTCAACGGATCATGATGATGCTCTATTTAGTGTAAAAGCGGTAGTCTCTAAAGCATAATTCACAAAAATATAATGGCATCAATATTTTATCTCATCATTGACCCAACAAGGTTTGGATACATCTCTCGGATACTCCATCATCACTATGATACTCCAAGAAACGTGAGTTGTAGAACAATTTCATAACTCTCTTAGATGTTTGCTAAAACTCGTAATTCAAATATTTCCACCATGATCCAATCATAGATATTTGACTTTTCTATTACGATGATTTCCACTTCATGCTGAATTTTATTTGAATCTATTCAAATGTTTCAAACTTCTTCCTTATCGAATATATCCACATATATATACTCAATTCATTGTTGAAAATTTTCATGAAGTAGAAGAATCTCCCGCACACAACTATGCCCCGTGAACCACATATATCATTATGTATGTTTCCACTAAGTTAGTTGCCCGTTCAACTCTTGGCCTATGAACGGTATTTCAGTCATTCTCTTTAGAAAAGATTTGCAAGCGCCAAATGATTCAAAAATCGAATGACTCCAAAAATCCATTTGCATGGAGTTCCTTCATGCGTTCCTTTCTAACATGACCTAAATGGCGGTTCCACAAATAAGTGAAATTCAAATTATTTGCCTTATGGCATTTTAGCGTCAGTGTTATGTATGTGTGTTTCACCATTAAGATTTATAATAACTTATCCATCGTAGATGGAGTAATGTCATAATTTGAACAACTCATTATTTTTATTTGACCAGAGCAAAATAACAATTATTAAGTTCTTTATAATAAATCTGAAGGGCTAGATAGAATGCCAACGACGAACATAATAACACTTTATTTTTGTTCCAGACGTGCATTCCTATCATATTTCTTGTCAGTCACTTAGGCCGTTGTATTCTTGTATTGCGTTGTTTTGTATGACACTTCATACCAACCAATATGGTACAAATACCCAAGAATTTCATTGTGTGACCAAACAAGGAATACATCCATAACATGTATATCATTTATATACACCTGAGCTAGACTTTCTAGTCTTTTCTTTTCTTTCTGCCAAAATATCTTTTGTAGTTTCTCTTTTAGCTTTCCTCATTATTCAGAAAAACACTTTAACATCATTAACTTCTAGGTTTGTTGGTCAAATACCAATAACCTTGAGGTTCTTACTTTGAAGTTGATCATCATATGACAAGTGTTTCAGATTTCACTATTAGTAACTTTGTAATATGATGAACAATTTCACTCATAATTTTATCCATCATATCATGACGACTTTTCCGAGACCATGTCTGTACATGCTAGGCTCGTAAAGTTTAACCTCAGTATTCGCATGTGCAAATCTGGCTTGCACCCGTTGTATGCACACGTAGAATCTATACCTTAGTATTCAAAACGACGAGTCTTTAGCAACGGTGCATACTAAGGACGATCACTTCATGGATATGCGAATATCGTTAGTGCCCCAATAGTTGGAGGATTAGGACGCCTTGCGTCTTCAACCTTCATACATTCCCATAAAACTTATGAGTTTATGTAGTCTCACCAAATTATATTCTATCACCTTGCAACAAGGTCTTAGATATCACATATATCTCATACCTCGCTTATTTCTGAAAACAAAATTTTCAGCTCCTTACTTTTCAAACAGATTTGAACTTCAAGTTTCACGGAGACAAGATGACTTTAGGTACTAATTGAAATCATAGCTCTTTGAATCAACAATGTGAGGTTTACTAAAAGTTTGCAATAAGACTTAATCAATTCTTGATTCTTTAACAATACGGTACCAATCCGTAAAGTTTCTTGTCAGACTCAACAGTATTTCTATCTCAATTAGAAGACTAGCGCATGGTAGAAAACGGATGCCAATACTACAAAATTAATTCAAAATACTACTCAGACTATGTTTATGATAATTAGTTCATGTTTTAATCTAATTACTAATGAACTCCCACTTAATACAACATCCCTCATAGTTGTTAAGTGGTACACGATCCATATCCACTACACCAAAACCGATCATCACGTGAGATGATGTAGCTTCAATGGTGAACATCAACATGTTGATCATATCATCCATATGACTCGTGTTCAACCTTTCGGTTTCCGTTGTCCCGAGGCCATGTCTGTACATGCTAGGCTCGTCAAGCAAACCCAAGTATTCTGCGTGTGCAAACATGGCTTACACCCGTTGTTTATGAACGTAGAATCTATCACATCCGATCATCACGAGATGCTTCAAAACGACGAACTGTTGCAACGGTGCATACAAGGGGAGAACACTTTATTATCTTGATATTAATGTGAAGGATCATCTTATAATGCTACCGTCGCGTTCTAAGCAAAATAAGATGCATAAAGGATTAACATCACATGCAATTCATATGTGATATGATATGGCCCTTTAGTCTTTGCGCCTTCGATCTTCATCTCCAAAGCACGAACATGATCTCCATCATCAACGGGCATGATCTCCATCATCGTTGGCGTAGCGTCAAGGTCCATGGCACCGTCTTCATGGTTGTTCACCTCATGTAGCAACTATTACAACTACTTTGAAATACTACTCAACATGAAATTTAAAGACAACCATAAGGCTCCTGCCGGTTGCCACAATACAATAATGATCATTGATACGTCTCCAACGTATCGATAATTTCTTATGTTCCATGCCACATTATTGATGTTATCTGCATGTTTTATGCACACTTTATGTCATATTCGTGCATTTTCTGGAACTAACCTATTAACAAGATGCCGAAGTGCCTTCTTTTCTGCTGTTTTTGGTTTCAGAAATCCTAGTAAGGAAATATCTCGGAATTGGACGAAATCAACGCCCAGGGGCCTATTTTTCCACGAAGCTTCCAGAAGTCCGAAGATGAAACGAAGAGGGGCCACGGGGTGGCCAAACCCTAGGGCGGCGCGGCCCCACCCCTGGCCGCGCCGGCCTATGGTCTGGGCCCCCCGTGCCGCCTCTTGACCTACCCTTCCACCTACTTAAAGCCTCCGTGACGAAACCCCCAGTCGAGAGCCACGATACGGAAAACCTTCCAGAGACGCCGCAACGCCGATCCCATCTCGGGGGATCCAGGAGATCGCCTCCGGCACCCTGGGAGAGGGAATCTCCCGGAGGACTCTACGCCGCCATGGTCGCCTCCGGTGTGATGTGTGAGTAGTCTACCCCTGGACTATGGGTCCATAGCAGTAGCTAGATGGTTGTCTTCTCCCCATTGTGCTATCATTGTCGGATCTTGTGAGCTGCCTAACATGATCAAGATCATCTATCTGTAATTCTATATGTTGCGTTTGTTGGGATCCGATGAATAGAGAATACTTGTTATGTTGATTATCAAAGCTATGTCTATGTGTTGTTTATGATCTTGCATGCTCTCCGTTATTAGTAGATGCTCTGGCCAAGTTGATGCTAGTAACTCCAAGAGGGAGTATTTATGCTCGATAGTGGGTTCATGTCTCCGTGAATCTGGAGGGGTGACAAGAACCTCTAAGGTTATGGATGTGCTGTTGCCACTAGGGATAAAACATTGGTGCTATGTTCAAGGATGTAGTCACTAGTTACATTACGCGCAATACTTAATGCAATTGTCTGTTGTTAGCAACTTAATACGAAGGGGTTCGGATGATAACCTGAAGGTGGACTTTTTAGGCATAGATGCATGTTGGATGGCGGTCTATGTACTTTGTCGTAATGCCCAATTAAATCTCACTATACTCATCATGATATGTATGTGCATGGTCATGCTCTCTTTATTTGTCAATTGCCCAACTGTAATTTGTTCACCCAACATGCTGTTTATCTTATGGGAGAGACACCTCTAGTGAACTGTGGACCCCGGTCCAATTCTCTTACTGAAATATAATCTACTGCAATACTTGTTCTACTGTTTTCTGCAAACAATCATCTTCCACACAATACGGTTAATCCTTTGTTACAGCAAGCCGGTGAGATTGACAACCTCACTGTTTCGTTGGGGCAAAGTACTTTGGTTGTGTTGTGCAGGTTCCACGTTGGCGCCGGAATCCCTGGTGTTGCGCCGCACTACATCCCGCCGCCATCAACTTTCAACGTGCTTCTTGACTCCTACTGGTTCGATAAACCTTGGTTTCTTACTGAGGGAAACTTGCTGCTGTACGCATCACACCTTTCACTTGGGGTTCCCAACGAGCGTGTGCTTTACGCGTCATCAAGCTAAATTTCTGGCGCCGTTGCCGGGGAGATCAAGACACGCTGCAAGGGGAGTCTCCACTTCTCAATCTCTTTACTTTGTTTTTGTCTTGCTTAGTTTTATTTACTACTTTGTTTGCTGCACTAAATCAAAATACAAAAAAATTAGTTGCTAGTTTTACTTTATTTGCTATCTTGTTTGCTATATCAAAAACACAAAAAAATTAGTTTACTTGCATTTACTTTATCTAGTTTGCTTTATTTACTGTTGCTAAAATGGCCAACGCTGAAAATACTAAGTTGTGTGACTTCACAACCACAAATAATAATGATTTCTTATGCACACCTATTGCTCCACCTGCTACTACAGCAGAATTCTTTGAAATTAAACCTGCTTTACTGAATCTTGTTATGCGAGAGCAATTTTCTGGTGTTAGTTCTGATGATGCTGCTGCCCATCTTAATAATTTTGTTGAATTGTGTGAAATGCAAAAATATAAAGATGTAGATGGTGATATTATTAAACTAAAATTGTTCCCTTTCTCATTAAGAGGAAGAGCTAAAGATTGGTTGCTATCTCTGCCTAAGAATAGTATTGATTCATGGACTAAATGCAAGGATGCTTTTATTGGTAGATATTATCCCCCTGCTAAAATTATATCTTTGAGGAGTAGCATAATGAATTTTAAACAATTAGATACTGAACATGTTGCTCAAGCTTGGGAAAGAATGAAATCTCTGGTTAAAAATTGCCCAACCCATGGACTGACTACTTGGATGATCATCCAAACCTTCTATGCAGGACTAAATTTTTCTTCGCGGAATTTATTGGATTCAGCTGCTGGAGGTACCTTTATGTCCATCACTCTTGGTGAAGCAACAAAGCTTCTTGATAATATGATGATCAACTACTCTGAATGGCACACGGAAAGAGCTCCACAAGGTAAGAAGGTAAATTCTGTCGAAGAAACCTCTTCCTTGAGTGATAAGATTGATGCTATTATGTCTATGCTTGTGAATGATAGGACTAATATTGATCCTAATAATGTTCCATTAGCTTCATTGGTTGCACAAGAAGAACATGTTGATGTAAACTTCATTAAAAATAATAATTTCAACAACAATGCTTACCGGAACAATTCTAGTAACAACTATAGGCCATATCCTTATAATAATGGCAACGGCTATGCTAATTCTTATGGGAATTCTTACAACAATAATAGGAGTTCACCCCCTGGACTTGAAGCCATGCTTAAAGAATTTATTAGTACACAAACTGCTTTTAACAAATCTGTTGAAGAAAAGCTTGGGAAAATTGATATACTTGCTTCTAAAGTCGATAGTCTTGCTGATGTTGATCTTTTGAAATCAAAAGTTTTGCCTAATGAGAATCATCATAATAAAATTGTTACTACAGCAAATGCCATTCAAGTTAGAATTAATGAGAATATAAGATTAATGGCTGAACTGCGTGCTAGGTGGGATAGAGAAGAAAATGAAAAACTAGCTAAAGAGAAGAATGTAGCTAAAGTTTGGACTATTACAACCACTAGTAATGCTAATGCTACACATGTTGCTGCACCTCCTACTAATATTAATAAAATAATTGGTGTTAGCAATGTTTCCACTTCTAATGCAAAGCGCGAAAAACTGCCTGAAACTGCTGAAACTGCCTGTGATAAAGCTGCTGAAATTTTTTCCAACATTGGGGATGATGATCCCATTGCTTTAGATTATAATGGTTTGAATTTTGATGATTGCCACATCTCTGAAGTTATAAAGTTCTTGCAAAAACTTGCTAAAAGTCCTAATGCTAGTGCTATAAATTTGGCTTTCACACATCATATTACAAATGCTCTCATAAAAGCTAGAGAAGAGAAACTAGAGCGCGAAGCCTCTATTCCTAAAAAGCTAGAGGATGGTTGGGAGCCCATCATTAAGATGAAGGTTAAAGATTTTGATTGTAATGCTTTATGTGATCTTGGTGCAAGTATTTCTGTTATGCCTAAGAAAATTTATGATATGCTTGACTTGCCACCATTGAAAAATTGTTATTTGGATGTTAATCTTGCTGATCATTCTACAAAGAAACCTTTGGGGAAAGTTGATAATGTTCGCATTACCGTTAACAATAACCTTGTCCCCGTTGATTTTGTTGTCTTGGATATTGAATGCAATGCATCTTGTCCCATTATATTGGGAAGACCTTTTCTTCGAACTGTTGGTGCTATTATTGATATGAAGGAAGGTAATATAAAATATCAATTTCCTCTCAAGAAAGGTATGGAACACTTCCCTAGAAAGAGAATGAAGGTACCTTTTGATTCTATTATGAGAACAAATTATGATGTTGACACTTCGTCTCTTGATAATACTTGATGCACACTTTCTGCGCCTAGCTGAAAGGCGTTAAAGAAAAGCGCTTATGGGAGACAACCCATGTTTTTACCTACAGTACTTTGTTTTTATTTTGTGTCTTGGAAGTTGTTTACTACGGTAGCAACCTCTCCTTATCTTAGTTTTGTGTTTTGTTGTGCCAAGTAAAGCCGTTGATAGAAAAGTAAGTACTAGATTTGGATTACTGCGCAGTTCCAGATTTCTTTGCTGTCACGAATCTGGGTCCACCTCCCTGTAGGTAGCTCAGAAAATTAAGCCAATTTACGTGCATGATCCTCAGATATGTACGCAACTTTCATTCAATTTGAGAATTTTCATTTGAGCAAGTCTGGTGCCATTTTAAAATTCGTCAATACGAACTGTTCTGTTTTGACAGATTCTGCCTTTTATTTCGCATTGCCTCTTTTGCCATGTTGGATGAATTTCTTTGATCCACTAATGTCCAGTAGCATTATGCAATGTCCAGAAGTGTTAAGAATGATTGTTTCACCTCTGAATATGTTAATTTTTATTGTGCACTAACCCTCTAATGAGTTGTTTCGAGTTTGGTGTGGAGGAAGTTTTCAAGGATCAAGAGAGGAGTATGATGCAACATGATCAAGGAGAGTGAAAGCTCTAAGCTTGGGGATGCCCCGGTGGTTCACCCCTGCATATATTAAGAAGACTCAAGCGTCTAAGCTTGGGGATGCCCAAGGCATCCCCTTCTTCATCGACAACATTATCAGGTTCCTCCCCTGAAACTATATTTTTATTCCATCACATCTTATGTGCCTTTGCTTGGAGCGTCGATTTGTTTTTGTTTTTGTTTTGTTTGAATAAAATGGATCCTAGCATTCACTTTATGGGAGAGAGACACGCTCCGCTGTAGCATATGGACAAGTATGTCCTTGGTTTCTACTCATAGTATTCATGGCGAAGTTTCTCCTTCGTTAAATTGTTATATGGTTGGAATTGAAAAATGATACATGTAGTAATTGCTATTAATGTCTTGGGTAATGTGATACTTGGCAATTGTTGTGCTCATGATTAAGCTCTTGCATCATATGCTTTGCACCCATTAATGAAGAAATACATAGAGCATGCTAAAATTTGGTTTGCATATTTGGTTTCTCTAAGGTCTAGATAATTTCTAGTATTGAGTTTGAACAACAAGGAAGACGGTGTAGAGTCTTATAATGTTTTCAATATGTCTTTTATGTGAGTTTTGCTGCACCGGTTCATCCTTGTGTTTGTTTCAAATAAGCCTTGCTAGCCTAAACCTTGTATCGAGAGGGAATACTTCTCATGCATCCAAAATACTTGAGCCAACCACTATGCCATTTGTGTCCACCATACCTACCTACTACATGGTATTTTCTGCCATTCCAAAGTAAATTGCTTGAGTGCTACCTTTAAAATTCCATCATTCACCTTTGCAATATATAGCTCATGGGACAAATAGCTTAAAAACTATTGTGGTATTGAAT
Source organism: Lolium multiflorum (assembly GCA_030979885.1). NCBI lineage: Eukaryota > Viridiplantae > Streptophyta > Magnoliopsida > Poales > Poaceae > Lolium > Lolium multiflorum. The sequence goes on along the minus strand of CM061748.1, from coordinate 58,710,221 downwards.
ATGTAATTATGCACTTTATCTCTTATTAAGTTGCTTGTTGTGCGATAACCATGTTCACTGGGGACGCCATCAACTATTCATTGTTGAATTTCATGTGAGTTGCTATGCATGTTCGTCTTGTCTGAAGTAAGAGCGATCTACCACCCTATGGTTAAGCATGCATATTGTTAGAGAAGAACATTGGGCCGCTAACTAAAGCCATGATCCATGGTAGAAGTTTCAGTTTTGGACATATATCCTCAAATCTGAAATGAGAAAATTATTAATTGTTGTTACATGCTTATGCATAAAAGAGGAGTCCATTATCTGTTGTCTATGTTGTCCCGGTATGGATGTCTAAGTTGAAGAATAATCAATAGCGAGAAATCCAATGCGAGCTTTCTCCTTAGACCTTTGTACAGGCGGCATAGAGGTACCCCTTTGTGACACTTGGTCAAAACATGTGCATTGTGATGATCCGGTAGTCCAAGCTAATTAGGACAAGGTGCGGGCACTATTAGTACACTATGCATGAGGCTTGCAACTTATAAGATATAATTTACATGATGCATATGCTTTATTACTACCGTTGACAAAATTGTTTCATGTTTTCAAAATCAAAGCTCTAGCACAAATATAGCAATCGATGCTTTTCCTCTATGGAGGACAATTCTTTTACTTTCAATGTTGAGTCAGTTCACCTATTTCTCTCCACCTCAAGAAGCAAACACTTGTGTGAACTGTGCATTGATTCCTACATACTTGCTTATTGCACTTATTATATTACTCTATGTTGACAATATCCATGAGATATACATGTTACAAGTTGAAAGCAACCGCTGAAACTTAATCTTCTTTTGTGTTGCTTCAATGCCTTTACTTTGAATTATTGCTTTATGAGTTAACTCTTATGCAAGACTTATTGATGCTTGTCTTAAAGTGCTATTCATGAAAAGTCTTTGCTTTATGATTCACTTGTTTACTCATGTCATATACATTGTTTTGATCGCTGCATTCACTACATATGCTTTACAAATAGTATGATCAAGATTATGATGGCATGTCACTCCAGAAATATCGTGTTATCGTTTTTGCTCGGGACGAGCAGAGCTTGGGGATGCTGATACGTCTCCAACGTATCGATAATTTCTTATGTTCCATGCCACATTATTGATGTTATCTACATGTTTTATGCACACTTTATGTCATATTCGTGCATTTTCTGGAACTAACCTATTAACAAGATGCCGAAGTGCAGTTCTTTTTTGCTGTTTTTGGTTTCAGAAATCCTAGTAAGAAAATATTCTCGGAATTGGACGAAATCAACGCCCAGGGGCCTATTTTTCCACGAAGCTTCCAGAAGTCCGAAGATGAAACGAAGAGGGGCCACGGGGTGGCCAAACCGTAGGGCGGCGCGGCCCCACCCCTGGCAACGCCGGCCTATGGTCTGGGCCCCCCGTGCCGCCTCTTGACCTACCCTTCCGCCTACTTAAAGCCTCCGTGACGAAACCCCGAGAGAGCCACGATACGGAAAACCTTCCAGACGCCGCCAACGCCGATCCCATCTCGGGGGATCCAGGAGATCGCCTCCGGCACCCTGCCGAGAGGGGAATCATCTCCCGGAGGACTCTACGCCGCCATGGTCGCCTCCGGTGTGATGTGTGAGTAGTCTACCCCTGGACTATGGGTCCATAGCAGTAGCTAGATGGTTGTCTTCTCCCCATTGTGCTATCATTGTCGGATCTTGTGAGCTGCCTAACATGATCAAGATCATCTATCGTAATTCTATATGTTGCGTTTGTTGGGATCCGATGAATAGAGAATACTTGTTATGTTGATTATCAAAGCTATATCTATGTGTTGTTTATGATCTTGCATGCTCTCCGTTATTAGTAGATGCTCTGGCCAAGTTGATGCTAGTAACTCCAAGAGGGAGTATTTATGCTCGATAGTGGGTTCATGTCTCCGTGAATCTGGAGGGGTGACAAGAACCTCTAAGGTTATGGATGTGCTGTTGCCACTAGGGATAAAACATTGGTGCTATGTTCAAGGATGTAGTCACTAGTTACATTACGCGCAATACTTGCAATTGTCTGTTGTTAGCAACTTAATACTGGAGGGGGTTCGGATGATAACCTGAAGGTGGACTTTTTAGGCATAGATGCATGCTGGATGGCGGTCTATGTACTTTGTCGTAATGCCCAATTAAATCTCACTATACTCATCATGATATGTATGTGCATGGTCATGCTCTCTTTATTTGTCAATTGCCCAACTGTAATTTGTTCACCCAACATGCTGTTTATCTTATGGGAGAGACACCTCTAGTAAACTGTAGACCCCGGTCCAATTCTCTTTACTGAAATACAATCTACTGCAATACTTGTTCTACTGTTTTCTGCAAACAATCATCTTCCACACAATACGGTTAATCCTTTGTTACAGCAAGCCGGTGAGATTGACAACCTCACTGTTTCGTTGGGGCAAAGTACTTTGGTTGTGTTGTGCAGGTTCCACGTTGGCGCCGGAATCCCTGGTGTTGCGCCGCACTACATCCCGCCGCCATCAACCTTCAACGTGCTTCTTGACTCCTACTGGTTCGATAAACCTTGGTTTCTTACTGAGGGAAACTTGCTGCTGTACGCATCACACCTTCCACTTGGGGTTCCCAACGAGCGTGTGCTTTACGCGTCATCAATCATCTCATACATATTCATCATCACATCATGGCCATATCACATCACCAAACCCTACAAAAACAAGTTAGACGTCTCTAATTTGGTTTGCATATTTTACGTGGTTTAGGGTTTTCGAGTAAGATCCAATCTACCTACGAACATGAACCACAACGGTGATACTAGTGTTGTCAATAGAAAGATTAAATTGAATCTTCACTATGGTGGGAGAGACAGACACCCGCAAAGCCACTTATGCAATACAAGTTGCATGTCGAACGTGGAGCAAGTCTCATGAACGCGGTCATGTAAAGTTAGCCCGAGCCGCTTCATCCCACCATGCCACAAAGATGCAAAGTACTCAAACTAAAGACAACAAAGCATCAACGCCCACAAAACAATTGTGTTCTACTCGTGCAACCATCTATGCATAGACACGGCTCGATACCTGTAGGGATTCGTAGCATAGAAAACAAAAATTTCCTACCGCGAGAACGCAATCCAAGCCAAGATGCAATCTAGAAGATGGGAGCAACGAGGGGATGAATGAGACTAACCCTTGAAGATTTCCAAAGCCTACGAGAGGAGGCTCTCGTTGCTGCGGTAGACGATCACTTGCCGCTTTCAAAGCGCGTAGAAGATCTTGACGGTGCCACAATCGGGCAGCACCTCCGTACTCGGTCACACGTACGGTGTTGATGACGACGTCCTTCTCCCCGTTCCAGCGGGCAGCGAAAGTAGTAGATCCTCCTCGGAATCCCGGCAGCACGACGGCGTGGTGGCGGTGGTGGTGGAGAACTCCGGCAGGGCTTCGCCTATGCGCTGCGGGAGTATTATGTGGAGGAGGAGAGGCTAGGGTTTGGGGAGAGGGTGGCTAGGGCGCCGGCCATGGGCAGCCCTAGGTGGTGCGGCCAAGAGTGGCTGCCCCCTCCCTCTTCTCCTCATTATATAGGTGGAAATCCCCAAGAGTTGTAGTTCAAGTCTTCGAATAAGACCCCAACAACAAAAACTCCCATAGGCGGGAAACCTACTCAAGGGGGGAGTCCTACCCAAGGTGGGACTCCCACCTTTCCTTTGGGTGGGGTGGCCACCTATGGTGGAGTCCACCTGGGACTCCACCCTTTAGGTTTGGCTGGCCATGCAAGGTGGAGTCCCTCGGGACTCCACTTTCCATGGTGATTTCTTCCGGACTTTTCTAGAACTTTCTAGAACCTGCCATAAATGCACCGGATCATTTCCAAACTTGGAATATGACTTCCTATATATGAATCTTATTCTCCGGACCATTCCGGACCTCCTCGTGATGTCCTGGATCCCATCCGAGACTCCGAACAAAACTTCGAACTCCATTCCTTATTCCATATCTACTTAAACGACATCAAACCTTAAGTGTGTCACCCTACGGTTCGCGAACTATGTAGACATGGTTGAGACTCTCTCCGACCAATAACCAATAGCGGGATCTGGAGATCCATAATGGCTCCCACATATTCAACGATGACTTAGTGATCGAATGAACCATTCACATACGATACCAATTCCCTTTGTCACGCGATATTTTACTTGTCCGAGGTTTGATCATCGGTATCTCTATACCTTGTTCAACCTCGTCTCCTGACAAGTACTCTTTACTCGTACCGTGGTATGTGGTCTCTTATGAACCATTCATATGCTTGCAAGCTATTTAGACGACATTCCACCGAGAGGGCCCAGAGTATATCTATCCGTCATCGGGATGGACAAATCCCACTGTTGATCCATATGCCTCAACTCATACTTTCCGGATACTTAATCCCACCTTTATAACCACCCATTTATGCAGTGGCGTTTGATGTAATCAAAGTACCTTTCCGGTATAAGTGATTTACATGATCTCATGGTCGAAAGGACTAGGTAACTATGTATCGAAAAGCTTATAGCAAATAACTTAATGACGTGATCTTATGCTACGCTTAAATGGGTGTGTCCATTACATCATTCACATAATGACATAACCTTGTTATTAATAACATCCAATGTTCATGATCATGAAACTATGATCATCTATTAATCAACAAGCTAGTTATACAAGAGGCTTACTAGGGACTCCTTGTTGTTCACATAACACACATGTATCAATGTTTCAGTTAATACAATTATAGCATGGTATGTAAACATTATCATAAACACAAAGATATATTATAATAACCATTTTATTATTGCCTCTTGGGCATATCTGTAACAGCACCATCTTCTCATCACCTCCAACCAAGCTCTATTTGTCATCAACCTTTTGCAGACCTGCCCAGTACACAATTAAAGCCACAACAAAGTATGTGATTTCACTTGGCGATCTCAGGATATGCTTTTCAAAGGTGTTTTTGTTTCTCACGTTCCAAATAGCCCACCGAACTGTTGCGATGATAACAACATAGAATGTCCCAAAGCCGGGGGCATAGGAATGAAACCAGGCCATAGCTCATCATGGCCGAAGCCAATACACCCCAGACTACTCTCGAAGTGTTACAAGTAAAAAAAGATGGTCATTCGTTTCAACTTGCCTGCAAAAGAAACAGATTGGTGATCCATGCCACTTCCTTTTTTTATCATATTTTCACGAGTAAGGATAGCATCTTAACATAGTTGCCACATGAAGATCTTAATTTTCAATGAAATTTTAGTTTTCCATATCCAGTTATTATGAGATCCAGCCGGTTCCTCTCCAACGAAGTGTAAACAGATCTAGTGGAGAAAATAGCATTCTTATTTAAGGACCAGGCACTTCTATCATTTTCATCATGAAAGGGAGCCGAATGAAGAATGTTTAAAACATAGTTCCAATGATCAAGTAACTCACCTCTCAAGCGTCTGCGGAAGGGGATAATGAAATTTGCATCTCTGCAATTCTTTATAGTATAGTTTTGAACCTGACAGAGGTTAAATAAAATAGGGAATTTGTCACATAAAGGTTGCTCGTCCATAATTGGGTCTTTCCAGAGCCTGTAGTTCCAGCTAGCTATTCGAAGTGAAGATTTGAATTTCCAATAATTCTAGATACGTGTTTGAAATTTTGGGTACTTTTTGTCAAGCCAATAACATTTTCATTACTATGGAAAATAATGGGTAGAAAAATACAGACCGCATCTTCTTGATTTTTTTATGGTGAAACTCCCATGCAACTTAGTATCTGATTCTTTGTGAGCTCAAACATCATTTACAGTTTTACGCGCTGAAGTAAATTACCTTTCGGTGTAAATTGTTTACATATGTGTCGCTGAAGCATCTATCGGCCGGGGTGACAATCGCAGACCGTTCCTTCTGCAGACTGCAGTGCAGAGAGTTGAGGTTTTTTTTTGAGAATGCAGAGAGTTGAGTTGGGCGAATTTCTTTTAAATAATAAACTTTTTATTATTAAATCTAGAAATAATACTCGATTTTCATCTTTTGCAGGAATAATACACCGTCGGGGTGTGTGAACCCGAAACCTGAAATCGGGGTGCAGAATCCCGAAGCGGACGAAATCTGGTGTGCGAGGCCAAAGTCGGGGACTTGGACCCCGAAGCGTGCCTATGGGCCACGCGCGGCCCGTGTCGGTCTGTCTCCTGGCCAGGAGCAGATGCTGTCGGGGCTCGGAATCCCGAGGCGCGATATTCGGGCTGGCTGCCCCCGAGTCGGGCTGTGTGAACCCGAATCGCGGGAGAATAAATTCGCCCGCGCGCTGCTGCCTCGCCCGAGCTCGCTGCTGCCTCGACTCTCTTCTTCCTGCTCCTGCTCTCAGTTCATCTGTTTTCTCTCTCTCGTTTGCTCTCAGCTCAGCAGCGTTTTCTCTCATTTCTGAGCGATTTGTCCAGCCATTTGCTGTAGTTTGACCACCAAAAGTTGTAGAATCACCTGATCTATGCACGGGTTAGTTTTTGAGGCGTTTTGGTGGAGGTGCTGTTGGTGGTGGTGATGGTGGTGGATCTGGTGGTGGTGGTGCTGTTGTTGTTGCTGCAGCTGCTGCGTGGTGGTGCAGCTGCTGCGTGGTGGTGCAGCTGCTGCGTGGTGGAGGAGCTGAGCTGCTGACGGAGGTGTTTGGCACCCTTCAAGGGTAAACCCTAATTCCTGATATTAGATGGTGTAATCATGCATGTTGTGTTCGTTAGCTTCGCAGAATAGTTAATGAAATAGGTACCGGTATGAAGTATTTATTTAGGACTGTAGGTGCTAGATTTTTATTTATTTTAGAGTGTAGGTGCTAGATTTTTTTGACAATTTGTATAGGTGAGCAGATATGTCAGATAGAGTAAAATTCGTTGTTTACTTCGGTCACGGCACGGTCCGAACAACTCCGATGGGAGCCGATCTGAGCGAGTTTCAGTATGAGGAGTTGCATTTATCAAACCCAAAAACATGGCAAGTTAGTCAGTTGAAGGAGTGGTTGACCGTGAATTTCGGACTTAATCTCTAAGCATACACTGTTGGTGTGCATGCTTTGTGGAGCAGCTCAAGTACCCAAATTATCTGGCGGTTGAAGCCGATCGAGCGGACCTCTCAGTGAGTGCACTGGTTAGAAGCGTGCGAGCGGAGGGGAACTCACCCCATCTCCTTAATGCTTCCCGAGGCGAAGGAGGTGAACTCCCAGGAAGGCGAGGGTGAGTTACATCTAGGCCAGAGCAGTCAAAGTTCAGATGCTGGAGGCAGCAGGTTCCAATCCGGGCAGAATAGCCATGCAGCTGGTGGTCATGATGTTAGTGCTGAGGTTGATAGTGAGGAAGAAGAAGAAGAGCATATGCAGAACATGATGGACGAGGAAGACGAGGATGGAGTGGAGGATGAGCTTGACTCAGATGAATTCGGTGGATCCGATAATTCAGATGACAACGAGGAGGAGGATCTGATCCCCTCTTCTTGGAACCATGATTTGTCGGAGGTAATGATAGTGGATGACCAGCATGATTCTGCCTGGGAGTACAGCATGAACACCATCTCAATTGGTGCTAGATATCCTGACAAGAGATATCTGCAGGAAGCAATCACTCAGTGGGCAATGAACACGCAAAGGGTATTCAGAACCACCGTTTCATGTCAGAAATTCTTGACAGTGGTGTGCAGCAATGCTAGATGTCCAGCAAGGGTGCATGGGTACTGTCCGAAGTATGACAAACCATGGGTTGTGAGCGACTTTGTGCCGCCAGTCAGAAATTCTTGAGCGAGTTTTATAGGCAAAAATTCGACAGCGTGGCGGGAAAATATAGCGGGAGATAGTGGCGGGATAAAATTGGCGGGAGATGGTGGCGGGAAGGAGTGGCGGGAAGGGTGGCGGCAAGGGCGGGAGGAAAACGCGGCGGTGTGAATGCGAAAAGGCGGGAAAAAATCTAGCTCTGAAACGTATCGGGTTCACGGAACCCGAATTACCGTAATCGGGTTCAACTAACCCGAATATATGAAATCAGAGTCGACTGCCCCGATTTTTATATTACCCTTTTATTTTTTTTGTCGATGCTTTGGAGCACGTCAAATCGGGCTCCTCTGCCCCGATTTCTTCTAATCGGGCTTCTCTACCCCGACTTCACAATTTCGGGTATGTAAACTCCGACGGTGTATTATTCCTGTAAAAGATGAAAAACAAATATTATTTCTAGATTTAATAATAAAAAATGTATTATTTTTAAAAAAATCACCGAGTTTGGAAGGCCTTCTTCCCGTTCGCATCTCGGTTCAGAAACCAGACGCCCCAAAACCACCAAAACCTGAAACGAGCACGCAGCAATGGCCGCTAGAACGCTATCCTTCTCCTCGCTGGCCTCCGCCTTCGCCCCCTACCGCCCGCGCTCCAGACCCACGCATCCTCCCCTCCGCCTCCTCCTCGGCCTCCACCTCAGCTCCGGCCACCTCCTCCGCGCCTCCTCTCTCTCCTCCACCGCCGCCGCCGCCGCCCCTGATGCGGACGCGGACGCCGACCCCTACGAGGGCGTCGACACCGTCGAGCACCTCCTCGCCCCGAAGCCCACCTCCCCGGGCGCCGGCGCCGGCGGCCGGATGAGCCGCCTCATGAAGCTGCAGCGCCGCGCCGACGCCGACGGGCGGGGGCGGTGGTTCCCTTACCTGGACGCCTTCCGGGGAGCGGGGGGCGTCGAGGTCACCAGCCAGGAGGTGGTGGAGGTGCTGGAGCCCTACATCCTCGAGCCGCGCCGGGACCGGATCCGCCACGCCGTGAAGAGCAGGAGCTACTCCGTGTGCCTCGTCGTCGAGGGCCTCTCCGACTTCGGCAACGTCTCCGCGGCGTTCCGGTCCGCCGACGCCCTCGGCGTCCAGTCCGTGCACGTCATCTCCTGCGAGGCCAACAAAAGGTGCTGAGGTGAAAAGGAGAACCCAGTTTACCAAAAATGCTAGTAGCTCGGTTTCTACTTAACGATTCATGTGGTATTGTTTTTTCGATTGAAGTTAGTCTACCACTACTGACGATCCCTCTTGACTGCTGCAGGTATAGAGACAATAGGCATGTGAGCATGGGTGCTGAGAAATGGCTCGACATTGAGCTATGGAACTCGGCCGCGGAATGTTTCCATGCTCTGAAAAAGCGTGGCTATCGCATTGCATCTACTTGTTTGGGAAATGATTCGGTAATTCTCTCACTATTGCTCATTTTATCTTTTTAATGCTCTTGCAATGTTAAAGAACAATCTTAAACAACACATACTGCATGCTTTCCATCTCAGTTAGTATATTATCATCATTTGTTGTTTGCAGTCAAAATGAGTTTTGCTCTGCAAAGAAAAAGAGAGAAAATCCAGCTAGTTGCATAGAGGAGAACTATTTGTTCTAGATATGGTAAAAGCCTTGAAATTGTAGTATATCTGTGGTACATGGTCTATCATTCATAGCAGCCAAATTGTTGACTGTCGATCTTGGAATGATTGTGAATTATTAGTGGTGAACTTGTGATGATCATCTATTTGAGGCTATTTCCATGCAGTATATAAAATGTCTTGTGATTATTTAAATTGAAATAGAGATTACTATCCCCCCTAAACTTTCTAGAAGAAAGTAGGTGTCTGAAATAAAAATATGTGATATTACATTGTCCGTGCTCTTTTTTTGAAAGAAAACTATAAGAGAAAACCCTACGGTATAAATATGAACCCGAATTTGCACCCGTGAGGATTAAACCCAGGTGGGGTCGTACATCTGGCCAACCAGCCAATAGTACATGTTCTTAGTAGCTTTTCCTTATTTCTTTCTCTGATTAATTAGGATAGAAATTCTCATCAAAACATGTACTATCACACTCTAAATAATTATCTGAGGAAATAATTATATTCTGGATGTATTTGTAGGTTTCCGTGTATGATATGGATTGGTCTCATCCGACGGCTATTGTTGTGGGTAATGAGACTATGTAGGTTCTCTTCTCGCCAGCTATGTATCTTCTGTCACAGTTATCTGTAATAAGTCAACTATTTAAATGGAGCAGTCAGTTTCCTGTTCTTGCTTTCTACTTGCTTTCTTGTATCTTTATGGCGCTTCTTTTACAAATGCAACAAATGTCGTAATCTTAGATCTATTTACAGTTTTTTGGTGAGGCAATTGAATGTTCTCCTCTTGTAAGAGGATTTGCACATGTTCCAAAGATATTATAAAATACTCATCATATTAGATACGATATTAATAGTGGATTTACAAATGTTCCAAAGATACTATAAAATACTTTATGCTACAATAAGTCAACTATTTAAATGGAGCAGTCAGTTTCGTGTTCCTGCTTTCTACTTGCTTTCTTGTATCTTTATGGCGCTTCTTTTACAAATGCAAGAAATGTTGTAATGCTTTGTGGGGAGGGAATTGAAGGTTCTCCTCTTGCATAAAGAACTCCTCTTGCAAGAGGAGACATGTTCCTTAGCGAATAAACTAGTTCTAATACTGCGAATATCCATTGCTGTTATCATGTAGTGCTTTGAGAAATTTTACGCATGAGTTTAGCCATTATTTTCCAGTATGCTATTTGCAACACTAGAGGTACAGTAATGTTTTCATTCTTCAGTTAAGGTTTGATATTTAGTGATTCTTCTGTGACAGGGGTATTAGCGATGTCGCTCTGAAGTTGTCAGACTTGCACTGTTGTGTTCCAATGAAAGGCATGGTGGATTCTTTTAATGTATCTGTTGCAGCTGGAATCCTTATGCACCATGCTGTTTGTGATAGAGTTTCCCGCCTTGTAAGTACATTTTTTCCCATTTGATGTCTTTTCATCTTGATAGAAAACTTGATACACCCAAGCATTAAAAGTCATGTGACCTCCTAATCTGATTTCCCACTTTTGCCATTGATGGATGCTTTGGTGACTATAGTACACAGCCATTCGCCAGTCAAGAACATGTTTTACTTATCTTAAGTTTATTTTTGTCACCACCATTAACTTAAACTAGGGCTACACAGTTAGTTTTCCTTTACTTGTCATAGTCTGCAGAGCAGTCTCCAGAGTTTATCAGATCCATCAGATGGTTGATGCGTCTCATCATGTATACCAATAATGGGTTTATAGATTATAAACTGGATAAGCTAGCTTATTAGCGGACTTGTGAGTACCAAGTGTTGCTACTCAATTTTATAGCACAAAGCATAACAACCCAATTCAGTTTGTACTTATGGACTGACCTACAAACTTGTAAGTTGTAATAACATTGTCACTCCAGGCAATTGATAGTTAATGGATCATAGTAGTTTAAAGGATGCGGCTAGTTCTCGGTTGACCTAGAAATAACTTGATTTTCGGTCACCCAATTTCATGTGCAACTGGGGAAAAAGATGTGTAATTGCACATCACATGGATGTGCAGTTGCATACCCATGTGTACGAATCACAAAGCAAATCTAACGGTCCTAGAGTTGATCTAGAACTAACTTAATTCTCGGTCGACCTAGAACTAGCAAGAGGAAACTTTAAATTGTCCCAGCATTACTTTAAGTTTCAGCTCGCTAACAAAATTAAAAGATTATCTGAACTATCTTTCTGCTTTGAAATATACAGAAATTTGTATTTGTGCTTTCATGCATTTATTTTCTCTGTCCATACTGATTTACCTTTAAATGAGGGAATTGAGGACTACAAAGCTGCTTGATAGGTCTTTGTAAACGTGCAGCATCTTATCTCTAGTTTTAATTGCAGGGTCAGCATAGTGATCTCTCGCCCGAAGAAAATAGAATATTGCTTGCAGAATTTTATTTGCGACATAGAGAGAGCACAACTACAGTAATTCACGAATATGCCAAAAGGAAGGCAGATAATGTGGTGGCCAAACTTTGCGATGATCACAGTGGCTGCTGAAGGAAAAATATGCAAGCTAGTTTATTAAACAGTGATTTGTTTTGGATACTTCGCTATAGGATCAACTTTAGACTAGCTGGTAAGTTGTTTCATTTGCCTTTTGATTTGCTTTTAGTTTGAAACATATAGTCAATATCACCACTATTACGAAATGCTAAAAGGTTGCCACACACAATTTGCTTTGTAACTGCAACGGTTTGGTTGCTGCAATACCCCTCCTGTATAGTATTTGGCCACTCACTCACCGGTCTCATACTCATAAAATGTGAATCCTTTGAGCGATTAACTTTTATTGGCATCATTTTAAAAAATGTCCACATATATTGGCACCCATTTAAGGCAGCATGTGTTCTTTAAATCTTTATACTCTTTATATCGCCTTTCTAGGTGCTCATCATGCTAATGTGTGTTTGCAGACAGTAATCCGAGATGTGATTTTAGCTGTTTATTCAATGGATGTTGTTTTCTGGAAAGGAACGATAAAACTGGTGGGCAGTCAGTCAGGGTGTTATGAGATGATTACTCCAAACAGAATCGCGGGCATGACTAGATTATCTAAGCTATTGCACAAACATAAAGCATTACGATGTCTGGGTGATTTGGCTTGTCACTGCAAAACTATAATTTGTTTTGAGGCGTCATAACTGGATGCTGCACCAAATTCTTGATACATGTGGGTTTTTTCTTTTTTGAAATATAGTACTGATGCACTCCATGGTTAGTTAAAAGAGATTCATTGCAATATGTTTTCGCAGACACTTAGATTGTAACTGCAGCCAATTGATTAGTTTTTCGTGTAATGTTTTAAATATCGCTAAACTGCACTTTTTTTAGGGAATATATTGCAGCTATTTGATACATGGATGAATGGTTATGTAAAATGTTTACGTTTTGTCACAATTTTAATAAAAGAAGTGTAGCTTTGAGATTACACAGTGATTGATACGCTGGATTGTGAATGCCTAATCCTAATCCTCCCAACTGCATACTTTTGCAAACTTGGTTACACGCAATGCAACATTGTCCTCGGACCAGATATGCACCGCTTGAAGACGAATATATCTTCAGATCTTAACCTAGCCGACGTATGTACCTCTTCCTCATCCATAAGCCCCCCCGGATTATTTAATAAAAGTAGTATTTTCAAGAGATTAGGTGGTAACACTGTTAGATTGATCTCTCCCGAGTGGGCCCAACGGCCCACCTGGCCCCTCTGATCTCTGCCCTGATCGGGGGCGCCCAACCCGTTATGGTTGGTGGGCCCCTGTCGCCAGCGCTATAAAGAGAGGTGGGGGCCGGCGGCTCGCGGTACGAGGTTCACCGCGTTTGCCGTACGCCCCACTGACATACCAATCCGATCTAGGGTAAGCGCTGAGCCGACGGGAAGCTCCACCGCCGCCACCGCTCATCCACTCCATCCGCCGCCGTCACCATGTCGGCGTCCGACGGTTCAACCTCTAAGGGAGAAGGTAAACCATCTGCCCACTTTCGATCTATCTATCTCTCTCAGTACACAGTTAGATCTTCTACAGATACAGTCTTACCCGCATTAGATCTACCCTAGATGATCCTAGCATATTAACATTGGTATCAGAGCAGTACTAGTTCGCCCCTGTATGCAAAAGAGAAAAGAAACCGGCCAGGGCCTTGGGCCGCCGGCAAAGTAAGCGCCGCCGCAAGGCCACACCACCCCACTCGATCCCGATGCGCATCGGCATGCCGAGGCATCAGGAAGAAGGGCTACTCCACTTGCGCAAGCGAGCCGCAGCAAAGAAAAGAAAATCCTCATCGGTCGGGGCATTGTGCTCGCCGAAAGTCACCGGCTACTGCCGGAAAGAAGGGCACCGCCACTGCACCGCTTGACGGCGGTGCGTCCACCGTTCGGGTGGACGCACTCACCGGCAAGAGGCACAGGGGGGACCCGCTGCACCTCAGCTCCGCCATGGTCGTCGTTTTCCGTCAGGTTCTGGTGGCTGGGAGGAAAAGGAGGGGTGCGAGGCACCGTGAGTTCCCCGTCACCGGCGTGGTGCTGGCCACGGGCTCCTTCATCCGCCGCCGGAGGGCGTGCGCGAAAGAAAGAAAGAAAGGGAGTCGGAGGCCACCGTGGTGCTGCTCGGCAGGCCGCCGGCGGCGCGCCGCCACGGCCATCTCGGCCTCACAGAGCCGCCACCACGGGCAGTGAAAGAAAGGGGAGAGGGGGCAAATGCTCTAGGGTTTCGGGGGCTGGCAGTTTTTCGGCCGTTTTATACGGGCCGATATCAATGCTGCACCGTCGGATCGAGATGGGCGGCTGGGATTGAAACCCTAGCCGCGTCCCCTGGCAGGCCGCGTCAACGCCGCGTCCAGGCAGCGGGCGGGCCGCTGGCAGGCCACCGCGTGGGCTCCGTGGCTCGGCCTCGTCCAGGCCGCGTGGGCTCCGTGGCCAGGCCGCGTTTGGCGGGCCGCGTCGAGCAGGTCGCGTGCGCGCCGGGTTACCGCGTGCCGCACAGCGTGGGCGCCGCGTAGGCTGCGCGTCGCGCAGCGCCTGGTGGGCCGCGTGGGCAGCGGGCCGCGCTCTACAGTAACAGTAACACAATTTTTACAGTTTTGTACTGTTTTATTAATTACAGAGGCATTTTTAGGCAGTTTTGGGTCATTTTTGGCCAAAATTTTGTCTAGTTTTTTCTGAATAAATAGGACTAACGAAATATTTGTTCAGAAATAAATAAATAAATAAATAAAAGTAAAGGAAATGCCTCTGAAAAGTTCAAAGTTTAAAGTTTAAATTCACAGTTTCTGCTGCAAATAGTAAAAGAAGCATTTTTAAATGCAAAATGATAGTTAAAATTCAAAGTTAAATGAAAAGTGGTTATTGTGAAAATTATGGTTCTGTTATTTTTTGACCAATGTTATTAATGACATGACCATGTTTTGTTGCAATGATATGTGCATTAATCTCTATTTCTGCCCAACGGTGATATAGTTTTATTTGCATTAACAGTTGCATGTTTTAATTCGGACCAACGTTGGATTATAATTTACAATTGTACTGTTCTCACTTCTTTGTGGTTTTTAGGAGGGTTCTACTTGATGAGCTGCATCAAGGATGTTCCCACCCTTAGAGGGGATAACTACACAGAGTGGAGGAAGAAGGTGGATTTCGCCTTCATCTGTGATGAGGTGGACTGGGTGGTTGACACACCACAGCCCATCAAGCCTACTGACCCCGTCAGAGCTGACGAGGATACTGATGATGCATGGGCTAAAAAGAAAAGGGACCATGCTCCTGTGGAGATGTCCTACACCCTAGAGAACAGAAAGTGGCAGACTGCCAACAAAAAGTGCATGGCATTTATAAAGAATACAATTGAGAACGCCATCGTGGGCTCAATTACAGAGTGTGCTTCCGCTGGGGAGTACTTAGAAAAGATAAAGAGCCAGTTCACTGGTTCTTCAAAGACATATGCAACCCAGCTGTTGAAGCAGCTGGTGACAGAAAAGTATAGTGGAGGTGCACATGGCATCAGGGAGCACATCCTCAGGATGAGCAACCTGGCTGCAAAGCTGAAGCCCATGGATGCTGACCTGGAGCTGAAGCCTGCACTTCTGGTTCACTTGGTGATGGCTTCATTGCCACAACAGTTTGACAACTTTGTTGTCAATTACAACATGAACCCTGAGAAATGGGACATTGAAAGACCATTGCCATGTGTGTGTGCAAGAGGAGGACAGACTCAAGGCACAGAATGGAGGTACCATCAATTATGTGAAGGACAATAAGAAAAGGCCCTTCACACCAAGCAACAATGGTTCTCCTTCAAAGCAATATGGTAAAGCCCCAATGCAGCATCAGCAGAAGTTCCAGCACAGGCCATTGCCAGTGAACAAAGATCAGTGTCTTCACTGTCAGAAGACTGGGCACTACAAGAAAGAAGCCCTACTTTTCTAAAAGAACTAATGGCAAAGAAAGGTAACAATTTAGTTTCCTTTGTAAATGAATCCCTGTATACACAGTTTTCGAAATCTACTTGGTGGATTGACTCAGGTGCAACTGTTCATGTTGCAAATTCTTTACAGGGATTCCATTCGACGAGGACTATGAAAAGAGGAGAAGGATGCGTTGAAGTCGCGAATGGAATTCAAGCAGAAGTTGAAGCTGGCGACGTCCTCTTGGAGCTAGCTGATGGCTTGACTATTCTGCTTAGAGATGTCTTATTTGTTCCTTCCATACATAGAAATTTAATAAGTGTATCGCGCTTAGATAAAGAAAGTTATCAATGTTATTTTGGACATGGCAAATGTACCATATGGTGTAATAATTCTTATGTTGGGGTTGCTATACTCCATGATGAGCTTTATTTATTGTCCTTGCGTGAAAAAGTATTGTCTGTGTGTAAAGTGAATGAACAAATACCCTCGTCGGAAAAAAAAGGAAAGAAAAGAAAAAGAACTGATGAATCATCAAAATTATGGCACTGTCGCCTAGGCTATATTTCGAGGGGGAGAATAGAAAGACTCGTTAAAAATGATATTCTTCCTCCGTTAGAATTCTCAGACATAGAACAGTGCATCGATTGCATTAAAGGAAAATTCGTAAAGAAGATTAAAAAGGGTGCAAATCGAAGCACAACAACACTAGAAATAATTCACACCGATATATGTGGACCATTTCCTGTGAAAAGTGTGGATGGCTATGATTCGTTCATAACATTCACGGATGAGTACTCCCGATATGGTTATATTTATCTAATAAATGAAAGAACAGAAGCGTTGGATAAATTCAAAATATTCAAAGCTGAAGTTGAAAATCAGCATGATAAAAGAATAAATATAGTCAGGTCTGATCGTGGAGGGGAGTACTACGGTCGACATACTCCATATGGCCAAGTCCCTGGACCTTTTGCAAGGTTTCTACAGGAGACTGGAATAGTCGCCCAGTACTCGATGCCGGGCGAACCTCAGCAGAATGGGGTAGCTGAAAGGCGCAACCGTACCCTTATGGATATGGTGTGTAGTATGATGAGCTATTCCACCCTACCATTGGGATTGTGGATTGAGGCGTTAAAAACTGCTATTCACATTCTAAACAGAGTACCAATCAAATCGGTGCCCAAAACGCCGTATGAGCTATGGACATGGAGAGTGCCTTCTCTAAACCACCTGAAAGTGTGGGGGAGCCCTGCTGAGGCCAAAGTATTCAATACAAATATCGCAAAGTTAGATACCAAAACAGTCAGCCGCCATTTTATTGGCTATCTTGAAATATCAAAAGGTTATCGTTTCTACTGTCCAGAGAAATACACAAAGTTTGTGGAAACTGTTATCACCAGATTTTAACCAAGTTAGGAGGTGGGCCGTGATTGAGATGGGCTTGGAGAATATACACGGAAAATATTCATGAATCGGCCTTGTACAATAGTTTGGGCTAGATTGCCCGTGTATCTGTAAATTATAGTAGGTTACGTGTCGGTTAGAATTAAGAGATAGAGTTTAGCTCGTACACGGTTGGGTTTATTCCCAAGTTAGAAAGTCTACGGACTATAAATATGTATCTAGGGTTATTGAGAAAGGAGGACGATCACGTTCACAACAAACCAATCTAGGCGCATCGCCACCCCTTGTTTCGAGGGTTTCTTCCGGTAAGCCATGCTGCCTAGATCGCATCTTGCGATCTAGGCAGTATCTTGTTTATTCGTTGTTTATGTGTTGCTCGTGCTGAAGCCTTGTTGATGGCGAGCAACACCGTTATCATAGATATGTTAGGGTTAGCATCGATACTTTCTCGACGTATTTGCTTAGTTATGCTACCCCTGGATATCTAGCTGCCATTGCACCCATCTTAGGTGTAAGGGCAGCACCTTGCTTAGTCTTTATTTAGTAGATTCGATATGTTACGGTTGTTCCTTGTTCTTCAAGGATTAGTTTGATATCCATATGGTTAGACCTTGCAAACGGGTTGAATGATCCAGTAGTGCGTAAGGTACGGTTTGCTGATCCTAGAAGGGATGTTCCGAGGATCAACTCCATGTTGGTTTTTAGGCCTTTTCTAGGGTTGGTTTTCTGTTATCTTTCGTATCTGCCAGGCTCAACTACGTGTAGGACGTTCCGGTTATGTGGTGAAAACCCTAAATCGTCGTAGATCGTTTTAGCTTAGTATTGACCAAGCAGGACCACCATGTTATCGTAGATCCAATATGAATCATGGGTGGATCGGCTCTTTGAGCCGATTCACAGGATAACCTGAGAGCCGATCGAGGCTCGTATTTAATGTTTACGTGTATGCCATGCAGGAAACTAGTCGAAGCAATCCATCACCTTCCTGACCAGGTATAGGTCGGTGCACCATTACCGCTTGGACGTGTGTCGGAGCATTGCGGGCCGTCGCCGAGGGACCAGGACCCACGGCGATCTGGGAGCCTCCCGCTCTCCGTGTTGCCGTGCTGCTCGCCGGTGGGTTTTGGCAGGCAACACATTCTGGCACGCCGGTGGGACATTCTACAACAACTGCGTCAACATCTGCAACTGAGATGGCGGACGCACCAGTCACGTACGAAGATCTAACTGAGGAGCTCAAGAAGAAATACGATGAGCTCAAAGCTCTCTTCGAAGCCGACCCATCGGCTCTTTCGAGAGAACCCGTACACGTGGCATTTGGTGGAAAGGGTTCTCAACTGAAGGCGCTCTCGATGGGGTGGATCTGTCTACCGCTTCAGAAGAACGCACCAGAGCTCTACGCCAGGAAGTTAACTACATGGTAGCTCATTCGCTACACAGTCATTCTGAGAGCCTGGTAAACGCTTTCGAGCGCGTTGCGGTTCGTGTGGTTCAGGAGATCATGAAGCATCAGTACTCCCCGTCAGGACCTACCCTAGGGACTCACCAGGGAGAAATACCGTTCCAGACCAGACCGCAGCTGCCTTTCTCACTAGCAGCTCCAGAGCCGCCGGGTTCACCGGCGTACGTCGTCTACAAGATTGGAGGCGATCCTGCTGATTACCAGTTCCTGCCAGGCCTTGATATGGTGACAAACGGTACGATATATCTATAAATTACATTTGAAGCCTCTTGATTTGATGCCTGCTGATTTGAAGAGAAGAGCCGATTGATCTAACTGAGGAGCTCAAGAAGAAATACGATGAGCTCCAGAGATACATGTTCCTGCCGGAACCGCCTAAAGAAGTCCCGCATGGATACATGTGCACGTACGTGCCGGATTGCAATAACCTGGCGCGTACGAACCAGATTACAGCAGGAGGAATTTCTGGAGCAGTAGGAGAAATTTCTGGAGCGGCAGGAGGGATTACTGGAGTGGAGGCCGATGAACAGGCGTGGCTAGCTAAGTATGCCACTGCAACGAGTCATCAAAGCTCGGCCCCTGCAGTTCCTACAGTGGATCAAATCAGTGCAATCTTGAGAGATCAGTTCGGCATGGTGCCAAAGGAGGGCAATCGGCTATTCTAAGCCGTACCCCAACGAGTATGATTTGATTCCACTGTCGCCCAAGTATCGGCTCCCTGAGTTCTCAAAGTTTAGTGGGTCAGACGGCTCTAGCTCAATTGAGCATGTGAGCCGATATTTGGCACAGTTGGGCATGATCTCTGCATCAGACCAATTGCGTGTGAGGTTTTTCACACAATCCCTCACAGGACCAGCTTTTGGGTGGTACACCTCATTGCCACCAGATTCAATCCGGACGTGGAAGCAGCTGGAAGAGCAGTTTCACATGCAATATCACTCAGAAACTTCCGAGGCTGGCATTGCCGATCTGGCGCAAGTGCGTCAAAAGCGTGGAGAAACGGTGTCTGAATACATTCAGCGTTTCAGGACTGTCAGGAACCGATGTTATTCGGCTCGTTTGAATGAGAAAGAAGCAGTAGATCTGGCAGTATTGGGCCTCGCAGCGCCGATCAAGGATCTGGCTTGCCAAGCGGAATACACTTCACTGGCGCATATGGTTCAGAAATTGTCTTTGTATGAACAGCGCCACCCTGAATTGTATCAAGATAAGTTCAAACGCCCTATAAGCCTGGTTGAGACAGGAGAAGCTGAAGACTCTGCAGAAAACCAGGAAGTAGCTGTGGCTAAATGGGCTCGGGGGGCAAACCCCGTGTCCTGCAAATGGGTGAAGCAACAAGGGCCTGCAAAAGGGTTTGACTTCGACGTAAGCAAGGCTGAGCAGATATTTAATTTACTGCTTAAGGAGAAACAGCTGAAGTTGTCCGAAGGCCATAGGATCCCTACGGTGCAAGAGCTGAACGGAAGGCCGTACTGCAAGTGGCATAACTCGTTCACCCACACCACCAGCGACTGCAAAGTGTTGCGTCAGCAATTCCAAATGGCGATAGAACAAGGCCGTCTAATTTTCGGTCAGTATGCCATGAAAGTGGACACGCACCTGTTTCCTGCCGTCAACATGGTAGAGTGCAGTCACCCCACGAGGTGTCAGCCAGGTTTCTCGTTCGATATTAACATGGCAGGGTCTGTATACCACCCTGGCAAGGATAAAGAAGAGAGCAGTCGTTCTCGTGGCAAGGACAAGGATGAGGCCGGCCCACGTGACCGGCCCCGATATGGTGACAAATGGTACGTCACCGAGGAACAAGTGAGAAGCGTGCGGTATCAACGACCACTCTCCGAGCACCTTCTTAGCAAATATGAGCGTCAGCATGACCGACGTCGGCGGTGTGACACAGCCGACGAAAGAGATCGTCGGTCTAGTGTAGGCGACAGAAAGTATCGTCGGTATTATAGAGACGACGAAGGATATGAGCGCCGCGCTAAGGGAAGGTCAAGGGAGCAAGAAGACATGGACAGACACTGGGATTGTCCTTTCTTTAAGCATTGCTGGGATTCAGGAATGAGCCGATTGCCTACAATCGACAAGCCCGGTGTGTAGACGAAGAAGGAGGACACGGTGACGTGTCAGTGTTCAACCGTCTAGGACCTCTCCCATCTCGGAACAAACAAGCTGAGTCATCTCGGGTAAAAGATCTAGAGGAGTTAGAAGATGAATCAGAAGAAGAAGAAGATAGATACCACCGGCCAAGGTGGTGCCCTGATGGACTCAGTCACTCCCAAAAGCGTAGGGTGCAGCGGCTACGTAGCTTGGAGGAAGCCGAAAGGCAATACCTACACACGTTAAGGAAAGCGCGGCCCGATCTGGCCGTGAAAATTCAGCAAACTTTGGACGCAGAACGTCGTCCACAGAAGAAAGAATGGCGCCCCAAGCAGATGAAAGCCGATGAGAAGACATCGGCTGGCACAAATATGGTGTTCATCCTTCCGGCGGAGTTTGTGCTCCAAGAACAGAAGAAGCGTCGGTAGCTCAGTTCGACTGTGGTCCACGGCCAATTATCTTTGAAAAGCCACAGGAGAAGGGCTACAAGCATCTGAAAGCCCTATACCTAAAAGGTTACATCAATGGGCAGCCTGTCGGCAAGATGATGGTTGACACCGGAGCGGCAGTCAATATAATGCCATACTCTATGCTGCGACGTTTGGGACGCTCTGCAGATCTGATCAAAACCAACATCACACTAAGCGACTTCAACGGCCAAGCATCAGAGACGCAAGGTGTTCTGAACGTGGATCTAACCGTAGGCCGAAAAACCATCCCTACGTCGTTCTTCATCGTCGACAGCAAGAGCACCTACGCCGTCCTGCTGGGGAGGAATTGGATTCACGCCAACTGCTTCATTCCATCCACAATGCACCAATGCCTGATACAGTGAGATGGAGATGAAGTGGAGGTCGTTCATGCAGATGACTCTATCGAGATCTCAATAGCTGGCATGAACATTTGGGACGCGAAAGACCAAGGGCCACTCTCTGGAATCAGTTTGGACGGCTGTGAGCGCATCGAACTTACAAAAAATGGGGTGAGGCTGGTCTTATCCACCGGCCTGACAGAGTAGCAAGAGCAAAGTCAATGGATGTACGTGGCAAGGCCGATCCCTGCGATCGGCCCCAAAGAATAGAAAGCCATGATCTAACCTCAAACATGCAACGTAGTCCTAGTAGGGAGACTCCCTCCCGTCATAGAGCACGAACAAGTTGTAAACCTTCATTGAGCAATGCAATCAAAATGGGGGCCGATTCCAGCAATCGGCCCATATTATCCTCGCCATACGTTTTGCCTGTGTTTAACATCGATCTAGCAGGCGACGGAAAGCTAGGGTATGGGTTTACATCAGCTGATGAGCTAGAAGAGATTGACATTGGTCCTGGGGATAAGCCACGGCCAACTTTTATCGCAAAAAGTTAGATCCGCATCTGAGGAGCCTGATGATAGCTCGTTGAAAGAATACCCAGTTGCTTTGCATGGGATTACACGAAATGCCTGGATTAGACAGAGCATCATTGAGCATCGGCTCCCTCTCAAGAAAGGATTTTGGCCGTTCCAGCAACATGCACGTCAGATGAAGGCCGATATTCTAGAAGAAGTCAAAAAAGAGATCGAAAAAATGTTGACCGCCGGATTCATCAGGCCATGCAGGTACGCTGAGTGGATTTCTAGTATCGTACCTGTGCAGAAGAAGGACGGCCGATGGCGCATCGATTTTCGAGATCTCAATAGAGCCACTCCAAAGGATGAATATCCCATGCCGGTAGCAGAGACATTGATCAATGCAGCTGCTGGTCACAAGGTTTTAAGTTTCATGGATGGCAATGCGGCTACAACCAAATTTTTATGGCTCCAGATATACACAAGACTGCATTCAGAGTACCAGGTTCAGTGGGCTTGTTTGAATATGTAGTCATGACTTTTGGACTGAAGAATGCCGGCGCAACGTACCAAAGAGCCATGAATTACATCTTTCATGATCTGATCGGCAAGTTGGTGGAGATATACATCGATGACGTGGTGGTAAAGTCTGTTTCACTAGAAGGACACTTGGACGATTTGCGACGCATCCTGGACCGAACTAGGAAGTTCGGACTAAGAATGAATCCGAAGAAGTGTGCTTTTGGTGTAACGGCCGGTCAATTCTTGGGTTTCTTGGTTCATGAACGCGGAATTGAGATCGGCCT
The DNA here is from genome assembly GCA_030979885.1 of Lolium multiflorum. Taxonomy (NCBI): domain Eukaryota; kingdom Viridiplantae; phylum Streptophyta; class Magnoliopsida; order Poales; family Poaceae; genus Lolium; species Lolium multiflorum. The sequence goes on along the minus strand of CM061748.1, from coordinate 58,687,272 downwards.
AAAAAGTCAGGAGGCAGTGCAAACAATGCAGCCACCTACCACGAAGAAAGAACTCCAGTCTCTCATCGCCAAGATCAACTTCGTCAGAAGATTCATCTCTAATTTATCAGGGCGAATCGAGCCGTTCATGGGACTGGTGAAAATTAAATCTGATGAGGATTTTTACTGGGGGGCAGAGCAACAGCGAGCGTTTGATGAGATTAAAGAATATCTGACAAAGCCACCTGTGTTGGTTCCACCCCAGCAAGACAGGCCATTCTATATTTACTTGTCAGTAGCTGACACGTCCATCGCCTTAGTGGTGGTGCAACTTCATGATGGTCTGGAGAGAGTTGCTTTCTACCTCAGCAGAAGGATGTTGGATGCAGAGACGAGGTACCCTGAGATTGAGAAGTTGTGCCTCTGCCTGTTTTTTACCTGCACCAAGCTTCGTCACGTCTTGTTGACAGCAGAAATTATCATCATATGCAAGTCAGACGTCGTCAAACATATGCTGTCGGCTCCTGTGAAAGGCCGACTCGGTAAGTGGATGTTTGCATTATCGGAATTTGATCTCCGGTATCAGCCTGCGAAGGCAGTCAAGGGACAAGCGTTGGCCGATCTGATTGCTGAACGAATCAATACTGATATAGCAGCACTGTCTGTACGTGCATGGGCCATGTTCTTCGATGGATCGGCTTGTGATGATGGTTGCGGCATCGGCATTCTACTCGTGTCGCCCCGGGGGGCAACATATTCCTTCTCCATCAGATTATCTACCCCTTGCACCAACAATGTTGCTGAGTATGAAGCAATACGCAAGGGAATGGAGTTGCTTATAGAAGCGGGGCAGAAGCAGTGGAGCTTTTTGGAGACTCTAAATTGGTGATCTCCCAACTCACGGAGGAATACAAGTGTGAGAGCGAGTCGCTCTTCCCATTATGGATGCAATGCCGTGAGTTGATGGCACAATTTAAGTACATAAACTTCAATTGGATCCCAAGGTCGCAAAATACCGAGGCCAACGATCTCGCACAGATGGCATCAGGCTACAAGGACGTAGCAGAAGGAGCCGATGTTCAGGTACAGTTCCTGGAACCGGATGACTGGAGAGCCGATATCTTCAATTACTTGAAAGATCTGGCTCGGGGGGCACCTAAACGGATAAGATACAAGGCCATGAAGTACGTCCTTATAGGAGATGACATGTTCTACAGGACTCTGGAAGGGTTACTTCTCAAATGTCTGGGACCAGCCGAGTCGAATCGGCTCTTGCACGAGGTACACGAAGGCGCTGTGGAACTCACCAGTCGGCTCATAAGATGAAATGGCTGATCAGGCGATCAGGGTTTTACTGGCCCACCATGCTTGAGGATTGCTTCAGGTACTATAAAGGATGTCAAGCGTGTCAGATGTTTGGGAAAATTCAGATGGTACCCGCATCAGCAATGAACCCCATCATCAAGCCTTGGCCATTTCGAGGTTGGGGCATGGATATGATCGGCAAAATCCATCCTGCATCGAGCAAAGGCCACGAGTGGATTTTGGCCATTACAGATTACTTCACTAAATGGGTGGAGGCTGTCCCTATGAAGTCAGTAAAATCCCAAGATGTTATCAATTTTGCGAAAGAACATGTCATTCATAGATTCGGGACTCCCCAAGACTATCACGACCGATGGAGGTTCGGTCTTCATTTCTAAAGAGTTCGGAAAGTTCTGCGACGACATGGGAATTAAGTTGATCCGACCGTCTCCATACTATGCTCAAGCAAATGGGCAAGCTGAAGCGTCCAACCAGAGCCTTATCAAGCTGATTAAGAGGAAAGTTGACGAGCACCCTAGACGTTGGCATGAGGTATTGTCAGAAGCTTTGTGGGCTTATCGCATGTCATGTCATGGAGCTATAAAAACCTCGCCATACCAGCTGGTCTATGGACAAGAAGCTGTATTGCCTAGGGAAATTACGGCTGGATCGAGACGTGTTACGTTTCAGAATGATCTAACAACTGAAGAATATGCAGCCCTGATGAGTGATAGTATTGAGGATTTAACGGAACTCAGACTTTGGTCGTTGGAGAAGATTAAAGAGAACAAAGCCAAGGTAGCTCGCGCATACAATAAGAAGGTGAGACCAAAGGAGTTTCAGGTTGGTGATCTAGTATGGGAAGCTGTATTGCCATTAGGAACTAAGGATAAAGTGTATGGTAAATGGTCTCCAAATTGGCACGGACCGTACAGAGTCGACCAAGTTTTGAAGGGTAATGCATACATGCTCGAGCAGCTGGACGGTGTTAAGTTCCCAGTAGCTGTCAATGGTCAACATCTCAAGAAATATTTCCCAAGCATGTGGGATGACGGACAGTGAAATATGGGGGCCGATGCATAAAATCGGCCAGTAAAAAAAATTTTACATACAAATCACAGCCGATGCACAGACATCGACTTTAGGAAAATATGCAAAGCAACGGGACACAAGTACAGCCGATGCACAGACATCGACTTCAGACTAAAAAGCCGATGCACAGCCATCGACTCTAGAGGTACAGGCTCAATTGAGCAGTTACCAGATTACTTTCAGGCCAGAGACCGTGGCATTGGCGTGGGATGATTCTGCCATTGGATTCGCTGAGAAGAAGTTGAATCTGCGTGATTGAGGTCTAAGATTCGCGTGGCCGTGAGTTGGATCTGTTCGAGCGGCGATTTGGGGGATCTGAGTTTATTCTCTCAGACGAAGGTTGCAGGTTACCGTGTGAATAGGCAACTCGTTTGGCCTTACTCGCGTTGTATGGTAAAGGCCGATGCGCTGCCATCGGCTCTTTGCGCGTTGACTTTCTTTGACGATCGGCAAAATTGATATGAAAGCAAAATCGACATAGAAACATTTTCTTCATTAATAGAAGGGGTTTTTTTTTACAGAGAAGAGCCGATTGCTCAAGAAAATAAGAACAAAAGAGGAGTCGATTACTACTACTAGTCCTATGCTAGTAGTCCCTAATCTAAGGGCCGTCGCTGCCCTCGTCGTCGCCGTCGTAGCTGTCGGCACTGCTGTCGGCGGGCTCCTCGTCGCTGCTCCCGTAGCCCTCGGCAGGGGCCTCTTCATCCTCGTCGTCATCGTCGTCATCCGACCCGGCGCGCGCTTCGCCGGCGGGTATTCGTCGGAGGAATCGTCGTCCTCCTCTTCCTCCTCCTCGTCAGAGGAGGTGAAGTCGTCCCAGGAGAAGAAGTCATCTTCGCTCTCCGCCTCCAGCTCCCCATCGGCGAGGAACTGGAGGTCGTCGTCTCCGTCGGTCAAGGACTTGTCATCCTTGGACCAGACGGAGGAGTCATGGTCCTCCTTGTCCCACTTCTCTGGGGCACGGAGGTCGTACGCCGCCATCGAGTCCCACTCCGGCATCGGCTCACGAGAGGAGGAGGATAGGGAGGAGAGACCCGATGAGGCAGAGGAGGAAGAGGAAGACATAGCTACAGAGGAAGGGGGTTTTTTGCCGATGGCTAGTACGGAGCAAGAGGATGAAGAGGCGAACTGCTCGGCGCGGTTAAATAAAGGGGATATAGTGGAGATTTAATGCTATAGCGGTTTCCGAGGAAGTGGTGCCAAAAACTGTCAAATCGTGGAGAGAAGTTGAGAAGGCAAGGCATCATGATGAAAGGATACTGCGACGGCTCTGCCACGACATGACCCTACGAAGAAAAAAATAGAGTGGTTTTGGAATTATCATTGCCAAAACCAGGGGGCATGTGTTATCACCAGATTTTAACCAAGTCAGGAGGTGGGCCGTGATTGATATGGGCTTGGAGAATATACACGGAAAATATTCATGAATCGGCCTTGTACAAGAGTTTGGGCTAGATTGCCCGTGTATCTATAAATTATCGTAGGTTACATGTCGGTTAGAATTAAGAGATAGAGTTTAGCTCGTACACGGTTGGGTTTATTCCCAAGTTAGAAAGTCTACGGACTATAAATATGTATCTAGGGTTATTGAGAAAGGAGGACGATCACGTTCACAACAAACCAATCTAGGCGCATCGCCACCCCTTGTTTCGAGGGTTTCTTCCGGGTAAGCGCTATGCTGCCTAGATCGCATCTTGCGATCTAGGCAGTATCTTGTTTATTCGTTGTTTATGTGTTGCTCGTGCTGAAGCCTTGTTGATGGCGAGCAACACCGTTATCATAGATATGTTAGGGTTAGCATCGATACTTTCTTGACGTATTTTCTTAGTTATGCTACCCCTGGATATCTAGCTGCCCTTGCACCCATCTTAGATGTAAGGGCAGCACCTTGCTTAGTCTTTATTTAGTAGATTTGATCTGTTACGGTTGTTTCTTGTTCTTCAAGGATTAGTTTGATATCCATATGGTTAGGCCTTGCAAACGGGTTGAATGATCCAGTAGTGCGTAAGGTACGGTTTGCTGATCCTAGAAGGGATGTTCCGAGGATCAACTCCATGTTGGTTTTAGGCCTTTTCTAGGGTTGGTTTTCTGTTATCTTTCGTATCTGCCAGGCTCAACTACGTGTAGGACGTTCCGGTTATGTGGTGAAAACCCTAAATCGTCATAGATCGTTTTAGCTTAGTATTGACCAAGCAGGACCACCATGTTATCGTAGATCCAATACGAATCATGGGTGGATCGGCTCTTTGAGCCGATTCACAGGATAACCTGAGAGCCGATCGAGGCTCGTATTTAATGTTTACGTGTATGCCATGCAGGAAACTAGTCGAAGCAATCCATCACCTTCCCGACCAGGTATAGGTCAGGTGGCACGCCCTTGCACCAGCTTGGACGTGTGCCGGAGCATTGCGGGTTGTCGCCCGAGGGACCAGGACCCACCAGCAGTTCTGGGAGCCTCCCGGCTCTCCGTGTTGCCCGTCGCTGCTCGCCGGTGGGTTTTGGCAGGCAACAGAAACGAGACATGCTGTCTTCTTAGAAGACGAAATGATGAGGGGGGGCATGGTAGCTCGGAAAATTGATCTTGAGGAGAAGAGGGTGCATGCACCTAATCCGATGACTCAGGAGCCATTTTTGCGCAACCATGTGCACCTATACCGACGATCCCTGCGATTGTGGTGCAAGCGCCTATTGTGACTCCACCCATGAGAACGATGAGTGAAAATTCGGAACCTGTCCATCAGGAGCCGAATGAACCATTTGTTGAGCATGAAAGGGAGCAACAACAGCCACCTCCAGAAGCTGAGCCACAAGTTGAGGAACAGAATGCTCAAGAGAATGTGGCCCCTAGAAGGTCTACAAGAGCTAGAAAATCAGCCATTTCGACTTATTACAAAGTTTACAACACAGAAAGAGTTCATATGGAAGGTGATCCCACTTCATATGAAGAAGCCATGAGAAGCCCAGATTCATCAAAGTGGGTGGAGGCCATGGAAGACGAAATGAGATCGATGAGTGCCAAGCATGTTTGGGACTTAGAGAGTATTCCTAAAGGAGCCAAAACAGTGGGCTGCAAATGGGTCTACAAAATAAAATATGACTCCAATGGAAATGTCGAAAAGTACAAAGCACGACTTTTGGCAAAAGGATTTACACAAAGAGAAGGGATAGATTACAATGAGACATTTTCTCCGATCTCATGTAAGGATTCCTTCAGAATCATCATGGCACTAGTTGCACATTTTGATTTAGAGTTGCATCAAATGGATGTAAAGACAGCATTTCTAAACGGGGATTTAGAAGAAAATTTCTACATGAAACAACCCAAGGGTTTTATCATGGAAGGCAAGGAAGAAATGGGATGCCGCCTAAAGAAATCCATTTATGGATTAAAGCAAGCCTCCAGACAGTGGTATCTAAAGTTTAATGAAACAATTAAGAGATTTGGATTTAAAGAAAATATTGAGGACAATTGCATTTATACAAAGTTTAAAAGTGGGAAATATATTTTCCTAATCTTGTATGTGGAAGATATTCTGCTTGCCAGCAGTGATGTTAGTCTACTGCAAGAGACAAAGAAGTTCTTGTCCTGAAATTTTGATATGAAAGATCTTGGTGAAGTGTCATATGTTTTGGGCATAGAAATTCACCGAGATAGAAACAATGGAGTATTAGGACTATCGCAAAAGGCTTATTTAGAAAAGATTCTAAGTAAGTATAATATGCATAAGTGCAGTGCCACACCTGCCCCTATAGTCAAGGGCGACAGTTTTGGGAAACATCAAAGTCCCCAAAATCAATACGAGCTCGATCAAATGAAAGCGGTTCCATATGCTTCGGCTATTGGAAGCCTACAGTATGCACAAGTGTGCACTCGCCTTGACTTAGCATTTATCACCGGAGTACTCGGTAGATATCAAGAAAATCCAGGTTTTGAACACTGGAAAATGGTAAAGAAGGCATTGCGTTATGTGAAAGGCACAAAGAACTACATGCTAACATACAGAAGATCTGATTCCCTAGAAATAAAAGGGTATTCAGATGCAGCGGGGGATAAAGATGATAGAAAATCCACATCTGGATATGTATTCACCCTCGCAGGGGGAGCTATTTCGTGGAGAAACTCCAAACAGACGATAGTTGCATCATACACGATGTATGCAGAATTTATAGCATGTTATGAAGCCACGGGGCAGGCATTATGGTTAAAGAAATTTATACCCGACTTGAAAGTGGTAGATTGTATTGACAAACCACTAAAGATGTACTGCGACAATGAGCCTGCAGTATTTTATGCTCACAACAACAAGTCGAGTAATGCTACGAAACCGATTGAGGTTAAATATTATGTTGTGAAACACAAGGTCCAGGATCAAACAATAAGTCTCGAGCATATAAGGACAAAAGATATGCTTGCGGATCCGCTAACGAAAGGCTTACCACCCAACGTGTTCAAGGAACACGTAGCCGGCATGGGTTTAAGGGAAAGTCTTACCTATCCTGGATCATAAGAGGCCCAAAAGTAAAAGAATTTGTTTCAAAATAGAGAAGTGTATTGTGGCTGTCTGATTCTATCGGCAATAGAGCTGTGACGATGAAACATGCCCTATGGACTGATCCAAAATGAAACGAATAAAGCAAAAGTATAAAGTTAAAAGTAAAGTTGAGATCAAGGGGGGAATGTTAGATTGATCTCTCCCGAGTGGGCCCAACGGCCCTCTGGGCCCCTTTGACCTGCGCCCTGATCGGGGGTGCCCAACCGTTATGGTTAGTGGGCCCCTGTCGCCAGCGCTATAAAGAGAGGTGGGGGCCGGCGGCTCGCGGTACGAGGTTCACCGCGTTTGCCGTACGCCCCACCGACATACCAATCCGATCTAGGGTAAGCGCTGAGCCGACGGGAAGCTCCACCGCCGCCACCGCTCATCCACTCCATCCGCCGCCGTCACCATGCTCATCCACTCCGCCGGAGCATTGCGGGCCGTCGCCCGAGGGACCAGGACCCACCAGCAGTCCTGGGAGCCTCCCGGCTCTCCGTGTTGCCCATCGCTGCTCGCCGGTGGGTTTTGGCAGCAACACATTCTGGCACGCCCGGTGGGACACTCTACAACAACGGCGTCAACATCTGAACTGAGATGGCGGACGCACCAGTCACGTACGAAGATCTAACTGAGGAGCTCAAGAAGAAATACGATGAGCTCAAAGCTCTCTTCGAAGCCGACCCATCGGCTCTTTCGAGAGAACCCGTACATGTGGCATTAGGTGGAAAGGGTTCTCAGCTGAAGGCGCTCTCGATGGGGTGGATCTGTCTACCGCTTCAGAAGAACACACCAGAGCTCTACGCCAGGAAGTTAACTACATGGTAGCTCATTCGCTACACAGTCATTCTGAGAGCCTGGTAAACGCTTTCGAGCGCGTTGCGGTTCGTGTGGTTCAGGAGATCATGAAGCATCGTAGGACCTACCCTAGGGACGCACCAAGGAGAAATACCGTTCCAGACCGCAGCTGCCTTTCTCACTAGCAGCTCCAGAGCCGCCGGGTTCACCGGCGTACGTCGTCTACAAGATTGGAGGCGATCCTGCTGATTACCAGTTCCTGTCAGGCCTTGATATGGTGACAAACGGTACGATATATCTGTAAATTACATTTGAAGCCTCTTGATTTGATGCCTGCTGATTTGAAGAGAAGAGCCGATTGATCTAACTGAGGAGCTCAAGAAGAAATACGATGAGCTCCAGAGATACATGTTCCTGCCGGAACCGCCTAAAGAAATCCCGCATGGATACATGTGCACGTACGTGCCGGATTGCAATAACCTAGCGCGTACGAACCAGATTACAGCAGGAGGAATTTCTGGAGTAGTAGGAGGAATTTCTGGAGCGGCAGGAGGGATTACTGGAGTGGAGGCCGATGAACAGACGTGGCTAGCTAAGTATGCCACTGCAACGTGTCATCAAAGCTCGGACCCTGCAGTTCCTACAGTGGATCAAATCAGTGCAATCTTGAGAGATCAGTTCGGCATGGTGCCAAAAGGAGGGCAATCGGCTATTCTAAGCCGTACCCCAACGAGTATGATTTGATTCCACTGCCGCCCAAGTATCGGCTCCCTGAGTTCTCAAAGTTTAGTGGGTCAGACGGCTCTAGCTCAATTGAGCATGTGAGCCGATATTTGGCATAGTTGGGCATGATCTCTGCATCAGACCAATTGCGTGTGAGGTTTTTCGCACAATCCCTCACAGGACCAGCTTTTGGGTGGTACACCTCATTGCCACCAGATTCAATTCGGACGTGGAAGCAGTGGAAGAGCAGTTTCACATGCAATATCACTCGAAACTTCGAGGCTGGCATTGCCGATCTGCGCAAGTGCGTCAAAGCGTGGAGAAACGGTGTCTGAATACATTCAGCGTTTCAGGGATCAGGAACCGATGTTATTCGGCTCGTTTGAATGAGAAAGAAGCAGTAGATCTGGCAGTATTGGGCCTCGCAGCGCCGATCAAGGATCTTGCTTGCCAAGCGGAATACACTTCACTGGCGCATATGGTTCAGAAATTGTCCTTGTATCAAGATAAGTTCAAACGCCCTATAATCCTGGTTGAGACAGGAGAAGCTGAAGACTCTGCAGAAAACCAGGAAGTAGCTGTGGCTGAATGGGCTCGGGGGGCAAACCCCGTGTCCTGCAAATGGGTGAAGCAACAAGGGCCTGCAAAAGGGTTTGACTTCGACGTAAGCAAGGCTGAGCAGATATTTGATTTAGCAAGGAGAAGCAGTGAAGTTGTCCGAAGGCCATAGGATCCCTACGGTGCAAGAGCTGAGAAGGCCGTACTGCAAGTGGCATAACTCGTTCACCCACACCACCAGCGACTGCAAAGTGTTGCGTCAGCAATTCCAAATGGCGATAGAACAAGGCCGTCTGATTTTCGGTCAGTATGCCATGAAAGTGGACACGCACCTATTTCCTGCCGTCAACATGGTAGAGTGCAGTCACCCCACGAGGCGTCAGCCAGGTTTCTCGTTCGATATTAACATGGCAGGGTCTGTATACCACCCTGGCAAGGATAAAGAAGAGAGCAGTCGTTCTCGTGGCAAGGATAAGGATGAGGCTGGCCCACGTGACCGGCCCCGATATGGTGACAAACGGTACGTCACCGAGGAACAAGTGAGAAGCGTGCGGTATCAACGACCACTCTCCGAGCACCTTCTTAGCAAATATGAGCGTCAGTATGACCGACGTCGGCTGTGTGACACAGCCGACGAAAGAGATCGTCGGTCTAGTGTAGGCGACAGAAAGTATCGTCGGTATTATAGAGACGACGAAGGATATGAGCGCCGCGCTAAGGGAAGGTCAAGGGAGCAAGAAGACATGGACAGGCACTGGGATTGTCCTTTCTTTAAGCATTGCTGGGATTCAGGAATGAGCCGATTGCCTACAATCGACAACTGCCCGGTGTGTAGACAGAAGAAGGAGGACACAGGTGACGTGTCAGTGTTCAACCGTCTAGGACCTCTCCCATCTCGGAACAAACAAGCTGAGTCATCTCGGGTAAAAGATCTAGAGGAGTTAGAAGATGAATCAGAAGAAGAAGAAGAAGATAGATACCACCGGCCAAGGTGGTGCCCTGATGGACTCAGTCACTCCCAAAAGCTTAGGGTGCAGCGGCTACGTAGCTTGGAGGAAGCCGAAAGGCAATACCTACACACGTTAAGGAAAGCGCGGCCCGATCTGGCCGTGAAAATTCAGCAAACTTTGGACGCAGAAGGTCGTCCACAGAAGAAAGAATGGCGCCCCAAGCAGATGAAAGCCGATGAGAAGACATCGGCTGGCACAAATATGGTGTTCATCCTTCCGGCGGAGTTTTGTGCTCCAAGAACAGAAGAAGCGTCGGTAGCTCAGTTCGACTGTGGTCCACGGCCAATTATCTTTGAAAAGCCACAGGAGAAGGGCTACAAGCATCTGAAAGCCCTATATCTAAAAGGTTACATCAATGGGCAGCCTGTCGGCAAGATGATGGTTGACACCGGAGCGGCAGTCAATATAATGCCATACTCTATGCTGCGACGTTTGGGACGCTCTGCAGAAGATCTGATCAAAACCAACATCACACTAAGCGACTTCAATGGCCAAGCATCAGAGACGCAAGGTGTTCTGAACGTGGATCTAACCGTAGGCCGAAAAACCATCCCTACTTCGTTCTTCATCGTCGACAGCAAGAGCACCTACGCCGTCCTGCTGGGGAGGGATTGGATTCACGCCAACTGCTTCATTCCATCCACAATGCACCAATGCCTGATACAGTGAGATGGAGATGAAGTGGAGGTCATTCATGCAGATGACTCTATCGAGATCTCAATAGCTGGCATGAACATTTGGGACGCGAAAGACCAAGGGCCACTCTCTGGAATCAGTTTGGACGGCTGTGAGCGCATCGAACTTACAAAAAACGGGGTGAGGCTGGTCTTATCCACCGGCCTGACAGAGTAGCAAGAGCAAAGTCAATGGATGTACGTGGCAAGGCCGATCCCTGCGATCGGCCCCAAAGAATAGAAAGCCATGATCTAACCTCAAACATGCCACGTAGTCCTAGTAGGGAGACTCCCTCCCGTCATAGAGCACGAACAAGTTGTAAACCATCATTGAGCAATGCAATCAAAATGGGGGCCGATTCCAGCAATCGGCCCATATTATCCTCGCCATACGTTTTGCCTGTGTTTAACATCGATCTAGCAGGCGACGGAAAGCTAGGGTATGGGTTTACATCAGCTGATGAGCTAGAAGAGATTGACATTGGTCCTGGGGATAAGCCACGGCCAACTTTTATCAGCAAAAAGTTAGATCCGCATCTGAGGAGCCTGATGATAGCTCTGTTGAAAGAATACCCAGATTGCTTTGCATGGGATTACACAGAAATGCCTGGATTAGACAGGAGCATCATTGAGCATCGGCTCCCTCTCAAGAAAGGATTTTGGCCGTTCCAGCAACATGCACGTCAGATGAAGGCCGATATTCTGGAAGAAGTCAAAAAAGAGATCGAAAAAATGTTGACCGCCGGATTCATCAGGCCATGCAGGTACGCTGAGTGGATTTCTAGTATCGTACCTGTGCAGAAGAAGGACGGCCGATGGCGCATCGCCATAGATTTTCGAGATCTCAATAGAGCCACTCCAAAGGATGAATATCCCATGCCGGTAGCAGAGACATTGATCAATGCAGCTGCTGGTCACAAGGTTTTAAGTTTCATGGATGGCAATGCCGGCTACAACCAAATTTTTATGGCTCCAGAAGATATACACAAGACTGCATTCAGAGTACCAGGTTCAGTGGGCTTGTTTGAATATGTAGTCATGACTTTTGGACTGAAGAATGCCGGCGCAACGTACCAAAGAGCCATGAATTACATCTTTCATGATCTGATCGGCAAGTTGGTGGAGATATACATCGATGACGTGGTGGTAAAGTCTGTTTCACTAGAAGGACACTTGGACGATTTGCGACGCATCCTGGACCGAACTAGGAAGTTCGGACTAAGAATGAATCCGAAGAAGTGTGCTTTTGGTGTAACGGCCGGTCAATTCTTGGGTTTCTTGGTTCATGAACGCGGAATTGAGATCGGCCTAAAAAGTCGAGGCAGTGCAAACAATGCAGCCACCTACCACGAAGAAAGAACTCCAGTCTCTCATCGCCAAGATCAACCGTCAGAAGATTCATCTCTAATTTATCAGGGCGAATCGAGCCGTTCATGGGACTGGTGAAAATTAAATCTGATGAGGATTTTTACTGGGGGGCAGAGCAACAGCGAGCGTTTGATGAGATTAAAGAATATCTGACAAAGCCACCTGTGTTGGTTCCACCCCAGCAAGACAGGCCATTCTATATTTACTTGTCAGTGGTGACACGTCCATCGCCTTAGTGGTGGTGCAACTTCATGATGGTCTGGAGAGAGTTGCTTTCTACCTCAGCAGAAGGATGTTGGATGCGAGACGAGTGAGATTGAGAAGTTGTGCCTCTGCTTTTTTACCTGCACCAAGCTTCGTCACGTCTTGTTGACAGCAGAAATTATCATCATATGCAAGTCGGACGTCATCAAACATATGCTGTCGGCTCTGTGTTGAAAGGCCGACTCGGTAAGTGGATGTTTGCATTATCGGAATTTGATCCGGTATCAGCCTGCGAAGGCAGTCAAGGGACAAGCGTTGGCCGATCTGATTGCTGAACGAATCAATACGATATAGCAGCACTGTCTGTACGTGCATGGGCCATGTTCTTCGATGGATCGGCTTGTGATGATGGTTGCGGCATCGGCATTCTACTCGTGTCGCCCCGGGGGCAACATATTCCTTCTCCATCAGATTATCTACCCCTTGCACCAACAATGTTGCTGAGTATGAAGCAATACGCAAGGGAATGGAGTTGCTTATAGAAGCCGGGGCAGAAGCAGTGGAGCTTTTTGGAGACTCTAAATTGGTGATCTCCCAACTCACGGAGGAATACAAGTGTGAGAGCGAGTCGCTCTTCCCATTATGGATGCAATGCCGTGAGTTGATGGCACAATTTAAGTACATAAACTTCAATTGGATCCCAAGGTCGCAAAATACCGAGGCCAACGATCTCGCACAGATGGCATAGGGCTACAAGGACGTAGCAGAAGGAGCCGATGTTCAGGTACAGTTCCTGGAACCGGATGACTGGAGAGCCGATATCTTCAATTACTTGAAAGATCTGGCTCGGGGGGCACCTAAACGGATAAGATACAAGGCCATGAAGTACGTCCTTATAGGAGATGACATGTTCTACAGGACTCTGGAAGGGTTACTTCTCAAATGTCTGGGACCAGCCGAGTCGAATCGGCTCTTGCACGAGGTACACGAAGGCGCCTGTGGAACTCACCAGTCGGCTCATAAGATGAAATGGCTGATCAGGCGATCAAGGTTTTACAGGCCCACCATGCTTGAGGATTGCTTCAGGTACTATAAAGGATGTCAAGCGTGTCAGATGTTTGGGAAAATTCAGATGGTACCTGCATCAGCAATGAACCCCATCATCAAGCCTTGGCCATTTCGAGGTTGGGGCATGGATATGATCGGCAAAATCCATCCTGCGTCGAGCAAAGGCCACGAGTGGATTTTGGCCATTACAGATTACTTCACTAAATGGGTGGAGGCTGTCCCTATGAAGTCAGTAAAATCCCAAGATGTTATCAATTTTGCGAAAGAACATGTCATTCATAGATTCGGGACTCCCCAAGACTATCACGACCGATGGAGGTTCGGTCTTCATTTCTAAAGAGTTCGGAAAGTTCTGCGACGACATGGGAATTAAGTTGATCCGACCGTCTCCATACTATGCTCAAGCAAATGGGCAAGCTGAAGCGTCCAACCAGAGCCTTATCAAGCTGATTAAGAGGAAAGTTGACGAGCACCCTAGACGTTGGCATGAGGTATTGTCAGAAGCTTTGTGGGCTTATCGCATGTCATGTCATGGAGCTATAAAAACCTCGCCATACCAGCTGGTCTATGGACAAGAAGCTGTATTGCCTAGGGAAATTACGGCTGGATCGAGACGTGTTACGTTTCAGAATGATCTAACAACTGAAGAATATGCAGCCCTGATGAGTGATAGTATTGAGGATTTAACGGAACTCAGACTTTGGTCGTTGGAGAAGATTAAAGAGAACAAAGCCAAGGTAGCTCGCGCATACAATAAGAAGGTGAGACCAAAGGAGTTTCAGGTTGGTGATCTAGTATGGGAAGCTGTATTGCCATTAGGAACTAAGGATAAAGTGTATGGTAAATGGTCTCCAAATTGGCACGGACCGTACAGAGTCGACCAAGTTTTGAAGGGTAATGCATACATGCTCGAGCAGCTGGACGGTGTTAAGTTCCCAGTAGCTGTCAATGGTCAACATCTCAAGAAATATTTTCCAAGCATGTGGGATGACGGACAGTGAAATATGGGGGCCGATGCATAAAATCGGCCAAAAAATTTACATACAAATCACAGCCGATGCACAGACATCGACTTTAGGAAAATATGCAAAGCAACGGGACACAAGTACAGCCGATGCACAGACATCGACTTCAGACTAAAAAGCCGATGCACAGCCATCGACTCTAGAGGTACAAGCTCAATTGAGCGTTCAGATTACTTTCAGGCCAGAGACCGTGGCATTGGCGTGGGATGATTCTGCCATTGGATTCGCTGAGAAGAAGTTGAATCTGCGTGATTGAGGTCTAAGATTCGCGTGGCCGTGAGTTGGATCTGTTCGAGCGGCGATTTGGGGGATCTGAGTTTATTCTCTCAGACGAAGGTTGCAGATTACCGTGTGAATAGGCAACTCGTTTGGCCTTACTCGCGTTGTATGGTAAAGGCCGATGCGCTGCCATCGGCTCTTTGCGCGTTGACTTGCTTTGACGATCGGCAAAATTGATATGAAAGCAAAATCGACATAGAAACATTTTCTTCATTAATAGAAGGGGTTTTTTTTACACAGAAGAGCCGATTGCTCAAGAAAAGAAGAACAAAAGAGGAGTCGATTACTACTACTAGTCCTATGCTAGTAGTCCCTAATCTAAGGGCCGTCGCTTCCCTCGTCGTCGCCGTCGTAGCTGCCGTCGGCACTGCTGCCGGCGGGCTCCTCGTCGCTGCTCCCGTAGCCCTCGGCAGGGGCCTCTTCATCCTCGTCGTCATCGTCGTCATCCGACCCGGCGCGGAAGCGCTTCGCCGGCGGGTATTCGTCGGAGGAATCGTCGTCCTCCTCTTCCTCCTCCTCGTCGGAGGAGGTGAAGTCGTCCCAGGAGAAGAAGTCATCTTCGCTCTCCGCCTCCAGCTTCCCATCGGCGAGGAACTGGAGGTCGTCGTCTCCGTCGGTCAAGGACTTGTCATCCTCGGACCAGACGGAGGAGTCATGGTCCACCTTGTCCCACTTCTCTGGGGCGCGGAGGTCGTACGCCGCCAGCGAGTCCCACTCCGGCGTCGGCTCATGAGAGGAGGAGGATAGGGAGGAGAGACCCGATGAGGCAGAGGAGGAAGAGGAAGACATAGCTACAGAGGAAGGGGGTTTTTTGCCGATGGCTAGTACGGAGCAAGAGGATGAAGAGGCGAACTGCTCGGCGCGGTTAAATAAAGGGGATATAGTGGAGATTTAATGCTATAGCGGTTTCCGAGGAAGTGGTGCCAAAAAACTGTCAAATCGTGCAGAGAAGTTGAGAAGGCAAGGCATCATGATGAAAGGATACTGCGACGGTTCTGCCCTGCCACGACATGACCCTACGAAGAAAAAAAAAGAGTGGTTTTGGAATTATCATTGCCAAAACCAGGGGGGCATGTGTTATCACCAGATTTTAACCAAGTCAGAAGGTGGGCCGTGATTGACATGGGCTTGGAGAATATACACGGAAAATATTCATGAATCGGCCTTGTACAAGAGTTTGGGCTAGATTGCCCGTGTATCTATAAATTATCGTAGGTTACATGTCGGTTAGAATTAAGAGATAGAGTTTAGCTCGTACACGGTTGGGTTTATTCCCAAGTTAGAAAGTCTACGGACTATAAATATGTATCTAGGGTTATTGAGAAAGGAGGACGATCACGTTCACAACAAACCAATCTAGGCGCATCGCCACCCCTTGTTTCGAGGGTTTCTTCCGGGTAAGCGCTATGCTGCCTAGATCGCATCTTGCGATCTAGGCAGTATCTTGTTTATTCGTTGTTTATGTGTTGCTCATGCTGAAGCCTTGTTGATGGCGAGCAACACCGTTATCATAGATATGTTAGGGTTAGCATCGATACTTTCTCGACGTATTTTCTTAGTTATGCTACCCCTGGATATCTAGCTGCCCTTGCACCCATCTTAGGTGTAAGGGCAGCACCTTGCTTAGTCTTTATTTAGTAGATTCGATCTGTTACGGTTGTTTCTTGTTCTTCAAGAATTAGTTTGATATCCATATGGTTAGGCCTTGCAAACGGGTTGAATGATCCAGTAGTGCGTAAGGTACGGTTTGCTGATCCTAGAAGGGATGTTCCGAGGATCAACTCAATGTTGGTTTTTAGGCCTTTTCTAGGGTTGGTTTTCTGTTATCTTTCGTATCTGCCAGGCTCAACTACGTGTAGGACGTTCCGGTTATATGGTGAAAACCCTAAATCGTTATAGATCGTTTTAGCTTAGTATTGACCAAGCAGGACCACCATGTTATCGTAGATCCAATACGAATCATGGGTGGATCGGCTCTTTGAGCCGATTCACAGGATAACCTGAGAGCCGATCGAGGCTCGTATTTAATGTTTACGTGTATGCCATGCAGGAAACTAGTCGAAGCAATCCATCACCTTCGACCAGGTATAGGTCAGGTGGCACGCCTGCACCAGCTTGGACGTGTGCGGAGCATTGCGGGTCGTCGCCCGAGGGACCGGACCCACCGCTTAGGAGCCTCCCGGCTCTCCGTGTTGCCCGTCGCTGCTCGCCGGTGGGTTTTGGCAGGCAAGAAACGAGACATGCTGTCTTCTTAGAAGACGAAATGATGAGGGGGGGCATGGTAGCTCGGAAAATTGATCTTGAGGAGAAGAGGGTGCATGCACCTAATCCGATAACTCAGGAGCCATTTTTGCGCAACCATGTGCACCTATACCGACGATCCCTGCGATTGTGGTGCAAGCGCCTATTGTGACTCCACCCATGAGAACGATGAGTGAAAATTCGGAACCTGTCCATCAGGAGCCGAATGAACCATTTGTTGAGCATGAAAGGGAGCAACAACAGCCACCTCCAGAAGTTGAGCCACAAGTTGAGGAACAGAATGCTCAAGAGAATGTGGCCCCTAGAAGGTCTACAAGAGCTAGAAAATCAGCCATTTCGACTTATTACAAAGTTTACAACACAGAAAGAGTTCATATGGAAGGTGATCCCACTTCATATGAAGAAGCCATGAGAAGCCCAGATTCATCAAAGTGGGTGGAGGCCATGGAAGACGAAATGAGATCGATGAGTGCCAACCATGTTTGGGACTTAGATAGTATTCCTAAAGGAGCCAAAACAGTGGGCTGCAAATGGGTCTGCAAAATAAAATATGACTCCAATGGAAATGTCGAAAAGTACAAAGCACGACTTTTGGCAAAAGGATTTACACAAAGAGAAGGGATAGATTACAATGAGACATTTTCTCCGATCTCATGTAAGGATTCCTTCAGAATCATCATGGCACTAGTTGCACATTTTGATTTAGAGTTGCATCAAATGGATGTAAAGACAGCATTTCTAAACGGGGATTTAGAAGAAAATTTCTACATGAAACAACCCAAGGGTTTTATCATGGAAGGCAAGGAAGAAATGGGATGCCGCCTAAACAAATCCATTTATGGATTAAAGCAAGCCTCCAGACAGTGGTATCTAAAGTTTAATGAAACAATTAAGAGATTTGGATTTAAAGAAAATATTGAGGACAATTGCGTTTATGCAAAGTTTAAAAGTGGGAAATATATTTTCCTAATCTTGTATGTGGAAGATATTCTGCTTGCCAGCAGTGATGTTAGTCTACTGCAAGAGACAAAGAAATTCTTGTCCTGAAATTTTGATATGAAAGATCTTGGTGAAGTGTCATATGTTGTGGGCATAGAAATTCACCGAGATAGAAACAATGGAGTATTAGGACTATCGCAAAAGGCTTATTTAGAAAAGATTCTAAGTAAGTATAATATGCATAAGTGCAGTGCCACACCTGCCCCTATAGTCAAGGGCGACAGTTTTGGGAAACATCAAAGTCCCCAAAATCAATACGAGCTCGATCAAATGAAAGCGGTTCCATATGCTTCGGCTATTGGAAGCCTACAGTATGCACAAGTGTGCACTCGCCTTGACTTAGCATTTATCACCGGAGTACTCGGTAGATATCAAGAAAATCCAGGTTTTGAACACTGGAAAATGGTAAAGAAGGCATTGCGTTATGTGAAAGGCACAAAGAACTACATGCTAACATACAGAAGATCTGATTCCCTAGAAATAAAAGGGTATGCAGATGCAGATTTTGCGGGGATAAAGATGATAGAAAATCCACATCTGGATATGTATTCACCCTCGCAGGGGGAGCTATTTCGTGGAGAAGCTCCAAACAGACGATAGTTGCATCATACACGATGTATGCAGAATTTATAGCATGTTATGAAGCCACGGGGCAGGCATTATGGTTAAAGAAATTTATACCCGACTTGAAAGTGGTAGATTGTATTGACAAACCACTAAAGATGTACTGCGACAATGAGCCTGCAGTATTTTATGCTCACAACAACAAGTCGAGTAATGCTACGAAACCGATTGAGGTTAAATATTATGTTGTGAAACACAAGGTCCAGGATCAAACAATAAGTCTCGAGCATATAAGGACAAAAGATATGCTTGCGGATCCGCTAACGAAAGGCTTACCACCCAACGTGTTCAAGGAACACGTAGCCGGCATGGGTTTAAGGGAAAGTCTTACCTATCCTGGATCATAAGAGGCCCAAAAGTAAAAGAATTTGTTTCAAAATAGAGAAGTGTATTGTGGCTGTCTGATTCTATCGGCAATAGAGCTGTGACGATGAAACATGCCCTATGGACTGATCCAAAATGAAACGAATAAAGCAAAAGTATAAAGTTAAAAGTAAAGTTGAGATCAAGGGGGGGAATGTTAGATTGATCTCTCCCGAGTGGGCCCAACGGCCCTCTGGGCCCCTTTGACCTGCGCCCTGATCGGGGGTGCCCAACCCGTTATGGTTAGTGGGCCCTGTCGCCAGCGCTATAAAGAGAGGTGGGGGCCGGCGGCTCGCGGTACGAGGTTCACCGCGTTTGCCGTACGCCCCACCGACATACCAATCCGATCTAGGGTAAGCGCTGAGCCGACGGGAAGCTCCACCGCCGCCACCGCTCATCCACTCCATCCGCTGCCATCACCATGTCGGCGTCCGACGGTTCAACCTCTAAGGGAGAAGGTAAACCATCTGCCCACTCTCGATCTATCTATCTCTCTCAGTACACAGTTAGATCTTCTACAGATACAGTCTTACCCGCGTTAGATCTACCCTAGATGACCCTACATATTAACAAACACTACTAGAAAAAACCTATCCGGCGGACCCAAATACGCTATTGCCGACGCACATGTTCTTACCAGCGCTAACACGTCGGTGGTAACTCCTTATCGTTGGTGCACCAACCAGGTACGCCAGTAGTAGCGTTGGCCGTCTTTTGAGATCTGGATGGAGTTCGTGGCACGCCGAGCCCTCCTCCTCTCTGCGGTGGTGGCATCATCGGAGCTCGAGGCCATGGCGGAGCTTGAGGTGTCAGTGGCGTTGTCGTTATCATCTGGCGAGCCATCGAGGGGGAGCTCGAGTAGGAGCTCGAGGCGTCGACAAAGCTCGAGGTGGTGGTGTCGTGGCCGTCATCTCCCGTGGTGTGAGGGAGCCGTCGACATAGAGAGGAGGAGGGATCGACGACAGAGCAGAGGGACGAGGGCTCGACAGAGAAGGGGAAGAGGACGCGAAAGAGGGGGAAATGAGGAAGAGGAAGAGGGCAGGGAAAGAGAGAAGAGGAAAAGGAGGAAGAGAAAGAGGGAGAGGGAATAGAAAGGGAGAAGAGGAAAAGGAGGAAGATAAAGATGGGAGGAGAAGAGGAATAGGATATTAGTGCTTCTTGGATATACCCGATTTTTTTGCATCAAAATCTAAGACAGCCGAAAACTCCATTTTCCTTTCTGAATTTGACGATTCTAAAAAGTCGGTAAGCGGTCAAAGGACCGTTGAATTTGGATGTAACTTTTTCTGTAAATACATTTTCATATGAAAAACTTTTTCATCCGATGTCGTATACAAAATACAAAGCCATTTTATCGAAACATTGCGCCATTTTGCAAAATACTTGAAATTCATGTTTGTTATTTTTTCTTACAATTAGATTACAGTACATATGGAAATCTTAAAGGATTTCTGATGTGGGCATTACCTTTCGGATAATCGACATTAGTCTAACTCCTCCGGCCCAACTAGGGGCCCATGAAGATTACCCAACAGTCGTGGGCCCATATGTCGGTTCGAGCAAAGGAGACTTACCAGAAGATGAATTCTTGACGAACAAGTCAAGAAGAAACCGTCAAAGGAAATACTAGAATAGATGTCATTGTAACCTAGTCGAGTTCGGATAGGACTCTCGGGACCTGGCCTGCTATATAAAGGCCAGGAAGGGGCCTGTCGAGGGACAACATCAATACGTAGAACCACCGCAAGTTAGAGCTAGAAACCTAGAAACCTAGCTTCTCGGCGTGTCGACCAAAGCAGCTTATCGGCTACCCCATTGTAACCCGATATATTCGATAATCAAGATCAGACAAGCAGGAAGTAAGAGTTTTACCTCATCGAGGGCTCCGAACCTTAGTAAATCTCTCTTCCCGTTTGTTTGGTATCTGATGTCTCGTGCTAGTCTGCAGGATTCCGTCAACCCTAAACCCCTCATGGTGGGCCTTGCCGAGGAGCACCATCGTCAATTTCAAATTTTGATGTTTCACCATTCTTTTATTATTCAAAAATGAAAAGGAGATCGGTGGTACGTGGGGGAGGGGGTGGGGGAGGGATATTTGTCTACACTTAGCACCAACGGTATTGCGGTGCACATCTTTGCCTTGTCCCAGACCTGGGCGACCCTTGGTTTGATGGCAGACCACTTGTTTGGCATGCCGCTGGTAACTCGGGTCCTATAGGCCCTTGTGTAGCCATCTTATTCGTTTCTGGGTCAATTGATATGTCATTGTCTACTATAATTTATCTCCAACCCTTTGTTTGATACCGAGATCTCCTTTCCGACGTCAATGCTGGTGTTGAAAGATTATAGTTCCGTAGGCACTGTCTTTTAGATTTTGTCTCTACTAATCTATTTTGAAATTTCTATCAAGGTTGTTAAGAAGAAGATAATCCTTGCAATTTTTGTCCCGGATGCTACATCTTCGACAATGGTGGTTCGTATTATCGTCTCAGTAGTGACGTCGACAAGGCAATTCGGTTATTATTCCCTCAAGTATTGTTGTTGGTATTCATGTCGATGTTGGTTGATTATTTTAATGGTTATGTATATACAGGTAGCTTTTGATATTGCGGCTCAAATTAAAAGGTGAATTTAATATTTTCCCAATTTTACCTCGGGCTTCGACCATTTTCCCTCTTTTACTCTCGTCTCACCTTTTTGCCATCTTTTACTTTTCCAATTGATAATTTGCCCCTTACCAAGCCAGGCCCACACCTAAAGACTAGATTGCCTATACCAGTATGACAAATCGAGTCGAGCTCGACTCCCTCAACCATGTCAACACCATATCACCGTCGCTGCTCCACCAGTATCCTTGCGGTCCGTTCCTCCACCACTGCAACCCCTTCGTCCCCCTTCTTCTAGAGTGAGGCCGATGCGGTGGTAGATGGCGTAGACAACGCGGGTGAGTGTGAGAACGACCTTGCCGTCGTAGGCCCAGTTCTAGAGCGAGGCTTCCCAGGGGCGGCGCATGTTGTGTTGGCACCACCGCAAGAGCTTCTCCAGAGTGCGGCGGGCCCCACCGTTGGGGAGCTTCCATGTGGACTACTTGAGTTCAGCAAGAGCGTCCAACTCCGAAGTAGTTTGTGGCTGTGGCGTCGGCTAGGCGGTTGAGCTGTCGGATGAGCACATGGAAGGAGGAGGACACGTGGGCGAAGAAGCTCAGACCCGGTAAAGCGGGGCAAAAAGAAAATTTTCCCAAATTTAAATTATGGGAGAACTTTTGTTGCTATTTACATGTCATGAAAAAAAAAGTTTGAAGACCATCAAAAACTTGCTAGTTTCTTATAAACATTCTTTTGTAATCGCTAGAGACACCTCATTTGTCTTTTCTACTGAAGCAAATGCAAAGTCACATGATACAAAAGGCAAGGCTCTGATGTTTCCAAGCCAGAGATATGGGGGCTGCCGAATGATGTTTCCAAGCCAGAGATATGGCAGGCTACCTCATGCCAAGCGTCGATGCAGGCTAGGACGCCTTGAGTAAGCGAGCAGGGAGCCAGGGATTGGTGTTGTGGTGCCTGATGAAAAAGGTGCAGTGATACGCATAGTTTGGAACTTCTTACCTTACAGTACTAGTGCAAAGGAAGCAGAAGGTAGAGCATGTATGGCAGCTCATCGACATTCAACAGCTGTCTGGCATTGTGGAGACTGAGTGCCAGCGTGTTATACATGAAGCAACATCTGTTGTGTTGGGCCGATATGTACCGAGATCAAAGACCTATTTGGGTCTATATTAGACTTGGTAGTGGGTGTTTATGCGTGCTACTTGTGTAGGTTTGGTAATTTGTTCTATGTTTTTGCGGTTATTTTATAAAAAATGGACATTTTTTCTTAATTAATGGATGAAGAAAAACTTTCGCTTCTGTTTATATTTTTTGTCAAATATCCTCTTTGTGTTGCGTCCCTTGTATGTGTACCAACTCTGCATTGTTATGTTTATGAACAAGTAATATATGTCTACAGGCGTACGTCGAAAAATAAAAGATCCGCCAAATCTGGCCGAATAATCGGTCGTCTTGGACTCTAGGAAAACAGGAGCTAATTCTCGAAAAGAAAAAAAAGGAAGTAGTCAAATAAAAACTCTTGGAATTTAGATTCCAAACAAGATGCGGGATGTTTGAGGATAACTCTGCCCCAACAAACGTATTTTCCCGAAATATCTGGCGTCTTGTTAGGGGAACTAGTATGGGTTTCCAAAATACAAAAACTCGGAAATTCTATTTACCCTGCCCAACCGCACCTAGACGCCACAAATCATCATATCCGAAAGACCAGATCGGCGAGGACAGCATGACGTCGCGAGCGCAGCACCGCCGCCGGGGACCTGCCGATCTTCCGCCATTGGCTCGCAGCGAACCTGTCCACCCGAGGAAGCGACTGCCGGGAGCGAACCGGCGGTATGTCCGGCCGGATTCCTTCTTCCATCTATTTTTCTTTGCCTCGCGGCTAACTGTGGTTTGTGATCTTCTGGCAGGAGGGACTGGGCCAACCTAGCGGCCGATGTCGTCAGGGACGTCGCCGCCCGGCTGCTGATCCCAGATTCTCCACGGCCGGCCGTCGGGGAGTTCAACTGCTTGCGGGCAGTTTGCAAGACCTGGCGCGGGTACATCGACGATTGCAGCCTAGATACCCGCTTCCGGCCCCGTGGCTGGAGTCCGGTACGCGATCCACCGCCAGAGTCGGGCTGCCGCTGCCGCCTCCGCCACGCGTCCTCCGGCGTCCGCGCATACGTCGACCTCGACGCCCTCTACACCAACTACCTCTTCGGCGTGGCCGACGGCCTCCTCGTCGTGCGCGACAAGCAGTGCGCCAACATCGTCCGTCTTCTCAACCCGCTCACTGGCATGCTCACCGAGTTCCCACCGATCACCGAGGTGAGGGCATACGATGGCTCTGAACCGGAATCCGGCGTCGTCGACGCCTTGAAGCTCTACTTCTCCAACCGTAGGGCCACGGTGTTCCCATACTGCGCCGGCATTGACGACTCGACATCCCCACCCAGTCTTGTACTTTGTGTTAGTGATGATAGGACATGCTACGTCGTCTATGCCAAGCCCGGTGATCAACACTGGGTGTCCGTGCACCAGCAGATGGGAATCTCTCTGTCTGCTGATCTTCACAGGATTGCGCTTACTTTGAGACCGCTGCCTGGCACTTGTATTCCAAAAACTATTATTTACTTGTACGTTACCTATTTAGGATGAAAATGTATATAAGTTTCTTATACCTGTTTGATCAAGCTAATAGAAAGAGTCAAAAACTAGAATAATATATGTTTATATATAAATGGAATATATTGCATGATGTATCTGGAGATATTGATTCAGTATTTTAGACATGAATATTTTTTTTTTTACAAACTAAAGAAACTGTAGATTGTTTGACAATAGGTGGAAACCCCCAAATCGACACCGATCTCACAGAGCCTTTTATTCTAACAACATCTAAAATTATATTTCAAAGTTTCAACTTTTTTTTAGTAAAATTCAAAATATTTCCAATTGATTTATATTACAAACGAGCAAAATCCCACATGAAATACTTTGCGTTTTAGGCTACACATAAGATGATAAAAGTGGATCTGAAACATTTGAAAACTATAATTTTTTTTTATGTGTCTTCATCTTTTCGTGGCATGAAATTTCGTTTTAAGATTTTGTGCCATTGTAGGATACATTATTGTCTTATTAGCAAAAAAAAGATACATTATTGTCTTAATCATAACTTCATTAAGATTATTTTGATACTCGTAAATGTGTTTTCCAATTTTATCAAAATAAAAGGCACCATGGAGCTCGGACTCCATTTGTCCACAATCTTGTATAGTCCATTTTCTAAGGAAGAGTCGGTAGTATAAAAGCGGAAGTTATAAAAACACCAGTCCGTGCGCCCGTCCATGGATAAAAGTGTGGATCGATCTAAAACATTTCAAAACTACAAAAGTTGTCACGTTTCTTCATCTTTGTTGGCTCAAAATTCCGAGATAAAATTTTGCACCCTTATATGATACATCATTGTCTAGATCTTAACCTGAGGTTGGGTGGTTAGGAAGATGGTTGTATCCCCAGCCCAGCATAGTTCAAACCTCAGGTTTGATATCTGTGTGTCTCATGAAGGCGGAATATTTATTTAGTGGGAGATGACGTTCCTGTCGGCAGCGAGACATCTGTGGTGATCGACTTTGTCAATTTCAAGATTCAATCCACCAGCTCAGTCTTTCGGAGGTGCTCATAGGGGTAGGGTGTGTGCGCGCGTTCATAGGGACGACCGGGCGAGTGTATGCATGTGTTTCTCAAACAAAAATGACTTTATTCAGATTTTTTTTGACGTTACCTATTTATCATGAGAAGAAGATATACTATATAAGTTTGTTATACCCGTTTGACCAAGTTAATAGAAAGAGTCCAAAACTATAATAGACATTTATCTATAAAGGATATGAAATATATCACATGATGTACCCGACTCAGTATTTTTGATGTGAATACTTTTTTTGTACAAACTTGAAGAAACTTTACATTATTTGACAATATAGGTGGAAAAATCCTAAACGAAGATCGAGCTCGAGGGAGCCTTTTATTATAAAAAATTAGAAGTGTTAAAAAATTAAGTAAAATATAGAATGTTTTCAATGATTTATATTACAAACGTGCAAAATCTAGCACGAAATACTTTTAGGCTACACAAAAAGATGATAAAGTGTGGATGTAAAACATTTCAAAACTATAAAATTTGTCACGTTTCTTGATCTTTGTGTGGCTAAAAATCTCACCAAAAGATATTTTACCCTTGTAGGATACATCATTGTCTAGATCTTGAGTTCATTCAGATTTTTTGTTGGGACCACCGATTTGTACTTTTATTCCAAACACTACTCACTCCGATCTATATTATTTGATGCTAAAATGAATGTGTCTACAACTAAGATGTGTCTAGATACATCTGTATTAGCATCAAGTAATATAGAGTATCATTTACCGGTACTCTATCGGTTTAATATGAAGAGAAGGTTAATAAGTTTTTTATACCCGTTTGACCTAAGTTCATAGAAAGAGTCAAAAACTATAGTAGACATTTATCTGTAAGTGATATGAAATGCATTGCATGATGTACCTAGTGATATTCATTTATCTGAAATGACGAGATGTCGCCTAGAGGGAGGGTGAATAGGCGTTTAAAAAACTCTTACGGATTTGGCTTGTAAAAATGCGGAATTAAACTAACATTTATTTCACAAGCACAAATCCTAAATAATCTAGGCTCAACTAAGTGCAACAACAACAACTAGAGCTAAGCAAGATAGGCATAATATATATGAACAACAAGTGATAGAAATAGCAAGATATAATAGATACTTCAAGCTCGATGGCTATCACAAGGAAAGTAAACATGGGTATAGAAATAACCGAGGCACGCAGAGACGAAGATGTATTCACGTGTTCCCTTCCTTTGCAAGAAGGTACGTCACGTTTGGAGAGGTGGGGATCCCACGAAGGATTTCCCAACGCCACGAAGGCTCACCTTCTTCTCTGAGCCAAACCCACGAAGGATAATGACACTTTCCTTATGGTTAGCTTTTCCTCCACTCCAGAGATGGCAAGCTCCAAAACCACTTCACAAGCTCCACGAAGGAGAAACCTGGGCCTCTTCACAATCTTCCACGAAGAGGTCACCGTAACACCAACCAAGCCAACTAGGAGATCACCCTCCAAGAGTAACAAGCTCACGGTCTCTCACTCGAACTAATAGTGGTGGAGAGCTCAACACTATGCAATGATGCAAAGCAAGAACACCAAAGATGTTCAAATATTTCACACTCAAATCCCACCAAAGCAACAAATGCTAGGATGAGATTAGAGAGGAAGAACAATGGAGGAAGTCAACAAATGACTCCAAGATCTAGATCCCAAGAGTTCCCCTCACAGAGAGGAGGAAAGGATTGGTGGAGTTGTAGATCTAGATCTCTTCTCTTAGATCCCTCAAGAATGAGCAAGAATCATGGGGGAATCAAGAGATAGGGTAAGTTCTTCGACGTCAACATTGGAGAAGAGAGATTGTAAGAACTTACCCAACCCAATGTGGAAGAAGGCCTATTTATAGTCTAGGGAAAAATATAACCGTTGGGTGAGAAAAAGGGCAGAAAGACGGGCAACCCGGCATACAGCTCGGCAGGGCCGGACCAGGTGTCGGGCAACCCGACAGCACACTCGGCAGGCCGGGCCACCCGGCAGCAGCACCCGGCAGGCCGGGCCAGAGGCCGGGCTGACCAGGAGGATGGGCCGGTCGGTACCACACTCGATGGGCCGAGCCAGATGTCGGCCCACCCGGCAGTAGCACTCGGCATGCCGGGCTGTGTGCCGGACTGACCAACAGCAGCACTCGGCAGGCCGGGCTAGAGACCGGATTTCGGGACCCCTAAAAAAACCTTTTATTTTTCTTTTAAACAGAAAATGATCCCGAACTCTGATTGACATGAAACCAATTGTGTTGGAAAGATAACGACAAATAGAACCCCAACACATAGGATCCCAGTAGTATCTATGGAATATTCCTTCATATAAACTCAATAAAAACATTAGCCCATAGGGGTTGTCACTAATTACCAAAACCACACATAGGGGCAATATACCCTTACAATCCCACCATTGTCCTCCATAACATGCCATTACATTCTTTTTAGCCCAACGAAATAGTCGACGCGTCCATGCCGGCTTCTACCCACAAGGGTTGGGGTAGGACCGCCGACACTCCAAGCCACATTGGATTTCGCTCGCAGGACCCCCTTTTGTTGCCACACACAAATATTCCCCACCCCCTTCAACTCTCCCAAGCTCCATTGCCACCCCTGAACGTCATCACCGCCAATGCAGCCCCCTCCTGTGCTTGCCCCCCACCCCACCTACCCTAGAATTTCCCATTGCTGCTAATACGCGTACAACACGCGTCCGTTGGGAACCCCAAGAGGAAGGTGTGATGCGTACAGCGGCAAGTTTTTCCTCAGTAAGAAACCAAGGTTTATCGAACCAGTAGGAGCCAAGAAGCACGTTGAAGGTTGATGGCGACGAAGTGTAGTGCGGCGCAACACTAGGGATTCCGGCGCCAACGTGGAACCTGCACAACACAACCAAAGTACTTTGTCCCAACGTAACAGTGAGGTTGTCAATCTCACCGGCTTGCTGTAACAAAGGATTAGATGTATAGTGTGGATGATGATTGTTTGCAGAAAACAGTAGAACAAGTATTGCAGTAGATTGTATTCGATTAAAAGAATGGACCGGGGTCCACAGTTCACTAGAGGCGTCTCTCCGATAAGAATAAGCATGTTGGGTGAACAAATTACAGTTGGGCAATTGACAAATAAAGAGGGCATGACCATGCACATACATGATATGATGAGTATTGTGAGATTTAATTGGGCATTACGACAAAGTACATAGACCGCTATCCGCATGCATCTATGCCTAAAAAGTCCACCTTCAGGTTATCATCCGAACCCCTTCCAGTATTAAGTTGCAAACAACAGACAATTGCATTAAGTATGGTGCGTAATGTAATCAACAACTACATCCTTAGACATAGCATCGATGTTTTATCCCTAGTGGCAACAGCACATCCATAACCTTAGAACTTTCTGTCACTGTCCCAGATTTAATGGAGGCATGAACCCACTATCGAGCATAAATACTCCCTCTTGGAGTTACTAGCAAAAACTTGGCCAGAGCCTCTACTAATAACGGAGAGCATGCAAGATCATAAACAACACATAGATAATAGATTGATAATCAACATAGCATAGTATTCTCTATCCATCGGATCCCAACAAACACAACATGTAGCATTACGGATAGATGATCTTGATCATGTTAGGCAGCTCACAAGACCCGACAATGAAGCACAATTAGGAGAAGACGACCATCTAGCTACTGCTATGGACCCATATTCCAGGGGTGAACTACTCACTCATCACTCCGGAGGCGACCATGGCGGTGAAGAGTCCTCCGGGAGATGATTTCCCTCTGGTGCCGGAGGCGATCTCCTGAATCCCCGAGATGGGATTGGCGGCGGCGGCGTCTCGGAAGGTTTTCCGTATCGTGGCTCTCGGGGGGTTTCGCGATGAAGACCTTAAGTAGGCGGAAGGGCAGGTCAGGAGGCGTCACGGGGGCCCCACAAGATAGGGCCGCGCGGGCCCCCCTGGGCCGCGCCGCCCTAGTGTGGCGGCGCCCGTGGCCCACTGTCTCTCCCTCGGACTTGGAAGCTTCGTGTGAAAATAGCCCCTGGGCGTTGATTTCATCCAATTCCAAGAATATTTCCTTACTAGGATTTCTGAAACCAAAAACAGCAGAAAACAGTAACTGGCTCTTCGGCATCTCGTTAATAGGTTAGTGCCGGAAAATGCATAAATATGACATAAAATATGCATAAAACATGTAGATATCATCAATAATGTGGCATGGAACATAAGAAATTATCGATACGTCGGAGACGTATCAGCATCCCCAAGCTGCTCGCCCGAGGTAAACGATAACAAAGATAATTTCTGGAGTGACATGCCATCATAACCTTGATCATACTATTGTAAGCACATGTAATGAATGCAGCAATCAAAACAATGGTAAATGACATGAGTAAACAAATGAATCATATAGCAAAGACTTTTTATGAATAGTACTTCAAGACAAGCATCAATAAGTCTTGCATAAGAGTTAACTCATAAAGCAATAATTCAAAGTATAAGTATCGAAGCAACACAAAGGAAGATTAAGTTTCAGCGGTTGCTTTCAACTTGTAACATGTATATCTCATGGATATTGTCAACATAAAGTAATATAACAAGTGCAATATGCAAGTATGTAGGAATCAATGCACAGTTCACACAAGTGTTTGCTTCTTGAGGTGGAGAGAGATAGGTGAACTGACTCAACATAAAAGTAAAAGAAAGGTCCTTCGCAGAGGGAAGCATTGATTGCTATATTTGTGCTAGAGCTTTGATTTTGAAAACAAGAAACAATTTTGTCAACGGTAGTAATAAAGCATATGTATCATGTAAATTATATCCTACAAGTTGCAAGCCTCATGCATAGTATACTAATAGTGCCCGCACCTTGTCCTAATTAGCTCGGATTACCTGGATTATCACCGTAATACATATGTTTTAACCAAGTGTCACAAAGGGGTACCTCTATGCCGCCTGTACAAAGGTCTAAGGAGAAAGCTCGCATTGGATTTCTCGCTTTTGATTATTCTCAACTTAGACATCCATACCGGACAACATAGACAACAGATAATGGACTCCTCTTTAATGCTTAAGCATTCAACAATTATTAATTTTCTCATATGAGATTGAGGATATTTGTCCAAAACTGAAACTTCCACCATGGATCATGACTTTAGTTAGCGGCCCAATGTTCTTCTCTAACAGTATGCATGCTCAAACCATTCAACTCATGGTAAATCGCCCTTACTTCAGACAAGACGGACATGCATAGCAACTCACATGATATTCAACAAAGAGTAGTTGATGGCGTCCCCAGGAACATGGTTATCGCACAACAAGCAACTTAATAAGAGATAAAGTGCATAAGTACATATTCAATACCACAATAGTTTTTAGGCTATTTGTCCCATGAGCTATATATTGCAAAGGTAAAGGATAGAAATTTAAAGGTAGCACTCAAGCAATTTACTTTGGAATGGCGGAGAAATACCATGTAGTAGGTAGGTATGGTGGACACAAATGGCATAGTGGTTGGCTCAAGGATTTTGGATGCATGAGAAGTATTCCCTCTCGATACAAGGTTTTGGCTAGCAAGGTTATTTGAAACAAACACAAGTATGAAGCGGTGCAGCAAAACTCACATAAAATACATATTGTAAACATTATAAGACTCTATACCGTCTTCCTTGTTGTTCGACCCTTACTAGAAATTATCTAGACCTTAGAGAGACCAATTATGCAAACCAAATTTTAGCAAGCTCTATGTATTTCTTCATTAATAGGTGCAAAGTATATGATGCAAGAGCTTAAACATGAGCACAACAATTGCCAAGTATCAAATTATCCAAGACATTTTACCAATTACTACATGTAGCATTTCCCGTTTCCAACCATATAACAATTTAACAAAGAAGATTCAACCTTCGCCATGAATATTATGAGTAAAGCCTAAGGACATATTTGTCCGTATGCAACAGCGGAGCGTGTCTCTCTCCCACACAATGAATGCTAGGATCCATTTTATTCAAACAAAACAAAAACAAACCGACGCTCCAAGCAAAGTACATAAGATGTGATGGAATAAAAATATAGTTTCACTAGAGGAACTGATAATGTTGTCGATGAAGAAGGGGATGCCTTGGGCATCCCCAAGCTTAGACGCTTGAGTCTTCTTGAAATATGCAGGGGTGAACCACCGGGGCATCCCCAAGCTTAGAGCTTTCACTCTCCTTGATCATATTGTAGCATCCTCCTCTCTTGATCCTTGAAAACTTCCTCCACACCAAACTCAAAACAACTCATTAGAGGGTTAGTGCACAATCAAAATTCACATGTTCAGAGGTGACCTAATCATTCTTAACACTTCTGGACATTGCACAAAGCTACTGAAAGTTAATGGAATCGAAAAATCCATCAAGCATAGCAAAACAGGCAATGCGAAATAAAAGGCAGAATCTGTCAAAACAGAACAGTTCGTAAAGACGAATTTTATTGAGGCACCAGACTTGCTCAAATGAAAATTCCCAAACTGAATGAAAGTTGCGTACATATCTGAGGATCACTCACGTAAATTGGCATAATTTTCTGAGTTACCTGCAGAGAATTAGGCCTAGATTCGTGACAGCAAGAAATCTGTTTCTGCGCAGTAATCCAAATCTTGTATGAACCTTACTATCAAAGACTTTACTTGGCACAACAATGCAACAAAAGTAAGATAAGGAGAGGTTGCTACAGTAGTAACAACTTCCAAGACTCAAATATAAAATAAAAGTGCAGTAGTAAAATCATGGGTTGTCTCCCATAAGCGCTTTTCTTTAACGCCTTTCAGCTAGGCGCAGAAAGTGTATATCAAGTATTATCAAGAGACGAAGCATCAACAGCGGGGTTTGGAGTTTTCTCAACCATGCATTGTATTTTGGATACATAAGTTTCAGAGACTCCCTTTTCATTATTCTTGGGCTTGCTACTCTCATCAAACAAATTTTCAGGAACAAGCCAAGCATAATTATCATCTAGAGCTTCATGCATTGCTAGGAGCTTACAAGGTATTGGTGCTTTAATCTCCCCACCATCATTAACATTATTAGTGTACTTAATTCTATCCATATCCATCTTTTCAAGTGTTCTTTTAAAATCGGTGAACATACCAAGCCTCTTATGCTTAATAAAAACTTTTCTAGCTTCTTTGGCTATATCCTCAAATTCTCGCACTAGGACTTTTAAAACAAAATCTCTCTTCTCTCCCCTCTCCATACCAGAAAGTGTAAGAAACATGTGTTGTATCATGGAGTTGAGACTAATAAATCTAGCTTCCATCATGCGTACCAAACAAACAGAGGCATCTTCATAAGTAGGGACAGCTTTTGCCAGGGGTATATCTTTAAGATCTTCTTGCATACTAACATGGGTGAAAAATTCTTCTATATTATCTCTACCAATTATAGACCCTTGTCCCACATGTATATATTTTACAATAAAATTAAGAGGAAACATGATGAAGTAAGTAAAGTAAATGCAAGTAACTAATTTTTGTGTGTTTTTAATATGGAGAATGCAAACAAGACAGTAAATAAAGTAAAACTAGCAACTAATTTTTTTGTGTTTTGATATAATGCAGCAAACAAAATAGTAAATAAAATAAAGCAAGACAAAAACAAAGTAAAGAGATTGGAAGTGGAGACTCCCCTTGCAGCGTGTCTTGATCTCCCGGCAACGGCGCCGAGCAGTCTTGATACGCGTACGGCACGCGTCCGTTGGGAACCCCAAGAGGAAGGTGTGATGCGTACAGCGGCAAGTTTTCCCTCAGTAAGAAACCAAGGTTTATCGAACCAGTAGGAGCCAAGAAGCACGTTGAAGGTTGATGGCGACGAAGTGTAGTGCGGCGCAACACCAAGGATTCCGGCGCCAACGTGGAACCACACAACACAACCAAAGTACTTTGTCCCAACGTAACGTGAGGTTGTCAATCTCACCGGCTTGCTGTAACAAAGGATTAGATGTATAGTGTGGATGATGATTGTTTGCAGAAAACAGTAGAACAAGTATTGCAGTAGATTGTATTCGATTAAAAGAATGGACCGGGGTCCACAGTTCACTAGAGGCGTCTCTCCGATAAGAATAAGCATGTTGGGTGAACAAATTACAGTTGGGCAATTGACAAATAAAGAGGGCATGACCATGCACATACATGATATGATGAGTATTGTGAGATTTAATTGGGCATTACGACAAAGTACATAGACCGTTATCTAGCATGCATCTATGCCTAAAAAGTCCACCTTCAGGTTATCATCCGAACCCCTTCCAGTATTAAGTTGCAAACAACAGACAATTGCATTAAGTATGGTGCGTAATGTAATCAACAACTACATCCTTAGACATAGCATCGATGTTTTATCCCTAGTGGCAACAGCACATCCACAACCTTAAAACTTTCTGTCACTCTCCCAGATTTAATGGAGGCATGAACCCACTATCGAGCATAAATACTCCCTCTTGGAGTTACTAGCAAAAACTTGGCCAAAGTCTCTACTAATAACGGAGAGCATGCAAGATCATAAACAACACATAGATAATAGATTGATAATCAACATAGCATAGTATTCTCTATCCATCGGATCCCAACAAACACAACATGTAGCATTACAGATAGATGATCTTGATCATGTTAGGCAGCTCACAAGACCCGACAATGAAGCACAATTAGGAGAAGACGACCATCTAGCTACTGCTATGGACCCATAGTCCGGGGTGAACTACTCACTCATCGCGGAGGCGACCATGGCGGTGAAGAGTCCTCGGGAGATGATTCCCCTCTCCGGCAGGGTGCCGAAGGCGATCTCCTGAATCCCCGAGATGGGATTGGCGGCGGCGGCGTCTCTGGAAGGTTTTCTGTATCGTGGCTCTCGGTACTGGGGGTTTTGCGACGAAGACCTTAAATAGGCGGAAGGGCGGTCAGGAGGCGTCACGGGGCCCCACACGCTAGGGCCGCGCGGGCCCCCTGGGCCGCGCCGCCCTAGTGTGGCGGCGCCCGTGGCCCCACTTTGTCTCTCCCTCGGACTTCTGGAAGCTTCGTATGATAATAGGCCCCTGGCGTTGATTTCGTCCAATTCGAGAATATTTCCTTACTAGGATTTAAACCAAAAACAGAAAAAACGGCTCTTCGGCATCTCGTTAATAGGTTAGTGCCGGAAAATGCATAAATATGACATAAAGTATGCATAAAACATGTAGATATCATCAATAATGTGGCATGGAACATAAGAAATTATCGATACGTCGGAGACGTATCATGACACCACCTCTAACCAACTGTCATCGTGGTTCAGACGGAACAACCACCATTTCTGCCATTCTCTGGGAGCAATAAAATGGTGCCTCCAATCCCTCGCACCTTCTGCCGCTACAACCACACATTGTCGTAACCTTCTTGTGCGGTGCAAATCATCCTCTTCGGCCCTGACTCACCGACACAACAACGACAGACCTCAATGTTGTTTTCTCGGTTCGTCCACATGATGTTCGAAAATTTTCCACAATGCGAAGTGATAATGAGATGATGATTGATTTGTTGATGAATGAGGAGACTGATGTCGCCACTAACCAACAAGAGAGGATGATTATCTTGGCCGCTCTTCTTCGTCTTCGAGAGCAGCTCAATGCCATTCCTCAGCTGAAAGGATCGTATGCCGCACCTAGAGGGGGGATAGGTGCTAACCAATTTTTAGTTCTTTTTCAATTTAGGCTTGACACAAAGGTAAATTCTCTAGATATGCAACTATGTGAATTTACCTATATGACAAGATCAACGACTAAGCAAGATATGGCTACACAATATATAGGGGAGATAGAAGAATAGAGGTAACCGAAAGTGGAGCACGCGGAGACACGGAGTTGATTCCCGTAGTTCCCTTGCTTTGCAAGAAGGTACGTCTACGTTTGGAGGAGTGTGGTTGCTAGGAAAGCCAAACCAACTCCACGAAGGCTTCACTCACGTCTCCGGTGAGCAACACCACGAAGGCCTATCCCACTTTCCCTAAGGGATTTCCTCGAGGAGGAAATCGGGCCTTTACAAGGTTCTCGGGGCACACATCCACAACCAAATTGGAGGCTCCCAAATCTGTAACAAGAACAAGAACAATATCAACTACAAACAACTAGGGTTTCTCAAAATAGGAACACTAGCAAATGATCCCTCAAGCATATGAGGGGGAAATGCAAATCGCTTCGGTGAAGATGTAGATCGGGGTCTTCTCCTTCGAATCTCCAAAGATCAAGAGCTTTGGTTGGGTGGAGGAGGAGATCTTGTGACTCTTGAGGTGGCTCTAATGGTGATAAACTTGGGGAATGATTGAGCAGCTTGGGAAGGAGGAAGAAGGGGGTATAAATACCCCCTCCCAAAATCCAACAGTTGGAGCTCTTCGAGGGCCGAATTATCCGGTGTAAGTTGGGGTCGGATAATCTGCCCCCCCCCCCCCCCGAAAAATCCGGCCCTGGAAAATTCTGGGCAAAAGTCCGGCCAAAAATCCGGCCCATGTCCAGGGTAGTACTGAGCCACTTTTCCAAAAGTCCTTAGCCGATTTTGGGGGGCGAATATTTTGCAAATATCCGGCCCGGATTATCCGGACTGGAGAAAAACTTCCTGCTTCTTTTTGTCTCGTTTTTTCACACAAGACACCCATATACATGTATGTATATATATATTCTCTGCACCACTTCATCAAACATTAGTGTATCACATATATTTACATCAAACATTCCAAAACATAATCTGAGAGATGTTCTTTCAATCTCCCCCTTTTTTGTGTTTGATGACAATATACGGATTTGCAATAAAAACCACTATAGAGAACAAGCATGTTGGCAAAACATAGTGGCACTCCCCCTACATGTGTGCATACAAGTAATTTGCATTTGAATACAAATGCACAACATATAGGTGTGAGGTGCCTCAACACAAGATATCCAACATGAGCTCAAAGCAAGAGACATAGGCATATATAAAGTTGAGACAAGGTGATAGAGATCATACCCATATGGAGATATATAATACCGAATATATAAAATAACACACCATATCATAAACCTTGATCTCAACATATAGAATTCCGAAAACCTTAACATAATGTCTCACAACCACACATAACACATAGTTTTGAACAATCAAACCAAGCCAAATAGTTCAAATAAATGACATAAAAGAGGACACAAGCGATAAAGGAATGGTAAACACATATGCGTGTGCCCTACCTGAGCAAATCCCGTAGAGAAGGCCTAATAGAACACTTCTCCCCCTTTGGCATCGAGACGCCAAAAAGGGGGAAAACGTGATGCTACGCGCCCCATGGAGATCACTCGGAGTCCGTCTCGGAGACATACTCATCATCACTGTCAGCAGCTGGAAGAGAGTCGCGAGCGATGCTGGCCCTCTGAATACTCTGCTCAAGATCGGTCCATGGAACCTAGGAAGAGTGCCACCCACTGTAGGCTGGGTGAACTGGAGGCTGAGGCGGAGGTCCTTGCTCACCACTGAGCCTGTGAAGAATGACCGCCTGAGTATGCTGAATCTCTGAGCGCTGATGGCTGGCCTCATAGTTTTCCTTGTGAATCTCAATGTTCATGCACAAAACATTGCGCTGAAACCAACTAAGCTTCTTCACATTCTTCTGAATCACAGGGGTAGCAACAGGGCGACCGGGTGCAAAGCCACTAGAGCGGGCATCACCCATAAAAGAGCCAGAAGCAGGTGGATCACGATGAATAGGCTTCTTCTTGTAGGCTTTCTTGAAAGTGTGACTCTCTGTAGGGAATTGACTCAAGTCTTCAGTAAGTGCAGCAATTTTGTTGATGAGAAGCTGAATGTATGGAGCATAAGGCATAGTGGTCCGGGAAACCATGGCATCATGAATCTCATGAAAGATGTAGTCCATGATATCAAGAGTGAAATCTGACTCCTCATCACCATCCAGAGCACAGTCATAGGCAAGATGCATAAGGTCCACTAGAGGTCCACGAAGAGCATCATTGTTCCCGCCACTTGGAGCAATGGTGGCTCTAAAGAAGCGGAGTAGCTGCCTATAGATAGGTAGAAACCCCCTGGTAGTCCCAATAGTTCCAGACTCGTCATATAGATTATAGAGCACATTCTTGTCAGTCTTTTGAGGGCCATGGAGGCGGCGACCACCTGCCTCGGTGTAACACCCCAAATTTCAAAACAAAGCGAAAATGAATTTCCTTTTTCCAAAAATGAGAACCAACAAAAAAATTTCAAAAATAGGGTGCTATGCTTAGTGCTCATATCTAATATTTGTGTTTTGCCATGATGAGTGTTATTATGCTTATGTGATAAACCCTAAAACCCTAAAGTGATCAAGTGAAGATCACCAACCAAATGAAATTAAAAGAGAAAGAAATCAAATAAGAAAAACCCTAAACCCTAACCTTCTCAAAAATCTTTTGGATCTATTTTGAGAAACCTAAATTAAAGAAAAAGCCATATGTGGGCCTATAGCCTTAATATGAAAATCTTGAACCCTACCTTTTCTTATTTTGCTAAATAGTGGTGAACCATTGCAAAACTTATTAAACCCTAAACCTCATCCCTCTTGTCATCAATCTTTGAGAAATAAAATAAAAAGGAAAGATCTTATTTAAGAAAAAGGCATATGCAAGCCTATGGATACTTGTGGAAAATGAGGAGCTTTGCCTTATCTACCTTGAGTAGATGAATTGAAATACCTCAACCCACTCAACAAAGCACTTATCACTCAATTCAAGTGCGAAACAAAATAAAATTAAACATATGCATAGAGGCATATGTGCCTATGGCTATTTTTGTAAAGCTTTACCCTAAGCCTTTCTACTTTATTTATAAGATTGGAAAACCTTCATAAACCTTATCTAGTACTTCCCAAACCCAATCCAAAGTGAAACAAAGGATTTTTAAAAAGAAAGTAATAATGCCATAGAGGCATATGAGAGCAAAATATCAAATTTGTGAAATCGAGAATCTTGACCTTAAGACTTCTAGTGAATGGTTGGATCACTCCTATATACCATTTCAACACTCAACAACATCAATTGGGTCAAGCCTAGTCAAATTAAAAATCAAATGCCACATATGCATAGAAGCATATGTGACACATAGCCATTTTCACCAATTCTTGTCCTATGCACTTCTACCTTGACCAAATGGTGTGAAACCATCTCTAAACCTAATCTAACCCTAAATTGACCCTCAACCTTGCCCAAGTGAAGCAAGGGGAGCACATTACAAGAATAAGAAAAATTGACATATCACCTCTCATGTATTATGGCCAAATTTACAAATCTTTGAGCAAGACCATTTGAAATGGTTTCAATGGTTTGAAAAGGTTTCTAAACTAATAAGAATCACATTAGAGTCAAGAAAAGTCAAACCAAAGGGAGAGAAATCAAATAGTGAGATAATTCCATTTTTCACTCACATACACTTTTAGCCAAATTATCCAATCTTGACCTAGCCACCTCCATTGCCTCAAAATGGTTGGAACCTTTCACCTAACTCAATCTAACACCAAATAAACCTCACTCTTGTCAAAATGAAGCAAAGAGAAATAAAAGAATAAAAGCTAGAAAATCCCAAAACCCTTACATATGGTGTATGCCATTTTTATAAACCTTGACCCTAGACCATTTTGGCCTTCACCATTAATTGTAATATGATACTAAACACTTATTACAACTTTTGGAATCAAAGAAACACAATTCAAATCAAATTCAAACTCAATTGGGGATCACATGTGATATTGGTCAAATCTGCCAATTCTAGTCTGATCACTACTTTGAGCCCTTGCCATTCAATTTTCTCAAACTAACTCTTGCTAACTCTTTGCACCATTTCAAAGTCAACATCAAGGTGAACACTTTTTGTAAAGACCACCTGGCCAAAATCATTTTTGATCATTTGCTATGCTCATCCAAAGTTGGCACTTTTTGTTATGGGGAACAATCTCCACTTAGCCTTTTTTGCTTTTCTTTAAATTTGAAAACTCCACCACCACCTCTCACCTTCTCTGGTCAAATACAACCTATCTAAAC
Organism: Lolium multiflorum; assembly: GCA_030979885.1. Lineage (NCBI taxonomy): Eukaryota > Viridiplantae > Streptophyta > Magnoliopsida > Poales > Poaceae > Lolium > Lolium multiflorum. The sequence goes on along the minus strand of CM061748.1, from coordinate 58,648,074 downwards.
ACCCACTTTTCAAATTGGCCAACTATTTGAATTAAACCAAATTTGGACCAAATTTGCAAATAGCATCTATGGCCCTATGTGACACTATTTGAAATAGTGTCCTATCTAAACCTAACCTACCCCATCTCCACCCTACCTGTCCCCTTGTCCCCTCTACTCATCACACCACCACAGAAACCCTAAAGGAGCAAGCATAGCTTGCATGTACATGGCCATGCCGGCCATGTTCTTCCTCCCCTTCTCCCCTTCGACTAACCCTCTGGCCACCTTGTCCTCTGGCTCCACCTCACCTCCCTAGTGCAGCCTATGCCAACCCTGGTCGGAGAAGATGCCGAGGATGGCCGGAATTCACGCGCCCAAATCTCCCCAGGCATGCCGATCACGGCGTGGACACGCCCCAGCGCGCGCCACGGACACCCACAGAGCACGCGTCGCCCCATCCCTCTGCGCCTCCCCTGGACCACCGCAGAGCACCTTGAGCATCACCGTCGCCGCGCCAACCCACCAGACACGCTCCCGTGCTCTCGCACTGCCTGTCGCCGACGACCAGCTCGCCGGACCCCCGTGATCTTGCCGCCAGTACCTCGCCTCTCGCGCGCTCGCCAGACCGTCCCCCACCTCTCCGTCTAGCCTCCTAGCACCGCCTCGACCTCACCTACCTAGCGCTGCCCTCGCCTACCCCCATTGCTCGCCGGAAACGCCGCGACCCTGTCGACTTCGCCGCAGACCTCTGGCCACCTCGAGCGCCTATAAAAGGAGAGCTCCTCCTCCTCCATTTCTCACACCACTCAACTCCCCTCTTCTCACTAACCCTCCTCGACCTCTTCTCCTCGTTGATTAGTCACCGAAGCCGCCCAATCGAACGCCGGAGCCCGCGGCGGACCTGAGATCGCCGCCGTCGATTCAGGCCACCATTCAAGCCGCCGTCTGCGCCATCTGCTTCCTCGTCCTCGACAACGTCGTCCTGCGCCACCGCTGACCCTCGCTGGAGCCCCAGCTCGCCGTCGACCCCCTACCTCCGCCGTGCCAGCACCACCTTCTCGTCGATGACGACGACGATCCACCACCGCTCGATCCTCTTCTGATCCAACGCTCCTCAGCGCCCCGTACCGATTCGGTAAGTCTCACCCGCTGACAAGTGGGGCCTGCTGTCAGCTGGCCCGTAGCGTAACTGGGCCGGCCCAACTCTGCTCTACCGCATTTCAAACAGATTCGGCCCAGTTTCTTTCCCGCCAGCCCGCCTAGTCAATTTGGAATTAATTCAATTCAAACAATTTTCAATACTGAACCCCACTTTGAAATTCAATACAATCTGTTTGGCTTGGCCAATTTTAACAAATTTTATATTGATAGAAAGCTATGAAAAAGATCTACAATATGCCACTGGTCCCATCTCAAAATTATTTGTAGAATTAATCTGACAAAAAGAACAAGTCAGGGACTTTTGCACATTCAAATAATTCTTAAAAATCAACCAAAATAGGTATGAAGTTAATTCCAACTCCAATAGCTCACATTTGACTTACACTAATTGTTTATGCAAGAAAATGGTGTGGTCACTTTGCATGATCATGCCCTAGTTTAAGTAATGGATAATAGGGCTAGTTTAACTAGTGGATATTATCCAAAACTATTAAGTAAATCTGATGAAGTCCTATACTTCATTTAAACCTTGTCTCAAATGAATTCATGTGAAGTTTGGACCCCTGGTCCAAACTCTCTTATATGAAGTACTTAGAGATTTAAAGCCTATATAGTGTTATTAAATGGTATGAGGTACTCTACCTCATTTAAATAAATTTCTCAAATGATGATGATGAATGGTTGACTTGGGTCAACATGATCTCATGTATGATTGTTTGAGAAATTAAATCTTAAGAAGATTTCAATGGGAGAAAATTATTTCTCAAGAACCATATGGAAATTATCATTTACATATGTAAGGAGAGGAAATTATTTCCCTCAAGCAACCCAACCAATGCACCCCAATTGTAGTAATTGTGGGAATAGAATAATTGGTGTAAATACAAGTAATGTTAGAATAGCCAATGAATTGTTGATGATGTTAAATCACCTCAATGGTAGTTGTTAACCTAGTTACAACTATGTGTTAAATCATATGAGAGGTTTCCCTCTCATTTAAATCTTGGTCTCAAGTAATTCAACATGAGGTAGTGACCATGGTCTATACAATCTCATGCTGAGTATTTGGTGACATTAAATCACTACCATGTTAGTATTAAATTGTATGAGGTATGTGTGGTGACCCTGCATACCACTGCATGTTGTAGTATGCCAGTCGTTGATATAACATTCGCGAAGTACCATTCCGCAAATATCACATCCCTCAGAGTAGTACAACAGAACATAGCAAGGTCCATAACTCATTCACATATTATTACAATACACATACACAAGTCGTCTTGGAGCTCCTCTTGGGTCCTAAGAGGATAACTCCTGGGTTCGAGGCGAACCCAACTTAGCTTACAATACCATAGTCTCATTAAACTAAACATTTATTTAATCAAGCAGCTACATGGTAAGAGTTTGTGCTGCTCGGCTACTACTACTCCTCAGATATCTCTAGGCTTGTTCTTCTCCGGAAGCCTCCCCGGATCCGTAGACGATGATGTAGTCTACTCCTTCAACTCCTCCTGAGAGGTCAGGTGCATCATAGCCGATAACCTCGGCTCCTTCATTGTTGTCGTAGTCCTCCTCCAGACGGTTCAGACAATCTAAGCATGGGATTTAAGAGTGGTATGAGTACGAGCGTACTCAACAAGTTCATTATAGATAAGAGGTGTTTAATGCACTAGCTACGATATTAGACCAGAAAGTCTAATACCAATGCAAGTTTTGATAAACATTTCTTCAAGAGATTGCTTTTATTTCAAAGAGCTATGTCCGTCAGCCTTCACCGGTTTACTAGAACTTCATGGAGCTCCTTTCCGGCCGCGTTCGCAGTTCCTCAATCCCGGAACAGGGAGTGATAGGTCACAGTTCTTACACTCTGCAGAGGTGTGTTGCTTTACCCATAAGAGATCTTAACCTTGGTGCCAACCGGGCAGCTCTCCCGTTCACACTTCCTTAGGTGTGAGGCCCGGTATAAGGTCTAGCCAATCATGTTCCTCCGTGTCACATCCCGAAATTTTCTAAATTTTGAAATGTAAAATAAAAATAAATTAAATGCTTGATTGTTTGAAATTGATTGAAAATTCACAAAGAATTAAAACTTTTTAAATTTATTTACAAGTTAAACACAAAATGGTTTTTTTTAAATACTTTTAGTTCCAAAGTATTTTTAAAACTAAACATATCTTGGTTTTCAAGGTTTTCAAATTCTTAATGGATTTGTATTTGAGAAAACAGTCCCCTAGAAAAGTTTTCATAAATTATTGTTTTTAAAATATTTTCCAACCATACACTCGTCCCCGAAATTTTGTTCGGAGGTTTTGAAGCTAATAAAATATTTTATTTGAGAAAACATTAAATCCTAAAAAGGCACTATAGCCACATAGACATGTATGTCAAATTTTGATTTTTATAAAGTTTATGTTTTTATTCCAAATTTAGTCTCATAGTGAAGCATTTTTCATAACGAATCCAACGGTACCTCATTTATATTTTTCCGATTTTAATTGAAACCTCAAAGTGTATTTCCAATTTCAGTATTAAAAAAAAAGGAAAAACGAGCGGCCAGGTCGAACGGCCCACCCGGCCGAACGGCCCAGCTCGCCCCGCGCAGCACGACGCCCGCCGCCGCCCAACGGCCCCGCGCGCAGGCCGCCCCGGCCCATCTCCACCTGGCCACGCCACGGCCTCACCCAGCTCGCCCTCTGTCCTCTTTTTCCTTTCTTTCCGGCCGATCTGGCCCAAAGCCGCCTCACCTTAGCCCCGCGCTGCACGCCCCTGCCCTTTTGCTTTTTATTTAGTCCCACATCGCCCATTGAAGAAATTTCTCTTCAGCCCCAGCCTATAAATACTTCTGCCCAGGACCCTCCCAGCCGCACCAACAACGCCTAGCGCGCCCTCTCCTCTCTCTCCCCACGTACAGCACGCACTCGCGCAGCGCAGCGCTGCTTCTCTGGCGATGCGACCCAACACCCCCACGCGACGCAACTCGACGCATCCTTTTCTCGGTAATAATTCTTTCCACGCGACGCAACTCGACGCATTCTTTTCTCGGTAATAATTCTTTTCCCGCTCTTTTTACGTAGATTGTCTTTAGTAACTTCGTAATTTTATTTCGTTAGATCTACACCTCCGTTTAGAATAGTGGTTCTTCCGTTAAGTTTGTAATTAGATTCTCTACAACTTTTATGTAGTGAGTTTTTCCATCCGAGCAACTTGATCGGATAACTTTTCGTACACCATTAGAACTATAACCACTTGGGTCTGGTTTTGTAAAATTCATATCTTGAGTTCTACACGTTGGATTTCGACAAACCACATACCGTCGGAATCGGCAAATCACGTAGATCATCTTAGACATATTGTGAGGCAGTTTCGCTCACTTTATTTTCGCGGTATCCGTTTGATCTACAACATCGTCTATAAAATAAATCCTACCAACTTTTTCCGAGAAATTCCTCTGGCGATACGCTTGTAATGGAATTCTCTACAACTTCCGCGTAGAAAGTTCTTCCATCCGGAAAACTTTTTCTAATAACTTTTCGCGAAAAGTGTAGCCCTATAATTGGTTTCGACATAGTTTCTTTACCCAAATGATCCTTATGATCATATCCATCTTCCAGGACTAGTTATAATTCTTTATCAGGTTCACATATGATGCGTAGCTTACCCCTGGTTGTCTAGTTCATATTATTCAAATAAGAATCGAGTTATTTGAGTAAAGTATGACATGTCCTAGTTTAGATTTTTACCTTGCTTTAGTAGGGTGGAGATACTCTACCTCATATCATTTGTGATGAACTTTTGTTATCATTAGGCTCCGCGAAATCAAATTCCGATATCATTCATGTCTACCCAACCTCATGATTATTTCAACCTTTCCACTTAGTGCGAACTATTCAAACTTTCAAATGAGTTACTTGAGTAGTTCAATATATCCTTAGTTCATATCAACTGCTATGTGTGATCTTGTGCTACTCTGACAAGTGTTGTCACACTATGTCAATTGCATAAGTCTTGTTATGCAGTACTCCATCCAATACCACCACCGTCCAAAATATTTGAATCACTTTGCAATATTCAAATTCAAATATGAGAATTTGAGTATATATCCATTATCGATTTCTATAAGCCTTTCTCAACATGATTCTTTTGTGAAGGTGAAACTCATGATCACATACACACACCAATACCACTAGACACTTTACCTTGAACCAATATCGTGTCTATCCAAATTAGTTTAAAACTATTCAACTTACAAATGAGTAAATTGAGTATTTTCATATGTCATTGGTCCATACCCAAGCCTATGTGTAATTCATACTATTTTGAGTAATTGTTGTCACACTTATTCAATAGTATTGTTGTTGCACTATTTGTCACTTATGTGATTCAATTCACATAAGCCGTTCCGAATTCTTTTCATGCTCTTGTAAAGCATAAAGATTCTTCAATTATGTCTTGGATAATCCATCTCTTTCGAATCATATGTCTTGCCATCCAAACTCTCACCGCCATATCTTCCAAGCCAAACTTCATGCCACACCTTAGTACTATAGAGCGATTTCAGATTGTTGTCTTGTTTGATTTTATTGTTGTTTTGAATGGTGTGTTTATGTTGTGCTACATTTTATCTTATAGTTCGTGTGAAGAGCGACGTGTTTTGTTGAGAGAAGTGAACGATCTTCAAATACCAAAAAGGCAAGTGACGCTCATTTCCTACTTACTTTTTATTATGCATTAGTGTTTTCAAACTAGTATGCATGGTAGGTTTTTGTTTTCGAAAAATTATGCTATGCCTATTAGATCCTAGTAGTGTGTAGCCACCCTTGAACCATTGCTAGTATCCTTAGTATGCTTAGCAATAACAAAAATGCCAATGCTGTTTTGATTATTCTGGATTGTGATCATTGGGAAATTAAAAATTAACAACATTAATGAAACGCCTGGGTGGAATTGGTGTGGTTTTGGATTATGTTGAGTGGCTACTCGGGGCCACATTGTGGTTGTCATCGCCTGAGAGTGCACTTGTGGATGGCCACCCAGGATTAAAGAGATTATTATGTCGTCCATGTTTTAGATAGCTTCCAGTGCAACCACAATACAATATGGGCTCTGTCTTGGCTAAGTATGTAGTGGGAAACCTCGCCTAGGGTACCGCCAGTGGGGGAAATCTGGGTACGGGCGGATCCGGTAGGTAGGGGGGCTACTAAGGAAAAGCTTTGTAGTGACCTTGTCCTGGCCTTAATGAAGATGAAGAATTTTGGCAAAAAGGCTTGGTTGCGAATTGTGGGTAAAGAGCGCGACCTCTCGAGAGTTAAACCTAAGATCTTAGCCGTGTCCCCGGTTACGGACAATTTGAGCTTTCTAGGCAGGGAATGTACGGAAGAATCTCATCACCTTTTCTGAATGAGTTAAAATTTGAGTAGCAACTGTCGGATAGTACATGGGAGATGTAACCATGATACTATTTATGACATCATTATGAGTTTTGCAAAATGTTTTGATTTGAAATAAAATGTAGGATAAAATTGGCTTTGTGCAAATTTGCCTAAACTCCACTTGCCAAATATCATGTAGATAGTCATGCCCAAAACTGCCACCATATAAGTGTCATTTGCCAGTACATCATTGTACTGACCTCCATTCGTGGGGCTGCATATTCAAACGTGCAGGATTTTCTGAGGAGAAGTTCGTGGTAGGATCTCGAGTCTACATTCCAACATGTCTGCCTGTGGCACATGAAGATGATGAAGGCTCATTGCTGATTTACTTTCCGCTGTGTTTATTCTGAGCTAGCCCCTGTGACTATGCAATTTGTAAGATTTTATTGTACCCTTTGGATCAACGATGTAGTAATTTGATACTATTGCAATGATTACTATATTTTGTAATGTGTGTGCTATCAGTGATCCCGGAATAGCACTATACACAGGTATCTTGCCTTTATTAAAAGGTAGGGTGCTACAGAATGGTATCAGAGCATAGTGTTGCCTGTAGGATCGAGACCCTAGGTTTGGATTAGAAATAGGAAGACCCTAGGATGAAAAATTTGTCTAATCCTATTTTTCAATTAAAAAGAATGTTTGCTTTGTGAACTTCTGGTATTCTCATCTATTCCATCTTCAAAATTGTTTTCCTCTCACCTTAGATGACCCACTTCATGAAAACCATCAAGGAAGTAGAGATGATGACCTGGTGCCTGAAGTGAGGGACTGCTGCTTCATGTGACATTCTTCGACCTTACTAGAAGTGATTCGTGGAAGACCAATGAAGGACTTGAAGAAAGACTTCGATGCAGACTGCACAACACACGAAGATACACCGAAGGAGTAGAATAGAAACTTGATGCATCCAATATAGAAATTGATTAGACCACCATTAGTTATCTTTTAGCGAACCAACGATAAAGTAAAAAAAAAAGTATTGATCTTACCAAATTGAGGTATGATCATACTAGTTTGTTTGTGTTTGAAACATATTGCTTGATGCTTGTTAGATGTTGTTTGTAAGATGATTTACTTTGATCTGATGTGTTTGGGTAGGAAATCTTCTTTAGATCTTTCTATCTATTCTCATCTATACCCAACCCAGAGAATGTTTTCTCGACAACTCGCCATGAAGACAACAGTAGAGAAACCAACTTAGAGGTTGCCTATCAAAATGAAGAAGCATAGTGTGGGAGACACGCAAAGCCCTAGCTAGGAGTCGATAGAAATGTTTTCAAAACAATTCAATAACGGGGATTGAAACATTGATTCAACTCTCCACGGAATTTTTCTTCATCAAACTTGTGAGGTTGACCAAGAGTTAGCCCACGAGATTCAATAAATCAAATACGGAGTAATGATTTGGGTGCAGGATGGATTGATCACCATTCCTACTACTCTTATTATTCGCTTTCGTAATATTGACTTTGCGAATCTAGAGAGACATACCTACAAGAGAGATATCGGCGAATAAGCCTAAACCTTAGGGTGGAGAAATATTATATCCTTATCGTAGGCAAGTGTTGCCAAGCGTAGGACTACGTTTAGTTTGAAGATCTAGCCACTAGATGAAGAGTGGTGGAAGGATGTCGAAGACACCAAGAAGGAAAAGATGAAAGATGACATGAAGTTTACACATCTTGGTCTCTTGATTGACCCAAAGAGTGACCATCAGTGCCAGAAGTAGTTTAACAACCAACCATTTGGATTAGAAGCCTTACTATGAAGGAAATCTATTCGACTCACCTTGGAGAGATATGTTGTTCACTATATGTGAATAAACATTCGTCTATTGGATTTAACTCAGAAGCCCTAAGCCATAGATGTTTTCAAAAGATGGTCTGAGGTCAAGTCATATCCTCGAATGTGCCAAGCCCATAACCAAGATTAGTTTAGCCGAAACCCAAGACCTAAGACTACCTAACAAAAGTCACTTTTAAGGGTGGTAGAAGCCGTACCCTTAGATTATGGATTTACACCAGATGCCGCATGAGATGGTACTTGGATGAGGGTATCACAAGGAGTTCCCCATGAGTATACTTAGGATAATACCCAAGAGATGAGTACCGTCATAAGATTGGATACAATTGATGGTATAACCGCATATGGTTTAGTGTAACATTTTCAAAGCCCAAGGTTGACTTCCAAAATCTCCTCGGAGTTGTTAGAAAAGAAGAAATAGTGAGTATGAACCTATTAGAAGACCTGAACCCAAAACCTTTTCTTTCTAGCCTTTCTCAAATCTCGAGGACGAGATTTCTTTTAAGGGTGGTAGTCTGTCACATCCCGAAATTTTCTAAATTTTGAAATGTAAAATAAAAATAAATTAAATGCTTGATTGTTTGAAATTGATTGAAAATTCACAAAGAATTAAAACTTTTTAAATTTATTTACAAGTTAAACACAAAATGGTTTTTTTTAAATACTTTTAGTTCCAAAGTATTTTTAAAACTAAACATATCTTGGTTTTCAAGGTTTTCAAATTCTTAATGGATTTGTATTTGAGAAAACAGTCCCCTAGAAAAGTTTTCATAAATTATTGTTTTTAAAATATTTTCCAACCATACACTCGTCCCCGAAATTTTGTTCGGAGGTTTTGAAGCTAATAAAATATTTTATTTGAGAAAACATTAAATCCTAAAAAGGCACTATAGCCACATAGACATGTATGTCAAATTTTGATTTTTATAAAGTTTATGTTTTTATTCCAAATTTAGTCTCATAGTGAAGCATTTTTCATAACGAATCCAACGGTACCTCATTTATATTTTTCCGATTTTAATTGAAACCTCAAAGTGTATTTCCAATTTCAGTATTAAAAAAAAAGGAAAAACGAGCGGCCAGGTCGAACGGCCCACCCGGCCGAACGGCCCAGCTCGCCCCGCGCAGCACGACGCCCGCCGCCGCCCAACGGCCCCGCGCGCAGGCCGCCCCGGCCCATCTCCACCTGGCCACGCCACGGCCTCACCCAGCTCGCCCTCTGTCCTCTTTTTCCTTTCTTTCCGGCCGATCTGGCCCAAAGCCGCCTCACCTTAGCCCCGCGCTGCACGCCCCTGCCCTTTTGCTTTTTATTTAGTCCCACATCGCCCATTGAAGAAATTTCTCTTCAGCCCCAGCCTATAAATACTTCTGCCCAGGACCCTCCCAGCCGCACCAACAACGCCTAGCGCGCCCTCTCCTCTCTCTCCCCACGTACAGCACGCACTCGCGCAGCGCAGCGCTGCTTCTCTGGCGATGCGACCCAACACCCCCACGCGACGCAACTCGACGCATCCTTTTCTCGGTAATAATTCTTTCCACGCGACGCAACTCGACGCATCCTTTTCTCGGTAATAATTCTTTTCCCGCTCTTTTTACGTAGATTGTCTTTAGTAACTTCGTAATTTTATTTCGTTAGATCTACACCTCCGTTTAGAATAGTGGTTCTTCCGTTAAGTTTGTAATTAGATTCTCTACAACTTTTATGTAGTGAGTTTTTCCATCCGAGCAACTTGATCGGATAACTTTTCGTACACCATTAGAACTATAACCACTTGGGTCTGGTTTTGTAAAATTCATATCTTGAGTTCTACACGTTGGATTTCGACAAACCACATACCGTCGGAATCGGCAAATCACGTAGATCATCTTAGACATATTGTGAGGCAGTTTCGCTCACTTTATTTTCGCGGTATCCGTTTGATCTACAACATCGTCTATAAAATAAATCCTACCAACTTTTTCCGAGAAATTCCTCTGGCGATACGCTTGTAATGGAATTCTCTACAACTTCCGCGTAGAAAGTTCTTCCATCCGGAAAACTTTTTCTAATAACTTTTCGCGAAAAGTGTAGCCCTATAATTGGTTTCGACATAGTTTCTTTACCCAAATGATCCTTATGATCATATCCATCTTCCAGGACTAGTTATAATTCTTTATCAGGTTCACATATGATGCGTAGCTTACCCCTGGTTGTCTAGTTCATATTATTCAAATAAGAATCGAGTTATTTGAGTAAAGTATGACATGTCCTAGTTTAGATTTTTACCTTGCTTTAGTAGGGTGGAGATACTCTACCTCATATCATTTGTGATGAACTTTTGTTATCATTAGGCTCCGCGAAATCAAATTCCGATATCATTCATGTCTACCCAACCTCATGATTATTTCAACCTTTCCACTTAGTGCGAACTATTCAAACTTTCAAATGAGTTACTTGAGTAGTTCAATATATCCTTAGTTCATATCAACTGCTATGTGTGATCTTGTGCTACTCTGACAAGTGTTGTCACACTATGTCAATTGCATAAGTCTTGTTATGCAGTACTCCATCCAATACCACCACCGTCCAAAATATTTGAATCACTTTGCAATATTCAAATTCAAATATGAGAATTTGAGTATATATCCATTATCGATTTCTATAAGCCTTTCTCAACATGATTCTTTTGTGAAGGTGAAACTCATGATCACATACACACACCAATACCACTAGACACTTTACCTTGAACCAATATCGTGTCTATCCAAATTAGTTTAAAACTATTCAACTTACAAATGAGTAAATTGAGTATTTTCATATGTCATTGGTCCATACCCAAGCCTATGTGTAATTCATACTATTTTGAGTAATTGTTGTCACACTTATTCAATAGTATTGTTGTTGCACTATTTGTCACTTATGTGATTCAATTCACATAAGCCGTTCCGAATTCTTTTCATGCTCTTGTAAAGCATAAAGATTCTTCAATTATGTCTTGGATAATCCATCTCTTTCGAATCATATGTCTTGCCATCCAAACTCTCACCGCCATATCTTCCAAGCCAAACTTCATGCCACACCTTAGTACTATAGAGCGATTTCAGATTGTTGTCTTGTTTGATTTTATTGTTGTTTTGAATGGTGTGTTTATGTTGTGCTACATTTTATCTTATAGTTCGTGTGAAGAGCGACGTGTTTTGTTGAGAGAAGTGAACGATCTTCAAATACCAAAAAGGCAAGTGACGCTCATTTCCTACTTACTTTTTATTATGCATTAGTGTTTTCAAACTAGTATGCATGGTAGGTTTTTGTTTTCGAAAAATTATGCTATGCCTATTAGATCCTAGTAGTGTGTAGCCACCCTTGAACCATTGCTAGTATCCTTAGTATGCTTAGCAATAACAAAAATGCCAATGCTGTTTTGATTATTCTGGATTGTGATCATTGGGAAATTAAAAATTAACAACATTAATGAAACGCCTGGGTGGAATTGGTGTGGTTTTGGATTATGTTGAGTGGCTACTCGGGGCCACATTGTGGTTGTCATCGCCTGAGAGTGCACTTGTGGATGGCCACCCAGGATTAAAGAGATTATTATGTCGTCCATGTTTTAGATAGCTTCCAGTGCAACCACAATACAATATGGGCTCTGTCTTGGCTAAGTATGTAGTGGGAAACCTCGCCTAGGGTACCGCCAGTGGGGGAATCTGGGTACGGGCGGATCCGGTAGGTAGGGGGGCTACTAAGGAAAAGCTTCGTAGTGACCTTGTCCTGGCCTTAATGAAGATGAAGAATTTTGGCAAAAAGGCTTGGTTGCGAATTGTGGGTAAAGAGCGCGACCTCTCGAGAGTTAAACCTAAGATCTTAGCCGTGTCCCCGGTTACGGACAATTTGAGCTTTCTAGGCAGGGAATGTACGGAAGAATCTCATCACCTTTTCTGAAATGAGTTAAAATTTGAGTAGCAACTGTCGGATAGTACATGGGAGATGTAACCATGATACTATTTATGACATCATTATGAGTTTTGCAAAATGTTTTGATTTGAAATAAAATGTAGGATAAAATTGGCTTTGTGCAAATTTGCCTAAACTCCACTTGCCAAATATCATGTAGATAGTCATGCCCAAAATGCCACCATATAAGTGTCATTTGCCAGTACATCATTGTACTGACCTCCATTCGTGGGGCTGCATATTCAAACGTGCAGGATTTTCTGAGGAGAAGTTCGTGGTAGGATCTCGAGTCTACATTCCAACATGTCTGCCTGTGGCACATGAAGATGATGAAGGCTCATTGCTGATTTACTTTCCGCTGTGTTTATTCTGAGCTAGCCCCTGTGACTATGCAATTTGTAAGATTTTATTGTACCCTTTGGATCAACGATGTAGTAATTTGATACTATTGCAATGATTACTATATTTTGTAATGTGTGTGCTATCAGTGATCCCGGGAATAGCACTATACACAGGTATCTTGCCTTTATTAAAAGGTAGGGTGCTACAGAATGGTATCAGAGCATAGTGTTGCCTGTAGGATCGAGACCCTAGGTTTGGATTAGAAATAGGAAGACCCTAGGATGAAAAATTTGTCTAATCCTATTTTTCAATTAAAAAGAATGTTTGCTTTGTGAACTTCTGGTATTCTCATCTATTCCATCTTCAAAATTGTTTTCCTCTCACCTTAGATGACCCACTTCATGAAAACCATCAAGGAAGTAGAGATGATGACCTGGTGCCTGAAGTGAGGGACTGCTGCTTCATGTGACATTCTTCGACCTTACTAGAAGTGATTCGTGGAAGACCAATGAAGGACTTGAAGAAAGACTTCGATGCAGACTGCACAACACACGAAGATACACCGAAGGAGTAGAATAGAAACTTGATGCATCCAATATAGAAATTGATTAGACCACCATTAGTTATCTTTTAGCGAACCAACGATAAAGTAAAAAAAAAAGTATTGATCTTACCAAATTGAGGTATGATCATACTAGTTTGTTTGTGTTTGAAACATATTGCTTGATGCTTGTTAGATGTTGTTTGTAAGATGATTTACTTTGATCTGATGTGTTTGGGTAGGAAATCTTCTTTAGATCTTTCTATCTATTCTCATCTATACCCAACCCAGAGAATGTTTTCTCGACAACTCGCCATGAAGACAACAGTAGAGAAACCAACTTAGAGGTTGCCTATCAAAATGAAGAAGCATAGTGTGGGAGACACGCAAAGCCCTAGCTAGGAGTCGATAGAAATGTTTTCAAAACAATTCAATAACGGGGATTGAAACATTGATTCAACTCTCCACGGAATTTTTCTTCATCAAACTTGTGAGGTTGACCAAGAGTTAGCCCACGAGATTCAATAAATCAAATACGGAGTAATGATTTGGGTGCAGGATGGATTGATCACCATTCCTACTACTCTTATTATTCGCTTTCGTAATATTGACTTTGCGAATCTAGAGAGACATACCTACAAGAGAGATATCGGCGAATAAGCCTAAACCTTAGGGTGGAGAAATATTATATCCTTATCGTAGGCAAGTGTTGCCAAGCGTAGGACTACGTTTAGTTTGAAGATCTAGCCACTAGATGAAGAGTGGTGGAAGGATGTCGAAGACACCAAGAAGGAAAAGATGAAAGATGACATGAAGTTTACACATCTTGGTCTCTTGATTGACCCAAAGAGTGACCATCAGTGCCAGAAGTAGTTTAACAACCAACCATTTGGATTAGAAGCCTTACTATGAAGGAAATCTATTCGACTCACCTTGGAGAGATATGTTGTTCACTATATGTGAATAAACATTCGTCTATTGGATTTAACTCAGAAGCCCTAAGCCATAGATGTTTTCAAAAGATGGTCTGAGGTCAAGTCATATCCTCGAATGTGCCAAGCCCATAACCAAGATTAGTTTAGCCGAAACCCAAGACCTAAGACTACCTAACAAAAGTCACTTTTAAGGGTGGTAGAAGCCGTACCCTTAGATTATGGATTTACACCAGATGCCGCATGAGATGGTACTTGGATGAGGGTATCACAAGGAGTTCCCCATGAGTATACTTAGGATAATACCCAAGAGATGAGTACCGTCATAAGATTGGATACAATTGATGGTATAACCGCATATGGTTTAGTGTAACATTTTCAAAGCCCAAGGTTGACTTCCAAAATCTCCTCGGAGTTGTTAGAAAAGAAGAAATAGTGAGTATGAACCTATTAGAAGACCTGAACCCAAAACCTTTTCTTTCTAGCCTTTCTCAAATCTCGAGGACGAGATTTCTTTTAAGGGTGGTAGTCTGTCACATCCCGAAATTTTCTAAATTTTGAAATGTAAAATAAAAATAAATTAAATGCTTGATTGTTTGAAATTGATTGAAAATTCACAAAGAATTAAAACTTTTTAAATTTATTTACAAGTTAAACACAAAATGGTTTTTTTTAAATACTTTTAGTTCCAAAGTATTTTTAAAACTAAACATATCTTGGTTTTCAAGGTTTTCAAATTCTTAATGGATTTGTATTTGAGAAAACAGTCCCCTAGAAAAGTTTTCATAAATTATTGTTTTTAAAATATTTTCCAACCATACACTCGTCCCCGAAATTTTGTTCGGAGGTTTTGAAGCTAATAAAATATTTTATTTGAGAAAACATTAAATCCTAAAAAGGCACTATAGCCACATAGACATGTATGTCAAATTTTGATTTTTATAAAGTTTATGTTTTTATTCCAAATTTAGTCTCATAGTGAAGCATTTTTCATAACGAATCCAACGGTACCTCATTTATATTTTTCCGATTTTAATTGAAACCTCAAAGTGTATTTCCAATTTCAATATTAAAAAAAAAGGAAAAACGAGCGGCCAGGTCGAACGGCCCACCCGGCCGAACGGCCCAGCTCGCCCCGCGCAGCACGACGCCCGCCGCCGCCCAACGGCCCCGCGCGCAGGCCGCCCCGGCCCATCTCCACCTGGCCACGCCACGGCCTCACCCAGCTCGCCCTCTGTCCTCTTTTTCCTTTCTTTCCGGCCGATCTGGCCCAAAGCCGCCTCACCTTAGCCCCGCGCTGCACGCCCCTGCCCTTTTGCTTTTTATTTAGTCCCACATCGCCCATTGAAGAAATTTCTCTTCAGCCCCAGCCTATAAATACTTCTGCCCAGGACCCTCCCAGCCGCACCAACAACGCCTAGCGCGCCCTCTCCTCTCTCTCCCCACGTACAGCACGCACTCGCGCAGCGCAGCGCTGCTTCTCTGGCGATGCGACCCAACACCCCCACGCGACGCAACTCGACGCATCCTTTTCTCGGTAATAATTCTTTCCACGCGACGCAACTCGACGCATTCTTTTCTCGGTAATAATTCTTTTCCCGCTCTTTTTACGTAGATTGTCTTTAGTAACTTCGTAATTTTATTTCGTTAGATCTACACCTCCGTTTAGAATAGTGGTTCTTCCGTTAAGTTTGTAATTAGATTCTCTACAACTTTTATGTAGTGAGTTTTTCCATCCGAGCAACTTGATCGGATAACTTTTCGTACACCATTAGAACTATAACCACTTGGGTCTGGTTTTGTAAAATTCATATCTTGAGTTCTACACGTTGGATTTCGACAAACCACATACCGTCGGAATCGGCAAATCACGTAGATCATCTTAGACATATTGTGAGGCAGTTTCGCTCACTTTATTTTCGCGGTATCCGTTTGATCTACAACATCGTCTATAAAATAAATCCTACCAACTTTTTCCGAGAAATTCCTCTGGCGATACGCTTGTAATGGAATTCTCTACAACTTCCGCGTAGAAAGTTCTTCCATCCGGAAAACTTTTTCTAATAACTTTTCGCGAAAAGTGTAGCCCTATAATTGGTTTCGACATAGTTTCTTTACCCAAATGATCCTTATGATCATATCCATCTTCCAGGACTAGTTATAATTCTTTATCAGGTTCACATATGATGCGTAGCTTACCCCTGGTTGTCTAGTTCATATTATTCAAATAAGAATCGAGTTATTTGAGTAAAGTATGACATGTCCTAGTTTAGATTTTTACCTTGCTTTAGTAGGGTGGAGATACTCTACCTCATATCATTTGTGATGAACTTTTGTTATCATTAGGCTCCGCGAAATCAAATTCCGATATCATTCATGTCTACCCAACCTCATGATTATTTCAACCTTTCCACTTAGTGCGAACTATTCAAACTTTCAAATGAGTTACTTGAGTAGTTCAATATATCCTTAGTTCATATCAACTGCTATGTGTGATCTTGTGCTACTCTGACAAGTGTTGTCACACTATGTCAATTGCATAAGTCTTGTTATGCAGTACTCCATCCAATACCACCACCGTCCAAAATATTTGAATCACTTTGCAATATTCAAATTCAAATATGAGAATTTGAGTATATATCCATTATCGATTTCTATAAGCCTTTCTCAACATGATTCTTTTGTGAAGGTGAAACTCATGATCACATACACACACCAATACCACTAGACACTTTACCTTGAACCAATATCGTGTCTATCCAAATTAGTTTAAAACTATTCAACTTACAAATGAGTAAATTGAGTATTTTCATATGTCATTGGTCCATACCCAAGCCTATGTGTAATTCATACTATTTTGAGTAATTGTTGTCACACTTATTCAATAGTATTGTTGTTGCACTATTTGTCACTTATGTGATTCAATTCACATAAGCCGTTCCGAATTCTTTTCATGCTCTTGTAAAGCATAAAGATTCTTCAATTATGTCTTGGATAATCCATCTCTTTCGAATCATATGTCTTGCCATCCAAACTCTCACCGCCATATCTTCCAAGCCAAACTTCATGCCACACCTTAGTACTATAGAGCGATTTCAGATTGTTGTCTTGTTTGATTTTATTGTTGTTTTGAATGGTGTGTTTATGTTGTGCTACATTTTATCTTATAGTTCGTGTGAAGAGCGACGTGTTTTGTTGAGAGAAGTGAACGATCTTCAAATACCAAAAAGGCAAGTGACGCTCATTTCCTACTTACTTTTTATTATGCATTAGTGTTTTCAAACTAGTATGCATGGTAGGTTTTTGTTTTCGAAAAATTATGCTATGCCTATTAGATCCTAGTAGTGTGTAGCCACCCTTGAACCATTGCTAGTATCCTTAGTATGCTTAGCAATAACAAAAATGCCAATGCTGTTTTGATTATTCTGGATTGTGATCATTGGGAAATTAAAAATTAACAACATTAATGAAACGCCTGGGTGGAATTGGTGTGGTTTTGGATTATGTTGAGTGGCTACTCGGGGCCACATTGTGGTTGTCATCGCCTGAGAGTGCACTTGTGGATGGCCACCCAGGATTAAAGAGATTATTATGTCGTCCATGTTTTAGATAGCTTCCAGTGCAACCACAATACAATATGGGCTCTGTCTTGGCTAAGTATGTAGTGGGAAACCTCGCCTAGGGTACCGCCAGTGGGGGAAATCTGGGTACGGGCGGATCCGGTAGGTAGGGGGGCTACTAAGGAAAAGCTTCGTAGTGACCTTGTCCTGGCCTTAATGAAGATGAAGAATTTTGGCAAAAAGGCTTGGTTGCGAATTGTGGGTAAAGAGCGCGACCTCTCGAGAGTTAAACCTAAGATCTTAGCCGTGTCCCCGGTTACGGACAATTTGAGCTTTCTAGGCAGGGAATGTACGGAAGAATCTCATCACCTTTTCTGAAATGAGTTAAAATTTGAGTAGCAACTGTCGGATAGTACATGGGAGATGTAACCATGATACTATTTATGACATCATTATGAGTTTTGCAAAATGTTTTGATTTGAAATAAAATGTAGGATAAAATTGGCTTTGTGCAAATTTGCCTAAACTCCACTTGCCAAATATCATGTAGATAGTCATGCCCAAAACTGCCACCATATAAGTGTCATTTGCAGTACATCATTGTTGACCTCCATTCGTGGGGCTGCATATTCAAACGTGCGGATTTTTGAGGAGAAGTTCGTGGTAGGATCTCGAGTCTACATTCCAACATGTCTGCCTGTGGCACATGAAGATGATGAAGGCTCATTGCTGATTTACTTTCCGCTGTGTTTATTCTGAGCTAGCCCCTGTGACTATGCAATTTGTAAGATTTTATTGTACCCTTTGGATCAACGATGTAGTAATTTGATACTATTGCAATGATTACTATATTTTGTAATGTGTGTGCTATCAGTGATCCCGGGAATAGCACTATACGCAGGTATCTTGCCTTTATTAAAAGGTAGGGTGCTACACTCCGCTACCTCGAACACCCACCCTTTTGTAAGATTGTCCTCCCCTATATCCATGATGAGACCGTTCCGGGCATTCATATGCCTTCCCCTATCATCATGGATAGACCGTTCCGGACACCTTACAATCCCTCATAGACCGCAATACCGTGGGGACTTAAGGCTTCCCCAGCCAACCGCTTGCACTTCAAGCGACAAGTGTCTACGGACTATGCCGTGGGGACTTAAGGCTTCCCCAGCCAACCGCTTGCCCTGACAGATACAAGTGTCTACGGTAAAGCGCATCCGTTGATGAACGAGAGGTGGAAACACTTTTGACTACTCCGTCCCACTCCGGATCTTATGGTTAACACGGGTATTACGGCACAAGAATCACTGGCGACATTTGTTGTTTAATCCTAGATGGATATAAACCCGTGCAATGGAACCTCCACCATATCAACACAATCCATGGTTCCATTGCCCACCACATAGTCATATTCATAGTTATGAAAGTAGTGGTTTTGATTTTTGTGCAATAGTGATAACCATAATACTTTGCAAGTAATTTGATAAAAATACTTCAAATGACATGAGCAAGTGATGAAACTGCAAAGTTTGCAGTTGGAAGGTATGGACTGACCCTTGTCCTCTTGTTCTGAAAATAGCATCATTGTCCGATAAGGGCAATGGTTAAAGAAGCAATTATGCATGATTCCATTTTTTAGGGTTTGTTCCCCCTTCCGATATCGTTATTATTTCATGTAAGAGGTTAATACTAAGAATAATTTGGGAATACTTGTTTAAGAGTAAAATACTACCTTGAAATGTTGTCAAGGTGTTTTTGAAGTCCAAATGCATTAATGGACTTATTTTCATTATTGAAAATAAGATGTGTGATTTAAATTATTATTTAAATCATCAAATTTGAACTTATTCTAGTTTATCTCCAAAAAATTCCATTTCATATTTTATTATGATAGAGAATTTTATCCTGAGTGATTTTCATATTTTTCATTATTTTTTTAGAGTTATTAATAATTTGTTATGTATTTTCAAAGTTTCTGCCTTATTTGGAATTTGGGAAATACCCAAAATGCCCCTGGGCCCACCTGTCAGGGTGGCCCAGCGGTTTGGGCTAAACCGGCTCGGGTCCAACCGACCCGAGCGGTCGGTCGCTCACTCCCGCACCTCGCGCCGCTCCTCCTAACCCTAATCCTCTCCCGTGCTCTGGCGACCCGCGTCGCCCGCATCGTCGCCGGCCGATTCCGGCGATCACCGGCCGCCATGGCCCTCGCCATGGGGCGCATCTGCACCGCCACGCGACGGCGCACCAGATCCACGGCATAGATCTGGTTCTAAGCCGCCCCTACGCCGATCCCCTTCTTGTTTGACCGCACGGTGATGCGGTGCTCACCAGCACCTCAGGCGTGATGACGCCGCCGGCTGTCGCCGCCAAGATGCGGAGCGCTGCGGCGCTCGCCAGGCCTGGCATGGCCTGGCCAGGTGCCGCCGTGTCTTCGGCGCGCACCGCCGTGGCCGCCACGGCTACGCCTGCCGTCTGCTCGCTCCAGGTACATGCGCCGCCTCGCCCTTACCCTCTGTACTTGTTCTTCCTTCTCCTCTATGTGCTCTGGCCAAGGTTTCCTCCTTGTGGAGGTCTGCCCTGCTGTTGTTGATGCACTGCTGTGCTTAGCTTACTGCTGTCGCCATAGATGCTTGCTGTGTGCTCTTGCTCAATTGCTCAATGTGCTTCCTGCTTCTGCTATTCTGTTCATGTGGCCCTCCTGTGATTGCTCATGAGCATCCAGTGATGCTCATGGCCTGGCATGCTCCTATTCTTTTTACTGTCACTAGGGCATACTGTGTGTGCTTAATTCTGTCCCTGGCTTGATTGTTGTAGTTAATCCTTGCATATTTGCAAGTGCCAGTGCCTCTGGTGAGATCCTATCCGTGCTTTATTTCATGGACATGCTCATTTGAGCTTATCTGTTGCATTATCAACTCCATCCCTTGATGGAGTGCTTCTGGATACAATTATATTGCCTGATGCCCTATCTGTGATGCAGTTGTTCAGTTATTAATTATCTGTTCATGTGTTAACTGCTTAGACTGAGTTCTAGCATGCAGTAGCATGCTCTAACAAGCTTCTGGTGTTCTTATGATCACCAGTTGCTTGTAACAGCTGCTCTTTGGTGTCTGTGCCTTACTGTTGCTCACATGTGTATCACACAGGCCTGGCCTGATGTGTGCTGTTGCTTGCTTAAGCATCAATTGATGCCTGTAATGATCCATTTGATCATTGGGAAGACCCTGGTGCATCAATTGCTTGTCTGTTTTATTTATCTGTTTATCCTTGCTTGAGTATATGGATAAATAATGTGAACTGAGATTCAGTGATGATCATTTCAATGAATTAGTTAGGGCTAGCAGGATGCCAACCACTGGTTGGGTACCCTAGCCCATTACTGAACCTATCTGGTGATGATGTGGTGGTTCTAATTGTTGGCTTGTGGGTTGAGGTTAAACTAGGGTTTGAGGTGACCCTGGCAGTAATCATGTGCTGCCCTAGGGTAGCTCCCCTATCTGTTGGCTTGCTGTTGCTTACCGAATGTTGTCTGGTGATCCATTTATTGGATTGCCAGTAACTCTTGATGTTGAAAACAAACAGACAGTATTCTGTCTAAGTCTGATGGTTTAGCTAGGTCAATAGGTGCTTTGTGATTCTGATTGGCTGCAAGGAGTAAATCCATGCTGGATTTCTCTGGTTTTGACACTGTGTTGTCATAACCAGTGTTCCCTGGTTTATTTTCCTTTTAGCCATGGTTGTACTTGCTGGCACCAATTGGTTTAGTAACCAAATGATGATACACCTAGGGTTTTCTACCCTTCTGTGCTCCTGTGATGCAAGCATGCTTAATTATGAGCAAGATATGATCTTTTTTTTTGAAGGTGAAACAGTGGGGAAAATCCCCACTGCAATTTTTATTAATATATAAAAAAAGGTACAGAGTTACAAAAGCACAAGAAGTGCAAAACTAAAAAAGAAGAAAAGGATAACAAAAAGGCAAACTAAGAGAGTAAGAAAGATTGGAGCCAAATTTTGAACTGTGCTTCCCATTTCTTCTTCATTCTATAAGATAGTAACTGAAGCTCTTGCTTAAGCAACGTTTTCCAAGCCAGAAAAGAGGGTGCTTGCCCTTCAAAGATCTTTCTGTTTCTAACCATCCAAATGGACCAAGATGCCAGCATGATTATTTCTACCGCAAATGGCAGCTTTAATTTCTCTTTGATACCATAAAAGGCCTCCAGTATTGAGTGTTGGGTTGGAAGTTGAGGGCATATGAATGACCAACACTGTTGTGCAAAAGTGCAGCTCCAGAACAGGTGCATTAAGGTTTCTTCTTGACTGCATTGCAGAGTTGCACAATTGTAAGCTTGTAGTTGAAAATTTTTTCTCCGAAGCAAATTCCTTGTGTTTAGTCTGTCATGTAGTAATAACCAGAAAAAGAATTTATGCTTCGGCTGGCAAGAGGAATCCCATATCCAAGTGAAGAACTTAGGTGCCTGCTGCACCCCAATCAAAAGTTTGTAGGCTTTGGTGGTAGAAAATTTATCAGATCCCCAAATGTAACTCCATGAATCTTCTTGATGAGAAAGGGTTTGAAATTGGGTAGAGTCACATAGATCTTCTAACTGTTCAAACTCAGCAAAAGCTTGTTGGGAAAGAGGTAGATGAAACAAATCCTGAAGAAACTCCATTTGCATCACTTTATTCACAGAAATGTCAGTCCTTTTAGCAAAAGTAATAAGATGTGGGAATTTCAAGTGCAAACAATTATCACTCCAAAGATCAGTCCAGAATAAAGCAGTTTTTCCATTCCCCACATTGCATCTTGCCAAAGCTTTGTAGGAGTCTAGAAGCTTTAAGTGTGCCTTCCACCAGAAAGAGCCTTCCATTTTGATACCTGGTGGTCCATTTTCATCATAGTAAGTATCTCTTATTAGGTTTACCCAAGGGATGTCCATATTATTGTAGAATTTATGTAGATTCTTTAGAAGCAGAGTTTTATTTTGGACATCCAAATTGAGCACACCCAAACCTCCTTGCTCTTTTGGCCGACAGATTTTTTTCCAGGAAACCAAAGCACTCCCTTTTGCTTGCACATCCAAAGTTTTCTTCCTCCATAGGCAATGTCTCATGTACTTAATAACCTGATTCTTGATTGTGACAGGTACATCCAAGCAGCACATAAAGAAAATTGGGAGGGAGGCCAATACAGATTTCACCAACTGTAATTTCCCTCCATAGTTCAAGAAATCTGCAATACCCCCAAGCCTTGATTGTACTCTTTGGACCATTGGGAGGAAATACTCAAGGGAAGGTTTTGTAATACCAAGGGGAAGGCCCAAGTATGTAAATGGAAGAGATCCAATTTGACAGTTCAATGTTGCAGCAAAATGTGCCAGTCTTTCAGGAGACATATTAATAGGCATCAAGCTTGATTTCTTGTAGTTTACTTTGAGTCCAGTAGAAACAGCAAAAGAATGCAGAATGGCTTTAAGACATAGCAACTGTTTTGCATCTGCCTTCATGATAAGAAGGGTATCATCAGCATATTGTATTACTGGAAAATCTGGGCATGAGGGGCATGGAATAGGCTTTGTAAGAAGATTCTGATCCATAGCTTTATTCAGAATAGATTGAAGGAAGTCTGCAGCCAATACAAAGATCAAAGGAGATAATGGATCCCCTTGTCTCACTCCTCTTCTACAATAAAACTTTTTTCCAGGGACTCCATTCAACAAGACAGAGGAAGTTCCAGAGCTTAGAAGCATAGATATCCATTTTATCCATTTCTCACCAAAGCCTTTTGCCCTTAAAATCTTAATAATTGTTGAGTGTTCAATCATATCAAAGGCCTTCTCAAAATCTAGCTTCAGAATCAAAATTTCTTCTTTTGATTGGTGACATTGGAATAAGTACTCAAAAGCCCATCCAAGACAGTCCTGTATAGATCTTTTCTTAAGAAACCCATATTGATTTTTGTGCACTAAGGACAGAATAATGTCCTGCAGCCTATTAGCAAGAAGCTTTGTTATGATCTTCAGAACACAGTTTAGCAGAGAAATGGGTCTAAAATCTCCAGCAGAGGATGGATTGTCTGATTTTGGAACAAGGGTTATATATGAAGAGTTTATACTTTCCAAGACAACTCTCCCATCATGAAAATCATTAATCAATCTCTTGATGTCTGGGGCAATAATAGTCCAACAATTCTTGACAAACTCATTATTGAAACCATCTGGTCCTGGGGATTTTTCATTTGGCAAATGCTTGACTACCTCTTCAATCTCCTTGTCAGTAAAAGGTGCTTGCAATGCAGCATTCATTTCTTCAGTAACTCTTTGGCTTAAAATTGTATCAAGATTGAACTCCATGGAAGGATTATCAGATTTGCCCATTCTTTCCTTAAAAGCATGCCACAAGATAGCAGCCTTACCATCATGATCAGAGACTTCAGTTTGGTCTGAATTTTGCAACATGGAGATGTAGTTATGTCTGTAGTTTATGGTTGCCTTTGAATGAAAAAACCTGGTGTTTGCATCTCCTAGCTTAACCCACTTAATTTTCCCTCTTTGCTGCCAATAAGACTTTTGGTTCTGTAATAGAGAGATAAGGTGTGCTTTAAGAAAGTCTCTCAAGTCCCATTCATAGACTGTCAAAGTTCTGTATTCTTCTATGAAGTCAATCAAAGAGATAACTTCATTAACATTTTTAATCAAATTCTTTAAGCAAGGCAGATTTTTTGCCCACAACTTCAAGCTTCTTCTCAGGTTTTTAAACTTAGCATTTATACTCTTTGCACTGTCTGTATGTCCAACTGGAATATTCCAAGCAGCTTGGACAATTTGTTTGAAATCAGTATGCTGCATCCAATGATTCTCAATTCTGAAGACTTTTCCTTTTGGAATTCTTGTATTGAACCCAACAACACAAGGCACATGATCTGAAGTGGGTTTTGTAAGAGGGTAAGCAAAAGTTGCAGGATAAGAAACAGTCCAAGAGGCTGAAGTGAAGAACCAGTCAAGCTTTTCCAAGAGAGGATCTTTTTGCATGTTACTCCAAGTAAATTTTCTCCCTTTTAAAGGCAATTCTACAATGCCCAAATTACTTATTGCCTCATTAAAAAGTAGCATATCATTTAAGTCCCCTCCAGGTTTGTTTCTGTCTGAGGGACTTCTTATGAAATTAAACTCTCCCATAATCAACCAATCAGTATCTGGTGGCATATCAATATTTGTAAACCAATCAATGAATAGAGCTTTCCTCTCAGGTTGGCAGGGTCCATAAATATTAGTAAGAATCCAGGAATCATTGGAGAGATTACATTTAAAATTCACTGATACAGAGAAATCATTGTGAAAAGCCAATTCTCATGTGAAAAGAGACCCATTCCAGATAATGATCAAACCACCAGATGCTCCCACAGAAGGCACAAACTCAAACTTGTTAAATTTCTTTGGGCAGAATTTTCTGATATAAGCAAGATCAAAAGATTCCCTCTTTGTTTCTTGAAGGCAAATAATATCACAACCAGATTCTTCAATTTTACTAGAAAGTGCCACCCATTTTTTATCTGAGTTAATACCTCTCAGATTCCAGTTCATAATTTTCCTTGATTTGTAACTATCCATGTATAACATAAAGGTTGACCAAAGGGGAGCCCAAAGCAAAAGAGTACTTAAGGCACCAAACCATTAAACTGGATTTCATAACATCATCAGCATAACATTTGTTGAAACAGATCTCACAACACAAAAGCTGATTGACACATCCACTAGCAGATAACTGTTCACACTCCACTAGAACCAAACCAGACCCAAGAAAAGTAAAATTACATAATAGAGTATGCATTTTTAACTACTTGGGGGCTTTTTTCTTGTTCTGCTGAACAAAGCCAGCAGACTTTGATTGATCACTAGGTTTGTTCTGAGAGCTTGATGATGCAGTCTTGCTCCTCCTGCTTCCAATCACTCCTTGAGGTTGTTCATTCTTGTTTTCTTCCACAGGGAGCTTGTTCTTCTTGAGAATTCTTTTTTCAACAGTCTCTTCTTGCACCTTACAGAAAGACATAGCCAGATTCTTAACCACTTTAGTATTGATAATAGGAGGGGCAGCATTACAAGTGAGACAATGTTTGTCAGAGCAATTTGCATGATTTTTGTACCCATCATTTAGTAAGACAAGCCTGGGACTCCTTCTTACCTCAGACTCAACCAGAGGGATTTTCCCTTCTCTTCTTTTCCTTTTTGGAGTGGAAGGAGCAACATCAGAGGGTGTGATAGGGTCAGCTAACTCATTAATTTCTGACAGAGAGACACAAGAGGGTGCCTTTGTTGTGGCACATTTGTCAGGGATAACAAACCTGACAGTATCTTCCTTGAGCAGAGGCTCCTTTAGAATATCCCAAAGCTGAGATGAAAGAAATCCCTTAGTCCAATCAAATTTCTCAGGAGTTAAGAGCATTAAGGTTATGAAATTGAACCAACTGACAGGAATATCTACCATTGAGTAATTGGGTTTATCTGTGACACCATGCATCTTAGGAGCAAAATATTTCTCCCAGAGAGCCATGCCTTCAGCAGGAAATCTCCTTGATAGATCATGTTCCTCAGGAATTGGGGTGAAAAAAGTTTGTACCCTGCCAAGAGTCAGTTGCAGATGTGCAACATTTGGTGGCACCATATCAACATTTACAGGCAGGAAATGATCATCTTCCACTGCTTGTGAGGAGGAAATTGGCAAAGAGGTCTCCACCAAGCCATTATCAGAATCATCATTCATTAAATCATCATGAGCAGAGTAAGCTTGAAGAATATTGAGCAAACCATCTCCCAAGGGTAGTGGGGGTGCAGCAGTTATCTGTTGGGGATTTTCAGCTTGCATTTGATGTAATGATGCAGAGGAGGAGCCAACAAGCAGAGGGTCATGTGTAGCAGTGTCTTCAGAGCTAGATGCAGATAAATTGATGAAACTGTCAGCATCCAGGAGAGGAGGGTCTTGATGCTGGTCATCCAAGACCATCTCTTCATGTTGCACTTGAGCCTGATCCTCCACCTCCATTGGCTGTGGCAAGCCCTCAGCAGCCCCCATGGCCCAGTGGCCCCAACCACCATCATCCTCTTGGTTATCTTGATTGTCTGCAGCTGCATTGTCCACTGGAGCAGGAATGAAAGCAGGTACAGGCAAAGCATGACCAGGTAAAGGGTGAGGGTCCACCCCCTCATCAGGAAGAGGATCTTCATCTGCAGGCCCACCACCCAGCAAATTGTCTAACAATATTTCAACAAGAAAGGTCCAAGATTCAGCATCTGGCCTGGAACTTTCTGTCATCCTGATACTCCTAGGAATGTCCATGAGATCAGTAACTCTCACCTTAACCAAAACCCTTCCTTTTCTGTTTGGGTCTTTTTCCCAGAGCAACACAGAGCCAATATCAACAAAGCAGGCATTCAGATCCTCAGTGTTCATGTGATCTAAAGGGGGACCAACAAGGAGTAACCAGACATCTCTGTTAAAGGTAATCCCCCTCCAATTAATCCCTTCATCATGCCTAACAAAAGATACATTCACATCCCCAAATTGATTGGGACTCGATGCAATGAGTCTGTCTCTGTCACTAACATTCCTGAACTGAACATAGGCGGCCCCAAACGGACAAGAGTGCAGACTAACTATGCCAACCCTAGCCACCTCAGCAAAGTATTCTTGAAGAACATCTCTAACATTCTGAAAAGGGACCAAACCTTCAGGAAATGGAGCAATGGTGGCAATGGCATACTGCTCGTGCTCCCTTGGGCGGCGCGGAACAACCACCCGCTTCACCCCAACTCGACCGGCGATGTTTTGAATCTGGTAACCCTGCGGCACGAACGGTCTTGGATCGATTGGTATGTTAGCCATGGCCGCTTTCCTAGCCTCCGATTGCACAGCAGTGGTGGTCGGTGGCAGTTCCGGAGAAGACGAGGGTGTCGAAGGCGAGGAGACGGAAGCGACAAAGCCTTTAGGGATATTTTTTCCCGAAAAGGAAACCGAGAGGTCTCTAAACGAGGAAACCTCCTGGATTAAAGGGGGCGGCCCATGGGCTTTAAACCAGGTAAGGAAACTGTCATCGGGCCAGGCAACGGCATTAAAGGTAGGGAATTTGAAAAAAGGGAGCAAGCCCGGTAATCTTGTCTGAGAGGAGAAAAAGGAGGAGTTTTGAACTCTGTCCGCGTGATTATGGGGAGTACCCGATTTGAAATTGGTATTCAAAATGGGGAATGAATCACCGTGATTGAAGGATTTAGGTGTAAAGGGGGCTTGCATGCGTTTAAAAACAGAAACACGCTTTGAGCCAAAGGAAGCTGATTTTTTCCTTTGCACCACATGCCATTCTGACTCTGTTTCTTTGTAAAATTTCTTTTCTTCAACCAACCAGTTTGGGCCACCGTGTCCCCATAGACTCAAAAATAATTCAAACATGGGAGTGCAGATTTTTGACAAGTTGTAAATTTCAAACCCTACTGCCGATGAAGCCACTATGAATTGAAAAGATCTATCCCTTAGGAACTTGACTTTGAACAACGAGGCTAAACCTCCAAAGCAGGATTGCAAGACAATAGCCACAGTATGGTTATCAAGCTTAAAGCATGCTCTCCCAAAAGAAACAACAAGCAAAAAGCCTCTTCTTCTAGGATGATTGAGATTAACAGAATGACCAAACTTACTTTTGCAAGCTTCTTCAAAGGCAGTTCCTCTTGAGAAATCCAAAGCCAGATTCTTATGAGACAACACTGTAGAGAAATCCTTTAGAGAATTTTCCTTAGGGCTTGAAGAGTTTAACATTTGCACCCCATGATCAAGGGAATCAGATATAATACGCTCACCCACAACCACAGTATGAGTTTTCAAGTCCAACATCAAACCAGAATGAATTCTTTCATTTTCCAAGAGAAATCTAGCATCCAGCACTTCTTCTTGCGAATCCAAAAGAACCAACCTTTTTGCTTGCGGCCTTAACAAAAGGAAGGCATGAGAAGATGAAGAGCCATTCTGAAAATGAGAGCAGGTGGCTTTCCAACGAACAGGAGGAGCCTCGGGCAAGGAACCAAGAGAAGGATTCACAGATTTCACAACATCCACAAAGCTTCTGGTAGAATTGGGTCTCTCTGGACGAGATGCATGCAAATTACCCTCAGGAGCAGAGGCAAAAGAACCAATACATTCTCCCACCAAAACAGAGAGATCTTTGAAATCCACAATATTTCCAATTATTATATTCTCATCTTGATGCAAGAATCTAGCTGAGATCACCTGCTCTTTTGAATCCAACAGAAAAATCCTTTTTGCATGAGGCTTCAAAATAAGGAAGGCAGATTTACCCATAGGGATTTTAGAATCCATTTTGCCTTTATCTGAGTAAGTGACCCTCCAACGAATAGGAGTGGGTTCTTTGAATGAAGAAAAGCTTGGTGGAGAAACCAGACATTCTTGCACAAAAACCAGATGAGAAGGAAATCTTATAGTAGATCCAGGGTAAAAAACTTCATCATCCCGAAGGGTTTTACCAACCAAAGGCGAATCTTTGAGATTAACTAGAGCCAGCCAATTCTTCGGCCACAAAAGAAGAAAACCAGAACCAGAGATGGGAGAACCATTGTCGATGAT
Source organism: Lolium multiflorum (assembly GCA_030979885.1). Classification (NCBI taxonomy): domain Eukaryota; kingdom Viridiplantae; phylum Streptophyta; class Magnoliopsida; order Poales; family Poaceae; genus Lolium; species Lolium multiflorum. The sequence continues at coordinate 58,618,759 of CM061748.1, read as the reverse complement.
AGATTCAAAGGAGATCTTCCATCGACCAAGGGGAGAAGGAGAGGGAGCCATGAAGAGATCACCTTGGAGAGGATCCAACACAGCACAAGCTGATCGGAGAGGCTTGGAGAGATCACCGGAGATCCGAGGAGACACCTAGGGAGACGCCGGAGGAGGTGGTGGTGGGGAGGAGAGCCATCTCACACTTCGGTGAAAAAAATCTTGCTCAGGCTCTTGTGTGGTATACCTCACTCCAGCTCCTAGAATTAAGTGTTGTTGTAGAGGATTGCTTCTGTGATGCTTGGTTTGCTTGCCCTTCTCCTCCTTACAAGCTTGTGGTGCTTTACTCCATCTGGTACTTGATCACAGTTGACAGTTCTTGGTGAAACTGTCCCTGGATGGTTTCTGATGGCTTGTGGTTTTTCCTGTTCTAAGTGTTCTTGGTGTTCTTGATGAACTTACCACTGCTGCTGTCGATGGATGAACAAATGGCTAGGGTTTGGCTCTGAAAAGGTTATATATGGTGCTCTCTTGCATCCCTGGTCGACAGCTCCTGCTTGTCACCTTAGTGACTCACTGTGTGTGTGTGCAGCATGCACACAGCCCTGTGAGCAGGCTGTGTGTGTGTGCTGTCAAGTGCTGTGCACTTGAACCTGGAACTTGGCTTTGGCCTGGATCAGCTCGGCCACATTGAGCTTATCTGCTCATTTCACCTTTCCATTTGATTTCTAACTTGCCAAGTGGCTTTGCCACTTGGCATAACTTCTCTTTGTTGTGTTTTTGTGCAGGGATCAACAATGGCTCAAAATGGACTTGGAATTCATCAAGTTCAAGATCAAATGAAGATGATCTTGTAGAATTTAGAATAGGATCATTAACTTGTAATTTTTCTTTATTTTCTTTCTTCTATTCTGCCCATTTATGTAATGTGTTGTAATTCATTTATTTCCATTATGAATAATGTAAAGACAATGTATCTTGTGTGTTATTCAATAAAGCTCAAGGTTTTCCCTAATGAGCTCCACTTTATTATAATTGTTCATCTTGTTTATTATTGATTATTTACTTAATGAATTTCCTCAATTGAATTATTTAAGGTAATTATTTAATGTTTGAATTTGAAATTCAAATTCAACCTTGGTTTGAATTCAACCATGTCATATCATTTAGAATTCAATCAAGTAAACTCTCCCCTCTCTTCTCAAAACCCTAAACTAGTGAAGTGAGATGCAAGTTTGTCGCACTCTCGAAACCCTAACCCTGTAAGGTGTCGAGAGAGAAACTTGTCCCCCTTCGATGCAGTTTTTGTTTAAAAGCGCGAAATTTCCCCAATTTACTATGCAATGCACATCCCTTTCTAAAATCTACCCCTCGATCGTCTCTAAACCTGGGACATTACAGCCTTTCCCCCTTAAAGAAAACTTCGTCCCGAAGTTGTGGTTGTAATACCTGAACAGCTCGGGGTATGTTTTCCTTAGGTCTTCCTCTTTTTCCCAGGTGGCTTCCCTCTCGGGATGATGCTTCCATTGTATCTTGCCATACTTGATTGCCTTGTTTCTGAGTTGTTTCCAGCTCTCCTCGAGAATCTTGGCTGGCTTCTCGATATAAGTTAAGTCTGGTTGTAACTCGAGCTCGTCATGTGATATTGGTTCATCTGGGGTCTTCAAACATTTCCGAAGTTGTGAAACATGGAATACATTGTGAACTTGAGCTAGCCTTCCCGGTAGATCCAATTCAAAGGCTAAACCTCGATTCTGACTCAGTATCTTGAAAGGTCCTATATATCTAGGACTGAGTTTCCCTTTTACTCCAAACCTCTGGAGTCCTTTCATTGGGCTTACCTTAAGATAAACCATGTCTCCAACTTGTGGTTCCCATGTCCTTCTCTTCTGATCGGCATAACTCTTTTGCCGACTCTGAGCTATCTTGAGCCTGTCTCTGATAATGTCAATGATTTGTTGTTTTTCCTTGACATAATCAGGGTTGAACTCTTTGCTTGCTCCGGCTTCATACCAACATATTGGTGATCTACACTTCCTTCCATACAGAGCTTCAAATGGTGCCATCTTGATGCTGCTTTGATAACTATTGTTATATGAAAACTCTGCTAGTGGTAGGTGTTCTTCCCATGATCCTCCGAAGTCTAGGGCACAAGCCCTAAGCATATCTTCTAAGATCTGATTGGTTCTCTCGGTCTGTCCGCCGGTTTGTGGATGATAAGCGGTACTATAATCCAACTTGGATCCTAAAGCTTCGTGAAGTTGCTTCCAGAATGCTGATGTGAACACGGATCCTCGATCCGATACTATCTTCTTAGGCACTCCATGCTTACTCACGATCTCTTTGATGTAAAGATCGATAAGTTTCTCTCCTTTATCCTGCTGGTTTACCGCTAAAAAGTGTGCACTTTTCGTCAACCGGTCCACGATTACCCATATCATGTCCTTCTTTTTATTAGTCATGGGTAGTCCGGTGATGAAATCCATCCCTATTTCCTCCCATTTCCACTCTGGAATAGGTAGAGGTTGTAACTTCCCTGCCGGACTCTGATGTTCAGCCTTCACTCGCTGGCAGGTATGGCATTCTGCCACATATTGTGCTATCTCCCTCTTCATGTTATTCCACCAGAATAGTTCCTTTAGATCCATGTACATCTTTGTACTTCCCGGATGTATGGAATATGGTGTTTGATGAGCTTCCCGGAGTATTACTTCCTTGATTTCAGCAATATCCGGAACGCAAATCCTCTTCTGGAACCACAAAGATCCAGATTCTCCACGGTGAAATTCTGATGGTCTTCCCTCATCTATTCTCCTCATCTCTTCTACAATGAATGGATCGTCCATCTGACCCATCATTATCTCATTTTTCAGGTTGACATTCAACTCATCGGCTACTTGCAACGCCGATAATCCTTCATGGGCTTCCTTCTCCCAAAGTTGTATTTGAGCTTGACTTATTTCCTTCCTCAACTCCGGTGATATTTCTTGTTCCACTCCTCCGGTACTCTTCCTACTCAGGGCATCTGCTACAACATTAGCCTTCCCTGGTGTGTAATTGATTGTCAGATCATAATCCTTAATCAATTCTAGCCATCTTTTCTGCCTCATGTTGAGTTCCTTCTGAGTGAAGAAATATTTGAGGCTTTTATGATCTGTATAGAGCTCACACTTAGCTCCATAGAGAAAATGTCTCCAAGTTTTGAGTGCAAAAACGACAGCTGCTAATTCCAAGTCATGTGTTGGATAATTCACCTCATGAGGTCTGAGTTGCCTTGATCCATAAGATATCACTTTCCGATCTTGCATGAGTACGCAACCCAATCCATGCTTGGATGCGTCACAGTACACGGTGTAGTCCTTGCCAACTTCCAGAACTGCTAACACCGGTGCCGTGGTGAGTTTCTCCTTCAAAGTTTGAAAACTCTTCTCACACTCCTCTGACCACACGAATGGTGTGTTCTTCCTTAGCAACTTTGTCATAGGTCCTGCTATCTTAGAGAATCCTTCAATGAATCTCCGATAGTATCCTGCCATTCCTAGGAATCCTCGGATTTCCTTGACAGTCTTGGGTGCTTCCCATTCTAGAACTGCTGCTACCTTGCTCGGGTTGACAGCGATTCCATCTTTGCTAATGACATGACCAAGAAATTCCACTTGATCCAGCCAAAATTCACACTTGCTGAATTTGGCGTAAAGTTGGTGTTCCCTTAGTGTTTGCAACACTAACCTCAAATGTTCGGCATGTTCTGCCTTGTTCTTGGAGTATATCAGAATATCATCGATAAATATGATGACAAACTTGTCAAGATATGGCATGAAAATCTTATTCATGAGATTCATGAATATTGATGGGGCATTGGTTAATCCAAAAGGTACTACAAGGTATTCATGGTGTCCATACCTTGAGACAAAGGCAGTTTTCGGAACGTCCTCCTTCTTGATCTTTATCTGGTGATAACCCGATCTTAGATCAATCTTGGAAAAGACTCCCGCGCCTCTCACTTGATCAAATAGATCTTGTATTCTTGGAAGTGGATACTTGTTCTTGATTGTGACGTTGTTCAAATTTCTGTAGTCTCCGCACATCCTTCTTCCTCCATCTCTTTTATCCACGAAGATCACAGGTGATCCCCATGGTGAAACACTCTCCTGAATGAATCCCTTTTGTTCCAAGTCATCCAATTGCTCCTTAAGTTCTTTCAATTCCTTAGGCCCCATCTTATATGGTGCTTTGGCAATCGGAGCTGTTCCTGGAATTAGGTCGATAGTGAATTCTATCTCCCTATCTGGTGGCATACCAGGTAATTCAGGAAACACATCCTGGAATTCATTTACTACAGGTATATCTTCTAACTTCACCTCCTTCATGCTATTCAGCTGTAGCTCAACTTCAATCTGTGTGTGTTTGTCGCCTTGGTAAATCATTCTACTTCCATCGGGGCTTTTCAATGATACCGTCTTGTTTACACAGTCGATCAATGCTCCATTAGCTTCTAACCAGTTCATACCAAGAATGACATCAATGTCCTTCATCGGTAAAATGAACAGGTCCGCGTCAAACGTGCACTTATTGATCATAATGACTTGTTTTTGTTTGGCATGGGTTACTACTATCGTTCCCCCGCAGAAAGTATGGTTATGGGTGTATCTAACTTAGTGCAACTAATCCCATGTTTGATGATGAATTGTTGAGAAATGAATGATGTAGTTGCACCAGTATCAAAAAGTACTTTGCCAGGATGAGTGAGTATCTGGAGCGTACCTATCACCGCCTGGTCGAGTTGACCACCTCCTCAGACTGGTACAGTTCAGCTTGCCGAAGGGCTTCTTATTCTTCCAGTTCTCCGGTGTTTCCTCGATTTCCTCCTCCTCCAGATTGACCTCCTCCACTATTCTTCTTGGGGCAGTCCTTCAGCATGTGCCCCTCCTGGCGACAACCAAAGCATATAATCCTTGGTTTCTTGCAATCCCTGGCAAAATGCCCTGGAAGTCCACAGATTCGACAGACCATTTGATTGGCGGTCTGAAAGGCTTGATTCTTCCTACTACCGTAGTAGTTGCTGTTGTTGTTGTTGTTGTTGTTGTTGTATCTAGGCTTGAAACTCAAGCTGGTGTTAGGCTTGTTACTAACAAACCTCTTCGGCTCATACTTGGCCTTCTTCCTCTTCTCTTCTTGCAGTTGTTTGAAGTCATCTTCAAGAGTGATGGCTGCATCCACCAACTCTTGGAATTCCGTTGCTCTCATCATCCGCAGCTGTACCTTGAACTGGGGACTTAACCCCCTCAGAAATCTCTTTTTCTTCTTGTCCTCGGTATTGACTTCCTCAACCGCGTACCGGGACAGCTTTGAAAACTCCCGACATAGGTCAGGATTGCCTTGTCCTTCTGCTCGAGACTCTCGAACTCTCGACGCTTCAGTTCCACAATACTTTCAGGGACATTGGATTCCCTGAACTTCCTTGCAAACTCCTCCCAGGTAAATACCTGCCGGATACACGGCTACAATGTTGTCCCACCATGATGCGGCAGGTCCACATAACAGATGGGTAGCATATCTAACCTTCTCTTGGTCATTGCATCCAACAGTGTTGAGCTTGCGCTCAGTATCCATCAGCCAATCTTCCGCGTCCATAGGCTCTGGCGCGTATGCGAAAGATATCGGCTTGGTGTTTTGGAAGTCTGCTAATGTGACTCCCTGGTTCTCAGGTCTCTCCACCCTATTCTGCTGCATCAGATCCTGAAGGAATTTGTTCTGCCAGTTGCATGTACTGGATAAAGTTCTGCTGAGTCATGGGTGGTGGTGGTGGTGGAAACTGATCTCTGGCTGCACCCTCAGCCTCTTCCTTTTCTTTTGCTTCGCGCTCCATGCGCTGTGCTTCAGTCTCGTTTCCTAACGTTCCCGACATAATCCCCCTAGTTCTGCAACACAAGATGATACTCATAGTTACACCATGCGCAAGTTTTCTGAGCTCAACTTTGTGCACAGAACTAGTCACGCAATGGAAATCAAGAAGCAAATCCAAATCATACAAAACATATACCCTGTATATACATACATAAGTGGTCTTATTACAATACTCAAGTCGATGTGAGTATGCAAACTCACTTATTAAAGTATATGTACAAGTTTATACAAATATTACAAACTATAATACTGTTGACTGCCAAAACCCACCGGCGGGCAGCGACGGTCAACACAGGTAGAGCCGGGAAGAGCCTAGAGCTGCGGCTGGCTGAGACCCCTCCGAGCGACGGCCCGCAATGCTCTTCGGTCACACGTCCGATGCGAAGTGCAAGGGCGTGCCACCTGACCTATACCTGGTCAGGAAGGTGATGGGGATGCCTCGCTTAGGTTCTGCATGGCATACACGTAAACATTAAATACGAGCCTCGATCGGCTCTCAGGTTATCCTGTGAATCGGCTCAAAGAGCCGATTCACCCATGATTCGTACGGGGTGCACGAACATATGGTGGTCCTGCTTGATCAAGATAAAGCTAATGAGATCTACGACGATTTAGGGTTTTCACCGCATAATCGGATCATCCTACTCAGGTTGGGCCTCGCGGCCACGCACGGTGATCGTAAGCCGATCCTAAACAAGGCCTAAAAACCAACATAAAGTTGATCCTCGGAACATCCTGTTTAGGACTTGCGAACGCCACCCTACGTGCCGCTGGATCCTCCCCCCTTTGTAAGGCCTAACTATTGCAGATATTAAACTAATCCTTGTAGAACAAGGAGCAATCGTAACGGATCAGATCTACTAAATAATGATCAAGCGGGGTGCCGCCCCACTGAGATAGGTGTGAGGGCGGCTAGACATGCAAGGGTTGCACTACGTAAGCATGCTTAAACGAAGAACAATGCTAACCCTAACACATCTAAGATAACTACGTTGCTCGCCATCAAAAAGGCTTCGGTACGAGCAACGCATGAACAACGTGGAGCTTGTGCTGCCTAGATCGCAAGATGCGATCTAGGCAGCATGTCGCTACCGATAGAAACCCTCGAGACGAATGAGTTGGCGATGCGCCGAGATTGGTTTGTTTTGGGTTGAACGTGAGTTGTTGTTTTTTCCATAAACCCTAGATACATATTTATAGTCCAGGGGACTTTCTAACTCGGACGTGCACCTAACCGTGCACGAGTAAAACTCTAACTTCTAATCTAAGATGCGATTTATTGTATTACAGATACATGGGCAATTTAGCCCAACTTCGCGTATAAGGCCGATTCTTGTTCTTCCTTCCATGTATATCTTCAAGTTTATCTCAATCATGGCCCACCTCTTGACTCGGTCAAATTCTGGTGATAACACATGCCCCCCTGGTTTTGGAATTGATAATTCCAAAATCACTCTGTTTACCTTCGTCGGGTCATGTCGTGGCAGAACCGTTGCAGTATCCTTCATCATGATGCCCTGCCTTCTCAACTTCTCCGCGTGACCTGGCAGTTTTTTCTTTTTTTTTTTAGGCACCACTTCCTCGGAAACTGCTGTGGCATTGAATTTCCACTATATCACCTTTTATTTAACCGCTATGAACAGTTCTCCTCTGCATCTCCTTCGCATTAGCACTCCAAAAGCCCTCCTGCGCCACTATGTCTTCTTCCTCCTCTGCTCCATCGGATCCTTCCAGCCAGTCCTCCACATCCCGTGAGCCGACGCCGGAGTACAACCCGGCGGAGGTCCATGCGGCCAACATCCGCCGTGCCATTGCAGCCGGGGAGGAGTCAGACCATGACTTCTCCATGGTCCGAGGACGACCAGTCCTCGACGGACGGGAAAGCGACCTCCGCTTCCTCGCCGGGGGAATCGGAGGAGGAGCGATGACGATCGCTTCTCCTGGGATGACTTCACCTCCTCCGAGGGGATGGAGGAGGAGGAAGAGGAGGAGGAGGAGGACGACGAGCTCCTCCGACGAGCCGCGGCCAGCGGTTCGCCTTGGCCGGGCAACCTCGGCGACCGACGGCGGCGGGACGATGCGAAGAACGAGGACAACGAGGACCCGGTCGGCGGCCATTGGAGCGACGACGAGCCCGCCGGGAGCAGCGCCGACAGCGGCGACGACGGCGACGACGAGGGCAGTGATGGCCCGTAGATAGGACCTCTAGAATAGGGCCAACAGTAGTAGATGGGGCAATGTATCCCCTAGTATTTCCTTTTGAGAGCAATTAGCTCTTTATGTAAGAAATCTCGCCTATCAATGAAAAACTTTTCCCCAATTTGATTTTGCCGATCTCTTCTGAGTTTAATTGAGCCGATTCCCTCTTCTACTGACCTTGCCGATTCGTCCCCTTTGCCAATGCGTAATGAGCCGATAGCACCGCATCGGTCCTTTGAAATTCACCCTTCCCTTCTTCAACTGATGATTTTTTAAATCTGGCGGATAATGTAGAATCTTCAGGAAGACCTTTGAATTCTTCCAACCAAAACCAATGGTCCTCTTCAAATACTCATCATTTGTGAAGGAGGCTGCAATGAAAGATCAGCCGATGGTATCTCCATCGGCTCTTTAAACTGCACAACAGAATATTCACCAGGCCTGCTGCCCCCCGAGCCTTACTCGAGCCTGCTGCCCCCCGAGCCTTACTCGAGGAGAGAATGTCAGAGAGAATGCGCCAAGCCGATCCCCTTTCTTCCTTAGACAGCCGATAACCCCTTCTGTTTCAGCTAAACTATCACCAAAGATTGGAAATCCCGGATCGGCTCGAAGCAGCTGAAGAAATTTCCATCGTTTTACTCTCTCGAAACAACAGAAGGCACCACCGCTGGCCTGGATTTGGTGGAGACTCGCTTAGCCTCGCATAATTCCACTAGAGTCGATGGCTGCGCATCGGCTGCTTCTCAATTCTAAAGTCGATGCCCTTGCATCGGCTGTCTGAATTTTTTTTTTTACCGGCCGATTCTCTCCTATCGGCCCCCAGTATTTCATTGCACACATGTCCCCCTGCATCTGTTCCCATGTTTAGGTGCCCCCCGAGCCGATCTGTCAAAGAATGGCAGATATCGGCTCATTCGCACGTTGGCTCCTGATAGGGTCCAGGGCGAACACAAGCAGAACATGTGGTGAAGATAATTTTGGCCGATTGCTGGAATCGGCCTCCATAATGATTGGAGCGCTGACTGAAGGTTCTGTAATGTCCCTTCATAGACCTTTGGGGCCGATCACAAGGATCAGCCTCGCCAAGTTGCGCATCGCTTTGCTTCAACTACATGGTCAGGCCGGTGGATAAAACCAGCTTAACCCTTCCCTTTGTCACATCGATGCGCTCGCAATCGTCCAAGTTGATGCCTGAGAGGGGTTCTTGGCCTGCTGCTTCCCATGCGTTCATGCCAGCCGTTGAAATTTCGGCTGAATCGTCGGCCTGGACGACCTCTACCTCATCTCCATCCCACTGTATTATGCATTGGTGCATCGTGGAGGGAATGCAGCAGTTGGCGTGGATCCAATCTCTTCCTAGCAGAACAGCATAAGAGCTCGTGCTATCGACGATGAAGAACGTTGTAGGGATAGTTTTCCTTCCTACGGTCAGATCCACGTTCAGAACACCTTGGGCCTCAGACGCTTGGCCATTGAAATCGCTCAATGTCACGTTGGTCTTGATCAGATCTGAGCTAGAGCGTCCTAGCCGACGTAGCATAGAGTACGGCATGATGTTAACTGCCGCTCCGGTGTCCACCAGCATCTTATTTACCGGCCTCCCATCGATATAACCTCGCAAATACAAGGCCTTCAGATGTCTGTAGCTCTTTTCTCGTGGCTTTTCAAAGATAACCGGCCGTGGGCCGCAGTCAAGTTGCGCCACGGGTACCTCGTCAAATCCTGGAGCACTGAACTCCGAAGGGAGGATGAACACCATATTTGTGCCAGCCGATGTTTCATCATCGGCTTTCCTTTGCTTGGGACGCCACTCCATTCTCCGTGGACAACCCCCTTCATCCAGGGTTCGCTGAACCTTTGCAGCCAGATCAGGCCGTACCTTCCTTAGCGTATGCAGGTATAACCTTTCGGCTTCCTCCAGGCCGCACAACCGCTGAACCCTGAGCTTCTGAGAACGGCTGAGTCCGTCAGGGCACCACTTTGGACGGTGGTACCTGTCTTCTTCCTCTGGTCCCTCGTCTTCAGAGTCCTCAAGATCTGCCCACCGAGGGGACTCAGCACGTTTGCTCTGTGGCGGGAGAGGCCCTAAGCGCTCGAACACAGACACGTTGGCTGCCTCCTTCTTCTTCTTGTTGCATTCTGGGCAATTGCCGATTGTGGGCAATCGGCTCATTCCTGAATCCCAGCAGTGTGAAGAAGGGGCAGTCCCAGTGTCTGGCGTTGTCATCTTGCTCCCTTGATTTTCCGTGGCACGGCGCTCGTGCTCCTCCTCATCGCGATCATGCCGACGATGTCTTCGGCTTCTCTAGCCCGACGATCTCCTTCATCATCATAGTTGGACCGTCGGCGTTGGTCATACCGACTCACATATTTGTTGAGGAGGTGATCAGAGAGAGGTCGTTGATATCTTATGTTCTTCACCTCTCCCTCGTGACGTAGCGCTTGCCATCAAGATGGAGCCGATCGCGTGGAGCGGCCTCCTCTGTGTCCTTGCTATGAGAGCAGCTGCCCTCATCTCTATCTTTGCTAGAGTGGTTCTCAGGTCCTACCATGTTGATGCTGAACGAGGGACCTGGCTAGCAACCCTCAGGGTAGGTGACTTCTACCATGTTAACGGCGGGGAAGGGTTGGGTGTCGACCTTCATGGCGTACTGGTTGAAAATTAGCCGCCCCTTCTCTATCGCCGCTTGGATGTGCTGACGCCACACCCTGCAGTCGTTGGTGGCATGGGAGAGCGAGTTGTGCCATTTGCAGTATGGCTTTCCGTTCAGCTCTTGCGCCGTGGGGAATTTGAGACCTTCCGGAATCGTCAACTGTTTCTCCTTGAGCAGGAGGTCGAAGATTTGCTCGGTCTTGGTCACGTCAAAATCAAATCCCCTGGGTGGGCCTGGTGGCTTTACCCATTTGCGGGACACGGGGTTCCTCCCGAGTCCATTCAGCCACTGCTACCTCTTGGTCTCGCAGGAACTTCGTCTTCCTCCGCATCGACGGGACTACGCACGCTTGAACTTGTCTTGGTACAGTCCGGGTGGCGCTGTTCATATGCGATAGTTTCGAACCATGTGCGCCACGAGGATAATCTGCTTGGGAGGCCATGTCCTTGAGCTGTGTTGCAAGGCCTGCTACTGCCAACTCGACTGCTTCCTTCTCGATTATACGAACCGAATAACATCGGTTCCTAAGATTCCTGAAGCGCTGGATGTACTCTGTCACCGTTTCTCCGCCCGACGTAGTTGTGCTAGATCGGCAATGCCGGACTCGGAAGCCTCGAATGGTATTGCATATGGAACTGTTCTTCCAATTGCTTCCAAGACCGGATGGAGTCTGTGGCAAAGAGGTGTACCATCCGAAAGCCGATCCCGTGAGGGACTGTGAAAAGAGCCTCACGCGTAGCTGATCCGACACTGAAGCCGGTCCTAGTTGCGCCAAATATCGGCCGACGTGCTCGATGGAGCTGGAGCCATCTGATCCACGAATTTGGAGAAGTCAAGGAGCCGATATTTAGGTGGCAGCGGGATCATCTCGTACTCGTCGGGTACGGCTTGGAATAGCCGATTGCCCTTCTTTTCGGCACCATGCCGAACTGGTCTCTCAGTATGGTACTGATCTGATCCGCTGTGCTGGCTGTAGGAGTTGCACTCGAAGATTCGCCGGGGTGGCGTACTTAGCCAGCCATGTTTGCTTTTCCAGCTCTGAGCCAGCAGGAGCTGAGCTCTGGAGGTTCGTCGGGGTGGCGTACTTAGTTAGCCACGTCGCTTCTCAAGCTCTGTCGCTGACGTTCCTCCTATTTTCGCCGGAGTCCCTGATGTTGTGGCCTGGTTGGTGAGTGCCCAGTTGCCACAATCTGGCACATACGTGCACGCGTATCCTTGAGGGATCTCCTTAGGCGCCTCAGTCAAGAATTGGTAGTCACTAGGGTCACCACCGATCTTGTAGATGACGAATGCCGGTGTAGCCGGCACAGCTGGTGCTGCCAACGCATATGGTAGCGGTGGACGGGACTGGAGTGGCAACTCTCCTTGATGCGTCCCGAGAGCTGGTCCTGACGGCGAGTACTGGTGGCTCATGATCTCCTGGATCACGCGCAGAGCGACACGCTCCAACACGTTGACCAGGTTTTGAGTGGCGGTGTAGCGAGTGAGCCACCAAGTAGTTGATCTCCTGCCGCAGCCCCTGGTGCGTTCCTCCGACGGGGCAGAGAGGTCTATCCCATCGAGTGCACCTTGCGGTGAGAATCCCTTCCATCTGATGCCATGGGAACGGGTTCTCTGAAAAGAGCCGATGAGGTCGGCTTCGAGGATGACTTTGACCTCGTCATACCTCTCCTTGAGCTCGTCGGGCAGCTCCTCGTAGGTGACTGGCGTGCCGTCCGCCATCTCAGATGTAGATGGCGATGTGGTTGATGTAGACGATTGTCCCACCCGTGCCAGAATGTGTTGACTGCCAAAACCCACCGGCAGCGACGGTCAACACGGTAGAGCCGGGAAGAGCCTAGAGCTGCGGCTGGCTGAGACCCCTCCGAGCGACGGCCGCAATGCTCTTCGGTCACACGTCCGATGCGAAGTGCAAGGGCGTGCCACCGACCTATACCTGGTCGGGAAGGTGATGGGGATGCCTCGCTTAGGTTCCTGCATGGCATACACGTAAACATTAAATACGAGCCTCGATCGGCTCTCAGGTTATCCTGTGAATCGGCTCAAAGAGCCGATTCACCCATGATTCGTACGGGGTGCACGAACATATGGTGGTCCTGCTTGATCAAGATAAAGCTAATGAGATCTACGACGATTTAGGGTTTTCACCGCATAATCGGATCATCCTACTCCAGGTTGGGCCTCGCGGCCACGCACGGTGATCGTAAGCCGATCCTAAACAAGGCCTAAAAACCAACATAAAGTTGATCCTCGGAACATCCTGTTTAGGACTTGCGAATGCCACCCTACGTGCCGCTGGATCCTCCCCCCTTTGTAAGGCCTAACTATTGCAGATATTAAACTAATCCTTGTAGAACAAGGAGCAATCGTAACGGATCAGATCTACTAAATAATGATCAAGCGGGGTGCCGCCCCCACACCTGAGATAGGTGTGAGGGCGGCTAGACATGCAAGGGTTGCACTACGTAAGCATGCTTAAACGAAGAACAATGCTAACCCTAACACATCTAAGATAACTACGTTGCTCGCCATCAAAAAGGCTTCAGTACGAGCAACGTCTGAACAACGTGGAGCTTGTGCTGCCTAGATCGCAAGATGCGATCTAGGCAGCATGTCGCTTACCTGATAGAAACCCTCGAGACGAAGGAGTTGGCGATGCGCCGAGATTGGTTTGTTTTGGGTTGAACGTGAGTTGTTGTTTTTCCATAAACCCTAGATACATATTTATAGTCCAGGGGACTTTCTAACTCGGACGTGCACCTAACCGTGCACGAGTAAAACTCTAACTTCTAATCTAAGATGCGATTTATTGTATTACAGATACATGGGCAATTTAGCCCAACTTCGCGTATAAGGCCGATTCTTGTTCTTCCTTCCATGTATATCTTCAAGTTTATCTCAATCATGGCCCACCTCTTGACTCGGTCAAATTCTGGTGATAACAAATACACGTGGTACTTGTGTATTATAGCCACGCCTCCCTTGGTGGACTTCTAATCGGTCTTCACTCCCGGTACATTCCAGGCTTCCATCCGGTCGAACGTGTCGTCCTCCTGATAGACCCTGGAACATAAGGTCTCCCCGTTGGCTTGTAATCCGAATCCGATGATGACCCTAAGGCGAAATCAGTGTTCACAAACTGATCGTTGAGTGCATCATAGTCCACCCATCGGGTGTACTCTCCTGTAGCCCCACCATAAGGGTTACCAAAACCCATACCCGACTCAACCTGTGTCGGATATCCTCCATCCATTCCTTCATTACTAGGATAGCTCTGGTTCTGGGTTGTTGCATCATCGTTCATCTCTCCATCATAATACTCAGTAGTACTATGGGTTCCCGTATCATTACCCCAACGCCAACCCCTGGAATTCTTGATTGGAGTCTCGGAACGCTGGTTGTTTCCGGATTCCGCTCCGCCTTCGTATCCCCCATAGGAACTACCCAGGTAGTTCCCAGGTGTAGCAGGTGTCGGTTCACGTGCAAGTGGATCAAAGCTGATGTAGTCACCAGCTGAATAAACTGGTGTGTGCACTACATTATCCATAGGTTCTTTCTCCCTACTCTCCTCCTTGGGTTCGGTAAATTCCTCTAGCATCGTATCAATAGCTCCTATCAGATGATGATTCAGCTGAAAGAGTAATGATATGAAGTTACGGCTATTATCCATATATTTTACCGCTGCTATGGGTTTGCGTTTGGCGTATTTGTAGTGGTTGAGCATGGGATCTTCTTCCTCCTGATTATGAGGAATATGGGAGAACTCGGAATCCATAAGCTCTTTTGTCTTATGTTCCCGTATGTCGGTTATGGCTCTCATAATAGCTATATGATAGGCTGTGTTGGTTGTCCTAGCTTCTCCAGCTGGCATGACTATGCTCATTCCCAAAGATTCGGGAAGTCGCAGTCCTACTCTGCACTTGGCCAACACCGGTCCATCATAGAACATGTACTTCTTTACTGGAATCTGGGGATCACACCCAAATTCCAGCAACATGGCTCGTAGGATATCAGCAAGTCCTCCTTGGTATTCGTTCAGTGTGGAATCCATAACTTTCACGTTTCTTCCCGGTCGTGCACTTGCCATGTTGGCTGTAGAAATAGAAAGATTATAAGATTAGTAATAATGCATCATAATAGAGATAATAAAGAATTATCGCACTAAAAGATATGATTGTTGTATTCTCAATTGAATATACACCATATTTTTAGAGAATTCTTTACTAATCCTATTTGAGTCCTAACGTTTAGTCCCATTTACTAGGTTCCAACCTAAGGTCAAAGCTTTTGCTCTGATACCAACTGTGGTGACCCTGCATACCACTGCATGTTGTAGTATGCCGTCGTTGATATAACATTCGCGAAGTACCATTCCGCAAATATCACATCCCTCAGAGTAGTACAACAGAACATAGCAAGGTCCATAACTCATTCACATATTATTACAATACACATACACAAGTCGTCTTGGAGCTCCTCTTGGGTCCTAAGAGGATAACTCCTGGGTTCGAGGCGAACCCAACTTAGCTTACAATACCATAGTCTCATTAAACTAAACATTTATTTAATCAAGCAGCTACATGGTAAGAGTTTGTGCTGCTCGGCTACTACTACTCCTCAGATATCTCTAGGCTTGTTCTTCTCCGGAAGCCTCCCCGGATCCGTAGACGATGATGTAGTCTACTCCTTCAACTCCTCCTGAGAGGTCAGGTGCATCATAGCCGATAACCTCGGCTCCTTCATTGTTGTCGTAGTCCTCCTCCAGACGGTTCAGACAATCTAAGCATGGGATTTAAGAGTGGTATGAGTACGAGCGTACTCAACAAGTTCATTATAGATAAGAGGTGTTTAATGCACTAGCTACGATATTAGACCAGAAAGTCTAATACCAATGCAAGTTTTGATAAACATTTCTTCAAGAGATTGCTTTTATTTCAAAGAGCTATGTCCGTCAGCCTTCACCGGTTTACTAGAACTTCATGGAGCTCCTTTCCGGCCGCGTTCGCAGTTCCTCAATCCCGGAACAGGGAGTGACAGGTCACAGTTCTTACACTCTGCAGAGGTGTGTTGCTTTACCCATAAGAGATCTTAACCTTGGTGCCAACCGGGCAGCTCTCCCGTTCACACTTCCTTAGGTGTGAGGCCCGGTATAAGGTCTAGCCAATCATGTTCCTCCGCTACCTCGAACACCCACCCTTTTGTAAGATTGTCCTCCCCTATATCCATGATGAGACCGTTCCGGGCATTCATATGCCTTCCCCTATCATCATGGATAGACCGTTCCGGACACCTTACAATCCCTCATAGACCGCAATACCGTGGGGACTTAAGGCTTCCCCAGCCAACCGCTTGCACTTCAAGCGACAAGTGTCTACGGACTATGCCGTGGGGACTTAAGGCTTCCCCAGCCAACCGCTTGCCCTGACAGATACAAGTGTCTACGGTAAAGCGCATCCGTTGATGAACGAGAGGTGGAAACACTTTTGACTACTCCGTCCCACTCCGGATCTTATGGTTAACACGGGTATTACGGCACAAGAATCACTGGCGACATTTGTTGTTTAATCCTAGATGGATATAAACCCGTGCAATGGAACCTCCACCATATCAACACAATCCATGGTTCCATTGCCCACCACATAGTCATATTCATAGTTATGAAAGTAGTGGTTTTGATTTTTGTGCAATAGTGATAACCATAATACTTTGCAAGTAATTTGATAAAAATACTTCAAATGACATGAGCAAGTGATGAACTTGCCTGAACACTGCAAAGTTCTGCAGTTGGAAGGTATGGACTGACCCTTGTCCTCTTGTTCTGAAAAATAGCATCATTGTCCGATAAGGGCAATGGTTAAAGAAGCAATTATGCATGATTCCATTTTTTAGGGTTTGTTCCCCCCTTCCGATATCGTTATTATTTCATGTAAGAGGTTAATACTAAGAATAATTTGGGAATACTTGTTTAAGAGTAAAATACTACCTTGAAATGTTGTCAAGGTGTTTTTGAAGTCCAAATGCATTAATGGACTTATTTTCATTATTGAAAATAAGATGTGTGATTTAAATTATTATTTAAATCATCAAATTTGAACTTATTCTAGTTTATCTCCAAAAATTCCATTTCATATTTTATTATGATAGAGAATTTTATCCTGAGTGATTTTCATATTTTTCATTATTTTTTTAGAGTTATTAATAATTTGTTATGTATTTTCAAAGTTTCTGCCTTATTTGGAATTTGGGAAATACCCAAAATGCCCCTGGGCCCACCTGTCAGGGTGGCCCAGCGGTTTGGGCTAAACCGGCTCGGGTCCAACCGACCCGAGCGGTCGGTCGCTCACTCCCGCACCTCGCGCCGCTCCTCCTAACCCTAATCCTCTCCCGTGCTCTGGCGACCCGCGTCGCCCGCATCGTCGCCGGCCGATTCCGGCGATCACCGGCCGCCATGGCCCTCGCCATGGGGCGCATCTGCACCGCCACGCGACGGCGCACCAGATCCACGGCATAGATCTGGTTCTAAGCCGCCCCTACGCCGATCCCCTTCTTGTTTGACCGCACGGTGATGCGGTGCTCACCAGCACCTCAGGCGTGATGACGCCGCCGGCTGTCGCCGCCAAGATGCGGAGCGCTGCGGCGCTCGCCGGGCCTGGCATGGCCTGGCCAGGTGCCGCCGTGTCTTCGGCGCGCGCCGCCGTGGCCGCCACGGCTACGCCTGCCGTCTGCTCGCTCCAGGTACATGCGCCGCCTCGCCCTTACCCTCTGTACTTGTTCTTCCTTCTCCTCTATGTGCTCTGGCCAAGGTTTCCTCCTTGTGGAGGTCTGCCCTGCTGTTGTTGATGCACTGTTGTGCTTAGCTTACTGCTGTCGCCATAGATCCTAGCTTGCTATGCTGTGCTGTTCTTGCTCAATTGCTCACTGTGCTTCCTAGCTATTTCTGTTCATTGTAATCTCTGGCTGTGGCCTTCCTGTGATTGCTCATGAGCATCCAGTGATGCTCATGGCCTACTGGCATGCTCCTATTCTTTTTACTGTCACTAGGGCATACTGTGTGTGCTTAATTCTGTCCCTGGCTTGATTGTTGTAGTTAATCCTTGCATATTTGCAAGTGCCAGTGCCTCTGGTGAGATCCTATCTGTGCTTTATTTCATGGACATGCTCATTTGAGCTTATCTGTTGCATTATCAACTCCATCCCTTGATGGAGTGCTTCTGGATACAATTATATTGCCTGATGCCCTATCTGTGATGCAGTTGTTCAGTTATTAATTATCTGTTCATGTGTTAACTGCTTAGACTGAGTTCTAGCATGCAGTAGCATGCTCTAACAAGCTTCTGGTGTTCTTATGATCACCAGTTGCTTGTAACAGCTGCTCTTTGGTGTCTGTGCCTTACTGTTGCTCACATGTGTATCACACAGGCCTGGCCTGATGTGTGCTGTTGCTTGCTTAAGCATCAATTGATGCCTGTAATGATCCATTTGATCATTGGCAAGACCCTGGTGCATCAATTGCTTGTCTGTTTTATTTATCTGTTTATCCTTGCTTGAGTATATGGATAAATAATGTGAACTGAGATTCAGTGATGATCATTTCAATGAATTAGTTAGGGCTAGCAGGATGCCAACCACTGGTTGGGTACCCTAGCCCACTACTGAACCTATCTGGTGATGATGTGGTGGTTCTAAGTGTTGGCTTGTGGGTTGAGGAGGGTTTGAGGTGACCCTGGCAGTAATCATGTGCTGCCCTAGGGTAGCTCCCCTATCTGTTGGCTTGCTGTTGCTTACCAAATGTTGTCTGGTGATCCATTTATTGGATTGCCAGTAACTCTTGATGTTGAAAACAAACAGACAGTATTCTGTCTAAGTCTGATGGTTTAGCTAGGTCAATAGGTGCTTTGTGATTCTGATTGGCTGCAAGGAGTAAATCCATGCTGGATTTCTCTGGTTTTGACACTGTGTTGTCATAACCAGTGTTCCCTGGTTTATTTTCCTTTTAGCCTTGGTTGTACTTGCTGGCACCAATTGGTTTAGTAACCAAATGATGATACACCTAGGGTTTTCTACCCTTCTGTGCTCCTGTGATGCAAGCATGCTTAATTATGAGCAAGATATGATCTTGCTCAGGCTCTTGTGTGGTATACCTCACTCCAGCTCCTAGAATTAAGTGTTGTTGTAGAGGATTGCTTCTGTGATGCTTGGTTTGCTTGCCCTTCTCCTCCTTACAAGCTTGTGGTGCTTTACTCCATCTGGTACTTGCTCACAGTTGACAGTTCTTGGTGAAACTGTCCCTGGATGGTTTCTGATGGCTTGTGGTTTTTCCTGTTCTAAGTGTTCTTGGTGTTCTTGATGAACTTACCACTGCTGCTGTCGATGGATGAACAAATGGCTAGGGTTTGGCTCTGAAAAGGTTATATATGGTGCTCTCTTGCATCCCTGGTCGACAGCTCCTGCTTGTCACCTTAGTGACTCACTGTGTGTGTGTGCAGCATGCACACAGCCCTGTGAGCAGGCTGTGTGTGTGTGCTGTCAAGTGCTGTGCACCTGAACCTGGAACTTGGCTTTGGCCTGGATCAGCTCGGCCACATTGAGCTTATCTGCTCATTTCACCTTTCCATTTGATTTCTAACTTGCCAAGTGGCTTTGCCACTTGGCATAACTTCTCTTTGTTGTGTTTTTGTGCAGGGATCAACAATGGCTCAAAATGGACTTGGAATTCATCAAGTTCAAGATCAAATGAAGATGATCTTGTAGAATTTAGACTAGGATCATTAACTTGTAATTTTTCTTTATTTTTCTTTCTTCTATTCTGCCCATTTATGTAATGTGTTGTAATTCATTTATTTCCATTATGAATAATGTAAAGACAATGTATCTTGTGTGTTATTCAATAAAGCTCAAGGTTTTCCCTAATGAGCTCCACTTTATTATAATTGTTCATCTTGTTTATTATTGATTATTTACTTAATGAATTTCCTCAATTGAATTATTTAAGGTAATTATTTAATGTTTGAATTTGAAATTCAAATTCAACCTTGGTTTGAATTCAACCATGTCATATCATTTAGAATTCAATCAAGTAAACTCTCCCCTCTCTTCTCAAAACCCTAAACTAGTGAAGTGAGATGCAAGTTTGTCGCACTCTCGAAACCCTAACCCTGTAAGGTGTCGAGAGAGAAACTTGTCCCCCTTCGATGCAGTTTTTGTTTAAAAGCGCGAAATTTCCCCAGAATTTACTATGCAATGCACATCCCTTTCTAAAATCTACCCCTCGATCGTCTCTAAACCTGGGACATTACAGTATGGAACCTCATTTAAATCATTTTCTCAAATGATAAGTATGAAGAGGTTGACTTGGGTCAACCTAGGTCATATATTGTTCATAAGAGAAATTCAAATCTTAATAAGATAATGAGAGGAAATTATTTCTCTAAGTAATTAAAAGTAGCACCTAAGTTAGAATGAGAGGAAATTATTTTTCTTAAATAAGAGGAACACCTCCACCCACTTAATAGTAGTGTGTGATGCTAGTTTAAGTTGTGTAAAGCTTGTGCGTGCTTAGTTTAGTATGTAAGTTTGGTATGATGATTGTGTACCCCGTATTCGTATTTTAGACGCTAGTACCGGAGACTATCAGGAGGAGGAGGACTTCTACAAAGAGGAAGGAGAAGAGAACTTGGACCCTCACTTCAACCAAGGCAAGCCAATACCAATGCAAGCTAATATTCTTGCAAGCTATTACCAATGCAAGCTAGACTATTGCCAGTTATAATGTTGCAAGCTAACACCAATGCAAGATAATTCTCTTGCAAAGTGCAAAGCTCACTATGAGCAAGGCATTACCCCATTTACTTTATGCTTACGATCCTATTTCCCAGTTTTACTTTACAAGCTTTATTTACTTTTGTTTTATCAAAGTACTTTTTGATTCATGATTCACTTGGTTAGTATTGGATTAGTACAAGAGTATCAAAGTTAGCCTAGAAGCAAAGCAAAATACTTAGCACCCCTCATACATAGATGCTAGTGCTAATTTGAAAGTGACTACTCCATTTGGGAACTTGGGAATTGAAATGACTTTGAAAACCTTGGAATGATGAGTCATTCTATTGAGAGATTTTGAAGGTGAATATGACTGGTGAATGACTTGGTGAATTTTACAAAAAAACACTGATGGTTGGGTTCGGATGCGATACCATTCCAATTTTACAAGTACCCCCACAATACCTGAATCTGGGTAGGGCTTAACCGGAAGTTTGTGTGTCTTAGTATGGGTTCCCTCTAAACAAGCGTCATCGGGGTTATGCCGAAAGCTGCCTCTACCACAACAGAAATGATATGATATGATGCGAAATGAGGTGAATGTCCGGCCCAAGCCCTGTGCAGTTCCCAGGCTGACCGTCTGTCTTCACTGGGAGGCCAAGCTCATGGGGAGAGGTGCCTATACTAGGGTATGTAAATGAAAGGTTAGGATTGGTAGTTCGCGTACTGCGTACGATAAATCAGGGCCAGTTACCCCTGACGAGCTATTGCAATTGTTGTGGCACAAGTGTACAACCTCTGCAGAGTTAAACCTATTCGAATAGCCGCGTCCTCGGTTATGGACAGTTGGGAAGGCCATACTGTTCCGTCATCAGAACTTTTCTTAAACTATGAATGGTGAATGGTGACTTGTGATTTTGAACTTGAAAGGTGACATTGACTTTGAATCACAACGGAGTTGTGGGAATGACACTAATGTTCCCACTTGAGTTAGTTAGCACATGAAGAGTTGTTTACAAAAAGGTTTGTGAACTAAAGTTGGCTTTATGCAAAATAAACTAGAGCTTAGCACCCCTTACTAGAATTGTTAACACTTACATTAGTATTAGTTTGCGAGTACTTTAAAGTACTCACGGCTGTGTCCCTGGCTATTCAAATGGCCAGACCCTGAAGAGGAGCAGAACTATCAAGATGACGGCAACCAGGATGTCCACGACAACTAGGGAATCTTCTGATGTCAGACGTTGGCCTGTGGACTAGAGAGTCCCTTCTATTTACGCTTCCGCTATGAAACTATGAACTTTGTGTCCGTTGATCAATAGATCAACTATTTGTGTAATATGGGATCATGTGATCTCTACTTGTAAGACAACTATGGCATGTAATGAATGATGACTTATGATATTCAACTGTTATGTCTCGCAACAACAATATTCTGAGGGCCATGGAGGCGGTGACCACCTTCCTCGGGAAGGCCAAGAACCAAAGCAAACCAGCGTAAAGTTGCCTCGCATGCAGTGGAGCCAGTCATCCACTGCATAGTGCGCTCTTCATCCTTCTTGAAAGCCAGTGTAGCAAAGAATTGCTTGATCAAATCGGGACTGTAGACACACTGTACCTTCATTAGCTTCTGTAAGCCCATCCTTTCGGTGACCCAAATGGCATCCTCAAAGTGATCGTTCACAGCCAGAAGCTCCACATCTATTGCTTGCATAGGTCTCACCTTCTTCATAGGTTCATAGATATCCTTGAAGATGTAACTCTGCTCCATGCACCAGACGCGCTTGTCCTCAATTTCAACATCCCTCTCAATGTCTTCATACCAGTTCTTCTGTCGGATAGCAACATAAGAAATACTATCCATAGACTTGTAGTTCTCCCTAGTTGCCTTTCCTTTCCACCTCAGAGTGGCGGACTTACGAGGAGCATTCTATGCAAACTCATCACTCGACCTTTGAGTCCTACAGCGCCTTGATACGTCTCCAACGTATCTATAATTTCTGATGTTACATGCTAGTTTTATGACAATACCTACATGTTTTGCTCACACTTTATAATGATTTTATGCATTTTCCGGAACTAACCTATTAACAAGATGCCACAGTGCCAGTTCCTGTTTTCTGTTGTTTTTGGTTCCAGAAAAGTTATTCGAGCAATATTCTCGGAATTCGACGAAACAAAAGCCAAACATCTTATTTCACCGAGACGGACCAGAACACCGAAGGGGAGCCGGAGAGGAGGCCCAGGCCCCCACCCGGGGCGCGACCTAGGAGGGGGGCGCGCCGCCCTATGGGGTGGGCCCCCCAGGAACCCCTTGCGCCGCCTCTTCGCCTATAAAATCCCTCGCGGCATAAAAACCCTACAACAATTGACGAAACTCCAGAAAGACTCCAGGAGCGCCGCCGCCATCGCGAAACTCCAATTCGGGGGACAGAATCTCTGTTCGGCACGCCCGGACGGGGAAGTGCCCCGGAAGCCATCTCCATCGACGCCACCGCCTCCGTCATGCTCCGTGAGTAGTTCCCCCATGGACTACAGGTTCTAGCAGTAGCTAGTTGGTACTCTCTATCCCATGTACTTCAATACAATGATCTCATGAGTTGCCTTACATGATTGAGATTCATCTGATGTAATCGGTGTTATGTTTGTTGGGATCCGATGGATTGTTACATTATGATTAGTCTATCTATAAAGTTTGTGAAGTTATTGTTGCTGCAATCTTGTTGTGTTTAATGCTTGTCACTAGTGCACGAGTGGCATGATCTTAGATTTAAGCTCTATAATTATTGCTTAGATTGTATCTACAAGTTGTTTGCACATGTCTATGTCCGGAACCCGAGGCCCCAGAGTGACAGCAACTGGGATAACTGGAGGGGATGGCTTAGATATGAGATCACATGTTTTCACCAAGTGTTAATGCTTTGCTCCGATGCTCTATTAAAAGGAGTACCTTAATTACCAGTAGATTCCCTTGAGGCCCGGCTGCCACCGGCTGGTAGGACAAAAGATGTTATGCAAGTTTCTCATTGCGAGCACGTATGACTATATATGGAAAACATGCCTACATGATTAATAAATTGATGTTCTGTCTTAATGCTATTTCAATCCTATCAATTGCCCAACTATAATTTGTTCACCCAACACTTGTCACTTGTTATTGGAGAGTTACCACTAGTGGGAACCCCGGTCCATCTCTCATCATCATATACTCGTTCCTATATGACATTGGAAGTAGTATCAACTATTTTCGGTGCCATTGCCTCGTGTTATTACGCTTTGTGTTATGTTACTATTGTTCTCATATTATTGCTGCTTTCACATCACCCCTGTTACTAGTGCTTTTCCAGGTGCAGCTGAATTGACAACTCAGTTGTTAAGGCTTATAAGTATTCTTTACGTCCCCTTGTGTCAAATCAATAAATTTGGGTTTTACTTCCCTCGAAGACAGTTGCGATCCCCTATACTTGTGGGTTATCAAGACTATTTTCTGGCGCCGTTGCCGGGGAGGCATATCTCTACTCATAAGTTCACCTGGGAGTACACTCTACCTCTCTCTCTCTCTGTTTTTATTTTATTTTATTTTGTTTTGCTTAGTTTAATTTTGTCTGGTTTGTTTGTGCTTAGTTTATTTCTGTCTAGTATTATTTTGCTTAGTTTACTTTTGTCTAGTTTCTTTTTGTCTTGTTTTACTTTTCTTATATACCCAAAAATCCATAAAAATTTGAAAAACCGAAAAATTAAAAACTGTTGTTATGGGAGAACCCACAACCTATTTGGAGCTTATTGAAATATATATGAATTATAGAGAATCAAGAACGGGTAAAGTCATGAGTGTTGTGATAGAAAAATTGAATACAATTGCTAAAATCTTGCTTAAACGCCATGATATAAACTGTTGCTCTAAACAGGATACTAAACATCTAAAATTCCAATGTGGCTTTAGTGAAGAAGTTTTAATTAAGAACTATAATTGGAATAACTATATTCATTTTGGGTTCGAAGAGGTAGAACAATTTGTCTTATTTATGGGAGCTTCTGAGATCGAATCCTTCATGTCTAAAAATTATGAAACTTGTGTTGCTTGTAAGGACCTTAAAGATTATGTCTCTTTTATCCTTAATTTTTGCGTAGAAAGTTATATCGATAATCCTTATATCATTGATTATAAAGAGAGACTCATTAATGCACAAGAATGCACTCACAATTTGCAGGAACCTATGGAAGAAGAAATTGATGAACCTGAAAGCTCATTGGATGAAAAAGAAGAGGAGAGTGATGAACAAAAGGAGGAAGAATGGATTAGCTACCCATGCCAACCTTCTAATGAGAGTAACTCTTTATCTCTTACACTATTTGATTGTCCTCCATGCTTACCAAAGGAGGATGAATGTTATGTCCCTGTGGATTCTCTTGAAATATTCCCTATGAGTAAAACTTGTGAGAATAATTATGCTACTGTTATCTATGATAATTCATGCTATTTTGATAAATCTAATGATAATGCTTTGTTTGTGCCTAATATCGAAATGCATGGTACTAAAGAGTTTTGCTTGGCAAATGTTTATGATAAAGCTCTAGATGATGGTCCTATGTTACTTGATAATATTAATTGTACTACTAATGAAAATGGGATTGGAAAGGTCTTGACTTTATCTAGGAGTCCCATATCTCTTGAGATTGATCAATCATCTTGTTATATTATTGATAAAAGTTGGTTTGAAAGTTTTAATCACACTATTTTTGAGCTTGATGAAAATTATGTGTTTGTGGATCATGAAAAACATGCTTTATGTGATAGTTATATTGTTGAGTTTATTCATGAAGCTACTAAAAATTATTATGAGAGAGGAAAATATGGTTGTAGAAATTTGCATGGTACTAAAACACCTCTCTATATGCTGAAACTTTTGAAGTTACTCTTGTTTTATCTTCCTATGCTTGTCACTTTGTTCTTCATGAATTTTTTTGTGTACAAGATTCCTATGCATAGGAAGTGGGTTAGACTTAAATGTGTTTTGAATTTGCTTCTTGATGCTCCTTTTGCTTCATTTTCTATTTTCCATGTGAGCATCATTAAAATTACTGAGCCCATCTTAATGGCTATAAAGAAAGCACTTCTTGGGAGATAACCCATGTTTTTATTTTGCTACTGTTTTGTTGTGTCTTGGAAGTTGTTACTACTGTAGCAACCTCTCCTTATCTTTATTTTATTGCAATGTTGTGCCAAGTAAAGTCTCTAATAGAAGGTTGATGCTAGATTTGGATTTCTGCGCAGAAACAGATTTCTATCTGTCACGAATCTGAGTAGGTCTCTCTGTAGGAAACTCAGAAAAATCTGCCAATTTTCATGAGTGTTCCTCAGATATGTACGCAAATTTCATTAGTTTTGAGTTTTCTGATTTGAGCAACGGAAGTACCTCTTAAAAATTCGTCTTTACTGGCTGTTCTGTTTTGACAGATTTTGTCTCTGTTTTTTGCATTGTCTCTTGTGGACTTTAAGCAAGGCTTTCTAGACGTGGAGAGCTGTAGCTAATGTTTTATTGAGTTCTTTCAATGTGTCACTATAGGACTAAAGTGGATTAAAGTTTTTTTTGAGTACTAACCCCTCTAATGAAGTTTATGAGAAGTTTGGTGTGGCAGAAGTTTTCAAGGGTCAAGAGAGGAGGATGATATATGATCAAGAAGAGTGAAAAGTCTAAGCTTGGGGATGCCCCCTTGGTTCATCCCTGCATATTTCAAGAATACTCAAGCGTCTAAGCTTGGGGATGCCTTGGGCATCCCCTTCTTCATCAACAACTTATCAGGTCACCTCTAGTGAAACTATATTTTTATTCGGTCACATCTTATTTGCTTTACTTGGAGCGTCTGTGTGTTTTTATTTTTGTTTTTGTTTGAATAAGATCGGATCCTAGCAATCCTTGTGTGGGAGAGAGACACGCTCCGCTTTTTCATATGAACACTGGTGTTCTTCGTTTTACTTTTAATGTTCATGACAAAAGTTGGAAGCTATTGCACTTATTGTTATTTGGTTGGAATCAGAAAATGCCGCATATTGTCTTGGATAATTTGATACTTGGCAATTGTTTTGAGCTCTCAAGTAGATCAAGTTTAAGCTCTTGCATCATGTAGTTTAAACCTATTAGTGGAGAACTACCGTAGAGCTTGTTGAAATTTGGTTTGCATGATTGGTCTCTCTAAGGTCTAGATATTTTGGTAAAAGTGTTTGAGCAACAAGGAAGACAGTGTAGAGTCTTATAATGCTTGCAATATGTTCTTATGTAAGTTTTTTGTACCGGTTCATACTTGTGTTTGCTTCAAACAACCTTGCTAGCCAAAGCCTTGTGAGAGGGAATGCTTCTCGTGCATCCAAAACCTTGAGCCAAAACCTATGCCATTTGTGTCCACCATAACTACCTACTATGTGGTATTTCTCTGCCATTCCAAGTAAATACTTCATGTGCTACCTTTAAACAATTCAAAAGTTATCATCTCTTATTTGTGTCAATGTTTTATAGCTCATGAGGAAGTATGTGGTGTTTTATCTTTCAATCTTGTTGGGCAGATTTTCACCAATGGACTAGTGGCTTCATCCGCTTATCCAATAATTTTGCAAAAAGAGCGGCGGGGTTCCCAGCCCCAATTAATTAACTTTCATTAATAATTCTCTTCACATGTTTTGCCCTGATTCATCAGTAAGCAACTTAATTTTGCAAATAGACACTCTTTCATGGTTTGTGAAATGTTGGAAGGCACCCGAGGATTCGGTTCGCCATGGCTTGTGAGAGCAAAAGGTTGGGAGGAGTGTCATCCATAAATAAAACTAAAGTACATGTGTAAACAAAAGAGAAGAGGGATTATCTACCTTGCTGGTAGAGATAACGTCCTTCATGGGAGCCGCTCTTTGAAAGTCTATTTGATGAGGGGGTTAGAGTGCCCACTACCATTCGTTGACAACAACAAACACCTCTCAAAACTTTACTTTTATGCTCTCTATATGATTTCAAAACTTAAAAAGCTCTAGCACATGATTTAATCCCTGCTTCCCTCTGCGAAGGGCCTTTCTTTTACCTTATGTTGAGTCAGTTTACCTACTTCCTTCTAACTTAGAAGCAAACACTTGTGTCAATTGTGCATCGATTCTTACATACTTGCTTATTTGCACTCATCATATTACTTTGTGTTGACAATTATCCATGAGATATACATGTTGAAAGTTGAAAGCAATTGCTGAAACTTAATCATCCTGTGTTGCTTCAATGCTTTTTTACTTTGAATCTATTGCTTTATGGGTTAACACTTATGCAAGACTTTTTGATGCTTGTCTTGAAAGTACCATTCATGAAAAGTTTTGCTATATGTTATCTATTTGTTAGCAAACTATAGATCGTTGCCTTGAGTCACTTCATTCATTTCATATGCTTTACAATAATATGATCAAGATTATGTAAGTAGCATGTCACTACAGAAACTATTCTTTTTATCGTTTACCTACACTAGGGCGAGTAGGAACTAAGCTTGGGGATGCTTGATACGTCTCCAACGTATCTATAATTTCTGATGTTCCATGCTAGTTTTATGACAATACCTACATGTTTTGCTCACACTTTATAATGATTTTATGCATTTTTCGGAACTAACCTATTAACAAGATGCCACAGTGCCAGTTCCTGTTATCTGTTGTTTTTGGTTCCAGAAAAGCTGCTCGGGCAATATTCTCAGAATTTGACGAAACAAAAGCCAAACATCTTATTTCACCGAGACGGACCAGAACACCGAAGGGGAGCCGGCGAGGAGGCCCAGGGCCCCCACACCACAGGGCGCGGCCTAGGAGGGTGCGCCGCCCTATGGGGTGGGCCCCCCAGGCACCCCCTTGCGCCGCCTCTTCGCCTATAAAATCCCTCGCGACGTAAAAACCCTACAACAATTGACGAAACTCCAGAAAGACTCCAGGGGCGCCGCCGCCATCGCGAAACTCCAATTCGGGGGACATAATCTCTGTTCCGGCACGCCGCCGGGATGGGGAAGTGCCCCCGGAAGCCATCTCCATCGACGCCACCGCCTCCATCATGCTCCGTGAGCAGTTCCCCCATGGACTACGGGTTCTAGCAGTAGCTAGTTGGTACTCTCTATCCCATGTACTTCAATACAATGATCTCATGAGCTGCCATACATGATTGAGATTCATCTGATGTAATCGGTGTTGTGTTTGTTGGGATCCGATGGATTGTTACATTATGATTAGTCTATCTATAAAGTTTGTGAAGTTATTCTTACTGCAATCTTGTTGTGTTTAATGCTTGTCACTAGTGCACGAGTGGCATGATCTTAGATTTAAGCTCTATAATTATTGCTTAAATTGTATCTACAAGTTGTTTGCACATGTCTATGTCCGGAACCTGACGCCCCAGAGTGACAGCAACTGGGATAACTGGAGGGGATAGCTTAGATATGAGATCACATGTTTTCACCAAGTGTTAATGCTTTGCTCCGGTGCTCTATTAAAAGGAGTACCTTAATTACCAGTAGATTCCCTTGAGCCCGGCTGCCACCGGCTGGTAGGACAAAAGATGTTATGCAAGTTTCTCATTGCGAGCACATATGACTATATATGGAAAACATGCCTACATGATTAATAAATTGATGTTCTGTCTTAATGCTATTTCAATCCTATCAATTGCCCAACTGTAATTTGTTCACCCAACACTTGTCACTTGTTATTGGAGAGTTACCACTAGTGTAGATAGCTGGGAACCCCGGTCCATCTCTCATCATCATATACTCGTTCCTATATGACATTGGAAGTAGTATCAACTATTTTCGATGCCATTGCCTCTGTTATTCTTATCGCTGCTTTGTATACTGTTACTATTGTTCTCATATTACTGCTGCTTTCACATCACCCCTGTTACTAGTGCTTTTCCAGGTGCAGCTGAATTGACAACTCAGTTGTTAAGGCTTATAATTATTCTTTACCTCCCCTTGTGTCGAATCAATAAATTTGGGTTTTACTTCCCTCGAAGACTATTGCGATCCCCTATACTTGTGGTTAATGGTACATGATCACTCAAGTTTGCAAGATACGAGCAAATAAGGCCAAACTAGAGTGATTTCCCATAAGAACAAGTAGATGGCAAATAAAATCCAATTAAGATCCAAATAACTCCAACTCTTCACAAAGAAGAGTGTGGTGGCCTAGGCCACCATGTAGGAGTGATATGGTTTGGCACCGCGAAGATATATCTTGGGCCCAAAACCAATACTCGTCATTGAAGCTCACATATCAGCATATGATATAAAGAGAATGATTTCTAACTATCAGAATTATGGGGGGAGGGATAGCTATATAGTTTAAACCGCACTCCCCATATTTCCACGCCCACATCTAAACCAAATAAAGTTTTGAGACAAAGGTGTGTTTGCAAGATGATCAAGCTATACTTCTTGAATCAATGATATTTAGCTCATTCCTCAAATAGCAAAACCTTGCTTCATCAAGAGGCTTCATGAATATATCGGCAAGTTGATCTTTGGTAGGAACATAGCATAGCTCAATATCACCACGGGCAACATGATCCCTAATAAAATGATTCCGGATCTCAATATGCTTCGTTCTTGAATGTTGCACCGGATTATAAGCAATCTTGATAGCACTTTCATTGTCACATAAAAGAGGCACTTTGTCACAAGTGACACCGTATTCCTTTAAAGTTTGCCTCATCCATAACAATTGAGTGCATCCACTTGCGGCGGCAACATATTCGGCTTCGGCGGTGGAGAGAGATATACAATTTTGCTTCTTAGAAGACCAACACACCAAGGACCTACCAAGGAATTGGCAAGCCCCGGAGGTTGATTTCCTATCATCCTTGTCTCCCGCCCAATCCGCATCGGTATATCCATTGAGAAAGAAACTTGAGCCTTTAGGATACCAAAGACCATATCTTGGGGTATCAACTAAATATAGAAAGATTCTTTTGAGAGCCAGCATGTGACTCTCCTTAGGAGAAGCTTGATACCTTGCACACACACCAACACTCAACACTATGTCCGGTCTAGATGCACAAAGGTAAAGCAAGGATCCAATCATGGAGCGATATACCTTTTGATCCACCTCTTTACCATTGGGATCTAGTACAAGATGACATTTAGTAACCATAGGAGTGGCTACACCCTTCATCTCGGTCATCTTGAACCTCTTGATCATGTCTTGGAGATATTTTGCTTGATTGATGAAAGTCCCTTCTCTCAATTGCTTGATCTCAAAACCAAGAAAGAACCTCATCTCTCCCATCATAGACATCTCAAACCTATCGGTCATAAGCTTTGAAAATTCATCATTGAAAGCTTTGTTAGTAGAGCCAAAGATAATATCATCAACATATAATTGGCAAACGAAAAGCTCCCCATTGACCTTCTTAGTAAAAAGAGTGGGATCGATTAGCCCAACATCAAACCCACGGTCTATCAATAATTCTTTAAGGTGCACATACCAAGCTCTAGGAGCTTGTTTGAGACCATAAAGTGCTTTATCAAGCTTATAGACATGGTTAGGAAAGTTGAGATCCTCAAACCCCGGGGGTTGCTTAACATAAACCTCTTCATGCAAAGGACCATTAAGAAATGCACTTTTCACATCCATTTGTTGTAACTTAAAGTTATGATGCAATGCATAAGCAAGAAGGATACAGATGGACTCAAGGCGAGCCACGGGAGCATAAGTTTCTCCAAATTCAATTCCTTCAATTTGAGAGAAAACTTGAGCTACCAATCTTGCCTTGTTCCTCACAACATTTCAAAACTCATCTTGCTTGTTCTTGAAAATCCATTTAGTGCCTATAACATTGCGGCACCCCTTTGGCTTCTCTACTAAGGTCCACACTTTACTGCGCTTGAAGTTGTTGAGTCCCTCATGCATAGCTTACAACCAATCCGAATCTTCAAGAGCCTCAAATACTTTCTTGGGTTCCACTAAGGAGATATATGCATGATGATTGCTAAAGTTAGCCAATTGCCTTCTTGTGGAAAATCTTCCTCTTACATCACTTAGGACCTTATCATGAGTGTGTCCAAGAATTTCCAAGTTCCTATCCCTTCTTCCTAGACGATGGGCCTCGGTCTCCTCCTTGGTTCTTCTTGGCCTTGGAGGTATCACTTGATCAACTTGATCATTTGGGTCCCCGTCTTGGCCTTGAACTTGAGCTTCCTCAATTTCTTGAGATTTCTCAACATCATGTGCTTGATCTTGGACATTATTCGGTAAATGACAAGAATTGAATGGATCCTCATCGGAGCCATCATGAACCTTTGGTTGATCTTGTCCTTGATATTGCACACTAGAGGGAGGGTTTTGTTCTTGTTCTTGGGTTGGTGCATCATTAGCTTCAAGAGATGGAGTTTGTTGATGTTGAGAAGATGAGGGCTCCACCATGGTAGAGCATAGTCCTTCTCGAGATGCCACACCGTGTCCCTCAATGGGGCGGAAAAATCCCACACCCATTCTTACTATGGCATCTTGAGGTATTTCATCACCTGCACATACATCAACTTACCCCACTTGGGAGCCATCATTTTATTCAAACTTCACACTACAAGATTCAATGATAATCCCGGAGGATACATCAAAGACTCTATAAGTGTGAGATTCGGCACCGTAACCAACAAATATACCCTCCAAAGCTTTAGGGGCAAATTTAGATAAATGAACTCCTTTGATTTTATAGAAACACTTACACCCGAACACCTTGAAGTATGAGATATTAGGCTTGTTCCCGGTGAGTACTTCATATGGAGTCTTGTTCAAGCCCTTGCGGAGATAGAGCCGGTTGGAAGAGTGGCAAGCGGTGGAGATGGCTTCGGCCCAAAAGTTATAGCGGGATTTATACTCCGCCATCATAGATCTTGCCATATCCATAAGAGTCCAGTTCTTCCTCTCCGCAACACCATTTTGTTGAGGGGTGTATGCAGCGGAATATTGATTTCTTGTCCCCTCATCACTAAGAAAATCATTGAGTGTATAGTTCTTGAACTCGGAGCCGTTGTCACTTATTATTGCCATTATAAGGAGGTTGTGTTGGCGTTGCACCTCGGTGGCAAAGTCAATGAAGATTTGTTGAGTCTCATCTTTCTTTTTGATAAAGTAGACCCAAGTATATCTTGAGTAGTCATCAACAATCACCAAGCAATGTTTCTTCGCACCAAGACTTGCATGAGTGGTGGGACCAAAGAGATCCACATGAAGGAGCTCCAAGATCCTCTTGGAAGAGATAATAGTCTTGCTTGGGTGCGGAGAGTCATGCATTTTGCCTTCAACACAAGCCCTACAATCACGATCTTTGGCAAAAGACACATTTTCCATTAGTACACAATATGGTTCCCCTTGTGAAGACTTTGCAAAGTTCTCATGTTGATATGGGCCAAGCGGCGATGCCACAACAAACCCACATCCGCTTTTCCGAATAGGCACATTGCACTTGTCGTGGTGGTCCCCGAGAAGTCCACCACATACAAGTTATGTTCGCGATACCCAACGAAAGCGACTTTTAGAGTCTTGATCCACAAGAGGACCACAATATCATTATCAATAAAGATAGCGAAACCCATCTTGCCAAGGGCGGAAACGGAAAGTAAATTGTAACCAAGGGTTTTGACAAGCATGACATCCACAAGAGTAATATTGTGTGCAACCACAACCTTGCCAAAACCTGATACCTCGGATGTAGAATTATCGCCAAAGGAGACGGTGATATGATTTATGTTGGGCCTCAACTCCTTGACGAGATTCTTGTCGCTGGTCATATGACTTGTACATCCACTATCAAGTACCCATTTTGACCCTCCGGCAGCAAAGTCCTACATGAGATCAATTCTTGGATTTAGGTACCCATTTTTCAATGGGTCCTCTTTTGTTAGCAACAAGGGTCTTTGGGACCCAAATAGACCAAGCACCATAACCATCATAAGGGCCAACATATTTTGCATAAACATCACCATAATAATCTTTAAATAAAACATAGTGAGGGTTAGCAATTCCCGCATCATCATCATTAATGGTATTGGCCTTAGGGGCTTCACCATTAGTGATAACTTTCTTCTTTTCTTGTGCGGTATTCGCTTTCTTCTTGTTTGCATTTTTTGCCTTGGCCTTACAGACAATACTCTCCTTCCCATTGTTTGACCTTTGCTTACTCAAAAGGTCGTCCAAAGAAAGTTTACTTTGGGGAGTGGAGGTCTTAGCAAGTTCATCCTTTAACCTAGCATTTTCCTCAATGAGATTTGCATGATCACAAGAAGGGGTAGAAGAGCTAGGCACATCATATTTAGCAAGCCTAATTTGTAGTTGCTCATTATACTTGGAGAGGATAGAGTTTTCACTCTTCAAAGCTTTGTGAGCCTTGTCTAGTTCCTCTAGATCCTTCACAAGTTTCTCATGATCAACACCAAATTTGGCCTTTTCCTTTTTAAGCACTTTTACCTTAGCCCTAGCAAGATCTCTATCTTTAGTAAGCTTATTAATTTCATCTTGAGGTTCTTCAAGAATTTCTAGCCTCTCTTCAAGAGAAGTTATAGTTTCTTGTCCTTCCTCAAGGGCATTTTTAAGAGCATGGATTTCAAGAGAGTCCTCTCTCTCTATTTGACATTTTTTTCTGAAGGATATCATCTAGTTGTGCTAGACGAACCATGAGATTTGAAACATGCTTTTTAGTGTCACCTTTCAAGTTAAGAATGAACTCATCAAAATCAAGCATTTCTTGTTTCACTTTTAAACTAGCATGATCAACCCCTAGGTTATTTGATATGATATGCATAGAGGGGTTAGGGGATGATACCTCGGAAGATTTAGCCATGAGACAACTTTCTTCCTTCATAATAATATCCACATTGGGGGATTCAATTGGTGATGAAGAGTTGTTGGAGAGGGAAGCAAGAGCCATCAATCCATTAGGAGTTTCATTTTCTTCATCATCATCATCACCGGATGTGTATTCTTCTTGAGTTGATAGCACAATAGATGTATCCAAGGAGGACCTTGCCATGAAGCAATGTGCAGTCTTGATGTGAGGGTTCTCATTGGGGGATTCAAAGAGAGATGAAGAGGGAATATGGGTGGTGGCTATGGCGACACTTCCTTTGAGGTTTCTTCTTCATCACTAATACTCTCAACTTCATCAGAAGAATACTCTTCCTTAGTTATTAGCACAATCCTTGAAGGCCTCTTGTCCTTCTTACACTTGTTGTAGAATTTCTTGT
The DNA here is from genome assembly GCA_030979885.1 of Lolium multiflorum. Lineage (NCBI taxonomy): Eukaryota > Viridiplantae > Streptophyta > Magnoliopsida > Poales > Poaceae > Lolium > Lolium multiflorum. Next base: position 58,584,014 of record CM061748.1, on the reverse strand, counting down.
TGGGAGCCTTTGAAACTTTGCTCTTGTCCTTGGGAATGAGCCTTCCACCACGAGTTTCCCTATGCTCATAATTGGGCGATGAAATGGTTCTTGTCACCACAATTGTAGCAAGTTCTTGTTTTTGGGCCCAAACCCTTGAACACGCTTGAGTTGTTTCTCTTGATGTTGTCTTCCTTGGCCTTGGATGGATCAACCCAAATTTTTTTGCATGGAATGCCATGTGGTCATTGTAGTGGTATTCCAAATCATCCGGATAGGACATACTCCAAGATGTCCTATATGGTTCTTGAGGGTTCACTTCTTCCACAGTATTGACCACCAAGGCAAGGTTGGTCCCTCTTGACATCCCAATGGCACGGTTGCGAGAGTCTTGAGAGTTTTGCTCGAGCACGTTGAGAGCTTGCAACTCGTGCACCACTTGTTGTGAGGTGAGAGACGGATATCTTTCTCTCCCAACGAGAGTCTTGACATCAATGGGCTCAAACAGCATCATGCAATCAATATACTTATCCTTGATCCAAAAATCATCAATGTGTTTGGCACCCACATTCCGAAAAGCATCGGCAACGGTGATAAGTCTTCTATACATGACTTGATGATCTTCATCCGGCAACCTCATGAATCCTTCGGCTTGATTCCGGAGAGCACTATACTTGTTTCTCTTCATGCTTTCACTTCCCATGAAGCTTGTGTCCAAACCTTCCCATGCTTCCTTGGCGGTGGTGAAGTTCCAAACAATAGACAAGTCTTGTGTCCCCACACTAGTTTGAATCATGTGCAAGGCAATCGAGTTGAGTTGGTTATCAACCTCTTCTCTTCTTGTCAACTTTTGGGGTTGTAAGGATTGTAACCTTCCACAATAATTCTCCAAAATTCATTGGAGGCACTGCACACAAAGGATTTAAACTCAAATTGCCATGTACTAAAATCCTTATCATTAAATTTAGGTGGATCACCCCTAGTGTTTATATGAGGATGGGGAACCGGGATATCGGGAGAGCGGAAAGGTGGAGCCACATTATTGTAGCTCGCACCTCCACTAGTTCCCCTAGGAGAAGCACTTGGGGTTTTAATTGTGTTTAAGTGATCACCATTCAAGGGAGTGGTAGAGGAGGGTAATGTCGAAGCACCTCCCACTTCTAACGCACCATTGTTGACAAGGTATCGACTTGTCAATGCCTACAGATTGTAGACTAGGGTTTTTGTAAAGAGTAGAGGGCAAGTAGATCTCGAAGGTTCAGTCGGAAAAGTACTAGACTGCTAGAAAACTAGGGTTGTGTTGACAATGAAATCGAAGCTTTGTTCGTCCCTCGACTCTCCCTTATATAGGAGGCGGAGCCGAGGGTTTCGTATTACACACGGTTACATATTCCGGGAGACTCTTTGAGTTCAACCCGTAAATTTACAAGCCATTATTCCTATTACAACTCTATCTTTCCAAACTATCTCTTAACTAGGCTTCCGGGCTTCATAAACTTTGGGTCGTGGGCCTTCGGCAAACCCCGGGTACTATCTTCGGTAGGCCCATTGGGGATGCCTATGTCAGTAGCCCCCGAGATTTTGCTTGAATCGAAGAATCAGGGAAAATCTTATCAACACCCGGATTTTTAAGTCCGAATGCCTATTATGTCATACATCGCAATCCCAGGAATATTGTTGTTGCGAGGCATAATAGTTAAGTATCACAGTCATCATTCATTACAAACCATAATGTCTTACAACTTGGAATCACATCATCCATATTACACGAATAGTTGATCTATTGATCAACGAACAAACACAAGTTCATAGCGGAAGCGTAAGATACAAGGACTCTCTAGTCCACAGGCCAACGCTTGACGTCGGAAGACTCCTAGTTGTCGTAGGCGTCCTGCTGGTCATCTCCTTGTTCATCTTCATACTCTAGCCATTTGAATAGCCAGGGACAAAGCCGTGAGTACTTTAAGTACTCGCAAACTAATACTAATGTAAGTGCTAGACATTCTAGTAAAGTTTGCTAAGCTCTAGTTTATTTGCATAAAGCCAGTTTTAGTTCACAAGTATTTGAGAAAAGCTTATTCAAATGCTAACTAACTCAAGTGGGAACATTAGTGTCATTCCCACCATTCAAGTGGTGATTTCAATTCAATTCACCACAATTCATTTCACCATCTTCTTTCAACATCATTTTTCAAAGATATGACATCGGAAACTATATGGCCTTTCCAACCGTCCGTAACCGTGGACGAGGCTATTCGAATAGATTGACACTCTGCAGAGGTTGTACACTTGTGCCACAACATTTGATTTCATCCGTCGGGATTACCCCGAATCATCGTAACACAGTACGCGGATCATCAACCATAACCTTTCACTTACAAATCCTAGTATGAGCACCTCTCCCCATGAGCTTGGCCTCCCAGTGAAGACCAACTGTCAACCTGGGACTGCACAGGGCTTGGCCGTACAATTCACCTCAATTGCACATCATTTCTCAACAACGGAGGCAGCCTCAAGCATAACCCCTATGACGTGTGTTCAGAGGGAACCCATACTAAGATGCATAAACTTCCAGTTAAGCCCTACCCATAATCAGGTATTGTGGGGGTACTTGCTATTGGAAAGGTATCGCATTCAAACCAATATCATGTTTATCAAAAATCACTATCTTCTCTTGGTCATATTCACCTTCAAAAATCATTCAGTGGAATGCTTCATCATTCCAAGGTTTCAAATTTTAATTCAAGTCACATTGTTACCATCTAGAGTAGGCAAGTTTTATTTCATTAGCACTAGCTCTAAATCATGAGGGGTGCTATCTTGCTTTGCTTGATGGAGGCTAACTTTACTACTCTAGTAAACTTCTTTACTTTGACAAAAGTTAACTATAAAAGCAACTTATTGAGAAAACAAGTAAAAACTTGTAAGTATAAACTGGGGATAGGCTTATGTAAGAAAAGGTAAGATTCATGGTGCCTTGCCCCAAGGGGCTTTGCACTTTGCAATAATATTAGCTTGCCTTGGTAGTTCTCAAAATTCTCCTCCTCCTCCTCCTGGTAGCAACCTTCTTCTTCCGTGTACTCTCCGGTGCTAGCGTCTAAATTTGAATACGAGTATAATTACTCACTCATTCAATGGCTATTCCATGTATCACATATATAAGCACACAAACTATTCTATGCACACAAATAATCTAATTAGGGTGCATGGGTTGTGTTGCTTGAGGAGAATTTACTTCTTTTTATTTAATATGTAAATGATAGTTTCCATAGGGTTCTTGAGAAATAATTTCCTCTCATTGAAATCTTCTTAAGATTTAATTTCTCAAACAATCATATATGAACTTATATTGACCTAAGTCAAATATTCATCATTATCATTTGAGAAAATGATTTAAATGAGGTAGACCACCTCATACTATTTAATAGTGCTACATATGATTTAAATCTCCAAGTAATTCATATAAGTGAGTTTGGCCAGGGGTCCAAACATCACATGAATTCAATTGAGACAAGTTTTAAATGAAGTATAATACTTCATATGGTTTACTTAATAGTTTTGGACAATATCAACTACATAAACTAGCCATATTGTCCATTTATTAAACTAGGGCATGATCATGCAAAGTGACCACCCCATTTTATTGCATAAACAATTAGTGTAAGTCAAATGTGAGCTATTAGAGTTGGAATTAACTTAATATCTATTTTGGTTGATTTTTAATAATTGTTTGAATAGGGAAAAGTCCCTGCCTTCTTCTTTTTATCAAATTAATTCTACAACTAATCTGGTCATGGGACCAGTGGCATTGTGTAGATCTTTTCCATAGCTTTCCAACCATATAAAATTCATTGAATTTGGTTAAGCCAATTTGAATCTATTTAATTTCAAAGTTTGGGCAGTATTGAAATTATTTGGAATTGTTTAAATCGAGTTTGAATTAAAAGGGCCGGCGGGAAAGCTAACTGGGCCTAAATCATTTAAAACGGCCCAAGGCCAGCCCACCACGCGTCTGTGCCCGCGTGGGCTGCCTGACAAGGGGCTCCACCTGTCAGCGGCGTTTAAATGCCGAAGCGGTATGTTTAAAAGGGGAGCGTTGGATTAGATCCTGATCTAACGGCTCTGGTTCATCGTCTCGCCGGCGAGATGCCGAGGGTCTGGCGGTGGCTAGGTTGGTCGCATTGTTTCCATGTCTGCCGCGTCTGCGACGGACCGGGGTCTCCTTCTTCGTCGATGGCGGGCACGGGTCGCGGTCGAGGGCATGTCTGGCGGCGCGTGGCACGGTGATGCTCAACGGCTGCAGGGGGTCCAGGGCTGCGAGGTGACGGCGCGGCGCGTGTCCAGTGTCGCGGCCACGCGCGACGCGAGCGGCATCCTGGCCGCCATGGGCGCGAGCTGGTCCGGCCGATGTCGAGCTCCTCCTCGACCAGGGGGTGCTAGCATGCTCAGTAGAGTGTGGTGGCGTCGTTTGGCAAGGTGGACAAGTTGGGGAAGGAAGGAGAGGAGGGGTGGCTCGGCATGGTGGCGCCATGGCCGGCATGCCATGCACATGTGAGCTATCCTCTCCTCCTTAGCTTTACTATGTGCCATTATGAGTGAGAGGGAACCAGGGGACAATTTGGACTAGGGTTTAGGTAGAGTGGATGAGTGATACGTCTCCGACGTATCGATAATTTCTTATGTTCCATGCCACATTATTGATGTTATCTACATGTTTTATGCACACTTTATGTCATATTCGTGCATTTTCTGGAACTAACCTATTAACAAGATGCCGAAGTGCCTTCTGCTGTTTTTGGTTTCAGAAATCCTAGTAAGGAAATATTCTCAATTGGACGAAATCAAAGCCCGGGGCCTATTTTCTCAGCTTCCAGAAGTCCGAAGGAGAGACGAAGAGGGGCCACGGAGGGGCCACACCCTAGGCGCGGGCCCCCTTGGCCGCGCGGCCCGTGGTGTGGGGCCCCGTGCCGCCTCTTGACCTGCCCTTTCGCCTATAAAAAGTCTCCGTGACGAAACCCGATCGGAACCACGATACGGAAAACCTTCCCGAGACGCCGCCGCCGATCCCATCTCGGGGGATCCAGGAGATCGCCTCGGCACCCTGCTGGGGGAATCATCTCCCGGAGGACTCTACGCCGCCATGGTCGCCTCCGGTGTGATGTGTGAGTAGTCTACCCCTGGACTATGGGTCCATAGCAGTAGCTAGATGGTTGTCTTCTCCCCATTGTGCTATCATTGTCGGATCTTGTGAGCTGCCTAACATGATCAAGATCATCTATCTGTAATTCTATATGTTGCGTTTGTTGGGATCCGATGAATAGAGAATACTTGTTATGTTGATTATCAAAGCTATGCTTATGTGTTGTTTATGATCTTGCATGCTCTCCGTTATTAGTAGATGCTCTGGCCAAGTTGATGCTAGTAACTCCAAGAGGGAGTATTTATGCTCGATAGTGGGTTCATGCCTCTGTGAATCTGGAGGAGTGACAAGAACCACTAAGGTTATGGATGTGCTGTTGCCACTAGGGATAAAACATTAGTGCTATGTTCAAGGATGTAGTCACTAGTTACATTACGCGCAATACTTAATGCAATTGTCTGTTGTTAGCAACTTAATACTGGAGGGTTCGGATGATAACCGAAGGTGGACTTTTTAGGCATAGATGCAATTGGATGGCGGTCTATGTACTTTGTCGTAATGCCCAATTAAATCTCACTATACTCATCATGATATGTATGTGCATGGTCATGCTCTCTTTATTTGTCAATTGCCCAACTGTAATTTGTTCACCCAACATGTTGTTCGTCTTATGGGAGAGACACCTCTAGTGAACTGGACCCCGGTCCAATTCTCTTTCTGAAATACAAATCTTGTTCTCTTTTTTTCTGCAAACAATCATCTTCCACACAATACGGTTAATCCTTTGTTACAGCAAGCCGGTGAGATTGACAACCTCACTGTTTCGTTGGGGCAAAGTACTTTGGTTGTGTTGTGCGGGTTCCACGTTGGCGCCGGAATCTCCGGTGTTGCGCCGCACTACATCCCGCCGCCATCAACCTTCAACGTGCTTCTTGGCTCCTCCTGGTTCGATAAACCTTGGTTTCTTTGTGAGGGAAAACTTGCTGCTGTGCGCATCATACCTTCCTCTTGGGGTTGCCCAACGAACGTGTGAAATACACGCCATCAAGCATATTTTCTGGCGCCGTTGCCGGGGAGATCAAGACACGCTGCAAGGGGAGTCTCCACTTCTCAATCTCTTTACTTTGTTTTTGTCTTGCTTAGTTTTATTTACTACTTTGTTTGCTGCACTAAATCAAAATACAAAAAAATTAGTTGCTAGTTTTACTTTATTTTGCTATCTTGTTTGCTATATCAAAAACACAAAAAAATTAGTTTACTTGCATTTACCTTATTATAATGTCTAGTCCCGTAGTTGTTACTCTATCACCTGAGGAATCAATCTTCACCTTTAAACAAGGAGGAGAAGAGAATTTTAAAGAAGCATGGTCTAGAATTTTTGATGCTTATAGTAAAACTGAACCTAAAATGACCTTAAGTTTGCTTCTTAGTAATTTCTATTTCGGGCTTATTCTTCGCTATAGATATGCCTTAGATGCTGTAGTGGGAGGAGATTTCCTTCATTGTGATGGGGATCAAGCTTTTAATGCTATAAGAAAATTGATTACATCATTTAGCTCCGATAATAATTTTGATCCATCTCATGCTAGTATGAATAGTAGATTGGACACTATTGAAACAAATATATCCTGTTTAAAAGAAGTGTATAATCGAATTCGCGAATATTATGATTATGTCCCAATAAGCTTTGAACCTTCAATGTGGGTGCCTACTGTTAAAATTACTATTGGTGGTGAAACTTTTCCTGCTCGTTGTGATATTATGTCCGAGTTTTGCCTCATGCCTGAAAAAATTTATAAATCATTGACACTTTGGGGACTTACTGAAGGGGGAGAAGAAATAACTCTTGCGGATAACTCTGTTGTAATTCCTATGGGTATAGCTGAAGGTGTTTTTACAACCTTTCTTGGAAGGACGGTATCCACTGATTATCTTGTTATTGAATGTGTAGGGACAGGACAAATCACACTTGGAAGATCCCTGATGAAACTCATGGGAGCAGTCATAGATGTTGGGAAAGGCACTCTAAATTTTACCTCTACACCCGGATGCGGTCATGTATTCCCTAGACCAAAGAGTAGGAATAAGAGTAAGAAAGGTAAGAGCAACACCCCTGGTAAGAATGCCGATGCACCACCCTTCGATAATACTTGATACACACTTCTGCGCCTAGCTGAAAGGCGTTAAAGAAAAGCGCTTATGGGAGACAACCCATGTTTTTACCTACAGTACTTTGTTTTTATTTTGTGTCTTGGAAGTTGTTTACTACTGTAGCAACCTCTCCTTATCTTAGTTTTGTGTTTTGTTGTGCCAAGTTAAGCCGTTGATAGAAAAGTAAGTACTAGATTTGGATTACTGCACAGTTCCAGATTTCTTTGCTGTCACGAATCTGGGTCCACCTCCCTGTAGGTAACTCAGAAAATTAAGCCAATTTACGTGCATGATCCTAAGATATGTACGCAACTTTCATTCAATTTGAGCATTTTCATTTGAGCAAGTCTGGTGCCATTTTAAAATTCGTCAATACGAACTGTTCTGTTTTGACAGATTCTGCCTTTTATTTCGCATTGCCTCTTTCGCTATGTTGGATGAATTTGTTTGATCCACTAATGTCCAGTAGCATTATGCAATGTCCAGAAGTGTTAAGAATGATTGTGTCACCTCTGAATATGTCAATTTATAATGTGCACTAACCCTCTAATGAGTTGTTTCGAGTTTGGTGTGGAGGAAGTTTTCAAGGATCAAGAGAGGAGTATGATGCAACATGATCAAGGAGAGTGAAAGCTCTAAGCTTGGGGATGCACCCGGTGGTTCACCCCTGCATATATCAAGAAGACTCAAGCGTCTAAGCTTGGGGATGCCCAAGGCATCCCCTTCTTCATCGACAACATTATCAGGTTCCTCCTGAAACTATATTTTTATTCCATCACATCTTATGTGCTTTTTCTTGGAGCGTCGGTTTGTTTTTGTTTTTGTTTTGTTTGAATAAAATGGATCCTAGCATTCACTTTATGGGAGAGATACACGCTCCGCTGTAGCATATGGACAAGTATGTCCTTGGTTTCTACTCATAGTATTCATGGCGAAGTTTCTCCTTCGTTAAATTGTTATATGGTTGGAATTGGAAAATGATACATGTAGTAATTGCTATAAATGTCTTGGGTAATGTGATACTTGGCAATTGTTGTGCTCATGATTAAGCTCTTGCATCATATGCTTTGCACCCATTAATGAAGAAATACATAGAGCATGCTAAAATTTGGTTTGCATATTTGGTTTCTCTAAGGTCTAGATAATTTCTAGTATTGAGTTTGAACAACAAGGAAGACGGTGTAGAGTCTTATAATGTTTTCAATATGTCTTTTATGTGAGTTTTGCTGCACGGTTCATCCTTGTGTTTGTTTCAAATAAGCCTTGCTAGCCTAAACCTTGTATCGAGAGGGAATACTTCTCATGCATCCAAAATACTTGAGCCAACCACTATGCCATTTGTGTCCACCATACCTACCTACTACATGGTATTTTCCGCCATTCCAAAGTAAATTGCTTGAGTGCTACCTTTAAAATTCCATCATTCACCTTTGCAATATATAGCTCATGGGACAAATAGCTTTAAACTATTGTGGTATTGAATATGTAATTATGCACTTTATCTCTTATTAAGTTGCTTGTTGTGCGATAACCATGTTCTTGGGGACGCCATCAACTACTCTTTGTTGAATTTCATGTGAGTTGCTATGCATGTTCGTCTTGTCTGAAGTAAGAGAGATCTACCACCATAGGGTTAAGCATGCATATGTTAGAGAAGAACATTGGGCCGCTAACTAAAGCCATGTTCCATGGTGGAAGTTTCAGTTTTGGACAACAATCCTCAAATCTCAAATGAGAAAATTATTAATTGTTGTTATGCTTATGCATAAAAAGGAGTCCATTATCTGTTGTCTATGTTGTCCCGGTATGGATGTCTAAGTTGAAGAATAATCAATAGCGAGAAATCCAATGCGAGCTTTCTCCTTAGACCTTTGTACAGGCGGCATAGAGGTACCCCTTTGTGACACTTGGTAAAAACAATGCATTGTGATGATCCGGTAGTCCAAGCTAATTAGGACAAGGTGCGGGCACTATTAGTATACTATGCATGAGGCTTGCAACTTGTAAGATATAATTTACATGATACATATGCTTTATTACTACCGTTGACAAAATTGTTTCATGTTTTCAAAATCAAAGCTCTAGCACAAATATAGCAATCGATGCTTTTCCTCTATGGAGGACTATTCTTTTACTTTCAATGTTGAGTCAGTTCACCTATTTCTCTCCACCTCAAGAAGCAAACACTTGTGTGAACTATGCATTGATTCCTACATACTTGCTTATTGCACTTATTATATTACTCTATGTTGACAATATCCATAAGATATACATGTTACAAGTTGAAAGCAACCGCTGAAACTTAATCTTCTTTTGTGTTGCTTCAATACCTTTACTTTGAATTATTGCTTTATGAGTTAACTCTTTTGCAAGACTTATTGATGCTTGTCTTGAAGTGCTATTCATGAAAAGTCTTTGCTTTATGATTCACTTGTTTACTCATGTCATATACATTGTTTTGATCGCTGCATTCACTACATATGCTTTACAAATAGTATGATCAAGATTATGATGGCATGTCACTCCAGAAATTATCTGTGTTATCGTTTTACCTGCTCGGGACGAGCAGAACTAAGCTTGGGGATGCTGATACGTCTCCGACGTATTGATAATTTCTTATGTTCCATGCCACATTATTGATGTTATCTACATGTTTTATGCACACTTTATGTCATATTCGTGCATTTTCTGGAACTAACCTATTAACAAGATGCCGAAGTGCCAGTTCTGTTTTCTGCTGTTTTTGGTTTCAGAAATCCTAGTAAGGAAATATTCTCGGAATTGACGAAATCAAAGCCCAGGGGCCTATTTTCTCACGAAGCTTCCGAGTCCGAAGGAGAGACGAAGAGGGGCCACGGAGGGCCACACCCTAGGGCGGCGCGGCCCCCCCCTTGGCCGCGCGGCTGTGGTGTGGGGCCCCCGTGCCGCCTCTTGACCTGCCCTTTCGCCTATAAAAAGTCTCCGTGACGAAAACCCCGTACCGGGAACCACGATACGGAAAACCTTCCGGAGACGCCGCCGCCGCCGATCCCATCTCGGGGGATCAGGAGATCGCCTCCGGCACCTGCCGGAGAGGGAATCATCTCCCGGAGGACTCTACGCCGCCATGGTCGCCTCCGGTGTGATGTGTGAGTAGTCTACCCCTGGACTATGGGTCCATAGCAGTAGCTAGATGGTTGTCTTCTCCCCATTGTGCTATCATTGTCGGATCTTGTGAGCTGCCTAACATGATCAAGATCATCTATCTGTAATTCTATATGTTGCGTTTGTTGGGATCCGATGAATAGAGAATACTTGTTATGTTGATTATCAAAGCTATGCTTATGTGTTGTTTATGATCTTGCATGCTCTCCGTTATTAGTAGATGCTCTGGCCAAGTTGATGCTAGTAACTCCAAGAGGGAGTATTTATGCTCGATAGTGGGTTCATGCCTCGTGAATCTGGAGGAGTGACAAGAACCACTAAGGTTATGGATGTGCTGTTGCCACTAGGGATAAAACATTAGTGCTATGTTCAAGGATGTAGTCACTAGTTACATTACGCGCAATACTTAATGCAATTGTCTGTTGTTAGCAACTTAATACTGGAGGGGTTCGGATGATAACCTAAAGGTGGACTTTTTAGGCATAGATGCAGTTGGATGGCGGTCTATGTACTTTGTCGTAATGCCCAATTAAATCTCACTATACTCATCATGATATGTATGTGCATGGTCATGCTCTCTTTATTTGTCAATTGCCCAACTGTAATTTGTTCAGCCAACATGCTGTTCGTCTTATGGGAGAGACACCTCTAGTGAACTGTGGACCCCGGTCCAATTCTCTTTACTGAAATACAATCTCTTTGTCTTGTTCTCTGTTTTGCAAACAATCATCTTCCACACAATACGGTTAATCCTTTGTTACAGCAAAGAGATTGACAACCTCTTTGTTTCGTTGGGGCAAAGTACTTTGGTTGTGTTGTGCGGGTTCCACGTTAGCGCCGGAATCTCTGGTGTTGCGCCGCACCCATCCGCCATCAACCTTCAACGTGCTTCTTGGCTCCTCCTGGTTCGATAAACCTTGGTTTCTTTCTGAGGGAAAACTTGCTGCTGTGCGCATCATACCTTCCTCTTGGGGTTGCCCAACGAACGTGTGAAATACACGCCATCAATGAGGTAGATCACTATTTGCAATAGTGTCAAATAGTCACATAGATGCCATTTTTGATTTTTGTCCAAATTTGGTTTAATTCAAATGGTGGCAAGTTTTGAATTGTGAGTGTCTCATTGAGTTAGAAATGATCAGAGGTGGTGAGGTGTGGTGGTGGCATTGTTGAATTCAAAGTTTTGCAAAAATGGCTAAGTGTGAGATTGTTGCATATGTTAAAAAGTTGCAACTTTGGATGAGCATAGCTAATGATCAAGAAAGAATTTGGCATGGTGATCTTTACAAAAAGTGTTCACCTTGATGTTGACTTGGATGTGGTGCAAAGAGTTAGCAAGGTTTGGTTTGAGAAAATTGAATTGCAATGGCTCAAAGTAGTGATCAGACTATAATTGGCAGTTTTGACCATTATCATATGTGAGCAAGTTTTGTATTTGAAATCCATTTGATTTGTGATTCTTTGATTCCAAAAGTTGTAATAAGTGTTTAGTAACATTATTCAACTAATGGTGAAGACCAAATTGGTCTAGGGTCAAAATTTATAAAAATGCCATAGGGCATATGTGAGGGTTTTTAGGGTTTTGCATTTATTTGATTTCTTTCTCTTTTTGGTTTATTTGGTTTGTGATCTTCTCATGATCACTTTAGGGTTTTAGGGTTTATCATATACACATAATAACAATCATCATGGCATATCAATCAAATGCACAAGTCCTATGCATGGCACTATATGCAATTTAAAAAGTTTTTGTTGGTTTGAAATTTTGCTCTCTGGAATTCTTCTAACTTTCTTTTATTGAAATTTGGGATGTTACAAACCCTTCCCCCTTACAAAAGATCTCGTCCCGAGATCGAAAAGAAAGTTAGGTACTAAAGAGATCTGGGTACTCCTTCTTCATGAAGTCTTCGCGTTCCCATGTGGCTTCATCCTCGGTATGATTGCTCCATTGTATCTTCAGAAACTTGATGCTTTGGGTGCGGGTGGTTCGGTAAGCTTCTTCCAGGATGCGAATCGGCACTTCGCGGCAAGTCAAATCCTGGTTGATATCCACCGATCGGTGATCGATATTCTTGAACACTTCGGTCTTCTCGGGGACTTCAAGGCATTTCCGGAGGAGTGAGATATGAAACACGTCGTGTACAGCCGACATCTCTTCAGGTAGCTCCAGTTGATAAGATACTTCACCTCGGCGGCTGAGGACTTTGAAAGGTCCGACATATCGGGGTGCGAGCTTTCCTTTCAGCTGGAATCTCTGCATTCCTTTCAAGGGGGATACCTTGAGATAGACAAGTCTCCAATCTCGAAGGTCATCCCGACGTCTCTTGTCGGCGTAGCTCTTACGTCTTGATTGCAGTCTTGAGGTACTCGCGAATCTTGTGGACTTTCTCTTCGGCTTCACGAAGAACATCTGGGCCAAAAACTTGGCTTTCTCCGACTTCCGACCAGTTCAGGGGGGTACGGCACTTCCTTCCGTACAAGGCTTCAAAGGGGGCCATCTGTAGGCTAGCTTGGTAGCTGTTGTTGTAAGAGAATTCTGCGTAAGGTAGGCAGTCTTCCCACTTAGATCCGTATTCCAGTACACATGCTCTCAGCATGTCCTCCAGTATCTGGTTGACTCTCTCGGTCTGTCCGTCGGTCTGAGGGTGATAGGCGGTGCTGAAATTCAGACGGGTGCCTAGTCCTTCATGCACTTTCTGCCAGAATCTTGAGGTGAATTGTGATCCTCTATCTGACACTATCGACTTCGGGGTTCCGTGCAGGGCGACTATTCTGGAGATGTATAGTTCAGCTAACTTTGGGCCTTGGTATGTGGTCTTTACGGCAATGAAATGGGCGACTTTGGTCAATCTATCGACAACTACCCATATTGAATCATTGCCTTTGCTGGATTTGGGAAGTCCGGTGATAAAGTCCATTCCTACGGAGTCCCATTTCCATTCCGGAATCTGGAGGGGTTGTAACAGTCCGGCGGGTCGTTGATGTTCTGCCTTGACTCTCTGACAGATGTCACACTTGGCGATGTAGCTGCCGATTTCTCTCTTCATTCCGTGCCACCAGAATTGCTCCTTCAGGTCTTGGTACATCTTGGTACCTCCGGGGTGGATTGAATAAAGGGTGTCATGGGCTTCTTGCAGGATGACTTGTTTCAAGTCTGAGTCCGATGGTACGCAGAGACGTTCTTGATACGTCTCCGACGTATCGATAATTTCTTATGTTCCATGCCACATTATTGATGATATCTACATGTTTTATGCATACTTCATGTCATATTTATGCATATTCCGGCACTAACCTATTAACGAGATGCCGAAGAGCCAGTTGTTGTTTTCTGCTGTTTTTGTTTCAGAAATCCTAGTAAGGAAATATTCTCGGAATTGGACGAAATCAACGCCCGGGGCCTATTTTACCCGAAGCTTCCAGAAGACCGAAGAGGAGGAAGTGGGGCCACGGGTGGCCAGACACTAGGGCGGCGCGGCCCAGGTCTTGGCCGCGCCGGCCTATCGTCTGGGCCCCTCGTGTGGCCCCTGACCTGCCCTTCCGCCTACAAATAGTCTTCGTCGCAAAACCCCCAGTACCGAGAGCCACGATACGAAAAACCTTCCAGAGACGCCGCCGCCGCCAATCCCATCTCGGGGGATTCGGGAGATCGCCTCCGGCACCCTGCCGGGAGGGGATTCATCTCCCGGAGGACTCTACACCGCCATGGTCGCCTCAGGAGTGATGAGTGAGTAGTTCACCCTATGGGTCCATAGCGTAGCTAGATGGTTGTCTTCTCCTCATTATGCTTCATTGTCGGATCTTGTGAGCTGCCTAACATGATCAAGATCATCTATCTGTAATGCTATATGTTGTGTTTGTTGGGATCCGATGGATAGAGAATACTATGTTATGTTGATTATCAATCTATGTGTTGTTTATGATCTTGCATGCTCTCCGTTATTAGTAGAGGCTCTGGCCAAGTTTTTACTCTTAACTCCAAGAGGGAGTATTTATGCTCGATAGTGGGTTCATGCCTCCGTGAATCTGGGGAGTGACAGAAACCTCTAATGTTATGGATGTGCTGTTGCCACTAGGGATAAAACATTGATGCTATGTCAGGGATGTAGTTATTGATTACATTACGCACCATACTTAATGCAATTGTCTGTTGTTTGCAACTTAATACTGGAAGGGGTTCGGATGATAACCTGAAGGTGGACTTTTTAGGCATAGATGCATGTTGGATAGCGGTCTATGTACTTTGTCGTAATGCCCAATTAAATCTCACAATACTCATCATATCATGTATGTGCATGGTCATGCCCTCTCTATTTGTCAATTGCCCACTGTAATTTGTTCACCCAACATGCTATTTATCTTATGGGAGAGACACCACTAGTGAACTGTGGACCCCGGTCCATTCTTTTACATTGAATACAATCTCTGCAATACTTGTTCTACTGTTTTCTGCAAACAATCATCATCCACACTATACATCTAATCCTTTGTTACAGCAAGCCGGTGAGATTGGCAACCTCATTGTTTCGTTGGGGCAAAGTACTGGTTGTGTTGTGCGGGTTCCACGTTGGCGCCGGAATCCCTGGTGTTGCACCGCACTACATCTCGCCGCCATCAACCTTCAACGTGCTTCTTGGCTCCTACTGGTTCGATAAACCTTGGTTTCTTGCTGAGGGAAAACTTGTACGCATCACACCTTCCTCTTGGGGTTCCCAACGGACGCGTCTTGTACGCGTATCAAGCATTTTAGGCGCCGTTGAGATCAAGACACGCTGCAAGGGAGTCTCCACAATCCAATCTCTTTACTTTGTTTTTGTCTTGCTTTATTTTATTTACTACTTTGTTTGCTGCACTAAATCAAAACACAAAAAAATTAGTTGCTAGTTTTACTTTACTTGCTATCTTCTTCTCTATATCAAAAAACACAAAAAAATTAGTTACTTGCATTTGCTTTACTTATTTCAACATGTTTCCTTTTAATTTTGCTATAAAAGATATACCTGTGGGACAAGGGTCTATAATTGGGAGAGATAATATAGAAGAATTTTTCACCCATGTTAGTATGCATGAAGATCTTAAAGATATACGTCTTGCAAAAGCTGTCCCTACTTATGAAGATGCCTCTGTTTGTTTGGTACGCATGATGGAAGCTAGATTTATTAGTCTCAACCCCATGATACAACACATGTTTCTTACACTTTCTGATATGGAGAGGGGAGAGAAGAGAGATTTTGTTCTAAAAGTCTTAGTGCGAGAATTTGCGGATATAGCTAAAGAAGCTAGAAAAGTTTTTAGTAAGCATGATAGGCTTGGTATGATCACCGATTTTAAAAGAACACTTGAGAAGATGGATATGGATAGAATTAAGTATACTAATAATGTTAATAATGGTGGGGAGATTAAAGCACCAATACCACGTAAGCTCCTAGCAATGCATGAGGCACTAGAAAATAACTATGTTTGGCTTGTTCCTGAAAATTTGTCTGATGAGAGTAGCAAGCCCAAGACTAATGAAAAGGGAGCCGCTGAAACTTACATAGATACGGTACAATGCATAGTTGAGAAAACTCCACACCCCGCTGTAGATGCTCCATCTTTCGATAATACTTGATACACACTTTCTGCGCCTAGCTGAAAGGCGCTTATGGGAGACAACCCATGTTTTTACTACAGTACTTTTATTTTATATTTGAGTCTTGGAAGTTGTTACTACTGTAGCAACCTCTCCTTATCTTAGTTTTGTGCATTGTTGTGCCAAGTAAAGTCGTTGATAGTAAGGTTCATACTAGATTTGGATTACTGTGCAGAAACAGATTTCTTTGCTGTCACGAATCTGAGCCTAATTCTCTGTAGGTAACTCAGAACATTATGCCAATTTACGTGAGTGATCCTCAGATATGTACGCAACTATCATTCAATTTGAGAATTTTCATTTGAGCAAGTCTGGTGCCTCAATAAAATTCGTCTTTACGAACTGTTCTGTTTTGACAGATTCTGCCTTTTATTTCGCATTGCCTGTTTTGCTATGCTTGATGGATTTTTCGATTCCATTGACTTTCAGTAGCTTTGTGCAATGTCCAGAAGTGTTAAGAATGATTATTTCACCTCTGAACATGTAAATTTTAATTATGCACTAACCCTCTAATGAGTTGTTTTGAGTTTGGTGTGGAGGAAGTTTTCAAGGATCAAGAGAGGGAGATGATACACCATGATCAAGGAGAGTGAAAGCTCTAAGCTTGGGGATGCCCCGGTGGTTCACCCCTGCATATATCAAGAAGACTCAAGCGTTTAAGCTTGGGGATGCCCAAGGCGTCCCCTTCTTCATCGACAATATTATCAGGTTCCTCCCCTGAAACTATATTTTTATTCCATCACATCTTATGTACTTTGCTTGGAGCGTTTGTTTGTTTTTGTTTTTGTTTTGTTTGAATAAAATGGATCCTAGCATTCTTTGTGTGGGAGAGAGACACGCTCCGCTGTTGTATATGGACAAATATGTCCTTAGGCTTTACTCATAGTATTCATGGCGAAGTTTCTTCTTCGTTTAATTGTTATATGGTTGGAATTGGAAAATGATACATGTAGTAATTGCTATAATGTCTTGGATAATGTGATACTTGGCAATTGTTGTGCTCATGTTTAAGCTCTTGCATCATATACTTTGCACCCATTAATGAAGAAATACATAGAGCATGCTAAAATTTGGTTTGCATAATTGGTCTCTCTAAGGTCTAGATAATTTCTAGTATTGAGTTTGAACAACAAGGAAGACGGTGTAGAGTCTTATAATGTTTACAATGTGTCTTTTATGTGAGTTTTGCTGCACCGGTTCATCCTTGTGTTTGTTTCAAATAAACCTTGCTAGCCTAAACCTTGTATCGAGAGGGAATACTTCTCATGCATCCAAATCCTTGAGCCAACCACTATGCCATTTGTGTCCACCATACCTACCTACTACATGGTATTTCTCCGCCATTCCAAAGTAAATTGCTTGAGTGCTACCTTTAAAATTTCTATCCTCTACCTTTGCAATATATAGCTCATGGGACAAATAGCCTAAAAACTATTGTGGTATTGAATATGTACTTATGCACTTTATCTCTTATTAAGTTGCTTGTTGTGCGATAACCATGTTCCTGGGACGCCATCAACTACTCTTTGTTGAATATCATGTGAGTTGCTATGCATGTTCGTCTTGTCTGAAGTAAGGGAGATTTACCACTAAAATGGTTAGAGCATTGCATAATGTTAGAGAAGAACATTGGGCCGCTAACTAAAGCCATGATCCATGGTGGAAGTTTCAGTTTTGGACAAATATCCTCAATCTCATATGAGAAAATTAATAATTGTTGCTACATGCTTATGCATATAAGAGGAGTCCATTATCTGTTGTCTATGTTGTCCCGGTATGGATGTCTAAGTTGAGAATAATCAATAGCGAGAAATCTGATGCGAGCTTTCTCCTTAGACCTTTGTACAGGCGGCATAGAGGTACCCCTTTGTGACACTTGGTTAAAACATATGCATTGCGATGATAATCCAGGTAATCCGAGCTAATTAGGACAAGGTGCGGGCACTATTAGTATACTATGCATGAGGCTTGCAACTTGTAAGATATAATTTACATAACACATATGCTTTATTACTACCGTTGACAAAATTGTTTCTTGTTTTCAAAATGAAAGCTCTAGCACAAATATAGCAATCGATGCTTTCCTCTTTGAAGGGCCTTTCTTTTACTTTTATGTTGAGTCAGTTCACCTATCTCTCTCCACCTCAAGAAGCAAACACTTGTGTGAACTGTGCATTGATTCCTACATACTTGCATATTGCACTTGTTATATTACTTTACATTGACAATATCCATGAGATATACATGTTATAAGTTGAAAGCAACCGCTGAAACTTCATCTTCCTTTGTGTTGCTTCAATGCCTCTACTATGAATTATTGCTTTATGAGTTAACTCTTATGCAAGACTTATTGATGCTTGTCTTGAAGTACTATTCATGAAAAGTCTTTGCTATATGATTCATTTGTTTACTAATGTCATTTACATTGTTTTGATCGCTGCATTCATTACATATTCTTACAATAGTATGATCAAGGTTATGATGGCATGTCACTCCAGAAATTATCTTTGTTATCGTTTACCTGCTCGGGACGAGCAGAAACTAAGCTTGGGGATGCTGATACGTCTCCGACGTATCGATAATTTCTTATGTTCCATGCCACATTATTGATGATATCTACATGTTTTATGCATACTTTATGTCATATTTATGCATTTTTTGGCACTAACCTATTAACGAGATGCCGAAGAGCTTGTTTTCTGCTGTTTTTGGTTTCAGAAATCCTAGTAAGGAAATATTCTCGGAATTGGACGAAATCAACGCCCAGGGGCCTATTTTACCACGAAGCTTCCAGAAGACCGAAGAGGAGACAAAGTGGGGCCACGAGGTGGCCAGACACTAGGGCGGCGCGGCCCAGGTCTTGGCCGCGCCGGCCTGTCGTCTGGCCCCTCGTGTGGCCCCTGACCTGCCCTTCCGCCTACAAATAGTCTTCGTCGCGAAACCCCCAGTACCGAGAGCCACGATACGAAAAACCTTCCAGAGACGCCGCCGCCGCCAATCCCATCTCGGGGGATTCAGGAGATCGCCTCCGGCACCCTGCCGGAGAGGGGATTCATCTCCCGGAGGACTCTACACCACCATGGTCGCCTCGGAGTGATGAGTGAGTAGTTCACCCTGGACTATGGGTCCATAGCGGTAGCTAGATGGTTGTCTTCTCCTCATTATGCTTCATTGTCGGATCTTGTGAGCTGCCTAACATGATCAAGATCATCTATCTGTAATGCTATATGTTGTGTTTGTTGGGATCCGATGGATAGAGAATACTATGTTATGTTGATTATCAATCTATGTGTTGTTTATGATCTTGCATGCTCTCCGTTATTAGTAGAGGCTCTGGCCAAGTTTTTACTCTTAACTCCAAGAGGGAGTATTTATGCTCGATAGTGGGTTCATGCCTTGAATCTGGGGGAGTGACAGAAACCTCTAAGGTTATGGATGTGTTGTTGCCACTAGGGATAAAACATTGATGCTATGTCCGAGGATGTAGTTATTGATTACATTACGCACCATACTTAATGCAATTGTCTGTTGTTTGCAACTTAATACTGGAAGGGTTCGGATGATAACCTGAAGGTGGACTTTTTAGGCATAGATGCATGCTGGATAGCGGTCTATGTACTTTGTCGTAATGCCCAATTAAATCTCACAATACTCATCATATCATGTATGTGCATGGTCATGCCCTCTCTATTTGTCAATTGCCCAACTGTAATTTGTTCACCCAACATGCTATTTATCTTATGGGAGGGACACCACTAGTGAACTGTGGACCCCGGTCCATTCTTTTACATCGAATACAATCTACTGCAATACTTGTTCTACTGTTTTCTACAAACAATCATCATCCACACTATACATCTAATCCTTTATTACAGCAAGCCGGTGAGATTGACAACCTCACTATTTCGTTGGGGCAAAGTACTTTGGTTGTGTTGTGCAGGTTCCACGTTGGCGCCGGAATCCCTGGTGTTGCGCCGCACTACATCTCGCCGCCATCAACCTTCAACGTGCTTCTTGGCTCCTACTGGTTCGATAAACCTTGGTTTCTTATTGAGGGAAAACTTGCCGCTGTAAGCATCACACCTTCCTCTTCGGGTTCCCAACGGACGCGTGCTGTACGCGTATCAGTTCTTTGTACCAAAGAACTCCGGCTTCATCTATGGTGAATCCGGGGGCTTTTCCTGCGGCTATCTGTTTCTTGATTCCGTCGATGCTAGCGTTGTCCTTCTGGGCTTCCTTGATCTGGCTAACCAATGTGGGTTGCAGTTCTATGCTGGCTAGGAATCCTTCACTAACAAGTTCAAGTCTGAACTGTTCAAACTCTTGATGCAAGCTGGGCTGTTCAGTTGCGAGCATGGAGTTCAACTGACACGGCAGTCGACTCAAAGCATCCACTACCACATTGGCCTTGCCGGGGTGGTAGTGAATCTCCATGTCGTAATCCTTGATCAATTCGATCCATCGGCGTTGTCTCATGTTCAGCTCCTTCTGGGGGAAGATGTATTTCAGGCTTTTGTGGCCGGAGTAGATCTCGCATCGATTACCCATGAGGTAATGACGCCAAACTTTCAAGGCTAGGACCACGGCTGCAAGCTCGAGGTCATGGGTTGGGTAGTTCTGTTCATGTTGCTTTAGCTGTCTTGAAAGGTAGGATACAACCTTGCCTTCTTGCATAAGCACACATCCAAGACCAGTCTTGGAGGCGTCGCAATATACGTCAAAGGGCTTTGCGATATCGGCATGATCAGGATTGGGGCTGTTGTCAGTCTACTCTTGAGCTGTTGAAAGCTCTCTTCACATTTGTCGGTCCACTCGAACTTCTTGTCCTTCTTCAACAATTGGGTCATTGGTCGAGCGATGCTCGAAAAGCCTTCTACAAATCTGCGGTAATATCCGGCTAATCCAAGAAAAGCGCGGACCTCGGTTTGGGTGGTTGGGGCTTGCCATTCCATAACAGTTTTGATTTTGGCGGGATCTACGGCAATTCCTCCTGCGGACAAGATGTGTCCCAGGAATCCAACTTCTTCCAACCAAAACTCACACTTGCTGAACTTGGCATACAACTGGTGATGCCTAAGGGTTTCTAGGACAGTCTCCAAATGCTATTCATGTTCCTCTTTGGACTTGGAGTACACAAGGATGTCATCGATGAAGACAACGACAAACTTGTCCAAAAAGTTCATGAAGATCTTATTCATGAGATTCATGAAATAAGCGGGGGCATTAGTCAGTCCAAATGACATGACGTTGTACTCATACAACCCATATTTGGTGGTGAAGGCAGTTTTTGGAATGTCGGTGGCTCGGATTTTCAGCTGATGATATCCAGTTCTAAGATCTATCTTGGAGAAAACTCTGGCTCCGGTGAGTTGATCAAACAAGTCCTCTATCTTGGGTAAGGGGTATTTGTTTTTGATGGTGACATCGTTAAGCTTACGATAGTCCGTACATAAACGATTTGCACCATCCTTCTTGTCCACAAACAAAACTGGTGATCTCCAGGGGGATGCACTAGGTCTAATCAGACCCTTGGCCAACATATCATCTATTTGTTTCTTCAGCTCCACAAGCTCGGTTGCGTTCATGCTGTAGGCTCTCTGGGCTATGGGTCCAGTTCCGGGGATTAACTCGATGATGAACTCGATATCCCGATCCGGGGGCATACCGGGTAGATCATCCGGAAACACATCAGGGTAGCGACAAACAACCCTGATTTGATCCAGAGTTGGCTTGGATACACTTTGGTTGCAGGTGAATTTTCTGGGTAGTTTTTCAGAGACGTGCTCTACTACGATACCGGTGCTGCTAGTCATGGTTATGGCTTTCTTGGCACAGTCTATCAATCCATTGTGCTTGGACATCCAGTCCATTCCTAGTACGACTTCCAAACCTTTGGTTCCCAGAATGATTAGATTGGCATAGAAATCTACATCATGGATTTTGATAGGTACATTTTTGCAAAATTTTCTGGCTTTGGTGGTTGATCCGGGAATTTGAACTATCATAACATGCTTCAAACTGAGGGGTTGAATTTTACTTGTTGATGCAAAGTCTTCGGTGACAAAAGAATGAGATGCTCCGGAATCAAACAACACTCTGGCAGGGATGTGGTTGACAGAAAACATACCAGTACAACATCTGGTGCTTCCTGGGCTTCTTCGGCGTTCATGTGGTAGAGGCGGCCGTTGCGGTTATTGGGGTTGTTGGGGGCGAACTTCTTGCCGGTGGAGACACGGCGTTGCTGCTGAGCAGGTGCTGCGGTGTTGCCGGCGAGCTTGGTGAGTCGCTTGGGACACTCGTTGGAGTAGTGCCCCACTACACCACACTCATAACAAGTGATGGTGGTCTTGTCCTGCTTGTTCGCAACGGCGTTGCTTCCGGTTCTGGGAGCGGTGTTGGTGTTGTTGTTGTTGTTGTTGGGGGCTCTGGGCGGAGCGCGGTTGTAGTTGTTGTTGTTGTAGCCTCCTGGCTTGGAGTTTCCTCCACTCCGGTTCTGATAACCGGGGCGCGAGTTCTGCATCGGTGGCTTGTTGTTCCTTGGAGTGAAACCTCCGCTTGAGCTGGGGCGAAACTTCTGGGTATGGCTAGACCCACTTTGATTCGCCATGCGGCGCTTGCGGTTCTCATTGGCTTGGTTCAGCTTGCCCTCCATCTGGATGGCGGAGTCAACAAGGGCTTCGAGGTCGGCGAAGGGGATGTTGACGAGGACAGTCTGCATCTCATCATGCAGTCCGTTCAGGAATCTTTCCTTCCTCTTCTCAACGGTGTCGGTCTCATCAGGGGCATACCGTGACAGTGTGAGAAACTTGTCGCGGTATTCTACCACCGTCATGCGACCTTGTTTCAGTTCACGGAACTCATCCCTCATCTTTTTGATAAGACCCGGGGGTACATGGTACTTGCTGAACTTGAGCTTGAAATCCTCCCAAGTCATGAACTGTCCTCCGTTCATGGCACGGGTGCTTGTCCACCAAGCGCGGGCTGGTCCAGCGAGATAGTGAGTGGCAAACAAGACTTTCTCGTTGGCTTCCACTCCGGCTACCTCCAGGTTGTTCTCCATAGTCTGGAGCCAGTCGTCGGCATCGAGGGGTTCCTCGGTCTTGCTAAACACCGGAGGGTTGGTGTTCTGGAAGTTCTTGAGCTTGGATCCAGGATGGTCATGATTTCCATGGCCTTGATTGGCGATGTTCTGCAAAGCGTTGAGGTTGGCTTGGCGTTCAGCTCTTTCTGTCTCCCTGTCGGCAAGCAGGGTTTGCAGCAGTTGCATCATCGCGTCGTTGGTGCGATTGGGAGGGGCCATCTGAAGATATAGAAGATCATGAGATAAGAGGGAACATTCTATGGTTTATTTTGGTTAAGTTTTGAAAACATTTGAAATTTGTAATCTTTTCATGACAAACATAACATTCATTCATTCATTCAACACATAGTACAAACTAACACACACATACTCCAATGGTTTTAAGAACCATTCTCATGCTACGATACAAGGGATGGGATACAACTCACACCTACATAAGTGAAACTAGTGCAACTACTCCTCATCCTCGACGTCGATCGGGACGTAGTCGTCAGGTCCTGCCTCCAGGAACTCGTAGTCCTCCTCCTCGGTGAACTCGTCCTCCTCAAAGTCATCGTCGTCGCTCAGGAAGGCTCCTCCTCCCTGAAGGTCGATGCCTCCGTCGTCATCCTCCAGCTCTCTGATCTGATCCTCCTGGGCCTTGACAGTGGCCTCAAGTGACGCGATCTTGGCGCGAAGGCGCACAATCGTAGCGTCCTTCTTGGCATGCTGCTGGCGAAGGCTCTTGCGGTCGTTGTTGAGTAGCTTGATCGCCTCACCCTGCTCGATGATGTGAGCATGGGTCTGGTTCGCGTAAGCGCGAGTGGCGTCGAGGTCCTTCTGAGTCTGGTAGAGCATGAAGTCCAGGTGCTCAGCATGGTGCCTCAACTCCGGGTGCGGCTGCAGCTCCATGGGCACTCCCATGGCATCACGCCTCACGAGATGCGCGTAGCGCGAAGCGAGGATGCGCACCACGTTCTGTCCACAGAGGCGCGCAAGTGCCTCCTGAAGGCCACGTGCGAGTCCGTCGAGCCAGTTGCTCTCGCGGAAGGAGAAGAGGATCCTCTCCGAGGTGGGAGGCTCCATCTTGCCCCTCAAGTCGGCAGTGATCACCCACTGCAACTCTCCTCCGGGCGTGTCGTCCAGCTGAACCCCGTGGAACTCGGGGTGTGGGCGCCCAAGGAAGTCAGAGACGGCGTTGAGGTCGTGCTCGAAGATCAAGCTCCCTCCGTTCCCAAGCTGGTAAAACTTGGTGTTGATGGGTTCATTCGGCTCCATCTGAAAGAGAATTGGATGAGTAAGTTAGAGAGTGCAAAGTGTGGCAAAATTTTAAGTAGATTCAAATAAGATAGAACATGATTCATCAAATTTTTGGCAAAGTCTCAAGGACAAGAGTGTAAGTAAATTTTCACAAATATTTCTTCATTTGATTTTTAAAGTTAAGTTTCTCAGAATGCCCATTCTAACTAAGGTCTTCTAAGGTCAAACAATGGCTCTGATACCAACTTGTCAACACCGGATTTTTAAGTCCGAATGCCTATTATGTCATACATCGCAATCCCAGGAATATTGTTGTTGCGAGGCATAATAGTTAAGTATCACAGTCATCATTCATTACAAACCATAATGTCTTACAACTTGGAATCACATCATCCATATTACACGAATAGTTGATCTATTGATCAACGAACAAACACAAGTTCATAGCGGAAGCGTAAGATACAAGGACTCTCTAGTCCACAGGCCAACGCTTGACGTCGGAAGACTCTTAGTTGTCGTAGGCGTCTTGTTGGTCATCTCCTTGTTCATCTTCATACTCTGGCCATTTGAATAGCCAGGGACAAAGCCGTGAGTACTTTAAGTACTCGCAAACTAATACTAATGTAAGTGCTAGACATTCTAGTAAAGTTTGCTAAGCTCTAGTTTATTTGCATAAAGCCAGTTTTAGTTCACAAGTATTTGAGAAAAGCTTATTCAAATGCTAACTAACTCAAGTGGGAACATTAGTGTCATTCCCACCATTCAAGTGGTGATTTCAATTCAATTCACCACAATTCATTTCACCATCTTCTTTCAACATCATTTTCAAAGATATGACATCGGAAACTGTATGGCCTTTCCAACCGTCCGTAACCGTGGACGCGGCTATTCGAATAGATTGACACTCTGCAGAGGTTGCACACTTGTGCCGCAACATTTGATTTCATCCGTCGGGATTACCCGAATCATCGTAACACAGTACGCGGATCATCAACCATAACCTTTCACTTACAAATCCTAGTATGAGCACCTCTCCCCATGAGCTTGGCCTCCCAGTGAAGACCAACTGTCAACCTGGGAACTGCACAGGGCTTGGCCGTACAATTCACCTCAATTTCACATCATTTCTCAACAACGGAGGCAGCCTCAAGCATAACCCCTATGACGTGTGTTCAGAGGGAACCCATACTAAGATGCATAAACTTCCAGTTAAGCCCTACCCATAATCAGGTATTGTGGGTGTACTTGCTATTGGAAAGGTATCGCATTCAAACCAATATCATGTTTATCAAAAATCACTATCTTCTCTTGGTCATATTCACCTTCAAAAATCATTCAATTGAATGCTTCATCATTCCAAGGTTTCAAATTTTAATTCAAGTCACATTGTTCCCATCTAGAGTAGTCAAGTTTTATTTCATTAGCACTAGCTCTAAATCATGAGGGGTGCTATCTTGCTTTGCTTGATGGAGGCTAACTTTACTACTCTAGTAAACTTCTTTACTTTGACAAAAGTTAACTATAAAAGCAACTTATTGAGAAAACAAGTAAAAACTTGTAGTGTATAAACTGGGGATAGGCTTATGTAAGAAAAGGTAAGATTCATGGTGCCTTGCCCCAAGGGGCTTTGCACTTTGCAAGAATATTAGCTTGCCTTGGTAGTTCTCAAAATTCTCCTCCTCCTCCTCCTGGTAGCAACCTTCTTCTTCCGTGTACTCTCCGGTGCTAGCGTCTAAATTTGAATACGAGTATAATTACTCACTCATTCAATGGCTATTCCATGTATCACATTTAAGCACACAAACTATTCTATGCACACAAATAATCTAATTAGGGTGCATGGGTTGTGTTGCTTGAGGAGAATTTACTTCTTTTTATTTAATATGTAAATGATAGTTTCCATAGGGTTCTTGAGAAATAATTTCCTCTCATTGAAATCTTCTTAAGATTTAATTTCTCAAACAATCATATATGAACTTATATTGACCTAAGTCAAATATTCATCATTATCATTTGAGAAAATGATTTAAATGAGGTAGACCACCTCATACTATTTAATAGTGCTACATATGATTTAAATCTCCAAGTAATTCATATAAGTGAGTTTGGCCAGGGGTCCAAACATCACATGAATTCAATTGAGACAAGTTTTAAATGAAGTATAATACTTCATATGGTTTACTTAATAGTTTTGGACAATATCAACTACATAAACTAGCCATATTGTCCATTTATTAAACTAGGGCATGATCATGCAAAGTGACCACCCCATTTTATTGCATAAACAATTAGTGTAAGTCAAATGTGAGCTATTAGAGTTGGAATTAACTTAATATCTATTTTGGTTGATTTTTAATAATTGTTTGAATAGGGAAAAGTCCCTGCCTTCTTCTTTTTATCAAATTAATTCTACAACTAATCTGGTCATGGGACCAGTGGCATTGTGTAGATCTTTTCCATAGCTTTCCAACCATATAAAATTCATTGAATTTGGTTAAGCCAATTTGAATCTATTTAATTTCAAAGTTTGGGCAGTATTGAAATTATTTGGAATTGTTTAAATCGAGTTTGAATTAAAAGGGCCGGCGGGAAAGCTAACTGGGCCTAAATGATTTAAAATGGCCCAAGGCCAGCCCACCACGCGTCTGTGCCCGCGTGGGCTGCCTGACAAGGGGCTCCACCTGTCAGCGGCGTTTAAACGCCGAAGCGGTATGTTTAAAAGGGGAGCGTTGGATTAGATCCTGATCTAATGGCTCTGGTTCATCGTCTCGCCGGCGAGATGCCGAGGGTCTGGCGGTGGCTAGGTTGGTCGCATTGTTTCCATGTCTGCCGCGTCTGCGGCGGATCGGGGTCTCCTTCTCCGGCGACGGCGGGCACGGGTCGCGGTCGAGGGCATGTCTGGCGCGTCCGCGGTGGCACGGTGATGCTCAACGTGCTCGACGGGGGTCCAGGGCTTGCGTGAGGGCGTGGGACGGCGCGTGTCCAGGGCGCGTCTGTGGCGCGCCACGCGCGACATGAGCGGCATACTGGCCGCCATGGGCGCGAGCTGGTCTGGCCAGTGTCGAGCTCCTCCTCGACCAGGGCTTGCCCTAGCATGCTCAGTAGAGTGTGGTGGCATCGTTTGGCAAGGTGGACAAGTTGGGGAAGGAAGGAGAGGAGGGGTGGCTCGGCATGGTGGCGCCATGGCCGGCATGCCATGCACATGTGAGCTATCCTCTCCTCCTTAGCTTTACTATGTGCCATTATGAGTGAGAGGGAACCAGGGGACAATTTGGACTAGGGTTTAGGTAGAGTGGATGAGGTAGATCACTATTTGCAATAGTGTCAAATAGTCACATAGATGCCATTTTTGATTTTTGTCCAAATTTGGTTTAATTCAAATGGTGGCAAGTTTTGAATTGTGAGTGTCTCATTGAGTTAGAAATGATCAGAGGTGGTGAGGTGTGGTGGTGGCATTGTTGAATTCAAAGTTTTGCAAAAATGGCTAAGTGTGAGATTGTTGCATATGTTAAAAAGTTGCAACTTTGGATGAGCATAGCTAATGATCAAGAAAGAATTTGGCATGGTGATCTTTACAAAAAGTGTTCACCTTGATGTTGACTTGGATGTGGTGCAAAGAGTTAGCAAGGTTTGGTTTGAGAAAATTGAATTGCAATGGCTCAAAGTAGTGATCAGACTATAATTGGCAGTTTTGACCATTATCATATGTGAGCAAGTTTTGTATTTGAAATCCATTTGATTTGTGATTCTTTGATTCCAAAAGTTGTAATAAGTGTTTAGTAACATTATTCAACTAATGGTGAAGACCAAATTGGTCTAGGGTCAAAATTTATAAAAATGCCATAGGGCATATGTGAGGGTTTTTAGGGTTTTGCATTTATTTGATTTCTTTCTCTTTTTGGTTTATTTGGTTTGTGATCTTCTCATGATCACTTTAGGGTTTTAGGGTTTATCATATACACATAATAACAATCATCATGGCATATCAATCAAATGCACAAGTCCTATGCATGGCACTATATGCAATTTAAAAAGTTTTTGTTGGTTTGAAATTTTGCTCTCTGGAATTCTTCTAACGTTCTTTTATTGAAATTTGGGATGTTACAAATCTCCACCTTTACAATGAACACTTGATTTCTTCAAATTAATAGATATTTTTTATGAATCTATCTTATATTGTACAGGGATAATGATAATTGGGGTAGTTCATCTGACGGATCAGGTACCAGTTAACTGCTCTCGTGGCAATCCAACAAATACCTACTTCAAGATCAAGTCCCTGGACATGATCTCGGTATACTAGCGTAGTTTCGACATGTGCCGCATAAGGTCTTACCATATGCCGAACTCCAGTCGCGTTTTATCGGGTACCTAACGCGTCTGTTAGGATTTTTCTTCGCATCTGTTGATACGGAAAAAAGTAGCAGAGCACATTCTGGTGCGATGCCACGCCACGCAGGACGGATCCTGGGGTCTTACCTTCGCAAAGTATTTGCGGCATTCAGAGATTAAATTGTGACTGGGGCACTCTGAGAATATTTTGTCGAGTGCCTTTTTCGGCTGCTGGAATAGCACATTTGCTCGAGTCATATGATAACTTTATGTTTTTATTGTCTTCCCGATGGGAGTATATGAAGAGTTACACCATAACTCGAAATATGCTCAACAAGATTTCTTTAACTTCATTGGGTACGCGAACAGCGTTCCCGATGGAGTAGCCCCCGAGGCTACAACCAAGTACTTGTGCTTGGTTGTAGGCTCACCTTTTTTAATACCTTTATCACTATATTGTCGAATTTTTCCAATATTGCCATTTTATCGGGTGCGCGACCAGCGCTCCCGATGGGAGTAGCCCTCGAGGCTACAGTCGAGTATTTATACTTGGCTGTAGGCTCAACTTTTTTCTCTTTTGAATCATCTTCTTAACAGACCCCTTGTAAAAATAGCCCCCGAGCGCTGGAGCAAAAGTGTGTATTTGATCAAAAGCTCCCGACATTCTCAATGATACTTCACTGTCGCTAATTCTCCAAACACTGCAGCCGAAATTCTTCTTTTATTGTGACATCAGCACTGTGTTATCACCGGATTTTAACCAAATCAGGAGATGGGCCGTAATTGAGATGGGCTTAGAGGATATGCACGTAAAATATTTCTGAATAGGCCTTGTACGAGAATCTGGGCTAGATTGCCGTGTATCTGTATATTATGGTAGGTTACGTTTAAGTTTAGAATTAAGAGATAGAGTTTAGTTCGTACACAGTTAGGTTTATTCCAAAGATAGAAAGTCCATGGACTATAAATATGTACCTAGGGTTATTGAGAAAGGAGGACGATCACGTTCACAACAAACCAATCTAGGCGCATCGCCACCCCTTGTTCGAGGGTTTCTTAGGGTAAGCGCCATGCCCGGATCGCATCTGCGAGCATATCAAGTTTATTCGTTGTTTGTGTTGCTCGTACCGAAGCCTTTTGATGGCGAGTAACACCTTTATCATAGATGTGTTAGGGCTAACATCGATACTTTTCCGGTATGTTTGCTTAGTTACGCTACCCTTACACGTCTAGCTGCCTTTGCACCTATCTTAGGTGTAAGGGCAGCATCTTGCTTAAATCTTTATTTGGTAGATTTGATCTGTTATGGTCGCTCCTTGTTCTCCAAGGATTAGTTTGATATCCTCATGGTTAGGCCTTGCAAACGGGTTGAATGATCCAGTAGTATGTAAGGTATGGTTTGCCGATCCAAGATGAGTTGTTCCGGGAATCGACTTTGTGTTGGTTTTTAGGCCTCTTCTAGGACTAGTTTTCTATTATCTTTCGTATCTGCCAGGCTCAACTACGTGTAAGATGTTCCAATTATGCGGTGAAAACCCTAGATCATCGTAGATCGTTTTAACTTAATATTGATCAAGCAGGACCACCATGTTTTCGTAGATCCAATACGAACCATGGGTGGATCGGCTCCTTGATCTGATATAGCAGAGTTCATTGCGGAAAGCAGTCAAGGGACAGGCGTTGGCCGATCTTATTGCTGAACGAATCAACACTGATATAGCAGCACTGTCCGTGCGTGCATGGGCCATGTTTTTCGATGGATCGGCTTGTGATGATGGTTGCGGCATCGGCATTCTACTCGTGTCGCCCCGGGGGCAACACATTCTGGCACGCAAGGGAATGGAGTTCCTATTGGAAGCCGGGGCAGAAGCAGTGGAACTTTTGGAGACTCAAAATTGGTGATTTCCCAACTCACGGAGGAATACAAGTGTGAGAGCGAGTCGCTCTTCCCATTATGGATGCAATGCCGTGAGTTGATGGCACAATTTAGGTACATAAACTTCAATTGGATCCCGAGGTCGCAAAATACTGAGGCAAACGATCTCGCACAGATGGCGTCAGGCTACAAGGACGTAGCAGAAGGAGCCGATGTTCAGGTACAGTTCTGGAACCGGATGACTGGAGAGCCGATATCTTCAATTACTTGAAAGATTCTCGGGGGGCACCTAAACGGATAAGATACAAGGCCATGAAGTATGTCCTTATTGGGATGACATGTTCTACAGGACTTTGGAAGGGTTACTTCTCAAATGTTTGGGACCAGCCGAGTCAAATCGGCTCTTACACGAGGTACACGAAGGCGCTGTGGAACTCACCAATCGGCTCATAAAATGAAATGGTTGATCAGGCGATCGGGGTTTTATTGGCCTACCATGCTTGAGGATTGTTTTAAGTACTATAAAGGGTGTCAAGCATGTCAGAAGTTTGGGAAAATTCAGACGGTACCCGCATCAGCAATGAACCCCATCATCAAGCCTTGGCCATTTCGAGGTTGGGGCATGGATATGATCGGCAAAATCAATCCTCCATCGAGCAAAGGCCATGTGTGGATTTTGGCCATTACAGATTACTTCACTAAATGGGTGGAGGCCGTCCCTATGAAGTCAGTGAAATCGGAAGATGTTATCAATTTTGTGAAAGAACATGTCATTCATAGATTCGGGATTCCCCAGACTATCACGACCGATGGAGGTTCGGTCTTCATTTCTAAAGAGTTTAGAAAGTTCTGCGAGGACATGGGAATTAAGTTGATCCGATCATCTCCATACTATGCTCAAGCAAATGGGCAAGTGATACGTCTCCGACGTATCGATAATTTCTTATGTTCCATGCCACATTATTGATGTTATCTACATGTTTTATGCACACTTTATGTCATATTCGTGCATTTTCTGGAACTAACCTATTAACAAGATGCCGAAGTGCCGGTTCTGTTTTCTGCTGTTTTTGGTTTCAGAAATCCTAGTAAGGAAATATTCTCGGAATTGGACGAAATCAAAGCCAGGGGCCTATTTTTCCACGAAGCTTCCAGAAGTCCGAAGACGAAACGAAGAGGGGCCACGAGGCAGCAGGATAGGGCGGCGCGGCCCACCTGGCCGCGCGGCCCTATGGTCTGGGCCCCTCGCGCCGCCTCTTGACCTACCCTTCCGCCTACTTAAAGCCTCCGTGAAACCCCCGGTGCCGAGAGCCATGATACGGAAAACCTTCCGACGCCGCCAACGCCGATCCCATCTCGGGGGATCCAGGAGATCGCCTCCGGCACCCTGCCGGAGAGGGGAATCATCTCCCGGAGGACTCTACGCCGCCATGGTCGCCTCCGGTGTGATGAGTGAGTAGTCTACCCCTGGACTATGGGTCCATAGCAGTAGCTAGATGGTTGTCTTCTCCCCATTGTGCTATCATTGTCGGATCTTGTGAGCTGCCTAACATGATCAAGATCATCTATCTGTAATTCTATATGTTGCGTTTGTTGGGATCCGATGAATAGAGAATACTTGTTATGTTGATTATCAAAGTTATATCTATGTGTTGTTTATGATCTTGCGTGCTTTCCGTTACTAGTAGATGCTCTGGCCAAGTAGATGCTTGTAACTCCAAGAGGGAGTACTTATGCTCGATAGTGGGTTCATGCATTGACACCTGGGACGTGTGAAAGTTCTAAGGTTGTGTTGTGTTGTTGCCACTAGGGATAAAACATTGATGCTATGTCTAAGGATGTAGTTGTTGATTACATTACGCACCATACTTAATGCAATTGTCTGTTGCTTTGCAACTTAATACTGGAGGGGTTCGGATGATAACCTGAAGGTGGACTTTTTAGGCATAGATGCGGTTGGATGGCGGTCTATGTACTTTGTCGTAATGCCCAATTAAATCTCACTATACTCATCATGATATGTATGTGCATGGTCATGCTCTCTTTATTTGTCAATTGCCCAACTGTAATTTGTTCACCCAACATGCTGTTTGTCTTATGGGAGAGACACCTCTAGTGAACTGTGGACCCCGGTCCAATTCTCTTTACTGAAATACAATCTACTGCAATACTTGTTCTACTGTTTTCTGCAAACAATCATCTTCCACACAATACGGTTAATCCTTTGTTACAGCAAGCCGGTGAGATTGACAACCTCACTGTTTCGTTGGGGCAAAGTACTTTGGTTGTGTTGTGCAGGTTCCACGTTGGCGCGGAATCCCTGGTGTTGCGCCGCACTACATCCGCCGCCATCAACCTTCAACGTGCTTCTTGACTCCTACTGGTTCGATAAACCTTGGTTTCTTACTGAGGGAAACTTGTTGCTGTACGCATCACACCTTCCACTTGGGGTTCCCAACGAGCGTGTGCTTTACGCGTCATCAAGCTAAATTTCTGGCGCCGTTGCCGGGGAGATCAAGACACGCTGCAAGGGGAGTCTCCACTTCTCAATCTCTTTACTTTGTTTTTGTCTTGCTTAGTTTTATTTACTACTTTGTTTGCTGCACTAAATCAAAATACAAAAAAATTAGTTGCTAGTTTTACTTTACTTGCTATCTTGTTTGCTATATCAAAAACACAAAAAAATTAGTTTACTTGCATTTACTTTATCTAGTTTGTTTTATTTACTGTTGCTAAAATGGCCAACGCTGAAAATACTAAGTTGTGTGACTTCACAACCACAAATAATAATGATTTCTTATGCACACCTATTGCTCCACCTGCTACTACAGCAGAATTCTTTGAAATTAAACCTGCTTTACTGAATCTTGTTATGCGAGAGCAATTTTCTGGTGTTAGTTCTGATGATGCTGCTGCCCATCTTAATAATTTTGTTGAACTATGTGAAATGCAAAAATATAAAGATGTAGATGGTGATATTATTAAACTAAAATTGTTCCCTTTCTCATTAAGAGGAAGAGCTAAAGATTGGTTGCTATCTCTGCCTAAGAATAGTATTGATTCATGGACTAAATGCAAGGATGCTTTTATTGGTAGATATTATCCCCCTGCTAAAATTATATCTTTGAGGAGTAGCATAATGAATTTTAAACAATTAGATACTGAACATGTTGCTCAAGCTTGGGAAAGAATGAAATCTCTGGTTAAAAATTGCCCAACCCATGGACTGACTACTTGGATGATCATCCAAACCTTCTATGCAGGACTAAATTTTTCTTCACGGAATTTATTGGATTCAGCTGCTGGAGGTACCTTTATGTCCATCACTCTTGGTGAAGCAACAAAGCTTCTTGATAATATGATGATCAACTACTCTGAATGGCACACGGAAAGAGCTCCACAAGGTAAGAAGGTAAATTCTGTCGAAGAAACCTCTTCCTTGAGTGATAAGATTGATGCTATTATGTCTATGCTTGTGAATGATAGGACTAATATTGATCCTAATAATGTTCCATTAGCTTCATTGGTTGCACAAGAAGAACATGTTGATGTAAACTTCATTAAAAATAATAATTTCAACAACAATGCTTACCGGAACAATTCTAGTAACAACTATAGGCCATATCCTTATAATAATGGCAACGGCTATGGTAATTCTTATGGGAATTCTTACAACAATAATAGGAGTTCACCCCCTGGACTTGAAGCCATGCTTAAAGAATTTATTAGTACACAAACTGCTTTTAACAAATCTGTTGAAGAAAAGCTTGGGAAAATTGATATACTTGCTTCTAAAGTCGATAGTCTTGCTGCTGATGTTGATCTTTTGAAATCAAAAGTTTTGCCTAATGAGAATCATCATAATAAAATTGTTACTACAGCAAATGCCATTCAAGTTAGAATTAATGAGAATATAAGATTAATGGCTGAACTGCGTGCTAGGTGGGATAGAGAAGAAAATGAAAAACTAGCTAAAGAGAAGAATGTAGCTAAAGTTTGGACTATTACCACCACTAGTAATGTTAATGCTACACATGTTGCTGCACCTCCTACTAATACTAATAAAAGAATTGGTGTTAGCAATGTTTCCACTTCTAATGCAAAGCGCGAGAAACTGCCTGAAACTGCTAAAACTGCTGAAACTGCCTGTGATAAAGCTGCTGAAATTTTTTCCAACATTGGGGATGATGATCCCATTGCTTTAGATTATAATGGTTTGAATTTTGATGATTGCCACATCTCTGAAGTTATAAAGTTCTTGCAAAAACTTGCTAAAAGTCCTAATGCTAGTGCTATAAATTTGGCTTTCACGCATCATATTACAAATGCTCTCATAAAAGCTAGAGAAGAGAAACTAGAGCGCGAAGCCTCTATTCCTAAAAAGCTAGAGGATGGTTGGGAGCCCATCATTAAGATGAAGGTTAAAGATTTTGATTGTAATGCTTTATGTGATCTTGGTGCAAGTATTTCTGTTATGCCTAAGAAAATTTATAATATGCTTGACTTGCCACCATTGAAAAATTGTTATTTGGATGTTAATCTTGCTGATCATTCTACAAAGAAACATTTGGGTAAAGTTGATAATGTTCGCATTACCGTTAACAATAACCTTGTTCCCGTTGATTTTGTTGTCTTGGATATTGAATGCAATGCATCTTGTCCCATTATATTGGGAAGACCTTTTCTTCGAACTGTTGGTGCTATTATTGATATGAAGGAAGGTAATATAAAATATCAATTTCCTCTCAAGAAAGGTATGGAACACTTCCCTAGAAAGAGAATGAAGGTACCTTTTGATTCTATTATGAGAACAAATTATGATGTTGACACTTCGTCTCTTGATAATACTTGATACACACTTTCTGCGCCTAGCTGAAAGGCGTTAAAGAAAAGCGCTTATGGGAGACAACCCATGTTTTTACCTACAGTACTTTGTTTTTATTTTGTGTCTTGGAAGTTGTTTACTACTGTAGCAACCTCTCCTTATCTTAGTTTTGAGTTTTGTTGTGCCAAGTTAAGCCGTTGATAGAAAAGTAAGTACTAGATTTGGATTACTGCGCAGTTCCAGATTTCTTTGCTGTCACGAATCTGGGTCCACCTCCCTGTAGGTAGCTCAGAAAATTAAGCCAATTTACGTGCATGATCCTCAGATATGTACGCAACTTTCATTCAATTTGAGCATTTTCATTTGAGCAAGTCTGGTGCCATTTTAAAATTCGTCAATACGAACTGTTCTGTTTTGACAGATTCTGCCTTTTATTTCGCATTGCCTCTTTTGCTATGTTGGATGAATTTCTTTGATCCACTAATGTCCAGTAGCATTATGCAATGTCCAGAAGTGTTAAGAATGATTGTGTCACCTCTGAATATGTTAATTTTTATTGTGCACTAACCCTCTAATGAGTTGTTTCGAGTTTGGTGTGGAGGAAGTTTTCAAGGATCAAGAGAGGAGTATGATGCAACATGATCAAGGAGAGTGAAAGCTCTAAGCTTGGGGATGCCCCGGTGGTTCACCCCTGCATATATCAAGAAGACTCAAGCGTCTAAGCTTGGGGATGCCCAAGGCATCCCCTTCTTCATCGACAATATTATCAGGTTCCTCCCCTGAAACTATATTTTTATTCCATCACATCTTATGTGCTTTTTCTTGGAGCGTCGGTTTGTTTTTGTTTCTTGTTTTGTTTGAATAAAATGGATCCTAGCATTCACTTTATGGGAGAGAGACACGCTCCGCTGTAGCATATGGACAAGTATGTCCTTGGTTTCTACTCATAGTATTCATGGCGAAGTTTCTCCTTCGTTAAATTGTTATATGGTTGGAATTGGAAAATGATACATGTAGTAATTGCTATAAATGTCTTGGGTAATGTGATACTTGGCAATTGTTGTGCTCATGATTAAGCTCTTGCATCATATGCTTTGCACCCATTAATGAAGAAATACATAGAGCATGCTAAAATTTGGTTTGCATATTTGGTTTCTCTAAGGTCTAGATAATTTCTAGTATTGAGTTTGAACAACAAGGAAGACGGTGTAGAGTCTTATAATGTTTTCAATATGTCTTTTATGTGAGTTTTGCTGCACTGGTTCATCCTTGTGTTTGTTTCAAATAAGCCTTGCTAGCCTAAACCTTGTATCGAGAGGGAATACTTCTCATGCATCCAAAATACTTGAGCCAACCACTATGCCATTTGTGTCCACCATACCTACCTACTACATGGTATTTTCCGCCATTCCAAAGTAAATTGCTTGAGTGCTACCTTTAAAATTCCATCATTCACCTTTGCAATATATAGCTCATGGGGCAAATAGCTTAAAAACTATTGTGGTATTGAATATGTAGTTATGCACTTTATCTCTTATTAAGTTGCTTGTTGTGCGATAACCATGTTCACTGGGGACGCCATCAACTATTCATTGTTGAATTTCATGTGAGTTGCTATGCATGTCCGTCTTGTCTGAAGTAAGAGAGATCTACCACCTTATGGTTAAGCATGCATAATGTTAGAGAAGAACATTGGGCCGCTAACTAAAGCCATGATCCATGGTGGAAGTTTCAGTTTTGGACATATATCCTCAATCTCAAATGAGAAAATTATTAATTGTTGTTACATGCTTATGCATAAAAGAGGAGTCCATTATCTGTTGTCTATGTTGTCCCGGTATGGATGTCTAAGTTGAAGAATAATCAATAGCGAGAAATCCAATGCGAGCTTTCTCCTTAGACCTTTGTACAGGCGGCATAGAGGTACCCCTTTGTGACACTTGGTAAAAACATGTGCATTGTGATGATCCGGTAGTCCAAGCTAATTAGGACAAGGTGCGGGCACTATTAGTACACTATGCATGAGGCTTGCAACTTATAAGATATAATTTACATGATGCATATGCTTTATTACTACCGTTGACAAAATTGTTTCATGTTTTCAAAATCAAAGCTCTAGCACAAATATAGCAATCGATGCTTTTCCTCTATGGAGGACCATTCTTTTACTTTCAATGTTGAGTCAGTTCACCTATTTCTCTCCACCTCAAGAAGCAAACACTTGTGTGAACTATGCATTGATTCCTACATACTTGCTTATTGCACTTATTATATTACTCTATGTTGACAATATCCATGAGATATACATGTTACAAGTTGAAAGCAACCGCTGAAACTTAATCTTCTTTTGTGTTGCTTCAATGCCTTTACTTTGAATTATTGCTTTATGAGTTAACTCTTATGCAAGACTTAATTGATGCTTGTCTTGAAGTGCTATTCATGAAAAGTCTTTGCTTTATGATTCACTTGTTTACTCATGTCATATACATTGTTTTGATCGCTGCATTCACTACATATGCTTTACAAATAGTATGATCAAGATTATGATGGCATGTCACTCCAGAAATTATCGTGTTATCGTTTTACCTGCTCGGGACGAGCAGAACTAAGCTTGGGGATGCTGATACGTCTCCGACGTATCGATAATTTCTTATGTTCCATGCCACATTATTGATGTTATCTACATGTTTTATGCACACTTTATGTCATATTCGTGCATTTTCGGAACTAACCTATTAACAAGATGCCGAAGTGCCAGTTCCTGTTTTCTCTGTTTTTGGTTTCAGAAATCCTAGTAAGGAAATATTCTCGGAATTGGACGAAATCAAAGCCCAGGGGCCTATTTTTCCACGAAGCTTCCGAAGTCCGAAGACGAAACGAAGAGGGGCCACGAGGCAGCGAGCATAGGGGCGCGGCCCCTGCCTGCGCGCGACCCTATGGTGTGGGCCCCTCACGCCGCCTCTTGACCTACCCTTCCGCCTACTTAAAGCCTCGTGACGAAACCCCGGTACCGAGAGCCACGATACGGAAAACCTTCCAGAGACGCCGCCAACGCCGATCCCATCTCGGGGGATCAGGAGATCACCTCCGGCCCTGCCGGAGAGGGGAATCATCTCCCGGAGGACTCTACGCCGCCATGGTCGCCTCCGGTGTGATGAGTGAGTAGTCTACCCCTGGACTATGGGTCCATAGCGGTAGCTAGATGGTTGTCTTCTCCCCATTGTGCTATCATTGTCGGATCTTGTGAGCTGCCTAACATGATCAAGATCATCTATCTGTAATTCTATATGTTGCGTTTGTTGGGATCCGATGAATAGAGAATACTTGTTATGTTGATTATCAAAGTTATATCTATGTGTTGTTTATGATCTTGCATGCTTTCCGTTACTAGTAGATGCTCTGGCCAAGTAGATGCTTGTAACTCCAAGAGGGAGTACTTATGCTCGATAGTGGGTTCATGCCTGCATTGACACCTGGGACAGTGACAGAAAGTTCTAAGGTTGTGTTGTGCTGTTGCCACTAGGGATAAAACATTGATGCTATGTCTAAGGATGTAGTTGTTGATTACATTACGCACCATACTTAATGCAATTGTCTGTTGCTTTGCAACTTAATACTGGAGGGGGTTCGGATGATAACCTGAAGGTGGACTTTTTAGGCATAGATGCAGTTGGATGGCGGTCTATGTACTTTGTCGTAATGCCCAATTAAATCTCACTATACTCATCATGATATGTATGTGCATGGTCATGCTCTCTTTATTTGTCAATTGCCCAACGTAATTTGTTCACCCAACATGCTGTTTGTCTTATGGGAGAGACACCTCTAGTGAACTGTGGACCCCGGTCCAATTCTCTTTACTGAAATACAATCTCTGCAATACTTGTTCTCTGTTTCTGCAAACAATCATCTTCCACACAATACGGTTAATCCTTTGTTACAGCAAGCCGGTGAGATTGACAACCTCATTGTTTCGTTGGGGCAAAGTACTTTGGTTGTGTTGTGCAGGTTCCACGTTGGCGCCGGAATCCCTGGTGTTGCGCCGCACTACACTCCGCCGCCATCAACCTTCAACGTGCTTCTTGACTCCTACTGGTTCGATAAACCTTGGTTTCTTACTGAGGGAAACTTGCTGCTGTACGCATCACACCTTCCACTTGGGGTTCCCAATGAGCGTGTGCTTTACGCGTCATCAGCAAGCTGAAGCGTCCAACCAGAGCCTTATCAAGCTGATTAAGAGGAAAGTCGACGAGCACCCTAGACGTTGGCACGAGGTACTATCAGAGGCTTTGTGGGCTTATCGCATGTCATGTCATGGAGCAATAAAAACCTCGCCATACCATCTAGTCTATGGACAAGAAGCCGTACTGCCCTGGGAAATTATGGCTGGGTCGAGACGTATTACGTTTCAGAATGATTTAACAACTGAAGAATATGCAGCCATAATGAGTTATAGCATTGAGGATCTAACAGAACTCAGACTTTGGTCGCTCGAGAAAATTAAAGAGAACAAAGCCAAGGTAGCTCGCGCATACAATAAGAAGGTGAGACCAAAGGAGTTCCACGTTGGTGATCTGGTATGGGAAGCTGTGTTACCATTGGGGACTAAGGATGCAGTGTATGGTAAATGGTCTCCAAATTGGCACGGGCCGTACAGGGTCGACCAAGTTTTAAAGGGTAACGCATACATGCTCGAGGAGTTGAACGGTGTGAAATTCCCAGTGGCTGTCAATGGTCAGCATCTCAAGAAATATTTCCCAAGCATGTGGGATGACGGACAGTGAAATATGGGGCCGATGCATGAAATCGGCCAGTAAGAAAAAAAATATACATACAAAGCACAGCCGATGCGCAGACATCGACTTTAGAAAATATGCAAAGCAACAGGACACAAGGTACAGCCGATGCACAGACATCGACTTTAGACTAAAAAGCCGATGCACAGCCATCGACTCTAGAGGTACAAACTGTTACATAGATAGGCTCTACTGAAGGAATGCCTCGAAGGCACGGAGGGCGTCGCACGGACACGATCCACCTCGGCGATCACGGCCTCATCATCTTCATCCTTGCCCGTCACCGGCTGTTTGTTCGGGGCACGTATTTCTGCCAGATCAGTCTTCAGTTGAGCTTTGAGGCCTTCTGCTTCCTCTTGGGAGCGGGCAATGAGAGCTTCCTTATTAGAAATAAGTTGTTTGGTTGCCCGGACTCTCTCTTCAAGGTCCTCTGACACGCGTACAGCACGCGACCGTTGGGAACCCCAAGTGGAAGGTGTGATGCGTACAGCAGTAAGTTTCCCTCAGTTAGAAACCAAGGTTTATCGCCAGTAGGAGTCAAGAAGCACGTTGAAGGTTGATGGCGGCGAGATGTAGTGCGGCGCAACACCAGGGATTCCGGCGCCAACGTGGAACCTGCACAACACATCCAAAGTACTTTGCCCCAACGAAACAGTGAGGTTGTCAATCTCACCGGCTTGCTGTAACAAAGGATTAGATGTATAGTGTGGATGATGATTGTTTGCGAAAACAGTAGAACAAGTATTGCAGTAGATTGTATTTGATTAAAAGAATGGACCGGGGTCCACAGTTCACTAGAGGTGTCTCTCCCATAAGATAAATAGCATGTTGGGTGAACAAATTACAGTTGGGCAATTGACAAATAAAGAGGGCATGACCATGCACATACATGATATGATGAATATTGTGAGATTTAATTGGGCATTACGACAAAGTACATAGACCGCTATCCAGCATGCATCTATGCCTAAAAAGTCCACCTTCAGGTTATCATCCGAACCCCTTCCAGTATTAAGTTGAAAACAACAGACAATTGCATTAAGTATGGTGCGTAATGTAATCAATAACTACATCCTCGGACATAGCATCAATGTTTTATCTCTAGTGGCAACAGCACATCCACAACCTTAGAGGATTCTGTCACTCCCCCAGATTTAATAGAGACATGAACCCACTATCGAGCATAAATACTCCCTCTTGGAGTTAAGAGTAAAAACTTGGCCAGAGCCTCTACTAATAACGGAGAGCATGCAAGATCATAAACAACACATAGATAATAGATTGATAATCAACATAACATAGTATTCTCTATCCATCGGATCCCAACAAACACAACATATAGTATTACAGATAGATGATCTTGATCATGTTAGGCAGCTCATAAGATCTGACAATGAAGCATAATTAGGAGAAGACGACCATCTAGCTACTGCTATGGACCCATAGTCCGGTGAACTACTCACTCATCACTCCGGGCGACCATGGCGGTGAAGAGTCCTCAGGAGATGATTCCCCTCTCCGGCAGGGTCCGGAGGCGATCTCCTGAATCCCTCGAGATGGGATTGGCGGCGGCGGCGTCTCTGGAAGGTTTTCCGTATCGTGGCTCGGTACTGGGGGTTTCGCGATGAAGGCTTTAAGTAGGCGGAGGAGATAGGTCAGGGGGCCACACGAGGGCCCCACACGTTAGGCCGGCGCGGCCAAGGGCTGGGCCGCGCCGCCCTACTGTGTCGCCAGCTCGTGGCCCCACTTCGTATCATCTTCGGTCTTCTGGAAGCTTCGTGTGAAAATAGGCCCCTGGGCGTTGATTTCAATTCCGAGAATATTTCCTTACTAGGATTTCTGAAACCAAACAACAGAAACAACTGGCTCTTCGGCATCTCGTTAATAGGTTAGTGCCGGAAAATGCATAAATATGACATAAAGTATGCATAAAACATGTAGGTATCATAAATAATGTGGCATGGAACATAAGAAATTATCGATACGTCGGAGACGTATCATCCTCCAATTCCTTTCGCAAGGTCTCAAGTTTGGCAGTGCTGACAGAGGTGTCAGTTTTGGCATCTAAGGCCGCCTTTTTCTCATTGAGCCGCTGACATTTGTCTGCAATATCGGCTTTCAACGGAAGTTGGGCGTGGCGTAGGTCGATTCTCTGACGAGCCAACTTCACCCTTGACCTGTAGGCAGACAGAGTCACAACTGGCCAAAGTTTCACCTGCAACGTTACCGGGAGGTGGTGCTGGATTTCTTCAAGAATGCTCTTCACTTCCTCGGGGCCTTCGACCAACGTCTCGATCGAGGAGGAAAGCAGGGCTTTGAGACGCTGGAATTGACCAAGGATAGCGCTGGGTCGTGGTTCATCGCGTGCCGTAGAAGGAGCTGGTTCGATGGATTCAGGATCGAACGATAGCAAGCCCGAGAGGTCACAACCCTGACAAACAGAAACAGCGTCAGTATGCAGCAAAAGGGAAGGGCAAGCCAAACAAAGGAGTATACCTCTCCTAAGACCAGGGGGACAGCCGATGATGAAGCAATCGGTTCTTGTGTTTCTGCTGTGGGCTTGGCCAAGTTGGCAACCTTGTCAGCGACACTTCTAGAGGTTGCTAGGTCCAGGTTGGTGGAGGGCATCAGTACTTCCTCGACTTCCCCACTAGAAGTGTCATCAGTCTGCAAAGGAGGTGGTGCGCCGATGTGAGCAGCAATGAATTAGCATGAGAGAAGAGCCGGGGAGAGTTGGAGGGTAATTACATTTGAAGCCTCTTGGTTTGATGAAGGGGCTTGCGGTTCCTTTCGAGCTCTCTTGATGCATCGGCTCTTTGTGCGTAGACCGCCCTGCCCCACTTTGGTTGAAGCTTGGGGGGCAGCAGGTTCAGGAACTGGTCTTTTCTTGGAAGCCGATGGTGGCAAATCTGGCTAGCTCTGCGTGGTGATTTTTCCAAGTTGCCCGAGCTCGAATCCCCTCGACTGGATTGTGTTTCCTCGCTGGAGTTGTCTTCGGTGGAGGCCTATAAGAGAAGAGTTAGTAAGCCCAGCATATTTACAGAAGCCCATAAGGGTAGATAAATCAGTCAAGGCATGGATCAGCTTACGTGCAAACTTTCTTGAGCTGAAGTAGGGTTTTGGTGCTTCAAGGTCTTCCTGGCAGCTACTTTCCTCACTGCTATTCTCGCCTTGATTGAGGCTCGGGGGGCAACTGGCCCGAAGATACTTTGCTCTTGGAGGCCGATTTTGGTGAAATCGGCTGGCTCTGCATCACAACCTTTTTCAAGGGTGTTGAGTTTTTGCAGAAGAGGACCACCGGAGCTGGTGGGAGGAATTTGAAGGGGGGAATCGTCATCATGTACAGGTTCTGGACCATCTTGTTGCTGCAAGGAGACGGAGCAAGGTTATAAAAAATCATTGTAAGCCACTTCAAGAAAATTTGTGGGTAGTGGTACCTGTGTTGCAGGGATATCATATTCAGCATCAAGTTGTTTCAGCAACGGTCCCAGAGCTCTCCTGAAGGCATGAGTCTTCCACATTGACCACCAGGTCTCAAAACCATCGGTTGATGAGGTGAAAGAGAGGTTGTGAGGAATTGGGATGGCTAGAGCATCAAAGAAAGAGTAACACCTCTGACCGGTGAGGACATCGGGAACTCAGCTCTGCTCTCTGTTAAGTGGTGGAGGAAGAGATGGGGAGATACTTGCCCAAGACCAAACTGCCGGGCTGCTACGACCGGCTGGTAAGACTCATAACCAGGTTTGATGATCCTGTTTGAGGTGCTCATGCCAACTGGAAGGAAGCAGGGACGGATTATGGTGGAATACAATTGCCGGGTGCTGGCGTCATCGGCAAAACTGTCTAGCCTGAAGGAGACTGGATTTTCAAAATTTTCAGACTCCGTGTAAGGAAAGAAGAGAGGATTGTCCAGGCCTTGGTAGAAAGTTCTGAACCACTCTGATGCTTCCTTGGGGATCAGCTTACTACCTGAAAGGCTATATAGAGCTTGGCCATAGCTAGTGCATCGGATTGGCTTCCCGTTAGTATCTGGAAACGTGCAAGTGGCCAAAGGTGGAAAGTTTGGGATCTGGTTCTGGAAATACAGCTGAGCCCATAGCTGAATAAACCACCAGGGACCTCCTGTTTTGACTGTTTTTTGGGAAGATAATTTGACGGACATTAGTTGGAGATATCGATAGACCTCTCCAAGGAACAGTTTGCCGATGCCAAGCTGGGTGCCTCTGGCGAGTTCATAGGCTAGAGAAAGGTAGTTCTTGGTCGGAGCAAGTGAAGGGCCATAGAATATAAAGTGTTCCAACCAGAAATTCAGGAAGGCCGTGTGTTCTTTCTCTGTTACAGGGCCTTTATTTTTCATGTGGCGTCGAAGATAAGCACCCCAGTTTGTGCACTCTGTTTTGGAGGAGAGTTTGAAGGGGACCTTTGGCAGCATAAAAGCAGAGGGGCTGGGGGATGTGACGTCTAGGCCAGTGATCATGGCCACATCTAGCAGAGTTGGTGTCATGGGGCCGTGGCCAAACATGAAGCAGTTCAGAGCATCAGACCAAAAGTAGCCGATGGTTTTCAGAAGGTTTTCA
Source organism: Lolium multiflorum (assembly GCA_030979885.1). NCBI lineage: Eukaryota > Viridiplantae > Streptophyta > Magnoliopsida > Poales > Poaceae > Lolium > Lolium multiflorum. Next base: position 58,539,242 of record CM061748.1, on the reverse strand, counting down.
TGCTTCTCAAGGGGAGACAATGATAAAGACAAAGCATCGGCTATTCCTGTGGTTTCCCATTTGGCTTGGTGAGTTTTGGATACTCTACTGTACCAGGAAACCCAATCTTCAGGAGGGTTAGGCCAGGCTCGTAAGCAGTCGGCCCAAGAAGTTAGATCTAAGTTCTGGTTCACGAAGGGAATTCTATTGGCCTCGCAAGAAATCAAATGGGCAGGACTCTCGGCAGTACGGGGGCCAAGGCAAAGAGAATTTGGAAGAGAACGATGCGGCAACAGAATGTCTGATACCTAAAATTAATGGTGAAATAAGGCATTAATTCAGGTGTTTGCTGTTAATTCTAACACTATGCTCGGATGGTGAGGAGCAGTTAAGGATTACCTTCAGGCCAGAGACCGTAGCGTTGGCGCTGGATGATTCCGCCATCAGATTCGCTGCGGAGTTGAATCTGCACGATTGGGATCTGGGATTCGCGTGGCTGTGAGTTGAATCTGTTCGATGGGCGATTTGGGGATCTGAGTTTGGTCCTTCAGACAAGGGTCGCAGGTTACCGTTTGAATAGGCAACTGAGTTTGGCCTTACTAGCGTTTTATGGTAAAGGACCGATGCGTTGCCATCGGCTCTTTGAGCGTTGAACTACTTTGACAATCGGCAAAATCAACATGGAAGCATTTTTCATTGATGAAGAGGGTTTTTTACAAGAAGAGCCGATTGCTCACAAAAGGAAGATCTGCTGCCTAGTCTACTACTACTAGTCCTATTCTAGTAGTCCCTAGTCTAGGGGACGGCGCCATCGCCGCCGTCGCCGCGGTCGCTGCCCTCATCGTCACCGTCATAGCTGCCATCGGCGCTGCTGCCGGCGAAGTCCTCGTCGCTGCTGCCGAAGCCGTTGGCAGGGGCTTCTTCTTCCTCTTCATCGTCGTCGTCATCGTCATCCGAGCCGGCGCGCTTCGCCGGCGGGTACTCGTCGGAGGAGGTGTCGTCCTCCGCTTCCTCCTCCTCGTCGGAGGAGGTGAAGTCGCCCCAGGAGAAGGCGTCGTCCTCGCTCTCTTCCTCCAACTCCCCGTCGATGAGGAACTGGAGGTCGTCCTCCCCGTCGGTCAGGGGTTCGTTGTCCTCCGACCCGACGACGGTCAGAGTTCGCCATCTGACCCGACGGTGAAGTCCCAATCCCTCTCATCCCAATGCTCAGGAGCGCGGGCCTCGTACGCCGCTATCGGGTCGTACTCCGGCGTCGGCTCACGGGAGGAGGAGGATTGGAAGGAAAGACCCGAGGAGGCAGAGGAGGAGGAGGAGGCCATGGTTGCAGAGGAAGGGGTTTTTTCGATTGCTAGTGTGGAGCAAGAGGATGAGGAGGCGAACTGCTCGATGCGGTTAAATAAAGGGGATATAGTGGAGATGATTCAATGCTGCGGCGGTTTCCGAGGATGTGGTGCCAAAACTGTCAAATTGTGCAGTACAGAGAAGTTGAGAAGGCAAGGCATCATGATGAAAGGATACTGTGGTGGTTCTGCTCTGCCACGCGTGGCCCTACGAAGAAAAAACAGAGTGGTTTTGGAATTATTATTGCCAAAACCAGGGGGGCATGTGTTATCGCCGGATTTTAACCGAATCAGGAGATGGGCCAAGATTGAGATGGGCTTAGAGGATATGCACGTAAAATGTTTCTGAATCGGCCTTGTACGAGAGTTTGGGCTAGATTGCCCGTGTATCTGTACATTATGGTAGATCACGTTTAAGTTTAGAACTAAGAGATAGAGTTTAGTCGTACACAGTTAGGTTTATTCCCAAGATAGAAAGTCCCTGGACATGATCTCGGTATACTGGCGTAGTTTCGACATGTGCCGCATAAGGTCTTACCATATGCCGAACTCCAGTCGCATTTTATCGGGTACCTAACGCGTCTGTTAGGATTTTTCTTCGCATTTGTTGATACGGAAAAAAGTAGCGAGCATTCGCGATGCCACGCCACGCAGGACGGATCTGGGGTCTTACCTTCGCAAAGTATTTGCGGCATTCGAAGATTAAATTGCGGCGGGGCGCTACGAGAATATTTTGTCGAGTGCCTTTTCGGCTCTTTGAATAGCACATTTGCTCGAGTCATATGATAACTTTATGTTTTTATTGTCTTCCCGATATATGAAGAGTTACACCATAACTCGAAATATGCTCAACAAGATTTCTTTAACTTCATTGGGTACGCGAACAGCGTTCGATGGAGTAGCCCCCGAGCTACAACCAAGTACTTGTGCTTGGTTGTAGCTCACCCACAATACCTTTATCACTATATTGTCGAATTTTTCCAATATTGCCATTTTATCGGGTGCGCGACCAGCGCTCCCGATGGGAGTAGCCCTCGAGGCTACAGTCGAGTATTTATACTTGGCTGTAGGCTCAACTTTCTCTTTTGAATCATCTTCTTAACAGACCCCTTGTAAAAATAGCCCCCGAGCGCTGGAGCAAAAGTGTGTATTTGATCAAAAGCTCCCGACATTCTCAATGATACTTCACTGTCGCTAATTCTCCAAACACTGCAGCCGAAATTCTTCTTTTATTGTGACATCAGCACTGTGTTATCACCGGATTTTAACCAAATCAGGAGATGGGTCATAATTGAGATGGGCTTAGAGGATATGCACGTAAAATATTTCTGAATCGGCCTTGTACGAGAATCTGGGCTAGATTGCCCGTGTATCTGTATATTATGGTAGGTTACATTTAAGTTTAGAATTAAGAGATAGAGTTTAGTTCGTACACAGTTAGGTTTATTCCAAAGATAGAAAGTCCACGGGCTATAAATATGTACCTAGGGTTATTGAGAAAGGAGGACGATCACGTTCACAACAAACCAATCTCGGCGCATCGCCACCCCTTGTTTCGAGGATTTCTTCTGGGTAAGCGCCATGCTGCCCAGATCGCATCTGCGATCGGCGTATCAATTTTATTCGTTGTTTGTGTTGCTCGTACTGAAGCCTTTTTGATGGCGAGTAACACCTTTATCATAGATGTGTTAGGGCTAACATCGATACTTTTCCGGTATGTTTGCTTAGTTACGCTACCCTTACACGTTTAGCTGCCTTTGCACCTATCTTAGGTGTAAGGGCAGCATCTTGCTTAAATCTTTATTTGGTAGATTTGATCTGTTATGGTCGCTCCTTGTTCTCCAAGGATTAGTTTGATATCCGCATGGTTAGGCCTTGCAAACGGGTTGAATGATCCAGTAGTATGTAAGGTATGGTTTGCCGATCCAAGATGAGTTGTTCGGGAATCGACTTTGTGTTGGTTTTAGGCCTCTTCTAGGACTAGTTTTCTATTATCTTTCGTATCTGCCAGGCTCAACTACGTGTAAGATGTTCCAGTTATGCGGTGAAAACCCTAGATCATCGTAGATCGTTTTAACTTAATATTGATCAAGCAGGACCACCATGTTATCGTAGATCCAATACGAACCATGGGTGGATCGGCTCCTTGAGCCGATTCACAGGATAACCTGAGAGCCGATCGAGGCTCGGATTTAATGTTTACGTGTCTGCCATGCAGGAAAGTGTCGAAGCAATCCATCACCTTCCGACCAGGTATAGGTCAGGTGGCACGCCCTCGCACCGGCGGGACTGTGCGGAGTTTTGCGGGCCGTTGCCCGAGGGACCAGGAGCCCACCACCGTTACGGAGCCTCCGGCTCTTCGTGTTGCTCGTCGCTGCTCGCCGGTGGGTTTTGGCAGGCAACACATTCTGGCACGCCCGGTGGGACCATCTACAACAACTGCGTCAACATCTGCAGCTGAGATGGCGGAAGCACCAATCACATACGAAGAGCTGCCTGAGGAGCACAAGAAGAAGTATGATGAGCTTAAAGCTCTCTTCGAAGCCGATCTCATCGGCTCTTTCGAGAGGACCCGTAAACATGGCGTTAGGTGGAAAGGGTTCTCACCCGAAGGCGCTCTCGATGAAGTAGATTTGTCTCTCCCATCAGAGGAACGCACCAGAGCTCTGCGCCAAGAAGTTAATTACATGGTGGCTCATTCGCTACACCGTCACTCTGAAAGCCTGGTGAACGCTTTCGAGCGCGTTGCGGTTCGCGTGGTTCAGGAAATCATGAAGCAGGACCTGCCCTAGGGACTCACCAGGGAGAGATACTGTTCCAAACCAGACCGCAACTGCCATTCTCGCTTGCAGCTCCAGAGCCACCGGGTTCACCGGCCTACGTCGTCTACAAGATTGGAGGCGATCCTGGTGATTACCAGTTCCTACATGAACCGCCTAAAGAAATCCCGCATGGATACGTGTGCATGATACGTCCAATTTGCATCACTATTTTATATCATAATTTGCTGTTATTCATTGATATATTTCATATTGGGACACAATACTTATGTTATTTCATCTATTTTGCATGTTTCATCATTATTGGAGGATCAAGCACCGGAGCCAGCTGGAAAAAGCACCGTCGAACGCAATATTTCGGAAGATCAAGTGGGAGGAAATTATACCAAAAATCCTATTTTCAAGATGACGAAGGAAGCCGGAAGGAGGGGCCAGGAGGACCCGGTGGGCCCACACCCTAGGGCGGCGCGGCCCATGCCCTGGCCGCCGCCATGTGGTTTGGGGGCCACGACCCCTTCGCCTCCTTTCTTCGCGAAATCCTTCGTCCCGAAAACCTAAGCCACAGAGGGTACCTCGCGAAGAGTTACAGCCGCCTCTGCGGGCGGAGAACACCAGAGAGAAAAGAGCTCTCCGGCGGGCAGGAATCCGCCGGGGAAATTCCCTCTGGGAAGGGGAAATCGACGCCATCGTCACCGTCATCGAGCTGGACATCATCTCCATCACCATCATCATCATCTCCACCATCATCACCGCCGTCTCCACCGCTGGACACCGTCATCGCCGTAGCAATTTGGGTTTGATCTTGATTGTTTGATAGGGGAAACTCTCCCGGTATCGATTTCTACTTGTTGTTGATGCTATTGAGTGAAACCATTGAACCAAGTTTATGTTCAGATTGTTATTCATCATCATATCACCTCTGATCATGTTCCGTATGATGTCTCATGAGTAGTTCGTTTAGTTCTTGAGGACATGGGTGAAGTCTAAATGTTAGTAGTGAACTATGGTTGAGTAATATTCAATGGTGTGATATTTAAGTTGTGGTGTTATTCTTCTAGTGGTGTCATGTGAACGTCGACTACATGACACTTCACCATTTATGGGCCTAGGGGAATGCATCTTGTATTCGTTTGCTAATTGCGGGGTTGCCGGAGTGACAGAAACCTAAACCCCCGTTGGTATATCGATGCAGGAGGGATCGCAGGATCTCAGAGTTTAAGGCTGTGGTTAGATTTATTCTTAATTACTTTCTTGTAGTTGCGGATGCTTGCAAGGGGTATAATCACAAGTATGTATTAGTCCTAGGAAGGGTGGTACATTAGCATAGGTTCACCCACACAACACTTATCATAACAATGAAGATTATTTAGCCGTATGTAGCGAAAGCACTAGACTAAAATCCCGTGTGTCCTCGAGAACGTTTGGTCATTATAAGTAAACAAATCGGCTTGTCCTTTGTGCTAAAAAGGATTGGGCCACTCGCTGCAATTACTACTCTCGCACTTTACTTACTTACTTTATTCAGCTGTTACATCAAAACCCCTGAATACTTGTACGTGAGCATTTACGGTGAATCCTTCATCAGCTGCTTGTCAACACCTTACTCCTCGTTGGGATCGACATTCTTACTTATCGAAGATACTACGATACACCCCTATACTTGTGGGTCATCAAGACTATTTTCTGGCGCCGTTGGGTGAAGCGCTATTGGTAAGTGGAATTGGTAAGGAAAACCTTTATTGTTGTGCTGATTTTATTTCTGCCTGCTGCTATAAGTCATTATGGAGAGATCTTCTCTTCAATTTTTATTTGGGAAATCTACTACTGCAACGGTAGTGGATGAGCGCCAGGTGAGGAAGTAATACCATATAAAATACCTATGAAAATTATTGAACGTGTTATGGATAACCGCTATGAAGGGGATGGAACTGTCCATCCTGGTGATCATTTACTGTTTTTGCATGAATTATGCGGATTATTCAAATGTGCAGGTATTGCTATGGATGAAGTGAGGAAGAAACTATTCTCTTTATCGCTGTCTGGTAAAGCGGCGCATTGGTATAAATTACTGGATAATGGGGATTCTCTTGAATGGAATGATATTGTGCCCCGGTTTTATTCTAAGTTCTATCCTCCAAGTGAGATTCACAAGGATCGGAATCGCATATATAATTTTTGGCCTCATGATGGAGAGAGTATTGCCCAAGCTTGGGGGAGATTGAAGTCTTTAATGCTCAAATGCCCCATTCATGAGCTTCTGGTAATGTATTATTGATAATTTCTATGCAAGACTTTCTTTTCAAGACAAGACCTTGCTGGATACTTCTTGTTCTGGATCATTTACACGCAACAAAGAAGAGTTTAAAAGGGACCTTCTTGATCGGATCCAAGAAAATACTGAAGGTTGGGAGAACGACAAGGATAGAGAATCAGGTATAATTTATGATTATAAATGCATTGAAGCTTTTATGGATACTGATAAATTTCGTAATATGAGTGCTACATATGGTCTTGATTCTCAAGTTGTTGTAAATCTTTATAAAGCTTTTGCCTCTCATTATGAATTGCCAAAGAAGAATTTTGATAAGTATCATGAACCGTATAAAGATAAAATTGATTCATCTATTAATAAATGCGTTGTAGTTGAAACTGCTGATCATGTTATTCCTGAAGAAAAAACTCCTTTCCCTGCTAAAATGAAGGAGTACTCTGTTATAAATAGTGCGGTTCATAAAAGTGAAAAGAAACCTGTAGAACCTGAAGAACAAATAAAAGTTGAACCTGCTGTTGCAATAGTTAAAGATCTTGTGACTGAAAATGTGGAGGATGGTCATATTATTTTATGTGAAGATGCTTCTAATATTGTTTCACATCCTAATAAACCCAAACAAGCTAGTGTTCCTATGCTATCTGTTAGAATTGGTGATCATTGCTATTATGGATTATGTGATATTGGTGCAAGTGTTAGTGCTATTCCGTATGAGCTTTACACGGAGATTATGCACGAAATTGATTCTTGTGAACTTGAAGATATTGATGTGGTTATTCAGCTGGCCAATAGAGAAACTATTTCTCCAATTGGTATTGTTCGAGATGTGGAAGTTTATGCGGTAAGATTAAATATCCTGCTGACTTTTTGGTACTTGGTTCTGCTGCTAGTGATTATTGTCCTATTATTTTTGGTAGACCTTTTCTAAATACTTGTGGAGCTATTATAGATTGCAAGAAAGAGAAAATTTTGACTAAATTTGCTGGTGAATCTTATGAGTTTAACTTCTCTAAATTTACTAAAACTCCTTATAAAGCTGATTTGCCTAGTAATGATTTTAAAATGGAGCAGTGTGCATCTATTGTTCTTGTTCCTAACAATCCTTTGCAGCAACATTTGGAGGATAGCGAGAGTGAAGTTTTTAGGAAAGAAAGAGATGAGCTTGAGGAAATTTTTCTTCGCCAACCTATTCTCAAGCATGATTTACCGGTGGAAGATTTGGGTACAACACCGCCACCAAAGGAAGATCCTGTTTTTGATTTAAAGCCTTTGCTGATAATCTTAAATATGCTCATATTGATGATAAGAAAATATATCCTGTTATTATTAGTTCTAAGCTTTCAGAGATTGAGGAAGAAAGGTTATTGGAAATATTGAAGAAGCACCGAGGCGCTATTGGCTACACTCTTGATGATTTGAAAGGGATTTCTCCTTCTATTTGCCAACATGCTATTAATATGGAAGATGATGCAAAGCCTGTTGTTGAACATCAGCGTCGTCTAATTCCGAAGATGAAGGAAGTGGTAAGGAATGAGGTATTACGACTTCTTGAAGCTGGTATTATATATCCTATTGCTGATAGTAGATGGGTTAGTCCTGTGCATTGCGTTCCCAAGAAAGGAGGAATGACTGTTGTGCCTAATGATAATGATGAGCTCATCCCTCAAAGAGTAGTTGTAGGGTATAGAATGTGCATTGATTTTCGAAAAGTTAATAAAGTTACTAAGAAAGATCATTACCCTTTACCATTTATTGATCAAATGCTAGAAAGATTGTCTAAAAATACTCATTTTTGCTTTCTTGATGGTTATTCTGGGTTTTCACAAATCTGTTAAAGCTAAAGATCAAGAGAAAACCACTTTTACTTGTCCTTATGGAACTTATGCTTATAGACGCATGCCTTTTGGTTTATGTAATGCTCCTGCTACTTTTCAAAGATGCATGTCTGCTATTTTTCTTGGTTTTTGTGAAAGTATTGTAGAGGTATTCATGGATGATTTTTCCGTCTATGGGAATTCTTTTGATAGTTGCTTGCGAAACCTTGATAAAGTTTTGCAGAGATGTGAAGAAACTAACCTTGTTCTTAATTGGGAGAAATGCCACTTTATGGTTAATGAAGGAATTGTATTGGGACATAAAATTTCTGAGAGAGGTATTGAAGTTGATAGAGCTAAAGTTGAAGCAATTGAGAAGATGCCCTATCCGAGGGATGTTAAAGGTATTCGTAGTGTTCTTGGTCATGCTGGGTTTTATAGGAGATTTATTAAAGATTTCTCCAAGATTTCAAAGCCTCTTACTAATCTTCTTCAAAAAGATGTACCATTTGTTTTTGATGATGATTGTAAGGAAGCTTTTGAAACTCTAAAGAAAGCCTTAACAATTGCTCCTATAGTTGAACCTCCTGATTGGAACTTACCCTTTGAGATTATGTGTGATGCTAGTGATTTTTTGCTGTAGGCGCTGTTCTTGGACAGCGAGTAGATAAAAAACTGAATGTTATTCATTATGCTAGTAAAACTCTTGATGCTGCTCAAAGAAATTATGCTACAACTGAAAAAGAATTATTAGCTGTAGTTTTTCTTGTGATAAATTTAGATCTTATATTGTTGATTCAAAAGTTACTATTCATACTGATCATGCTGCAATTAGATACCTTATGACAAAGAAAGATGCTAAGCCTAGGCTTATTAGATGGGTACTTCTTTTGCAAGAATTTGATTTACATATTGTAGATAGGAAAGGTGCTGATAATCCTGTTGAAATTTGTCTAGATTGGAAAATATTGCTTATGATCCTGTTCCTGTTAATGATAGTTTTCCAAATGAACAATTGGCTGTAATAAAGGTGAACTCGCGAGACAGTCCTTGGTATGCTGATTATGCTAACTTTATTGTTTCCAAGTACTTGCCTCCAACCTTTTCTCAGCAAAGGAGGAAATTCTTTTATGATTTGAGGCATTATTTTGGGATGACCCACACTTATATAAAGAAGGAGTGGATGGTATTATGCGAAGATGTGTTCCGAATATGAACAACAAGAGATATTGAGTAAATGTCATGGTAGTGCTTATGGAGGACATCACGCCGGAGAAAGAACCGCACAAAAGGTTCTACAATCAGGTTTTTATTGGCCAACTCTCTTCAAAGATGCGAAAGTTTATTTTATCTTGTGATGAATGCCAAAGGGTTGGTAATATCTCCAGACGCAATGAAATGCCTATGAATTATACTCTTGTTATTGAACCGTTTGATTGTTGGGGATTTGACTTCATGGGACCTTTTCCGTCTTCGGAAGGTAACACTCACATACTTGTTGCTGTTGATTATGTTACTAAATGGGTGGAAGCTATACCTACAAAAAGTGCTGATGGTGAGACCTCTTTAAGAATGCTTTTAGATATTATTTTTCCTAGATTTGGAGTACCTAGATATATTATGACTGATGGAGGTTCTCATTTTATTCATGGAGGTTTTAGAAAAACTCTTGCTAAGTATGGTATTAATCATAGAATTGCTTCCGCTTATCATCCTCAAACTAGTGGTCAAGTAGAATTATCAAATAGAGAGATTAAATCTATTTTGGGAAAGACCGTTAATAAAACTAGAAAGAATTGGGCTAGTAAATTGAAGGATGCACTATGGGCTTATAGAACTGCTTATAAAAATCCCATGGGAATGTCACCTTATAAAATGGTTTATGGGAAAGCTTGTCATTTACCTTTAGAACTAGAGCACAAAGCTTATTGGGCTGTTAGAGAATTAAATAAAGATCCAAAACTTGCCGGTGATAAGAGGTTGTTGCAATTAAGTTCTCTAGATGAATGGAGAAGTGAAGCTTATGAAAATGCTAAACTCTTTAAAGAGAAAGTTAAAAAATGGCATGATAGGAGGATTATCAAAAGAGAATTTAATATTGGGGATAAAGTCCTATTGTATCGGTCTCGTCTCAGATTCTTTGCAGGGAAATTACTCTCGAAATGGGAAGGACCGTATGTTGTCGAGGAGGTGTATCGTTCGGGAGCAATCAAAATTAGCTCTCTCCAAGGCAATGCTACGCAAGTGGTGAATGGACAAAGACTCAAGCATTATATCTCGGTGATTCTTATAATGTTGATGTTGATATTATTCAAGTGGAAACACCGGAAGCTTTCATCAAAGGGCAAATTGACAGTCCGCCAGAACTCGACTTTGAATAGGTAACAGTACTGGTAATGAAAAGTACGCAATTTACTTTCCGAACAATATTTTTCTGTTTTTGGAAAATATGAAAAATTACGAGTTCGAAACGGAGTGGAAAGGACGCACGGGGGCGCCACCATAGGCGGCGCGGCCAAGCCTGGCCCGCGCCGACCTATGGTTTGGCCGCCCGTCGCCCCTTTCCGACTCGGTTCGATCTGGTACTTTCCTTGTGTCAAAAATTTTGCTATATAATCCCCCGGACCCCTGGAGGTCCGTATATCGTGTTCTCGACGTGTTTTGTTTCAAGCTGTTTCTGCCAGGATCTGTTGTCGGTCTAGAAGCACCATGGCCTCCAACAACAAGGGCAAGGGGCTTTCGGAGGAAGAAGTGAAGGAGGTGCCATCAAGACAAGAGCAGCAAGCCGGAAGGAGCAAGCACATCTTGGTGGGATCTGTTGACACTCGACGTTCTTTTTCTCATAACCTGCAGGGACCTTTACCACCCGCTCTTAGCCTCGACTCCTTCCCCATGTTGGAAGAAGTTCTACGGACTACCGATGAGTTTTGTGATCAATATCGGGCTCTAAGAAGAGAAGTGGAGATACTCCAAGAGGAGAATTGCCGTCTCCGAAGAATGCTGGAATACCACTCAATTCGCATCACAAGGTCGTCATCGCCAACTTCAGATAACAATGAATCTCTCCGAATCTTAGTGCAGAATTGTCAAGCTGAGAAACTGAAGATGAAGGAGCTTATTAAGAAGCGCGGGAGGAGTTCATCACCACCATCGCCGCAGGAGTAATTCATCATCGGTATTGGCATCCCCTTGGTTTGTTCCAAGCTTGGGGGAGTGCCGCGGTATCACATTATCACTACCTTTTACTTTTATTGTCAAGTAGTGTCATATCATGAGTAGGGAAGTTATCATATAAGATGGGTTGCGTTTGGAAGTATCTCTCCTTTAGTTGGTTATCTATGTATCCCTTGGTGTGAGTTATCGTTATGGAATATTAATGAGAAGTCTTATCATTTACATATTGCACATCCTATTCTAGTTTGCAATCTCTATTATATGATTTACCTTGTTGTTAGTATTGGTATCACTTTGGGAGCATTGAATAAATCTATTTGGTTTTGGCAAACTTAGCATTGGTCAATAGCAACAATACTTTGAGGTTTAAGTAGAAAAGAGAAATACATGTAGATGTTTCATTGTCTTTCTGTTAGCTCATAGCTTATTATTCTGAAGTTAAGATTGTTTGTGCTTACAAGGAAGATGCATGATTGTTTCTATCACATGTATATTTGTTTGTTTCCCTCGACTCTTATGCTTGCTAATTAACCTTGCTAGCCAAAGACCTGTACTGAGAGGGAATACTTCTCGTGCGTCCAAACCTTAGCCCAAACCTATGCCATTTGTGTCCACCATACCTACCTACTACATGGTAATTTCTGCCATTCCAAGTAAATACTTCATGTGCTACCTTTAAACAATTCAAAACTTAGTATCTCTTATTTGTGTCAATGTTTCATAGCTCATGAGGAAGTATGTGGTGTTTTATCTTTCAATCTTGTTGGGCAACTTCCACCAATGGACTAGTGGCTTCATCCGCTTATCCAATAATTTTGCAAAAAGAGCTGGCAATGGGATTCCCAGTCCCAAATTAATCAAACTAAATAGACACTCCTCCATGGTATGTGATTGATGGACGGCACCCGAAGGATTCGGTTAGCCATGGCTTGTGTAAGCAAAGGTTGGGGGGAGTGTCATCATCATAATAAAGCTAAAATAAAAGGCACTCCTTCATGGTATGAGATTGTTGGCAGGCACCCGAGGATTCGGTTAGCCATGGTTTGTGAAAGAAAGGTTGGAAGGAGTGCCACACAAAATGAAAATAATATGGGAGCCGCTCTTAGGAGGTTGTCTGGCAAGGGGGTTAGAGTACCCGCTACCAGTCGTTGACAACAACAAACACCTCTCAAAATGTTACTTTTATTCTCTTTATATGATTGCAAAACTGAAAAAGCTCTAGCACATGATTTAATCCCTGCTTCCCTCTGCGAAGGGCCTGTCTTTTACTTTATGTTGAGTCGGTAAACCTATTTCCCTCCATCTCAAGCAAGCATTTGAGTAGTTGTGATCAAACCATTATACTGTGATTTGCTTCATCATGTCTTTTATTCTTCCTTGTTTAGTACAAGTTTTATCCGAATGAATATAGCTTTGCAAGTTATCAATGATTATGAAGAGACCATTATGATTGAGTATGCAAGTTGTGCCTTATAAACTTTAACATGAGATCGCTGCTCAATGAGATAAGTATAATCCGTTAATTGTTCTCCGACCAAGAACGAAGTTTGCCATCACCAATTATGATTTCTTATGCACCTTTACTTGTGATTTCCTTATACTTGTTTCAAGTTGAGTTATAAGAGGTTGTTTACTATAATGTCTTGTGTGAATGAATATGATGCTTCTTGTCCGTATTTTATTTATCGACTCTTCACTCCATAAACATGTGGTCTTGTTTATCGAGCTCAGTTTCGCTTGGGGACAAGCGAAGTCTAAGCTGGGGAGTTGATACGTCCAATTTGCATCACTATTTTATATCATAATTTGCTGTTATTCATTGATATATTTCATATTGGGACACAATACTTATGTTATTTCATCTATTTTGCATGTTTCATCATTATTGGAGGATCAAGCACCGGAGCCAGGATGCTGGAAAAAGCACCGTCGAACGCAATATTTCGGAAGATCAACTGTGGGAGGAAATTATACCAAAAATCCTATTTTTCAAGATGACGAAGGAAGCCAGAAGGAGGGGCCAGGAGGACCCAGGGTGGGCCCACACCCTAGGGCGGCGCGGCCCATGCCCTGGCCGCGCCGCCATGTGGTTTGGGGGCCCACTTCGCCTCCTTTTCTTCGCGAAATCCTTCGTCCCGAAAACCTAAGCCACGAGGGTACCTCGCGAAGAGTCTGAGCCGCCTCTGCGGGGCGGAGAACACCGAGAGAAAAGAGCTCTCCGGCGGGCAGGAATCCGGGGAAATTCCCCTCGGGAGGAAATCGACGCCATCGTCACCGTCATCGAGCTGGACATCATCTCCATCACCATCATCATCATCTCCACCATCATCACCGCCGTCTCCACCGCTGGACACCGTCATCGCCGTAGCAATTTGGGTTTGATCTTGATTGTTTGATAGGAAACTCTCCCGGTATCAATTTCTACTTGTTGTTGATGCTATTGAGTGAAACCATTGAACCAAGTTTATGTTCAGATTGTTATTCATCATCATATCACCTCTGATCATGTTCCATATGATGTCTCGTGAGTAGTTCGTTTAGTTCTTGAGGACATGGGTGAAGTCTAAATGTTAGTAGTGAACTATGGTTGAGTAATATTCAATGGTGTGATATTTAAGTTGTGGTGTTATTCTTCTAGTGGTGTCATGTGAACGTCGACTACATGACACTTCACCATTTATGGGCCTAGGGGAATGCATCTTGTATTCGTTTGCTAATTGCGGGGTTGCCGGAGTGACAGAAACCTAAACCCCCGTTGGTATATCGATGCAGGAGGGATCGCAGGATCTCAGAGTTTAAGGCTGTGGTTAGATTTATTCTTAATTACTTTCTTGTAGTTGCGGATGCTTGCAAGGGGTATAATCACAAGTATGTATTAGTCCTAGGAAGGGCGGTACATTAGCATAGGTTCACCCACACAACACTTATCATAACAATGAAGATTATTTAGCCGTATGTAGCGAAAGCACTAGACTAAAATCCCGTGTGTCCTCGAGAACGTTTGGTCATTATAAGTAAACAAATCGGCTTGTCCTTTGTGCTAAAAGGATTGGGCCACTCGCTGCAATTACTACTCTCGCACTTTACTTACTCGTACTTTATTCATGTTACATCAAAACCCCCTGAATACTTGTCTGTGAGCATTTACAGTGAATCCTTCATCGAAACTGCTTGTCAACACCTTCTGCTCCTCGTTGGGATCGACATTCTTACTTATCGAAGATACTACGATACACCCCCTATACTTGTGGGTCATCAGTGCACGTACGTGCCAGACTGCAATAACTTGGCGTGCACGAACCAGATTGCAGCAGGAGGGATTTCCGGAGCAGCAGGAGGGATCTCTGGAGTGGACGCCGATAAACAGGCGTGGCTAGCTTAATATGCCACCGGAACGAGTCATGAAAGCTCAGCCCCTGCAGCTCATACAGTGGAACAAATCAGTACAATCTTGAGAGACCAGTTCGGCATCGTGCCAAAGAGGAGAACAATCGGCTATTCCAAGCCATACCCCAACGGATATGATCTGATTCCGCTACCGCCCAAGTATCGGCCCCCTGAGTTCTCAAAGTTCAATGGATCAGAAGGGTCTAGCTCAATTGAGCATGTGAGTCGGTATTTGGCACAACTGGGCATGATTTCAGCATCAGACCCGTTGCGTGTGAGGTTTTTCGCACAATCTCTCAGGACCAGCTTTTGGGTGGTACATCGTTACCACCAGATTCAGATCCGGACGTGGAAGCAACTGGAAGAGCAGTTTCACATGCAATATCACTCAGAAGCTAACGAGGCTGGCATTGCCGATCTGGCGCAAGTGCGGCAGAAGCGGGGCGAAACAGTGTCGGAATACATTCAGCATTTCAGGACTGTCAAGAACCGATGCTATTCGGCTCGTTTGAATGAGAAAGAAGCAGTCGAACTGGCAGTGCTGGGCCTAGCAACACCGATCAAGGACCTGGCTTTCCAAGTGGAATACAATTCACTGGCGCACATGGCCTAGAAATTAACATTGTATGAGCAGCGCCACCCAGAATTGTACCAAGACAAGTTCAAACGCCCGATAGGCCTGGTCGAGACAGAAGAAGTTGGAGACTTTGCAGAAGACCAGGAAGTAGCCGTGGCTGAATGGGCTCGGGGGCAAATCCCGTGTCCTGCAAATGGGTGAAACAACAAGGGCCTGCAAAAGGGTTTGACTTCGATGTAAGCAAAGCTGAGCAGATATTCGATTTCTTGCTTAAGGAGAAACAGCTGAAGTTACCCGAATGCCATAAAATCCCTACAGTGCAAGAGATGAACGGAAGACCGTACTGCAAGTGGCATCACTCGTTCACTCATGTCACCAATGAATGCAAAGAGTTGCGTCGGCAGATCCAACTGGCGATAGAACAAGGCCGTCTGATCTTTGGATAGTTTGCCATGAAAGTGGACACGCAACCGTTTCCTGGCGTCAACATGGTGCAATTCAGTCACTCCACGAGGCGTCAGCTAGATTTTCGTTCGATGTTAACATGGCAGGGCCTGTATACCACTATGGCAGGGATAAAGAAGAAATCAATCACTCCCGTGGCAAGCAAAAGGAGGAGGCTGGCCCATGCGACCGGCCCCGATATGATGATAGACGGTACATCACCGAGGAACAAGTGAGAAACGTGCGGTATCAACGACCACTCTCTGCACATCTCCTTAACAAATATGAGCGTCAGTACGACGACGCCGGCGGTACAACGTAGACGACGAGAGATATCGTCGGTCTGATGCAGACAACAGAAAATATCGTCGGTATGATAGAGACGACGAAGAATATGAGCACCGCGCTAAGGGGAAGTCAAGAGAGCAGGAAGACATGGACAGACACTGGGATTGTCCTTTCTTTAAGCACTGCTGGGATTCGGGAATGAGCCGATTGCCTACAATCGACAACTGCCCGGAATGTAGAAAGAGGACACCGGTGAGGTTTCAGTGTTCAAGCGTCTAGGGCCTCTCCCATCTCAGAACAGACGAGCTGAATCATCTCAGGAGGAAGATTTCGAAGAGTCAGAAGAAGAAGAAGAAGAAGAAGAAGAAGAAGAAGAAGAAGAAGAAGAAGAAGATAGGCCAAGGTGGTGCCCCGATGGACTCAGCCACTCCCAAAAGCGTAGGGTTCAGCGGCTACGTAGCTTGGAGGAAGCGAGGCGCAATACCTGCACACATTGAGGAAAGCGCGGCCCGATCTGGCCGTGAAAATTCAGCAAACTTTGGACACGGAGACTCATCCGCAGAAGAAAGAATGGCGCCCCAAACAAGTAAAAGCCGATGAGAAGGCATCGGCTGGCACGAATATGGTGTTCATACTTCCGTCAGAGTTTTGTGCTCCAAGAGCCGAAGAAGTGCCGATAGCACAGTTTGACTGCAGCCCACGGCCAGTTATCTTTGAAAAGCCGCGAGAGAAGAGCTACAAACATTTGAAGGCCCTGTACCTGAAAGGTTATATCAATGGGCAGCCTGTTAGCAAGATGTTGGTTGATACGGGAGCGGCAGTCAATATAATGCCGTACTCCATGCTACGGCGTTTGGGACGCTCTAAAGAAGATCTGATCAAAACCAACGTCACACTAAGCGACTTCAACGGCCAAGCATCAGAAACACAAGGCGTTCTGAACGTGGATCTAACCGTAGGCCGAAAAACCATCCCTACATCATTCTTCATCGTCGACAGCAAAAGTACCTACGCTGTCCTGCTAGGGAGGGATTGGATTCACGCCAACTGCTGCATTCCATCCACAATGCATCAATGCCTGATACAGTGGGATGAAGATGAAGTGGAGGTCGTTCATGCAGATGACTCGATTGAGATCTCAATAGCTGGCATGAATATTTGGGACGCGGAAGACCAAGGGCCGCTCTCTGGAGTCAGTTTGGACGGCTGTGAGCGCATCGAAGCTACAAAAAACGGGGTGAGGCTGGTCTTATCCACCGGCCTGACAGAGTAGCAAGAGCAAAGTCAATGGACGTACGTGGCAAGGCCGATCCCTGCGATCGGCCCCAAAAAATAAAAAGCAATGATCTCACCTCAAGCATGTCACGTAGTCGTAGTAGGGAGACTCCCTCCAGCAGTAGAGCACAAATAAGTTGTAAACCTTCATTGAGCAATGCGATCAAAAAGGGGGCCGATTCCAGCAATCGGCCCAAATTATCCTCTCCACACGTTTTGCCTGTGTTCAGCATTGATCTAGCAGGCGACGGAAAGCTAGGATATGGGTTTACATCGGGTGATGAGCTAGAAGAGATTGACATTGGTCCTGGGGATAAGCCACGACCAACATTTATCAACAAAAAGTTAGATCCGCATCCGAGGGGCCGATGATAGCTTTGTTGAAAGAATACCCGGATTGTTTTGCTTGGGATTACACAGAGATGCCGGGTTAGACAGGAGCATCATTGAGCATCGGCTCCCTCTCAAGAAAGGATTTCGGCCGTTCCGCAGCGAGCACGACAGATGAAGGCCGAAATTTTAGAAGAAGTCAAGAAAGAGATCGAGAAAATGTTGAACGCCGGGTTCATCAGGCCATGCAGGTATGCTGAGTGGATTTCTAGTATCGTACCTGTAAAAAAGGATGGCCGATGGCGCGTCGCCATAGATTTTTGGGATCTCAATAGAGCCACTCAAAGGATGAATATATGCCGGTAGCAGAGACATTGATCAATGCAGCTGCTGGTCATAAGGTTTTAAGTTTCATGGATGGCAATGCCGGCTACAACCAAATTTTTATGGCTCCAGAAGATATACACAAGACTGCATTCAGAGTGCCAGGTTCGGTTGGTTTGTTTGAATATGTAGTCATGACATTTGGACTGAAAAATGCCGGCGCAACGTACCAAAGGGCCATGAACTACATCTTTCATGATCTGATCGGCAAGTTGGTGGAGATTTACATCGATGACGTGGTAGTCAAGTCTGTTTCACTAGAAGGACACTTGGAGGACTTGCGACGCATCCTGGACCGAACTAGAAAATTCGGACTAAGAATGAACCCAAAGAAGTGTGCTTTTGGTGTGACGGCTGGTCAATTCCTAGGTTTCTTGGTTCATGAACGCGGAATTGAGATCGGCCTGAAAAGCAGGAGCGTACGAACAATGCAGCCACCTACCACGAAGAAGAACTCCAGTCTCTCATCGGCAAAATCAACCGTCGGAAGATTCATCTCCAACTGTCGGGGCGAATCGAGCCGTTCATGGGATTGGTAAAAATTAAATCGATGAGGAGTTTCGGGGGGCGAGCAACAACGGGCGTTTGTGAGATTAAAGAGTATCTAACGAAGCCACTGTGTTGGTTCCGCCCGACAAGACAGACCATTCTATATTTACTTGTCGGTGACACTTCCATCGCCTCGGTGGTGGTGCAAGTTTACGATGGTCGGAGAGAGTCGTTTTTACCTCAGCAGAAGGATGTTGGATGCAGAGACTAGGTACCCTAAGATCGAGAAGTTGTGCCTCTGCCTATTTTTACACAAGCTTCGTCCGTCTTGCTGTCAGCGGAAATTGTCATCATATGCAAATTAGATGTCATCAAACATATGCTGTCGGCTGTTGAAAGGCCGACTCGGTAAGTGGATGTTTGCATTATCGAATTTGATCTCCGGTATCCCTGCGAAAGCGATCAAGGGACGAGCGTTGGCTGATCTTATTGCTGAACGAATCAACAACGATATAGCAGCACGTCGTGCGTGCATGGGCCATGTTTTTCGATGGATCGGCTTGTGACGATGGTTGCGGCATCGGCATTCTACTCGTGTCACCCCGGGGGGCAACATATTCCTTCTCCATCAGGCTACCTACCCCTTGCACCAACAATGTTGCTGAGTATGAAGCAATACGCAAGGGAACGGAGTTGCTATTGGAAGCCGGGGCAGAAGCAGTGGAACTTTGGAGACTCAAAATTGGTGATTTCCCAACTCACGGAGGAATACAAGTGTGAGAGCGAGTCGCTCTTCCCATTATGGATGCAATGCCGTGAGTTGATGGCACAATTTAGGTACATAAACTTCAATTGGATCCCGAGGTCGCAAAATACCGAGGCAAACGATCTCGCACAGATGGCGTCAGGCTACAAGGACGTAGCAGAAGGATCCGATGTTCAGGTGCAGTTCCTGGAACCGGATGACTGGAGAGCCGATATCTTCAATTACTTGAAAGATTCGGCTCGGGGGGCACCTAAACGGATAAGATACAAGGCCATGAAGTATGTACTTATCGGGGATGACATGTTCTACAGGACTTTGGAAGGGTTACTTCTCAAATGTCTGGGACCAACCGAGTCAAATCGGCTCTTACACGAGGTACACGAAGGCGCCTGTGGAACTCACCAATCGGCTCATAAAATGAAATGGTTGATCAGGCGATCGGGGTTTTATTGGCCTACCATGCTTGAGGATTGTTTTAAGTACTATAAAGGGTGTCAAGCATGTCAGAGGTTTGGGAAAATTCAGACGGTACCCGCATCAGCAATGAACCCCATCATCAAGCCTTGGCCATTTCGAGGTTGGGGCATGGATATGATCGGCAAAATCAATCCTCCATCGAGCAAAGGCCATGTGTGGATTTTGGCCATTACAGATTACTTCACTAAATGGGTGGAGGCCGTCCCTATGAAGTCAGTGAAATCGGAAGATGTTATCAATTTTGTGAAAGAACATGTCATTCATAGATTCGGGATTCCCCAGACTATCACGACCGATGGAGGTTCGGTCTTCATTTCTAAAGAGTTTAGAAAGTTCTGCGAGGACATGGGAATTAAGTTGATCCGATCGTCTCCATACTATGCTCAAGCAAATGGGCAAGCTGAAGCGTCCAACAAGAGCCTTATCAAGCTGATTAAGAGGAAAGTCGACGAGCACCCTAGACGTTGGCACGAGGTATTGTCAGAGGCTTTGTGGGCTTATCGCATGTCATGTCATGGAGCAATAAAAACCTCGCCATACCATCTGGTCTATGGACAAGAAGCCGTATTGCCCTGGGAAATACGGCTGGGTCGAGACGTATTACGTTTCAGAATGATTTAACAACTGAAGAATATGCAGCCCTGATGAGTGATAGCATTGAGGATCTAACGGAACTCAGACTTTGGTCGCTTGAGAAAATTAAAGAGAACAAAGCCAAGGTAGCTCGCGCATATAATAAGAAGGTGAGACCAAAGGAGTTCCACGTTGGTGATCTGGTATGGGAAGCCGTATTGCCATTGGGGACTAAGGATGCAGTATATGGTAAATGGTCTCCAAATTGGCACAGGCCGTACAGAGTCGACCAAGTTTTAAAGGGTAACGCATACATGCTCGAGGAGCTGAACGGTGTGAAATTCCCAGTGGCTGTCAATGGTCAGCATCTCAAGAAATATTTCCCAAGCATGTGGGATGACGGACAGTGAAATATGGGGGCCGATGCATGAAATCGGCCAGTAAAAAAATATATACAAGGCACAGCCGATGCACAGACATCGACTTTAGACTAAAAAGCCGATGCACAGCCATCGACTCTAGAGGTACAAACAGTTACGAACAGTTTTCAGGTTACATGGATAGGCTCTACTGAAGGAATGCCTCGAAGGCACGAAGGGCGTCAGCACGGACACGATCCACCTCGGCGATCTCGGCCTCGTCATCCTCATCCTTGCCTGTCACTAACTGTTTGTTCAGGGCACGTATTTCTGCCAGATCAGTTTTCAGTTGAGCTTTGAGGCCTTCTGCTTCCTCTTGGGAGCGGGCAATGAGAGCTTCCTTATCAAAAATAAGCTGTTTGGTTGCCCGGACTCTCTCTTCAAGGTCCTCCAATTCCTTTCGCGAGGTCTCAAGTTCGGTAGTGCTGACAGAGGTGTCAGTTTTGGCATCTAAGGCCGGCTTTTTCTCATTGAGCCGCTGAAATTTGTCTGCGATATCGGCTTTCAACGGAAGTTGGGCATGGCGTAGGTCGATTCTCTGACGAGCCAGCTTCACCCTTGACATGTAGGCAGACAGAGTCACAACTGGCCAGAGTTTCACCTGCAACGTTACCGGGAGGTGGGGCTGGATTTTTCAAGAATGCTCTTCACTTCCTCGGGGTCTTCGACCAACATCTCGATCGAGGAGGAAAGCAGGGCTTTGAGACGCTGGAATTGACCAAGGATAGCGCTGGGTCCTGGTTCATCGCATGCCGTAGAAGGAGCTGGTTCGATGGATTCAGGATCGAACGATAGCAAGCCCGAGAGGTCACAACCCTGACAAACAACAAGAGCAGCGTCAGTATGCAGCAAAAGGGAAGGGCAAGCCAAACAAAGGGAGTATACCTCTCCTAAGACCAGGGGACAGCCGATGATGAAGCAATCGGTTCTTGTGTTTCTGCTGTGGGCTTGGCCAAGTTGGCAACCTTGTCAGCGACACTTCTAGAGGTTGCTAGGTCCAGGTTGGCGGAGGGCATCAGTACTTCCTCGACTTCCTGAAGGAGATATGCCCTAGAGGCAATAATAAAGTGGTTATTATTTATATCTTTATGTTTATGATAAATGTTTATATATCATGCTATAATTGTATTAACCGAAACATTAGTACATGTGTGATATGTAAACAAACAAAGAAGTCCCTAGTATGCCTCTTAACTAGCTTGTTGATTAATGGATGATTAGTTTCATAATCATGAACATTGGATGTTATTAATAACAAGGTTATGTCATTGTATGAATGATGTAATGGACACACCCAATTAAGCGTAGCATAAGATCTCATCATTAAGTTATTTGCTATAAGCTTTCGATACATAGTTACCTAGTCCTTATGACCATGAGATCATGTAAATCACTTGTACCGGAAAGGTACTTTGATTACACCAAACACCACTGCGTAAATGGGTGGCTATAAAGGTGGGATTAAGTATCCGGAAAGTATGAGTTGAGGCATATGGATCAACAGTGGGATTTGTCCATCCCGATGACGGATAGATATACTCTGGGCCCTCTCGGTGGAATGTCGTCTAATGTCTTGCAAGCATATGAATGAGTTCATAAGAGACCACATACCACGGTACGAGTAAAGAGTACTTGTCAGGAGACGAGGTTGAACAAGGTATAGAGTGATACCGAAGATCAAACCTCGGACAAGTAAAATATCGCGAGACAAAGGGAATTGGTAATATATGTGTATGGTTCATTCGATCACTAAAGTCATCGTTGAATATGTGGGAGCCATTATGGATCTCCAGATCCCGCTATTGGTTATTGGTCGGAGTGAGTACTCAACCATGTCCGCATAGTTCTCGAACCGTAGGGTGACACACTTAAAGTTGGATGTTGAAATGGTAGCACTTGAATTATGGAATGGAGTTCGAATATTTGTTCGGAGTCCCGGATGAGATCCCGGACATCACGAGGAGGTCCGGAGAATAAGATTCATATATAGGATGTCATTTTATGTGAAATAAAATGTCGCGGAAGGTTCTATGGAAGGTTCTAGAAGGTTCTAGAAAAGTCCGGAAGAAACCACCAAGGAAGGTGGAGTCCACATGGGACTCCACCACCATGGCCGGCCAGCCCTAGATGGGGTGGAGTCCCAAGTGGACTCCACCATAGGGGGCCGGCCACCATGGGAGGTGGGAATCCCACCTTTGGGTGGGAGTCCTAGTTGGGCTAGGTTTCCCCTCCTATGGAAGGTTTTGGTTTCGGGTCTTATTCGAAGACTTGGACACCAACACTTGGGATCCACCTATATAATGAGGGGCCAAGGGAGGGGGCCGGCCACCCCAAGACCATAAGCTGGCCGCCCCCTTGAGTGGCCGGCCACCCCCTCCCAAACCCTAGCTTTGCTCCTCCACTCCATATTGCCCGCATAGCTTAGCGAAGCTCGCCGGACTTCTACACCACCACCGACACCACGCCGTCGTGTTGTCGGATTCAAGAGGAGCTACTACTTCCGCTGCCCTGGAACGGGGAGGTGGACGTCGTCTTCATCAACAACCGAACGTGTGACCGAGTACGGAGGTGCTGCCCGTTCGTGGCGCCGGAACCGATCGTGATCAAGATCTTCTACGCGCTTTTGCAAGCGGCAAGTGATCGTCTACCGCAGCAACAAGAGCCTCATCTTGTAGGCTTTGGAATCTCTTCAAGGGTGAGACTCGATACCCCTCGTTGCTACCGTCTTCTAGATTGCATCTTGGCTTGGATTGCGTGTTCGCCGTAGGAAATTTTTGTTTTCTATGCAACGTTATCCTACAGTGGTATCAGAGCCGTGTCTATGCATAGATGGTTGCACGAGTAGAACACAATGGTTTGTGGGCGTTGATGCTCTTGTTATCTTTAGTTTGAGTACTTTGCATCTTTGTGGCATAGTGGGATGAAGCGGCTCGGACTAACTTTACATGACCGCGTTCATGAGACTTGTTCCTCGTTCGACATGCAACTTGTATTGCATAAGAGGCTTTGCGGGTGTCTGTCTCTCCTACTATAGTGAAGATTCAATTTACTCTTCTATTGACAACACTAGTATCACCGTTGTGGTTCATGTTCGTAGGTAGATTAGATCTTACTCGAAAACCCTAAACCACGTAAAATATGCAAACCAAATTAGAGACGTCTAACTTGTTTTTGCAGGGTTTGGTGATGTGATATGGCCATAATGTGATGATAAATATGTATGAGATGATCATTATTGTATTGTGGCAACCAGGAGCCTTATGGTTGTCTTTAATTTTCATGTTGAGTAGTATTTCAAAGTAGTTGTAATAGTTGCTACATGAGGTGAACAACCATGAAGCCGGCGCCATGAACCTTGACGCTACGCGACGATGATGGAGATCATGCCCGAAGATGATGGAGATCATGTCCGTGCTTTGGAGATGAAGATCAAAGGCGCAAAAGAAAAGGGCCATATCATATCACATATGAACTGCATGTGATGTTAATCCTTTATGCATCTTATTTTGCTTAGATCGCGACGGTAGCATTATAAGATGATCCCTCACATTAATATCAAGATAATAAAGTGTTCTCCCCTCGTATGCACCGTTGTACAGTTCGTCGTTTCGAAGCATCTCGTGATGATCGGATGTGATAGATTCAACGATTCACATACAACGGGTGTAAGCCATGTTGCACACGCGGAATACTTGGGTTTGCTTGACGAGCCTAGCATGTACAGACATGGCCTCGGGACAACGGAAACCGAAAGGTTGAACACGAGTCATATGAATGATATGATCAACATGTTGATGTTCACCATTGAAGCTACATCATCTCACGTGATGATCGGTTTTGGTGTAGTGGATTTGGATCGTGTACCACTTAACAACTATGAGGGATGTTGTATTAAGTGGGAGTTCATTAGTAATTAGATTAAAACATGAACTAATTATCATAAACATAGTCTGAGTAGTATTTTGAATTAATTTTGTAGTATTGGCATCCGTTTTCTACCATGCACTAGTCTTGTAATTGAGATAGAAATACTGTTAAAATCTGACAAGAAACTTTACGGATTGGTACCGTATTGTTAAAGAATCAAGAATTGATTAAGTCCTATTGCAAACTTTTAGTAAACCTCACATTGTTGATTCAAAGAGCTATGGTTTCAATTAGTACCTAAAGTTATCTTGTCTCCATGAAACTTGAAGTTCAAATTTGTTTGAAAAGTAAGGAGCTGAAAATTTAGTTTTCAGAAATAATCAAGGTATGAGATATATGTGATATCTAAGACCTTATTGCAAGATGATAGAATAAAGTTTGGTGAGACTACATAAACTCATAAGTTTTATGGGAATGTACGAAGGTTGAAGACGCAAGGCGTCACAATCCTCCAAATATTGGGGCACTAACGATATTCGCATATCCATGAAGTGACCATCCTTAATATGCACCGTTACTAAGACTCGTCGTTTCGAAGCATCACGTGATGATCGGGTGTGATAGATTCTACGTGTGCATAAAACGGGTGCAAGCTAGATTTGCACATGCAAATACCAAGGTTAAAACTTTACGAGCCTAGCATGTACAGACATGGTCTCGGAAAGTCGTCATGATATGATGGATAAAATTATGAGTGAAATTGTTCATCATATTACAAAGTTACTAATAGTGAAATCTGGAACACTTGTCATATGATGATCAACTTCAAAGTAAGAACCTCAAGGTTATTGGTATTTGACCAACAAACCTAGAAGTTAATGATGTTGAAGTGTTTTTCTGAATAATGAGGAAAGCTAAAAGAGAAACTGCAAAAGATATTTTGGCAAAAAGAAAAGAAAAGACTAGAAAGTCTAGCTCAGGTGTATATAAATGATATACATGTTATGGTTGTATTCCTAGTTAACTCACACTATGAAATTCTTGGGTATTAGTACTATATTGGTTGGTATGAAGTGTCATACAAAACAACGCAATACAAGAATACAATGGCCTAAGTGACTGACAAGGAATATGATAGGAATGCACGTCAGGAACAAAAATAAAGTGTTATTATGTTCGTCATTGGCATTCTATCTAGCCCTTAGAATTTATAATAAAGAGCTTAATAAATTGTTATTTTGCTCTGGTCAAATAAAAACAATGAGTTGTTTAAATTATGACATTACTCCATGTACGATGGATAAGTTATTATAAATCTTAATGGTGAAACACACATACATAAAACTGACGCTAAAATGCCATAAGGCAAATGATTTGAATTCCACTTATTTGTGGAACCGCCATTTAGGTCATGTTAGAAAGAAACGCATGAAGGAACTCCATGCAAATGGATTTTTGGAGTCACTTGATTTTTGAATCATTTGACGCTTGCAAATCTTTTCTAAAGAGAATGATTAAAATACCGTTCATAGGCCAAAAGTTGAACGGGCAACTAACTTAGTGGAAAAATACATGATGATGTATGTGGTTCACTGGGCATAGTTGTGTGCGGGAGATTCTTCTACTTCATGAAAACTTTCAACAATGAATTGAGTATATATATGTGGATATATTCAATAAGGAAGAAGTTTGAAACATTTGAATGGATTCAAATAAATTTCAGCATGAAGTGGAAATCATCGTAATAGAAAAGTCAAATATCTATGATTGGATCATGGCAGAAATATTTGAATTACGAGTTTTAGCGAACATCTAAGAGAGTTATGAAATTGTTCTACAACTCACATTTCTTGGAGTATCATAATGATGATATAGTATCCGAGATATGTATCCAAACCTTGTTGGATTAATGATGAGATAAAATATTATGACGCCATTATATTTTTGTGGATTATGCTTTAGTGACTACCGCTTTTACACTGAATAGAGCATCATCATGATCCGTTGAAATGACACCATACGAGTTATGGCATAGGTATGAAATCTGATAGTCTTTTCTTAAATTTTGGTATGCATAGCATAAGTAAATAAGTTTACAACCAAAAATCGGATGAATGTCTTTGTTGGTTATCCCAGAGATTTGATTGGGAATTTTTCCCATGAGACAAAGACAAAAGTGTTTGTCAATGTTTCTTATTTCTGAGAAATTGTTTCTAGTGAAGTATTTGAGTGGGAGGACAATATAATTTGATAAGGTTTATGAACCTGAGCATAATGATCAGAGTAGCGCAGCATCGGAATTGGTTTCGGAAGCGGCCACAACGATCATGGCTCCCATGACTACAAAGTGTTTTAGCCATGGAGATCGAAGTACATATTGAACCTTGTAGGTATGGTTTACTTTGTGATCAAATAAATGATTTGTGGACAAAGGATTGATTATGAACAATGATAAACCAACTACAAACAAAGAAGCTATGATGGGCCCTGACTCCGTTAAAATGGCTATACGCCATGAAATCCAAGATAGATGAATACTTTTTGAAAGTAAATGGACTTGGATGAAATATCCTTGAAGAAGCTTGACTTGTCGAAAAGTTGTTTACGACAAAGTTCAAATAGTTGACTACAACAAGATTAGATCTTCCGTAGCAATGCTTATAGTCTATGTGGATTATTCTAGTAATCACTACATATTTCTTTTATGAGATATGTTAGTAGGATGGCAAAATACATTACTTATCAGAAGTGTGTATTAAAGGTGTATACAAGATACAACCAAGAGTTTTGCTGGTCCGTGGAATACTAGATAGGTATACGAACTTCAATTGGATGAAGTGAGTATCACGGAGTTGGAATCTTCACCAAGATGAAATAGTCAAAGAGTTTTTGATTTCATCAGAGACGATGAAGAGGTTTGCATTTGCAAGAAATTAAGTGGGAGCTGAGACATATTTATAATACTTTATGTAGATGACATATAGTTGGTTATAAATGATGTAATTATATACTTGATTAAAAAGGTTTCATTGAGAATTAAATTTCAATGAAAGGATATGGACTGAAACAAATTTAGTGTTAAGATCTATGAAGATAGATTGAAACACAAAATAAGTTTAAGTCAAAGTACATAGAATGGATATTGAAATAGTTCAATATAGAAATATTAAGAAGATGTTCTTGTCATGTAAAGTTTTAACAAGACTTGAGTGTATCTGACACTCAATGAGTAAAAACACATGAGTGATTTTAGATCACGAATAATATGTACACAATCAGATATCTTGTGCTCTAAAATGTTATGAGCATATACCAGAATGATTCATGAGATGATCATTGAAAAACAGTAAGAATATTCTTGAAGTACTTAAGAAGAACCAAGAATATATATATAGTTTTGTATGGAGAAATGACAAACAAATCGCTGTAAGATGTTGCACCGATATTTGTTTTTGTCACATATAAAAATAAAATTTCAATCTCAAATTAGACTAAGTGTTGTTTTAAAAGGTAGCACAATGAGCTCGAAGTTGTCTATGCTAGATTTAGAATAGTTCTAAATATTGTGACGGATTCTACAAGCGAAAGGCAGAGTATGTCATTGTTTTGACAATGACAAAGGATGTTAAGTCAAGAGGTTCTTTGAGAGCTTGGTGTAGTTCCGAGTCAGAACTTTGAAGCTATATTGTGTGTGACAATATTAGTGACATATTTCAGACCGCGGAATTAAGGTTCCACCAGAAGACCAAACATATTTAATGCCGACTCATTTGGAAATGAGTGATGCGTTGAGACGCAAATGAATTACAAAATACATACGTTTCTGAGCATGTCAGATCCGTTGACTAAAACCTCTCCCGTGAGCAATACATGATAAAGCACCATAAGGCCAAGGTGTTATATCTTTACAAATGTAAACTAGATTATTGACTCTAGTGCAAGTGGGAGACTGAAGGAGATATGCCCTAGAGGCAATAATAAAGTGGTTATTATTTATATCTTTATGTTTATGATAAATGTTTATATATCATGCTATAATTGTATTAACCGAAACATTAGTACATGTGTGATATGTAAACAAACAAAGAAGTCCCTAGTATGCCTCTTAACTAGCTTGTTGATTAATGGATGATTAGTTTCATAATCATGAACATTGGATGTTATTAATAACAAGGTTATGTCATTGTATGAATGATGTAATGGACACACCCAATTAAGCGTAGCATAAGATCTCATCATTAAGTTATTTGCTATAAGCTTTCGATACATAGTTACCTAGTCCTTATGACCATGAGATCATGTAAATCACTTGTACCGGAAAGGTACTTTGATTACACCAAACACCACTGCGTAAATGGGTGGCTATAAAGGTGGGATTAAGTATCCGGAAAGTATGAGTTGAGGCATATGGATCCAGTGGGATTTGTCCATCCCGATGACGGATAGATATACTCTGGGCCCTCTCGGTGGAATGTCGTCTAATGTCTTGCAAGCATATGAATGAGTTCATAAGAGACCACATACCACGGTACGAGTAAAGAGTACTTGTCAGGAGACGAGGTTGAACAAGGTATAGAGTGATACCGAAGATCAAACCTCGGACAAGTAAAATATCGCGAGACAAAGGGAATTGGTAATATATGTGTATGGTTCATTCGATCACTAAAGTCATCGTTGAATATGTGGGAGCCATTATGGATCTCCAGATCCCGCTATTGGTTATTGGTCGGAGTGAGTACTCAACCATGTCCGCATAGTTCTCGAACCGTAGGGTGACACACTTAAAGTTGGATGTTGAAATGGTAGCACTTGAATTATGGAATGGAGTTCGAATATTTGTTCGGAGTCCCGGATGAGATCCCGGACATCACGAGGAGTTCCGGAATGGTCGGAGAATAAGATTCATATATAGGATGTCATTTTATGTGAAATAAAATGTCGCGGAAGGTTCTATGGAAGGTTCTAGAAGGTTCTAGAAAAGTCCGGAAGAAACCACCAAGGAAGGTGGAGTCCACATGGGACTCCACCACCATGGCCGGCCAGCCCTAGATGGGGTGGAGTCCCAAGTGGACTCCACCATAGGGGGGCCGGCCCCCACATGGGAGGTGGGAATCCCACCTTTGGGTGGGAGTCCTAGTTGGGCTAGGTTTCCCCCTCCTATGGAAGGTTTTGGTTTCGGGTCTTATTCGAAGACTTGGACACCAACACTTGGGATCCACCTATATAATGAGGGGCCAAGGGAGGGGCCGGCCACCCCAAGACCATAAGCTGGCCGCCCCCCCTTGAGTGGCCGGCCACCCCCTCCCAAACCCTAGCTTTGCTCCTCCACTCCATATTGCCCGCATAGCTTAGCGAAGCTCCGCCGGACTTCTACACCACCACCGACACCACGCCGTCGTGCTGTCGGGTTCAAGAGGAGCTACTACTTCCGCTGCCCGCTGGAACGGGGAGGTGGACGTCGTCTTCATCAACAACCGAACGTGTGACCGAGTACGGAGGTGCTGCCCGTTCGTGGCGCCGGAACCGATCGTGATCAAGATCTTCTACGCGCTTTTGCAAGCGGCAAGTGATCGTCTACCGCAGCAACAAGAGCCTCATCTTGTAGGCTTTGGAATCTCTTCAAGGGTGAGACTCGATACCCCCTCGTTGCTACCGTCTTCTAGATTGCATCTTGGCTTGGATTGCGTGTTCGCCGTAGGAAATTTTTTGTTTTCTATGCAACGTTATCCTACACTTCCCCACTAGAAGTGTCATCAGTCTGCAAAGGAGGTGGCGAGCCGATGTGAGCAGCAATGAATTAGCATGAGAGATGAGTCGGGGAGAGTTGGAGGGTAATTACATTTGAAGCATCTTGGTTTGATGAAGGGGCTTGCGGTTCCTTTCGAGCTCTCTTGATGCATCGGCTCTTTGTGCGTAGACCGCCCTGCCCTGCTTTGATTGGAACTTGGGGGCAACAGGTTCAGGAACTGACCTTTTCCTGGAAGCCGATGGTGGTAAGTCTTGCTGGCTCTGCGTGGTGATTTTCTCAGAGTTGCCTGAGCTCGAGTCCCTTCGACTGGATTGCGTCTCCTCGCTGGAGTTGCCTTCGGTGGAGGCCTATAAAAGAAGAGTTAGTAAGCCCCAGCATATTTACAGAAGCCCATAAGGGTAGATAAAATCAGTCAAGGCATGGATAAGCTTACGTGCAAACTTTCTTGAGCTGAAGTAGGGTTTTGGTGCTTCAAGGTCTTCCTGGCAGCTACTTTCCTCACTGCCGTTCTCGCCTTGATTGAGGCTCGGGGGGGCAGCTGGCCCGGAAGATACTTTGCTCTTGGAAGCCGATTTTGGTGAAATCGGCTGGCTCTACATCACAACCTTTTTCAAGGGTGTTGAGTTTTTGCAGAAGAGGACCACCGGAGCTGGTTGGAGGAATTTGAAGGGGGAGCCGTCATCATGTACAGGTTCTGGACCATCTTGTTGCTGCAAGGAGACAGAGCAAGGTTACAAAAATCATTGTAAGCCACTGCAAGAGAATTTGTGAGTGGTGGTACCTGTTCTGCAGGGATATCATATTCAGCATCAAGTTGTTTCAGCAACGGTCCCAGAGCTCTCCTGAAGGCATGGGTCTTCCACATTGACCACCAGCTCTCAAAACCATCAGTTGATGATGTGAAAGAGAGGTTGTGAGGGACTGGGATGGCTAAAGCATCAAAGAAAGAGTAACACCTCTGACCGGTGAGGACATCGGGCAACTCAGCTCTGCTCTCTGTTAAGTGGTGGAGGAAGAAATGGGGAGACACGTGCCCAAGACCAAACTGCCGGGCTGCTACGACCGGCTGATAAGACTCATAACCAGGTTTGATGATCCTGTTTGAGGTGCTCATGCCACGGAAGGAAGCAGGGACGGATCATGGTGGAATACAAGTGCCGGGTGCTGGCGTCATCGGCAAAGTTGTCTAGCTGAAGGAGACTGGATTTTCAAAATTTTCAGACTCCATGTAAGGAAAGAGAGGATCGTCCAGGCCTTGGAAGAAAATTCTGAACCACTCTGATGCTTCCTTGGGGATCAGTTTACTACCTGGAAGGCTATATAAGGCTTGGCCGTAGCTAGTGCATCGGATCTGCTTCCCATTGGCATCTGGGAAGGTGCAAGCGGCCAAAGGTGGAAAGTTTGGGATCTGGTTCTGGAAATACAGCTGAGCCCATAGCTGAATAAACCACCAGGGACCTCCTGTTTTGACTGTCTTTTGGGAGAACAAATTGACAGACATTAGTTGGAGATATCGATAGACCTCTCCAAGGAACAGTTTGCCGATGCCAAGCTGGGTGCCTCTGGCGAGTTCATAGGCCAAAGAAAGATAATTCTTGGTCGGAGCAAGTGAAGGGCCACAAAATATGAAGTGTTCCAACCAGAAATTCAGGAAGGCCGTGTGTTCTTTCTCTGTTACAGGGCCTTTGTTTTTCATGTGGCGTCTAAGGTAGGCACCCCAGTTTGTGCACTCTGTTTTGGAGGAGAGTTTGAAGGGGACCTTTGGCAGCATAAAAGCAGAGGGGCTGGGGGATGTGACGTCTAGGCCGGTGATCATGGCCACATCTAGCAGAGTTGGTGTCATGGGGCCGTGGCCAAACATGAAGCGTTCAGAGCATCAGACCAAAAGTAGCCGATGGTTTTCAGAAGGTTTTCATGCTTCTCAAGGGGAGACAATGATAAAGACAAAGCATCGGCTATTCCTGTGGTTTCCCATTTGGCTTGGTGAGTTTTGGATACTCTCTGTACCAGGAAACCCAATCTTCAGGAGGGTTAGGCCAGGCTCGTAAGCAGTCGGCCCAAGAAGTTAGATCTAAGTTCTGGTTCACGAAGGGAATCCTATTGGCCTCGCAAGAAATCAAATGGGCAGGACTCTCGACGGAACGAGGACCAAGACAAAGAGAACTTGGAAGAGAAGGATGCGGCAACAGAATATCCGATACCTAAAATTAATGGTGAGATAAGGCATTAATTCAGATGTTTTGCTGTTAATTCTAACATTATGCTCCGATGGCGAGGAGCAGTTAAGGATTACCTTCAGGCCAGAGACCGTTGCGTTGGCGTTGGACGATTCCGCCATCTGATTCGCTGCGGAGTTGAATCTGCACGATTGGGATCTGGGATTCGCGTGGCTGGGAGTTGAATCTATTCGATGGGCGATTTGGGGATCTGAGTTTGCTCCTTCGGACAAGGGTCGCATGTTACCGTTTGAATAGGCAACTGAGTTTGGCCTTGCTAGCGTTTTATGGTAAAAGGCCGATGCGCTGCCATCGGCTCTTTGCGCGTTGACTTATTTTGACAATCGGCAAAATCGACATGAAAGCATTCTTCATTGATGGAGAGGGTTTTTTACAAAGAAGAGCCGATTGCTCACAAAAGGAAGATCTGCTACGTAATCTACTACTACTAGCCCTATTCTAGTACACGCTAATCTAAGGGCCGTCGCTGCCCTCGTCATCGCCGTCATAGCTGCCATCGGCGCTGCTGCCGGCGAAGTCCTCGTCGCTGCTGCCGAAGCCATCGGCAGGGGCTTCTTCTTCCTCGTCGTCGTCGTCCTCGTCCTCCGACCCGGCGCGGAAGCGCTTCGCCGGCGGGTACTCGTCGGAGGAGGTATCATCCTCCGCTTCCTCCTCCTCGTCGGAGGAGGTGTAGTCACCCCAGGAGAAGGCGTCGTCCTCGCTCTCTTCCTCCAACTCCCCATCGACGAGGAACTGGAGGTCGTCCTCCCCGTCGGTCAGGGGCTCGTCATCCTCTGACCCGACGACGGTCAAGGGTTCGCCATCTGACCCGACGGTGAAGTCCCAATCCCTCTCGTCCCAATGCTCAGGAGCAAGGGCCTCGTACGCCGCTATCGGGTCGTACTCCAGCGTCGGCTCACGGGAGGAGGAGGATTGGAAGGAAAGACCCGAAGAGGCAGAGGAGGAGGAGGCCATGGTTGCAGAGGAAGGGGTTTCGATTGCTAGTGTGGAGCGAGAGGATGAGGAAGCGAACTGCTCGATGCGGTTAAATAAAGGGGATATAGTGGAGATGATTCAATGCTGCGGCGGTTTCCGAGGATGTGGTGCCAAAACTGTCAAATCGTGCAGTACAGAGAAGTTGAGAAGACAAGGCATCATGATGAAAGGATACTGTGACGGTTCTACTCTGCCACGCGTGACCCTACGAAGAAAAAACATAGTGGTTTTGGAATTATTATTGCCAAAACCAGGGGCATGTGTTATCACCGGATTTTAACCAAATCAGGAGATGGGCCGTAATTGAGATGGGCTTAGAGGATATGCACGTAAAATATTTCTGAATCGGCCCTGTACGAGAATCTGGGCTAGATTGCCCGTGTATCTGTATATTATGGTAGGTTACGTTTAAGTTTAGAATTAAGAGATAGAGTTTAGTTCGTACATAGTTAGGTTTATTCCAAAGATAGAAAGTCCACGGACTATAAATATGTACCTAGGGTTATTGAGAAAGGAGGACGATCACGTTCACAACAAACCAATCTAGGCGCATCGCCACCCTTGTTTCGAGGGTTTCTTCCGGGTAAGCGCCATGCTGCCCAGATCGCATCCTGCGATCTGAGCAGTATCAAGATTATTCGTTGTTTGTGTTGCTCGTATTGAAGCTTTTTTGATGGCGAGTAACACCTTTATCATAGATGTGTTAGGGCTAACATCGATACTTTTCCGGTATGTTTGCTTAGTTACGCTACCCTTACACGTCTAGCTGCCTTTGCACCTATCTTAGGTGTAAGGGCAGCATCTTTCTTAAATCTTTATTTGGTAGATTTGATCTGTTAAGGTCGCTCCTTGTTCTCCAAGGATTAGTTTGATATCCGCATGGTTAGGCCTTGCAAACGGGTTGAATGATCCAGTAGTATGTAAGGTATGGTTTGCCGATCCAAGATGAGTTGTTCCGGGAATCGACTTTGTGTTGGTTTTTAGGCCTCTTCTAGGACTAGTTTTCTATTATCTTTCGTATCTGTCAGGCTCAACTACGTGTAAGATGTTCCAGTTATGCGGTGAAAACCCTAGATCATCGTAGATCGTTTTAACTTAATATTGATCAAGTAGGACCACCATGTTATCGTAGATCCAATACGAACCATGGGTGGATCGGCTCCTTGAGCCGATTCACAGGATAACCAGAGAGCCGATCGAGGCTCGGATTTAATGTTTACGTGTCTGCCATGCAGGAAATTAATCGAAGCAATCCATCACCTTCTTGACCAGGTATAGGTCAGGTGGCACGCCCTCGCACCAACCGGGACGTGTGCCGGAGTTTTGCGGGCCGTTGCCCGAGGACCAGGGCCCACCAGCAGTTCTGGGAGCCTCCCGGCTCTTCGTGTTGCTCGTCGCTGCTCGCCGGTGGGTTTTGGCAGGCAACACACTGACGATAGCCACGATCGCTGTGTTGGGAAAACGCAAAAAATGTCGTGTCGCTGACCTGTAGGCCCATATCTCTGCAGTTTTGGACATGTTACGCAAGTGGGGGACACACCTCCTCCACTTTTCCTGGCACACGCACTGTAGCGCCCGTCCAGTTCCCTCACAGTAAAAAGACTTTTTTACCCCTAGACACGTGTAGGGCATCAAATATATTCTTCCACCATCCAACGGCGCGGCGATTCGCTAGATCATGATAAATTACCTTCTTCTTCCTCCTATCATCCCCTTCGCCGCGCCGCACTCTTGTTCTCTCTCTCTCCAAAAACCTCCATTACTCCTACCACGCTCATGCGCCCTTGCTCTTCCCCAACTTTTCCACTCACTGACGTTGATGCCACCGCGGGCAAGGCTCTCAAAGCATACCTCTCCAATGGCGGCGGAGAATATGGAGATCTTCGACTAGGAGAGATCTAAGATCTCAAACCAAGACCTGAACTTGCTGAAGAAGCTCGGGTTAATGAAGAAGGAGGAAGCGCTGATCTTCCCCAGCAAAGAAAGCTTCCTGACACCTCCAATCAAATATCGGGTAACCTTCATTGACCATCTCATCTGCGGTCTTTCTCCCCCCATCCACGAGTTCCTCCGTGGACTGCTCTTTTGTTACGGGCTGCAGCTCCACCAGCTGACTCCCAATTCTATCCTCCACATCTCCATCTTCATCACCCTCTGCGAATGCTTCCTCGGGACCCCTCCGAATTGGGCCCTGTGGAAACGTATTTTCTTCATCCGCCGCAACAGCTCCCACAATATCTCCTATAATATAGGTGGTGTTGTTATCTGTGTTCGCCCCGGCATTGATTACTTCGATGTTAAATTCCCCGACTCCGTCCAAGGGTGGCACAGGAGATGGCTATATGTCCGCGAGGAGTATCTTAACTCGCAGGAATACAACATCGCGCCCTTTGATGGTAGCGCAAAAATACTTCGCCGCCGCTCCTGGGATGCAGAAGCTACCGAGGAAGAGAAAATAGCGACAGATGCGCTTATGAAGCGCATCCATGAACTCCAGAACACCCGCGGTAAGGAACTGTCGGGTGTTCAAATTACTGCGCACTTCCTTAGGATCAGGGTGCAGCCTCTACAGGCTCGCAAAAACCCTCTATGGCTGTATGCTGGCGAGAAATATGTCGACCACGTATCCAAAGATCTTGCTGTGAAGGACTTGGAGAAGCTTGTCCGACGTTTTTCATCGCTAAGCAAGAAAGATTCAGTTCCAACCTCCTGCCGCGTGGAGCCATACAGCGGCACCAATGCTCCTCCCGAGGTAAATTTCTTATCTCTCGAGTTTTTTAATTTCTATATTGATTATCGAAATTTCTCGACTTCTATCTCACTGCTTTACTGTATTGCCACCAACTTGTCCTTAGCTATCTTTTGCAATTGATTTCTCTTCCGCAGAACCGCCAAGTTATCTCTTCTCTTCCTCCCTTACCTGAAGGTGGGGAAGTCGATGAACGAGCCGTTGTTGCCAACGATACTCAGGGCGCTTCTCGCCCTGATAGTGAAGTCGTGTGATCTCACAAATCCGCGGCTTCTTCCAACAAAGATACAGATTCAGAGGCTGCCGAATCTATACACTCACCTCCTTCCGCTGCTTCTCCAAAGAACAAAAGGAAGAGAGGTGAAATTGAAGACTCCGGCACCTCCAAACCCAGTGAGTCACCAGCCGAAGAAGCTTCCCCCGAGGAAGAGGATGCCTTCAACCCTTACGACGATGCCCTCATTAGCTCGTAAGTTACTCTGTCGTCTTTTCCCTTTTCATACATTGTTTATGAATTTCTCATACTATCTTTTGTGGACAGTGGTGCTAACCAACTTTTAGTTCTTTTTCAATTTAGGCTTGACAGAAAGGTAAATTCTCTAGATATGCAACTATGTGAATTTACCTATATGACAAGGCCAACGACTAAGCAAGATATGGCTACACAATATATAGGGGAGATAAAAGGATAGAGGTAACCGAGAATGGAGCACGTGGAGACACGGAGTTGATTCCCGTAGTTCCCTTGCTTTGCAAGAAGGTACGTCTACGTTTGGAGGAGTGTGGTTGCTATGAAAGCCAAACCAACGCCACGAAGGCTTCACTCAGGTCTCCGGTGAGCAACGCCACGAAGGTCTAGCCCACTTCCACTAAGGGATTTCCTCGAGGCGGAAATCGGGTCTTTACAAGGTTCTTGGGGCACACAT
Organism: Lolium multiflorum; assembly: GCA_030979885.1. NCBI lineage: Eukaryota > Viridiplantae > Streptophyta > Magnoliopsida > Poales > Poaceae > Lolium > Lolium multiflorum. Next base: position 58,501,974 of record CM061748.1, on the reverse strand, counting down.
CCACAACCAAATTGGAGGCTCCCAAATCTGTAACAGCAATAAAAACAAGAACAATATCAACTACAAACAACTAGGGTTTCTCAAAATAGAAACACTAGCAAATGAGCCCTCAAGCATATGAGGGGGAAATGCAAATTGCTTCGGTGAAGATGTAGATCGGGGTCTTCTCCTTCGAATCTCCAAAGATCAAGAGCTTTGGTTGGGTGGAGGATGAGATCTTGTGATTCTTGTGTTTCTTGAGGTGGCTCTAATGGTGAAAACTTGGGGAATGCTTGAGCAGCTTGGGAAGGAGGAAGAAGGGGGTATAAATACCCCTCCCAAAATCCAACCGTTGGAGCTCTTCGAGGGCCGGATTATCCGGTGTAAGTTGGGGCCAGATAATCCGCCCCTCCCCCCCCCCTGAAAAATCCGGCCCTGGGAAATTCCGGGAAAAAGTCCAGCCAAAAATCCGGCCCATATCCAGGGTAGTACTGAGCCACTTTTCCAAAAGTCCTTAGCCAATTTTTTTTTTGGGGGGGGGGGATATTTTGCAAATATCCGGTCCGGATTATCCGTCCTGGAGAAAAACTTCCTGCTTCTTTTTGTCTCGTTTTTCCACACAAGACACCCATATACATGTATATATATTATCTGCATCACTTCATCAAACATTAGTGTATCACATATATTGACATCAAACATTCCAAAACATAATCTGAGAGATGTTCTTTCATCAGCGTGGTGGTTCGAGGTTTGGGAAGTCGAAGAACAAGTGCCAGCATGGAATTCTGGGTTCTATGTTGCTTGACTTCGATTACTTCGTCAACAATGCAACACATACCCCCAAATACTTCGATTACTTCGTCGTCGATTGATGCATCTAAAATGCATCTATGTTGTTTGTAGTTCATTGTGTTATATTCCATCATATTTCCACCATATTATGAATTACTACTTTGAATTACATTTTTCGGAGTTTTTTAAAACCTTTATTTTGGTTCTAGCTCCGTCTGGCAGAAAAACTTTCTGGTAGTATTTTTGACATTCCAGCAGCTTCAGGACTAAAAAGGGTAAGGTCAAAGATCACACTTCAGATTCTTCAAGAAGCATCCAACATGCTAAAGTGGGCCATAAGGAGATCAACATTCTGCAAATGAGGCCTCGTGGCGCGGCTTGATGCCCTAGCTGCGCCACCAGAGGGATCTCTCCCCCTCGGCCGTCTGATAGGCCCTAAAAACCAGATAAGGATTGTTTAAAACTGTTTTGGAGGCAGATTTGGTGCATAAAATATCCTGTACGTTTACACCTCTACCATGGAGGAATGAGGTTCCTACAAGTCGATGATCGCTTAAACATCGTAAGTGTTACAAGATGCTTTTGAACACCAAGAACCACATGGATAAAGGTTGTGGTAGTGTTTAGGAGGCGCTTGAAAGCTATCAACAATAAACATCTCACGGAAAGCGTACCCGCAACGATTTTGCAGCTCGGCGGATAGGTAACCATTGTGGGAATTGTTCAACAACATTTTAGATCTTGCATATTGATAGAATTAAAAACCGGCGCAAATTTGGTGTTATGGGAAAATCAGGCGCGACACATTCTTTGTCATGTTAGGTACCCAGTTCAGAGACACATAACTTAATCACCATCAAATCTAACAAATCATTTGTTGCATTCCAATAAGTGTTTTGCTTCCACTTTATTCAAATATAAAAATCCAATGAATTATTGTGCAACCATTTCATTACGAGATAAATCCCTTCATTGCATGGTAATTATTTCATTCTTCATCTAAAATAAAGAAGGGTTTGAGCCCCCTTTTCGGCCAGCATCCCTAGATCTACCTAATTAACTACACGAAATTCACTTTTGGCTGTAAGCGAGCCCTCTTTAGGAAGCAGGTCCCTCTTAGCCTCTTCCCAACGTCTTTGAGCATTTGTCCAAGTTGCGTGCCTTCTGCATTGTGACGGGGTGGGGATTTGCGTGGTGCTGATGACCTCACCGCTGATGTGGCATCCTTTTCTCTTCGGTGGATCTGCCTAATACCCTCCCCTCGTAGGATCTGAAAGAGGGAGGTGTGGATAAAAAAACAAAGAAGAACAAGACAAAAGAAAATGAAAAAGAGATGGGGGCATAAACACGCGGCGTGGGAAGACCGATGGAGGAGTCCAGAGCAACTTCAAGAGCCTTGCCAGAACGGTTGACCAACGCAGGTAGCGAAGCCATGTGCATCGATCTAGGCCATCTCATATTGTGCACCTTCTCATGGGAAACCCTAGTAAGAGGGGGAGCATTGCGATCTAGGGTTCGGCATGGAGTTCAAGGTGGGACCAGAGTGAGAAGTGATGGTAGTAAGATGCATGGCGGGAGAGTGTTGTGATATGTTGGTAGTAACATGACACGAGTTACATGCTTTTATATTTTAGTTTCAAAATCTTTACATGCACATACATATATGTACACTCTCTACACAGATGATTTATGTCAGATTTTTTTTTTACTTTGGGTAAGGGAATAGTTTTTTTCTTCAGTTTTACTATTTATAAATGGCCCACATACACCCATGTCCACGAAATCTGCGTCGGTCCCATTTGCCAATACCTACGCCAAATTCAAAACATGAGTGGTATCTTTAGCTAGGCAAAAAGATAGGCTTTGGACTCTTTGTTTAATTTACTAGCAAAAGTGCCCGTGCGTTGCATCGGGAGAAGCTAAAACTTTAACGCTCCAATGAAACATCCGTGATGACATTTCTCCTATTTGCCATTGTCAAGAAAGGCTGTCACATTTGTTCTATTCGTGACGAACATGTTTAATAGTAAGATGAGCTCTACTTTTGATACTATACAATGAAAAGGGGAACAATAATATGCTAAATAAAAACAACAATGAAGAAATGAATTAAAGCAGAAACCTAGGTATCAAGGTTCTTCGATTAAGTATCAGGCTGGAAGCAAAATTTGTAGGCTGTATTATTTTTTCCAACCAGTGATCAGGATAAATTATTGCAAGAAAACAAAAACATCTCGTCCTTATCCTCTCCCAGGCGATAAGGAGGCGACCCAAAGTTCCTCGCTCCGCCGCCGGCCAGGCCGGTGGTTCCCCTCCTCTCCGCCTGCCGCTCTGGCGGCGGGAGAGTGGGGGAACCCTGGTTCTGCGTTCTCGGCGTGTAGATAGTAGGAGTAGCTTCTCCGAGGGCGCCGGCGAGTGGGGGATGGTGGTGCCTTCCTGGAGTTTTGGTGCTGGAGCTCGATCCCCTTCCCGGCGTCGTCTTCGGCGAAGTCGGCGAGCTGCAGCCGGTGTGTTTGCGCGGATCTGTCGATCCGGCGTGTTCTGGTGCTCGGGGCATGGTCGGTGCTGCGAAGACGGCGGCCTGCGTCTGGAGCTTTTGTCCCCTGTCCCTCTCTTCGTCGCGGCAAGGAGGGCTCCGTTCTTGCGGCGGAGGGTCTGGGGGTGGTGCGGCGTGCCGCACTTGTACAGGAGCTTCTGCTGCCGGTGGTCTGTGCCGGCGTCGTCGATGTTGGTGGTCGTCGGGAGGTGGAGGAGCAGGCTTGTGGGGGCGCTGGCCGTGCCTGTTCATCGATTCAGATTCCGTCACTGCGTGGCGGATGGATCCTGCGGCCTTCTTCATGCGAGTAGGTGCTCTCTGCTTTGGGTAAGATGGTGGTTCGACCTCCTCTTCTCCGGTGATGTCGGTGCTGCCGCTGGCTGCGGTGCCTGCGTGTGTTCCTGTGCGTGTACCTGGGTTCCTGTAATCCGTATCTGTTGAATATACGCAGTTTGGCTCAAAAAAAAAATAGAAACATGAGCAAATGCATGTTCAAGAATTCATTCTGCGGTTACCTTCGCAGGCAAACAAAAGTACAGTATTAGAAAATGAATCAATGTCAGTAACACCCTACGATATTCGAAGTGCTTGCAACTTACAAGACTATTCGATGCAGGCATAGGCTGACCCAACCGTGTCTAAGCTCGGACACGCGCCCAGGCTCCCAACCGTGTCTAAGCATCTTAGTAGCACTACTGAGTACTAGTAGTAAGGACTAAGGACACCTTAACTTTAGGTTTGAGATAAACACAACCATGCGCATTATCAAACAAAACCAAAGAGTTCAAGTATGGCTTATATATATATATATGGTTATGGATTCTTAGCAACATATATCTGCAACAAGGAACGCGAACATGTTCGTATGTATTCTCATCCCGTAAAATTACAGTGTCACAAGTCCTAACAGCTGATGCATTCGAGATAAGATGAAACGAACAAAGCATGAATAGATAAAATCATGTTAGTAAGTTATTATTACAGCATAAATGATGTTCAAACGCATTCTATCTAAAAAATCTGCAAACACGTTCTTTTAACTAAGAAGAATGTTCAGACGTCATTTATATCTAAAAATGTTCAAACTCCTTATCTCATCACCATCCTAGCTATAAATTGCCGACCACCCCCGTATTGGTCGTACCACAGAGCACAAACCCAAAAACCGATCGAGAACCTCCACGCATGCACGAGATGGCGCCGTCCAAGTCCAGCGTCGCCTTCCTCCTCGTGGTGCTCGCGGCCGCGCTGCTGCAGCCGTCGGCCGCCATCAGAGCCCAACCAGTCAAAGTCAAGCCCGCCTGCGTCCCATTTAAGCCACCTCAATCTGTTACCCCGTCGCCACCTCCCCCTGCAGCTTCCCTGCCGAGCTTCCCAGCCCCATCTGTCCCTGCTTCCCCGAGCTCGCCGGCGCCTACACCATCGCCGCCACAGCAACCCGCCACGCCGGTCGCACCCGCTACCCCGCCGTCGCCACAGCTACCCACCACCCCAGCAGTAGCGCCCGCTACCCCGCCGCCGCCACAGACACCCGCCACCCCGGTCACGCCCGCTACCCCGCCGCCTCCGCCTGCGCAGCCCACGGAGTGCCTGACGCCGCTGATGGGGCTGATGCCATGCATGGGCTTCCTCACCGATACCACCGTGCCGACGCCCCCGGCCACGTGCTGCGGCGCTTTCAAGTCGCTCGTGGACAACGCCCCCATCTGCCTCTGCCACGGCCTCAACGGCGACATCAACAAGATCATGCCCGCGCCCATGAATTTCATGCGCATGATGTCGCTCCCGGGAAGCTGCAACGTGCCGCTGCCGATGCAGGCGCTTGCCCAGTGCTCCTGTAAGTCATAGCTTCTTCACTTGTGTACATATACGTTTCCATGTTGGTATTTTTTTTCAAAAATTATGTGCATGAGATTGAAATCATGTTGATGTTATGACAGCGGCGTCTGTGCCACCGCTGAACCCTCCAGCAGCTCCGTCTCCAAGTAAGTATTTCCTTCTGAAATTTTGCCTTGACTAACTTGATTGCTAGCTCTTGATAACTTGTTGCATGCGCTGCGTTCTGACAAAACATCGTTTATTGTCCTTCGCAGAGCCGTCGCAGTAGAATCAAGAGGATGGACTGAAGTTACATAGTTTCCGGTCCTGCAGATGATTTATCAACACGCTCCAATATATAGTATAGTTTGAGTATAGTTAGGAACCCTTGAATAGTTTCAGTTTATAGTCAGGGATATATATACTGTTTACATCTTAATTAGTTCAGTGTCTTATAAAGTTGTAATAGGACTATATCTCTATAATTGAGTACCTAAAAGTTGCATAAGATTTAGCACTGCATACCGTCATCAATATGTATTTCTGCTGTGGCTAGTGGAACAACCTGAATCAGCTCGTCATGCAGAATCTCTTTTGCAGAGAAAAAAATACAAAAACCATTTATTTCATGCTGTACTCAAGGGGAGAGCCCACGCGCAGTGGGTTGTGCGCCACGATGAGGCCCAAATAACGCGGGCCGTAGCCTTGGGCGTTGCGTCGAATTTAGTCTTTCTTTTCTCTCTGGTCCTGCCCACCAGCAGCGTCCACTAGGAGAAGTGCAAGTTGATGCGGCAGCGTGCAGAGCAACGCTGTGCGCGAAAGCGATTGACCGACGCGGTACAGGCGCAAGTTGGCCACTTGGACAGCCCAAGTGGGTACCTTCCGCTTCCTTCACTTGTCTCACAGATCTGGGAGCCACCTGCAGCCGTGGCGTCGGAATGTCCTCAAAGTATCTACGGCCCATGCCGTCGACAGGAGAAAAATATACCTGATTTGTTTTTTGTCTAGCTGATGCATATAACTGATTTGTTTAGTTGGTATAAACATACCTGCTTTGTTTGTCATCTGCTGGTGCAAGCAACTGATTTTGTTTTTTACACAGTTTTGGTCAAATATAGTTTAGAACGGAAGAAATACTTTTAAAAAATATATAAAGAATTTATACGCGTTTTAGCGTGTTAGTTCCTTTATTTTGAAAATATATATTTCACTTAATTAAAAAGGAAGAAATATTTTTAAAAACATATATAAAGAATTTAAGGTGAAGCTTCATAAAAGCACACACATACCTGATTTGACTTTCGTGCATATACCTGATTTTGTTTGTCTGCCTAATATAGCGGGTAAAATCCAAAAAAAAAAGATAATTTTCAAATCATACTATTGCTTCCAATTTTAAATTAACGGACATAGTATTGAGTAGATTTGGTTTAGATATGTATGCATCTAGATGGGTTTTAGTGTGTCAATTCTCTTATTTAAAAGAAGTCGATTTCGGAGTAGTATTTTTGGTGGTAAAAATATGAAGAATTTAAAGAGATGTTTCGTAAAAGCACAGGACCATTAATGTCTTTCTCTTCATATAATTAGTAAAAAATGGTGACTATTGTAGTTCTCCCTCCGATTCATATTAACTGTCAGTAATATAGATGTATATAGAACTAAAAATATGTGTAGATACATTCATATTATCTAGATAAATCCATACTAATAACATATAAATGATGATTAATATGGATCTGATGAATATTAAATTCTGGTCCATATAAATATTCTAGACTGGCCTAGTATAATACCTTCATTGTCACTAATATAGATATATCTAAAATGATCGAAAGAATATTAAATTTCCGATCCATATTAATTTTCACTAATATGAATGTATCTAGAACGATCGGGTGAATATTAAATTTAGGTCCTTATAAATAATCTGGACTGGCCTAGTATAATACCCTCATCGATACGGTAAAATATCCACCCTCCATCTATTACCAGCCAAAAGGATCTGAGCCATCAAAATGAGTCTTCCCTGCAGCAGCCAGACTTTTTCTCCTCCACCCTCGCCGTCCCTTTCCTCTTCATCCCCGATCCCTTCCTCCCGCAAGCCGCTCTCATGCTCCTGTCCTGCCCTACCCCAAAGCTCCAATCCCACCAAATGCGGCCACTAAAATATCTCTCACACTGACTCCGCCGCCGCCGCCGCGCTCTAGAGCCGCCGCCCTGCCGTAGCTCAGCGTCTCCGCTGACGCCTCACACCGTCAAACCCACCTCTTCTATCGCGCGCCGCCGCCCGCCGTCGCCGTCCCGGTTCAGCCTCGTCGCCTCCCTGCTGTCTCCGCCCCGCCAGCAGCCTTGGCAGGTGGATTTCAAGGTACGAGCTTTTCGTCACCCCGTTGATTACTTGATCCCGGACCAACCCCCACAAATTTTGGGCGCGCGCCCGGCGCAGCATCTAGATCCGCCCCCGCTGCGTCGGACCAATTAATTAGCCGGAGATGGCTTGTCCTTTCTTTGATCTGTTATGGCAGTTGCAAGCAGCGATTGAATGCTCTTCGTGGAACTGACTTGCCTAAATCCGAGCAGGACCAGGGGGCGCGTGATGGGGAGGTAGGCGTCGCGGCGTGGCGTGGCGTGCCTGCCGGGAGCCGATTCGGCCGCCGGAAAATGGTGCTGGTGGTGAAGCAGCACCGCTGCACGCACTCGGCGACCTGCTCCTGCACCAAGGGCCACCTGAGCGAGGACGCGCTCTTCCTCGTCTTCCGCCACATGAACTGGAACCCGCGGCTGATCGCCACCCTCTCCTGCGTCTGCAAGTGGTTCGACGAGGTGGCCAAGCAGGTGCTCTGGAAGGAGTTCTGCCACGCCAGGGCGCCCAAGATGATGCTCGACCTGCACTCGGACGGCAGCCACATTGTCGACGGCAACTGGAAGGCGCTCGGCAAGCTGCTCATCTACTGCAACGGCTGCACCAAGGGGGGCCTCTTCGGCAACGTCCACGTCCCGGGCCACTTCGTGTTCAGGACGCGCTTCTCCAGGACAGCCGGCAAGAGCTTCCTGCCCATGCAGTGCAGGATGGACGTCCTGTACGTGTCCGATCCGTGCGAGCATCTCGATCAGGGGGAAGAGGGCGACTTGGGCTTCTTCCGTGGCATCTTCAAGTCGTTTGCCACTTCGAGGGTCAAGAAGATCTTGATTGAGAAGCGGGCTAGGTTCCACCCCAAGGAGGTCTGCCCCTATTGTAAGGCTAAGCTGTGGAACATGCTGCACGCCGATATGATGCCGGCCAGTGCTTCTGCCAGGCTGGGTGCTTACGACGATTCCGTGGAGTACTTTGTGTGCCTCAATGGACATGTTATTGGATTGGGTACCCTGCTACCGCTCTCGGATTCTGAGGAGGCACCCGAGGAGTAAACATCAGGAACGTGAATCAGGTGATGATTCGCTAGTATGTTTTCTTGATTGCTGTCATTGGTTTCATTTCAGTGTGTGGCTTACCTTTATCATCAAAGGTTTATTTCTTTCTTTGTTACTCCTGAAGATAATCAGATATAATCCTTTATTATGAATCACTGATACTTTTTTAATTACGAAGCTGCAGACTGGACTCTAGCATTTTTCATTGCTGGTCGCATTAATTCTTCAATCTGTTTACAAATGTCAATTTTATATGGGCCGGCAATTTGAATGGACATATTAATAGAATCATCAACAACAACAATAACAACAACAACAAAGCCTTTTCCCAAGCAATTTGAATGGACATAGTAATAGAATCATCAGTGTGCAATTTTGTATTATATACATCAGGGTGCTAAATGGCTAATTCAAAAAAAAAATATTGAATCAGACACACATGTGATTTACCCTGCACATGATGTTTACCTCCTGAAACACCAAAAGGATCAGCCAACACTTGTTGGAACATTTTGCAAAATATGCTTCTATTTGTTTTAGATTCCACATATTTTCTTGATTGTTTTCCATGCTATTAAAACAATCAGTGGCTATGTTTATATCGGCAGCAAAGCTCACTAGGCCGACTCAACCTCTTATCTTCTAATCTTAGTGCATGTTACTTTCTTAAATGAAGTTGGAATCATGGCTGTACCTAATTTTGAAAATCAAATATTTCCTATGCCCGTGTTTTTGTTCAATCCGCATCAAGCATAATAACTGTTTGTTCTTTGAACAGTTATGTTTTCCCTCTTGTTTCTCTCTGTAATTTCGTTGGGGGAAAACTGCACTGCTTAAAGGTGTTGATGCACCAACCTCGTAGCTCTTTGTAAGTGTAACTATAGTAGTATATTGTAGCTAATAAAAAAAACATTGGAAAAATAACTGATATGCGATAAATCAACTTGTCAATAACTAGGACATCTATTGTTTGACGATGAACAGAATTGCAAGAGGCAGCTCAACCAAATCAAGCAGTTCCACGGGGACCGTAAATGGCTCCCATCTTTGAGTGGCAATCTGTTTTTCAAAAGCGAAGATATATGGTCTGAATATAGCCATTATTTGTTACAGGTTTGCAAGAAGGAATCATGGGGCTTGTGCTCTTTTGTTGCTGGATATTGGTTGTGTCTAACAGCGCGAAGGCACGACATGGCAAAACTGCAGGGCGACAAGAATGTGTAGCCAGCTTTGCATCTAACTGCAATGGTGTTGCATCAGGTTAAAACTGATGTTTCTTCATGGTCTCTTTATTTTTGATTCCCTATTACTTGTTCTCGTCATTGTAATGTACACGCCGACCTGTCGCTTTGTCCTACATGTGCAGAGCATATGTATCACAACATGATGAGACCGCGTTGTAAAATTGGTGCCCATATTGGACCGCATATATTCATGTGATGTTCCTGACTGCTTTTTATTTTCTTCTACTGGCTTGATGAGTGTTTTGCTGCAATAGAAATTTGGGAACTAAAGGAATCGCCATATAATCCATGTTTTCTTAAGAGACTTTGGTTTGAATAAAATCAGTATGTGATTTTTTTTTTTAACATCGTTGTTACTTCCATGTTGCATAGTTGGAGTGATTTTATTGACTTATTGAACATCCCAACTTACATGGATCTATACTTTGTGATGCCATATGCTAGAGGCCCTGACAGTAATTTTGTTTATTAAAAGAGAACAATATTTACAAGACTGGAGAGGGGAATGAACAAAAGGAGCCCATGGCGTAGCCCAAAGACACTACAGAGATTTCAGATCATCGTTCATTCTGTAAAAAAGAAGGAATAAGTCTCTTTTGAAAGAAAACGGCCAATTTATAGTGGAAGGTGCTATATTGTCGAAAACGAGAGCGCTCATATGTTCCCAAATATTCCAGCATACCGTGCCAAATGCTTCGAAGAAAAATGGTCTTTCAAAATTACAACTTGCAGCGCAATCATATGTGGAAGTTCAAGACTGTCATTAAGCATGACATTGATTGATTGCAGGCATTGTTTCCTGAAACTACAGCTCCAAAAGATATGGTCCCTTGTTTCCAATGACCCATTATGGTTTTGATATTCCGTAAAGACCACTGTCATTACTTGTGAAGCTTTTCCTTATTAGCATATCCCTTATGTTTAATCGGTCATCAGCTAGAAGCCAAAAAAATCAAATATCTTGGGCGTGCATCTTGATTTCTAGGTCCATGGCGAGAAAATCGGAACTTGAAAGTGCTCGAAGTTCAGCTTGTAAATTTTGCTGGCAGAGAAACGGTTGCCCCCAACTATATGACCATGTTGTCCTTATTGAAAAATTGGTGCAAGAATTTCATAAGGAGAGCCTCATTGTGAGCAGCGAGGTTGGTGATACGCAATCCACCTTTGGACTTTGGCCTGCATACTAGGTCCCAAGAAGCCAAAAAGTTAGGTTTGCTAGAATTATCCAATTTCCCCTACACGCCAATTCTCCTAGCTGTGTCCATAATTTCAATGGCTCCGCCCGCCAATTTGAGAGCGCAGAGATTAAAATGTGGGTAGAGAGCTAACGATGGCCTTAGTCACCTCTCACCATGATTCTTCCATCAAGAGAGAGGAAGAAGGTAGTGGTTGATCCTAGAATAAAGGGGTCTACTAAGACCTAGCGAGAGTCCAAGGTAAGTAAAGGGGAAAGTCTCAATCTTGCATCCTAAAAGACCGGCTAGTAGGACCGCTTTCTCGTTGATGAGCTCAATGGGGAGGAGGCAGGACTTGGTGAAATTTACTCTGATACCTCTGCATTGAGCAAAAGTTTCAAGTACACCTTTCAGGCATAGAAGTTGACGGGGACAAGCTTGCATAGTTAAGAGGGTGTCATCGCACATTGGATTATCGGGAAGTCACCATAAACCTGATGGGATGGGGTGATGGAGGATATTGGGTTGACAAGCTTTCTGAAAATGAAAAGTTTTGTCTAAAAGCCATTAAGAAGGACCGAAGAAGTGCCGAAAGAAAGAATTGAGTTGATCCATCCGATGAAGCGATCATCAAACTCATAATGTTTCAGCATACATAGGATCATGTCATGTTCTATCATGTCAAAAGATCTAGAGAAGCCAAGTTTAAGAACAATGATCTCTCTTTTGGATTGGTGACATTGACGGAGGAATTCAAAACTCCAAGCAAGACAATCTTGAATAGTCTTGCTTTTGATGAATACATATTGGTTTTTGGTGGACAATTTTGGGGATCACCTTTTGAAGACGATCGACGAGAAGCTTGGTGAGTAATTTAAGGCGTGATTTAAGAAGTGAAGTGGGCATGTAGTCTCCAAGATGTTCAGGATTGCGAACTTTTGGGATTAGCGTCATGTGTGAGTTATTTATGCATTGGAGATTGACAGTGCCGTAAAAAAAAAAAGCAAGGCAAAAGTGAATGGAAATCATCCTTAATAATATGCTAACACCTGTTGAGAAACATGCATGCCGTTGAATCCATCCTTTCCTAGGGCACGGTCAGTAGGTAAATTGTATTTATGATATTATCAATTTCCTCATAAGTGAAAGAGAGGGAAAGAGAATCCAGACCATTTGTTTCAATGACAAGGTTTCCAACCGAAAAATTCAGAGGGGCCCAAACGCTTCGAGAAAGTATTCCAAATTATAGCAGCTTTGGCTTCATGATCATTGTAAGAAACTCCATCATCTTATGTAGGATTGGGTGGTAACAACATGGAAGAATTTTGTATTTTACTCACCAAGTTTGACCCATCTTGTGGTGCATTTATTCATCCAGTAGATGCTAGTGGCAATTCTCATTTTCCATGGTTTGTTGATTCTTAATCTTGTCCGCCTTTAAGTTTTAGCAGTGTTTTTGTTGTTGTTGAAGGAACTTGTAGTTAGTGATTCTACAAATTGTACGATTGTATGCCGTGATATGTCATCTTGGGGATATTCGACTGGTGACATGTCCACAGTTTTGTATGATGCAACTATGTGGAGTTCATTTCAGGAAGCATCGTGTCTATTTGCTGGTAGACCCAAGTGCTCTCGGGGGGCATCACCAATGTGAGTGTTGCAATCGGCTGTTAGCCGCGTCCCAAGGCCCACTGGCGCTAGTTCGTATCCACCACTACACCAGCATAACCGTTGGGCCGAACTAACCGCGGGCGGGTCGCCGCACGTCCTGCCATGACTCCGCTTCTTTCATTGGTCTGCCGCCTGGGAATCCCTCTAATTAACCCTCACTTTATATGATCTTCTTTGTCGCCGTCTAGCATCTCCCATCCCCACACGCACACCCTAGAATGACCGGGGACCTTGCTGGCTATGTGCTCATCACCGCCTGCCTCCATCATAGGCACGGCGACCGACTTATCGGTTGGAGCATGTAATCATCCTCATCTTGGTGCAAGATGAAGGCACTAGTGTCTCCGGAGGAGTAGTAGAGCTAGTCAAGGGCCTTCGGAAAAGGATAAGGGAGAGAGTCTTGCATTCCAAAGGGAGGATATGCAGGGTCACAGAGAGGAACCCGATGTGACTTGGAAAACTTAGACCAGGCCAATCACACCGGAGAATTGTGGAAAGTGCAACAAGGCTAAGGACACATGTAGGAAAAATAAGGCATCTATGCAGTGTGCATTGAACCGCGGCTCGTCACTATTCATATGGATGAGAGCTAAGAACATGGCGGGAAAGGAACTCTATGAATTTCTAGTAAACCCGTGAAAACCGAGGAAAATAACTTTAAGAATAAAACTTGAATTTTGAAGAAATAATTATGTAAGCTTGCATTAAGCCAATAACCTACGGCTAAGTTTGTTGTAGCTAGAGAATTTCATGCACTTAATATCTTATTTAAGTCTGCTAAATATGTTGTTCCCGCCTGTTACTTCTCAAAACCTTTACTAATTCCTTGACATCTTGCACCTTTTCATTGATGTTTTTCATCATAGGCAAAATCTCCGCTGAACTATCCCTTATGATTTTCCCAAGGACATTTATAAATCCACATTTCCTTTTCCCCCTTTCAGAGGCGATGCATGCAATAAGAGCAACTATATTGTAGAATTCCTCACCACTGTTCACAATCTTTGGACAAAACTTGACATCAAAGGTCATGTGACAACTCTGGATTGTCGTTCCATAAGAACCATCGGATGCAAGAGAAGCCAACATAAAATACAAGAATACTTCAAAAAAAAAAAACATAAAATACAAGAAGCTCTTTGCGGGGCAGCCTGAGTTATTTTTGTTGAGAATTTCACTGATTTTTTTAGCTAATTACACTATTGGTCCTAGAACTTGCATCGCATGTGAAGATTTGGTCCTAGAACTTGCAGAACGTGATAAGTTAGTCCAGGAACTAGCAAATCGGGCTCATCAGTCGTCCTCGCCAATCAGGAGCCACCAAGTGTCATCCACGCTTGCAGTTTTTCCGCGCTGGTCATTATTGTTTTTGCTGATAACCCCATGCCTTTTTCCTTTTGTTTGATTGAATCACGTCTGTAACTCCCTGTTGGATCCCGCCATGTGCCATCAGTAGCATGTCGGCTGCACGAATCTCCAACCCTAGTTGAGCTGAGCTGAGGTGCGGCGGGCGGCGAGAGAGGAGCAGGGCAGCTGGCCGGTGAGAGAGGAGCGGGGGAGCTGCCCGGCGAGAGAGGAGCGGGGGAGCTGCTCGGGGGAGGTCCCCTCGAATGGCGTCGATGGTGAGCGGGCGGATGAATGTTGGCGGTGGCGGAAGCACATGGGCAGAGGAGGAATGGAAGGAGACGTCGGTCATCTACTACCCCACGCCGATGAGAGGTGCTGCGGTGCCGATAAGAGGATGTACAGTAATTGCTTCTTCCTCATCTCCGGCTGTTTCCCCTTTTGCGCCTCCCCTGTTCCTAAATTCTTGTTGAACCAAAATTTTGTAGACAATTTTGAACCAATGTTTTTTCAAATTCGTAGGAAACAATGGATCAAGCCGTGATTGATGGTGTGATTAGAATCAGGAATTTCAGACACATTGAGGAAAAAAATAAACAGCTACTAGAAAAGCTTAATGAAATGGACAATGAGATAAAGAGAAGGAAAGCTAGGAAGAAAGAAATGCAGAAGGCACACCAGGAATATCTTAGAAATAGAGATAGGATAGAATTTATAATGTTGACCATTGTAGCTTGTTGCTTGATCTTGTATTGTGTTTGTGCTTGATACGTCTCAAACGTATCTATAATTTCTTATGTTTCATGCTAGTTTTATGACAATAGTCACATGTTTTATATACACTTTATATCATTTTTATGCATTTTCCGGCACTAACCTATTAACAAGATGTCGAAGCGCCAGTTCCTATTTTCTGCTGTTTTTGGTTTCAGAAATCCTACACAGGAAATATTCTCGGAATTGGACGAAACAAAAGTCCACGGTCTTATTTTCCAAGGAGTCTTCCAGAACACCGAAGAGGAGACGAAGAGGGGCCACGAGGCGGCCACACCATAGGGGGGCGCGACCCCACCCCTGGCCGCGCCGCCATATGGGGTGGGCTCCTCGGGACTCCCCTGACGCTGCCCCTTCGCCTATATAATCCTTCATCTCCGAAAACCCTAGCACGATCGGTCTTCCGCCACGAAAAGTTACGTAGCCGCCGCCATCGCGAAGACAAGTTTCGGGGGACAGAATCTCTGTTCCGGCACGCCGCCGGGACGGGGAAGTGCCCCGGAAGCCATCTCCATCGACTCCATCGCCATCTTCATCGCCGTTGCTGACTCCCATGATGAGGAGGGAGTAGTTCTCCCCGAGGCTGAGGGCTCTACCGGTAGCTATGTGGTTCATCTCTCTCTCCCATGGTGTGATCTTTATGTGATCATGAGCTTTGTAATCTAGTTGAATATGTAGATGTTGCTCTTGTCCATTATGCACTCTAGAGGTTACTTTAATATGAACTCCGGAGTCATTCTCCACGGTGTGACAGTGACAGTGTGCGCATCGTGTGTGATTCCTTTATGAAGTTGTGGAGCTTGTTTACTCCAGCTTGAGGTGTGCTTTTGTAGCCCTACACAATGAATGGTGTTTATTATCCAACAAGAGAGTGTTTGAGAGTAGTATTTATTTATTCAGTTATGTGATCATTGTGAAGGAGATATGCCCTAGAGGCAATAATAAAGTGGTTATTATTTATATATTTATGTTTATGATAAATGTTTATATATCATGCTATAATTGTATTAACCGAAACATTAGTACATGTGTGATATGTAGACAAACAAGAAGTCCCTAGTATGCCTCTTAAACTAGCTTGTTGATTAATGGATGATTAGTTTCATAATCATGAACATTGGATGTTATTAATAACAAGGTTATATCATTGTAAGAATGATGTAATGGACACACCCAATTAAGCGTAGCATAAGATCTCGTCATTAAGTTATTTGCTATAAGCTTTCGATACATAGTTACCTAGTCCTTATGACCGGAAAGTCATGTAAATCACTTATACCGGAAAGGTACTTTGATTACATCAAACGCCACTGCGTAAATGGGTGGTTATAAAGGTGGGATTAAGTATCGGAAAGTATGAGTTGAGGCATATGGATCAACGGGGATTTGTCCATCCCGATGACGGATAGATATACTGGGCCCTCTCGGTGGAATGTCGTCTAATGTCTTGCAAGCATATGAATAAGTTCATAAGAGACCACATACCACGGTACGAGTAAAGAGTACTTGTCGGAGACGAGGTTGAACAAGGTATAGAGTGATACCGAAGATCAAACCTCGGACAAGTAAAATATCGCGTGACAAAGGGAATTGGTATTGTATGTGAATGGTTCATTCGATCACTAAAGTCATCGTTGAATATGGGAGCCATTATGGATCTCCAGATCCCGCTATTGGTTATTGGTCGGAGTGAGTACTCAACCATGTCCGCATAGTTCACGAACCGTAGGGTGACACACTTAAAGTTGGATGTTGAAATGGTAGAACTTGAATATGGAATGGAGTTCGAATATTTGTTCGGAGTCCCGGATGAGATCCCGGACATCACGAGGAGTTCCGGAATGGTCCGGAGAATAAGATTCATATATAGGATGTCATTTTATGTGAATTAAAATGATGAGAAGGTTCTATGGAAGGTTCTAGAAGGTTCTAGAAAAGTCCGGAAGAAACCACCAAGGAAGGTGGAGTCCGGTGGGACTCCACCACCATGGCCGGCCAACCCTAGTGGGGAGGAGTCCAAGTGGACTCCCCAAGGGCGGCCCACCCTCCATGGAAGGTGGAACTCCCACCTCAAGTGGGAGTCCTAGCTTGGGTAGGTTTCCCTATTCTATGGAAGGTTTTGGGTTCGGGTCTTATTCGAAGACTTGTAGTCCAACACTTGGGGTTCCACCTATATAATGAGGGGCCAAGGGAGGGGGCCGGCCACCCCAATACCACAAGCTGGCCGCCCCCTTGAAGTGGCCGGCCACCCCTCCCAAACCCTAGCCGCCCCTCTCCTCCATATCTCCGCGTAGCTTTAGCGAAGCTCCGCCGAGTTCTCCACCGCCACCGACACCACGCCGTCGTGCTGTCGGATTCAAGAGGAGCTACTACTTCCGCTGCCCGCTGGCGGGAGGTGGACGTCGTCTTCATCAACAACCGAACGTGTGACCGAGTACGGAGGTGCTGCCCGTTCGTGGCGCCGGAGCGATCGTGATCAAGATCTTCTACACGCTTTTGCAAGCGGCAAGTGAACGTCTACCGCAGCAACAAGAGCCTCATCTTGTAGGCTTTGGAATCTCTTCAAGGGTGAGACTCGATACCCCTCGTTGCTACCGTCTTCTAGATTGCATCTTGGCTTGGATTGCGTGTTCGCGGTAGGAAATTTTTGTTTTCTATGCAACGTTATCCTACAGTGGTATCAGAGCCGTGTCTATGCATAGATGGTTGCACGAGTAGAACACAATGGTTTTGTGGGCGTTGATGCTCTTGTTATCTTTAGTTTGAGTACTTTGCATCTTTGTGGCATAGTGGGATGAAGCGGCTCGGACTAACTTTACATGACCACGTTCATGAGACTTGTTCCTCGTTCGACATGCAACTTGTATTGCATAAGACGCTTTGCGGGTGTCTGTCTCTCCTACTATAGTGAAGATTCAATTTACTCTTCTATTGAAAACATTAGTATCAACGTTGTGGTTCATGTTCGTAGGTAGATTAGATCTCTCTCGAAAACCCTAAACCACGTAAAATATGCAAACCAAATTAGAGATGTCTAACTTGTTTTTGCAGGGTTTGGTGATGTGATATGGCCATAATGTGATGATGAATATGTATGAGATGATCATTATTGTATTGTGGCAACCGGCAGGAGCCTTATGGTTGTCTTTAAATTTCATGTTGAGTAGTATTTCAAAGTAGTTGTAATAGTTGCTACATGGAGGACAATCATGAAGACGGCGCCATTGACCTTGACGCTACGCCGACGATGATGGAGATCATGCCCGAAGATGATGGAGATCATGTCCGTGCTTTGGAGATGAAGATCAAAGGCGCAAAGACAAAAGGGCCATATCATATCACATATGAACTGCATGTGATGTTAATCCTTTTATGCATCTTATTTTGCTTAGATCGCGACGGTAGCATTATAAGATGATCCCTCACTAAAATCTCAAGATAATAAAGTGTTCATCCTTAGTAGCACCGTTACCAAGTCTTGTCGGTTCGAAGCATCTCGTGATGATCGGGTGTGATAGAATCAACAAGTACATACAACGAGTGCAAGACAGTTTTTGCACATGCGGATACTAAGGTGGCCTTGACGAGCCTAGCATGTACAGACATGGTCTCGGAACACGTGATACCGAAAGGTAGAGCATGAATCATATGGTTGATATGATGAACATTTTGAGTGTTCGCCATTGAAATCACACCTTATCTCGTGAAGATCGGGCTTAGGTGCGGTGGATTTGGTTCGTGTGATCACTAAGACAATGCGAGGGATATTGTTTTGAGTGGGAGTTCACCTAGATTTTTAATTATGTTGAATTAAAATTTGAACTCAATTTGTCATAAACTTAGTCTAAACTTTTGCAAATATATGTTGTAGAGATGGCGTCCCCAATCAATTTTAACCAGTTCCTAGAGAAAGAGAAACTTAAGAGCAACGGTAGCAACTTCACCGACTGGTTCCGTCATGTGAGGATCTTCCTCTCTGGCGGAAATCTACAATATGTGCTTGATGCACCGCTAGGTGATCCTCCTGCAGAAACTGATGAAGTAAAAGCTGTTTACGAGACTCGGAAAATTCGGTACTCTCAAGTTCGGTGTGCCATCCTGTGCAGTCTAGAATCCGATCTTCAAAAACGTTTTGAGCACCACGATCCTCATGAGTTGATGAAAGAGGTGAAAGCTATTTTTGAGACTCATGCGGCCGTGGAATGCTATGAAGCATCGAAACAATTCTTCAGCTGCATGATGGAAGAAGGCAGCTCCGTTAGTGAGCACATGCTCGCCATGACCGGGCATGCGAAGAAACTCAATGACTTGGGAATAGTGATTCCTAACAGATGGGGATTAATCGTGTCCTTCAATCACTTGCCACCAAGTTACAAGAACTTCGTGATGAACTACAATATGCAGAACATGAACAAGGAATTACTGAACTCTTTGGCATGCTAAAAGCTGCTGAGATTGAGATCAAGAAAGAGCACCAAGTGTTGATGGTCAACAAGACCAGTTTCAAGAAACAGGGCAAGTCTAAGGGAAAATTCAAGAAGGGTGGCAAGAAAGCTGCCATGCCTCTGTGAAACCTAAGAACGGCCCTAAGCCGATCTTGAGTGCTATTACTGCAAGGAGAAGGGACCGGAAGCGTAATTGCTCCAAGTATCTGGCTGATCTGAAGAGCGGCCTTGTCAAGAAGAAGAAAGAAGGTATATTTGATATACATGTTATAGATGTTTATCTTACTGGTTCTCGTACTAGTACCTGGGTATTTGATACTGGTTCGGTTGCTCATATTTGTAACTCGAAACAGGAATAAAGAATAAACGACAACTGCTGAAAGATGAAGTGACGATGCGCGTTGGAAACGGATCCAAGGTCAATGTGATCGCAGTACACTTCCTCTACATCTACCTTCGGGATTAGTTTTAAGCCTAAATAATTGTTATTATGTACTGCGTTGAGCATGAACATTATATCTGGATCTTGTTTAATGCAAGACGGTTATTCATTCAAGTCCGAGAATAATGGTTGTTCTATTTTTATGAATAATATCTTTTATGGTCGAGCACCAGAAAAGAATGGCTTATTCTGTTAGATCTCGATAGTAGTGATACGCATATACATAACGTTGATGCTAAGCGAATTAAATTGAATGATAATTCTACTTATATGTGGCATGTCGTCTTGGTCATATTGGAGTGAAACGCATGAAGAAACTCTATACCGATGGATTACTTGAATCACTTGACTTTGAGTCACTTGATAGATGCGAAGCATGTCTAATGGGTAAAATGACTAAGACTCCATTCTGGTATGATGGAGCGAGCTACCGACTTATTGGAAATCATACATACCGATGTGTGCGGACCAATGAGTAGCATCGCGCGGTGGTTATCGTTATGTTCTAACCTTCACGGATGATCTGAGTAGATATGGGTATATCTATTTCATGAAACATAAATCCGAAACTTTCGAGAAGTTTAAGGAATTTCAAAGTGAAGTAGAAAGTCAACGTAACAAGAAGATTAAATTTCTACGATCTGATCGTGGAGGTGAATATCTGAGTTATGAGTTTGGCATGCATTTAAAGAAATGCGGAATACTTTCACAATTGACACCGCCGGGAACACCTCAACGAAACGGTGTGTCCGAATGTCGTAATCGAACTCTCTTAGATATGGTTCGTTCTATGATGTCTCTTACTGATTTGCCGTTATCATTTTGGAGTTATGCATTAGAGACAGCCGCATTCACTTTAAATAGAGCACCATCAAAATCCGTAGAAACGACACCGTATGAATTATGGTTTAATAAGAAACCTAAGCTGTCGTTCCTGAAAGTTTGGGGTTGCGAAGCCTATGTAAAGAAGTTACAACCGGACAAGCTAGAACCCAAAGCGGAGAAATGCGTCTTCATAGGATACCCTAAGGAAACTATAGGGTACACTTTCTATCACAGATCCGAAGGCAAAATCTTTGTTGCTAAGAACGGAACCTTTCTTGAGAAATAATTTCTCACTAAAGAAGTGACTGGAAGAAAAGTAGAACTCGATGAGATTGATGAATCTATACTCGTTGATCAGAGTAGCGCAGTACCGGAAGTTGTACCTATACCGCCTACACCGGCAACAGAGGAAGCTAATGATAATGATCATGAAACTTCAAAAGGAAACTACTCGCAGATCGACAAGGGAACGTGCCACTCCTGATTGGTATGATCCTTGTCTAAATGTCTTGATTGTGGATAACAATGATGAGGACCCTGCGACGTATGAAGAAGCGATAATGAGCCCAGATTCCAACAAATGGCAAGAAGCCATGAAATCCGAAATGGGATCCATGTATGATAACAAAGTATGGACTTTGGTAGACTTACCTGATAGCCGAAAGGCTGTCAAAAATAAATGGATCTTCAAGAGAAAACAGATGCTGATTAATATCTGTCTAAAGCTCGACTTGTCGCAAAGGGTTTCCGACAAATTCAAGGAGTTGACTACGATGAGACTTTCTCACCTGTAGCGAAGCTAAAATCTGTGAGGATTTTGTTAGCAATAGCTGCATTTTTCGATTATGAGATTTGGCAGATGGATGTCAAAGCGGCGTTCCTTAATGGAGACATTGAGGAAGAGTTGTATATGGTACAACCCAAAGGTTTTGTTGATCCTAAAAATGCTGACAAAGTATGCAAACTTTAGCGTTCAATCTATGGTGAAGCAAGCATCAAGAAGTTGGAACCGACGCTTTGATAAGGTGATCAAAGACTTCGGGTTTATACGGTGTCATGGAGAGCCTGTATTTACAAGAAAGTGAGTGGGAGCTCTGTAGCATTCCCGATATTATATGTAGATGACATATTATTGATCGGGAATGATATAGAACTATTAAGCAGTGTTAAAGGTTATTTGAATAATAGTTTTTCAATGAAAGACCTTGGTGAAGCATCGTATATATTAGGCATCAAGATTTATAGAGATAGATCAAGATGCCTAATAGGGCTATCACAGAGTACATATCTGGACAAGATTCTAAAGAAGTTTAGAATGGACGAAAGTAAGAAAGGGTTCTTACCTATGTTACCAGGCAAAGTCTTGAGTAAGACTCAAGGACCGGCTACGGCAGAAGAAAGAGAAAGGATGAGTAAAATCCCCTATGCCTCGGCAGTAGGATCTATCATGTATGCCATGCTATGTACTAGACCGGATATAGCACATGCTGTTAGTTTGACAAGCAGATATCAAAGTGATCCAGGAATGGAACACTGGACAGCGGTCAAGAATATCTGAAGTACTTGAAAAGAACTAAGGATATGTTTCTTTGTTATGGAGGTGACCAAGAGCTCGTTGTAAGTGGTTACACCGATGCAAGTTGGAACTGATCCTGATGACTCTAAGTCAATCTGGGTACGTGTTTATATTGAATGGTGCTGCAGTAAGCTGGGCAAGCTCGAAGCGGTGCACGGTGGCGAAGTCTTCAACGAATCGAGTACATAGCGGCTTGAGGCTTCATCGAAGCGGTATGGATGAAGAGGTTCATTGTAGAGCTCGGTGTGGTTCCTAGTGCATTGGACCCATTAATCATTTATTGTGATAACATGGGTGCCATCGCCAATGCACAAGAGCCAAGGTCACACAAGAGGCTGAAGCATATCAAGCTGCGTTACCACTCGATTCGCGAGTACATCGAAGATGGAGAAGTAAAGATTTGCAAAGTACACACTTATCTGAATGTAGCAGATCCGTTGACTAAAGCTCTCCCTAGGGCAAAGCATGACCAACACCAGAATGCCATGGGTGTTAGGTATATTACAATGTAATCTAGATTATTGACTCTAGTGCAAGTGGGAGACTGAAGGAGATATGCCCTAGAGGCAATAATAAAGTGGTTATTATTTATATCTTTATGTTTATGATAAATGTTTATATATCATGCTATAATTGTATTAACCGAAACATTAGTACATGTGTGATATGTAGACAAACAAGAAGTCCCTAGTATGCCTCTTAAACTAGCTTGTTGATTAATGGATGATTAGTTTCATAATCATGAACATTGGATGTTATTAATAACAAGGTTATATCATTGTAAGAATGATGTAATGGACACACCCAATTAAGCGTAGCATAAGATCTCGTCATTAAGTTATTTTCTATAAGCTTTCGATACATAGTTACCTAGTCCTTATGACCATGAGATCATGTAAATCACTTATACCGGAAAGGTACTTTGATTACACCAAACGCCACTGCGTAAATGGGTGGTAATAAAGGTGGGATTAAGTATCCGGAAAGTATGAGTTGAGGCATATGGATCAAGTGGGATTTGTCCATCCCGATGACGTATAGATATACTTGGGCCCTCTCGGTGGAATGTCGTCTAATGTCTTGCAAGCATATGAATAAGTTCATAAGAGACCACATACCACGGTACGAGTAAAGAGTACTTGTCGGGAGACGAGGTTGAACAAGGTATAGAGTGATACCGAAGATCAAACCTCGGACAAGTAAAATATCGCGTGACAAAGGGAATTGGTATTGTATGTGAATGGTTCATTCGATCACTAAAGTCATCGTTGAATATGTGGGAGCCATTATGGATCTCCAGATCCCGCTATTGGTTATTGGTCGGAGTGAGTACTCAACCATGTCCGCATAGTTCACGAACCGTAGGGTGACACACTTAAAGTTGGATGTTGAAATGGTAGAACTTGAATATGGAATGGAGTTCGAATATTTGTTCGGAGTCCCGGATGAGATCCCGGACATCACGAGGAGTTACGGAATGGTCCGGAGAATAAGATTCATATATAGGATGTCATTTTATGTGAATTAAAATGATGCGGAAGGTTCTATGGAAGGTTCTAGAAAAGTCTGGAAGAAACCACCAAGGAAGGTGGAGTCCCGGTGGGACTCCACCACCATGGCCGGCCAACCCTAGTGGGGAGGAGTCCCAAGTGGACTCCCCCAAGGGGGCCGGCCACCCCCTCCATGGAAGGTGGAACTCCCACCTCAAGTGGGAGTCCTAGCTTGGGTAGGTTTCCCTATTCTATGGAAGGTTTTGGGTTCGGGTCTTATTCGAAGACTTGTAGTCCAACACTTGGGGTTCCACCTATATAATGAGGGCCAAGGGAGGGCCGGCCACCCCAAGACCACAAGCTGGCCGCCCCCTTGAAGTGGCCGGCCACCCCCTCCCAAACCCTAGCCGCCCCTCTCCTCCATATCTCCCGCGTAGCTTTAGCGAAGCCGCCGGAGTTCTCCACCGCCACCGACACCACGCCGTCATCTTTGTCGGATTCAGAGGAGCTACTACTTCCGCTGCCGCTGGAACGGGAGGTGGACGTCGTCTTCATCAACAACCGAACGTGTGACCGAGTACGGAGGTGCTGCCCGTTCGTGGCGCCGGAGCGATCGTGATCAAGATCTTCTACGCGCTTTTGCAAGCGGTAAGTGAACGTCTACCGCAGCAACAAGAGCCTCATCTTGTAGGCTTTGGAATCTCTTCAAGGGTGAGACTCGATACCCCTCGTTGCTACCGTCTTCTAGATTGCATCTTGGCTTGGATTGCGTGTTCGCGGTAGGAAAATTTTTGTTTTCTATGCAACGTTATCCTACACATTGTTGAGAGTGTCTGCTGGCGTGTAGTTGACGTGGGAGTCAGAAATCTTTGTGGTGTAACTTTTCTTCAGACTCCCCGGCAACGGCGCCAGAAATTTAGCTTGACACGCGTACAGCACGCTACCGTTGGGAACCCCAAGTGGAAGGTGTGATGCGTACAGCAGTAAGTTTCCCTCAGTAAGAAACCAAGGTTTATCGAACCAGTAGGAGCCAAGAAGCACGTTGAAGGTTGATGGCGGCGGAGTGTAGTGTGGCGCAACACCGATTCCGGCGCCAACGTGGAACTGCACAACACAACCAAATTACTTTGCCCCAACGTGACAGTGAGGTTGTCAATCTCACCGGCTTTTGTAACAAAGGATTAGATGTATAGTGTGGATGATGATGTTTGCAGAAAACAGTAGAACGAGTATTGTAGTAGATTGTATTCGATGTAAAGAATGGACCGGGGTCCACAGTTCACTAGTGGTGTCTCTCCCATAAGATAAATAGCATATTGGGTGAACAAATTACAGTTGGGCAATTGACAAATAAAGAGGGCATGACCATGCACATACATGTTATGATGAGTAGTGTGAGATTTAATTGGGCATTACGACAAAGTACATAGACCGCTATCCAGCATGCATCTATGCCTAAAAATTCCACCTTCAGGTTATCATCCGAACCCCTTCCAGTTTAAGTTGCAAACAACGAGACAATTGCATTAAGTATGGTGCGTAATGTAATCAACAAATACATCCTTAGACATAGCATTGATGTTTTATCCCTAGTGGCAACAGCACATCCACAACCTTAGAACTTTCTGTCACTGTCCTAGATTTAATGGAGGCATGAACCCACTATCGAGCATAAATACTCCCTCTTGGAGTGTTGGGGGAATGACCCCCGGTATGCCAAAGGCATGCCAAACCGGATGGTTTGGGCCATTAAGATACCGGTTTAATGTTTATACCGGAGCACAAAGATAAGAGTTTGGCTAAGTAAAGCTAAGCCGGTATCCCCAAGAGGGGTATACCGGGACCGGATAAAGAAGATACCGGGCTACCGGAAAGAAGAACATGTCGGCAAAACTGGTCAAAGATTCTCTTCAGAGCTAGAAGACAAGGATGAGCTAAGCAAAGTGACTTTAATCGGAGCCCTGGCGCCAAAGAGAGGGGTGACGCTGAAAGAAGCCGGAGGACGTCAGCGTCCTGATTAAAGAAGACCCCGGCGTCATCCATGATTAAAGTAGCTTTGTAAAGTAGTTTGTCTAGTCAAAGATGCCATTAGGGTTTCTTGTTCTGTAAGCCACCCTCTCCCCTATATAAGGAGAAGGGGCATAGCCTCTTGCGGGCAGTTGAAGGTTGTTGAAAGACGCTCATGTACGCCCAGAAACCTGTAACCATGTTGAGATCAATGAAGCTAGCGATCTAGAGCAGAGTTCTTCCTATTGTCTTTCTTCTTGCATACCTGCCTTTGGTTGTGTTCTTGAGGAAAGCATCCGAAGTTCATCCCATCTAGTCAAACCCTCCCCGAATCCTCTTGCGCCCATTCCCCAACTTAAGCCATCCCATGGCATCTGCTCGTTCGCCACGACGACAGTTGGCGCCCACCGTGGGGCATGAAGTGGTGCTTGCTGGAGTTCACATTCGGGCGGGCATCCTCGACGTCGCCGGCCAGCGTACGGTGTCCGCGCTGGTGCAGCGCATCTACGCCATGGACTTCATCAACGACAATGCGGGCTGCTTCGCCAACGGCGGCATCTTCCCCAAGAACGGCCGCATCATCGAGTTTGGCAGCCACGCGTCTACCGGCACCGTTCGTGCGCCGCACCCCTCACCGGTGCGCCGGATCCGCCAAGATGGCTACATGCAGGCGCGCCTGGCAGCGTGGAGGTGATGATGGCGGGCGCGGTCGACGCCGGCAAAGAAGCTGTGGAAGAAGGTGATGGGCGTGCGGTTTCGACCCGTGCGGCCAAGCCACCGCTGGAGCGCATGGGAGCATCATCCGCACCACCAAACACCGCTCCAAGCGGCGATGAACGTCCTCGCCACCCCATCGCGCGAACATCGACCAGCGGCTCGGCGGAGCTGGAGGCGCAGCGCCAGGATACTCGAGAGAGGCAAGGACGTCGTCAGGCGCATCGCGAGCTGAACCTAACCGTACGTGAGTATAACGTTGCCCACGGCTTTGCTTCTGTTAGCGCTCATGCTGCTAGGATACCGGAGAACCGGCTCAAGGCTCGCAATCTAGACCAGGATTTGCGTAAAGAAATTCATGCCGACAAAAGCACTTCTGCATCTGTGAGCATAGTAGAAAAGCCTAAGTACAGTAGCCCGGATAAAACAATAAAAGATGCTAAAGCTGCTGTGCAACTATGTGAATCGCTTTCCGGGGACGCTCTGGCAAAACAACAAGAGCGTGTCCGGGAGCTTCTTGAAACTATCGAGCAGCAGAACGCTGAGCAGCTCGATAAGCTGAACAAAGCTGTTTCTTCAAAATCCACGCGTTCGACAAGGAATGCCGGTAGCAAGTCCCATGGGCAGGCTTCGTCCCCCCATCCGGACAGAAGAAGAGAAAAAGAAATGAATGCGAATGGTATGTATGATCCGGTTCTTAGGAAAACAACAAGCCGGGCAATATGATGCCGGTAGAAAAAGCCAAGGAGCAAACAGAGGCTATGCCAAAGAAGGCTATGCCGGAAACAATCATGCCGGTAGACACGAAACCGGGCAAAATTATCAAGCTGCAAGGGCGGCGTATGATGAGGAGGAAATGGATCCCCCAAGGTACCGGCAGGCAAGGGCCGCGGTACCGGAATGCTACGATGAGGCTGATTCCACAAGACCGGCAGCATACCGGAACCCATTGGGAGAACGATTGGGAGAAAGATACCTACCAGAACGGGATGCGAGGCACCGTCTGGATAGAGTGTACCTATCAGAAATGATCGAGGAAGAAGGTCCTCCGGGCCCAAAGTGTTTTGGTCCAAGGATCATGAAAGAAAAGCCACCGGTTCGCAACTTTGTGTTGCCCCGTGACACAAAAACATACGATGGCACCACGAAGCCGGAAGACTGGCTCGCGGATTACGTAACCGCGGTATACGTCGCATGCGGCGAAGGAAGCGTAGTAGGAGGAGGAAACCGGCGTTGGGCCGTGAGAATCATACCGTCATTCTTGGTAGGACCGGCAAGAATTTGGCTAAACAACTTGCCGGCAGGAAGCATAAATGGTTGGTTGGACTTTGAGGAAGCTTTCGTGAGCAACTTCAGCAGCACCTATCGAAGGCCAAACAGGCCGCAGCAGCTTGCTCTGTGCATACAGCGCGAAACAGCGGGACTACCTGGCCCGGTGGAACACTACAAGGAACTCCTGTGAAGGGGTGATAGAGGCACAAGCCATTGCTTGGTTTAGCAGTGGGTGCAGAAGAGGTTCACCGTTGTGGCAAAAGCTACAGCGGAACATGCCGACAACGTTGGTAGAGATGATACGTGTGGCGGATAGCTATGCGTTGGGAGACCCACGGCCGCAACCGGGAACAGCAGCGCCAAGAGCAAAACCGGGATAACCGGAACAACAAGAGAAGGGAAGATTTCCCGGATCGAAGGTATGGTCCGCAGCAAGTTGCTGTTGTACAAGAAAACTCTGAGGCCAGTGGTAGTCAGAGACAGAGAACTGGGTCGCAGCCATGGGCGGGTCCTAAGAAACAATGGGTCGAAAAGAAACCCTTGGGCCAGAAAAAGAATTGGCAAGAACCCGCGAAGTACACAATGGAAGCTGCCATGGATCAACCTTGCCGGTGGCACACACCGAATCCGGCACACCCGTCAAACCATCTGACGAAGGATTGTACCTGGACCAAGTACTTGATGCAAAAGGGAACGGTAAAAGATGCACAACCACCGCAAGACATGCCGCGGCAACAACACCACCACCACCGCTTACCGGGGCAAATGCCTTACCGGTACAGCCAAACCGGCAGCAATACCAGCAAGTTAACCAGGTGGGAGAAGGCAATGGCCAACCGCCTCGACCGGCACCTTTGGGCCGGAATGTTTACCATGACCCAGATGTGTCTGCGTTGTGTTAAATCGAGCCAGCGACAGACAGAGCTGCATCGCCGTTCTATGGAAGTGAACGCGGTGATGCCGGCAGTACCAAAATACATGTTGTGGTCCGATCAAGAGATCTCGTGGTCGTTCAAGATCATGCCTAACCCGGGTGGCTATGCTCTTGTCTTGGACCCAATCATGCAAGGGCCAAACGCTCGAGTCAAGTTCAGCAAGGTGCTGATAGACAATGGGAGCAGCATAAACATCATGTACCGGCACACCATGAACATGCTGGGCATAACAGAAAACATGCTACAGCCAACTCGTACGACTTTCCACGGAATCGTTCCGGGTCTGTCCTGTGCACCGGTTGGAAAAGTCCGGGTGGATGTGTCGTTTGGAGGACGTGACAACTGTCGGGTTGAAAACCTTGAGTTTGAGGTGGTGGACTTAGATAGTCCTTATCATGCATTGCTGGGGAGACCGGCGTTGGCTGCTTTCATGGCCTCAACTCACACGGCGTATCTCAAGATGAAGATGCCGGCACCTCGTGGACCCTTAACTGTGGTGGGAAACTACAAAGTCTCACTGGAAACGACCACGCCGGATCAAACTGGAGAATCGCTGGTGATCGCAGAGGAAAAGAGGAGGATGCAAACTGCATTGCGCTGGCTCATCCTCACAGCTGAGCTTAGCGGCAATGAGTGCAAACTTGGGCGCACCGGCATTCAAGCCGACAAAAGAAACAAAGGACATTGTGCTGGACCCGGCTTACCTGAGCGCACCGTTCGTATCGGTGCCGGCATGAACGAAGCATAGGAAAGTGCGCTCGTCAGCTTCCTCCGTGAGAATCGGAATATCTTTGCCTGGTCTACTGATGACTTGGTAGGTGTTCCGAGGGAGCTGGCTGAGCACTCATTAAACGTCCGGAAAGATGCAAAGCCGGTAAGGCAGCCGCTACGTCGGTTTGCTGAAGACAGGAGAAAGATCATTGGAGAAGAGGTGACAAAGTTACTGGTTGCCGGTTTCATCGTGGAAGTACTGCACACTGAGTGGCTAGCCAATCCGGTGCTGGTCGAAAAGAAGAAAGAAGAGAACATGGAAGCAAAAGCTCCAAAGGTGTGGCGCATGTGCATCGACTACACCAACTTGAACAAAGCTTGCCCGAAAGACCCTTTCCCTTTACCTCGGATCGATCAAGTGATTGATTCCACTGCGGGATGTGAGTTGTTGTCTTTCTTGGATGCTTATTCCGGTTTCCACCAAATCCCCTTGAAAAAGGAAGATCAAATAAAAACTGCGTTCATTACCCCGCACGGGGCTTATTGCTATGTCACTATGCCTTTCGGTTTGCGCAACGCTGGTGCAACGTACCAGCGCTGCATGCAAAAATGCTTGTTTGATCAGATCGGAAAAAACGTGCAAGTCTATGTGGACGATGTCGTGGTAAAAACAAAGGTAAAAGAAACCTTAATCGACGACCTCCGGCAAACATTTGATAACCTGAGAAGATTCCGGATGAAGCTCAATCCGGCAAAATGTACCTTCGGTGTCCCGGCAAGTGCTTGGTTTCTCGTATCAAGCGGGGCATTGAGGTCAATCCGGTAAAAATCCGGGCAATTGAAAGAATGACTATACCGCGCGATCTCAAGGACGTGCAAAAATTTACCGGTAGCTTGGCATCACTAAGCCGGTTCATAAGCAGGTTGGGAGAAAAAGCTCTGCCACTCTATGCTCTCATGAAAAAATCCGATACGTTCGTCTGGACCCCTCAGGCAGACGCGGCGTTTAAAGAGTTGAAAACAATGCTGGCTACAGCGCCCATACTGGCTTCACCTCTAGAGAGAGAACCTATGCTATTGTATATAGCAGCAACAAACCGGGTTGTGAGCGTAGTAGTTGTGGTTGAAAGAGAAGAGGAAGGGTCAGAGGCCGGTATACTACCTGAGCGAGGTGCTCTCCCTCTCAAAACAAAACTACCCTCACTTCCAGAAAATGACTTATGGCGTGTACATGGCCGCCACAAAGCTTAAGCATTACTTTGAGGAGCACCCCATGAAAGTGGTAAGTGAGGCACCCATTTCCGATATCATGTGCAACAAAGATGCTAGCGGAAGGATTGCAAAGTGGGCAATTCATATATCACCATATGTACCGGTGTATGAGAGGAGAGATGCCATAAAATCGCAAGCTTTGGCGGATTTCCTTGTCGATTGGGCGGAGATGCAATACAAGCCGCCGGATCAAAGAATAGAGTACTGGAAGATGCACTTTGATGGATCCAAACTTAAAGAGGGTCTGGGTGCCGGTGTGGTGCTTACTTCACCCAAGGGAGATCATCTTCGGTACGTTTTGCAAATGCATTTCAGGGCATCAAACAATGTCGCTGAGTACGAAGCTCTGATTCATGGGCTTAAAGTCGCGAAAGAAATCGGAGTGCACCGGCTCATTTGCTATGGGGATTCAGATCTCGTGGTGCAACAGAGTTTCGGAGATTGGGACGCAAAAGATGCAAACATGGCCTCGTACCGGTTTCACGTGCAAAAGATTGCCGGCTTCTTTGAAGGCTGTGAGTTTCACCATGTACGGAGCGGAAAATGAAGCCGCGGATGCTTTATCCAATGGGCTCATCTAGGCAAGAAATTCCTCCGGAATAGCCTTGGAACACTTAAGGGTACCATCGATCAAACCGAGCCCGGAGTCGGAATCAATTTTCGTACCGGAGTCACACATAGTACCCATGGACATCGATGAAGGGAACCGGGGACTGCTCCGTAGGCTCGGGGACTGCTCCGGTAAACTGGGACTGCACCGGCAAGCTCGGGGACTGCTGCAGTTATACCGGAAGAGACAATTCTGGTGGATAGCATGGAGATAGACGCACCGGTGTTTCTAGTTCGGGAAGCACCATCATGGGTTAAACCTATTAAGGAATTCCTGATCAACGGCACCTTGCCGGTTGACGAAAATGAATCCAGAAGGATCCAGAGGAGGTCCAAAGCATACACCATCATCAATGGCGAGGTGTACAAGAGAAGTGTTACCGGTGTCCTTCAAAGGTGCGTGGAACCGGGAGAAGGAAAAGAAATGCTTGAGGAGATACACCAAGGAGAATGTGGGCACCACGCTTCATCAAGGGCGCTGGTAGCAAAAGTATTCCGGCATGGGTTCTACTGGCCTACTGCTTTGGAAAACTGAAGATTTGGTAAGAAAATGCAATGGGTGAGGTACGCCAAGCAAAACCATACCCCAGCGTCCGGTTTAAAAACAATACCGCTAACATGGCCATTTGCTGTTTGGTGCCTTGATATGGTTGGCCCATTCAAAACTGCAAGGAGCAGCATGACTCACATCTTGGTTATGGTGGATAAATTCACCAAGTGGCTAGAAGTGAAACCTATCGCAAAGTGTGATGGGCGCACAGCGGTGAAGTTCTTAAAAGATGTCATTTTGCGGTATGGCTACCCGCATAGAATCATCACAGACAATGGAACCCACTTTGCTCAAGGTGAGTTCAAAAGGTTTTGTGAGGATAACAATATCCGGCTGGATTTGTGCTCAGTGGCACACCCACAAGGCAATGGCCAAGTAGAAAGAACAAATGCTTTGGTACTTTCCGGTATCAAACCAAGACTATTCGAAGCGGTGGAAAAGTCACCGGGGTGTTGGCTCGATGAGCTACCATCAGTGCTATGGAGTATAAGAACAACTCCAAACCGGTCCACCGGATACACTCCATTCTTCATGGTTTACGGAGCAGAAGCGGTCATACCAACCGACATCATCCATGACTCACCAAGAGTGCAGCTCTATACCGAGCAAGAGGTCAAAGAGGCCAGAGAAAACGATGTGAACTTGCTAGAAGAAGAAAGAGAGTTGGCATTGGCAAGAACATCCATTTACCAGCAAAACCTCAGACGCTATCATAGCCGGAAGGTTAACCCGAGAGTATTCCGGGAAGGAGATCGGTGCTACGCCGATGCAGCGCACTGAAGGCCGGCATAAGCTTTCACCCCCATGGGAAGGTCCCTTTGTGGTGAGCAAGGCTCTCCACAACGATGCTTATTACTTGATCGATGCACAGGAGTGGAAAAAAGGAAAGGCGGACAGGTCCGGAGAAGAGAGCAAGCGTCCATGGAACGTAGCTCTGTTGCGTCCTTTCTACTCTTGAAGTTGTGGAGTAAGAAGTTCCTTTTTGTACCTTATATGCTATGAATAAAAAGATGTCGGAACCTCGAATGAATCTCGGGGACTACCCCTAAAGTTGCATGCAATATGTTTATTTTTTCAGTTCACCGGTTGCTAGTGAACATTTTTTCTTTCCGATTTAGTAGCGTGCTAAACCTACCGGAGTCTTCGACTCTGCTGCTGTCCGCAAACCGGCTTCATGGCAAGCAAGATAAACCGGTAGCAATTAAGCACGCGAACTACGAAAAGAGAGAGTGGGAACAAACAATCCGGAAAAGCTTAATTAACCCCGGTTAAACCGGTTTTTTGCAAAAAATTTGAGTTATTTCTAAGTTCAAGAAAATGCTTGTTTGGCAAAAGAACCTTGTGCTCATACGCCAAAGAACGCCCAGAGAAGGCAGGCAGAGCCAAGGCAAAAGAGCCAAGTGTGCATCGAATTGGATGCAGAAACAATTTCGAAATCTTTGCAGTGCAGGATAAAATCAAAACGATAGGCAAATATGTTAAGGCAAACATAAGATAATTAACTACCGGTATAGCGTACCGGCATAAACTGTTGTGCCACAAACAAAAGGGAGTTTAAGGTTTTACATCACAAACCCCGGCATACCGGGGTAGAATTTAACCGACAATGTTTTGAGTCAGACAGGACCAACAAGCATTTCATGAGTAAACAGATAACGGCAGAGGCTCAAGCAGCAGGGATTTCCAGAGGAGCGTCGCCAGCACCAGGACCATCCAAAGGCTCATCGTTGGCTCCGGCCTCCTCATCAGCTTCACCTTCCTCCTCGTCGCTGAGATAGTCCTTGACGTCTGGAGGAGGAGGGATGAAGGTGCGCATGTCAGCGTACTCCGCGATGTGGTACGCCCGATCCTGCCGCTTAGCGGTGAGGACCGGGTCCAGATCGGTTTCAGCATCTTCGCGCACTCCGACGAGGGCGTCCAGGTCCAGCTCCGGCTACCAGGAGCAGGCGACGCGGAGCGCAGAGTCTGCCCCAACGCGGACAGCAGAGCACTGCCACTCCCGGATCCTTCTGCCGGCACCCTTGAGGCGGTCGCTGATGAGGGAGAAGGTGGCTGGCACCACTTCTTCAGGCCAGAGAGTCCTGAAGAGCTGGGTAGCCACATCAGGAATGTCGGAAAGGTTCCGATCGATAGCGCGCATATGGGAAACCCGCGCATTCAGCGCAACCAGATGGTCATAGGGGTCCCATGGCGCACCAAGATTCTCACAGGCCTGGGCAACCCGGTGCTCCTCAACCCTCTTCATGGCAAACGCCTGGGAGTCTGGGAAGAGACCTACACGAAGAAGGAAAGAGGCTAAGAAAATGCAACCGGAAGAAATAAGCCTGTAAACAGAAACCGGAAAGAAAAAGGAAGAAGCTTACGGAAGGCAAGTGCATCAGTTTGCGTGACCAGGAGGTCATGCTGCTTCCGCTCCGCCTCCAGCCGTGCGGCCTTGTCCTCAGCAGCCTCCCGCGCCTTGGCGGCCTCCTCCAGCTCGGCCTGCAACACCACATTGGCGTTGCCGGCATCCTCCAGCGCTTCGTGCATCTTGGCCGCCGCATCGGCTTCGGCAGCCTTCAGCGCCTTGGCATGGTCAAGACCAAGCTGGATGAGCTGACCCTTGAGCTCCTGGTAGCTGGTCCTCTGGGTGCTTAGCTCCTCCTGGTGCTGCTGGATAAGCTGGTCCTTTTCCTCTGGAACCCGGAAAGAAAATGTTAGTAAAAGTTACACCGGAAAAATAAAAAAGGAGCAAGCCAACCGGAAAACAGGAAGCTGTACCTTGGGCGGCGGCAAGCTGCGTCTTGAGGGCCTCAATGGAAGCTTCCGGGATAGCTGTCGAAACAGAAAATCGTAAGTACTCAGAGAAAGAAAAGTTACCGGTAAGAAGATGCCGAAGGCACGAAAGTTTACCTTGGCACTTGTCATGTGCCTCAGCAAGATCCCGGTCCTCCCAGAGAAGCTCCTCAAAGAGGACCTTCCGAGCGTCAGCCGTGGTCTGCTCAAGAAAAAGAGATTAGTCAAGTTTCGCGCAAAGAACAAAAATCTTAACCCGAGACTCGGGGACTGGCTATGCCGGTTTCGTGCGTTTCTAGCTAAGTTTCGCGCTAAGAGCAAAGTTCTTAACCCGAAACTCGGGGACTGGTTATGCCGGTTTCGCACGTTTCTAGCTAAGTTTCGCGCTAAGAGCAAAGTTCTTAACCCGAAACTCGGGGACTGGCTATGCCGGTTTCGCGCGTTTCTAGCTAAGTTTCGCGCTAAGAGCAAAGTTCTTAAACCGAAACTCGGGGACTGGCTGTGCCGGTTTCGCGCGTTTCTAAGTTGAGTTTCGCATGTTCTCTACCTAAGTTTCGTGCTAAGAGCTACGCTCTCAACACAAAACTCGGGGACTGGGAAGATAGACAAGATTCAGCAAAAAAGAGAGAAACCGGCAGGAACTTAAAGAAAAGACAGAAAAGGTCCGGAAGGAAACAAACCAGCAAGAATTGAAAAAAGCTGGTGGAACTTACCATCAGGTTGTTCGTGGCGTCATACCACGCGCTGTCAAGCTCTTTAACGGCCCGACGCAGCCGCATGAAGTGCTCCTCGGCGGACCGGTCTCCAACAGGGTCAGGCAACGGCAGCCGATCCTTGCCCATGCCGCGGGTCGCCGGGGACATGTCCGCGGCATTCCACTTCTGCGCGTAGGGCAGCAGGTGCCCCAGCTCCCAGCCTTCGCGCTTGAACTCGGTGATCCGGCCAAGCAGGCCGGTGGCCTTCTCGCCGGCAGTGGCGGCCCAGCGTGCAGCACCAAGGGCTGCGGACCGTCGGAGGGCGGCGGAGGCCATCGCCTTTCCTTGATGAGCTTCGAGGTCTTCGGCGGCGGCGGAGTTGAGGTGGCGCCGGCGGCTCGGTGCGAGTTTCCGGCGGTGGCGTTGGGGCGATTCTTGGAGAAGGGGGCGCCGGGCGCGTCACCCAAGTTGGAGCTTTCCGGCACGGAAGTTTCCTGTGAGGTCTTCTTCTTCTTCTTTTCAAGGACGGGAGGAACCAGAGGTTCCGCCCGCCCGGCAGCTTCTTCCTCGGCGCCGATGTTGCTGGCGCCGGTGTCTTGATTTTCAGGAGGGGAGACAAAGTCCTCCTCCGCGCGGTCTAGCGGTGTAGGGGCCGCGCGCCCCGAACTTGTGGTGCCTCCCGGAGGGGAGGCGGAGGTGTCCGGCACCGGATGGTGCCGGGCTTGAGTGAGGAGGAGGGGTTGAGGTCCTTGCGGATCCAGCAGAGCCCTCAGGCCTTGGGCCAAGCTTGAGCGCAGGGCTGAACGAAAGAAAAAGAGAAGAGTTGGAAAAAAGCAACCGGCAAAAGAACTTGGTAAAAAGAAACAAGCAAGAAAACGGGAGTTTACCCAGAGGAGGTCGGCATCTGCTTGCGCTTATAGCACCTCACACCTACTTCCTTCTGCGCCAAAGGCTCCATCCGGCTTCGGGGGAGGGGCCTGGCTGGAACCGGCATCGGATGCCGGAACCTTGTTCTTCTGGCCCTGGGCCATCAGCTTCTCCACAAATTCAGAACCGGCCTCGGCCTGCAGCGGAGGCGCGTGCTCGTGGATCTGCGAGTTCGAGATAGCTGAAAAAAGATCTGCAAAGGAGCAATAATGGAAAAAGTGAAAGAGATCGAAAAAGAAAATTACCTCGAGCAAGGTCAGGTCGTCCGAGGAACCGGATGGTTCCGGTACGGACCTGCCGAGGCGCGAAGCCTTGGTCTTGCCCATCTTCAGGTCCTGCCAACGGATGAAAGGATCCGGGTCAACAGAATCTAGGGCACGCTTCACGCAGGGGCCTCGTCGCTCTGCGTGAATACAAAGGAAGCGGTCCTTGGCCTGAAACAAGTAAAAAGAAGGTTAACAACAGCATAAAGGTTACCAGTAAGCCGACCCGAGTTGCGTAAATCTCTTACTTCTTGGGTCAGAGGATTAGTAGTACTGAGAGGCTGGAGGCCCCATTCCCAATCATCCGGCATGGCAGTCTGGCAGATCGGCCTAGCCTTGCGGACGACGTCCTTCTTGCTGAGAGGAAGGCCGGTGATCTTGGTGGGATCACCAGGACCATACATCTCGCTCATCTTGTGGTTCCGGTGCTTGAGAGGAAGCACCCGGCGCGAGATGAAGGTGCGGATAATATCATCGGAGCAGATGTTAGTCTCCTTCATCAGGTTCGCCATGAAGCGTACCACCCGGTTGGTTTCGATATGATCCGACTTCGGGTTGTAGCTCCAGTTGGCTCTGCTGGGCGGCGCCGGGTTGAAAGGCGGCAGATCGATGAGATTTGCGGCGCCGTTGTTCTTCACGTAGAAGAAGGTCCCTTGCCATAGCCGGCATGACTCGAGACCGGAAAATTTGAAGAAAGGGCTCCCTTGGCGGGAGCCGATGATGCAAGACCCGCATTGAACGGGGGGTTTGGGCTTAGGATTTCCTTGCCCTGAACGGAATTGATCCGTAGAGCAAAGAAACGGGCAAACGTCTCGCGAGTGGGACGAATGCCGATATAAGCCTCCATGAAGGTGGCAAAGCAAGAAAGGTAAAAAACGGCATTGCCGGGAAGATGGTGAGGTTGAAGTTCGTAGAAATCTAAGAACTTCCGGAAGAACTTGGAGACAGGAAGGCCGAAGCCGCGCTCAAAGTGAGCAAGAAAAACGACGTGTTCACCGGGCTCGAGCACCGGTTCAATCTCGTCGCCAGGAAGCCGGCAGGTTACTCCCTCCGGAATCCTACGGGACCGGTATAGCCAGTCAATCTCATACTGGGTAACGTTGGAGCCCATCCAGGCTCCACGTGTGACACCGGAAGGATCTACACCGGAAGCTTGGCTAGAGCTACCGGATTCTTGGTGGCTACCGGAGTCGGTATCCATCGGAACTGGATCGGCGGTTGATCTATCAGAAGATTGGCTATGCCGGCTATCGGAGGAGTAGGCAGAGGAAGATGAAGCAGAAGAGGACTCTTCGCTAGACATGAGTGCGGGTGCGGAAAAACAAGAATCCCAAGATCTACCCCCGCGCGAAGATCTACGAGTAAGAGAAAAAGCAAAAGAAAAGGAGAAGTAAATACGCTAACGACCCAAGATCTAGGAAGCAAGCAAAAGAGGAGTAAACTCAGATTAAGCCTAACCTGGGGCGGCGAAGTCGCAGAAGAAGGGGTTCGTCGGTGAAGTGGCGAGCCTGCGGTCGCCGGGGAGTTCCGTCGACGGCGGAGCGGAGAAGAGCTCAAAGAAGCGCGAATGTAGCGGTCGCAACAGGAGCACTGCGAAGAATCTCCGCACGGTGAAGTCCGGCGAAGAAGCGGCGCAAGTTCACTGGGCGGCGAAGCTCGAGCGAAGGACGGCGGACGAAGAGCGGCGGAGCGCGAGAGCAAGTGGCCTTGTGCGAGGGACGGAGAATGCGAGAAGAGGAAGAAGGGGGCGGTTCGCCTTATAAAGGAAGAAGTCAACCGTCGGGCCGCGGCGGTTCGCTCCGCGGGCCGCGACGGTTCGCTCCACGGGCCACCACGTGGTGCGGCGATACACGCGTAAAACCAGGAAGCCACAGGGAGGCACACACGGATCCGGAACAGTGACTGGGATCCGCTGTGGAGCATTTAATACACGCGCGGAAGTCGAAGGGAAGTGACCCCACGACGGCGCGTCGATCACGATGCGCATGTCACGGCGGCGCGGGGCCCGAGAAATTCTCGACTTCGCCGAGGAGGTAATTAATGACCAAGATACCGGAAAGTAAGATACCGGAGAATACCTTGCAAAGAGAGAGAACGTAAGTTCGGGCAAAGATGCCGGATTTGAGCTCAACGCCGGAAAGATTAAACCGGTATCCTAAAAACAAGAGAACCAGTGCATGGATAGAATCCACGGACTATACCGCTTCGGGGACTAATGTTGGGGGAATGACCCCCGGTATGCCAAAGGCATGCCAAACCGGATGGTTTGGGCCATTAAGATACCGGTTTAATGTTTATACCGGAGCACAAAGATAAGAGTTTGGCTAAGTAAAGCTAAGCCGGTATCCCCAAGAGGGGTATACCGGGATCGGATAAAGAAGATACCGGGCTACCGGAAAGAAGAACATGTCGGCAAAACTGGTCAAAGATTCTCTTCAGAGCTAGAAGACAAGGATGAGCTAAGCAAAGTGACTTTAATCGGAGCCCGGCGCCAAAGAGAGGGGTGATTTGAAAGAAGCCGGAGGACGTCAGCGTCCCTGATTAAAGACCCGGCGTCATCCATGATTAAAGTAGCTTTGTAAAGTAGTTTGTCTAGTCAAAGATGCCATTAGGGTTTCTTGTTCTGTAAGCCACCCTCTCCCCTATATAAGGAGAGGGGGCATAGCCTCTTGCGGGCAGGTGAAGGTTGTTGAAAGACGCTCATGTACGCCCAGAAACCTGTAACCATGTTGAGATCAATGAAGCTAGCGATCTAGAGCAGAGTTCTTCCTCTTGTCTTTCTTCTTGCATACCTGCCTTTGGTTGTGTTCTTGAGGAAAGCATCCGGAAGTTCATCCCATCTAGTCGCAAACCCTCCCCCGAATCCTCTTGCGCCCATTCGGCCCCAACTTAAGCCATCCCATGGCATCTGCTCGTTCGCCACGACGACATGGAGTTACAAGTAACGACTTGGCCAGAGCCTCTACTAATAACGGAGAGCATGCAAGATCATAAACAACACATAGATGATAGATTGATAATCAACATAACATAGCATTCAATATTCATCGGATCCCAACAAACGCAACATGTAGCATTACAAATAGATGATCTTGATCATGTTAGGCAGCTCACAAGATCCAACAATGATAGCACAATTAGGAGAAGACAACCATCTAGCTACTGCTATGGACCCATAGTCCAGGGGTGAACTACTCACACATCACTCCGGAGGCGACCATGGTGGTGAAGAGTCCTCCGGAGATGATTCCCCTCTCAGGGTGCGGACGATCTCTGAATCCCCGTGATGAGATTGGCGGCGGCGGCGTCTCTGGAAGGTTTTCCGTATCGTGGCTCTCGGTACTGGGGTTTTCGCGACGAAGGCTTTAAGTAGGCGGAAGGGTAGGGTTGGAGGCGTCACGAGGGGCCCACACACTAGGGCCGCGCGGCCAGGGGCTGGGCCGCGCCGCCCTACTATGTGGCCGCCTCGTCGCCCCACTTCGTTTCCCTTTCGGACTTCTGGAATCTTCATGGAAAATAAGATCCTGGGCGTTGATTTCGTCCAATTCGAGAATATTTCCTTACTAGATTTTGAAACCAAAACAAGAAAACAAGCTGGCTCTTCGGCATCTCGTTAATAGGTTAGTGCCGGAAAATGCATAAATATGACATAAAGTATGTATAAAACATGTGTGTATCATCATAAAACAAGCATGGAACATAAGAAATTATCGATACGTTGGAGACGTATCAGCATCCCCAAGCTTAGTTCCTACTCGTCCCGAGTAGGTAAACGATAACAAAGATATTTTCTGAAGTGACATGCTATCATAATCTTGATCAATACTATTGTAAGCACATGTAATGAATGCAGCGATTCGAAGCAATGGTAAAGACAATGAGTAAACAATTGAATCATATAGCAAAGACTTTTCATGAATAGTACTTTCAAGACAAGCATCAATAAGTCTTGCATAAGAGTTAACTCATAAAGCAATAAATTCATAGTAAAGGCATTGAAGCAACACAAAGGAAGATTAAGTTTCAGCGGTTGCTTTCAACTTGTAACATGTATATCTCATGGATATTGTCAACATAAAGTAATATAATAAGTGCAATAAGCAAGTATGTAGGAATCAATGCACAGTTAACACACGTGTTTGCTTCTAAGATGGAAGGAAATAGGTGAACTGACTCAACATAAAAGTAGAAGAATGGCCCTTCGAAGAGGGAAGCATGGATTGCTATATTTGTGCTAGAGCTTTTATTTTGAAAACAAGAAACAATTTTGTCAACGGTAGTAATAAAGCATATGCATTATGTAAATTATATCCTACAAGTTGCAAGCCTCATGCATAGATTACCAATAGTGCCCGCACCTTGTCCTAATTAGCTCGGATTTACATGGATTATCATCGCAATACATATGTTTTAACCAA
Source organism: Lolium multiflorum (assembly GCA_030979885.1). Lineage (NCBI taxonomy): Eukaryota > Viridiplantae > Streptophyta > Magnoliopsida > Poales > Poaceae > Lolium > Lolium multiflorum. The sequence continues at coordinate 58,461,298 of CM061748.1, read as the reverse complement.
GTATCACAAAGGGGTACCTCTATGCCGCCTGTACAAAGGTCTAAGGAGAAAGCTCGCATTGGATTTCTCGCTTTTGATTATTCTCAACTTAGACATCCATACCGGGACAACATAGACAACAGATAATGGACTCCTCTTTAATGCATAAGTATTCAACAACAAATAATATTCTCATAAGAGATTGAGGATTGCTGTCCAAAACTGAAACTTCCACCATGGATCATGGCTTTAGTTAGCGGCATAATGTTCTTCTCTAACAACATGCATACTTAAACCATTCAACTCATGATAAATCACCCTTACTTCAGACAAGACGAACATGCATAGCAACTCACATGATATTCAACAAAGGGTAGTTGATGGCGTCCCCAGGAACATGGTTATCGCTCAACAAGCAACTTAATAAGAAATAAGATACATAAGTACATATTCAATACCATAATAGTTTTTAGGCTATTTGTCCCATGAGCTATATATTGCAAAGACAAAGAATGGAATTTTAAAGGTAGCACTCAAGCAATTTACTTTGGAATGGCGGAGAAATACCATGTAGTAGGTAGGTATGGTGGACACAAGTGGCATAGTTTTTGGCTCAAGGATTTGGATGCACGAGAAGTAATCCTTCTCAATACAAGGCATAGGCTAGCAAGGTTATTTGAAGCAAACACAAGTATGAACCGGTACAGCAAAACTCACATAAAAATATATTGCAAGCATTATAAGACTCTACACTGTCTTCCTTGTTGTTCAAACCCTTACTAGAAAATATCTAGACCTTAGAGAGACCAAACATGCAAACCAAATTTTAGCTAGCTCTATGTATTTCTTCACTAATAGGTGCAAAGTATATGATGCAAGAGCTTAAACATGATCCTTATGAGCACAACAATTGCCAAGTATCAAATTATTCAAGACATTCTACCAATTACCACATGTAGCATTTCTCGTTTCCAACCATATAACAATTAACGAAGCAGATTCAACCTTCGCCATGAACATTATGAGTAAAGCTAAGGACATATTTGTCCATATGCAACAGCGGAGCGTGTCTCTCTCCCACACAATGAATGCTAGGATCCAATTTTATTCAAACAAAACAAAAACAAAAACATACAGACGCTCCAAGTAAAGCACATAAGATGTGATGGAATAAAAATATAGTTTCACTAGAGGAACTGATAATGTTGTCGATGAAGAAGGGAATGCCTTGGGCATCCCCAAGCTTAGATGCTTGAGTCTTCTTGAAATATGCAGGGATGAACCACCGGGGCATCCCCAAGCTTAGAGCTTTCACTCTCCTTGATCATATTGTATCATCCTCCTCTCTTGATCCTTGAAAACTTCCTCCACACCAAACTCAAAACAACTCATTAGAGGGTTAGTGCATAATCAAAATTCACATGTTCAGAGGTGACATAATCATTCTTAACACTTTGGACATTGCACAAAGCTACTGAAAGTTAATGGAATAAAGAAATCCATCAAACATAGCAAAACAGGCAATGCGAAATAAAAGGCAGAATCTGTCAAAACAGAACAGTGTAAAGACGAATTTTTTAGGTGCACCAGACTTGCTCAAATGAAAATGCTCAAATTGAATGAAAGCTGCGTACATATCTGAGGATTACTCACGTAAATTGGCATATTTTTCTGAGTTACCTACAGATACTACTGCTCAAATTTGTGACAGCAAGAAATCTGTTTCTACGCAGTAATCCAAATCTAGCATGAACCTTACTATCAAAGACTTTACTTGGCACAAATATGCAATAAAATAAAGATAAGGAGAGGTTGCTACAGTAGTAACAACTTCCAAGACTCAAATATAAAACAAAAGTGCAGAAGTAAAATCATGGGTTGTCTCCCATAAGCGCTTTTCTTTAACGCCTTTCAGCTAGGCGCAGAAAGTGTGAATCAAGTGTTCTCAAGAGATGATGCATTGGCATTATTACCAGAGGCTCTGCGCCTACCCTTCTTACTCTTGTTCTTACTCTTTGGTTTGGGGAATATATGATTGCATCCAGGTACGGAGGAATTTAGAGTGCCTTCTTCCACATCTATGGTTACTCCAAAGAGCTTCACCAGGGATCTTCCAAGTGTGATTTGTCATGTACCTACACATTCAATAACGAGATAATCAGTGGATACCGTTTTTACAAGAAGGGTTGTGAATACTCCTTCAGCTATTCCCTTAGGAATTATAACAGAGTTATCAGTAAGAGTTATTCCTTCTCCACCTTCAGTAAGTCCCCAGAGTGTCAAAGATTCATAAATACTTTCAGGCATAAGGCAAAATTCAGTCATAATATCACAACGAGCATCAAAAAATTTACCATCAATATTAACTTTAATAGTGTGGTCCCACATTGATGGTTCAGAGTTTATTGGAACATAATCAAAATGCTCACGAATCCGACCATACCCTTCTTTTAAGCAAGATACATTTGTCTCAAGAGTGTTCAATCTATTATAAATACTAACAAGGGATGGATCATAATTATTAGTGGAGCTAGATGATGCAACCAATTTTTTTATGGCATTAAAAGCTTGATCCCCATCACAGTGAAGGAAATCTCCTCCCACTACAGCATCTAGAGCATATCTATAACGAAGAATAATCCCAAAATAAAAATTACTAAAAAGCAAACTTAGTGTCATTTTAGGTTCAGTTTTATTATAAGAATCAAAAATTCTAGACCAAGCTTCTTTAAAACCCTCTTCACCACCTTGTTTAAAAGTGAAGATCGATTCTTCGGGTGATAGAGTAACAACTACAGGACTAGTCATGGTAACAAAAATAAGGTAAATGCTAATAACTAATTTTTTTGTGTTTTTAATATGGAGAACGCAAACAAGATAGTAAATAAAGTAAAGCTAGCAACTAATTTTTTTGTGCTTTAATATAGTGCAGCAAACAAAGAAGTAAATAAAAGTAAAGCAAGACAAAAACAAAATAAAGAAATTGGAAGTGGAGACTCCCCTTGCAGCGTGTCTTGATCTCCCCAACGGCGCCAGAAATTTAGCTGCTGGCGTGTAGCTGACGTGGGAGTCAGAAATCTTTGTGGTGTAACTTTTCTTCAGATTCCCCGGCAACGGCGCTAGAAATTTAGCTTGACACGCGTACAGCACGCGACCGTTGGGAACCCCAAGTGGAAGGTGTGATGCGTACAGCAATAAGTTTTCCTCAGTAAGAAACCAAGGTTTATCGAACCAGTAGGAGCCAAGAAGCACGTTGAAGGTTGATGGTGGCGGAGTGTAGTGCGGCGCAACACCAGGGATTCCGGCGCCAACGTGGAACCTGCACAACACAACCAAATTAATTTGCCCCAACGTGACAGTGAGGTTGTCAATCTCACCGGCTTGCTGTAACAAAGGATTAGATGTATAGTGTGGATGATGATGTTTGCAGAAAACAGTAGAACGAGTATTGCAGTAGATTGTATTCGATTTAAAGAATGGACCGGGGTCCACAGTTCACTAGTGGTGTCTCTCCCATAAGATAAATAGCATGTTGGGTGAACAAATTACAGTTGGGCAATTGACAAATAAAGAGGGCATGACCATGCACATACATGTTATGATGAGTAGTGTGAGATTTAATTGGGCATTACGACAAAGTACATTGACCGCTATCCAGCATGCATCTATGACTAAAAAGTCCACCTTCAGGTTATCATCCGAACCCCTTCCAGTATTAAGTTGCAAACAACAGACAATTGCATTAAGTATGGTGTGTGATGTAATCAAGAAATACATCCTTAGACATAGCATTGATGTTTTATCCCTAGTGGTAACAACACATCCACAACCTTAGAACTTTCTGTCACTGTCCCAGATTTACTGGAGGCATGAACCCACTATCGAGCATAAATACTCCCTCTTGGAGTTACAAGTAACGACTTGGCCGAGCCTCTACTAATAACGGAGAGCATGCAAGATCATAAACAACACATAGATGATAGATTGATAATCAACATAACATAGCATTCAATATTCATCGGATCCCAACAAACGCAACATGTAGCATTACAAATAGATGATCTTGATCATGTTAGGCAGCTCACAAGATCCGACAATGATAGCACAATTAGGAGAAGACAACCATCTAGCTACTGCTATGGACCCATAGTCCAGGGTGAACTACTCACACATCACTCCGGAGGCGACCATGGCGGTGAAGAGTCCTCCGGAGATGATTCCCCTCTCCGGGGTGCCGAAGGCGATCTCCTGAATCCCCGAGATGGGATTGGCGGCGGCGGCGTCTGGAAGGTTTTCCGTATCGTGGCTCTCGGTACTGGGGTTTTCGCGACGAAGGCTTTAAGTAGGCGGAAGGGTAGGGTTGGAGGCGTCACGAGGGGCCCACACACTAGGGCCGCATGGCCAGGGGCTGGGCCGCGCCGCCCTACTGTGTGGTCACCTCGTCGCCCCACTTCGTTTCCCTTTCGGACTTCTGGAAGCTTCGTGGAAAAATAAGATCCTGAGCGTTGATTTCGTCCAATTCCGAGAATATTTCCTTACTAGGATTTCTGAAACCAAAAATAGCAGAAAACAACAACTGGCTCTTCGGCATCTCGTTAATAGGTTAGTGCCGGAAAATGCATGAATATTACATAAAGTATGTATAAAACATGTGTGTATCATCATAAAACAAGCATGGAACATAAGAAATTATCGATACGTTGGAGACGTATCAGTGTCCACTAGTGAAAGTATGATCCCTAGGCCTTGTTTCTAAGCATTGAAACACCGTTTCCAACAAGTTCTGCTACATGTTCGCTTGCTGCCATTTTTATTTCAGATTGCAATTACTACTTATAATCATCCATATTACTTGTATTTCACTATCTCTTCGCCGAACTAGTGAACCTATACATCTGACAAGTGTAATAGGTGTGTTGGGGACACAAGAGACTTATTGTATCTTAATTGCAGGGTTGCTTGAGAGGGATATTTTTGACCTCTACCTCCCTGAGTTCGATAAACCTTGGGTGATTCACTTAAGGGAAACTTGTTGCTGTTCTACAAACCTCTGCTCTTGGAGGCCCAACACTGTCTACAGGAATAGAAGCGTGCGTAAACATCAAGCTATTTTATGGTGCCGTTGCCGGGGAGTTAAGGTAAAAGGTATTCACATCCTCCGACTACTAAGCTATTTCCTAGCACTGTTGCCGGTGTGTGAGTGCTCGAAGCTATTTCCTTTAGATTCTGCAATTATATCTTTTTGTTTCTTGTTTTTATTTCACTAGTTAGGCTTAATGGAAAACAACAAAAATATTAGAGATCTTTATAGTATTTATCTTGAGTTAGGACATGAGGTGTTTGAAGAGAAAATTAAAAACCTATGGAACTTTATATGCATGCTAATGGCAATGTTATTAGTATGAATGCTTTGAACACCATTGTTGCTAAAGCTATGGAAAATTCTAAGCTTGGGGAAGCTGGTTTTGATGAGCATGATATTTTTAGTCGCCCAAGCATGGAGGAGAAAATTTACTTTGATGATACTTTACCTTCTATATATGATGATTACAATGATGACTATCATATTTTCAGTCCACCTACTATTGAGGAGAAAATTAATTATGATTACAATATGCCTCCTATATATGATGATTATGGCGATGAGAATAATAATGATAGCTATTTTATTGAATTTGCTCCCACTACAATTAATAGTAATGACTATGCTTATGTGTAGAGTAATAATTTTATGCATGTAGCTCATGATAAGAATGTTTCATGTGATATTTATATTATTGAGTTTGTTCATGATGCTACTGAAAATCTTTATGAGAGAGGACAATATGATTGTAGGGATTTTCATGTTACTAAAACACCTCTCTTTTCGCTGAAAATCTTGAAGTTGCGCTTGTCTTGATTTCCTATGCTTATTGCATTATGCTTACATGACTTGTTTATTTACAATATTCCTTTTCATAGGAAGTGGGTTAGACTTAAAAGCGTTTCTTATTTGCTTTTGATGCTCTCTTTTGCTTCAACTCTATTTCGAGAGCATCATTAAAATTACTGAGCCCATCTTAATGGCTATAAAGAAAGCACTTCTTGGGAGATAACCCATGTTTTTATTTTTCTACTGTTTTGTTGTGTATTGGAAGTTGTTAGTACTGTAGCAACCTCTTCTTATCATATTTATTTAGTTTTTGTGCCAAGTAAAGGCTTTGATAGAAAGTTGATACTAGATTTGGATTTTTGCGCAGGAACAGATTTTTAGCTGTCACGAATTTGAGTTGTTCTCTCTGTAGAAAAATCTAAAACTCTTGACAAAATTCATGAGTAATCCTCAGATATGTACGCAACTTTCATTCAACTGGAGCTTTTCCATCTGAGCATGTTAAGTGCCTCGAAAAAATTCGTCTTTACGGATGTTCGTTGGCATTCTGCCTTTTATTTCGCATTGCCTCTTTTATTGTGTTTGAGTGGGTTTCTTTGCTCCATTAAATTTCAGTAACCTTGGGTAATGTCCAGAAGTGTTGGGAATGATTGTGTCCTTGCTGAACATGTGAATTTTTTATTATGCACTAACCCTCTAATGAGATTGTTTTGAGTTTGGTGTGAAGGAAGTTTTCAAGGATCAAGAGAGGAGAATGATATAAGATCAACAAGAGTGAAAAGTCTAAGCTTGGGGATGCCCCCGTGGTTCATCCCAGCATATTTCAAGAAGACTCAAGCATCTAAGCTTGGGGATGCCCAAGGCATCCCCTTCTTCATCAACAACTTATCAGGTCACCTCTAGTGAAACTATATTTTTATTCGGTCACATCTTATGCGCTTTACTTGGAGCGTCTGTGTGCTTTTATTTTCGTTTTGTTATTTCCATTCTCTGAATAAATTCGGATCCTAGAAATCCTTGTGTGGGAGAGAGACACGCTCCACTTTTTCATTTGAACACTGGTGTTCTTAGTTTTACTTTTAATGTTCATGGCGAAAGTTGAAAGCCGCTTCATTTATTGCTATTTGGTTGGAAACAGAAAATGCTTCATGTGGTAATTGGTATGTTGTCTTGAATAATTTGATACTTGGCAATTTTTTTGAGCTCTCAAGTAGATCATGTTTAAGCTCTTGCATCATGTAGTTTAAACCTATTAGTGAAGAATTACCATAGAGCTTGTTGAAATTTGGTTTGCATGATTGGTCTCTCTAAGGTCTAGATATTTTCTGGTAAAAGTGTTTGAGCAACAAGGAAGACAGTGTAGAGTCTTATAATGCTTGCAATATGTTCTTATGTAAGTCTTGCTGTACCGGTTTATACTTGTGTTTGCTTCAAACAACCTTGCTAGCCAAAGCCTTGTATTGAGAGGGAATGCTTCTCGTGCATCCAAAACCTTGAGCCAAAACCTATGCCATTTGTGTCCACCATAACTACCTACTATGTGGTATTTTTCCGCCATTCCAAGTAAATACTTCATGTGCTACCTTTAAACAATTCAAAACTTTATTACTCCTTATTTGTGTCAATGTTTTATAGCTCATGAGGAAGTATGTGGTGTTTTATCTTTCAATCTTGTTGTGCAGACTTTCACCAATGGACTAGTGGCACATCCGCTTATCCAATAATTTTGCAAAAAGAGCTGGCAACGGGGTTCCCAGCCCCAATTAATTAACTTTCATTAATAATTCTCTTCACATGTTTTCCCTGATTCATCAGTAAGCAACTTAATTTTGCAAATAGACACTCCTCCATGGTATGTGAAATGTTGGAAGGTGTAAGGGTACATTGCCCCTATGTGTGGTTTTGGTAATTAATGACAACCCCTATGGACTAATGTTTTCATTGAGTTTATATGAAGGAATATTCCATAGGTTCTACTTGTATTCCATGTGTTGGATTCAAGTATGGATGCCATGTAAATAAAGATACATCTTGTGTATTGGCATTAAGATCATTGGTTTGAAGATATATATGTGATATGATCAAGAAGAAAAAATGAAGATGGAGTTCTTATGTGGAACTCAATATTAGCCATGCTCTATCTTAAGTGAGTATGTGAAGATACAAGGTTGAGTTGGGCAAGTTCAAGATGAGCATCTCAAGTGGATCACAAAGCTTGCCGTCCATTTGGTGATAATGGACATGTGAAGATGTGCATCAATTGGGCTTTCCCATCATAGTGTATGGGGGAGCATTTGTGAGTCTACACGAAGCGACGCTGATCAAGTGAGGCATTCCGGCTTGTGTAGAGCTTAAAGAGTTATCATCAAGATTAAGCGGGATGCGCAAGGCAAAGGTATGGCCTTGCTAGGTTTTCCTTTTACCGGTCTCAAGGTGGTTGATGGGAGACCGGATTATAGGATAGATAGCCGCACTATTAAGAGGGGCTTTCGGTTGAGTAACTTGATCACATTGTCTTAGGGAGCTCAATCCTTTGCATACTTTGCATATCCTTATTGCTTCTTGGTGTTTCTATGTATGAGGTTCTTGAGCTTGTTGCTAACTTTACAACAAGCCCAAGTTTATCGAAAACGGAATCCGCATGCATCTTCTATTGCGTTTTCGAGTTTGGACGTCTTCACCGTTTCTTGATGATGGGAGAATCCCTCTCTAAAATCATCTAAAATGTCCTGTGAGGAGTCTCCATATTTTCTATTCGTCGTTATCTTTCCAACAAAATTGGTTTCATGTCAATCGGAGTTCGGGAGCATTAGTTATTAAAGAAAAGGGGAAAAGAATAAAAAGAAAAAGGGAGGGAGTGGCCGGTCAGCCGACCGGCCTCCGGTCCAGACGGCCCTGCGGACCGAAGGGCCTGCGAGGCGGCCGGTTTGGTCCGATCGAGGGCGGCGGCGCCCTCCCCCTCTGGGCCTCGCGCGGCGGCCGCTGCGGGCTCGCCCCGCGCGCTCCCTCTCTACCGGCGCGCTTGCCCCGCCGGCTAGTGGGCCGGCCCGACCGGGCGCCTGACCGGCCTCCTTAGCTCCTGGTCCGGTCGGCCGGCCGGTCCGCCGGCTGGGCCGATTTTCTGCCCGTTTTCCTGCAGCTTTTCTGTCTTTTTCCCCCAACGGTTTTATTTGCTCCCATGCTATAAATAGCCCTTCTTCTACCTTGAGCAAGTTAGTTGTTCCCATTCTCTCTCCTCCATTGTTGCATTTGAAGAACTTTCTCTGTCTCTTGTCTCCCCCCATGATTCTTGCTCATTCTTGAGAGATCTAAGAGAGGAGATCTAGATCTACACTTCCACCAATCCATTTCTCCTCTAAGTGAGGGGAACTCTTGGGATCTAGATCTTGGAGTCTTTTGTTGACTTTCCCCATTGTTCTTCCTCTCCAATCTCATCCTAGCATGTGTTGTTTGGGTAGGATTTGAGTGTGAAGGACTTGAACACCTCTAGTGTTCTTGCTTTGCATCATTGCATAGTGTTGAGCTCTCCACCACGATTAGTTCGAGTGAGAGACCGTGAGCTTGTTACTCTTGGAGGGAGACCTCCTAGTTGGCTTGGTTGGTGCCCCGGTGATCTCTTCATGGAAGATTGTGAAGGGGCACGGGCTTCTCCTTCGTGGAGCTTGTGAAGTGGTTGTGGAGCTTGCCATCTCCGGAGCGGAGGAAAAGCTAACCATAAGGAAAGGGCCATTATCCTTCGTGGGTGTGGTTTGGAGAATAGGGCGAGCCTTCGTGGCGCGGGGAATCCTTCGTGGGACCTCCACTCCTCCAAACGTGACGTACCTTCTTGCAAAGGAAGGGAACACGGGAATACATCCTCGTCTCCGCGTGCCTCGGTTATTTTTATACCCGAGATCTCTTTCCTTGTGATAGCCATCATGCTTGAAGTACATATACCTTGCTATCACTTGTGCTACATATATCTTGTGCTATCTTGCTTAGCTCTAGTTGCTATTGTTACACTTAGTTGAGCTTAGCATATTTAGGGTTTGTGCTTGTAATCTAAACGATAGTTTAATTCCGCATTATTACAAGACAAATCCGTAAGAGTTTTTAATTGCCTATTCACCCCCCTCTAGGCGACATCTCGATCTTTCAGAAGGCACCCGAGGATTTGGTTAGCCATGGCTTGTGAAAGAAAAAGGTTGGGAGGAGTGTCGTCTCTAAATAAAACTAAAGTACATGTGTAAACAAAAGAGAAGAAGGATGATCTACCTTGCTGGTAGAGATAACGTCCTTCATGGGAGCCGCTCTTTGAAAGTCTGTTTGACAAGGGGGTTAGAGTACCCACTACCATTCATTGACAACAACAAACACCTCTCAAAACTTTATTTTTATGCTCTCTATATGATTTCAAAACTTGAGAAGCTCTAGCACATGATTTAATCCCTGCTTCTGCGAAGGGCCTTTCTTTTACTTTATGTTGAGTCAGTTTACCTACTTCTTTCTATCTTAGAAGCAAACACTTGTGTCAACTGTGTGCATTGATTCTTACATACTTGCTTATGTGCACTCAACATATTACTTTGTGTTGACAATTATCCATGAGATGTACATGTTGAAAGTTGAAAGCAACTGCTGAAACTTAAATCTTCCTTTGTGTTGCTTCAAAACCTTCTATTAAGAATCTATTGCTTTATGAGTTAACTCTTATGCAAGACTTGTTGATGCTCGTCTTGAAAGTACTATTCATGAAAAGTCTTTGCTATATGATTCAGTTGTTTAGTCATTATCTATTTGTTAACAAACTATATACCATTGCTTTGAATCACTTCATTCATCTCATATGCTTTACAATAGTATTGATCAAGATTATGGTAGCGTGTCACTTCAGAAATTATCCTTTTTATCGTTTACCTACTCGAGGGCGAGTAGGAACTAAGCTTGGGGATGCTTGATACGTCTCAAATGTATCTATAATTTCTTATGTTCCATGCTAGTTTTATTAATACTCACATGTTTTATATACACTTTATATCATTTTTATGCATTTTCGCACTAACCTATTAACAAGATGCGAAGCGTGGTTCTTTTGCTTTTTGGTTTGAAATCCTACACAGGAAATATTCTCGAATTGGACGAAACAAAAGCCCATGGTCTTATTTTTCACGGAGTCTTCCAGAACACCGAAGAGGAGACAAAGAGGGGCCACGAGGCGGCCACACCATAGGGGGGCGCGGCCCCACCCTGGCCGCGCCGCCATATGGGGTGGGTGACAAGGGATTAACTTATCAATGCCTACCGATTGTGGACTAGGGTTTTAGTCGGAAGTAGAGGGCAAGTAGATCTCGAAGGTTTCAGCCGAAAAGTGCTCGATGATGTGAAAATTAGGGTTGTGTGAAACCATGAATCGATGCTCTCTTTGTCCCTCGACTCCCCCTTATATAGGAGGTGGAGTCGAGGGATTCATAGTACACAAGTTACAGAGTCCGGGAGGGTTTCTAACTCATCCCGTAAGATTACAAGTATGTATTTCCTAATACAACTCTAGCTTTCCTTAATACTAACTTGGGCTTCCGAATCTTCATATTCATCGAGTCGTGGGCCTTCAGTAAACCCCGGGTACCATCTTCGGCAGGCCCATTTGGGGATGCCTATGTCAGTAGCCCCCGAGATTTTGCTTGAATCGAAGAATCAGGGAAAATCTCCAACTTTATAGTCATTCAATAACTCTGTCGAATTTATCACATATCTTTGGATATACAATTATATATTGTATAGGGATAATGGTAGTTTGGGCTAGTTCATCTGACGGATCAGGTACTAGTTAACTGCTCTAGTGGCAATCCGCAAAAACCTACTTCAAGATCACATCCCTGGACATGATCTCGGGATACTGGTGTTAACTTCGACAGGTGCCGCTTAAGGTCTTACCATATGTCGAGTCCCAGTCATATTTTATCGGGTACCTAACACGTCCGTTAGGATTTTTCTTCGTATTTGTTGATACGGACAAAAGTAGCAAACCAACGTCAGAGACGGTGCCACGCTGCTCAGAACGGATCTGGGGTCTTACCTTCGCAGAATTTTGCGGCATTCAGAGTTTATTCGCAACTTTGGCGCTCTGAGAATATATTGTCGAGTGCTTTTTCGGCTGCTGGAATAGCACATTTTATTGAGTCAACGGATGACTTATCTTGCCTTCCCAATGGGAGTATATGTAGAGTTATTTGTATAACTCGAAATATGCTCACTTCTTCTTCTTCTTTTTTATAATTTCATCGGGCATGCGAACAACGTTCCCGATGGGAGTAGCCCCCGAGGCTACAGCCAAGAACTAGTGCTTGGTTGTAGGCTCAACACTTTAACGCCTTATGTCGCTATATTGTCATTCTTTCTCGAACTTTTCATATCTATCAGGTGCGCGACCAGCGCTCCCGATGGGAGTAGCACCCGAGGCTATGAACAAATGCTTGTATTTGGTCATAGGCTCTCACCATTTCTATTTTGTCATACTCGAATTTTTCTTTTTTCCAAAGTAGCCCCCGAGCATTTGAGCAAAAACTTGTATATATTTGATCAAAGGCTTCTCAAAATAATCGATAGTCTTTGTCTGCCGCCAATTTCATTAATCTTCATAGCCGAGATTTTTCTTTAAAAAGGTGACATCATTACTGACGATAGCCACGATCCTTGTATTGGGAGGACGCGAGAGCTGTCCGTTCACTGACCTGCGGGCCCAAAACCTGTGACCCGTTGACATGTTACGCAAGTGGGGGACACACGTCCTCCGCTTTTCCTGCTCCGCGCGCTGTAGCGCCTGTCCAGTTCTATCATGGTAAAAGTACCATTGTACCCTTTGATCCACGTGTAAAGCATCAAGTCTATTTGGAGAACATCCAACGGTGCGGCGTTCTGACTAAGCCTGCTATAAATACTCTCCTTCTTCCTCGCGTATTCCCCTTCGCCGCACCATTGCTCATACCTCCTCTGCTCCAATCTCCATTGCAAACAGCCAAGTTCTAGCGCACGCGTACTGCTCCACTTTCTCCACACCATTGTTGATGCCGCCGCGGCCAAGACTTTCAAGGCACAACACCCCCGAAGCAAAGATGGCGACAGCGGATCTGGGGAGCACTGAGTGGGAGAGATCCAAGATCTCCGCCCAAGATATCAACTTGCTGCAGAAGCTTGGGATCAGCAAGAAGAAAGATTCGCTGCGCTTCCCCAGCGAGGAGAGCTATCCATCCCCTCTTATCGAGTATCGGGTCAGTTTCGTTGACCACCTCATCCGCGGCCTTTCTTCCCCCATTCACGATTTTCTGCGTGGGTTGCTTTTTGTGTACGGATTGCAACTTCACCATCTTACTCCCAACTCCATCCTCCACATCTCGATCTTCATCACTCTTTGCGAATCTTTCCTTGGAGTCCAGCCTAACGGGCTTTATGGAAGCGCATTTTCCTCCTTCGCCGTAATGGCTCTCCCAACGTTGCCTATAACATAGGCGGCGTTGTTATCTGCGTCCGCCCGATGTCGAGTACTTTGACGTCAAATTCCCGACTCAGTTCAAGGTGGCGCAAAAAATGGTTGTATATCCACGAGGAAAACCACAACTCGGCGGAACACAACATTCCCCTTTCGATGGCAACGAAAAAATCTGCCGCGGGGGATGCAGAGGCTAGCGACGAAGAAAAGCGGCGACAGGCGGCGATGACACGCATCCACGAGCTTCAAAATACCCGCGGACAAGAATTGTCGGGTATCCAAATCACGGCATATTTCCTTAGGATTAGGGTGCAGCCTTTGCAAGCTCGAAAAAAACCCCTTTGGATGTATGCTGGCGACAAGGATGTGGATCGCCTGTTGATAGATTTACCGGTCAAGGACTTAGAAAAAACTTGTCCAAAAAATCTCGTCGCTTAGCAAGAAAGACACCGTCCCGTCATCTTGCCGTGTGACACCATATAGCGCCACCAACGCGCTCCCGCAGGTAATATATTTTTATCGTTTGCTTGTTCGTTCACTCTCTTCTTTTCTCTTTTTTTTTACTGCTATTTCTTCGACTGCTGTTATTGATACAAATTCCTGTCGATACTTCTTCTTCGGCGCATCTTCACATATCCATGATCACCATATGGATGGCAAGCTTCAAGCATATGATCTCTTCGAGTTGGCTCATCTTGAACTTGCACTTCATTTCTTCATTCTTCATCATGTTGATGTCTTGAAGTAACTTGAGGGCTCACTTCATCTTCATCTTCATCTTCAAGACATACTTGACACTTGATATCCTTCATCAATTTCTTATTATTGCAAACTTGAAGCCAACATATGGTTCAAGCATTGCCTATGGACAACTCCTACAAATATAACTCAACGCAAACATTAGTCCATAGGGATTGTCATTAATTACCAAAACCACACATGGGGGCTCCATGCACTTTCACTCCTGCAATCATAGGTTTTTCCCTTCAAGTCAACAGAGTAAGACCTCTATAGCTCATGTGATTGCACAAAGAATTTGAAATTTCCTCCTGCTTGGACAATGCAATTCAAACTCCACTCAGTAAGCTTGTCTAGCTAGTTTCTTCTTTATTTTAAGACAAATCATTCCATGTCATTTTGTAGCATCTCTTTGTTTTGACAAATTCCTTTGCATCTGCTTGTAAAAAAGCATCTCAAGCATTGACAACACTGGGTTCTCCCTAGCTGCCAATATGTAACTGTTGAAAACCTCTGAATGATTATTCAGTAACATGTCACACTTGGAAAATTTAGAGAAGAATGCCTTGATCCATGTGTTTGGTACTAATTCTTCTACCCACCCATATGTTTGCTCACTGTCTACCTTCAACTTGTCCTTGTTTTTCTGCCATTTTAGAATATTTGTTGATCTTGCTTTGCCCCACAAGTCATTCTTCAGTGTCTCTCCTCCATGAACTGCTTTTTGGAAGTTCTGAATCAAATGCCTAACACAAAACATGTGCTCAACATCTGGGAAAACCTTTTCCACAATATTAATAAGGAACTTCTGTCTGTCACTCATAATTGTCCAAGGAGATGTGTTGGTAATGTTGAGATCATCTCTGAGTGTTGTGAGGAACCACTCCCAAGAACTTGTGCACTCCACCTCCACCATGCCCATGGCAATGGGAAATATGCAGTCATTGGGGTCTATGCCAACAACAGTTAGCAACACTCCCTTGTACCTTGTCTTAATATGACATCCATCAACACAAATTAATGGCCTGCATCCTGATACGTCTCCGACGTATCGATAATTTCTTATGTTCCATGCCACATTATTGATGATATCTACATGTTTTATACATACTTTATGATGATTTTATGCGTTTTCTAGAACTAACCTATTAACGAGATGCCGAAGTGTGCAGTTTTTTCTGCTATTTTTGGTTTAAATCCTAGTAAGGAAATATTCTCAATCGGACGAAATCAACGCCGAAGATCTTAGAATCCCCGGAAGCATCCGAACACGAGAGTCGCCGAGGGAGCCAGGCCCACGGACCATAGGCGACGGCTGGGGGTGGCCCGCGCCCCTATGGTGTCGTCGCCTCGTTGACCTTATGACGCCGCCTCTTCGCCTATAAGAAGCCCCTCGACCTAAAACCTCGAGACGGAAAAGCCACGGTACGAGAAACCTTCCAGAGCCGCCGCCATCGCGAAGCCAAGATCTGGGGGACAGGACTCTCGTTGCCGCGGGACGGGAAGTGCCCGGAAGGCTCCTTCATCGACACCACCGCCATCTCCATCAACGCTGCTGTCTCCCATGAGGAGGAGTAGTTCTCCATCGAGGCTCGGGGCTACCGTAGCTATGTGGTTCATCTCTCTCCTATGTACTTCAATACAATAATCTCATGAGCTGCCTTACATGATTGAGATTCATATGATGATGCTTGTAATCTAGATGTCGTTATGCTAGTCAAGTGAATTTTACTTATGTGATCTCCGGAGACTCCTTGTCCCACGTGTGTAAAGGTCAGTGTGTGCACCGTGTGGGTCTCTTAGGCTATATTTCACATAATACTTATTCACTGTTATGAATGGCATAGTGAAGTGCTTATTTATATCTCTTTATGATTGCAATGTGTTTTGTATCACAATTCAACTATGTGCTACTCTAGTGATGTTATTAAAGTAGTTTTATTCCTCCACGGTGTAATGGTGACAGTGTGTGCATCCGTGTTAGTACTTGGCGTAGGCTATGATTGTGATCTCTTGTAGATTACGAAGTTAACTATTGCTATGATGGTATTGATGTGATCTATGCCTCCTTTCGTAGCGTGAAGGTGACAGTGTGCATGCTACGTTAGTACTTGGTTTAGTTGTGTTGATCTGTCATGCACTCTAAGGTTATTTAAATATGAACATCGAATATTGTGGAGCTTGTTAACTCCGGCATTGAGGGTTCGTGTAATCCTACACAGTTAGTGGTGTTCATCATCCAACAAGAGGGTGTAGAGTATGCATTTATCTATTCTGTTATGTGATCAAAGTTGAGAGTGTCCACTAGTGAAAGTCTAATCCCTAGGCCTTGTTCCTAAATACTAGGGGTGGACTAACGAGCTGCTCGTATCGTTAAGGCTCGGTTCGTTAAGCTCGTGATCGTTAAGACTCGAATCGTTAAGCTCGTTAAGAATAACGAGCTGAAATCATTGTTCGGCTCGACTCGTTATGTTCTTGCGAGCGCTCGCGAGCAGCTCGTTAAGGATCGTTAAGGAGGCATGTGTGCATTTCCTAGTGAGGAAGAGAGGAAGCATAGGTTTTTAGATCCTAATGTAGGAGTTTCAAGCATGGTTAAAGAACACTATTTTGTTTGGCCCCTTCCTGCCAAATATTTGAAATAACTAAAGTGACTTGCAGTCAAAACTGGTGAAACCTAGCTTGTTACCGATCTTAACGAGTAGCTCATGAACATAATCGGTTCGATCGTTTAGCTCGTTAACCTTAACGAGCAAAAACTGATGCTCAGCTCGACTCATTAACAAAACGAGCCGAGCTCAAACGAGTCAAGCTAACGAGCACTCATTTAACTCGCCGATCTTCGAGCTTTTTGTCCAGCCCTACTAAATACTGCTATCGCTGCTTGTTTACTGTTTTACTGCGTTACTACTGCTGCGTTACTACTGTTTGTTTCTTGTCTGGGCAAAGCACTTTTCGGTGCCGTTGCTACTGCTCATATATATATTCATACCACGTATTTCACTATCTCTTCGCCGAACTAGTGCACCTATTAGGTGTGTTGGGGACACAAGAGACTTCTTGCTTTGTGGTTGCAGGGTTGCATGAGAGGGATATCTTTGACCTCTTCCTCCCTGAGTTCGATAAACCTTGGGTGATCCACTTAAGGGAAACTTGCTGCTGTTCTACAAACCTCTGCTCTTGGAGACCCAACACTTTCTGAAAAGGAGGGCGACATCAAGCTATTCGCGCGTTGCTGGAGGAAAGGTAAAAGGCACTCATACTCCGGTTCCAGGTAACAGTACTTTTCGCGCCATTGTGTTTGTGCTCGAAGCTATTTCCTTTAGATCCTGCAATTGCATCTTTTTGTTTCTTGTTTACACTAGTTAGGCATAATGGAAAACAACAAAAATATGAGAGATCTTTATGAACTTTATCTTGAATTAGGACATGATGTGTTTGAAGAGGGAATTAAAAAACCCATGGAACTTTATATGCATGCTAATGGAATGTTATTAATATGAATGCTTTGAACACTATTGTTGCTAATGCTATGGAAAATTCTAAGCTTGGGGAAGCTGGTTTTGATAAGCATGATATTTTTAGTCCCCCAAGCATTGAGGAGAAAATTTACTTTGATGATACTTTGCCTCCTATTTATGATGATTATAATGATAGTAGTCTTATGGTGCCGCCTGTTATGGAGGATAAATTTGATTATGATTACAATATGCCTCCTATATTTGATGATGAGAATAATAATGATAGCTACTTTGTTGAATTTGCTCCCACTACAACTAATAAAATTGACTATGCTTATGTTGGGAGTAGTAATAATTTTATGCATGAGACTCATGATAAGAATGTTTTATTTGATAGTTATATTGTTGAGTTTGCTCATGACTGAAAGTTATTATGAGAGAGGAAAATATGGTTGTAGAAATTTTCATGTTACTAAAACACCTCTCTATGTGCTGAAATTTTTGAAGCTACACTTGTTCTATCTTCCTATGCTTGTTACTTTGCTCTTCATGAACTTGTTTATTTACAAGATTCCTATGCATAGGAAGCACGTTAGACTTAAATGTGTTTAGAATTTGCTTCTTGATGCTCTCTTTTGCTTCAAATACTATTTCTTGCGAGTGCATCATTAAAACTGCTGAGCCCATCTTAATGGCTATAAAGAAAGAACTTCATGGGAGATAACCCATGTGTTATTTTGCTACAGTACTTTGTTTTATATTTGTGTCTTGGAAGTTGTTTACTACAACCTCTTCTTATCTTAGTTTTGTGTTTTGTTGTGCCAAGTAAAGTCTTTGATAGTAAGGTTCATACTAGATTTGGATTACTGCGCAGAAACAGATTTCTTGCTGTCACGAATCTGGGCAAAATTCTCTGTAGGTAACTCAGAAAATTATGCCAATTTACGTGAGTGATCCTCAGATATGTACGCAACTTTCATTCAATTTGAGCATTTTCATTTGAGCATGTCTGGTGCCTCAATAAAATTCGTCAATACGAACTGTTCTGTTTTGATAGATTCTGCCTTTTATTTCGCATTGCTTCTTTTGCTATGTGGGATGGATTTCTTTGTTCCATTGACTTCCAGTAGCTTTGAGCAATGTCCAGAAGTATTAAGAATGATTGTGTCACCTCTGAACATGTGAGTTTTTGATTATGCACTAACCCTCTAATGAGTTTGTTTCGAGTTTGGTGTGAAGGAAGTTTTCAAGGGTCAAGAGAGGAGGATGATACAATATGATCAAGAAGAGTGAAAGCTCTAAGCTTGGGGATGCCCGGTGGTTCATCCCTGCATATTTCAAGAAGACTCAAGCATCTAAGCTTGGGGATGCCCAAGGCATCCCCTTCTTCATCGACAAATTATCAGGTTCCTTCTCTTGAAACTATATTTTTATTCGGTCACATCTTATGTGCTTTGCTTGGAGCGTTGGTTTGTTTTTGTTTTTGTTTTGTTTGAATAAAATGGATCCCAGCATTCGTTGTGTGGGAGAGAGACACGCTCCGCTGTTGCATATGGACAAGTATGTCCTTAGGCTCTACTCATAATTTTCATGGCGAAGGTTGAAACTGCTTCGTTAATTGTTATATGGTTGGAATTGGAAAATGATACATGTAGTAATTGCTATAATGTCTTGGGTAATGTGATACTTGGCAATTGTTGTGGCTTGTTAAAATTTGGTTTGCATGAGTGGTTTTTTTCTAGAGTCTAGATATTTTCTAGTGAGGTGTTTGAACAACAAGGAAGACGATGTATAGTCTTATAATGCTTGTAATATGTCTTTTATGTAAGTTTTGATGTACTAGTTTATGCTTGTGTTTGCTTCAAACAACCTTGCTAGCCTAAGCCTTGTATCGAGAGGGAATACTTCTCATGCATCCAAAATACTTGAGCCAACCACTATGCCATTTGTGTCCACCATACCTACCTACTACATGGTATTTCTCCGCCATTCCAAAGTAAATTGCTTGAAGTGCTACCTTTAAATTTCTATCCTCTACCTTTGCAATATATAGCTCATGGGACAAATAGCTTAAAAACTATTGTGGTATTGAATATGTACTTATGCACTTTATCTCTTATTAAGTTGCTTGTTGTGCGATAACCATGTTCCTGGGGACGCCATCAACTACTCTTTGTTGAATATCATGTGAGTTGCTATGCATGTCCGTCTTGTCTGAAGTAAGGGAGATTTACCACCTTTAATGGTTAGAGCATGCATATTGTTAGAGAAGAACATTGGGCCGCTAACTAAAGCCATGATCCATGGTGGAAGTTTCAGTTTTGGACAAATATCCTCAATCTCATATGAGAAAATTAATTGTTGCTACATGCTTATGCATTAAAGAGGAGTCCATTATGTTGTCTATGTTGTCCGGTATGGATGTCTAAGTTGAGAATAATCAATAGCGAGAAATCAAATGCGAGCTTTCTCCTTAGACCTTTGTACAGGCGGCATAGAGGTACCCCTTTGTGACACTTGGTTAAAACATGTGCATTGCGATAATCCCGGTAATCCAAGCTAATTAGGACAAGGTGCGGGCACTATTAGTATACTATGCATGAGGCTTGCAACTTGTAAGATATAATTTACATAACACATGTGCTTTATTACTACCGTTGACAAAATTGTTTCTTGTTTTCAAAACCAAAGCTCTAGCACAAATATAGCAATCGATGCTTTCCTCTTTGAAGGACCATTCTTTTACTATTATGTTGAGTCAGTTCACCTATTTCTCTCCACCTCAAGAAGCAAACACTTATGTGAACTGTGCATTGATTCCTACATACTTGCATATTGCACTTGTTATATTACTCTGTGTTGACAATTATCCATGAGATATACATGTTACAAGTTGAAAGCAACCGCTGAAACTTAATCTTCCTTTGTGTTGCTTCAATACCTCTACTATGAATTATTGCTTTATGAGTTAACTCTTATGCAAGACTAATTGATGCTTGTCTTGAAGTACTATTCATGAAAAGTCTTTGCTATATGATTCATTTGTTTACTCATGTCATTTACCATTGTTTGGATTGCTGCATTCATTACATGTGTTTACAATAGTATGATCAAGGTTATGATGGCATGTCACTCCAGAAATTATCTTTATTATCGTTTACTGCTCGGGACGACAGAAACTAAGCTTGGGGATGCTGATAGACGTATCGATAATTTCTTATGTTCCATGCCACATTATTGATGATATCTACATGTTTTATACATACTTTATGATGATTTTATGCGTTTTCTAGAACTAACCTATTAACGAGATGCCGAAGTGCCAGTTCTGTTCTGTTTTTGGTTTAAATCCTAGTAAGAAAATATTCTCGGAATCGGACGAAATCAACGCCGAAGATCTTAGAATCCCGGAAGCATCCGAACACGAGAGTCGGAGGAGCCAGCCACAGGACCATAGGCCGACGCGGCCTGGGGGTGGCCTGCGCCCCCCTATGGTGTCGTCGCCTCGTTGACCTTATGACGCCGCCTCTTCGCCTATAAGAAGCCCCTCGACCTAAAACCTCGAGACGGAAAAGCCACGGTACGAGAAACCTTGAGCCGCCCGCCAGCAAGATCGGGGACGGGACTCTGTTCCGGCACACCGCCGGACGGGGAAGTGCCCCGGAAGGCTCCTTCATCGACACCACCGCCATCTCCATCAACTGCTGTCTCCCATGAGGAGGGAGTAGTTCTCCATCGAGGCTCGGGGCCCGGTAGCTATGTGGTTCATCTCTCTCCTATGTACTTCAATACAATAATCTCATGAGCTGCCATGATTGAGATTCATATGATGATGCTTGTAATCTAGATGTCGTTATGCTAGTCAAGTGAATTTTACTTATGTGATCTCCGGAGACTCCTTGTCCCACGTGTGTAAAGGTGACAGTGTGTGTGTGTGGGTCTCTTAGGCTATATTTCACAGAATACTTATTCACTGTTATGAATGGCATAGTGAAGTGCTTATTTATATCTCTTTATGATTGCAATGTGTTTTGTATCACAATTCAACTATGTGCTACTCTAGTGATGTTATTAAAGTAGTTTTATTCCTCCTGCACGGTGTAATGGTGACAGTGTGTGCATCCGTGTTAGTACTTGGCGTAGGCTATGATTGTGATCTCTTGTAGATTACGAAGTTAACTATTGCTATGATGGTATTGATGTGATCTATGCCTCCTTTCGTAGCGTGAAGGTGACAGTGTGCATGCTACGTTAGTACTTAGTTTAGTTGTGTTGATCTGTCATGCACTCTAAGGTTATTTAAATATGAACATCGAATATTGTGGAGCTTGTTAACTCCGGCATTGAGGGTTCGTGTAATCCTACAGTTAGTGGTGTTCATCATCCAACAAGAGGGTGTAGAGTATGCATTTATCTATTCATTATGTGATCAAAGTTGAGAGTGTCCACTAGTGAAAGTCTAATCCCTAGGCCTTGTTCCTAAATACGCTATTTTGCTTGTTTCTTTTTCTGCGTTACTCTGCTTGTTTCTTGTCTGGGCAAAGCACTTTTGGTGCCGTTGCTCTGCTCATATATATATTCATACCACTGTATTTCACTATCTCTTCGCCGAACTAGTGCACCTATTAGGTGTGTTGGGGACACAAGAGACTTCTTGCTTTGTGGTTGCGGGTTGCATAAGAGAGATATCTTTGACCTCTTCCTCCCCGAGTTCGATAAACCTTGGGTGATCCACTTAAGGGAAACTTGCTGCTGTTCTACAAACCTCTGCTCTTGGAGGCCCAACACTGTCTACAGGAAAAGGAGGGGGCGTAGACATCACATCCACTGAGAAATCCTCTTTTGCAGGCATCATATGACCAGTACATTGTGGCCAAATGTTCCTTCACAATGTCACTCCATGATTCTTTCACATAATTGGTGGACAGAAAGAAAGTTGATCCAGGGTTTGGCCCTCTTTAGCTCTTCACCATAATCCCTTAGCAGAGCAAAATGTGCTTCTTCATTACCATGGATTTCCAATAGAGCAACCTTCCTTGCTCTTCCCTACTTCCACCTACCAGGGCACATATTTTATTTTCTCTGCACTTTCTGCTGCAAATGATTGGAGGTCCATTTACTGATTGTGTCTGAATTCATCAATGAATTGTGTCAATATGAATTTAGCTGTAAGAGTTCTCATTTCATAAACTCTCTCACATGTGTGATTTCCTTCATAAGATGTCACCACATATCCACCCGATCTTTGCAAATCAAAACCAATCTTTAGCCTCCACGGACAACCTTCCTCACAAATTGCATGGAGCATGGTTTTGTCATTCTTTGTCTTCCTTGTCTTCACTCTCTCTGATGCTGTATGCATTCACTGCTTGCCTGGCCTCTTAAATGCTGGCAAATTTCATCCCAATCCTGAATACATGAGAATCCATGTCAACTACTAGGTTAAATGCTGCAAATTTGTACTCTGACTGCAGTTTTTCTCCTTCTTCCAATTAAGGTTTGTGTCTTCTAGTTGAGAATCATCTTCTAGCTCAACAGTGAACACCACCTCACCGTTGTTATGCAGGTCAGTGTCAACATTATCGAAAAACAAATCATCATCTCCAGATTCTGCATCATAATCACTATAAAGAAATTCAGAGTCAGTTGAACTGTCACTATCTGAATCATCTGCACCTGACTGCACACACTCCTGCCCAACATCTTGTACTACTACAATTAATGTTGATGCAACTTCTTCAGAGAGTGCAACATCATTTCCCACTCTAGCAATAGCTGATCTAGCCCTCAAAAGGTCAGCTCTGATCAACCTGATGAAATTTGTGTGATCAACAAATATAACTAGGGTTTTGTGGACTTGTGCTTCCCTTCTCATGTCAATCAAATCTGCATCAGTAAGCAGAGGCAAAAAACCATCAAACAACTCTTTACCTAGGAAAAGCTGGTACACATGAACCTTCTCATCCCTCATACAATCAAGCACACACAAAATGTGATCAAGTTTTGAGTCGTTCCAACTGTCAATTAGCAGATTGTCAAAAAACAGAGACAATGTCATCAACATACTGCAAGTTTTCAGCAAGGCCACAAAATAGCCATTGTGGCACACCTCTAGAGAAAAAATCTTTGGAGCCGGCTGTGGATTAGTAACTACAAAAAAAAAGAGAACAAGACAAACTATCATTCAACTGGCTAGATACATGAGGCAGAATACAAAAATACTGATATGTCAAGTTGATTTGAATTTTTAATGGTTGTCTTATTACAAGTATTGTTGCCTTGTGTGCATTGTCTTCTTCCTGCCCCATCCACCTTAAATATGGTGCCTCCTGTACTGCCTAGCCAAATTGAGCTCAACCATGGAACACATTGTGTGGAGTGAGAAAAAAGGGCAAGCACTGGTTCCAGAAGGAGATCTGTTCGAAGGTTGAGTTCAAGTTCTAGTTCCAGAGAATATGCAACAAGGGAGAAAAAAGTGCTAGTGTACCACAAAAGAAGTGCCGAGGAGAGGGAGGCAACAACTGAGAGGAATATGCTACATAAACGAGCTGTAGAGATGGATGCTGCAGCTGGGCTAGAAGAGCTAGGTCATGGCATGGTACACTCTCATGCAAACAGACATGTCATGTCTGAGATACCAAGCTCAATTCAGACAAACCAACCTAGAGTGTATGGCTATACTGAAGTTGAAGCTGCTACATACCCTGGAAGACTACCATTTGATCCCTACTTTGTGCCTAAAAAAAGAGGAATCTGTGATAGTTGCTGTCATGTTGTGCAAGATCAAGAAAGACATCCAAGGATTTGCAAAGAAGGTGGCCAACAACATCAGTTGTAAGCCACAATTTCCTAGCAGTTGGTGTGTTTCTAGTTTCAGAGTGAGCAGAGCAGTTCCTATCCCTTGTTGTGTTACTACTTGTTAGCAATGGACTGCATTTGTATCTCTATTTGGCAATGTCATATGAGTGTTCTAATGTCATATGAGGACGGCGAGTTGTACCATAGGCTGACGGGTCATCCTTCCATAGCCTCTCGCGAATCTCTGGCGAGTTCATCAGTTGCAACGGCGGGAGGAGCAGCGCGTGTGCGAGCAAGAACACGGGAGCGGCGCCGATAATTTAGCTCAAAAAAAAAAACCCTTTAACCACTCAGCCAACCGTGCGGGAGGACATAAAAAAGAGAAGCATTTTTTCCAGAGGCTAATTTTCAAGATTACCAACACGACAAAAACCACCTGGGCGGCCGATTCGAACTCCAGTGTGGCACATTCCGACTTCGAGAACCAAATCTTCACATCCAACGCAAGTTCTTGGACTAGGTTATCACGCTTTGCAAATTGTAGGACCAAATTTTCACATGCTATACAAGTTCTAGGACTAAATGTGTAATTAGCTCTTTTTTTTAGGGAACGCCGAGTTTTTCTGGATGGAGGGGAAGAGGCGGTCAAGTGGACGGGCCTGGCCGAATGAGCAACAGGGTGTAACAACCGCCCATGTGCTGCGTAGAAGAAATATGGGCCTGGTCCAATACAAGTATAGCCCAATGGCACCTCTTCTCTTTCTCTCTCCTATCGCCCTCTCCTAGAAAAAAGAGAGCTCTCCTCCCCCAACGGCAAGAAACGCCGGCAGTTCCCTTTCAAACCCCACGACTCCACAACCCTAGTGCAGGCGTGGTCCATGGACACCGCGGCGGTGCCCGTGAAGCTCACGGAGGAGCAGCGCCGCCGCATCGAGGCCAATCGAATCGCCGCCCTCGAGAGGCTCAAGCGCTCCTCCGCCGCCGCCGGCAATACCCTTGACGCCGCCTCGTTCAGGCTCGCCAAATGCCCAAGAATCGTTCCCCCTCTTCCCCCGCGCACGCCGCCGCGGCCGCTTCCGCCGCCTAGGCCTCCGACGGGGTTCCAGGCGGTGCTGGAGATTTGCAGCCCCGACGAGTTCCAGGTGACGGTGGGCCCAGCGGAGGGCAAGGCTTTCCCCGGGGAGGCCGACTGCCTCCGCGCCGTCGAGGACTGCGTCGCTTCGGTACGATCCTCGCATTCTTGAATCTCATTTCTTGCCGATTCGGGCTCTGATTGGGGATTCGTCTATTTCTTGACGACGCGCGACGAATTCGGCGCTTTCTTGGATCTCATCTAGAGTTTCTTCACAACGTTCTCTTCTTTTGGCATTCTTTGCAAACGGTTGTAGTATTTGCGATTGTTTTCTTGATCAAATTTTGTTCTTCGGCTTCGGCATGCCTGAACCGGTTCAAGAATGTGCTGGTTCTTTGTCCATTCATCTGTGAGATAAATGGCCGTTCTTTGATTTGGGTTCTTGGTCAGTTACTCGTTCATGGGCGTTTCATTGCTTAATTAATTGAGGTTCGCCTCCGATGTCTTCCGGTGCTTCTCTGGATTCTTGATATGGGTCAGAAGATTCGGTTTCATTCATAGCTTATTATTATTAATCTGATTCCTTATGCCATCTCCAAATTCAGACTTCACCTTCCTCCAAATTTACTTTGCCCAATGTTCTGTCTGTCTAATGCAATACAATGCTAAACACAACATAGGAAGATCGTTGAAAATTGGTGGTCTAACTGCTGACTGCTGAAAATTTTAGTTGGCCTTCTAATTATCAAATTTTATGGACAAATTGTTGGTATCTAGGAATGCTGCAACTAATATTTCAATGTTACATTTTGAACCAATACATGATAATGTTCACAATATACTCCTCTGGTCCTGTAAAAGCTGTCGTTTTCTACAAGGATAGAGTAAACTATTGGGATTTTGAGTACTAATATATTTACTAAAATTTAGGATTAGATGCTTGAAAGAAAGACGTGTGAATTTGCCTTGAACAGTACATTCAGTCATTCACAATATACATTTTTTTATTTTATAAATTATTAAAGAGAAATTAACGGTCAAAGTTGTATTTTCAATGTCCAAAACAGTAGCTTTTTGTAGGACAGGGGGAGTACATGGTGAAGATCTAAGTTTTCAGAGAGCCTTGACACACTTCATGACTAAGCATAAAACGGCAGAAAACATTTATGCTGTGGATGATATACAATTCTGACTAACCCTTTTAAGGAATGGATAATCTGTGAATGCAAAGCATAGAAAAAGTAAACCTCTGCTATAATAATATGAATTTTATCTGTTCTTAGTCCCTTTTCTGGGTCGAATAACCTTTTGGTCTAGAATCTAAACTTACCTTCCCTCTTATTGTTGGTAGGCCGTACCGTTCTCTACAACACAAAGTCAAAGCGGTCATGTTTCTTCTGTCTTTAAGCTCATGCACTATGAGCTGGTGTTACAATGCTTGAAGAAGTTGCCTGGAATTGTTGTGCAAGGAATAGCTTATAAAACAAGACGCACTGTTCAAAATTATGCTACAGAGTGTGCTTCTGATAAAGAAGTGGACGAGCTTCTCACAAAGCTGCCACAACACTTACGAGATGCGCTACTACCCTTTCAACTTGAAGGTGTGAAATTTGGGCTTCGAAGGCGTGGGCGCTGCCTTATTGCAGATGAGATGGGGCTTGGCAAAACTCTCCAGGTGAGCATATCGTGTTTTGTGTATTAACTATCTTGTGGTTAGTTTATATGCCAAAAATTGTTGTTTCATGGTTTCACAACTTACAAAAATCTCTACATTGGCACATAAATAAACACTGATATTTTGAGCATGCATCAATACATTTCGAGTAGTAATGAATTGGAATTTTATGAATATTTTTGCTGAAGTTTGGTTATTGCTTCCATCATCAAGTAAGTGCAGTAACACACTAACACTTACTTTTTAAGATCATTAGATCATATGAATAAATCTTCATATTTTCTTTTGAGTATAATATCTTTCCTTGTCATTTGTCAAAGCACAATATATTTTTTTAACAGAAAGGGGTAGCACTGTATTATGTTCTCATTCATTTGAATGCAGGCAATTGCAATAGCTTGTTGCTTCAAGGATGAGGGCTCTATATTAATAGTCTGTCCAGCTGTTCTGCGTTATACCTGGGCAGAGGAACTGGAACGCTGGGATCCTTCGTTTCTGCCAAAAGATATTCACCTTGGTACTAATTCAGAGTTCAATTATGCGAGTGTTATTTTTTCCTGATGTCAAACCTGGTATTACCACTATTGCATAGTTGCAGTGTATCTCATTTTGACCATGAATAACCATGAAGTAATAACAATCGCCATATACGAATTGCATATTTTGTACTTTATCTATAAAAATTCTAAACAGCAGGAACTTTTGCCCCGGTATCAGTCATTTGGTGCATGAGTTCAGAATGAAACATTGCAGTTAAAAACAGTTGCAGGACAAAATTGCATGTACACAAAGTAACATTCCATATGAAAAAAAGATCACCTTATATCTAGTTTCAGTTGATCTTCAGTCCAATATTGTTTTCCATAATTTGACTTATGTTGGGATCTCACTGAACTTAAAATTCCATAGATTTGCTTGTATTGTGATGGTGTTCTAGCAAAGGTTCATTTTTTCCAATTAAATGTCACACTGAATGCAGATAATAAATTATGATCCCTGAACCTCATTGCCGCACTCTTTTTCTGGCCACGCCATAAGCATGTTTATATAGTAAAAAACATGAGTCTTTGACAGGTCGGTTCATGTGTAAGACATTGTGCCAAATAACCAAACACCTAAAGTGGAATGTCGAACTTGCCTAACTAAAGTTGGGCGAACTATGGCAGTGAACCAATTATGCCCCTAATCTTAGTTCATTGCTAGGATTGTGGCCACAACTTTCCTCACCGTATTTTTGTCAATTTGACTTCACGAAGCTTGTGCTTGGTTATTTGCCAAACTTGAGATTCCGGAGTTACTGAACGTTCTGAATTACATATTTGTACACTTGGTCCTTGTTCCTTGTATAAATAATTCTTCATTTTTGGATACTACTCTATTGCCTTGTCTTTCAGCCTTTTCAGTATTAATTTTGTATAAATAGCACCAAATTTGTCTGTTCAACTTATATCTGTATTTTTCCTCACTCTGTTTTTCAGTGTTTGGCCGTCAAGACAGTCTTGATTATTTAGATGCTTGTCCGAAGGTTGTTATTATTTCATACAAGATGTTAAGCCACCTTCGGAAAAGTATGATTACCAGGAGATGGGCACTGATGATCATTGATGAATCCCACAACATACGCTGCACAAAGATGAAACAAGAAAATAACCAGGTGATGATACTATCAGGCAACAATCGAGCGTATTAAACCCCAATCCGGGAGGGAGATTTAGTTCTTTGTGTATTTGGCACATCCTATTTTGCTACTCTTGTAATCATAACATTATTTTGTTTGGTTATTACTCCGTTTGATGAAAAAAAAGGTGCTTTTCAACCCGCTTCTCGTTTTCATCGTTTCACTGTGCTTAATTTAAAATGCTGCAAGCATGAAAAACCACTGAAATACTGTTGAACAATCTTTTCCTTATTGCTTCAGCTTTCAGGCACCTTATTTTAATTTAACTCTCTTGTGACAGACAAACGCTATACTGGAACTAGCTCACAGTATCAACCACATCGTGTTGCTTTCTGGGACGCCCTCTTTGTCAAGGTTGTAACTTCTAAATATACCCATTGAATTTCTCTCGGGGATCATTGTGCTGTTGTGCTATTTTACTCATGGATATATAAAACTTTGAACATGCAAATAGATTTATAGTTTTACCATTTTCCTGAAGATGTTGTTCGTAGTTGTACTGTTTTCTTGTTACCAGTTGTTACATGTGATATTTATATATTCTATGTGTAAGCTCAGTATCTGTATTGTGATGTTAAAAGTGCCATGTGTGGCTTTCCATTCTTATACTTTTTACCCTGCGCATAATATATCTGACTGCTTGTCTGAGGTTGACTCTCCATATTTGTTAGTTTTTTTCGGGATTTAACTTACAGTGTTTTCTCCTAGGTGACAACAGACCTTTTGACATCTATCACCAGATAAATATGTTACGGTAAGGGATGCAGAATGACATCTTATTGTGTTGGTCATATCGATCTTTCGTGATCACACTCTCCCTTGTTTTTCAGTCCCAATTTGCTTGGACATGATAAATTTGAGTTTGCAAGGACATACTGTTCACTTCATGTTGCTCAAAGATCTCACGGTAAAACCTATCAGGTATTTATATCTTGTGATTGTCCTTATTGTCAAGGAGATTGGCAGGTTGCTATTACTAAGCTCTATTAGATTATCATTTGTTATGTTAGGCACCGTCAGTGTTGCAGCCTTGCAGGCATAAATAAGTTTCAGTAAACATGAATTAATGGTTCATGCAGAATTGCATTTGCAATTAAGTTCAGGAAGTAGTATTTGACAATCTGTACGTAAAGGGCTTGATATTTTTTACACGTCGTTTTATATGCAGGACTTTTCAAAGGGTGCTCGGTTGACGGAGTTAAATGTTTTGCTCAGTCAGACTCTCATGGTTGGCTCTCTCTCTTTCAGCTATTGAAGCCTCTTTGTATAACTTTTTTGTGTTTATTGTTTTCATGATATTGTATGTATCTTGTTCCTGATATCCAAACTATTCATGGACTTATTTATGGTCAGGGCATAGTAGTTCTTGATGATGTTCATGGATTTTGATCTGCTTGGCGGTATACAGTTTTTATGTGTGTATATATTCACCTGATTACGTATACAGTCTGTATTACAGTATGTTGTAGAATGCCGTAGTCTATGCAGAAACATGTTTAAGAATAACTGAATGAGACTAACTTCAGTGTCTAATACTCTTTACATTCTCTTTTAGTTATTATTTAGAATGCGTGCAATCGAACTTCTACAAGTGTGACCACAAATAGGCGTAAAAGTATTTTGGGTTGTCACATGAAATCAATATCACTAGATTATCAA
The DNA here is from genome assembly GCA_030979885.1 of Lolium multiflorum. Lineage (NCBI taxonomy): Eukaryota > Viridiplantae > Streptophyta > Magnoliopsida > Poales > Poaceae > Lolium > Lolium multiflorum. Next base: position 58,430,904 of record CM061748.1, on the reverse strand, counting down.
TGGAAGTGCTTCTATATGATCCAATATCCTTAAATATAACATTAGTACGATATAGTTACAAAATTTAATGGTAACATGTGTGTATTGGATGTATCAAAAGTCAAAGCTTACTAAGTTTGACCAAATATAGTGAAGAAAATATCAACATCCACAACATTAAACAAATGTATTATGAAACATATTTCATGGTGAATCTATTGACATTGATTTGGTAGCATCGATGTTGATATTTTCTGTCCATTGACATTGGTCAAACTTGGAAGATGTTGATTTCTGACTAAATTTTTACGCCTTATTAATTGGAGAGGAGAGAGTAATGTTTTAGGATGATACTTAATGGTTTATCAGTTTCAGATCTAACGACTGGAATTTGCTTCTGTCGTGCAGATCAGGCGCTTGAAGGAGCATTTGTTGAATGAACTGCCCCCCAAGCGCCGACAGATTATTAGGTTGAAGTTGAAGGCATTGGATACCAGGACAGCTAAGTCTTCTTGTATCCAAGGGGTGGACAGTGATGTATATGGTAGTTCTGATACTCTTACAGTTGCCTCGCCTGAGAAAGGCAATGACTATGAAGAAGCGAGAGTGGGAAAAGGTAACATTTGTGCTGCTAATAGCTGATATCAATTACATATGTCAACCTTACTAACACAATCACCTTTTATCAATTTGCAATGAACTGATGTGATTCGAATAAAAAGAAGTTGCTGGAACTACAGCTTTCTGCTTTAATATCAATCATTTTCCAGTCGAAGAATTCAAATTATGCATGTTCTAATGTATTTAACATGGATTGTCATTATCATAGTTCCAAAAACATGCTTTATATTCCATAATTTAGCATTTTAATATTATTTAGCCTGTTCCTCAACATGTAAATAATTATGAGATCGTCAAATGTGTCAAAACTGGTAGTGGGAGATCAATCAAATGTTTTCCGTCATTTTAGCATTCAAGATGATGATTGTAGATGGTATGTTCCTTTCTGTTGATTTTTTTTTAATTTCCTCAGATGATAGTTGCAAGAAATCTCCAAGGCATTTCTCCCCCCAGGAAATTGGCATTGCAAAAATACCTGGATTTAGTAAGTGGTTCTCAAATCATTTGATACATGATGATCTGGACTCCCAGTCAAGTTGCCAGAAAACGATAATTTTCGCCCACCACTTGAAGGTTCTAGATGGAGTGCAGGTAATATTTACAATAACAACTATGATGGTTCTATATGTAATTTGAGTACAAAAGTGGTGGTTCGACCAAGTATTATTCAGTAAGATTCAGATTGTGCCCAAATGTGGCACATGCAATGCAGGCAATTTGCAGTGGGAGTCATTGTTTATTCTAAAAAAGGGTCAAACATATCCGTATTTCTGGAATGAATGTCCATATCCATCCGATACTGATACACTGTACACGTTTATGTATCTGTGCCCATACCATTAGCCTCCAACATACTTACTGGTATCTATCATACTTGCTGTGATAGCATTGATGTTCCCATGCTTGCTGGTAACAGTGATATACTTGTATGGGAGGTCTACCACCAAGATAATTCAGTTATCAGTTATATATTATATACTTGGACAAGGGTCATGATTACATCCTTCAGTGCCGAATTGGCTGCATGCTTTAAATTGATGTGTTAGTTAGATGCCATAAATCATAAATAAACTATATTGTCTAATTACTCCCTCCGATCCATATTAGTTGCCACTAATATAGATGTATCTAGACATACCTTAGTTCTATGTACATCCATACTAGTGGCAAGTAATATGAATCAGAGGAAGTATATGATTTCTAGAAAAGATATTGATACCTTGCTTTCCATGTAGGTTTTTCTCTTTGAAAAGGGGATCAAGTTTGTTCGCATTGATGGCAGCACATCATCTAGAGAAAGGAAAGAAGCTGTTGATTCTTTCCGTCTAAATCCAGAGGTTGCCATTCCCCTCATTTTGATTCGTAACTTGCCTAGTGATATATCAGGATTCAGGATACGCGTAGTTTCATGAAAATGGTGCAATTTCCATTGAGTTATTTGAATAACCTTTAAAGTTTCAGCTATAGGTCTCTCTGTCCATGAAAATGAAAATTTTCAGTAACAAACTGAATCTGTTTGTAGATACCAAAAGGAAATTATTACGTGCAACTGTGTGAACTAAATAGCGGATCTGCCATTTTTGTATCTTGCAAACAAGATTGTGTCTATTCTTGAAATTATGGATTGATATAGAGCATGCCGACCATACCTACACGTGAGAACTTCTAAAAACTCCTATGTGTGTTTTATGCGGAATTTGAAGAAAATTCATCTACCTACTCTATATGATGTTTAGTTTGTCCATCATTGAGTTATTTTACTCTGCTAAATAGGTAAAGGTTGCAATAATAGGAATTACTGCTGGTGGTGTTGGTTTAGACTTCTCATCTGCTCAAAATGTTGTTTTCGTGGAGCTCCCAAGATCATCTTCAGACTTGCTTCAGGTACTTGGTTTTTCGAACCTTGCTCATACATTTTCTTTTCAACCCATATGAAGTGCAAATTTAACCAGGAGGAATTTTCTCAATATCTTGGTAGTTTTGGTTGTAAAAGAAGTACAAAATTAACCAGTCCAGCTGTTGGTGCGAACCTACCTGTGTAATGAAGTGTCGCTGCAAAGTCTTTGAATTTGTGCCTGTGCCTGTGCATGTTCACTTCACACTTTGACGAACTGTATTTAATGTGTGCAATCTTGAACCTATGTATGGTTCACCCTTCTTTTACTGTTGTGTCGAATGTCGATGCTTCATTTAATTGTTGATAATTTCTTGATAGGCTGAGGACAGAGCTCATAGGCGTGGTCAAACCAATGCTGTCAATATATATATATTCTGTGCAAAGGTTAGTTCCTTTTCTTATTCCTGTAGTGTATTTTGTAAATTTAGTAACTAGAGCATTAAATTACTTTGTTCTCACAGAACACATCAGATGAGCCGCATTGGCTTCACTTGAACCAGAGCCTGTTCCGTGTCTCATCTGTGGTGAATGGGAAAAAAGATGCTATAAGAGAAATTGAGGTAGGTAAAGGTCAAAGGTGAAGTAATTATTAAAGCATGTGTGGATTGCCGACCTTCTCTTCACCAGTTTGAACTTTTGGTTCTATTGCTTGGTGCATGAGATTTATTATGGTATCAGTGTAGAGGTCTTGGGTTCAAGTCGGCTTTCACATTTTTTTTTTAAATTTCTCTTGCCCTCTTTCCATCACGTGTACGCCTTATCGAGTCACGTGGGAGTGGGGTGTTAAAGTGTATGTGGGCTGCTCACCTTCTCTACATTAAATCGGATATTTGTATCTACTGGTTGGTGCATGGAACTTAATAGTACCTGAAAGTTTTGAAATTCCACCATTTGTTTATGGTCTATCATATGCAATACTATTTCTTTGAGAGGTTTGGAGGGACTGTGCTAAGTCCATATTTTTTTGGATCGAGGTGATTTAGGGGTTTGCAACTGGCTACATCCCATCAGCTAACTAATTCCACAAAGGCAAGCTGAACTGCCAATCTTTTAAAACTGCATGAAGTGCACTTGTGGAACATTTGAGACTTAATATGGTATCAGGGTAGAGGTCTTGGGAATAAAAAAAAAAAGAGTAGATGTCTTGGGTTCAAGTCAGCTTTCACTTTTTTTAATTGCTCTTGCCCTCTTTCTATCACGTGTAGGTCTTATCGAGTCACGCGGGAGTGGGCGTGTGTTAAAGTATATGTGGGCTGCCCACCTTCTCTACATTAATTCGGACATGCATGGAACTTAATAGTAATTAGTTACCTCAAAGTTTCGAAATTTCACCATTCATTTATGGTCTATCATATGCAATACTATTTCTTTGAGAGGTTTGGAGGGACTGTGCTAAGTGCATTTTTTTAATTGAGGTGATTTAGGGGTTTGCAACTTGCCACGTCCTATCAGCTAACTAATTCCACAAAGGCAAGCTAAACTGCTAATCTTTTAAAACTGCATGAAGCACATTTGTGGAACATTTGCAGCTGCCCCTATCATTTCAATACCATGCTTTGAGGAGTTAACTTTGAAGCATAATTTACTAACCGAGAAAATATTTTACACATATGGAGAAGTCTGGATCGCATTACACTTCTCGAAAGTGTCAGAACTCAGATGAGATCTGGTTTATTGTATCGCTACTCGAATGAGTTGTTTTACTAGGATCTTGAACAAGATTCTAGGACCAATGTACGGAACTCTTATTCTATTTAGCATTTATTCATTTATCTGACCATGTTTCTTTGTAAGGTTGATCAAGTTCACAACTTTGGGGAAATCAGCAACAGTAAGGAGAGACCACAGCATGAGTTTCTTCCTTTGGAGAATCATGATGCAGGTAAAACATTAGGAAAATCAATATCAAATTACTAATGAATGATATCAATATTTAGTACTAGCTGATTAACGTAAAGAAACTTTGAGATATATGAGCCTTTAACATGTTCTGCTGGTGAATGAAAAGGTCTTCTGGAAAGTGGCACCATGTCCGTCGACTGTCTTCCTAGCATCAGCGATATGGAGTTTGAGTCAGATTTCACTATTAGGACTATTCCTCTACAATTTGAGGTTCAAACAAGATACTCCTTCTAATTTTTCACCATTGTTCACTGTAATATCTTATCATTCAGCATTCCTATGATTGACTTCCAGCTGATTCTGCTTGTGCACCTTACCCTCTTAGGATGAAGGGCTTCATTTCGGCATGCAATATAGTCCAGCTCCAGCAGCTTGCAGTAATTTTTCTATTTCACCAGCCTCCTTTGGCTCTTCAGTTACAAGAAGTAAATCCAGAAAGGTAATTCAAAAGTCCTTGCTTGTATTTTATTGTATTTTGTACAATGTATATTAAAGGTTTATACACTGTATCTTACGCTGCTCAAATATAACAGGCTCGTAGGCGCTTTTTTGAAAATTCTGAGATTTTAGGTCTTCCAGGAACCGTTTCAGATGGCCATATTCAAGTGGAATATATGCGTTTCGAGGTTAAAAATTCCTCCACCTACTGTCTCAAACTATCATTTTTTGCCTTCATGTTTACATGTATTACTGCTTGTCCCAACTTCTCAAGTTATTTTCGTATCAGTTTGCTGCTTACTTTTGCCATGTCGTTTATACTATCTTTTTGAGAAAAAAGCCTTTTGTGTCGATGCATTGATAGAAAAGGTATATATACAACACTACCCGGCTAAGCTAAACTCCTGCAAGAAGCACCGAGCGAAGACACATCGCTCCTGCTTTTGTCCACGACTGAGCCTCAAACCGATTCGTGTCAAGCAAGCGGGCTATGCTAGGATGTGTGTTGTCGAAGACAGCTATGTTGCAATGCTTCTAGATCCACCATGCCATGAGCATGATCACCGAAGAAGGCCCTTGAGTTAAAGTGTACGGGAAGGGATTGCAGGGCCTGCGACCACCACTCCATGAAGTAATTTCAACAATGGGCAACCTGTTGTGCATCAGACCCATGAGTGCACCTCGTGTCACATTCCGTTAGAATGAGCATCCATTGAGGAGATGGAACATAGTTTTGTCAGGCTGCTCACACATTAGACACCTTGATTGGTGTTCTAGGCCCTGTCTCGCAAGCCTCTCGCTCGTAGAGTAACTATCCTAACAACCAGGCCAAATGAATAACTTGACCCGGGAAGACCCCTGGAGCGCCAGTTGAGCTTCCAAGACCTTTGACATGATAGCCCCATGGAAGAGGGTATTGTAGCAGGAGTATTGTCCGTCCAGTGTTAGACCAACATGTCTGGGCAGCCATGAGCTGCAGAGCTCGAGCACTCACCTAAAGTTGAACGTACTGCCAAAGGGCCACCAGGCTGAGTTCACCCCTGATGTCAATAGTCCAATGATCCCAAGCTGTAGCGACCTCAACCTCAGCTTGAAAAGTGAGAGTCCCTATGCAATAGTGCTAGTTGGATCGAAGTATAAGATGAAATACCAAGTAGCAAAGGTCATCATTACAACCTATTGCATATCTCTCAGGCTAAGGTCATCACTATAATGTATTGCATAGCTCTCAGGCTAGCACTAACCTGGAGTTCATAGCAGCAAAGTAAATCTTCAAGCATGGAGCCCTTTTTTCTTCATGAAGCCAAAGACAGACATATTAAGCAAAGACCGGTGATTCTAATCCATTATTCTTCAACTAGAGTAGTAACTCGCAACATAAGCGTTGCACCTCAAGATCAATACATTTTGGAATTGTATTGACAAGATGATACTTTGGTGGACAGAAGTGGCAACAGGCAACCTAACACATACGTGATCATTTGGCTGGTAGAGCTTAGATATAATTTGCATAAAGCTAGTTTTCTCCTTCTCCCGCCGTTCCCATGCTCAAGTTAATTTTATGGCGCGGTGATTAAGGTGGCGTCAACGGCGAAAATATCTTCCACTCTTGCCCCTGCATGTACGCGCCAAACCTCTCCTTAATTCTCCCATTAATTGCCAAGACTCCTTCGTTTCTTGCTGCTGCCTTCTCTCTAGTCTATTCAACCCTGGATGGTGCGCTCCACCTCAATGGAGAGGCAAATCAATTTTTCCCAATCGCGGAGGGCTTCTTGTTTAGCACCACTCAGGCCATCGTGCTCATCCAGTAGAACGGGAAACCCTCCACACTCGCCCAACACTAGCAGGTCGGCGCCCACGGCAGGAAGGACACCTAGCTGGTCCAGAAGCACGTGAACATAGTCGAGGCGTCGAACTCGTCTAGTAGTACGGGAAGTACGTCTCGCTCGCCCACCAGCGCGGGAACACGGCCGCCGCGCTCGGCAAGCACGGGAAGGCCGGCACCAACACCAGTCTGGCGTCCGCGCTTGTCCAAAAGCACCCGAACGCCGTCGTGCTCGCCCATCTCGGGATGGCCGGAGCGCACGCCATGCTAGACACCACGTGAAGGTCGCCGTGGTCGTCCACCAGCGCGGGAAGGCCGCCACGCTCGTCCACCATCGCTGGAACGTGGCTGCCCTCGCCCTGCAAACCTACAACATCTTCCGGTCGATGCATGCTCCCACGCGCGCACGCCATGGGCGGCCAGCGACATGGAGATTGCTGGCAAGGTGCTAACACCATGAACGCCACTACCCATACCATGGAGGCTCTCGCACCTTCCTCCTCGCTCGGTGCAACTCACCCTTCGGCGCCGTGGACAAAGTTCCAATCTTCTCAGCCATGGATTGCTCACGAGGGTGGAAAATGCTCAGGGAAGACAACTGGTTGAGGCTGCAGTTGCTGTAACTGCTGGGCAAGGTGCACGCACTGCCCTGGAGTGCCATAATCAGTGCACCCTGGTCCAGCATCTTGTCCTTTAGCTTCTACTTGTCGCTCTTCAGTTAGGTATTGTCCGCATAGAGTTGATCTCTTTTGTTACCAAGCCAACCAACTAGTTTTTTAAGCTGATGGTACTTCTCATTGTTCTGCTGGAGAATCTTCTTGGACCAGTCCAGATTATACATCTCAGTGCGAAGCATCTTCTCCATGTTGGAGGCGTGAGTCTCCATGTCCTGAAACTGAATCTCAATCCAAGGCAGGTTCGCACAACTTCCCGGGGTCCTCATAGGTATCCCATTCAGGTTGCGCCTTCCGAAGAACTGATAGCTAGATTCCTCATCAACACTCTCACCGTGCATGTTGATAACGCAGGCTAATGTCTCCTGCATTGCCATTGCAATACCATCCTCCTAGCTCAGATACTTACTTGTGGACCACGGTATCAGTCCTAGGGTCTTTCCTAGTCTAACCAGTCCTAGGGTCACGAACCTAAGGGCAACTGGAGTGCCATAATCAGTGCACCCTGGTCCAGCATCTTGTCCTTTAGCTTCTCCTTGTCGCTCTTCAGCTAGGTATTGTCTGCATAGTGTTGATCTCTTTTGTCACCAAGCCAATCAACTAGTTTTTTAAGCTGATGGTACTTCTCATTGTTCTGCTGGAGAATCTTCTTGGACCAGTCCAGATTATACATCTCATGTCCTGAAACTGAATCTCAATCCAAGGCAGGTTCGCACGACTTCCCGGGGTCCTCATAGGTATCCCATTCAGGTTGCGCCTTCCGAAGAACTGATAGCTAGATTCCTCATCAGCACTCTCACCGTGCATGTTGATGACGCGGGCTAATGTCTCCTGCATTGCCATTACAATACCATCCTCCCAGCTCAGATACTTTCCTGTAGACCACGGTATCAGTCCTAGGGTCTTTCCTAGTCTAACCAGTCCTAGGGTCACGAACCTAAGGGCAACACAGTGCTCTGATACCATGGCCTAGAAGAAGAAGTATCCGAGCTGGGAGGATGGTATTGCGATGGCAATGCAAGAGGCATTAGCCCGCGCCATCAACATGCACGGTGAGAGCGTTGACGAGGAATTTGGCTGCCAGTTCTTCGGAAGGCGCAACCTGGATGGGATACCTATGAGGACCTCGGGAAGTCATGCGAACCTCAGTTTCAGGACATGGAGACGCCTCCAACATGGAGAAGATGCTTCGCACTGAGATGTGTAATCTGGACTGGTCCAACAAGATGCTGGACCAGGGTGCACTGATTAACTCCAGGGGCACTGCACACACCCTGCCCAACAGTTGCAGCCTTAGCCAGTAGTCCAGGAGGCACCAGTTGTCGGTTATCGTCCAGGAGGTGGCCAGTATTCCAAGAGGATCAAGATATGGAGGAAGAAGAGGAAGACCCTGAGGAGGTCATGTTCATCTTGCCTGATGGGGAACACTGGCTGATTGTTTCCATGGTTCATTGATTAGGGCAACTGGAGTGCCAATTGGCACCCCATAACTGCCGCCACTTCAAGGGTCACCTCCTCGAAGCAGCTGATAGAAGATACCGATCACTTTGCCAAGTTAGTGTACAACCTAGACATGTGGCAAAACTTGAGAATGTTGTAGACCGCAAGAAATTATGTCTTTTCCGGATGGCAAAAGATGGCAAAAATGTCTCCATCATCACCAACTCCCTGGTCGCAATGCCTCGTGGGGAGGGGGACAGCTCACCACATGCTCGACACTGGAAGGAAATGGTGATCCACTCTCGGAATCGTGGCTGAACACAAACAACAGAGACTTGTTGCAATCCTCTATGGTCCCACAGGGGGGGCACCTCACCATTGAGCATAGCTCATGCTTGACACGGGGAGGAAATGGTGATCCACTCAATCGTGGCCCAACACAAACAACGGAGACTTTTTGCAAGCCTCTGTGGTCCCACACGCGGGGCCAGCTCACCATTGAGCCATTGGGCATCGGTCATGCTCGACATGGAGAGGAAAATGGTGATCCACTCGCGGAATTATGGACCCAAACCTATGTTCTGGAGGACCTAAAAAAGGAGTCACCATTGAGAATAGCTAATGCTTGACACGGGGAGGAAATGGTGGTCCACTCAATCGTGGCCCAACACAAACAATGGAGACTTGTTCCAAGCCTCTGTGGTCCCACACGCGGGGCCAGCTCACCATTGAGCCATTGGGCATCGGTCATGCTCGACATGGAGAGGAAAATGGTGATCCACTCGCGGAATTATGGACCCAAACCTATGTTCTGGAGGACCTAAAAAAGGAGTCACCATTGAGAATAGCTAATGCTTGACACGGGGAGGAAATGGTGGTCCACTCAATCGTGGCCCAACACAAACAACGGAGACTTGTTCCAAGCCTCTGTGGTCCCACACGCGGGGCCAGCTCACCATTGAGCCATTGGGCATCGCTCATGCTCGACATGGAGAGGAAAATGGTGATCCACTCGTGGAATTATGGACCCAAACCTATGTTCTGGAGGACCTAAAAAAGGAGTCACTAGGAGACACTCAAAAGCATGTGCAATATCCAACTTGATCAACACGGGGAGGAAATGGTGATCCACTCTCGGAATCGTGCCTCTGTGGTCCCACACCGGGGGAGGGGCAGCTCACCATTGAGCATAGCTCATGCTCGACACGGCTTGGAATCGTGGCCCAACACAAACAATAGAGACTTGTTGCAAGCCGGGCTAGCTCACCATTGAGCATCGCTCATACTCGACTTGTTGCAAGCCTCTGTGGTCCCACACGGGGGGGGGGGCAGCTCACCATTGAGCATAGCTCATACTCGACATGGGGAGGAAATGGTGATCCACTCTCGGAATCGTGGCCCAACACAAACAACAGACTTGTTGATCCCACACCTGCGTCCAGCTCACCACTGAGCCATTGAGCATCGCTCAAGCTCGACATGGAGAGGAAAATGGTGATCCACTCGTGGAATTATGGACCCAAACCTATGTTTTTGAGGACCTAAAAAAGGAGTCCCTAGGAGACACTCAAAAGCATGTGCAATATCCAACTTGATTGACATGGGGAGGAAATTGTGATCCACTCTCGGAACCGTGGCCCAACACAAACAACAGAGACTTGTTGCAAGCCTCTTTGGTCCCACACCTAGGGGCAGCTCACCATTGAGCCATTGAGCATCGCTCATGGTCGACATGGAGAGGAAAATGGTGATCCACTCGCAGAATCTTGGACCCAAACCTATGTTCCGGAGGATCTAAAAAAGGAGTCCCTAGGAGACACTCAAAAGCATGTGCAATATCCAACTTGACAATGGAGGAGGCGCATAGTCTGCTAAAACAACATTAAATTATCATGAACACGACAGTTCCTAATGAAGGCACATTGGTTTCTCGTCCATCCAGAATCCTGGCCTTTAAGCCAACCTTATAGCCAAGGTCTTGGATACCTACTGGACGAAGATGTGTATCGCCTTATGGGTCGATAGTCCCCTAAAGCATACACATCTCTTCGGCAGCAGGATCAACAACCTTGTTGCCAAACTTGAGGAGTTCTCGGTCCTGGTGCCTTACGATGAGGCATGCGCCTCACCACCTCCCAAACCTCCTAAGAGAAAAGGGAATCTAGGTTCACCAAGTGCTTGACGCGAGAGTCTACGAAGTCCAGGTTAAAGCGAGAATTGGCGTTCCTCAGCCGTGCCTAGGAGCGTGTTAAAGTGACTTGTAGATGCCTCCGGGCCTGCATGGTCCACGAGGCTATGGATCACATTCTTTAGCTTGTGATACGAAGCATGCTGGTCGAACAATGTTTTGTTGGCACCCTTTTGGCTTAGCTAGGCAACCTTGGCCCATTAAAAACATTGTGTTGGCCCATTAACGTGCAGGCCAACCCAATTTAAGCGTGATTGAGCCGAGTGTACATCCTACACTTGGCTGCCTTGCCTCCATTTCAGCGATAGATGAATCTGAAATGACCTCCAACGCTATCATAAGTTGTAGTTTCACACTATCCATTTGGCACTCTAGCTCATCAGCGTAGTGCGCTTTAGCTTGAAGAACAAGCGCTGTAAAGGATCGGGGTCTCAACCATGCACCTCAACCAAAACCCCAAAGCCATTGAGCTTCACTCATACTGGAAATGCCATCGGCCGACCTGCAGCGTGGCGCAGTCGAGTAGGGACAACGGTGACCATGCAAATCCATCTACCGAGCTTGATGAGCATGGGGGCCCCCCCGCTCTTTAGACCACATCTACCATGAAGGCAGCTCTTCAAATTGCAGTCATTTAGGAATTTCTTGAACCTGCCCACTGTGCAATGAGGAAGGACCTAGATCATGTTGAAGTCCCTGCAAAGGACCTAGAGTCTAGGGGGGGACCCGCAGCTTGCTCAGCTTGGTGAGAAAGGCAGTCTTATCGACATCCTCTTTCAGTCCGTAGACTCTAGGTCCTCTTTCAGTCAACCACTAGTAATCCTTTGTAAGTGGGGTCACTTGAGCCATCACACTACTGACATAGACGTGCATAGATCGTATTGAGCTGCACAACACAGCTGATCGACGCAACAACGAGAGCATCTCTAGCTGACAAGCAGAAATAATCACCAAAAGTTCGCACCTAGAGCTTTCATTACCACAATGTGCGATACAATCGAAAGCTTAATCTCCCGCATACGTACAATGGACATGGACCTCCCCGTCATAGTGACAAGGTACGTACAATGGACATGGACCTCCCTGTCACAGTGACAAGGCTCCGGACAACCGCACAACATGATCTTTTTTTTATGGTTATGCCGGCAATGATAGGTGGATTTGGCAATTTTTTTTTTCAATTCTTCAAGCCTCTTATGCATTCCTGTTTGTTCGTGCATTTTTTTTAAGGCCACAAACGTCACACACCAACATCCTAGGTTCCTAAGGCATGGCAATGTGGAGGCCCTGGAAAGGAATAAATTGGGTCAGACCTCAACGAGGCGACCACCTGATGGGCTGGCTGAGGTGCCGAGCAACCTCGGGTTATCTAAAGAGACCACCCATAGGGTCCCCAATCGCCTCGATCATGTCATCGCTCAAAGGTTTCTAGAACAACTTAAGCTTCCATGGCTCTTCGCCCCTACCCTCGACCAACCCCAACTTGCATATGAGGTTGCGGTGTTATCGCTGTCCGCTGTTGAGGCCACCCAGTTAATCTGCGATCCAAGAGCTGTGACACAGTTGGAAGTCCATGGCCCACAAATAGTTTATTTCGTATCAGTTTGCTTAATTTTGCCATCTCATTCTTCAAATTCCTCTGATTTATCATCATCTTTCACAGGTTAGCCATCACACAGGTCGAATCCACTTGTACATCTGTGTTCCAGGACATGATTCAAGACCCAGACCACTTTTTCAGAATTTTCTGCCTGAAGAAGTAGAATCACCTTTAGGCTTTAGTAGTGGCAAGAAAGCAAGTGGGCAGCTCTTGAAGAGTAATCCAGCATTTTGCAGTATGTTCAAGGCATTTGTAAAGGAATGGTTAGCACTAAGACCATTTGATCAGAGGCAACTGCTGGGAAAGCCATTACAGCTTCCATTGAGTCTTGAGCTGTGCTATCTGAAAAATAGCATCAACCACAATACACAAGTATGCACATCTTGACCTCTTTTCTTTGCAAACTCAACTTTTTTTAATTATGAAGATTGCGAAATGCCTGGTGTCCATCAGGTTACGCATATATATCTATATCATACAAACATATGCCGTAGAAGTTGTTGATGGTAAATAAATGATCCAGTTCTATCAGGATTTACTAAGGATGTTGCAGCGTTCTCATTCCTACCATTGGAGGCCTTATCATGTCACCTCATTTAATACAAGGCTCATACAAAATAACTCCTATACTCAATAGTATATTTCATGTAAAGCAAAGTTCTTAGAGGTGCCATGGTGGTCGTAACATTTCAAGTATCCCAGTTTCTGCTGAAGTTCTTAAGAAAATGAGTCTGAATTGCGAAAGATCATGTGTGAGTGTATGTAGCATAAGTTAACTCAGGTAAGGCTGGATTGCGAAACTAAGAACATATGACATGAATCACAGAATAGGTACTTGGCTTGTTCCTTGGTTTTATGGTGTTTCATTTTGTGTCTGTTGTGATGAACTTTCTTAGGGATTGATTAAAGGGGGGAGTAATAGGCGTATAACTCCATTGAGTGTTGTTAGTGATCCATTGCCCGAAAATGCTGAATGGAGAAAGGTGGTTCTACATAATGGCACTACTAAAGAGAGAGAGTACACTCAAGGCTGGACTACTGATGATGAGCCTCTCTGCAAATTATGTCAAAAACCTTGCAAGTAATACTACTCACTGATGTACTTGCTCTAGGAGCCAATCATTTTCTGTCGTAACAATTTGTTTTCTTGTGTTCAGCGGGAATCTTGCAAAATCACCTGAATATTTTGAAGATCTATTCTGTGGTCTTGCTTGCTTCCAGCTATATAGATCCAGAACTAGCAGCGGTTACCTGCGGCAGGTATGACTTTTTTATCTTTTGCTGTTACCGTAATGTTGCCTGTTTCAAATAAAAAATATAATGTTGCACAAATAAAGCTATTTCGCCATTTTGACACACATAAATTGTGAATTATACGAAATGAAGCTTCTGCTTGTTAAATACTTCTACTTTGCAGGCACTGTTTCAAATAGAACATGGCATATGTTCCCAGTGCAAGCTTGACTGTTGCAAACTTGTCAAATATATTAAACCCTTGTGCAAGCGAGACAGAGAAGCACACATCAGGAATGTTGCTCCAAAAATTGCAAGTAGAAGGAAACTGTACGTGCCGCACTCTGATACCATGCTTTTCTAATCTTTGTAGCTTTTCCTGGCCTCTCTTTTGCATATCTAGCAGGTTACAGAATACTCTTGTTTGAACATCATTATTAATTTGTTAATAATACATCCTTATTACAGAATGTCTAATCTTTATATAATACATATATAATAAGTTAATAAAAAGACTTGCTGAATATCAATGAGAATGGGAATAATTATCATTATTAATTTGTCTGTTTCATGTGGATTATCTTCTTTAATACTGTGCTGAACCACAGGCTAGAAAAGCTTGCCCGAGAGCCAAAAGATGGAAATGCTTGGCATGCAGACCATATAGTACCTGTATATAAAGGAGGAGGTAGTACATGCATATTTTCTATGTTTTTTTTGGCTCATCGCTGCATGTCCTAATTCATCTGTTTTCTGGCAGGAGAATGTACGCTTGAGAATGTGAGGACGCTTTGTGTGGCTTGTCATGCTGAGGTCACCAAAGCTCAGCAAAAGGAGCTAAAAGAACTAAGAAAGAAGGCAAAAGAGCTGCTGAGAAATGCCATTAATCAGCAGAAGGATGATGTTAGTAGTTCTCTGGATTTCAAGTTATCTTTCAACCTGCTATCTCTCGAGTTTTTTTTTCCCAAAATTTAAGCTCTCTGCAGTATCATCTGTCTATTCTTTATTGCAATATCATTGTAAGGGATGCTAAAATCTAGGATTTTCTCCTATGTTTACTTCTGCAAATTTCCAACAATCCAAGTCTTGGCGCATTACACTGAGTTATTTTTCCGCAGATAACACTTTTAGAAATCATTTCATTGTGTTATAAATAGCTCGATTTGTACAGTTCTTATATATTTTTGTAGCATGCATAATTATATTTCACTGCTATTCTCGATGTTGACAGCTTTTTGACTGTTGTTTCCATTTTTTAAATCCAGGCAAAGGCAAGTGAAGTGACAGAAGATGACGACCAATTTCTGCTGGTTGCAGTCCCTGGCAGTGCCTACTCGTTAGTACCCTAGGCTCCTGATACGGCCAGCAAATAGGTTGTTACGCCAATAGATCCTACACCTGGAACCTGGTCCAGTTTAACTTCACAAAATGACAGCCGACAGATTTTTTTGCATATATGTTGAATGCGATACTATTGTATGCATCTGTGTCCGCTCGGCCACGTTGTATCGGTTTTCGCCTGGTTTTCCGGTAATTAACTGGGCAATTCTCTCCTTGATGGAATAGGCAAAGCTTTTGCCTTGTTTCAAAAAAGATACTTCTGTATTTATTTTCATTTGGTTGCAATCTGATAACCATCTTCAGTCAAACTTTTGTTGTCAACTGAAGAAGGTTGACCGAATTATGTGAAGAGTCAGGAAGCGACTGTTTTTTCCCTTGTCCCCGAATGTGATCAACGTGTTGCTTTGTTAGTGATTTGGAGGCAATAGTGTTATATGCTTCTGTAACATCTGTTATTCATTAAAAAATCTGGATGCAATTTGCTATGCTGAAATTATTGCTTTGCAGTTTGCTATTTCACCTCTGTTTTCATGTGCCTGACTATTTCACCTCTGTTTGTGTGAAGCTCCATCACGGAAGAAAACCCCACATGTTACTTGTTAAAGATTCAATCTTGCAAAAGATAATTCTCGTTTTGGGTGCTTGTGAGACTCTCTTTGAATTTTGACTAACAGTGTTTCTTAGCTGTTTAAGTCCAATGCTTGAAATCATCATAGGGTAAATGTCCCAAAAGATAATTTTACTGGGTTTTGACTTTGATGGATGTGTTTCTCTTGCAAGCCATTGCGAACCAGGTTGCGCTCGCTCCCTGGGGACTAGAAACTAATCACTCATATTTTCCACCTTTGCTTTGACTAAACTTTTGGCCAAATTTAATTTTATGTCACATGAAATGTACATCACGGTATTCCTATTTGGAAGTACTTTATTTTGATTATAATTTCTGTGGCACATGTTAAATGGGTAATTCTTGGTCAATGCGCTGGTCAAAGAAAACGAAATACTGTCCTATGAATAAACTACTCCATACCGTTATAATTTTTATGCCATATATCTCATATTTTGTTGACTAATTTTTTCCACAAATAAGGCATTTTGCCCTGTTCCATTTCATAGAAATGAAAAAATGTCACACAAATTGTAACCCAGATTATTGCAGTCTCTAAAGAGACCACAAAATCTCCTGAAACCTGATCGCAAAGTTCATGTATTACAACTCGGGATTTTTAACAGTTCCATCAACCTTTTTGCTACTCCTGGCTTATCATTTTTGCTGACTAAATTAAAGATTAAAATTTTATCTCAAAATGCATACTCCCTAACAAACGATATGGAGGGAGTATGCCCATCAAGCTGGAGGAAGAACAAAGTGAGCAACAACCACTTATTTCTCAAAAGTACATGCGATAGATTGACTGCTATATCCGCATGGATAGCTACTCGACTAACTCTAAATAACAGAGTGACCTGTCACGTGTGCTATTGCTAAGTGGTAACTAGTAGTACAGATGGCATCTCTTGCCAATTCATGCTCACATGCATGCATTACGCGCAAGCGGGAGCCTTGAAGCCGGTGAACCTGACGAAGGCGATGGAGTGGGGCTCGACGCGCAGCGGGGAGGCACACCCGTCGGCGACGACGGCCGGACGCAGCTCGGGTATCTGTCCGCACGGGCCGAGCGCGAGCGGCTCCCCGTTGAGCAGCACCACGGAGCTCTGGATGTCGCCGCCCTCGGGCCGCAGGTGGTACTCCTCCCTCTGTCCGCCGCACACCGCCCCGGCGTCCGCCTCCAGCAACTTGCGCGGCGGCGGGTGCAGGTCCATGTCGCCGGCCACCGTGACGTTGAACGCCGTGGAGTTGGAGAGGTTGATGAGGAGCACCGTGACGCCGGGCTTCTGCTTGGAGCAGTGCGCGTAGGAGCGGAGGTACGGAGAGGTGGCGCCGCCGGTGGTGGCTGTCTGGAGGACCCCCGGGCCCATGAGGCGGTCCCAGAGCAGCGCGCTGTAGTAGTCCGGGTTGGGCGCGAGCGTGGTGGTGTTGAGGAGGCAGTAGTTGCCGCCGACGAGGGCCTGCCGGCAGTACACCTTGGTGCCGAAGACGGAGGACATGCCGAGCTGGTCCAGGTACCAGAAGCTGTCGGCGAACCTGTCGGACACGTCCTTCCCGCCGCTGTTGTACGCGCCGCCGGACTCGCCCACCCACGGCGAGCTCCACGGCCCGGACTCCCGCACCGTGGCCTCCATGTCGCTGAACGTCTGGGCCACCTTGTCCAGGTAGAACGGGTCCTGCATCTTGTTGATCAGGTCCTTATCCTTCCCTGCATGCACGCGCGCGTCTACAGGTCATGCACCAAACAAGAACGCCACGGAAACTAGCATGACGGGTGTGGCGGCAACTCAGAATCAGTACCGGAGCCGAGGTTGTAGATGTGGTGCGTGACACCGTCGACGACGCCGGGGCCGGAGACGCGGAGCATCTCGGAGAACCAGGGCCCGTCGTAGAATCCTCCCGGCGCGAGGACCTTGGGGAGGCGGCCGCCGGTGCCGTCGTACACCCTCTCCACGATCCTCCTGAGCCGGAGCACGTCCTTGCCGTACTGCGCCGCCTTCACCTTGGCCTCCACGCCGCCGGCGCACAGCTCGTTGCCCAGCTCCCACGACTCCACGCGGTAGCCCTTGCCCACGGTGTAGCGCATCAGGTCGCGCGCGTTGCGGCCGTCCCAGCCGCCGACGTGGAGGGTGCTGCCGTTGCCGGGGGCCTTGCGCCGGCCTCTCAGCGCGTTCAGCCCGAAAGTCACCGTCGTGCTGACATGCAGGCCATGTCAACTTCAGTTTCTTGTAGCCATGAAATGAAACGATTTGCAGGCTGAAATGCGTGTTGCCTGTATGATCGCTTACTTGGTTCGGCGGAAGAAGATGTTGAGCTCGTCCCAGCGGTTCATGGGGAGGCAGCCGTCGGTGAAGCCGAAGAGGCGGCCGTCCTCTCGCCGGAAGTTGTGGCAATCGTCGTAGTGCTTGCCCACCTTGTACGTCACCTGGTCCTGCATCGACCCTCCAAGCCTAATCCGCAACGATTTGAAGGCTGCCATGCAGCAAGGAATTTCATCAAGTCGATCAATCAAATCAGTGATCCCATCTCAAAATGGATTATGTTTTTGTGTTATACCTTTGACTGCATTGACCAAAATAGGATTGTAGAGATCCTGCATATGTAATTACCATGCAATTAAGATCAATGGGACTGAAGGTGTGTGCACACATGAACATCAGAACATGTTGGCATAACAAAGTTGGGCATGCATACCAGGTTGAGGATGGAGGAGTCGTGCCAGGGGCACATGCCATAATTGCACTTGTCCTTGGGCCACCAGTCGAGCGTCGCGCAGATGAAGTTGTCGTCTGTGTGGGAGATGGCCGTCACCGCCCTCACCGATACGGTCGCCTTCTCGCCGGCGGCGGCGCTTGGGCCGGGGAAGAGGAGAATGATAGCGAGGGCACACAGGAAAATGGCCCCAGCTGGAGCGGCCATTAGCAGAGACGGGACTTCGAGCTCGGCAGTAATCAGGACGGCGCCTTCGATGGATCTGCTGCATGGAGCTATATACGAGACTTTGAAGTAAAGTCAACTGGAATATCTGCGTCGCACAAGGAAGATGGATAGGATAAGTGTTAAGTAGCACACGAACAGGACGGTTAGTTTCGGGACAGAGTCTCCGGCGAGCTCTTGAACGGTATGAATAAGTCCTCTTGTCGACGAAATATCTCCAAGTACTCCTACTACATTCTGTATTGACGATTTTTTTTTTTTAAAAAAAATCTGTGAATCGAAGAATTGGGGTTGGTATAGTAATCCAAAGAAATTGGAATGAATACAACTAACAAATACCCCTCATAGGTAAAGTTGCATCAATGTTCATGATTCTAGGGCGCATTTGGTAGAGTGCATGGATTTTGAGGATCCCGGGGTAGGTGGCTGCGTGGATGTTAGACCATCTCTAGCAGATACCCCATCCGGGCCAAATCCGGACAATAACCACCTGCGGTACGGGGCCAAAAAATAACCCGTGCAGATGCGGCAAGATAATTTGGGCCCGAATTTTTTTTCAAGCAAACCCCCATCGCAGCTCGAATCGGATATACTCAGCTCCACGAATGAAATTTGGTGTTTTCCCCGTCACGTCGAAATTCACCTGCGCCTGAACATTCAACTCGGTTATGTGCGAAACCCTCGCGCTGCCGCCGCCTCTAGCCCTAGACCTCGCACGCTTCGGCCACGCTGTGCCACTGAGAAGCATACCCACCGGCAACACCTTTGTTCCCTTCTAGCGGGAGTCGAGGCGCACTTCCTATTTCACCCGCTAACGCCTCTGGCCGCTCCCACCAAGGATTTCTTTGGAAGCGGCTTGGGAGGCCGCGATATGCACTACTAGGGAAAGGGTTACTGCCGGCGCACCTTTTTTGGCTATTGCCGGCGCATGTAAGCCCGCCTGTGCCAACGGGCCGGTGATAACTGCCTACTGCCGGCGCACCGGCCTGTGCGCCGGCGGTAGCTCAGCTACTGCCGGCGCGCCTTGCTTGCTTCGCCAGCAGTTGGTGCATACCGCCGGTGCACGTCCTGCTACGCTGGCAGTAGATCTTCCAGCAGTGACGAATGTCTAGTGCGCCGGCAGTAGGCCCTGGAGGTGCGGCGGTGGTAATATTCCAAAATGCAATTTTTACAGATTTTTCCAGCGTATTACAATGCATATTTATACAGCAGTATATAATTACAAAGCAGTTCATATTTATACAGCAGTACATGCAATATGAGAAGCACATAGAGAGCCAAGTCTCATTTCGGTAGCAATACACAAATACGCAAGTCTCGTTTCGAAATGTTGATTCATACAAGACATGTGCATATGCAACACCGAACGACGAAGTTTCACAAAGTTAGAAGTCTCGATACATAGTCGTCACCATTGTTGTCATACACCTCACAATGTAGCTACTAACCTAAACTACAATCACATAGAACATGACCATGGTCACGATGAGCATCATCACGAAGGCCATGGTCTTCATCTGGTTCCTCCTCATGTCCCTCATCTCTCCCGCTAGATAACGCGCGTATCTTCCTTCCGCCTCCACCCTAGTGGGGTATCCCTTGTAGCTATTGCCGCTGAAGCGGTGCACCTATCTCTGACAGACCTCCCAGTCGTCGTAGACTCCAGGAACCCTCCCCTTTTACACGACATATGTCGTCGGCATCTCTATGCACAAGACAAATAAAACGTTAGTACCAATGCAATTAACAAGTGCCAACTCAAATAAGAGACAAGTTGTGTGAACTAAATAGCATGTGCCTCATACTTTGTTGGTCAAAATAAATATTAACATTCAGGGATGGGGTCAGCGAGGCTAGGTAGGATGCACAATAGATTGATATTTGTGGCCATCACACCAAGGCTCACTAGCCCCACCCTAGAGTGTACAAGTGACCAAACATTCTAATCATCGGCCAA
The DNA here is from genome assembly GCA_030979885.1 of Lolium multiflorum. NCBI lineage: Eukaryota > Viridiplantae > Streptophyta > Magnoliopsida > Poales > Poaceae > Lolium > Lolium multiflorum. Next base: position 58,410,262 of record CM061748.1, on the reverse strand, counting down.
TGCAATTAAGAAGTGCCAACTCAAATAAAAGACAAGTAGTATGAATTAAATAGCATGCCTCATATTTTGTCGGTCGAAACAAATATTAACATCCATGGATGGAGTCAGTGAGGCTAGGTAGGATGCACAATAGATTGATATTTGTGGCCATCACAGCAAGACTCACTGGCTCGACCCCTGAGTGTAAGAGTGACCGAACATTCTAATCATCGGTGAACTCCAAATACGAGGCAAGTAAGGGGTCAAGTAAATGCAAATAATGATTAAGGTAAACACGCCATCATCTAGAAATATATAGCAAAGTAAATGTAATTATAGACGCAGGTTCACATGCACATCCATACAACTAAATAAAAGCGACAAGTCGATCGGTCCGGAATATATATCAATTACACTACGGAAGTTCATGGACATATCGTTCAAGCTTAAGAAAAAGAGTTTCCGTCGTAGGATCAGGTCATAGGCTTCTTAGGGGGAAATGGACGGCATCCCTTCAGCGTGTTGAATGCCCTCTCATCACGCGACATCTCCAAACGGAGTTCTATCTCGTCATTAGGTGGTAGACCGTAGCCGTAGAAGAACGCGCCAGACCTATTGTTGACATCGTGCAGGATTATCGTGCAAATCAACTGCTGGATGCGACCCCAGTTGCTTCTCAGCTCTCTATCGTTGACATCCGCCATGTTTTCAAACCTGTTTCTGAGACTCTCTGACAGCAACATGTCATCTGCGTACTTTATGTACTCCTGCATCTGAAGGATGGTGTACCACGCGTCCATCCCATTTTCTTACGCCGACTGCTTGAGGCAGGGGAAGTTGGTGGTGTGGGTTCAGGCGAAGCCTCCTAGTACTTTCCTCTGTACTTTGAGGGGGCATGTCTTGGAGGCGAAGCCTGTGAGAGCATCATTGAGAACGAACTTGATGTGGCTGTAGTCTTTCTTGTTGTCCCTACCCGAGTCGAGATAGATTGCATGCGAGTGTTGCGGGTGCACGACGATGAGGGTGCATAACTTGTCTCTGAGGAAAACACACGGATTAACCTTTGCAAATGCAAATGAAGATATAGGATAGAACGGTGATGGGGACTAGCGAGTGATTACTCGGGGAAGTAAGGGATGAGAATGCCACTCTTTTTAATGTTCGCCAGCATGAAATCCTCGACCTTCTTGATGGCAATCGCCCGATCCCCAGCATTGCAGATGATGCTCTCCCGCATATAGAAGGGGTCCATTATCGTGATGCCCGGCATCCCCTCCTTAACGATCTGGGAAGACAGGCTAAGAGCAACTAGCCGAACCACTGTAAAGTGGAGAATTCTCATGCGAAAGACGTCGAAGATGTCATTGAACCTGATGAAGCACAAGTCCGCTAGGTACTTTTCGACGAAGTTCATGCCAGTTGGCACCCTCGCCACGAACAAAGGGTAACCAGGTTCTTTTGCATTGAGAAGCTGCTTCTCCACATACTGGACAGAGTTATGCAAGCTCCTCATATCCGGGGTGAGTACCTTGAGGACATGCTCCGGCAGCATCGGTTCACCAATCCAATGCTCAGGCCGCCAATTGTTTGGCAACTTGTCAAGGTGTCGGACCGTGTCCTTGGATTTGGCCGCCTCCTTGGCTTTGGCATCCTTCTTCGCTGGCCTCTTCCGCTTATTGGGATGTGTTGTACCACCATCCATCGCCGTAGTGGCCGTAGCACAGAGTGTGTTTGGGCTCAGCATGTTTTTGGAGGCGGCGATGGCGGCCTCCTCAGGCGTTTCCTCCTCAGCTGTTTCTTGAGAGTCGAACAACTTCTTGGAGCACAGATATTTCGTGGTCGCCACGTTCGGATCCACCAGGGTAACTTGTGAAGACGTAGTAATGTCCCATTTGAAGTCGTCACATTCGTACGCCTCGACATCTGGCATCGCTAGCTGTTGCGGTGGGGCGGTGACCTCTGGCACCGCTGGCTGTTGTCGTGGGGCGCTGACCACCGACGCCGCTGGCTATTGTGATGGGGGGCTGACCACTGGCACCGCTGGCTATTGTGGAGGGACGCTGACCTGTGACGCCGCAAGGTGCTTTCCTTTGCTTGCCGTCGACCCCGAGTAGGTGTTGATCCTAATTAGGGTCTTCAGCCATCCAGAGGGCGAAGGATGGACCCCTTCCACCCGGTAACGCCTGGTCCACTTCAACCCGGTAAACGTCATCCTCCATATCTCGTGTGTGCCACTTCTTATCCAGAGGGCGAAGGATGGACCCCTCGCGACGTCTTTGAGTTCGTCGTTCACTTTCATCAGAAGGGTGCATGGCGTTGAGAGCACCTGCGATAACATGTGTACGGCGTTAGAGAGAGGGCAAGGATGACGAAACTAATATATTAACTTGATGTACACTAGCTTGATTACCGTGAGGGCGTTGAGCTGGGCTAATGTCGACGGGCCGACACATGTGGCGGCGGGCGTGCAAGTGACGGAGGGGCTGCTACCCGGCATGACCGGTGAATCCCGAGCACCTGCGACATTGCCGGCGGCCGGAGGAGTCTCCATTATAACATCAGTATTGCCGGCGGCCGGCGCCATCGAGTTGCTGCCGCCAAAGCTAACCACTTGCATTTGCGGGGGGACTTGTTTGCCACCCTCATACCACGCGACGACAGCGTTGAAATCTGGACGGTGACTTCAGCTGTGATATGTACGAGTGAAGCTTTGAGTTGCGGTACCAGCTGTGGTACCAAACCAGCTTGGACTTGGGCTAGGATTGAGTCCCTCATTTCCTCCGCCTCTCGCTGCTTCCTCTCATTTTTTATCGGCCGCAGACGACAAGCCGTAGTGACCATGCTTGTAGCATGTACCAGCGCCAGCCACACGGCCTCTATGCGGCCTTCTCGTAGGTGAATGCTCATTAACGATATTTAGTGCCCGTACGAGAGGCTTGTCCCAGGCTACCCTGCCCGTCGACGCCTGGGACGAGGAGCCTCCGTCACATTGAGAAAGTCTTTGTCTTTCTTCTTCCTACGGAAGAAACGTGAACCATTTAGAAATGTTGCTACTATTATATGAACGATACTTGATCTAATTAAACCGGTAAATTGCTTACCAGTTTTTCTCCAACGCCAGGACCTTCTTGTCGTTCGTGAACCAAATTATGTCAGTTACCACATTGGGGTCCGTGACAAGTTCCCCGGTTAGTTTCTTCTTATGGTAGCGGGACCTGATGAATCTTCTTTCAAGCGGGTCCTTGTACTTGAGCCAGGGGTTCTCAATGCCGGCATTTATATACGCCTCATCCTCCTTCGCTCAATAGGCCTCCTTTCCCTCGTACCCACAACTCCCAAGGTTGTGGTTGCCGATGTTAAGCTCCCGCATTTCCTTCCCCCACACCTTGCGACTCTTGGTCGCTTGTAGCTCTTTATTGGCCACAAAAGCATCAAAGTTCGCCTAGGAGACATGCGGAAAGGCGGAGTGGACCTCTTCGAAACCTTTGCCGTCAGCAATCAGCTTCCGCACCATGTACTTATAGCTGCTGAGGTGTTTGGTGAACTTCAGGAGGGCTTGTGAGTTCACAATATTTTTGGTTTCATGAGTGGAGGCGTAGTCGCCTAGGAACTTGTATCGTGAGTGCAACCTCGCAATGAGCTGGACTCGCAAATGCGCTTTGTTCTCAGCTCGGAGGTCCGTATCGTTGAGATTGATGACCTCTCGGAGGATACATGCCAGTTGGTTGCCGTACCCCTTGGCAACATCCTTAGGCTCCACCGGCAAACCACTAGCGGGGTCCACCTCTAAGATTGTCTCTGCCGGTGGCGACCGTGTTTTGGCGCCTTGCCTTCCGCGGCCTCTTGGAGCCACTTGTCCCGGTGCCACTACTCCTGGCGGCACCGCTAGGATCGTCGCCGCTTGTCTCGCCGCCACCCCCGGCGGCGCCGCTTGCCTCGCCGCCACTTGTTTCGCCGCCACCCTGGTGGCGGCACTTGGCTCGTCGGCACTACCCCTTTCGCCGCCACCCCCAGAGGCATCCTCCATCTCATGGTCCTCGTCGCCGCCACCCCCAGCGGCATCGGCATCCTCCTCAGTCCTAAAGAAGTACTTATTGTAGTGCGCCTCTAACTGTTCTTGAGACGCCATGGTTGCTTGCACTAATAGAAGATGAAAAAGAGTTAGAATTCACGGAAAAATTCGGCATGACCTTTGCTAAAAATTGGTCATGCGGAGTGCTAGAATTGCCGGAACGAAAATGAATCAACATTCCGACACTCAATAGCAACTCAATCCCTGTAACAGAAATGCAAACATATACATTTTCACCGGAGCTCAACCATAACCATAACCATCTCCATAACCATGCCATCACCATAACCATCACCATATAAATTACAGTAGCATTTCAGGATATACATTACAGTGGCATTTTACATCAGCATAAAAATAACAGTGTACAACACATACCACAACTATCTTTAACTGGTGCACATAAGCGGAACACAACCTTGTTTCTTTGTTCTCTCTGCCAAAACAGCAAAAAAATTAATACATCGACTCTAAGGGAAAGGCTAACAGTCCATTGTACATGCCCTTACTACACCTTTTGAGTTTCTTTTCACAGAAACACAACACTCCTGTGCTAATTAAGTAAGTATTCACACACCACCCTAATGCAAGCAAAAAAGAAAAAAATGGCATATAAGGCTTGAAGAGTATTTTCTCATCCTTCGTCAAGTAAAAGCCTCCACGGCAGAGCATCATACATGATGGGGAAACTCAACCTGGAGCCATTCACAAAAAATCTAGCTACTCCTCATACAACCTACAACTCTCTTGTTTCTTTCCTATTGTACACCAATTAATCGTCACAAATGGTGGCACACTTTATTCTTGTATTATTACCATTCTGTAATCTACTTAGTGTAAATCAAGTTGCTCTTATCCATGTAAGATGATGATTAAGCAAACTTTACCTATTTCAAGGATTAAATAATTAATATAGAAAATCTAATAGTAGAAGCTGATGCTGCTTTTGATGAATGCAAAACCAAGCTGCATATAGTGTTATGCATAGTAATTGTGCACTATTAATGAGAAAGGTGGTTTCCAAATTTCAAATTAATGAGAAAGGTGGTTTCCAAATTTCAAATTTTAGACCTAACAAAAACTTTTATTTACATATAGTGCTATGCATAGTAATTGTGCATTATTGTGTGAATTTTCCATGAGGAGTGTTTGTGTGCTTATACATCCTACTAAAACCCTACCTTTGATCCTTTGAAGATCACAAAGAAGAACAAAGAAGAAGAAAAGAAAGAAAATAGAAAATTGCAAAAACCCTCACCTATGGCTATGGCTTTTTTTGAAAATCTTTAACCTAGGCCAATTTGGCTTGTGCCATTAGTTGGAGAATGTTTATAAACACCTAATAACACTTTTGGAATCAAAGAAACTCAAAACAAATCAAATTTGAATTCAAAATGAGCTCACATATGATAATGGTCAAATCTGCCATTTATAACCTGATACCTACTTTGAGCCTCTGTTTTAAGAGATTTTTAAACCAAACAATTCCAACTCTTTGCACCTCATCCAAGACCTCATCAAGGTGAACAACTTTGGTCAAAACCACCCCTGCAAATTCTTGCTAGATTCAAAGTTATGCTCAAGAAAAGTAGAGACATTGAAACAGATTCTAGATTGGGCCATTTTTGAAATTTCACAAACCAACTCCATTTTGCACCCTACCACCACCATTGTGTCTCTTTTATTATATGAATCAACTCCACAAAAATTCATTTCAAAATTTGAAAATTTTCTTCTAGCGGCCATTTGACCGAACACATGGTGAGCACTGAGCTGCCAACTCCATACATGCCTTTGTCCAGTGGTTTGTTGCCTAACCCATCGACCATAGGTCATCTTAAGTCCTCTCCTGTACTCCCTCCTTCATGACAAGCACCAGAGACAAGCTGCAGTGCATGCCATCGTCACCATTCAACCATGCCGAGCATGGCATGGCACACACACATGCCACCCCTCTCTCCTTGCTTCTCCATCGTGCACGACCGTGTCAAACGCATCCCTCTCACTCTCCTGGACTTGCTGGTACACACCATCGTCAGCAGAGAGCACCGCACTGGCCAGCCCATGTGCGCCCAGTGACGCACCGCGCACGCCAGGACGTGCACGGACACGCACCGGAGCGTGCCAGAACGCGACGTCGCCCCGCTGACCTACACCACCACTCGCCCTCTCCATTCGCCAGCAGGAGCGCCACGCCACCAGGAGATGCACATACATGCTCATTGGCCCGCAGGAACCCTGTAGACGACGACATCGTCGACGACCTCCGCCGGTACCCGTGACAGCGACGACCCTCGCCTGCCCTCGTCACTGCATCATTTTCCCCGCAATCAATCGCTACGTGACCGCCCTGACGTCGCCTACTCGCCTGCGTCATCGCCAGCCACTCCGCGCCCCTGTAGATGCATCGCCATGGCTGACCTCACCGCAGCACCACGGCCTCGCCTCGCCGCTATAAAAGGGGCACTCCCCTCTCTCAATTCTTCACACCGCCAGCCTCTCCTCCTCTCACTCGACCTCCTCCACCCTCTCCACCTCGACATTTCCCACCAGAGCCACCCAATTGCACCGTCGGAGCACGTGGCGCCACCACAGAAGGAGGAGACGATTGGCGCCACCTCCAGCGACGCCGCTTGTACCTAGAGCCTCACCATCGACCACAACATCGCCGCGCATCTCGCCGACGACCGTCGGAGCGCCGGTGAGCTCCCCGACCCCCTGCTCACGCCGCCAGTAAGCCCTCCTCTCGCCCCGTCGACGACGAGTGTGAGCCGTCCGATCGTTTTCTAATCGTGCGTCCCAGACAGAACGTACCGCTTCGCTGTTTTAAGTGGCGCTGACAGTGGAGGGCGGCCCACTCGTGTGAGACGCGTAGCTGGGCCGTCTCATTCCTTTTCTCTCTGTTTGGCACAACTGCGTTTCCCGCCTAAGCCCACGGTTTCAAATTCAAATATTTCGATTTATTCAAATTGCTCACAGATGCTTTGTTCAAATTTGAATAGAATCAAATCTGCTAAACCAAATTTGATGAAATTTATATATTTGGAAAGCATATGAAATTATCTAAATAACTACACTGGTCTCAACCCTAAACTCGTTGTAGAAATAATGTGGTAAAAATAACAAGGCAGAGACTTTTGCAACTTCAAACAATTATTAAAAATCAACCATAAGTGATTTTGAGTTGATTACAACTCTCATAAATCACATTTGGTATTGTATAATTGTTTATGTAAAAATATAGCATGGTTACTTCATGTGATCATGAGCTAGAGCAAAATAGTGGCTATATGGCCATTTCTAGCCATTTTAAATTATCCAAATTTATTTTTAAATGGTATGAGAGGTCCCCCCTCATTTAAATCATGGTCCTGAGAAATTCAAGATGAGGTGTTGATTTGATCTATAGCAACTCATAGTGGATTACTTAGAGACATTAAATTGTTGCAATAATAGTATTAAAAGGCATGAGGTTAGTACCTCATTTAAATCATTCTCTCAAATAATAGAGATGAAGTGTTGACCTTGGTCAACATAGGTTCATACATTATTATTTGAGGAGATTAAATTTTAACAAGATTCAATGAGAGGAAATTATTTCTCCAAAGAACTAAATAGAAACCCTAATCAATATTAGTAATGAGAGGAAATTATTTTCTTAAGAATAAAACAAAGTCAACCAACATGTTAATGATGTGGTGACGCTAGCATAGCTTGTGTGAACCATGTGTGTGCTTAGTCTAGCTCTTAAGCTTTGTTTGGTGATTGTTACCTCGTATTCGTTTTTAGACGCTAGTACCGAGGAGTACTAGGAGGAGCAGGTCTACTTCCAGGAAGAAGAAGACCACTTTAATCAGTACACCAACCAAGGCAAGCTAATATTCTTGTAAGCTACCTTAGTCAAAGCTCTCCTAGAGCAAGGCACTCTTACATAATACTTTATGCTTGATGATCCCAATCCAAGTTTTTACCTTACAAGCTTTTGACTTTGGTTTATCAAAGTTTACTTTTGATTCATGATTCACTTGGTCTAGATATGGAGTAGTACAAAAGTATCAAAGTTAGCCTAGAGAGCTACAAGCTAGTTAGCACCCCTCATGCCTAGTTGCTAGTGCTAAATTAAAAGTGACTACTCTAGCTGGGAACTTGTGAAACTTTTGAATTTTGAAAACCTTGGAATGATGAGTCATTCTATTGAAATATTTTGAAGTTGAATGTGACTTGGATGACATGATGAATTTGATAAAAACTGATGATTGGGTTGGATGCGATACCATTCCAATTCTTGAGTACCCCCACAATACCTGATTATGGGTAAGGCATTAGCTGATTAGAAAAATAGGGTTGCGTTGACAATGAAATCGATCCCCTCTTCGTCCCTTGACTCCCCCTTATATAGGAGGCGGAGCCGAGGGTTTCGTGACACACAAGTTACAGAGTTCGGGAGACAATCTGAGTCCGCCCCGTAGTAATTACAAGTCAATATTCCTAATACAATTCTATCTTTCCAAACTCTCTCCTAATTAGGCTTCCGGGCTTCATAATCTTCGGGTCGTGGGCCTTCAGTAAAAACCCCGGGTACCATCTTCGGCAGGCCCATTGGGGATGCCTATGTCTGCCAGTTCCATGTTTTTTGTTGTTTTTGTATTTCAGAAAAGTTGTACAGGAAATATTCTCGGAATTGGACGAAACAAAACCCGAAGTCAATATTTTACCGAAATGAAGACGAAGTCCGAAGGAGGGTTGAAGAGGCGTAGCAGGTCGGCCAGACCTACCCTAGGCGCGGCCTAGGCCTAGCCCGTTCCTAGGGGGGTCTGGGCCCACCAGGCGCCCCACCAACCTAATTCCTCCACCTATTTATACATCTTCTCGGAAAAACCCTGGATATCCGAGCCTCCATCGACGAAAAGTTCCGTCGCGGCCACCATCGTCGAACCCATCTCAGGGGGTTTCTGAAGCTCTTGGCACCCTGCCGGAGGGGGAAATCATCGCCGGAGGCATCTACATCGCCATGCCCGCCTTCGAAGTGATAGGTGAGTAGTTCATCCCTGGACTATGGGTCCATAACAGTAGCTAGATGGTTGTCTTCTCCACTTTGTGCTTCATGTATCGATCTTGTGAGCTGCCCTACATGATATAGATCACCTTTATATAATCATATATGTTTGGTTTGCTGGGATCCGAGGAATATTGAATAGTATGTTTGGATTGATTATATATTCATGTCATATGTTATTTGTGATCTTGCATGCTCTCCGTTGCTAGTAGAAACTCTGGCCAGGTGGACACTTGTGACTCCAAGAGGGGGTATTTATGCTCGATAGTAGGTTCATGCCTCTAGTTTTCAGGGAGAGTGACTTTATAACTTCTAAGATTGTAGATGTGATGTTGCTACTAGGGAGAAAACAACAATGTTTTATCCAAGGGTAATTCTATTATTTACTTTATACGCATTGCTTAATGTGATAGTCTGTTGCTTGCAACTTTATACTGGAAGGGGTGCAGACGCTAACCTGAAGGTGGATTATTAGTCATAGACGTAGTTGGATTACGGTCTATGTATTATGTTGTAATGCCCAATACCAAATATCATAGTAATCATCTTGTCATGTATGATCGATATTCTGTCAATTGCCCAGCTGTTATTTGTTCACCCAACATGCTATTTCTTTATGGAGAGACACATCTAGTGAACTATGGACCCCGGTCCTATTTCCTTTACTGATAAATTCAATTGCAATCCTGTTCTGTTTACTTTCTGTAAACATCTCCTTCTATTTGATACGTCTAATCCTTTGTGTTTAGCAAACCGATGAGATTGACAACCTCACTGTAAGTTGGGGCAAAGTACTTTGGTTGTGTTGTGTGCAGGTTCCACGTTGTTGCTGACACCGGTAGTGCGCCCTGCCACTAGTCAGCCAGCAACACCTTCCGAAGTCACGTGTTTCTCCTACTGGTCTATTAAACCTTGGTTTCCCATTGAAGGAAAACTTGTTGTTGTGCTCATCACACCTTCCTCTTGGGGTTTCCCTATAGCGTGTCTGCATACGACGAGCACACGCCATCACCGCCTCGCCGCAGTACATGCCGTCTGCTCGGTCCTTGCCGCGCCAGTGAACAGGATCTCAGTCGGGGTAGGTTCTGGCGCCCACCTGTTGCCTGTTTGGGGGCAAAACATCTGCCGGTTGAGCCGCCCGGCCTCGCCGCCCACGACCTGTTTGGTCAATTGTGCTAGTAGGTTTCTTACTCATATTTTGGGTGCTATTGTGTGCGGCTATTGATCCGCAGTTGCTACCCACGCAGATGGACATGTGGAAGATGTTGAATAAGTTTCGCGCGGAGGTCATTGACCCCTCTTCCGACGAAGAGTCCGATCAGACGACGCAGACAATGGCCATTGTTGCAGCCTCCATCCTCCACGAGTGCAATACCAGCCAAATGTCGGTGCACCGGGGCTCTGTGAAGGGCCGCTCAAAAAATATGCCGTGCAACGGAGTGGAAGGGCACCTCCGGCTCCACAAGGACTACTTCGACCGCACCAATCCGGTGTTCCCGGAAAAAATGTTCCGGCACCGGTACAGGATGTCAAGGGACATGTTCATGATCATTCTACATGGCGTTAGAGACTACGATCCCTACTTCCAATGCAGGCCCGATGCAACAGGTGCGCTAGGTTTCACCTCTTACCAAAAATATTCCACAGCTATTCGCATGCTATCCTATGGAATGGCTGCTGATATATTCGACGAGTATCTTCGATTGGGTGAGAGCACCTGCCTCGAAATGTACCGGTTTTGCCGAGCTGTGATTGCCATGTTCGGAGAACATTACTGTAGGGAGCCAAAAATTGAGGATACAAGGCGGCTGTTGTCTATCAACGAGTCCAGAGGGTTCCCAGACATGATTGACATCATAGATTGCATGCACTGGGAGTGGAAGAACTGTCCATTTGGATGACAGGATCAGTACAATGGCCATGCAGAGGAATGCACTGTAATTCTTGAAGTAGTGATATCTCAAGATTTATGGATTTGGCATTCATTCTTTGGCATGGCCGGTTCCAACAATGACATCAGTGTGTTGCACCGATCACCGGTTTTCAACAGGCTTATGCAAGGCCAAGCTCCCCCTGTGAGTTATGAGATCAATGAAAATGAATATGGGAAGCCATATTATCTTGCTGATGACATCTACCCTAACTGGGCCACACTGGTGAAGACTGTCCATAATCCAAGATGAAGAGGTTTGACAAGATGCAAGAGGCTTGCAGGAAAGATGTGGAGCGGTGATTTGGTGTGCTCCAAGCTCGGTGGGAAATTGTCCGTCACCCGGCAAGAACATGGTCACCAAAGATCATGCATGAGGTGATGACATGTTGCGTGATCATGCACAACATGATCGTTGAGAACGAGTTTCCTGATGGCCGCAATGAGCACCAATGGGATTTCCAAGATGATCTGGTTGCGCCAATCCCTGGGGCATCATCCTGGCAGTACTATCTACATATGAATGTAGAAGTCACTACGAGAACGTGTCCAAACACCTACAGATGGATCTGATTGATCATCAGTGGGTATTGGCTGGCCATGAAGATAATGCGTAGATGAATACTATCTTATTTTCATGTAGCCACTTTGAACCTGTTTATTTTGTTGTTTAAAACATCCAAACATCCAAATTAATATGTGTCGCCACACTGGAAACACCCCAGACGTAAATGGACACGCGGTAAAAAACAACCAATTTGGTGTCCGCTGCCCTCGACGCAAACGGACGCGCGCGACCATTTTACGCCGTTCTGGAAAAGAAAAAAACTCAGTTCGGATGGCCAATGCAGGGGCATGTTGGTCAGGTCATATCTGGCGAAATAGGTCACACACACGCATTAGGGCATCTCCAACGGGGCGACGCAAACGGATGTTGTGCGACCGTTTGCGTCCGCGCGGACCTTAAATGCGTCCGCACCCTGCTCCAGCGGGGCGACGCATCGTGTCCGGGGTGTCCACAGCGACGCAAACGTGGCGCAAATATGCGGCATGTTTGCGTCTCCGTGGACGCTGCGTGGTCGCGCCGAGCGTCTGCTCGCTTCCCCCACAAGCCCGCCTAGGAGAGACCCTAGCTCGATCGGCCTCGAATTAAAGCATAGTAAGCTCGCCGATGTCAACCGCCGGAGTGGCAACCGCGCCGATCAACCCGCCAACCGTCGGAATGGAGCGCCGAACCGTCGTGGAAGAGCAACCGCAGGCCTCTTCGTTATACGCACCGCCATTAATCCCCGCAGATTATAACCTCTACGTCTGCTGTAATTCACGTCGAACCTTCTTCTTCTTCTTCCTCCTCCTCTTCTTTCTTCTTCCTCCTCCTCTTCTTTCTTCTTCCTCCTCTTCTTCTTTCTTCTTCTTCTTCTTCTTCTTCTTCTTCTTCTTCTTCTTCTTCTTCTTCTTCTTCTTCTTCTTCTTCTTCTTCTTCTTCTTCTTCTTCTTCTTCTTCTTCTTCTTCTTCTTCTTCTTCTCCGGAGACGCCATAGCCGGATGTCGAGAGGGCAAAGATGGCGGCAAAACCCCTCCCGACCGCCCCGAGCGATAGGGAGGAGGAGGAGGAGGATGGAGGCGACGTTGGCAGCGACGGCGAGGAGGATGAGGAAGAGGAGGAGGAGGACTCCGACGCCAGGTTCGCCCGGCTGGAGGCGCAGGACGAGGAGGCGGCGGACGAGAAGGCGGCGGCAAGGAAGGAGGCCAGGGCGCGGGCGGCGCGTCGTCATCCGTTCACCGACGACGACGACGACGAAGACGCCACTTCGTCCGACTCGAAGTCCTCCACGGACGCGTCGTCCGACAGTTCCTCTTCCGACGAGGAGGTGACAAGCAAGAGGCGCAGGAGTGAGCACGACGATGCAGTGCCTTCTAACAAGAAGGACATTAGCTTATAGTTTCTTTGTTTTTAAATTTGTTCTCTAGTTTGTATGTTAAATATGTTTAAAATTGTTCGATTCGAGTAATCCGACTAATCAAAACCAATACTAGTTGTTTTCGCGTTTCAACTTGTTTTCGAGTAATCATTAATATAAATTAGGTAGTTCTTCAAAAAGAAAAAGAATAAGCAAGGAAACATCACACTGGGATGTCCAAAATACGTCCCACCGCTGGAGGTAGCCCCCAACGCAAACGGACAATTCCCGTCTCGCGATTATTTTCTTGTCCGCCAGACGATATAAATGGACCGTCCGCGAAATAATTGAAATGCGTAGCCCACGGATGGAGATGCCCTTACACCTGGTGAAGTCAAGCCATGTTCCGTGGAGTCGCACGCACCTCACCAGACCCGACCGCGACTCTTCCCATCGCTCTGCCTCTACCCAAACCAGAGCTAGCTAGCGAGCATCGACGCCGGCCGCCCCGCTGACTCTGCTCCGGCCGCCGTGGCCATCGCCACGACGCTCCTACCCCGGCCGCCGCCACGAGCGCCGCCCTTCCTAGAGCCCTAGCCCCGTAACCAATTCCGAACACAACACTTCAGGTTGAGGAAGAGGGGGAAAAGCCCCTACTCTTACGTCTCCGCGGCAATCGCCGGAGACGGAGACCGCCAGAATAGCTGTAGGCCGCGAAGCACTCTCGTGAGGCCCTTGGCGCCGGAGCAGGTCAGTTCCCGAATCACAACGCCTTTCTCCTGTATCCGCAGATTTGTGGGTCCTTCTTTTGCCTAAACGCGCCAGTGGATTCAGGATGCGCGAGCGAAAATTTCGTAGTGAGCGATTTGATTTTATTTGACGGGTTTCAGTAACGCGGAGGGTCTCTGTAGGATAAAGCTTCTCCTGAAGTTTGCCAGTGCAGCAAGTAGGTACTCGCAAGTTTGGGATATGCCTTTCTTGCATCTGCTGCTCCCGAAATTCCTTCCTCTTTGAATGAGATGGTGTACCGAGTTCATTGCGCTAGAGACACCTAAATCCATCGTTATTTTTTTATTCTCAGATTTGTACCTGAAAGGTGAGTTTGGCACCTGTTTGGTCAATCCTTAACAAATGACTAATTTGCACTTTGTGGTAGTTTGTTTGGTCCATTCACGTGCAATATCTTCCAATATGACGAAGGGCATTTTCCTGAATGGAATTGTACACTTCAAATTTAGGGGCATAGTTTTACATGCGTTTAGTAAAATTTTGATCCCCAAATTGCTGATTTTATTTTTCGTGGTTGGTAACGATTAGTCTTTATGGTGTTTCTGATTTTGATTGCTAGAGAGTAGTTTTGATATGGTGTCGTTGTGACAAATTCGTTCGCAGTGGGTGATTCATAGGATACAACAATTTTAGTTTAACTTATGGTGCCCACATTTATGCTTAGCCTTTTTCTTATTCTGCAGATAGGCAGATGGCTAGTAGTTCCAATGGCCATTGTCCAGGTAATGGTGCAAAAATTCTGCCGAGAAGAGAGAAGAACAACCAGGAGGTACTGATGGTCTGAACTTCTCTGTCATGGTTTGTTTTTGCTGCAGATTGCACTTTTTGAATGCATTGTTTGTTGGTATTGATTATGTAGAATAAGTTTCCTGATTACATCGATGCTGGACTCTTCCCCAGTTGATATATCGGTATGGTGGTACTCAGATGGTCCCCAACTTCCCATTACCCTGAATATTATTGATTGTTGTTTTAAAGATAAAATTGCTGATTTGATCGAAGTTTGGGAAGCTACTATGTTGTCCATAGAGCTGGTTGTAATTTTCCATGGCCCTTTGTCATTTCCTATTTCATTTTGCACTTCATATTGTCGCTCTTTCCCTAGTAAATATCCTAACCATCTCATGATATGTATTGAAGATTTTGCATCACATTGTCATTTTAGTATGTTTCTCGAGGTCTGATGGAAATGTATTTAAGCATTTCAAAAGGCAGCATAATGATAAAATGTATTATTGAAGAAACATTTTCCATGTCAAAGTTCCTTTTTGTCTTCACTTTGCTCTGTTCTCTCCTAAGTCTTCCATTTTGATTTGATGTTATGGATCATGTAATGTTTGCAAGTGTTTCAAAGCTTCCCTGAGTGGAGGTACACTGTGTTATTTGATCTATTTTAACCCTTTACTGATTCCATAGTTTTGTTAATGCAGAAATTACAGCTCGACAGAAATGCAGCTTCTAGGGCCTGTCAGAAGGACAGGCAATATATTGAGAAATTGGAAACTGAACTGAGTAATTGCTATCAGGAAATTGGTATGCTCTAGGAATTATTCTGTTTCTTGTTGGTCTGGCTATTACGAACCTTTCTACTTAAGCAGTCCTCGCTGATAGCAAATGCAGACTATTTGCAGGATCAGTTAAATATCAGGAATATTGAAGCAAACATCATGGGGCAGCATATTCATGGCCTCGAACTGAAGCTAACCGAACTTGAAAAATTCCCTGAAAGAGTGAGAGTTATGGACAATGATCTGATGCGGTCCGATTCTCAGTGCTGGCTTCTGATGGAAGAAGTCCAACGTAAAGAAGAGGAGCTGCAAAAGGCAGCCTTACAAATAGAGAAGCTTGAAATTGTAACTTTAGATTCACAATGTGAAATTGAGAGTTTAAAGCTTGATTTGACTACACTTGAGCAAAGACTATTTGATGCCGAGAACTTTGGCCAGCATGCTGCTGAGTACAAAGCTAAAATTGAGAAGCAACTGAGAGAGTATGAGCTCCAGCTGCAAGAGGCACGAAAGACTATTGATCATCTTGAAGTTGAGAATACACAAATGAAAAAGGAAATCTTTCCTAGAAGGGTTCATAAACAATCCTCTTCTACAACTGTGGAGCAGCTTGACAAAACATTGGAGAATGATGGTCATGCAAACTATGAAAGAGATCATGGAGTTCTTGAAAAGATAGGGAAGCAAAATGAAGAACCTGAACTTCTAATTGAGCAGCTTAAGGTCAGAGTTCGTTTACCGCATCTACATTTTGGTACTGCACTACCAAACTAGTTCGAAAATAAATTATTTCAAACATTTTGCTATTGCTTGCACTGGCAAGTTGGATAAATTCAAAGATCTCTCTGTTTTATTGATTTGGAATTTCCGATGAATATAACTCTCCCAGTATAGATGAAATTTAAGTGTTGCTCTACCTGTTAGGTAGAACTTCGAGAACAAAAACTAAAAGCAAAGGAGGATGCGGAAGACCTCACTCAAGAAATGGCTGAACTCAGGTACCAGATAACTGGCATGCTTGAGGAAGAATACAAGCGTCGGTCTTGCATTGAGCAAGCGGCTATTCAACAAATTCAGCAGCTGGAGGTTCAGGTAGTGAAATGGAATTTTCTTTTCCAAACTGTATCTGCTTCACCATCAATAAATACATATGGCTGAATTTGTTGCTCCACGAGACCATAGTTTGAATTTTGAATCTAATTGTATGATTAAAAATGACAGTCATTGTTCTTAGTCTTGCTATATTTATAATTCTTGTATGGTTTAATTTACACATTCTGTTTTATGATATTCAAAACCAGGTCTCCAAAGAGCAAACAAAATTGAGCGGAGCTCTAAGGCGACTACAGGAATCCCAAGAACTAGCTGACACACAGGCTATGGAGATTAAGAAACTGAAGAACGCTTTAGGGGTATGTGCATGCAGGTCATATGAATTACTATTCAGAGTAATCTCCTGCTTGAGATTAGTCGTTTTATGGTACTGATACACTGTGCATACGTTTCATTGTAGAGGTTGGACTCTGCATTGAATCACGGGAGAGTTTGCAGATCTTGCTCTTGCGGGTTCTGTCCAATGTTGCTAGAATTGTCCAAGTGCTCGATTGAAGGGTCACTCGATCTCAGACCTTCCAACTCTAGCAAAATTGATGAAACTTTGCAGAACCAAGGGCTGCTAGAGTGGCGTCCTGATGAAGCTTCAGCCAGTGACACAGTATAGAATGTAGATATGCTAGATGCACTCATGTTTGTGCAGGTGCTGTATAGAAGAATTCTTTGCGCTACTGCTGTATGTAAATGCATATGCATTTGTAACTTTAGTGAGCTGTTTTATTTGCGGATTAGTTTCCCAGCTTCCGCTTGGAGTAGCTCCAACGATGATGCCAATGTAACTTGTAACACTTCATTTATCATGTCAAATTCAACCTCACAATGATGTTACTAAAACACTAGCATACTAATACTAATAGCTGACACAGATCTGCAGAATGAGAATGGTGTGAGTGGCATGAGTTTGTAGCATACATGTGTCTTGTATGAGACTCATTTGTGCAATAAGATCATATTTGTAGAATTCTAAACAAATAGTAGTACATGCACGTTATTTATTGCTCTTTATTCGGACCAATCTAATTATAGGTTGCCTTTCAAATGCGAAATTGACATACATACATGCACTCTATCGGTTTGCTTAGGAACGAAGTAAGCGCTAAACTCCAAACCTTCCAATAACCGATTAGTTTCAGTTATTACAGGCTTGCGCATGGTAATAATCATCAGAGTATAAAAATATGATCTGCGAGGCAAGAACCATATGTCCTCTGCAAACTGTCCAAAAGAAAAGGACATCTCCGTCGCCTCCAGTCCTGCCGTCCAAGAAGCAGGAGGCGGCCGGCAACCGCAGCAAACCTCGTAGCACCTTCTTCTCAGGTTCGATCGATTCCTTCTCCGCTCTTGACTCATCTGAACTCTTCCTCTCCAGGATTTGTTCTTCTTGCTGGGGGTTTTTCCGGTGATTCGCGGTGGTTCCCGTTTCTTGAGAATTCCCTTCCACGTTCCGTTTTAAGTTTGGTGCGGAATTGAAACGGAACGAGGGGACAATGGGATCTTAGACTGCGATGAGCATATCAGTATCGTTCCTGTGGGCGTTCGTGATAATCGTGAATTTCGTGGTCGGAAAGTATGGTCGAATTTAGGTTGTTTTTTGCAGGGACGTTGTGCAATCGTGCAAGTCAAGTCGCTCTTGTGCAATGTTACGTCCTTCTTCCCCCTCCAAAATACGCATATCATGTGTACCATACACGTTTCTTCCTTTATAAGTATACTGATCAAAATCATAACACTTACTGTACCAGTTTCACATTTTGCGCCGATTCCATGCACTGATTTAGGACGTGAACTCTTCCTTAACACAATTGATTTTTGATTTTGAAATATTTCAGATATATAGACCATCTCGCATCCAGTATCCCTTCAAAAAAGAAATGTATGCATTTTTTATGCACTCGCTCCGCTCCACGAAGGTTGTCTGAGATTTGTCAAAATTTGGATGTATCTAAACATCTCAGACAATCTTCATGGGATGGAGGGAGTACCATAGATTTCAATCATTGATGTTTCAGGTTTTTAGCTTTTTACTGCTCCCATTTTGAGTCAGAATAGGGTTCACCACTTAGTCTCCAGTAAATACAGTCCTGATTACCTAACTCTAGTCTTCCTAGTACATAATACTCAGTAACTAATTCAAATTGTGACCGCGAACAGGAAAGATGCCTGTGTCAGCTGTCGCAAAGCAACCGTCTTCTAAACCAAATCCATTCGATTCTGAATCAGACTCTGAATTTACCTCGAGACCTGCAAAAGCATCATCTTCCTATTCAGTTGATCCTGGTGCCAAGAGCCGGTACAAGAATGGCTTCCATGATTCACGCGGATTCGAGAACCAATCTGTGCAAGAACTGGAGAGCTACGCTGCGCACAAGGCCGAGGAGACCACTCAGAGAGTGAATGACTGCCTTCGGCTTGCTGAAAACATCAAGGAGAATGTTGCCACCACTCTTATCACTTTGCATAGGCAGGGTGAACAGATCAACAGAACCCATGAAACAGCTGCAAACATTGATCAGGACCTTAGCAGGGTAAGCTCGAAGCCCGTAGTTCGGTTTGTTTTTATTGGTGTTTGAACTCCTGGTTTAACTTCTCAGAGCGAGACACTTCTAGGAAGCCTTGGAGGCTTCTTCTCAAAATCCTGGAAGCCAAAGAAAACTAGGCAAATAAAGGGACCAGTAATTATCACAAGAGGTTTGTACTTTCACTGGGCTCAGACCATGTTGAGTTTCGGTGTTTTCTGACATTGTTACTTGGTGAAATAGAGGATTCCTTCAGAAGAAGGGCTAACCATTTAGAACAGAGAGAAAAATTAGGATTGTCTTCAAACCCTGGAGGGAATCTGAATCCTCAAAAATATCCTGATCCTACCAACGCCATGGAGAAGGTTCAGGTTTGTATTGACGTTAGGATTAATGCATCATAAATTGGACCCTAGTGACTAATCAGGGACCATTCTATTTTGCAGGTGGAGAAAGATAAGCAAGACAGTGCCCTCTCTGATCTCAGTGATGTCTTGGGACAGCTCAAGGGCATGGCTCTCGATATGGGCTCAGAAATCGATAGGTATGTGTTTTATCGATTTAGTTCACCATAACTTGCTTCATTAGTAAACAGAGATGAGAATACAGCCTGAAAATCTCAATCAAGTGAAATAAAACATCAATTATGAAACTCTATATTACTCTCTTAGTTGTCCATGAGTTAGCCATGGACGTGTACAATTCTTTCCTTGTTTGTGTATCAAAGGATTTATATGGATGTTTTGCATTCAAAACTTGTCTTGTTGCCTTTTAAGCGCTTAAAAGGCACACCTGGAGATTGCTGTCATCAAATGAGAACCGATTTGGTGTTTTTTATAAATCAGTAAATAATGAATGCACTTGATTGTATGGTGTGTTTTGAGCTTACCTATATCCAATAAGTCTAACAATCAATAGTGACAATATTTTTCTCATAGAATCCATGGACACGAAACTCTGGAATTAAGTTACAATGCAGTGGCTCAACCAAAACCTGAGAGCCTATATAATTTTGGATTTTTTATGAAAGCAAGCATGCCATGATATTTCAACTAAATGGAAATATCATTTTTTTTGTTTATCACTCGTACTATCCATAGGGACAAATAAAAAAGGAAAACATTTCACCATAACTCTGTATTCCTACTTTCCTTTTACTAAGAAATCAACTAGTCCTCTTTTCATAGATAAAAGGAATATTTCAATCCGCAATGCACAACATAACAACAATCCGTTTCAACCGTTTTTTTCTTTTTCTTTTTTGTGCCTGTGCATCCTGCTGAATGGTGTTGTACTCTTCTCTTCATATTGGAATTACAGGCAAAACAAAGCGATGGATGGTCTACAAGATGATGTGGAGGAACTCAACTATAGGGTAAAAGGAGCCAACCAGCGTACACGCCGGTTGCTAGGGAAATAATATTGCCTTGAAAATGTGGGGGTGCATTCTTGGCACGTGACGTTGCTGGATCAAACATAGCTGCTGCAGCCTTTTTCTTTTCATGAATTACAGAAAACAAATATTTGCAGACCTTTTTACAAGACTACCATGATGAGGCCATGGCTCCCTTTAGTATATTTTTAGACTCTCAAACCTGCAACAGAAGATTTTATTTTCTATTGAAGCTCTACCTTCACCCAACATAAGCAGATTAGAATCGATTCTGAAGTTGGCAAGCCAGCTCTGCGTCGAAGGAGTGATGCTATCAAAGTGCATTATGTTTCTTTGCTTCCAAATGTTCCAGGCACCTATGATAACATATTCAGCGTCAATTCGGTGACTCAAAACAAGAGAATGACCCCACTGGATGCCAATAATAGACCAACAAGTATTGCTCAAATGGCAGCCAAAGAACAAATGGTCTCTAGTTTTTCTGGTCTGATTGCACAGCACACACTAGTCATTTTTGGATAGGACATTGCCTGGGGTACAACATGTCTCTGGTGTTTAGTCTGTCCATTACTAGTAACTTAGCTGCTGCAGCCTTGCTAAGCATACCCTTGTAACGTCTTCTTGGGGATAAAAATGTATCCTTACAAGTTGAGAAAATTTCTCCAAAAATATATATATGAGGTGCATGCATATAGTCATCTTTATTTTTTTGTAATATTCGTCAACCAAAATTGATTTCTCAGAGATTAGTCCGATCAACAAATATGTGTTTATAAGAAATTTTAATATTCAAAACTTCGAAAATCAACTTGGAAAAATCTATCTTGAAAACAATTGTAAATAACAATGATTCGTAGCCAATATACCACCGCAACTTGTGATGAGAGGGTGGGTCATCGATGACAGGTTAGCAGTGAGAAGTGCCTTTGAGTCAGCATGCGGGGAGAGGGGGATGGGGGGCACCATGATGTTGGGAAGCCCGAATAGAAACCGATTAGCGCCCAACTTGGAGATTAGCATACTCTTAAACATGATATTAAACGTGATATGAAAATATGCAACAAAATCAATGTAACTTCAGAACCACTTGTGTACTAAGTACTAACTCACGCATCGTTGCTAGTCACAGAGGGAAACATATCAGGAGCATATATGGAGAAAATGTATATATGGAGAAAATGTGTTAGCACTTGGAGGAAATATGTTAGCACTTGGGCATATATACGCTTGGAGAGCCAATGTCTTATTCAGTGGCTAAGACTTCAGAATTGAGAATTGCAGTAGAAAATCAACACATAGGGACATCAATCATGTTTACTTTGAAAACCTCTTAACTTGAGAAAAAAAAACAATTGGCTGAAGCCATCCAAATCATGTTTCACTAATATCAAATGGGGATACAACTTGTTCTTCTCTAAAGAGCACTACAAAATCTCATGCATGAAGATACACGCAGATCTTGGATGCAATGACAAAATTTGGGGCAATAGTTAGCACAACTCTTATGTTGTAAGTTCTTTGTTTCGGTAAACGGCAGACATATAGATAAATTAGTCACTAGTATACTGCAATTTCTGCACATGTGGGAGTTCATTTGGGCGTACCGTAACGTGTTGCTTGACGTCTCACCTGCCCTCTTGATCATCTTGTTCATTGGTCCACCGTTTCATGTGGTAGGGCTTGTGCCCGGCTTGTGCACATGTGGTAGCCACCCTCGTCGTCGTCAGCCGCATGGTGGTATTTCCGCGCATCATGGTAGGCATTGTGCATGATTTCGTGGACGACGATGTGGTCATGGTAGGTGAGAGGTGGTAATCCATGGTGGTAGACACCCTCGTCGTTGGCGGCTTTATGGTGGTATTTCCGTGCGCCGTCGTGGAAGGACCTCGTTTTTCGCTGCGCATAGCATCACCCCAAAAGTAAATTGGAATACTCATTTTTACGATTTCGCGGATGCTGTATATGTTCTTCCGAATAATGCGGCACCGCAAAACACGGTTTTGCTATTTATGTACGTAATATCTCAGACTATACATGAAATAAATATCAATATATAGCAATATAAATCAAATTTATTGTTATTCCAACATCACACAATACAACAACAATCAAATTACAATAATTGTTCAAATAAAATGACTAAACAAAAAAATGGTCCAATGAGGAGAAAACAATAGTTTCACACAAATTGGGAATGAAACGAGGAAAAAATAAACTAGCGTCCAAACAATTGTCGATGATGCTTCACAAGATTATCTCCCTGTTGCAAATGCTTGTCATTATCCTAAATCTTCTTGTATGTCTCAAGGAATGTTTTAATCTGACTAAGATTTATGCCAGGTTTGGTCAGGGCTGCCAACATTCAACAGTCAAATTCAAAGGGGATGTCTATCTCCATCTCATCCTCGGTGATGATATTGTGCCCTCACGCAAGAAGTGATGATATTATGAAGGGTATTCTTATCCTAAAATTTGGCTGGCCCTCAAACATGTGCAAACCTAACTTGCAAAACATCGAAAGCTCTCTCTATGTCCTTCCAAGTTGCTTCTTGCATTTTTTTTGCAAAGTAAGCTTCCATTTTGGTAGCGGGTTTAGCGATGGTTTTCACAAATGTGGACCATTTTGAATAGATCATGTCTGCCAGATAATACCCATGGTATATTAACGGCCGTTAACAATGAAGTTGCAAGGCGGTGTCTTACCGTTGACAAGCTTACCAAAAAGAGGTGGTCTTTGCAGAACATTGATGTTGTTTAAAGATCCTCGCAAGAAAAATAAATCATACCAAATCCACAGATCCTTTGAGGCCACTACTTCAAGCATATATTTGGATCGAGATGATGGGCTGGTGGCCGCTATACTGACTGTGCCATGCTCTAGCAGTTTTCCACATCGAGTGCATACATTCGATGCTTCCAAGCATCCCTAGCCACCCCTTGCCTCATTCATAGCCATCAACCTCTTTGTATCATCCTCAGTAGGAGCACGAAGATACTTCTCTCAAAATATATAGATCATTGTCTTCGCAAAGAGGCGAACTGATTTGATTGACGTATCTTTGCTAATGCAAAGATACTCATCCATGTAATCGGCGGTAACTCCGTGCGCGATTATCCTCATCGTTGCCGATATTTTTTTGGTAGGGGTAAACCCAATGAGGCCGATGGCATTTCTCCAGCATGTGAAAAAATGGCATTTCGCCTTGCATGTCTTCATTATCTTGACGAATAGCTCTCGCACAGGTACGAACCTCGGCGAAGTAGTCACGCAGCAACATCTCCTATCACATCGCTCGGTTCTGTGGGATGCAAAGCCATCGAATGGTTGATCCTTGCCTCTTCCACTTCCGGTTGGCTTCATCGTGGAGGCTATGCACAGCGACCAGCAAGAACAACATTGCTTTGATTTCATCGTTGTAGGATTCCCAATCGGAATCATCCAAGGAGGGCGAATCGGAACACGTATCCGTAGAGGCGCGCCACACCAAACTCCAGTATTTGCTCCAAGAACTCGTCTATTTGCAAAATTCGGCCAATACTTTCACTATCCATGATGCTTTGTTGATAAATCTAAACATAATCGAAAGAAGGGGCAGAATCATACCTCCGAGAGGTGGCGAGGCGGGTTGATACGTTGCAAACGTATCTATAATTTTTGATGTTCCATGCTTGTTTTACACCAATTGCTATATGTTTTGCTCACACTTTGTTGCACTTTTATACATTTTCTGGCACTAACCTATTACAGGGTTGCTTGAGAGGGATATATTTGACCTTTACCTCCCTGAGTTCGATAAATCCACTTAAGGGAAACTTGATGATGTTCTACAAATATCTACACTTGGAGGCCAAACACTGTCTACAAGAATAGAAACGTGCGTAGACATCAAGCTCTTTTCTAGCGCCTTTGCCGGGGAGGTAAGGTAAAAGGTACTTATATCCTCTGGCTACTAAGTCTTTTAGTTGTTGGTGAGTGCTCGAAGTTATTTCCTTTAGATTCTGCATTTACATCTTTTTGTTTCTTATTTTTATTTTCACTAGTTAGGATTAATGGAAAACAACAACAAAATTAGAGAGTTTTATAGTATTTATCTTGAGTTAGGACATGGGGTGTTTGAAGAGAAAATTAAAAAACCTATGGAACTTTACTTGCATGCTGGTAGAAATGTTATTAGTATGAATTCTTTGAACACCATTATTGCTAATGCTATGGAAAAATCTAAGCATGGGGAAGCTAGTTTTTATAAAAATGATCTTTTTAGTTCCCCAGCTTTAGAGGAGGACATTTTCTATGACGATACCATGCCTCCAATATATGATGATTCCAATGATGATTATGTTATTTTCAGTCCACCTACTATTGAGGAGAAAATTAATTATGATTATAGTATGCCTCCTATATTTGATGATTATGGTGATGAGAATAATAATGATAGCTATTTTGTTGAATTTGATCCTAGTATAATTAATAAGAATGACTATACTTATGTAGGAGTAATAATTATTTTATGCATGTGTCTCATGATAAGAATGCTTTATGTGATAGTTATATTGTTGAGTTTATTCATGATGCTACTGAAAGTTATTATGAGAGAGAAAAATATGGTTGAAGAAGTTTTCATGTTACTAAAACACCTCTATATATGTTGAACATTTTGAAGTAACTCTTGTTTTATCTTCATATGCTTGTCACTTTGTTCTTTTGAATTTATTTGTGTACAAGATTTCTATGCATAGAAAGTGGGTTAGACTTAAATGTGTTTCGAATTTACTCCTTGATGCTCTCTTTACTTTAATTCATATTTCTTATTTGAACATCTTCTCAAACTACTGTGTGTAGCTCAAAGACGTTAAAGAAAAACACTCTGGGAGATAACCCATGTTTAAATTTCTGTAATTTTTCTTTTTGTTGAGTCTTGGAAGTTATTACCTCTGTAATAACCTTTTCTTATCATTTTTATTTCGTTTTTGTGCCAAGAATAGCCTTTAATAGGAAGAAAGTAAGATTTGGGGAAGTTGCTGTTCTGAAAACAGATTATGTGCTGTCACCATACAAATTCATATAAATATCCAGAGCGGAATTTTGAGCTTCCAATTTTTTTGCATATGTCCCAGGTTATTATCTAACTTTAGTTAGTTAACCACTTATCTATATGAGCAACAGAATATTTTTGGAAAAACCGATCTTTACCTGCTATTTTGTTTTGACAGATTTCTGCCACTATTTGTATTTGCCTCTTAATCTCTTTCTTTTTGAGTTATTTTGATCAAAGAGCTTTTTGAAGAGTTGCTACAGTAGCTAATGATTTAATATATATTTGATATATGTAAGAACTGGACCCAAATGGATTTGTTTATTTTAATTGTACTAATAGTGCTGATAATGAATTGTGTGAAGTTTTGTATGAGGGAAGTTTTCAAGTGTAGGGAACCAAATTATGATTTTTTCAGTTATAGGTTAGGTTACAGTTAGCAAAATAGCTAACCATATACCAAACAGTTAATTCGGTTTAAAACCGAAATAATTCGGTTTAGCCGAATGAAACGGAATTGAGTAGCCAGCGAACATTATTCTCTTCCGGCCTAGCGCAACTTGATAGTATACTTTTATATACAGTCTGAATTACATTATACACAGGGAATACGCTTTAGCATGCTGGTTTGGAGGTGCATCTTTGCCATATGTGGGCATAGGTTGTGAGTTCAAATACCAACAATTCCCACCTTCTTATTTTGTCCGCAGATTTTTTGCATTTTTGTATCTTTCTCTTGTAAAACATTCAGTTCCATCGTAAGAATAAAATAATATGAGATGTATGTCCATAAAATTTATGTGTTACTCAAAAATTCGCGTCAAGTTTGGTTAGTTTGGTTATTACCGAAACCGAACCGATATTTTGTGGTTATTACCGAAATCGTATCGTATTTTTATACGAACCCATATTTAACCGTATTTACTTAAAAACCGTATTAACCGAACCGAATTAACCATATTAACCGAACGTGCAGCCGAACCGGAAACCCAGTCATTAGTAGTTTATTTCCGCATTCAATCATGGCAAATCCTTTATAGTGTTTGAAACGCGTATTTACCTCTCCCCTCTAGGCGACATCTCGATCTTTCAGCATCATGGCATCGATGTAATTTTATATCTTTCTATATTACAATTATCACCATTGCATAGTTGTGTTACCCGGTTGTCATATACACATGAAGTCTAGTCTTGAAGCATATTACTACTTATGAACAATTATGAAAAATCGTAGTAACTCAAATATTATGGTTTGGTAGCTTTTGATATAGTAAAAGGTCACAAAATATATAATCAAGTGAGAGAAATCTTGAACCAGACAACTACTCTATAAATTTCCTGGTAATTCACTGGCTGGTAACATTTGACTTCCAAAATATGTCAATGAAACATGCAATCGAGACCAATTGTGAAGCTAATACTTGCTTGTGAATATTCGGTAACTCCTTTCTTACTTGTTGATAACCTCTGAGCTGATTTTTTTGTCAAAACATCCTCAATGAGATCTACTTCTGAAGTGGATGACTACTTGTGAGTAGTTTGGCAACTCATATAACTTTGTCTCATAACTTTTTGCGGAAAAACAAAACATTAATCAGAACATAACCATGTTGTATCTAGTTCTGACTTCTAAAGCCAAAACAGATGGTAACTAAGGTGTACCATTAGAGAGCTAAACATATTTAAATCTCAAGCTAAGGGTGATCTTTGTTGACATCAACATTTTTCATTGTTTGCATGTATGCCACCAAATGCACTAATTTTGCTAGCTTAGAGGGAGTTCGTGAGTAACGAGAAATATAGCAAAATGTTCAATACCAATCCTAAGTACATCACATTTAGCAAATAGAAAATCCTTGGGTGGTAGAAGATTGAAATCAGAGTACGACACTAAATGTGAAAGAGAAGGCTTTAAAAGTGACATCTTTGAGAGGATGTATATTATGCCTCGTAACGCCTAGTAATGTTTTGTTTCGGAAACCAATTCTTTATAAATTATATATACACATTTTTTCAGATCAGAGATGCATTAAGCTCCTTTTTGATTGAAAGTATCTTCATAAGAAATATTGATGGTTGAAATCATTAGGACTTTCCATCATAGGTAGTTTTATTCATAATAGATCACCAAAGAAGAGCTTAGGTTGTCCAACAAAATCAAGATTATGTACCGATGCTATTGCTACAAATGTGATGGTTAATTACTTATATGGTTGATATCCTCTTTTATGTTCCTCTTTGATTGCAAAGATTTTCATATGAATTTTAGAGGATTAGTATCCTTAGGATTTATTTGCAATGCGCCTTGTTTGATTTTAGAATTGAATCAAATGGGTTTATTCTAAGAATTCATAGAAAAAAATCAAAACCACTAAAACCACTTGGAAATGTTATTTTGTTCTTCCCCTAGTCAATCAAGGAAACCTTTATACAAGTAAAATAATGTTAGTTTCAAGCGAGCAAAGAATCATGTGAACTAATGACATCATTTAGTGTTTCCCACCAATTATTTGTTTCCATCTAAGACGTATCACATACAAGTGTCTCCCGTTGATAGGAAGACTTCCAAATCTCAGCATTTCCACATGTCAAGTGTGGAATTTAATATCTAGAAAAGGATGTTGGGACATGCATGAGATTTTTTTTTGATAAAACAAATTTTATTGACTCGTTCATCATGTTAAGGTGATACAACTTCAATGTGTTCATATACCTGGTATCTTCTAATTAATATAGCAGCCTAATGAGAATCTGGGTGAACGACTGTCCTTCCTCAGTTGCTTTTCAAAGCATGTTGAAGTACCTAAGTTAAAATACACTCGGAGACGCCTCAGCCATGGCATCGGTACCGAAATCATTTCGCGCAATTTTTCGATGCAGGAGTCATGGCTCCCACCACAGATGGAGGTTTAGTGCACACAAGAATACCTGGAGATCAATGGGTCTGTGCGCTGGACGACTAAGATGAGTGTGGGAAGAAGATGTGTCGCTCGCCGTCATCGTCCATGTACAAGAGGGAGAGGAATGCGATGGGATGAGAGAGGGGGAGGATGAAAGGCCAGTGGCGAGAGAAGGAAAGCAACAAACATGCCTCATGTACACACTATCGGCTCGATTAACCAGAGAACATCTAGCTCGGCCTGCAGAGTAGCATCCCTGTAGCGGTCAGCTGTCCATTTTGACGTGAATTTACGGTGTGAATCGGCATCAGTGACGGTTCAGCAAGATCGAAAGATATGGATCGTACATACACGGGATCCGACCTACAGACGCCTAAGTGCTATGATGACTCCTAACAAGGTGAGTTTTACTAATACGTAATTAGAAACCAGGTAGCCTAAAGTAAAGAAAAAGTAACATACGTGCATGTTCGGAGTTTCCTAAATGCTTTCTTCACTTTGAAAAGTGGATGATATATACCATTATGAATCTATATTGTTCAAGCCAGCCTCGCAAAGTAAAATATTACCACATATGAATCTATATAGAGAAAATTACAATAATTAGGCTGTAGATGAATGTGCTCATGACTATTATAATCTAAGGTCTTGAGTACTTGACATAACTGAAGCATGAATGTTGGATCAAGAAGTATCATGCGACCACAAAATTGTTCAATATGTATTCCAAATAAACCCACATGTACCTTTTCTACTTTTGAGAACAAAAGAATAGTCTCCCAATAGACAATTGGAATTTGAACTTAAGCACCAGAGGGTAATGTAGAACTAATTCTTTCTCCAAATGACATGACTAAATTCTTATCTTGGACTTCTATGGGCACATATCTTCTTCATATGCACTCAAAACATCCAATGTGGCTTCGAGTGAACATACATCCTTCTCATATCTTGATCAAAGGAGGACATATTAGATCATCTTTAGCAAGATACGATAGATGAAGCTTCATTTGTGAAAAAAATACATACACAAGAATCATATCTTATATTTCAATCAATACAAACAGACCTGCACATGCAAACAATGAATTGTTCGTGCTATAAAAGTTGTACAAGAGCGACACACTGTAATTTAAAGTACTACACGTATCATCACGACCATCAACCCTTATTTATGTAATAGCAAACGAACATGTCAAAGGCTTATTTATGTACGCCAACACAACTTATGTCATTCTATCTCCAAGGAGTTGCCCTATACGGCAACGACAAAACTTAATTGTTGGTGCTATACTATCACGCATTAAAGCCCTTTACAACAAATATGAATGGGTAGGATATGTAGCCATCATCTCTATATCGGTTATTATTCAACAAAAAGTCTTTGCGACTATTATTCATAGTGCAATATCATAAAGTCACTTGTATTTTTGTGGCCTTTTTCGTCATTGAAGTCCTCGTGGACGACTTCATGCTGCATGCATTGTCTGATAGAGATCCATAAAAGAGAGATGTCCTGAACCACCAGACCATAACACTTTCGGTTTTAAAATAATAAAGTCTTATACAACCAATACAAGGTGTTAATAATACATTGACAATGGATACATCATACATATGATGTTTGGAGATAACAAACTACATCACAATTAAACCCGATAGGTTTGATATTGTCTTGCTTGAATATAAAAGGATATAATCTTTTTCAGTTGATTTACAAATAGTTAGTATTTCTTAGTCGACTACCATAGTTGTTTTATAAGTGTTCTTACATATCTCTTTATACTTGCGCGGATCTCGTTAGCAACTACCTAGAAATGGTTATTTTTCAGTAGACTAAAATTCATTGGTATGATTTTATAGCTACAACATTACATGTGTAAGACCGTCGATGTCAAGTTCTCCAATCTATCTCGAAGATTCATATATTGAGACAGATCATAACTTATTCATAGTATGATGCCAAAATCATTAGGATTTTCCATCATAGGTAGTTTTATTCATAATATATCACCAAAGAAGAGCTTAGGTTGTCCAACAAAATCAAGATTATGTACTGATGCTACTGCTGCAAATGCCATGGTTAATTACTTATATGGTTGATATCCTGTTTTATGTTCCTCTTTGATTGCAAAGATTTTCATATGAATTTTAGAGGATCAGTATCCTTAGGATTTATTTGCAATGTGCCTTGTTTGATTTTAGAATTGAATCAAATGGGTTTATTCTAAGAATTCATAGAAAAAAATCAAAACCACTAAAACCACTTGGAAATGTTATTTTGTTCTTCCCCTAGTCAATCAAAGGAAACCTTTATACAAGCAAAATGGTGTTAGTTTAACACCAATTCTCGTACCAAAGCGTACGCTGACCAAGGGGTCCACCAAATACAGGCGAAAGTTCCCTGGAGGCGATCACGGAGGCGATCGCGGTTAGGCTAGGGTTTTCTCCTTGAGGGTGGTGTTCTCGACGGCGGCTACGATCTTGACGGCAAGATCCGATCCGTGCGACGGTGTGTATCCTCTCCCGTGCTCGACTGCTGCGGGGAGGAGGAGGTTGCGCCATGGCGGCACGTTCCAGATCGAGTCCGCAGGGTGGCAGTTCGTCCAGAACACCGTCGCGGTCGCCTGCCAAGAGGGGAGGCGATGATCTAGCGGCTGGTTTGTCGGCGAGGATGGGTGATCTGTTGCTAACCGAGAAGGAGGCCACTGGGCTGGTGATCGGCGGGATGAGTTCGTCGGAGACGCCGCGTCCGAGGTGGGCGGCGGTGGGAAAGGTATGTGCCTCGAGGAAGCTGGTGATCGGGGCTTTGGAGCGGGCGATGGATCGAGCGTGGGGCCTCCATAGGCCTGCACAATTCAGAGATATTGGTAACAATAGGTTTGTGGTGAGATTTTCTTCGGAGGGGGACTGGAAGCATGCGATGAACAATGGCCCGTGGCAGTTTGACTTTGCTGCGGTTCTTCTGAAGGATTATGCAGGCTCGGTGAGACCGTCAGACATGATCTTCGACACAATGGATATCTGGATTAGAGTACCAGACCTTCCCATGGATATGATGAACAAATTATACGGCAAGCTTATTGGAAACTGGGTTGGGAAGTATATATCTGTTGATGTTGATCAGGATGGTATTGCATGGGGTAAGGACCTAAGGATTAGAGTGGAAATAAGGGTGGATCAGCCGCTCCCGAGGGGAGTGAGTATGAAGGAGAGGGAGGATGATGTTGAAGGGACCTGGTTTGACATCAAGTACGAAAGGATCCCTCACTTCTGTTTTGAATGTGGGTGCATTGTTCACCCGGAGGATGGCTGTGCTGTGGAGAAGTCGGATATAAAGCAGTGGGGAGAGTGGCTTAGGGCCTCACCACGCAAACCCCAGAAGCAGCCTGCACCTGCTCGTCCCTCGAACTCATCTGGGAGTTTTTGCAACTACTCAACGGGGTCGGAGTCAAGAGGGTGGGGTGGTGTCAGCATCAGAGATATTCCCCCGAGGAGAAACTTGATGAGAGAGGGGTCCTTCTCGAGTTCATCCCGCACTGGTGGGTATGAGACGAGATATGACAAGGGGGCAGCGGCTAGCTTGGACAATCAGGAAGCCAATAAGACAGCTAGAGATCTTCGGGGCAAGGAAGTTGGGGTAGAAGAGGGGAGGCCGAGGGTTGGCACTTTTACGAGGCGAACTAGGAGTGCGCAGGCTGCACTGGCACCTGCCGCCAGTCGAGCACAAGAGATAGCTCCAAAAAACGCACCACAGGGTGCGGGGGGTAGGAAGAGAGGCTCCAAGCAAATCTGGCTGCCCGTTCCGGTTCAAGTTGTAGGGGATGACGGGCTCGCGAATGATGGCAAGCGCCAGCGGAAAAACTCGGTGTTTGACAGGATGGAAGTGGAGAATACCAGGGATGAGATGTTGGATCATGTGGGGTCTGTTTTCAATAGGCTCGAGGCTCCAGCAAGGGGAGGGGGAGAAGGACATAGCAGCTCGGTGTTCCAGAGGCTAGACACCCAATCGGCGGACCCTGCGGCGCGGGGCCGCCGGGACCAATGAATCTCCTATGCCTCAACTGCCGTGGCTTGGGGTTGGACGCGGCAGTAGGCGAACTGAGAGACCTGGTGAGGTCTTACAACCCAGTGGTGGTGTTCTTGTCAGAGACAAAAAAGAGAGCTAAGGCAATGGAGAGGCTCAGATGGAGCCTGGGTTTTAAACACGGGGTGGCGGTGGATTGTGTTGGTAGAAGTGGAGGCCTGGCGCTATGGTGGAAGGAGGAGGTGGACGTGTCAGTTAGACCCTGGTGCCTATCTTATATTGATGCCAAAATCTCTGTTGGTGGTAAGACTTGGAGGTTTAGTGGAGTATATGGCGAACCAAGGGTGGATCAGCGCCAGAGGATGTGGGATAAGCTCAGATATCTAAGTTCACAGGATGATCTACCTTGGTTATGTGCTGGAGATTTTAATGAAGTACTTTCTCAGGACGAGCAGTTGGGCGGCAATCCAAGGAATGCTGCTCAAATTGAGGCGTTCCGAGATTGCTTAATGGATTGTGGATTATCTGATCTGGGGTATTCAGGATATAAATATACCTGGAGTAACAAGAGGGAAGGAGGGGATAATATACAGGTCAGATTGGACAGGGGGACGGCGACAGCGTCGTTCCTACATATGTTTCCGTCTTCTCATGTAGAGCACATTGCGACGGAAGAATCGGATCACTCGGCTCTGGTCATTAGGGTTCTGGAGACTTTGCCACCTGGCCCAAGGTTCCAGAAAAGAGGATTTATGTATGAAGAAATGTGGACTAAGCATGAGGATTATGAGCGAATGATCAAAGGGGCGTGGGATGAAAGGCAGCGGCATGGCTTGGGTATTCAGGGGTTTTGGAGTCAGCTCCAAGATATGACCAGAGAAATGCAAAAGTGGAGTTTTCACACCTTTGGCTCAGTAAAGGCGGAATTAAAGGCCCTCCGAAGTAAGTTGGACGTCGCCAAGACGGAAGCTTTAGTCTCAAATTCCTCACTGGAGGTTCGCGAGATCGAGGAGAAGCTACATAACATATATGAGAGAGAGGAGGTCATGTACCGACAACGCTCACGACAGGAGTGGCTCAAGGCCGGCGACAGGAATACTAAATTTTTTCATAACCGAGCATCACATAGAAGGAGGAAGAATACAGTTAAGAGGCTGCTACGAAGTGATGGATCTATCTGCAACACGGATGAAGGCATGAGGGATATGGCGTTACATTTTTATCAAGAGTTATATTCGTCTGAAGGGTCTGCACAGGCGGACCAGGTCCTCCAGCTGATCAACCCTGTCATCTCGGCAGATATGAACTCGAAGCTCACTGGGGCTTTTGCCGACAAGGAGATAGAGGAAGCTTTGTTTCAGATGGGGCCTACAAAGGCCCCCGGGCCAGATGGTTTGCCGGCACTTTTCTACCAACGACACTGGTCGTTGTTAAAGGATGCAGTTTGTGAAGCGGTTAGAGATTTCTTGTTGGGAAGGGGATGCCCGGAGGGTTTCAATGACACCATCCTAGTCTTGATTCCTAAAGTAAATCATCCAGAGCTGTTGTCACAATTCCGACCTATTAGTTTATGTAACGTTCTGTACAAAATCGCTTCTAAGGTCGTTGCAAATAGGCTGAAGAGAATACTTCCGATTCTGATCTCAGAGGAACAGAGCGCGTTTGTGCCCGGACGGCTGATCACAGACAACGTGCTGATAGCTTATGAGTGTGTTCACGCCATTCGGAAGAGAAAGAGGAAGAAACCCTTATGTGCAGTCAAGTTGGATATGATGAAGGCGTACGATCGAGTGGAATGGAGGTTTCTAGAAGAAATGATGTTAAAGATGGGTTTCTGCCAGAACTGGATACATATGATCATGAGATGCGTTGGTACTGCCAGGTTCGCAGTGAAGTTGAATGGAGGGCTGTCTGAGCACTTTTCGCCATCTAGAGGGCTCAGGCAGGGAGACCCCTTGTCTCCTTACCTGTTTCTTTTCTGTGTCGAAGGATTCTCGGCGCTCTTGAAGCAGGCGCAGGCGGAACGGAGGATTGAGGGAGTGGGTTTTGGTCGGGACAGCCCTACCATTACGCACCTTCTTTTTGCAGATGATAGCATCGTCTTCCTGGAGGCTAGCACGAGCAATCTGGCGGCTCTTAGAAGCATCCTGCAAATATATGAAGCGAGTTCAGGGCAGCGCGTCAACCTTCAAAAATCATCTATTTTCTTCGGTAAGGGGTGCCAGGAACAGGTGAAGGGGGAGCTGAAAGAAGTCATCAATATCCAGGGGGAGGCTCTGTCCGAGAAATATTTGGGTCTGCCTACAGTGGTAGGTCGTAGCAAGGAAGGGGTTTTCAAATATGTGGCAGATAGGGCTTGGAGCAAGGTAAAGGGCTGGAAGGGACAAGGCCTATCCATGGAGGGCAAAGAAACTCTTATAAAATCTGTACTTCAGGCCGTCCCAACTTTTCCGATGGGAGTCTTTCGGTTATCAAAGAAGACATGTGGCTCCTTACGATCAGTGGCCTCAAGATTCTGGTGGGGTGCGGCTGATGGTAAAAGGAAAACTCACTGGATAAGCTGGAGCAAGATGGGGAAGTCGAAGAGGACAGGAGGGATGGGGTTTCGACACTTTGAAGATTTCAACCAAGCGCTCCTTGCCAAGCAAGCCTGGAGGCTTGTGACGAATCCTACCTCGTTGTGTGCTAGGGTCCTTAGAGGACGGTATTGTAAGAAGGATGACCTGTTGACAACTGATTGTCCCAAAGGAGCCTCGTTTACATGGAGGAGTATTTTGCATGGGAGAGAGTTGCTCAAACAGGGCTTGGTGTGGCGAATAGGGGATGGAAAATCCGTTAAAGTGTGGGAGGATAATTGGATCCCACGATCAGGTCTGATGAGGCCACTGGGCCAAAAATCGGACCAAAATGTATCCAAGGTGGAAGAGTTGCTGCTTTCGGATGGGACGGGGTGGGATGAAGAAAAGCTGAAGGATCTGTTCTTCGATGGGGATGTCGCTGATATACTGCAAATTCCAGTGGGTCGTGCTGGCACAGGAGATTACATTGCATGGAACTACACCAAAAACGGAATATTCACAGTTAAGTCGGCGTACCATCTTAGTAGGCAGATACAGGAGTTGAGGCAAGGGAGGCCAGGGTCATCGGGGTCGTGTGAAGAGCACAGAGGGTGGCTTGCGCTCTGGGGAGCAGAGGTACCAGGCAAAGCAAAAATACATACCTGGAGGCTGATCAAGAATGGGCTGGCGGTGGGAGAGGAGCTGAGTAGGAGGCACATAAAATATGGGGTGAACTGTGTGGTATGTGGCCGGGAGGAGTCCTTGAAGCACCGGTTTTGGGGCTGCCCACACTCAGCTGAAATTTGGGACCAATGCCGGCGACTGACGGGGTTCCCATTGGCCAATCCTCATAGGCGAGTCAGAAATTCTAGTGAGCTCCAGGGGTGGATGTTGGATTGGCTGTGTACTCTAAAGGAAAGAGAACTAGCTGTCGGCATTATGGTGATCTACCAGAACTGGTTGGCAAGAAATGAGGCCAGGGAGGACGTCAAGATCGAGGATCCGCAGTCTATTGCCCGCCGATCGATTCACTTAGTGGATGAGTGGGCTAATAGCAGAACTGTATCAGTGTCTGAGGCGCACAGGGGGACAGAAGCTTGGTTACCACCTGATGCGGGTTGGCTCAAGGCGAATGCGGACGGGGCGTTCTTGAAGGATTCAGAAACAGGCGGCTGTGGCGTGGTGTTCCGCGACCACCACGGTGAGTTCCTATTGGGTGCGTGCCGTTTTTTGCGGTCTGTGTCTGATCCGGAGAGAGCCGAACTATTGGCGTGTAAACTGGCATTGGAGCTTGCGAGGGTCAGGAGGGTTGAAAAGATATGCCTGGAGTCAGATTGTCTCGCTGCGATTACGAAGCTTCGAAGCAACGACATGGACCGTTCGATACACGGGCCTCTCGTGGAAGAGATCAAGGATCTGCTGAAGAGTTTCGGGGAGTTCTCAGTATGTCACTCCCGTAGGTCGTCTAATGGCGTCGCGCACTGTCTAGCGCAAGTAGGCTGCATGAATAAAATTTGTAACACCTGGATGGACCATCCTCCAGAGTTTATTGTGAACCTTTTAGCACAGGAAAGGGCTAGTTAGTAATACAAATGCAGCAGGTTTATCTCAAAAAAAAAAAAAAAATGGTGTTAGTTTCGAGCGAGCAAAGAATCATGTGAACTAATGACATCATTTAGTGTTTCCCACCAATTATTTGTTTCCATCTAAGACGTATCACATACAAGTGTCTCCCGTTGATAGAAAGACTTCCAAATCTCACGATTTCCACATGTCAAGTGTGTGATGGTAAAATTTAATATCTAGAAAAGGAAGTTGGGACATGCATGAGATTTTTTTTTTTGATAAAACAAATTTTATTGACTCGTTCATCATGTTAAGGTGATACAACTTCAATGAGTTCATATACCCGGTATCTTTAATTAATATATCAGCCTAATGAGAATTCGGGTGGACGACTATCCTTCCCGCTTTTCAAAGCATGGTGAAGTACCTAAGTTAAAATACACTCGGAGACGCCGCAGCCATGGCATCGGTACCGAAATCATTTCGCGCAATTTTTTCGATGGAGAGCAGCAACGTGAGTCATGGCTCCCACCACAGATGGAGGTTTAGTGCAAACAAGAATACCTGAAGACCAATGGGTCTACGCGCTGGACGACTAAGATGAGTGTGGGAAAAAGATGCGTCACTCGCCATCATCGTCCATGTACAAGAGGGAGAGGAATGCGATGGGATGAGAGAGGGGGAGGATGAAAGGCCAGTGGCGAGAGAAGGAAAGCAACAAACATGCCTCATGTACACACTATCGGCTCGATTAACCAGAGAACATCTAGCTCGGCCTGCAGAGTAGCATCCATGTAGCGGTCAGCTGCTGATTTTGACGTAAATTTACGGTTTGAATCGGCATCAGTGACGGTTCAGCAAGATCGAAAGATCTTGATCGTACATACACGGGATCCGACCTACAGACGCCTAAGTGCTATGATGACTCCTAACAAGGTGAGTTTTACTAATACGTAATTAGAAACCAAGTAGCCTAAAGTAAAGAAAAAGTAACATACGGGCATGTTCGGAGTTTTCTAAATGTTTTCTTCACTTTGAAAAGTGGGTGATATAAACCATTATGAATCTATATTGTTCAGGCCAGCCTCGCAAAGTAAAATATTACCACATATGAATCTATATATAGAGAAAATTACAATAATTTTCCTATAGATGAATGTGCTCGTGACTATTATAATCTAGGTCTTGAGTACTTGACATAACTGAAGCATGAATGTTGGATCAAGAAGTATCATGCGACCACACATTGTTCAATATATATTCCAAATAAACCCACATGTACCTCTTCTACTTTTGAGAACAAAAGAATAGTCTCCCAATAGACAATTGGAATTTGAACTTAAGCATCAGAGGGTAATGTAGAACTAATTCTTTCTCCAAATGACATGACTAAATTCTTATCTTGGACTTTTATGGGCACATATCTTCTTCATATGCACTCAAAACATCCAATGTGGCTTCGAGTGAACATACATCCTTCTCATATCTTGATCGAAAGAGGACATATTGGATTAGCTTTAGCAAGATACGATAGATGAAGCTTCATTTGCCAAAAAAATGCATACACAAGAATCATATCCGATAGTTCAATCGATACAAACAAACCTGCACAGGCGATACATTGAATTATCCGTGCTATTAAAGTTGTACAAGACCGATACATTGTAATTTAAAGTAATACACGTATCATCACGACCACCAACCCTTATTTATGTAATAGCAAATAAACAAGTAGAAGGATCATTTATGTACGCCAGCACAACTTATGTCATTCTATCTCCAAGGAGTTGCCCTTATACACGGCAACGACAAAACTTAATCGTTGGTGTTATAGTATCACGCATTAAAGACCTTTACAAAAAATATAAATGGCTAGGATGTCTAGCCATCATCTCTATATTGGTTACTATTCAACAAAAAGTCTTTGCGACTATATATTATTCATAGTGCAATATTGTCACTTGTATTTTTGTGGCCTTTTTTGTCATTGAAGTCCTCGTGGACGTCTTCATGCTGCTAAATGATAGAGCTCAGTCACCCTCTCTAATTAGAAGAAAGACATCAAATCCGGGCCACCTTCTTGAGAGAGATGTCCTACTTTTGGTTTTAAAATAGTAATAAAGTCTTATACAACCAATATAGAGATACAATGTCTACTTCTTGATAATACATTGACAAGGGATACATCATACATATGATGTTTGGAGATAACAAACTACAACACAATTGAACCCGCTATGTTTGATATTGTCTTGCTTGGATATAAAAGGATCCATTCTTTTCAAATTGATTTACAAATAGTTGTTTCTTAATCGACTAACATAGTTGTTTGATAAGTGTTCTTATATCTCCTTATACTTGCACGGATCTCGTTAGCATCAACCTAGAAATGGTTATTTTCATCAGAAGACTACCATAGTT
The DNA here is from genome assembly GCA_030979885.1 of Lolium multiflorum. Lineage (NCBI taxonomy): Eukaryota > Viridiplantae > Streptophyta > Magnoliopsida > Poales > Poaceae > Lolium > Lolium multiflorum. The sequence continues at coordinate 58,371,500 of CM061748.1, read as the reverse complement.
GTTTTATAAGTGTTCTTACATATATCTCTTTATACTTGCACGGATCTCGTTAGCAACTACCTAGAAATGGTTATTTTTCAGTAGACTAAAATTCATTGGTATGATTTTATAGCTACAACATTATATGTGCAAGACCGTGGATGTCAACTTCTCCAATCTATCTCGAAGATGCATATATCGAGACAAATCATAACTTGTTCATTGTATGAGGCCAAAATATCAATAGCATCATCATATACATCCATCCATTGGTACGCATGACAAATATTTGACCGTCGCCTCGTAGCTAGACTGGACACGTCATCCAAATCCACGTGGCAACCTCCACGTCGGCCCGAGGCCCTTTCTCTCCCCCAAAGGAACGCATGACTCTGTCTCTCTAGGAGAAGTGTGAGTTTGTTTGTTTTTTTAAAGATGCATACATCGAGACAGATCATAACTTGTTCATAGTAGTATGATGCCAAAATGTCTATGGCATCATCAGATACAGTCATCCATTTGCTACGCATGAAAAATATTTGACCGTCACCTCGTAGCTAGACTGGACACGTCATCCAAATCCACGTGGCAGCCTCCACGTCGGCCCGAGGCCCTTTCTCTCCCCAAAGGAAGGCATGACTCTGTCTCTGTAGGGGAAGTGTTAGTTTGTTTGTTTTTTTAAAGTTGGGTTCCATGCATGGATTTCTCCTCCCCCTCAACCGCACCCATCGCTCCAACAAAACCTCCGATCGATCACGACCTCCGCTAGCTTCGCCTTCCGCTTAGCTTAACCACACCACCCTACCTTTCCTCCCCTCTACTCCTTCAGCTCTCTCCTCAAGCTGCTTGCTCCCAGATCCCCAATGCTCGCGCCCGCCGCCTCAGATCCTCCTCCCGGCGGCCCCTCCATCGCCACCAGCACGCCGGCTTCTTGATCGATCGATCCGATCCAATCCCTCACTGCAAGCTACTGCTTTCTTGGTGGGTCGATCGATCGGTCGGTCATGGATGCCGTGGATGAGCTTGCCGCGGGGACGGGGATGCTGCAGCACAGGTGCAAGGTGTGCGGGAAGGGCTTCGCCGCCGGCCGCTCGCTCGGCGGGCACATGCGCTCCCACATCTCGCTCGGCGAGGTGGTGCCGATGGCGGAGGTCGACGACGACGACCTCACGCGCGGCTCCGCCAACGGCGGTCGCAGCAGCGGCGGCAATGGCGCCGTCGGGTACGGGCTCAGGGAGAACCCCAAGAAGACGCGCCGGCTCTCCGACTTCGCCGACGAGGAGGAGGATCAGGGCGGCGATGGAGGCGAGCATGACAAGGCGTGCCGGGACTGCGGGAAGCTCTTCTCCTCGTGGCGATCGCTGTTCGGCCACATGAGGAGCCATGCGCCCGGCGCCGCCGCCGCCGACGAGGCTGAGGACGTGGACCTTGGAGATGAGTTCTACGCCGCAGAGGCGGAGGCGGAAGCAGAAGCAGAGGATGTTGAGGAGGCGCCGATGGAACCGCTGGCGGTGGCCGTGATGGCCGCGCCGCCCAGGCGGAGGCGCAGGTCGATGCGCGTGGCGGCACCGGCCCCCGCGCCGCCGGCGCCGCCGGCGCTGAGCAGCTTCGAGAAGGAGCAGGAGGACGTCGCGCTCTGCCTCCTCATGCTCTCGCGCGACACCACCGGCGGCATGTGGAGCTCGCCGGAACACGAGGAGCCTTTCGTGGAGAAGGAGTGGCGCAAGAAGACGACGCCGAAGCAGCTGCACCTCCCGAGAAACGGCTACGGTTACAACTCAGACGACGATTCAGCTCTGTTCCACTACGGCGACGCGAAGGTCAAGAAGATCAAGAAGCGGAGGACTAGCCATTACGCTCTCAATTCCGATTCTGGGAAGCAACTACGCAAGGTCACCGCGCCGCCGCCGCCGAAGCGCACCCGCTACGAGTGCCCTGGGTGCGGCAGGGTGTTCAGCTCCTACCAGGCGCTCGGCGGCCACCGCGCGAGCCACAAGCGGATCAACACCAGCTGCAGCGCCCCCAAGGCCGTCCCGGGCGTCGTCGCCGCCCTCCCGGCGCCAGAGCCGAGCGTGGATACCTACACCTCGTTCAGCACCCTGTCCCCGTCGGCCTCGCCGGACTCGGTGGCCACCGGCATTGGTGCCGCCAAGAATAATACAGCAGCTGCGGCAGCGGTGCTGGAGAAGTTCGAGTGCCCGGTGTGCTTCAGGGTGTTCGGTTCGGGGCAGGCGCTGGGCGGGCACAAGCGGTCGCACATGACGGCCGACGGCGCGTACTCCGAGGACGGCGAGGTCTTCTACGGCGGCGACGCGGAGCAGGAGCAGGAGCAGGGGTACCCCGTGGCGGCCGCGGGGTCGCTCGATCTCAACTTCCCGCCGGCTACATCGGACGAGGCTTGAAGCAGCTTGGTAGCTGGGCAGAGCGTGATCCGCAATTCCAGGCGATCGATCAGCGAGGGGAAGTGTACAGGTTCAATTCGTTTTCGTCATTCTTTCCAAGCTCCAAGCTCAAGGCAGTACGTCTTCGAAGACAATCGATCAAGAAGAAGTCATATCTCAGGTTCTTTAGGAAAAAAGAAACATTTTTTCGTTACATTCCTTTCTTATTTTATCTCTAGAGGGACAGAAGTAATAAGTCTATGATGATCCGATTCAGTTAGCGGATTCCAAGATTAACTCAAATGCCAGGATTGTTGCTTTTACCCGGTCATAGTCTATTTCCTTTTTTGAAACTTGGTCACACTGTTATTTTTAGACATTGCCATCCATCTGCTTGCTGTTAGAGTTAGCTGCTGCTAATTGCTATCCATGTGGTGGTAACTGAATCCCCGTGAAAATCTGGGTCAATGCTAACCTTTGCCCTGCTCCTACTTTTGCTACACTGATCTGACTGACGGACCGACTGAGATCTGCCTTGTGGGAGGCTCCAGCAAGCAAGCGACCAACCGACTGCTTGCTTGATCAGTTGCTGCATGCTTGGTAGTACAGCAGCACACTGCCATGCCACTGGTTGGTGACTCCTGACAAATGGGCCAGCTGAAGCTAGGAAGCAAAGTTTCCCCAACAAGAGCATTGCAAATGGACCCCAACCCTCATAGACAACTCAACAATGCATTCAGGTTGAGTTGAGTAGACTGATGGAAGCTCATAAGCTGGAACATGCAGCTGAGGTGAATGATTGGTCAGTAGTACACTACTACAGTGGAACAACAAATCTTCATGAGCGAACAGGTACTAGTACCAACGAGAAAGGATTTAGCAAGCAAGCAAGCAAGCATGCATAAGTGTGGTATCAATGCAGGGGGTGCTGCTCACTTGTCCACCAGGAATCAACACAGGACAAGCCTTCCTTCTCACTCACCATTCCAGTGTCCTTTTCTCTCCCCTTTTGTTGCTTTAGCAAGCCTGCAGCTGGATAGTTTATGGTTTTTGGTAGCTAAAGATAAGCAGTAGGAGTACTAATCATGCCATCTTCCCCACCCCTTCTCTCTCTCGCTAGACAGACAGCTCACGCGAACATTGTGTTGTTCATGTCCCTTTCTTGCCTGCCTTTATTGAACTGGTTTACCTCGGGTGCCACACAGGACAGGCGCTTGAGGTTAGTCTCTTTGTGAGGGAAGCTTGATGTGTATATCGATTCTCATGGCTGTTCCAAAACCGAGAGGACTGGCTGCCGCCTGCGCTGCAGGCCGTCGAGCGTTGGATGGTGCCTTGATTCTTCTCTTGTCTGAGCCCTAGCTAGTTGGACATATTTCTTCCGGTCACATCGGTCGTACGTGTAGGCCAATTGCAGTAGCATATTCCTTGCTTCAGTTCAAGAAACTACCTTGCAAAAACAATGCTGATGTAGGTCCTGTTTGGATGGCCCTCGAGTAACATTCTATGTGCTCCCTCCGATCCATAACAAGTGTTTGAACTAAAAGCACGACATTAATTATGGATCGGAGGGAGTAATATTTTAGCATTTTAAAGTGGCTCATAGTTTCTTGAACTATGAGCAATAAGTGGCTCATACCTTGCAAAAACAATGCTGATGTAGGTCCTGTTTGGATGGCCCTCGAGTAACATTCTATGTGCTCCCTCCGATCCATAACAAGTGTTTGAACTAAAAGCACGACATTAATTATGGATCGGAGGGAGTAATATTTTAGCATTCTAAGCTGTCTCTTGCCTTATTGAGAACATAGTGTTTGTTGGCTATCGAAATGGACAAGGCCTGTTGGTTGCCAAAAGCAGGCCAAAACTCGCAATGCTTCATAGTTAAGAATGTTTAGATAGATGTGATTGCTCAAGACCATCTCCAAGCACCTCCTTTTATCAATGCATATGCCAATCAGGAGGGACCACAGTCTTGAGCTGCTACATCCAACTTGGTGGAGCTCTCGATGCTGGTAAACCCACAAGTCATGCGAGGGTTGCTTGTTTCTTTATATATGGTGCTAGGAGGATGGGATGATGCCCTGGATTGACCACAATTGTCTAGCACAGCCAACCTGTTTGTGTATCCAAGAATAAGAAATCTGAAGGTTAAGTTGTGATGCGCTTTCAAGGTTGCTACAAATTTGTAATCATCAACAAGTTTTTTGTCCCTTCGAAGCTCGTTTCTCCATTCCCCTCCAGCATCCGCTCCTAGTAATGAAAATAGGTACAACCCGGTACCAAGAAAAAATATAGCTGTCAATTGCCATGCTACTGCTGGTGTGTAAGAGAGCTCTATTTTCCAATATTATTGGCAAAAGGACATATGAAGGTGTACTTGTCAATGTATTTAGTTAAGAGGTGTAAAGTGATTAGCTACCAATTTTCTTGCCATTAGTTAAGTATAATGCGAGACCAAGGAGTTCCTGATGTCAGTCATGAGCAAACTTCTTTAGCCTGCAAGCTTTCTAATTGGTACTAGAAGAATCTTTAGTTAGATATAGAGTTGCAGACACTATTCTTCCGGTAACTGCCAGCAACTTGCATGTGCCAGTCCCTTCTCAGCCTCTGTTTTTGTTTGGTTTGCATACAAAAAAGATTAAAGACCCCGCTTAAGAAAGATAGTTCCATAATTTGCAGCTCCAAATTGACTCCAAGCCAAACAGCACAGTCCTTGACCAGCTATCAATGTACTTAGAATAATTCCACTGTTATAGAACTTCAGAACTAGCACTGCATTACATCCTTGGAATAGCAGGCGCCACAAGGCAAGGTCTAGAAAGGAATGAGCTGTGATAGATAGGCACTTGCATTGCATCTAGCCAAAGGATCAGGACATCAGGTCACACTCCAGCTTGTTTTTTTCGATATGGGAGCGTAGCCCCAGCCTCTGCATCAATAGATGCACACAGCCAAGCTTGTGGGTTACACTCCAGCTTGTGATAAAGATATTTAGTATACGCATAGAGAAACAAAGATCATAGGGCAGCAACTTCCTTTCAGAGAACAATTAAGAAGATACTCCGGGAAAAAGGTCATGACCAATGAGAGGTCAGGTCACTCAGGTGCGCACCTAACATCTTCTAATTGTGGTTCCCACAGATGTGTGAAGCTTAACCTAACTAACCAAGCACTTCTCACCACTTCAGCAGAAGCCATTGCTTCGCTCTCTGTTGCATGCCTTGCAACCACTCGGGTATTTGCCAACCTTTCTTTAGCAGTCAGCATACACGGATCCAGATCTGACTGCCTGCCTGATGACTGCTTCAGTAACCGTAACCAATGCAATGTTGCTAAATTTAGCCAAGAGATGGTTCTGAAAGATAGGGGCTATAGATGGGTGATTCTTTGACCTGGCAAGCAGGCAACCACTAAGGCACCAACTTTTAAACAGCCATAAATTGTGGCTAAACAATTTGACTTTCTAGTGGGGTGTCTTTTGAAGCCTAACAGAGGCGTCGAAACGTGCTAATGGCTCCGCACATTATTTGAAGAGACAAAGGAATATCAGAAGCAAAGGTCGATTCCACCATATGTGGTTTCAAGAGTGAAATTGTTGGAAGATTGATTAGTTAGTGAGCAAGATCACACCAGCCAAGCTTGTGGGTTACACTTCAAAGACAAACTGAAGCTTTTACATGCCCTGAAAATGTAACAATCATAGAATTCTATACTTCCATCTCAAAAACGAACTTCGCTCTCATCAGCCATCAACTAATGCCATGTGCCACACTGCTTTATTTCAGTAAACCGTCATTGGGTTGTTACATAAATAAAAGGTTTTCACTTTTCAGGTATAGTTATGGAACATGAAGAAGCTTTCCAAAATCAAAAGTAACGAGATACTGAAGAATGATGCAAAACAGATGAATCAAATTAACGAAGTCAAAGGAGTTGACCATGGTAGCTAGGTAAGGATATACCTATTAAAAGCCATGCTGCATTACTAGCTGGCGTCTACTTGGCTCTGACCTGAACACCAACATCACAATTTATTAACAACTTAGGCATTCTATAGGGGCTCCTTCTAGAGAAAGAGAGGACCCTCATGCATAAGTTGTTAATAAATTGTAAGGATCTTGTTACATAGCAAGGAAAAAAAACAGAGAAGAGCTCACATGTGCACGAGGAACAAGGGTCAAAAGGACTCAGTATATGAGGCAATACTTAACTAACCCTATAGAAAAATTACAAAGCACGGATCATCAGTTCATACTTCATAATCACAAACTGTTTGTCCAAACATGATAGAAGCATTTAAGCTTCTCATATGCTCAAGCAGTTCACCTTCAATATATACCTACGGAAGTTCTTCATCACTGGCTTCCAGATTTGCGTGATCTATTTCATCACCTGTAGGCACAACGAAGCGGGTACCTAGCTGATGTGTTAGCTTCAGGGCATTACGGAAGTGTGGGCAGTCTGCCTTATTTCCAGGAACACCATTGCTACGAAACCATTTTGCCCAAACTTTGCTGAGTTTTGATCTGGTCTCCATCTCCTTCTTGAATATCACGTCAATTCGAGTTTGTGTTAGCACCTGGCTAGGCACAAGATTTGCATCCATTCCTTGATCTATTTTCTTTGACTTTCCGGACGTTCCTGTAGAGAGAGAAGAATGAAAGACTCAAGGTTGAAGCACAAGTCACACAAGCCCACAGTATCCCCAAGTTCCTAATCCCAGTGAGTCTCAGATTTTGGTAAGAAAATTGGCACTAAAAACTGAACTTCTTTTGCTGTTGTTAAACTTTGACAATCAGGTAATAGCAACTAATTAACTAGCAGGATAGCAGGTGAAATCATTTTATAGATTAAGGATATTGCTAACAGCAACCCATTATTTAGTTACTAATCGACCTACCCAAGTCCGAAATCTCCAATGTGTAACAGGTTATAGAGTAACAGCCTCATGAATCAAGATATATGTATCTTACTTCCTTCCTGTAAGGTTCTACTCGAGGCAGTTGCATCATTACCTTCGACAGTTCCTACTGACCATGAAGCAGCAGCCATGCAGGTGTTCTCCTTTGCCACAGGTGCAGAGATGCCACCAGTCCTCCTCTCGCATATCGCCAAGTCACTCACTGCCACAGAGAAGTGGTGTCACATTGGGACAAGAAGGGAAACCAGGAGACTGAGGACAAGCCAACAAGATGAACTCAGGCCTAAGACTCTTAGTGTTAGTATAAGTAGGTGACACATGATACATGGTTGCCAGTGTGATACTGTGGGCCCATTAGGCGACTAGTGAATCTCTCTAAAAATTGAAGGGTGTGTTCTTCTCGCTAATTAAATGAACACCGCCAAACTAGCTCCAAATAACACGAATATCAAACAACAAATTTTGATTCTTTTTGTGTGGTTCTGAAGGCCAGTGGTAAGCGGTAACTGGCTGATCACCGCAAGTTTCCAGAACCCTGGTGAGTTAATTGACTCCATGAATGAGTTTAAATAGGACAGCATGCATACTAATTGCCTCACTATATGGACTACCGTTCTGGCATAAAATTAGTCCATCACGATTTTAAGGGTTCATGCATCCATGTCAGCCTCGATGAACAATTGGAATTTCCAAGGAGAGAACAGCAGAAGGAGATTACATTTTTACTATGCTTCTTAGGTGTCCCTTGCATGATCAGTTTTGCTTACAACCATTGCACACTATATGAACCTACTGCTTTTTAACATAATAGCGGCAAGAATTAACGACCGGAAAGGAAATTGAACATCTAAAAGTATAACTGTTGCAAGAATACTGTTTCATCTCCCAGCCTTGCTTTTTTCCTGGCACATACTAACTTGTGAACCTCATCCTAATGCCACAAATGAACCTCTTCCTAGTTTCACAAGATAAAAAAAAGGAGTGGAAATTGGTACTAGAAAGCAAAGTGAACTGAATAATTGAGCAACAGCTTTGCAAGTTTACAATGGTTCTATATCCAGTCATGGGATAAATTAGTTAAAATTATCTGCATTCTCTAAACATGGCAATAGTCCTGTATTCATTTGTTAGAATCAAAGAGAATAAGTACAAGACAAGTAGAGTTAAGCAGCTGAACAAACACTTCAGTATCACCCTATTCCAGCAAACATATACTGAAAGTAATTTGATCTTTTCTGTTTGCCTGCAATGTAACAACAGAGAAGAGAACTACCTGCAGTATAGAAACTTCTGTAAGGATGATAGCTAGTAGTTGTGAAATTTTCTTTACCAAGATTCCTGAACTGCATTGACTCAAGTTGAATCATGCATATGCCAATGTCAGTCCTTACATAAATCACATGGTCATCTTCATCATATCCCAATATCAAGTTGTCACCTCCCCCCATAGGCCCCAGACCGAGTATGGTATTCAGTTTAACAGGCTTTTGCAGCACCCATCCTGCAATACCATCACGACTGACCTTCCTCTCCCACAGTTCGAATCTATAGTATGATAACATGGCGAGGCCGATGCAGCCATCATCTGCTAGCAGGACCCGAAGGCTAAGATGACTATAGTACTCCAGATCAGGCGGCATCTCGATATTGGCTAGGCTCTTCCTACCTAAATCAAACTCCAGTATGCCAACCTCATCTCCATCAAACGTCCAGTAAATGGCATTTCCGACAAGGGTACTGGGACACCTCAGGTCGTACATGGGACGATTCGTTATTGAGATGAAATCACTCCATGTACCGGTCTCGGATGAGTAGACAGACGCGTACGCTCGTCTGTAGTCATCGCTGATGCCCATCAAGACCACCTGAAATGGGCTGGAGTGGCAATCGCCGTGCACGTGGCGGGCAGCGCAAAGGACGGCGCCGTTATAGGCGCCAACCTCCTTTTCGTCAAACAATGGTGGGACGACCACGCAATGGCGGTCTCGGGTCGCCGGATCCCACACAAAGATCTCGTACCGCGCGTGGTCGTAGAAGAGGACGCGCCCATGGCGGCAGTCGAACAAGTCCATGTGCAGGTCGAGGATGGATGGAGGGAAGAAGCGCTCGTGCGGGATGTGGTCTGGAGGGTCGAGATCGGACCTGAAGTAGGGGAAACCGGTGTAGCCCATGACGAGGCCGAGCAGGGGAGGTTTCTTGTGGTGGTCGCGGAAGCCGCGGAGGAATTGGGGGTCCGTGACGACGGCGCGCCACTGCTTGCAGACGACGGAGAGGCGGGGGAGGGCGGAGGGATGAGGCGGGAGGAGGAGGAAAATCTTCCGTAGGAGGTCGTCGTCTTCCAGTGCCGCCGGCGGCAGGGCGGGGTGGCGGCGACGGGTCATGTTGTCGCGGACTGTCGGGCTGAGGTGCTGAGAGTGAACTGTGGAATGGAGGACTTGTTCGGCCAGGGCCAGGGCCAGGGAATTAGAGATTTGGGATTTGGCAAGGGTCAGATTTTTTTATATACATCCTCAAATTTGGTTACTACCTCTGTTCAATTTTAGATATTAAAATTTTGTCTAAATTCGAATATATCTAGACATTTTTTAAGCGTAGATACATCCAAATTTAGACAAACCACTAGACATCTATTAACGGACGGAGGGAGTACTTTTTTTTTTACAAGAAGAGGGGACTGGAAAACTCCGAAGAAGCTCCATTAAACGAACCCGTGGCAGGTTCAATCGAGGCTCTTTACAACACTCGCCCTATAGAACCTAGTATTTGAAGATAAGACCTTAACATATGCAAAAACACCTTGTCTAAAAAAGATAAATAACAATCAAGGGCACATGCATCTCTGCCACTAGTCGTCGGTGATCTCCAGGCATTGCCGCCGAAATCAGAGGGATGGATGCTCGAGAACCCTCTCCCGATGACGAGATCCCGTCGCCGGCCACTTCTAAGAATCCGGAGACGAACCACTTGGTTCCCTAGAGGCACCGAGCTCCGGCGAGGGATCGAAGAAACGACCTCTACAGTGGAGGTTGTAGAAGGGCCGCCATGTCGGCCAAAGATCACAGCAGCATAGTCGGCCACCATGTGTTCCACTCATGAACAGCTCCCACGCCACCCAGATCTTGCACCAGCAGCTGCTCTCTCCATTTTCATTCCGTCACCATGTCGGCCAAGAAGAAGAATATGAGCAACGCCACCAGATCGAAGCTGAGCAGCAGCACCGCCGACGGGCTTACTTAGAGGGTAGACCGCGAGATCCCCGCCGCCTATCTTTGCCTCCAACCCCTGGAGCACCATAAGTAGGAAGACCACCGCCGCCAGCCGCCATGAACCGCCTGAGAGGTCCGACGACCTTATTCCCATCGGCATAACGTCAAACTCCACAAATGGAACAACACCTAGAGCTAACCTACTGCTACTATGAACAAGGAGGAGCCGGCCTCCTCCCCCACCCCTCTCCGGCCAGTGAGGCTGCAGGAGACGAGAGGGGAGGAGCCGGGGAGCGGTGGTGGACTCTCAACGGATAGAGGAGAGAGAAAGAGATGAGAGAAAATGGAAAAGCTCCTCCAAGTCAAATTTGGTTACTAAAGCACAACTGGAAAACCAGCATATGCTCCTGGTATCCAAAAAAATATTTGAAAATGTCAAAAAATCTGAATAAAAATTTGACGTCATATGTTGACATCATATGACCAACACCAAGTTCCGCGAAAAATTGATATTTTTTATGTCCTATGCAATAAAGATAAAAAGGAGTCTTGTCAAAAGCTCTTTTTAAGCACCAAAATTTGTCTTTTTGCACACGACATAAAAATATCTGTTTTCCACAAAACGACTTTATGAGCACATATAATGTGGAGATGTACGCATCAATCTTTTGTTTAGAATCTTTTAATATTTTAAACTATGTTTATAAGTCATTTTAAAAACCGGGAGCATATACTCCTGGGTGCAAAAACGCCTCGTCCACAACCCACACACAACAACATCTGAATGAAATTAGAAAAAGATCATGCTTTCTTTGCTGAACAGGTGTAGGGTTATAACACCAAAATGCTTGGATCCGCTTTGCTGAATATCAATCCTTCTTTACTGGCTGATCTCATCCGCTTGGATCTTCTTTGCTGAACAAAAATGCTTCTTCTTGCCTTGATTCGTGTTTTTTCAGTTTTCACGTGCTTTAGTAGTTTGTGCCGCAATAAGCATTTCGATGCTGCTTTTACCTTTTCATTATCCAGAAATGAAACCAGCTGTGAAACTGGAGGAAATCTGAAGAATTCGAGTACAATAGCCACTGGGTTTATCAGCCGCAAGAATATAAAAATAAAAAACGATATGACGAATAACTACTCGAGGAAACTAGCAAATACTGCATCACCAGCTCAGCAGCTCAACATCACTAGATCAAAGTTCATAAAATCATAAGTACAGGGTTCGGAAGAACTCGGTACAGTTCATCAGGTAGTACTTAACTAACCCTACACCTGATTACAAAAGCAGGAGTCATCAGTCCATGGCAAGTAGTTCACATTCGCATGTACTTATGGAAGTTCTTCCTCATTGGCGTCCAGATTTACGCCACCTAGTTCGTCACCTGTAGGAACAGGCAAGCGGGTACCTAGCTGCTGTGTCAACTTCATAGCACTGCAGAAGTGTGGGCAGTCAGCCTTACTTTCAGGAATGCCATTGCTGCGAAACCATTTTGCCCAAGCTTTGCTAAGTTTTGATCTTGTCTCCATCTCTTTCTTGAATATCACGTCGACTCGAGTTTGTGTTAGAACCCGGCTAGACACAAGATCCGCATCCATTACTTTAGCTCCGTGCTTTGACTTGTCAAACGCTCCTGAAAAACGAGAAGAATAAAGGACTCAACCACAAGTAATAGCTGTCCCCACATCCCCAATCCCAAAGAGTCTTCTTGTTAACAAATAACAGCAGTAAGAATTCAACATTTTCTGTAAAACTTCAAATGAAAGGGCTAAATAACAAACTAGAAAATCAATTTTTAATTAAGGATATAACTATAGACGCCCACATGTCAACTATTAATTTTTTGAGAAACACAGTACAAACGCAGACACTCACATACACGCGTATACACTCACCCCTATGAACGCACACACGCACACCCTACCCCTATGAGCACCTCCGGAAGACCGAGCCGGCGGATTGGATCTTGAAATTGACGAAGTCACCACAGGCGCCTCGCTGTCGACGGAACGTCGCTCCCACTGAATGAATATTCCGCCTTTATGAGACACAGATGTCAAACTGGGTTTGAACTCTGAGTGGGACAACCACCCTCCTAACCACCCAACCTCAGGTTGGTTCTCGTCAACTATTAATTGACATAACCCAAGTCCCAGTAGCCAATGTCTAACAGGTCATAGCCCTTAAAACCAAGATACATGTATCTTACCTCCTTTCAGTACAGTTCCACTCGAGGTAGCTGTGGCATTGCCTCCTACCACTCCTACTCCCCTTGAAGCAGTGCTGACATCATTCGCTAGAGGTTTGGAGATGCAACAAACTCTTCTCTTGCATACTGACAAGTCACTCACTAGCAAGAAAAATTGTATCAGATTGAGAAAATGAAAAAAGAACTAAATAAACGACAGGAGGGGAGACAAAGGCGAAGTTGCAGAAGATAATCAACCATCTAAAAGTTAAACTATAGTTCAGAGACAATCATAAAAATATTGTTTCATGTCCTAACTACCTTTTTTTTCCTGACACACACCAACCTGTCAGCAGCTGAACATCTAAATACAACAAGATACGATAGATGTGGAAATGAAAGAAAACATTCAAGCTTGGACAAGGACGATTGAGAAACAGATAAATTCAATAAAAATAAATGTGCCTCTTTGTAATTCCACAAGATATGAAAGGTGTGGAAAATGACAGGATACACACTAGATTGAACAACTGAAAGAGTAAACGTCAACAAGAAGTACAGTTAGAAAAGAACTAAAAATAATTTGGTTCTTCCTAAGTTTCTTATTTTGTGGAAATGTTAAGACAGTGAAATACCTGCAGTATAGAAACTTCTGTAGGGATAATAGTGGGTGGTCATGAAATCATCTTTACCAAGACTCTTGAACTGCATTGTCTCGAGTTGAATCATGCAGACACCAATGTCTGTCCTTACATAAATCACATGATCATCTTCATCATATCCCAATATCAGATTTTCTCTTCCCCCCATATGCCCCAGACCGAGGATCGTGTACATTTGAAAGGTCTCCTGCAGCACCCATCCAGCAGCACCATCAGAGTCGACCTTCCTCTCCCACATTTCAAATTTTTGGTATTCCAGAATAGCAAGGCGAATACTGCTAGTGCTGTCATCCGTCGGCATGACCTGAAAGCTGCTCCAGCAACTATAGTGCAACAAATCCGGCATCTCGATACAAACTAGGCTCTGTCTGTCCAAATCAAATATAAGCACGCCATCCTTATACCAGTCAAACAGCCAATAAAGAGAATTCCCAACAAGGGTAGCCGGACTAGTCATACCACTCATATCATACGTATTGGTATATTGAATTCCTACTGTTGAGATGACATCCCCCCATGTTCTGGTCTCGGATGAGTAGATCGATGCGTAGATCGGGGGAAATGCTCGATTTTCTTCTAAGTGGATGCCTATCAAGATGACCTGAAAGGGGCTCGAGTGGCAATCCCCATGGACGTGACCTTCGTCGCTGGCAGCGCAAAGCACCGCGGCGTTGAAGACGACAATCTCCTTGTCGTCGAACATTGGTGGGAAGGCCACACAACGGCGGTCTCCGGTGGCTGGGTCCCAGACCATGATCTTAAGCAGCCTCCGGTCAAAAAAGAGGACGCGCCCATGGCGGCAGCCCATCAACTCCATATAGTAGTGATTGAGGATGTCTGGAGGGAAGAAGCACTCGTGCGGGATGAGATCTGGAGAGCTGAGATTGGACCTGAAGAAGGGGTGCCCGGTGTACCCCATGACGAGGCCGAGGACCGGAGGTAGCCGGTGGTGGTCGCGGAAGCCGCGGAGGAACCGGGGGTCGGTGACGACGCTGCGCCACTGCTTGCAGACGGCGGAGATGCGGGGCAAGGTAGATGGCTGAGGGGGAAGGAGGAGGAAAATCTTCCGGAGGAGGTCGTCGTCTTCCAGCGCCGCCGGTGGCGCGGCGCGGCGTGAACGGTGGCGGCGGCGGGTCATGTCGTCAGTCGAATGGGTGTGCGGTGTGCGTGTGGACTGTTAACTTTTTTTTTTCTAATTTTGAGGGTTATGTGCATACCTGGCCAACGGGCTGGCCGTCACGTGCCAGCCCGCGAGCACGCGGATTCAGCCCGTCACGGGCCCAGCACAGCACGTGGCTAAACGGGCCCGTGCCGGCCCGCGGCACGCCTGTGCCGTGCTAGGGCCGCAGCCTCAAGCACGCGGCCGGCCCCGCACGGCCCGTTAAGGCGCCGGCCCGCGGCGGCACGCGAACGGCCCGTCAGGCACGCGTCCGAAGGGAATCTACGAGGATGGATTCATGGGAGGCTCGCTCTGTGCGACTGTCGCTCGCCAGGCGCCCAGGCCCCGACGCCCCGTACGAGAGGAGCGTCTGGCTCGCCGCTCGCTCTGTCTCGCTCGCCAGCGCGGGAGGCGACGCAGGCACGCAGCGGGGCCGGTCGAAAATTTGCCCGTTGCCATTTTGGGCTGACGTGGCTTAGGGTTTGGGGTCTTTTTGGTCCTTTTAGTGTAGGTTTCGAATTTTTATCCGTTGGAGGGGTATATTTGGTCCAAATTTGATCATTTTTTCAGTATAAAAAGGGCAGCATACCTCTCTCAATTTCGACACTCAAACATCCCTCACATTTCCACACTTAAAGCCTCAAACATGGATGATACAAACCGTTTTCTCTTCCCCATGGATACATTCGGGGTTGAAACCCCATGTTCTCCCTTCCTCACCAACGACTATGAGACACCTCCATACACAATCCGAAATTAGTTCATCTGATTCCGCCGGCACTTCCAGCACCCTAGGCCCCAAAAGGCGGAAAAAAACCTCGGTGATTTGGGAGCACTATGTGGAAGAAGAATTCGTGGATGGCGATGGTACCACGAAGATGAGGGCGAAGTGCCTCCATCCGGGATGCACTAGCAGATTTTCTCTGCAGAAGGGCGGAGGAAACGGCCACATGACGAGGCACATGAAGACCCACGCCAAGAAGGATGAACAAAGCGCCGCGATCCAGAGCAGGATCAAGTTCAACCCCGACGGCTCGAAAGGTATTTTCGTCTATGATCAAGAGCGCCAAAAAGAAGCTCTAGCATGTTTAATTGCTTCAAATGATTTACCGTTAAGTTTTGGTGAGTCTCCAGCTTTTACCGAATATATTGAAACTGCTCATACCCCTGATTTTCAAGCGGTGTCTAGACAAACTACTAGTCGTAATTGTTGGAGATATGCCCAAGAGGCAATAATAAAATGGTTATTATAATATATCTTTGTGTTTATGATAAATGTTTATATACCATGCTATAATTGTATTAACCAAAACATTGATACATGTGTGTTATGTAAACAAACAAAGAGTCCCTAGTAAGCCTCTTAAATAGCTTGTTGATTAATAGATGATTAGTTTCATAATCATGAACATTGGATGTTATTAATAACAAGGTTATATCATTGTATGAATGATGTAATGGACACACCCAATTAAGCGTAGCATAAGATCACGACATTAAGTTATTTGCTATAAGCTTTCTGATGAGGACATCCCTACCTCACTACTACCTCCGTCATTACCAACTGAAGATGAACCTGCTGTGAAGCCCAAGTCCAATGAAGTCAGGATTGGACCAATGACACGAGCTCGTGCGAAGCTACTTAAACAACGGGTGAACTTGTTCCTAAACGATACTTTGATTGATGAGAACTTTATATTACCTAAGTCCTATTACTTATGTATCATCATGAAGAGGAGACAAGCATCGCACGAGGAAGAGAGGAGCAGCTGGACGTGAAGATGGACGTGAAGCTGGACAAGGAGCTGGACATGAAGATATCTCATGGACGCGCGAGGGAGGAGCGAGAGGAATGCGCGAGAGGAGAAGAAGAAGTCCAGGCGGTCCAGCGCCGGTCAGACCGCCCCCACTCCGGGCCGCCGGTCCCTGGTCGACCGCCACCAACCGCCGCCAACCGAGGGAGCGTATCGACGGGCGAAACCGAAACTCGCAGCTTCCGGCCGGTTGACAGACCACCGACCGGACCGCCGGTCCACGCGATCGACCGGATTCCGACCGACCACCGAGTCTCTCAGATCTATTCTAGGTCGGTTTTACTTGTATTGTTTCGACAACTCGTCCGGACGCCTATATAAGTGCCTTGGACGACCCCTAGCTGCTTGCACCACGTTTAAGATAAACCCTAGTTCTTAGTTGTTTGCTCTGCAAAACTATTGAATTCCCTACACCATATTGCTCGGATATTGTGTAGATCTTGTTTAAGTCTTGTGTGATCTGTTGTTCCATTGGGAATTAGACGGTTGCAACTTACCGCTTCGTGGTCGGGGCTACGTGCAAGTGTGTGGAGTTGCGAATATCTTGCGGGTTGAGAGCTGTTGCATTCGCGATAGGGACCAATCGAGAGATCTCGTTGCGTCATACAAGTTATCATCCACTACATCGTCGCGTTTCTCCGCCATCACCCCGTGATCATCATCACCACCGTTATGAGAAGATCGGGCCTCCCCATATCATCAGATTTCCAGTTTTCCTCGGTAAGCCATCCACAATCCACCCCATAGTTGAGTTGTGAGTGTTTTCCTAAGAAAAATCCATAAAAAGTTAGGGTTAGGGTTTGCCATAGCCTTAGATTGCACTAATTTTGAGTTTTAGTTGCTTTTCGTAGTTGTTTTTGCGTATCTTTATCTTTCACCTAGTAGAATTGTTAGGGTTTGTGTTTTCTCTATCATCTAGTTTATCATAGTGTGTCTTTTGTTACTCCGAGTCCACATAGCGTACAAGTGTGCTTGTTCCCAACCATGGACACAGCCTATCGATATAACGTGACTAGGAACTTCCCTAAGAGACTAGTTTTACCGCTCGACAGGCTGCTCATTAGGGTTTTGGTGCTTTGCATATCTTGTTGGCCGTGTTATCAAGGAGTTGAGTCATAAAAAAAGAGAGAGAAAATTAAAAGAAGCAAAAAGAGCTACATAGCTGCGTGTGTTATACAAAAAGAAAAATCCAAAAAGAAAAGTGAAGTGCTAGTTGAATCAAGTGAAGGCCTAAGTTTACTTTCTGCACCCGTAGTTGAGCAATCTTGTGCCTGTCTCGTTGAGCTTTGCTAGCTCTCTAGTGCATTGCAACCTTTCCTCCATATAGTTGCATTGCCCCATTATATCGCCTTGTGTGAGTATCTTTGGTTGTCTACGGTCAGCGCTAGAGCTTGTTATTGGTGCAAATAGGTAGCCTACCTACAGCCCCACATATACCCTGCTTTGTCGTGTGATTGTTCTTATACCCTTGATATTCGCTTCGCTACATCCGTGCACTAGTTGTTACTACAAGTGGTAAGCAATACTAATTTACTTTGGAACGGTAAGATTTCCTTTTCTTATCAGTTTTGAGTGAGTTGTGAGAGTACCACCATATATTTTTTATTTAGTGCACTAACCTACTAATCATGTCTGCTAGTGATAATAAGATTGTTAACCAGGAAAACAAGAATTCGGCAGATATCATCACATGGAGGGATGATGGCGTGTATTTCACACGTTCGTTGGGCAATTGACAAATAAAGAGAGCATGACCATGCACATACATATTATGATGAGTATTGTGAGATTTAATTGGGCATTACGACAAAGTACATAGACCGTCATCCAACTGCATCTATGCCTAAAGTCCACCTTCAGGTTATCATCCGAACCCCTCCAGTATTAAGTTGCAAACAACAGACAATTGCATTAAGTATGGTGCGTAATGTAACTAGTGACTACATCCTTGAACATAGCACTAATGTTTTATCCCTAGTGGCAACAGCACAACACAACCTTAGAACTTTCACACTGTCCCTCAATGCATGAACCCACTATCGAGCATAAGTACTCCCTCTTGGAGTTACAAGCATCTACTTGGCCAGAGCATCTACTAGTAACGGAGAGCATGCAAGATCATAAACAACACATAGCATAACTTTGATAATCAACATAACAAGTATTCTCTATTCATCGGATCCCAACAAACGCAACATATAGAATTACAGATAGATGATCTTGATCATGTTAGGCAGCTCACAAGATCCGACAATGATAGCACAATGGGGAGAAGACAACCATCTAGCTATGGACCCATAGTCCAGGGTAGACTACTCACACATCACACCGGAGGCGACCATGGCGGCGTAGAGTCCTCCGGGAGATGATTCCCCTCCGCGGGTGCCGGAGGCGATCTCCGGATCCCCGAGATGGGATCGGCGGCGGCGGCGTCTCGGAAGGTTTTCCGTATCGTGGTTCTCGGTACTGGGGTTTCGTCACGGAGACTTTTTATAGGCGGAAGGGCAGGTCAAGAGGCGGCACGGGGCCCCACACCACAGGGCCGCGCGGCCAAGGGGGGGCCGCGCCGCCCTATGGTCCTCCGTGGCCCCTCTTCGTCTCTCCTTCGGACTTCGGAAGCTTCGTGAGAAAATAGGCCCCGGGCTTTGATTTCGTCCATTCCGAGAATATTTCCTTACTAGGATTTCTGAAACCAAAAATAGCAGAAACAGAACGGCTTCGGCATCTTGTTAATAGGTTAGTTCCGAAAATGCACGAATATGACATAAAGTGTGCATAAAACATGTAGATAACATCAATAATGTGGCATGGAACATAAGAAATTATCGATACGTCGGAGACGTATCAGCATCCCCAAGCTTAGTTCTGCTCGTCCCGAGCAGGTAAAACGATAACACAGATAATTTCTGGAGTGACATGCCATTATAATCTTGATCATACTATTTGTAAAGCATATGTAGTGAATGCAGCGATCAAAACAATGTTTATGACATGAGTAAACAAGTGAATCATATAGCAAAGACTTTTCATGAATAGCACTTCAAGACAAGCATCAATAAGTCTTGCATAAGAGTTAACTCATAAAGCAACGATTCAAAGTAAAGATATTGAAGCAACACAAAAGAAGATTAAGTTTCAGCGGTTGCTTTCAACTTGTAACATGTATATCTCATGGATATTGTCAACATAGAGTAATATAATAAGTGCAATAAGCAAGTATGTAGGAATCAATGCACAGTTCACACAAGTGTTTGCTTCTTGAGGTGGAGAGAGATAGGTGAACTGACTCAACATTGAAAGTAAAAGAATGGTCCTCCATAGAGGAAAAGCATCGATTGCTATATTTGTGCTAGAGCTTTGATTTTGAAAACATGAAACAATTTTGTCAACGGTAGTAATAAAGCATATGCATCATGTAAATTATATCTTATAAGTTGCAAGCCTCATGCATAGCGTACTAATAGTGCCCGCACCTTGTCCTAATTAGCTTGGACTACCGGGTCATCACAATGCATTGTTTTTACCAAGTGTCACAAAGGGGTACTCTATGCCGCCACAAAGGTCTAAGGAGAAAGCTCGCATTGGATTTCTCGCTATTGATTATTCTTCAACTTAGACATCCATACGGGACAACATAGACAACAGATAATGGACTCCTCTTTTATGCATAAGCATATAACAACAATTAATAATTTTCTCATTTGAGATTTGAGGATTGTTGTCCAAAACTGAAACTTCCACCATGGATCATGGCTTTAGTTAGCGGCCCAATGTTCTTCTCTAACATATGCATGCTTAACCATATGGTGGTAGATCTCTTACTTCAGACAAGAAGACATGCATAGCAACTCACATGAAATTCAACAACGAATAGTTGATGGCGTCCCAAAGAACATGGTTATCGCACAACAAGCAACTTAATAAGAGATAAAGTGCATAATTACATATTCAATACCACAATAGTTTTTAAGCTATTTGTCCCATGAGCTATATATTGCAAAGGTGAATGATGGAATTTTAAAGGTAGCACTCAAGCAATTTACTTTGGAATGGCGGAAAATACCATGTAGTATAGGTAGGTATGGTGGACACAAATGGCATAGTGGTTGGCTCAAGTATTTTGGATGCATGAGAAGTATTCCCTCTCGATACAAGGTTTAGGCTAGCAAGGCTTATTTGAAACAAACACAAGGATGAACCGGTGCAGCAAAACTCACATAAAAGACATATCGAAAACATTATAAGACTCTACACCGTCTTCCTTGTTGTTCAAACTCAATACTAGAAATTATCTAGACCTAGAGAGACCAAATATGCAAACCAAATTTTAGCATGCTCTATGTATTTCTTCATTAATGGGTGCAAAGCATATGATGCAAGAGCTTAAACATGAGCACAACAATTGCCAAGTATCACATTACCCATGACATTTATAGCAATTACTACATGTATCATTTTCCAATTCCAACCATATAACAATTTAACGAAGGAGAAACTTCGCCATGAATACTATGAGTAGAAACTAAGGACATACTTGTCCATATGCTACAGCGGAGCGTGTCTCTCTCCCATAAAGTGAATGCTAAGATCCATTTTATTCAAACAAAACAAAAAACAAAACAAACCGACGCTCCAAGAAAAAGCACATAAGATGTGATGGAATAAAATATAGTTTCGGGGAGGAACCCGATAATGTTGTCGATGAAGAAGGGGATGCCTTGGGCATCCCCAAGCTTAGACGCTTGAGTCTTCTTGATATATGCAGGGGTGAACCACCGGGTGCATCCCCAAGCTTAGAGCTTTCACTCTCCTTGATCATGTTGCATCATACTCCTCTCTTGATCCTTGAAAACTTCCTCCACACCAAACTCGAAACAACTCATTAGAGGGTTAGTGCACAATATAAATTGACATATTCAGAGGTGACACAATCATTCTTAACACTTCTGGACATTGCATAATGCTACTGGACATTAATGGATCAAAGAAATTCATCCAACATAGCGAAAGAGGCAATAAATAAAAGGCAGAATCTGTCAAAACAGAACAGTTCGTATTGACGAATTTTAAAATGGCACCAGACTTGCTCAAATGAAAATGCTCAAATTGAATGAAAGTTGTGTACATATCTGAGGATCATGCACGTAAATTGGCTTAATTTTCTGAGCTACCTACAGGGAGGTGGACCCAGATTCGTGACAGCAAAGAAATCTGGAACTGTGCAGTAATCCAAATCTAGTACTTACTTTTCTATCAACGGCTTAACTTGGCCCAACAAAACACAAAACTAAGATAAGGAGAGGTTGCTACAGTAGTAAACAACTTCCAAGACACAAAATAAAAACAAAGTACTGTAGGTAAAAACATGGGTTGTCTCCCATAAGCGCTTTTCTTTAACGCCTTTCAGCTAGGCGCAGAAAGTGTATATCAAGTATTATCAAGAGATGGTGCATTGTTATCATGAGCTCCCCCATCCATAGTGGTACTAAGGGCTTTGTCAATTTTAGGCCTATAATAATACTTCTTTGGTCTAGGCACTTTAGAGACATACATAAACTTTTGCTCCTTACCCACATAAGCTTTCTCCTTATATTTAAGAGAAGAAAATGTTGAACCCAAGGTTCCCATAGCTTTTTCAAGTTCGTCAATCCTATTGATTTGATCATCATGGACAACATTAGTTCCTAGGACACTAATTCTTTCATCAATTCCTCCTAAGGATTTATCAAGTTCATCAGTTTTATCAAGTAATATTTCCAATTTAGCTTCAATACTTGGAAAATTTTTCTCTATGGTTTCCAATTTTTTCATAACATCTTCAAGAGAGATTTCAGTTTTAACTTTATCAACAGGGGGTATTCCAAATAAGCTCTCAATAATGCAACTAGCTTCTAATGCAGGAGTACTTAGGAAGTCACCTTTTGCGAGACTATCAAGAACATATCTATTCCAGCTAGAGATACCAACATAAAAATTCCTGAGTAAAATAATGGTGGAGTGCTTCTTAGTGCATCTATTATGAGCATTGCTAATTCTATACCAAGCATCTCTCAAACATTCTCCCCCTCGTTGCTTAAACGTGCGAACTTCAACTTCAGGATTACTCATTTTAGTAGTAGTAAATAAAGCAAACTAGATAAAATAAATGCAAGTAAACTAATTTTTTGTGTTTTCGATATAGCAAACAAGACAGTAAATAAAGTAAAACTAGCAACTAATTTTTTGTATTTTGATTTAGTGCAGCAAACAAAGTAGTAAATAAAACTAAGCAAGACAAAAACAAAGTAAAGAGATTGAGAAGTGGAGACTCCCTTGCAGCGTGTCTTGATCTCCCCGGCAACGGCGCCAGAAATCTATGCTTGATGGCGTGTATTTCACACGTTCGTTGGGCAATTGACAAATAAAGAGAGCATGACCATGCACATACATATTATGATGAGTATTGTGAGATTTAATTGGGCATTACGACAAAGTACATAGACCGTCATCCAACTGCATCTATGCCTAAAAAGTCCACCTTCGGTTATCATCCGAACCCCCTCCATTAAGTTGCAAACAACAAACAATTGCATTAAGTATGGTGCGTAATGTAACTAGTGACTACATCCTTGAACATAGCACTAATGTTTTATCCCTAGTGGCACCAGCACAACACAACCTTAGAACTTTCTCACTGTCCCGTGTCAATGCAGGCATGAACCCACTATCGAGCATAAGTACTCCCTCTTGGAGTTACAAGCATCTACTTGGCCAGAGCATCTACTAGTAACGGAGAGCATGCAAGATCATAAACAACACATAGCATAACTTTGATAATCAACATAACAAGTATTCTCTATTCATCGGATCCCAACAAACGCAACATATAGAATTACGATAGATGATCTTGATCATGTTAGGCAGCTCACAAGATCCGACAATGATAGCACAATGGGGAGAAGACAACCATCTAGCTACTGCTATGGACCCATAGTCCAGGGGTAGACTACTCACACATCACACCGGAGGCGACCATGGCGGCGTAGAGTCCTCCGGAGATGATTCCCCCTCCGGCAGGGTGCCGGAGGCGATCTCCCGGATCCCCCGAGATGGGATCGGCGGCGGCGGCCTCTGGAAGGTTTTCCGTATCGTGGTTCTCGGTACGGGGGTTTCACGGAGACTTTTATAGGCGGAAGGGCAGGTCAAGAGGCGGCACGGGGCCCCACACCACAGGCCGCGCGGCCAAGGGGGGCCGCGCCGCCCTATGGTGTGGCCCCTCCGTGGCCCTCTTCGTCTCTCCTTCGGAAGCTTTGTGAGAAAATAGGCCCCTGGGCTTTGATTTCGTCCAATTCCGAGAATATTTCCTTACTAGGATTTCTGAAACCAAAAAAAACAGAATGGCACTTCGGCATCTTGTTAATAGGTTAGTTCCAGAAAATGCACGAATATGACATAAAGTGTGCATAAAACATGTAGATAACATCAATAATGTGGCATGGAACATAAGAAATTATCGATACGTCGGAGACGTATCAAGGGAGTATGAAGCTCTTCGTAATGAGATGCGACGTGAATTCCGCACTAAGGTACAGTTGACGAAATCAAACAAACGCTGGATGCTACTAATGTCACCGTCACTGGATTGGCTGATCAAATGACGGATATCCAGCGCAATATTGCAGATATGCGCCTCGCTATTGAGAATTTGACTGCACAACAACAACAGCAAGACGATGATGAAGATCCTGAGCTGAAGATGACGCACACAATGCTCGTGGTGCGCCTCGTGGTCATCGTCCTCGTGGTTGGGTTCCACTTGGCCGCAATGGTCGTGGACAAGATGAAGAAGATGGATTGGGTAAGCCCAAGTTTTCCATACCCAAGTTTGAAGGAGGAGCTGATGTTGAAGAATATCTCACTTGGGAGCTAAGATTGAGAAGTTATGGAGCTTACATCCCAACTATTCTGAAGATAAGAAGATCAAGCTTGCTTCTTCTGAATTTGATGGTTATGCATTGCGTTGGTGGGATTCTTTGGTTCGTAACCGCGACGAAGATGGTGCACAACCTATCCGTACATGGCGTGCTATGAAGGAGGTTATGACTTCTCGTTTTGTGCCTACAAATTACATGCGGAATATCTTTGATAAGCTAACACTATTGAGGCAAGGTGTGAAGACTGTTGATGAGTACTACATGGAGATGGAGATGCTTATGCAGCGTGGTCGTGTCCGTGAGTCTCTCGAGATGACAATGCAGCGTTTTGTCAATGGATTGAAGTATGATGTTAAAGGCATTGTTCGTCATTACACCTACACCAACATGAATCAATTGTTACATCATGCAAGAGAAGCTGAATCACAGTTGGCTGAAGAAGCAAAGGTTAAGGGACGTGCTACGGGAGGTGGGCGTTTTACACCCCGTGCGCCTTCTACAGCGCCGACGCGCTCTGCTCCTTACTCTACTCCGCCTAGCAAACCGGTCTCCAATGTGTCTAATGCAAAGAAGTCCGAATCAGCTGGAAGTACGAGTGGTTCTAGCATGTCTACAGCGCGCAATCGCGATATGCTTTGCCATACATGTGGTGGCAAGGGTCACTTCAAGAGAGATTGTCCTAACCGCAAAGTCATGATTATTAATGAGGACAATGAGTATGAGACTGGAGATGATGTTGATCCAAATGCTCCAGACGATGATGACTATGACACTGATGGTGAAGATGCTTATCCTTCTGATGCTCGTACCATTGTTGTGTCGCAGCGTGCTCTTAATGTGTTGCCTAGTGCATCTACTCAGCGTTGCAATTTATTCCAAACCAAAGCTTTAGTTGGTCCTGACAAGGCTTGCAAGGTCATTATTGATGGCGGGAGTTGTCGCAATTTAGCAAGCAAGGAGTTATGTACTAAGCTAAAGTTGAAGTACCTACCGCACCCGCATCCATATTATATTCAGTGGTTGAGCGACAATGGTGAGATGAAGGTAAACCACATGGTGCGTGTTGAGTTTGCGATTGGACCGTATAAGGATTGCATTGACTTTGATGTGGTTCCTATGACGGTTTGTCACCTCTTATTGGGTCGGCCTTGGCTCTATGACCGTTCTGTGCAACACAATGGCCGAGCAAATACATATCACTTGGAGTACAAGGGCAAGAAAATTAACTTACAGCCTATGTCACCGCAACAAATTGTCAATGAGTCTCGTCAGAAGATTGAAGTAAATTTGGAGGATGCACCTCTAGATAGGCGAGAGAATTGTAATGTCGTGAGTGATATAACGAAAAGTGAGAGAGTGAATTCCTTAGTTTCATTAGCCACCAAAGAAGACATGAGAGAATTTAGTGAGGATCCTACGGCCATGCCTCTTGTGCTTTTGTACAGGGGTACGGTCTTGGTTACTAACGACATGACCCCTCTTCCTCTTGGTGTTTCTAATGTTTTGCAGGAATTTGGCGACGTGTTTCCGGAGGAGGTACCCGCAGGACTACCACCATTGCGAGGTATTGAGCATCAAATTGACTTGATTCCCGGAGCTTCGCTGCCCAATAGGGCGCCATATCGCACTAATCCCGAAGAGACGAAGGAGATACAGAAGCAAGTACAAGCGCTACTCGACAAAGGTTATATCCGCATAAGCCTTAGTCCTTGTGCTGTTCCTATTATTCTAGTTCCTAAGAAAGATGGTACTTGGCGTATGTGCGTAGATTGTAGAGCTATAAACAACATTACTATTCGATATCGTCATCCTATTCCCCGTTTAGAGGATATGCTAGATGAATTGAGTGGTGCTGCTATGTTCTCTAAAATTGATTTGCGTAGTGGTTATCATCAAATTAGGATGAAAGAAGGGGATGAGTGGAAAACAGCCTTTAAAACAAAATTTGGTTTATATGAGTGGTTAGTAATGCCTTTTGGGTTAACTAATGCACCTAGCACTTTCATGAGACTGATGAACCATGTTTTGCGTGAATTTATTGGCAAATTTGTGGTTGTCTACTTTGATGACATATTAATCTACAGCCGCAATGAATCTGAACATACTATACATATTCGACATGTTTTGCAAGTGTTGCGTGATAATCAACTCTATGGTAATCTTGAGAAGTGCACATTTTGCAAAGATAAGGTCATATTTCTGGGTTATGTTGTCTCTAAGCATGGAGTAGAAGTAGATGTGTCTAAAATTGAAGCTATTCAAAATTGGCCTACTCCCATGAATGTGAGTCAAGTACGAAGTTTCCATGGTCTAGCTGGGTTTTATCGCAGATTTGTGCCCAACTTTAGTACTATTGCTGCACCTTTGAATGATTTAACTAAGAAGGGTGTTGTTTTTGAGTGGGGCGCAGCCCAAGATCATGCTTTTGATGAACTTAAGAGATTGTTAACTTCTGCACCGTTGCTTGCACTTCCTGATTTCAATAAGCAATTTGAGATTGAATGTGATGCTAGTGGTATTGGAATTGGTGGTGTGTTGATGCAAGAGGGTCGCCCAATTGCATATTTTTCTGAGAAACTTTCTGGTGCTAAGTTGAACTATCCTATATATGATAAAGAATTGTATGCTTTAATTAGAGTTCTTGAGGTTTGGCAACATTATTTGTGGCCAAAAGAATTTATCATACATTCTGATCATGAAGCTTTGAAATATCCGAAAGCCCAATCTACTTTGCATAAGCGTCTAGCTAAGTGGGTTGAGTTCATTGAGTCTTTTCCATATATTATTAAGCATAAGAAGGGAAAAGATAATATTGTTGCTGATGCTCTATCTAGGAAGAATATGCTATTAACTCAACTTGATGTTAAAATTCCTGGTTTAGAGATATTATGTGATTTGTATGCTACTGATCATGATTTTGCTGAACCATATCGCTTATGTGCTCTTGGTAAAGCATGGGAAAAATATCACATACATGATGGGTTCTTGTTTAGAGCTAACAAACTATGTGTTCCAGAATCGTCTGTGCGTTTGCTCTTATTGCAGGAATCACATGCGGAGGTTTGATGGGTCACTTTGGGCGTGAGAAGACGCTACTCATGCTAGCTGACCACTTTTATTGGCCAAAGATGAGGCGGGACGTGGATAGATATGTGAGGAGATGCATTAGTTGCAACAAATCCAAGTCCAAGCTGAAGCCTCACGGTTTGTATACTCCTTTACCGGCACCTACTACACCATGGGAGGATATTAGTATGGATTTTGTGTTGGGTTTGCCGCGTACTAAGAGAGGCCATGATTCTATATTTGTGGTAGTGGATAGATTTTCTAAGATGTCCCACTTTATTGCCTGCCACAAGAGCGACGATGCGTCGCATATTGCTAACCTGTTTTTCAGGGAGATTGTACGTCTACATGGAGTCCCGAAGACTATTATTTCTGATCGTGACGTGAAGTTTATGAGCTACTTTGGAAGACGCTTTGGAGAAAGCTGGGGACGAAGCTGCTGTTCAGCACTACTTGTCATCCCCAAACTGATGGTCAAACTGAAGTGGTGAATAGAACATTGTCACAATTGTTGAGATCCATGATCAAGAAGAACCTGAAGGAGTGGGAAGAGTGTTTGCCGCATGTGGAGTTTGCTTACAACAGGGCGGTACATTCTACCATGGAGCTATGTCCTTTTGAGGTGGTGTATGGTTTCAAACCCATTACTCCAC
This sequence comes from Lolium multiflorum, assembly GCA_030979885.1. Lineage (NCBI taxonomy): Eukaryota > Viridiplantae > Streptophyta > Magnoliopsida > Poales > Poaceae > Lolium > Lolium multiflorum. The sequence continues at coordinate 58,343,557 of CM061748.1, read as the reverse complement.
TTGACTTGTTGCCTTTGCCCATACATGAGAGAGTTAATATGGAGGCATCAAAGAGGGCAGATTTTGTGAAGAAGATTCATGTGAAGACTAAAGAGTTGATTGAGAAGAAAGGCAAGAGCAATGCTGCAAGAATGAATAAGAAGCGCAAAGAGATGTTGTTCAAGCCTGGTGATTTGGTCTGGGTACATTTTCGCAAGGATAGGTTCCCGAAGCTGAGGAAGTCTAAGTTGAAGCCTCGTGGTGCTGGACCTTACAAAGTGCTTGCCAAGATCAATGATAATGCATACTCGATAGATCTTCCAGAGGATGAGTTTGGTGTCAGTAATTCTTTCAATGTTGCTGATTTGACACCATATGACGGAGAAGACCTTGGAGCGTCGGGGTCGACGCCTTTTGAAGGGGGGAGATGATGAGGACATCCCTACCTCACTACTACCTCCGTCATTACCAACTGAAGATGAACCTGCTGTGAAGCCCAAGTCCAATGAAGTCGATTGGACCAATGACACGAGCTCGTGCGAAGCTACTTAAGCAACAGGTGAACTTGTTCCTAAACGATACTTTGATTGATGAGAACTTTATATTACCTAAGTCCTATTACTTATGTATCATCAGGTATGAAGAGGAGACAAGCATCGCACGAGGAAGAGAGGAGAAGCTGGACGTGAAGATGGACGTGAAGCTGGACAAGGAGCTGGACATGAAGATATCTCATGGACGCGCGAGGGAGGAGCGGGAGGAATGCGCGAGAGGAGAAGAAGAAGTCCAGGCCGGTCAGTCGGAGACCGCCACGCCGCTGTTCCCCAGCCGATCGCCGCCAACCGGCCGCCAACCGGAGGGAGCGTATCGTACGAAACCGGAAACTTCGTTAGCTTCGGTTGGCGACCGGTTGACCGGACCACCGACCGACCGCCGGTCCACACCGGTCGACCGGATTCCAGACCGACCAGAGTCTGTCTCGACCAGATCTATTCGGGTCAGTTTTACTTGTATTGTTTCGACCAGAACTCGTCCCCGACGCCTATATAAGTGCCTTGGACGACCCCCTAGCTTTAGACCACGTTTAAGATAAACCCTAGTTCTTAGTTGTTTGCTCGCAAAACTATTGAATTCCCTACACCATATTGCTCGGATATTGTGTAGATCCTGTTTAAGTCTTGTGTGATCTGCTGTTCCATTGGGAATTAGACGGTTGCAACTTACCGCTTCGTGGTCGGCGGCTACGTGCGCAAGTGTGTGGAGTTGCGAATATCTTGCAGGGTTGAGAGCTGTTGCATTGGCGACAGGGACCAATCGAGAGATCTCGTTGCGCCATACAAGTTATCATCCACTACATCGTCGCGTTTCTCCGCTGCCATCACCCCGTGATCATCATCACCACCGTTGCTTACTGAGAAGATCGGGCCTCCCCATATCACTTTCGATACATAGTTACCTAGTCCTTATGACCATGAGATCATGTAAATCACTTATACCGGAAAGGTACTTTGATTACATCAAACGCCACTGCGTAAATGGGTGGTTATAAAGGTGGGATTAAGTATCCGGAAAGTATGAGTTGAGGCATATGAATCAACAATGGGATTTGTCCATCCCGATGACGGATAGATATACTCTGGGCCCTCTCGGTGGAATGTCGTCTAATGTCTTGCAAGCATATGAATAAGTTCATAAGAGACCTCATACCACGGTACGAGTAAAGAGTACTTGTCAGGAGATGAGGTTGAAAAAGGTATAGAGTGATACCGATGATCAAACCTCGGACAAGTAAAATATCGCGTGACAAAGGGAATTGGTATCGTATGTGAATGGTTCATTCGATCACTAAGTCATCGTTGAATATGTGGGAGCCATTATGGATCTCCAGATCCCGCTATTGGTTATTGGTCGAAGTGAGTACTCAACCATGTTCGCATAGTTCGCGAACCGTAGGGTGACACACTTAAAGTTGGATGTTGAAATGGTAGAACTTGAATATGGAATGGAGTTTGAATATTTGTTCGGAGTCCCGGATGAGATCCCGGACATCACGAGGAGTTCCGGAATGGTCCGGAGAATAAGATTCATATATAGAAAGTCATTTTATGTGATTTAAAATGATCCGGAAGGTTCTATGGAAGGTTCTAGAAGGTTCTAGAAAAGTCCGGAAGAAACCACTAAGGAAGGTGGAGTCCCGGAGGCACTCCACCTCCCATGGCCGGCCAACCCTAAGGGGGAGGAGTCCCAAGTGGACTCCCCTATGGGGGCCGGCCAATCCCCCACATGGAAGGGGGTGGGATTCCCACCTTGGGTAGGTTTCCTATCACATGGAAGGTTTTGGGTTCGGGTCTTATTCGAGACTTGTAGTCCAACACTTGGGGCTTCCACCTATATAATGAGGGGCCAAGGGGAGGGGGCCGGCCACCCCAAAAGACCACAAGGTGGCCGCACCCCTTAGTGGCCGGCGCCCCCTTCTCCCAAACCCTAGCGGCCCTCTCCTCCACCACATCCCGCACGCTTAGCGAAGCTTCGCCGGATTTCTCCACCACCGACACCACGCCGTCGTGTTGTCGGATTCAAGAGGAGCTACTACTTCCGCTGCCCGCCGGAACGGGGAGGACGTCGTCTTCATCAACAACCGAACGTGTGACCGAGTACGGAGGTGCTGCCCGCTCGTGGCGCCGTGATCAAGATCTTCTACGCGCTTTGCAAGCGGCAAGTGATCGTCTACCGCAGCAACAAGAGCCTCATCTTGTAGGCTTTGGAATCTCTTCAAGGGTGAGACTCGATAATCCCCTCGTTGCTACCGTCTTCTAGATTGCATCTTGGCTTGGATTTCGTGTTCACGGTAGGAAAATTCTTGTTTTCTATGCAACGTTATCCTACAGTGGTATCAGAGCCGTGTCTATGCATAGATGGTTGCACGAGTAGAACACAATGGTTTTGTGGGCATTGATGCTTTTGTTGTCTTTAGTTTGAGTATTTTGCATCTTTGTGGCATAGTGGGATGAAGCGGCTCGGGCTAACTTTATATGACCGCGTTCATGAGATTTGCTCCACGCTCGACATGCAACTTGTATTGCATAAGTGGCTTTGCGGGTGTCTGTCTCTCCTACTATAGTGAAGATTCAATTTACTCTTCTATTGACAACACTAGTATCACCGTTGTGGTTCATGTTCGTAGGTAGATTGGATCTTACTCGAAAACCCTAAACCACGTAAAATATGCAAACCAAATTAGAGAACGTCTAACTTGTTTTTGCATGGTTTGGTGATGTGATATGGCCATAATGTGATGATGACTATGTATGAGATGATCATTATTGTATTGTGGCAACCGGCAGGAGCCTTATGGTTGTCTTTAAATTTCATGTTGAGTAGTATTTCAAAGAAGTTGTAATAGTTGCTACATGAGGTGAACAACCATGAAGACGGCGCCATGGACCTTGACGCTACGCCGACGATGATGGAGATCATGCCCGTTGATGATGGAGATCATGTCCGTGCTTTGGAGATGAAGATCGAAGGCGCAGAGACTAAAGGGTCATATCATATCACATATGAATTGCATGTGATGTTAATCCTTTATGCATCTTATTTTGCTTAGAACGCGACGGTAGCATTATAAGATGACCCCTCACATTAATATCAAGATAATAAATTGTTCTCCCTCGTATGCACCGTTGATATAGTTCGTCGCGAAGCATCTCGTGATGATCGGATGTGATAAACTCAACGTTCACATACAAATGTAAGCCATGTTGCACACGCGGAATACTTGGGTTTGCTTGACGAGCCTAGCATGTACAGACATGGCCTCGGGACAACGGAAACCGAAAGGTTGAACATGAGTCATATGGATGATATGATCAACATGTTGATGTTCACCATTGAAGCTACATCATCTCACGTGATGATCGGTTTTGGTGTAGTGGATGTGGATCGTGTACCACTTAACAACTATGAGGGGTGTTGTATTAAGTGGGAGTTCATTAGTAATTAGATTAAAACATGAACTAATTATCATAAACATAGTCTGAGTAGTATTTTGAATTAATTTTTAGTATTGGCATCCGTTTTCTACCATGCGCTAGTCTTGTAATTGAGATAGAAATACCGTTAAGTCTGACAAGAAACTTTACGGACTGGTACCGTATTGTTAAAGAATCAAGAAATGATTAAGTCCTATTGCAAACTTTTAGTAAACCTCACATTGTTGATTCAAAGAACTATGGTTTCAATTAGTACCTAAAGTTATCTTGTCTCCGTGAAACTTGAAGTTCAAATCTGTTTGAAAAGTAAGGAGTTGAAAATTTTGTTTTCAGAAATAATCAAGGTATGAGATATATGTGATATCTAAGACGTTATTGCAAGATGATAGAATATAATTTAGTGAGACTACATAAACTCATAAGTTTTATGGGAATGTAGGAAGGTTGAAGACGCAAGGCATCTCAATCCTCCAAATATTGAGGCACTAACGATATTCGCATATCCATGAAGTAATCGTCCTTAGTATGCACCGTTGCTAAGACTCGTCGTTTCGAAGCATCTCGTGATGATCGGGTGTTATAGATTCTACGTGTGCATACAACGGGTGCAAGCTAGATTTGCACATGCGAATACTGAGGTTAAACTTTACGAGCCTAGCATGTACAGACATGGTCTCGAAAATTCGTCATGATATGATGGATAAAATTATGAGTGAAATTGTTCATCATATTACAAAGTTACTAATAGTGAAATCTGAAACACTTGTCATATGATGATCAAGGTTATTGGTATTTGACCAACAAACCTAGAAGTTATTAATGTTGAAGTGTTTTTCTGAGGATGAGGAAAGCTAAAAGAGAAACTACAAAAGATATTTTGGCAGAAAGAAAAGAAAAGACTAGAAAGTCTAGCTCAGATATATATGAATGATATACATGTTATGGTTGTATTCCTAGTTTGGTCACACAATGAAATTCTTGGGTATTAGTACCATATTGGTTGGTATGAAGTGTCATACAAAACAACGCAATACAAGAATACAATGGCCTAAGTGACTGACAAGGAATATGATAGGAATGCACGTTTGGAACAAAAATAAAGTGTTATTATGTTCGTCGTTGGCATTCTATCTAGCCCTTAGAATTTATAATAAAGAACTTAATAATTGTTATTTTGCTCTGGTCAAATAAAAACAATGAGTTGTTCAAATTATGACATTACTCCATGTACGATGGATAAGTTATTATAAATCTTAATGGTGAAACACACATACATAACACCGACGCTAAAATGCCATAAGGCAAATGATTTGAATTCCACTTATTTGTGGAACCGCCATTTAGGTCATGTTAGAAAGGAACGCATGAAGGAACTCCATGCAAATGGATTTTGGAGTCATTCGATTTTTGAATCGTTTGGCGCTTGCAAATCTTTTCTAAAAGAGAATGACTGAAATACCGTTCATAGACCAAGAGTTGAACGGGCAACTAACTTAGTGGAAACATACATGATGATGTATGTGGTTCACTGGGCATAGTTGTGTGCGGGAGATTCTTCTACTTCATGAAAACTTCCAACAATGAATTGAGTATATATGTGGATATATTCGATAAGGAAGAAGTTTGAAACATTTGAATGGATTCAAATAAATTTTAGCATGAGGTGGAAATCATCGTAATAGAAAAATCAAATATCTATGATTGGATCATGGTGGAAATATTTGAATTACGAGTTTTAGCGAACATCTAAGAGAGTTATGAAATTGTTCTACAACTCACGTTTCTTGGAGTATCATATTGATGATGAAGTATCCGAAAGACGTATCCAAACCTTGTTGGATTAATGATGAGATAAAATAAAATGAAGCCATTATATTTTTGTGAATTATGCTTTAGAGACTACCGCTTTTACACTGAATAGAGCATCATCATGATCCGTTGAAATGACACCATACGAGTTATGGCATGGGTATGAACCCTAATAGTCCTTTCTTTAAATTTTGGTCTAAGAGTTTACAACCAAAATCGGATGAATGTCTTTGTTGGTTATCCCAAAGAATTGATTGGGAATTCTTTCCACTATGGAGACAAAGACAAAAGTGTTTGTCGATGTTTCTTACTTATTTCCAAGAAATTGTTTTCTAGCGAAGTATTTGAGTGGGATGACAATAGAACTTGATAAGGTTTATGAACCTGAGCATAATGATCAAAGTAATGCAGCATCGGAATTGGTTCCGGAAGCGGCCACGACGATCATAGCTCCCAAGACTACAAAGTGTTTTAGTCATGGAGATCGAAGTACATATTGAACCTTGTAGGTATGGTTTACTTTGTGATCAAATAATTGATTTGTGAACAAAGGATTGATTTTGAACAATGATAAACCAACTACAAATAAAGAAGTTATGATGGGCCCTGACTCCGTTAAAATGGCTATGCGCCATGAAATCCAAGATAGATGAATAATTTTTGAAAGTAAATGGATCTATGAAATTGATGGACTTGGATGTAATATCCTTGAATAAACTCGACTTGTCGAAAAGTTGTTTACGACAAAGTTCAAAGAGTTGATTACGATAAGATTAGATCTTCCGTAGCAATGCTTATAGTCTATGTGGATTATTCTAGTAATCGCTACATATTTCTTTTATGAGATATGCTAGTAGGATGACAAAATACATTACTTAACTGAAGTGTGTATTAAAGGTGTATACAAGATACAACCAAGAGTTTTGCTAGTCTGTGGAATACTAGATAGGTATACGAACTTCACTTGGATGAAGTGAGTATCACGGAGTTGGAATCTTCACTGGATGAAATAGTCAAAGAATTTTTGATTTCATCAGAAACGATGAAGATGTTTGCATTTGCAAGAAATTAAGTGGGGAGCGCTGAGACATATTTATAATACTTTATGTAGATACATATAGTTGGTTATAAATGATGTAATTATATACTTGATTATAAAAGGTTTCATTGAGAATTAACTTCAATGAAAGGATATGGACTGAAACATATTTAGTGTCAAGATATATGAAGATAGATTGAGACACATAATAAGTTTAAGTCAAAGTACATAGAATGGATATTGAAGTAGTTCAATATAGAAATATTAAGAAAATGTTCTTGTCATGTGAAGGTTTAACAAGACTTGAGTGTATCTGACACTCAATGAGTAAAAACACATGAGTGATTATAGATCACGAATAATATGTACACAATCAGATGTCTGTGTTCTAAAAAGTTAGGAGCATATACCAGAATGATACATGTGATGATCAATGGACAAACAGTAAGAATATCCCTATGTGCTTTAGAAGAACCAAGGATATATATATAGTTTTATATGGGGTAATGACAAACAAATCGCTGTAAGGTGTTGCACCGATATTTGTTTGGTCACATATAAAATTAATTTCAAATCTCAATTAGGCTAAGTGTTGTTTAAAAGGTAGCACAATACTAGATTTAGATGAATTCTAAATGTTGTGACGGATTCTACAAACAAAGGCAGAATATGTCATTGTTTTGACAATGACTGAGGATGTTAAGTCAAGAGGTTCTTTGAGAACTTGGTGTAGTTCCGATAGTGTCGGAACTTTGAAACTATATTGTGTATGACAATATTAGTGACATATTTCAGACCGCGGAATTAAGGTTCCACCGAAGACCAAACATATTTAATGCCGACTCATTTAGAAAATGAATGATGCGTTGAGACGCAAATAAATTGCAAAATACATACGTTTCTGAGCATGTCAGATCCGTTGACTAAAACTTCTCCCGTGAGCAAAACATGATAAAGCGGGGAAGGCGGTTGTTCCCATTTAAACTAGATTATTGATTGACTAGTGCAAGTGGGAGACTGTTGGAGATATGCCCAAGAGGCAATAATAAAATGGTTATTATAATATATCTTTGTGTTTATGATAAATGTTTATATTCCATGCTATAATTGTATTAACCGAAACATTGATACATGTGTGTTATGTAAACAAACAAAGAGTCCCTAGTAAGCCTCTTAACTAGCTTGTTGATTAATAGATGATTAGTTTCATAATCATGAACATTGGATGTTATTAATAACAAGGTTATATCATTGTATGAATGATGTAATGGACACACCCAATTAAGCGTAGCATAAGATCACGACATTAAGTTATTTGCTATAAGCTTTCGATACATAGTTACCTAGTCCTTATGACCATGAGATCATGTAAATCACTTATACTGAAAGGTACTTTGATTACATCAAATGCCATTGCGTAAATGGGTGGTTATAAAGGTGGGATTAAGTATCCCAGTATGAGTTGAGGCATATGAATCAACAGTGGGATTTGTCCATCCCGATGACGATAGATATACTCTGGGCCCTCTCGGTGGAATGTCGTCTAATGTCTTGCAAGCATATGAATAAGTTCATAAGAGACCTCATACCACGGTACGAGTACGAGTACTTGTCAGGAGACGAGGTTGAACAAGGTATAGAGTGATACCGATGATCAAACCTCTGGACAAGTAAAATATCGCGTGACAAAGGGAATTGGTATCGTATGTGAATGGTTCATTCGATCACTAAGTCATCGTTGAATATGTGGGAGCCATTATGGATCTCCAGATCCCGCTATTGGTTATTGGTCGGAAGTAGTACTCAACCATGTCCGCATAGTTCGCGAACCGTAGGGTGACACACTTAAAGTTGGATGTTGAAATGGTAGAACTTGAATATGGAATGGAGTTCGAATATTTGTTCGAGTCCCGGATGAGATCCCGGACATCACGAGGAGTTCCGAATGGTTCGGAGAATAAGATTCATATACAGGAAGTCATTTTATGTGATTTAAAATGATCCGGAAGGTTCTATGGAAGGTTCTAGAAGGTTCTAGAAAAGTCCGGAAGAAACCACTAAGGAAGGTGGAGTCCCGAGGACTCCACCTCCCATGGCCGGCCAACCCTAAGGGGAGGAGTCCCAAGTGGACTCCCCTATGGGGGCCGGCCCCCCCCCACATGGATGGGGGAATCCCACCCCAAGTGGGATTCCCACCTTGGGTAGGTTTCCCTATCACATGGAAGGTTTTGGGTTCGGGTCTTATTCGGAGACTTGTAGTCCAACACTTGGGTCTTCCACCTATATAATGAGGGGCCAAGGGAGGGGGCCGGCCACCCCAAAGACCACAAGGTGGCCGCACCCTTAGCGGCCCCCTTCCCCCAACCCTAGCGGCCCTCTCTCCTCCACCACATCCCGCACGCTTAGCGAAGCTTCGCCGATTTCTCCACCACCACCGACACCACGCCGCCGTGTTGCTGTCGGATTCAAGAGGAGCTACTACTTCCGCTGCCCGCTCGGGGAGGTGGACGTCGTCTTCATCAACAACCGAACGTGTGACCGAGCACGGAGGTGCGCGTTCGTGGCGCCGTGATCAAGATCTTCTACGCGCTTTTGCAAGCGGCAAGTGATCGTCTACCGCAGCAACAAGAACCTCATCTTGTAGGCTTTGGAATCTCTTCAAGGGTGAGACTCGATAATCCCCTCGTTGCTACCGTCTTCTAGATTGCATCTTGGCTTGGATTTCGTGTTCGCGGTAGGAAAATTCTTGTTTTCTATGCAACGTTATCCTACAGTAATATGAAAACGATTGCTAAAGCGGGTTTACTAGCCATAAAAGAAGAGTTAGGCTCATCTACTTTTTCAGTCTCTATAACATCTGATATCTGGAGTGGTAGGGCTAAGCAAGATTATATTTCTGTGCTTGCGCATTATGTTAACCGTAATTGGGAACTGCAAAAAGAGTTATAGGATATGAATTAATTGACGTAGCACATACTGGTGAGAACATTGCTGAAGCTATATGTAAAGTTGTTGATCAATTCGATCTTACGGAAAAGATATTTGCGGTAACTTTGGATAATGCTTCATCAAATACTAGTGCAATGCAAATTCTCACTCCTTTATTTGAGGTGTATGCATCAAAAATTTTACTCCACCAGCGCTGCTTGTCATATAATTAATCTTATTGCTAAAACTGCTTTGAAGAATCTAGAACCACACATTGATAAATTGCGCACAACAATGGGATGGTTGAATGCTTTTAATCCACGTCTTGCTAATTACGGTAGGTATTGCGTGCTTATAAATGAACCTTGCCATAGTTTTCATCAAGATATGCCTGTTAGATGGAACTCAACATATTTGATGCTTAACTCACTAATCAGGGACAAGGTTCCATTCACTGCATTTATTAATCAACACTGCCCATACAATGACCAGACCGGTGGGGATTATCTCTCTGCCGATACATGGCACATTGCTGAATCAATGGTTCAATTTTTAGAGACTTTTTATGATTCAACTGTTGCTTTGTCCGGGGTTTATTATCCCACATCTCCTATGATTGTGCACAATATTCTTGAAATTGCCCAACACCTCAAAGAATATGAAAATGATCCTGTTTTACTTGAAGCAGAAGGTGGATGGTGTTACAAGACGTGTAGCGGTGTGCAAACGATGCCATGCCATCCTGCCTTATGGAGATAGTGGTGGCCACTTGGTGAGGCACCATGCTCGCCATATCCAGAGGGATGATGAAGCTGCTGAAAGAGAAGCTGAAGAAGCCCAAGTTATAGGAAGAAGAAGAGTATCCCGCGTATGGGAGCACTTCACCAAACATGATTATGTGGAGGATGGTGTAAACAAAAGTATAGCTGTGTGTAATACATGCAACCAACATTTCAGTCTGCTTATTGCCGGTGGAATTGGCCACTTGATCCGGCACCTGAACAGGCATGAACGATAAGCGCCAATGTAGTTAGATTTTTAGAGCGGCTGTACTCTTTTTCCTTATCACGGGATGTAAGATTTTTAAATGAGGCAGCATTTAATAAAGCTCTTTTTTATCCCATATGAAATATTGTCATATATTACTTTTTCCTGAATTTTTTCAATTTTTTTCGAATCTTTTCGGACTGTTTCACTTTAGAAACTTAGAATCAGACAAACAGCAAAACAGGAGAAAAAAAAACAGAAAAACGGGCTGTTTTCCGGCCCCGCGAGCCAAACGGGCCAACGTGCCGGCCCGTCTACCTTCCGTGCCGTGCCGGGGCTGGTGGTCGGGGCACGTCGGCCGGCACGGCACGGCCCCGCCAGCTCACGGGCCGCCTGCGTGCCGGGTCGGGCCAGGCACGTGAAGCCGGGGCCGGGCCAGTGCCGTGCCGGGCCGGCCCGTTGGCCAGGTATGGACAGAAGGGAGGGGTTCTTCACTAGTCTAGACGGCCTGTCGTGGAAAGGCTTTGGATTCAGGCCCGTGCCCGACGTCTCAGCCGTTATATTCCAACGGCGTTATTTAGTCGGCCATTCCTCGTTTTTCTCTGGATTTGGTCTTTCATCCATCCGGAGAGCCCAGGACATCCCCGACCCCCCGGGGTGCCTCAACGGACAAGGGAAAGCGGGGGCCCGGCGGCGGAGAGAACCCGAACCCCACCACTTTGTCGTCGCACGCCCCCACCGCCTCCCGTTATTCCGCCGTGGCTGTTTTCCGCCCGCGCTTCTAACTCTCAGGGCTATATTCCGCCGCCCGTCGTCCCTACGTATCCGCCACCCCCGCCGCTCCCGATTTTCCCCCTCGACGAAACCTCATCGCGCTCGTTTAAACGGCCTTTGTAGACTGGCCAATGGCGAGGAGGAGAAGCAAATGTTCGCCGAGATTTTTGAAGAAGAAATGGCAGCCGCCACCCAAGACGAGGAGCACATGCTGATCCTAGCATGCATGTATGGCTTGTACGCCAAGTCGGCCATTGGTCGCCGTGGTGGGTCGACACCAGGTCGCCGGAAGTGCAAGCCGAGGCAGCGAATGGAGGGCTACTGCATGCTCTACGCCGACTACTTCGCCGACGATTCATTGCACGGTGAGGCTGTTTTTAGGCATCATTTCAGGATGAGCCAGAAGCTCTTCCTGAAAATTGGGTATGCCCTTCGAGAGTACAACTCCTATTTTCAGATGCAAGTTGGATTGCACCGGCATGGCAGGGTTCTCCGCCCTCCAAAAGTGCACGGTGGCTATGTGGATGCTGACATATGGAGCTCCTGGTGATTCTACCGATGACTATCTTTGGATGGCGGAGTCCATCACCCTTGATTGTTTCTACCGGTTCTGCAGGGCGGTGATAGTAGTGGTCGGGGACATCTACTTGAGATCACCAACTGTCGAAGACACTGCTAAGATCCTCGTTGTCAATGAAGCTCGAGGATTTCCAGGGATGCTTGGAAGCATTGACTGCATGCATTGGAAATGGAAGAATTGTCCGTTTGCCTGGCAGGGAACGTACAAGGGTCACAAAAAAGGCTGCACTGTGATACTTGAGGCAGTGGCTACCTATGATCTCTAGATTTGACACTCCTTCTTTTGTCTGCCGAGATCCAACAACGACATCAACGTCTTGCAGTGCTCGCCGATCTTCTCCAAGCTTGTTGAGGGTCATGCTCCTCCGGTTAACTTTGTGATCAATGGCCGACAGTACAACAAGGAATACTATCTTGCAGACGGTATCTATCCAAACTGGGCAACATTTGTGAAGACTATCTCAAGCCCCGCCCTTTCGAAGGAGTAGCAGTTTTCCAAGGAACAAGAAGGTTGCCGAAAGGACGTCGAGCGTGCATTTGGTGTCCCCGGGAAGGCCCCCAGGACGCCTTTTTTGCATCTGGATGGACAAAAACGGTTCAGTCGCACCCCCGGATCCTCGTTTTCTCCCGGATTATTCGGGCTTCCATCTATCCGGAGAGCCCAGGCCATCCCCGGGCCCCCGGGGAGTGCTCGGGGACTCCGGAAGAAACAATAGCACGGAAATCGTCTGGTGGCCCCGACTTGTTGGCGACAGAGGCCGATCTTCGTCCTCCTCGCATCGTCTTCCCGAGATACGGCGCGCGTGTGTTTTGGAAGTTTTAAATTTAATACATAGAAGAAATTTTTAGGCGCGCGTGCAACATCAACAAATTACATATAAATACTTGGAAAAAACATAAACAAGACATATAAAAACTTTGAAAAAAATTTAAACTACTTCTTCCATGATGGCCCTGCCTCATCGTCCTCGCGCTGGCGCTTCCGGCTCGTCACCTCCTCCGAAGAGGCGGTGTCGGTCGACGCATCGGAGGAACTCGTGTCCTCCTCATCGTCGAAGGTGCACGTCGGCTGCGCCTTCGCCTTCGTCTTCGCATCTGTGTCCGCCTTCGCCTGGGCCGCCTCTTCCTCCTCCTCCTCCTCAGCCTCTTCCTCGTCCTGCTCCTCAGCCTCTTCCTCGTTCTCGCTGTTCGGCGGCAGGGAATCATCGCTTTCCGGCGGTGGGGAATCGTGGCTGCTAGGCGTTGTAGCTCGGTCCCACCAATGGCGTCATTCAGGAGATTTCCCCTCGCTGTCTGTGTCCGATGGCAAAGAGAGACTGCTCATGCTAAAGTGTCCGACGACAGAGGATGGTGAAGAGATGAATGGCGTCGGCCGGTAGATCGCAGAACATATATGTAGTGGTATATCGACGAAGAGAGGGGCGGTTGCTCTTCGGCGGAGTTAGTGCTCCGGCGGTTCGTGCCTCGAGGCCATTGTGACGGTTCCCGGCAAGGCATTTGGGTAGACCCAGGCCACTTCACGTTCCATTACGGCGGTTCAATACGTCGATGGATGCGGTTACCACTCGACGGTTCTCCTTCCCGGCGACTGCACCATCGCTTTTTACGGGGTGGTTGAGCGTTCCCTGGGCTTGCCGCTGGGAAAATCGGCCTCCCCAGGCCAAATGTTACGTCCATCCGGCGCTAAGTAGCGCCGTATTTCTGCCCGGGGAGCCCAACGGCTGGAGATGCTCTAAGACTCGGCGGAAATTAACGGGCTGTATGCCGCATCTAGTGAGGGTTAGAGCATCTCCTCTGTTTGTTCTTTGTAAAAATAGAACACATGATGTTGCTATTTCTTTGTTTCGTGATGAGTGGTATGTTTACGACAATAACAACGGTTTTTTTTTGAAATCTAATTGTCCGAGTGTATTGTGGCGATTTTTTTGAGTACTATATCTAGAAATCCCCGTCGATTCCTCATTGGCACCTTTTCGAACACAACAGATGCATTCCAAAAATAACTCTGATTCTAACATCTTTCCCTTTGCCATGAACCTCCTTTTATTTTTGGATTGACTTAACTTAATTCTTTTATTCTTCTATTTAAAATCTGAAGAAGAAGAATTAAATCCATTAGAATAATTTATTTTTCATTCTTAAATTAAGTAATTAAAATAAAAAATAATTAAAGAATACAATCCTTGTCGAATTAGCAAAGATTTAGCTTCGAAATCCTTTCATTTAATTAGCAGAGCTCTTATTCTTTGGAACCAAAAAAAGTTAGTTCACTCTTCCGAAAAACAAAATTGCGAGCGGTTTTGAACGTGGCGCAGAACAACACCCGCATTCAGAACTGGAAAACAACAAATTCAAAATTTGCCGGTAAATGATCATCGCAAACAAGCTTAAAAAGAGAAATTCAAACATAGTTGGGGCATAATTCGATACATATGATCGCTACATACATTGCATTTGAGGTGGTCGTCGATGACCACCTCCAAAAGTAAATTAATATGGCCGGCGGTGACCTACTGTGCGCGCCGCGGAAAACTACGCCGTCGGTGGCCTACTCGGAATCGCGGTCGACGACCTCCTGCTTCACGCGGTGGACGGCTGCGTCCTTCTACACGGCCTCGTACTCGCGCACGGCACGGACGGCTTCCGCCTCCTCGCAGTGGAAGTGCGCGCGCGCCTCGGTGGTGGAGATGATGGCCACCTGCTGCACCGCCATCGCCTCCTCCTCGTCGTTGAGGATGTAGTCCCCCGACTGCAACTGGAGGTTGCGCACCGGCACCTCCTCCTCCTCCTCGTCGATGCTGCTGTCCGCAGTGGGCCGCCACAGCGCACGGCCTCTTGCGGCCGAGGACGACCACTCGCCGCTCTTCGCGTAGCGCGTGAGATTCCCCGGCGGCGTCAGACCCCAGTTGGTCCAGCGTTGCGCGCTGCGCATCCGAGCGGTTCCATTTGCGCTGCTCGGCCTCGGACTGGAAGACGGGGGGCGGAGAGTTGCTTCCGCCAATCCGCCTGCCTCCCCTGCCGCCGTTGTTCGCCCCAGCCATGCGGGTACGGTGGTGGAGAGAGTGGAGAAGCGTCGGCGGTGGCTCCGCGATTGCTCGCCGGAAGTCGAACCGTGCGCTCGACGGAGGGGGCGGACGCGGCAGAGGGAGTAGGGTTTTGGAACCCTACTTCCCTCTGCGGCCTGTATTTATACGGGTCGACGCTCTAGTTTCTCGGCCCCCCGAACATCTTATACGGGCCGGCCCACCGATTCGGGCTCCGTTCTGCGCCACTTTCGGCTTCAACCCGTAAATCCGCCGGAAAAAATCAGTTCCGGCGAAATTTACGGGCTCTATTAGAGATGCTCTTATGCTCCCTGATACGTCTCCAACGTATCTATAATTTCTTATGTTCCATGCTAGTTTTACTACAATACCTACATGTTTTATTCATACTTTATATCATTTTTATGCATTTTCCGGTACTAACCTATTAACAAGATGCCGAAGCGCCGCTCTCGTTCGCTGTTTTTGGTTTCAAACCTACACAGAAATATTCTCTTGAATTGGACTAAACAAAAGCCCACGGCCCTATTTTCCATGGAGGATTCCAGAACACCGAAGAAGAGCCGGAGGCGGCCAGCAGGGGCCACCCCATAGGCGGCACGGCCCACCGGCGCGCCCAGGTGGGGAGGGAGCCCCCCGGCTCCCCCGATGCTACCCTTCGCCTATATATTCTCCCATCGCGAAAACCCTAAAATATCAAGTCATATTCCACGAAGAGTTCCGTAGCCGCCGCCATCGCTAAGACAAGGGGGACAGACCGTTCCGGCACCCGCCGGGACGGGAATTGCCCCCGGAGTCATTTCCATCGACACCACCGCCATCTTCATCGCCGTTGCGTCTCCCATGATGAGGAGGGAGTAGTTCTCCCCGAGGCTGTGGGCTCTACCGGTAGCTATGTGGTTCTCTCTCTCTCCCATGGTGTGATCTATATGTGATCATGAGCTTTGTAATCTAGTTGAATATGTAGATGTTACTCTTCTATTATGCACTCTAGAGGTTACTTTAATATGAACTCCGAGTTACTCTCCACGGTGTGATGGTGACAGTGTGCGCATCGTGTGTGATTCCTTTATGACGTTGTGGAGCTTGTTTACTCCGGCTTGAGGTGTGCTTTTGCAGCCCTACACAATGAATGGTGTTTGTTATCCAACAAGAGAGTGTTTGAGAGTAGCATTTATTTATTCAATTATGTGATCATTGTTGAGAGCATCCACTAGTGAAAGTATGATCCCTAGGCCTTGTTTCTAAGCATTGAAACACCGTTTCCAACAAGTTCTGCTACATGTTTGCTTGCTGCCATTTTTATTTCAGATTGCAATTACTACTTATAATCATTCATATTACTTGCATTTCACTATCTCTTCACCTAGTGCACCCATACACCTGACAAGTGTATTAGGTGTGTGGGGACACAAGAGACTTCTTGTATCATAATTGCAGGGTTGCTTGAGAGGGATATCTTTGACCTCTACCTCCCGAGTTCGATAAACCTTGGGTGATTCACTTAAGGGAAACTTGCGTGCGTTTCTACAAACCTCTGCTCTTGGAGGCCCGACACTGTCTACAGGAATAGAAGCGTGCGTAGACATCAAGC
Organism: Lolium multiflorum; assembly: GCA_030979885.1. Lineage (NCBI taxonomy): Eukaryota > Viridiplantae > Streptophyta > Magnoliopsida > Poales > Poaceae > Lolium > Lolium multiflorum. The sequence goes on along the minus strand of CM061748.1, from coordinate 58,326,832 downwards.
TATTTTCCTCGGCGCCGTTGCTGGGAGGTAAGGTAAAAGGTATTCACATCCTCCGACTACTAAGCTATTTCCTAGCACTTGGTGTGTGAGTGCTCGGGTTATTTCCTTTAGATTCTAATTGCATCTTTTTGTTTCTTGTTTTATTTTTCACTAGTTAGGCATAATGAAAACAACAAAAAAATTAGTGAGATTTTTAATCTTTTCCTGAGTTAAGACATGAATTGTTTGATGTGAAAATTAAAAACCTATGGAACCTTATTTGCATGCTAGTAGCAATGTTATTAGTATGAATGCAATTATTAATAATGCTATGTCTAAGCTTGGGGAAGCTAATTTTTATGATCTTTTTAGCTTCCCAGCTTTAGGGGAAAAAATTTGCTCTGATAATACTTTATCTCCCATATGCGATAACTCTAATGATGCTTGTGATATTTTAAATCCACCTACTGAAAGTATTCCCTTCAAGATACCTATGAAAATTGTTGAACTTGCTATGAACAATTGCTATTTTGGAGATGGGATTGTCCATCCTAGTGATCATTTAGTCTTTATACATGAATTATGCGAGTTGTTCGAGAGTGCAGGTATTTCAAAGGACCAAGTTAAGAGGAAGCTATTCTCTATATCTCTGAAGGGCAGAGCTGCGGAATGGTATAAGATGCTGAAGAATGGTCGATCTATTGGTTGGGAGGAAATTGTACCTCTCTTTTATTCTAAATTTTATCCTCCTCATGAAGTGCATGTTGATAGGAATTACATTTATAACTTTTATCCTCGTGATGGAGAGAGTATTTCCCAAGCATGGGGGAGATTGAAGTCACTAATGCTCAAATGTCCCATTCATGAGCTCCCCCGTAATGTTATTATTAATAATTTTTATGCAAGGCTTTCAGGACACCACAAGGACTATCTACATGCCTGTTTGGATGGATCTTTCACAAGCAAGGAGGTTGAAGCTAGATGGGATCTTCTTGAAAGAATTCAAAGCAATACTGAAGATTGAGAGAATGGCAAAGGTAAAGAATCAGGTATAAACTACGAGTATGATTGCATTAAGTCTTTCGCTCAAACTGCTGATTTTCAAGAGCTTAGTGCTAAATATGGTCTTGGTCCTCAAATTATGGTCGATTGCTATAGAGCCTTTTCTTCTCATATTAATGTTCCTAAAGAAAATTGGTACATGTATCATGAACCTTTTAAAGACATCAGCATGAAGGATGAAACTGTTATTAATGATTGCAATGAACATGCTCAAACTTCTGAAAATGCTATTTCCTATAAGCATGTTAATTTTTGTGGAGTTCATAGACCTTGTGAAAAGAATAAAATTGAAGAAGAATATTGTATCCATCACAGAATGAAAAAACTAGAAAATGGTCTAGGGCTCTAGATGATCTTGGTGAAAAAGTTTGTGCCTCTATCCTTTTATTTGTGAACTTTGCCATAGAGTGGGTCATTTTAATTTTCAATGCTCCTCCAATGATAATTCGAACCCCATGAGTTCTGCAAATTTGTATTGTGATGATGAAATCACTCCTAATCAGCATGATGAACTTACATTATTTTTGGGGTGTGAAGAGTTATTGAGAAAAACTTCTTTGGTGGATATGAGTGCTCTTGATATTAATAGTGTCCTGCATGGGTGTCTTTCTTATTGCATTGATAATTGCCACACAAATACTTACATACAAAATATTATAGAAGATGACACTTTGCCAAAATGTGACAGGACTAATATGTGTTTTGCTCTTATTAATGAAAGAGAGGTATCCTCCCAAGTTTCTTCTATTGTTTCTAATAATAAACCAGGTTATGTGGAGAAGCTTCCTTTCAAGCCTCTCCCTCCTAAAGGGGAAAAGAGGAAGAAGAAGGGAACGAAGAAGAAGAAGAAGAGTGGGAATAAAAAGAAAGAGGTAACGGCATATCCCCGCGTGTATGAGATAACGATAGGTAACCGTAAGTATGTTGCTCCTAATGATTATTATGATAATGAATCTGAGTACAATGATCTTCCTATGCCCTTTACCTATATTAGTGATCATGATTTGGAAGAACACACTACTTTTGACACTGAAAATCTCTTTGGTACCGATTATGAAAGTAATGATGTTAGAACTACCCATGTTCCCTCAAACGATGATATTGAAAGCTCTAAGCTTGGGGATGTTGTGCTTGAAGATCCTATATTTGAGACCTTTACTTTTAGTGAAAATGATGATATTATATCTTCGGGTTTAGATAATCGTTATAGAGATGGCTATGACACAAGTTATAATTATCCTTATGAAACTTGTCATAGTTATGATGGGATTGCCAAAAACCATTCCCTTAGTATGCAACTTGTTTACCATGTTCAAATTCTTGATAATGATCCTGCTCCAATTACTATTAATGAGAAGAGTTTTTCTTATGCCAAAAATAATGATACTTTTATGCATATGAACCATGATAAGAATGTTTTAAGTGATGGTTATATTGTGGATTTCATCAATGATGCTACTGAAAGTTATTATGAGAGAGGGAAACATGGTTATATGCATCTTAATAATATTAAGTTTCCCCCCTTTATGTTGAGAATCTTAAAGTTGCGCTTGTCTTGTCTTCCTATGCTTATTGCATTATGCTTACATGACTTGTTTATTTACAAGATTCCTTTTCATAGAAGTGGGTTAGAAAAGTGTTTCTTATTTGCTTTTGATGTTCTCTTTTGCTTCAACTCTTATTTCTTGCGAGAGCATCATTAATATTACTGAGCCCATCTTGATGACTATAAAGAAATCACTTCTTGGGAGATAACCCATGTTTTTATTTTGCTACTGTTTTGTTATGTCTTGGAAGTTGTTACTACTGTAGAAACCTCTTCTTATCATGTTTATTTCATTTTTGTGCCAAGTAAATTCTTTGATAGAAAGTTGACACTAGATTTGGATTTCTGCGCAGAAACAGATTTTTAGCTGTCACGAATTTGAGCTGTTTTCTCTGTAGGAGAATCTAAAAATTCTGAAAAAAAATCATGAGTAATCCTCAGATATGTACGCAACTTTCATTCAATTTGATCTTCTTCATCTGAGCATGTTAAGTGCCTCGAAAAATTCGTCTTTACGCATCTTCGTTTTGACAGATTCTGCCTTTTATTTCGCATTGCCTCTTTTACTGTGTTTGATTGGGTTTCTTTATTCCATTAAATTTCAGTAACCTTGGGTAATGTCCAGAAGTGTTGGGAATGATTGTGTCCTTGATGAACATGTGAATTTTTGATTATGCACTAACCCTCTAATGAGATTGCTTTGAGTTTGGTGTGAAAGGTTGGGAGGAGTGTCATCCATAAATAAAACTAAAGTACATGTGTAAACAAAAGAGAAGAGGGATGATCTACCTTGCTGGTAGAGATAACGTCCTTCATGGGAGCCGCTCTTTGAAAGTCTGTTTGACAAGGGGGTTAGAGTGCCCACTACCATTCGTTGACAACAACAAACACCTCTCAAAACTTTACTTTTATGCTCTCTATATGATTTCAAAACTTGAAAAGCTCTAGCACATGATTTAATCCCTGCTTCCTCTGCGAAGGGCCTATCTTTTACTTTATGTTGAGTCAGTTTACCTACTTCTTTCTATCTTAGAAGCAAACACTTGTGTCAACTGTGTGCATTGATTCTTACATGCTTGCTTATTGCACTCATCATATTATTTTGTGTTGACAATTATCCATGAGATATACATGTTGAAAGTTGAAAGCAATTGATGAAACTTAAATCTTCCTTTGTGTTGCTTCAAAACCTTCTATTAAGAATCTATTGCTTTATGAGTTAACTCTTATGCAAGACTTTTTAATGCTTGTCTTGAAAGTACTATTCATGAAAAGTTTTTGCTATATGATTCAGTTGTGTAGTCATTATCCATTTGTTAGCAAACTATAGACCATTACTTTGAGTCACTTCATTCATCTCATATGCTTTACAATGGTATTGATCAAGATCATGTTGGTAGCATGTCACTTCAGAAATTATTCTTTTTATCGTTTACCTACTCGAGGGCGAGTATGAACTAAGCTTGGGGATGCTTGATACGTCTCCAACGTATCTATAATTTCTTATGTTCCATGCTAGTTTTATGACAATACCCACATGTTTTATTCATACATTATATCATTTTATGCATTTTCTGGTACTAACCTATTAACAAGATGCCGAAGCGCTGCTGGCGTGCAGTTGACGTGGGAGATAGAAATCTTTGTGGTGTAACTTTTCTGTTCCCCAACGGCGCCAGAAATTTAGCTTGATGACGCGTAAAGCACACGCTCGTTGGGAACCCCAAGTGGAAGGTGTGATGCGTACACAGCAAGTTTCCCTCAGAAGAAACCAAGGTTTATCAACCAGTAGGAGTCAAGAAGCACGTCGAAGGTTGATGGCGGGATGTGCGGCGCAACACCAGGGATTCCAGCGCCAACGTGGAACCTGCACAACACAACCAAAGTACGGCCCCAACGAAAAGTGAGGTTGTCAATCTCACCGGCTTGCTGTAACAAAGGATTAACCGTATTGTGTGGAAGATGATTGTTTAGAAAACAAAGAACAAGTATTGCAAGAGATTGTATTTCAGTAAAGAGAATTGGACCGGGTCCACAGCTCACTAGAGGTGTCTCTCCCATAAGACAAGCATGTTGGGTGAACAAATTACATGGGCAATTGACAAATAAAGAGAGCATGACCATGCACATACATATCATGATGAGTATAGTGAGATTTAATTAGGCATTACGACAAAGTACATAGACCGCCATCCAACCGCATCTATGCCTAAAAAGTCCACCTTCAGGTTATCATCCGAACCCCTCCGGTATTAAGTTGCTAACAACAGACAATTGCATTAAGTATTGCGCGTAATGTAACTAGTGACTACATCCTTGAACATAGCACTAATGTTTTATCCCTAGTGGCAACAGGACATCCATAACCTTAGAGGTTCTTGTCACCCCTCCAGATTCACGGAGACATGAACCCACTATCGAGCATAAATACCCTCTTGGAGTTACTAGCATCAACTTGGCCAGAGCATCTACTAATAACGGAGAGCATGCAAGATCATAAACAACACATAGATATAACTTTGATAATCAACATAACAAGTATTCTCTATTCATCGGATCCCAACAAACGCAACATATAGAATTACGTATAGATGATCTTGATCATGTTAGGCAGCTCACAAGATCCGACAATGATAGCACAATGGGGAGAAGACAACCATCTAGCTACTGCTATGGACCCATATTCCATGGGTAGACTACTCACACATCACTCCGGAGGCGACCATGGCGTAGAGTCCTCCTGGGAGATGATTCCCCTCTCCGCAAGGTGCCGGAGGCGATCTCCATCCCCCGAGATGGGATCGGCGTTGGCGGCGTCTCTGGAAGGTTTTCCGTATCGTGGCCTCTGATTGGGGGTTTCGTCACGGAGGCTTTTGTAGGCGGAAGGGCAAGTCAGGAGGGGGCACAGGGGCCCCACACCATAGGCCGGCGCGGCCAAGGGGGGCCGCGCCGCCCTAGGGTTTGGGCACCCTGTGGCCCCACTTCGTTTCGTCTTCGGACTTCTGGAAGCTTCGTGGAAAAATAGGCCCCTGGGCTTGATTTCGTCCAATCCCGAGAATATTTCCTTACTAGGATTTCTCAAACCAAAAACAGCAGAAAACAAGAACTGGCACTTGGCATCTTGTTAATAGGTTAGTTCCGGAAAATGCACGAATATGACATAAAGTGTGCATAAAACATGTAGATAACATCAATGTGGCATGGAACATAAGAAATTATCGATACGTCGAGACGTATCAGCATCCCCAAGCTTAGTTCTGCTCGTCCCGAGCAGGTAAAACGATAACACAGATAATTTCTGGAGTGACATGCCATCATAATCTTGATCATACTATTTGTAAAGCATATGTAGTGAATGCAGCGATCAAAACAATGTATATGACATGAGTAAACAAGTGAATCATAAAGCAAAGACTTTTCATGAATAGCACTTCAAGACAAGCATCAATAAGTCTTGCATAAGAGTTAACTCATAAAGCAATAATTCAAAGTAAAAGCATTGAAGCAACACAAAAGAAGATTAAGTTTCAGCAGTTGCTTTCAACTTGTAACATGTATATCTCATGGATATTGTCAACATAGAGTAATATAATAAGTGCAATAAGCAAGTATGTAGGAATCAATGCATAGTTCACACAAGTGTTTGCTTCTTGAGGTGGAGAGAAATAGGTGAACTGACTCAACATTGAAAGTAAAAGAATGGTCCTCCATGGAGGAAAAGCATCGATTGCTATATTTGTGCTAGAGCTTTGATTTTGAAAACATGAAACAATTTTGTCAACGGTAGTAATAAGGGATTTCTATTTTCGTGCCCTCGGTTCCTTAGTTGTGCTCAGTTTTCCCCAGCCCCTTAGTTTTTCCTCAGTTTTACCCTAGCCTTTGTCTGAAGACCCGCAGAAGGAGCTCAGACGGAAGGAATCCGTTTATTTGGACGTTCTGTGCTGACGTGTTGCGCCGCGTCGTCTGTGGGGCTGCCGGTGGGGCCGTCGCGTGGGGCTGGTAGAAAGGGACCGCGTGGGACAGGACGAGAAGCGTTTGGTTGCACGTGAGCAGGAGCTGGGTTTTGTCTCTCTCGCCCAAATTGGCATTTTTAAGAGCACCTTTTCCCCTCTTTCTCTCTCTGTCTTTTTCACCAAATTAGTATCAAATCTAGAGAAGCTTCTATTTCTGTCTTTCTTCAATATGGCAGCAAATCTAGTAGCAAATCTCTAGGGTTATTTATGCCTTTTAAGTTTTTGCCCAATATGGCAGCAAATCTAGTAGCAAATCTAGAAGCTATTATATGATAAATTCACAAGCAGCATAATCAGAAAACTAAGTATAATACATAGGTAAACTGCATACAGCAGCCAAAAGCAGCCAATAACATTGTTAATGTTCACGACAAACTAAGCTGCAAAAATATACAAGATCACGCACGCAATGTATGGACAACAAGAAGATTAGGATGAATGAATTTGTTCTTCATTCCTCCTCATATATTTCTCCGTCGCTCCATTCGTGCATTCCCCAAGGAAATATTCATTGAACTCCTTCCGTCTGCAGTGTGAGGCCAATACATCCTCCAAACGGTATGGCCTGTGTTCATTTCTCAAACCGTAGAGTCCTATTCTATCCACACGTAGTGGCCACTCATCCCAGGCATTTGTATCATGAGAGTACGCTCTGATATAACCCAAATCCGTGTAGTAGATGCAGCCAGGTTGAAGTGTCGGGTACACTCTGGTGTCGACGGAGATACACCGGATAAAATTCACGAAGAAGGCATTACTGCCAATGTTAGTGACCGGATGGAGAGAGCGGCTCTGAGTGTCCACACGGTACACCAATGGTTTGCCCGCCAAAGCCGCGCTGACCAACAACACAAGCAGCAGATCACCATCCGACTTCACAAGGTAGAACTTCTGACGTCCAAGTTCTGGAAATGAAATTAGTGTCTCCATCTTGACAGTGCTCGCGCGCTGCTGCAACTGTATATTGGTGCACACTATTCTTCCGATCTCAAAATTGTCCGCAGCTACATACAGTTCACCATTGAACGGGGTAATGCAACGGAAAACATGGTTCTTGATCGAAAATCTTCCTTCTCCCCAATCCCCATCTTCATTTATATCCTTAGTTGGAGTGCTCATCGACCCAACCAATTTCCGGCGGGTAATGTGTGGCAACGAAGACCATAGTCGGGGATTTGATAACAGCGACTGATTTCAGAAAAACAGATGGCATCTGCGCCTCAAACATCGTGTTCGATTTCTTTGTGAGTGGGTTCAAAAGCCGTATCTTGTGCGGCGGGTTCTTCTGGGCAAGCACGATGACGCCACGGGAAAAGCCGACGAAGTAGAATCTAAAATATATTGAAAAGATAACATTCAGCACTAAGATTGAAAATAAGATCTATGGTGACGCCACGGGAAAAGCCGAGGAATTTGAACCTTGCACGAACTGCAGATAGATCTATGGTGACGTAGCGGGATGTGCCGAGATGGAGGAAGGTGAACTCAGCGGCGCGTGGAAGGGCGTGGTGTAGCATGATCCATTCGTGCAGGTGCACGTCGGGATCAGGTAAACCTGAGCGCCATTTCTACAGACTTGCCTCATAGCAGAGTAGGTGTCCACGTACTCCTCGTTCGCCAGTAAGCATTCGCCGATCTTGTGAAGTGGTCCGTCAGCCCGAGAGAGGCCCAGTTCACGGAGGCGCCGCGCTTGGATGCGCCGCCCTCGGATGCGCCGCTCGAGGCGACGGCTCGGCGGCGACGGGCTCGGCGCGACGGCTCGGCGGCGACGGGCTCGGAGGCGACGGGCTCGGAGGCGACGGGCTCGGAGGCGACGGGCTCGGGGCGATGGCCGCCGGCGCATTCTTCTTCTCCATCGCCGCAGGGGAGGGTCGTACGGCGGTTGGGGTTTTTGGAGAAGTTGATGGGACGTGAAGGGGTGGTTTCGTGCGTGAGCGATAATGAGACGACTGTGTGCAGAGGGAGGGAGAGAGGGGCTTACGCGTCCTAAATGCGACCCGTCAACAATGGCACGTCTTCCACGTCTGCACCGCGACACGCGTCAACAATGGCACGTCTTCCACTTCTGCACCGCAACACGCGTCCTCGAGTCTAACCCTGGAAATTTAGATATACTCATGTATACCCTCGAGTCATATACTAGCATTTTTTGTATGCTCAGTTTTCACCTTGAGTGCTAATACTGGCTAGTGCAATATACTCAGTTTTACCCTCAAGTGGCTGGTCAACAGAGAGTCAACAAATGGGATTAACTAGTTAAATGAGTTATTTAATGTGCAAAAAATTCCGAAAAGGAGTGGCACTTACTCATGGAGTCTTTACCACAAATTTCCACTTCTCAAATCATAGATAAATCGTAGATAAATCAAGTTTCACCACAAATTGCCACTTCTCAAATCACCTAGTAGCTATGAAGGTGCATGGTTTTCCATAATAAGCCCTACCCAAAACAGCTTTCCCCAAAACATACTTTGTCTGAATGAGACCATAATTTTCACACTCATGTAGATTTGTATTGCAAATAGTTTGAGGTAGGCCAAGATGGGTTTCATTGTACAAAACACGCATTTTTTAAATCTCATATTTGAATCCCTTAGTCTGTTTACTACTCACTGCCCTTGGTTTCTTGATACTACTCAGTTTTGCCCTCTCCCTTCACAAACTCTCACAGACGCCCAACATTGCCCTGATTGGTCTAGCCCATGTCACGCGGATCGTGCCCGACGACCGTTGATCGTATGATCTAACGGGCAGGATAACCCCTATCTCTCTCTCTGGTCGGGGCCACCACCCTCTCTCTCTCTCTGTCGTCGGTTAGCTTCACGCAAAGTTTGGTTTTCTGCATTATTTTTCACGAGCTAAATTATAAACTCTTTTTAGGCATTACTTTTCACGCAAAAAATGATAAACCATCACCGATTTGTTGTAGCCATTACTTTTCACGCACAAAAATGATACACCATCACCCATTTCTGTACCCATTACTTTTCACGCAAAAAATGATAAACCATCACCGATTTTGTTGTAGCCATTACTTTTCACGCACAAAAATGATAAACCATCACCGATTTGTTGTAGCCATTACTTTTCACGCACAAAAATGATACACCATCACCCATTTCGTGTAGCCATTACTTTTCACGCAAAAAATGATACACCATCACCCATTTCTTGTACCCATTACTTTTCACGCAAAAAACGATAAACCATCACCGATTTCTTGTAGCCATTACTTTTCACGCACAAAAATGATACACCATCACCCATTTCGTGTACCCATTACTTTTCACACAAAAAATGATAAACCATCACCGATTTTGTTGTAGCCATTACTTTTCACGCACAAAAATGATAAACCATCACCGATTTGTTGTAGCCATTACTTTTCACGCACAAAAATGATACACCATCACCCATTTCGTGTAGCCATTACTTTTCACGCAAAAAATGATACACCATCACCCATTTCTTGTACCCATTACTTTTCACGCAAAAAACGATAAACCATCACCGATTTCTTGTAGCCATTACTTTTCATTACGCACGGTAAAATGATAAACTATACCCCCACAACGGTCGTCTCCTCCTTAATTTATTGTGTATAAACCCCCACAACGGTCATCTCCTCCTTATTTTATTGTGTAAACCCTACAACGGTCATCTCTCCCTTATAAACACCCACACGGCCATCCCTTGTGTCAATAGGTTCTGCTTCTTCGTTCACATACACTTTATCCATTGCCATGGCTTCCACGTCTCGGACGCGGACCGGAAGGGGAAGGGGAAGGGGAAGGGGAAGTGGATCATCATCATTGCCACCACCACCGTCAACACTGCCATTGATCATAGAGGAGTTCTTCATCGTCGTCTATGAAGACCCTTTGGTCAAGAAGGTACGTACGCGTTCCCACATATATGATGCATGTGATTAATTATGGGCATGTTCTAAAAACCTTTAATTTCAAGGGTTCCCTAATTTCAAACGATCGGCGCTCGATCTCTTTGCAGGAACTCCCAAAAAAATTTGCGGACTATCTTGACGGCAAGGAGCCAGCTAAGGTGTATCTGCGAGCAGCTGACTGCGGTCCTCGTCTCTGGACCGTGGAGGTCCTATTTGACGGACAAGGCCGGATGTACCTCGACAAGGGCTGGGAGAAATTCGCCATCGCGCACGGTGTGGATTTCGGCTGGTTCGTACACTTCAAATATGAAGGCGATGATGTGCTCACAGTGAAGGTGTTCGACGGAACAATGTGCAGGAGGTACTACTACTCAGACGACGAAGATACTGACGATGAAAGCGACGACGACGTGAAGCCATGCATCCATCCCCTTTAGATAATTAAGGGGATTATGACCAAGAATATATATGTAGCTTCATATGCATCGATTTAGAGATCTAGCTATTTTCTATATATTATGCATGTAAAAAATAATATCGCATTTCCACTATTATTCGAGCACCACATCCTCCAAACGATGCCGATGCCGATGCCGATATCGGCATGGTCAGAACGGCTATGCTCGCCGCCACTGCTAGGTCAACGTCGGGATACACAATGTTTAGCATAAGAGTCACTTTAGATTAAGCTGCAAAAATAGTCACCCCTACAGAGCGGCTCTATATTATATTCTCTAAATAAAATAGACGACCACATCGGAGGCCCCACAGAGCGGCAATATATAATTTTCTATAAATAAATAGACGACCCACTGGTCATTGGCTGCGGCAGCCCCATAGAGCGGCCCCATTTGTCATTGGCAGCACCGCGTATACAATCAGGAAATAAAATGGCCCACGCGTCAGCGGTAGATGGATCCACCCGTCAGCACGAGACGGTCAGCGAGGAACTGACCTCACGGTAACGGTAAGGCCTCTGACCTGACGGCAACCCGCGTCTTCGAGGGGTTTCAAACTAGAGGGAGGGGAAAACTGAGGAAAACTAACGAGCTGGGGAAAACTGAGTACAACTAACGAAGCAGGGGCACGAAAATAGAAATCCCTAGTAATAAAGCATATGCATCATGTAAATTATATCTTATAAGTTGCAAGCCTCATGCATAGTGTACTAATAGTGCCCGCACCTTGTCCTAATTAGCTTGGACTACCTGGATTATCACCGCAATACATATGCTTTAACCAAGTATCACAAAGGGGTACCTCTATGCCGCCTGTACAAAGGTCTAAGGAGAAAGCTCGCATTTGGATTTCTCGCTTTTGATTATTCTCAACTTAGACATCCATACCGGGACAACATAGACAACAGATAATGGACTCCTCTTTTAATGCTTTAAGCATTCAACAACAATTAATTCTTTTCTCATTAGAGATTTGAGGATGTTTGTCCAAAACTGAAACTTCCACCATGGATCATGGCTTTAGTTAGCGGCCCAATGTTCTTCTCTAACAATATGCATGCTCAAACCATTCAACTCAGTGTAGATCGCCCTTACTTCAGACAAGACGAACATGCATAGCAACTCACATGAAATTCAACAATGAATAGTTGATGGCGTCCCCATGAACATGGTTATCGCTCAACAAGCAACTTAATAAGAGATAAAGTGCATAATTACATATTCAATACCACAATAGTTTTTAAGCTATTTGTCCCATGAGCTATATATTGCAAAGGTGAATGATGGAATTTTAAAGGTAGCACTCAAGCAATTTACTTTGGAATGGCGGAAAATACCATGTAGTAGGTAGGTATGGTGGACACAAATGGCATAGTGGTTGGCTCAAGTATTTTGGATGCATGAGAAGTATTCCCTCTCGATACAAGGTTTAGGCTAGCAAGGCTTATTTGAAACAAACACAAGGATGAACCGTGCAGCAAAACTCACATAAAAGACATATTGAAAACATTATAAGACTCTACACCGTCTTCCTTGTTGTTCAAACTCAATACTAGAAATTATCTAGACCTTAGAGAAACCAAATATGCAAACCAAATTTTAGCATGCTCTATGTATTTCTTCATTAATGGGTGCAAAGTATATGATGCAAGAGCTTAATCATGAGCACAACAATTGCCAAGTATCACATTACCCAAGACATTAATAGCAATTACTACATGTATCATTTTCCAATTCCAACCATATAACAATTTAACGAAGGAGAAACTTCGCCATGAATACTATGAGTAGAAACCAAGGACATACTTGTCCATATGCTACAGCGGAGCGTGTCTCTCTCCCATAAAGTGAATGCTAGGATCCATTTTATTCAAACAAAACAAAAACAAAAACAAACCGACGCTCCAAGAAAAAGCACATAAGATGTGATGGAATAAAAATATAGTTTCAGGGGAGGAACCTGATAATGTTGTCGATGAAGAAGGGGATGCCTTGGGCATCCCCAAGCTTAGACGCTTGAGTCTTCTTAATATATGCAGGGGTGAACCACCGGGGCATCCCCAAGCTTAGAGCTTTCACTCTCCTTGATCATGTTGCATCATACTCCTCTCTTGATCCTTGAAAACTTCCTCCACACCAAACTCGAAACAACTCATTAGAGGGTTAGTGCACAATATAAATTAACATATTCAGAGGTGACACAATCATTCTTAACACTTCTGGACATTGCATAATGCTACTGGACATTAATGGATCAAAGAAATTCATCCAACATAGCAAAAGAGGCAATGCGAAATAAAAGGCAGAATCTGTCAAAACAGAACAGTTCGTATTGATGAATTTTAAAATGGCACCAGACTTGCTCAAATGAAAATGCTCAATTGAATGAAAGCATACATATCTGAGGATCACTCACGTAAATTGGCATAATTTTCTGAGTTACCTACAGGGGAAAACAGCCCAGATTCGTGACAGCAAAGAAATCTGTTTCTGCGCAGTAATCCAAATCTAGTACTTACTTTTCTATCAACGGCTTAACTTGGCACAACAAAACACAAAACTAAGATAAGGAGAGGTTGCTACAGTAGTAAACAACTTCCAAGACACAAAATAAAAACAAAGTACTGTAGCAAAATAACACATGTGTATCTCCCATTAGCATGATAAAGTTCCATGGGTTTTTTAATTCTCTCTTCAAACACATCATGTCCTAATTCAAGATAAAGTTCATAAAGATCTCTCATATTTTTGTTGTTTTCCATTATGCTTAACTAGTGAAATAAAAACATGCATGATATTAAGTAAAGTAAAACAAGTAACTAATTTTTTTGTGTTTTTGATATAGCAAACAAGATAGCAAATAAAGTAAAACTAGCAACTAATTTTTTTGTATTTTGATTTAGTGCAGCAAACAAAGTAGTAAATAAAACTAAGCAAGACAAAAACAAAGTAAAGAGATTGAGAAGTGGAGACTCCCCTTGCAGCGTGTCTTGATCTCCGGCAATCGCTTTCAAATTTGGCGTGCAGTTGACGTGGGAGATAGAAATCTTTGTGGTGTAACTTTTCTTCAGTTCCCCGGCAACGGCGCCAGAAATTTAGCTTGATGACGCGTAAAGCACACGCTCATTGGGAACCCCAAGTGGAAGGTGTGATGCGTACAGCAGCAAGTTTCGCAAGAAACCAAGGTTTATCGAATCAGTAGGAGTCAAGAAGCACGTCGAAGGTTGATGGCGGCGGGATGTAGTGCGGCGCAACACCAGGGATTCCGGCGCCAACGTGGAACCTGCACAACACAACCAAAGTACTTTGCCCCAACGAAACAAAGAGGTTGTCAATCTCACCGGCTTGCTGTAACAAAGGATTAACCGTATTGTGGAAGATGATTGTTTGCAGAGAAAACAGTAAGAACAAGTATTGCAGTAGATTGTATTTTAGTAAAGAGAATTGGACCGGGGTCCACAGTTCACTAGAGGTGTCTCTCCCATAAGACAAGCAGCATGTTGGGTGAACAAATTACAGTTGGGCAATTGACAAATAAAGAGAGCATGACCATGCACATACATATCATGATGAGTATAGTGAGATTTAATTGGGCATTACGACAAAGTACATAGACCGCCATCCAACTGCATCTATGCCTAAAAAGTTCACCTTCAGGTTATCATCCGAACCCCCTCCAGTATTAAGTTGCTAACAACAGACAATTGCATTAAGTATTGCGCGTAATGTAACTAGTGACTACATCCTTGAACATAGCACTAATGTTTTATCCCTAGTGGCAACAGCACATCCATAACCTTAGAGGTTCTTGTCACCCCTCCAGATTCACGGAGACATGAACCCACTATCGAGCATAAATACTCCCTCTTGGAGTTACTAGCATCAACTTGGCCAGAGCATCTACTAATAACGGAGAGCATGCAAGATCATAAACAACACATAGATATAACTTTGATAATCAACATAACAAGTATTCTCTATTCATCGGATCCCAACAAACGCAACATATAGAATTACAGATAGATGATCTTGATCATGTTAGGCAGCTCACAAGATCCGACAATGATAGCACAATGGGGAGAAGACAACCATCTAGCTACTGCTATGGACCCATAGTCCAGGGGTAGACTACTCACACATCACTCCGGAGGCGACCATGGCGGCGTAGAGTCCTCCGGGAGATGATTCCCCTCTCCGGCGGGTGCCGGAGGCGATCTGGATCCCCGAGATGGGATCGGCGTTGGCGGCGTCTCCTGGAAGGTTTTCCGTATCGTGGCTCTCGGTACTGGGGGTTTCGTCACGGAGGCTTTAAGTAGGCGGAAGGGCAAGTCAGGAGGGGGCACAGGGCCCCACACCATAGGCCGGCGCGGCCAAGGGGGGGGCCGCGCCGCCCTAGGGTTTGGGCACCCTGTGGCCCCACTTCGTTCGTCTTCGGACTTCTGGAAGCTTCGTGGAAAAATAGGCCCCTGGGCTTTGATTTCGTCCAATTCCGAGAATATTTCCTTACTAGGATTTCTGAAACCAAAAACAGCAGAAAACAGCAACTGGCACTTCGGCATCTTGTTAATAGGTTAGTTCCGGAAAATGCACGAATATGACATAAAGTGTGCATAAAACATGTAGATAACATCAATAATGTGGCATGGAACATAAGAAATTATCGATACGTCGGAGACGTATCAAGCGCCAGTTCCTATTTTCTGCTGTTTTTGGTTTCAGAAATCCTACATAGGAAATATTCTCGGAATTGGACGAAACAAAATCCCACGGCCCTATTTTCCACGGAGGATTCCAGAACACCGAAGAAGAGTCGGAGGCGGCCAGCAGGGGGGCCACCCCATAGGGCGGCGCGGCCCAGCCCCCTGGCGCGCCCAGGTGTGGGGAGGGAGCCCCCTGGCTCCCCCGATGCTGCCTCTTCGCCTATATATTCTCCCAGATGCGAAAACCCTAAAATATCAAGTCATATTCCACGAAGAGTTCCGTAGTCACCGCCATCGCGAAGACAAGTTTCGGGGGACAGAATCTCTGTTCCGGCACGCCGCCGGGACGGGGAATTGCCCCCGGAGTCATCTCCATCGACACCACCGCCATCTTCATCGCCGTTGATGTCTCCCATGATGAGGAGGGAGTAGTTATCCCCCGAGGCTGAGGGCTCTACCGGTAGCTATGTGGTTCATCTCTCTCCCATGGTGTGATCTTTATGTGATCATGAGCTTTGTAATCTAGTTGAATATGTAGATGTTACTCTTGTCTATTATGCACTCTAGAGGTTACTTTAATATGAACTCCGGAGTTACTCTCCACGGTGTGATGGTGACAGTGTGCGCATCGTGTGTGATTCCTTTATGACGTTGTGGAGCTTGTTTACTCCGGCTTGAGGTGTGCTTTTGCAGCCCTACACAATGAATGGTGTTTGTTATCCAACAAGAGAGTGTTTGAGAGTAGCATTTATTTATTCAATTATGTGATCATTGTTGAGAGTGTCCACTAGTGAAAGTATGATCCCTAGGCCTTGTTTCTAAGCATTGAAACACCGTTTCCAACAAGTTCTGCTACATGTTTGCTTGCTGCCATTTTTATTTCAGATTGCAATTACTACTTATAATCATCCATATTACTTGCATTTCACTATCTCTTCACCGAACTAGTGCCCCTATACACCTGACAAGTGTATTAGGTGTGTTGGGGACACAAGAGACTTCTTGTATCCTAATTGCAGGGTTGCTTGAGAGGGATATCTTTGACCTCTACCTCCCTGAGTTCGATAAACCTTGGGTGATTCACTTAAGGGAAACTTGCTGATGTTCTACAAACCTCTGCTCTTGGAGGCCCAACACTGTCTACAGGAATAGAAGCGTGCGTAGACATCACTCTCCTCTTCGATAATGGGCCTGGCCCATCTGGTGATATGTTGTTTTTTTTGGGAAAGTCATTGTGACAAATTTACTACTACTCCCTAAGTACATAGGATAGGAATCATCAAAGATAGTTTGGCTCCTACCCTCTGATGGTATTTGTATCCATGAAAATATGGGGAGAGACTTGTATAGGATCTCTCTATTAGGTGAGATCATAGGATCAATTCACAGAAAAAATATGTTTAAAATGCAAAAAAATCTGAAAATAATATATTACATTTCTATGGGTTGTGTTTACAACTTCAAAAAAATTCAACTCAAAATTTGATCTACACTTGGAGAAACAAAAAAAGACAAATTTGACTATGAATAGTGACATATCTAGTTGAATAGGATTTCACACTATTCACATCCAAATTTATCTTTTTTTGTTCTCTAAGTGTATGTCGACTTTGAAGCTGTAAATTTTTGACCTTGCATATGTAGCACACATGTGTTTTGTAATTTTTTTCCAGAATATTTAAACATGTTACCCCACCAAAAAAAAGAATTATCGATGATACATCATCTGTGACTATACTCCCATAATGAAGGAAGGGAAAAATTCTCTTGTCCTGGCCCTAGCCATATATGTTGGGTGCATGATGCTTTGTCGCAATTTTATAGAATTTTTCTTTTCTCATTATTTTGGAAAAGCCAATATCGCTGCACATGGTTAATCGAGCCGATTGGTACCATAGTTTAAAAAACTGAACCAGACCGACGGTTCAACCGGAAAAAACCAGAACCGGAGCCTCTGCTGGTTTTTTAGGCGCACTGGACCGTATGCATCATGAAGGAAGGGAAAATTCTCTTGTCCTGGCCCTAGCCATATATGTTGGGTGCATGATGCTTTGTCACAATTTTACAGAATTTTTCTTTTCTCATTATTTTGGAAAAGCTAATATGGTTTTTTTTTTAGAAACCTGACACTCTTTATTCATTCCCACCTGCATGTTTAAAATGAAAGAAATGAAAGGTATTGGGTGTCATGGAAGGACGCCGCCAGCGATGTTGCCGAGCGCGCCAGACTATGAGCTTCGCCATTTGACCGCCGGCTCTCATGGCGGAAGCTAAATCCCCCCCCCCGCTGTCCAGCCGTCATCTTGATCTCCTTAAGCACATGACTAAAGAGCCCAAGGTAATTGCTCTTCAGGCCTTGAATCACTTCCATGTAGTCCGATGCCACCATGACCCCTTCCACGCCCAGGTCCGCTGATACGTCTCCGACGTATCGATAATTTCTTATGTTCCATGCCACATTATTGATGATATCTACATGTTATATGCACATTTTATGTCATATTCGTGCATTTTCTGGAACTAACCTATTAACAAGATGCCGAAGTGCCGTTGTTGTTTGCTTTTGGTTTCAGAAATCCTAGTAAAGAAATATTCTCGGAATTGGACGAAATCAACGCCTAGGTTCCTATTTTGCCCGGAAGCATCCAGAACACACGAGAACCGCAGAGAGGGGCACAGGCCCACCAAACCATAGGCCGGCGCTCAGGGGTGGCTCGCGCTATAGTGTCGGCGCCCTTCGACCTTCTGACGCCGCCTCTTCGCCTATAAGAAGCCCCTCGACCTAAAACCTCGATACGAAAAAGCCACGGTACGAGAAACCTTCCAGAGCCGCCGCCATCGCGAAGCCAAGATCTGGGGGATAGGAGTCTCTGTTCGCACGCCGCCGGACGGAAGTGCCCCCGGAAGGCTCCTCCATCGACACCACCGCCATCTCCATCAACGCTGCCTGTCTCCCATGAGGAGGGAGTAGTTCTCCATCGAGGCTCGGGGTCGGTAGCTATGTGGTTCATCTCTCCTATGTACTTCAATACAATAATCTCATGAGCTGCCTTACATGATTGAGATTCATATGATGATGCTTGTAATCTAGATGTCATTATGCTAGTCAAGTGGATTTTACTTATGTGATCTCTGGAGACTCCTTGTCCCACGTGTGTAAAGGTGACAGTGTGTGCACCGTGTGGGTCTCTTAGGCTATATTTCACAGAATACTTATTCACTGTTATGAATGGCATAGTGAAGTGCTTATTTATATCTCTTTATGATTGCAATGTATTTTGTATCACAATTTATCTATGTGCTACTCTAGTGATGTTATTAAAGTAGTTTTATTCCTCCTGCACGGTGTAATGGTGACAGTGTGTGCATCCGTGTTAGTACTTGGCGTAGGCTATGATTATGATCTCTTGTAGATTATGAAGTTAACTATTGCTATGATGGTATTGATGTGATCTATTCCTCCTACATAGTGTGAAGGTGACAGTGTGCATGCTATGTTAGTACTTGGTTTAGTCGTATTGATCTTTCATGCACTCTAAGGTTATTTAATTATGAACATTGAATTGTGGAGCTTGTTAACTCCGGCATTGAGGGTTCGTGTAATCTACGCAATGGTGTTCATCATCCAACAAGAGTGTAGAGTATGCATTTATCTATTCTCGTTATGTGATCAATGTTGAGAGTGGCCACTAGTGAAAGTCTGATCCCTAGGCCTTGTTCCTAAATATCGCTATCGCTGCTTGTTTATTTTTATCACGCGTTACTACTGCGTTACACGCTTGTTTACTGTCTGGGCAAAGCACTTTTCTGTGCCGTTGCCACCGCTCATATATTCATACCACCTGTATTTCACTATCTCTTCGCCGAACTAGTGCACCTATTAGGTGTGTTGGGGACACAAGAGACTTCTTGCTTTGTGGTTGCAGGGTTGCATGAGAGGGATATCTTTGACCTCTTCCTCCCCGAGTTCGATAAACCTTGGGTGATCCACTTAAGGGAAACTTGCTGCCGTTCTACAAACCTCTTCTTGGAGGCCCAACACCGTCTACAAGAAAGGGGGCGTAGACATCTGCCTCTTCCGGCGCCGTTGCCGGGGAGGAAAGGTAAAAGGCACTCATACTTCGGTTCCAGGTATTTTTACGGCGCCATTGTGTTTGTGGTCGAAGCTATTTCCTTTAGATCCTGCAATTGCAACTTTTTGTTTCTTGTTTACACTAGTTAGGCATAATGGAAAACAACAAAAATATGAGAGATCTTTATGAACTTTATCTTGAATTAGGACATGATGTGTTTGAAGAGAGAATTAAAAAACCCATGGAACTTTATATGCATACTAATGGGAATGTTATTAATATGAATGCTTTGAACACTATTGTTGCTAATGCTATGGAAAATTCTAAGCTTGGGGAAGCTGGTTTTGATGAGCTTGATCTTTTTAGTCCCCCAAGAATTGAGGAGAAAATTTACTTTGATGATACTTTGCCTCCTATTTATGATGATTATAATGATAGTAGTCTTTTGTTACCACCTGTTATGGAGGATGAATTTGATTATGATTACAATATGCCTCCTATATTTGATGATGAGAATAATAATGATAGCTACTTTGTTGAATTTGCTCCCACTAGTACTAATAAAATTGATTATGCTTATGTGGAGAGTAATAATTTTATGCATGAGACTCATGATAAGAATGCTTTATGTGATGGTTATATTGTTGAGTTCTCTCATGACACTACTGAAAGTTATTATGAGAGAGGAAAATATGGTGGTAGAAATTTTCATGTTACTAGAACACCTCTCTATATGCTTAAAATCTTGAAGTTGAGCTTGTCTAGTTTTTCTATGCTTGTTGCATTATGCTTCTTGAACTTGTTTATTTACAAGATTCCTATGCATAGGAAGCATGTTAGACTTAAATGTGTTTTGAATTTGCCTCTTGATGCTCTCTTTTGCTTCAACTACTATTTCTTGCGAGTGCATCATTAAAACCGCTGAGCCCATCTTAATGGCTATAAAGAAAGAACTTCTTGGGAGATAACCCATGTGTTATTTTGCTACAGTACTTTGTTTTATATTTGTGTCTTGGAAGTTGTTTACTACTGTAGCAACCTCTTCTTATCTTAGTTTAGTGTTTTGTTGTGCCAAGTAAAGTCGTTGATAGTAAGGTTCATACTAGATTTGGATTACTGCGCAGAAACGGATTTCTTTGCTGTCACGAATCTGGGCAAAATTCTCTGTAGGTAACTCATAAAATTATGCCAATTTACGTGAGTGATCCTCAGATATGTACGCAACTTTCATTAAATTTGAGCATTCTCATTTGAGCAAGTCTGGTGCCTTAATAAAATTCGTCTTTACGGACTGTTCTGTTTTGACAGATTCTGCCTTTTATTTCGCATTGCTCCTTTTGCTATGTGGGATGGATTTCTTTGTTCCATTAACTTCCAGTAGCTTTGAGCAATGTCCAAGTGTTAAGAATGATTGTGTCACCTCTGAACATGTGTATTTTTGATTATGCACTAACCCTCTAATGAGTTTGTTTCGAGTTTGATGTGGAGGAAGTTTTCAAGGGTCAAGAGAGGAGGATGATATACTATGATCAAGAAGAGTGAAAAGTCTAAGCTTGGGGATGCCCCCGTGGTTCACCCCTGCATATATCAAGAAGACTCAAGCGTCTAAGCTTGGGGATCCCAAGGCATCCCCTTCTTCATCGACAACATTATCGTTCCCCCTGAAACTATATTTTTATTCCATCACAATGTGCTTTGCTTGATTGTTGGTTTGTTTTAGTTTTTGTTTTGTTTGAATAAAATGGATCCTAGCATTCTTTGTGTGGGAGAGAGACACGCTCGCTGTTGCATATGGACAAGTATGTCCTTAGTTTTACTCATAGTATTCATGGCGAAGTTTCTTCTTCGTTAAATTGTTATATGGTTGGAATTGGAAAATGATACATGTAGTAATTGCTATAAATGTCTTGGGTAATGTGATACTTGGCAATTGTTGTGCTCATGTTTAAGCTCTTGCATCATATGCTTTGCACCCATTAATGAAGAAATACATAGAGCATGCTAAAATTTGGTTTGCATATTTGGTCTCTCTAGAGTCTAGATAATTTCTAGAATTGAGTTTGAACAACAAGGAAGACGGTGTAGAGTCTTATAATGTTTTCAATATGTCTTTTATGTGAGTTTTGCTGCACCGCTTCATCCTTGTGTTTGTTTCAAATAGCCTTGCTAGCCTAAGCCTTGTATCGAGGGAATACTTCATGCATCCAAAATCCTTGAGCCAACTACTATGCCATTTGTGTCCACCATACCTACCTACTACATGGTATTTCTCCGCCATTCCAAAGTAAATTGCTTGAGTGCTACCTTTAAACAATTCAAAATTTATTACCTCTGATTTGTGTCAATATTTTATAGCTCATGAGGAAGTATGTGGTGTTTATCTTTCAATCTTGTTGGGCAACTTTCACCAATGGACTAGTGGCTTCATCCGCTTATCCAATAATTTTGCAAAAAGAACTGGCAATGGGATTCCCAGTCCCAAATTAATTAACAAAAATAGACACTCCTCCATGGTATGTGATTGTTGGACGCACCGAAGGATTCGGTTAGCCATGGCTTGAGAAAGCAAAGGTGGGGAGGAGTGTCATCATAATAAAACTCAAATAAAAAGGCACTCCTTCATGGTATGAGATTGTTGGCGCACCCGAGGATTCGGTTAGCCATGGTTTGTGAAAGAAAGGTTGGAAGGAGTGCCACCCAAAAATAAAATAAAATGGGAGCCGCTCTTTGAAGGTTTGTCCGGCAAGGGGGTTAGAGTGCCCACTACCATTCACAACAACATCCTCTCAAAACTTTATTTTTATGCTCTCTATATGTTTTCAAAACCAAAGCTCTAGCACAAATATAGCAATCGATGCTTTCCTCTTTGAAGGGCCATTCTTTTACTTTTATTGTTGAGTCAGCTCACCTATTTCTCTCCACCTCAAGAAGCAAACACTTGTGTGAACTGCATTGATTCCTACATACTTGCATATTGCACTTGTTATATTACTTTGCATTGACAATATCCATGAGATATACATGTTACAAGTTGAAAGCAATCGCTGAAACTTAATCTTCCATTGTGTTGCTTCAATGCCTTTACTTTGAATTATTGCTTTATGAGTTAACTCTTATGCAAGACTTATTGATGCTTGTCTTGAAAGTACTATTCATGAAAAGTCTTTGCTATATGATTCAATTGTTTACTCATTGCATTTATCATTGCTTTGATCGCTGCATTCATTACATATGCTTACAATAGTATGATCAAGTTTATGATGGCATGTCACTCCAGAAATTATCTTTGTTATCGTTTACCTGCTCGGGACGAGCGAAACTAAGCTTGGGATGCTGATACGTCTCCGACATATCGATAATTTCTTATGTTCCATGCCACATTATTGATGATATCTACATGTTATATGCACATTTTATGTCATATTCGTGCATTTTTCGAACTAACCTATTAACAAGATGCCGAAGTGCCGCTTTCGCTGTTTTGGTTTCGTAAATCCTAGTAAAGAAATATTCCCTGGATTGGACGAAATCAACGCCCAGGTTCCTATTTTGCCGGAAGCATCCATAACACACGAGAATCCGCCAGAGAGGGGGCACAGCCCACCAAACCACAGGCGGCGCGGCCTTAGTGACCCGCGCCCCCTATAGTGCTCGCGCCCTTCAACCTTCCGACGCCGCCTCTTCGCCTATAAGAAGCTCCCTCGACCTAAAACCCGATACGACAAAAGCCACGGTACGAGAAACCTTCCGTAGCCGCCGCCATCGCGGGCCAAGATCTCGGGGGATAGAGTCTCCGTCGCACGCCGCCGGACGGGGAAGTGCCCCAGGCTCCTCCATCGACACCACCGCCATCTCCATCAACGCTGCTGTCTCCCATGAGGAGGGAGTAGTTCTCATCGAGGCTCGGCTGTACCGGTAGCTATGTGGTTCATCTCTCTCCTATGTACTTCAATACAATAATCTCATGAGCTGCCTTACATGATTGAGATTCATATGATGATGCTTGTAATCTAGATGTCATTATGCTAGTCAAGTGGATTTTACTTATGTGATCTCCGAAGACTCCTTGTCCCACGTGTGTAAAGGTGACAGTGTGTGCACCGTGTGGGTCTCTTAGGCTATATTTCACAGAATATTTATTCACTGTTATGAATGGCATAGTGAAGTGTTTATTTATATCTCTTTATGATTGCAATGTATTTTGTATCACAATTTATCTATGTGCTACTCTAGTGATGTTATTAAAGTAGTTTTATTCCTCCGCACGGTGTAATGGTGACAGTGTGTGCATCCGTGTTAGTACTTAGCGTAGGCTATGATTATGATCTCTTGTAGATTATGAAGTTAACTATTGCTATGATGGTATTGATGTGATCTATTCCTCCTACATAGTGTGAAGGTGATGTGCATGCTATGTTAGTACTTGGTTTAGTCGTATTGATCTTTCATGCACTCTAAGGTTATTTAAATATGAACATTGAATTGTGGAGCTTGTTAACTCCGCATTGAGGGTTCGTGTAATCCTACGCAATGGTGTTCATCATCCAACAAGAGTGTAGAGTATGCATTTATCTATTCCGTTATGTGATCAATGTTGAGATGGCCACTAGTGAAAGTCCGATCCCTAGGCCTTGTTCCTAAACATTGCTATCGCCGCTTGTTTATTTTTTATTGCGCACATCGTTGCACACGCTTGTTTATCGTCCGGGCAAAGCACTTTCTCGGGTGCGTTGCACCGCTCATATATATTCATACCACCCGTATTTCACTATCTCTTCGCCGAACTAGTGCACCTATTAGGTGTGTTGGGGACACAAGAGACTTCTTGCTTTGTGGTTGAAGGTTGCATGAGAGGGATATCTTTGACCTCTTCCTCCCTGAGTTCGATAAACCTTGGGTGATCCACTTAAATGAAACTTGCTGCTGTTCTACAAACCTCTGCTCTTGGAGGCCCAACACTGTCTACAGGAAAAGGAGGGGGCGTAGACATCATCCGCCGTATGCGCCAATGCCTCGCGGCAAGCCATAGCTTCAAGGCAGGCAGGGTGTGTAATCCCCTCAAAAACCACGGCCGAGGTACCGAGGTAGACACCTGCATGGGAGCGGCAGACGGCCGCCACAGCTCCTCTATTTGATGTCTTTGCAACAGCGCCATCTTGCTCGCGTTCAGCGGAGGAGGGATCCATCTTGGTGCCACCGGATGGTGCACCTTCGCTGCAACCGTAGCTCTCGGCTTCTCCGTCAAGGATAGATCATGCAAGAAACTTTCGACGAACTGATGAGTCGCCTGCAGACTTTAAAAATGTCATCATGAATCTTCTTACGTGCCAAATAGCCCAAAGGGTAACAACCAACCGAATAAAATCATCATGCTCCATCGTCCGCATCATCGAGAACAGCCACTGCCGAGCAGCAGGCTCCGTCGAGATGCATATATGTTCCAAGATTGTTGGGTTTGATAGTGATGACACGTGAAGCACACGTCCGTTGGGAACCCCAAGAGGAAGGTGTGATGCGTACAGCAGCAAGTTTTCCCTTAGTAAGAAACCAAGGTTATCGAACCAGTAGGAGATGAAGGCCACGTGAAGGTTGTTGGTGAAGGAGTGTATGCGCAACACCAGGGATTCCGGCGCGCCAACGTGGAACTCGCACAACACAATCAAAATACTTTTCTCCAACTTAATGTGAGGTTGTCAATCTCACCGGCTTGCTGTAAAGAAAGGATTAAACGTATGGTGTGGAGAATGATGTTTGCTTGCAAAGAACAATGAGAACAATGATTGCGTAGGTTGTATTTCAGATAAAAGAATGGACCGGGTCCACAGCTCACTAGTGGTGTCTTCCAATAAGATAAATAACATGTTGGGTGAACAAATTACAGCTTGGGCAATTGACAAATAGAGAGGGCATAACAATGCGCATACATCGATGACTTACTGAGATTTATTTAGGGCATTACGACAAAGAACATAGACCGCTATCCAACATGCATCTATGCCTAAAAAGTCCACCTTCGGGTTAGCATCCGCACTCTTCCAGGATTAAGTTGCAAACAACGACAATTGCATTAAGTATTGTGCGTAATGTAAACAATAGAAATATCCTTAGACAAAGAATTGATGTTTTATCCCTAGTGGCAACACACATCCACAACCTTAGGGGTTGCTGTCACCCCAGATTCAATGGAGACATGAACCCACTATCTAGCATAAATACTCCTCTTGGAGTTACAGTATCAACTTGGCCGAGCCTCTACTAGCAACGGAGAGCATGCAAGATCATAAACAACACATATATGATAGATCGATAATCAACTTGACATAGTATTCCATATTCATCGGATCCCAACAAACACAACATGTAGCATTAGAAATAGATGATCTTGATCATGCTAGGAAGCTCCCAAGATCTAAACATGATAGCACAAAAGAGGACAACCATCACACGATATGGACCCATAGTCCAAGGATGAACTACTCACGCATCGACCGGGAGGCGGCATGGTGATGAGAGCCCTCCCAAGCAGGTGCCGCGATCTTCTAACCCCCGGATGGGGTTGACGCGCGGCGTCTCAAGAACTTTTCTCGCATCGTGGCCTCGGCATTGGGCTGCGACGGAAGGATTATATAGGCGAAGGGGAAGAGTCGAGACGCGAGGCCCACCCCCATGCCGGCGCTGCCGGGCCGCGCCCCTATGGTGTGGTCGTGGCCCTCTCTTCTCTCTCGGTGTTCTGAAGACTCGTGGAAAATAAGACCGTGGGCTTTTGTTTCGTCCAATTCGAGAATATTTCCGAACATTTAAAACCAAAACAGCAGAAAACAGGAACTGGCGCTTCGGCATCTTGTTAATAGGTTAGTCTCGGAAAATGCATAAAAATGATAAAAAGTGTATATAAAACATGTGAGTATTGTCATAAAACTAGCATGGAACATAAGAAATTATAGATACGTTTGAGACGTATCAAGCATCCCGAAGCTTAGTTCCTACTCGCCTCGAGTAGGTAAACGATAAAAAGGATAATTCTCGAAGTGACATGCTACTATCATAATCTTGATCAATACTATTGTAAAGCATATGAGATGAATGAAGTGATTCAAAGCAATGGTCTATAGTTTATTAACAAATAGATAATGACTAAACAACTGAATCATATAGCAAAGATTTTTCATGAATAGTACTTTCAAGACAAGCATCAAAAAGCCTTGCATAAGAGTTAACTCATAAAGCAATAGATTCTTAATAGAAGGTTTTGAAGCAACACAAAGGAAGTTTAAGTTTCAGCAATTGCTTTCAACTTTCAACATGTATATCTCATGGATAATTGTCAACACAAAGTAATATGATGAGTGCAAATAAGCAAGTATGTAAGAATCAATGCACAGTTGACATAAGTGTTTGCTTCTAAGATAGAAAGAAGTAGGTAAACCGACTCAACATAAAGTAAAAGAAAGGCCCTTCGCAGAGGGAAGCAGGATTACTCATGTGCTAGAGCTTTTATTTTGAAAACATGGAAACAATTGTAATAAGTAATAATTCATATGGGTTATGTATAAAACTTCCTATAAGTTGCAAGCCTCATGCATCGAATACTAATAGTGCCCGCTCCTTGTCCTAATTAGCTTGGATTTCCATGGATTATCATTGCATTACATATGTTTCAACCAAGTGTCACAAAGGGGTACCTCTATGCCACCTGTACAAAGGTTCAAGGAGATAAATCACATTTGATTTCTCGATTTTGATAGATCTCAACTTGAGGACATCCATACCGGACAACATAGAAAACAGATAATGGACTCCTCTTTTATGCTTTAAGCATTCAACAAATAATAATATTCTCATAAGAGATTTGAGGATTAATGTCCAAGCTGAAACTTCCACCATGATACATGGCTTTGGTTGGCGGCCCAATGTTCTTCTCTAACAATATGCATACTCAAACCATTTCAACTCATGACAAATCTCCCTTACTTCAGACAAGACGAACATGCATAGCAACTCACATGATATTCAACAAAGGTGTAACAGGTTGATGGTGTCCCCAGATAACATGGTTACCGCTCAACAAGCAACTTATAAGAACTAAGATACATAAACGACATATTCATTACCACAATAGTTTTTTAGGCTAGCTACTTTCCCATGAGCTATGTATTGCAAAGACAAGGAATGAATATTTTTTAAAGGTAGCACGCAAGCAATTTACTTTGGAATGGCAGAAAAATACCACATAATAGGTAGTTATGGTGGACACAAATGGCATAAGTTTTGGCTCAAGGTTTTGGATGCACGAGAAGCATTCCCTCAAGACAAGGCTTTGGCTAGCAAGGTTATTTGAAGCAAACACAAGTATGAACCTGTACACAAAAACTTACATAAGAACATATTGCAAGCATTATAAAACTCTACACCTGCCTTCCTTGTTGCTCAAACACTTTTACCAAAATATCTAGACTTTAGAGAGACCAATCATGCAAACCAAATTTCAACAAGCTCTACGGTAGTTCTCCACTAATAGATTTAAACCACATGATGCAAGAGCTTAAACATGATCTACTTGAGAGCTCAAAACAATTGCCAAGTATCAAATTATTCAAGAGAATATACCATTACCACATGAAGCATTTTCTGTTTCCAACCAAATAGCAATAAATGAAGCGGCTTTCAACTTTCGCCATGAACATTAAAAGTAAAACTAAGAACACTGTTCAATATGAAAAAGCGGAGCGTGTCTTTCTCCCACACAAGGAATGCTAGGATCCGAATTTATTCAAACACAAACAAAAATAAAAGCACACGGACGCTCCAAGTAAATAAGATGTGATGGAATAAAAATATAGTTTCACTAGAGGTGACCTGATAAGTTGTTGAAGAAGGGGATGCCTGGGCATCCCCAAGCTTAGATGCTTGAGTCTTCTTGAAATATGCAGATGAACCACGGGGCATCCCCAAGCTTAGACTTTTCACTCTTCTTGATCATATTATATCATCCTCCTCTCTTGATCCTTGAAAACTTCCTTCACAAACTCAAAACAATCTCATTAGAGGGTTAGTGCATAATCAAAAATTCATATGTTCAGCGAGGACACAATCATTCCCAACACTTCTGGACATTACCCAAGGCTACTGAAATTTAATGGAGCAAAGAAATCCACTCAACACAAAGAAAGAGGCAATGCGAAATAAAAGAATCTGCAAAATTAACAAACAGAAGATCTAATTTTTCGAGGCACTTAACATGCTCAGATGAAGAAGCTCAAATTGAATGAAAGTTATGTACATCCGAGGATCACACATGAATTTTTTCAGCATTTTACAAGTTTCCTACAGATCAACTCAAATTCATGACACTAAAAAATGTTTCGCACAGAAATCCAAATCTAGTATCAACTTTACTATCAAAGACTTTACTTAGCACAACAATGCAATAAAATAAAGATACAAAGGTATTGCTACAGTTGTAACAAGCACCTTGACTCAAATATAAAACAAAAATTGCAGAAATAAAACAATGGGTTGTCTCCCATAAGCGCTTTTCTTTAACGCCTAGGCGCAGAAAGTGTAAATCAAGTAACATCAAGAGAAGAAGCATTAACATCATAATTTTCCTTAAAAACACAACTTGTCACAACAGGTATCTTAGATGCTCCATTATCTAAATTTCCTATAGTGGTACTAAGGGTTTTATCAATTTTAAGTTCATAATGATTCTTTGGCTTAGGTATCTTAGGGACATACATGAACTTTTGCTCCTTACCCACATAAGCTTTCTCCTTAAACTTAAGAAGAAAAAAGTTGAACCCAAGGTTCCCATAGCTTCTTCAAGTTCACCAATCTTATGGATTTGATTATCATGGATAGCACAAGTTTCTAAGACAGCAATTCTTTCATTAATTCCTCCTAGAGATTTATCAAGTTTATCATTATCAAGTAATATTCTCAATTTAGTCTCAACACTTGGAAGATTTTTCTCTATGGCCTCCAACTTTTTCATGACATCCTCAAGAGAGATTTCAATTTTAGCTTCATTAACAAGTGGTATTCTGACTAGACTCTCAATAATGCAACTAGCTTCTAAAGCAGGAGTACCTAGGAAATTACCCCCGTAAGAGTATCAAGAACATACCTATTCCAATAGAGATACCAACATAAAAGTTCCTAAGGAGGATAATAGTGGAGTGTTTCTTAGTGCACCTATGATGAGCATCACTAATTCTATACCAAGCATCTTTAAAACTTTCTCCCCTTGTTGCTTAACGAACGAACTTCAACTTCGGATTACTCATTTTAGCAATAATAAAAATAAATAAAGCAAAAATTAAATAAAGTAAAACAAGTAACTAATTTTTTTGTGTTTTTGATATAAAGAAAGCAAACAAAACAGAAAATAAAATAAAGCAAGACAATAAACATAGTAAAGAGATTGGGTGAGAGACTCCTTGCAGTGTCTTGATCACGCAACGGCGCTTTAAAAATAGCTTGATGACGCGTGAAGCACACGTCCGTTGGGAACCCCAAGAGGAAGGTGTGATGCGTACAACAGCAAGTTTTTCCTCAAGAAGAAACCAAGGTTATCGAACCGGGGAGATGAAGGCCACGTGAAGGTTGTTGGTGAAGGAGTGTAGTGCGACGCAACACTGTGATTCCGGCGCCAACGTGGAACCCTGCACAACACAATCAAAATACTTTGCCCCAACTTAACAGTGAGGTTGTCAATCTCACCGGCTTGCTGTAAACAAATGATTAAACGTATAGTGTGGAGAATGATGTTTGCTTGCAAAGAACAACAGAAAATAATGATTGCAGTAGGTTCTATTTCAGACGTAAAATAATGGACCGGGTCCACAACATAGTGGTGTCTCTCCAATAAGATAAATAACATGTTGGGTGAACAAATTACAGTTGGGCAATTGACAAATAGAGAGGGCATAACAATGCACATACATATCATGATGACTACTATGAGATTTACTTAGGGCATTACGATAAAGAACATAGACCGCTATCCCAGCATGCATCTATGCCTAAAAAGTCCACCTTCGGTTAGCATCCGCACCCCTTCCAGTATTAAGTTGCAAACAACAGACAATTGCATTAAGTATTGTGCGTAATGTAAACAATACAAATATCCTTAGACAAAGCATTGATGTTTTATCCCTAGTGGCAACAACACATCCACAACCTTAGATTCCCCCAGATTCAATGGAGATATGAACCCACTATCTAGCATAAATACTCCCTCTTGGAGTTACAAGTATCAACTTGGCCAGATCCTCTACTAGCAACGGAGAGCATGCAAGATCATAAACAACGCATATATGATAGATCGATAATCAACTTGACATAGTATTCCATATTCATCGGATCCCAACAAACATAATATGTAGCATTACAAATAGATGATCTTGATCATGATAGGAAGCTCCCAAGATCTAAACATGATAGCACAAGAGGAGAAGACAACCATCTAGCTACTGCTATGGACCCATAGTCCAAGGATGAACCACTCATGCATCAGTCCGAGGCGGGCATGGTGATGTAGAGCCCTCCGTGATGATTCCCCTGCGGTGCCGAGGCGATCTTCAACCCCCGAGATGGGGTTGACGGCGGCGTCTCGGAACTTTCTCGTATCGTGGCTCTCACTAGGGTTTTCGCGACGGAAGGATTATATAGGCGAAGGGGAAGAGTCGGGACGCCCGAGGGCCCACCCCATATGGCGCGGCTGTGGGGCCGCCCCTATGGTGTGGCCGCCTCGTGGCCCCTCTTCGTCTCATCTTCGGTGTTCGGAAGACTCGTGGAAAATAAGACCGTGGGCTTTTGTTTCGTTCAATTCCGATAATATTTGTGTAGGATTTCTGAAACCAAAAACAGCAGAAAACAGGAACTGGCGCTTCGACATCTTGTTAATAGGTTAGTCTCGGAAAATGCATAAAAATGATATAAAGTATATATAAGACATGTGTGTATTGTCATAAAACTAGCATGGAACATAAGAAATTATAGATACGTTTGAGACGTATCAGACGCCCACACACATCGCGACATAGCACACTCCACCAGGGAGTGACGCCATGAGTCCTCTTTTCCGCAGACCGAGCAGGCCGCCGACGGCGCCATGTGCCGGTGGTGACGGACGTCGCCGGTTGGAAGCGAGCAGTGCGCCAGCCTCCACAGAAAAATCCGAACCTTTGACGGGACCGCGGTCTTCTACAATTTCGACCAATCCTTCCCTTCCTTTGCATTGCTCGAGGCCGCCGCACGGTTCTCAAGCCAATCAACTCTAGTCCGACGAACTCGAATCAGATTTTTGTACGCTGAACGGATAGTAAACAACCCTGTTTTTTCAAACTGCCATGCCCAGAAATGTTCTTGCCGCCTGGTACATAGCGGAATCCCCTTGATCACTTCGACGTCCATGGCTGCATATGGTTAATCGAGCCGATTGGTAGTTTGGTACCCTCGTGAGCACTAATGGGCTGGCCCAACTATATGCTTTCACCCGTTTGGGGAAGCTCCGAACATTCTTTTCCTTTTTTCTGTTTCTAGTTTTAAGAAAAAAATCTTCTTTCTTTTTCTAAATTTTTCAAATTCATGAACATAATAATAGAAATTTTAAATATGTGAATATTCACGGTTATTTTACTAAATTCCCATAATTTATAAAAAATAATGTAATTCAATGACTTTTTAAAAACCAAATGTTTTTTAAAAAATAGTGAATATTTTCAAAACTTCTGAACATTTTCATATTTCCGAACATTTTTATAAATCCCTAAACATTTAAAAATTTCGTGGATAGTTATTCCGAACACGACACTGTGTCGTTCAATGGCTAGCTGCGTTTCAGTGTTTCTAGCTTTTTTTTCGATAAAGAGTATATATTAATATCGCGAAGATACCAATTACACCCAGCCTCTGCAACAACGTATTGCCCTAGCGGCACTACGGATACACACAGCCAAAAAAGAAAAGTCCCGCTACAGTGATTCAATCCTTGAAACAACAGCACCACCACCACCAAGACAACACCTGAAGTCCAGCTCTTCAAAAGCGACGCCTCCAAGAAGGAAACAGTGCACAAACACCGTCATCGCCCGATCATAGATCTTAGGTTTTCACCCTGAAGAAAGTCTTCACTCTCAAAACAATGCCTTCAACAAGGTCGTTGTCAGGTACAACCAACTAAGGCCAGACCTTGGGTTTTCACCCTGAGAGGTAGGACAATGATCTTCTCCTGTGCAGTCGCCCCCACTTGCATGCCGATGCTCCAAGTCCCAGATCACCAAGCCAATTCCTCAACACCGCACTGACTCGAACCACCATTGTTAGTCCACTGGATCACGGTTTCCATGACATTCTCCATCAGCACCATGGAACGAGAACATACCCCATGATATTAACAGCCGACAGAGCTTCGAAGCTCTCCCTCTGAGCCTAAACGGGCAGAGATAAACATGGGAACGCACGACCGAACACCATCCAATCCAGCAAACTCCAGGCAAAAGATGCACTGTTACATTTGCTGGCAGAGCCTTCCGGAAGACGACACTTCTACCAGATCAATGAAGATCAACATCAGGCGGATCTTCGTCTTAGGGTGAGAGAAACCCTAGGACTGCCTCCTTTATTCGACTAGATCAGATGATCTGATCTGATGGCAATGTCAACACTTCTGCACTCACTTCTGCGTAGTGCAGATCCGCAGATCCGTGTACATGCATCAGATCATGCCCAACAATCTTCAGCCGATGCGTGCATGCTGCTGGTATGTAGACGATGCGTACATGGCCCAGTTATCGTACACGCTCCGGCCGGCCGGTCGCACGTGTCGCCAGCGCCATCGCCATGGCTTGCGACTCTGTTTCCTTCGCCGTCCAGCAGTGGCCCAATAGCATGCGCATAGATCGGCAGCTTCCTCGATGGCAGCCAGACGCAATCAGATTGGGGCGACCAGCCATGGCTAGATCGATCGGGGGCGAAAAGAAGACCGAAAGATTGCATCTAGAGCCAGCTAAAAAAGAAGAGAAAAAGCTTACTGATGCACCCCACCGCCACCGTCCGCCGATGGGCAGCCTCCTTCGGCGGCGGCAGGGTGGACAGGGCTGCGGATCGAGGAACTCTAGAGGTGGCGGCGTGGGGGTCCTCCGGAGTCGCCTGTGAGTTTCTAGCTTGGTGTTGTAGACTTGTAGCACAGTGTCATGTCTGTGTTTCCCTTTCAACCTGCATTTAGTTTCCTTTCAATTGGAAGTTGGTGCCACTCCTTCCGTGTGATGCTTTGATTTGATTTGAATAACCAAGAGAAAACAACGCAATCACCAACAGGTTAACCGGAGGTTCATCGTCCGCAAGAACATCAACATAAAAAATGATATGAACAATACCTGCTTGTACTTAGTGATAAGATAGTTCAGTACATCAAACTTGATGAAATTAGAAAATGTCACATCACCAACTCAAAAGCACTACATCAAAGTTT
This sequence comes from Lolium multiflorum, assembly GCA_030979885.1. NCBI lineage: Eukaryota > Viridiplantae > Streptophyta > Magnoliopsida > Poales > Poaceae > Lolium > Lolium multiflorum. The sequence continues at coordinate 58,292,624 of CM061748.1, read as the reverse complement.
ATAGGCAAACAAGGTTCAGAAGAACTACGGTTCATGAGGCAACACTTGACTAAATACGCCGGACTTACAAAAGCGGGAGTTATCAGCCCATGGCAAGTAGTTAACCTTTCCATGTAATTATGGAAGTTCTTCCTCGTTGGCATCCAGATCTGCGTCATCTATTCCATCACCTGTAGGAACATGTGTGCAGTTACCTAGCTGCCGTGTTAGCTTCATGGCACTGCGGAAATGTGGGCAGTCTGCTTTGCTTCCAGGAATACCATTGGCACGAAACCATTTGGCCCAAGCCTTGTCAAGTTTTGATCTGGTTTCCATCTCCTTCTTGAACAACACGTCAATTCGAGTTTGTGTTAGTACCCGGCTCGGAACGAGGTCTGCGTCCATTCCTTGAACTATGTGCTTTGACTTGCCGAACTTCCCTGCAGTGTGACAAGAAGAATGAAATACACAGACAATAGTCACATCAGCCCCAATCCCAGCAAGCCATGCTCACAAACAATGTTTTTGCTGTAAGACTTTGACAGGAATGAGGCAATAACAAATCACTGACTAGCAGGGGAGGTGAAATTATTTTTAAATAGGGATTTGCTAACGTGAACCCTCAATCCAGCTACTAATGGACCTGCTCAAGCCCCAAATCTCCAATGTGTATTCGCTCAAAAAAAAAAAACTCCAATGTGTAACATGTTACAGACCAAAAATCAAGATACATGTATCTTACCTCCTTCCAATATGGTTCCACTCGAGGCAACTCGGTTGTTACCTCCTACTGCTCCCACTCCTCTTGAAGCAGCAGCCATGCAGGTATCATCCTTTGCCACCGGTGCATAGATGCCACCGATCCTCCGCTCGCATACTGCCAAGTCACTCACTATCACCGAGAAGTAAGGTCAGATTGGGAAAATAGAAAAACAATAGACGAGATGGTAAACTAATTAAGGAGACTACAACAGGAGCTCTTGAGTAATAGTGAGTAGGTGATATATGAGCTTTGTACACAGATGATACATGGGTGTCACTGTGATGGCCACCAGTCATGGGATGTGAACCCAATGTTGTCATCTACTAGTGAAACTATAGGAAATGTACTTTTTCACTGAGTACATGAATACGCAGAATACCACAAAATAATGGAAATAGTTAGATTTCAAATTTTAACCCCAATATTTTTCCTCGGGTGGTCCAGATTTTCTTGGTACCACCTACGCGGCGACACCTATGGCTGAAAACCAGTAGTTTTCAAATTTGGACTCCAATACTTTTAACTCAGATGGTCCTAATTTTCTTGGTGCCACCGACACCTCTGGCTGGTTACGACCCCTTCCAGAACACACTAGCCCAATTTCCAATTGCCATGTAGCTCATGCTCAAGAGGAATGTACCATAGCTACATGAAAAAATACACTAGTAGCATAATGCATGGCATGCATACATACAGAAAGCAATAATCTTTAATCAATCTGCATCTCACAGTACTCTCAAATTTCTTAATAGTGTTATATCTAAATCATAAAACAAATTATTCAAAAGTGGTTGGTTTTTCTGACTTGACAGTAGTTCACGTATAGTTTAAGACGTAACAAAACCCTATGTTCATCAATCTAACAAAGATATTAGACAATGGCAAATACAGTTAAGCTGTTAAGCAACATTGTATTAGCACAACAAAGGTACTCCAGCGACCAAAAACTGAAAATACTTGGATTCTTTTTACTTCCATAGAATGTAAAGACAGCAAAATACCTGCAGTATAGAAACTTCTGTAAGGATAATAGTGGGTGGTCGTGAAATTATCTTTACCAAGACACTTGAACTGCATTGTTTCGAGTTGAATCATGCAGACACCTATGTCTGTGCTTACATAAATCACATGATCATCTTCATCATATCCCAATATCAGATTGTTCCTTCCCCCCATACGCTCTAGACCGAGGATTGTGTTCATTTGAAAGGTCTCCTGCAACACCCATCGAGCAACACCATCACAACCCACCTTCATCTCCCACATTTCGAATTCTTCGTAGTGCAGAATAGCAAGGCGAATAATGCTAGTGCTGTCATCTGCCGGCATGACCTGAAAGCTGCTCGAGCAACTATAGTGCAACAAATCCGGCATCTCAATACAAACTAGGCTCTGTCTGTCCAAATCAAATATAAGCATTCCATCCTCATATCCATCAAACAACCAATAAAGAGAATTCCCAACAAGGGTACCAGGGCTGTCCATCTCACTAATATCGTAAAAATGAGTGTAACGAATCCCTGTTGTTGAGATGAGATCGCTCCATGTACTGCTCTCCGATGAGTAGACCGATGAGTAGATCGAGGGAAACGTTCGATTATAATCTGGGTGGATACCTATCAAGATCACCAAAAAGGGGCTCGACTGGCAATCCCCATGGATCTGACCTTCGTCGCTGGCAGCGCAAAGCACGGCGGCGTTGAAGACAACAATGTCCTTGTCGTCGAACCTTGGTGGGACGGCCACAGAACGGCGCTCTCCGGTGGCTGGGTCCCACACCATGATCTGGTAAAGGCTCCGGTCAAAAAAGAGGACGCGTCCATGGCGGCAGCCCATCAACTCCATGCAGAGATTGAGGATGTCTGGAGGGAAGAAGCACTCATGCGGGATGAGATCTGGAGAGCTGAGACTGGACCTGAAGAAGGGGTGCCCGGTGTATCCCATGACGAGGCCGAGGACCGGAGGTGTCCGGTGGTGGTCACGGAAGCCGCGGAGGAACCGGGGGTCGGTGACGACGCTGCGCCACTGCTTGCAGACGGCGGAGATGCGGGGCAAGGTAGATGGCTGAGGGGGAAGGAGGAGGAAAATCTTCCGGAGGAGGTCGTCGACTTCCAGCGCCGCCGGTGGCGCAGCGCGGCGGGGGCGGGGCCGGCGGCGGGTCATGTCGTCGGTCGACTGGCTGGTGTGTGCCCGTGGTGTGAACCGTCGGCTGCGTGGTCGGTGGACGGCTGGAAGCCTTCAGCCTCAGTTTAGCATGGGCTGAACAACCTAGACTTTGTTTGGATCGTTGCCAAAATTTACCTACTCCAAATATTTGCAATGCCAATATGACATTTCGACAAATGCCGTTTTGACCAATTATTAAGCTCACTTTTCCAACTTACGTAGTAGTTCCTCTTATCCAAATTGGCTAATTTCACTTTGTTCAGATACGAATACCCATATCTATAGAAAATAAAGTCAACTAATTTGAATCGGAAGGAGTACTAAAATGGCAAACAAAACTTTAGCTGGCACATATTTGGTTTGAAAATCATGGGCTAAAACAAACATACTCTAGTATGATTTACTAGCAAAATGCTCGTGCGTTGCCACGAGATATCAACATATACTCCATGTGATCTAGATTACTTGTCGCTGATTTAGTACAAAATAATTGTAAAAAAAATAACTCGCAAAGAAGACATGTACGCATCAAACTCATCACACTTATATACCATTCTCATTTTACAAATATATGTGAGTTACCATTTACCATGCCATGAACAATATCGAGTACTCTATTAACTAAAAAGGCAGTCTATATTGGGTGAGATAGTATGACCCAACAGTAACTTGTAAGCTCTCACGACCAACACCATCTGTACCTAGCACAGAGCCAATAGCAGACATACATCCAAACATTGTAGCAGCACACACGCATCAGGAGGAGAAGATAGAGGAGGAAGATGAAGACGTTGCTCGCAGGACCAAGAGGCGGCAAGCGATGGGCGCTTGGCTTCGGCCGGCACAGTGTCCCAGCCTGTGGCATATATAGGTAAGACACATAGGCAGCATAGGCTTGGTCGAGTCCTCCCGTCGCGGAGGCCGGTCATATTAGAGACCTCTCTGCGCATGGAAGCTCTCCGGCGGGACGTTGGCGTTGCCGGCTGTTAGTCGTCGGCATTCACTGTTGTGACGAGACGGTGGTTTGGAGGTGCGGCAAACCCGGCCAGTGGCCTCCTCGGCTGCGTGGCAACAGAATCCCCGGCAGGAGATCTCCCGCCGTCGCATGCTGGAGTGGTGCGGTGCTGTGTGGCGTGGTTTTTTTATCCCGGCAAGCGGCCGTTGGTTGGCAACGCGCATCGTTGGTCTTGACCCGGTCTTGGCGGCAACGTACGCTGTGCGCAGGACCAAGAGGCGGCAAGCGATGGGCGCTCATGTTCGACTCCTGCCGGCGATGCAGTCTCTGTTAACTACTCGCTAGATCTAGATCCAAGCACAACACACACGATGGCAGTAATTCGAGTTCTTGCTCATTATCCACCCAACCACCCCCGAGCAAGTCCACGGCATAGCCGGGCAAAACACAATTGGTCCACGACACTCTTCCGATACACAGATGCCTCGCTTAAATACAACCCTCCTCTCTCTCTACTGGGCTCTACTGGACCCAGTCCCCGCTGGCCAGCCAATCAGGAGTCTTCTTCTTCCTGGTGGGCCGCCCTTCCTTGGCCTGGCTTGGCCCAGCCATGCCAGGGTCGTCGTTGCTGGTACCTGGAGGAGCCTGGTCGTTGACAATCCCCCTCGCTTGAAACCCTGCTTGACCCCAAGCAGGAGCAGCTGGAAATTGCTGTCGGAGAGACTCCACGTCCTCCCAAGTTGCTTGGTCCTCCGGCATGCCACTCCAATGGATGAGGGCTTGCGGCACTGTGCGAAATCCCACCTGACGCACTCGTCGTCCCAACACCGCGACAGGTATCTGCAACAGGTCAGTAGGAGAGGGAAGTTGCGGCAATACCTGCTGGTTCGGACCAATACAAGGCTTCAATTGGGAGACATGGAACACTGGATGCACACGACTGGACGGCGGCAACTCCAGCTTATATGCCACCTCTCCTACTCGCTCGACAATCTTGTAAGGCCCAAAGAACTTGAATGCCAGCTTATGGTTTGCTCTTCTCACCACTGAGGACTGGATATATGGTTGCAGGCGAAGCAAAAACTTCATCCCCTACTGCGAAGACGCGTTCCCTGCGATGCTTATCTGCCTGGAATTTCATACGCTGTTGCATTCGCAGTAAGTGCTGACGAGCAGAGTCCATGATCAGGGTGCGTTCTGCCAACCAATGCTCAATATCTGACGAAGCAACTTGATCTGAGGCTGTGATGCCGAAATACCTGGGTTTCCTTCCATAGAGCAGTTCAAACGGAGATTTTCCAAGAGAGGAGTGCCAGTTGGTATTATACCAAAATTCACAGAGAGAAAGCCACTTAGACCAATGCTGTGGATGAGCACTAATGAAACACCTCAGATAGCATTCGACCGACTGGTTAACGCGTTCCGTCTGCCCATCTGTTTCAGGATGATTTGCTGTGCTCATTTTCAGTTGTGTGCCTGTGGCTTGGAAAACAGCTCGCCAAAATTGGCTAGTAAACACCGGGTCCCTGTCAGAAACCAAAGCAGCTGGCATGCTATGCAGACGATATATGTTGTCAACAAATAGCTCGGCAACCTTACTAGCCGTGTACGGATGACGGAGAGGAATGAAATGAGCATATTTAGTCAGCTTGTCTACCACGACGAGAATGCAGTTAAACTGGCGGGACTGTGGCAAACCCTCAATGAAGTCCATTGTTGCAGTCTCCCATGGTTCGCTGGGGATGGGCAGGGGTTGGAGCAAACCTGCAGGAGGAAGACGCTCTGGTTTGGCCTGTTGGCAGGTGCGGCAACTGCGCACAAAAGATTGGACCATTTTCTTCATCGCCGGCCAAGCAAACAATGACACCAGGTGCCTGTAAGTTACTGGGAAGCCGGAATGGCCACCTTGGGGGCTGTCATGGAAGGCAGAGATGATCTGCTGCTGTAGTGCGGCATCGTCTCCAACCCAGATACGACCATTGCACCGCAGGACGCCATGGTCCAAGGTGTACCTGGCGTCAGCATTGGGATCCACTGACAACTTCTGTAACAGGGCCTGTGCCTGGGCATCTCGCGAGTAACTGTCCAACACAGTGGACAACCATTGTGGTTGTACAGTAGTGATTGCAAAGGCCTGAGAGCTGTCAGGTGGTTTCCTGGAGAGAGCATCCGCAGCTCCATTGAGTACACCCTTCTTATACATGATCTTGTACTGGAACCCCATCAACTTGGTCAATAACTTTTGTTGCCAATCCGTGTGCAATCTCTGGTCAGTTAAGTGTGCAAGGCTTTTGTGGTCTGTTCTGATCACGAACTCTCCAACCTGCAAGTACAGCCGCCAGTGTTGGACTGCCAGTATAATAGCTAGATACTCCTTCTCATAGACGGAAAGACCCCTGTTCCTAGGGCCCAGAGCACGACTGACATAAGCCACAGGATGCCCTTGCTGGGACAACACAGCACCAATTCCCACGTCACAAGCGTCAGTGTCAACGACGAATTGCAGCTTGAAATCTGGAACAGCTAAGACAGGAGCAGTGATCATGGCTGTTTTCAAGGCTAAGAACGCCGTCTCCTCCACTTCTGTCCAGATAAACAGCACTCCCTTCTTCAGCAAGGCTGTCAGTGGCCGACTAATAACTGCATAATGTCGAATGAATTTCCTGTAGTAACCAGTTAGTCCAAGAAATCCTCTCAGTTCCTTCAAATTTACTGGGGTTGGCCAGGAACGAACTGACTGTATCTTTGACTCATCAGTAGAAACCCCTTCCGACGACACCACATGGCCAAGGTAATTAACTTTCTGCTGTGCAAAAGCACATTTGGACAACTTCACGTGCCACTTGTCTCTCTGCAGAATGGATAGAACCGTAGATAAATGCTCCAAATGCAGCTCAAAAGTGGGACTGTAAATCAGTATATCGTCGAAGAAAACCAGCGCAAACTTCCTCAGGACTGGTGCTAAGGAATCATTCATTGCGTGTTGGAAAGTGGCCGGTGCACCAGTAAGGCCAAATGCCATAACCTTGAACTCGTAGTGCCCGTTGTGAGTTTGGAATGCCGTCTTGTGCTCTTCACCTGGAGCCAACCTGATTTGGTGGTAGCCTGCCCTGAGATCGAGCTTCGAAAACCAGCGTGCTCCCGCGAGTTCATCCAGTAACTCATCTATAACAGGCAACGGATATTTTCCCTTGACAGTGAGTGCATTCAAATGCCTGTAATCAATCACCAAACGCCAGGTTTTGTCGCCCTTTTTCACCAAAATAACTGGAGAGCCAAAAGCACTGGTGCTATGAACAATGACACCTTGGTCAAGAAGTTCCTGAACCTGCCTCTCCAATTCCGTTTTTAAGTCAGGAGCAATACGGTATGGCCTCATGGAAACTGGTCTGGCGCCCGGAATGAGAGGAATACTGTGATCATACCGCCTTCGCGGTGGTAAACCAGAAGGAGCTGCGAAGACATCGACAAATCTGTCCAACAACCTCTGAACTTCTGAAGGAATGATAGTTTGCTCCTTTTCTACAGCTTCATGCACCAAGTGTAGTTCCAGCATAGCATCAACCCAAGCATCTTGGTCCTCTCCTTGCAACACGACTAGTCTACCAGAATGTGGAATAGCAATCCAGCCTTGTTCCCAATGGGTTACCATGGGGCTGTATTTAGCCAACCAATCCAGACCAACAATGCCGTCATAGCTACCCAGGTCAAGAAGTTTGAAGTCATCCTGGAATTGTGCACCTGCAGCAGACCAACCCAACTGAACAATTTGGAATGTACTGTGCAAAATGCCACCACCAGCCACCTTAACTCTGACAGGATCTTGTAACTGTGTGATTCCGGTCAGTGTCCTTGCCTTCTCAGTGTCAATGAAGCAAGAGGAGCTACCAGAGTCTACCAGGAATAGGAACTTCTTCCCTTGTATAGTGACCTGCAGTTTCATTGTCTTAGGAGCAGTTACAGTGGGGTTGACAGCAGCTGTCGAGAGCAACATCAAGTGTGGATCAGGTGGAGGACTATCTGGCTGGAAACTGGCGTTGGCATCAGCAAACCTTTCTTCACCGGCTTCTTCAGAGAACTGCATGTAGTCTATCATTTCCTGTACGACATGGAGTTGGATATTATTTTTGCACTGATGCTCCTTATGATTCTTCTCACCACAAGTAAAACAGAGATTCTTGGAACGTCGGTAAGCTCGGAGGCTTTGCCACCTATCTTCAGCTCGTCCCTTAAATTGTTCAGCTCGGCGATTTTCTTCAAGCTTCGGTGACACCCAACGGGAGGGAGGGGATGGAGGTGTAATTGGTGCTACCGCCGGTGGGTGGTTCCTTCTTGATGGTACATACGGCTGCACTGGAAGTGGTAGATCCATGGTTGGGCCACACTCCGTTCCCAATTCCTCATAGAGCAGCGCCAAGGAATAGGCCGTCTCCAGATCTCGGGGTTGTTGAATTGCAACGAGGATTCTGACTCCCGGTTGCAGGCCATCGAGGAACTTGGTGGTGTAGTGCACAGGATCAGGGTTGGATTCATAAGCGGACAACTGATCCATCAACTCAGAGTAGCGAGTAACATAATCTTCTACAGTGGATGTCTGCGAGATGTGAATTAGCCTTCTCACCAGAATTGCATGCTGATTTCGACAGAACCTCGCCATGACTGCAGTTACGAATTCAGTCCAGGCCGGTTGACGGTGTTGATGCAGATGTGCCTCAAGCCAAGTAGCTGCTGCTCCAGTGAATCGATCCGATGCGAGAGATGTCCATGACTGCGTCGGGGTCCTCCATCTCTGGAAATAATCCTCACATCGCCGTTGCCACAATTTCGGATTGGTTCCGTCGAATTGCGGCAAATCAGCACGCGGGCCATGTCCAGTGTCAGTACCAGTAGAATTATCACAGAGTAAGGAATTGGAGCCACGGTCAAACTGAGAAAAATTTGTACCTCCTCCCGGAGGAGGCAGGGTAGTACCCAGTGCCGTCCCCCGGCTGTTGTGTGTCCAGCGGCGCCCATCCGGGCCGGCGGTGGCTTCCTCCAAGTCACGGATCCGTGAGGAGGACGGATCACGCGCCCCAGCAGACAGATCGGGGCGCTGGATGCCCGCGATCGCTGCCGTGAGGTTGGCGACCTCCGTCGTGAGCGTGGTGCGGACAGCGTCGAGATCCTGTCCGAATTGCGCCTTCACACCCTGGAGATCCGAAGAGAGGGACGCCATACCAGAGTCGACGCTCTTGAGCTGCGCGCGGGTGTCGACGACGAAGGGGTGGAAGGCGTCGAGAACCTCCTTCTTGTAGTGGAGGAAACGCTTCTCGTACTCCTCCGCCGTATCCGCCTTCAGGAGCTCATAGAGGGCTCGGGATTCCGGCGTGAGTTCCTCCATCGCCTCCTCGCGGCGGCGGACCGCGAATCTGGTGTGGTGTTGGTGGTTGGGAATCGCCAGAAGTGGATCTAAAGGCTCTGATTACCAATTGTTAACTACTCGCTAGATCTAGATCCAAGCACAACACACACGATGGCAGTAATTCGAGTTCTTGCTCATTATCCACCCAACCACCCCCGAGCAAGTCCACGGCATAGCCGGGCAAAACACAATTGGTCCACGACACACTCTTCCGATACACAGATGCCTCGCTTAAATACAACCCTCCTCTCTCTCTACTGGGCTCTACTGGACCCAGTCCCCGCTGGCCAGCCAATCAGGAGTCTTCTTCTTCCTGGTGGGCCGCCCTTCCTTGGCCTGGCTTGGCCCAGCCATGCCAGGGTCGTCGTTGCTGGTACCTGGAGGAGCCTGGTCGTTGACAGTCTCCCACACTGATAGAAAAAGAGGCTTCCGTCCAGCCCCATTAGTCGCGAAAGTATAGGAAACGCTAACGGAGAGCTGGACGTTAAAGGCTGGGCCTCGCGCCGCTCCGGTGGAGGAGGAGCTTTAGTCACGGGGCCAACCCGATGCCGAATCGCGGCCAGGCCAACGCGACTAAATCCCCACCCCTATATATTTCAGCCCACAGCACTTAGCCATTTGGTGCCACTTCTCTTCACAAACTTTACAAGGGGGTGTAGGTTTGCTTTTGCTCCTCTTATGCACACAAGGTGTTTGATGAAATGCCCCAAGAGCATGAAACACACATGATATGAAGTGTCGGAGCCACACTTGAGCTTCCTCATTTATTTTTTCCTCCTCGATCGCGGTTAGCAACTTGAACCTTTCATATGTGTCATTGATAAAATATGCATGTGTGTAGCTAGTTAGTTTAACAAATGCATGATGGTTAATTATATATTTTATATTATAATAATGCAGATGAATCGGCAATGGATGTACGGTAACCGACTCTCCGGCGAGTTCACTACGGGTTTGAAAGATTTCCTCGTAGTGGCTAATGCGAACAAGCAGGGGGTTTTGTTATCTGTCCATGTGTTAACTGTAAGAATCAAGGGTTACTCTTCCTCAAGAGATGTTCACATGCACTTGCACTTCATGCCAAGCTATAATTGTTGGACCAAGCATGGAGAAAGAGGGGTTATAATGGAAGAAGATGAAGAAGGGGATGATTTCATCGATGAAAGCTATCTTGCTCATTTCGGTGATACTTTCATGGAGGGCTGAAGGTGAAGGGGAAGGTGAAGAAGAGGCACGTGATGATCCCGTTGATGATCTTGGTCGGACCATTGCTGATGCACGGAGACGCTGCGAAACTGAAAAGGAGAGGGAGAATTTGGATCGCATGTTAGAGGATCACAGAAGGCGCCTCGGATGCGATGATGGTCTGAAAAAGTGGGTTACTGGATTTGCTGAAATGGAAGGCACAGGCAGGTGTAGCTGACTCGGCATTTGAAAACTTGCTGAAAATGTTGAAGACTATGTTTCCAAAGAATAACGAGTTGCCCGCCAGTACGTACAAAGTCACAAGTCACACACGCGATGCCCGCACGCGGTTGCTTAGGAAGGGATCCTACTTATAGAGCCAGCCAAAAGAGAGGTAACGAGATGAAATTTTGGTTCTCTCATCTTGGTTGCTTGATGGAAAGGATGGACGGCCAAGATGGTGATCACTTGGATTGCTGACATGGACACTGGTCTAGGGAAAGCCAAACCTGGTGTAAATTAGACCTTAGTTATGTCACTGCATGCGTCGGTACTAGTTTATTGTGGGCTGCTCGTTTTCTGGTGCATAGTTATAGCGTTGAACTATTTCCCATGAGCCATCTCTCTTCGTACCTCTCATATGAAGGGCAGGTAACTTGTTTAGCATCTTTTTTAGAGAAACTTGATTAGCATCTTAATTTTCTCCAGCGCATATGATAGGACCATGGCAACGTTTGTGAAATTATATCTTCCACGCGCATGAAGCAGCCAAAAATGCCAACGATGGATTCAGCCATAACCACGTCGGTCGAGGATCATGGGCCGCGGTTACGTCATTGTCAGTCATGAGTACTATATGGACTAGTGTATATACATCATTCACCGTCACTTGAAGTACTCCCTCCGTTCTTTTTTAATTGACTCTGATTTAGTACAACTTTGTACTAAATTTGAGTCAATTAAAAAGGAACGGAGGGAGTAATAAAGCAAATCGATTCATAATTCAATATTGTTGGATATAGATATGCGTATGTAGCTTTACTTGTGTTGAAAATTCCCATTCGCAAAATTAAAGATAATCTGATATTCCCACAAGGTAACTTTCTTAACTGTAAAATTGCATAAGCTCTTATAAAATGGAGCTCAACATCACAGAACTTGACTGAATCTTCAAATATGAAGGCTCAACTTCGATGAATCTGGTTATCTGATAAACTAAGCCACTAGTACTAGCAATTTACACAAGAGAATGCAGCCTAGGACTACCACATAGTATTCAACCACACGAGTTTGGCCTTTTTTTTAGGGCAAAGCATACCTGACTTTATTTATTCAAAAAGTTTACAAGAATATTAACTTCAACTGGAGGTTTCAAAAGCCACATATGGCGCCCCTCATCTAGACCTAAAGCATGCTTTGTGAGGCGATGTGCCTCCTTGTTTGACATCCGCCCTTGATGAATAAAGGAACAATCATTCTTCTCTGCTCTCATAGCCTCAACTTCTTTGATGATACTGCCATGTCTTCCTCCCCTTCCATGCACTATATCATCCACCACTATATGGATAGGTGGCCGTCGGCAACAGGAGCTCGGAGACGTTGCCCCCTGCAGCATCTCGCGGTGGTGGTCACCAGAGGTTTAAGCACTTCGTATGCAACCCCTGCCTATGGACATAAGATATTTGCATTTTAAAAATGATAACAATGATAACTGCAGACCTATGCATGCAACAAATGTAAGCCTGAAATTACAATTTGCTCAGCTCAGTTATTAGTTATTTAGCCAAGATTGCTTGGCACTATACATTCACTTACTAATAAGTAGCACACTTGAACCAATCATGCATGGAAATGTGTACTGGAAAGGAATGGTGGCAGTGGAAACCTGGTAGGTGAGGGCCTCGGAGAAGAACGATTGGCGGGACTGGCGCTACTCTTAAAGGATACCTATTAGTCAATCGCAGGCACCGAGTGCCTCCCTGCTACACTTGTAGACATTGCCAATGGCCTTTGCTGCGGCGCCTCCTTATCCCAGTAAATCAACCACGAGAAGATCCTAAACTGGCACAAGGTTACTACATGCAGAAAAATCGATTTCTGGACAAAAGAAACAAGAAGACTGCTGCTCGCAAATCACCCAGCCAAAATGTACAAACATACACTCTAAGGAAAGCCTGAGAAATTATCTACAAGTTATGTTTGGGGACTAACTCGAAAGTATGGGTATGCCAACCCAGAAATTAAATCAAAGCTCATTGTTTAACAATTTATTCTTGTACTTTAGCCAGAGTGTTTACCATGGGTGTTTGGTACAACTAAAGCCTAAAAACCCAAACCAATGACCAGCAGGCCTGGAATGAACAAAACACTAGAGAAAAGGTTGCACAAAACATGCAAAATATGGGAGCAGCATTACTATCTCCAGTAATTAAGCATCACAGACTTGATACCGTGTGATCTCAATTCCTTCTTGGCTTCAGCTGATCCAGTTTGTAAGAATCCGAAAGACTGAATACCCATAAAGGATGTGAATTCACCATAATAAGACGTATTTTGTACAAGCAGAAACATGGGTGAAGGTTGTCAATAGTTTCATGTTTTTTAACACCTCTAGGTGGAGTGGAACATCTTCACATGGGACAATGCACTAATTTTCCCAGCTAACCGAGGTCTACCATCTTAAATCACCCATCAGACGCAAAGTACGCATCTATATATTTCACCCACGACATATTCACATAACATACTTAAATCACCTAGCAGCACAAGAAAAATCTGAGTAGAAAACTAAGGGCAATCCAAGCAGTTGAACTTGAACAATTTGGGCGAAAATAAAACCAACCCGTCTTGGGGGAAGCGGGGTGTTTGTGTTGCGTTGCGGCCGGCTGCGCTTGGTGCTGCTCTTGCTCCCCCCGTCGGGAGCCAGACCGAAGACTGCGACAGCCTTGGAGAGGACGTATAAGACGGAGCCGCCGTTGCAGGCGGCTGTCGTCTTGGCCCATAGCCGCCGCCACCTGATCTGGCATCATCGCCACTGGAAACATGAAAAAGGTCGAAAAAAGTTTCCCAACATCCTCTCCTCGCCAGCACTAAGAGCTCGGATACATGGTCGCCGGAAGCAAGACCTGAGAGACGTTGTGGTGGTCGCCAGAAGTTTCAGCACTTCGTATAACACCCCTGCATATGCGCATAAGAGATTTACTTTAAAAAAAAAAACTGAACGATCTAGCAAATAACAACAGCGCTATACATGCAGCAAATGTAATCCTGAAACCACAATTCACTAAACTTAGTTATTAATTATTTCCAAGCTAGCCAAGATTGTTTGACACTCTTCATTTACTCATTACCAAGTAGCAACTTGAACCAAACATGCATGGAAATATGGACTGAAAAAAGAGAATGGTGGCAGTGGAAACCTGGTAGGTGAGAGCCTCGGAGAAGAGAAATTGGCAGGAGTGGCGCTGCTCTTGAAGGATATCCCGTAGTCGATCCGCATCCACAAAGCAATTCCCCTCTGCACTTGTAGATGTCGCTGGTGGAGTTTGCCACCGTGCCTCCTTCTCCCAGTACCCCCGCTTTGTGCCCTTCAGTTCATCCTCCCCCGATATTCTTTGAACCTGAAACAATATAAACATTTTTAGTATTGCCTATGCATGAGTTGCAAACATATTTTTTGAAAAAGAGCAAATACATTTCCTATACACCCTTTATGATTAAAACATATTCCGATGAGGAAAATACACCATAGAAAGGTACTCAAAATCAAGAAAGAGCACGCAACATGTAAGGAATCCATTTGAATATCCACATGAACCAACTATTATGTTCATAATGAGTCATCAAGATGATTTCTTTGAGCCCCAAATGATAGTTGTGCATGTACACATGTTGATTTACACCCTAGCAACCAACAGAGAGTACATTATTACTTGAATTTTGCTTAGCAGCTAGTACCAAAGAATAATCATTCCACTCCGGCAAGACATGTAAGATTAGGTACACAGATTTTGAATTAATCAAAAGAATGGAGCTACATGATAGTATAGAGAAAAAAAGGGGAAATGAAGTGACACCATACCAAGAAAAAATCCAAACACTGCAGATTCTGAACCAAAGGCATCCAAAGGAGCTAATGTCCCGCCTCCGCAAGCGACGGCTTCCAGCCACCACGGACAGAGACGATGCGGCTTCTAAGCAAAGAATCTTTTATGAATCCAGTTTGACTTGGGGCACGTCTTGCTCCCATATCCAATGTTGTCACCTGAAAAATGACTAGAGAGAGATGATGAGAAGATTGCAAGAGTACCAGTAAATAAACTTTCCTCATTGTAGTACAACAACGCCTTATCATATCAAAATTTCTCTAAGCCTAACTAAAGCAAGCCAAGTCCATCCTTACTAAAAAATTCTATCACATCTATTCATCTTTATACTTTTAACATTGCTATATATCAGTTTGTGAAATGCTCCAGTAAAGGAAATGACTCGCGTACCCATATCATAACATGATGAACAACACAAGAAAACCAACCACGTGCCACAAATAAATGGTTTCCATAAGAAAATTCAAGGCTGGTATTTCTTTAGTTTACCATTCTGCATAAAAGAAGTAATAAGTGCATTACAAATAGACAGTAAGATTTTGCATGCCTTAAATCCTCCTACATTATCATAGTAACATCCTTAAATGAAATTTCAATCCATAATCCTATGGCAACAAGGGAAAGCCAAGTGAACCAATACAGCAGGTGTTCTGTTGTGCTCACATTTATAAATGCTATAAATAGGAAACCAACTCCATCCAACCACCAAGCCACATCAGCCCATAGGCTTAGCAAAGCCAGTAGAACCACTCGTCACACCAAAACTAAGCACACATGTGGTGTTTTTATCTACTTTGGAAACACAACAGCTTACAAGATAGCTATCAAGCAGAAGGTAGCAAGACAAGACTAGTCTCAGTTAAGGCAAAGACTAATCTCAAGCAGGACAAGACAAGAAATTCTAAGATATACCATATTTCACCAACCTGTTTGACGCGAAGCCCTTGACTAGATCATTTTGTTCCCCACATATACACACCATAAATACCATCACCATAATATATTTGAAATTCGGTGACATTTTCTGATTTCGGCTCCATTAAAATGAGCATAATCAATAAAAGCAGATGCCATTGGGTGGCTTGATCTTCTCTCTGTACTTGAGAGCCTTTAACACACATACGATTAAATTCAGACACTACATGAAGATTGAAGGGCATACTGCACTGGAAGAAGTTTGTGCAGTGTGATATCTACAAGGAAAAGTCACTCACAAGTAAAGAACTTGTTGCGGAACACGCTCATCAGCTGTCAGAAATTCCTTGACAGAGAACTCTCCTCTAGTACTTGTACCAGTTTTGCTGAAGGCGACAACTTTGATATTGGCCAAGGATTTTTTTTTTATTATTAAAGGGGACCACACGGCCCCTAGTTTCATCGAAGTAATTGGAGTCTGTCATACAAAACAAGAAACAAAACGGAGAGTCACAACAGGAACCCCTGCTACTTAACAACACCACTACCACACACGAAATCTAAAACCGGAACTTAAAACTAAGAGTGGTTTTTTGGAGCACCTGCGCAAAGCGCACCCCTATCTATACCGTTCACCATTACATGAAGGGTGCCGATTAATTTGTCTTTTTGCTAGTAAACTTCCTCTGCATAGAATCTCTGTCAAAAACTCTCTTCCCTCTGTAGAAACTGCACTGTCTCTCCCTTGTCTCTTCCTCCAACGTCTCTCCTGTGAATCTGTGATTATGGTCTGCATACTCTCTCTCACGTGGTTGCATGCATCTTCTCCCGCCAGCATAAAAAACTGGAAGAAGAAAACAAAAGGTTGTGGGTCACACATTTCATTTGCTCTCTCTTCCACGGCAAGAAAAAAGATAATGGTAAGAAGAAGACAAGAAATAGTGGGACACATATAAGAGAAAGTTCTGACACGGAAGAGAGAAATGAAATGAATAGAGAGAGGTTTGGACTGACATTTCAGGGGAGAGAAAGCCTCGGAGTGCATGCCTAAGAGAGATGCGTTGGAGAGAGACAGGGGACAGGGAGAGCATCATTGACTTTTGCATGAGACGAAGAAGAGAGAGGCCTGCTAATCTTCTGCACACATTGGATCCACCTCTAGTATCTCTAAAAAATTGGACGGCAACAGTACGCGTGCGCGGAGCGCACCTGCTCTACTGCACTTTTTCGTAAAAATAAATCTTATTACAACTTCTCTCTTTTAGAAAATAAGGTCTAAGTATTTTAAGAAGGAGCATATAGAGAGACTCCAGGGGGAGACATAATAAAAACATGCATACACATAGTTGAGTTCAATCAACCGTCGCAGATTCTTCTTGTCACAAGAGCCCATCCGTGTCTCCTCTCAAAAACTTCTTTTGCAATTCGTCGCATCCGCTCACACCCGCGGCACGGTTCTTCTGACCTTTTCTTTCTGAAGAATGTTCCAGTCATCCAAGAGACGACACATAGAGAAGATAACATCTGTAGGGTTATTAGGCATCTTCCTTTGAAAACAAGAGGAGTTTCTTGTTTTCCATAAGTTCCAAAGTAAAGCCGCAATACCTAACATGACCACTACTCTATCTACACCAAATAAATTTTGTAACCAATTCTCGCAAATATCATAAAAGCTCTCAGGTTTACTCTCTATCCCTAAAGCACAGCTTGCTACACTCCAATTAAATATCGCCAAGGGACACTCAAAGAACAAGTGATTGATACTTTCATTACCACCACAAAACTCACATAAGATACTTCCTTTCCACCCTTTCTTAGCCAAGTTATTCTTGGTTAAGATTCTATCCTTCACAATCAGCCAAATAAAAGCTTTGACTTTAAGAGGTATATTCATCCTCCAAATCATTTGTACGGGAATAAAATACATCGAGCTATCAAATAAGTGTAAAGAGATTTAACTGAAAAAATTAAAGTCCAGCTAACTCTATCAGGCTCCTCGGTTAGATTAGTTCTTCTATATATATCTAAAAGCTTGTTCCACATTTCCAGGAATTCACCATATAAACATCTTCTAAAACGAATGCAATTGAACTCTTGAGCAAACACCTTAGCTACTGTAATCTCATGAGTAAAAGTCAAATTGTAAAGCCTTAGAAAGACCACGCACAATGGTTTTTCTCCAACCCACACATCTTCCCAAAACCTTGTTTTACACCCATCTCCCAGAATTCTTTTGCAGCAACTATAAAAAAATGCTTAACTTCCATCAAGCCAGACCAAAACTGTGAACAACCTATATACTTAAACTTTTGGCCTTTATACATATGGCCGGGCCTTTTGGCCTTCTGTTTAAAACAACCTATATACTTCCTATCCTGAGTAAGGGTTCCTTTTTTCAAATACTTAAACTTTAACACATTCTGCCAAGTCCCTTCTTCATTCTCTAAACGCCACAACCATTTACAAAGAAGACTTGTATTCTTAACATCTAAATTAGTAAGACCCAGACCTCCCTGGTCTCTAGGTTGACAAACATCAGCCCATTTAACAAGGTGGTATTTCCTAACCCCGTCTTTTTCTTGCCATAGCACCCGTGCTCTAAAGAAAACAAAGCGCTTCAAAACACCTTTAGGAATCGAAAGAAAGACATCATGAAACCTGGTACATTGCTCAAACAGGTCTCGATTAAAATAATTCTACCTCCAAAAGACAGTAAACCACCGTGCCAACAGGGGCATTTTCTCTGTACCTTCTCCTCAACTGGTTTCTTCCAATCAATTCTACTAAGCTTTTTATAATGTAAAGGCATACCTAAGTAATTACAAGGTACAACCCCAGCTTTGCAAGTGAATATATATACGCATATTTCTCTTGCCTCTCAATGGCTGAACCAAAACAGTAGACTTCACTTTTCATGAAGTTTATTTTCACACCCGTCAAATGCTCAAAAGTACACAGAATAACTTTTAAATTCCTAACATTTTCCACATTGTCTTCAAACATAAAATTGTATTGTCTGCATATTGTAACAAGGAAAGACCCCCTTCATACATTTCCGGAATAAGCCCAGCAATGAAACCTTGATCTTGTGCTCTCGACACCATAGTAGCCAGAACATCAGCAGCTATATTAAAAAGAATTGGGGAGAATGGATCCCCCTGTATTAAGCCTTTCCTAGTGAGAAAATAAGGTCCAACCTTGTCGTTTAACCATGACATTAACTTTACCATTTTTTACCACTTTCTTAGTTAACTCTACAAACTTTGTTGGGAACCCCTTCATTTCCAACACTGCAAACATAAAGTCCCAATTAATTTTATCATAAGCTTTTTCGAAATCAACTTTAAAAAGGACCCCTGAAACTTTTTTCTTATGGATATAATGCATCGTCTCATGTAAAACTACCACACTATCCAAAATAAATCTACCTTTTATAAAAGCTGATTGTACTTTTGAAATCACCTCCTCAGCGACAAGGATAGCTCGATTATTCATCACTTTTGTAAAAAAATTGAACAACACATTTAAAAGACAAATCGGCCTATACATCTGAATTTTATCTGCCCCCAAACCTTTAGCTATTAAGATGATAGTTCCATAATTAAGCCCAGATATATCTATTTTATTGTCGAAAAAATCTTGAAAAAGTAAGAAAAGATCATTCGAAATTAACCCCCAAAACTTTTGGTAAAACTCGATTGGGAAAACATCGGGGCCAGATGCTTTATTAAGTTTCATTGAAAAGACCGCCTCTTTGATCTCTTCCATAGTAAATCTAGCTGCTAATTTATCCTTAGCTTCATCAGATAAAACATCTTCCACCGGCCAAAAAAGAGACACCGGCAGTAAGTCTACTGGCCTAAAAAGGTTCTTATAAAAACTAGTCGTATATTTCAAAAGATTGTCATCGCCCTCTATCATCCCCTCATCTTGGATAAAGCGAAAAATCTTATTTCTCCTTTTCATACCATTCGCTTTAGCCATAAAGTACTTAGTGTTACGATCCCCTTCTCCAATATCGATCTCTCTAGCTCTTTGTCTCCATTTAATCCCCTCCTCTCTAAGAATAGCATTTAACTGATTTTGCAACTTATTTCTAAGCTCATAGTTAGCTGCTGAAAGTCCAGCCAACTCACTGTTTATATATATTAAATTAAGTTGCTCCGAAATATACTTCATCTTTTTCCTATGCATCCCTTCTATATACTGGCCAAGGATTCAAGGACATTTCCTCATTTGATGAGAAGCCTCGCCCGTGCAGCCCACAGTAGAGCGCATAAGGTGGCAACATCTATGAACATCACTAGAGCGCACAGGTAAGCACTCACAAGGAGAACTAGGGCCAACTGGAACCAGTGTCTGAGGTGTGCTCTGACTATGACGGGACAACAACAACTGCAAGATGCAATCAAAGATAAAAGTAAGAAAAGAAAAACCTGATACACGATTTTGAACGTCTGAATTTTTGCCACATGACTAGTTTCCTCTATATAGATTACCAGGTGTGTAGAACTTAGCACACGTATCGATCAGCCTTTGCGCTTCTACAACCAGCCTCGCCATTTTAGCCATTGTAGAGTTGTCAGCCATAGCAGTTGTCCACACAGCAATATAACCTGACAAATCACCAATAAATAATAAAAACAAAATCAGCAACCAGCATTGCATTTTAGGCATCTCAACAATGTCAACTCCAGTGGCTATGTAGTGTGTATTACCACCTATGTGGACGGTTCTAGCCCAGACCTGGGAGTCTGCCTGCTTGGCCACCGGGAAGGACTCCCCGATGAGGGTGCTCTGATCAATCTCACTCTATCCATCGACAACAACAGCTTCAATCGACACTACTTCCCCTGCATTGACGTCTATGACTGTATTAACCTTCACATCTTGGCAAGCAACCCACTTGCCCACTTTTTGGTAGAAAAACATTTTGTGCTGTCATGCTTATTCATACATGTGAAAGGAGTATTAATCAGAATTTTCCGTCGTAAAGTAGCTAAAATAAACTATTGCCCATATAGACAGGTATTGGTTAGTCTTGCTTTTTAGAAGACAATAATTTCAGTGGTTGCATTCAAATCATCTTCTTTTCAACCCTTTTTTTCTTATCTGGCCTAGTTTTCCTTAATCTGCTTATAACACCTAAGTATGAGTGTATATCCATGCTCCAGTCCACTAGATATAAAGTCCATTGATCTCTTGGCTGGGAATTGATAGACAGGGTATGCTTAATTGACATTACAATCAGCAAAAAAATGGACCTCACTCTACTCCAACCTACTACGCCTAGAATGGCAGACCAAAATCTGTTCATAAGTCCAGCGGTGGGTCTAGTGTACATCAAAATCAGCATGCCCTGTTATGCTGCATTAGTATGAATGTGTGCTCCTATTTGTAAAGCAAAATGATTCAACTTCCACAGAGTTCTTAAAAAGTGTAAATTATGTTGTGTATTTCACTGCGATGAAATCAAACAAAATACACTATATTGTCTACCTCAACGGCTTTTATGCATGACACTGGCATGTGGCGAGCACATGATAGTGTATTTGTTTTTTTTTCATCGACCACTTCACTCAGAACATTTGGTCGCCCAAACAGTGAGGCAACGTCTCTTTATGCCTTGCATGATTACAGTACATTCCTAGCTGGCAAACGTCATAGATGGAAAATGGACCGACTATCTACCAGATTTTTACAAGAAGTAGTGCATATGTGTTCCAGGAAGAGAAGTGAAGAGAACTAGATTCAATTTCTACTTCTCTCTCAAGACAGTAAGCAAATCAATCAATTCAATTAAGCGGTTGGACTTGAATTCTACGTCTAATTGGTGCAGTGGCGAGGCCAGGGAAAAAAGACCTTTTGATGGGTGTCATCATCGTCAACGACGCCTCCCTCGAGCTTGAGATGGCAAAGGATGAGCTCCTTCTCGAGCATGTCTAGGTTGTCTCTCAGCATCGTCACTATTCGCGTCCACCACCAGCTCCATCCGCTCCAACCATGGTGTCGTGGGCTCGGAGCGAGACCCAGCCCAAGCCGCTAGGGATGCGGCTGTCATTGATCTGCCAATGACAAAAGTCACTGTATTTTATGAGCACACATTCAGTTCATAAATATAAGATGTTTTGGATATTTTAAAGTGAACTAGATACATAATACTATAGTAAGTAGTTATACACACTAAAAGTAGACTAGATACATATCAAAATAGATGAACTTATAAAAAGCTAAAACATCTTATATTAGTGAACCGAGGGAGTAGGTATTAGTAGTATGCAACCCCAGGATCAAATGAGCATAGGGGATCTGCGTACACCTTGTGTGTCTCAAATGCATGCTAACTCGATTAATCGTGGGACACTACGCACTATGCTATAGCACAACAGGGGAAAATTTACCTTTTACGGGCCCGCCGACGAGGTTGAGACCGGATTGGGCGGCCTATTCGTCGTGGCCAGGTCCTCCTACTCTTGTGTCCATGGTCTACGCCCAGGCGTTCCACGCTCTGAACGGCGACGTTAGTGACTAGCCCGTTTTGCCCAACCTCCCCATCGCGTTCTCTTGGTGCCACAAATCAAAGAACAGCAGGATGACCCAGGCGTGAGCTGAGCAGCAAAAGCAAGACGAAGACGCATAGGAGTGAGGAAGAGGATGAGGGAGGGACTGACCGAGGAGAGCTCGAGGTGGGTGAAGCCCTCTGCATGTACTGGAGGCAGCCGGTGCCTGGCGTGACACCACGGACGAGCAGAAGACGGCCGCAAACGGTGCACCGTCCGGCGTGTCCCAGACATAGCCGCGCCGCGGATGAAGCCCGTACGGCTTCCAGGATCGCGGACGAAGGTGCGGGGAAACAGCGTCGGGGAGGGAAGGTGTGTGGGACGCGGCGAGGGCTACGCCGGCGCGCGGGGATTGCAGGGTTGACCGGCGAGGCGGCGGAGAAGAAAAGAGGGGATCGAGGGAGGCGGTCGATTGGAAGAGTGCATTCCTACGTGTTTTTGGGTAGTTTGATCTGTGTGGGCGTGGATCTGTTGAGATTGGGTGATCTCATTTACTAACTCTGGAATGCAGATCGACTTGAGACGACGGAGAAAATCATGCTGCACCTTCTCGATCTTCCCACGCGCACCTCGTCTTCCTCCCGTTAATTAAAGCACCAGCTCCTTTAATTCTCTTTTGCTTCTCACGAATCAATTTCTTTGACTCCTTTTCCCTATGCTATCTATACCTCTCGTGCATCCATCATAAGTAGTATTTTATCTATTCTAATTAATAGAACTACTCTATTTACTCAAAGTCTAATATAGCAGTATCTTCTAGTAAGTTTGATGAGAACTGAGTTCCAGCTCAGTGGCAAGGCAAGGCGAGTGCGCAGCCAGCCCACCCAGGTTCGAATCTTCATCACACGGTAATTTCGCGGGAGAGGCGAACTTTAATCGGGTTATCATCCTGCGTCCATTCGCGGGGAGAGTCTTATTTCTACCTAAGGGCATCTCCAACCGCGCGACCCAAACCGCGCCCGCGTCCGTTTCCGACCGACAAACGCGACGCGCGGACGCACCAAAAGCGACGTCCGCAGAGTCGGAACGACGCAACCCGGCCCAAATCGCGTGGCCGCGGATGGCACGCGGCGTCCTCGCGTGTCCGCCTCGTCCGCGTGGCTACCTGTCGGTGCCCCAGTCCTATTAAATGTGGTGGGGGGACCTCCCTATCCATCCCACTCCACTCCGCCGCACGCGAGCGCTTCCGCGCCGCCATGGCCCCGGCGCGAGTTCTCACCATCCGCCAACGACCACGAGGCCGGCAGCAGCCGCCGGCCGCGCGCGTTCATGGGGGCGCGGCGACGGTGGGACGGATCTACGTCACCGTACCGGTGGCGCAGATGTTTGATACGTCTCCGACGTATCGATAATTTCTTATGTTCCATGCCACATTATTGATGTTATCTACATGTTTTATGCACACTTTATGTCATATTCGTGCATTTTCCGAACTAACCTATTAACAAGATGCCGAAGTGCCAGTTTTCTGCTGTTTTTGGTTTCGAAATCCTAGTAAGGAATATTCTCGGAATTGGACGAAATCAAAGCCCAGGGCCTATTTTCTCACGAAGCTTCCAGAAGTCCGAAGGAGAGACGAAGAGGGGCCACGGAGGGGCCACACCATAGGCCGCGGCCCCCTTGGCCGCGCCGGTAGTGTGGGGCCCCGTGCGCCTCTGACCTGCCCTTCCGCCCTATAAAAGTCTCCGTGACGAAACCCCCAAGACCGAGAGCCACGATACGGAAAACCTTCGGAGACGCCGCCGCCGCCGATCCCATCTCGGGGATCCAGAGATCGCCTCCCGCACCTGCCGAGAGGGGAATCATCTCCGGAGGACTCTACGCCGCCATGGCGCCTCCGTGTGATGTGTGAGTAGTCTACCCCCGGACTATGGGTCCATAGCGTAGCTAGATGGTTGTCTTCTCCCATTGTGCTATCATTGTCGGATCTTGTGAGCTGCCTAACATGATCAAGATCATCTATCTGTAATTCTATATGTTGCGTTTGTTGGGATCCGATGAATAGAGAATACTTGTTATGTTGATTATCAAAGTTATGCTATGTGTTGTTTATGATCTTGCATGCTCTCCGTTACTAGTAGGGCCAAGTAGATGCTTGTAACTCCAAGAGGGAGTACTTATGCTCGATAGTGGGTTCATGCCTGCATTGACACCGGGACAGTGACAGAAAGTTCTAAGGTTGTGTTGTGTGTTGCCACTAGGGATAAAACATTAGTGCTATGTTCAAGGATGTAGTCACTAGTTACATTACGCACCATACTTAATGCAATTGTCTGTTTGCAACTTAATACTGGAGGGGTTCGGATGATAACTGAAGGTGGACTTTTTAGGCATAGATGCGCTTGGATGACGGTCTATGTACTTTGTCGTAATGCCCACTTAAATCTCACTATACTCATCATGATATGTATGTGCATGGTCATGCTCTTTATTTCAATTGCCCAAACTGATTTGTTCACCCAACATGCTGTTTGTCTTATGGGAGAGACACCTCTAGTGAACTGTGGACCCCGGTCCAATTCTCTTTAACAAATACAATCTCGTAACATCGTTTTACTGTTTTCGCAAACAATCATCTTCCACACAATACGGTTAATCCTTTGTTACAGCAAGCCGGTGAGATTGACAACCTCACTGTTTCGTTGGGGCAAAGTACTTTGGTTGTGTTGTGCAGGTTCCACGTTGGCGCGGAATCCCTGGTGTTGCGCCGCACTCACATCCCGCCGCCATCAACCTTCAACGTGCTTCTTGGCTCCTCCGGTTCGATAAACCTTGGTTTCTTTTGAGGGAAAACTTGCTGTGTGCGCATCATACCTTCCTCTTGGGGTTGCCCAACGAACGTGTGAAATACACGCCATCAAGCTCTTTTTCTGGCGCCGTTGCCGGGGAGATCAAGACACGCTGCAAGGGAGTCTCCACTTCTCAATCTCTTTACTTTGTTTTTGTCTTGCTTAGTTTTATTTACTACTTTGTTTGCTGCACTAAATCAAAATACAAAAAAATTAGTTGCTAGTTTTACTTTATTTGCTATCTTGTTTGCTATATCTAAAACACAAAAAAATTAGTTTACTTGCATTTACTTTATCTAGTTTGTTTTATCTATTGCTAAAATGGCCAACGCTGAAAATACTAAGTTGTGTGATTTCACAACCACAAATAATAATGATTTCTTATGCACACCTATTGCTCCACCTGCTACTACAGCAGAATTCTTTGAAATTAAACCTGCTTTATCGAATCTTGTTATGCGAGAGCAATTTTCTGGTGTTAGTTCGATGATGCTGCTGCCCATCTTAATAATTTTGTTGAATTATGTGAAATGCAAAAATATAAAGATGTAGATGGTGATATTATTAAACTAAAATTGTTCCCTTTCTCATTAAGAGGAAGAGCTAAAGATTGGTTGCTATCTCGCCTAAGAATAGTATTGATTCATGGACTAAATGCAAGGATGCTTTTATTGGTAGATATTATCCCCCTGCTAAAATTATATCTTTGAGGAGTAGCATAATGAATTTTAAACAATTAGATACTGAACATGTTGCTCAAGCTTGGGAAAGAATGAAATCTTTGGTTAAAAATTGCCCAACCCATGGACCGACTACTTGGATGATCATCCAAACCTTCTATGCAGGATAAATTTTTCTTCGGAATTTATTGATTCAGTCATGGAGGTACCTTTATGTCCATCACTCTTGGTGAAGCAACAAAGCTTCTTGATAATATGATGATCAATTACTCTGAATGGCACACTGAAAGGGCTCCACAAGGTAAGAAGGTAAATTCTGTTGAAGAAACCTCTTCCTTGAGTGATAAGATTGATGCTATTATGTCTATGCTTGTGAATGATAGGACTAATATTGATCCTAATAATGTTCCGTTAGCTTCATTGGTTGCACAAGAAGAACATGTTGATGTAAACTTCATTAAAAATAATAATTTCAACAACAATGCTTAAACAATTCTAGTAACAACTATAGACCATATCCTTATAATAATGGCAACGGCTATGGTAATTCTTATGGGAATTCTTACAACAATAATAGGAGTTCACCCCCTGGACTTGAAGCCATGCTTAAAGAATTTATTAGTACACAAACTGCTTTTAACAAATCTGTTGAAGAAAAGCTTGGGAAAATTGATATACTTGCTTCTAAAGTCGATAGTCTTGCTGCTGATGTTGATCTTTTGAAATCAAAAGTTTTGCTTAATGAGAATCATCATAATAAAATTACTACTACAGCAAATGCCATTCAAGTTAGAATTAATGAGAATATAAGATTAATGGCTGAACTGCGTGCTAGGTGGGATAGAGAAGAAAATGAAAAACTAGCTAAAGAAAAGAATATAGCTAAAGTTTGGACTATTACCACCACTAGTAATGCTAATGCTACACATGTTGCTGCACCTCCCACTAATACTAATAAAAGAATTGGTGTTAGCAATGTTTCCACTTCTAATGCAAAGCGCGAAAAACTGCCTGAAACTGCTAAAACTGCTGAAACTGCCTGTGATAAAGCTGCTGAAATTTTTTCCAACATTGGGGATGATGATCCCATTGCTTTAGATTATAATGGTTTGAATTTTGATGATTGCCACATCTCTGAAGTTATAAAGTTCTTGCAAAAACTTGCTAAAAGTCCTAATGCTAGTGCTATAAATTTGGCTTTTACACATCATATTACAAATGCTCTTATAAAAGCTAGAGAAGAGAAACTAGAGCGCGAAGCCTCTATTCCTAAAAAGCTAGAGGATGGTTGGGAGCCCATCATTAAGATGAAGGTTAAAGATTTTGATTGTAATGCTTTATGTGATCTTGGTGCAAGTATTTCTGTTATGCCTAAGAAAATTTATAATATGCTTGACTTGCCACCCTGAAAAATTGTTATTTGGATGTTAATCTTGCTGATCATTCTACAAAGAAACCTTTGGGTAAAGTTGATAATGTTCGCATTACCGTTAACAATAACCTTGTTCCCGTTGATTTTGTTGTCTTGGATATTGAATGCAATGCATCTTGTCCCATTATATTGGGAAGACCTTTTCTTCGAACTGTTGGTGCTATTATTGATATGAAGGAAGGTAATATAAAATATCAATTTCCTCTCAAGAAAGGTATGAAACACTTCCCTAGAAAGAGAATGAAGGTACCTTTTGATTCTATTATGAGAACAAATTATGATGTTGACACTTGTCTCTTGATAATACTTGATATACACTTTCTGCGCCTAGCTGAAAGGCGTTAAAGAAAAGCGCTTATGGGAGACAACCCATGTTTTACCTACAGTACTTTGTTTTTATTTTGTGTCTTGGAAGTTGTTTACTACTGTAGCAACCTCTCCTTATCTTAGTTTTGTGTTTTGTTGTGCCAAGTTAAGCCGTTGATAGAAAAGTAAGTACTAGATTTGGATTACTGCACAGTTCCAGATTTCTTTGCTGTCACGAATCTGAGTCCACCTCCCTGTAGGTAGCTCAGAAAATTAAGCCAATTTACGTGCATGATCCTCAGATATGTACGCAACTTTCATTCAATTTGAGCATTTTCATTTGAGCAAGTCTGGTGCCATTTTAAAATTCGTCAATACGAACTGTTCTGTTTTGACAGATTCTACCTTTTATTTCGCATTGCCTCTTTCGCTATGTTGGATTAATTTCTTTGATCCACTAATGTCCAGTAGCATTATGCAATGTCCAGAAGTGTTAAGAATGATTGTGTCACCTCTGAATATGTCAATTTATATTGTGCACTAACCCTCTAATGAGTTGTTTCGAGTTTGGTGTGGAGGAAGTTTTCAAGGATCAAGAGAGGAGTATGATGCAACATGATCAAGGAGAGTGAAAGCTCTAAGCTTGGGGATGCACCCGGTGGTTCACCCCTGCATATATCAAGAAGACTCAAGCGTCTAAGCTTGGGGATGCCCAAGGCATCCCCTTCTTCATCGACAACATTATCGTTCCCCCGAAACTATATTTTTATTCCATCACATCTTATGTGCTTTTTCTTGGAGCGTCGGTTTGTTTTTGTTTTTGTTTTGTTTGAATAAAATGGATCCTAGCATTCACTTTATGGGAGAGAGACACGCTCCTCCGCTGTAGCATATGGACAAGTATGTCCTTGGTTTCTACTCATAGTATTCATGGCGAAGTTTCTCCTTCGTTAAATTGTTATATGGTTGGAATTGGAAAATGATACATGTAGTAATTGCTATAAATGTCTTGGGTAATGTGATACTTGGCAATTGTTGTGCTCATGATTAAGCTCTTGCATCATATGCTTTGCACCCATTAATGAAGAAATACATAGAGCATGCTAAAATTTGGTTTGCATATTTGGTTTCTCTAAGGTCTAGATAATTTCTAGTTTTGAGTTTGAACAACAAGGAAGACGGTGTAGAGTCTTATAATGTTTTCAATATGTCTTTTATGTGAGTTTTGCTGCACCGGTTCATCCTTGTGTTTGTTTCAAATAAGCCTTGCTAGCCTAAACCTTGTATCGAGAGGGAATACTTCTCATGCATCCAAAATACTTGAGCCAACCACTATGCCATTTGTGTCCACCATACCTACCTATACTACATGGTATTTTCCGTCATTCCAAAGTAAATTGCTTGAGTGCTACCTTTAAAATTCCATCATTCACCTTTGCAATATATAGCTCATGGGACAAATAGCTTAAAAACTATTGTGGTATTGAATATGTAATTATGCACTTTATCTCTTATTAAGTTGCTTGTTGTGCGATAACCATGTTTACTGGGGACGCCATCAACTTTTCATTGTTGAATTTCATGTGAGTTGCTATGCATGTCCGTCTTGTCTGAAGTAAGAGAGATCTACCACCATATGGTTAAGCATGCATATGTTAGAGAAGAACATCGGGCCGCTAACTAAAGCCATGCTCCATGGTGGAAGTTTCAGTTTTGGACAACAATCCTCAAATCTCAAATGAGAAAATTATTAATTGTTGGTATATGCTTATGCATAAAAGAGGAGTCCATTATCTGTTGTCTATGTTGTCCCGGTATGGATGTCTAAGTTGAAGAATAATCAATAGCGAGAAATCCAATGCGAGCTTTCTCCTTAGACCTTTGTACAGGCGGCATAGAGGTACCCCTTTGTGACACTTGGTAAAAACAATGCATTGTGATGACCCGGTAGTCCAAGCTAATTAGGACAAGGTGCGGGCACTATTAGTACGCTATGCATGAGGCTTGCAACTTATAAGATATAATTTACATGATGCATATGCTTTATTACTACCGTTGACAAAATTGTTTCATGTTTTCAAAATCAAAGCTCTAGCACAAATATAGCAATCGATGCTTTTCCTCTATGGAGGACCATTCTTTTACTTTCAATGTTGAGTCAGTTCACCTATCTCTCTCCACCTCAAGAAGCAAACACTTGTGTGAACTGTGCATTGATTCCTACATACTTGCTTATTGCACTTATTATATTACTCTATGTTGACAATATCCATGAGATATACATGTTACAAGTTGAAAGCAACCGCTGAAACTTAATCTTCTTTTGTGTTGCTTCAATGCCTTTACTTTGAATTATTGCTTTATGAGTTAACTCTTATGCAAGACTTATTGATGCTTGTCTTGAAGTGCTATTCATGAAAAGTCTTTGCTATATGATTCACTTGTTTACTCATGTCATATACATTGTTTCGATCGCTGCATTCACTACATATGCTTTACAAATAGTATGATCAAGATTATGATGGCATGTCACTCCAGAAATTATCGTGTTATCGTTTTACCTGCTCGGGACGAGCAGAACTAAGCTTGGGGATGCTGATACGTCTCGACGTATCGATAATTTCTTATGTTCCATGCCACATTATTGATGTTATCTACATGTTTTATGCACACTTTATGTCATATTCGTGCATTTTCTGAACTAACCTATTAACAAGATGCCGAAGTGCCCTTGTTTTCTCTGTTTTTGGTTTCAAATCCTAGTAAGGAAATATTTCGAAATTGGACGAAATCAAAGCCCAGGGGCCTATTTTCTCACGAAGCTTCCGAAGTCCGAAAGGAGAAGAGGGGCCACGGAGGGGCCACACCATAGGCGGCGCCCCCTTGGCCGCGCCGGCCCAGTGGGGCCCCCGTGCCGCCTCTTGACCTGCCCTTCCGCCTATAAAAGTCTCCGTGACGAAACCCCCAACCGAGAGCCACGATACGGAAAACCTTCCCAGACGCCGCCGCCGCCGATCCCATCTCGGGGATCCAGGAGATCGCCTCCGGCACCCTGCCGGAGAGGGAAATCATCTCCGGAGGACTCTACGCCGCCATGGTCGCCTCTCGGTGTGATGTGTGAGTAGTCTACCCCTGGACTATGGGTCCATAGCAGTAGCTAGATGGTTGTCTTCTCCCCATTGTGCTATCATTGTCGGATCTTGTGAGCTGCCTAACATGATCAAGATCATCTATCTGTAATTCTATATATTGCGTTTGTTGGGATCCGATGAATAGAGAATACTTGTTATGTTGATTATCAAAGTTATGCTATGTGTTGTTTATGATCTTGCATGCTCTCCGTTACTAGTAGATGCTCTGGCCAAGTAGATGCTTGTAACTCCAAGAGGGAGTACTTATGCTCGATAGTGGGTTCATGCCTGCATTGACACCTGGGACAGTGACAGAAAGTTCTAAGGTTGTGTTGTGTGTTGCCACTAGGGATAAAACATTAGTGCTATGTTCAAGGATGTAGTCACTAGTTACATTACGCACCATACTTAATGCAATTGTCTGTTGTTTGCAACTTAATACCGGAGGGGGTTCGGATGATAACCTGAAGGTGGACTTTTTAGGCATAGATGCAGTTGGATGACGGTCTATGTACTTTGTCGTAATGCCCAATTAAATCTCACTATACTCATCTGTAGGATAACGTTGCATAGAAAACAAAAAATTTCCTACCGCGAACACGCAATCCAAGCCAAGATGCAATCTAGAAGACGGTAGCAACGAGGGGGTATCGAGTCTCACCCTTGAAGAGATTCCAAAGCCTACAAGAGGAGGCTCTTGTTGCTGCGGTAGACGATCACTTGCCGCTGCAAAAGCGCGTAGAAGATCTTGATCACGATCGGTTCCGGCGCCACGAACGGGCAGCACCTCCGTACTCGGTCACACGTTCGGTTGTTGATGAAGACGACGTCCACCTCCCTGTTCCAGCGGGCAGCGGAAGTAGTAGCTCCTCTTGAATCCGAAGCACGACGGCGTGGTGTCGATGGTGGTGGAGAAATCCGGAGCTTCGCTTGCGTGCGGGATGTGGTGGAGGAGAGAGACCGCTAGGGTTTGGGGAGAGAGGGGGTTGGGCGCCGGCCCTCTAAGGGGTGCGGCCAAGGCTGAGGCTTGAAGTGGTCAGCCCTCTCTATGCCCCTCATTATATAGGTGGAAGCCCCAAGAGTTCTAGTCCAAGTCTTCGAATAAGACCCCAACACTAAAACCTCCCAAAAGTGGGAAACCTACTCAAGGGGGAGTCCTACTCAAGGTGGGACTCCCACCTTTCCTTGAGGTGGGGCTGGCCGGCCACCAAGGTGGAGTCCACCTTGGACTCCTCCCCTTTAGGGTTTGGCATGCTAGTGGAGTCCCTCCGGGACTCCACCTTCCATAGTGCCATTTTTCCGGACTTTTCTAGAACCTTCTAGAACCTGCCATAAATGCACCGGATCATTTCCAAACTTGGAATATGACTTCCTATATATGAATCTTATTCTCCGGACTATTCGAACTCCTCATGATGTCCGGATCTCATCCGGGACTCGAACAAATATTCGAACTCCATTCCATATTCAAGTTCTACCATTTCAACATCCAACTTTAAGTGTGTCACCCTACGGTTCGTGAACTATGCGGACATGGTTGAGTACTCACTCCGACCAATAACCAATAGCGGGATCTGGAGATCCATAATGGCTCCCACATATTCAACGATGACTTTAGTGATCGAATGAACCATTCACATACAATACCAATTCCCTTTGTCACGCGATATTTTACTTGTCCGAGGTTTGATCTTCGGTATCACTCTATACCTTGTTCAACCTCGTCTCCGACAAGTACTCTTTACTCGTAGCGTGGTATGTGGTCTCTTATGAACTCATTCATATGCTTGCAAGACATTAGACGACATTCCACCGAGAGGGCCCGAGTATATCTATCCGTCATCGGGATGGACAAATCCCACCGTTGATCCATGTGCCTCAACTCATACTTTCCGGATACTTAATCCCACCTTTATAGCCACCCATTTACGCAGTGGTGTTTGGTGTAATCAAAGTACCTTTCCGGTACAAGTGATTTACATGATCTCATGGTCATAAGGACTAGGTAACTATGTATCGAAAGCTTATAGCAAATAACTTAATGACGAGATCTTATGCTACGCTTAATTGGGTGTGTCCATTACATCATTCATACAATGACATAACCTTGTTATTAATAACATCCAATGTTCATGATTATGAAACTAATCATCCATTAATCAACAAGCTAGTTAAGAGGCATACTAGGGACTTCTTTGTTTGTCTACATATCACACATGTACTAATGTTTCGGTTAATACAATTATAGCATGATATATAAACATTTATCATAAACATAAAGATATATAATAACCACTTTTATTATTGCCTCTTGGGCATATCTCCTTCAGTCTCCCACTTGCACTAGAGTCAATAATCTAGTTTACATTTGTAAAGATATAACACCTTGGCCTTCTGGTGTTTTATCATGTTTTGCTCACGGGAGAGGTTTTAGTCAACGGATCTGACATGCTCAGAAACGTATGTATTTTGTAATTCATTTGCGTCTCAACGCATCACTCATTTCCAAATGAGTCGGCATTAAATATGTTTGGTCTTCTGGTGGAACCTTAATTCCGCGGTCTGAAATATGTCACTAATATTGTCACACACAATATAGCTTCAAAGTTGACTCTGTCGGAACTACACCAAGTTCTCAAAGAACCTCTTGACTTAACATCCTTTGTCATTGTCAAAACAATGACATCTGCCTTCTTTTGTAGAATCCGTCACAATATTTAGAACTCTTCTAAATCTAGCATAGACAACTTCTAGCTCATTGTGCTACCTTTTAAACAACACTTAGTCTAATTTGAGATTGAAATTATATTTTATATGTGACAAAACCAATATTGGTGTAACACCTTACAGCGATTTGTTTGTCATTTCTTCATACAAATATATATATATATACTTGGTTCTTCTTAAGTACTCAAGAATATTCTTACTGTTTTTCAATGATCATCACATGAATCATTCTGGTACATGCTCATAACACTTTTAGAGCATAGGACATCTGATTGTGTACATATTATTCGTGATCTATAATCACTCATGTGTTTTTACTCATTGAGTGTCAGATACACTCAAGTCTTGTTAAAACTTCACATGACAAGAACATTTTCTTAATATTTCTATATTGAATTATTTCAATATCCATTCTATGTACTTTGACTTGAACATATTATGTGTTTCAATCTATCTTCATAGATCTTGACACAAAATTTGTTTCAGTCCATATCCTTTCATTGAAGTTAATTTTTCAATGAAACCTTTTAATCAAGTATATAATTACATTATTTATAACCAACTATATGTCTTCTACATAAGTATTATAAATATGTCTCAGCGCTCCCACTTAATTTCTTGCAAATGCAAGCCTCTTCATCGTCTCTGATGAAATCAAAAACTCTTTGACTATTTCATCCGGTGAAGATTCAAACTCCGCGATACTCACTTCATCAAATTGAAGTTTGTATACCTATCTAGTATTCCACGGACTAGCAAAACTCTTGGTTGTATCTTGTATACACCTTTAATACATACTTCTGATAAGTAATGTATTTTGCCATCCTACTAGCATATCTCATAAAAGAAATATGTAGTGATTACTAGAATAATCCACATAGACTATAAACATTGCTACGGAAGATCTAATCTTATCGTAGTCAACTCTTTGAACTTTGTTATAAACAATTTTTCGACAAGTCGAGCTTCTTCAAGGATATTTCATCCAAGTCTATAGATCTATTTACTTTCAAAAAGTATTCATCTATTATGGATCTTATGGCGCATGGCCATTTTAACGGAGTCAGGGCCCATCATAACTTCTTTGTTTGTAGTTGGTTTATCATTGTTCAAAATCAATCCTTTGTCCACAAATCATTTATTTGATCACAAAGTAAACCATACCTACAAGGTTCAATATGTACTTTGATCTCCATGGCTAAAACACTTTGTAGTCATGGGAGCCATGATCGTCGTGGCCGCTTCCGAAACCAATTCCGATGCTGCGCTACTCTGATCATTATGCTCAGGTTCATAAACCTTATCAAATTATATTGTCCTCCCACTCAAATACTTCACTAGAAACAATTTCTTGGAAATAAGAAACATTGACAAACACTTTTGTCTTTGTCTCCATAGTGGGAAGAATTCCCAATCAATTCTCTGGGATAACCAACAAAGACATTCATCCGATTTTGGTTGTTAACTTTTAGACCAAAATTTAAAGAAAGAACTATTAGGGTTTATACCCATGCCATAACTCGTATGGTGTCATTTCTACGGATCATGATGATGCTCTATTCAGTGTAAAAGCGGTAGTCACTAAAGCATAATCCACAAAAATATAATGGCGTCATAATATTTTATCTCATCATTAATCCAACAAGGCTTGGATACATCTCTCGGATACTATATCATCATTATGATGCTCCAAGAAATGTGAGTTGTAGAACAATTTCATGACTCTCTTAGATGTTCGCTAAAACTCGTAATTCAAATATTTTCACCATGATCCAATCATAGATATTTGATTTTTCTATTACGATGATTTCCACTTCATGCTGAAATTTATTTGAATCCATTCAAATGTTTCAAACTTCTTCCTTATTGAATATATCCACATATATATACTCAATTCATTGTTGAAAGTTTTCATGAAGTAGAAGAATCTCCCGCACACAACTATGCCAGTGAACCACATACATCATCATGTATTTTTCCACTAAATTAGTTGCTTGTTCAACTCTTGGTCTATGAACGGTATTTTAATCATTCTCTTTAGAAAAGATTTGCAAGCGCCAAATGATTCAAAAATCAAATGACTCCAAAAATCCATTTACATGGAGTTCCTTCATGCGTTTCTTTCTAACATGACCTAAATGGCGGTTCCACAAATAAGTGGAATTCAAATCATTTGCCTTATGGCATTTTAGCGTCAGTGTTATGTATGTGTGTTTCACCATTAAGATTTATAATAACTTATCCATCGTACATGGAGTAATGTCATAATTTGAACAACTCATTGTTTTCATTTGACCAGAGCAAAATAACAATTATTAAGTTCTTTATTATAAATCCTAAGGGCTAGATAGAATGCCAACGACGAACATAATAACACTTTATTTTGTTCCAGACGTGCATTTATCATATTCCTTGTCAGTCACTTAGGCCATTGTATTCTTGTATTGCGTTGTTTTGTATGACACTTCATACCAACCAATATAGTACTAATACCCAAGAATTTCATAATGTGACTTAACTAAGAATACAACCATAACATGTATATCATTTATATACACCTGAGCTAGACTTTCTAGTCTTTTCTTTTCTTTTGCCAAAATATCTTTTGCAGTTTCTCTTTTAGCTTTCCTCATTATTCAGAAAAACATTTCAACATCAATAACTTCTAGGTTTGTTGGTCAAATACCAATAACCTTGAGGTTCTTACTTTGAAGTTGATCATCATATGACAAGTGTTCCGGATTTCACTTATTAGTATCCATGTAATATGATGAACAATTTCACTCATAATTTTATCCATTGTATCATGATGACTTTCTGAGACCATGTCTGTACATGCTAGGCTCGTAAAGTTTTAACCTTAGTATTCGCATATGCAAATCTGGCTTGCATCCGTTGTATGCACACGTAGAATCTATAACACCCGATCATCACGTGATGCTTCGATACGACGAGTCTTAGCAACGGTGCATACTAAGGATGATAACTTCATGGATATGCCAATATTATTAGTGCCCCAATAGTTGGAGGATTGGGACGCCTTGCGTCTTCAACCTTCGTACACTCCCATAAAACTTATGAGTTTATGTAGTCTCACCAATTTATATTCTATCATCTTGCAATAAGGTCTTAGATATCACATATATCTCATACCTTGATTATTTCTGAAAACTAAATTTTCAGCTCCTTACTTTTCAAACAAATTTGAACTTCAAGTTTCACGGAGACAAGATAACTTTAGGTACTAATTGAAACCATAGCTCTTTGAATAAACAATGTGAGGTTTACTAAAAGTTTGCAATAGGACTTAATCAATTCTTGATTCTTTAACAATACGGTACCAATCCGTAAAGTTTCTTGTCAGATTTTAACAGTACTTCTATCTCAATTATAAGACTAGCGCATAGTAGTAAACGGATGCCAATACTACAAAACTAATTCAAAATACTACTCAGACTATGTTTAAGATAATTAGTTCATGTTTTAATCTAATTACTAATGAACTCCCACTTAATACAACATCCCTCATAGTTGTTTAAGTGGTACACGATCCACATCCACTACACCAAAACCGATCATCACGTGAGATGATGTAGCTTCAATGGTGAACATCAACATGTTGATCATATCATCCATATGACTCATGTTCAACCTTTCGGTTTCCGTTGTCCCGAGGCCATGTCTGTACATGCTAGGCTCGCAAGCAAACCCAAGTATTCCGTGTGCAACATGGCTTACACGTTGTATGTCGAGTTTATCACACCCGATCATCACGAGATGCTTCAAAACGTCGAACAATGCAACGGTGCATACGAGGGAAGAACACTTTATTATCTTGATATTAATGTGAGGGATCATCTTATAATGCTACCGTCGCGATCTAAGCAAAATAAGATGCATAAAAGGATTAACATCACATGCAGTTCATATGTGATATGATATGGCCCTTTTGTCTTTGCGCCTTTGATCTTCATCTCCAAAGCACGGACATGATCTCCATCATCTTCGGGCATGATCTCCATCATCGTAGCGTCAAGGTCCATGGCGCCGTCTTCATGGTTGTTCACCTCATGTAGCAACTATTACAACTACTTTGAAATACTACTCAACATGAAATTTAAAGACAACCATAAGGCTCCTGCCGGTTGCCACAATACAATAATGATCATCTCATACATATTCATCATCATATCATGGCCATATCACATCACCAAACCCTGCAAAAACAAGTTAGACGTCTCTAATTTGGTTTGCATATTTTACGTGGTTTAGGGTTTTCGAGTAAGATCTAATCTACCTACGAACATGAACCACAACGGTGATACTAGTGTTGTCAATAGAAGAGTAAATTGAATCTTCACTATAGTAGGAGAGACAGACACCCGCAAAGCCTCTTATGCAATACAAGTTGCATGTCGAACGAGGAGCAAGTCTCATGAACGCGGTCATGTAAAGTTAGCCCGAGCCGCTTCATCCCACTATGCCACAAAGATGCAAAGTACTCAAACTAAAGACAACAAGAGCATCAACGCCCACAAAACCATTGTGTTCTACTCGTGCAACCATCTATGCATAGACACGGCTCTGATACCACTGTAGGATAACGTTGCATAGAAAACAAAAATTTTCCTACCGCGAACACGCAATCCAAGCCAAGATGCAATCTAGAGGACGGTAGCAACGAGGGGGTATCGAGTCTCACCCTTGAAGAGATTCCAAAGCCTACAAGAGGAGGCTCTTGTTGCTGCGGTAGACGATCACTTGCCGCTTGCAAAAGCGCGTAGAAGATCTTGATCACGATCGGCCGCGCCACGAACGGCACCTCCGCTCGGTCACACGTTCGGTTGTTGATGAAGACGACGTCCACCTCCCCCCGCGCAGCGGAAGTAGTAGCTCCTCTTGAATCCGACAAGACGACGGCGTGGTGTCGATGGTGGTGGAGAAATCCGGCGAGCTCGCCAAGCGTGCGGGATGTGGTGGAGGAGAGAGACCGCTAGGGTTTGGGGAGAGAGGGGGGTTGGGCGCCGCCCTCTAAGGGGTGCGGCCAAGGCTGAGGCTTGAAGTGGTCAGCCCCCTCTCTATGCCCCTCATTATATAGGTGGAAGCCCCAAGAGTTCTAGTCCAAGTCTTCGAATAAGACCCCAACACTAAAACCTCCCAAAAGTGGGAAACCTACTCAAGGGGAGTCCTACTCAAGGTGGGACTCCCACCTTTCCTGAGGGGGCTGGCCGGCCACCAAGGTGGAGTCCACCTTGGACTCCTCCCCTTTAGGGTTTGGCCGGCCATGCTAGTGGAGTCCCTGACTCCACCTTCCATAGTGCCATTTTTCCGGACTTTTCTAGAACCTTCTAGAACCTGCCATAAATGCACCGGATCATTTCCAAACTTGGAATATGACTTCCTATATATGAATCTTATTCTCCGACTATTCCGAACTCCTCATGATGTCCGGGATCTCATCCGGGACTCCGAACAAATATTCGAACTCCATTCCATATTCAAGTTCTACCATTTCAACATCCAACTTTAAGTGTGTCACCCTACGGTTCGTGAACTATGCGGACATGGTTGAGTACTCACTCCGACCAATAACCAATAGCGGGATCTGAGATCCATAATGGCTCCCACATATTCAACGATGACTTTAGTGATCGAATGAACCATTCACATACAACCAATTCCCTTTGTCACGCGATATTTTACTTGTCCGAGGTTTGATCTTCGGTATCACTCTATACCTTGTTCAACCTCGTCTCCCGACAAGTACTCTTTACCGTGGTATGTGGTCTCTTATGAACTCATTCATATGCTTGCAAGACATTAGACGACATTCCACCGAGAGGGCCCAGAGTATATCTATCCGTCATCGGGATGGACAAATCCCACTGTTGATCCATGTGCCTCAACTCATACTTTCCTGATACTTAATCCCACCTTTATAGCCACCCATTTACGCAGTGGTGTTTGGTGTAATCAAAGTACCTTTCCGTACAAGTGATTTACATGATCTCATGGTCATAAGGACTAGGTAACTATGTATCGAAAGCTTATAGCAAATAACTTAATGACGAGATCTTATGCTACGCTTAATTGGGTGTGTCCATTACATCATTCATACAATGACATAACCTTGTTATTAATAACATCCAATGTTCATGATTATGAAACTAATCATCCATTAATCAACAAGCTAGTTAAGAGGCATACTAGGGACTTCTTTGTTTGTCTACATATCACACATGTACTAATGTTTCGGTTAATACAATTATAGCATGATATATAAACATTTATCATAAACATAAAGATATATAATAACCACTTTTATTATTGCCTCTTGGGCATATCTCCTTCAGTCTCCCACTTGCACTAGAGTCAATAATCTAGTTTCGTTGGGGCAAAGTACTTTGGTTGTGTTGTGCAGGTTCCACGTTGGCGCCGGAATCCCTGGTGTTGCGCCGCACTACATCCCGCCGCCATCAACCTTCAACGTGCTTCTTGGCTCCTGGTTCGATAAACCTTGGTTTCTTTCGAGGGAAAACTTGCCGCTGTGCGCATCATACCTTCCTCTTGGGGTTCGACACGTCTCCGACGTATCGATAATTTCTTATGTTCCATGCCACATTATTGATGTTATCTACATGTTTTATGCACACTTTATGTCATATTCGTGCATTTTTCGGAACTAACCTATTAACAAGATGCCGAAGGCTGTTGTGCTGTTTTTGGTTTCAGAAATCCTAGTAAGGAAATATTCTGAATTGGACGAAATCAAAGCCGGGGCCTATTTTCTCACGAAGCTTCCGAAGTCCGAAGGAGAGACGAAGAGGGGCCACGGAGGGGCCACACCCTAGGCGGCGCGCCCCCTTGGCCGCGCGGCCCTGTGGTGTGGGGCCCCCGTGCCGCCTCTTGACCTGCCCTTCCGCCTACAAATAGCCTCCGTGACGAAACCCCGCACCGAGAGCCACGATACGAAAAACCTTCCGGAGACGCCGCCAACGCCGATCCCATCTCGGGGATCCAGGAGATCGCCGCACCCTCCGGAGAGGGGAATCATCTCCCGGAGGACTCTACGCCGCCATGGTCGCCTCCCGTGTGATGTGTGAGTAGTCTACCCCTGGACTATGGGTCCATAGCGTAGCTAGATGGTTGTCTTCTCCCATTGTGCTATCATTGTCGGATCTTGTGAGCTGCCTAACATGATCAAGATCATCTATCCGTAATTCTATATGTTGCGTTTGTTGGGATCCGATGAATAGAGAATACTTGTTATGTTGATTATCAAAGTTATATCTATGTGTTGTTTATGATCTTGCATGCTCTCCGTTACTAGTAGATACTCTGGCCAAGTTTTTGCTATTAACTCCAAGAGGGAGTACTTATGCTTGATAGTGGGTTCATGCTGCATTGACACTGGGACAGTGACAAAGTTCTAAGGTTGTGTTGTGTTGTTGCCACTAGGGATAAAACATTAGTGCTATGTTCAAGGATGTAGTCACTAGTTACATTACGCACCATACTTAATGCAATTGTCTGTGTTGTTTGCAACTTAATGGAAGGGGTTCGGATGATAACCCGAAGGTGGACTTTTAGGCATAGATTGGATGACGGTCTATGTACTTTGTCGTAATGCCCAATTAAATCTCACTATACTCATCATGATATGTATGTGCATGGTCATGCTCTCTTTATTTGTCAATTGCCCAATCGTAATTTGTTCACCCAACATGTGTTCGTCTTATGGGAGAGACACTCTAGTGAACCTGTGGACCCCGGTCCAATTCTCTTTCGAAATACACCCTGCAATACTTGTTCTACTGTTTTCGCAAACAATCATCTTCCACACAATACGGTTAACTCTTTGTTACAGCAATGTGAGATTGACAACCTCACTGTTTCGTTGGGGCAAAGTACTTTGGTTGTGTTGTGTTCCACGTTGGCGCCGGTGTTGCGCCGCACTACATCTCGCCGCCATCAACCTTCAACGTGCTTCTTGACTCCCACTGTCCGATTAAACCTTTCTTCGAGGGAAACTTGCCGCTGTGCGCATCACACCTTCCTCTTGGGGTTCCCAACGGACGCGTGTCGAACGAAGAGACAATACGTCAACCACGCGCATCAAGCAAATTCCCGCGCCCGGGGAGATCAAGACACGCAAGGGAGTCTCCACTTCTCAATCTTTTTACTTTGTTTTTGTCTTGCTTAGTTTTATTTACTACTTTGTTTGCTGCACTAAATCAAAATACAAAAAATTAGTTGCTAGTTTTACTTTATTTGCTATCTTGTTTGCTATATCTAAAACACAAAAAAATTAGTTTACTTGCATTTACTTTATTCATCATGTTTCCTTTTAATTTTACCACAAAAAACATACCGGTAGGACGTGGGTCTATAGTTGGGAGAAATAATATAGAAGAATTTTTCAATCATGTTAGTACTATTGAAAATTTTGAAGATAGACACTTGGTAGACCTTGCGCCTACTTATGAAATTGCTGCTGCGCATTTAGTTCGCCTGTTGGAAACTAAATTTGTTAATCTTAATCCTATAATCCAACACATGTTTTTCACACTTGGTGATATGGAAGAGGGGGAAAAGAAAGATTTTGTATTAGAAACCCTTCTTAGAGAATTTGGTGGTCTAGCAAGAGAAGCTAGAAAGGTGTTTGCTAAATTTAATATGCTTGGTTCTCCTACTAATTTTGTTAGTCTCCTTGAAAGGATGGATATGGATAGAATAAGATACACTAATAATATTGATGATGGAGGGGAGATCAAAGCACCAATACCATGTAAGCTCTTAGCTATGAATGATGCATTAGAAAATAACTATGCTTGGCTAGTTCCTGAAAATTTGTTTGATGAGAGTAGCACGCCTAAGACTAATGAAAAGGGAGATGCTGAAACTTATGTATCCAATATACTATGCCTAGTTGAGAAAACTCCACACCCCACTGTAGAAGTACCACCCTTCGATAATACTTGATACACACTTTCTGCGCCTAGCTGAAAGGCGTTAAAGAAAAGCGCTTAGACAACCCATGTTTTTACACAATACTTTGTTTTTATTTTGTGTTTGGAAGTTGTTTACTACTGTAGCAACCTCTCCTTATCTTAGTTTTGTGTTTTGTTGTGCCAAATTAAGCCGTTGATAGAAAAGTAAGTACTAGATTTGGATTTCGTTCCGTTTGTCCAGGGACGGAGCCAGCTTTCGATCTTGAGGGGGGCAAAATAGTGTTGTAAACTTCATGAGGGGGGCAGAGTAAGCTAAATCAGCAAGAAACTATAGTTCTAATGAGCAGTATTCTTCATAAAATCCAAACCATAGGGGGGGCACAGCCCCCCCTCGTCCCCCCTTGTCTCCGTCCCTGCTGTCACGAATCTGAGTCCACCTCCCTGTAGGTAGCTCAGAAAATTAAGCCAATTTACGTGCATGATCCTCAGATATGTACGCAACTTTCATTCAATTTGAGCATTTTCATTTGAGCAAGTCTGGTGCCATTTTAAAATTCGTCACGAACTGTTCTGTTTTGACAGATTCTGCCTTTTATTTCGCATTGCCTCTTTCGCTATGTTGGATGAATTTCTTTGATCCATTAATGTCCAGTAGCATTATGCAATGTCCAGAAGTGTTAAGAATGATTGTGTCACCTCTGAATATGTCAATTTATATTGTGCACTAACCCTCTAATGAGTTGTTTTCGAGTTTGGTGTGGAGGAAGTTTTCAAGGATCAAGAGAGGAGTATGATGCAACATGATCAAGGAGAGTGAAAGCTCTAAGCTTGGGGATGCACCGTGGTTCACCCTGCATATATCAAGAAGACTCAAGCCTAAGCTTGGGGATGCCCAAGGCATCCCCTTCTTCATCGACAACATTATCAGTTCCTCCCCTGAAACTATATTTTTATTCCATCACATCTTATGTGCTTTTTCTTGGAGCGTCGGTTTGTTTTTGTTTTTGTTTTGTTTGAATAAAATGGATCCTAGCATTCACTTTATGGGAGAGAGACACGCTCCGCTGTAGCATATGGACAAGTATGTCCTTGGTTTCTACTCATAGTATTCATGGC
Organism: Lolium multiflorum; assembly: GCA_030979885.1. Taxonomy (NCBI): domain Eukaryota; kingdom Viridiplantae; phylum Streptophyta; class Magnoliopsida; order Poales; family Poaceae; genus Lolium; species Lolium multiflorum. The sequence continues at coordinate 58,249,462 of CM061748.1, read as the reverse complement.
GAAGTTTCTCCTTCGTTAAATTGTTATATGGTTGGAATTGGAAAATGATACATGTAGTAATTGCTATAAATGTCTTGGGTAATGTGATACTTGGCAATTGTTGTGCTCATGATTAAGCTCTTGCATCATATGCTTTGCACCCATTAATGAAGAAATACATAGAGCATGCTAAAATTTGGTTTGCATATTTGGTTTCTCTAAGGTCTAGATAATTTCTAGTATTGAGTTTGAACAACAAGGAAGACGGTGTAGAGTCTTATAATGTTTTCAATATGTCTTTTATGTGAGTTGTGCTGCACCGGTTCATCCTTGTGTTTGTTTCAAATAAGCCTTGCTAGCCTAAACCTTGTATCGAGAGGGAATACTTCTCATGCATCCAAATACTTGAGCCAACCACTATGCCATTTGTGTCCACCATACCTACCTATACTACATGGTATTTTCCGCCATTCCAAAGTAAATTGCTTGAGTGCTACCTTTAAAATTCCATCATTCACTTTTGCAATATATAGCTCATGGGACAAATAGCTTAAAAACTATTGTGGTATTGAATATGTAATTATGCACTTTATCTCTTATTAAGTTGCTTGTTGTGCGATAACCATGTTCAGGGGACGCCATCAACTATTCATTGTTGAATTTCATGTGAGTTGCTATGCATCCGTCTTGTCTGAAGTAAGAGAGATCTACCACCATATGGTTAAGCATGCATATGTTAGAGAAGAACATTGGGCCGCTAACTTAAGCCATGCTCCATGGTGGAAGTTTCAGTTTTGGACAACAATCCTCAAATCTCAAATGAGAAAATTATTAATTGTTGGTATATGCTTATGCATAAAAGAGGAGTCCATTATCTGTTGTCTATGTTGTCCCGGTATGGATGTCTAAGTTGAAGAATAATCAATAGCGAGAAATCCAATGCGAGCTTTCTCCTTAGACCTTGTACAGGCGGCATAGAGGTACCCCTTTGTGACACTTGGTAAAAATAATGCATTGTGATGATCCGGTAGTCCAAGCTAATTAGGACAAGGTGCGGGCACTATTAGTACACTATGCATGAGGCTTGCAACTTATAAGATATAATTTACATGATGCATATGCTTTATTACTACCGTTGAAAAAATTGTTTCATCTTTTCAAAATCAAAGCTCTAGCACAAATATAGCAATCAATGCTTTTCCTCTATGGAGGACAATTCTTTTACTTTCAATGTTGAGTCAGTTCACCTATTTCTCTCCACCTCAAGAAGCAAACACTTGTGTGAACTGTGCATTGATTCCTACATATTTGCATATTGCACTTATTATATTACTCTATGTTGACAATATCCATGAGATATACATGTTACAAGTTGAAAGCAACCGCTGAAACTTAATCTTCTTTTGTGTTGCTTCAATGCCTTTACTTTGAATTATTGCTTTGTGAGTTAACTCTTATGCAAGACTTATTGATGCTTGTCTTGAAGTGCTATTCATGAAAAGTCTTTGCTTTATGATTCACTTGTTTACTCATGTCATATACATTGTTTTGATCGCTGCATTCACTACATATGCTTTACAAATAGTATGATCAAGATTATGATGGCATGTCACTCCGAAATTATCGTGTTATCGTTTTACTCGGGACGAGCGAACTAAGCTTGGGATGCTGATACGTCTCCGACGTATCGATAATTTCTTATGTTCCATGCCACATTATTGATGTTATCTACATGTTTTACGCACACTTTATGTCATATTCGTGCATTTTCTGGAACTAACCTATTAACAAGATGCCGAAGTGCCACTGTCTGTTGTTTTTGGTTTCAGAAATCCTAGTAAGGAAATATTCTCGGAATTGACGAAATCAAAGCCCGGGCCTATTTTCTCACGAAGCTTCCGAAGTCCGAAGGAGAGACGAAGAGGGGCCACGGAGGGCCACACCCTAGAGCGGCGCGCCCCTGGCCGCGCGGCCCTGTGGGTGGGGGCCCCGTGCCGCCTCTTGACCTGCCCTTCCGCCTACAAATAGCCTCCGTGACGAAACCCCCAGCGAGAGCCACGATACGAAACCTTCCGAGACGCCGCCAACGCCGATCCCATCTCGGGGGATCCAGAGATCGCCTCCGGCACCTGCCGGAGAGGGGAATCATCTCCCGAGGACTCTACGCCGCCATGGTCGCCTCCGGTGTGATGTGTGAGTAGTCTACCCCTGGACTATGGGTCCATAGCGTAGCTAGATGGTTGTCTTCTCCCCATTGTGCTATCATTGTCGGATCTTGTGAGCTGCCTAACATGATCAAGATCATCTATATCGTAATTCTATATGTTGCGTTTGTTGGGATCCGATGAATAGAGAATACTTGTTATGTTGATTATCAAAGTTATATCTATGTGTTGTTTATGATCTTGCATGCTCTCCGTTACTAGTAGATACTCCGGCCAAGTTTTTGCTATTAACTCCAAGAGGGAGTACTTATGCTCGATAGTGGGTTCATGCCCGCATTGACACTGGGACAGTGGAAAAGTTCTAAGGTTGTGTTGTGTGTTGCCACTAGGGATAAAACATTAGTGCTATATTCAAGGATGTAGTCACTAGTTACATTACGCACCATACTTAATGCAATTGTCTTTGTTTGCAACTTAATACCGGAAGGGTTCGGATGATAACTCGAAGGTGGACTTTTTAGGCATAGATGCGGTTGGATGACGGTCTATGTACTTTGTCGTAATGCCCAATTAAATCTCACTATACTCATCATGATATGTATGTGCATGGTCATGCTCTCTTTATTTGTCAATTGCCCAACTGTAATTTGTTCACCCAACATGCTGTTTCGTCTTATGGGAGAGACACCTCTAGTGAACTGTGGACCCGGTCCAATTCTCTTTATCGAAATACAATCTGCAATACTTGTTCTACTGTTTTAAACAATCATCTTCCACACAATACGGTTAACTCTTTGTTACAGCAAGCCGGTGAGATTGACAACCTCACTGTTTCGTTGGGGCAAAGTACTTTGGTTGTGTTGTGCAGGTTCCACGTTGCGCCGGAATCGGTGTTGCGCCGCACTACATCTCGCCGCCATCAACCTTCAACGTGCTTCTTGACTCCTACTGGTCCGATTAAACCTTGGTTTCTTACTGAGGGAAACTTGCCGCTGTGCGCATCACACCTTCCTCTTGGGGTTCCCAACGGACGCGTGTCGAACGAAGAGACAATACGTCAACCACGCGCATCATTGCCCAACGAACGTGTGAAATACACGCCATCAATGTTCTGGGACGCCGGCGTCCCAATGCCGTGGGGGGACGTGCACCTCCCCACGGCTGGCACCTGAGCCAGATCGGGTTCGTGCCGCCCATCCCGAGCTCCGCCGCGCCGCTACGCCGAGATCCGGAGGCGCCACGCTCAAGCGCGGCGGACCTCCACAGGACCGCACGGCGACGCAAGTCCCAACGAGCCCGCGCCCAGCCCGCCCCGCCGCAGCCCCAGGAGGAGGACGACCCGAGCCGGGCGGCGCCGCGGCGTCCCGCGAGCAGGCGACCTCGACGAGCCGGCCAAATGGCCACACCTCGCCGAGACGCTGCGCACCTCCGCGGAGGAGGCGGCCGCCCGGAGGACGCCGCGGAGGCGTGGGCCTTCCTCGAGCCGGCGCGCCGTCGAGGAGGCGACGCGCGCGGCGCTCCGGAGGAGGAGGAGCGCGGGCCGCGCGCGGCGCAGAGGAGCGCCCGCCACGCTCCGATGGGCGGAGCTGCAGCCGCAGCGGAGGAGCAGCTCCGCGGTGAGTCCGCGCGGAGGGCACGGCCGCGCAGCCGGCGAGCCCGCCGAACCCGACCGTCGGAAAGGGCGCAGTGGTCGCCCCTGGCCGAGTCCCGGTGCCCTCCTGCCGAGCCGAACGCGCGTCGTGCCGGGGCGTCGTCGTCATCGACGCGACGACGACGAGTACTACTGGGAGTAGGGCGGCGCGTGCTCGCAAACCTGGCTAGGGTTTGCTTTTTTTTAGTTTAAAGCCATATATGGCTTTCGTTTGTGTAAAATTTGCCCAAAATAGGGCTAAGTTTAATGACCAACTAGTTTAAATTTATGTTTTGTTCTTTTCCTTTTCCTTTTTATTTTTGTTTTATTTTATTACAAATGCGCTGCGTCCGCGCGTTGGGCGCAGCGCGCGACCCAAACGGACACGCGGACGCTGGCCGTGTCCGCCGGCCCAAAGCCCAAGCCCAGCGCGTCCGTTTGGGTCAGCCGGTTGGAGATGCCCTAACAACGTATAGCCAAGGGATGGATCATTCCCCCGTTGGTCAACATTCTTCTAGTAAGTTTGATCAATGTTCTAGAAGGTAAAAATATAAATATTATGATACCAAAACAATATTACTACTAGATTCACCTTAAAATATTTTTCATAATATATTTGGTTCATGTTCTAGATGTTTATATTTTCTTATTTATATTAGATCAAACTTTAAAAGAATTGACTTTTTAAACTAAATTTATAAGGCTTATTCATTGGAGCGGAGGTAGTAATTAACTAGCAATTAGGAGACGAACAGCCAATGTATCAATCAGGAAACATAGCGCTGCCCGTCGCCTCGCTCGAAAGATGATGTCGTGGTTGTCCTCGAGCTTGGTCACACACCTTCTCCGCGCAGACTCGGTAGAGCCTATATGATGTCTATGAACAGTGGTTTCGTTTCGTAGCATGGGCAATCCCGACAGAAAAGGTGCCACATTGCAGTAACATGTAGCCATTAACTTTTCTATAAACAAACAAGATGGGCATGTCTTGCTTTTCATATGTAACTCTTTGGATTTTTGAGTCTTTTGATTCTTCGATCTGGTGTTTGGTGCTCCCAAGGATGACGAAATTCCATCTTAAGCGTCGGGTTCCTCTCTCGCAAGTTGCGGCCATGCACGACATTTGGTTACTTGGTGTGCGAAGTGGGCAGTGCCCACGCATGTCGGCTTATATCGATGCTTGCATATTTCGGCATAAGACCGGTCATGCTTCTGGATATGTAGGGCTCGGGCTAGCCTGAGATGTGTCGTGTGAGCACATCAAAGATGGGCCTCACGGTTGCAGCGAAGATATTGTGCCATTGTCATTTCATGGCACAATGCCTTATAGTCACTTCATGCATGCACATAGGTCATTTTTTTCTCGTGTGATATACCACACCGTTTTTGGTTGCGAGCATAGGCGAAGCCAGCTAAGGACATGGGTGTACAAATGTACACCCATTATCTTTTTGGAGAAATAAAGTATGTGTAAGTTTCATATAAGTTCATACTAAAACATAGGTCACAACCATAAGCTAATCTCATAATCAATTAGTAAAACTCTAATACCATATATCTGTACACCCAAACCAAATTTACTGCCTCCGCCCCTAGTTGCGAGATATATTGCGTCTGGTAGATTCTTGTTGAATGGTTAGTGTGAAGTTTTGGTGGTTCACAATTTATCTAAATACAGGCATTACCTAAAGTCTAAGCATAACGTATCAAGTTTCATAATATGCATGGAATAGCAACCTACATGCATACCAATGAGTATAATGCACGTGAAAAAATATGCATGTGTACCATGCATGTGTGTTTTCATGTACAAGAATAAATATTATCGAAGTAACAACACATAAAATAAGAGAGATCCCATGCATACAACTTCGCCACAAAATCCTCGCCCACTCTCAATACTGTCAATATTTTTGTTAATTTTTCAACCTGCCTAGGGGCCTATAACACGTTGCTTTCATTTTGCCTTTCAGCATATACACAGAGCAAAGAGCCAAACACACAAAAAACCTCCACCCGCTCATGTCGTCTCCCTGCAGGCGACCAAGACGGCACCTAGCATCTCCTTGCTCTCCTCTCCCACCGTTGTTGGTGGTTGCCACTACGCACAGCGGCAGATCTTCTTCACCCACACACTAGAAAGACCTGGCGATGGTGGGCTCCGGGCTAGTGGAGCTGGGCGGCGCAGGTTCAGCGGCGGAGAGGCGATGTCGATGCAGGGAGTCGTTGCTCTGGCAGCGATGGGCTGCGGGCTGGTGGTGCTACTTTGGGAGGCACGGGTTAGGCGGCGGCCGAGAAGCCCGAGATGCGACGTCGACGTGGGGAGTTGTCGCTCTGGCGACGGGAGGGCAACACGGGAGTACGTTGTTTGTGCCTTACCTTTGGTTCCGAATGGGGGGGGGCTTACGGGTTGGTATGTCTGCTGCCACGTCCGACCGGCTACTGGCTTCGATGATGGAGGCTATTCCCTCCCGCGTGACGGCGGTGGTTCAGTCCCTATTTCAAGATGTGTCTTTTGCATCCGTATAGCAGGTCTCATGACGGTTGCATTAGGGGGATGATGATGGTGGCTATTGGTGACGCGTGCTGTTGGGCGACGAGTTTGATGGTGGTGAGGCTTTGACCTTGTAGGGCTCCATTGCAACTTACTGTCCGAGGATAGTGGATGGGGATTTTGGGAGAAATTCTTGCCGGCTCGTTCGACACCGACGCGGTGCTACATGCGGGTGACACCTTTGTTTCTTGGAGGGTGTCGTGGGTACCCTTTGGTCCACTTCCTTTGGTGTGCCGGGGGAAACCCCTATGAGTAGGACGAGTCTCTAGTCCGAGCAGCAACGTCGTCGGTGTCGCATCCTTTCTTGAAGGTGTTGCTTGGCACTTGACGCTTCGATGCTATGAGTGTGGTGGAACATCTCCGGAGGGAGTAGCGGATTGAGACTCATGGTCGCTTAGTGGGATCCGTCTTTGTCTCCCGGCTAGCGTGTGCGGATTCCAAGAGTCCCCCACCAACGTAGGTGTCATGCTACACGGCGACGCTGGCAGCGGCCCCCGAGCTACCTTCCCCATCTTCCCATGTCCCTCCCCCCGTTGAAGACCCGTCCTCACCCTCGTTCCCTCCTTGGGGGCGTCGCCTAGATGGTTCGTGGAGTACGCCGTTTGTGCCTTAGCTGGAGTTGGTGTTGGCCGCCGCTCAAAGGGTGAGCTTCTGGGGCGCTATATGTACACCCGCCGGTGGCAGGGGCGGAGGGAGGGGGGGGCGAGCAGGGGCTAGACCCCCCCCAATGGTTGGCCCCCCCTAACGATTTGCAGCAGCAGTACATGTGCTAATGGCCCGTAATAATCAAATTATTAGCCCATCATAGAGTGATTAATCAATTCACAAGCAGCCCAATTATCAAACAGCCCTACGTATGTGCCAGTTTAGCCCATTGTGGACAGTCCTGATCGTAGATGCAGTCTGTTTCCACGATCGATTGATCGGTCGATGCTGCGTGAGCGCGACTGCTTGCCGCCTTCCTCTCTTCGCGTCGTTAATTAGGGCGGTAGCGCGCTTGCTGCTGCCACCGATCTATCTGCGATTCTGCTGCTCGTCGGCTCGCCGGCGCGACGGACGGACTGCCTTTCCTGCGCTCAGCTTCGCCGATCTAGCGCATGGGCAGCTCATAGTCTTGCCCAGATCTCCCATACTTTGTCAAACGTGGGTGATCTGCAAATAGCGGTTGCTGCCGCGCATGCCCGCCGTCACCGACTAGCAGATCTCCATCACCATCTAACTCTATTCAGTTTTAGAAGGGAGCATGTCCTGGATTAAATTCTGCCTAGAGGTATGTACTTTAATAACATTGATCAGTACTAGTACTTCTTATACAATCAACTAATCTCATTCGATTATGTATGTGCACGCATTGGTAGCTATAAAATCCAATTTAACTCCAACTGACAATTTGAGACCAAATCTGTATAAATAGTAGCTAAAGACAACAATTTAGTTAACAATGATTTGTGTAATGAGTATATCTCAAATCATTTCATGTCATATATCCAAGTAGTTTGATTACCAACCTCGTCGCCTACATGTCGTGTATGGATTTGTGCATCGTTATTAGTTATGGTATACACGCTCGACATTGTTGTCCATATATATGGGAATAATTAAACCCCAATGATAATTGGATATACAACTTTTTCATAGTCTGGGAAGCAAAAAAAAAAAAATCCATTACTGTCTCGCCCCCCCTATACCTAAATCCTGGCTCCGCCCCTGCCGGTGGCATTTCTTGGTGGACATCCGCACCGACGAGGGAGGGTGCGGGTGAGCGAGGTTGACGAGAGAGCGTGAGCTCGAGCGTCTGTCCGCACGAATGGAGCGAGGCCATCCGCGTGACGCGTGCGAGGGCAAAAATGGAAACCCGGAAAATTTCGTAACGTGAAAAAAGTTAGCCTATAATTCCCCAACGTCTTACATTTCCGAACGGAGGGAGTAGATAGGAGTCTGAAGTTTGGACTAAGCCCAAATTACAATTTGGAACGGAACGGGACGGTACAAAGGTATGGTTAAGATTTGTTGGTAAAAACATTGATGAGGCGGGTGGCTCGCGGCGAGGCGTGGAATTAATATACTACTAGTATGAGGTGGATGGATGCGGCTCACTCGTGTGCATTTGGATTGGATGGTTGAGGTGAGCTGAGCATCCATTGCAGGTTTGGTTAGTTAGTGACTAATCCAATCGATGGATGACGTGCTGCACTGCTAGTGCTCTAGTGTTGTTAGGTCAGTACGTACGTACGTACGTACAGGTTGCTAGTACTTAACGTACAAGTCGATCGCGTCTTTGCGTGTATTAATTTTTGTTCCACAGATGAGATGTTGTGGAGTAAGCGAGCGAGGACGAAAAGTTAAGGACCCACGACCGATCGAGCAAGAGAGAGAGAGAGAGAGAAAACAGATCGAGCTAGGAGTAGTAGTAGCTACGAAAATTTGATGCGTTATTCCCGTCGGCCTGAAAGAAAAACTGCATTTTTCCACTGACGCGTGGAAACAGTATATGTGTGTGCAGGTGTTCGGGCGAGAGCCGAGAGGGGCACCTGCATGCACGCGTGCGCGGTGGATGCCCGCCGTGTGAAGTGAGAGTCTCAATGCAATGTTGAAGCGATATTTGCATGTTCGCCTTGATCTATTAGACTTCTTCAAGCACTACGAGAGGGCAGTGGATGACAGGAGGTATGCTGAACTGGATAGTGATTTCTATGCAAGTCAAACGTCTCCCAAAGTTCCACGTGTGCGGATGCTGATACAAACTTCGAAGGAATATACACCAGCTATGTTTGAAATATTTAGAGGAGAATACGACATGGTGATGGGATGTTGTTTGTACAATAGTGGTCATAGTGACTCTACTTTAGAATTCAAAGTTAGTAATACAGACCACCCCCGAAGCCATCAGTTTACGGTGAAATTTGATCCTAATGGTTCAAAGGTTTCATGTTCATGCAAAAAGTTTGAATTTGTGGGGGTATTGTGCCGTCATGCATTGAAGGTGTTGGATCACAACAATATCAAGGAATTGGCACCGGAATATATTTTGAAAAGATGGACAAGACATGCAAAAACTGGACCATCGGATGCAATCCAAAAGTGTGCTAATGATGAAGAAACTAGAGTTGTGCTAGCTAGACGGTACGGATCATTATGTCGTTCTTACAACAACATCTTGAGTAAAGCAGCAGGAAACGAAGAGGCATATGCACTGCTACAAATTGCTTCAATAGATCTAATGGAAAAGGTGGACCAGATCATGCATGTAAATCAGTCAAAAGATATGTCACCTAATTGTGAACAAGCAGAGAAGCAACCAGTTGAATCCAACAAAAAAAATGAAGTCCAAGTACAGGGAGTAAAGAGAAAAGAAGCAGGAAGTAGCAACAAGCGGAACAAATCTGGACTTGAAGAGAAGAAGAATAAAACAAAGAAAGGTATGCTATAGCAAAAAAGAAAGGTTATATACATATATAATGTTAATTAAATTATTCTAATGTTTTATTTCCAAATAGGCCAAGCAACAATGTACAAGAATGGTGATTTTGCTTCTGCATCATCTGAAGCAAATCCTAGGTTCAGCGTTCCACTGACCCACAATAATTTAGCAGTATTCGAGCATTGTATGCCTCAACTACCGCAGGGCGGGAACTATAATTTTCAAGAACTACCGGGCGCTATGCCTCAACTACCACAGGGTGGGAACTATAATTTTCAAGCACTACCGGGCGCTATGCCTCAACTACCGCAGGGTGGGAACTATAATTTTCAAGCACTACCGGGCGGGAACTACAATCTGCAAGTATTGCAGCGTGCAATGCCTCACCTACCTCAGGCGAATGCTACTTTTCAGCGGTCACTTGGTTTGCAACCACAACAACCATATTTCTATAATAACACTCAACCAAGTCAGGTATATTTTGTTTACTAAAGCGTTAAAAAATGATGTGAGTATGCACATGCCATTCGATCTGCACTAACTTTTATTACATTGTATGTAGGGTTCAGGTTCTGCAGCGTTATCAGACTTGGGATGGATACCATGTCAAAATGACGAGCTGCCAAGCAGGGTATTTTTCAATAACAAGTTATACTAACCAGTTCAATATTTCTCTAATATAAAAAATTCTAGTTTATGTCTAAAACCCATTTTTTTGTTTTCTTCCAGGTCTCCGGTAGCCAATCAAGTCATCAACAAGATAATCCTTTTTAATTGGCTACATCTGAAGTTTGCTTGCCAGTATTGCTCTACCCAAAAACGGGATGTAGTATTGATCTTACCATTCATATTACTGCTGGATACGTAAGAATATTGGTTAAGCTTACTTTCGTTTAGTTCTCAGGTTAAATGTTGTCTTCAACATTAAATTTCCTACAAGGAATTTCCAGCAATTTGTGATCCCCATTGCAGTTGTCCACAAAATTTGATGTGTCATAGTAAACAAATACATATGCTACAAGGGGCGTGAGCCGTACATGGTAATTCAACTGATGAACTATCACTCACCTTTGTCATAGGAGCTTGCATCAAGCTCGCATCCCTACTTTCTGGTTGATGGCGAGCAGGCCTTCACGCAGGATGCTTCTCCTGAAGTCACCATCTCTCCTGGTGCGGCCCTTGCCCTCTTCTTACTAACCCGGACCAGCAGCGATTCCCCTTCCCGCGTCCAGGCGGCGAGCGCACCACGATTTGGCCTCTGAGAAGCTCAATCGAGAGTCAACTTGACGCGGTTGCAAGCTCAATCGTCGAGGTCGCTGCCGCGAGCTCAATCGTCAAGCCCGCCGCCACGAGCTCCGCCGAGCTCGCCGTCAGCAGCGCAATCGCCAAGGCCTCCGGCGCGAGCTCCGTCGAGGCCGCCGCGCGAGCTCCGTCGTGGCCGCCGTGCGAGCTCCGCTGAGGGCGCCACGCGAGCTCCGCCAAGGGTGCTGCCGCGCGCTCAATCGTCGAGGCCGCCGTCGCACCTCAATCTCACCGTGCTCAGTTGGGTTAACCAGTAGCCTCCAGAACAGTTCGTCAAAGTGAGGACTGAGGAGTCGATAGGATAAGGAAAGTTTCAGCCAAAGAAAAAATAAAAATGAATTATTTGAGGTGTGGGGCCTGCCAGGACATGTGTCTCTCATCTATTGGACCTGCATAATAATACGTGCAGGGCTCCCTGCAGGAGAGCCGAACCCCAGGAGCTGGGCGCGAGCGAGAGAGGAGCGGCGTACGTCGCGCACATACACATCCACGAGTCTGTTTCCGCGTCGGTCGATCCGTCTTCCATCCAACAAACCAGCAAGTAACGCTGCGAATCGACCGCGCGCGCTTAATTAATTACCCACCGGCCACCGGGTGGCACTCGTCAAGACCTGGCCCACTTGCTACATTAATTAATTGCTTCCAGGGTGGAGGCACCTCACCCTCCGTCACGCTAGTTTCCGTGGCGTTCCTGTTCGGTGCATCACCTAGCTGTTGGCGCGCGCGCGCGTGCATGCAGGGAACGACAAGGATCTCGATATTGGTTAGGCTCTGCCTGCCTAGATCAAACTCCAGTATGCCAACCTCATCTCCTGCAGCACCCATCCAGCAGCACCATCAGAGTCGACCTTCCTCTCCCACATTTCAAATTTTTGGTATTCCAGAATAGCAAGGCGAATACTGCTAGTGCTGTCATCCGTCGGCATGACCTGAAAGCTGCTCCAGCAACTATAGTGCAACAAATCCGGCATCTCGATACAAACTAGGCTCTGTCTGTCCAAATCAAATATAAGCACGCCATCCTTATACCAGTCAAACAACCAATAAAGAGAATTCCCAACAAGGGTAGCCGGACTAGTCATACCACTCATATCATACGTATTGGTATATTGAATTCCTACTGTTGAGATTACATCCCCCCATGTTCTGGTCTGGGATGAGTAGATCGATGCGTAGATCGGGGGAAATGCTCGATTTTCTTCTAAGTGGATGCCTATAAAGATGACCTGAAAGGGGCTCGAGTGGCAATCCCCATGGACATGACCTTCGTCGCTGGCAGCGTAAAGCACCGCGGCGTTGAAGACGACAATCTCCTTGTCGTCGAACATTGGTGGGACGGCCACACAACGGCGGTCTCCGGTGGCTGGGTCCCACACCATGATCTTAAGCAGCCTCCGGTCAAAAAAGAGGACGCGCCCATGGCGGCAGCCCATCAACTCCATATAGTAGTGATGGAGGATGTCTGGAGGGAAGAAGCACTCATGCGGGATGAGATCTGGAGAGCTGAGATTTGACCTGAAGAAGGGGTGCCCGGTGTACCCCATGACGAGGCCGAGGACCGGAGGTATCCGGTGGTGGTCGCGGAAGCCGCGGAGGAACCGGGGGTCGGTGACGACGCTGCGCCACTGCTTGCAGACGGCGGAGATGCGGGGCAAGGTAGATGGCTGAGGGAGAAGGAGGAGGAGGAAAATCGACTTCCAGCGCCGCCGGTGGCGCAGCGCGGCGGGGGCGGAGCCGGCGGCGGGTCATGTCGCCGGTCGACTACTGGGTGTGTGGTGTGTGCCCGTGGTGTGAACCGTCGGCTGTGTGGTCTGTGGAAGATGTCCCAATGCGTGTGATCCGGTGACGTATGGATCGCTGCCAGCCTGTCTCCAGTACACGCGCACGTCGTCTCCTCTTCGTCTTCGGTCGCTATCACCACTTCCGCCCGTCCGAACCGCGCTCCTTTGGAGTACACGAGTGCGTGCGTGCCCGCCCTGTCTCGTGCTCTCGGCCGAAGAGTATCCCGTATCGCTGCCAGCCTGTCTCCAGCGGTCAACAATAAGTCCGTTTCGGTCGCGATCATAATTCCCGGACGCTCGTTTGACCCGCAGCGCAATCACCACTTCCGCCCGCCCGAAGCGCCCTCGTTTGGCCTTCCGACTTGAGATTTTGTTTGTTGGATTAATTACTCACCTACACGAGTGCGTGCGCCCGTGCGTCCAACACGACACAATCGCCTCCTTTATTATTTGTTTCCCTCGCGCGCGCGCACGACGCAAATATATGTTGACCAAATCCATCCGCAAATGGCCTCCTCTAATTCTGGCCTCGCTCGCGCGCGCGCACATCGTCCATCGCTCGCTACTCAGCGTTTCTTCCACTTCCTCCTCGATCTAATTCTGGCCCGCGTGACCTGCTGTTCCAAATTAACCAGTTTCTTTCCACACATACAAATACTACTGTACGTATAATATACCAGCTAATGGATCATTATTTCTGCATACAACAACAGAACCACATCTAAAACTCTACTCCATCACAAGTTTCTCCAATTACAACCCGTGATGCATCCTTTCAAAAAAAAGAGAACTTCAACCCCTTGAATATTACGCAAGAAAAAAAAGTACTTCCTCCACACCGAAATAAATGACTCAGATTGTTAGCTTCGCATAAACCTACGCACTAAAATGTGCCTACATATATGCGAATCTAAACAAATCTAAGTAACTTATTTCCGGGTGCAGGCACTACTATGTTTGATCACACCACCTCGGGAAGAATCATATGCCACCTGGGCGTCGCTCCTCCGCGACACAACGTTTCTTCTTCTAATTAAGAAATTAATCCCAATTTTTTTTTAATTCCTCTTCTCCTACATCTCTGACAAGGGTCTGCTTCTTTTTCTTAATAACAACAATCCACGGCACAAATATGACTATGCTAGACATTCTTCGACGATCGACACAGGCAAGTGAAACCAATTGCCAAATGCTCAAATAATGGGAGAAAACGAAGCAAAGTTTCTGTGCATATCTTTTTATATCCAAACATTCGCCACTGTACAACATATAATTCTGGAAACACAAACTGGTTCTTCGGCAAGAGAAACACAACAAACACCTAGTCCTCGCTACATCGACATGCTCCAGGCAAAAACAACGACAGGCAGCAGCTCACCATAACTTCACAGCAACTTAAACAAGCAGCAGTTCAACTTGAATGCTGTTACCAGGGGGCACACAGCAAAACCAAGGCAAATAAATCCCATGGCCTTCCGGACCACAATTGATGCATCCAGCTGCATTCCAACTACCATGGCTCTCACCTTCACCTTCCCCTCCTCCTCGGCCGCTGCGTGTCCCTGCACAAGAACAAAACCTGATGGTTATCACTATAGAAGATTTAGAAGAAAAAAATGAATACTACAGGATGTCATTTGTGCATTATGGCCCAACGGATGAACTTTGCTCGCTACATTTGCCAGCCTCCTTGGAACACAGGTGGAGATGATCAGCCTCTTCCGGGCATCAGAGACAAGGTCAGCACCAGAGCAGAGTGCCTTACGGGCCAAAAGACGACCTTCTCAGTGGCGCCGGCGTGAGATACAAGGTCTTGCTCCTGCACCGGTGTGGCCGCTGCCACATAGACCCAAGCGGGATGGAAGGATCCAGAAGAGTAGCGAGCAGGCCAGCGAGGGACAAGAGGGTTTAAATCCCTTCTCAGAGATGAACATCTGCAGGTCACATAAATAGGCTCGGTAGTAGAAAAATAATCAAATGGCACAATGAACCATCCAAGATTGAAAACAGAGTGAACTGTGTGTGTAATCAGGAGTATTGCTGAACATTAGCATGCCAAGATCAATCTAACTAAAAAATACAAGCAAACTATATATGTGAGTCGTTGCATCCATCTGCAATCAAAACGTGAAAACCAATAACATCCTAAGAAAACAAACGAAAAAAATCCTTGCTCATTGTAGCAGTAGCTGTTCTACTAGAGAGAAAGTAAATCAACGCATCAATTTCTTATCAGCACCTATTACTCCTGCACACAGGGTTGCTAGCTCTGTTGCTAGTTAATATGAATCACACAAGAATCCCTATTCTTCCTCTTTCAATTCAGATGTTAGGAGTGAGGGGTCTCACCGGCTACAGATATTACGAGTTGTTGCAACCAAAGTGAAAAGCAGCAGCATCCTAAGAAACAAAACGTCCCAATTCTTCATCTTGCTAGCTGCAGCTACTTGGCTATTTCCCCTTGCTAGCTATTCGACTAGAGAAATTAAATCACGGTTCCTATATTCTAATTCTTGCAAACAGCATTGCATTAATCCACTAGCTTGGTTAATCGTATCTGTATATGAAAAGAACTCCACCGACTGAACCACACTCTGACGAAAAGAGATGAGAGGTCTCACCAGCTGCAGGAACGGCCTTTACCCGGCGAGCACGTCGGAGACGGAACCCAGGCTCTGCGTCGGGTTGCTACGCGGAGCGGGATCATGGAGGCGGTCGCTGGGAAGAAGGGCGCCGGATCTCGCGGCCGCCGGAGCCAGGAACTTGGCGGCCCTGAGACGCGGCCGCCATATCCTCCTGCCTCCTTCAGCTGGACGGTTCTTCCTTTCGTGGCGCGCGTCGCCGTCGCTTCATCCAGGTGGCCGGCGCGCCCTCGCCGGAATGAAACGCTCTTCCAAGATCCGCGGAAACGTGCGCGACTCGGTCCGGCGAGCTCGACGGAGCTCCACGCGCCGGGATACCGATGCACACGTGCGTCGGCGAGCAAGCCGGCCGGGACGCCGTGATTTCGAGCGCGCCGCCGCGATGGAAGAAGCTGGGACGGCAGAGGAGAAATGACGAATAGGGCTTCCGTTCGGTGTATTCTGTTCCGGCCACACAACGGGCCTCATGGCTGTATGTTGGACCGAATTTGGCTATGGGCAGCAGCCTACTAGCGAATTTGCTCCTACGTTGTATTCAACACGTACATACTGTATACCGAAAAAAGTTGTTCACGACTGACGAGTGACACACGTAGTACATTTCATGCAGCCCAACCTAGCTCATCCATCCCACTAGCTCAAGAAAAGAAAAACTTCACCTCACTAGCTTTGTAGGTAGCAAGAAAATTTGTATTATAGTCTGATGCAATGCACCCCGACCTCTGCTACCAATATGTATACCGCTAGATATATATGCTCTTTGATCTTACCGCCATAGATTCTACGATTCCGAACTCAAGCAGCCATGCATACTAGCTAGGAGCCGAAGCAGATCCACGACACGGTCACCGATAGACTTGCGGGAGACGGCGATGATGAAGGCGCCCATCACAACCTAGTTGCCCATGGTGGAGACGCCAACCTTGGACGACCTCCTCGGCATCGGGGAAGGTGGGGTGAATCGAGGGATGGATAGGAAATGAAGCTAACTAGGCATGGTCATTATTACTTTGAGCTACAAAGTGTAGATGCTTGAATCCAATGTTGTTTTGGCAGACTATGTAGATATGAAGTTGAGCAATAGCAGTACATATATACACTCTCTTATGTAAATATAAGACGTTTTGGCATCATTTAATATGTTCCCATGTTCCTTGGTTCCATAACATGGGTGTATAAGGGTGGTGTAAAGAGAAAAAATTAGATGGAATTGCGCGAGAAAGGATCGCAGGATCCACGGTCTGGAGTTTCTTTGAAATAGGGCAAGATAGGGTCAAAAATATTTGCCCTCTTGCATTGGGTCCTAATATGAGTATATGAGGGTGGTGTAATAGGGATTCTCTTTAAACGGCGCGCGAAAATGTTGGAAATATTCCACCTCTTCCATTAGGTCATAATATGGGTATATAAGGGTGTTGTGAAGATAAGAATCATGCTGGATCACCACTCGACCGAAAGCTAGGAGTAAACATCTTGGGGCCCGCAAAATGGAGCTAGGAAGTGTCGGAAATCTTCCTCCTCTTAAGGGGGGGTCCTAAAATCACATGGAATCACCACTTTCGATGAAAAGATTGGGGTAGACGTCGCAAAACACATTGAATGAAGTTTTCCATGAATCTACATATGCAAGGGTAGAAAATCTTCCCCCTCTTGCATGGTGTCCTGATATGGGTATATAAGGATGGTGCGTAAACCATGTAGAATCAACTTTTATATTGTAAACTTGGGGTAGAGACGTTACGGGGCCCAGAAAATAGGGGTTTTATGTAAATGATATGAGGAAGGGTTAAAAATCTCCCTCCTCTTGCGTGGGGTCCTAATATGGGTATATAAGGGTAGCATAAATAAAGAATCACACGAGAATCACAACTTCAGAGGAAAATCAAGTGGTAGACGTCGTGAGACACACCCAATAAGGTATCTCCTCAAACAACCCGAGGAATGGTAGGAAATCTTCCACTTTTGCATGGGGGTACTAATGTGGGTATATAAGAGTAGTGCGAAGACAACAAAAAATCACATGAAATCACCACGTTCGATGGGTATAGAAGCAAAAAATGAATCATTCTCTCATTGATGAGTATGTAATGTAGGTATTGTGTTGTCTTCTTGTTGACATTCACGCAAAAGAGTATAGCACATGTCCGTCATATTTCCAAGGAGTCTAGTGGAACACCATAAGTTCTATAACCTGGCTAGTTGACCAGAGAGAAGCAGCAAAGGTGACTGCCACAAGTTGGGTAGAACGCCATGAGGAAGAAGTAGGGAATTGTGTTCTCGGTGATGGGCTCGGTCGAGGTGGCTGGAATAATGGCCGAGGAACAAACAATCCATGGGTGAGGAACTGATATTATTTAACTTATTTCCCGATCAAAACTTGGAAACAAATATTAACTCCCTTGCTGGGAAAAAACTGTAAACAATCTATAGCTATTTGATCTAGTTGATTAGTTTTTTTTTCATTAGCAATGAAGAGGAGCTCGATGTAGCATGCAACAGCCGCGGCTTTGCATACAAAAATGTCGTTGTGACTCATGATTGGAATAACCTAGCTACATAATAGGAGTAAGAGAATAATTATAACGATGTATATATATAGTCATGCAATGGCATCAACATGATGTCACCCTATGATCTAGTATTTCCTTCGGCCACATTGCACGCATGAATATATTGGCCACCTTTTTTCGCTTCTATCTTACTACAACAAATAAATACTGGATGTAGTGAACTTTCTACGTGGTGCTGACTTTTTCGAACTAGTAGCAAATAATGGGGAAATAGTTGCAAAGCTAAAAAAATGATAAAACATTATTTGAATTAACTCGGATGGTAAAATACCTAGATTTTTGGTATACTAGATAACTGTTGATATCGGTGCCCTCTAGGAAAAAAGGTTGAAACCTCCCTTTTGTGCACATACAAAGCTAAGTAGCAATTGGCTTGATCAATTAGTAGCTAGTAGTACTTCATGCAAGAGTGTAGCAACTTACAAAACTACTCGGACTCACACTCGTATATAACTCATATAATACAGAACATATACACGACGCCTTGTTGGCGTTTCTTACACCAATTTTCACATCCACATCAGTAGTGACACAACCTACCCAATCGAGTTCGACCTCTCACCGTCCTCTCCCGTGGTGCACATAGTCATGGATGACGAGGTAGGGATGCAATATCCATGACGAGGTAGGGGTATATAGAAAGCCAGTGAATCGTTTTAACTCCCCGTGGGTAATGCACTAAATCTCTCCCCTTAAGTAGTTAAGCTGGCGAGTCGTGTACTCAAAAGAAGATTAGTCCTAATTAAGAGGAGGTGGGACACCCATAAGAATGTGAAAGGAAAAAAGAAAGCTCCAACTAATAAGATGGCGTGATTAGAGCCCGCGGATCGCCGAGCAGAAAACGATCTCAACCGTCAAGGTTCGACTGGTCGGATCCATCGGCGGCGAGATGGGGATGCAATATGCATGAAACTGATCCCATGCATGAAAAGAAGATCGGGTTCTATAAAGACGTTTTCCCAAGCAAGTTAGGGTAGGTTAGATATAAAACCGGATATAAATAAAAGGAAGCCAAAACAAGAACGACCTGCTGGTTCTACATGTTAATTAATTTGTAGGAAAAAATGTGCATTATTTTGCATTTTCAAGTGATATTCGATCACGTGAAGATTCGTACATCTTAATTATAGATTTAGAAGTACCCAGGAGATGTGTATCATATTTGAAGAAAGATCAACAAACGATGCAAGTTTACTAATTTGCATGTTTCATCGGTACATTTTGTTGTAATTTATGTTCAAAATTAAATAATAATAGGATTCCATCAATAGACGAATGGTAGGTTTTAAAGAATCGAGTGGTCATTGTCGCCGGGGAAAAAATGGTATATAGAAAGTCCACGAATCGTTTTAACTCCCCGTGGTTAATGCACTACATCTCTCCCCTTAATTTGTTATGCTGGCGAGTCGTGTACTCGAAAAAAGATTAGGCCTAATTAAGAGGAGCCGTAAGAATCTGAAAGGAAAAAAGTTTCAGCTAATAATAAGATGGCGTGATTAGAGCCCGGGGATCGCCGAGCGAAACATGATCTCAGCCGTCCACATTCCACTGACCGGAAACACAAATAGAAATAGGCCTCAAGCCCAACCCTAGCCGTCATCCCATTCCCGTGAGCCACTCTCCATCTCGCCGCCGGCAAAGCCCCTCCGCCGCCCCCTCCTCCCTCAACGTGTCGCTGGCCGGGAAAGGTCGACCGAATGCCGGCCTTTCCCATAGGCGGCCGACGACCACGGCTCTTCACGCGACATGCTGCTCCTGCGTGAACCCCAGCGCCAGGCTTGCCGGCCGGCGTCGAGGACGACCACGCCCGGTCTCGCGCGGCATATCCAGGTCCTCCGCCTACCTCGCCGGAAGGATGCTAGGCGCGGGCGGCCTGCTGCTGTTCCCGGCCGTTAGTGGTAAGGTCCGGCGAGACCTGGCCGTCCCGGCTCCTCCATGGCAACGGCGCCGCCGCGGCAGGGGGTCCGGCTGAGATTGCTTGGCGAACGCCTCGCACGACGGGGCCGCGACCTGGACGGGCTCGTCAACCCCCATCTCGTCCTCGCACAAGGGGAGGAGGGGAGCTCAAGGTGATTATTTCTGCTGCTCTGGAACGAGTTTTGAATTCTGCTTTTTTTATATGTATTTATTATGGTGTTCAATTCGGTTTTGGAATTCTAGTAGCCCGACAATGAAAGCGCTCTGCAAAAGGTCGTTCTTGCTTCCTTGTCATAATTCAGTTTGTTGCTCTCTTCAGATTGTCATCATGTATCATCTCTTTGTAAAATCGTTCAGCAAGAACACAAGGAAAACATGGTCTATCTATTTGAGTAACGTTTAATGGAGCGCATATCAGTTTAGCAGCGTAGTGAACAACTGCACATGGGGATTTAAATACGAGCTGAAGAACGAACTTATCATTATTTTCTGGCATGTGCAAGCTAGCTACTCCGAAAATCTGGCCGTTTATTGCTTGTGGAAGTGCGATTTGGGGTGGTCACTGGCCGTAGATTTCACTTAGATACCACTCTAAAAATCTTCTTCACTTCACACTTAACCTGAACAGATTTGGTTGACACTTGACATCCATAGAAATTTAGCCGATACTCATAACCTGTGTTAGTTTACATTTTCTCCCAGTTATTTACATCTTACTCTCAATTATCCTTCAGTTTGCGTGTCCTATCTGTTGCCTTCTCCATAATTATTTTTGTTGGCTATTTATTCTCGTCACGGAAGAGTCTTCTTATGCTTGTTTTGCAAATGAATCAAAATCCTCCATAATATCATGTCATATCTCTCATGGTCTACTGTCTTCTAGCTAGGTGCACGCCCAGGAATGCCTCTGTTCATTAAGTATAATTTCCTTTTGGTTTGTATCCTACGGACTTAAGTGCTTGCTTGGAATGTTTGCTTGTTAGAGTGCTTCTCGTTCATCAGGGAGCCCACTCGAATTCTTGAAAATACTCTTGCTCCCTAACAGACTTACATTAAGCTATATTCCGTTCTGAATGCTCATTTATATTCTCCTTTTTGCTCTTAGGTAATTCGTAGTTAAGTGGGAGAACCAACTTGTACGTTCTGAACAAGGATGCTCAGCTGCTATTAAACATCTTGAAGAAGTAAGCAAAGTTGTTCTCGGTTACATTAGGATGCCGAGCTGCTGTTAAGGAGGCCTTACACCCCTCTGCTGCCCCCAGGTGCCACGGTGCTCCTCTATGCTCACAACTTCCATGTCTATGTAGCGCTGGTGAAACAGCGAGACCCGGAGAGTTAGCTCCCGGACCGTAAGCTTATCTGCTCTTGTCCTCTTCTTGTTACAAATTCATGCTATTGCAGTGTTTGATGGAGAACTTGCATGTGCAGGTAGCTCGGCTTCCGAGTCCGTGCCGCCGTCCGGGGCAAGGCTGGAACTTGCCCAAGAGAGAGAACGATGCTGGTCAGGCTGAGTCTTGAGCGCGACCTACTTGGAAGAAGCAAGGCATCATCAGGCATCAACTTGCTTGTGGTGTGGTAAGAACAGAATGGTGGATTACACTTGCGGTGCAAATGGGTTTCATGATTAAAAATTGGTGACTCAAACTGTTAGATGTATTTGAGAAAATAACAACAATATCCATTGGCAATATAACTGCACAATTGTTAGATGTAAATATCGAAAGTTGTTTCGTGCCAAAGATAGTTTTATGAACTTTCCTCGGGTATCAATGTATCTCCTTGTTGCTGGGTTCCAGTCGTTGAAAAATGGTTCTACATGTGTTTTAAAGATTAAACCATTTAATTCATGGTTCCGAGGTTTATAGGATTTCTTATGCAGCTATCCAAAATATGTATATGCGCAAATGATGTGTGTGTGGACGGTGTTTGTGGCCGCAGCGCTGGTTCTGTTTCCTTCTCCCATTTTACATGTAATACGACGTTGAACTTATTTAGTTGCACTCGATTTAGGTAACTGTTGGTGCATCATTTGTCACAAATATTGGCATAACTTCGGTCATAGCGTTGGTGCATAC
This sequence comes from Lolium multiflorum, assembly GCA_030979885.1. Lineage (NCBI taxonomy): Eukaryota > Viridiplantae > Streptophyta > Magnoliopsida > Poales > Poaceae > Lolium > Lolium multiflorum. The sequence goes on along the minus strand of CM061748.1, from coordinate 58,227,426 downwards.
TATAATCTCTGGTTAAATCTGTCCCATCTTGTGCTTTCACATACATTTCCCTTTTATCTGATTTCTGTTGTATGCAAACATTTAAAATGCTTTTCTACCACATGAGAAGTCATGAATATTGGCTAATTTTTCAGGTGTGCTGCATTAGCACCTCTGTACTACACGAGAGTTGCTGCTGCAGTTGCCTTCTCTGACATAAGAATTGCCAAATGATTTAACAAAGCATAATACTAGGTGAAGGTCTATCATATTTCCCCTTGCTCTTTTGCGGGAAGTTAACAAAGTTGCTCTGAAGCATCTGTAACCAATTCTTTGGTGATTTCTGCTTGGATTTGACTATCTGTTTCTAACTCTCTATACTAAATGTCTATATTACAATGACATACTACCTCCGTTTCAAGGAATAAGGCGCACGCGTATTTCAAGACGAACTTTGACCATAAAAGTTAAGCAACAAAATCTTGATTATATTATATGCATATAGTATCATTGGATTCGTATTGAAAAGCACTTTTTAGTGATGCTAATTTCATACAAACAATCTTTACCTATTTAAAGTAATTCTTGGTCAAACAAAAAGCTCGTAAAACGAGGACGCCTTATTCCTTGAAACGGAGGTAGTACTTATGAGCAGTCAGTTTATTAGGTTTCCGTTATAGTTGGATAACTCATCCCTCTACCTTTGGTCGCATTTAAGTTTCATCTTATAACTCGGAACTCTGAGTTTGCGTTTAGTATATGAGCTCATCTTGACAATAAAAAATGTATTGACCATTATAATCATTTTGCTCCGACAAATCATATGATATCAGTAAGCAGCCTTATGACAAATGCAGACTAAATGTTCACTGTTCAACTTTGCTTGTGTTCTGCAACTTTTCTTTATTAATGACCAACTGTTTTAGTATGTGGTTTGCTCTTGTCAGAGTAAACTATGTCATGGTTCCACCCTCCATTTTATTTTATATTTTGTCTTCTGTTTTGGTACAAAATAATCCAGCTTTTTAAAAAATTCTCTTTTCTTTACTCACGAACTTTAGAAATGTGGTAACCAGGATATGATATCAAGGATTTGGTTGTAAGTAAGGATGATGTACATAAGAAACATACTTTATCTTCTGTGTTACTTAGTTAAATTGGGATATTTGATGCCAATCTTTTTTATGCTTTGTGTTTGCCTTTGATTAACGGTTTTACCTCTTTGTGGATACTGGATGGTGACTTCACAAAAACTCAGTGGATTTGTATGGGCACTGAAAACTTTGCTGCCGCTCGCAACAGGGGTTGCCTTCTGCATAAGACAGTTGCTCATCTTAGAGACCTTGCGCCATGGGAAACATAGGAACATATTAGTTTAGATATCATGTCATTTGCTTTGAGGTTGGCTGGTGTTCACCTGCAGGGCTTCTATGGTCTATGGCAATCTTTTTTAGTGCTCCTGTTTTATCATCTTACTTGCACAGAAGTATTTACTTGTGTATCATTCCAGAGTCTGTATGGCTTCTTCGTAGTTGTATTTTATAGCTCCGCGGTTTTTAATGTATGTTTCACACTCTGTTTCTTTTATTCTATTTAGTCATCCTCTTTTTTTTTTAAAAAAAAAGTATAGCATCCTTTTGGAAATCAGTCTAGGTAATGCTATTCGGCTCTTAGTTTCGTCGTGTGCGTACACTTTTGGCGAATTTGTGATTTTGGTTCATAATCTTAGTTACTAAGCTTCCCTAAAAAGAATCAAGTATCCCATAAAGACAGAGATAGACCTCTTTTATGGACTTGCAAGAGTGCAAGTGATTTAAATGCCTAAGCTTATTCTTCCATGTGTTGTCTATTCATGATGAAAGATGACAATTTAAAATTCTACACATACACAGGTTTCCTTTGTACTATGACGAATGCAGGTCTTGTGCCTGATCAGCGGTGATGGTTCCAATCATGCTCAAAATGCCGCAGGTTAGCAACTGTGTATGGATCAGAGTACAAATGTAATGGAGGATGTGGTTTCGACCAAGGCTTATATCCAATGTAAGTTTGCTTGTTTTACCTTCCCTTCCACTTAAACTTCTCTATGGATTCTTTCTCTTGCCTATTCTATTATCCAAAGGAGGGAGAAATTCGTTTTCTTCAACCAAGTTGCCCAGTAGCTATTTGACAAGACTGATGACACTTCTAAGATCTTTAGGTCTTCCCCGCTAGCTAGCTGATGTAAGTCTCAGGTTCATACATGGGGCGATTAGGTGCAAATTTGTGATGGGCGGAATCTCGGGAACTTTCCGAATTTGGCTGCTCGGCCTATTCCTCTTGGAATCTTTTTCTTTTGGCTGAGTTGCGGCCATGAAAAGGGCCGAGCTTTTAGTAAAAAACTACAACTTGAATCTTGTGCATACTTCAGGAGTCATGCTGGGAAAATAGATTGAAGATGAATTCATCGTTAAGAGATCATGTATTTTTTGCTTGTATTGGTCGATATGAATTAGGTTGCACTTAATTTTCTTTTTGTAATAAAATTAACGCATATTGGGCCAATTATTTCTATTGTTCATCTTCCAGGAGTAATAACATAGCGTTGTTAAACACTGATTTCTCATTGGTCGGTATTTCATTCTTGCTTTGCCTCTCAGATTTGCACTTGAATAGTTGTATGCTTTTGGCTTCCCTTGTTTAGTAACTTATGCTCTCTCTGTTTTTGCTGAATACATCAGTAACTTTCAGACAGAAGTTCCATGTGGAGTAAACTTTAGTAATCGATTTTCAATAAAATCAGCGTGGTAGCATATCCTTGTTTGTATAGTTTAATATGGTTCAAATAGTTGTGTGAAGAAGATGGGTATACATTATATGTTTACTTTCAACTCCATTCATGATCCTGTGGTGTCCATTGCCTGGGTAATTTCTCACTTGATTTCTGCATTTATTTGCAGCACGGTTCAAAGGAAGTTCAGAGTATGTCAAGGCTCAAGGCTGCAGTGCACCCTTTGGGGGGTTCGATTTAAAGGCCCTTTTGTTCCTACTTATGGGTATGTAATCAATATTATTGACTTATTTTTTTCATTGCTGTAGTCAGTTCTTGCGATGATGAGAGGGGCATTTCTAAGGCTTATGGAGCTTTGGAAAGTTTGTTTATATTTTCCCACACGGACCTCAGACTTGCATTAGATCCTAACATCTTCTTTATAAAGTGATAGTGTTTATTTTTTTTGTAACCCCAAACTTTTTTGTTTCAAGCCAACTCATGTTGTTCTTTAGCCATACATATTTATTATGGCCATAATTGTTGGGTAGTAGAGAAAATTCTTCACCTTGGTTGAGTTGATGGGGTGGGTTAGTTGAGTGTGACATGTTAAATTTGTAGTCTGAACGAGATTTACAGAAACCTTTGTTGACATTTGAGAATAAAAAGGTGTCTTCTTTTATGGCTCATGGTAATTTTACTCAGATGGTTACCAATTAACTATTATTTTATTGCAATAAATAACTATTTTATATGAAGACTTCAAGTGACATTGGCATTTGGGCATGCATACGCTATTCAAAATGTTCTATTAGTGGATCTCAAGCTTTATTTATATCTCTTTTGGTTACTGCCAAACCTACTGATTCTTACAACACGGTCTTTCTGACCTGAGTATACGTTTGTGTTTTTTCTTTAGGTTGAGTGTTGGAACGAGCAACAGAAGAATGGAACATTCCTTGAACCTATAAATTGGTTCCCATTTCAGCGGTTTGAAAGTAGAGAAACAATTGGTGTATACCAATCTGCTCTTATATTTCAATCAATTACAAGTAGAGAAACAAGGTGTAGTTTTGAACATACATGTTTACCTTTTACACATTTTGTATCTTACCGAGGCGTTGTCACTAAATAATGAAAGGTTGCTTTTATTTGTTGATGAAACACATGAAAGAGGCATGAATGAAGGTGCTACCTTTCGAGACTATTATTTCCCTTGCCCCTGCTAGTACTTTATTTTTAAATCAACTCATGACACAATTAAGTTATTGTTCCTTTGGTATCAGATTTCTTATTGATCATTATAATGAACCTATTATCATGGTGCCAAGGTTTAAGGTTGATGCTGATGATTGTTGTTGTTGCTCTTACTATATATGTTTGTTGAGCAAAGAAATAGTGTGATTAGTCTATACAGATGATTTGATATATCTTACGTACTTTTTTGAACATTTTAGTATGGCGGCAAAGAAAGCGATGGCAGTAGAAGTTCTGTTAAGTTGTAATTAACAAACTCACATATGAATTCCGATGTCAGAGAGAAATTACATTACCTATAGCATCTAGTTACTTCTGTTTACTTGTAATTAACAAACTCACATATGTACCAGACGATAGGAGAGCAATGGAAGCCGTCATGCAAAGAGGCTAGTAGTAGTATTTAGCCAAGCCTACGTACTGCTGTAACTTACCTTCAGATTTAGAAAGCCCATGTACTGATCTAGCTTATCTTCAGCTCATTTTTGATAAATTTGCTCTGTATGTACATTGTCCATCCAAATATTTTTCATGAAATTCTGTCATGTCAAATATAATCAACATGGATATGTACTGTTTGTTATATATTTGCTTTGAAAGAAGCTTAAATCTGTACATATAATTGAGCCTCCTATTTAACTTTTGCATGCCTTGCGGTTAATCCTGGACAGTCGGTAAAGGTCTCACCTAAAGATGACCAATGCTTTTATCTTTCTTAGGTTACCTTGCTCTTCAAACAAGCTATGTGCATGTATTTCAATCGTGCCTTATGATATCTACTCATTGAGATGCTTTGTTTCTCTCTGTAGGGCACCGTCGTCGAGGCCAAGGATGACAAGGCGACCATGGTTTCGTGAAGGTGGATGACTAGAAGTTGTCCATCAGGACCCTGTCGACATTCGAGTTCCCTCAGATCCAGTTCGAGTTCGACCCGGTCTTCGAGCTCCCACACATATCCAAGACATCCAACATTGTCTTCTCTGAGTACAAGTTCTTCCAGTTGGCCGACGGTGACTCTGATGAAGAATCTGGAGGTACATACTTTCATGTCGCTGTACTTGTATGCTGTAGAGCTCTTGTGTTGAATGTACCTAGCGAGGAATTAAATATCGGTCTAATTTGATTTTAGATGAAGAGGAGGAAGAGAGATCGTTGCAGCCAGTTAGAAAAATGGTGCTTGGTCTGAATCCTCCGTCCCCAGGTCCCTAAACTTTAAAGGTATACAGTTTATATCATGCACGAGACTGCAAGCTGACCATCAGTATTGTATGTTGGTAGTGCAACTTTAGGTTTCACTAAGAGATAGATCAATATGGCCGAACTCTGTTTTGGTCCTAGCAGTAGATACATACATATTGGCAAACAAGTTTGAGTGTCCAAGTGTTTTTGCTTGCTGGGTAATAATGAAAGAACGAATGCGTGAACACTTTGGATAATTGCTTTTTTCTCTCTTAAGCATCCCGAGAACAGTTTGGAGCTCCCCTGTTTCCATTCCAGATCGATTCAGAATTAAAAAATTGATAAGTGGGAAGATATACATTTCCGTGTGGGGAAGAACAAGTTAAAAAAGCTGTTCTTGTTAGACTTTGATGCATTATTTCTTCACTGCATACCCATTGGTGTTGCTATGTTTGGTTACCCTTTCATTGCCAATATTCGTTGACTTCTAAATAGCTAAAAAAGTTGTTTTCTTGTTCTTGTTATGAATTCCGTGTTTCTTGGTATTCCGCCGGCATGCTTGTGAACACGTGAGATTTCTGAAACTAAGCGTGCACATTGTATTTGCAGGATGTTAGAGAAGTGGGGCTGGAGGTGGCGCTCCAGGAGGCCTTCCTATACTTGTCGGGATTAGTTTCTCCTTGTCTCCTATACGTGATTTGTTGCGGGGATATAGAGGGCGACGACACCACGTCCTCCTCAACTAGGCCGCTCTGCTGCAGCAGGCCGCGGAGAACTTCTGCCCTGTCCTTGCCGGGAACGTGGCCGGTGAGACGCCTCTCATATTCTTTCTCTATCCCCATTTGGAAGTCTTGGAGAGGAGATGCAGTTTAGGTGGGATGAACCCATGTTGATCTTCTTCATTAAGTTTTTATGCGTAGTAGATGTGACAGTCGCTGCATGTGTGTGCCAGTACTAGCAGAGTAGAGAATGGGGGGATACTAATTTTGTTCAAAACATGGCACTCTCTCCATGGGTGTGTGCTTGATCCTTAAATTAAGAATGTGCTAGCATAGCAGTGAAAGGTTTTAGTGATGCTAATCATCCGGCCTTGATGTCAAAGTACTAGTACCCAGTATAATCTCCGATGCTCTGAGAATTACGTTGATCTATCTCTGAGAATTACGGTTTAGGTTGCACATGTTTCAAACTTATGCTTTTCTTCCTTGCTCACAGACTAGTGTATTCGACATAGCATTGTGCTTCACCAGAATGGGATTGATAATCCTAGGAGTGTCAAAAAGATTGATCTTCCCGCATGTTACTGTCTCTTACTGTTGATACTTTTAGCTGCTGTTTGTAGGTTCATGAGGACATTTTTATTTTATACTGCATGACTGCAATAACTTTGTATAGATTGATCCAAGGTCCTCAACTAACCAGTAGCCTCATATATTGAGCTCATGTAATGTGAGCACATCAGATCCTAAAGTCTGTTGATCATATGATCTCAACTTTATTTTAGTTTAGTTAATATGTATACTTGTTTGCAATTAAAATGTGCTTGTTGTGATATGCACTGAACCATCCTAGTAATTTCTTATTGTTACACATGAGGCCACTAGGAATTTTATCTTCATGAGCACCTGCATTTCTAATCACAGGTTACTGGTTAGAACAAAATAAAGTTTAAGGATGTTGCGTCTTTTGCAAATTTGATCTATATTCTTTTTGTTTGGTCGCCAGGGATTTGGCTTGTGAAAGAGTATGCCTTCATTTCCTCCCAGTTCATTGTCTCGTGCATGGCAATGGTCCCAACAACAACTCTTGATATCAATGACTGCTGTAACCCTTCTATTGTAGACAACAGATGTAAGCTCTCAAAACCTAGTATTGCATCTGGTATATGTCGCATGATAAGTTGTGCTTGAACTTCATGCACAATTGAACACCTATTCTTCATTTCACCCGTCTTGCTCTATTCAGGTAGTGTCAAGTTGCTTGTCACCAAGGCCCTTCTCTTGTAGACAACAGAAGTAAGCTCTCAGACCCTAGTACCGCATCTCGTATATTTCACATGATAAGTTGTGCTTGAACTTGATGCACAAGTAAACCCGTGTTCTTCATTTCAACCGTCTTGCTATATTCATGTAGTGTCAAGCTGCTTGTCACCAAGGCCCACCGCGGTGACCTTGACAATGCATACAAAGCTACCTCCTTGGTCGCGCTTGAGTTGATTGCAACATTTATTTTCATATGAGGTGCATAATCTTGTTCTCCATTTGTTTGTTTGGTGCTTACACACAAATTTTATTGCCTCACGCTTATTTTAATTGGAAGACTGGGAGTGAATGATTAATAAGTGGTTTTGTTCAAGGTTCTTTTGGGCTGCATTTTAATGTGTTAGCTAGTTTTTGGTTTGTAAGGGCAAGTTTGTGCTAGCTATTGCACAAACTTGCAATGGAGTTGTGGCTGCTCGATCTTGTAGCAGTGGAAACCATGGCTGCTGGATCCGATCAATTCTCCATGTTTTTCTTCTTGTTTCTTCAACTGATGTTGCAGTTGGTTGGTTAGGTAATAGAGAGCGAGATGTAGATGGACTGCTACAGTAGGTCATCGTCGTATGACCTGGAGCATATTCAACTAATTTTTGCATGTTTCATCTTTTACTTTACCACTGCTAGACAAATTTGTCATGCCATGCAATGTTTTGCTGAATGGTTTGTAATAAATCTGCGATGTTTGTTTCATCGAGACAAAACTCCGGTTTGGGTTATACTGAATGCCTTGAGCTTATTCATGACCCTGATCTGGGAGCTAGCAAATGGACCGTGAATGATTTTTCATGTTTTTTTTATTATTACACTTAATATGTAAGGAACATGTAAAATTAAATGGGTGGTGATATTGATTAGTTTTTTCTCTTTTGATGAACAAAAGGAAGTTCTTGGCTTTGTTGGAATCAAAGCTAAAGATTTCCTCTACTGAAGCTTAAGTTTTTTTTTAGTTTGTAACTTGGCATGATTCACATCACCACTGTCAAGTTTCAGGTTATGTATGACTGCTATGCGTATTCAAGTAATGCTCTAGTGCTATGCATATTAGTAATGCACTGTATGTGCTTTGTTGTGGGGATATAGACAGCAGCGACACCAAGTCTTGGAGAGGAGAGGAGATTTGGGTAGGATGAACCCACCTTGATCTTCTTCGTTAAGTTTTTATGCATAGTAGACATGGCAGTGCTCGTGGCATGTGTGTGCTAGTCCTAGCATAGCAGAGAATGGGGGATACTACTTTTGTTCAAAGCATGACACTCTCTCCATGTGTGTGTGCTTGATGCTTAAATTAAGAATGTGCTAGTATAGCAGTGAAAGGTTTTAGTGACGCTAATCATCCAGCCTTGATTCTAACTAAGAAAAGGATCTTGTCTGGCATAGGTTGCATGGCTTGCCTTGCCACGAGTAAATTTAGTCAAAGTACTAGTACCCAGTATAACCTATGACGCTCTGAGAATTAGGTTGGTCTATCATAGTATCATGTAAGGTTGTTGCTAGCTAGTTGACTAAGTGGATTAGGTGGCCCATGATTCAAACTTATGATTGTGTACTTTACACAGGACTAGTGTATTCGGTAGAGCATTCCGCTTCACCGGACTGGAATTGATAATCCTGAGTGTCAAAAAGATTGATCTTCCCGGTTGTTACTGTCTCTTACTGTTTGATACTTGTAGCTGCCGTTTGTAGGTTCGTGAGGACATTTTTATTTACTGCATGGCTGCAATAACTTTGTGTAGATTGATCCAAGGTCCGCAACTAACCAGTAGCCTCATATATTGAAATAATCTTGTAATGTGAGCACATCGTATCCTAGAATCTGTTGATCATATGATCTCAACCTTTTTAGTTAATATGTATACTTGTTTGCAACTGAAATGTCCTTATGCACTAAACCATCCTAGTAGTTTATTATTGTTACACATGAGGCGACCAGGAAGTTTATGTTCATGAGAACCTGCATTTCTAATCACATCTTACTGGCTAGAACAAAATAAAGTTTAAAGATGTTGCATCTTTCGCAAATTTGATCTATATATTATTTTTGTTTGGTCGCCAGGGATTTGGCTTGTGAAAGAGTATGCCTGCATTTCCTCCTAGTTCACCGTCTCATGCATGGCAACGATCCCAGCAGCAACTCTTGATATTAAATGACTGTTGTAACCCTTCTCTTGTAGACAACAGATGTAAGCTCTCAAACCCTGGTACTGCATCGGGTATATTTCACATCATAAGTTGTGCATGAATTTCATGCACAGTTAAACACATGTTCTTCATTTCAACCGCTGTATTCAGGTAGTGTCAAGCTGCTTGTCACCAAGGCCAACCGAGGTGACCTCACGATGCATACAAAGATACCCTCCTTTGTCGCACTCGACTTGATTGCACCGTTTATTTTCATATGAGGTGCATAATCTTGTTCTCCATTTGTTTGTTTGGTGCTTACAAAAATTTGATTGCCTCACGCTTATCTTAATTAGACTGAACTACGACTAGGAGTGAATGATTAATAAGTGGTTTTGTTCAAGGTTCTTTTGGGCCGCACTTTGATGTGTTGGCTAGTTTTTGGTTTGTAAGGCCAAGTTTCTGCTAGCCATTACACAAACTTGCAATGGAGCTGTGGCTGCTCGATCTTGTAGCAATGGAAACCATGGTTGCTGGATCCTGTCAATCGTCCATGTTTTTTTTTTGTTTCTTCAACGATGTTGCAGTGGGTTGGTTAGGTACTAGAGAGGGAGATGATACACTGATTGCTGCAGCAGGTCATTGTTGTATGTCCTGGAGCATATTCAACTAATTTTTGCATGTTTCATCTAATTTTACCACTGCTAGACCAATTTGTCATGCTATGCAATGTTTTGCTGAATGGTTTGTAATAAATGGTGTTATGTTTGCTTCGTAGAGACAAAACTTCGGTTTGGTTTATACTGAATGACTTGAGCTTATTCATGTCTTGGATCTGGGTGTGTTTTGAACTTTGGCCAAGTTGATTAGGGTGGCAGTTCGAGAGCATGCAAAATTGTGGCAATCCATGAACTGTTATTTGGTACAGAATTTGTTATACATTTGGCTCTCTGATTTCAGTAAAGTTAGAAATGGAACGTGAATGATTGCTTCATTTTCTTTGATTTATTATTATACTTAATTCTAAGAAACATGTAAAATTAAATGGATGGTAATATTGACTAGTTTTTTCTATTTGCATAAACAATAGGAAGTTGCTGACTCCGTTAGAATCAAGGCTGAAAACTTCCTCTATTGAAGCTTAAGTTTTTTTTTAGTTTGTAACTTGGCATGATTCACATCATCACTGTAAAGTTTCAGGTTATGTATGGCTGCTATGCGTATCCAAGTATTGGTCTGCTGCTATGCATATTAGTGAAGGAGCAACATATTATAGCATGTTGTGTCCAAGATGTTTGTTTTCATTCTGTTTTGGTTTTTCATATATACCATGTTGTTCTGCTTCTTTGTTCTGCTTCTCTGTTACATATGAAGATAAAAATGTTTCACATTGTTTGAAAAAAATAAAGTGGCTATTTACCATGTTTATAGTCATTTGCTGTTTCTTGGAGGTAGAAGAATTATTTACCACTTGGACACCATATATTCTTGTGAATTTTCTAATTGCTATACATTATCCCACCAGTGATATGCTCGTGTCAAGGAATTTTCCATCCTTATGTCAGTTTCAAGTGAATCTTGACTACACATAGCACTTAGTCTTCCAGTATTTCTGGAGGTTAAGCTTTGCTCCATTTATTTGTAACGTACATGTTTGTATCTAGAACTTTGGCCAAGTCGACTAGGGTGGCAGCTCCTGTTCAGCTTAAGTTGTTATGATCCATGACGGATATTTTTGTATTCTCTACATGAACATGAGTGGATCGGATCTATATTTGGTACCGAAATTTGAATGTATTTCTTGCTTCGAATAATGAGGTGCCTAATGGCCTGTGATGTATTCAGGTTCCTTGTGAATATCGCTGGTGCTGATGGTTACGAGCGTTGATTCTGGCATTTTGATGTGCAGCTGAAGTATATCCAATGAGATGTTCCATCAAGAACTTGAAGGAATCTTTTTTTGAGAAGCTGACTGACTGGTGGAAGAATGCCTTGGACAACGAGGGCATCTGACTAAGTCAAGATCCGCAACCGGCTGCAAAACACCCCTAGCAGGCAACAGGTACTCTCCCGCTCCAGTTTCAAGGTTAAAAGCTAAAGGCCCCAGCTGATCCCCTTCCGTATGTAGCCTGAAATATGTGACATGTTTGCTGGATGCTAAAGTTTGAACTCGTGGATAATGTTGAACGATGCATGGAACGAACAATAGCGTTGGCCGCGTAAAGTCTGTTGTCATTGAGTTTTACAAATCTTCAAAAGAAAATCAGTAGATCATAGTTTTGCGGTTGTGCTATTCTTCTAAATTAATTTTGATGGTTACATGCACTTATCTTGCTTGATTGCCTTGAATGTGAATATGAGCCTTCTTCCATTTTTCAATGTGTGAATCTGGGCAGGACGACGGGAGAAGCTGCGGCTGCTGCACCTCTACTTTGAGTAGGAGGAGAGTTCGACTTGGTTGTTTGCTCCAGCGCTAGAGGTACTTGTGTGGAACCCTTTCTTCTTGATGTCCGTGTTGTTGGTGCACAAGTGTATTAGTAGTGGAGGAGCCACACTTGACTTGAAGCTGCATGTGTACCTGATGCTATCTATTGTGTTTTCATGGTGCTAGCTATCTAATATGCATGTACTTATCTTGCTTGGTTGCCTTGAATGTGAACTGGAGCCCACTTTCATTTTTTTCCATGTGTGAATCTGGGCAGGACGTCACTAGGAGCTGCAGCTTTTTGACCTCTATTTCGAGCAGGAGGAGGGATCGACCCGGTTGTTTGTTGTGGCGCAAGAGTTACTGGTGTGGGGTCCTTGTTGCCTGGGTTCATTGCCGATGAATTAGTCACCGTCAGCTGCACCGTTCCTAATGTTGTGGAGATGTCCCGCTCCTCGGCCATGTTCTTCCTCGGGCAGGTAGAGATTCCATCATTGGTTCTTTCAACAGGACATACCTTGATCTGTTCTGCCCCTGTACTTATGTCAACTGAATTTACTGGATACTAGATGTATGAAATCTTAAAAAGTTGTTCAACTTTTGGTGTTACATCCCTTAGAAACCAGAATATGATCGTTTATGCGCTTAATTTGTGACCAATTGGAACGTCAAGTAGGTTGTGTTATCTTGTATAGCAGCATTTACAATTCTTTATAATTGGTTGTTGCAGGTTTCACTTATATAGCAACAAATAGGCTCTGGAGGTATGGTATTTGGCGTTGTGAAGAATCGGGAATCATCATTGTGAGGATGCAAGTACACTTGAGAATGCAATAAGAGGCTGCATGTTGAACTTTGCTAGCTGTGCAACACTTGTGTTGAGATATGGAGTGAGAATTTACCTAGGAATCTTTGAGTCGAAGCTTATTTTCTCTTGTTTTAAATAGTAGAATATCAACATGCTTGTGGCGGCTGGAATTTGAGACTCCAATTTGCTCCAGGCTGGTGGTCATGTGATGGTCCAACTCATGTAGTTTGCACTTGGCTCCTAGTAGCTAGGTGATCCAAGTTTACTTGTGTATCTATGTTGTGAACCAAACGAAGTAATGAATAAAATTGGCAATTTTCTGGCTACATGTTCCAAGTGTGAAATCTTTACTATTGCAAAATGTATGTTATGAGAAATCTTTATAAGTAGAAGCATGTGGTTGCAGTCCGTGTGCGGTTAGCCCGTGTGATAATCAAGAATTGTTTATCCATGGGAGCCGAACTCTTTGTCAATGGAAGCAAAAAAATTGTACTACACATGAAAGTTGAAAGCACAAAGCTCATTTGTATTTCTTGGACGCACATTCCTAATATTTTTAAATTATGTAAACTCATAATGGTGGTTCTTTGTAATGCAAATAAGTTTGTATTTGGTTAGAAGCAATCATAGTTCGGTTGTTTCTGAAAGGGAAATACCTACAGCAGATACAACAGATATGCTGTATATTAAAAGGAAACAAGTTTAATTCACCATTTGAGTACGTGTTCATCTGACGAATAGTTTAATTAAAATGATGTTGTATATTATCTATCGGAGTAGGAAAAATTAGTGAAAGATGTAACCAAGAAATTAAAGATATGCCATGCCATAGCTAGGCACTCTGATTTTTGGAAGAAATAATACCGGGCCATAACTAGGCACTCTATTTTCGAAAGAGATAACACCGGGCCATAACTAGGCACTCTTACTAGGAAAGAGATAACTCCTGGCCATAACTAAGAAATACGGCTTGGAAGAGATGGGGATTGTAGAATAGGTCATCACCATAACTACTACAACCCATAAAATGAGGCGGGGACAATGTAATCATTTACTACTACCAGCGCATGCAACTCACGGAATTAAGGCCTAATTGATTTGGTGCGCGTTTGGTTCCCCAAACCCTCCCTCCTCTTCATGTAATCATTTAATACTATCGTGGAGTTAGCAATCTTTTAGCCGCCCGTCCCTCCTCTCTTTGAAGCAAGCCATGAATAGAGATAACTGAAAATCTCACCTCTTTTCCCGCTAAGAATTTTGGCTCGCAGAATTCAAACCTGGATGGCTATCTCTATAAGTAGAAGCCCGTGGTCGCAGTCCGCGTGCGGTTAGCGCGTGTGACTCTTTACTCGTCGAGGAGAGGAGAGCGAGCGCCATGGCCGGACAGCGGAGATGGATACGGCCGGACACCGGAGATGGTCCGACGGTAGCTACATGCAGTGGAGGCCTCTGGTGGCGGTGGCGAGAGCGCCATGGCCGGACAGCGGAGATGGATACGGCCGGACACCGGAGATGGTCCGACGGTAGCTACATGCAGAGGAGGCCTCTGGTGGCGGTGGCGATGGGTAGTGCATGCGGCGGCTGATATCAGCAGGTAATTTACAGAGCGATCCACCGATCCTCTATTTCCTTTATTTCCGTGAATTGGTTCTTGTTGGATGAATATATTTTTCTGGTTTATTTTGAGTCTGTGGATCGACAGCTGGTGGAGGTGTTTCCTTAAAAAAATAAATCTGCTAGCGATAATGGCCGAGATGCGGTGTGCGTGAATCATCGTTTGGTTTTCACAGATCGATCTATCCACAATCGATGGTTTCTTTTTCGTGTTGTTGTCGATTGCGTGACCGTGACTGTGAAAACAAGGCGCGCGCGCCATACTCCTGGACAAGCTCGCTCGTTCGTTAAACAAGAACCTAATTACATTTGGTTTTATCAACCGAGTTTAGGTTTTATCAACCGAGTTTAGAGTGGGGTCTTGTCATCTTCACCTAATGCTTCGTCGTCATCACATCAATGTTATTGCATCTCCAATAGAGCTCTAGTTGATTCTCTTTGGCATTTCTAACACATCATGATTCTTCCATTTCTCAGCATTTTCTAGCTCCGAACAACTATAGAAAAATTACAAAGCACGGATCATCAGTTCATACTTCATAATCACAAACTGTTTGTCCAAACAGGATAGAAGTATTTAAGCTTCTCATATGCTCAAGCAGTTCACCTTCAATATATACCTACGGAAGTTCTTCATCACTGACTTCCAGATTTGCGTGATCTATTTCATCACCTGTAGGCACAACGAAGCGGGTACCTAGCAGATGTGTTAGCTTCAGGGCATTACGGAAGTGTGGGCAGTCTGCCTTATTTCCAGGAACACCATTGCTACGAAACCATTTTGCCCAAGCTTTGCTGAGTTTTGAATTTTTGATCTGGTCTCCATCTCCTTCTTGAATATCACGTCAATTCGAGTTTGTCTCCATCTCCTTCTTGAATATCACGTCAAGACGAGCATAGAGATCACGGGCAGGAAGTGGTGTTTCTCGCCCGCTGATATTTTCCACCAGAGAATCATAGTCCTCATCAAGGCCATTGACAATGAATGTCTGAAACTCCTCGGGGCGGAGCGGCTGTCCAATAGAAGAGAGCGTGTCAGCCAATGCTTTAACCTTGTTGAAGAAGGCCGTGACAGAGAGGTCATGCTTCTTTATCTCGCCAAGCTGAGTACGGATAGCCGAGGAGCGCGCCAAAGACTGCGAGGAGAAGCTGGACTCGATGGTGGCCCAAGCATCTCGCGATGTAGCGGCAAAGATGACCATGCCGGACACAGAGGGGGTGAGCGAAGACTGGATAGCACCCAAAATTGCTTGATCTTGAGCAACCCATCGTCGATGAGCCGGATTGGGCACCATAGTTTCACCACCGGAGGCCGAAAGAATCGGAACCATGGCCAGCGGACACAGCAGCGTACCATCAACATATCCTTCCAAATAGTGACTACGCATCAGAGGTAACACCTGAGCACGCCACAGCAAGTAATTGTCCGCAGAAAGTTTCACCGTCACCAGATGGGCAAAGTGGAACGGTCCTTGATCAGCAGATGGTGCGGCCGGCACTGCTTCATAAGGTGGAGGAGCACCGTATGGCATCGGCACCTCGCTAGGAGGCGGGCCACGGTACTGTTGCAGTTGATGATATCCATAGTTGGCCGGCGAGATCACACCATGGGACGCGGTAGGACGAGGAGGCGCAGCAGGAGAGGCCGACGCGGCGGCAGCAAAGGAGGCGGAAGCGGGGCGGCGCGGATCGAACGCGTCGTCTGATACCATGTTAGACAAAACCAGGGTTTGGGAACAGTGCTCGATACCCAATAGGGTTCGGCTGTTATGCTTTTATATATCATACAGGTATAGGTACAGGAGTTTGTATACAATACGTATAGCCTACAATACATAGTCTAACACATTGCACACTATATGAACCTACTGCTTTTTAACATAATAGCGGCAAGAATTAACGACCGGAAAGGAAATTGAACATCTAAAAGTATAACTGTTGCAAGAATACTGTTTCATCTCCCAGCCTCGTTTTTTTCCTGGCACATACTAACTTGTGAACCTCATCCTAATGCCACAAATGAACCTCTTCCTAGTTTCACATGATAAAAAAAAAGGAGTGGAAATTGGTACTAGAAAGCAAAGTGAACTGAAAAACTCCCAAGGAGCTCCATTAAACGAACACGTGGCAGGTTCAATCGAGGCTCTTTACAACACTCGCCCTATAAAACCTAGTATTTGAAGATAAGACCTTAACATATGCAAAAACACCTTGCCTAAAAAAGATAAATAGCAATCAAGGGCACATGCAATAGCAAAAAAGAAAAACATACTAGTCACATGCAATAAGAAACAAAACAAAGTAGCCACATACAACATAAACAAAGATCATGAAAGAATACACTATCTTGATCGTTTGTGCCACTTGGGTTCATCCTCTCAACATTTTTCAAGCAACACTACCACTTTTGACAATCCGATGAAATTGTAGATCAACGAGAGCGAAGAGATCTATCTGTTCGCGGGGCTGCCTGGAATTGGCCAGCTGCCTACTCGGCATTCGGTGCCGGAGGATTGCCGCATGGCCCGGCGCACACTTTGCCCTTCTTTGGCCGAGGTGCCGCCGTAGACACCGCCTACTTCTCGCCGGTCTTTGCTTGCCTCCTAGCCTTCAGGATGGGTGTCGGCGGTGCGACTAGCGCCTGCGTGTTCGCGTTCGCCGGAGTGGGGCGGGGCCGTGGTGGCGCGAACATGTGGCCACAGACGATGGTTGTATTAGGGTTGGACATGCTCCGACGGCAGCGGCGGGGCTGGAGGAGAAGGGAAGGATGGGCGGAATGCTGGAACCACTTGACATGGCCAAAATTTCGCCGGCTGTCAAGGAGGAAAGCAGGTGGTTTCATATCAACGGTTCTGCTGCGCACTCTCTGGTTAGATGTTACCGCACGTGATAGCATTTTTTGGGCGGGGAGCAAAAAAGATTGGGCGTGCGGTATTTTTAGGCGTCTGCGGCAGCGATTTTTTAGGCGCCACCCTATTTTAGTACAGCTCGTGTGTTTTCATTTTGTATCCTCTACGTGCTTTAGCGGTTTGTGCCGGAGTAAGCATTTTTATTTTGGGGATTCTTATCTTGTTCATTATCCAGAAATGAAACCAGCAGTGCCGGAGTAAGCATTTTTTATTTTGGGGATTCTTATCTTGTTCATTATCCAGAAATGAAACCAGCAGTGAAACTGGAAGAAATCTGAACAATTCAAGTGCAATAGCCACTTGGTTTATCACCCGCGAGAAATAAAGAATAACTACGTGAGGAAACTAGGAAATAGTACATCACCAACGTAGCAACTCAACATCACTAGATCAAAGTTCATAAAATCAGAAGCACGGGGTTCAGAAGAACTAGGTACAGTTCATCAGGTAGTACTTAACTAACCCTACACATGATTACAAAAGCAGGAGTCCATGGCAACTTGGCAAGTGGTTCACATTTGCATGTACTTATGGAAGTTCTTCCTCACTGTCATCCAGATTTACGCCACCTAGTTCGTCGCTTGTAGGAACAGGCAAGCGGGTACCTAGCTGCTGTGTTAACTTCATGGCGGTGCGGAAATGTGGGCAGTCAGCTTTACTTTCAGGAACACCATTGGTACGGAACCATTTTGCCCAAGCTTTGCTAAGTTTTGATCTTGTCTCCATCTCTTTCTTGAATATCACGTCGACTCGAGTTTGTGTTAGAACCCGGCTAGGTACAAGGTCTGCATCCATTACTTTAGCTCCGTGCTTTGACTTGTCAAATGCTCCTGAAAAGCGAGAAGAATAAAGGACTCAACCAAGTAATAGTTGTCCCTACATCCCCAATCCCAACGAGTCTTGTTAACAATTAACAGCACTAAAGATTCAACATTTTCTGCAAAACTTTAAAGGGAAGCGCTAAATAACAAACTAGCAAATCAATCTTTTATTGAGGATATAACTATAGATTATAGAAGCCCACAAGTCAGCTATTAATTGACCTAACCAAGTCCCCAGTCGCCAATGTCTAACAACAGGTCATAGCCCCTTAAACCAAGAAACATATATCTTACCTCCTTTCAGTACAGTTCCACTCGAGGTAGCTGCGTCATTGCCTCGTACCACTCCTACTCCCCTTGAAGGGGGAGTCATACTGCTGCCATCATTCGCTAGAGGTTTGGAGATGCAACCAACTCTTCTCTTGCATACTGACAAGTCACTCACTGGCAAGAAAAACTGTATCAGGCTGAGAAAATGAAAAAGAACTAAATAAACGACGGAAGGGGAGACGAAGGCAAAGCCAAGAGGATGAAGTCAGACCTCAGACTCTTGACTGAGTGTGACTAGGTGATAGATGATGCTTTGTACATAGGTGATATGCATAGGGTGTGCTGTGTGATATTGTGAGGCCATGAGGACTCAAGGGATATCAACCCATGTAGTCATCTACTGGGGAATTTACTCAACTGTTTGTCCTTTTGAATTACATAAATGTATACGAAAGCTAGCTCGAGGTAACACAAATACCAGATTTCAGTTTTTGTTTTCTTGGTATAAACTGGTCTGGCCGAAAACCAGCAGTAACCGGCCGATTAGCACCGCTTTCTACAACACAGATGTAGCATCAACATCGAACAATCTGGCTGTCTTCGTAAACAGCCAGAAGATTATATTTTAATTCACCAAAGTATGAATACTCACTCATAAAAAAAACTACATGGTTGCTTTGAGGAGGATAAATAGCCATCTCAGATTAAAACTGTCATGCGAAGAAAGGAATAGAGAACAGAAGTGTATGATTGGGTTTCTATTAAACTGTTTGTTTGCCGGTTGGCCTACACAGCCAATGCACTCATATGATCCTACTGCTTTAGACAGGATTGCAGAAGAAACTTACAGAAAAGATAATGAACCATCTAAAAGTTAAACTGTAGTGCACAGACAATCATAAAAAAATACTGTTTCATCTCCTAACTACCTTTTTTCCTGACACACACCAACCTGTCAGCAACTGAAAATCTAACAGTTAGATATGATAGATGTGGAAATGACAGAAAACGTTCAAGCTTGAACAAGGACAATTGAGAAACAGATAAGTTCAATAAAAATAAGTGAGACTCTTTGTAGTTCCATAAGATATGAAAGGTGTGGAAAATGACAGGATACACACTAGATTGAACCATTGAAACAATAAGCATCAACAAGAAGTATCTAGATCAGAAGAGTGAAATATTTACAGTTAGAAAGAAAGTAAACGTCAGCAAAAAAAAATTCCAGCAAGCAAGAAGTAAAAATAATTTGGTTCTTCCTAAGTTTCTTATTTTGTGGAAATGTAAAGACAGTGAAATACCTGCAGTATAGAAACTTCTGTAGGGATAATAGTGGGTGGTCGTGAAATCATCTTTACCAAGACTCTTGAACTGCATTGTCTCGAGTTGAATCATGCAGACACCAATGTCTGTCCTTACATAAATCACATGATCGTCTTCATCATATCCCAATATCAGATTTTCTCTTCCCCCCATACGCCCCAGACCGAGGATTGTGTTCATTTGAAAGGTCTCCTGCAACACCCATCCAGCAACACCATCACAACCCACCTTCCTCTCCCACATTTCGAATTCTTGGTAGTGCAGAATAGCAAGGCGAATAATGCTAGTGCTGTCATCTGCCGGCATGACCTGAAAGCTGCTTGAGCAACTATAGTGCAACAAATCCGGCATCTCAATACAAACTAGGCTCTGTCTGTCCAAATCAAATATAAGCACGCCATCCTTATACCAGTCAAACAGCCAATAAAGAGAATTCCCAACAAGGGTAGCCGGACCAGTCATACCACTCATATCATACGTATTGGTATATTGAATTCCTACTGTTGAGATGGCATCCCCCATGTTCTGGTCTCGGATGAGTAGATCGATGCGTAGATCGGGGGAAATGCTCGATTTTCTTCTAAGTGGATGCCTATCAAGATGACCTGAAAGGGGCTCGAGTGGCAATCCCCATGGACGTGGCCTTCGTCGCTGGCAGCGCAAAGCACCGCGGCGTTGAAGACGACGATGTCCTTGTCGTCGAACATTGGTGGGACGGCCACACGACGGCGGTCTCCGGTGGCTGGGTCCCAGACCATGATCTTAAGCAGCCTCCGGTCAAAAAAGAGGACGCGCCCATGGCGGCAGCCCATCAACTCCATATAGTAGTGATAGAGGATGTCTGGAGGGAAGAAGCACTCGTGCGGGATGAGATCTGGAGAGCTGAGATTGGACCTGAAGAAGGGGTGCCCGGTGTACCCCATGACGAGGCCGAGGACCGGAGGTATCCGGTGGTGGTCGCGGAAGCCGCGGAGGAACCGGGGGTCGGTGACGACGCTGCGCCACTGCTTGCAGACGGCGGAGATGCGGGGCAAGGTAGAGGGCTGAGGGGGAAGGAGGAGGAAAATCTTCCGGAGGAGGTCGTCGACTTCGAGCGCCGCCGGTGGCGCAGCGCGCCGGGGGCGGAGCCGGCGGCGGGTCATGTCGTCGGTCGACTGGGTGTGTGCTGTGTGCCCCTGGTTGTGAACCGTCGGCTGTGTGGTCGGTGGACGGCTGGAAGCATTCAGCCTACTCCCTCCGTCCACAAATAAGTGTACATCTAGGTTTTTGGATAAGTCAAACTTGTTTAATTTTGACCAACTTATTATCAAAAGTTATACGCATATGTGACATTAGATTACTATATTATGAAACTACATTTCAAGGTGGATCTAGTGATACTAATCTAGTGTCATAAATGCTGCTACTTTTTCCTAAAAAGGTGGTCAAATGTAATAAAGTTTGACTTATCAAAAAACCTAGATGTACACTTATTTGTGGACGGAGGGAGTATATTTTAGCATGGGCTGAACAACCTAGACTTTGGTTGGAGAGTGCTGGGCGTCCCCCGGGGGAACAAATCTCCAATCCTCCGGGTTCATGCCTCCATTGAATCTGGGACAGTGACAGAAAGTTCTAAGGTTGTGGATGTGCTGTTGCCACGAGGGATAAAACATCAATGCTTTGTCTAAGGATATTTGTGTTGATTACATTACGCACCATACTTAATGCAATTCTCTGTTTGCAACTTAATAATGGAAGGGGTGCGGATGCTAACCTGAAGGTGGACTTTTTAGGCATAGATGCATGCGGATGGCGGTCTATGTTCTTTGTCGTAATGCCCTGATTAAATCTCATAGTAGTCATCATGATATGTGTATGAATCTCTATTCGTCAATTGCCCACTGTAATTTGTTCACCCAACATGCTATTTATCTTATTGGAGAGACACCACTAGTGAACTGGAACCCGGTCCATTCTTTTACATCTGAAATACAATCTACTGCAATTCTCTATTGTTCTTCGCAAACAAACATCATTCTCCACACCATACGTTTAATCCTTTGTTTTCAGCAAGCCGGTGAGATTGACAACCTCACCGTTAAGTTGGGGCAAAGTATTTTGATTGTGTTGTGGTTCCACGTTAGCGCCGGAATCACCGGTGTTGCGCCACACTACACTCCTCCACCAACAACCTTCATGTGGCCTTCATCTCCTACTGGTTCGATAAACCTTGGTTTCTTTCTGAGGAAAACTTGCTGTTGTGCTCATCATACCTTCCTCTTGGGGTTCCCAACGGACGTGTGCTTTACCGTCACAAGGAAGTTGTTGCCTCCACGCACAGCAAAGGGATAGATTACAATGAGACATTTTCTCCGGTCTCATGTAAGGATTCCTTCAGAATCATAATGGCACTAGTTGCACATTTTGATTTAGAGTTGCATCAAATGGATGTAAAGACGGCATTTCTAAACGGGGATTTAGAAGAAAATGTCTACATGAAACAACCTAAGGGTTTTATAATGGAAGGCAAGGAAGAAATGGGATGCCGCCTAAAGAAATCCATTTATGGATTAAAGCAAGCCTCCAGACAGTGGTATCTAAAGTTCAATGAGACAATTAAGAGATTTGGATTTAAAGAAAATATTGAGGACAATTGCGTTTATGCAAATTTTAAAAGTGGGAAATATATTTTCCTAATCTTTTATGTGGATGATATTCTGCTTGCCAGCAGTGATGTTAGTCTACTGCAAGAGACAAAGAAGTTCTTGTCCTCAAATTTTGATATGAAAGATCTTGGTGAAGCGTCATATGTTTTGGGCATAGAAATTCACCGAGATAGAAACAATGGAGTATTAGGACTATCGCAAAAGGCTTATTTAGAAAAGATTCTAAGTAAGTATAATATGCATAAGTGCAGTGCCACACCTGCCCCTATAGTCAAGGGCGACATTTTTGGGAAACATCAAAGTCCCCAAAATCAATACGAGCTCGATCAAATGAAAGCGGTTCCATATGCTTCAGCCATTGGAGCCTACAGTATGCACAAGTGTGCACTCGCCTGACTTAGCATTTATCACCGGAGTACTCGGTAGATATCAAGAAAATCTAGGTTTTGAACTCTGGAAAATGGTAAAGAAGGCATTGCGTTATGTGAAAGGCACAAAGAGTTACATGCTAACATACAGAAGATCCGATTCCCTAGAAATAAGAGGGTATTCAGATGCAGATTTTGCGGGGGATAAAGATGATAGAAAATCCACATCTGGATATGTATTCACCCTTGTAGGGGGAGCTATTTCGGGGAGAAGCTCCAAACAGACAATAGTTGCATCATCCATGATGTATGCAGAATTTATAGCATGTTATGAAGCCACGGGGCAGGCATTATGGTTAAAGAAATTTATACCCGACTTGAAAGTGGTAGATTGTATTGACAAACCACTAAAGATGTACTGCGACAATGAGCCTGCAGTATTTTATGCTCACAACAACAAGTCGAGTACAGCTACAAAACCAATTGAGGTTAAGTATTATGTTGTGAAACACAAGGTCCAGGATCAAACTATAAGTCTCTCTACCTTGTTTCCAGGCTGGCTAATAAGGTTCTCAACCTAACTTTCATTTGCATCTCAGATTCAGGTATAGTTCTCAAATCATTTTGATACCCAAACACGATCCATAACCAGTTATGGATCTAAATTTCATTCGCATTCCAGATTCAGGTATAGTTATTTTAAATTTTCATACTTGAGATTTGAATTATAAATGTACTGATAAATATAATTTGAAGACCCGTGGCAACGCACGGGCATTTGTACTAGTATTACCTACATACCTGTTTATTAGGATATTTCGCACTTCAAGAAAAAACATTTGATCATTAATTTGGTCAAAAAAGTATGAGTTGTTTACTTAAAAGAATTATACGATTCTAAACATTTTTTAGAATATGAATCCAATGGTATAACTTTTGGGCTTTTGGGCCCAAGTGTGAGCAGCGAGAAATTTTATTACCAAATTGTGAGATCGCAAAAAATAGAGGAATATAAAAGCGGGTTTGTGAAAATTAGAGAAATATATTGGTGGGTTGGTGAAAATATTTACCGGATATCAATCTAATGTAAACTATATGCAAAAAATACCTTCAAATGCAAGGAAAATGCATATTTGAGTACACATTTATATGTGTAACTCGATCATATCCAAAAAAATACATATGCAAAATTGTAGTGCTTGCTCCGGATAATCCAAACCTTTTCATGCATTTCGTTGGCTTTCACTTTTTAATAAATTCTAAATATGATCTAAGAAATATGAAAAATGGTGTTCGAAATATATACGAAATTCTAATGCTTGCCCCATCGAACACCACCATTCTACCGCCATGACCGCGATCGTGTACCGGCGGAACCCCAGTCAGAGCCAGTGCAACCCATGAGCTCGTCCACCAGCATCCCGTGAACTCCTCACAACCACATGATTTCCTTGTTGTGCACGCATTGCAAGCCTCCGCTTCCCACCACGATGCGTCCTCCCTCTCCTTTGTATACTTCTCCCTACCCGCCTTTGTGTTCTTGGCCGCTCTCCGGAGCCATGAGCCGTCAGTCTTCACCACTACTTCCACGACCGCATTCGCCGTGTTTTATAACAGTAACCGTGGATTAACATGTTGGCCGAACCCATGCTTAGCCATGTCGCCCATAGAAACATATCTCCGAGGGTTAACGTCACCGTCGGTTATTACTATTTCGCGTCAAATATCCCTAGTTATGACCGACGGTACATTCAAACCGTCATGCATTGTGAAGAATAGCCGAGAGTTACCATATGACCGTCGGCTATAAAAGCCAATCCCCGACCGTGAAAGCAAAACCGTAGGATATTATGACAAACCTTCGGCCATTCAGTAGGATAACCGATAGTTTGTTATAGCCCCTCATGTAATTGAATATACCGTCAGTTGTTGGAGTTATACCCGAGGGTTTGTTGGTAACCGTCAAACATTCAAGCTACCGTCGGATATTATTGTATTAGCCGACAGGCTGTCGGATATTAAGATTCACCGTCGGAAATAAGGGGATTTCTAGTAGTGTTGTGACTGGTTCACAAGGGATATCATATCACGGTACGAGTAAAGAGTACTTATCGGTAACGAGGTTCAACTAGGTATGGAGATACTGACGATCAAACTTTGGATAAGTAAAATATCGCGAGACAAAGGGAATTGTTATTTTATGTGAATGGTTCTTTCGATCACGAAGTCATCGTTGAATATGTGGGAGCTATTATGGATCTCCAGTCCCGCTATTAGTTATTGATCGGAGAGGAGTCTTGATCATGTCCGCATAGTTCTCGAACCGTAGGGTGACACACTTAAGGTTTGATGTCGTTTAAGTGGATATGGAATATGGAATGGAGTTCGAATGTTGTTCGAGTCTCGGATGGGATCCAGGACATCACAAGGAGTTCCGGAATGGTCCGGAGAATAAAATTCATATATAGGAAGTCACTTTCCAAGTTTGGAAATGATCCGGTGCATTTATGGAAGACGCTAGAATGTTCTAGAACCTTCCGGAAGAAATCACCATGGAAGGTGGAGTCCGGATGGACTCCACCAACCCTAGGCCGACCAAAGGGGAAGGTGGAGTCCATGGTGGACTCCACCACCATGGCCGGCCATAGGGGAAGGAAAGGGAGGAGTCCCACTTCCCCTAGGTTTCACCAATATGGAAGTTTTTGAGTTGGACTCTTATTCGGATTTTGGCTAAACCCTAGGGGGTTGCACCTATATAATGAGGGGGAGAGGGAGGGGCTGGCTACCTCTTGAGCCGCACCACCAAAGGGCACCCAAGGCCGGCGCCCAAGTGCCCCCTCTCCCAAACCCTAGCCACTCCCCTCCTCTATCCTCTCCCACGGTGCTTACGGCGAAGCGCCGCCGAGATCTCCACCACCACCGTCACCACGCTGTCGTGCTGGCGGGATTTCGAGGAGGATCTACTACATCCACTGCCCGCTGGAACGGGGAGAAGGACGTCGTCATCAACACTGTACGTGTGACCGAGTGCGGAGGTGCTGCCCGATTGTGGCACCGTCAAGATCTTCTACGCGCTTTTGAAAGCGGCAAGTGATCGACTACATCGAGCACGAGATTTATCTATTTAACGCTTAGTGATCTTCGAGGGTATGTTGATCTTCACCTCATTGCTACCATCTACTAGATTAGATCTTGGCTTGTTATTCGTTCTTGCGGTAGGAATTTTTTGTTTTCTATGCTACGAATCCCTACAGTGGTATCAAAGCCATGTCTGTGCATAGATTGGTTGCACGAGTAGGACACAATGGTTTTGTGGGCGTTGATGCTTTTGTTGTCTCTCGTATGTGTACTTTGCATCTTGCGGTATGGTGGGATGAAGCGGCCCGGGCTAACTTTACATGACCGCGTTCATGAGACTTGCTCCACGCTTGACATGCAACTTGTATTGCATAAGTGGCTTTTGTCTGTCTCTCTCACCATAGTTAAGATTCAATTTACTATTTCAATTGACAACACTATCAGCGTTGTGGTTCATGTTCGTAGGTAGATTGGATCTTACTCGAAAACCCTAAACCACGTAAAATATGCAAACCAAATTAGAGGCGTCTAACTTGTTTTTGCAGGGTTTGGTGATGCGATATGGCCATGATGCGATGATGAATATGTATGAGATGATCATTATTGTATTGTGGCAACCGGCAGGAGCCTTATGATTGTCTTTATATTTCATGTAGTATTATTATTTCAAAGTAGTTGTAATGGTTGCTACATGTGGTGAGCAACCATGAAGATGGCGCCATGGACCTTGACGCACCGTCGACGATGATGGAGATCATGCCCGTGCTTTGGAGATTAAGATCAAAGGCGCGAGAGAAAAGGGCCAGATCATATCACATTATGAATTGCATGTGATGTTAATCCTTTTATGCATCTTATATTGCTTAGATCGCGACGGTAGCATTATAAGATGATCCCTCTCACTAAAAATCAAGATAATAAAGTGTTCGCCTTAGTTAGCACCGTTCGTTTCGAAGCATCACATGATGATCGGTGTGATAGACTCAACGTGTGCATACAACGGGTGCAAGCGATTTGCACATGCGAAACTAGGGTTTGACTTGACGAGCCTAGTATGTGGACATGGCCTCGGAACACGGCAGACGAAAGGTTAAGCATGAATCATATAGATGATATGATGAACATGTTGATGTTCGCCATTGAAACTACATCATCTCACGTGATGATCGGACTTGGTGTAGTGGATTTGGTTCGTGTAATCACTAAGGCAATGCGAGGGATATTGTTTTGAGTGGGAGTTCACCTAGTTAATTTAAGAATTAATAGTAAACTCAATTTATCCTGAACATAGTCTAAATTGTATTTGAATTAAATTTTGTAGAATTGGCATCCGTTTTTTACTTTATGCTAGGCTTGTAATTGAGATAGAAATACTGTTAAATCTGACAAGTAACTTTGACTGGTACCGTATTGTTAAATAATCAAGAAATGATTAAGTCCTATTGCAAACTTTTGGTAATCCTCAAATTTGATTCAAAAGCAATGGTTTCAATTAGTATCTAAAATTATCTTGTCTCCGTGAAACTTGATGTTCAAATCCGTTTAAAAAGTAAGGAGCTGAAAAGTTTGTTTTAAATAAGCAAGGTGTGAGATATATGTGATATCTAAGACCTTATTACAAGATAATAGAATATAATTTAGTGAGACTACATAAACTCATAAGTTTTATGGGAATGTACGAAGGTTAAAGACACTAGGCGTCCCGATCCTCCAACTAGTTGGGCACTAACGTTATTCGCATATCCATGTAAGCCATAGTAGCTTCATCCTGAAGTTGTCATGATTTGATGGATAAAATTATGAGTGAAATTGTTCATCACATTAAAAAATTACTAATAGTGAAATCCGGAACACTTGTCATGTGACGATCAACTTCAAAGTGCGAACCTCAAGGTTATTGGTATTTGACCAACAAGCCTAGAAGTTATTGTTGTTGAAGTGTTTTCAGAAATATGAGGAAAGTCGAAAGCGAAACTACAAAAGGATTTTGGCAGAAAGAAAGAAAAGACTAGAAAGTCTAGCTCAGGTGTATATAGATGATATACATGTTATGAATGTATTCTTTGATTGGTCACACAATAGAATTCTTGGGTATAAGTACCATATTGGTTGGTATGAGATGTCATACAACACAACGCAATACAAGAATACAATAGCCTATGTGACTGACAAGGAATGTGGTAATAATGCACGTCTCGAACAAAATAAAATGTTATTGTGTTCGTCGTTGGCATTCTACCTAGCCCATCAGATTTATAATAACGAACTTAATAATTGTTATTTTGCTCTGGTCAAATGAAAACAATGAGTTGTTCAAATTATGACCTTACTCCATGTACGATGGATAAATTATTATAAATCTTAATGGTGAAACACACATGTATAACACTAACGCTAAAATGCCATAAGGCAAATGATTTGAATTCCACTTATTTGTGGAACCGCCATTTATGTCATGTTAGAAAGGAACGCATGAAGAAACTCCATGCAAATGGATTTTTGGAGTCATTTGATTTTTGAATCGTTTGGCACTTGCAAATCTTTTCTAAAGAAAATGACTGAAATACCGTTCATAGGCCAAGAGTTGAACGGGCAACTAACTTAGTGGAAACATACATGATGATATATGTGGTTCATTATTGTGTGCGGAAGATTCTTCTACTTCATGAAAACTTCCAACAATGAATTGAGTGTATATATATGGATATATTTATTCGATGAGGAAGAAGTTTGAAACATTTGAATAGATTCAAATAAATTTCAGCATGAAGTGGAAATCATCGTAATAGAAAAGTAAAATATCTATGATTGGATCATGGTGGAAATATTTGAATTTCGATTTTTTAGGGAACATCTTAGAGAGTTACGAAATTGTTCCACAACTCACGTTTCTCGGAACACCATAAGTTATGATGGAGTATTCGAGAGACATATCCAAACCTTGTTGAATTAATGATGATATAAAATAAAATGATGCCATTATATTTTTGTAGATTATACTTTAGAGACTACCGCTTTTACACTAAATAGAGCGCCATCATAATCCGTTGAAATGACACCATATTAGTTATGGCATGGGTATAAACCCTAATAGTCCTTTCTTAAATTTTGGTATGCATAGCATAGGTAAATGAGTTTACAACCAAAATCGGATGAATGTCTTTGTTGGTTATCCCAGAGAACAAATTGGGAATTCTTTCCACTATGAAGTCAAAGACAAAAGTGTTTGTCGATGTGTCTTGCTTATTTCCAAGAAATTGTTTCTAGCGAAGTATTTGAGTGGAAGGACAAGGTTGATGAACCTGAGCATGATGATCAGAGTAGCGCAGCATCGGAAATGGTTCCAGAAGCAGCCACGACGATTATGGCTCCCATGTCTACAAAGTGTTATAGTCATGGAGATCGAAGTACCTATTAAACCTTGTAGGTATGGTTTACTTTGTGATCAAATAAATGATTTATGGACAAAGGATTGATTTTGAACAATAATAAACCAACTACATACAAAGAAGCTATGATGGGCCTTGACTCCGTTAAAATGGCTAAGAGCCATGAAATCCAAGATAGTATCTATAATCAAGCTTGGAGCTTGGTAAATTTTTTGAAGGAATAAATACTTTTTGAAAGTAAATAGATCTTTAAAATTAATAGAGTTGGATATAATATCCTTAAACAAGCTCGACTTGTCGAAAGCTTGTTTACGACAAAGTTTGAAGAGTTGACTGCTATAAAATTAGATCTTTCCAAGCGATACTTGTAGTCTATACGGATTATTGTAGTAACCGCTACATATTTCTTTTATGAGATATGTTAGTAGGATGGCAGAAATACATTCCTTATCAGAAGTATGGCTAGAAAGGTATACAAACTTCACTGGATGAAGTGAGTATCATGGAGTTGGGATCTTCACCAGATGAAATAATCAAAGAGTTATGATTTCATCAGAAACGATGAAGAAGAAGCTTGCATTTGCAAGAAATTAAGTGGGAGCGCTGCGACATATTTATAATACTTTATGTAGATGACATATCGTTGATTATAAATAATGTAATCATGTACTTGATATGATTAGAAGGTTTCATTGAAAATCAACTTCAATGAAAGGATATGGACTAAAACCATATTTAGCGTCAAGATCTATGAAGATAGATTGAAACGCATAATAAGTTTAAGTCAAAATACATAGAATGAATATTGAAGTAGTAAGAAGGTGTTCTTTTCCATCTGGATGTTTAAACAAGACTTGAGTGTATTTGATACTCAATGAGTAAAAACACATGAGTGATTTTAGATCACGAATAATATGTACACAATCAGATGTCCTATGCTCTAAGGTGTTACGAGCACATATCAGAATGATTCAAATGATGATCATTGGACAACAGCAAGAATATCCCTGAGTGCTTTGTCAGAGCCGAGGATTTAAATATGTAGTTTTATATGGGGTAATGACAAACGAATCGATGTAAAGTGTTACACCGATATTAGTTTGGTCACATATAAAATAAATTTCGATCTCAATTAGGCTAAATGTGTTCATTAAAAGGTAGCACAATGGGCTAGAAAGAGTCTATGCTCTAAATATTGTGACGGATTGTACAAACGAAGGCAGAGTATCTCATTGTTTTGACAATGACCAAGGGTGTTTGAGTCGAAGAGTTCTTTGAGAACTTGGTGTAAGGTAGTGTCAGAACTATGAAACTATATTGTATGTGACAATATTGGTAACATATTTCAGACCGCGGAATTAAGGTTCCACCAGAAGACCAAACATTTAAGTTTAATGCCGACTCATTTGAAAAACTGAGTAATGCGTAGAGACGCAAATGAATTGCAAAATACATATGTTTCTGAGTATGGCATATTCGTTGACTTAAACCTCTCCCACAAGCAAACATGATAAGCACCATAAGGCCAAGGTGTTATATCTTTACAAATGTAAACTAGATTATTGACTCTAGTGTAAGTGGGAGACTATTGGAGATATGCCCAAGAGGCAATAATAAAAGTGTTTATTGTTATATCTTAGTGTTCATGATAAATGTTTACATCTCATGCTATAATTGTATTAACAGGAAACATTAATACTTGTGTGTTTTGTAAACATAAAGAAGTCCATAGTAAACCTCTTGTTAAACTAGCTTGTTGATTAATAGATGATCATGGTTTCCTGATCATGAACATTGGATGTTATTAATTACAAGGTCATATCATTAGGTAAATGATGTGATGGACATACACCCATAGTAAGCGTAGAATATGATCAAGTCATTTAGTTCTTTGTGCTTCAAGCTTTAATATGCATAGTAACTTAATCCTTCGACCATGAGATCATGTTAATCACCTACACCGGATGGATGCTTTGATTACACCAAACACTACTGCGTAAATGGGTTGTTATAAAGGTGGCATTAAGTGTTCGAAAAGTATAGGATTGAGGCACTTGTATCAACAGTGGGATTTGTCCATCCTAATGATGGATAGATATACTCTGGACCCTCTCGGTGAAATGACATTCAATTAGCTTGCAAGCATGTGACTGGTTCACAAGGAATATCATATCACGGTACGAGTAAAGAGTACTTATGGGTAACGAGGTTGAACTAGGTATGGAGATACCGACGATCAAACTTCGAATAAGTAAAATATCGCGAGATAAAGGGAATTGTTATTTTATGTGAATGGTTCTTTTGATCACGAAGTCATCGTTGAATATGTGGGAGCTATTATGGATCTCCAGTAGTTATTGATCAGAGAGGAGTCTCGATCATGTCCGCATAGTTCTCGAACCGTAGGGTGACACACTTAAGGTTTGATGTCGTTTTAACTAGATATGGAATATGGAACGGAGTTCGAATGTTGTTTGAAGTCTCGGATGGGATCCAGGACATCACGGGGAGTTCCGGAATGTTCCAGAGAATAAAATTCATATATAGGAAGTCACTTTCCAAGTTTAGAAATGATCCGGTGCATTTATGGAAGGAGCTAGAATGTTCTAGAACCTTCCGGAAGAAATCACCATGGAAGGTGGAGTCCTGGATGGACTCCACCAACCCTAGGCCGACCAAAGGGGAAGGTGGAGTCCATGGTGGACTCCACCACCATGGCCGGCCATAGGGGAAGGAAAGGGAGGAATCCCACTTCCCTAGGTTTCACCAATATGGAAGTTTTTGAGTTGGACTCTTATTCGGATTTTGGGCAAACCCTAGGGGTTCCACCTATATAATGAGGGAGAGGGAGGGGCTGGCTACCTCTTGATCCGCACCACCAAAGGGCACCCAAGGCCGGCGCCCAAGTGCCCCCTCTCCCAAACCCTAGCCACTCCCCTCCTCTATCCTCTCCCACGGTGGAAGCTGCCGAGATCTCCACCACCATCCACCATGCCGTCATGCGGGCAGGATTCCGAGGAGGATCTACTACATCCGCCGCTGGAACGGGAGAAGGACGTCGTCATCAACACTGTACGTGTGACCGAGTGCGGAGGTGCTGCCCGATTGTGGCACCGTCAAGATCTTCTACGCGCTTTTGAAAGCGGCACATGATCGACTATATTCACCACGAGATTTATCTCGTTAACGCTTAGTGATCTTAGAGGGTATGTTGATCTTCACCTCGTTGCTACCATCTACTAGATTAGATCTTGGCTTGTTATTCGTTCATGCGGTAGGATTTTTTTGTTTTCTATGCTACGAATCCCTACAAGATCGATTATATGTTGTTGTCATATGTTATTTGTGATCGTGCATGCTCTCCGTTGCTAGTAGATACTCTGGCCAAGTAGATGCTTGTGACTCCAAGAGGGGATATTTATGCTCGATAGTAGGTTCATGCCTCTAGTTTTCTAGAAGAGTGACAATAACTTCTAAGGTTGTAGATGTGTTGTTGCTACTAGGGAGAAAACAAAAATATTTTATCCAAGGGCAATTCTATTGTTTACTTTACACACATTGCTTAATGCGATAATCTGTTGCTTGCAATTTAATACTGAAAGGAGTTCGGACGATAACCGGAAGGTGGATTATTAGTCATAGACGCAGTTGGATTACGGTCTATGTATTATATTGTAATGCCCAAACGAATGTCATAGTAATCATCTTGTCATGTATGGTCGGTATTCTGTCAATTGCCCAGTTGTAATTTGTTCACCGAGCATGCTATTTATCAATATGAAGAGACACCTCTAGTGAACTGTGGACCCCGTTCCTTTCCTTTACACTGATAAATTCACCCACTGCAATCCTCCTCTGTTTACTTACTGCAAGCACTGTTCTCTTTAATTACTACAAACATCTCTTTCCACTCGATACGTCTAATCCTTTGTGTTCAGCGAAACCGGTGAGATTGACAACTTTATTGTAAGTTGTGGCAAAGTACTTTGGTTGTGTCGTGTGCAGGTTTCACGTTGTTGCTGATGCCGGTAGTGCGTCCTGCCACTAGTCAGCTAGCATCACCTTCAGAAGTCACGTCTTTCTCCTACTAGTCGATTAAATCTTGGTTTCTTACTGAGGGAAAACTTGTTGTTGTGCTCATCATACCTTCCTCTTAGGTTCCATGCGTTACGATAAGCACCATCACTTGCCTCCTACCCTTTAGGATGGGTGTCGGCGGTTCGACTAGCGCTTGCGCGTTCGCCGGAGTGGGGCGGGGCCGTGGTGGCGCGAACATGTGGCCACATACGATAGCAGTATTAGGGTTGGACAAGATGGTTGTCTGCAGCCGTGGAGCTGCTCCGATGGCAGCAGCGGGGCCAGAGGAGAAGGGAAGGATGGGCGGAATGCTGGAACCGACCGAAATTTTGCCGGCTGTCGAGGAGGAAAGAAAGCAGGTGGTCGCGTGCAGGAGATTTCATGTCGATGGTTGTGCTGCGCACTCTCTTTTTTTTTTGGAGAATACCTTTTTTTTTGACAATCAATACCACATATATTCATAGCAACAAATAGTACATGGTAGAGATACATGAACTGACTCCAACGATTACAAAATAAAGTCTAAAAGATAGTAACAAATCTTCAAGGTCTTCAATTTCTTTTTTCTTCCAGAACACAATCTTGTACTCTTCTGAAGGCAGCCAACGATAGATAACGAACCATAGACCTGTAGATACCGATGAAAGTTCACCCATAATTTTTTGAGCCGCAATGCCAAGACTGCGTGCACGCACGCAACCATTAAAGCAGTCATACAACATCGGCAAGAGTACCAACACCAGTATATCAGGGAATAATAACCGACTAGCTTTGTCGTCATCGATGGAGAGCCGAGAGTACGAATCACCATTGTCGAGGACGTAGCAGCCGGGACAAAAACTGCGAGGATAATCCTCCTCGCGGCAACAACGACAAAAGATCCAAAATCGATCTGACGAAGCAAGATCCGAAGGCCCATACCTAGAAAATTGTGATTGTTCAACACCACCATTGACGCCGGGAAGAAGATCTCGTCGCCGAACGAAAGGCCGAAGATCACTTATTGCAGACGATGCCATCTCCATCGAGGGAAACCAACAAGAAGACGGCTACCAAAATCCTAACATAATCTAATGAAAACTATACTTTTATTCGAAACTCCACGCATAGATCGGGTTCCCCACTTCTCCCGACGCCGGCGAAGCCGACCGGAGGAGGGGGAACCAATCTATGAAGGAGGATGAAGGTTGAGGCCGACGGCTGAGAGGAGAGACCGGGAGGAAAACTAATCTCTTTTTGGAGAATACCTTGACTTTATTAACTCATCACAGCATCATTACAATCAGCGATAAGGCTGTTTTGAAGGAAAACTGGGCTCTCCTCGATCCAATACCCACATGGTTAGATGTTGCCGCACGTGATAGCATTTTTTCGGCGGGGAGCAAACAAAATTGTGCGTGCGGTATTTTTAGGCGTCTGCTGCAGCGATTTTTTAGGCGCCACCCTATTTTAGTACAGCTCGTGTGTTTTCATTTTGTAACCTCTACGTGCTTTAGCGGTTTGTGCCGGAGTAAGCATTTTTATTTTGGGGATGCTGCTCTTATATTGTTCATTATCCAGAAATGAAAGCAGCGTTGAAACTGGAAGAAATCTGAAGAATTTCAAGTGCAATACCCACTGGGTTTAGCACCCGCGAGAAATAAAGAATAACTACTTGAGGAAACTAGGAAATAGTCGGCGCGGGTCTTCGCGGCCGGTGATGGCGCCGTGCAGGTAGGGCGCGGCGGCGAGGTTGCCTTGCAACAGCGTGGCTACTACGTGGCTCCGGCGTGCTCGCGGCGGCGACGGGTCTCCGGCGCGGCCAGCAGTGGGCGGCGCGAGCTCGGTGGTGTGGCGGGCCGGTGGAGTTCGTGGCCGTCGTGGATGAGGCCAGGTGCGGCAGGGCGCGGCCGGCGGCAGCGTCCGCCCTCCCCGTCACGGAGATCCCTGACGAGGTGCTGGGTAGTGCGGCCAGATCTCGATCTGGTTGCCTCGAGTCGGGCCGAGGCAGGGGCCTGCGCCCCACTCGAGCCCACCCACCTCCGCCCCAGATCTGCGGGCTCCCGCAGCCTTGGGGGTTGCTGGATGCCGATCTAGCTGGCGGTGATCTCCTGGTGCAGTGGCGGTGCGGCGGTGGTGCGGCGGCGTTCCGGCCGTGGTTTTGGATGGGCTCTCTGGCCGCCGCGCTTGCGGGCCAGGGCAGAGGCCCTAGGCTTTGGCCCAATCCGTCTCCAGTTTCGGCGTGTCCGGCAGCCACGGGGGCTGTCGGTTTGCAACTCATGTTCCTCGTGAGGCGGCGGCGTTTCCCGTCTCCTCTCTCGTTCGTCGGTGCTCTGAGCTGGGACGCCGGGGCGGCGGCCCTGGAAGGTGGGAGTCATGTTGGTTGGCGGGCGAGCCAATGACTCTAGTGCTGGCTGGTGACCACGGCCGTGAGGGCGGCGTGGTGGTCGGCGACTCGAGTGTTGTGGGGTGTAGATGGCGGTGATGTTGCCAAAGGGAAACCTTTGCCCCTCGGGCCACGGCGGCGGCGCCCGGCGGCGTTCTTGTTGAAGGCGTCGAGGCCAATCTCCGTCCCTCTACTTCATCCGGGTGAAAACCCAAGATCCTCGGATCGGGCGGTGGCGGCACTCCGGTGTCGTGCTCTTCTTGAAGACACCGTCTTGGAGCCCACATCGCAAGGCTCACCGATGGTCCTGACGGAGGTGATTCTTCGGCGATCTTCGTCAAGGCTTGCTCCGTGCCCTTCCCTTGTCGAGCTTCCTTGGCGCTGCTGTTCGGTTTGTGAGCAACTTGGTTTGGTTCCCGGTGGTGGTCGGCTTCCGGTGGTGTTTCTACGACGGAGGAGTTCTGTTGAGGCGCGCGTGAAAAATGGCTCGCTCTCGAGGGAGCTCCGGCCCGACACTGTAGACTCCAGCTCTTCTCTGAGTCCTCGTAGACGCGTTGGCTGAGCATGTTGGTCGCGCTTCCGGCTATAGCTTCTTTGGTAGTTCGTGTGGGTGTGTGGTGTCGTTCTGTAAGTTGGGTTCAGCACTTTGTATCGTTCTCGCCGTTGGTGGCTTTGTTAATTTAAAGTTGGGCACTTGAGTGCCTTTTATCTAAAAAAAAACAACTCAGCAACTCAACATCACTAGATCAAAGTTCATAAAATCAGAAGCACGGGGTACAGTTCATCAGGTAGTACTTAACTAACCCTACACATGATTACAAAAGCAGGAGTCATCAGTCCATGGCAAGTAGTTCACATTTGCATGTACTTATGGAAGTTCTTCCTCACTGTCATCCAGATTTACGCCACCTAGTTCGTCGCCTGTAGGAACAGGCAAGCGGGTACCTAGCTGTTGTGTTAACTTCATGGCGGTGCGGAAATGTGGGCAGTCAGCTTTACTTTCAGGAACACCATTGGTACGGAACCATTTTGCCCAAGCTTTGCTAAGTTTTGATCTTGTCTCCATCTCTTTCTTGAATATCACGTCGACTCGAGTTTGTGTTAGAACCCGGCTAGGTACAAGGTCTGCATCCATTACTTCAGCTCCGTGCTTTGACTTGTCAAATGCTCCTGAAAAGCGAGAAGAATAAAGGACTCGACCAAGTAATAGCTGTCCCCACATCCCCAATCCCAATGAGTCTTGTTAACAATTAACAACATTAAAGATTCAACATTTTCTGCAAAACTTCAAAGGAAAGCGCTAAATAACAAACTAGCAAATCAGTCTTTAATTGAGGATATAACTATAGATTATAGAAGCCCACAAGTCAGCTATTAATTGACATAACCAAGTCCCCAGTCGCCAATGTCTAACAACAGGTCATAGCCCCTTAAACCAAGATACATATATCTTACCTCCTTTCAGTACAGTTCCACTCGAGGTAGCTGCGTCATTGCCTCCTACCACTCCTACTCCCCTTGAAGGGGGAGTCATACTGCTGCCATCATTCGCTAGAGGTTTGGAGATGCAACCAATTCTTCTCTTGCATACTGACAAGTCGCTCACTGGCAAGAAAAACTGTATCAGGCTGAGAAAATGAAAAAAGAACTAATAAACGACGGAAGGGGAGACGAAGGCAAAGCCAAGAGGAGGAAGTCAGACCTCAGACTCTTGACTGAGTGTGACTAGGTGATAGATGATGCTTTGTACATAGGTGATATACATAGGGTGTGCTGTGTGATATTGTGAGGCCATGAGGACTCATGGGATATCAACCCATGTAGTCATCTACTGGGGAATTTACTCAACTGTTTGTCCTTTTGAATTACATAAATGTATACGAAAGCTAGCTCGAGGTAACACAAATATCAGATTTCAGTTTTTGTTTTCTTGGTATAAACTGGTCTGGCCGAAAACCAGCAGTAACCGGCCAATTAGCACCGCTTTCTACAACACAGATGTAGCATCAACATCGAACAATCTGGCTGTCTTCATAAATAGCCAGAAGATTATATTTTAATTCACCAAAGTATGAATACTCAGTCATAAAAAAAACTACATGGTTGCTTTGAGGAGGATAAATAGCCATCTCAGATTAAAACTGTCATGCGAAAAAAGGAATAGAGAACAGAAGTGTATGATTGGGTTTCTATTAAACTGTTTGTTTGCCGGTTGGCCTACACAGCCAATGCACTCATATGATCCTACTGCTTTAGACAGGATTGCAGAAGAAACTTACAGAAAAGATAAGGAACCATCTAAAAGTTAAACTGTAGTGCACAGACAATCATAAAAAAATACTGTTTCATCTCCTAACTACCTTTTTCCTGACACACACCAACCTGTCAGCAACTGAAAATCTAACAATTAGATATGATAGATGTGGAAATGACAGAAAACATTCAAGCTTGAACAAGGACAGTTGAGAAACAGATAATTTCAATAAAAATAAATGAGACTCTTTGTAGTTCCATAAGATATGGAAGGTGTGGAAAATGACAGGATACACACTAGATTGAACCATTGAAACAATAAGCATCAACAAGAAGTATCTAGATCAGAAGAGTGAAAGATTTACAGTTAGAAAGAAAGTAAACGTCAGCAAAAAAAAAATTCCAGCAACCAAGAAGTAAAAATAATTTGGTTCTTCCTAAGTTTCTTGTTTTGTGGAAATGTAAAGACAGTGAAATACCTGCAGTATAGAAACTTCTGTAGGGATAATAGTGGGTGGTCGTGAAATCATCTTTACCAAGACTCTTGAACTGCATTGTCTCGAGTTGAATCATGCAGACACCTATGTCTGTCCTTACATAAATCGTATGATCATCTTCATCATATCCCAATATCAGATTGTCCCTTCCTCCCCCCATACGCCCTAGACCGAGGATTGTGTTCATTTGAAAGGTCTCCTGCAGCACCCATCCAGCAGCACCATCACAACCGACCTTCCTCTCCCACATTTCCAATTTTTGGTAGTGTAGAATAGCAAGGCGAATAATGCTAGTGCTGTCATCCGTCGGCATGACCTGAAAGCTGCTCGAGCAACTATAATGCAGCAAATCCGGCATCTCGATACAAACTAGGCTCTGTCTGTCCAAATCAAATATAAGCACGCCATCCTTATACCAGTCAAACAGCCAATAAAGAGAATTCCCAACAAGGGTAGCCGGACTAGTCATACCACTCATATCATACGTATTGGTATATTGAATTCCTACTGTTGAGATGGCATCCCCCCATGTTCTGGTCTCGGATGAGTAGATGGATGCGTAGATCGGGGGAAATGCTCGATTTTCTTCTAAGCGGATGCCTATCAAGATGACCTGAAAGGGGCTCGAGTGGCAATCCCCATGGACGTGACCTTCGTCGCTGGCAGCGCAAAGCACCGCCGCGTTGAAGACGACAATCTCCTTGTCGTCGAACATTGGTGGGACGGCCACACAACGGCGGTCTCCGGTGGCTGGGTCCCACACCATGATCTTAAGCAGCCTCCGGTCAAAGAAGAGGACGCGCCCATGGCGGCAGCCCATCAACTCCATATAGTAGTGATAGAGGATGTCTGGAGGGAAGAAGCACTCATGCGGGATGAGATCTGGAGAGCTGAGATTGGACCTGAAGAAGGGGTGCCCGGTGTACCCCATGACGAGGCCGAGGACCGGAGGTATCCGGTGGTGGTCGCGGAAGCCGCGGAGGAACCGGGGGTCGGTGACGACGCTGCGCCACTGCTTGCAGACGGCGGAGATGCGGGGCAAGGTAGATGGCTGAGGGGGAAGGAGGAGGAAAATCTTCCGGAGGAGGTCGTCGACTTCCAGCGCCGCCGGTGGCGCACCGCGCCGGGGGCGGAGCCGGCGGCGGGTCATGTCGTCGGTCGACTGGGTGTGTGGTGTGTGCCCGCGGTGTGAACCGTCGGCTGTGTGGTCGGTGGACGGCTGGAAGCATTCAGCCTCTGTTTTTAGCATGGGCTGAAGTGCTGAGAGCATCTCCACTAGTCTCCCCGAGAAGCCCCCACGACCACTTTTTTTCATCCGGACGGCGAAACGCCGCCCCCTCTTTTCCCGATTTGAGCCTATTTTCGTCCGACTCCCCATGCCATCTCCTTTCCTCCCGGACTCCGATGAAGCTAAACCAACCGCCCACGCCCACGTGTCTCCTCTTTCGTCCGGACCCGAGCCATCCTCTTTTCCCCGAAACGCCGCAAGACACGACGGAAACCTCCCCACGCCAAATCTTCCTCCAATCCGGACGAAAATTTCGCCGGATTTGGGCGTGGGGAGTGCCGACGAGTGGGGATGCCAATATGACATTTCGACAAATGCCGTTTTGACCAATTATTAAGCTTACTTTTCCAACTTATGTAATATAGTGTAAGGGCGACCCTAGCTAGCGATCGCGCGCTAGCTTTGACCCGAGCGGTCGTTTTTTTGTCGTTTCCGAAAATGGATTTCCGAACAATTTCGCTCTTTCCATTTCCGGCTGCACGCCCGCGGGGCAAAATTAATCTGCAAAGAAGGGGATTCGAACCCAGGACCCCGGGCGCACCAAAGAGTGGTGACGACCAACTAAGCTATGAGTGGTTTGTATTATCTATGTGGACGTAACTATATTTATAGTAAAATTAAACACGGTTGAGATAAAAAAAAGAAAAAGAAAGCACGATCTAAACTAAAAAAAAGCCAGATAGTAAACCATGAAACTAGCATCCATGTTGATATATCTTGAATTTTTTTATTAGCTTAAAATTTATCAACCACTTTGCCCATTATTTATCAACGGTAAATCTGAAAAATTATCGACCCGAAAAATTCATTTAACTTACAATATTATGGGGACATTTTAGCTCACAATTTATCAACCACCATGCTTATTATTTATCAACGGTAAATGTGAAAAGTTATCAACCCGAAAAGCTAATTTTATTTGGAATACTTTTGAGGATATTTTTAGCTCATAATTTATCAACCCCTATGTTCATTATTTAGCAATGGCAAATGTGAAGAGTTATCAACCCGAAAAACTAATTTCATTTATAATATTTTAGAAACATTTTTAGCTCTCAAATTTATCAACCCCTCCGTCCGTTATTTATCAACGGTAAATGTGAAAAGTTATCGATCCCAAAAGTTAACGTAATTTAGAATATATTGCGAACATTTTTAACTCATAATTTATCAACCGCTGGTCATATTATTTATCAAAGGTAATATGAAAACTTATCGACCCAAAAGGTTAATTCCATGTTGATATATATTGACAATTTTTTATTAGCTTAAAATTTATCAACCCCTTTGCCCGTTATTTATCAGCGGTAAATGTGAAAAATTATCGATCCGAAAAAGTAATTTAAGTTAGAATATTATGAGGACATTTTTAGCTCACAATTTATCAACCACTATGCTTATTATTTACCAACGGTAAAATGTGAAAAGTTATCAACCCAAAAAACTAATTTCATTTAGAATACTTTTGAGGATATGTTTAGCTCATAATTTATCAACCCCTATGTTCGTTATTTAGCAATGGTAAATGTGACGAGTTATCAACCCGAAAAGCTAAATTCATTTATAATATATTAAAAACATGTTTAGCTCTCAAATTTATCAACCCTTCCGCCCGTTATTCATCAACGCTAAAATGTGAAAAGTTATCGATCCGAAAAGTTAATGTAATTTAGAATATATTTGGAATATATTTGGATTACAATTTATCAACCACTATGCCTATTATTTATCAAAGGTAAATGTGAAAACTTACCGACCCGAAAATCTAATTTTATTTAGAATATTTTTGAGAATATTTTTATCTCATAATTTATCAACCCCTCTATTCGTTATTTAGCAATGGCAAATGTGAAGAGTTATCAACCCGAAAATTTAATTTTATTTAAAATATTTTAGAAACATTTTAGCTCACAATTTATCAACCCCTCTGCCCATTATTTATCAACGCTAAAACTGAAAAATTACCTACCCCAAAATCTAATTAAGTTGAAAGTGATATTTATTTGAGTTGCAAGTGTACTTATTTGAGTTGCAAGTGGTAGTTCATTTGAGTTGCAAGTAGTTCTCCCACCCGTTATTTTTTCCCTCTTAAAAACCACTAGCCCAAGAAAGGGAATTTAAAAAATAGTCCAAATAACATGATTTTTATATACAAAAGTAACAACAATATGGAAAAAAATACTGAATTCTAAAAGGGAATTGTACAAAGGGAATTGAAAAAAAATTGCATTGCTAGGTAAAATTTGGAATAAATTTACGGAATCAAAAATAGTGATACAAATGAAAAATATCACAAAAAGAAATTCGCGAAAAAAAGTTCATATTTTTATGTTTATAACATATACAGGCGATAGTGCAAAAACAATATTTTTCTGTTTTCTAATAAAAACGATTGGTTGCTCGCGTGGTTAGCCCAGAAGGCGCGTGACTGCCAGGAGGTTGCGGGTTCGAATCTCCGCTGGGCAATTAACTTTTTCCGGCGCGGGCGCGGGGGTCTTGGGTTGAATACGACAAAAACTGGATACGAGTGGGGCGGGTTTCGCAGTAGAAACTGTTCGCTCGAGCGGTCGATCGCTAGAAAGGGAATTCGTGTAATAGTTCCTCTCATCCAAATTAGCTAGCTTCACTTTGTTTAGATACGGATGTAGCTAGACAATTTGTTAACTAGATGCATCCATATCTATCAAAAATGAAGTCAACTAATTTGAATCTGACGGAGTACTAAAATAGCAAACAAAATTTTGGCTGGCCATATTTGGGGGAGTGATGTTTTGGCATATGGGAGCGTATGCTCCCTTTATTTTGAAATGCATGTTAGACACATTTTGAAATGTCAAAAAATTTGAAACAAAAAATTCGCACGTACATCTTCATGTGCTACGCGCTCACAAAGTCGTTTTGTGAAAAAACAAGTTGTCGTGTGGCGTGTGTAAAAAAGACAAAATTCGGTGCTAAAACAAAGACTTGTCACAAGATAAATTTTCTCTTTTTCACGTAGACTACAAAAATATCATTTTTTCGTGAAACTTGAACACACATATATTATGGAGATGTACATGTAAATTTTTTTATCTAAATTTTTTAACACTTAAAAATATGTTTTTATGGTAGAGGGATCATACGCACCTGGGAGCCGAATTGAGTTTCTGCATATTTGGCGTGAAAATCATGGGCTAAAACAAACATACTCCAGTCACACTGTTTTGTATTTGCTGAATCAAAATCAGCCTTTTGTTTTGTTCCTCTTAACGATATTTTTATGGAGGAAAAACAAGAC
Source organism: Lolium multiflorum (assembly GCA_030979885.1). NCBI lineage: Eukaryota > Viridiplantae > Streptophyta > Magnoliopsida > Poales > Poaceae > Lolium > Lolium multiflorum. The sequence goes on along the minus strand of CM061748.1, from coordinate 58,184,695 downwards.
ATTCATTGTGTTTTATAGGGTCTAATCTCGAACAGAGCAAGACATTAAGTCAAAACTTATTAGTGACTTAGTATGTTTGGTTCTTGGCCATACTTTGGCAAGCCTAAGTTTGGTAGCCATAAAAGTGTGGCTGAGAATTTAGAAGCCAGAAAAAGGTGGCATAAGTTGGCGAGAAAAACAAAACATGTGTCAAATTGCTAAATTTTGGCTTGATAAACTGTGGTTGGGAACTAAACACCCCTATGTATGTCATTGTCACTAATGTAGAAATGATAATTTGTGTAGCAAGTAAGTCATGTTCTTTTGCCGACTTAAATCCTAGGTTGTCACCTCCCTATCTTCTTCCATAAGTCACCAAGCTTATTTAATATGAGCTTCTAAATTGCTTCTAAGTCACCAAGCCCCAACTAATGAGTTGCACGGTTTATGGGAGAAGCTAGGGAGAGGGTGGTTTATTTTTCAAGCCGTCAAATGAAATGGGGTCTATTATTATCAGTATTGTCCCGAGGTTATGCAAAAATGACACCACCATCACACGAATGAGGAACATCTTCATGGACAGTTTTCTTGTGGGGTTGTCATGGTGGCTCATACGAAAAAATAAAATTAATAGGGGAGGCCCCGAAGGGCCAAGAAGCTTCATTAAACAAGTTACATTTTTAGAATAGGGCCTCATAGAAAAACATAAATTACAACATATGCCGTTTTTTGCATAAAGGACCCTATAAAAAAATCTGTAAAACATTATTGGGTCCTGCTCTTTCTCCACCTTGCAGGAGCTTCCCGACATAGTCAACCGAGGCTTCAACGGGGACGAAACCACTTGGGACGAGACGACGAGAGCAAGCTGCCCGATGGAGGAGAGGGGGGGTCCTTGTTGGCATGATAGCCTAGAGGTTGAGAAGACCCGTTATCAGCCGGCCAGAAGAAACTGAAGCCGATACGTGAGGTGGGAGTGGTCGCCGACCATCTGCAACAACAGGGGCCATGGAACCATCATGGATGAACTCCTCCTGGAGTAGCTTCATAACTCCCCTAAAGAAAATTGAAAGCCCAAAAGCAAAAAGCCTATAAATCACCCTCCATAGATCACCACGAGCATAAAAGGGGGATTTCCAAACCTTTGATGCTCTATATGTATGATAAGGGACCTTTATTCGCGAAGGATCCAGCAGCCCGCCTCCTCGTCGCATCCAGCTCCAACCTTCGAAGCATCGCATCGAAGAAGGGAACCACCGGCTAGCTCCAGATCCCACCCAAAAGATCTAGAAGTACCTCCCGACATAACTCCGAACACTAGCAAACAACCAAAACACCATAGATCTACTACATCTACTACAACTATGCACAACCCTAACTCCGACGCCGCTCATTGTCCGGCTACTCCCGTAAAGAGAGCACCAGAGGGGTCGAGGGGGAGAATGATGACCGGCTTATACGAGCTGTTTTTGTAATGACGCCGAGGGCGCCAAACTTATATTCAACTCAAGTGCAAAGTACAACTTGTATTACATAGTCCTGCTAGGATAAATTTTGTAGAATATAGATTGTGACAGGAGGGGGAAGAATGAGTTGAAACAAACACATCTAAATATAGGTTCATCTAGGGATTGCCTAAGAACCTGATGAGCACAGTTGTGGGCGACACCATTTAAATCTCTTTTGATGTTGAACACCTACAAATTTGTCTTGATAATGGAGTTGAGGATCGCTGCAAAAGTTGTCTTTGCATTCCAATGTTGTTGAGGGTTATCCAGTTTCCTACTCGCCATCTCTTTTGCAAGGATCTGGTTATCTATGTTGTCCGTCTGTAGAGTTGGTCTATTTATGTTGAGTAATTCACCTAGCTTTGTTGCGAGGAGCATTGCATCAGATTCGGTTTGGAGAACAGAAGTTGCTTGTGGCTTGTGGCGCTGAAGCTTGTACCATGACATTGAAGTTTTGGCCGTTGCATAATTACACAAATTCATGTTGCTCCTACACCTCCGGGGATTTTCTTGCATTTCCAAGAAACATCTAGATCTTGGCACCTGCAATGACTAGACCCGACTTGAGTGCTGCTATCCCAGTAGCGCTCTGAGACTTTGGATGCACCTCAGAAGCAACAACAAGTTCCAAATTATTCACAATAGTTTGTGCATTCATATTTATTTGATATGGTTCCCCTTTTTTTCTATCAAAGATGCAATCATTTCTAGACTTCCATAAGCACCACATAAAGGTGAGAATGTTTTGAAGGGAAACATAAGGATGACTCATATTCATAAAAATCATTATGATATAAATCAAAGAGTTACTGTTTTGTATGAGTTGGTCAGATCGAATAAATCAGTAAGAGATAAACCAAGCTGGTCTTGCGAAATGGTAGGTAAAAAAGAGACGAATATCGTCCTCCTCCAAACGGCACCTGCAACAAAATTTGGTAATGTGTATTGAGTATTTACCAGCCCTGGCTAGCTCCTGTGGGAAGGGCAGCTGGTAGCGGTGGATGTAGATAGTAAAACATGACAAAAACTCAGAGAAGGGGGAAAAGAAGGTGTAGAAGGTAGGATAGAGATTTGGTGCACATGGGCACCAGTGATCTCGTTTTCTAAATAAATCAAAAATCATATTTTTAAGTTTCGAAAAATTCCGAAAACAAAATCTGCAGATAGCCAATAATGTATCCCACAAACATGTAAGATATCAATTTCAAATACTTTATATTTTAAGCTACATAAAAAAGATTAAAGTGGAGATCTGAGTAGGCATTTTCAAATCTCCAAAAACATGTCAGATTTTGTTATTTTTGTCTAGCATAAAGTAAAAAAGAATTTTAGGTTAAGATTTTCCATGATTATGAGATGTATCATTGACAATCTACATAATTATTTTTAAATTTTTAATAGCTAATAAATTTTTTTATATTTTTTAAATGGCGAGAGCACCGGAGCTTGTGAGCCAAAAGCACTTTTCGGTGAAGCCCATTTTGACCTTGCGGTCGTTCTCAAAAGTCCAAAACCCAAAACATACACGGCCACGTATACGCAAAGTCTTGAGCTTTCCCTTTTCTCGTCTCTCGTCGGCGGCCATGGCAGACGACGACGACTGCCCTCCCCTCGCCGTCGAGCTCCCGCCGCAGGCGAACTTTCCTCCGGCTCCCGCTTCCTCCTCCAATTCCATCTCTGCACCGGTCGGCGTTACCGTCATCACCGGCTACCTCGGCGCCGGCAAGTCCACGGTAAGATTTCACCGCGTGCCCTAACCCCCTCCCCGTCCTCTGCTCCCTCCTCCACTGTGTCTGGGCAAAGTAGGCGCGATGTATCCTGGTGCTGCACAGGATCAGCGACAAATTGCCAGTTGAATCCTATCGATAGGATGCCTCTAATTTCACCAGATTGAATCCTAGCTTAAGCCTTTGTTGTGTCCTAGGAGGAATCACTGGTACTAACTCTAGCACCATTCTTAGATTTTTCTGTAACACTCAGATTTCATCTCCCATTCAGGTTATGTTGACATACTTCAGACTGTTTGTCACCTCCTGTCTTTCTTCTTCCAGTAAAATTATTGATTGAGCTTGTTGGAACCCCCCGATTTCAGCTAGTCAACTACATTTTGAGTGCGCAACATGGAAAGAGAATAGCAGTAATACTGAACGAGTTCGGAGAGGAAATCGGAGTAGAAAGAGCAATGATTAATGAAGGACAAGGTGGTGCCCTTGTCGAGGAGTGGGTGGAGCTAGCAAATGGATGCGTTTGTTGCACTGTAAAACACAGCCTGGTTCAAGCACTTGAGCAACTGGTGCAGAGTAAGGAGAGGTAAGCCACACATTTTCATGTCTAGTATCTTGAATGGATTCGTCACATGCAACATATGACTCTGTAAGTATGTACATCACTATCATTACTTGTTTGTTCTATAGTTATTTGCAGCCTGTGATGCTTTGGTTCACCAAACTTGTCTAATTAAGTTGTCTGACTTGATGTTGACATTATGTTTTTAGTTCAAAGCTAAAATTATGTGTATCCAGCTTAATCCTTAAAGGGGGCCAATATTCAGACTTGTTGTTGACATTCTATTTTTAGTTCACTATTAAATTGTGTATATCCTGATTATTCCTGAAAAGGGGCCTTTTTTCTGTTTCTAAAGTTATCTGCTTTGTTATTCTAGTTGTACATGAAAAGCTAGAATCAATTCAACGCTTCTTATTCTAAAAATTAGTTCACGCTTCCTTAATCTAATGCTTTGATGCACTGGTTCATAACTCTGAATATTTATACTAGAAATGTCTAATGGGTTGTGCTCTTCAATTGATTTTCACTAGATGTTTGATTTGATAGTAATGCACTGCATTTTATTTTCCCTAACCTGTTAGATTCACCACATGTGCTGCAGAATGGATCACATATTATTGGAGACAACTGGTTTGGCTGATCCTGCACCACTTGTCTCCATTCTCTGGCTGGACGATCAGTTGGAGTCATCAATCAGACTAGACTCTATTATTACGGTTAGTTTAGTTTGACCTTTTTTTTGCCACAGTTTGCATAGGAAGAGAACACATGCTGCGGCACAGTTTCTCATTTAAGCTTGTCATACTCTTAATACCGTATAGTTCAGAAAAAGACTTGTTTCTTTGCTCTTTGGATCATAATTTATAAAACGAAATTGCAATTGACTATTTCCTGCTTAACTTGTTACTGTATGTGCATCAGGTTATTGATGCAAAAAACTTCAGGCAGCAAATTGATGAACACACAAACTCTTCATCATTTCCGGAAGCATTTCATCAAATTGCATTTGCAGTAAATTTTTGTTTTATTTTGGCATCAGCTTGTCTCTCATTTCACACACTCTAAGTGGGGCCTACATCTTGAATCTAAGATTCATTTTGTTGGTCCCTGTGGGCTCTCGAAATTGAGATTTGTCTTTTTTGGTGTTAATCATCCAAACAGCTATAAAAAGCGTCAATTTCCTGTGTAACAGGATGTTGTGATATTGAACAAAATTGATTTAGTAAAAGACGATCTCGAGGATTTGGAAAGGAAAATTCATGATGTCAATGCTCTTGTTACAGTGGTGCGCTCTGTCCGATGCCAGGTTGACTTAAATACAATATTTGATCGACAGGCATATGGTGTAAAGGTAATTAAACTAGTGAAGTTTGACTTTCTTACTACTTATTGGTGCTTCATTGTACTCAGCAGGGGTTTTGTGATGTGAATACTTAGTCATATATATGCATCCAACTTACTTTGTGTTTCTTCCCCAGAATTCATCGCAACTACAGGAGCTTCTGGAGTACAGTAAATCAGTACCACCAAATAGTCGTCATGATAGCAGTATTTCCACCCTGTGCATTTCTGAACAGGATTCAGTCGACTTGGCTAAGGTACCTTCTGTCCTTGAATGAGATGTATGGGCGATACTTTTATCCTGAGGGTGAGCTCGAGAATACATTATTGTAAGCAGTTCGGAGTTTAGTCAAAGGATCTCTACAGATTTTGGCATGTCGGAGTTTAGTCACACCTTGCCAATTTAGAGAGGGAAGATTAACATATAAGGGCTGCTCAAATGGGGACCCTAAATGAGAAAGCAAGGGGGTATATGATATATGTTCACCACACACGCGCCTGATTGCATTTATTCATATTTTGCCTAATCCACACCTAGACTACTGTGTGGGCTAACTGGATAAGCATGCACGTCCTCCTGCAGTTACCCCATTGCACATGGCGGGAGAAGTCTCGTGGTTCCTGAGATTTGGTTGTCAAAAACTCAAAATCGTGTCGTTAGTAGGTTGTTACAAGATACTCTATAAAGGGAGACATCCCTTTGACAAGATAGACATCTTCTTCACATCAACGAACCAATCCCTCTCACTATGTTTGCCACCACCGAGTCTCGTGTTCCTTATATCGCACAACAGGACAAGGAGAAGCAGTAGCCTCCAGAACTTCCCAATGATCGTCGACCTGCACGAGTAGTTGGATAATTAGGTTTCTGGGAAGTGTGTACACCCTACTGCTATGTCTTCATTCATCGTCGTCTCGCCTCTTCTTCCTCTGCGGTTGTTCACTGGCTTCTTGACCTCTTCTTCCTCCACCGCATTGCCAAGTCTTCATCTACATCACCAGTGTAAGAATCAATCTCGCGATCTGTTTGTGCATGTGCGATGTTTGGACAAATACTTTGGTACACGTGTAGTGTTCACATATATAGAGCAATACATATCAAATAAATTAGAAATCTGGAGTAAAACTGTGATTTTAGGGAGCTATGTATACCCATTGTTAGGATACTCCCTCAGCTGATGACTGTAAGCAGTTTTTACAGTACAAGAAGGGACCGGCAGAACAGATACCAGAAAAAAAGCCCCCAGAAAGGATTATTCCCCTTTCTTCCCCACGGATATGAGAGTTCCTGCCCGCACTGACCAACCGCTCGCGGTCCTGCTCCAGTCGGCCGCCTGCTCTGGCGCCGCTCCGGGCAGTCGCCTGCTCCGGCGACGCTCCAGCAGGGCTGCCGCCGCCCTATTCTACGTGCCAGGCCCTACCAGTGCATGACTGGTTCTCCAGGTGCTCCGGCCAAGGGCTAGCTAGCGGTCCCGGGCGGCTGCTTGCTCCGGTGCCGCTCCGGCCGAGCCGCTGCCGGCCTACCCCACGTCGCTCTGGAGCAGCTCTGGCCAGTGCCGAGCTCCTCCCCTCTCCTCCAATGGCTGCTCTCCTTTCCTCTACAATTTTGCTGCCTTTTTGACGAAAGTTGGCCGGAATCAGAGTAGTGCGGTGAAATAAGGCGGCGATTTGGCCAGACTCCAAACAGCGCAGCGGAATTTTGCCAGACTTGGGGTCCGTTTGGTTTATGCCCGAAGGAGCCGTACCAAATCTTGGGCATGACCAATATTTTGGTGCAGCTTTCCTCCGCCCCCAGTCCGCCCGCAGATTGGCGAAAAATGAACTGGGCGCGTACAGAATCGGTTGGGCTAGCCAATTTCAGGGCGTCAAACCAAACCACAGCCAAACACTACCGGTGCGCCAATATTTTGGCAGGGCTAACGTTGGCTCCTAACCAAACATGCCCTTGGTACCAGTCCGGTGACCAATTGAGGTGAAATTTCCCTATGTCAAGTTTAAAGGTCACCCTTAATCAACCTTGTATCTGAGGGTCTAGCGCCTCGCTTTAAAGGTCCCTATAAAAATATCTACGGGTCAGACCGTTATATAGGATCTATTCGGTGCTTTTTTTTTTTGCCCAAAACCGTAAATTTTACAGTTTTGGGTCATTTATGGGACCTGCTAGAGATGCTCTTATATGTTGCTCTTGCCCACTATAAACTGGCAAGTGGGACTAACATTTACACATGCCATAATCTGTATAGACCCTTTGACTTCTTTGAATAACTAGCCCACTTGGGCCCATTTATTCCAATACTTCTGGAAAGACATATGCCTCTAAATTGCTTTGCTGCACTTCTTTTTTACCAAGAGACTGGGGCAAAATCCCCACAGTAATTTATTAAACCACCCCAACTTTACAAGAGTATAGCAACTATATACAAAATAAAATAAAAACGAGGATTACAGCAGGTTATGAATCCATAAAGTAAAAACATCAGCATGTTTATCCTTCACCCTATGCACATGCAAGGTGGCTTCATGAATGAACTGTCTACGCCAAGAGCCAAAGGAGGGTCTGATATTTTCAACCATGGCTCCATTCCTTTGCTTCCAAATATGCCAGCAAGCGAGTATAACAACCTCAGTAGATAAAGGTTCGGCAAAAGAAGCTCTTGCTGTCATAAACATCTGTTCAATATTGTCTTCTTGAGTCCAATCAATCTGCAAATACGACCAAACTCGTCTGCTGAAGTTACAGTCAAAGAATAGATAAATCCAGTCTTCAGTTTGGTGAGTAGGGCATATCACACATGTGAAAATATTTGTAACATTCCAATTGCGCCTCCTTAGCATATCCCTTGTGTTCAGTCTGTCACTAATAAGCAACCATGCAAACACTTCAATTCTCAGCAGAACCTTGCACTTCCATATCGATGAGTATATCTTACTGGTAGAGATGTGAGTGAAGCAATGATTATAATAGAGATGAGCAGTGTAAATACCATCCCTCCATATAGTCCTCGAGACATCCTTGCTTGAGTCATCTAAATTTATCGAGGCCAGGAAAGCCTACATTCTATTATATTCATCAAAAGCTTGCTGTGATAAGGTTAAGTAGAAAAGTGTAGCCTTGTCCTCACACCCAACCACCTCCTTAACAGACAGTAAAGTATCTAGAGCAAGAGATTGCAATTGTGGGAATTCCTTAGCAGGGAGAGCTCCTTTCCAAGTATCATTCCAAAATAAGATAGTGTCACCTTTTCAGCTGTCGCAGTGCAAAAAGTTCTGTATTTCTCCACTAGTTTCATAGTATCTCTCCACCAGAAAGAACTACACAAATTTGTGGCTTGAGGCACTCCATTGGGATAATAATTCCAAACTAAACTTACCCAAGGAATCTCACATTTATTAAAGAATTTATATAAGTGTTTGATGAGTGCTTTGCTGCACTCATTGCTACATTATTAGAACTTTAGAACGCGCCATAATTGTTGTGTCTGGTCTCTTTTACACCAGTTTTACATATTTGCCTGGTTCATTTTGTTTCACAGGTGGAATCATGGCTTGAAGATCTTCTTTGGGAGAAGAAGTCTAACATGGATATATATCGTTGCAAAGGGGTTTTACATATTCATAATTCGAACCAACTTCATACATTACAGGTTGTTACAGCATACAAGGCATCTGAAAGAACTATTGGCCAAAGTTTTTATCCAGTCCTCTTGCAATGTGAAGTACTAAGTATGCCTGCTTTGTTGAGCCGATTATCATTACTGAAGTCTGTTTTTGCCCTTATGCAGGCAGTGAGAGAAGTCTATGAGGTTGTCCCGGCCCGAGAATGGTCTGATAAACAATCTCGCATGAACAAGATAGTTTTTATAGGTATGTTTACAAATGTCATTGTAGTTAATCATCCATTACTTACAAGTTACGAGTCAGATCCTGAATCGTCCCGTGCCTATTTTGCTACAGGACGCGATTTGGATATCAGTATTCTTCAAGATTCATTCAGTCGCTGCAAGCACTGATTATTCAATGGTTTGCACGACTCCATAAGTTATCCTCTTTGTCTTTCGCGATGGTTGCAAACATGCCTGCTGTTTGTACTGTGAATCTAAGTTCTGTCCTATCGGTATTTACCATTTTTTACTTTCTTTCCTGTCCTCAGGGTCATAGGTACTTGTACTTCCATGTCATCCAATACTGCATGGAGGCTCACACAGCATAGACTCAGTTTAGGGGCTCTCCCATGTTCATGAAGTTGCATTCCGTCGAAAAATGTGCAGTTGGGCAAAGCAATTTTCAGTGCCAAGATCAAGAGACGATTCCAACCACTTCCAACTGTTGTAGAATTCTGTGCCATCAAAGCGCCCCGCTGGTATAGTAGTTGAAAAGACATTCTGCTGAGCATCTGTATATGCTCAACAGCGAGTGCAACTGTTTTAAGTTTTGCAGAAGACACATGTACAATGTAAAACGATGTGCTCTGTGGAAGGATCCTAGTTGTAGTAATATTCGAAGTGATGAACCACATAGTGGGAGGCCATGAGCTGAAGATCCCTTCCAGAATTGGTGGCCTACTGGCCACTTGGGGCTGCCAGTGAGCCAGTCTGTACCATGCAGAGCAGAATACATCTATCTTCTTTTCTTTACTAGAAAGAATACAACTAGTTGTGGGCTTGTGGGCACTTGCCTCTATTCTGAGAAATTTCGATCTTACATCAGCCTGCTGGTGAAGGGTTTCATTGAAGGGAGTAGCCAATTTGCGGTCTCCGCGCACAAGCTCGTGTGCCATGTTTTTTTTTGTTGTACTCAAATCAATAATACTCTACATGAAAGTAGTATTCCCCAAACTGGTATTCTTAACCTATAAATAATATATCATACGCTAAAACTATGTATGTGAGTAAATAAAGTTCATGTTTTTATTTTAGTAAAATAAAAATAAAATTAGACAGCATTAGATACTATAAATATCCACGAAGGTTTATATACTTTCAAAATGCAAACAGTTGAAATACAAATATGAGGGTCAATTAAACCTCTTCTACAATTAAAGCTCTTCTATCATGCATTTCAACTCAACTAGACAGCATTAGACAACATTAGATACTATAAATATCCACGAAGGTTTATATACTTTCAAAATGCAAACAGTTGAAATACAAACATGAGGGTGAGTTAATCCTTCTGCAGCCGCCGCCTTCAGAGAGAAAAAGTCCTAGCCGCCTCCACTTCAACCTCCTCCATAGATCGGTTCCCCCTCCTCCGGGCTTCGCGGGAGTGGGAACCCGATCTATGCGTGGAGTTTTCAATAAGTAGTCTTTTCATTAGTCTATGTTAGGTTTTTGGTCGTTTTTTTTTGTTGGTTTCCGCAATGGAGATGGCATCGTCTGCAATAAGTGATCCTCGGCCTTTCTCGACGACGAGATCTCCTTCCCGACATCATGGTGGTGTTGAAAGATTACAATTATCTAGGTATGTGTGTTCAGATCTTGCTTCGCCAGATCGATCTTGGATCTTTTCTCATGGTTGCCGAGGAGGAGTATCCTCAGTTTTGTCCCTTGCTACGTCTCAATGGTCGTATTCGGCTCTCCATCAACATCGACAAGATCGGTTATTCCCCTATACTGTGGTACTCTTGGATGTTGATTGACTACTTTAATGGTTGCGCGCACGCACTCATTGCGGCTCAAATTAAAATTATGGGAGAACCTTCGTTGGTATTTACAGGTCTATGGTTTGTTATCTATCTTTGCCTCCGGAAAATACAAGATTATATCTAAAAAGGAAGACTCAAGATTCAAGATCTTTTAGACTTTATTTTGTCATTTATATGCTCATGTATCTCTACCATGTACTATTTATTATTATGAATATATGTGGTATTGATTGTAAAAAAAACATGAGGGTCAATTAAACCTCTTCTAAAATTAAAGTTCTTCTATCGTGCATTTCAACTCAACTCTTCGGCAAAGTATAAGTACTATATTAAACGTGAACCGACATCTTTTCTGGGAGAATTTTGGGCCTGTTTTATGCGTTGATGGCGTGCTGACACGTCTGCATTTTTGCGGTTCAATCCCGCTGTTACTTTTCGGTGTGCACCTTTGGTGACATCTTGAAATTTACCTATAGTTGATTCCTGGTTTGTTTCACGGTGATGGTTTTGTTTTCTGGCCTGGGTGGGTGTAGCAGTATCTATTTTGGGGGTCCAGCGGCACATGCTGGCCTGGGGTGATACGAGTCGACACGCCTTGCCTTTCTCGAATTTTCCTCTCACATCGCAAAACTCCCAGTTTCCAGCGGCGAGAACACAAAGGAGGGCGCAAGCGGCAGCGGGCCAGCGGTGGGTGGCGCGTCCCCGGCTCGCCGATGTCCGGCGCATCCTCCGATCCACGGCGTCCGGCGCGTCCTCGCTCCACGCCGGCCGGCGCGGGTACTTCTGCACGGGGAACGAAGCTACAGTGGCGGCCGGCGTGTCCGGCAAGCGGCAGATGGTGCTAGGTCGGCGAGGAGGAGTGGCGCGTGGTTGACTGCCGGGGCGGAGTAGACGAGATGATCATGTCCTCACCGGTGACGCAGGCGGCGGGGAGAGCCATGGCAGTGGCGGCGGCGCTTCGACGCTTTGACTGATGGAGAGGAGGGAACACAACTGCCGTCAAAGAAGCACAGGTATTTCCTCCACCACCTCTCTCTCGCACACTCTTTCTCTCTGAGCCGTCAGTAGCAATAGGTCAAAGGTGGGATTAGGCGACCTAGATCTCAGTGTTGCAGGTTGGCCTCGCTTGGGTGCGAGCTGATGGATGTGACTCACTGACCCATTTAGGAAAATCATGGATCGTTTCTGCGTCTTGGCCACAACGCCATGCCAATGAATTTGGAGACCGCTTCATCTATTTCGATTTACCATCGCTTGATTTTCCTGTGCAGGTGAGGCCTTTTTCTGTCCCAATGAAGGTTTGTCCTGCCCTATTTTTTTCTCCATTCCCATCTACATTCTCCAAGCTAGACAGTTAGTTCAGATTTGATGTGATCAAATTTCCAAGTCTTGGCCGTCGCCATTTGGTAAACGTAATTGTTACAACAATTATTGACCTCAAAATCGCAGATATTTTTGGCACATTGGTTGGCTTACTGCTGACAGCTATCCTGCATATATGAACTGGTAAGGTTTGGAAAAAGAGTTGCTCTCTGAAATGTTTGCCATGGTAATGAAGTAATTCCCCCTCACCCTTTTTCTTTCTGATGACCATGCCTGCATCACGATCAGGAGATATATAGCTAGCATTACTATTTCGAAATAATTAGCATTGTTTAGGGATGGGAAATAAATAGGATGTGTTGATTTGGCTGACCATGAGAAATAAAGTGACTGCCCAGTATTTCCTTGCTCTTTCATTTCTCAAAAGATGAATGTCCCCTTTGGTAATTTAATGCACCAAAGCTTTGACTGTATTTGCATGAAGTTCTTTTCGGCAGTACCAGTTTATGCATAGCAGAGAGGAATTCAAAATTGAAGAGAAAAAATAATTAATGGACGTCTGGCATTGTTGGTGAAGGACAATGAATAAGTAACTATATTGTGAGGGGATACAAAATAGCTAGATTGTTGAATGCCAAAGAATATAGCTAGCTTGATAAAAGATAATCAAGATAATAGCTAGGTTGATAAATATCGGGCTACTCTTGAAGAAAATATATGTAATTACTCAATGAGGTTCTGGTGCTAACCCTGGCTATGCAATTGAAGAAAATATGTAATTGCTCAATGAGGTTTGGGTGCTCGATCCTGGCTATGCAAGCAAAATTAATTTACTTTACATGCTGGTTTTCTTAACCATATTAACATTTCAACGATTTTATATTTTGATCAGGATGTATCAGTCTATTGCCAAATATGCCTTTGTAAGGAATTTTGTATGTCACCATGCTTCCTTTCCAAAAAAAAACACCAACCGAATATTAGGAAATTTTCTGCCATGCCCCTTCTTTTTCCCTGGTGGTTCGAGGATATAGGCCCGGAGGGATTCATGTGAACAAACATAGACAAGGTTGGTACATCTGTGAACTTTCTGCAAGACATCTGCACTAGAATATGTACTTTTGTGGAAATCAAACAAACATAGACAAGGTTGGTACATCTGTGAACTTTCTGCAGGAGATCTGCACTAGAATATGTACTTTTGTGGAAATTGTTTCCTATCTATTGTGATCTTAACGGAGAAGCCATCTCAAAAGGATTGTGCAGTAGAAAGGGCCTCCAGTTCATGTAGTAGTATCTCTGTTATTTAGCAAATACCTTACATTTACAAAATTGAGAATGCTGCTATTCATTACTTTATTTTTAATAAAAATGCTATTCTAAAATTATCCATTGCTTTGTCTCATAAACTATGGATGGATATATTCGTCTGACAAACCAACTGAAATAGTATATACCGGGGGAGTTCCGGTGTGATACTAAATTGGCTTGGTGATCAAGATGTCAGCCTTCACCACTGATATTCACAAATAGCTTCTGTGCTCCAGCCGTTTGAACATTTGTTTTCTTCATAGACCATTTGAGTGCTGACTTCTGATGTAATTACTACTGCTTTTTTTTACTTGCTATCTAACTAGACTTCTTTTTCGTTTCAGTTTCTGCTACTCCTTTTGCTTCTTCTCACGGGGTAGCTGCAAATCTCCCTCGCCATTGGCTATGCGTCAGTATACTAATCTTCTTCGAGCAGGTCAGCTTGCTAATTGCTCAGATAGACACACCTTGCAGAATTGTTGATCAATCTGAAACAAATAGCTATAATGGATAAGTTACACGTTGGGACTGTTATATATTTGTGTGCCAGAAAGTGTTGCCTCCTTTTGTTCTTTTAGAAACAATATGCAGTTTTAGTTTCCATGTCTAATCCAACAAAAAATAGAGCGGTGATACTGTTTGCTAAATAGTCCTACGCTCCTATGTGTTAAGAAGATGATTGATCTTCGAGCATCGAACAAACTAGCCTGGTATTCATATGTGTCAGATTCCGCGTATAAGAAATGTGCATTCCATGTTTTCAACACAAACATAAAGTATATAAATGCGTGCATTGCATATATATGTGCCAAAATTTGGTGGCCTACATCCTTTTCGAGTGTCACAAAGTTTGCGGTTTGAGAAAAGTAGGGGACTATCGTCCTAGCAACTTAAGAAAGCAAGGTGCCACACGCTCCTACCAAGTTAAGAAAGGATGAGACAATCCCAACTATAGGAACAAAAAAAATCTTAGATACAAAATTTGAGATGAATAGGCAAACGATTAGTATACAGATTATTTTCACAAATTTGATACGAAATTTTCCTACCATCTTTTAAAACGTGTTCATAAGAAATACCCAAAGCAGTCTGCACTCTAACCTTCAACATATTTGCTGATGTCCCATATAGTATTTTGGGATGAAGAAGTGCATACCGATTCATTCAGCGTATCTGAAGATTGCTTCAGAAGTAGCCCAATATCCAGAGCATGAACTGCAAGCTGAAGGGATGGGTAGGCATTGTTGAGTCCTTGGCTTTATTGCTCTTCCTGTGCTGAGTTTTGACCTGGTAGATTTTGTGTGCTATCTGAAAATCGAACACTCAGCTCAAACATGGAAGAAGTAATAACAGTAGTACTAGGCGGCATAGTATTTGTAACACTGTGGTGGTCCTTCTCTAAAATCAGATACTTCTCTAAACATGATAGCCCTGTTTCTCTAAAATCAGATACTTCTCTGCGTCCTCCAGTTAAACTTAAGTGGTCAGCTTTCAGCCTTCATACTGATGGAAATAACTTAGGAAGGTAGAATACAACATGTTTCTATAACGGTGCTTAAAAGAGAGGAATGAATAAAAACAATAATAGGTCTTATATTCATTATGGATGCCGCAAACTCGAAACTCTCAAATTAGCAGAATTGTAGGGTCCTCATGAATCTCATGTAGATGGTTATGCGCTATCTTTACTGGCAGCGGTGCATTCAGTCGTTGTTTTTTTTTGTTGTGCGTGCACCTGCTATTTATAGACTTTCTACATTTACTTCATTGATGTATGCTTACACATGAAGAAAATCAGGTCTGAATATAACATTACATGAATGAGTAGGACAACGACTGCACAATCACTCTCAAAATTAAATGGGCCACAACAAGGTCGATGCCCTCTTTGAGAGCATGGAGTTCAGCTTTCCTAGCATTCAGGCAATTGGAAAATGTGCGGCAAACTGAGAAGATCACGCTGCAGTCAATTTCTTGCCACTACACCGAGGCTGGCTTCCACAATTGCTGCAGAAAAGTAGGTTGTCGCTGATACTGGACATATATTGTAAGTATGCCTACAATTTTAGCGTGCTTTTCTGACCCTAGATAGTTGTATGAAGTGTATTAAATTCCAAACCATCTCTTAGATGCATTCAGATTGTTCATGTCATATGGATAAACCATGATTTGACCATGCATCTGACTCACAACTACATTAGCTATGAGTATGGATCCAAAGTTATAAACAGATGAAAATAAATAGAAAATCATTTCAAAAGATTCTGAGGAAATGACCTACCCATCGTGTACAATTGCAACTGGTCATAGGCAAGTAATATGAATGCATTAGTTATTTAAGAAAAAAAATCTGATTTTAGAGAAACAGGGCTATCATGTTTTCAAGACCTGAGAGCATGCATATTTCATGTTTGCTAGGCCTAATATCTTTAGGTGGCATTAATTCGTCAAAATTAAACTATCCATGTGTTTTTGTAGCCATGCAAATGCACGCTTAATGTTGTACAGGGTAAGTTCATGCAGAGTGTGAACATATAAAGATGATATTGATGCTCTGTCTTTTTGAGATGAACTGAACATAATCTACCTGCTCCTTTTTTGTTGGCTTGAATATTTCTAGCAATGAATGATTTCTACAAATCGAATGATCCATTAAATAAATTTCATTCTAATCTATACAAAAGTATCTTTAATATATTAGAAGGTGTATGCATGCAGTTTCTTATGGTAATCAATATTTCACATAAAACTGAAATTTTAATCATAGGATTTGCGTCATCTCAGTTCACTGCACAGGCCTATACTTTTGATTGCAGTCTAGGTGCCATTTTTATTGCTATTTTATACTGAACATAATCCCTACAAAAGTCATTCGCATTGATCCTACATATGCATAGTTAGGGACCATTGATATCATGAAGCAAGGACATATGAATCTTTTAATTAATATTATCTTTATAATTTCCCTGTCCTACAAGGAACTTTGATGTGAAGAATTATAAATTTAATATCTGTTGTTGTCCTCACTCTGGCAGTACTTCAGCACTCGAGAGTGTATGCCAATGCTTGAATTATTGGCTTCACAAAATGTTGTTAGGAAATATGCAAGTACAAATATCAGTAAGAGATCTCTTTATTGTTGGTAAATCACATAAAACTTAACAGTGTATCCTCACTTCTGAACTATTTTACAGCACTTCAGGCTTGGCCGTTCCTAACACCCCTGGTTATGTAGCGTCAGTTAGGGTTATAGAGGGACCAGCAGGAGATCTCAGCTTTGTGGATGTAGCCAACATAGGCGGCATCATCGAGAAGGCTAGCGGCGACCACCATTGCTCAAAAGCGCCTTCCAGAAGATGCTCAACATCCTCCAACAAAATAACAAATCAACAACTCCAACAACAAGGAGTGAAGAAGAGCTATACACAGATGCTCTCTTCGACGATGAAGCAGACTTCACACCATCCATTGATTTCTCCACCAATGGCCAACAACTCATCATACTTTCCTCCATCAACGAGGACAACAACGCGGAGCACTGATGGCTGAAAGACCAAGCAACAACAACACTAACAGTAAAACCATCCTATTATGTTATTTCCTCCAGACATGGATCACCAAAACATGGTGTTCTTTGGATGAAGTAGAACCTGATGTACTCTACATATCCCATATGTAAGAGGATGCCATTAATTATGTAGTTAGATCTAATTATGTATTACTGCATGCATTACTTATGCAAGGGAATCTCATGAACATGTAATTAAGTATAATTATATATCACTGCTACTTTCTATCATTTCTTCAAACATTGGAAAAACCCTTTACGACCATCGGGCGCGGCGTGCCGCCGCGCCATACTTTGCTAGTTTATTTAACAAAAGAGCATTGATATTAAAAGTTGATGCACATGTATAGTCGAAGTTGTATTTTGAAAACCGTAACCATGTCTCCATTATTTGATGTATATGAGTTTCCTAAAACCTTACAGATTTCCAAGACAATTTGGGAAGATTTATTTTCGAGACTTGAACTTCAATTCCAACATTTTACCTCATTCTCGCAGTTGATTTAGGATCACGAGTGTCGAAGAAAAGAAATACCAAGATCAATAAGAGTGGGGTTTTGGTTCCCAAGCTCATATGCACCTTTTTTTTTTGCGAAGAAAGATGTGATGAAATTACAGCACGGTCTAGCAAAAGGGAAAAAATACAAATCAGTCCAGCAGGATCCCGATGTCGTTGACGTTGAACAGAACGTGCCGCCGGCGCGCCGCCACCACTCCTCCAGACGCCTTAGATCGGAGGTAGCCCCTCTGCGGACGGGAAGTCGACAATCCTCGGTTCTGAGAAACCTCCACCATGCACCGTCAACGCCATCGCCATGCCGAGCCTCACCAACACCTTCAAGATCTTAAAACGCCTGGATCCGCCGCTCAACGACATCCGGCGAGGGAAGGCACGCCGAGCAGCTCCAGGGAGCTGCGGGCATGCACAGGGCGGCAGATCCGCGGCGGAACTCTGTAGAGCAGCACCACCGAAGACAATGACCTCCGCCCCAAAACGCCGCACCAGCCGCGCTGCCGTCACCATCGCGCCGCCGGCCGGAAGCCTACTCACGCCTACCATATAAACACGACGAGATCCGGGGTTCCCCCACCCTCCCGCCGCCGGAGCGACTGACGGAGGGTGGAGGAACCAACGAATTGCCGCCGATGAGGTGATTTGACTAGGAGTTTTGAAAGAATCACCCTCCAGCACTGTAGCGGGTGATAGAGGAGAGTCCAAGGTCTCTGTCTTGTGGGCTCATATGCACCCTTGTGAATAATAAATTCAAAACAAATAGTAAAACAAATCAAACAATTATGATTATTTTGGCAACAAACATGTTTTGAGTGTTCTGTTTGCCTGCAAAGTTTCGTGTAGAAATGACATCCATGGTGCTTTGTTCGAGAAAAACAAAATTGATGGCTCTTTTGGATAGCCGTTTTATTTTATTGCATAGAGCACTGAGAATGCCATTTATCACAAAAAATTTGCACGTAATTTGAACACCCGAACATGATTGTTACGAGAAAAATCATTTTTTTTTTCTGAATGTTATTTACTATTTACTTTTTTTTTGTAAGGGTGCATATGAGCACGGGAGCTTGAGTTAAATTTTCAGGGAGCCGAGTTAAATTTCCTACGGTCTACCGTCCGTAGGGCACACAGCGACGAAACAGTCCTCCAGCGCATGCGAGCTCCTCTCTCCTGATTCCCCCATTTCCCTGATCTCAGCCGCCGTCTCCCTCTCCCCGCCACTCCTCGCACCCCACTAAAACCCTAACCCAAACAATGGCAGCGGCGGCGGCCGCCACCTCGCTGCTCCTCCGCCGCCACCGCAGGGCCGCCACCACCCTCCCCCTCCTCCTCCGCGCCGCGATCTGCTCCACCCGCCCACTCCCCCAGCACCCCGAGCTCTCCCCGCCCGCATCCGACCCCGCCCCCGCCCCCGCCCCGCTCCCCCCCAACCCCACCTCCGGCAGCCCCTTCTACGCCGACAACTGGCGCAACCCCTCCGCCGCCGCCTCCTCCAACCTCCCCGCCCTCATCAACCCCGCCCCGCTCTCCGAGAACCACCTCCTGGCCGCCACCCTCGGCGCCGCCGACCTCAAGGAGCGCTTCGCCGAGTGGACGGCCCAGCAGAAGTGGGACGACCTGCGCCAGGTCTTCGACTTCTGGCTCCGCTCCCTCGACGCCGCCTCCGGCAAGCCCAACCGCCCCGACGCCGACCTCTTCAACCACTACCTCCGCGCCGCCCTCATGGCCGGCGCCGCGCCGCACGAGATGCTCGACCTCGCTGACCAGATGCGCGAGTTCAAGGTCACGCCCAACACCGCGTCCTTCAACCTCGTACTCAAGAGCATGGTCCAGGCTCGCGAGGTCGAGGGGGGCGAGAGGCTCGTAGATCGGTCAGTTCCTCATTCCTCGCTGCTGCTGCTGATTCGTGAGGCTGTGTTACAGAACCTCAACCTGCATCTTCTTTCTGGTATTAGCATGCACAGTACGGTTACTTAGGTAGGGTGATAGCTTAATCGGATTTAGTGCGGAGAACTTACTTCTGCAAAGGTCATGAATTGTTGTGCTCAAGGACATTGCCCTTTAATCTTGCCTTTGTATGTGCCCTTCGATCCATGACACTATACGAGATTTGCTTTGTTGAGTTTCCGAGGCTACATTTTCAACATGCATTGCTGAACTAGTCCATAGCGAACCTATACCTAAGTTGTTTTTTATTGTTTGGTACAGTTTCATTTGCACTACAAATAATTTGCTACAAGATTGTGTTATAGTAACATTTATATCTTGTATGCTGGTAAAGGGTAATGTTACTCTAATAAAATTGTTGATGTGTAATATTTAATATTGATTTTACGTTTTCTGCTCAACTGCTTATCTTTGATTTTAATTGAGACAGCATTTCGTTTTTTTACCTATATGCTTAACGTTGTGTTAGCTTATGTTCTCATTTATAGCGAGATATGTTATTTTGAGGTCACTATAAATTCGTGTAACCCTCCACTGCAATAAACTTGACTTCAAATAATTGTCTATACTTATCTGTTGAAATCAGGATGCTGCAAACAGGAATCGTGCCAGATGATGAAACCTACAATTTGGTTGTAGATCTGCTTATTAAAGGCAACCGTGTTGACTCGGCTTTTAAATATTTGGATATTATGCTTAAATCAGGCTACGCGATATCTTCACCTGTTTACGCTGAGTATGTCGCCGTATGTGTAAGATCTGGGAGATTGGACACATTGGCATATATCATAGAGAAGTGCAAGGTACTTATTCTAAAGAACAGTTAATCCATTGCATATATGTTATTCACTTCTCTATGATATTACAGTTTATCTCATTCATTAGATGTTTATCAGTTACACTGATTGCCTTTGACATTCATTTTGCCTGCCCTGTTTATGATGATGTAATTTTGTTTATTTCAGGGAACAGATAAGAACAAAATCTTATGTCCACAATGGGCCTGGTGCGTTGACATTGCAGAAGCTGCCTTTGAAGCTAACAATAGCAAGCTAGCTATGTTTGGCTTGGAATTTCTTGCGAGATGGATGGCACGTGGTGAGCGTGCTACACCCCCTGATCACCTCTCAGTTGATGAAGGTTTAGTACTCTCAGCTTTATGTGCTGCTGGTAGAACCTGTAGCACTGACCTCTTGAATGCTGCTTGGTCAATATTACGCAAGTCCTTGCGCCAGAAAAGGGCACCCATGCCAGAGACTTATCTTGCAAAGATTTATGCTCATTCCTCAATTGGTCAACTTCAGCGAGCTTTTGGAACTCTTCGTGAATTTGAAAATGCCTATGGGAACTCTGTGAATATTGATACAGAGCTCTTCTCACCGTTCACTTCCTTGAAACCACTTGTTGTTGCTTGCTGCAAGGATGGTTTCACCACACTGGACACGGTAGATTCTCTTACACTTGCTATGCGTCATGCAATGTCTCTTCTTTCAAGAAAACCTTATTATGTTTCTGTACAAGGATGGTTGGCAAGTCTCCATGTGTCAATCTTATTATGTTTATGACATGTTTACAACTGCATGATTTTTGTCAAGTGGACTTGATATTCTAAAAGAAGCTTTTTCTCTCTCTCTCTCTCTCTTGTACCATTGTCTTTTCATTTGCGAAGTATGATTGCATGCTCTAACCTATATTCTGCTATTTGCAGGTTTATGTTCAATTGGAGAACCTTAGTTCTGCAGATCCACCTTACAAATCTGTTGCTGCTCTTAACTGTGTAATACTAGGCTGTGCAAACATTTGGGATATTGAGCGAGCATATGAAACTTTCGAGGCAATGAAGGAAAAGTTTGGACTTACTCCTGACATACATTCGTATAATGCCCTGTTGCATGCATTTGGAAAGCTGAAAAAGGTATTAATATTGTCTATATTACCTTGGTTTTCTTATGACCTCTTTAAAGTATCTGTTTGTCAGCTTGGTAACTATCCCTTTAAATATGTGCTGCCCTTTTGTTTTGCACAGACAGAGGAAGCGGTTAATGTATTCCAGCATTTAACAAGCCTTGATGTTAAGCCAAATGCAACGACATACTCTCTACTTGTTGATGCGCATCTTGTCAACCGAGATCCAAAAGCTGCTCTTGCTGTTATCGATGAAATGGTAAGTTGAACTTCCCAATTGCAACAGTTTCATCGGGAAATGAAATTGGGAGTGATTTAATTCAAAAGGATGAATTTAAATTGTTTATATTAAGAGTGTTATTTTATTTTTAAAATTTTGTATTCTAGGGCCTCTTTGATTCGCATAATTTAAAAGGATGAATTTAAATTGTTTATATTGAGAGTGTTATTTATGTTTTAACATTTTGTATTCTAGGGCCTCTCTGATTCGCATAATTTGTATAACACCCTAATACGAATAACACAATGATAACATTAGTTGCTCCAAACTTTTATTTACCAAAAAAGAAGAGACACAATGGACCTCTAAAAAAACAATGGAAATTGAGCAATTGCTGAACCTAATGGTAACATATTTTTTAGTTCAATCCCATTTTAAAGGCCTCATTTTTTGATGAAATGGAAATGATCAAAATGTTATTTAGATTTTTCCTCCTCCTATGTTTTTGAGAATTTAATTTAGCCAACACGTGCATTGTATGTGCATGATTACTAGTATATATAGTTCCTCAAACCATGTTTTTTCCAGGTCGATGCGGGCTTCACCCCTACAAAGGAGACAGTTAAGAAGGTCCGAAGACGCTGCTCCCGTGAATCAGACTTTGATAGTGAGGAGAAACTGCAAGCCGGGTGTAAACAGTTTAATTACCGACTGGGTGGTGAGGGCCGTAGGGAGATGCTCTTTAAGATTGAATACAGTGCTGAGTACTGAAGCAGTGAGTACTGTGGCTACCTTTTCTCAGTCCAACCATTATTTCTTTAATTTTGTAACCCTTTTACGTGTTAGCCTGTCCATTTTTACTGATTATGCTCCGGTTGCTGATCTTGTTTTGCCAGTTGATTTTGACGATGCCGGTGTTCTTTCCGTCCTCTAGTAGGCAGAGCATGTACTGTTTCCTGGTACTTGAAGAGCACGGAGGCTGTAGTCTGTAAATTATACTTTGTAACGATTTTCCTAATTATTCTTCACTATCACAAGCAATCCTTTTTTTTCCTCCTAGAAAGTCTGGGCAAGATTTATGTTAGGATGTCAGAATAAGGTCTAATACATTTGTTTCTCTGCTTAAAGCACTATCTTTTGCAATCAGAGGTTGTTGTTACTTCAGCTTGGCATGATTGTTTTGGTCAGGCTTGTCGTCTCAATTCTGTATACCATGGACGATATTTGAAATGAGTACATTTAGTAAAGGGCGTCAGTTGCTAAGCGGTTAAAAAGGCTGAAGGAGGAAAAGAGACCATGCGTTATCAGTCAGGCCAGCAAGAAAACTCTGGATCAGAAGAACATGGAAGGATCATCGTCTCTGGCTAAACCAAACCAAACCAAACCGTCCAAAGATACAAGAAGTTGCTACTTCAGTCTAATCTAGTAGCTCAGTAGACTCCTGCAACCTCGTCGACAGCACAGTTTATGACGCTTCTTCGTTGGTTGCAACTTGCGCTGCATCTAGGTAGCAACTGGATCGTCATGAAATCAGATAGTACAATGGTGATGGAAGCAATGAAGAATGACTATCCAAGTCCATGTTTGGCTCCTGGTTAGATGATCCAGCACTTTTCTCCCCCTAAGCTTGTAAGAGATATGACAGATTGCGGATTAATAAAGTTCCTATTCATGTAAGAAAAAGTTCCGTGATACAAATATTGTTCAGATCATTGTCCATGCGGCTGCAATATGGTCAGTATGGAAAATGAGGAATGATGTGTGCTTTAGTAGATCATCTTGGCATGACATAAATGTTGTATACTTGAAGTTGGCTTACACGCTTGTTCGTTGGAACCTGCTGTGCCCGGAGTAAAAAAAGGAAAATCTCGAAAGCATCGCAAGGCTTTGGAGGATCTGGCGAGGAGACCTACTACTCTGGCCGGAGCCTGGATGAAGGTCGTGGACGGCAAGCTACAACAAATTGAGGTCACCAGCTTGGATGGTGTGGACTGGTCCGTGGGCGTCCTCTGAATCTACTCAGTCGTGCGAGGCGTCAACAGAAGCCCTGGAAAGAAAACCCTGATGACACAAGGGATGAAGCTGGTGGAGGCATGAGGAAGTGCTCCGTGTCATCTGAAGATCCAGACTGTGTGTGGCGAAGGAGTGGTATGTCACACACCCAATAGACAAAAAATGTTGTTGTAATCTGGTTTGGGGTTTCTTAAATGGAACCAGGGCAAGGCCATATATTATTCTAAAAAAACTGTACCTTCTCTTTCTGAATCTGGTTTTAAAACTGTGACATGAGTTTTACAGGGGACTGCACTAAACACTAGTGCTCTAGATCGTTTTGGTGTTCAGGAAATGCAAGAGAAAGATAAAACGAACACTGCTCCACAAGTTTTAATACATTTAGCTTACTTACGCACTTCTCTGATTTTGACTGGACACATTTAGCTGATTGGGGCAAGTTTTAATACATTCAAAATAATACGGACAACTAACTTTTAAGACTACTCAACTGTTATAAACCAAAAATACACATACGAGATTGTGTGCACCACATTCTCTTAACCTTTATAAGAAGGATATGGCAAACACGAGGCGCTACCTGTCTACCTGACATGTTAGTTAACCGTGGATGCACAAGGGGCAACTGCACAAAGGGCGGTATAATTCAAAACAGAAAGTCTACATTAAAACATAAGCCTATGGAACATTAGCTAGGCCCGGAACAAGTTCCAGACTGTTAGGGGTCGGTCGACGACAATCAAAATGGATTCAAATTATAATGCAGCCAAACTTGGCGAACATACACAATCCTGCGTCAAAACGGATTGTGAGATCACATTCTATCCTCTCCCCTGCGTGGGGCGCAGGTTATGATCTCGTCAACCCTGAGGATCATCTCCGCTGCCTCGGTTGCAGACAGAATGATGGCTTGCTTCACCTTGAACGCCTCACATATTCCCCGCTTTTGCATGTCTCCAAGCTGCCGAACAGAAGACCATGTTAGTTTCAAAACTCACGTACAAGCTATACAGAAAATTGGTGAACTCCATGAGCTTACTCCGCCAGTGATGACATCGATCCCAGCAGTGCTATTCTCTTTGTGGTGCTCAGCTCGGAGCTGAGAGATCAGCTCGGCACTATCCAGACCAGTATGATTGTTGGGATGGCTTGCAAGGCACGCGAAAAAGCATCAATTGCATGAGATTTTTTTCCCAGGGGTCTTCCTTGCAAGTTCATCCACCTCTTTGGCCATCACCATCTCAGGCCATCCACCACCATTCCACCAAATAAGACACGGGTGTCATTTACTGTCTGAGAAAGCACACACAAGGCATCATGCAACGACCTCTCATAATGATTTTAGCATGTGGATTACCTGCAATAATAGTCATCGGATGAATTTTCATGTTAACCAACTTTTCAGCCTGCCTCAAAAGTTCTCCAGCCAAAACAACAACAGAAGTTGTTCCATCACCAACCTCGTCATCTTGAACTTTTGAGATGTCTAATGGTCATTAAGGACTAAATTTTCTTCCAATTAGGGATAACATTCATACAACCAACTAATGAAATGAAATGAGATCAAGACAAGCTATAAGAAGTATATATTGCCAGATCTAGAACATCATCACCTTACCAGGAAAATGATCAAGCAATAGATCAAAACAAAAGGATACCAACAAGGACCTTTGCAGCAGGGTTATCGATATGAAGGGACTTCAAAATGGTAGCCCCATCATTTGTAACAGTGACATTCCGTCCTCTGCCAGTCGATTGAAGGATCTTGTCCTGAACATAAATAAGGTATTTGAACAACTGCCATCTTTTGAACAAAGCACAGATTTTCTCTATGGATGGCACATAAGGACATACCATTCCTTTTGGTCCCAATGTGGACTTGGCTAAGTCCGCGATTGCCATGCCTCCTACAAAAGATGACTGCCAAGTGCCAGGAGATGAAATCAAATAAATAAAAATTCCCATCTAACAAAACAAAGATTCCACAAATCAATTTATAACTTTTGCGGTCTAAAGGAGAGTATCATGGAGAAGTATCCTGTACTTCAGTTGCATAATACTACACGCAAAGTGACAAAACTGCATCGTATCCTCATTAAAAAGAATCAAACTCATTGCACATAGTTGCGAAAGCACATCGCAACAAGAACCGAGCCTCGGCATGACACAACAACCAACAGATCCTATCAAATCAAACCACTAGGCCGGGAAACACTATGGATCCTGATCTGGTGCTTTCCAAACTAGACCTTATTCATCTGCGAAAGCACCACCAATCCAAACCAACAACGAAGCCAAACAGATCAGAGAGTTGTCTCACCATCCTGGCGCGCTCGCCCTTCTCCTGGACAGCATCGTCCTTTAGCACCCTCTCCATCTATCCAACCACAGAGGAAAAATGTCAGAACATATAAAACCTGTCGACCTAACGTGGGGACATCAGGGTTCAGTTTCACCCCCATTTTGGGAAAATAAACAATCGGCTAACTGCGTCGGCACACTATTTCGAAGGGATGATCACCAGGCTTGAAAGGATTTTGAAAGGGAAAATCATCATTAAAACAACCAAACCGGAGTGTCCGAGTCAGATGTAGAGGGTCAGGGTTTATACCTCAGATTTTGAAGAAGATCACCAATGTTGAAGATGAAAGGTGGTGCCGTGAACGTGAAGATCCTGGAAGCTGGCCCCGTGTCCTTGCCCCTGCGGCGTGGAGAGAGAAAGGATCAGCGGACACAGACATAGAGATCCGCCGCGAGCTCGCCCTTCGGCCGCCGCCGCGAGCCGTTCGAACCTTGTGCACATTGCTGCTGCTGTTCCTGCTGCTGCGGGGAGAGAGGACGGAGGAGAGAGCAGATCTGAGCGCCGAGGCCGACCCGCGACCACCCGCTGTGTTGCCGCCGCCGCAACTGAGAGTGATGGGCAACACAGCGCCGATGAATAGCGGGCAACGCGGATTTTGAGCGCTCTACCAGGGCCGAACAGAAACGTCCGATTTTTTTTTTTTTTGAAACAGAAACGTCCGATTTTTTTGTTTCCTGAGGATGAGGAAAAACGGAAAATGCTCGGTAGCGCTCGCGCGCGCGCGAGCACCGTTTCGCTGAAGGTAGTTGGATGTGGGCTCGGCCCGTTTTAGCCATGTTAATGGTTCGCTTTGGTTCCTTTGACACAGTCACGCAGACATGCAGTGTTTGCTTCGCGTTCTCGTTATTCCGCTCGTACATGCAGGCGCGGGTGAGTTTTTTCCTTTTTCTGCACAAGCGACCAATGCTAGGTTCTCCACCATTCACAGGATAGTATAGGACGTGCCTTTTTTCCTTATTTATTTCTTTTCTTTGCTATATTTCTTTCCTGTTTTTTCTTTTATATTTTCTTTTCTGTTTTTTTTCTATTTTCTATTCCGTTTTAGTTACTTTATTATTTCTTCTTACTCAATTTCTTCAGTTATCTTTGTTTTCTTATAACTTTTTTATAGTGAATAAAGGTTTTTCCCCTGTAGGGCGCTAATTTTTTTTTCTCATTTTAAGTTGTTATTTTTTAGAAAATAAATTGCAAATTAGTTTCTCATGCTTTTCGAATCCATATGATTTTATTTTTTGCTATATGATTTTATAATTTCTCGTTCCATATTTTCTATGTTGTTCCGTTGAGTCTAGTAAGTTGTTCCTTTGTTTTAGCAGATATGTTCCTATCGTTACAGACAATTAGTTTCACAAGCCTTTTGTTCCTGGGTGTATGTCTCTTGTTCCCGAAGATGTTTTTTGTTGTTTCCTAGTGTATAGTGGGTTGTTCCTTCCGTTTCAGAAAATTAGTTGTACCAAGGCTTTTGTTCCCGGGTGTATGTTTTTTTCCTTGTGATGTTCTCTCATGTTCCCTATCGTATACTGAGTTGTTCCTTTATTCTCGAAGATGTGTTCCTTTCCTTACAGAAAATTAGTTTCACAAAGGCTTTTGTTCCCGGGTGTATTTTTATTGTCCTTTGAGGTTCTATGTCGTTGCCTCGTATGGCGCTGGGCTTTTGTGCATCTTTGTATTTCAGCCCATACGAGGCAACGACTACACAGCTGCACGAGCCCATAATAAAGTGACGGTTGTTTCCTCAAAAAAAAAAAAAAAGCTGCCAGAACTTGTAAACACGCACCACATCACCATCAGCACTTCAGCACTAATAATAAAAGACCCAGAGGGTCTGATCCAAACGATGTGAGCCATCCAAACGCCTAAATCCCACGTCTGAAGTTGTCCCAATGTTGTATTGTCCGCTCCGAAGTCTGAACCCACGATCTGAAACAACTGACATACTCTACACGGAGTATCAATTTGTCGCTAACCCCTCCTGCTTTTCCCCCCCAAACTGCCGGCCTGCCGGAGCTCAACGCCGCCGCACGTCACCAGCGTAGCCGTCGTGATCTTCACCGCCGCCTCAATGCCGCCGCACGTCATCAGCACGGCCGTTGTGATCTTCGCCGCCGCCGGTCATCAGCTCGGCCGTCGCCGCCCTGCCTCTACATCTCCGCGCTGCCCCCACGTCGCCGCCCTGCATCCACACGGACGCGCTACCCCCACGTCGCCATCCTGCCCCCCACGCCGCCGCCCATCACCGCCCTACCTCCACGTCGCCGCGCTGCCGAAACACAGATGCCCTGCCCTTTAGTGGCGAGGTCGTCGGCGCCCTACCCGTCATGACGACGCCACTGCCATGCACATGCCGTCCAGCGCCAAGTCCACTGCATCCAGCTCGACGGCGTACTGCTCCTCCAATAATGCATATTCTGAAACAAATATTTTGACATATTTGTTCCCAAATTGTGCACTACTATTTTCTAGACTACAAAGGGCGATTTGCACAAAAATAACCCAAAACTGAAAGAAAAGCACAAACTGACCCTCCGGCGAAACTATTTCACCAATCTAACCCTTTTGTGTGGCGTCCCTCCAACAGGCGCCACACATGCCCATGTGGCTCCCCTCCGCCGGCGCCACTGTCCCCCCGACGTGGCGCCGCTGAGCTGGTGCGCCCATCCGTGGGGCATGTGTGGCGCCCCTCCCAACGGCGCCACACATGCACTTGAATTGCCCAAAACATACGTGAGACAAATCCTGGGACTTAGCCGTTTTGCGAGCTCGATGTGTGACGCGATGCCACGGGCGCCACACTAGTGGGCGCCGATGCCACGGGCGCCACACATCCACTTAAGTGTGGCGCCCGCCCAGCCCGACCCTCTCTTTCTTCTTTCTCTTCCTCTCCTCTCCTCCCCAACCGTCGCCGCCGCCCGCCTCCCCTTCGGCCCCCCCACCAAATCGACCAAGGAATCGTCAGATCTATCCGGCCAAGTCCTCTTCTGAAGAAGCGGAGGTTTGGACTATTTTGTTACCACTCAAACCTGTGCTTACTAGTTTCAACTTTTTTTAATGTCATGTGTTCATGTTTGTGAAGATTCCTGCGGACGACACCATCCTGAGTCAAGGCAAGAAGAAAGCCAAACGGTCTGCTTACAAGTTGAAGCCAAGGGGCAACGCTCCTAAACGATACACTCCGGACGATTATGTCAACCGAGGAAAGAAGGTTGTCATTGAGGAGGAGGAGGAGGAGCAGGGGCATCAGAGCAGGAGAGCAGAGCAGGAGCAAGCGGCAGCGGACGAAAAGGTTGCCGTCGGAAGCAGCCCTCGAGGAGGGGACGTCGCGGAGGATAGATGCATTTGCTAGTGTTGTGAACTCTATCTTCTTAAATATCGTGTTGTGAACCCTATGTCATTTCGAACCATGTCTCTATTGCTACGTGTTGTTTGAATCTATGTGCTAAGATGTGATCTATGATGTGTGCTATGTGTATGTTCTATGTGTATGAAATTGCTATTGTTTGTTGAAAACTGTTTAATTAAGGCAAGAATTTTCATATATTTAACACAAGTCAACGTGTGGCGCCCCTCAGGCCGGCGCCACATCTCACATGTGGCGCCCATGGCATCGGCGCCACACGATGCAACTTATATGTCCAACACATCGGGGGAAGTCTGGGACTTAGCCGTTTTGAGGAGGCTGTTTGTGTGGCGCCGGTGGCATTGGCGCCACACCTCACTCGTGGCGCCCGTGGCATCGGCGCCACACAAAAGCCTCTCCAAACGGCTAAGTCCAACGCTTTGTCTTACAGTATGTTTGGGGCAATTACAAGTGCATGTGTGGCGCCGATGGGAGGGCGCCACACATGCTGCCACGTCGGATCGGCGCGCCAGCGCAGCGTCGAGGGCGCCACGTCGGCTGTGTGTGGCGCAGGAGGGGCGCCACACGGCATGTGTGGCGCCGTTGTGCGGGGCGCCACACAAAAGGGTTAGATGGGTGAAATAGTTTCGCCGGAGGGTCAGTCTGTACTTTTTTTTTCAGTTTTGGGTTATTTTTGTGCAAATCGCCACTACAAAGTAATTTCTGAGCACCGCCCTGCTTGAAATCACTACAAAAGTTTTGTCGTCAGTGTAACAATGGTTGTTTTTTGCTTACCAATTCTCTGTCTGCAACTATATAAAGTATCTGTCGAGGTGTCAATAAACATAATTTTCTTGAACTTTCAGCTTGCAGATTGAATGATGTGACGATGCCCCAGTTGGCTTCCGCCTAGGTATTTTCCTGTCCCTAATTCCCATGTTCTCCTGATTTAAACACTACAATATTCGTTTAAATGATTATCTCTAAGCCTGAAGTCTTACCCATATACATATAGAATGAGTATCATCATAGATGTTCTTTTATTCTAACAAAGGAAATACTTATTCATATAGATACATTTGCGTAAGTGTGTAACCAAAGTCAGTTTTTAAATTGGATTAACTTGAAGCCCAACACTTCTTTTGATTCAAACTGCGATTGCTGACCAGGGAAGGAAAAGTGATCATCATAATTGACGGTCATCAAGTAATTGTGGTATATGATTGGAAAAATATGTAAGTTCTTTTCCATAACTAATTTGGTTTATTGTGCTTGGACTATAGATTGCATGCCCTTTGCATAGATATTATTGTTTGACTATAGTATATTATGTTGTAATAGATTCATTACTTCTAAACACTGTCTTTATAATATCTTTCTCTGAAATGCAAGTCATATTTTCTCAGTGCATAGCCATGCACCACGGTTTTACCCACCTTTATCTGGTCGTAATGTCCACAAGACACGGTGGACAACGTAGCCACGACCAGCAGGACCTGATCTGACTTGTCTTGTTGCCCTCGCCTTGTCGCCCATATTGTTGTCGCTTTCTCTTACTTCCCCTTACCTTCATCAGTTAGCCCACTCCATGTTGCCAAGGCTTCAGTGGTATGTTCTTGTACTAATTTAATCTCAGCATGCTTATCTTTTTAACCGAGCCTATATATATTAGATTTGCATTCTCTGCAGCCCAGGGAGGTGGGGAGACCTTGGTAGTGACTACCAGTATGTTCAGGAGAAAAGGCACAAACCTGAAGACCATTCTTTTTTTAATCTTTAACATGAGTAAGTATCTGGTTTCCCTATCATTGACCATAGTATTTTGAGTCATAATCAATTCGTCTACAAGAACGCAGTACCCTATTTTGCTTGTGGTGAACTGGTGATAGCCTTGATGACATGAACCATCTCAACGAATCGATTTACCATTCTTATTTAATCAATAAACTGGAAGTTCTTCCAAAAAGGCATGTATGAATTATGTGTAGCATGGCTGAAGTAGATTTTTCTTGTCTTCACATAAAATGACTGTGAGTATGGTGTAAAAAATTCCATGCAGTCCTCCATCTTGCAAAATCAGGTAAAGTCTTGTACCTGGTAAAATTGTTAATCTTCTTGAAGCATGGATGTTTTGTGATGATATGATTGAAAGAGATGATGTAAGCATGCATATGAGCATGCCCTTGTAAGTATTATGTTTCTGAAATCTTTGGCGATGCAAATGAATATATTCAAGTTCATCTACAACTGATGAAATGATACCTTTCGTATAGGTCCAGAAGGTAAATATATGATGATACATATCTTCTTGAAGCATGGATGTTTTGTGATGATATGATTGAAAGAGATGATGTAAGCATGCATATGAGCATGCCCTTGTAATTATTATGTTTCTGAAATCTTTCGCGATGCAAATGAATATATTCAAGTTCATCTACAACTGACAAAATGATACCTTTCGGATAGGTCCAGAAGGTAAATATATGATGATACATATGCTGGTGCTTGGTTGTGGATTTTTTCACTAACATATCCCCATCATTCTCAAGCAAGAACTACTAGAATTCCATAGATGTGCAATATTTGTATTCCTCTATATATTTGAAGACAGTAAGATATATAGTGCAACATTCAGGTGCGGTGAAAAAATTGTTTTTCTGCATCTAATAACATGATTTAATTCATCCAGATTGAGCTTAGCTGGTTCTGAACCCCGACAATGAAGTACAAATGTTTGAAGTCATGTAGTGGATTACTTCCATGAGCATTTGTCAGTCGACTTTTTCCCATAAAATTAATTTTTTTTTCCGTCTTTCTGGTTTGAATGGAACATATGTGGGTCACCTACGCTAGCTATTTGGACAGAGTTATATTTTTTTTGTTATATGTTCACATGACTTGAGGCTTTAAACTTTTTAAAATTTTGAGTTATAGGAAGGTGGTGAATAAATAATAAATGTAGTGAAGTGATCTTGGATGGAGAAAAGAGCATGTAGTTCTATGAGTGTTTCATGACTTTCCTGAATATTCAGTTATTTCTAGGCATGCAAGTCTTAAAAAAGGAGGCATGACTGCGACTAGATACCTGTGCATTTCTTTTCTTACGTTTTCGGAATTTTTACAATTTTTTATTACAGTTTTTTCTATTCTGTATGAACTACTCTAACATTATCTACTTTCCACATTGTTTAAGTACCTTTGATTTAGAAACCTTTTCTTGGTGGCTGATGCATCCTTCAACTGATAGTGGTCACATTTCTTCTGCTGCACGTTATATTTTGCAATGACGAAATATCAAAATTAGCATTGGGAAACCAAGAGAGGAAGCACAGTTGTTAATGTGTGCATTTGATGTTAGTTATGATCATTTTTGGGTGAAAATAATTGTCGAGGGGGACGAGCAAAAGATAAGGATGCGGGACAAATGGCGAGGGGCAGGTCAACTACGATATTGTGCTATGATGGTAATACCGAGCAAGATATGTAAGTGAATAAGAATAGGTGAGAAATGCGATGGCGTAAATTCTAGAGTTTTTATTGTTGTAATCGTCGTTGAATAAAACTGATCTAGGAGATAGCAAAAAAGAAAATTCCAACAAAACCTGCTGTTATTTTAGAAGCTTGTTATGAACTATATATTAGAAATTATTACTAGATATAGTTAGATAGCTATTTGTTTCTTCGGTTCTTGGCTCATATGTTATACTGTTGTACTTTATCTTCGATATTTCATTTAGTCCATTCGCTTGAATAGGGTGTCGCATATTTGTCTAAGTTTGAATGTATCTAGACACTATTTAATATATTATATTATTCGCTCATATATTACATCATAAATTGGTGATAGGCTTTTATTTTGTTTGAATTGAAAGGGAATGTGTGAGTCTTATCAAATCATTGATGTGCGAAAACATTAAATGCCGGTTTCATTTTTCTTGATTCAAACTTTTGATTTTGAAGTTTCAGAAAATTTCGAAAACAAAATATGGACATAGAGAATGTTGTAATCTATCAATGTGTAAATTTTCATATTGAAATACATTGTGTTTGCTCTCATTAAAAATAACAAAATCTCACAAAATGACAAAATCTAGATTTTAGTGTACTGTTCGTTACTGCCCACCAATGCTGAAATCAAGATTTGCTATTTTTGTTGAACCCGAAATACAACATATTTGATTCTGAAAATTTACACACTTGTATAGTATAATATTGTCTAGAATAGCGGAAATTCGTCTTGGCTCCCGGGAGCATTTGCTCCCAGATTTTTGGGGAGCAAATTTTTTTTTTCAAAACTTTTCAAAAAATTCCGAAAAAAATCATGCACGTACCTGACCATGGCACGCACTACCTTGTGAAATTTCGCTGCGAAATGTCATCATATGCGTCCTGAGCGAAAATGACAAATTTCCAGATCTGAGATTCAAATTTTTGGATCTCATTTCATGTCAGAAATTTGTCATTTTTTCTCAGGGCGCATACGATGACATTTCGCAGCGACATTTTACACGGTAGTGCGTGCCATGATCAGGTACGTGCATGATTTTTTTCGGAACATTTTGATAAGTTTTCGATTTGTTGTGATTTTTCGAAAAATCCGGGAGCAAATGCTCCCGGGAGCCAAATCGCCACTCCCAATAGAATAGGTGATATAAACCTAGGTGATATATCCATGCAAACACAAGGTTTTACAAGTATTTTAGCCGTTGCAGACTAACAAGCTTGGTTGTTGGCAGAGACTTGATTTGTATATAATCTATGAAGTGAGATTAGCAGCAGTAGCAACATGAATAATAATGTTAAGATATATTTTGATTAGTTGCTTCACTTGAATTTTGCGTGATATAATTGGCACTATGTTTCAATAGGATTTAACAGTTTGTACAATGTTCTTTTGCTCTCAGTTTCATATAATTTATTTTCCATTTTTCTGGTAGTTTGAGACATTTTGTTTTTGTCATGTGCCTAAATAAACTTAGATTAATGAAAACGTGCGTTGCACGTGCTACTTTACTAGTCAGGGAAAAATAATCGAACAACATGGTCGACATCGCTGGGAACCAGGAGAGCGAATCACCGTTGTCGAGAACCTAACAGCCAAAACAAATATTGCGACCAGAATTCTCGTGGCAACCATGAGAAAAGATCCAAAACCAATATGGCGAAGCAAGATCTGAAGATCAATACCTAGAGTATTGTAATCTTCCAACACCACCATTGATGCTATAAAAAAAGATCTCGTCATCGAACGAAGGAGAGAAGATCACTTATTGTAGACGATAGCATCTTTATTGAGACGGAAGCCAAAACAACAAACACCAAAACCCTAATCTAATCTTTTGAAAACACTACTTTTATGAAAAACTCTACCATAGATCGTGTTCCCGACACTGACGAGGTCGGCCACTATGGTAGAGGCGGAGGCCAAGTTTATTGGAGGCGGCGGCTGGGAGGAGAGAGATGTGCTCCCGTCTGCGAATGATCTTTACATATGACATTCGCGTACTAACAGTACAAATGTAAAGTATATTTTACAGATCGTTACTGAAGATTTTAGATATTTTTCTATATAACTTCATAAAATTAAAAGGCCAAACTCGAATGACGAGTAACACCAGCGGAACAGAATCTTGAAGCTTAACAAAGCTTCTAAACTGAACTAAGCGAGGTACACACAACAACTAGAGAGGATTTTAACACAGCCAGGCGACTGATCGACCCACACCCAGCACTCCAGCAGCACGGCAGGCAAAAGTCATGTAGGATTCGTTGCACAAACATTCGGACAGAGGCTGAAGACCAGATGGTGCGGCAGAGGCTTCTCTTGATTGCAGGCAGGGCGCTCGAGCCCAGCCAATGTACCCAGTATTGACGTCCTCCTGAAGATCTACTCCAACTCTCCAAGCAACCCTGCTCAAGTACATATCGTATAAAGGCACATATAAATAACTAATGGATTACAAATTTGCAACGCGGGCACGGCGATTAGTTTCAGGTACAAATGTACAATACAACGACGTTCAAAGATTTCCAGAAAGACCCAACACAAGGCTGGTGACCCAAATGTCTGCATCTTGTTAGGAATAGGTAGCATAGACCGCACCCAGACGAATGTCAATTCTACAGGCCAGTTAGTTGCTCAGAGAGAATACCCCATATCACTGCAAATATTCTGGATCCTGTTCAGAACACATATCACGCGTGTACAGTAGTTGCCCGCATTATCAAAACCAGGTATTTCCCCTGTAATCTATGGGTGGATCTCTCCTTGCTGCTCCAGTTGGCTTCCATTGTTTTACCTTGAAAGTGACAGTGGGTTTGTTGGGATTCCTGCTAGCTTCATGCATCAAATACTGCACCATAATGTCTGAGTCATGGTCTCGATGAGCGTGGACCAAGACCTCCTGAAGATTTGGAAGAAAATTGATGCCTGAAGGCTGTCCGATGGAAGCTTCTTCAAAGAAAGATAGCTCTAGGCTATGGAGCTTAGGCGCTGTGCCTTCCTCAAACCTCAGGTTCAATGCCCGGTATACACCGAGATGAATGGTGAGCAGTTTGAGACTCGGAAATTCTGAAGCAGAAAACGTGAGTTCTGTTCCGGTGTAGGCACTGTGATGCAACCTGAGATAGAGTAGGCTTGGCAACAAAGCGAGAACTTTCATGTGGTCATTAGATTCCAATTCAGTGGCACGAAGGGTTACCTCAGTGAGATTCACGAGCGAACCTATCCATTCTGGTAGCTGTCCCAACTTACCTCGGAAGTTTATGCTTTTTAGAAACATTGGTGGCCTGGACAGTGTATCAAGAATCCTGAAATTCATAACTCCATCAGGTCGCCAAATCAGCAGCGACTGAAGGCTGCTGCTCAGTTTTGCAATGGCAGTGATCAAAGACATCCAATTCATGTCATCATCAACAAACATCATTACTCCTACCTTTTGCAACTGTGAAAGCTTTCCCAATTCAGATATGTAATGGGAAGTAGAGTCTGTGATCTCTATTTGTGCAAGGGTTGTAAGATTTTCTAAATTGCCAAGCTTCTTAGGGATGTGCATTCCCCAAAAATTGGAAAGAGGACGCAAACCACTGTAGTTATAAACTTTTCTCCCTCCAAGTAGGTTTGATAAATTTGGCAGCTTGGTAATGTGAGGAGGCAAATGCTTTATGCCTGTGTCTCGGACATCCAGTGTCTCCAATTTCTTCAGGTTTCCAATTTGCAAAGGGAGCTGAGTGACATATGTATTTCTGAGACTGAGATATTCCAACTGAAACAGTCTACATATGTTTGCGATATCTCTATTCCTGGCAAATTCACAACCTTCTAAGTCTAATATTCTAACAAGTTTTATCCAAGCAAACTGTAACATTTCTCCATCAGCAAATATACTCAATGATCGGACATGGCTTAACATTTTGCTTGTTGCAATATTTTTGTTACTTCCACCATGAATAGATAGCCGCCGAATCTTCTCTTCTGGAGCTGAAGTGTGCAGTTCACTTATAAAAGTGATGAAATTCTCCTCAACTGATTTTGAAACAATGATCTCTAGCATTATATCATGAACTCGAAAAGTTTTGACCTTCCCATCAAAGCTCATTTCAACTGGATGAACAATACTCCTGTTGAGGAGTTCATTGAAATATTTTTCGGCCACCTCTAAGGCACTCAACCCACGCTTCTCAGTCACAAAGCGTTCTGCTATCCATCGTCTCAATAAACTTTTCCTTCTGACCTTATGGTCCTCGGGGTAAGTGCTCAAATATAAGAAACAAGTCTTCAAATGGAACGGAAGGTCATTATAACTAAGCTCAAGAATATTCTTCAGTTTTTCAAGCCAGGGACTGGTTTCTAGCTCCAAGCCAAGAGAATTGTAGATCTTCTCCCAGCGATCATAACTGTGCACGGGCATGGTAGCCAAAAGACCTGCAATGCTTACTATGGCCAAGGGTATACCCCCACATTTTCCCAGGATCCTTTCTGAAATATTTTTCAAGACAGTTGGGCAATTTTCCCTGTTACCAAATATTTTCTTGAAAAATAACTCGCTAGATTCAGTGCTTGTGAGTGGTTCAATTTCGTAAGCTCTGTCATACTCATGGAGGCAGCAGGCTTGTGCTACAGTTTTTATTCTTGTGGTAACCATTATTCTGCTCCCATTATGTGAGTTGGGCAAAGAAAACCGAATGCCCTCCCAAGCTGAGATGGTCCAAATATCATCAAGAACAATAAGATACTTTTTATCTTCTAGATGTTGTCTTATATAAGTTGCCAGTTGTCCCACACTCCATTCTTCCATGCCTTTGAGTGGGTCCACTGTGGGTGATGAACCATTTGGATCTTCTGGTTGAATAATCTGCCTAAGAATGTCCCTAATGAGAGCCTTGACATCAAATTTCTGAGATACAGTTACAAAAGCTCGACACTCAAAGTTTGCACTTGCTGTTTGATACGTCGTCATAGCAAGAGTTGTCTTGCCCAAACCACCAAAACCAAATATAGATACCACCAGTAATTTTGGTACGTCTTCATCCACCAACCAACTAATAAGATTACTCTGACGCGCTTCAACGCCCACAAGTTTTGTCATCTCCGGAAAGTGTGCATGAGTATGAATATCCAGAGGATTCATATAAGATGGTGCTGGTTGTGCAGCAAATCTGTTTCCTTCTGCTCCAGAAATGAGATGATTACCACCATACCTATGAGAAGGGACTGGAAGTTACTACGACAGCTCATATATAGTAGATGAAGGCGAGAACCTTCATCTTTTTATTTTCAACATAAATATACCTAGCAACTATTAACTTTCAACGAACCAATACGAATGCTCAATCAGCTAAATATTACTCTCTCCGTTTCTAAATAGATAATGTTTGTAACTTTGCACAGACTCCAACAAGAAACTTTGGCTGTTTCTTTCTATACAAATATGTTGTCATGGCAGGTTGTTGCCTTTTGGTGAGTGTTAGTTGTAACGGCCTAGTCCTAGACTTGTAAAAATTCATTTTTTCTACCAATGCAAGAGGCACAAGCTTTGTGAACCTATTTTTATGAAAACCAATAGAACAATTTTTACTTAACCAATCTATTTTTTGTATTAGTTGGTCGTCAGGATGTCTGCTATTTTGAAACAGAGGCAATACTGGTTAGGCGTTGTATATACTTTGCATGTATTAGCTGTGTAATTTCTCCGATGTATAAATGTTGTTCTTCATATTACCACATGTACGTGTTATATAGTATTAGTACTGAGCACAAGGGCTAGCTGTGCTAGGATTCTTTTGGTCGTCAGATGCAGATTTCCCAGATGTGAATTTTGACGAGTCTTCTCCTTTCTAACCACATGCATCTTCTCTTTCAGCTTGCTCTGTTGAGTTTATTTCTTTCTTGACTTTTCCTGACAAACCTATCAAGCTATCACTGTCCTAAACTCGTCTACCCATCCCACTATGCCTCCAGGTACTCCTGCGCTACAGGATCCGTGCTACAGAACCGAACTACAGTACAGCTAGATCTGGGCGTCCATTTGTGATCTGACAGCACACATGCAAAGTCAACTTAATGTAACACACTGATTTGCTGAATAGAAGTAAGAGAAGTTGCTCCGGGATTCCATGCAGTTGTCACCTCTGTCTCCTGTGGCTCCGATGGTTCATCGTCTTCATTGCTCTCTTTATGGCCTTAAGTAAGCCACTCCTGCCTCGTTTGAGCACTGCTTGCTTGCTTTTCAGCGAGTGATCATGATTGTCCACTCTTTATCCACCTTATGTCGAGGTCAGAGTCTTCTTCTGTATGTTAATTACATGATCATCACAGGAGATGACGCTGAGTACTCTGCATTTGTTAAGGCTCCTCTTGGTGAGAAATTTCTTATGTATGATCTTCGTCATCTTCGCTACTTCCTTGAGATTGACGTTTCCTCTACCTCAGATGGCTTCTTCATCTCCTAAGAAAATACATCTAGGATCTTCTAGCTCGTGCTGCTCTCACTGATGAGTGTGCTATTGAGACTCCGAGAGAGCTAAATGTCCACCTCTGAGCTGCTGATGGTGAGACTCTTGATGACCTGATTCCTATCGCCATCAAGCTGCCACTCATCCGGATATCTCCTATCTAGTTTCCGAGTTAGTTCGTGCCTCCTCCCACTCAAGTTCACTACGGCCGCCTCCTTTGGGTTCTACAATGTTTTTGCGGGGCTATCCTTGCCATTTCTTTCCATGATCCAGTTCTTTACAGCTTCGGACATATTCATATACAACTTTGGCTACCGATTGTTGGATCGTCGGCTGCTTTCTTCTTACTATGTTTATCCTCGTGGTTCTCTCATTGTCTGGAAGACAGAGAAATAGACTAGAGTTTCCCGTTCGAGTGCGGAGGCTAAGTTGTGAGCTATGGTTCTTTTGACTGTAGAAGTGAGTTAGCTGCGGTTGTTGCATGAGGATTTTTGTGTTTTTGTCACTACACAACTCCTGTTATGCACAATGCGTCTTCCGAGTTACATTTAGCGAATTTCTTCACAAAGACTAGAGCACAACACAGCTTCTACCTCTCGAAATCCATTATTGTTGATCCACTATGTTTGAGGAGGGAGGAGATGTTAGAGCTGTATATACTTTCCATGTATTAGATGTGTATTTCCCCGTTGTATAAGGGGTTTCCTGCATATTAATACACTTGTACTTGTATATATATCGTCCTATGGCCTCATGGAAATACAAGTTGCATACTTCCTAACAACAACAACAACAACAACAACAACAACAACAACAACAACAACAAAGCCTTTATTCCCAAACAAGTTGGGGTAGGCTAGAGGTGAAACCCATTAGATCTCGTAACCAACTCATGGTTCTGGCACATGGATAGCAAGCTTCCACGCGGCTCTTTCCATGGCTAGTTCTTTGGTGATACTTCAGACCTTCAGATCTCTCTCTAAGGACTCCTCCCATGTAAAGTTTGGTCTACCCCATCCTCTCTTGACATTATCAGCACGCTTTTGCCGTCCACTATGCGCCGGAGCTTCTGGAGGCATGCGCTGAATATGCCCAAACCATCTTAGACGATGTTGGACAAGCTTCTATGCAATCGGTGCTACCCAACTCTATTTCGTATATCATCATTCCAGACTCGGTCCTGCCTCGTGTGGCCACATCCATCTCAACATGTGCATCTCCGCCACACCTAACCGTTGAACATGCCGCCTTTTAGTCAGCCAACACTCAGCGCCATACAACATTGTGGGTCGAACCGCCGTCCTACAGAACCTGCCTTTTAGCTTTTGTGGCACTCTCTTATCACAAAGAATGCCAGAAGCTTGGCGCCACTTCATCCATCCGGCTTTGATCCGGTGGTTCACATCTTCATCAATATCCCCATCCTTGTGCAGGATTGACCCCAAGTATCGAAAGGTGTCCTTCTGAGGCACCACCTGCCCATCCAGGCTAACCTCCTCCTCCTCGTGCCTAGTAGTACTAAAACCGCACATCATGTACTCAGTTTTAGTTCTACTAAGTCTAAAACCTTTCGATTCCAAGGTTTGTCTCCATAGTTCTAACTTCCTATTGACCCCCGCTCGACTATCATCGATTAGGACCACATCATCCGCAAAGAGCATACACCATATCTCCTTGTATATCCCT
Organism: Lolium multiflorum; assembly: GCA_030979885.1. NCBI lineage: Eukaryota > Viridiplantae > Streptophyta > Magnoliopsida > Poales > Poaceae > Lolium > Lolium multiflorum. Next base: position 58,143,797 of record CM061748.1, on the reverse strand, counting down.
TGTGACCTCATCCATCACCAAATCAAATAGATAAGGGCTCAAAGCTGACCCTTGGTGTAGTCCTATTTTAATCGGGAAGTCATCGGTATCGCCATCTCATGTTCGAACACTTGTCACAACATTATGGTACATGTCCTTGATGAGGGCAATGTACTTTGCTGGGACTTTGTGTTTCTTCAAGGCCCACCACATGACGTGTCGCGGTAGCTTATCGTAGGCCTTCTCCAAGTCTATGAACACCATATGCAGGTCTTTCTTTTGCTCCTTGTATCTCTCCATGAGTTGTCGTACCAAGAAGATGGCTTCCATGGTCAACCTCCCAGGCATGAAACCACCCTTGTCATTCGTCTTAAACGGTGCTCAATGACTCTCTCCCATAGCTTCATTGTATGGCTCATAAGCTTAATTCCACGGTAGTTAGTACAACTCTGAACATCCCCTTTGTTCTTGAAGATTGGTACTAATATACTGCGTCTCCATTCTTCTGGCATCTTGTTTGTCCGAAAAATGGAGTTGAAGAGCTTAGTTAGCCATACTATCGCTATGTCTCCGAGGCCTCTCCACACCTCAGTGGGCATACTTCCTAACGGTATTTAGAAAACCCTACTGAATAGTTGCAACAGAGGAACAACCTATTTTCACTTTAACCATGATACAAAATCAACATGTCCTCCAATCCTCATGCTACTACCATGTTTCTCATGCTTTCATTTAGGGGAAAATCATGGGACAAATACCAATATATTCAGCCATGTGGCACAAGAACTTTATATATGGACGAGAAATGCAAGTACCTTGAGTTTCGATCGCTGATACTTGTAGCACGCGCTTTCAGTTCTTGAATTTGTTTTGCAATCTGATGGCGCACCATGGCAGTTTGCAGGAAACGGATGCATCTGTGGAAGAGGTCAGCAAGGCCAGAACCACTCGCGCTGCTTCCCAGGTGATGCGTAAACTCATCAACGCAATCCTCGACATCGTACGCAACCTCTCGCACCTGTTTCATCCAAATCTTAATCTGCTTCCTGCGATTTTCTCCCTCAGCAAGGTCCTGGAGAAACGCTGTCATGCTCTCCAGCTCATCCTTCATATATTGCAGCTCACCTCGGATGCCTCCAAGGAGCTGTGCTTCTTGGATGAGTACCGTGCCCAGCTTAGGTAGAAGTATGTTGACGACACCCCCGCCAGCGCTGACAACAGCATGCTCCATCCCTCTATCAAGCACCAAAAGGAGGACAATAGCTTCTGCTGTTGTCTGTTTGATTGGGGATGGGCAATATATGTGACAGGGCAGAGGAAATGCGAAGACAACTTCGTATTGAGGAACTGTGGGAGGGGAGGAAGTTATTCTACCAACAAGATTGAGAGGTTTTCAAGCTGCTGGCAAGCTGAAATCAACCCTCTAAATCAGGTACCCCACTTAACTAATACTCAAACCACCTGATTATATCAGAGAGATATGAGCATGGAATAAACACAACAAGTTTGGATTTGATCCAACCATGTTTGATTCTGTGATTGTAAGACAAGAGCTTCAGTTTTCGGTAATGTGCTGTTGTACCCCTCTCTCTTCTTACTATGGTAACTGCAGCAACAAGGGCAGGATGCTAGGTCTGCTTCAACTCTCCTCTCAGGAGGCATCACAATCAGCTAGGCTCCTCAACACCTACCAAATGGAGGGGTCACGAGGGATACACCGATATAGTCCACACAAGCATCTTATGACATTTCAATGATATGTTGCTGTCTTACTGCCCGTTGGTTCAAAGGCTTGTGTGGACTCTCCTCTCAGGAGGCATCACAATCAGCTAGGCTCCTCAACACCTACCAAGTGGAGGGGTCAGGAGGGATACAACGATATAGTCCACACAAGCATCTCATGACATTTCAATGATATGTTGCTGTCTTACTGCCCCTTGGTTCAAAGGATGCTTTTCAGGAAATGTTGGATTTGACATGGTCGGACTTGGATGGTGTGGTTCATCGTACATCATTCTCCAAATTAGATACATCTTATCTAAAAAACTGAACATAGTAGTTCGTATAACCGTATAAGGAACGTCAGTAAAATAACATAAATTAAGGTGTCAATATTTGAATTCTAGTGTCGCTAACTGTAACTTTAAGTGGTACTAATTGATGACCTTTCCTTTGTCTATGCCGAAGCAAAAAAAGTCTAGAAGTGGTTTAGGCCTTTACGATGGTTCTTTCAACAACTTATGTTAGGTTAGGAATATCTTTCAAGTAGTTGTTTCAATAATTATAGGTGATCATTTACCACTAATAATATGTGACTGCAGAAACTTAACTTGCAATATTCTTATTTCAAGAAAGACTGACCATTAAGATATTCTGTTTTGAAGAAGCATCTGAAAGCAGAGAAATACAAAAATTGCTAGATATGAAGTCATTGGATGGGTACCCTTGTCACCTTAATGAATGGGACTTCTTACCAGCGTAGTTCTGGTTGGTTACTTGGTAATCAAGTGATGGCTTCACTTGTAAGCTACGGGATTTCACCAGAAGAAACATCCAATCACATCATACATCATGATGGTAACAAAAGGTCAGTTGAGTCACGGAACCAATGTCCATTAAATATTAGCCATTGCTGCCAACAAAGAAGTGCCTGGGAGACAGTGAGAGAGAAGAGAAAATGGTGTATGAGAGGAAAATAGAACAATTGCATGAATGATTCCATCTACATTCAGCATTTGCCATGTACAGTTCAGAATAACAAGCTACTCAAAACATATGTCATCAGTAGCCTAGTATATCCTCCTAATTCCTAATTAACTTACCAATACCTCGAAAAAACATGTCACCAGTCGCATCATATATCCTCCTAATTCCTAAAAAAAAACTCACCAAGACCTCAGAAAAAAAACTTACCAAGCCCAAAGAGAATCAAAGCAAGATGCAGGACAATCTGCCTGTTCCTCCAAACAATGCCATATTTGTAAATTTTATGATACTACACATCACATCCTCCTAGCTTCTGACTCCTGCGATGATGATAAGCAACTACAATCTTGGACCTCTATCAAACAACCATTCATCGCTCTCCTCCTCCTATCCCTTGTGGCCATCCTCTCGCCATAGGTTAGAAAGATGTCCCCAAGATCAACATGTCCTGTTTCCCTCAATCTCGTTCCAACTTCCTCAAACATCGCCACTCCCTCCTCATTCGAGAAGTAGTGCAAGAACTTATTGTAGTCAAACCTCGGCACATCCACTCCACCCCACATCGTCCTCTCCACAAACTTGGTCGCCTCCAGTGTCCTTCCTGCCTTCACCAATCCACCAACAAAGATGCTCTCAAAATTGACCAGTGGATCCCTGCCCTTCCTGCCCCTCTTCCCCAAGTGCCCCTGAAGCAACATGATGTAGGTGTGCATGTTTGGCTCGCACCCACTGGCAACCATCTCCCTGAACACCTGAGTCGCCTCTCGAGCCCGCTTGATCCTCACCAAACCCTTCATCATCCCATGGTACAGTGCAACATCCTTCTCCTTGACACCATGGAAAACATTGTACCCTTCCCTCACCCTCCTCCTCGCCAAGAGCCCATACACCAGATCCCCCAGCACCTCTCCGTCCACCTCCACCCCTTTCTTCACCATTTCGGCGAACACCATGAACGCACACCAGGTCCTTCCTTCCTTGCACAGCCACGAAACCACCGCGCGGTAGCACGCGCCGGCAGACAGGCCCCGCTTCCGCATTCCGTCGAACACCTTCATGGCGTCAGCGAAACGGTTGTTCTTGAACAGGGTCACAACGATCTCCTCGTACGCCGCAGCGCCCGGCTCGATCCCGCGCCTCTCCATCCCGTTCCACACGCTGCAGGCCTCGGCGAACATCCCCGCGCGGCAGTACGCGACGACCAGCAGGTCGCAGCACCTGCCGTCGCGCGCGAGGCCGTGCCGGTGCTCGGCTTGCCTGATCACCTTCTCGGCCACGTCGGGCAGCTTGCAGACGGAGCAGACGACCTCGGTGATGAAGTCGAGCACGCGGGGGCGGTGCGCTTCCGGGAAGAGGGTGAGGAGCGCGGAGACCTTGCCGACCTCGCGGGCGGGGGCGAGGCCGCGGATGGCGGCGCGGAGGGCTGCGTCGGAGAGGAGTTCCGGGGGGAGGGAGAGTAATGTGGAGTGGAGCAGGTCCATGTTGCTGGACTTGGCGAGGACGTCGAGGAAGCGGGCGGCGGTGGTTGGGGAGTGCGCGAAGCCGTGGCGGGCGGTGAGGTGCGCGAGGAGGCGGTGCACGGGGCGCCAGGAGAGCGGGAACCGCGCGGAGGCCTGGAGGAAGAGCTCGCGGAGGTCGGCGGGGGCGGGAGGGAGGGGGAGGGCGGAGAGGCGGCGCTGCAGGGCGGCGTCCGGGGCGTTCTGGTGCTGGTAGAGGATTGTGCAGAGGCGGAGGAGCAGCGCCGGGTCGGTCGGCCTCGGCGCGGCAGCGGAGCTCGTCTCCGGAGCGCGGGCTGCGATGGCGGTGGAGAGGAGGCGGCGGAAGAGGAGTCGCGGAGGCATGGAGCTCCGGTGGTGGCGGTGACTGAACAGAGCGCGCGTCAGAAGAATTATGATCTTTTTTTTTTGAGGATGTGATCTTCTTCTTCTTCTTCTTCTTCTTCTTCTTCTTCTTCTTCTTGTCGGTCTTGGTATTGGGGTTTCGGCCGCGTGGGCTTTTCATGGCCCAGGCAGGCTCGAATGCTGTTGACCTTCGCCTGAAAAAAATTCTGTTCGATTTTTTTCCTTGTGGGGATTTTTTTTAATCTCCTAGGGCCTTTATTAATCAAAGCATACTTGCATCATCCACTATAACAAAGAAAAAGATAAAACTAAATGGTTCATCAAACAAAGCATCTGGTTGAGAAACACAATCCTTGGCTAAAGTACGAGCTACTTTGTTTGCATTTCTATGACAAAAGCAAAATTCAACTTTACTCAAGGTTGCTGCATGAAAATAAATATCTTCAAAGATTGGTGCTGCAACAGTAGATGAAGAACCTCCGTCCCTCATGGTTTCAACTGCTTCGAGACAATCATATTGAATCATTACCTTACTAACTCCCAACTGGTTTGCTAGATACAACCTATATTTGATCGCCAAAGCTTCAGTGGTTGCAACGTCAGTATCATGATCAACCATATTGTTACTTGCCGCTAGAAAATTGCCTCTATCACGTGTACCACAGCTCCCGTTGCTCATTTTCATGTCTCAGTATCAAAAGTTGCATCTATGCTATAGAAATGAATCCTTCACATGCTTTACTCCAACATCTCTCCTTCTCTTTTTTCTGCGGTGCGCATGTGCCCGAACAAAGTTCGCGACCAAAACCTAGATCGACATGATCATCCTCTCACAGGCTGAGTGTCTACACCATGAACCTTTTGTCATCTTATCCACTAGATATACCATACGCTTTTATATGTGTTAGAGAAATGCTGTGCCGCTAACCTAAGCCATGCATCATTCATGGTGAAAGTTTACAACATTCCATAGTGAGAATTCTATGAAGCATCTTCAATAAAAAAAACTATGCCCATAGTAAATAGAAGGATTGCTGAGATGCTCATCGTCTATTTGTCTTGTTATTTTTGCATATGATTGCTCCTAATGGAGTACTTCTATATCATGGGGCAAGAGGTACCCCCGTTGGCATTCTTAATAATACATGTATACTTACAATGACAAGAACTTATTTGAGACCTAAGTTGAGTAGCATGAGGCGTAGGTACTCATATTCAAGGGGCATGGGATTTTTGACTTATGATTTGTCAAGCATATGACTCATTTTTGCCCTCACATTATGTGGTGACCTGGCATACCACTGCATGGTGTAGTATGCAAGTCTGATATAACACCAATGAAACACCGTTCCACTAGTATTATTGTTGGAGATATGCCCAAGAGGCAATAATAAAAGTGGTTATTATATATCTTTATGTTTATGATAAATGTTTATATACCATGCTATAATTGTATTAACCGAAACATTGATACATGTGTGATATGTAAACAACAAAGAGTCCCTAGTATGCCTCTTAACTAGCTTGTTGATTAATAGATGATTAGTTTCATAATCATGAACATTGGATGTTATTAATAACAAGATTATATCATTATATGAATGATGTAATGGACACACCCAATTAAGCGTAGCATAAGATCACGTCATTAAGTTATTTGCTATAAGCTTTCGATACATAGTTACCTAGTCCTTTCGACCATGAGATCATGTAAATCACTTATACCGGAAAGGTACTTTGATTACATCAAACGCCACGCGTAAATGGGTGGTTATAAAGGTGGGATTAAGTATCCGGAAAGTATGAGTTGAGGCATATAGATCAACAGTGGGATTTGTCCATCCCGATGACGGATAGATATACTCGGGCCTCTCGGTGGAATGTCGTCTAATGTCTTGCAAGCATATGAATAAGTTCATAAGAGACCACATACCACGTACGAGTAAAGAGTACTTGTCAGAGACGAGGTTGAACAAGGTATAGAGTGATACCGATGATCAAACCTCGGACAAGTAAAATATCGCGTGACAAAGGGAATTGGTATCGTATGTGAATGGTTCATTCGATCACTAAGTCATCGTTGAATATGTGGGAGCCATTATGGATCTCCAGATCCCGCTATTGGTTATTGGTCGGAGTGAGTACTCAAACATGTCCGCATAGTTCGCGAACCGTAGGGTGACACACTTAAAATTGGATGTTGAAATGGTAGAACTTGAATATGGAATGGAGTTCGAATATTTGTTCGAGTCCCGGATGAGATCCCGGACATCACGAGGAGTTCCGGAATGGTCCGAGAATAAGATTCATATATAGGAAGTCATTTTATAAGATTTAAAATGATCCGGAAGGTTCTATGGAAGGTTCTAGAAGGTTCTAGAAAAGTCCGAAGAAACCACTAAGGAAGGAGTCCCGGGGACTCCACCTCCCATGGCCGGCCAACCCAGGGAGGAGTCCCAAGTGGACTCCCTAAGGGGGCCGCCCCCCCCCCCCACATGGAAGGGGGAATCCCACCCCAAGTGGGATTCCCACCTTGGGTAGGTTTCCCTATCACATGGAAGGTTTTGGGTTCGGGTCTTATTCGGAGACTTGTAGTCCAACACTTGGGGCTTCCACCTATATAATGAGGGGCCAAGGGGAGGGGCCGCCACCCCAAGACCACAAGGTGGCCGCACCCCTAGTGGCCGCGCCCCTCTCCCAAACCCTAGCGGCCCTCTCTCCTCCACCACATCCCGCACGCTTAGCGAAGCTCCGCCGGTTTCTCCACCACCACCGACACCACGCCGTCGTGCGTCGGATTCAAGAGGAGCTACTACTTCTGCCCCGGAACGGGGAGGTGGACGTCGTCTTCATCAACAACCGAACGTGTGACCGAGTACGGAGGTGCTGCCCGTTCGTGGCGCCGTGATCAAGATCTTCTACGCGCTTTTGCAAGCAAGTGAACGTCTACCGCAGCAACAAGAGCCTCATCTTGTAGGCTTTGGAATCTCTTCAAGGGTGAGACTCGATAATCCCCTCGTTGCTACCGTCTTCTAGATTGCATCTTGGCTTGGATTGCGTGTTCGCGGTAGGAAATTTTTTGTTTTCTATGCAACGAATCCCTACAGTGGTATCAGAGCCGTGTCTATGCATAGATGGTTGAACGAGTAGAACACAATGGTTTTGTGGGCGTTGATGCTTTTTTTATCTTTAGTTTGAGTACTTTGCATCTTTGTGGCATAGTGGGATGAAGCGGCTCGGGCTAACTTTACATGACCGCGTTCATGAGATTTGCTCCACGCTCGACATGCAACTTGTATTGCATAAGTGGCTTTGCGGGTGTCTCTCTCCTACTATAGTGAAGATTCAATTTACTCTTCTATTGACAACACTAGTATCACCGTTGTGGTTCATGTTCGTAGGTAGATTAGATCTTACTCGAAAACCCTAAACCACGTAAAATATGCAAACCAAATTAGAGACGTCTAACTTGTTTTTGCAGGGTTTGGTGATGTGATATGGCCATAATGTGATGATGAATATGTATGAGATGATCATTATTGTATTGTGGCAACCGGCAGGAGCCTTATGGTTGTCTTTAAATTTCATGTTGAGTAGTATTTCAAAGAAGTTGTAATAGTTGCTACATGGGAGAACAATCATGAAGACGGCGCCATTGACCTTGACGCTACGCCGACGATGATGGAGATCATGTCCGTGCTTTGGAGATGAAGATCAAAGGCGCAAAGACAAAGGGGCCATATCATATCACATATGAACTGCATGTGATGTTAATCCTTTTATGCATCTTATTTTGCTTAGATCGCGACGGTAGCATTATAAGATGATCCCTCTCACTAAAATATCAAGATAATAAAGTGTTCATCCTTAGTAGCACCGTTGCCAAGACTTGTCGTTTCGAAGCATCTCGTGATGATCGGGTGTGATAGAATCAACAAGTGCATACAACGGTGCAAGCTAGTTTTGCACATGCGGATACTAAGGTGGCCTTGACGAGCCTAGCATGCAGACATGGTCTCGGAACACGTGATACCGAAAGGTAGAGCATGAATCATATGATTGATATGATGAACACTTTGAGTGTTCGCCATTGAAATTACACCTTGTCTCGTGATGATCGGACTTAGGTGTAGTGGATTTGGTTCGTGTGATCACTAAGACAATGCGAGGGATATTGTTTTGAGTGGGAGTTCACCTAGATTTTTAATTATATTGAATTAAAATTTGAACTCAATTTGTCATAAACATTAGTCTAAACTATTGCAAATATATGTTGTAGATATGGCATCCCAATCAATTTTAACCAGTTCCTAGAGAAAGAAAAACTTAAGAACAACGGTAGCAACTTCACCGACTGGTTCCGTCATGTGAGGATCTTCCTCAATGGTGGAAACCTGCAATATGTGCTTGATGCACCGCTAGGTGACCCTCCTGCAGAAACCGAAACCGATGAAGTAAAGAATGTTTACGCGACTCGGAAAACTCGGTACTCTCAAGTTCAGGTGCCATCCCGTGCTCTGGAAGCCGATCTTCAAAAACGTTTTGAGCACCACGATCCTCATGAGTTGGTCAATGAGTTGAAAACTATATTTGAAACTCATGCGGCCGTGGAATGCTATGAAGCATCGAAACACTTCTTCGTTGCATGATGGAAGAAGGCAGCTCCGTTAGTGAGCACATGCTCACCATGAGCATGCGAAGAAACTCATGACTTGGGAATAGTGATTCCTAACAGTGGGGATTAATCGTGTCCTTCAATCACTGCCACCTAGTTACAAGAACTTTGTGATGAACTACAATATAGAACATGAACAAAGAGTTACCCGAACTCTTCGCCATGCTGAAATCTGCTGAGATTGAGATCAAGAAAGAGCACCAAGTGTTGATGGTCAACAAGACCACCAGTTTCAAGAAACAGGGCAAGTCTAAGGGAAAATTCAAGAAGGGTGGCAAGAAAGCTGCCACGCCCCCTGTGAAACCCAAGACCGGCCCTAAGCCTGAGTGCTATTACTGCAAGGAAAAGGGACACGGAAGCGTAATTGCTCCAAGTATTTGGCGGATCTGAAGAGCGGCCTTGTCAAGAAGAAGAAAGAAGGTATATCTGATATACATGTTATAAATGTTTATCTTACTGGTTCTCGTACTAGTACCTAGGTATTTGATACTGGTTCGGTTGCTCATATTTGTAACTCGAAACAGAACTAAAGAATAAACGAAGACTACTAAAGGATGAAGTGACGATGCGCATTGGAAATGGATCCAAAGTCGATGTGATCGCTGTCGGCACACTTCCTCTACATCTACCTTCGGGATTAGTTTTAAGCCTCAATAATTGTTATTTTGTACCCGCGTTGAGCATGAACATTATATCTGGATCTTGTTTAATGCAAGACGGTTATTCATTCAAGTCTGAGAATAATGGTTGTTCTATTTTTATGAATAATATCTTTTATGGTCGAGCACCTGAAAAGAATGGCTTATTTCTATTAGATCTCAATAGTAGTGATACACATATACATAACATTGATGCTAAGCGAATTAAATTGAATGATAATTCTACTTATATGTGGCACTGTCGTCTTGGTCATATTGGAGTGAAACACATGAAGAAACTCCATACCGATTGATTACTTGAATCACTTGACTTTGAGTCACTTGATAGATGCGAAGCATGTCTAATGGGAAAAATGACTAAGACTCCATTCTCTGGTATTATGGAGCTACTAACTTATTGGAAATCATACATACCGATGTGTGCGGACCAATGAGTGTAGCATCGCGTGTGGTTATCGTTATGTTCTAACCTTCACAGATGATCTGAGTAGATATGGGTATATCTATTTCATGAAACATAAATCCGAAACTTTCGAGAAGTTTAAGGAATTCCAAAGTGAAGTAGAAAATCAACGTAACAAGAAGATTAAATTTCTACGATCTGATCGCGGAGGTGAATATCTGAGTTATGAGTTTGGCATGCATTTAAAGAAATGCGGAATTAAATATCCCAATAGGTAGGATTTTGGAATACCCAATTTGAAAGGTTTAAATTATATTTCAAAAGACCTTTCTGATTACCTAGTAATATGTAGGACTTTAAGTGAGATTTCTTTGGAGAAGTTAATTTACAAAGTAGAGTTTATATTTCAAATTCTTATTTAATAATGTGATCTCTTTCCTATTATTTTAGGTGCTCATTTATTTGATAAGAATTTGGGAATTATGTCAAAACTTCCCAAAGTTATTACTATTTTTACCCTTTGGTAAAATCTTGAAATATCTAGAGTAGATATTATTCTAATTATGGTTTGGTCTTGGTTATAAGGATAAATGGTTGATCACTACACATATGGTTTTAATTATAAAATGTAGCACAAGGTTTTCTTATGTTCAAGAATTGAAGCATAAGATATTAATGAGAATGCAATTCTGGGTTATAGAGATGAGATGACACCATATTGCATTGGTTAGGGTTTAATCTCCCCTATCCATGATAATGTGGTTACTTGCTTAATAGTTGTTGTTCTCCTTTAGTTACTAAGGACTTGAGAATTAGTTTTATCTTATACCAATAGATTTCTATTATTATCCTAAATTTATCATTAAAGTAACTAAAGTGGTTATGGTTCTTTTTATAGTTAACTTTGGTTATATGGATGAATGGTTTCTCACCATATAAAGTATAGAGTTCAACTCTAAGGTTTTCTTGTTTTCTTTAATTGAGGAATAAGTGAAATGTAGATAGGGTTCTACTTATGATCACCAAGTGATTCACAAGTTATGATTGATATATAACCTAGGGTTGCTTACTAATGATCTTCCTATAACTTCATGTGGTGAATGACATCTACTTATCATATAGGGTTTAACTTATAGCTTATTCTTCTATTTCTCCAAAGCATGGTCATGGCATTATCATGAGCAATTTATTCTCAATGACTTCTACTCCCAATTCTTAGAGTATATGATCATTACCCAATTGTGATGATCATGCATGGTATGGGCTTCCTAAAGTATCACTAGGAGTATTTGGATATGGTTATACCAATTTTCCCCTCTCACTCCATAAGGGCTTGGTCTATAATCTAAGGTTCTATTTAGGGAATGATGATGTGATTATCTAAATATGTGGTCTGCCTAAGAATTCTACCTTGCTATCTTCTGTAGCTTGTTCTTCAGGAATTCCGATAAACCTGCATCTTGTGGCATGCCTCCACCTCCTAGCTGCTTCATCTTGATCCCTATTTTATGGAATGGCTCAATGTGTTGGTTTTCTTATGGTGCAAGATGATGAAATGGAATGAGGCTCCCTTTTATAGGCTTGAGCAAGCTCTAGTATCATGACACATAGGTGGTGACTCTTGTTTTGATTTCATGAGTAAGGTGCTTGGTTGTCATGCTCTCATCCATATAAATCCTTTAAGCATGAGGTGGCATAGCTTAGGATGCAAGCTATGTAGATATTTTCATCTTATGTGGCATTGGTATTATCCTCTCATGTGATTTATTTTTGGATAGCCAAGTGGCTTTTGTTACTAAATATCTTATGAATGATTTTTATGCTTGTGGGTGAGTCACTATATCATATGTGATTGTATTATATTGTAATTGGGATCAGAATGTCAAAGACAAGGATTATACCCCAATTTTGAATGGTGATTGTTGATTTCACAAGGCATGATCATATGAGTTTCAAAGTACTCATATTTTATTTTATCCAAATAGTTTGAACTATAATTCGTAATGTAAACGAATTTAGTTTTGTGATATTACACATATTTAATAAGTTATGATTAAAATCAGAATGTGTGGCTTTTTATGCACTTTGGTCCTTGTGTTTTGCCATATTTTGTAGTTAGTTTTGAAGTGAATTCAATTGTACCCCAAGGTAGTTGCTCAACTTTTAAGTGTTAATAAATTAGAGTTTGTTTCTTATCTCTTGGATGCTATAGACCTCTCCCATCTCTAGGGTTTAATGATAAGCTTGTGTTGGTGTTAACTTCAAAAGTGTTAGTTCAAGAAATACCATGAGGTTCATGGTAGGAATATTTATTTGTTAAAGACATGGAAAAGATAAGTCAAGAATGGTTTCTCATTTGTTTCTTGTTCTTTGATTTGTAGGTGCATATGAATCAAGGTGTTGGTTTTAGTTCCATTTGATCTAATCCCTTATATCAAATCATCTCTACCCAAAACAAAGTTTTAGAAAAGGTCACATTGAGGTTTATAGCATTGGACTCGATGATCTACTTCAATTCCATCAAGGTCAAGTGAAACTTCAGTTACTGTGACTGTTTTACTTTAAAGCGCGAAAATTCCCCGGATTTTCTATGCATGAATGCAGTGCACACATATGTTTCCTCTATTTTTGTAACCCCAAATACTGGGATATTACACATTAACTTTAACCATTCAAGATGCTTATGATAGGAGCAATGAGAGCTAAAAGCTAATAAGTACCATACTTTTTGGAAGCTCTATAAAAATTATTGATTCTTACTTCCTTCTTCGAAGGACCTTTCTATTACTTTTATGTTGAGTCTTCATCTTCTTGCTTTATGCACCAATTAAGAGAGCATAGTTATCATTCTGCGTATAATGTGCATGGTCCCAAGACTTATTGATTGATTCATGATTATGATATTGTTTGTTCTTAAATTACTTGTATCTAGTCACCCATTGAACTTTAAAGGTGTCCTAGCATTTATGTTTTTCTATTTCATAAAGGACAAGCTGAATACCACTTTGCTATGTTTTCTCTATGCTCATAAACAAACAATTGATTTCATTGCATAATTATTCATCATTCTCTGTTTGAGTTACTTCTCATGTTATAACATAGTTGCTAAGTTCTATTGTTAAAATTATATCTATCATGCCTATGTTTAGAGTACTTTGATCCGAGCTTACAATGCTTTACAATAGCTTGATCAAGATTGTGATAGTTGCATGTCATCTTAAAAATTATTTTTGTTATCACTTACCTACTCGAGGACGAGCATGAGTTAAGCTTGGGGATGCTTGATACGTCTCAAACATATGTATAATTTTTGATGCTCCATGCTTGTTTTGCACCAATTCCACTATGTTTTACTTACACTTCGTTGCACTTTTATACATTTTCCGGCACTAACCTATTGACAAGATGCCACAGTGCCAGTTCCATGTTTTCTGCTGTTTTTGGTTTCAGAAAAAATGTACAGGAAATATTCTCGGAATTGGACGAAACAAAGTTGAAGTCAATATTTTACCGTAACGAAGACGAAGTCCGAAGGAGAGTCGAAGAGGCGCAGCAGGGCGGGACCACCCTAGGCGTAGCCAGGCCCGGCCGCGCCTAGGAAGGTGCGGGTCCCTGGCCTCCACCGACCTCGCCCTTCCGCCTATTTATTCACGATCTCGGGAAAACCCTGGATACCCAAAACCCCATCCATGAAAAGTTTCGTCACGGCCAGCATTGCAGAACCTATCTCGGGAGGGTTCTGAAGCTCTTCCCTGCACTGCGAGGGGGATCATCACGAGGCCTCTACATCGCCATGCCCGCCTTCGAAGTGATGCATGAGTAGTTCATCCCTTGACTATGGGTCCATAGCAGTAGCTAGATGGTTGTCTTCTCCAATTTGTGCCTCATGTTTAGATCTTGTGAGCTTCTTATCATGATCAAAATCATCCTTATGTGATTGTTTCAAAAAAAAAGATCATCCTTATGTAATGCTACATGTTGTGTTTGCTGGGATCCGATGAAATTGAATACTATGGTTGAGATTGATTATATATAGATGTCATATGTTATTTGTGATCTTGCATGCTCTCTGTTGATAGTAGATGCTTTGGCCAAGTAAATGCTTGTGACTCCAAGAGGGAGTATTTATGCTCGATAGTGGTTCATGCCTCTAGTTTTCTGGAAGAGTGACAATAATTTCTAAGATTGTAGATGTGTTGTTGCTACTAGGGAGAAAACAACAATGTTTTATCCAAGGGTAATTGTATTGTTTACTTTACACACATTGCTTAATGCGATAATTTGTTGCTTGCAACTTAATACTGAAAGGGGTGCGGATGCTAACCGGAAGGTGGATTATTAGTCATAGATGCAATTGGATTACGGTCTATGTATTATGTTGTAATGCCCAAACAAATCTCATAGTAATTATCTTGTCATGTATGGTCTCTATTCTGTCAACTGCCCAGTTGTAATTTGTTCACCCAACATGCTAGTTATCTTTATGGAGAGACACCTCTAGTGAAATATGGACCCCGGTCCTTTCTTTTACACTACTACAATCATCCTGTTCTGTTATTGCAACCACTGTTCTCTTTTCATTCACTGCAAACATCTCTTTCCACACCATACGGTTAACTCTTTGTTATCAGCAAAACCAGTGAGATTGACAACCTCACTGTGAGTTGGGGAAAAGTATTGTGATTGTGCTGTGTGCATGTTCCATGTTGTTGCTGACGCCGGTAGTGCGCCCTGCCAATAGTCAGCTAGCAACACCTTCGTAAGTCACGCCTTTCTCCTACTGGTCGATTAAACCTTGTTTTTACTGAGAGAAACTTGGTACTATGCTCATCATACCTTCCTCTTGGGATTTCCCAACTGTTTGTATCGAGCACCATCAATGGTGCATGTGCCCGAACAAAGTTCGCGAACAAAAACTGGATCGACATGATCATCCTCTCAACAGGCTGAGTGTCCTCATGTCAACACCCGGATTTTTAAGTCCAGATGCCTATTATGCCATACATCGCAATCCCATGAAGATTGTTGTTGCGAGACATAACAGTTGATACCATAAATCATCATTCATTACAAACCATAGTTGTCTTACAAATAGAGATCACATGATCCAATATTACACAAATAGTTGATCTAATGATCAACGAACACATTACATAGCGGAAGCGTAGAAGTAGCGGACTATCTAATCCACAGCCAACGCTTGACGTCGAAGATAATGTTGTCGTGGCTCATCATATCTTACCGCTCTCTTCATAATAGCCAGAATAGCCAAAGTACAAAGTCTAAACTAAAGTACTCACAAACTTTTAGTAAAGAGTGCTAAGCTCTAGGTTTTTGCATAAAGCCAATTTATTTGATAAAGCATTTGTTAAAATACTCTTCAATTGCTAACAACTCAAGTGGGAACATTTTGTCATTCCCACAACTCAGTCAAGTCACCATTCAAATCATCAACCCTTTTCAAGAAACATCTGACAACGGTACAGTATGGCCTTTCCAATCATCCGTAACCGTGGACACGGCTATTCAAATAGGTTTACACTCTGCAGAGGTTGCACACTTGTGCCACAACATTTGATTACATCCGTCAGGGATAACCCCGAATCATCGTAACTCAGTACGCGGATCATCAACCATAACCTTTCACTTACATACCCTAGTATAGGTACCTCTCCCCATGAGCTTGGCCTCCCGGTGAAGACAAACCGTCACCGGGAACTGCACAGCTTGGGCCGTACATTCACCTCATTTCACATCATTTCACTTTCAACGGAGGCAGCCTCGGCATAACCCCTATGAGGTTTGTTCAGAGGGAACCCATACTAAGGTGCATAAACTCCAGTTAAGCCCTACCCATAATCAGGTATTGTGGGGGTACTCAAAAATTGGAAAGGTATCGCATCCCAGCCAACCATCAGTTTTATCAAATTCACCAAGTCATTCACAAGTCATATTCACCTTCAAAATATTTCAATAGAATGACTAATAATTCCAAGGTTTTCAAAGTCATTTCACTTCACAAGTTCCCATCTAGAGTAGTCAATTTTATTTGTTAGCACTAGAAACTAGTCATGAGGGGTGCTAACTATCTTGTAGCTCTCTAGGCTAAATTTGATACTCTTGGAGTATTCTATACTTAGACCAAAGTTAACTATAAAAGTAAACTTTAATAAACAAAGTAAAAGCTTGTAAGGATAACACTTGGGATTTGATCATTGAACATAAAGTAACAGTGTAATGGTGCCTTGATCTAGTAGAGCTTTGCACTTGCAAGAATATTAGCTTGCCTTGGTTGGTGTACTGATCAAAGTGGTCTTCTTCTTCCTGGAAGTAGACCTCCTCCTCCTGGTACTCCTCTGTACTAGCGTCTAAAAACGGATACGAGGTAACAATCACCAAACAAGCTTAAGAGCTAGACTAAGCACACACAAAGAGCACACAAACTAATCTATCACCACATTGCTATCAGGTTGGTTGACTTTGTTTTCTTCTTAAGAAAAAAATAATTTCCTCTCATTACAAATATGGATTAGGGTTTCTATTTAGTTCCTTGAGGAAATAATTTCCTCTCATTGAATCTTGTTAAGATTTAAGTTCCTCAAATAAATAATATATGAATCCCATGTTGACCAAGGTCAACCATTCATAATCATCATTTGGGAAAATGATTTAAATGAGGTAAAGTACCTCATGCAATTTAACACTGCCATAATCCTATTTTAATATCATCAAGTAATTCAATATGAGAGTTGGTAGACCATGGTCACTACCTCATGTTGAGTTACTTAAGACAAGATTTAAATGAGAGAAACCTCTCATAAGATTTAACACATAGTTTTGGACAATATCAATTGACTAGAAATAGCCATAGAGCCATTTTCTATTCTAGCCCATGATCATACAAAGTAACCATGTGATATTTTTATATAAACATGTAGAGTATGTGAAATGTGATTTATGAGAGTTGGAAACAACTCAAAAGCATTTTTGGTTGAATTTTAAATAAAGTTTGAAGTTGGAAAAGGCCCTGCCTTGTTATTTTTGTCACATTGATTCTACAAAGAATCTCATGATGAGACCAGCGGGGTTGGATAGATCTTTTTACTAGCTTTCCAACCATATGCAATTCATCAAATTTGATTTAGCAAATTTGATTCTATTTAAATTTGAAAAGGCATCTGAGAGCTATTTTGATTTAAATCCAAAAATCGAATTTGAATTTCTGGGCCGCGCGGGAAACGTTACTGGGCCGAAACGATTCAAATGAGAGGAAGCCAGCCCACCACGCGTCTCGCACGCGTGGGCTGCCTAACATGGTGGCTCCACCTGTCAGCCTCACTTAACTACCGAAACGGTACGCGTCTGTCTGCGCCGCACGATTAGAAATCGATCCAACGGATCTCATTCATCGACGGCGAGAGGAGCTCACTGGCGCGGCGCAGGTGGGGGGTCGGAGGCTCACCGGCGGTGCGGCGATCGTCGGAGAAGTGCTGCGGCGGCGTTGTAGACGGCGACAAGGCTCCTGGAACAAACGGCAGCTCCGGGGGTGGCTTCTGGCGTCTCCTCCTTCCGCGGCAGCGTCACGGGCAGCGATGGAGCAATTGGAGGGCGGCGGTGGCTAATGTCGAGGGGCGAGTGGCTGAGAAGGGTCAGTGAGGAGAGGGGAAGGTGCTGGTGTGGTGAGTTGAGCGAGGGGAGCTCGCTATTTATAGCGGCGGAGGGAGGCAGTGTGCTACGGCGAGGGCGACCATGGCGACGCGGCTGCAGCGAGCTAGCGAGCTAGGCGAGGGCGCGGCGCTGTTCAGCGTGTCCATGCGGTCCTCCTGGCGGCAACGGCGCGGGTGGTGAAACGTCTCCGACGTATCGATAATTTCTTATGTTCCATGCCACATTATTGATGATATCTACATGTTTTATACACATTATATGTCGTATTTATGCATTTTCCGGCACTAACCTATTAACGAGATGCCGAAGAGCGCTTGTTTTTCTGTTTTTGGTTTCAGAAATCCTAGTAAGGAAATATTCTCAATTGGACGAAATCAACGCCGGTCCTATTTTTCACGAAGCTTCCGAAGACCGAGGGATAGACGAAGTGGGGCCACGAGGTGGCCGACACTGGGCGCGGCCGGCCCCGGCGCCGGCCTGTGGTGCGGACCCCTCGTGACGCCCCTTTACCTGCCCTTCCGCCTACTTAAAGCCTCCATCGCGAAACCCCCAGTACCGAGAGCCACGATACGGAAAACCTTACTGAGACGCCGCCGCCGCCAATCCCATCTCGGGGATTCAGGAGATCGCCTCCGGCACCCTGCCGAGAGGGGAATCATCTCCGGAGGACTCTTCACCGCCATGGTCGCTCCGGAGTGATGAGTGAGTAGTTCACCCTGGACTATGGGTCCATAGCAGTAGCTAGATGGTTGTCTTCTCCTCATTGTGCTTCATTGTTGGATCTTGTGAGCTGCCTAACATGATCAAGATCATCTATCTGTAATGCTATATGTTGTGTTTGTCGGGATCCGATGGATAGAGAATACTATGTTATGTTGATTATCAATCTATTACCTATGTGTTGTTTATGATCTTGCATGCTCTCCGTTATTAGTAGAGGCTCTGGCCAAGTTTTTGCTCTTAACTCCAAGAGGGAGTATTTATGCTCGATAGTGGGTTCATGCCTCCATTAAATCTGGGACAGTGACAGAAAGTTCTAAGGTTGTGGATGTCTGTTGCCACTAGGGATAAAACATTGATGCTATGTCTAAGGATGTAGTTATTGATTACATTACGCACCATACTTAATGCAATTGTCTTGTTTACAACTTAATATTGGAAGGGGTTCGGATGATAACCTGAAGGTGGACTTTTTAGGCATAGATGCATGCTGGATAGCGGTCTATGTACTTTGTCGTAATGCCCAATTAAATCTCACTATACTCATCATATCATGTATGTGCATGGTCATGCCCTCTCTATTTGTCAATTGCCCGACTGTAATTTGTTCACCCAACATGCTATTTATCTTATGGGAGAGACACCTCTAGTGAACTGTGGACCCCCATTCTTTACATCTGAAATACAATCTACTGCAATACTTGTTCTACGTTTTCGCAAACAATCATCATCCACACTATACATCTAATCCTTTGTTACAAGTGGTGAGATTGACAACCTCACTGTTTCGTTGGGGCAAAGTACTTTGGTTGTGTTGTGCAGGTTCCACGTTGGCGCCGGAACTGGTGTTGCGCCGCACTACATCCCGCCGCCATCAACCTTCAACGTGCTTCTTGGCTCCTACTGGTTCGATAAACCTTGGTTTCTTAGAGGAAAACTTGCCGCTGTACGCATCACACCTTCCTCTTGGGGTTCCCAACGGACGTGTGTCTACACGCAATCAAGCATTTTTTCTGCGCCGTGTCGGGAGATGAAGACACGCTGCAAGGGGAGTCTCCACAATCCAATCTCTTTACTTTGTTTTTGTCTTGCTTTATTTTATTTACTTTCTTTGTTTGCTGCATTATATCAAAACGCAAAAAAATTAGTTGCTAGCTTTACTTTATTTACTGTCTTGCACTCTATATCAAAAACACAAAAAAATTAGTTACTTGCATTTGCTTTACTTATTTCAACATGTTTCCTTTTAATTTTTAAACGATATACCTGTGGGACAAGGGTCTATAATTGGAAGTGATAATATAGAAGAATTTTTCACCCATGTTAGTATGCATGAAGATCTTAAAGATATACCCCTTGCAAAAGCTGTCCCTACTTATGAAGATGCCTCTGTTTGTTTGGTACGTATGATGGAAGCTAGATTTATTAGTCTCAACCCCATGATACAACAAATGTTTCTTACACTTTCTGATATGGAGCGGGGAGAGAAGAGAGATTTTGTTCTAAAAGTCTTAGTGCGAGAATTTGAAGATATAGCTAAAGAAGCTAGAAAAGTTTTTATTAAGCATAAGAGGCTTGGCTTTTATACCGACTTTAAAATAACACTTGAAAAAATGGATATGGATAGAATTAAGTATACTAATAATGTTAATGATAATGGGGAGATTAAGGCACCAATACCATGTAAGCTCCTAGCGATGCATGAAGCTCTAGATGATAATTATGCTTGGCTTGTTCCTGAAAATTTGTT
Organism: Lolium multiflorum; assembly: GCA_030979885.1. Lineage (NCBI taxonomy): Eukaryota > Viridiplantae > Streptophyta > Magnoliopsida > Poales > Poaceae > Lolium > Lolium multiflorum. The sequence goes on along the minus strand of CM061748.1, from coordinate 58,123,396 downwards.
TGATGAGAGTAGCAAACCCAAAACTAATGAAAAGGGAGCCGCTGAAACTTATGTATCCAACATACTATGCATGGTTGAGAAAACTCCCAACACCCCTGGTAATGATGTTAATGCTCCATCTCTTGATAACACTTGATACACACTTTCTGCGCCTAGCTGAAAGGCGTTAAAGAAAAGCGCTTATGGGAGACAACCCATGTTTTTACTACAGTACTTTATTTTATATTTGAGTCTTGGAAGTTGTTTACTACTGTAGCAACCTCCAGAAACTCAATTCGGCTCCCGGGTGCGTATGATCCCTCTACCATAAAAACATATTTCCAAGTGTTAGAAAAATTTGACAAATTTTTTTCATGTACATCTCCATAATATATGTGTCAAGTTTCACGAAAAAATGATATTTTTGTAGTCTAAGCGAAAAAGAGAAAATTTATCTTGTAACAAGTATTTGTTTCAGCACTGAATTTTGTCTTTTTACACACGCCACATGACATGTCGATTTTTCATGAAACGACTTTGTGAGCGTGTAGCACATGAAGATGTACGTGCGAAATTTTTGTTTCAATTTTTTGACATTTTAAAATGTGTCTAACATGTATTTCAAAATAAAGGGAGCATACGCTCCCATGTGCCAAAACGTCACTCCCAGCAACCTCTCCTTATCTTAGTTTTATGCATTGTTGTGCCAAGTCTTTGATAGTAAGGTTCATACTAGATTTGATTGCTGCGCAGAAACAGATTTCTTTGCTGTCACGAATTTCGGTCTTCCTCTCTGTAGGTAGCTCAGAAAAATATGCCAATTTACGTGTGATCCTCAGATATTTAGCAACTTTCATTCAATTTGGGCATTTTCATTTGAGCAAGTCTGGTGCCACTTTAAAATTCGTCTTTACGAACTGTTCTGTTTTGACAGATTCTGCCTTTTATTTCACATTGCCTCCTTTGCTATGTTGGATGAATTTCTTTGATCCATTAATGTCCAGTAGCTTTATGCAATGTCCAGAAGTGTTAAGAATTATTATGTCACCTCTGAACATATAAATTTTTATTGTGCACTAACCCTCTAATGAGTTGTTTCGAGTTTGGTGTGGAGGAAGTTTTCAAGGATCAAGAGAGGGAAATGATGCAATATGATCAAGGAGAGTGAAAGCTCTAAGCTTGGGGATGCCCGGTGGTTCACCCGCATATTTTAAGAAGACTCAAGCGTCTAAGCTTGGGGATGCCCAAGGCATCCCCTTCTTCATCGACAACATTATCAGGTTCCTCCCCGAAACTATATTTTTATTCCATCACATCTTATGTGCTTTGCTTGGAGCGTCGGTTTGTTTTTGTTTTTGTTTTTGTTTGAATAAAATGGATCCTAGCATTCATTGTGTGGGATAGAGACACGCTCCGCTGTTGCATATGGACAAATATGTCCTTAGGCTTTACTCATAGTATTCATGACGAAGGTTGAATCTTCTTCGTTAAATTGTTATATGGTTGGAATCGGGAAATGCTACATGTACTAATTCTAAAATGTCTTGAATAATTTGATACTTGGCAATTGTTGTGCTCATGTTTAAGCTCTTGCATCATATACTTTGCACCCATTAATGAAGAAATACATAGATCTTGCTAAAATTTGGTTTGCATATTTGGTCTCTCTAAAGTCTAGATAATTTCTAGTATTGAGTTTTGAACAACAAGGAAGACGGCGTAGAGTCTTATAATGTTTACAATATGTCTTTTATGTGAGTTTTGCTGCACCGGTTCATCCTTGTGTTTGTTTCAAATAACCTTGCTAGCCTAAACCTTGTATCGAGAGGGAATACTTCTCATGCATCCAAAATCCTTGAGCCAACCACTATGCCATTTGTGTCCACCATACCTACCTACTACATGGTATTTCTCCATTCCAAAGTAAATTGCTTGAGTGCTACCTTTAAATTTCCATCATTCGCCTTTGCAATATATAGCTCATGGGACAAAATAGCCTTAAAAACTATTTTGGTATTGAATATGTACTTATGCACTTTATCTCTTATTAAGTTGCTTGTTGTGCGATAACCATGTTCCTGGGAACGCCATCAACTCTTTGTTGAATATCATGTGAGTTGCTATGCATGTCCGTCTTGAAGTAAGGGAGATTTACCACTCATTTAATGGTTAGAGCATGCATATTGTTAGAGAAGAACATTAGGCCGCTAACTAAAGCCATGAATCATGGTGGAAGTTTCAGTTTTGGACATATATCCTCAATCTCATATGAGAACATTAATTGTTGCTACATGCTTATGCATAAAAGAGGAGTCCATTATCTGTTGTCTATGTTGTCCCGGTATGGATGTCTAAGTTGAGAATAATCAAAAGCGAGAAATGCGAGCTTTCTCCTTAGACCTTTGTACATGCGGCATAGAGGTACCCCTTTGTGACACTTGGTTGAAACATGTGTATTGCGATGATAATCCTGGTGATCAAAGCTAATTAGGACAAGGTGCGGGCACTATTAGTATACTATGCATGAAGCTTGCAACTTGTAAGATATAATTTACATGATACATATGCTTTATTACTACCGTTGACAAAATTGTTTCATGTTTTCAAAACCAAAGCTCTAGCACAAATATAGCAATTGATGCTTTCCTCTTTGAAGGACCTTTCTTTTACTTTTATGTTGAGTCAGTTCACCTATTTCTCTCCACCTCAAGAAGCAAACACTTGTGTGAACTGTGCATTGATTCCTACATACTTGCATATTGCACTTGTTATATTACTTTACATTGACAATATCCATGAGATATACATGTTATAAGTTGAAAGCAACCGCTGAAACTTAATCTTCCTTTGTGTTGCTTCAATACCTTTACTTTGATTTATTGCTTTATGAGTTAACTCTTATGCAAGACTTATTGATGCTTGTCTCGAAGTACTATTCATGAAAAGTCTTTGTTTTATGATTCAGTTGTTTACTCATGTCATTACCATTGTTTTGATCGCTGCATTCATTACATATTCTTACAATACTATGATCACGGTTATGATGGCATGTCACTCCAGAAATTATCTTTGTTATCGTTTACCTGTCGGACGAGAACTAAGCTTGGGGATGCTGATACGTCTCCGACGTATCGATAATTTCTTATGTTCCATGCCACATTATTGATGATATCTACATGTTTTATACACATTATATGTCGTATTTATGCATTTTCCGGCACTAACCTATTAACGAGATGCCGAAGAGCCATGCTGTTTTCTTTTGGTTTCGAAATCCTAGTAAGGAAATATTCTCGAATTGGACGAAATCAACGCCCAGGTCCTATTTTTTCACGAAGCTTCCAAGACCGAGGGATAGACGTGGGGCCACGAGGTGGCCAGACACCAGGCGGCGCGCCCAGGCCCCGGCCGCGCCGGCCTGTGCGGGCCCCCTCGCCCTTACCCGCCCTTCCGCCTACTTAAAGCCTCCGTCGCGAAACCCCCGCCGAGAGCCACGATACGGAAAACCCAGAGACGCGCCGCCGCCAATCCCATCTCGGGGATTCAGGAGATCGCCTCCGGCACCCCGGAGAGGGGAATCATCTCCGGAGGACTCTTCACCGCCATGGTCGCTCCGGAGTGATGAGTGAGTAGTTCCCCTGGACTATGTGTCCATAGCAGTAGCTAGATGGTTGTCTTCTCCTCATTGTGCTTCATTGTTGGATCTTGTGAGCTGCCTAACATGATCAAGATCATCTATCTGTAATGCTATATGTTGTGTTTGTCGGGATCCGATGGATAGAGAATACTATGTTATGTTGATTATCAATCTATTACCTATGTGTTGTTTATGATCTTGCATGCTCTCCGTTATTAGTAGAGGCTCGGCCAAGTTTTTGCTCTTAACTCCAAGAGGGAGTATTTATGCTCGATAGTGGGTTCATGCCTCCATTAAATCTGGGACAGTGAGAAAGTTCTAAGGTTGTGGATGTGTTGTTGCCACTAGGGATAAAACATTGATGCTATGTCTAAGGATGTAGTTATTGATTACATTACGCACCATACTTAATGCAATTGTCTGTTGTTTACAACTTAATACTGGAAGGGGTTCGGATGATAACCTGAAGGTGGACTTTTTAGGCATAGATGCATGCGGATAGCGGTCTATGTACTTTGTCGTAATGCCCAATTAAATCTCACTATACTCATCATATCATGTATGTGCATGGTCATGCCCTCTCTATTTGTCAATTGCCCGACTGTAATTTGTTCACCCAACATGCTATTTATCTTATGGGAGAGACACCTCTAGTGAACTGTGGACCCCGGTCCATTCTTTACATCTGAAATACAATCTACAATACTTGTTCTACTGTTTCTGCAAACAATCATCATCCACACTATACATCTAATCCTTTGTTACGCAAGGTGAGATTGACAACCTCACTGTTTCGGGGGCAAAGTACTTTGGTTGTGTTGTGCAGTTCCACGTTGGCGCCGGAATCCCTGGTGTTGCACCGCACTACATCCCGCCGCCATCAACCTTCAACGTGCTTCTTGGCTCCTACTGGTTCGATAAACCTTGGTTTCTTACTGAGGGAAAACTTGCCGCTGTACGCATCACACCTTCCTCTTGGGGTTCCCAACGGACGTGTGTCTACACGGAATCAGCTGGGCGGTGCCTAATTTGGTCGGGAGGTTGCGGTGTGCTGCGCGCTCGTGGCGGAAGACTTTTCCTTCTCCGGCGACGGCGGGCGCTGGTTGGGGAGAGGAGGATGTCCGCGGTGTTCCTGGTGCAGTGGTGCGTCGCAGGGCAGAAGAGGGGGTCCGGGGAGGTTTGCAGCGTCGGGGCGACGCGTGCCCGTGGCGTGTTCCGTCGTGCACACGTCGACGTGGCCATGCCGACCCTGGCGTGACTGGCGTCGTGGGCGCGTGCTTGTCTGGGCCGTGTCGTGCTCCTTTCGGCCAACGGCGAGTACCAGCACGTTCAGGGGACCAAGGTAGAGCAGAATGGCATGGTGGGCAAGGCTAGAGAGGAGGTGAGTGAGGGATAGCATGTTTCATGGGGAACATGGCCGGCATGGCATGGCATTGCCATGTCTAGCCCTTTCTAGGTTGGCAAGCTAGTAGCATTGGTGCTGGAGGGGACCAGGGAACAAGGCTTGAGCAAGTGGTGTTCAAAGTTTGGCTTGGTTTGATTTTGCTCACCATGTGTTTGCAAAAATGGCCGCATGAAATGAAGTTTGAAAATTTTGAATGAAATTTGGTGAACTTGATTCAAATGATCAAAGACACACAAGGGTGGTGGTGGTGTTCAAAATTAACAAGATTTGTGAAATTTCACTTTGACACTAACTAGAATCTGTTAAAAAGTTCCAACTTTGCTTGAGCATAACTTTTGATCTAGCAAGAATTTGCATGGGTGTGCTTTACCAAAGTTGTTCACTTTGATGTGGTCTTGGATGAGGTGCAAAGAGTTGGAATTGTTTGGTTTGAAAATCTCTAAATATAGAGGCTCAAAATAGGCATCAGGCTAAAAATGGCAGTTTTGACCATTAGTGCATGTGAGCACAATTTGAATTCAAATTCGATTTGATTTGAGTTTCTTTGATTCCAAAAGTGTTAATAAGTGTTTATTAACATTCTCCAACTAATGGTGCAAGCCAAAATGGTCTAGGTTGAAGATTTGCAAAAATGGCATAAACCATATGTGAGGGTTTTGGGATTTTTCTACTTTCTTTCTTTTCTTCTTCTTTCTTATTTGTGATCTTCCAAAGCTCAAAGGTAGGGTTTGAGTTTGTAGAACATGGTACAAGGTTGTAAACACTCATCATGGAAATCACACAAAGAATTGAGTATGAGCACTATGCATGGCACATGTATTAATAAAAGTTTTTGTTGGTTCCAAAATTTGAGTATTTGAAATTCTCCTCCTTCATTGATTTGAAATTTGGGATGTTACACCTCAGCATGAACCTTTGTCGTCTTATCATACCACGCGATTGTCATAATTACTTATCTAGGATCGCCATAATTTCTATCTTCTATGTTTCTGAATTTTCCAGTGATCAAGTATTCGAAAACAGCACTTCCCAAACGGTTTGTTTGACAGACTTCATCAATCAGTTTCCCGAGTCCCATATTTTCCCAGATTTCTCTCGCACCCTTAATTTTAAATACTACATGTTTGATGTTTTTCAGAATCCAGTGAACACAAAGGACATGAGCAGTTCGTGATAATATGGCGATTGGTCAGAGCTCCAAGGCATGACAGAATACCGTGAAAGCACTTTCATGCATTTTTTTTAAATTTCTGCCGGTAGTTTACTCTTCCACATCACACTCCATACAATATTTAGATTTACATAACCATAACCATTTGCTCGCCTTAGGTTTCTGCCAAACTGACTTTCCCACTCCATATGATATGCAAAATGTACCGAGAATAATCCGTTTTTTGTTAAACTTCCAGGATACAAAGTCATTCGTCCCATTCTGGCTGAGTGAAATTGAGAGAATGTTTTCTACATTCACTGGCCAAAAATTCTCCTCACCCCAACTTCATGTCGCATCAATCAGTTCATCCACCTTCATTAACAACAAACATTCTCTTGGTGTAAAAACTTTCCCTTAGGACTTAAGGGCACCTAGGTATCATTCCATATATTAATATGACTTTCATCTCCGACTCGCCAGATGGATCCTTTTAAAATGCTTGCAACCTAGCTATTATGAACTGCCATGTAAAGGAAGATCATTTCTCCAATTTTGCCTCTAAGATTCTCCCATCCGGATAATACTTTCTTCTTAACACTCTGGCACATAAACTTTCTGGTTTAGAGATCAAGATCCAAATTTGTTTTGCAAACTTTGCTTTATTGAAACAGCGTGGGTCTCTAATCCCCATCCCTCCTATTTTATTTGGTGTACGCATCTTCCACCACGTGAACTAGTGCATATTCTTGGTTGTTACATCATCACCCCACCAACAATGCGATATTGCACCAGAGATTCATTTACATATTTTCTTTGAACCAAAAACACAGACACCGCATACGCCGGAGTTGCTTGAGGAACAACCTTCAATTTCACCTCCTTTCCTCCCATAGATAAAGTTTTTTCCTATCCCGCTTTGTGTATGTTGGTATGCTTTGTCCACAAGGTATTGAAACATATCGCTTGTATCTACTCCAACAATCAATACAACCCAAGATACTTATCTAACAAAGCCTCTACCGTGATATTCAGGATTATACAAACTTCCACCCTTGTATTGACCATAGTATTTTTACTAAAGTATATGTTGTATTTGCTTTCGCTTACCATCTGCACGGATGCTTTAAAATAATCTTCGATATTTTTTAGACATTCATCATTATGTCTATTCACCCTCATTAAAATAAGGGGGTAGTCCGTAAAGAACAGATGTGATGATACCGCAGGAGCCTCTCTACAGACTTTTAATCCTTCTATTTTACCTCTCCTTTCAGCATCTAGAATTAACACTGATAAACCCTATGCTACACATAAGAAGAGGTATGGGCTTAAAGGGTCGCCTTATCGTAGCCCTCTTGTTGGTTTAAAATAGGCTATTTACATGGCATTAAAATAGATAGAGTATCTCACCAAATGAACACATGCCATAATTAGGTTGACCCATCTTGTATCGAACCCCATTTTCAGCATTATAGCTTCCAGAAAAATCCACTCCACTCTATCATATGCTTTGTGCATATCGAGTTTCACATCACACACTCTTTCCTGATTTCTTATTGATTGCGTTAATTCTTTCATAAGCCACCAAAACATTATATGTTATTAATCTATCAGGCACAAAAACACTTTGTGTTTCCCCAGTTATTTCCGGTAAAAAAAATCAGTCGGTTTGCCAACATCTTACTGATGATTTTGTGTATGACATTGCACAAACTTATGGGGGAAACTGAGTTACCTTCTTCTGGCTGTCCACTTTTGGTATCATAACGATAGAAGTGTTATTCCATCTATCCGGTATGACACCTGAATTGACCGCTTTAAATACCTGGGGAATGAGCTCATCTTCTATCATCAACCAAAATCGTTTGTATAAATTCCATGAAGGCCATCGGGACCTGGTGCCTTTAGGTCCCCAATTCCCCATAGCGCCTTCTTAACTTAATTAGGTGTATACGGGGATAAAAGCATCATATTCGTTGCTTCTACATGGACATGCACTTTGTTCATCACGTTTCCTCCACATAATTGCCATTGTCATCAATTAGTCCTTTGATTTGGTTTTTCTTCTTTCTGGATAGTGATGGAAAAACTAGTATTTCTATCACTTTGTCGTAACCAATTTTCTCGTCCCCTCTGTCACCACACAATCCCTTCTTGTTCAAAAAGGTTTTCCAAAGTTAACAAAATATCACGCTGACTATATATTGCCTCATCCATCATTGGCCCTCCCATCAGCTCTTCTAACTCATTCTTCAGATTTTCTATACGTTTCTTTGGGCATTTTAGAATTTTTTTTATCCCATGAGTGAAGATCACCATGAACCTCGTCTAATGTTTTCATTAGAGCACTCCCAGATAATTTCGCCTTTTCCCAAAAATGTGTCACCACTTAATCTACCAATGGTTCTTCCAACCATCTAGCTTCAAACTTTTTGGCAAGTTCCAGACAAACACCATTTGCTCTTTATGATATTCAGTGTCCAACATAATTGGACATATACCATTTTCCATGTGGAGTTTATTTATTGGCAAGTGCTAGGCGTCACGGATTGATGTAGCCATCACTTTCAGTATGCTGAAATGGACCCCAATCATTGCTGCAAAAGAATAACGACCGTAACATTTTTTTGAACAATGATAGTTAAAAAAATTATAATATCATTTTGCAACAGTTTTTCTAAATCCATAGAAACTTGCGAAATGTAGCAAAAAAATCTGTATTTTGAACAAACCAATGTAGCAAAAATAGGCTGTGTAGGCAACACATCTCCATTTATCTGCAGAAAAACAAGTTAAAATGTGTCACGGATTGCAACACAACAAATAAACTCATCCAAGGTATGCATTAAATGCGCATCACGTCAGGGAAATACATTTTACAAGCAATGAAAAAAAATCTATTTATAGCATACCCCAGGAATCATTGCAACAATTTACTGGTGAGTCCACAATAGAAATGATAGTTGTTTGTATCATTTCAAAACAACCTTTGCAATAAGGAAAATTTACCATAAAAACCATCACAAGCTCTTCGTCCCCAAGCTTGCGAAAACGGACCGGACTCGCCAGATTCGATGACCGTTGACCCATCTCCCTTGGTCCTCTACCAATCCTAAGCTGGGACCACGAACAATGAGATGATGAGAAAAAAAAACCGTTGGGCAGAGGAAGGAGCGGTAACAAAGACGGCCGGCTCGCACGGAGGAGCTCTAGCGGTGGACACGCCAATGTGCGTGAGACATTAGCGACCCCAACGGACGGAGAAGCAAGGGGAGGGGCAATGACGGGAGACGGGTGGATGGAGGAGCTTTTGCAATGGCTACATTACACGCAACAACTAACAACCCAATATGAGGGCACATACGAGAGGAACAATTCATGGAAGAGGAGAGAAATTAACATTCGTGTTGTAATCAGAAGAGGAGACATGCGTGTTGTATATGCAATATACGGTTGTCAATTAGGATTTTCTTTATTTGTTTGTTTTCTAAAAGAGTTAAAATATGAAACAAATCAAGACTACCCCCTGGTAGCATTTTTTATATAGAAAAAGTACTCCTTACTAAGAAGTTCAAGATTTCATTTCTTGCAGGAGTCTAACTCTGGACTCTTCTAACAAGTATTAGATCTAGGCACATGAATATAAAGCTTCTCCATCGGTTGGTTTTCGTTTCTTAGCCTCCTCTCTGGCGGCGACTTCGGGCTAGGAGACTAGGGACATGTAATCTATGTCTAGAGACTAGAGTGCAAATTGCAATGTTTTCATCGACGTTAGTTTTATGTATTGTTGGTGGTGAGTGGTGACGTTTGAACGGCGGAGATTGTCATGGGCGGACCTAGCGTCCCGCCTAGTCTTGTCGGTCATGTGACAACTTACGTTAGGTTATTTTTATGATCATTCTGTATAAATAAAATGGTCTCTTAAACATGTTTTCCCAGACTCCGAGAAATTTCTGGGTATGCCGCCACTGGAGATGGTATAAAAGGTCTCATAAATATGTTCTTATTTTGGTGTAACTGCATATACTCCTTTAGCTTTTAGAAAACGTAAGAAATCAGCACACTTCAACTATGAAAAGATAAACTGCAAAAGAAAAACGTGGAAAGATAAAAGACTAGAGGAGACGAGGACACACTACAAAGCTAGTTCGTATGAACTCCCAAGCATATGAATTCAGATTAGAACTCTTCTACTCCCTCCCTTCCAAATTATTTGAAGTTTTAGCTTTGCCTGACTCATGTACAAAAACTCCATAATGTATGCATTACTCATGTATATACAATGCATATACATCGTGTATCACATATATACGTATTAAAAACAGATCTAGCAGCTGCAACATGCAACATGCATGCAACACCACTCAAACTCAATACATAACGCTCCTTGGTAATGACAGAGCTAGCTCGTCTCACGAACTCGACCGCAGACTAACGACATGTACAGCTAGTACACACTTTTACATAACAATCACACACACATGCATCTGGTATACATATAAAACTTAGATAGCTCGCCGATGATGTAGGTAGTCCGATCATGGCTTGGTCTCTGGCTCTGGAAGGTGGAACTCAGGCTTCGGGGGAAGCTCGGCTTTGGGGAATGGTGGCAGTTCAAGCTTCGGAAACTCCGGCATGGTGGGGTGCGGCAGTTCTGGCATCTTTGGCACCTCGGGCACGGTAGGATGTGGAATTTCCGGCTTTGGCAGCTCAGGCACGGCAGGATGGGGCACTTCGTGCTCCTTTGGTGCCTCAGGTACGACAGGATGTGGGACTTCATGCTCCTTTGGTGCCTCAGGTACGACAGGGTGTGGGACTTCATGCTCCTTTGGCAGCTCAGGTTTTGGAAGCTCGGGCATTGCAGGGTGTGGCGGCTGATCGGGCTTCAGTAACTCCGGCACAGCAGGGTGTGGCACTTCGGGCACCTTTGGCATCTCTGGTACTGCAGGGTGTGGCACTTCGGGCTCCTTTGGGACGACAGGGTGAGGTAGTTCAGGCTTCGGCAGCTCGGGCAGAGCAGGGTGTGGTGGGAGTTCGGGCTTTGGCAGGTCTGGCACCATGGGATGTGGTGAGTGCTCCTCCTTAGGCACGGCCTCCTCTAGGCGCCGTGCTGCGCTGCTCGAACTGCATGAGAGCAGCAGCAAAACCCCGAGGAAGACAACGGATGACAGTGTGTTCTTGGACGCTTCCATGGTGAAAGGTTTGCGCTCTTGTCTATGTGTATGTGAGGGGTTGCTTCTGCCTGTGATGGTTTGGAGACGAGAGAATGCCTGATATTTATAGCACGCTAAGTGAACTTAAATCTCTCTACATGTTTGCAGTAGAGACTAGTGGTCATACTGAACAATGGCACCTGGCATGGATCCCGGGTAGGTCACCTGCATTTTGGCAATTGTTTACTTACTTCAGTTTGTGAAGAAATGTTCGGTTTATGTTTGATCCTAAGTTCCTAACCCATACATATATAGTTACTAAAATTAGCTAGGTGTTGCTTAATTAGTTTAGAATTTGAGACCTCAGTGATGACATGGCCGGTGATTGCACCACATCACACGTCAAGCTCACCTGGCATGATGCATCTCATCTCATTGATATGGCCGGAATCTTAGCCTATACGCTGAAACGTCCAGAGCAAAACCACACCCGAACGTAATTATACTGTTTTGGGATAATTTGGTACTTTGTTGGCTGGCAGTTCAGCTACACTAATCTGATTGATTCGGTCTGAACCTACCATCAGACTATCAGAGCACTAAATCTGTGAGGGTTGGTTCGATCTCTCGCGCGTGTTCGTGTAGGAGCGTCCTACCAGCGTCTCAGGTCGATCCACGCGGTTTGCTGTACGTGTTGTGTTAGGTCACCGGCGCACGTCTGACGAAACTTAACTTCAGTTGCTGCATGTGGTCAAGAACACCCGGCGTTGCCACAGAGACGACGCGTGAAGCGATGGCGCTTTCGAGTTTCTTCTCTTTCATCTGCACTAGTGGTTGTGGCTTGTGGTTGATGGGCTACCTAAGTACGTGGAGTGTAGTTAGTGTCCCATGCATTACATGCACCTTTGCCTTTGCTTTATCAAGGACAACCTGCTGAGGAAACAAGTAACGTGTGACGAAACCTTTGACTTCCCTAGTCTGAGTCAGGTGGTCTTTTATTCCCATAGGATTTCACATGCCATGACAAAGTGTTCCTACGTTTTTTTTTTCCATTCTTGTACTTCTAAAATCCTTTAAATCAAACATCCCTGAAATGGGAATTTGTATGAAAGGGCACAAAATGATGCTAAGACGGGCTGCATTGATGGGTGACAACTCACCATGTTAGATGGAAAACAAAGGCTCTGTTTGGATCAAGATGTTTGAGTTTGACTCACAATGTAGAACTTAACTGATGTTCGATACATTCCGAATATGAAGCACAACCACATGCCGAATACGGTAGTTGAAGTGGCCGAAACTAGTTTTTTTCTTCAAATTGAATGATACTAGGTGTTCACATTCGTAAGACACAATGTCTTGATGTTTGATATTAAATGTGAACTTTGGCAAAATTCCACATTAATTGTAGTATGGCATGTGAATTGCATGTTCCAGCTAGTTCAACCGAAAAACCGATATGATGTATGATGGAAGAGATTATGAAATTTTATCCAACACCTCCCCTCACGTCTAGGCTGATGGGCATTTTTTTTTGTAGATCGCTGACAGGTTTTAGACGTGTATCAGTGGATATCTCTTTAGGGAGGCCACAGATATTTATTTTAAATACTCCTTGGCTAGGATTTGAATCTAAGACCTTGTAGCTCCAATACCATGTGAAATTTCATGCTCTAGATAGTTCAACCAAAAGATCGATTTGATGGAAAATACTATGCAATTATATCATGTAAGATTATTGCACTAGCCAATTCAACCAAAAGACTGATCTGATGGAAGAGACTATGCAATTATATTCATACCTTTGAGTCAAATAAATAATCAAATCTAATCTTGCGAGATGTCATCATTTTTCTCATTTTTAGGGTTACCGTAGAATTTAGTCAAACTAGCATAGCCACTGAAAGCCAAAACGCTTATTAAATTTGTTAGTCGCTTAATTGACTTGTCACTGATCAATCAAAACATTACTGTTTGAATTAAGACATGGTAAATGTAAGAGGACACATGTTTCAATCTGAATTAAGACATGTTCAAGACGTCATCTTTTCAATTTGAATATAAATATTCAGCGATATATATACATATATAGATCCAAACATAATGTCAAGTATAAAACTCCAAAATAGAACATTTACAGTACACACTTTTACATATAAAGATCCAACCATAATGTCAAGTATAAAACTCCAAAATAAAACATTTACAAGTACACACATGTACATATATACATCCAAACATAATGTCAAATATAAAACTCCAAAATAAAACATTTACAGTACACACTCATGTGTATTCAACGTGTACATGATTTCAAATTTCAGCTTCGGAAAAATTTCAGCCCCTTCTGAAATTACTGAAACTAGCAAGGTGGCCCTCGCATGTGCGAGGGCAACATCCGAAATTGTCAGAAAATAATTTTGTGGTTCCATATATTACTTTATTTATATTGGATGATATAAATATTATAAATTTATGGTCCATAAATATTATGCTACATGTTAAAAAATATCTTGATAATCTTTATTTTCTAAGAAAAATATTATTTTACCAATCGGAGAAATATTACCATATGATTAATTAACTATACATGTCATTGTGTACATGGTGATATTATATTTGTTTCTAGAATTATATCTGTATGACTACCTAGTGTGTCGATTTTATTTGATGTTACATCAGGGTGATCTTGAAAATAAGATTGAAGTTCGTCAAAATTAGCCCGTGTGCAAATTTCTAATAGTCTTTATTGTTATTATCCACACGAATCTTTATTGTTAACATTCCTTATATGTTCAATCTATTATATTCTCTTCTTTTTTCTAACAAACCATTACAATGAATATATTTGAGATGCCTTAGGATATCTCACTTTCTGTTCATTATAACCACCCACCTTAATATTACATGCTGACCTAGGAGTGTGCAATTGAACTCGTCTATCTTTGATAATTCATATATATACTTTGGTAAGGGCGATAAAATTAGTTGTAGAATGATATTCTATAAATAGTGTTTACATTTCTATGGAAAACATACAAATCCAAGCGAACCCAAAAACTTAGACATATGAAATAAAGCATGACGATACCAAATAGAGAATTAACAATATTGTAAAGTACGAAGTTATGTTCCTTGTCTTTTACTTAATTAGGATTAATATCTTATAGCTTTAATTATTTGTTAGAACGTATAGTGTTTTTCGTAAGTAACATGTAGGTTTCTAAAAGATACTTTAGTTGATCTTCTACGATATTTTTTAAAATATGTGATACGTAGTTTTTCCATTTTTCAGGGATGATGTTAAAACGCACAGTACTCCCTCCATCCCACCAAAAGTATCTCAATTCTATCAAACTTTGAATGTATCTAAACACTATCTAGTAGGTAGATACATCTAAATTTTGACAAAGTTGAGACACTTTTGATCGGACAGAGGAAGTACTTTTTCTAAAGTAACATGTATATCTCTAATAGCTTCTTTAACGGATTTTCTACAATTTAATTTTTTTATATGAGATATGTAGTTTTTCCAATTTTCAAGGATGGCCTAAACAGTATGATTTGTCAAGATTATTTGTATTCTATTTACTCTAATAAAAAAACTAACTACAGATTATCTAGTGATTATTCGGTTTCCACAGAAATTATGTATTTATCTAAAATATCTTATAAAAAAAGCTTAACTTAGCTCACTCTCGGATGCATCTAACTCGCCACTGCAAGAATGAACCTGTAGACCCGTGCTGGTAGCAAAATTGACCAAACCAATGCTTTATACATAGACCAAAACAATTTTGAGTAGTACATATCAAAACATATGCACTCATGCCTTACATGCCTGCATTCCTATGTTGCCTGCTTCATTGTGCATATGCACTTGCACGCTGTGCTGGCTCAGCTGGAACGCAACTCTTTCGATTTTATGTACACCGGATCTGTAGTTGTGCCGTATCTCTTCCAAATTCTACCTGGTGACATCACGTTTCTTGGGAGAGCCGGCCGCCAGGACACAACCGCATCATGCGTAATTGGTTATCCTACATGCATGTTTGTTTGAAATGGCGGTTTAGACAAAGCATCAGAGGCCGGCGTTATTAGATGAAATCGTACAATGTATGATCACGTACATTGATTCCTTTTTTAATTGGGCTTTGTATTGTCTATAGAAAACGTACGTGTGCGTGGCCCACTATGCCATTAGTTTCCTTTCGAACTTATCGTGTCATATTCTCAAGTGTACACGTTTAATGTTGTACGTAACCCTTTTTAACTTTTAATCTCAACTGTTAAAATAAAAATCAACAGAGTATATTTGTTATGGAAAACGTACGTGTGCGTGGCCCACTATGCCATTAGTTTCCTTTCGAACTTATCGTGTCATATTCTCAAGTGTACACGTTTAATATTGTACGTAACCCTTTTTAACTTTTAATCTCAACTGTTAAAATAAAAATCAAAAGAGTATATTTGTTTAGCCTATGTGGATTAACACTGTGTCTCTATTATAAACCTCTGTATTTTGCTTTTAGTATATAATAGATTCAGTGAATTTCACTGATTTCGGTTTTCGTTTCGGCTAAAAGAGTGAAATTTTTAATCAAAATTAATTAAAATATTCAAAAAATTGAAAAATATTTTGAATATTTTTTAGTTCCATGTGTATTACTGAAATGATTGAAATATTTTGGCTGAAAGGTATTATTTCGGTTTTCGTTGAAATCTCAGTGAAAATGAAATCCATGATCGTGTATCACATATATACATATAAAGAACAGATCGAGCAGCTGTAACATGCGATACCGCTCCAACACAATACATAACACTAGTTCCTTGCTAATGCATCAGAGAGCCAGCTCGTCTCACGAGCTCGAGCGCAGGATAACGACATGTACAATAGACGCTTTTACATAACAATCAGTCAATCACACACATGAGACATGCATCTCGTGTACACATAAAACATAGATAACTCGCTGATGATGTAGGTAGTCCGATCATGGCTTGGCCTCTGGCTCTGGAAAGTGGAACTCAGGCTTCGGGGGCAGCTCGGATTTTGGGAATGGTGGCAGTTCATGCTTTGGAAACTCCGGCATGGTGGGGTGCGGAAATTCCGGCATCTTTGGCACAGCAGGGTGTACCTCTGGCACGGTAGGATGTGGAATTTCCGGCTTTGGCAGCTCAGGCACAGCAGGATGGGGCACTTCGTGCTCCTTTGGTGCCTCTGGTACGACATGGTGTGGGACTTCATGCTCCTTTGGCACCACAGGGACAACTGGATGAGGTAGCTCAGGTTTGGGAAGCTCGGGCATTGCAGGGTGTGGCGGCAGCTCGGGCTTTGGTAGCTCCGGCACAGCAGGGTGTGGCACTTCGGGCACCTTTGGCATCTCTGGTACTGTGTGGTGCGGTACTTCCGGCTCCTTTGGGACGACAGGGTGAGGTAGTTCAGGCTTCGGCAGCTCCGGCACAGCAGGGTGTGGTGGGAGTTCGGGCTTTGGCAGCTCCGGCACCATGGGATGTGGTGAGTGGTCCTCCTTAGGCACGGCCTCCTCTAGGCGCCGTGCTGCGCTGCTCGAACTGCATGAGAGCAGCAGCAAAACCCCGAGGAAGACAAGGGATGACAGTGTGTTCTGGCACGCTTCCATGGTGAAAGGTTTGCGCTCTTGTCTATGTGTATGTGAGGAGTTGCTTCTGCCTGTGATGGTTTGGAGACGAGAGAATGCCTGATATTTATAGTATGCTAAATGAACTTAAATCTCTCTACATGTTTGCAGTAGAGACTAGTGGTCATACTGAACAATGGCACCTGGCATGGATCCCTGGTAGGTCACCTGCATTATGGTAGTTGTTTACTTACTTCAGTTTGTGTGAAGAAATGTTCGGCTTGTGTTTGATCCTAACCCATACATAGTTACTACAATTAGCTAGGTGTTGCTTAATTAGTTTGAAATTTGAGACCTCAGTGATGATATGGCCGGTGATTGCACCACATCACACGTCAAGCTCACCTGGCATGATGCATCTCATTTTCATCTCATTGATATGGCCGGAATCTTAGCCTATACGCTGAAACATCCAGAGCAAAATCACACCCCAACGTAATTATACTGTTTTGGGATAATTTGGTACTTTGTTGGCTGGCAGTTCAGCTACACTTATCTGATTGATTCGGTCTGAACCTACCATCAGAGCACTAAATCTGTGAGGGTTGGTTGGATCTCGCGCGCGTGTTCGTGTAGGAGCGTCCTACCAGCGTCTCAGGTCGATCCACGGTTGCTGTACGTGTCGTGTTAAGTCATCTCGGCGCATGTCTGACGCAACTTAACTTCAGCTGCCGCATGTGGTCAAGAACACCCGGCGTTGCAACAGAGACGACGCGTGAAGCGATGGTGCTTTCGAGGTTTTTTCTTTCATCTGCACTAGTTTTTTTTTTTTTGAGCTTATTTCATCTGCACTAGTGGTTGTGGTTTGTGGTTGATGGGCTACCTAAGTACGTGGAGTGTAGCTAATGTCCCATGCATTACATGCACGTCGTACGTATTGCGCAATGGTATTTTGCCTTTGCTTTATCAAGGACACAACCTGCTGAGAAACAAGTAACGTGTGACGAAACCTTTGACTTCCCTAGTCTGAGTCAGGGTGGTCTTTTAATCCCATAGGATTTCACATGCCATGGCATAGTGTTTGTACGTTTTTTTCCATTCTTATACTTCTAAAATCCTTTAAATCAAACATACCTGAAATGGGAATTTGTATGAAAGGGCACAAAAGGATGCTAAGACGGGCTGCATTGATGGGTGACAACTCACCATGTTAGATGGAAAACAAAGGCTCTATTTGGATCAAGATGTCTGAGTTTGACTCACAATCAAGAATTTAACTGATGTTCTATACATTCCGAAGATGGAGCACAACAACATGGTGAAAACCGTAGTCAAACCTAGTTGAAGTGGCCAAAACTAGTTTTTTTTTAAATTGAAATGATACTAGGTGTTCATAGTCCTAAGACACAATGTTTTGATGTTCGATATTAATGCGAGGTTTGGCAAAATTCCAAATTGTAGTATGGCATGTGGAATTGCATGCTCAAGCTAGTTGAACCAAAAACCGATATGATGTATGATGGAAGAGACTATGCAATTTTATTCAACACCTCCCCCTGCGTCTAGGCCGATGGGCCTTTTTTTGTAGATCTCTCACATGCCTTAGACGTGTATCGGTGGATATCTTTTTAGGGAGGCCACAAATATTTATTTTAAATACTCGTTGGCTAGGATTTGAATCCAGGACCTTCTAGCTCTAATACCATGTGAAATTACATGCTCTAGACAGTTCAACCAAAAGACCGATTTGATGGAAGATACCATGCAATTATCTCATGTAAGATTGTTGCACTAGCCAATTCAACCAAAAGACCGATCTGATGGAAGACACTATGCAATTATATTCAACATGTCATACCTTTGAGTCAAATAAATAATCAAATCTCGTCTTGCGAGATGTCATCAGTTTTCTCATTTTTAGGGTTACCACAGAATTTAGTCAAACTAGCATTGCACTTAAAGCCAGAACACTTACTAAAGTTGTTAGTTGCTTAATTGACTTGTCACTGATCAATCAAATCATTTCTGTTTGAATTAAGACACGGTAAATGTAAGAGCACACATGTTATAATTTGAATTACGACATATTCAAGACGTCATCTTTTCAATTTGAATATAACTATTCAGCTACATATATACATATATAGATCAAACATAATGACAAGTATGAAACTGCAAAATAAACATTTACAGTACACACTTTTACATATAAAGATCCAAACATAATGTCAAGTATAAAACTCCAAAATAAAACATTTACAGAACACACTTTTACAGATATATATCCAAACATAATGTCAAGTATAAAACTCCAAAATAAAAAATTTACAGTACACACTCATGTATATACAATGCATATGCATCGTGTATCACATATATACATATAAAGAACAGATCGAGCAGCTGTAACATGTGACACCGCTCCAACACAATACATAGCGCTACCTCCTTGCTAATGCATGAGAGAGCCAGCTCGTCTCACGAGCTCGAGCGCAGGATAACGACATGTACAATACACACTTTTACATAACAATCACACACATGACACATGCATCTCGTATACACATAAAACATAGATAACTCGCTGATGATGTAGGTAGTCCGATCATGGCTTGGCCTCTGGCTCTGGAAAGTGGAACTCAGGCTTCGGGGGCAGCTCGGATTTTGGGAATGGTGGCAGTTCATGCTTTGGAAACTCCGGCATGGTGGGGTGCGGAAATTCCGGCATCTTTGGCACAGCAGGGTGCACCTCTGGCACGGTAGGGTGTGGAATTTCCGGCTTTGGCAGCTCAGGCACAGCAGGATGGGGCACTTCGTGCTCCTTTGGTGCCTCTGGTACGACAGGGTGTGGGACTTCGTGTTCCTTTGGCACCACAGGGACAACTGGATGAGGTATCTCAGGTTTCGGCAGCTCGGGCATTGCAGGGTGTGGCGGCAACTCGGACTTCGGTAGCTCCGGCACAGCAGGGTGCGGCACTTCAGGCTCCTTTGGCATCTCCGGTACTGCGTGGTGCGGCACTTCGGGCTCCTTTGGGACGACAGGGTGAGGAAGTTCAGGCTTTGGCAGCTCGGGTACAACAGGGTGTGGTGGGAGTTCGGGCTTTGGCAGCTCCGGCGCAATGGGATGTGGTGGGTGCTCCTCCTTCTCCTTGGGCATGGCTTCCTCCAGGTGCCGTGCTGCGCTGCTCATGCAACTGCATGAGAGCAGCAAAACCCAGAGGAAGGCAACGGAGGATAGTGTGTTTCTGCACGCCATGGTGATCTTGTCTATGTGCAAGTGAGGAGCTGCTTCTTTCAATGGAGGTGGTTTGGAGACGAGAGAGGCCTGGTATTTATAGTACGCTACTAAATGAGATTAAAACTCTCTACATGTTTGCAGTAGAGACTAGCGGTCTTACTGAACAATGACACCTGGTATGGATTCCTGGTAGGCCACCTGCATTTTGGGAGTTGTTTACTGACTTCAGTTTTGTGTGTGAAGAAAAGTTCAGTTTGTGTTCAGTCTCTAGTCTATACCCATACATAGATATATGGTGCTTAACTAGTTTGGAATTTTGAGACCTGAGTGATGATATGGCCCGCGATTGCAACACACCACACGTCAAGGTCTTAGTGTACTTGGAAGTTATAAGAGTGTGGCTGGAGGCTGGAGCCTTCCTGGAAGATCTACTCATTTCATTTCAGTATGTATACATGCATGATTGCATGATATATCTCATTCTTAGCCTATAAGCTGAAGCAAAACCACACCGGAACGTAAGTACTGTGTAGGGGATAATTTGGTACTTTGTCGGCTGGCAGTTTAGCTACGTACACTTATCTGATTGTCTCAGTATGATTGTCTGAACCTACCATCGGAGCACTAAATCTGTGAGGGTTGGTTGGATCGCGCGTTTTCGTGTTGGAGCGTCCTACCGGCGTCTCAGGTCGATCCACGGTCGTTGCTGACTTGCTGTGCGTGTCATGTTAGGTCACCGGCGCACGTCTGACGCAACTTAACTTCAGTTACTACATGCTTCGCCACAGAGACGACGCGTGAAGCGATGGTGCTTTCGACCTTTTTTTTCATCTGCATTGGTGGTTGTGGCTTGTGGTTGATGGGCTACCTAAGTACGTGGAGTCTTGCTAGTGTCCCATGCATTACATGCACGTCGTACGTATTACGCTATGATATTGCCTTTGCTTTATCAAAGACAAAGCTGCTTAGAAAACCCTGCACACGCTCTGAAGAAATCTTTGACTTTGCTAGCTCGAGTCAGGATGGGGTACTAAGAGCATAAGATTAGTCACAATGCATAGTATCATATAGAGGTATCATGCATATGATACTACCACATGTTACTATCTCCTGCATGATATCATGTACTAGTATCACACTAGTGGAAAAGAGGCCTTTCGTCCCACCCTTTAGTCCCCGTTTTGAACCAAACCGGGACCAATAGTCCCGGTTCATCATGAAAACCCTTTAGTCCCGGTTCGTTTGGACCCTTTAGTCCCGGTAATACAAACCGGGACTAAAGGGTGGTCATAAAAACTTTAGTCCCGGTTCGAAACCGGGACTAAAGTCTACTTTAGTCCGGTTTACGAACCGGGACTAAAAGTTTTTGCCTCCCATGCACCTCCACCCCCGTGGATCGCTTTTTTAACACTGTAAAATAGAAAAGAAAA
Organism: Lolium multiflorum; assembly: GCA_030979885.1. Lineage (NCBI taxonomy): Eukaryota > Viridiplantae > Streptophyta > Magnoliopsida > Poales > Poaceae > Lolium > Lolium multiflorum. Next base: position 58,101,798 of record CM061748.1, on the reverse strand, counting down.
TGATACAAAATTAAAAAATAAAATGTTTTGATTCTTGTATGTTATGCAACCTACTATTAGGGAAAATTAACAAATTTGAATTTTCACTTATTTTGCAAAAATGTTTTGAAAAATGGTAAAACCGCAATAACTTTTGCGTACGAAAAAAAATAATAATTTTAGATTCTCAAAATTCCAAATGAAAATATGAAAGCAGGAAGATTTTAGTTTTTGCCAGAAATTCGGAATTTTATTTTTTAAATTTTTTTAAAATAATAATTACGTCATGCATAAAGATTACTATTACTCAACCATAAAGTTAGCCAATTTTTTAGATTTTCAATTTTTCAAGTTTGGCAAAAAAATATTAAAAAATAATAAATAAAAAAAACAATTATAATATAGATTTAAAAAATTATAATTATAATACCATTACCACAACATGTACGTTATTAGTTTTGTTTATTAAAATAATTATTTGGAATTCGAATAATAAATAAGTGTGACATCGACCAACATGTTAATAGGATTGATATGATACTAGTATCACAACATGCGCGCGAAGCACTTGGAAGCGGGATGGGAAAGGAACTTGGAAGTTAGGGCATCTCCAACCGGGCGACCCATCCCGCGCCCGCGCGTCCGGATGGGTCGAAACGGACAAAACCGGCCCACGCGGACCCATCCCTAAAACGGATGGCCGCGGCGTCGGGACGACCCAAACCCGGCCCAAATCTTGGACGAGTTTGCGTGGCCGCGAAAGGCTGGTCGCTCGCGTCCTCCTTGTCCGCCCTGGCCCGCCTGTCTGCCTCCCAAAACAGAACACCACTGTACTCCCAAAACCTAGAGATGGCCGACGGCGAGCCGCCACCGCCACCGCCACCGACACCACCGCCACCATCGAAGAGGAGGCACCCGCGGCCGTTGCCGCTCCTGCCGTGGAGGCGGCTCCTGAACTGGCGGTGGCCGAGCCCCCCCCCGGGCCGCCGACGAAGAAGGCGAAGGCCGAGCTCACCCCGGAGAGGAAGCTCGAGAGCAGGAAGAGGGCCGACCGGCGCAGGGCGCTGGACCAACGGAAGAGGGAAACCGCTGCCGAGCTGGAGCGGCGAGGCTTCTCCAACTCAAGACGGAGGCGAAGAGCACTCTCCTTCAAGAGCAGCAGCCATGCTTTACGGCCACCCAGCGCTCCAGCACATGATCATCCCGGCACCGGCGCGGCCTGGGGAGCTCGGCCTCCTCCGTGACCCGGCCCCTTCCTCCAAGGTCAATGCCCCACCGATGCCCTATTTGGGCACGAAATGGGGCGCATGGGCGCAGCGTCCACGGGATGGGTCACCGGAGGTGGCGAGTCCATGACGGCCGTCACCTTCGTCCATTGACCTGAACCGTGCGCCGGCGAACTCCAAAGGCCCGAAGAACCTGGGAGCAGCTGCGATGTCCGGCACGCAACCTGTTCGACGATATGTCGGCCGCGCGCGCAGCCACCGTCCACCGTGCAGCCCCTCCGTCTTTCGCGCAGACAATGCCGACGACCCTGCCATATCCTTCGACACGCAGGCTCCTCCCCAGCCACCTCCCATTGACACATAGGAGGGCAACTGCCTGTCCCGGCAGCATAAACATTGAGGAGGAGCCGTTGTTCGGTGAGGGCCTCACACAAGCCGCAGCTGCACAAGCTCGAGGTCGCCGGGTAAGCAAACGAACGGCCAACTACACGGAGAAGGAGGACAAGGTGCTCGTCGATGGATGGTTGACCATCGGGCAAGATGCGTTGACGGGTGCCGAGCAGAAGGGGACCGCATTCTGGCGCCGGATCTATGAATACTTCCATGAACATCGCAAATATGGACAGGAGCCATTTGAGAGCGACCGCAGCGAAATATCGCTCCAAAAGAGGTGGGGAGCAATTCAAACGGAATGCAACAAGTTCCAGGCGGCGTATGAGCACGCGAGGCGGCTCCCCGTTAGTGGCATGGGTGTTAAGGACTTGGTATGATTCTTAACCTCAACTTATTCATCCGATGTTTGCACATATGTTTATCGTTGTTGTCTCGCTTTGCTCTAGGTGTGGCGAGCTTTGGAATTCTACAAAGCCAACAATGGAGAGAAGACCTTTGCCTTCCCTCATTGTTGGAAGGAACTCCACGGCACCCCCAAGTTCCAGGAGGGGTACGAGGGCTACATGGCGACCTTGACTGGCAACAATCCCGCCAAAGATGCCACGGTCATTGACCTTGATGGTGGGCAGCCTTGCGGCAGCTCCGCTTCTCGTGCAAGTCGTCCACGCGGCCACAAGGCAACCAAAGCCGACATGAAGCGTGATGCGTCGTCCATGCTATTGTATGGCACTTTGAAGGAGATGCATGCGGACAGAGAGGTGTCCACGGACAAGAGGGATGAGAGGAGGCGCCGGGAGAAAGAAGAGGACAGGAAGAAATTCTTTGATGTCCAGCAGAAGAAGCTTGAGATTGAAGAGGTCAAGGCGAAGACCAAAGTTAAAGAACTTGAGCTCAAAGAGAGAGAACTTGAGCTCATAGCAATGGCAAGGGCCAAAGAGGTGGAGCTGAAGGCGAAGGAAGTTGAGCTCAAACGCCAAGCCGAGGACAACCTCATCATGAACGCCGACTTGACCAACATGAGCGAGGCAAAGAGAGCTTGGTTCGAGAAGAGACAGAAGGAGATCCTCGAGCGCCCAAATTGAGTTAGACAATCTCAATTGTAATTTTTATATTTTTCTCAAACCATGACACATTTTATTTGATTTATCATGGTACATTTGATAATATTGTATGGTATTTGATAATATTTTATGTTTCCTATATATTATTTTATGTTTACGAGATATTATTATATATCAAAGTGAATCTGTGGCCAGAGGACCTATTTTCCAAAGAAATAGGCCAAATGGCCAAATGGCCAAATGGGTGGCCGCTGCATTGGGCGCAGACGCGACCCAAACGGACGCGCGGACGCGGGGCTCCGTCCGCGCGCCGCGGCACGCAACGCCCAAAACGGGCCGCCGTCCGTTTAGATGCCCTAAGCGTGCTAGTAGTGGGAGGATGGGTGACCGAGCGGGAAGTTGGACCACGAGTAAGTAATTTGACTAGAGATTAAGGGTAGTTAGAGATTAAGTGCAGTTAGAAACTAAACTAGTTAAATAACTGAAATACTAGAAATTCTGAAAAAATAGGAAAAAAAAGAGGGGCGAAAAATAATTGGGAACCAAATAGATAAAAATAACGAAATAACCTTTAGTCCCGGTTCGTGTTACAAACCGGGACTAAAGGTTTTTTCCTCGACGCGCGCCAGCAGCCCACGTGGGACCTTTAGTCCCGGTTTGTTTTACAACCGGGACTAAAGGGGAGGACCTTTAGTCCCGCCTAATTGGTCCCGGTTTGGAAACCGGGACTAAAGGCCCAAATGAACCGGGCCTATAGCCCCGTTTTCCACTAGTGTCATTGTCTTCTTATATTAATTGATTTATAGAATCTCAATGCAAATATATGTACAAAATTTACTTGACATTAAAATGTTCTAGTACTATGTGCTATGATACGGTATCTACTCCCTCCATACCGGTTTACATGTCAATTACGTATTTCGAGAAAGAACTTTGACTACTAATTTGATCAACAAAATATAAGGTATATATCATAAAAATTATACTATTATAAACTTTTTTAGAATATGAATCCAATGGTATAATTTTTGTGACTTATATCTTATATTTTGTTGACCAATTTGTAGTCAATTTTTTTTCCCGGAATGCGTAATTGCCATGTAAACCGGTGTGGAGAGAAAGTACCTATGATACTAGTATCCTCTCTCTCATCCTTAATTGCACTGTCATATCAATATTTTGCATGCATAAAATGCATGATACTACCTATGATACTCCCATTGTAGGTAGTCTAATGACCGACCATCTCTTTTAATTTAGACAGTGTATAGTTTAATATGGTACTAGAGCTAAGATGTTTCAAGTTTAAAACCCTGCACATGCAGTGTTAAAAAATATATTTTTGCGGCCTACAATGGAAGCCTTTCTATCAGTTTAACGGTTTAGCCTGATGTATGAATTAGTTAATTAGATGCATATATATAACTTGCAACTAGAGGTTTCAGGGTTCAATAGCCAAGTAACACAATAAATATATTAATGTATGCATGTTTCCACTTCGCCGTAATAATTATGATACTTTCAAAAAAAATGCATGTGCAAACTGGAATTAGCCAGTTAAGTGAAGTTATTTTTTTGAAAAGGGATGTCCCAGCCTATGCATTGATTGATGCACACAAAATACTTTTTACGGAGTCAATATCTAAAGTTTTACATAGTACAAAAAACAAAGGAAAACTCTGGCAATCCTCCAGACGATGGCGTGTCTCGCATCATCTGCCTTGTACGCGCGCGCGTGTCCTTCTGCGTGGCGACATCGATAGGGGCCACCACGACCTGTTTTGACCGAACCATCTCCTTCACCGGGTCGTCATCCTCCTCTTCACTTTCCCCTGTTTCTCTCGCCTCGCCCAGCTAGCACGCACCGCCAGATGTGCCGCCGTTGTCCCGGCTTGGGCCGTCGCTCCGCAGCTCCGCCGCTGATTTGAACCGTCTTCCTCCTTTTCCAATCTCTCTAGCAACCGGAGAACCCCCAATCAGCCTCCATGTAGTTGTCTCCCTCCCTCTTCCACATTCTCAATGTGTAGCTGCGGTACCGCCGCCGAACGTTGCTGCGAGTCCCATCGCCGCTGCAGGCCATGCCCGCGCACATCTCGTGGAGACGGTCGCGACCTTAGACATGCTGCAAAGGTTTGCGGTCGGAGGTGGACTTGGTGCCATCGGTGGAGCCGTTTGCTATCATCCTCAGGCGACCCTGCTACAAAGGGTGACCATCCTTGTTGCCAGCGGCAAACACCTTGCTACCAACGGTCGCCGGCCTTGCTACAAGGGGCTAGCGACGTTGCTGCCAGCGGCGGAGGAAGGTGCTGCCAACGGTCGCCCGCCTTGCGACAAGGCGCTGGCGGCATTGCTCCCAGCAGTGGAGGCGGGTGCTGCCAGGCGCTGGTGGCGTTGCTGAGCGGTGGCCGGTCTTGCTACGAGGCGTTGGTGGCGTTGCTGCCATGGCACGGTGCCATTGCTGCAAGGTGCAACGACCCCTAGGTGTGGTGAGCCGTGGCGATGGTGCTGCCGGCGACAACAACGGTGATGCGAGCGGCTGGCGGAAGTGCTACTAACCCTGGCCAGAGATGCTGCAAGCGGCAGCGGCGCTACGGTGAGCGGCGACGGTGACGGTATTGCGAGCGGCGGCGCTATTGCCAGCGGTCGGAGTCTTACCGGACGGAAATGCCGGACTTTCCGTTGATATGTTACTACTAGTTGGAGAAGCACATGGGCTCGATGCGCTTGGGAGAGGAGGACGGTTTTTTTTCTTTTTCTTTTTCTTAGGGGCCATATGGATAGCGGGTCCACCCATATTATGAAGAAAGGCCTTCTGCCTATGCCATAGATCGGACGGACGCGCTGTGGTTTGACTTGATCGAAAGGCTCGGGAGGAGGACGATCAATGATTTCAATCGTCCGGGGGACGCTCAGCAGTATCCAAAAACAAATACAAAGTTCAATGAGAACAATAGAAAACAGATGACATCCGTATGCATCAATAATGCTATTATTGAGCCATCGGCCGATACTTGCTGAACATATCCTCGTGTGACCATCTCAAAACAGTTTCACCCAAACTCCAGGTACTCAAGCGCTCCAAAGTGTGAGTACAAGACCACAAACGGAGGCAGTGTGTATCCTTGTCGTTGATGAGGACCCGCCAAAAAGGGAGACTTTTGTCTACACACAACACCTTTTTGACGGTTCCAGAAACACCAAGTTAAAAGCTATACTTCCGCCCAGGTTTGAGCTTTAAGATGTTCAATTAGGTAAAAATATATAATTTTCTGTAAGTATGAGTCATAACTTTCTGTAAGTATACTTCCGATCGGATTAGATATGTTGCAACTTGGGATGATGTTTGATGGAAATAAATGTGTTGAATTTTCTTATGAATGCCTTGTGAGAGTAATTTTACAAAAATATGATTTGAAATTTAAATAAGTGATTCATCTAACTAGTTATATTATTATTATTTTCGTGACTGTAAAAAACAAATTTTGAGACTCTGTGTTCTTATTGTGCTAAAGATTTTATGTGTCACTAATTTTATCTCTCGACTGGGATGTAAAAAATTCTACTCACTGGGAAGTGGTTGGACCTTAAAAATATAATCTTAAATTTAATATTATGTCATTTAATTTTTTTAAGCTAAACCAGTAGATGCTCTTGTTAATTTTTATTTTGATTACGTAAGAAACCAGAGGTAGCTTTTTGTTAGAGAGACACTAACTCAGCTCCTCTCTTGTAAGCTGGTATGCCATGACAACTTTTATATGTTGAGCTTTGGATCATATCTGGGTTCTCCGGTCTTCTCTTCCTAAATACAAAAGGCGAACATTTCAGCTGGAAGCACATAATGCAGATAAGATCTCAATAATTCTGTAGGTATACACGTATTTAGATTCTAACAGCCGTCCAATATAAAAACTCAAAGACGAAACATGTACCCATACATGTACATAGAAAGAACGAATCAGGTATTACTCATGTGCAACATATACATCGTACATATACAAAGAAAAGAACAGGTCGATCGAGCCGCTGCGGACATTGTACACATATAGATAGAAAGAACAGATCGAGCATCTGCACGATGCAAGTATGCAACACCACTCAGACATAACACTCTCATCACGATCGACCTAGACCGCAAGTACGTACAACACACTTTACATAACCATATCACACACGCTGCAGATATGCATATTTTCAAATATAGATAACTAGCGCTATAGCCTATACACTACAGGAATGGGAGGCTATGCCGAGGGCCAGGCTATACGCCGACGGCCAAAAGTCGGGGCCGTCGGCGTATGGCCCGGCCAGGCCAGCCTGCCCTTTCAACACTCGGCGAAACGTGGCCGTCGGCGTAGCGACCTCTACGCCGAGGGCAGCCCTCGGCATATCTTTGGTCCTAGGCGTAGACAGGGCTACGCCGACGGCCACCCTCGGCGTAGGCTATTTTTCAAATTTGTCTAATTTTGTAAAAATCATAACTAATTCATATGATGTCAGAAAAATGCGTATGAGGTATCAAAATGTTCAGAAAAACATCCTCTATCCGTTTATGTCAAAATCATGCATAGTTGAATCATGTAGAATAACATGTTAACATAGAAACAATTCAATCACTTTCTTATATGTTCTCAGGTTCCCGTTTTAGCCAGATGGCAATTTAAACGAAGTCAGAAAATCTCGCGGAGCCGCATGGCATCATTTTATGTGTCCTAGTAACCACTCCAAAAGATGGAATTGGGATACGACAATTATTTTGGAAAACCCTTCACGAATAGGGCTATCAAGTCCGGATTTCTATGGCTTTTAGGGCAATGAGTAGGAAACGCCCGTGACACCGCATAGTTTGTCGGAACGAGACCATATTTGGCACGTGCGTGGTCCCTGGGATGGGAAGCAATGCCCGGGAGCGCATTTCCAATCCGACCCATGGGCGATGGTTTTTTCATTTTGGGTGCCAAACAAGTTTTTTTGTGAAGGAACTACATGGGCGCATTTTAGTATTGCGCGAGACCTTGCGTAGTGGTAGGACACCGCCTTCGCACCCCATATCACATGCCATATGTGCGCTAGCTATCTGGGAATCCATACGGCTTCTGCGGTGTCCCGCCGAATCCGCTGGAAAGTGACCGGATTTGAACTAGGGCTACACTTTCCGTCGCTCAATAAATTCCGCAAAAATTGTTTTTAGGTCTATGACATATCAGTTTATGTGCTAATTTTTGTCCGTTTAGCGCGATGGTAAACGGGTGCACCAGCGCGCCCGGCCATACCGCATCTCCGTGGGGGCCCCTTTTGGCCAAATGACAATATAAACAAAGTCAGAAAATCCCGCGGAGCCGCATGGCGTCATTTTATGTGTCCTAGTAACCACTCCAAAAGTCGGAATTAGGATACGGCAATTATTTTGGAAAACCCTTCACAAACAGGGCTATCACGTCCGGAGTTCTATGGCTTTTAGGGTAAATGAGTAGGAAACGGTCCGTGACACCGCATAGTTTGTCGGAACGAGGCCATATTTGGCATGTGCGTGGTCCCTGGGATGGGAAGCAAGGCGCCGGGAGCGGATTTCCAATCCGACCGATGGGCGATGGTTTTTTCATTTTCGGGTGCCAAAACGGGTTTATTTTGTGAAGCAACTACATGGGGCGTATTTTAGTATTGCGAGACCTCCGCGTAGTGGTAGGACACCGACTTCACACCACATATCACATGCCATATGTGCGCTAGCTCTCTGGGAATCCATGCGGCTCCCTGCGGTGTCCCGCCGAATCCGTGGAAAGTGACCGGATTTGAACTAGGGCTACACTTTCTGTCGCTCAATAAATTCCGCAAAAATTGTTTTTAGGTCTATGACATATCAGTTTATGTGCTAATTTTTGTCCGTTTAGCGCGATGGTAAACGGCTGCACCAGCGCGCCCGGTACGGCCATACCGCATCTCCGTGGGGGCCCCTTTTGGCCAAATGACAATTTAAACAAAGTCAGAAAATTTTCCACGGAGCCGCATGGCGTCATTTTATGTGTCCTAGTAACCACTCCAAAATTCAGAATTAGGATACGGCAATTATTTTGGAAAACCCTTCACAAACAGGGCTATCACGTCCGGAGTTCTATGGCTTTTAGGGCAAATGAGTAGGAAACGGCCCGTGACACCACATAGTTTGTCGGAACGAGGCCATATTTGGCACGTGCGTGGTCCCTGGGATGGGAAGCAAGGCCCCGGGAGCGGATTTCCAATCCGACCCATGGGCGATGGTTTTTTCATTTTTGGGGTGCCAAAACGGGTTTTTTTGTGAAGGAACTACATAAGACGCATTTTAGTATTGAGCGAGACCTCTGCGTAGTGGTAGGACACCGCCTTCGCACCACATATCACATGCCATATGTGCGCTAGCTATCTGGGAATCCATGCGGCTTGCGGTGTCCCGCCGAATCCGCTGAACCGACCGGATTTGAACTAGGGGTATACTTTCCGTCGCTCAATAAATTCAAAAATGTTTTTATGTCTATAACACATCACTTTATGTGCTAATTTTTGTCCGTTTAGCGTGTTGACGAACGGTGCACCAGCCCGCCCGATACGGCCATTTCGCATCTCGCGAGGGGGCTGTTTTGGCCACATGGCAAATTGGGCGTCATATTTGGATTCCTCTAATTTTTAGGTTCAAATGATGATATGTATGTTATATTTAGATTCCTCTCATTTTTCTGATCGGTTTAGACATATTATTTGTGGAATTTTGATTTTCCGATTTAAAGATATTAATTATTCAATATTAAATAGAAAAAAGACCAAAAAATAAAATCATTTTATTTTTATTTGAATTCAATATTATTATTACTTATATATATTCATTGTCTACTTAAGTAATTGTTTGGGATTCAAAAATAAAGAAGTGTGCATCACGGTTCAAGGGTTAATAGGGTTGATATGCTATTATTATCAGCAAGAGGTGTCAATTCTATAATGGAAGCTCATCCGAATGGAACCAAGAAGTTAAGCGTGCTGAGGCTGGAGTAGTGTGAGGATGGGTGACCGACTGGGAAGTTTAACCATGGTTGTAATTTGACATAAGATTAAGTGTAGTTAGAGTTAAAAGTGTATTGGGTGAAAGATAAACAAGTAAAAAAAAAAAAAAAAAGAAAAAATTGTGTAAAAAAAATTAAAATTTTAAAAATTTTAAAAGTCTATGCCTAGGGTTTTGCCGTCGGCATATAGAAAAAAACAATTTTTTTTTGATTTTTTTTTTGAATTTTTTTGGAAACGGGAAATTTGTATTTTTTAAAAGTCTATGCCGAGGGTTTTGCCGTCGGCGTAGCGTGCTACGCCGAGGGCCGGGCTACGCCGATGGCGATAGTGCCTTTGCCGAGGGACTTACACGCCGAGGAGCTACGCCGAGGGCGGCCCTCGGCATAGCCTACGCCGAGGGCCAAAGCATGCTACGCCGAGGGTTCCCGGCCCTCGGCATATAGCCCCATTCCTGTAGTGATATAGGGGACGATGTAGGCATGTAGCTAGTCCGATCATGGCTTGGCCTCTGGCTCTGGATGGTGGAACTCAGGCTTTGGTGGCAGCTCTACTTTCGGGAATGGTGGCAGTTCATGCTTTGGCACCTCTGGCATGGTGGGGTGTGGCAATTCTGGTACCTTCGGTACCTCGGGTGCAACAGGGTGCGGTAGCTTGGGCTCTTTTGGGGCCTCCGGCATATGGGGCTCCTTTGGCGCCTCTGGGATGGTAGGATGTGGCATTTCGGGCTTGGGAAGCTCATGGCGGGGCGCTTCGTGCTCCTTTGGTACTTCTGGTACAATGGCGTGTGGGACTTCAGGCTCCTTTGGCACCTCGGGCACAACTGGATGGGGTAGCTCAGGTTTCGGCAGCTCGGGCATTGCAGCGTGTGGCGGCAGTTCGGGTTTCGGCAGCTCCGGCACGGTGGGGTGTGGCACTTCAGGCACCTTTGGCATCTCTGGCACTGCAGGGTGCGGCACTTCATGCTCCTTTGGCGCCTCGGGCACGATAGGGTGTGGTAGTTCAGACTTTGGCAGCTCCGGCGCAATGGGATGTGGTCGGTGCTCCTCCTTGGGCACGGCCTCCTCTAGGCGCCTTGCTGCTCTGCTCGAACTGCATGAGAGCAATAGCACCAAGAGGAATACAACGGATGACATGGTGTTCCTGCTCGCCATGGTGAACGCTCTGTGTTTCTTAGTTGTGTCTACCGGTGGGAGGCTACTTCCTTCTGTGATGGCTGGGAGATAAGAGAACGCCTGGTATTTATAAGACATACCCCAAATGAATCTCTCTTGGCAGCAGAGACTAGCTAGTAGTCTTACTGAACAAGGGACCCTGGTAGCTCACCTGAATTTTGGTAGTTGTTTACTTACTTCACTTGGGTGTGAAGAAAAAATCGGTTTGGGTCTGACCGGCCCCTACCCAGTACCCACACATGCTTATGTGTTGCTTAATTAGTTTGGAATTTTGAGACCTCAGTGATGATATGGCCGGTGATTGCACCATACCACATGTCAAAAGCTCTTAATAGTGTAGTGTAGTGTAGCTTTCCGGATCCTTCCTGGAAGATGTACTCACATCAGTACATATGCATGCATGATGCATCTCATTCTCAGCCTGCATGATGAAAAATCCAGTGCTAAAGAATACCTGAAGTCCTGAACTCAAGAGTACTGTTATTGGGATGATTTGGTGAATCGTCTGTTGGCAGTTCAGCTGCACGTACTCCTATCCTGATCTCGATTCGGTCTAAGTCTTCCAATTAATCGAAAGATCAGGCGTCAATCTGTCATGGTTGGTGATGGATCGCGTTAGCGTGTTCGTGTAGGAGCGTCCTACTCGTAGGGGCGTCTCAGGTCCATCCACGGTTGCCGTACGTGCCGGCGCCGGCCGGTGTTAGGTCACCGGCGCACGGCTGACGCAACTTAAGTTCAGGGGATGTCCGAGCTTTTTCTTGCATCTTCTCTGGTGGCTGTAGTTGATACGCTAGCTAGCTAGGTCACCGGACTTGGAAAACGGGACGTACGTGTGTCTAGTCGGCTAGCTAGGTGTCCGATGCACGTCCGTACGTCGTAATCGTATTGCCTTTTGCTTTGTCGGACAAGCTGCTGAGAAAATAGAGTAACATGTGACGGATGGTTAGTTTGATTTCTTTAGTTCCGTTTCGAGTTGAAAATGACCACTGCATGACGACTTTGTTTCATGTTGGTATAGCCAATGTTCAAGCAACTTTTGCTAAGCTAGCTAATTCTTCACGTGCTAGCTTAGCTAAGTTTCTAGTCCTACCTCAATTAAGTGAGTGCATGACATGACAACCTACTCGTAAACAAACGTGCACATGAAAAAAAAGTTTATTCATGTAACTTTGTAATTAGTCTTGTGATGTTGCCTATTAGTCTGGCCGCAACATTTAATAATTTTTTGCAAAAATATGGTAACATAAGAATCACTAAGTTAGGTAGGTCAAATATGTAGTTATCTTTTTTGTAAGTACTCCCTCCATCCCTGTTCACAGAGGGCTTGCGCGTATCTCTAGGTTGCATATTTAACCAACATAATATCAATTGTATAGTACAAAATTATATCATTAGAAAGTAGAGCATCTAAGCTTTCTAATGATATATATTTTATAATATATATTTTGTATTATGTTGATAAAATTTATGATCTAGAAATACGTGCAAGCCCTATGAACCGGGACGGAGGTAGTATAGGAATATAAAATTATTACATGTGTTGGACTTGGACTTAGGATAATGTTGGATGAAATAAATATGTTGGTGTGTCTAATTGATGCCTCATGAGGTGCTTTCCAAAAAAAATTGATTTGAAATTTGAATATGAGATTTATCTTAGTGATATTTTAATTTAACCTTGACCACTTATAGTGTTATGATTAGTGTTTATATATTTTAGCAGAAGGTGATAAAGGTTTCACTATTTTGTTGGCAGTATTTAATTGTACTTTCTTTCATCCGTTCGACTATGCCTTCTCCTTAAAATATGGTTTGGAATGCGATACATGTCTCCATTTCAATGCCGATTTAAAACAAGGATATTGTCATAACCATAATATGTCTCTTCCAAGTAAACCTCTGCCACACATTTTCTACATGAGAGTGGACTTTTAGAGCAGGTGCTTGGTGAGCACCCGTATTCACACCGTCTATGTTGCATCAAGATTCGTGCAAGTTCTTTTTTGTTTCCCTCTTAAACAATTTCTCATTTTTGTATCTCTCACACCACACATTGTTTGAACTCGAAAATTTGCAGATCACTTAAACATAACAATTGGAATGTGGGAAAAATATTTTGGATTTTTTATGTCATTATCTATATATGTATTTCAAGAATTTATTTTGAAATTTAAATAATTTAAATTTTAAATTTGCACAAAAAAATTCCGATCTATTTTCCTCCATTCTATTTGTTATTTTTGAATGACCTGAAAAAAAATAACAAAAATTTATTACTCGGGCATAGAGTTGCCCTTGGACTGGACAGCCCCAATCAGGAACTCAGGTATTGTATCGAACAAATAAGAAGCTGCTCATGTAAGCTGGTATCCCCATAACAACTTTATATGTTTAGCTTTTGATTAAACCTGGGTTCTCGTGGTTTTTGTACTGAAGTAGAAAATGCAATAATTTAAAATAAAGCATATATTGCAGCCAAGATCTTAAGAAATGTTTAACGGTGCACTTATATATATCCAAATATAAAAAGTACAATACATTTATTACTCATAACTTCGTGTACATAAAAAAAAGAACAGATTGAGCCGCTACAGAATGCAACAACCCTAGGACATAACGCTCCCACATCATGAACTGGAGCACAGGGGTAACGACCTGTACACTACTACACGCTTCACATGACTAACACAAACAGGCATCACGTGCACATATACAACTTAGTTAACCGACGGTAGGACTATGCCTAGTCCGATCATGGCTTAGCCTCCTGCTCTGGAAAGTGGAGCTCAGGCTTCGGGGGCATCTCGGCTTTGGGGAATGGTGGCAGTTCATGCTTCGGCACCTCAGGCATGGATGGGTGCGGCAATTCTGGCACCTCCGGCACAGCAGGGTGCGGTAACTCCGGCACATGGGGCTCCTTTGGTGCCTCTGGGATGGTAGGATGTGGTATGTCGGGTTTAGGAAGCTCATGGTGTACTTCGTGCTCCTTTGGTGCCTCTGGAACGACGGTGTGCGGGACTTCTGGCTCCTTCGGCACTGCAGGCATAACTGTATGCGGTAGTTCAGGTTTTGGCAGCTCGGGCATTGCAGGGTGTGGCGGCAGCTCAGGCTTTGGCAGCTCCGGCACAAGGGGATGTGGTACTTCATGCTCCGTGGGCATCTTCGGCACTTCAGGGTGCGGCACTTCATGCTCCTTTGGCACCTCGGGCATGGCCGGGTGCGGTAGTTCGGGCTTCGGCAGCTCGGGCATAGTAGGGTGTGGTGGGAGTTCTGGCTTTGGCAGCTCCGGCACGGTAGGATGTGGTGGGTGCTCCTCCTTGGGCACAGCCTCCTCTAGGCGGCGTGCTGCGCTGCTCGAACTGCATGAGAGCAGCAGCACCAAGAGGAATGCAACGAATGACTTTGTGCTCCTATACGCCATGGTTGATGATCCGTGCTTCTTGTGTAGGTGTAGGTTGGGGGCTACTTCTTTGTGTGATGGCTGGGAGATGAGAGAACGTCTGGTATTTATAGGACGCGAATGAATCCCTGTTTGTGCAATACGCATACATGTTTGCTCTAGAGACTGGCAGTTTTACTGAACTTTGGTTCCTGCAATCATGGTCCCTGGTAGGTCACCTGCATGGTGGTGGTTGTTTTACTTAGCTCGGCTTTGTTTGAGAAGAAACCTTCGTTTGTCTATGTCTACCTACTCTAGTTATGTGTTGTTTATAGTTCGGAATTTTGAGACCTGAGACACACCGATGTGTACATGTCAAGCTCTAATATTTACTTTTAACCGCCCGGAACCTACCTGGCTAATGTGAAGTATGTGCATGCAAAGCCTACACACTGGAACATCTATTACATTAGTAATACAATTGTTCGCCAACAAATACACCAAGTTTTTATCACCACTACAACAAATTGTTTTTCAACAAATGAACAAACATGCAACTAAAATAGGCACTATCGTTTGGCATTCCATTTTCACCATTTCTCGATGACATCTTTTTGAAGCTCATCATGCACATCATTGGACCGAATGGCATGATATGATGCAATGAAACCCATCACTCTATGTTCTCTTCTATCCACTTCCACAGGAAGCACCTTCAAGTTTAAAAAAAGGAGTAGTCCACATATTTGCCACGATCATCCTATATGATCATGTTATGCAAGATGACACAAGCAGTCATGATGTACCAAAGACAATCTTGGTCCCAAAATCTAGCCGGTCGCAAAATCCCAAATGTTGTCTCTGTTGGCGTCAGAAACCCACCGGCGGGCAGCGACTGGCCAACACGGTAGAGCCGGGAATGACTAGGGCTGCGGCTGGCCCCAATCCCTCAGAGCGACGGCCCGCAAAGCCTCCTGGTCGCGCGCCGATGCTGGGTCGCAAGGCGTGCCACCGACCTATACCGGTCGAAGGTGTGGATGATGCCTCGCTTAGTTTCTGCAGGGCACACACGTACACGTTAAATACGAGCCTCGATCGGCTCTCGGGTTGTCCTGTGAATCGGCTCAAAGAGCCGATCCACCCACGTTCGTCCAAGGTGGCCGAATATGTGGTGGTGCTTGATCATGGTAGAGCTAATGAGATCCACGACAATGTGGGGTTTTCACCGCATAATCGGATCATCCTACTCTAGGTTGGGCCTCGCGCTCACGCACGGTGATCGTAAGCTTGCCCTAGACGAGGCCTAAAAACCAACACAAGGTTGATCCTCGGAACATCCCGTCTAGGGCTCGCAAACGACACCCTACGTGCCGCTGGATCCTCCACCCCTTTGTAAGGCCTAACTATTGCAGATATTAAACTAATCCTTGTAGAACAAGGAGCGATCGTAACGGATCAGATCTTCTAAACTATGATCAAGCGGGGTGCCCCCTGCACCCATGATGAGGCACAAGGACGGCTAGATGCGCAAGGGTTGCACTACGAAAGCATGCAGCATGAAGAACAATGCTAACCCTAACACATCTATGATAACTACGTTGCTCGCCATCAAAAGCGCTTCAGTACGAGCAACGCATGAACAACGTAGGCAGCTGTGCTGCCTAGATCGCAAGATGCGATCTAGGCGCATGATGCTTACCGGTAGAAACCCTCGAGATGAAGGAGTTGGCGATGCGCCGAGATTTGTTTGTGGTTGAACGTTGGTTGTTGTTTATTCCATAAACCCTAGGTACATATTTATAGTCCAGCGGACTTTCTAATGTGGGCGTGCACTAAACCGTGCACGAGATAAACTCTAACTTTTAATCTAGATACAATCTACTATAATTAAAGATACATGGGCAATCTAGCCCAAATTCTCCGCGTGAGGCCGCTTCATAGATCTTCCATGTGTAATCTTTCAAGCCCATCTTGATCGCGGCCCACCTCTGACTCGGTCAAATTCTGGTGATAACACATGCCCCCCTGGTTTTGGAATTGGTAATTCCAAAATCACTCTGTTTTCCTTCGTCGGGTCATGTCGTGGCAGAACCGTCGCAGTATCTTTCATCATGATGCCTTGCCTTCTCACCTTCTCCGTGTGACTTGGCAGTTTTATTTTTCTTTGGATACTATCTCCTCGGGAACTGCTGTGGCATTGAATCTCTACCATATTCCCTTTACTTAACCGCACCGAGAGAATCATCTCAAATGCCATGGGTCCTAGCTTAGGAATGATCTGTTGACCTGCTCAATGAGCCGATGATAACGCACCGGTCGCTCACAATCCATCCTTCATCCTCCCAACTGACAACTTTGAGATCTGATGTACAAAGGGTCAATGATGATGGATCCCCTTTTAGGTTCCTTCCAGCAGCTCTGATGGTCTTCTCCTGTAACAATCCGCCGCCTTTGAAGAAGGTTATGATGCCGGGCCAGCCGATGACCTTCCAATCGGCTTCCAAAACAGAGTGCCTACCAGATTAGCTGCCCCCCGAGCCTCAGTCAAGGCGAGGATAAAGATAAAGACGTTCAGATCGTCCGCCATGCCGAGCCAGCTAAACTTGCCCCCATCGATCGTCTCTTCTTCCGTCAAAAGCCGATGTCATAGACGAATAACTGACGGCTTGATGAGCAAAGACCAACAGGCTTCTGACAGTACTGCTGGACTGGCGACCTTGCCAAAGGGTGTCGGAAATCCTCGAAGAGAAGGTTTGGGCACCAAGATCGGCTCATCGAAGAGATGAAAGCAGAAGGCCTTGAAGCTGAACTGAAGACCCAGGTAGACCCTGCTGTGTAATCTGTGCAAGAGTCGATGGCTGTGCATCGGCTCTGTAACGTCGGCTCCATTAGGACTAAAGTTTACTCTCATCAGCCGACGTAAACCGCTGCCCATCAGATCAATGTTGACCTCATGCCGAACGTATGTTGAGGATAATTTTGGCCGATTGCTGGAATCGACCTCCACGTTGATTGAAGCGCTCAATGAAGGCTTGCAATGTTCCTCCATAGATCCTTGGGGCCGATCCCAAGGATCGGCCTCGCCACGTTTATTCATAGGTTTGCCCTTGCTATACTGCCAGGCCGGTAGCCAAGACCAGCCTAACCCCGTCCTTTGTGACGTCGATGCGCACGCAGTCGTGTTGAAGCATTTCAGTTAACAACTGAGCGATACAAGAACTTTCACGAACACATTTGCTCAATGATGTAAATATTCTCATGCTATGGCTAATACTTAGGCAGTTCATAATGAGATGCATGCAAATAAGATCATCTAACAGCTATGTCAATCATGGAGAGGTACCAACAATTAATAGTAAGCATCATGAATCATGTATATAAACAAGATTGCAATATTCATAAGAGAGTATGATAAAGTGGTATCTCGCTTGCCTGTATTTGAATAGCAAAACATAAATGCTCAGGCACCTCTGAGGTTCATAGAAAGACTAGAAATCGAGATTGACAAAGATAAAAGCATCAAAGTTATACCACAATCAATAAAATTTTGAGACAAGCATATTATACTAAGAATGACAGTTGCGCTCTCAAGAAAGTGCTCAAAGAAAGGATGGAGACACAACATAAAAATAAAAGATTGACCCTTCGCAGAGGGAAGCAGGGATTAACATGCGCTAGAGCTTTTCATTTTTTATAAAACAAGAGTAAAATTATTTTGAGAGGTGTTTGTTGTTGTCAACGAATGGTAATGGGTACACTAACTACCTCGCCAACCGGACTCCCAAGAGCGGCTCCCATGAATTATTTGCATGTTTATGTGGCACTCCTTCCAGCCTTTCTTACACAAACCATGGCTAACCGAATCTCGGGTGCCTGCCAACAATCACATACCATGAAGGAGTGCCTTTTATTTTAGTTTTATTATGATGATGACACTCCCCCAACCTTTGCTTACACAAGCCATGGCTAACCGAATCCTTCGGGTGCCGTCCATCAATCACAAACCATGGAGGAGTGTCTATTTAAGTTAATTAATTCGGGACTGGGAATCCCATTGCCAGCTCTTTTTGCAAAATTATTGGATAAGCGGATGTGCCACTAGTCCATATGAGAGTCCGTCAAAAGTAAACGACAAGGTTGAAAGCTAAACACCACATACTTCCTCATGAGCTATGAAACATAAACACAAATTGAGAAGCATTTTGAAGGTTTTAAAGGTAGCGCATGAGAATTTACTTGGAATGGTTTGAAATGCCATGCATAGGTATTTATGGTGGACACTTTGGAACAACTTGGTTTTCAGGTATTTGGAAGCACGAGCAGCGTTCCCGCTCAGTACAAGTGAGGGCTAGCAATAGACTGGGAGCGACAAATCAAGAGAGCAGTAACTGTCATAATCATGCTTGCGGCAAAATAAATTAACGGAGGCATAAAAGTGATACAAGAACTCTGAAGTAAATTAAATCATCGAGGCTTAGTTGACTTTTGTTCAGTCATATGCATGCGTGAGCATGTGCCAAGTCGATATAAATGAATTATTCAGAGGAGGATACCACAATGCCATACCTACTTATGAATAAAACAATGCAAGCAAACATCCATGACATGCTACTCATATTAATAGATTGGAGCTAAACATGAGAGATCATGAACTACTAGACTTTCTTTAAATGACATATACCTCACATGAACCAACTAAGCATGCTCACATGGATGAGTATATGTACAAGAATGAAAACAAATAGAGTTCATACCAGCCTCTCACCACAGTCGAATTGTCGAATGGTCCCACGGCGTGCGAATGTGTTGGCGTCGAAAACCACCGGCGGGCAGGCGGCCAACACGGTAGAGCCGGGAATGACTAGGGCTGCGGCTGGCCCCAATCCCTCGGAGCGACGGCCCGCAAAGCCTCCTGGTCGCGCGCCGATGCTGGGTCGCAAGGGCGTGCCACGACCTATACAGTCGGGGAAGGTGTGGATGATGCCTCGCTTAGTTTCCAGGGCACACACGTACACGTTAAATACGAGCCTCGATCGGCTCTCGTTGTCCGTGAATCGGCTCAAAGAGCCGATCCCCACGGTTCGTCCAAGGTGGCCGAATATGTGGTGGTCCTGCTTGATCATGGTAGAGCTAATGAGATCCACGACAATGTGGGGTTTTCACCGCATAATCGGATCATCCTACTCTAGGTTGGGCCTCGCGCTCACGCACGGTGATCGTAAGCTTGCCCTAGACGAGGCCTAAAAACCAACACAAGGTTGATCCTCGGAACATCCCGTCTAGGGCTCGCAAACGACACCCTACGTGCCGCTGGATCCTCCACCCCTTTGTAAGGCCTAACTATTGCAGATATTAAACTAATCCTTGTAGAACAAGGAGCGATCGTAACGGATCAGATCTTCTAAACTATGATCAAGCGGGTGCCGCCCCTGCACCCATGATGAGGCACAAGGACGGCTAGATGCGCAAGGGTTGCACTACGAAAGCATGCAGCATGAAGAACAATGCTAACCCTAACACATCTATGATAACTACGTTGCTCGCCATCAAAAGCGCTTCGTACGAGCAACGCATGAACAACGTAGGCAGGCTGTGTGCCTAGATCGCAAGATGCGATCTAGGCAGCATGATGCTTACCGGTAGAAACCCTCGAGATGAAGGAGTTGGCGATGCGCCGAGATTTGTTTGTGGTTGAACGTTGGTTGTTGTTTATTCCATAAACCCTAGGTACATATTTATAGTCCAGCGGACTTTCTAATGTGGGCGTGCACTAAACCGTGCACGAGATAAACTCTAACTTTTAATCTAGATACAATCTACTATAATTAAAGATACATGGGCAATCTAGCCCAAATTCTCCGCGTGAGGCCGCTTCATAGATCTTCCATGTGTAATCTTTCAAGCCCATCTTGATCGCGGCCCACCTCTGACTCGGTCAAATTCTGGTGATAACAGTCTCCAAATCTTTCCGCTGTCGCTTGTGCATTGTGAAATTGAGTTTGTTTCTTACCTTTGGGTTTGACCACCGACTTCACAAATGTTTGCCACCTTGTGCATGACACACTCGATGGCTTGAATCTCACCCATAGCCAAATGGTCATCAACTATATTCGCCAGTATATCGTATGCCGACATACGCAAGACGGCGGTCACCTTTTGGTACGTGCTATGCCCAAGTTCTCCGGCGGCATTGCTGCTACAAGTGCTTATCAACTCAATAGCCAAAATTCAGGAGTTTCCTCCATGAAAGATCGTTTGTAGGCCAAAGGTGTTGTTAGCGACCATGGAGTGTAACAGTGTTGCAGACACGCATAAAGTTATATCGTACTTTAATCAACAGGTCGATTTTGGCATGCTCTCAATTACCTCTGGACATCAAATTCTTTCCGAACAATTCATTTCTAAGAGTGCTATCAAGTCAATCAAAACATCTATGGAGTTAAGCATTTCAAAGGTTAAACTTGCAAGACAATTAAACTAACTCAAGCCTTCATTTGAAGACTATTTCTTAACTTTATATTTGGCAATATTTATTTCCAAGGCAAGACTCGTTTAACTAAAAGAACTAGAGTAAAGATCCATTAATCAAATAATTCGTGCATATAAAAGCTTTACTTTAATTATCAACAATTACTCCCACTAGTATAATAGTCTTAACATCACTACTAGCTATAATACACATTCAAATATTAAAAGTGGGAGACATAGGACATACCTCTAGTATGGATTTCACGTTCCTCTTCCGTATGACGTCCTTCTTGGAAACTCAGGTAGAACCTCTCTTCAATTAAATTTCTAGGAGGCAAATGGAAACACTTTCGAGCTGAAGGATAAAAGGAAAAATCTTTATGGTATTTTCGAGAATTGGGTTATAGAAAAAGAAATTGGCGATAAAGCTTGGCTATTAAAAATTTCAAATAAAACAAACCAAAATAGAAAACAAAATAAAAGAGAAGTGTTGGAATGAAACCAACATGAGTGTTTCAAGATATCATGGAGAAAAGTGCAACCTCATTATTACATAAATAAATGTCACTCTCAATTCTTCAGGGGGCATCCCCAAGCTTAGTCTTTTGAAAGTCCTCTCTTGAATCATTGTGGCGGTGGAGGATAAGTACCGGCATGCCACTCGGGGCTCCAAGAGGCGAATTAAGACGACAAGTTGTAGGAGGTGTCTCGGAGGTTGATGACGAGGTTACTCAAGTTCTCGATGGTGCCTCGGAGCTCGAATGTGTCGTCGTACGTGGTGTAGGGGGTGCAGCTGCTTCTCTTGTTCCGAGCCTTCTTCTTCTTGTTCTACTTCATCGTCTTGTTTTGGCACTTCTTCTACTTCTTCTTCCAAGTGGTCATGCTCAACATGCGCATCATAATGCATACGTCCATTCTTGATAAATAATAAATAGTGAGGCATTAGAGCAGGGTAAGTATGCCCATCTCCAGGCTTATGAACAAAAAAACTACCATGGCTCTTGGTGATCACGTGACAAGCTCTAAGAGTACGAAAACCAAGACATCGCTCACCTGCCAACGGTTGGAGATTGGTATTTGAAGTGAATTGGTGATGACGGTTGCCACCCCGCCGCAGACGATGGGTCCATGGTTTTGGATGGCTTGACAATCCAAATAGATCGAACAAGAGGATGGCGCCCAAGTTTGGCATCATGTTGTATCCTGGGATTGCAGCTTTGGCGAGGACTATCATATCTCTTCATTCACGCTTATGAATTCACCACATTCCTGCAAGGTGTTAGAAATAACATAGTACAAATAGAGTACTTCATGACATTTGATATCTCCCCCTTTGGAGATAGAATCAAAAACATCCATGGCATGAAAATACTCGATGGGAGGACTTAGCAAACAATTAGACCATCGACCGTTTATCATCGTTGACGAATCCAAAGTAGTTGCACGACTAGGTGAGGTTGATGTCGTAGTTGTGGTTCATGAGGCGGAATGGGACCCTTTCGGTCCCTTGTATGGTCTCCCAAGGGATGTACGCACTCACGGTATGTGTCAAAGTGCTCAACAACTCAAGAGTGAGCCAGCGGTAGGTATGAATACCATGATAAACAAATGGAAACAAGCCAACTCTGTTGCATAGTAAATTAAAGTCATGAGTCATACCGAGTTGGTTAAGTATAGTGGGGCATGCCCACTTGGTGCTCCTGATCTCCTGGTTCTTAAGCATGTCGAACCGAGCATTGGGGATCTCTCCGGTGAGCCAGATGCCCATACAGTCATCTCTCGGGGCGGGGTCACTTCGATGCCGTCTTGGCGGCTTAAGTACATGTGCGGCTCCTTCTGTTCATCATCTAAAATAAAATTTGGATAAATAAATTTTTCGATCCGATAGAATATAATCAGTGATGAATCCTCTACACTTTCTACAGAAAAATCTCTAAAAGTAATTACAAAGCATGCTCTCATAAGAGTGCTAAGTCTAGATTGATTATATCAAGAGAGCAAGATATGTAGCATGGATTTGCACAAAATAAATAGGTGGATTGGAGGAGAAACATACCATGGTTTCGTGCGAGGAATCGAATAAAAAACAAATAGAGGTGAAGATCTTTGGAGGTGTTTAAAGGTTTGGAGGTAGAAGAAATAAGAGATGGGAGAGTTTGGGAAATTTTGCCTCTCCTCCCGGCAGCTGATATCATGGTCGTGCAGGTGATACGGGGATCGATACATGCGGGTTCTTCCCATATCTATCCCCGTTACTCTGAGTTAGGGTTTCGAACCTGAGGGTCGTGGCAGATACGGGCGCTCGATACGGCGGCGTGTGCTCGTATAGTTGGTTGTTAAAGTCTAGCAGTCCACGACGATTTCTACAGCTTCGATACGGGCACCGATACGGGTGCACCTTGCCTGTATAGGTGGGAGGCTAATATTAATTTAAAAAAACTGAGCCTTGGTACATGTTCAACTAAACTGTGGTCAATTTCCAAATACGCAGCAGCCATCACACAATAAGAAAGATTACACAAACCAAATACATGATTAGATTAATTAAATGTACTTCAAACCTTCAGTCAGAATCTCGGAAAAGCCACATTAGCCAACTGCTTCCACTAGTAGAAAAAGGGGCTTTAATCCCGGTTCGCAACTGCCATTAATCCCGGTTGCGCAACCGGGATTAAATATGCGGGACTAAAGGCCCCACTTTCAGCATCCTCCATAAAAATATCACCAAAATGATCAGGATAGTTGTCATCGATGATATCATCCCCTTCTTCATCTTCTTCCATTCTAACCCCTCTTTCTCCATGCTTGGTCCAACAATTATAGCTTGGCATGAAACCATGCCGAAGCAGGTGCATGTGAACTTCTCTTGAGGAAGAGTAACCCTTCTTATTCTTACAGGCAACACATGGACAGATAACAAAACCCCCTGCTTGTTCGCATTAGCCACTACGAGGAAATCTTTCAAACCCGTAATGAACTCGCCGGAGAGTCGGTTACTGTACATCTATTGCCGATTCATCTACATTATTATTATATAAAGTATATAATTAACCATCATGCATTTGTTAAAGTAACTAGCTAGCTAGAAATAATAGAAATTAAAGAATGAACTACACACATGCATATTTTATCAATGACACATGAAAGGTTCAAGTTGCTAACCGCGATCGAGGAGGAAAAATAAATGAGAAAGCTCAAGTGTGGCTCGGACACTTCATATCATGTTTCTTTCATTCTCTCGGGCATTTCATCGAACACCTTGTGTGCATAAGAGGAACCAAAAGCAAACCCACCCCCCACTTGTGAAGATTGTGAAGAGAAGTGACACCAAATGGCTAAGTGAGTGTGCTGAACGGTATATATAGGGGTGGGCCTTTAGTCCCGGTTGGCTTGGCCAACCGCGACTAAAGGCCTTCGGGCACCTTTAGTCGCGGTTGGCCAGGCCAACCGGGACTAAAGCCCCTCCCGTCCCCCAGCTGTCGACCGAGCCCGCTGGGCCCAGACCTTTGGTCGTGGGTCGCCTCCCGAACCGCGACTAAAGACCCCTTTAGTCGCGGTTCGAATAATTTGGGGACTAATGAGGTTGATGAAAGCCTCTTTTTCTACTAGTGTTCACCGTTGCACTTCCGATTATTGCTCCATTTATGTTGGACTCAGAAATCTGTAATTATTTGAAATTTACACAGGCCTTAAGAACTAAATTAATTAGCTTGTTAGATCTTCACACCCAGTAATATTAATAAATTAATCAATTAGTTTGTTAGATTTCCATACAGAAAACTGTTTACATACATCCAGCAATATTAAGAACCAAATTAATTAGCTTGTTAGATTTTCATACAAAACACTAAGTTACTTTCAATCTTCGCATCTAGTAATATCTTATTTACCGTCAGCAGGCGATCTGCGCCGTCAGGGCCTGTCTTCTCGAATATGCAGGCCACATGCTCTCTTCAAAACCTAGCTAGGAGCGATTAAATGTCCACCTACAGGCCCCAATTCGACCTATGAAGATACGTGAAACAGTTCGTGTAGAATCATAGGAATCAGAGGTGCGTACCTTATGGATAGAGATGCAATGCAACACTCATACGATCGGAAACGAAACCGCGTCCCTCTCCTGTTCGCTCCCGCGGGCGACAGGAGAGGACCCCCGCGCCGCCGCCCCTCTCGTCCCCACCCAACCCCCTCCTTCCCTCGCCGCCGCCCGGAAGGCGACGCCGGCCAAAGGCTGGTCGTGGGCGGCGGCGGGGCCTCTCCTCCCCCGCGCGTGGTGAGATCGGCGCGGGCCGAAATCGCCATGCCAGGGTGTCGCGCGGGCTGGGGCGCGGCGGCGCTGTTGCTGCGGCGACGGCGTGGCAACCAGCGGTGGCGGCTGCGGTCCTGGCGGCTCCAGGGGGCGGCGGCGGCCGGGACCTGGCTCGGCGGGTTGGCGGGCTCGATCTGGGCCCGCATGGGCCAGCTGGGGCGCCTCTCTCTGCGAGCGGCGTGTGGCGGCAGCTGGTCCCTTGTCGGTGGTGGTGGCTGTGTGGAGGTGCTCGGGGCCGTTTGCTCCGAAGCTTGGTGATGGCCGGCGGGTGTCGGCGTCGTCCCTCCTCTCCCCGTCTCGTCCATCAGCCTGTTGCGGCGTCTCCGCGGAGGCTCGCATCTTCTCGGCTTGCAGATGGCAGCCATGAAGGCGGCTCGCTCCCCACGTGGGGGGCGGCCGGGGATGGGCGGGGACCTCTGGCTGCGAGGGTCGTCAGCCTCTTTACTCAGCCATCATCCTGCAGCGGGTTGACCGCTGGGGCTGGCGGATGCCATGGCTTCGCAGATGGCGGCCATGGTGGTGACGCGCTCCCCACCCTGGGAGCCGTCGTGGCTGGGTGTTGAGCCCATCTGTCTTGCTGTCAGTGGCAGTGGACGCTGCTTCCGTCTGTTCTGATGTGTCCCGTGGTGATGCAGATGGCGGCCATGGGTGCGGTCTCTTCTCCGATGTGAGGTGAGCCGTGGCAGTGGTGGTGGTGGCTTCTTTTGCCGGTTGTTAGACTCCGGTTTCGGGTTCTTGTCGGAGCTCTATGGCATGTTCGGCGCAGGTGGTCTATGTGCGTGCTCTCGGCTGGCCTACCCTTCGGGTATATCGGACCCAGTGTGGTTGGGGTTGCCCTCGGTGGTGCTTTGTCTTTCGACTACGGCGGTGACCCCTGCGTGCGGTGTGGGTGCTCCATGCCCTTCGGCTCCATCCGGCGGCACACAGGCATCATGGCGTCGTCTCGGCTACGCGCGACCTTTCGGCCACACCCTCGACACAGGTGGTGTCGGTGCGTAGTGTGGTCTCGGATGCGCGCTGCCCTTCGATTACGTCGATGGTGCAGTGCCATTGTTGGGTCCCTCCGCCGTGTCCGTCAGGCTCTTCCTTGTGACCACCGAGCTTGGGTCGCGATGAGTCTTCTCTTCGATCAACCGTCCCCCAAGGTTTTGCGGGGTGGCCTTTCCTTCTCCCCGTTCTTGTGTTCTGTTGGCGTGTGTGTTTTCTTTTTCTTCTCCTCTCTGTAACCCCCGTGTATTCTGTTCATTTGAACCTATCTTGTAGAGGCTGAAAAGCCACATAGGCAACTTGGAATATATTCAGGTGGGGATTCGTTCCCCCCGTGAAAATTCGAAAAAAAAAACACTCATACTTCTGGATGCGATTGGTGTGGTCAGGATGTATAAATTGTGGAGATGCTAGTGGAGGAGATGGAGATCCATGGCCACGCGCGCACGGACGTGCTCCCAGCTCTGCCGGCGACGGGTGAAGGTCGGCTCGAGTCTCAAGAGGAGACAACGGCGGTTCGGAAATGCATCGAGACAAAAGAGGCATTTCCGTGGACGTAGGATGTGCCAATGCCGGAGTAGATAGCGGACGCAGAGCTGTGTAGCTAGGGTTCGCGGACAGTGCAGATTGCAGAAGCCGTCCTGACCGGCAACGCGCCGACGAGCTAGGTCCATGGAGGAAGGAGTGGCAAGGCGATGACAGGAGACGGTAATACTAAATACTCACAAATTCAGACAGAGTAAAGCCACCTATAGAGGAGGAGCAGCGAGGAGGCGGCGGCGAGGTCGCGCGCAAGGTCAGGGAGACAGGGACGAGGGGAGAAGAGGCGCCGCGGTCAGGTCAGGGGAGCGGAGACGTCATCGGTGGAAAAATACACGAGACGAGAGAGAAGTAGTCTTGGGCCAGATTCACCTAGATAATGGACCACATGAAGGCCCGGTCAACGAGAGCTCGCTGAGATCAATTCGCGGAGTAGAGGCCACTTTATGTTGGCCTGCCCGATTCGTACGCACTCAAGCGGCAACAAGGATCAATTTGGTGTCTGTCTATGAGTTTAATCGGACGGCTGATGACCCCAAACCGCTATGGTAGCTCCTAGGTAGTTAAGTTTTGTTGTTTCTTACTAATAATCAACATGTCTAAGGACCAACCACGACAAACTTCCTAGTCATCATTGTGGTTGCCGTCGAGAAGGTGATGTCGAATTCGGCATTCCTTTTATCAGTTTCTTTGGGGCACGGCTCTACATGCAGGATGACTTCATTTCATATTCGACCGGTGCAATGGCTGGTTGAACAACAATGTGTTTCCTTGCCCGCTCGACGTGGTAGTAGGTGGTGGTGGGCTGGTAGCGCTAGATTCAAGGCGGAGTCAAGAGGTGTTGATGTTCCTTGATCGAATATTTCTGAAATGGTAACATAGTTACCACAGAACACTTTTAACTCACTATGGGTGTGATTGGTTGCCTGGGTACATGTAGGCAGGATCCAAAACAACACAAGCTTTTGGCCCAATAGAGCTTGGCTCGCTCGAGACGGGAAAGCAAACATCATATCGGTTTGTTTGGTTGCTCGGGCTGCATCTGGTGTGAGCTGAGGAAGGGACTTAGCATGTGTGTTTGGTTGTGGTTGCGTTCTGCATGCCATGTGAGGGCCCAACATCGCGATATCAATAAGAATCTTCACACGCTTTCTTTTCGAACAGGCTTTACCTGAAGCCTGACCTGGAGGCCTTTTGATGTGCTTTGAGGTTGGTGTTGGCCCGTGCTTTCTGGAACCCTATTGTTTGGTTGCCCACAAAAAAAGAATTTTTCTCACCTCATGCTCTCTACCTACCACCGTGTAAGCTACCAAATGCACCCTATGTTTATTGGTTGGGCTAGACAAGTCTAACCTACATATAAGAGCATCTCTAGTTGTGTCTCCCAAACCGACAGCCAAAGGAATTTGGGGCTCGCCGGACGTTTGATCGCTCCCAGACGCGCCTCCCAAAACCCTTTTTCGTTCAGCGTGGCCCAATACGATGTCCGGTGCCCCAAGGACATCCCGGCTACGCAGGGGATGTTGAGTGGACGCCGGACGCAACTAAAACACGTAGGGTTGCAGCGCACCCATCGCCTACCTCTGACCAACACAAATTAGTTTCTGCGCAGCGAGACACCTTGTCGTGCCTTGTCCTGCGTACCGACGTTAATGTGCACCACCGCCCCCTCGACTGCCTCCGACGTATAAAATGGGGTACTCGCTCATTGCCCCTCACACACAAACCGAACCCCACACATCCACAACCCTAGGCTCTGCCACCCAACTTTCTCCATATGCGCTCCATGGCGTGTTCAAATGGCCGCGAACGTGGACGCGGCTAGGGCATCGACGATCGTGCTGCACGCTTGCCGTCGCCTGAGGAAGATTAGTGCCCCCATGAAAATTACTTCGAGTTCGTCATCCTCATCAACAACGACCCTTTCGGCAAAAAGAAGCTCTCGGACAAGTTCGCCGAATTTCTCGCCGGCTGGCAGCCAGCCGAGCTGACTTCACGGGAAGGACCGTGGAGGTCATGTTCCACGGGAAAGGCAAGATGTACCTCCAAATCGACTGGAAGAAGTTTGCCGCGCCCACGATGTTGAGGTCAGATGCTTGGTAAACTTCTTCTACAAAGGCGAAGGCTAGATGAACATCAAGGTATTCAACAATGAGTCTTGTTGTATCCACTATCACAGCGACAACTCGGGCGCCGACATCGATGACGGCGGTAGCGAAGATTACGAGCGCCGGTAGGACATCTAGTCTAGGTTTTTATGCCCTCCCTTGGTGTATTCCAAGGTTTTTGGTTGTTCTTGGTTGGCCGTTTTAATTCTTTTTTCATGTAAAAGCGACGAAGCATATGCAAAATTATGAATAAAGCATTGAATTTAAAAAGAAAATTGTTTGAGGGTCACGTTTGGGGGACGCGCCTGGAGAGGGACGCCCCAATCACGGCACCAAGGTGCGGCGCCACCCAAACGACCGATCTGACGCTTTTGGCAGACGCGGTTTGGGAGACACGACTGAAAATGATCAGTCACTTAGGCTTGATTCCAATAATAAGGCACATGATAAGATGTGGTTTCACATGAATCACTCTACTAAATATTCCATGATAATATGTAAGTGTGTCAATGATACATACGACTCCCTCCGGTTCATATTGAACGGCTCAACTTTGTCTAGGTACACATGCATCTAGTCCAATAACTTAACTAGATTCATACGAATTTAGACAAAGTGAGTCCATTAATATGAACCAGAGGGAGTACTATTTTTGTGCACCATTGAACAATATGATGTTTCATCTGGCACCGCGAATGGCACGGAAGTGGCACATCTAGCATCGTTGGCCATTTAATCAATACTGAGTGCATCCTATTACTCCTCCACTATGTCGTGCTTCTAGATCAATCCTATCCATGTTAAATAAGTCCATGTAGAGAGTAAGATATCTCTATATTACTCTATTTAACTAGTAGATGCACTAGAAGTGCAATGTTGAGTAAGTAGACTTATATAATGAATGTGTTTTGGTAAATATTCATTTGATCTCTTGCTCAAAAAATATATTCATTTGATATACTCCCTCTTGCTGGCTTTAAATACTTATCACATATTTAGGCAAAATGTAGGCTTAATATGTCTAGGTACATAAAACCCGTCCCAAGTATTTAGGGTAGGAGGGAGTACTTTCTTATAATATAAGCCATGGTTGAAGATGAAAGATTGTATAATCGTATGATTTGAATCATCCTACTAACATAATAAGATTGATGGTATAGTAATAATATACCAGAAGAATTTTGTAAATTACCCCCATTAGTACAAATAAAAATATAGTGATTTGTGAATTGAAAAGTTTTGTCTTATATTTTGTTTCGAAATCATTATTTTACCGGACATTGTATTAGTAATGGAATTTTTAATCTTGTATTCTTAGCTACATATAAAACATGGTTTCAACAAAAATATTTAGATACATACAAAGAGTTGAACGAGAAGCTTCCAAACTATTAGAACTAGATAATACCCCGCGCGTTGCTGCGGAGCATATATGAAAACAAAATGTTTTATACATAAGAAGTATTTGTTGACAAAGGTATGGTAATGAGGTTTTATTCTGAAAAGGCACATGAGTTAATAATTTTGTAATATTGTAGCAATTACTTGGCAGATTATGGGTATGTTAATCGACTATACAATGCACTTTCCAGCAGCACACTGGAAGTAAACATGTTTAAGAATTGTCAGTTATAGACAAAATACAGAAATAATTGTGTCAATGAATTTCAACATTATATTAATATCCAATCCTTCATTGTCTTTACCTTTTCCTTCGAATTGGATTGTTCGTATTTCAAGAAAATGAATGAACCATGTAGAAAAAATATTTCATGTACTATGTACACTGCTGGAAAACGGGGCTATAGGCCCGGTCCATTTGGGCCTTCAGTCCCGGTTTCCAAACCGGGACCAATTAGGCGGGACTAAAGGGCCCCTTTAGTCCCGGTTCAAAGTTGCACCGGGCCTAAAGGCGGCGCCACGTGGTGCGGCCACGGAGCTCGCGTTGGATGGCCTTTGGTCCCGGTTCGTGGTACGAACCGAGACCGGAGGTTATTTGTTAATTTTTTTAATCCATTTTGTTATGCCCGATTATTTTTCGCTCCTACTTTTTTTTCTATTTTTTTCAGAATTTCTAGTATTTCAGTTATTTAACTAGTTTAGTCTCTAACTACACTTAATCTCTAACTACGCTTATAATCTCTAGTCAAATTACTTACCCGTGGTCCAACTTCCCGATCGGTCACCCATCCTCCCACTACTCCAGCACTAGCACGCTTAACTTCCAAGTTCCTTTCCCATCCCGCTTCCAAGTGCTTCGCGCGCATGTTGTGATAATAGTATCATATCAATCATATTAACATGTTGGTCGATGTCACACTTATTTATTGTTCGAATTCCAAATAATTATTTTAATAAACAAAACTAATGACGTAATAACATGTTGTGATAATTATATTATAATTTTATCTTTTTATAAATATTAATGTTTTAATTTGTATTATAATTGTTCATTAATATTTGTACTATAATTGTTCTTTAATAAATTTTTTGCCAAACTTTGAAAATCTAAAAAATTGGCTAACTTTATGGTTAGGTAATAGTAATCTTTATGCATGATGAAATTATTAATTTCAAAAATAAAAAAATATAAAATCCTGAATTTCTGGCAAAAACTAAAATCTTCCTGCTTTCATATTTTCATTTGGAATTTTGAGAATCTAAAAATTGGCTAACCGGATAAACCCACGATGAATTTTCAGAATCCTGAATTCGGATGTAACTTTTTCCCACGATGATTTTGATATATTGTACGTTTTTTTCGATGTCGTATGCAAAAGTTAATGCGATTTTACCATTTTTCTAACCTTTTTTGCAAAAAAAGTGAAAATTCAAATTTGTTAATTTTCCTAATAGTAGGTTGCATAACATGCAAGAATCTGAAAACATTTTATTTTTTTGAATTTTCTATCATTTTATTTTCTATTTTACAGTGTTAAAAAAGGCGATCCAGAGGGGGGGAGGTGCGTGGGGAGCAAAAAAAAACCAAAAATCCTTAGTCCCGGTTCGTATTACCAACCGGGACTAAAGGTTCAAAACCGGGACTGTTGCTCCCAGGGGCTTGGGACGAAAGACATGTTCTTCACTAGTGGTATAAACGCATGATAATGTTAAAATCATATTATCTTTAGATGAATTTTCATATGGCTAGCACATTACCGTCATCGTATTAGACCTCGTAATAGACACACATAAAAATGTGACCAACATGCTTTAATTTAGCCTGAACATTGAACCACAGAAACAACATGCATCAGAACGTAACCGAAGCAATTGAGTCATTGAGTGTGTCCACAGAGATTAATAGACACATTATATTAATGTATAAAAAATTCAGATTACATGATATACATATGACCATACAGAAATAAGGAAAATTCATGTCGGTATCTGAATTGGATCCTTTACCTTCTTCTATGGATATATATCAATCAGAATAGAGAATAAGTGTCCTGCTACTTTTTTCCAACAATGCTGCAATAAATCTGATTAACATGTAGCCATGTGGTTCCCCTTTAAAAAAACATGTAGTGATCCTAATTTAGCAAAAGAGACCAGTACAAAGTAAGCTGCAGAAATCAGCACAACGTAGTAGTAACAGATAGTTTCAAGAAGAGACTTAGACCAGGAGAATTAGCCACCTAGAATCCAATGATCTATAAAACTCATACGAAATTGATAAGTTGCGTTATCCGATGGAAATTGCAAACATTAGTTCCACTTCCACACAAAAAGAATGAAAGAACCTGGAATCCACGCGAGTATGCAGTCGGCTGGCCAGAGAACTGGAAGAAAGAGAGATATGCAGACCTGTTAATGAGCAATCATCGGAGAGATCAAAGGATTTAGATCCAGCGGTACCTATGTGAGGGAAGGTGAAGCAAGGAAGCATGTAGAGAGAGAGAAGAGACTTGAGGGGAGGGCCTTCGGCCTTGCTCGCCAGCCACCTCGATGAGTAGCTTCGGCCTTTAGGTGGTAGATGCTAGCTACCTCCCACATTCATCCTTGTATGTCCCGTTCGCATCTACTTGCACCATCCGTGTACAGCCTAGGGTTGGCCGTTCTGTGTTCATGCACAGGAACATTACGGTAAATTGGATGCAGCCGTGACGATGGGCATGAAGTGACTCGAGGCATTATTTAATAGGATGGGTGAACTTTTCAGTTCCCATTCATTAA
This sequence comes from Lolium multiflorum, assembly GCA_030979885.1. Lineage (NCBI taxonomy): Eukaryota > Viridiplantae > Streptophyta > Magnoliopsida > Poales > Poaceae > Lolium > Lolium multiflorum. The sequence goes on along the minus strand of CM061748.1, from coordinate 58,068,965 downwards.
TTTCAGTTTGTGGGGGAGAGGAAGAGAGTGATACGTCTCAAACGTATCTATAATTTCTTATGTTCCATGCTACTTTTATGATGATACTCACATGTTTTATACATACTTTACATTATTTTTATGCATTTTCCGGCACTAACCTATTGACGAGATGCCGAAGACGATTGCTGTTTTTGCTGTTTTGGTTTCAGAAATCCTACAAAGGAAATATTCTCGGAATTGGACGAAATCAACGCCCAGGGTCTTATTTTTCCACGGAGCTTCCAGAAGACCGAAGGGGATACGAAGTGGGGCGACGAGGCGCTGATACGTCTCCGACGTATCGATAATTTCTTACGTTCCATGCCACATTATTGATGATATCTACATGTTTTATGCATACTTTATGTCATATTTATGCATTTTCCGGCACTAACCTATTAACGAGATGCCGAAGAGCCAGTTGCTATTTTCTTTTTGGTTTCAGAAATCCTAGTAAGGAAATATTCTCGGAATTGGACGAAATCAACGCCCCGGGGCCTATTTTTCCACGAAGCTTCCAGAAGACCGGAGGACTTACGAAGTGGGGCCACGAGGCGCCGCCACAACAGGGCGGCGCGGCCCAGGTCTTGGCCACGCGGCCCTGGTGTGTGGGGCCCTCGTGTGGCCCTGACCTTCCGCCTACATATAGTCTTCATCGCGAAACCCCGATGAGAGCCACGATACGGAAAACCTTGAGACGCCGCCGCCGCCAATCCCATCTCGGGATTCAGGAGATCGCCTCCGGCACCTGGGAGGGGAATCATCTCGGAGGACTCTTCACCGCCATGATCGCCTCCGGAGTGATGAGTGAGTAGTTCACCCTGGACTATGGGTCCATAGCAGTAGCTAGATGGTCGTCTTCTCCTTATGTGCTTCATTGTCGGATCTTGTGAGCTACCTAACATGATCAAGATCATCTATCTGTAATGCTATATGTTGTGTTTGTCAGGATCCGATGGATAGAGAATATTATGTTATGTTGATTATCAATCTATTACCTATGTGTTGTTTATGATCTTGCATGCTCTCCGTTATTAGTAGAGGCTCTGGCCAAGGTTTTACTCTTAACTCCAAGAGGGAGTATTTATGCTCGATAGTGGGTTCATGCCTCCATTAAATCTGGGACAGTGACATAAAGTTCTAAGGTTGTGGATAAGCTGTTGCCACTAGGGATAAAACATTGATGCTATGTCCGAGGATGTAGTTATTGATTACATTACGCACCATACTTAATGCAATTGTCTGTTGTTTGCAACTTAATACTGGAAGGGGTTCGGATGATAACCTGAAGGTGGACTTTTTAGGCATAGATGCATGCTGGATCGCTGTCTATGTACTTTGTCGTAATGCCCAATTAAATCTTACTATACTCATCATATTATGTATGTGCATGGTCATGCCCTCTCTATTTGTCAATTGCCCGACTGTAATTTGTTCACCCAACATGCTATTTATCTTATGGGAGAGACACCTCTAGTGAACTGTGGACCCCGGTCCTATTCTTTTACATCTGAAATACAATCTACTGCAATACTTGTTCTTTACTGTTCTTCGCAAACAATCATCTTCCACACAATACGGTTAATCCTTTGTTCACAGCAAGCCGGTGAGATTGACAACCTCGCTGTTACGTTGGGGAAAAGTACTTTGGTTATGTTGTGCAGGTTCCATGGCGCCGGAATCCCTGGTGTTGCGCCGCACTACATCCCGTCACCAACAACCTTCAACGTGCTTCTTGGCTCCTACTGGTTCGATAAACCTTGATTTCTTACTGAGGGAAAACTTGCTGCTGTGCGCATCATACCTTCCTCTTGGGGTTCCCAACGAACGTGTGTATTACACGCCATCAAGCTATTTTTCTGGCGCCGTTGCCAGGGACCTGAAGAAAAGTTACACCACAAAGATTTCTATCTCCCACGTCAGTGCACTTGCAGCTCTTTTTCTAGCGCCGTTGTCGAGGAGATCAAGACACGCTGCAAGGGGAGTCTCCACTTCCAATCTCTTTACTTTGTTTTTGTCTTGCTTTATTTTATTTACTTTCTTGTTTGCTGCATTATATCAAAACACAAAAAAATTAGTTGCTAGTTTTACTTTATTTACTGTCTTGTTCTCTACATCAAAAACACAATTTTTTTTTAGTTACTTGCATTTTACTTTTGCTACCATGTCTAGTTCTGCACCTGTTACTTCTTCACCTGAGGAATTAGTCTTCACTTTTAAACAAGGGGATGAGGAGAGTTTTAAAGATGCTTGGTCCAGAATTTTTACTTCTTATCGTAAAGCTGAACCTCAAATGACTCTAAGTTTGCTCCTTAGTAATTTTTATTTTGGTCTTATGATTCGCTATAGATATGCCTTGGATGCTGTAGTGGGAGGAGATTTCCTTCATTGCAATGGGGATCAAGCTTTTAATTCCATAAAGAAGTTGGTTGCATCACTTGATTCAGCTAATAACTTTGATTCAGCCTTTATTAGCATTTATAATAGATTAAACACTCTTGAGACAAGTGCATCTCGCTTGAATGAAAATTATAGATATGTTCGTAACCGTCTTGATCAAGTTTTAGTGAACTCTGAACCTTCATTATGGGATCCTACTATTAAAATTGTTATCGGTGACCAAACTCTTCATGCCAATTGTGATATTATGTCTGAATTTTGCCTAATGCCTAAGAGTATTCATGAATCTTTGAAACTTTGGGGATTCGTTGAAGGGGAGAAGGAATAACTCTTATTGATAACTCTGTTATAATTCCTAAAGGAATAGCTGCGGGTGTGCATACAACCGTTCTTGGGAGAACAATATCCATTGATTATCTTGTTATTGAATGTGCAGGAACAGGACAAATCACACTCGGAAGATCCCTGCTGAAACTATTGGGAGCAATCATAGATATGGGAGAAGGCACCCTAAAATTCACCTCTACACCCGGGGGTACACATATATTCCCTAAATCAAAGAGTAAGAAAAAGAACAAGAAAGGTAAAGGTAAAGCCCAAGGTAATGTTGATACTGCATCTCTTGATAATACTTGATTCACACTTTCTGCGCCTACCTGAAAGGCGTTAAAGAAAAGCGCTTATGGGAGACAACCCATCATTTTACTACAGTACCTTTATTTTATATTTGAGTCTTGGAAGTTGTTTACTACTGTAGCAACCTCTCCTTATCTTAGTTTTGTGCATTGTTGTGCCAAGTAAAGTCGTTGATAGTAAGGTTCATACTAGATTTGGATTACTGCGCAGAAACAGATTTCTTTGCTGTAACGAATCTGGGCCTAATTCTCTGTAGGTAACTCAGAAAATTATGCCAATTTACGTGAGTGATCCTCAGATATGTACGCAACTTTCATTCAATTTGGGAATTTTCATTTGAGAAAGTCTGTTGCCACTTTAAAATTCGTCTTTACGAACTGTTCTGTTTTGACAGATTCTGCCTTTTATTTCGCATTGCCTCTTTTGCTATGTTGGATGAATTTCTTTGTTCCATTAATGTCCAGTAGCTTTGTGCAATGTATAGAAGTGTTAAGAATGATTATGTCACCTCTGAACATGTAAATTTTTATTGTCCACTAACCCTCTAATGAGTTGTTTCGAGTTTGGTGTGGAGGAAGTTTTCAAGGATCAAGAGAGGGAGATGATACAATATGAACAAGGAGAGTGAAAGCTCTAAGCTTGGGGATGCCCCGGTGGTTCACACCTGCATATTTTAAGAAGACTCAAGCGTCTAAGCTTGGGGATGCCCAAGGCATCCCCTTCTTTATCGACAACATTATCAGGTTCCTCCCTGAAACTATATTTTTATTCCATCACATCTTATGTGCTTTGCTTGGAGCGTCGGTTTGTTTTTGTTTTTGTTTTTGTTTGAATAAAATGGATCCTAGCATTCATTGTGTGGGAGAGAGACACGCTCCGCTGTTGCATATGGACAAATATGTCCTTAGGCTTTACTCATAGTATTCATGGCGAAGGTTGAATCTTCTTCGTTAAATTGTTATATGGTTGGAATCGGGAAATGCTACATGTAGTAATTCTAAAATGTCTTGAATAATTTGATACTTGTCAATTGTTGTGCTCATGTTTAAGCTCTTGCATCATATACTTTGCACCTATTAATGAAGAAATACATAGAGCTTGCTAAAATTTGGTTTGCATAATTGGTCTCTCTAAAGTCTAGATAATTTCTAGTATTGAGTTTTGAACAACAAGGAAGACGGTGTAGAGTCTTATAATGTTTACAATATGTCTTTTATGTAAGTTTTGCTGCACCGGTTCATCCTTGTGTTTGTTTCAAATAACTTTGCTAGCCTAAACCTTGTATCGAGAGGGAATACTTCTCATGCATCCAAAATCCTTGAGCCAACCACTATGCCATTTGTGTCCACCATACCTACCTACTACATGGTATTTCTCCGCCATTCCAAAGTAAATTGCTTGAGTGCTACCTTTAAAATTTCCATTTTTTACCTTTACAATATATAGCTCATGGGACAAAATAGCTTAAAATGGTGAAGAATATGTACTTATGCACTTTATCTCTTATTAAGTTGTTTGTTGTGCGATAACCATGTTCGGGGACGCCATCAACTACTCTTTGTTGAATATCATGTGAGTTGCTATGCATGTCCGTCTTGTCTGAAGTAAGGGCGGTTTTCACAATCAAATGGTTTGAGTATGCATACTGTTAGAGAAGAACATTGGGCCGCTAACTAAAGCCATGATTCATGGTGGAAGTTTCAGTTTGGACATAAAACCTCAATCTCTTATGAGAATATTATCGTTGTTGAATGCTTAAGCATTAAAAGAGGAGTCCATTATCTGTTGTCTATGTTGTCCCGGTATGGGTGTCTAAGTTGAGAATGATCAAAAGCGAGAAATCCAATGCGAACCTTCTCCTTAGACCCTTGTACAGGCGGCATAGAGGTACCCCTTTGTGACACTTTGTTGAAACATATGTTATGCAATGATAATCCGTGTTAATCCAAGCTAATTAGCACAAGGTGCGGGCACTATTAGTACACTATGCATGAGGCTTGCAACTTGTAAGATATAATTTACATAACACATATTCTTTATTACTACCGTTGACAAAATTGTTTCTTGTTTTCAAAACCAAAGCTCTAGCACAAATATAGCAATCAATGCTTCCCTCTGCGAAGGGCCTTTCTTTTACTTTTATGTTGAGTCAGTTCACCTATCTCTTTCCACCTCAAGAAGCAAACACTTGTGTGAACTGTGCATTGATTCCTACATACTTGCATATTGCACTTGTTATATTACTTTACATTGACAATATCCATGAGATATACATGTTATAAGTTGAAAGCAACCGCTGAAACTCAATCTTCCTTTGTGTTGCTTCAATACCTTTACTTTGATTTATTGCTTTATGAGTTAACTCTTATGCAAGACTTATTGATGCTTGTCTTGAAAGTACTATTCATGAAAAGTCTTTGCTTTGTGATTCATTTGTTTACTCATGTCATTACCATTGTTTTGATCGCTGCATTCATTACATATGCTTACAATAGTATGATCAAGGTTATGATGGCATGTCACTCCAGAAATTATCTTTGTTATCGTTTACCTGCTCGGGACGAGCAGAACTAAGCTTGGGGATGCTGATACGTCTCCGACGTATCGATAATTTCTTATGTTCCATGCCACATTATTGATGATATCTACATGTTTTATACACATTATATGTCGTATTTATGCATTTTCCGGCACTAACCTATTAACGAGATGCCGAAGAGCCAGTTGCTGTTTTTTGCTGTTTTTGGTTTCAGAAATCCTACAAAGGAAATATTCTCGGAATTGGACGAAATCAACGCCCAGGGTCCTATTTTGCCACGAAGCTTCCAAGTCAGGAGAGTCGAAGTGGGGCCACGAGGTGGCGACACACCGGCGGCGCGGCCCAGGCCTGGCCGCGTCGGCTGTGGTGTGGGCCCCTCGCGTCGCCTCCGACCCTTTCGCCTACTTAAAGCCTCGTCGCGAAACCCCCGATGCGAGAGCCACGATACGGAAAACCTTCGAGACGCCGCCGCCGCCAATCCCATCTCGGGGATTGGAGATCACCTCGGCACCCGCCGGAGGGAATCATCTCCGGAGGACTCTTCACCGCCATTGTCGCCTCGGAGTGATGAGTGAGTAGTTCACCCTGGACTATGGGTCCATAGCAGTAGCTAGATGGTCGTCTTCTCCTTATGTGCTTCATTGTTGGATCTTGTGAGCTGCCTAACATGATCAAGATCATCTATCTGTAATGCTATATGTTGTGTTTGTCGGGATCCGATGGATAGAGAATACTATGTTATGTTAATTATCAATCTATTACCTATGTGTTGTTTATGATCTTGCATGCTCTCCGTTATTAGTAGAGGCTCGGCCAAGTTTTTACTCTTAACTCCAAGAGGGAGTATTTATGCTCGATAGTGGGTTCATGCCTCCACTAAATCTGGGACAGTGACAGAAAGTTCTAAGGTTGTGGATGTGCTGTTGCCACTAGGGATAAAACATTGATGCTTGTAGTGACCTCACTTTAAAAAGTGCAAGTCCCTGTGCATTAGTGCTAGTCCCTGGATCGAACTGCTAGCACACACAGTTTAAGATGAAATACCAAGTAGCAAAGGTCTTCATTACAACCTAAGATCCAGCGGAAATAAAATAGTTCGATACAACTTGCATAGCTCAAGGGCTAGCATAAACATAAATCAGAGTTCAACATCAAGCGGAAAGCAAATAGCATGGAGTCCTCTTCCTTCACGGATGCCACAGGCAGACATGTTGGGCAAAGACTCGTGATCCTAACATCTTCTTCAGCAGCTAGGGATACCTGCAACATCAAACGTTGCAGCCCGAAGGAATCAATACATTTGGAATTGTATTGGCAAGGACACTTTTGTGGACTCAAAAGGCATCCTACACCTACGTGCACATATGGCAGGTAGAGCTCAAGTTCATTTTGCATAAAGCCCATTTTTCCCTATCTTTTATCAAAACATTTTCTTTCAATCTAATTAACAGTAACATTGGTAAATCCCCAATGTACCAATTAACAGTAACATTGGTAAAGCCCCAATGTACCTTCCTACCCTTGTTCACCCACCAGTTTTATTCAAGAAATTGGGATGAGGAGATCTTCGAACAAGGACTTGTCAGTTCGCTCAAGTTGTCCATAACCGGGGACACGGCTAAGTACTTAGATTTTACACTCTCGAGAGGTTGTACACTACCCACATGGCCAGGTCAATCCTTCTACCTCGATGCACATTTTGCTCAAAGGACAGGTGCAGACCGTGGCCGAGACCTTCTGTGTGCAATCACCCGAACCATTCCCTAAGGGCCCCGTTCCACCTACAGTATCCCTCTACCACCACCTGGCCCCTAGGATCCGGGTTCATACAACATACTTTGTCAAGCCAGAGCCATAGTAGCATGTGGTTGTACGGAAAGCTAATGAGCAAGATTTGTCTACAATCTCTTTAAGCCTGGGTGACTTTCCGCAAGTGTGCACTAGCACCAGGGTCTCGCCCCCTGATACAGCCACCCTCTCCATAACTCCACCATTCACCCAGGTAATTCATTAAACTTAGTTGTTTTCCTTAACCTCTATCAAAACCTTTTCCATGGCATAGCAGGTAACAACTAAATTTAATGGCGGCTAAGGGAGTCTAGGAGTGGTGTAGCTAAACTACTAGGATTTAATAGCAAGCGAAAAGCATAAAACCTAGACATGTCTACTATAAAAACACTACTGTGCAAGAATTTAAAACTGGGACTTTTGGTGTGTGTCACTTGCCTTTTTCAGTGGGAAGAGTTGCAATCTTCGCAGTCACAAAGGTTGCACCTGTCACAGTCGCAATCTACAAACATACATACATAGCACGATAAACACAATGCACAGCACAAATGCACAAGCATAGACATGAGATGCATATGATATTTACACAAGTGCACTCTGCTCATTGTTCTCTGGTTGTCACTACATGCATGATGACATGGTCAAGTTTTATGGTTGGTTGAATTATTGCGAACCCTCTATGTCGCACTAGCGAAGGGCAACTACCATTAATTGAAAAAGTGTTTTGGTACAGTAGACAAATGGTGGTTTTGGTACTACTGGACAGAGGATAACATTTGCAATCATATGCAAAAGGAATCACCCGAAAAGGGTATGTAGATCTCATTTTATGGGTGAAGTAGTCCGATTAGGCATTTCAATATGGGTGAAAGTCAAACTTCTGTAAGTCCACATTTTATTGTTCCAAATTGTTCCTCCTATTTTTAGGATTCCGACGATATAAAGTTTGTGATTTTTGGACATACAGAACTCTAGTTATGATTTTTACGAAGCGCGGACTATCGAAATCCTGTTTAAACGAAAACTAGGGTGGTCACTGGACATGTGGCGCTTTCTCATTGGTGGATACCTCTTCGCGCGGATCACGCTCTTTGATCCGTTGGATCAACATAACGTCTACGGCTCAGATTTATTAGCTGGATTTGGAAAGAAGAAAAAGAGAAAAAGGGGATTACCCAGGTGGCGCTGACTGGGCGTACGCGTGGCAGCGAGGTGGCGGCTGACGTGGCCGGCAGCGAGGTGGCTGGCCGGCGCGGTCTGGCCGTGCTCGACGGCGGCGACTCGGCGGTTCCCGGCGTCGGGCGAGTCCGGGACAGCGCGCGCCTTGGCGAGGCGGAGCTAGGGGCGGCGGCGGCGTGGCCTAGCCCGGCCTGTGGCGGCGCTGGCTGGTGGATGGAGGTGGCGTGGCGGTGAGCTCCTCCGGCGAGGAATTCCGGCGGCCTGGGGGCGGGATCGAGTGATCAGGGGGAATTGGAAGAGGAGGCCGGGGGCTTTAAAGGGAGCGGATCGGGGCCAGTTGGGGACGCGAGGTGGGCGAGGAGAAGTGGGGCGGCCGGCGTGCAGATCGTGCCTGCGCACGTACACGGGGCGGCGGGGGCAGTTGGGGACGAAGGGCGAGGCGCGGGTGGGGGCGCGCGGGTGGGCCGGTGCCCTGGGTCGGCTCGGCCCAGGGGAAGGAGGGAGGTGGGGCGCAGGGGAGGCCTGGCCAGCTGGGCCAGTTGGCCGACCGGTGCGGCTGGGCCTGGTTCGGCTGTTGGTCGGCCCAGTTGGGTCGGCCACTCTTTTTTTTTGTTTATTCCTTTTCTATTTCTCTCTCTTAATTGATTATGCATTTGAGCACTCAAAAATAGTCGGAAAAATACAAATAAAATATCGTTGGAAACCTTGTGAAAAGGTCTTCACTATGAGACCACTTTTAAAGCAAAATAAAATCCTTTATGAAAGTCAAAATTGGCATACATGCCTATGTGGCTATATCGCCATTTTGGGGTTCGGGGTTTTGAAACGAATTTGGAATTGGATTTTCCCTATAAATGCAATGATGACATGATGCTTATGAATGAAATGCATGATGTTTCGAAATTTTGAAAATTGGGATGTTACAAACCTACCCCCCTTAAGATGATTCTCGCCCTCGAGAATCGGAGTGGCTAGCAAATAGGTGTGGGTGATCTTCACGAAGATCATCTTCTCGCTCCCAGGTAGCTTCTTCCTCGGTGTGGTGATTCCACTGGACTTTGCAGAACTTGATTGTCTTAGTACGAGTAGCTCTTTCTGCTGTCTCTAGTATCTTGATAGGCTTCTCTTCATATGTGAGATCACTCTCCAACTGAACTTCCTCAAGTGGCACTGTATCTCTCAACGGGGTCTCTGCCATTTCTGGGTGACACTTCTTCAGTTGGCTTACATGGAACACACTGTGAACTGCAGCTAGAGATTCCGGCAGTTCCAACTCATACGCGACTTCACCTTTGCGAGCCAGGATCTTGAACGGTCCTACAAAGCGGGGTGCTAACTTTCCCTTGACTCCAAATCTTTTCACACCACGAAGGGGTGAGACTCTTAGGTATGCTCTATCACCTATCTCATAGGTCACTTCCCTACGCTTTGAGTCAGCGTAGCTCTTCTGTCTAGATTGGGCTATCTTCAATCTATCTCTGATTAGTCTGACCTTCTCTTCGGCATCCTTGATTAGGTCTGGGCCAAAGAGACTTCTTTCTCCTACGCCACTCCATAGCAATGGGGTGGTGCACTTCCTTCCATACAATGCCTCAAAGGGTGCCATACCAATACTAGCTTGGTGGCTATTGTTATATGAAAACTCTGCATAAGGCAGATTTTCATCCCAACTTGATCCATAGTCCAATGCACATGCTCTTAACATATCTTCCAATATTTGATTCACTCTTTCAGTCTGTCCATCAGTCTGTGGATGAAACGCTGTGCTGAACTCAAGTCTAGTTCCCAATGACTCATGTATTTGACGCCAAAAGTGAGATGTAAACTGGGTACCTCTATCTGACACAATGCTCTTAGGTACTCCATGCAAACATATGATTTTGTTCATGTATAACTTGGCTAGTTTGGCGCTTGTGTAGGTGGTCTTCACTGGAATGAAGTGAGCCACTTTAGTTAGACGGTCAACTACAACCCAAATGGAATCATATCCCGATCTAGTCCTTGGCAATCCGGTGATAAAATCCATGCCAATATTCTCCCACTTCCATTCTGGTACAGGTAGTGGTTGCAACAATCCTGCGGGTTTCTGATGTTCCGCCTTGACTCTACTACAAACATCACACAGTGCAATATACTCAGCGATGTCTCTCTTCAGATTACTCCACCAGAACCTTTCCTTCACGTCCATGTACATCTTGGTGTTACCCGGATGAATGGAGTATGGTGAATCATGGGCTTCCTGGAAAATCAACTTCCTAAGCTCTGGGTCCTGGGGTACACATATACGCTTCTCAAACCATATAGTTCCTTGTTCATCTGCACGAAATCCATTCGCTCTGCCTTCGCTCATAAGGACCTTAATCTCTTCTATTTCTTTGTCTAACTTTTGAGCTTCTCTAATTCTGTCCATTAGTGTTGGCTGAACTTCAAGTGATGCCAAATAACCTTTGGGCACAACCTCTAGTCTGAGGTCCTTAAACTGTTCACACAGTTCCTCTGGTAATTCTCCAGCGGTGAGGCCGTTTACATAGCTCTTACGGCTCAGCGCATCGGCTACAACGTTAGCCTTCCCTGGGTGGTATTGCAAATTCATATCATAATCTTTTATTAACTCCAACCATCTTCTTTGTCTCATGTTCAGCTCCTTCTGAGTGAATATGTACTTCAGGCTCTTATGGTCTGTGAACACATCACAATGCTTTCCCATCAAGTAGTGTCTCCACACTTTCAGGGTATGAACAACAGATGCTAGCTCTAAGTCATGGGTTGGGTAGTTTCTCTCATGTTTCTTAAGTTGCCGCGAAGCATAGCACACTACTTTTCCATCTTGCATTAGAACACCTCCAAGTCCTTGACGAGAGGCGTCGCAGTACACTTGGAAATCCTTATTGATATCCGGCAAACATAGAACCGGTGCACTTACGAGGCGTTGCTTCAACTCTTGAAAACTAGCTTCACACTCATCAGTCCAGATGAATTTCCTCTCCTTCTTCAACATTTCTGTCATGGGCTTTACAATCTTGGAGAAATTCTCAATAAATCTCCGGTAGTATCCAGCGAGTCCTAGGAAACTCCGGATCTCTCCTGCATTCTTGGGTGATTCCCACTCGGTCACAGCTGCCACTTTACTCGGATCGACTGCGACTCCTTCTGCTGAAACTATATGTCCAAGGAATCCAACCCTATCCAACCAGAACTCACACTTGCTGAACTTGGCATACAACTTGTGCTCTCTAAGCTTCTCCATGACGATGAACTAGGTCGGATGAAACCCTTTTCCATTTGTTCCTTAAGCTGCTTCTTCAACTCCTTCAATTCCTCTACATCCATCTTGTATGGTCTCTTGGCTATTGGTCCAGTTCCAGGCAACAGCTCAATGAGAAATTCAACTTCTCTGTCCGGTGGCATTCCTGGCAACTCTTCCGGGAACACATCCGGGTATTCTCTCACAACGAGCACAGTCTCCATGCTAACCCCCTTAAGAGAGTTGACCTTACTACTTTTAAGCTCAAAGGTTGAATTGAAACGAATCCTCTTCATTTCTGGGGTTGTGAGTGTAATTGATCTCTTTGCACAATCTATTATGCCTCCATAGGTGGTCATCCAATCCATGCCCAGGATTACATCTAGACCTTGGGATGGTAGGACTACTAAGTTGGCTGGGAACTTATGTTTTCCAATTTGCAGGGTCAAATTTCTACATCCATCAGTTGCTAACATCTCTCCCCCTGGAGAGCTTACTCTAAGAGGGCATCCCGTTGTTTCAGTGGGCAGATTATTCTTAACCACAAATGCTCTTGATATGAAAGAATGCGATGCACCAGTATCAAATAGGACAAGTGCTGAAAAGCAATTGAGCATGAACGTACCAATCACTGCGTCCGGATCATCATAGATCTCCTCAACATTGACATGGTTGGCATGCCCCTTCTGGAACGGGTTCGGCTTGCCTGCATCCACAACCTTCCTTGCTTCCTCAGCCTTCTTCTCAGGGCAGTCATTGGCAAAGTGTCCTGTCTTCCTGCACTTGAAGCACTCTACCTGGCTGATGTCCTTCTTCACAAAGCGATGACCATTGTTGTTGTCGTGGCCATTGCCGTTGTTGTGGCCATTGCCATTTCCATGATGGCTGCCATTACTCTTCCCAGAGTTGTTGTGGTGGTGATTCTTGTGACCATTGTGGTGGTGCTTGCTTCCACCATCATTGCTACCATACTTGTGATGGCCAGAACTTCCACTACCATCTCCATATGACCGCATCTTGTGCGCTGGTCCTGATCCATACTTGTCATAACCGTGCTTTCTCTTCCGGTTCTCCATGCTGTTGTGCTTGGACTCAACTGCCACTGCGCTGTCATACAGCTCCTGGTAATTGGCGTACCTAGAAGCACAAAGCTGGATGGATATCTCATCATTGAGGCCTCTCATGAATTCCTCCTGCCTCTTCCTATCAGTGTTCACATCTTCAGGTGCATAACGAGCCAACTTGTTGAAGAGCTCAGCATAGTCAGACAAGGAGCGAGATCCCTGGCGCAAGTCGCGAAACTCGCGCCTCTTCAGAGCAATGACTCCAGAAGCAACATGAGCAGTGCGGAAGGCATTCTGAAACTGATCCCAAGTGATGCTGCGATGTCAGGGTAGGTGATCTGGTAGTTGTCCCACCATTCAGCTGCGGGTCCTTCAAGCTGATGTGCGGCGAACCGCACCTTCTCTTCCCCATGTGCTTGAATAGTGTCCAATTTCTTGTTAATTGTACGCAGCCAGTCATCAGCTACGATTGGCTCAGGAGAATTGGAGAATGTGGGAGGGTTCAGCCTCAGGAACCTAGTCAGACGGTCCTGCTGTGGCGGAGGTGGCGGTGGCGGGGGTGGTGGATTGTTGTTATTGTTCTGCAGGTTGTTGTTCAGCTGGGCTATGGTTTGAGTCACTACTTGCATCAGCTGGGCCTGTGCCTCCATCATCTGCTGAACATAGGCTGGCACCTCGGGCTCTCGGCGGGGCGGCATGCTGTGGGGTTTGAGAGGTAAGAATAGAATTAGACTAGAGCTAAGGAGAAATAAAATTTCCTACCCTCACACAACACAAGCAAATAAACAATCCTCAAAATCACGCAAGCAAATATTTTTAAACACTAACAAACTAGTATGGTCATACCACAATTTGGTATGATCAATACATTTTTAATACATCGTTGGTCTGATAAAGGAGAGAAAGTGGCGGTCTACTCTATTTCCATCTTGGGTGCTTCCAGCTTCTCTTCCACTTCCTTGAGGTCTTCAAAGATTGGACGTCTAAAGGATGAAGATTTTTTTTAAAAGATGAAATAGGTGAGAGTACAAGAAAACCAATTTGCAAACATTTCTTTTCAATAGAGAAAGGATTAGATAGATAAGAGGGAATTTCATCCTAAGGTCTTCCTATTTCTAATCCAAACCTAGGGTCACGAACCTATGGGCAACACAGTGCTCTGATACCATCTGTAGTGACCTCACTTTAAAAAGTGCAAGTCCCTGTGCATTAGTGCTAGTCCCTGGATCGAACTGCTAGCACACACAGTTTAAGATGAAATACCAAGTAGCAAAGGTCTTCATTACAACCTAAGATCCAGCGGAAATAAAATAGTTCGATACAACTTGCATAGCTCAAGGGCTAGCATAAACATAAATCAGAGTTCAACATCAAGCGGAAAGCAAATAGCATGGAGTCCTCTTCCTTCACGGATGCCACAGGCAGACATGTTGGGCAAAGACTCGTGATCCTAACATCTTCTTCAGCAGCTAGGGATACCTGCAACATCAAACGTTGCAGCCCGAAGGAATCAATACATTTGGAATTGTATTGGCAAGGACACTTTTGTGGACTCAAAAGGCATCCTACACCTACGTGCACATATGGCAGGTAGAGCTCAAGTTCATTTTGCATAAAGCCCATTTTTCCCTATCTTTTATCAAAACATTTTCTTTCAATCTAATTAACAGTAACATTGGTAAATCCCCAATGTACCAATTAACAGTAACATTGGTAAAGCCCCAATGTACCTTCCTACCCTTGTTCACCCACCAGTTTTATTCAAGAAATTGGGATGAGGAGATCTTCGAACAAGGACTTGTCAGTTCGCTCAAGTTGTCCATAACCGGGGACACGGCTAAGTACTTAGATTTTACACTCTCGAGAGGTTGTACACCTTTACCCACATGGCCAGGTCAATCCTTCTACCTCGATGCACATTTTGCTCAAAGGACAGGTGCAGACCGTGGCCGAGACCTTCTGTGTGCAATCACCCGAACCATTCCCTAAGGGCCCCGTTCCACCTACAGTATCCCTCTACCACCACCTGGCCCCTAGGATCCGGGTTCATACAACATACTTTGTCAAGCCAGAGCCATAGTAGCATGTGGTTGTACGGGAAGCTAATGAGCAAGATTTGTCTACAATCTCTTTAAGCCTGGGTGACTTTCCGCAAGTGTGCACTAGCACCAGGGTCTCGCCCCCTGATACAGCCACCCTCTCCATAACTCCACCATTCACCCAGGTAATTCATTAAACTTAGTTGTTTTTCCTTAACCTCTATCAAAACCTTTTCCATGGCATAGCAGGTAACAACTAAATTTAATGGCGGCTAAGGGAGTCTAGGAGTGGTGTAGCTAAACTACTAGGATTTAATAGCAAGCGAAAAGCATAAAACCTAAACATGTCTACTATAAAAACACTACTGTGCAAGAATTTAAAACTGGGACTTTTGGTGTGTGTCACTTGCCTTTTTCAGTGGGAAGAGTTGCAATCTTCGCAGTCACAAAGGTTGCACCTGTCACAGTCGCAATCTACAAACATACATACATAGCACGATAAACACAATGCACAACACAAATGCACAAGCATAGACATGAGATGCATATGATATTTACACAAGTGCACTCTGCTCATTGTTCTCTGGTTGTCACTACATGCATGATGACATGGTCAAGTTTTATGGTTGGTTGAATTATTGCGAACCCTCTATGTCGCACTAGCGAAGGGCAACTACCATTAATTGAAAAAGTGTTTTGGTACAGTAGACAAATGGTGGTTTTGGTACTACTGGACAGAGGATAACATTTGCAATCATATGCAAAAGGAATCACCCGAAAAGGGTATGTAGATCTCATTTTATGGGTGAAGTAGTCCGATTAGGCATTTCAATATGGGTGAAAGTCAAACTTCTGTAAGTCCACATTTTATTGTTCCAAATTGTTCCTCCTATTTTTAGGATTCCGACGATATAAAGTTTGTGATTTTTGGACATACAGAACTCTAGTTATGATTTTTACGAAGCGCGGACTATCGAAATCCTGTTTAAACGAAAACTAGGGTGGTCACTGGACATGTGGCGCTTTCTCTTTGGTGGATACCTCTTCGCGCGGATCACGCTCTTTGATCCGTTGGATCAACATAACGTCTACGGCTCAGATTTATTAGCTGGATTTGGAAAGAAGAAAAAGAGAAAAAGGGGATTACCCAGGTGGCGCTGACTGGGCGTACGCGTGGCAGCGAGGTGGCGGCTGACGTGGCCGGCAGCGAGGTGGCTGGCCGGCGCGGTCTGGCCGTGCTCGACGGCGGCGACTCGGCGGTTCCCGGCGTCGGGCGAGTCCGGGACAGCGCGCGCCTTGGCGAGGCGGAGCTAGGGGCGGCGGCGGCGTGGCCTAGCCCGGCCTGTGGCGGCGCTGGCTGGTGGATGGAGGTGGCGTGGCGGTGAGCTCCTCCGGCGAGGAATTCCGGCGGCCTGGGGGCGGGATCGAGTGCAGGATCAGGGGGAATTGGAAGAGGAGGCCGGGGGCTTTAAAGGGAGCGGATCGGGGCCAGTTGGGGACGCGAGGTGGGCGAGGAGAAGTGGGGCGGCCGGCGTGCAGATCGTGCCTGCGCACGTACACGGGGCGGCGGGGGCAGTTGGGGACGAAGGGCGAGGCGCGGGTGGGGGCGCGCGGGTGGGCCGGTGCCCTGGGTCGGCTCGGCCCAGGGGAAGGAGGGAGGTGGGGCGCAGGGGAGGCCTGGCCAGCTGGGCCAGTTGGCCGACCGGTGCGGCTGGGCCTGGTTCGGCTGTTGGTCGGCCCAGTTGGGTCGGCCACTCTTTTTTTTTGTTTATTCCTTTTCTATTTCTCTCTCTTAATTGATTATGCATTTGAGCACTCAAAAATAGTCGGAAAAATACAAATAAAATATCGTTGGAAACCTTGTGAAAAGGTCTTCACTATGAGACCACTTTTAAAGCAAAATAAAATCTTTTATGAAAGTCAAAATTGGCATACATGCCTATGTGGCTATATCGCCATTTTGGGGTTCGGGGTTTTGAAACGAATTTGGAATTGGATTTTCCCTATAAATGCAATGATGACATGATGCTTATGAATGAAATGCATGATGTTTCGAAATTTTGAAAATTGGGATGTTACAATGCTATGTCCGAGGATGTAGTTATTGATTACATTACGCACCATACTTAATGCAATTGTCTGTTGTTTTGCAACTTAATACTGGAAGGGGTTCGGATGATAACCTGAAGGTGGACTTTTTAGACATAGATGCATGCTGGATAGCGGTCTATGTACTTTGTCGTAATGCCCAATTAAATCTCACAATACTTATCATATCATGTATGTGCATTGTTATGCCCTCTCTATTTGTCAATTGTGTAATTTGTTCACCCAACATGCTATTTATCTTATGGGAGAGACACCTCTAGTGAACTGTGGACCCCGGTCCTATTCTTTACATCGCATACAATCTACTGCAATACTTGTTCTACTGTTTTCTGCAAACAATCATCTTCCACACAATACGGTTAATCCTTTGTTACAGCAAGTGAGATTGACAACCTCTTGTTTCGTTGGGGCAAAGTACTTTGGTTGTGTTGTGCAGGTTCCACGTTGGCGCCGGAATCCCTGGTGTTGCGCCGCACTACATCCCGCCGCCATCAACCTTCAACGTGCTTCTTGGCTCCTCCTGGTTCGATAAACCTTGGTTTCTTTTGAGGGAAAACTTGCTGCTGTGCGCATCATACCTTCCTCTTGGGGTTTCCAACGAACGTGTGAGTTACACGCCATCAAGCATATTTTGGCGCCGTTGGGGAGATCAAGACACGCTGCAAGGGGAGTCTCCACAATCCAATCTCTTTACTTTGTTTTTGTCTTGCTTTATTTTATTTACTACTTTGTTTTGCATTATATCAAAACACAAAAAAATTAGTTGCTAGCTTTACTTTATTTACTGCCTTGTTCTCTATATCAAAAACACAAAAAAATTAGTTACTTGCATTTATTTTATCTAGTTTGCTTTATTTACTACTGCTAAAATGAGTAATCCTGAAGTTGAAGTTCGTTCGTTTAAGCAACAAGGGGGAGAATGTTTAAAAGATGCTTGGTATAGAATTAGTGATGCCCATAATAGGTGCACTAAGAAACACTCCACCACTATCCTACTCAGGAATTTTTATGTTGGTATCTCTAGTTGGAATAGGTATGTTCTTGATTGTCTCGCGGGAGGTAACTTCCTAGGCGCTCCTGCTTTAGAAGCTATTATTGAGAGTTTATTTGGAATACCACCTGTTAATGAAGTTAAAATTCAAACCTCTCTTGAAGATGTTATGAAAAAATTGGAAACCATAGAGAAAATTTTTCCAAGTGTTGAAACTAAATTGGAAATGTTACTTGATAAAACTGATGAACTTGATAAATCCTTAGGAGGAATTGATGAAAGAATTAGTGTCTTAGGAACTTGTGTTGACAATGATAATCAAATCAATAGGATTGGCGAACTTGAAAAAGCTATGGGAACCTTGGGTTCAACTTTTTCTTCTCTTAAATATAAGGAGAAAGCTTATATGGGTAAGGAGCAAAGATTCATGCATGTTTCTAAAGTGCCTAAACCAAAGAAGTATTATAGGCCTAAAATTGATAAAACTCCCAACACCCCTGGTAAGAATGAAGATGCATCATCTTTCGACAACACTTGATACACACTTTCTGCGCCTAGCTAAAAGGCGTTAAAGAAAAGCGCTTATGGGAGACAACCCATGTTTTTACTACAGTACTTTGTTTTATATTTGAGTCTTGGAAGTTGTTTACTACTGTAACCTCTCCTTATCATGTTTTTGTGCCAAGTAAAGTCTCTATAGTAAAGTTGATGCTAGATTTGGATTGCTGCACAGAAACAGCATTGCTGTCTGTCACGAATTCGCGCAGAAGTCTTTGTAAAAAAATCAAAAAATCTGCAAATTTACGTGCGTGATCCTCAGATATGTACGCAACTTTCATTAGTTTTGAGTTTTTCCGTTTTAGCAAGTTAAGTGCCCCTTCCAGGTTCGTCTTGACGGACTGTTCTGTTTTTGACAGATTCTGCCTTTTATTTCGCATTGCCTCTTTTGCTATGTTGGATGAATTTCTTTGATCCATTAATGTCCAGTAGCTTTATGCAATGTCCAGAAATGTTAAGAATGATTATGTCACCTCTGAACATGTTAATTTTTATTGTGCACTAACGCTCTAATGAGTTGTTTCGAGTTTGGTGTGGAGGAAGTTTTCAAGGATCAAGAGAGGGAAATGATGCAATATGATCAAGGAGAGTGAAAGCTCTAAGCTTGGGGATGCCCGGTGGTTCACCCCTGCATATTCTAAGAAGACTCAAGCGTCTAACCTTGGGGATGCCCAAGGCATCCCCTTCTTCATCGACAACATCATCGGGTTCCTCCCTGAAACTATATTTTTATTCATCACATCTTATGTACTTTGCTTGGAGCGTGGTTTGTTTTTGTTTTTGTTTTTTTTTGAATAAAATGGATCCTAGCATTCATTGTGTGGGAGAGAGACACGCTCCGCTGTTGCATATGGACAAATATGTCCTTAGGCTTTACTCATAGTATTCATGGCGAAGGTTGAATCTTCTTCGTTAAATTGTTATATGGTTGGAATCGGGAAATGCTACATGTAGTAATTCTAAAATGTTTTGAATAACTTGATACTTGGCAATTGTTGTGCTCATGTTTAAGCTCTTGCATCATATACTTTGCACCCATTAATGAAGAAACACCTAGAGCTTGCTAAATTTTGTTTGCATATTTGGTCTCTCTAAGGTCTAGATAATTTCTAGTATTGAGTTTTGAACAACAAGGAAGACGGTGTAGAGTCTTATAATGTTTACAATATGTCTTTTATGTGAGTTTTGCTGCACGGTTCATCCTTGTGTTTGTTTCAAATAACCTTGCTAGCCTAAACCTTGTATCGAGAGGGAATACTTCTCATGCATCCAAAATCCTTGAGCCAACCACTAAGCCATTTGTGTCCACCATACCTACCTACTACATGGTATTTCTCCGCCATTCCAAAGTAAATTTCTTGAGTGCTACCTTTAAATTTCCATCATTCGCCTTTGCAATATATAGCTCATGGGACAAAATATCCTTAAAAACTATTGTGGTATTGAATATGTACTTATGCACTTTATCTCTTATTAAGTTGCTTGTTGTGCGATAACCATGTTCTGGGGACGCCATCAACTACTCTTTGTTGAATATCATGTGAGTTGCTATGCATGTCCGTCTTGTCTGAAGTAAGAGAGATCTACCACCTTAATGGTTAGAGCATGCATATTGTTAGAGAAGAACATTGGGCCGCTAACTAAAGCCATGAATCATGGTGGAAGTTTCGTTTTGGACATATATCCTCAATCTCATATGAGAACACTAATTGTTGCTACATGCTTATGCATTAAAGAGGAGTCCATTATCTGTTGTTCATGTTGTCCCGGTATGGATGTCTAAGTTGAGAATAATCAAAAGCGAGAAATCCAAAATGCGAGCTTTCTCCTTAGACCTTTGTACAGGCGGCATGGAGGTACCCCTTTGTGACACTTGGTTAAAACATGTGTATTGCGATGATCCGGTAGTCCAAGCTAATTAGGACAAGGTGCGGGCACTATTAGTATACTATGCATGAGGCTTGCAACTTGTAAGATATAACTTACATAATACATATGCTTTATTACTACCGTTGACAAAACTGTTTCATGTTTTCAAACTAAAAGCTCTAGCAGAAATATAGCAATCGATGCTTTCCTCTTTGAAGGACCTTTCTTTTACTTTTATGTTGAGTCAGTTCACCTATCTCTCTCCACCTCAAGAAGCAAACACTTGTGTGAACTGTGCATTGATTCCTACATACTTGCACTTGTTATATTACTCTATGTTGACAATTATCCATGAGATATACATGTTATAAGTTGAAATCAACCGCTGAAACTTAATCTTCCTTTGTGTTGCTTCAATACCTTTACTTTGATTTATTGCTTTATGAGTTAACTCTTATGGAAGACTTATTGATGCTTGTCTTGAAGTACTATTCGTGAAAAGTCTTTGCTTTATGATTCATTTGTTTACTCATGTCATTACCATTGTTTTGATCGCTGCATTCATTACATATGCTTACAATAGTATGATCAAGTTTATGATGGCATGTCACTCCAGAAATTATCTTTGTTATCGTTTACCTGCTCGGGACGAGCAGAACTAAGCTTGGGGATGCTGATACGTCTCAACGTATCGATAATTTCTTATGTTCCATGCCACATTATTGATGATATCTACATGTTTTATACACATTATATGTTGTATTTATGCATTTTCCGGCACTAACCTATTAACGAGATGCCGAAGAGCCCTGTTTTCTGCTGTTTTTGGTTTCAGAAATCCTACAAAGGAAATATTCTCGGAATTGGACGAAATCAACCCAGGGTCCTATTTTGCCACGAAGCTTCCAAGTCAGGGAGAGTCGAAGTGGGGCCACGAGGTGGCGACACACCGGGCGGCGCGGCGGGCCCGCGCCGGCTGTGGTGTGGGCCCTCGCGTTGCTGGCCTACCCTTTCGCCTACTTAAAGCCTCGTCGCGAAACCCCCGGTACGAGAGCCACGATACGGAAAACCTTATTGAGACGCCCGCCGCCAATCCCATCTCGGGGGATTCGGAGATCACCTCCGGCACCCGGAGAGGGGAATCATCTCCGGAGGACTCTTCACCGCCATGGTCGTCTCGGAGTGATGAGCGAGTAGTTCACCCCTGGACTATGGGTCCATAGCGGTAGCTAGATGGTCGTCTTCTCCTTATGTGCTTCATTGTTGGATCTTGTGAGCTGCCTAACATGATCAAGATCATCTATCGTAATGCTATATGTTGTGTTTGTCGGGATCCGATGGATAGAGAATACTATGTTATGTTAATTATCAATCTATTACCTATGTGTTGTTTATGATCTTGCATGCTCTCCGTTATTAGTAGAGGCTCGGCCAAGTTTTTACTCTTAACTCCAAGAGGGAGTATTTATGCTCGATAGTGGGTTCATGCCTCCATTAAATCTGGGACAGTGACAGAAAGTTCTAAGGTTGTGGATGTGTTGTTGCCACTAGGGATAAAACATTGATGCTATGTCCGAGGATGTAGTTATTGATTACATTACGCACCATACTTAATGCAATTGTCGTTGTTTTGCAACTTAATACGGAAGGGGTTCGGATGATAACCTGAAGGTGGACTTTTTAGGCATAGATGCATGCTGGATAGCGGTCTATGTACTTTGTCGTAATGCCCAATTAAATCTCACAATACTTATCATATCATGTATGTGCATTGTTATGCCCTCTCTATTTGTCAATTGCCCGAGTAATTTGTTCACCCAACATGCTATTTATCTTATGGGAGAGACACCTCTAGTGAACTGTGGACCCGGTCCTATTCTTTACATCGCATACAATCTACTGCAATACTTGTTCTACTGTTTGCAAACAATCATCTTCCACACAATACGGTTAATCCTTTGTTACAGCAAGCCGGTGAGATTGACAACCTCACTGTTTCGTTGGGGCAAGTACTTTGGTTGTGTTGTGCAGGTTCCACGTTGCCGGAATCCCTGGTGTTGCGCCGCACTACATCCCGCCGCCATCAACCTTCAACGTGCTTCTTGGCTCCTCTGGTTCGATAAACCTTGGTTTCTTTCGAGGAAAACTTGCTGTGCGCATCATACCTTCCTCTTGGGGTTCCCAACGAACGTGTGAGTTACACGCCATCAATACGTCTCCGACGTATCGATAATTTCTTATGTTCCATGCCACATTATTGATGATATCTACATGTTTTATGCATACTTTATGTCATATTTATGCATTTTCCGGCACTAACCTATTAACGAGATGCCGAAGAGCCAGTTCTGTTTTCTGCTGTTTTTGGTTTCAGAAATCCTAGTAAGGAAATATTCTCGGAATTGGACGAAATCAACGCCCAGGGTCCTATTTTTCCACGAAGACCGGAGGACTTACGAAGTGGGGCCACGAGGCGCCGCCAAAACAGGGCGGCGCGGCCCAGGTCTTGGCCGCGCGGCCCTGGTGTGTGGGGCCCTCGTGTGGCCCCCTGACCTGCCCTTCCGCCTACATATAGTCTTCTTCGCGAAACCCCCAAAACCGAGGGCCACGATACGGAAAACCTTCCGAGCGCCGCCGCCAATCCCATCTCGGGATTCGGGAGATCGCCTCCGGCACCCTAGGAGGGGAATCATCTCCGGAGGACTCTTCACCGCCATGATCGCCTCCGGAGTGATGAGTGAGTAGTTCACCCCTGGACTATGGGTCCATAGCAGTAGCTAGATGGTCGTCTTCTCCTTATGTGCTTCATTGTCGGATCTTGTGAGCTGCCTAACATGATCAAGATCATCTATCTGTAATGCTATATGTTGTGTTTGTCGGGATCCGATGGATAGAGAATATTATGTTATGTTGATTATCAATCTATTATCTATGTGTTGTTTATGATCTTGCATGCTCTCCGTTATTAGTAGAGGCTCTGGCCAAGGTTTTACTCTTAACTCCAAGAGGGAGTATTTATGCTCGATAGTGGGTTCATGCCTCCATTAAATCTGGGACAGTGACATAAAGTTCTAAGGTTGTGGATGTGCTTTTGCCACTAGGGATAAAACATTGATGCTATCCGAGGATGTAGTTATTGATTACATTACGCACCATACTTAATGCAATTGTCTGTTGTTTGCAACTTAATACTGGAAGGGGTTCGGATGATAACCTGAAGGTGGACTTTTTAGGCATAGATGCATG
Source organism: Lolium multiflorum (assembly GCA_030979885.1). Taxonomy (NCBI): domain Eukaryota; kingdom Viridiplantae; phylum Streptophyta; class Magnoliopsida; order Poales; family Poaceae; genus Lolium; species Lolium multiflorum. The sequence continues at coordinate 58,045,282 of CM061748.1, read as the reverse complement.
CTGGATAGCGGTCTATGTACTTTGTCGTAATGCCCAATTAAATCTCACTATACTCATCATATCATGTATGTGCATGGTCATGCCCTCTCTATTTGTCAATTGCCCGACGGTAATTTGTTCACCCAACATGCTATTTATCTTATGGGAGAGACACCTCTAGTGAACTGTGGACCCCGGTCCTATTCTTTTACATCTGAAATACAATCTCTGCAATACTTGTTCTTTCTGTTCTTCGCAAACAATCATCTTCCACACAATACGGTTAATCCTTTGTTCACGCAAGCCGGTGAGATTGACAACCTCGCTGTTACGTTGGGGCAAAGTACTTTGGTTGTGTTGTGCAGGTTCAACGTTGGCGCCGGAATCTCTGGTGTTGCGCCGCACTACATCCTGTCACCAACAACCTTCAACGTGCTTCTTGGCTCCTACTGGTTCGATAAACCTTGGTTTCTTACTGAGGGAAAACTTGCTGCTGTGCGCATCATACCTTCCTCTTGGGGTTCCCAACGAACGTGTGTATTACACGCCATCAGCGCCGACACCACATGGCCGCGCGGCCTGGGTGGGCCCCGCGCCGCCCTACGGTGTGGGTCCCCCGTGCCGCCTCCAACCCTACCCTTCCGCCTACTTATAGCCTTCGTCGCGAAAACCGAGAGCCACGATACGGAAAACCTTCGAAACGCCGCCGCCAATCCCATCTCGAGGGATTCAGGAGATCGCCTCCGGCACCCTGCCAGAGAGGGGAATCATCTCTCGGAGGACTCTTCATCACCATGATCGCCTCCGGATTGATGTGTGAGTAGTTCACCCCTGGACTATGGGTCCATAGCAGTTGCTAGATGGTTGTCTTCTCCTCATTGTGCTATCATGTTAGATCTTGTGAGCTGCCTATCATGATCAAGATCATCTATTTGTAATGCTACATGTTGTGTTTGTTGGGATCCGATGAATACGGAATACTATGTCAAGTTGATTATCAATCTATCATATATGTGTTATTTATGTTCTTGCATGCTCTCCGTTGCTAGTAGAGGCTCAAGTTGATACCTGTAACTCCAAGATGGAGTATTTATGCTCGATAGTGGGTTCATGCCTCCATTGAATCTGGGACAGTGACAAAGTTCTAAGGTTGTGGATATGCTGTTGCCACTAGGGATAAAACATCAATGCTTTGTCTAAGGATATTTGTGTTGATTACATTACGCACCATACTTAATGCAATTGTCTTGTTTGCAACTTAATACTGGAAGGGGTGCGGATTCTAACCTGAAGGTGGACTTTTTAGGCATAGATGCATGTGGATAGCGGTCTATGTACTTTGTCGTAATGCCTGATTAAATCTCATAGTAGTCATCGTGATATGTATGTGCATTGTTATGCCCTCTCTATTTGTCAATGTGCGTAATTTGTTCACCCAACATGCTATTTCTTATCGGAGAGACACCACTAGTGAATTGTGGATCCCGGTCCATTCTTTACTACGAAATACAATCTACTGCAATACTTGTTCTTTCTGTTCTTCGCAAACAAACATCATCTTCCACACTATACATTTAATCATTTGTTTACAGCAAGCCGGTGAGATTGACAACCTCTTGTTAAGTTGGGGCAAAGTATTGTGATTGTGTTGTGCAGGTTCCACGTTGGCGCCGGAATCCCTGGTGTTGCGCGCACTACACTCCGTCACCAACAACCTTCACGTGTTCCTTGACTCCCTACTGGTTCGATAACCTTGGTTTCTTGCGAGGGAAAACTTGCTGTTGCATCACACCTTCCTCTTGGGGTTCTCAACAGACGTGTGTCAACTACACGCCAGCAAGATATTTTCTGGGCCGTTGCCGGGGAGATCAAGACACGCTGCAAGGGGAGTCTCTCACTTCCAATCTCTTTACTTTGTTTTTGTCTTTCTTTACTTTAATTTATTTACTGCTTTGTTTGTTCTCTACATCAAAAATAAAAAAAAATTAGTTACTAGTTTTACTTTATTTAGTGCCTTGTTTGCGTTCTCTATATTAAAAACACAAAAAAATTAGTTACTTGCATTTAATTAATTTAGTTTGATTTACTTGTTTTTATTGCTGTTAAAATGAATACTCCTGAGAACACTAAGTTGTGCAGAAACTCAATTCGGCTCCCGGGTGCGTATGATCCCTCTACCATAAAAACATATTTCCAAGTGTTAAAATTTTTTGACAAAAAGTTTTACATGTACATCTCCATAACATATGTGTATTCGTCAAGTTTCACGAAAAAATGATATTTTTTATAGTCTAAGCGAAAAAGAGACAATTTATCTTGTGACAAGTCTTTGTTTCAGCACCGAATTTTGTCTTTTTTACACACGCCACATGACATGTCGATTTTTCATGAAACGACTTTGTGAGCGCGTAGCACATAAAGATGTACGTGCGAAATTTTTGTTTCAATTTTTTTGACATTTTAAAATGTGTCTAACATGTATTTCAAGATAAAGGGAGCATACGCTCCCATGTGCCAAAACATCACTCCCCTAAGTTGTGTGAATTCACAAGTTAGGCTTAATGGAAAACAACAAAAATATTAGAGATCTTTATAGTATTTATCTTGAGTTAGGACATGAGGTGTTTGAAGAGAAAATTAAAAAACCTATGGAACTTTATATGCATGCTAATGGCAATGTTATTAGTATGAATGCTTTGAACACCATTGTTCCTAATTCTATGGAAAATTCTAAGCTTGGGGAAGCTGGTTTTGAGGAGCATGATATTTTTAGTCCACCTACTATTGAGGATAAAATTAATTATGATTACAATATGCCTCCTATATATGATGATTATGGTGATGAGAATAATGATAGATATCTTATTGAATTTGCTCCCACTACAATTAATAGTAATGACTATGCTTATGTGGAGAGTAATAATTTTATGCATGTAGCTCATGATAAGAATGTTTCATGTGATAGTTATATTGTTGAGTTTGTTCATGATGCTACTGAAAATCTTTATGAGAGAGGACAATATGGTTGTAGGGATTTTCATGTTACTAAAACACCTCTCTTTTTGCTTAAAATCTTGAAGTTGCTTTTGTCTTGTTTTCCTATGCTTATTGCATTATGCTTACATGACTTGTTTATTTACAAGATTCCTTTTCATAGGAAGTGGGTTAGACTTAAAAATGTTTCTTATTTGCTTTTGATGCTCTCTTTTGCTTCAACTCTTATTTCTTGCGAGAGCATCATTTCTGAGCCCATCTTAATGGCTATAAAGAAAGCACTTCCTGGGAGATAACTCATGTATGTTTTTATTACTGTTTTGTTGAGTCTTGGAAGTTGTTACTACTGTATCAACCTCTCCTTATCTTTATTTTATTGCATTGTTGTGCCAAGTGTTGATACTAGATTTGGATTACTGCGCAGAAACAGATTTCTTACTGTCACGAAATTGAGCTGCCCCGTCTGTATGTAACTCAGAAAAATCTGCCAATTTATGTGCGTTATCCTCAGATATGTATGCAAATTTCATTCAATTTGACCTTTTTCATCTGAGCAAGTTAAGTGCCCCAGAAAAATTCATCTTTACGGACTGTTCTGTTTTGACAGATTCTGCCTTTTATTTCGCATTGTTTTGCTATGTTTGATGGATTTCTTTGTTCCATTAACTTTCAGTAGCTTTGTGCAATGTCCAGAAGTGTTAAGAATGATTATCTCACCTCTGAATATATGAATTTTCAATTATGCACTAACCCTCTAATGAGTTTGTTTTGAGTTTGGTGTGGAGGAAGTTTTCAAGGGTCAAGAGAGGAGGATGATACAATATGATCAAGAAGAGTGAAAAGTCTAAGCTTGGGGATGCCCCGTGGTTCATCCCTGCATATTTTAAGAAGACTCAAGCATCTAAGCTTGGGGATGCCCAAGGCATCCCTTCTTCATCGACAACTTATCAGGTCACCTCTAGTGAAACTATATTTCCGTCACATCTTATGTGCTTTACTTGGAGCGTCTGTTTGTTTTTGTTTTTGTTTTTGTTTGAATAAACTCGGATCCTAGCATTCTTTGTGTGGGAGAAATACACGCTGTTGCATATGAACACATGTGTTCTTAGCATTACTTTTAATGTTCATGGCGAAGGTTGAAACTGCTTCGTTCATTGTTATATGGTTGGAAACAGAAAATGCTTCATGTGGTAATTGGTATAATGTCTTGAATAATTTGATACTTGCCAATTGTTGTACTCATATAGATCATGTTTAAGCTCTTGCATCATGTACTTTGCACCTATTAATGAAGAACTACATAGAGCTTGTTAAAATTTAGTTTGCATGATTGGTCTCTCTAGAGTCTAGATATTTTCTGGTTAAGGTGTTTGAACAACAAGGAAGACAACGTAGAGTCTTATAATGCTTGCAATATGTTCTTATGTAAGTTTTGCTGTACCGGTTTATACTTGCGTTTGCTTCAAACAACCTTGCTAGCCTAAACCTTGTACTGAGAGGGAATACTTCTCGTGCATCCAAAACCTTGAGCCAAAACTATGCCATTTGTGTCCACCATACCTACCTACTATGTGGTATTTCTCTGCCATTCCAAAGTAAATTACTTGAGTGCTACCTTTAAAATTCTATTCTTTGCAATATATAGCTCATGGGAAAATAGCCTGAAAAACTATTGTGGTAAAGAATATGTAGCTTATGTATCTTATTTCTTATAAGTTGCTTGTTGAGCGATAACCATGTTTCTGGGGACGCCATGAACTTTTACACTTTTGTCGAATATCATGTGAGTTGCTATGCATGTTCGTCTTGTCTGAAGTAAGGGTGATTTTCATGATCAAATGGTTTGAGTATGCATATTGTTAGAGAAGAACATTGGGCCGCTAACTAAAGCCATGAATCATGGTGGAAGTTTTTTGGACACTAATCCTCAATCTCTTATGAGAATATTATCTGTTGTTGAATGCTTATGCATTAAAGAGGAGTTCATTATCTGTTTTCTATGTTGTCCCGGTATGGATGTCTAAGTTGAGAATAATCAAAAGCGAGAAATCCAATGCGAACTTTCTCCTTAGACCTTTGTACAGGCGGCATAGAGGTACCCCTTTGTGACACTTGGTTGAAACATATGTTATGCAATGATAATCCGTGTTAATCCAAGCTAATTAGGACAAGGTGCGAGCACTATTGGTATTCTATGCATGAGGCTTGCAACTTATAGGATGTCTTATACATAACACATATGATTTATTACTACCGTTGACAAAATTGTTTCTATGTTTTCAAAATGAAAAGCTCTAGCACAAAAATAGTAATCCATGCTTCCCTCTGCGAAGGGCCATTCTTCTATTTTATGTTGAGTCAGTTTACCTACTTCTTTCTATCTTAGAAGCAAACACTTGTGTCAACTGTGTGCATTGATTCCTACATACTTGCTTATTTGTATTCATCATATTACTTTGTGTTGACAATTATCCATGAGATACAACCATGAGATAAACATGTTGAAGTTGAAAGCAACCGCTGAAACTTATGTCTTCCTTTATGTTGCTTCAAAGCTTTCTACTAAGAATTTATTGCTTTATGAGTTAACTCTTATGCAAGTCTTATTGATGCTTGTCTTGAAAGTACTATTCATGAAAAGTCTTTGTTATATGATTCAGTTGTTTATTCATTGTCTTTACCATTGCTTCGAATCACTGCATCCATCTCATATGCTTTACAATAGTATTGATCAAGATTATGATAGCATGTCACTTCGGAAATTATCATTGTTATCGTTTACCTACTCGAGGGCGAGTAGGAACTAAGCTTGGGGATGCTTGATACGTCTCAAACGTATCTGTAATTTCTTATGTTTCATGCTACTTTTATGATGATACTCACATGTTTTATACATACTTTACATTATTTTTATGCATTTTCCGGCACTAACCTATTGACGAGATGCCGAAGAGCCAGTTGCTGTTTTCTGCTGTTTTTGTTTCAGAAATCCTACAAAGGAAATTTTCTCGGAATTGGACGAAATCAACGCCCAGGGTCTTATTTTTCCACGGAGCTTCCAGAAGACCGAAGGGGATACGAAGTGGGGCGACGAGGCGCCGACACCACAGGGCCACGCGGCCTGGGTGGGGCCCGCGCCGCCCTATGGTGTGGGGCCCCCGCGCCGCCTCCAACCCTACCCTTCCGCCTACTTATAGCCTTCGTCGCGAAAACCCCTGTACCGAGAGCCACGATGGAAAACCTTCCGAGACGCCGCCGCCGCCAATCCCATCTCGGGGGATTCAGGAGATCGCCTCCGGCACCCTGCCGGAGAGGGAATCATCTCCCGGAGGACTCTTCATCACCATGATCGCCTTCGGATTGATGTGTGAGTAGTTCACCTCTGGACTATGGGTCCATAGCAGTAGCTAGATGATTGTCTTCTCCTCATTGTGCTATCATGTTAGGTCTTGTGAGCTGCCTATCATGATCAAGATCATCTATTTGTAATGCTACATGTTGTGTTTGTTGGAATCCGATGAATATGGAATACTATGTCAAGTTGATTATCAATCTATCATATATGTGTTGTTTATGTTCTTGCATGCTCTCCCTTGCTAGTAGAGGCTCTGGCCAAGTTGATACTTGTAACTCCAAGAGGGAGTATTTATGCTCGGTAGTGGGTTCATGCCTCCATTGAATGGGACAGAAAGTTCTAAGGTTGTGGATGTCTTGTTGCCACTAGGGATAAAACATCAATGCTTTGTCTATGGATATTTGTGTTGATTACATTACGCACCATACTTAAGGTAATTGTCTGTTGTTTGCAACTTAATACTGGAAGGGTGCGGATGCTAACCTGAAGGTGGACTTTTTAGGCATAGATGCATGCTGGATAGCGGTCTATGTACTTTATCGTAATGCCCTGATTTAATCTCATAGTAGTCATCGTGATATGTATGTGCATTGTTATGCCCTCTCTATTTGTCAATTGCCCAACTGTAATTTGTTCACCCAACATGCTATTTCTTATCGGAGAGACACCACTAGTGAACTGTGGACCCTGGTCCATTCTTTGACATCTGAAATACAATCTACTGCAATACTTGTTCTTTACTGTTCTTCGTAAACAAACATCATCTTCCACACTATACATTTAATCCTTTGTTTACAGCAAGCCGGTGAGATTGACAACCTCACTGTTAAGTTGGGGCAAAGTATTGTGATTGTGTTGTGCAGGTTCCACGTTGGCACTGGAATACCTTGTGTTGCGCCGCACTATACTCCGTCACCAACAACCTTCACGTGTTCCTTGACTCCTACTGGTTCGATAACCTTGGTTTCTTACTGAGGGAAAACTGCTGTCGCATCACACCTTCCTCTTGGGGTTCCCAACAGACGTGTGTCAACTACACGCCAGCAGAGAGCGCGTCACGTCCCTTCGTTTCATTGCATGGAGTTTGCTGCTGGTTAAAAGATCAATAGTAATGGGCTGATCTGGGTTTTTCCTTACTGCGATGGAACGGCATGTACCCACCGCCCGAACGGAAGCTGGACGAAACTGTAGCTGAGGCCGTAAAAAAATTCAGATTACATGATATACATATGACCATACAGAAATAAGGAAAGTTCATGTCGGTATCTGAATTGGATCCTTTACCTTCTTCTATGGATATATATCAATCAGAATAGAGAATAAGTGTCCTGCTACTTTTTTCCCAGCAATGCTGCAATAAATCTGATTAACATGTAGCCATGTGGTTCCCCTTTAACAAAAATGTAGTGATCCTAATTTGGCAAAAGAGACCAGTACAAAGTAAGCTGCAGAAATCAGCACAACGTAGTAGCACTATGGGAACACGCCGCTGTGCCTACAGCAAAATATCGAGGCCCTTGGCACATGACCTGTTCCGGCCACCTAGCAAGCCGTGACACAGAAAAACGTCACAGGAAGATTGTGCCGACGGTAACCGTTGGCAATTGCCGTCATAGTTCCACCATGACGGCGAGGTAACAGCGTCAGACCTTTGTCGTCGGCACATATTTCAGCCCTGTACCGACGGCTTTGCCGTCGGCACAACTATTTTCCATTTTACCACATTAATCTTCAAAAAATCATAACTAAATCATTATAATTCAGAAAAATACAAATAATATATTAATTTTTTTAGAAAAATAAGTTCTATCTTGAAAAAATATCAAACTTGGAATATTGAAAATATCTCAAAAAACCTTCTAAAAATGAGCTATCATGTCACATGTTTTATGGCTTTCACGCCGAACAACCAATGTTATGGCTAGAATCGTCGCATATTTTGTGATAATATGCACATATTGTACACACATGTGCATCTTGGAAAGTCTTCCGATGTTGTAGGAGGAAGTTTTCCTTTTCATCGCACGAAAAAGCCATTTTCTATTTCTGAAGCGCCGAAAACGGGATGTTTTGTGAAGCAACCACCAAATTAATGTTTTATATTGGTACCAACATATTTTTCAAAAATACCAGACCATCTAAGAAGGAAAATTTCTCAACCGGTGTATCTGGAGCCTTTCTATCCACCCCTCATGAAAAAGACAAATTCCTGCCAAATCGGTAGGAGGCCGACCAGATTTGAACTACATGTACATGATATAATGCTCAAGAAAATTCGTAAAAATCATTTTTAGGTTCACAACATGGTATTTCATCAGAGATACAGTGCAAGTTTAGCGAGACTCAGCCCCGGGCAAAGGATTTTCATGCCCGCTATATTGTATATTGTTTGAAATGGGTATAATAAATTCAAAAACAATCCAAACCATGTGAAACCTTCGCGTGGTGTCATATTATATGTCATAGTTGCAAGAAAAAATATTAAATTTGGAAAATTACAAACATCACAATTTTTTTTCACAAAACGAGCTATCAGGTTCCAGGTTTCATGACATTTAGGTCAAACGACCAATGTTATGGATAGAATCACGGCATAGTTTGTGATAATGTGCCCATATTATGCACACATGTGCATCTTGGGATGTCTTACGATGTTGCACGAGGAATTTTTCCTTTTCATCGCACGAAAAAGTCATTTTCGATTTTTGGTTTTCCGAAAACGGGGTGTTTTATGAAGCAACGACCAAATTAATGTTTCACATTGGTACCAACACATTTTTTAAAAATACTAGACCAACTAGGAAGGACATTTTCTCAACCAGTGTATCTGAAATCTTTGCATCGACCCCTCATGAAAAAGACAAATTTCTGCCGAATCGGTAGGAGGCCGACAAGATTTGAACTACAGGTACATGATATAATGCTCAAGATTTTTCATAAAAATCATTTTTAGGTTCCCAACATGTTATTTCATCAGAGATCCAGTGCAAGTTTAGTGAGCATCAGCCCCGGGCAAAGAATCTTCATATCCGCCGTTTTGAATATAGTTTGAAATGGGCGTAATGAATTCAAAAACGATCCAAACCATGTGAAACGTTCGCTTGGTATCATATGTCATAGTTACAAGCAAAAATGTTAAATTTGGAAAATAACAAACATCACAAAAATTCGTTCACAAAATGAGCTATCACGTTCGAGGTTTTATGACATTTAGGTCAAACGACCAATGTTGTGGATAGAATCACGGCATAGTTTGTGATATTTTTTCCATATTATGTACATATGTGCATCTTGGGATGTCTTACGATGTTGCAGGAGGAAATTTTCCTTTTCATCGCGCGAAAAAACCATTTTCCATTTTTGAGGTGCCGAAAACGGGGTGTTTTGTGAAGCAACCACCAAATTAAAATTTCACATTGGTACCAATACGTTTTAAAAAATACTAGACAACCTAAAATGGATAATTTTTCAACCGGTGTATTCCGTCCACTCCTCATGAAAAAGACAAATTACCGCCGAATCAGTAGGAGGCCGACCAGATTTAAATACATGATCTAATGGTCATTAATTTTTGGAAAATCATTTTTTGGTTCAAAATATGATATAGATGTCATATTTGAATTCCTCTCATTTTTCTAATCGATTTAGACATATTTTTTGTCAAATTCTGATTTACGAATTTAAAGATATTAATTATTCCATATTAAGTAGAAAAGGAAAAAATAAAATCATTTGATTGTCCATTTGAATTCAGGATTAATATACTTATTCTTGTATTTTAGGTAGGTAATTGTTTGGAATTCAAAAAAATAAAGATGTGCAACATCAAGGAATAGAGGTTAATAGTATTGATATGGTATTATTATCAACAAGGTGTCATTACTTTCATGGAAGTTAGTCTAAATGGAACAGAGAGGTTAAGCGTGCTAGGAGTGGAGTAGTGTCAGGATAGGTGACTGACCGGGAAGTTTGACCACGAGTGGAATTTGACCTAATATTAAGTGTAGTTAGAGCTGAAATGGTGCATGTGAGAGGTCAAAAAAATTGGGATAACAAAATTTGAAAAAAATAATTATTTTTTTTTTGAAAAAATTCGAGCTAGAATTACCAAACGACCGTAATTTCTATCTCTGTGCCAATGACAACTTTGTCTATGCTGCTACCGTCGGCACAAGCCTGTGCCGACGGCAAGGCGAGCTATGCCGCCGGCCGTCGGCACCTTGACTGGTTCCCGTAGGGAAGTAACAGATAGTTTCAAGAAGAGACTTAGACCAGGAGAATTAGCCACCTAGAATCCAATGATCTGTAGAACTCAAACGAAATTGATAAGTTGCGTTATCCCATGGGAATTGCAAACACTAGTTTCACTTGCACACAAAAAGAATGAAAGAACCTGGAATCTACGAGCATGCAATCGGCTGGCCGGAGAACAGGAAGACAGAGAGATATGCAAACCTGTTAATGAGCAATCATCGGAGAGATCAAATAATTTAGATCCAGCAGTACCTATGTGAGGGAAGGTGAAGCAAGGAGGCATGTAGAGAGAAGAGACTTGAGGGGAGGGCCTCCAACCTTGCTCGCCAGCCACCTCGATGAGTAGCTTCGGCCTTCAGGTGGTAGATGCTAGCTACCTCCCACATTCATCCTTGTATGTCCCGTCCGCATCTACTTGCACCATCTGTGTACGGCCTAGGGTTGGCCGTTCTGTGTTCATGCACAGGAACCTGACGGTAAACTGGATGCAGCTGTGACGATGGGCATGAAGTGAGTCGAGGCATTATTTAATAGGATGGGTGAACTTTTCAGTTCCCATTCATTAATTTCAGTTTGTGGGGGAGAGGAAGAGAGTGTGTCACGTTCCCTTCGTTTCATTGCATGGAGTTTCCTGCTGGTTAAAAGATCAATAGTAATGGGCTGATCTGGGTTTTTCCTTGCTACGATGGAACGGCATGTACCCACCACCCGAACGGAAGCTGGACGAAACTGTAGCTGAGTTGCCAAGATGATGTGGCATGCTTGCATTTGAGATATATCATGTAGTGAGGAGCTCCTATTTAGATAGAAAAGATATGCTGAAGAAGTAATGTGGACATAGCTCTGCTGGCTTCCTAGATGGAGACGCAACCGCCACAAGATCTGAATCCGGCGACAGGATAAAACATGGACAAAGAGGTGTCATCAAGATCTAATCAGGCTCGGAGTAGAAACACGACTATCAACAAGTAACGAGTAATATATCTATCAATAAACATATATGTGAGATTGTAAAGTAGGAAAAATTGTGAGCATGTCACCTACATAGGAGAACATGTTCAACATATAACATCTCTTATAAGATAAAAAAACAAAAAAAAAATCGTCTCTTGCGTAGAAATTAGATGACACATGAACTAGACACCACCAAAACAAGTCAGGGGCATTCTCCCAACACAATAATAACTCTATTTCTACCAAAAAAGAATAACTCTTTCATATGTAAGTTTGCCAAATCTAGCTTGCTTACAACATGAGTTGCTTAAACACGCTTAATGTAAACATACTTCCTACATGATATCTTGCTTGAATATGAATCACACACTAGTTTGTATCAAAACACGGCCTCCTGTCAACTCGTCCATACACCCAACACCTTCAAAGTAATTAATTTCTGCGCAGAAGAAAGCCCCTCCCGGCATTTGCATGGGTTACATGTCAAAACATAGTGGACATACGTTTAAATACTAGCAAAATCATGTCCGTAATATTTTCCCAGAAACATATTGGACAGTACAAGATAGACATATTCAAATCGGAGTACGAAACAGATACGGGGCGGAAATGGCTTGATCACGGATAGAAATTTTTGCTTTAGGTAGCTTCAAATGAATAACTCCATCTTCGGTGGCAGTTCAGGCTCCGGCTTGGGTGGAAGCTCACCTATTGGCAGTGGCTGCAATACCGGCTTCGGTGGCTGTTCGGGCTGTGGGTCCGGTGGAAGCTAGCCTATCAGGAGTTAAGGTGGCCCGGCAGCAAGCCTTGAGAAAGGAATATAGGGTGAGAAGAAAGTGCACCGAGTGCCGGAGTGAGCGTCATGATTGTGGTAGTACTAAACTATGGACACCCTTTGGGTTGGGCAGTATGTTAGGTCAGTGGGACTTAGGTTGGGTATATCAATCGACACATAGTTTTAGGATGTATCATCATATACTGACGGAGAGTTATAAACCACTTCCTTTTTTTTTTGTATATATGGATTACTATACATATTTGCGGCCAAATCTGTAAACTGTCCGACTGAATCCAAGTTTGCCATTTGCGAGCTTCCGGTCAAGGTGGTAAAAAATAACCAACACTTATCCTCGTTGCATTAATTCTGTCATTTGCACCTCACCATTCTCACCCCAAACATAGAATTGAACAAGCACACATACACTTTTCATCAAATCCTTGAAGATTTTCAAGGAATAATGTCACAAAAGTAAGCCTCCCTAAACTACTGGCTTGGCTTGGTTTTGGCAAATATAACTTCTAGGCCTTTGGGGTCACTAATAATATTTCCGAGGACTTCCATTACTACACAGTTTCTACAGTCTATTCTTTTTTTAAAGAAAATCCTGAATTACATTGTGGGAACTAGTTTAAAATTATTTAAGCATGTCAAAACTAATACTCCCTCCGATTCATATTAATTGACTTCAATATGGATATATCTAGAACTAAAATGTGTCTAGATACATCCATATTAGAGTCAATTAATATGAACCGGAGGGAGTACATTTTTCTTTCATTTTTGTGATCACAATAGTCATATGTAAACAATACACGCATATAATAGTAACATTGGCACGAATAGTTCAGATGGCAAAAGTTGCGGGTTACTTCTAGACCACCTGACCGGTAGGCACGACCCGTCTTAAACCATGAAATTATCTAACTGAATCATGAAATAACATAAATGTCATGTGGCCGTTTGCAATGCCCAAGTGGTCCTGGTTTCTGTTATGGATCTAGTTAACCAAAGCTCCTGGTCTTTGCTTGGATGCGCGCACACATTTACGTTTGCAGAGGTGAGAAGCGATGTATGTGAACTCTTCGAAAAAGCAACTATCTAATACTTCCTCCGTTTCGGTTTTATCAACGTGTGTATATATTTAACACGTTTATCATTTAGATAGATATGAATCTAGATAAATCCAAGTCACTTGTTTCTAGACGGACAAAGTACGCAATGTATGTACAATCGAACATGCATTGAGTATTCGAACGGATATTACATGTGACAATCAAGCGAGATGCTCATAAAGTGACAAAGAAATTTATATATACATATGGACGGAAATCCATTTATTAGACACATATATAAAAGGAAATGATCAAGAAAACCTCTGAAAACAGTATGTATGTGTGAACTAGCTCACGGCAACAGTCAAGTGCAGATCAAACGGATGAATATGAGCACATGTATGCATATGAATACCCCAACATATCATGCGGCATGGAAACCTCGGTGGTTGAACGCATCATGGTTTTGGTGGAAACTCCGGCTCGGGCTTGGGTGGAAGCTCACCGGGTGGCAGTGGTGGTAGCTCCGGCTTGGGCGGCTCTTCTTTCTTCGGTGGTAACTCGGGTTGTGGCTTCGGTGGAAGCTCACCTGCCGGGGGTGGTGGAAGCACGGGCTTCGGCGGCTCTTCTTTCTTCGGTGGCAGCTCTGGCTGTGGCTTTGGTGAAAGCTCGCATGCCAGGGGTGGCGAAAGTACCGGCTTCGGCGGCTCTTCTTTCTTCGGTGGCAATTCAGGCTCTGGCTTTGGTGGAAGCTCACCTGATGGGAGTGGCGGCAATACTGGCTTCGGTGGTAGCTCGGGCTCAGGCTTCGGTGGAAGTTCGCCTGCCGGGAGTGGCGGAAGCACCGGCTTCGGTGGCTCTTCTGTCTTTGGTGGCAGTTCAGGCTCCGGCTTCGGTGGAAGCTCACCAGCCGGGAGTGGCGGAACCACTAGCTTGGGCGGCTCTTCTGTCTTGGGTGGCAGCTCTGGCTCTGGCTTCGGTGGAAGATCACCTGTGGGAAGCGGCGGCAACACCGGCTTCGATGGCTCCTCTGTCTTGGGTGGCAGCTCTGGCTCTGGCTTCGGTGGAAGCTCGCCTGCGGGTAGTGGCGACAACACCGGCTTTGGTGTTTCCTCGGTCTTCGGTGGCAGCTTGGGCTCTGGTTTCGGTGGAAGCTCGCCTGCGGGTAGTGGCGGCATCACCGGCTTCGGTGGCTCCTCCGTCTTCGGTGGCAGTTCGGGCTCGGGCTTCGGTGGAAGCTCGCCTGCCGGTAGTGGCGGCAACACCGGCTTCGGTGGCTCCTCCGTCTTCGGTGGCAGTTCGGGCTCCGGCTTCGGTGGAAGCTCACCTGTTGGGAGTGGCGGCAACACCGGCTTGGGTGGCTCTTCCGTCTTTGGTGGCAGTTCGGGCTCCGGCTTCGGTGGAAGCTCACCTATCGGGAGTGGTGGCAGCACATGCTCCGGTGGAAGCTCTCCAATGGGGAGTGGAGGCAACACCGGCACAGGTGGGATCTCACCAATGGGCAGTGGTGGCAGCTCCGGCTTCGGTTCCACATCAGGCAGGGGCAGAAACGGATCCCCCGGCAACGTCGGTGCCACCTCCGGTATGGGCAGCGGCGGTAGCTCCGGCTTTGGCAGCGCCTCTGGCGTGGGCAGAGGGCCCGGCAGCTCAGGCTTGGGCAGCACCTCTGGTGCACTAGGCAGCGGCGCGGCCGGTTCAGGCTTCGGCAGCACGTCGGGTTTGGGCAACGGTGCCGCCGGCGGGTACTCCGCCAGGTGCCGCGCCGCGTCACCCGTGCCGCTACGTGAGAGCAGCAGCACGACGAGGACGACCAGAAGAGAGGACATGGTGGCGATCCTGAAAACCATGGCTCGCTTCACTGAACTAGTTAAGAACACGGTGTGTGTCTTCGCTGGGTGAAGAGAAGCGAAGGCGAAGGCGAGGTATTTATAGCAGTTTTCGTCGGGGGTTAGATCGATAGAGTTAACTTGATACGTTACACTCAAGTTAAGTTCGTGGCTGTTTAGATCGATCGCCGGCCGGCGTTTCTCCATGTCACTTACTCGTTGTACGTTTCGTACCTGCAGGTCCGTGAGATTTGAAAATCGATCGAGCGGGACCCGGCTGGATCGATTGCCGCGGTTACACTACTGCGACAGATGTACACGGGGCACCTGCATGCCTAGATAAAACGGCAGGGTAATACCAGGTGCCCATGAGAGACGAGACTAGCTAGCGAAACGTACGTACGTCTATGTGTTTCTTTCACAATATATATCCAGTTCTGCACTATAAAACGACCGGTCGTTCCAAAGGGTCAAAAGTGGGTGCTTAAACTTTCTTGCGACTGAATTTATTGAGAAGGAAATTTGCGCAGGATCACGTTGTTTAGTACTTCTTCAGAAGGTGCAAAATCACGTTATCGGTTGCTTAGGCTTGTCACGTTTTATTGACAGACTAGTTCTACGCCACCAGAGACTGAACGTACCGTGATCGCGCGAGATAGATTGATCGCGGAAGGTTGATCGGGAACATCAGGTTAATATTGGATGATGCATCAAGGGCTGCACACCATCTGCACACACGATCGGTCGTGGTCGTAGTAGGTCACCGACTTCTTATTTTATTTTCAACCGAAGGATAGGTCTCTTGTTAATTAATTATTACGTGCCAACACAGACTATAAAACGTGTAACTTGATCGTCTCTGTTTTTTTTCTTCCTCTTTTTATGGTCCTTTATAGTATACTAGGAAAATTTTCCATGCGTTGCACCGGGAGAAACATACTCATGCACTCCTGCAAATCATCAATATTGACACTTCATCTCTTTGTCACCATCAGCGATGGTGGTTATATTTTCTCCTATTCATGATAAACATAGTTAATTCTAAGAAGATTAGAATGCAAGGCCCCACAAAACCCGCGTCACATCAAATAAAATAAACTTGTACCACAAGCATATTAGCTAGCCGAAGAAACTTTGTAATTTAATCAGTGCAAAGTAAAAGGTACATTTAAATAATTGATCTAACAAAGTGTACCCACTTCGTTGACATTTTCTGTGTGTAGAATAATTCATGAAAAATCTATCTGCAGCTAAGCGTTTGTATATGTTCTGAGCAAAACAAAACTTTATATGCTCTAACCACACACAGAAATAAAATTAATCCGTGCTCCGGCATCTGCAGCGATGGGCAATGGGCAAGTTGTGTGTTTCACGAACAATGTGAGAGCATATCTGAGAGATCAAATCAATCAAGACAACATATGGAAGAGAATTGAATTAAATAGTCGCTGGTCCAGGTCACCTCCACTAGGCGGACCCAGAAATTTTTCAAAGCCTGGGCGGGCTGAAGTGTGACAAAAAAAATTCCCATACACATCAACTAACATAGACATTCGACAAGGAAAATAAACCCTCAACAAGAGGTTTCATGGATAAAGATGGACATCGTACATAAAAATGCATAATAGCACATGGAAATATTCATTACTAAATACGAGATTTTTAACATTTACAACGATGAACCATAAAGCTCAAATGGTCATCGGTACTACACAATATCAAAACTTGAATGCTTGACCCCAAAAGCTTGTCCAAACACATGTCCAAATGCACCGTGTCCAAATGCATGCCGTCAATCATGTCCTAACTAGGATTAAGCCTTTTAGGTAGATGTCCTTTCCTTGTCTTCATCGCTTGGAACCGTTTAGCAATATCATCACTACCAAGTTCCCTAAATATCTCCCGCTCCGTGTAACATATCATCAAGTCATTGAACCAATCATTCTTCATCTTGTTACGTAATTTTGACTTGATTATCTTTATTGCCGAGAAAGCCCTCTCAACGGATGCCGTTGACACCGGTAATATCAAAGCCAACTCAATAAGTTTGTACACCAATGGAAAAACCAAATGTTTCTCCGTTTCAACCATCTTCATAGCCAAATTTTCAAGATCCCCGCGAGTAGAGAAGGCGGAGTGGATTCTCACATTGTGAATGTAAGTCTCAAGTTGCCCTCTTATGGTTGTACGATCACCATTAGAGAAATCCGCATAGTATATGGTAGATAAGCGAACAAGCTTCTCCACATCAAACATTGAGAAAGAGTTCTTCGGATTGAGGCAAGAGAAGCAATCTAATGCCTCATTTGAAGCTTCAAAAAAGCGGTGGTTCATCTCAACACATACCTTGTCAAGGGCAACATAGAAAATCTCAACTTTGTACAAATGAAGCTTAGTGTATGTCATCCCATCAAGCCTTGAACGACCTCGAACCGGTACTTGCTCATCCATATGTGGCACCGGAATACCCTTGGCAATGCAAAATTGTTGCACTTCATCAAATAAGGCCTCCCAACCACTTTCTCTCATGGATACTAACCGATTTTTCACATCCTTAACTAGTTCCATTGCATGAACAATATTTAGATCCTTACTTTGCAAGACATGTGAGAGCTCATTTGTGATAGCAAGCAACTTTATCATAAGCTTCAAAATAAAAGCAAATTTGAAGTCCTCCATCTTCTCAATTAAACCCGCCGCTTGTGATAGTCCACGACTCTCATCATTGACCAAACGAAATATTTTTAATGTTGCCAACCACATATTGTCCAAACGAAGCAAAGTTGTATAATGTGAACCCCACCTTGTATCCCCGGATCTAGTGAGACTTGTTTCTTGATTCAAACCTCTTCCACTAGATAGCTCACCCCTCTCAAGCATATCCAATAAATTTTGATGATGTTCTTCCGTAAGAACATCCCTTCTTTTGCAAGATGCACTTGATGTGTTCACAATCAAGGAAGTGTACTCAAAGAAATCATGAATGGATGAGCAAGATTGAGCAACGGAGACAACAACCAATTGTAAGCGGTGGGCAAAACAATGAACATAGAAAGCATAAGGATTCTCTTCTAAGATCTTCTTTTGTAGTACATTAAATTCACCTCTCATATTTGACGCCCCATCATAACTTTGCCCTCGTATTCTATGAATAGATAGCTTGTGATGATCTAGAATACCAAGAAGAGCTACCTTTAGTGCCTCCGATGTAGTCTCACGGACATGATTTATAGAAAGAAATCGTTGCACAACCTTTCCTTCCTTGCTCACATACCTACAACAGCATGATTCCTAAAGGTTAAATGAAAGTATGGAACAATAGACAAATGGAACAATAGGGAAATGGAACAATATGGAAATGGAATAATGAAGTACTTTCTACTAACCTCAACATTACCGCCATTTGCTCTTTCACGGATATATCACGTGACTCATCAATAAGAATGGAGAACTTCTTTTCACCAATTTCTCCCATTATTACTTTGGTGACTTCTTGTGCGCAACACTTGGAAAGATCCTTTTGAATTTTTGGAGAAACCATCTTGCAATTTCTACCATGCCCATAAGCATGCTTTACCTTGTCATCCTTCCCTTTATACCATTCAACCATCTCACGAAAGTTTCCCATGTTCAATGAACCAAGAGATTCATTATGGCCACGAAAGGACAAGCCTTGACCAATGAGAAATCTAGCACAACTCATTGACGAGGTCAAATGGACTTTATAAAGTTCTTCGGACTTCTTCGTTGCAAGAGATAGTTTGCTAGACACACTTTGTCTTTGATTGCGAAAAGCATCACAATTTAATCTTGCATTATTGTGGTCACTACTTATGCCTCCAATATGGTCGGGCAAAGCTTTGTAAGCATGTTTCCAATCATTAAAACCGGTTTTGGTGAAGACTTCATGACCAAAGCGTTGTGTACTTCCAATTTGCTTAAAGAGAAAGCAATGAAAACAATACGCCTTATGTTGAGACTCACTATATTCTATCCAATCATACTTGTGATACCAATCTTTTGAAAACCCCCTTGATCCCTTCTTATGAAAGTTCACAATTGGTTGTGTTGGACCCTTCAAAAGATATGCTCTTCTCACTTGGTCTTGAACATCCGGATGGTAATCATTAATGGGCTGTGCTACCCGGCGGCGCCGCACAAACTTCAATCCGTGCGGCGGCAGTAGTACTTCCAAAAAAGTTCCGCTTTCTCCACCCTGCGGCACATGACCACCATCTATGACACGATGTGACCCCACATGAGGTGATGTAAAGTGAAAATTTGATGATTGCCCTCCCGCATGGCCCGGCAAATATGACAAAAGGCTGCAAGCTAGAGCAGGTTGCACAGACCATCCGATTCAATTCCCAAACTAAATCAAGTGACTTTCCCTAGATCAACTAATCAAGGAATCACACTAGTACTCGAAATCACTAGAACAACTTGCGGTGTAAGATACACTTATCATCTCACATATACATTTTTGCCAGATTAAATTTACATTTCGACTGCCATATTAGTTTTACTTAGCTGCCATATTAGTAATTTAGTACTGACTGACTGCCATGCTAGTTTTACTTAGCTGCCATATTAGTACTGACTGCTTGCCAGGTTAGATTTACCTAGCTAACGGGTTTAGTACTAACCGATTAGCAGGTCGATTTTACCTAGCTGCCAGATTAGCACCAATGATTGCCAGGTTAATTTTATCTAGCTGCCAGAATAACATTATAGCACAACTGATTGCCAGATTAATTTTACCTAGCTGCTAGATTAGTACTGACAATTGCCAGATTAAATTTTGCCTACTACCAGTAGTAGATGCTGGATTCAGCTATCCTAATTGCAGAAACCTCCACACCATCGTCATGGAGATAGGAAACTTAGCTAAGCAACAGGTCGGCCGTGGACTCCTCATCGCGTGCATGCCACAATCGTGCCCAGCGGCGGCCTCCCTCGAGGACTGCCCAGCGGCGAAGACCTCAACCGGCGCGTGCCCAACGACGGCGGCCTCCCCAGCGCTTTTTCGGCGTAGGCGACCTCCCTCGACGGGCAGCTCAATGGCGGCGGCCTCCCTCGACGGGCAGCCCGACGGCGGCGGCCTCCTCCGGCGCGTTCGTGGCGGCGGCGGTCTCCCTCGACGGCACGACCCTGTCCGGCGCCGTCACGGGCCCCGAGCCTTTCCGACGCCGTCGCAGAAGCCCCCTGCCCTCCGCCGCGGGAGCCTTTCCGGAACCCTTATCGGTGCGGCGCTTCTAGTTAGATTTTTCCATCATTAATTTGTTGTCGAAGGATCACAAACTATATCATCTGGATTAAAAACATGCATCTCCACCTCATTTTCCCCATGTGCTTGCGGTTGTGGACCTTCTTGTTGTGGTAAGCTTCTTCTGTCAACCAAAAAGTTTGTCATTTCTGAAATTTAAACAATTTTTTGTTCAACAATAAGCTCTTCAAGTTCATTTCAACAATTTAGACACCATACATTCAACAGTGGTAAAATAAAAATCTGGGAAGAAATTCATACCTACTAGTTGTCTTCTTCTGGTAGCCGACGAGATTGAGCCAGTCCGCCGACCCTGGTTCGAACCGCCGCTCGCCGGAGTAGCCTCGTCCCTCCCGGTCGCCGAACTCGCTGGAACGCCGCTGCCTCGCTTCCGCTTACGGCGGCCGCCCGCGGGCTGCGCGGCGCTAGGCTCGCCGACGTTGCCGGACGCCATCACCGTAGCTTTGGGCGTCGCTGGCTCGTGGCCTCGCAGCCTCGCAGGCTCGCCGTCGCCGGAACCAGAAGGGGGCGCCGTTGTCATGAGATAGAAGATTGCGACCTTGGACGAGCTCACGAGTCACGACCAGACGAGGGTTTCACGAACTGGGAAGTGAGAACGTCGATTGGGGATTTTTTCCGAGTAATGCTACACGTACGGAATTCGCTTACGGAAATCATCTACGGACTCACATCGTGCGCAGCACCCAGGGAGGAGGTTTCCGATTTTTACGGGAGGAATCAAAAGTGAACCAACCACTTTACTCCACATCAGCCCGTAGAAAATTTTGTAACTAAAAGGGTCCGTATGTCTAGGATTATTGATTTTTTCCAGGGACCGATCAGTTCGGCCGTTTGGGCATGGCGTGGAGCAACATGACCAATGGGCCAAGACAAAGGCTGGACTGGCATTTAGAGCAATCCTGGCCCAATATTTTCTCTCGTTGCTGGAGTAGCCCGGGCAAACCACACGATCGAGTCAATCTTTACACTGTGCTGGCAACTTCGTTACAGAGACGCGGGGAAGAGAAGCCCGGGCAGCCGTCCGGGCAACAGGGACGGTAAGTCCGCCCAAAGTGCCTTCAGATTATCCACCTACAAAGTATGCAGGGCACACAATCCAACCAAAAGCAGCAGATTTTACATACGTAGATCGCAATAACAATTCAGTTTAGATATAGAGGCAGAAGGAGATTAAGCCACCACACTGCTCGCCGTGGCACCGGCAGGGACGAACCTCTCGTTCCTCACCTGCGCCTACTTCATCTTGCAGCACTGAACAGACATTAAGCAGGAATTCACTCGTGAAGGCCCGGATGGGGTGTCGATGCTGTGAGAGACGCTTATGCTGCCGTCGATTGCAGCGGCGTCGCGCCGGATGTAGCAACATCCGGAGATCACGAACAGGCTTTTAGCCGAATTGCGCCTCGTCTGGCGCCAGGCGTGAGATGCAAAGATACTTTTGTGTGGATGGCCAAGTAGATGGCCGCAGCCCGCAGCTGCTGGGGGCGTTGTGGGTTCCGGACTGGAGCGCACGCCGGACGCACCTCCACACCAACGCGCTGCGCGAGGTAGCCGGACGGGTGGGTTCGGGCCGTCGTCAGCGTCGATGATGATGCCTCTTATGGCGCCAAATCTGCCGGCAAGAGACGCTTCGTGATGGCCATCTCCAACGAAGGCATCAGCATATGCGGGAAGGCCAGAGCGTGCAAACGGCGCCCACCGAGATGAAGAAACCCTAACAAAATTTGATTGATTTCTGCTGATCGAGCTCCTAGATCGGAGTATATATGAGCGCGAGCATTCCTACGTGGGCTCACGTAAAAGCTTTAAGCTTCCAGCGCTCAACCGTAGGCTGGCAATATGAACTGTTGTTGGGCCGATGGGCCACGCGACTCCAGGAAGGAGACCGACCGAACCGAGTAGGGGAATCGAATCAACCAGCGATGGATCATTGAAACGAACCACGCGCGCTATTCACTTTGGCGGTGGCATTGGCCGTAATTTAGACTGAAAATTATGGGCAATTCAAAAACGGACGAAAATAATGGGGAGAAGCCTTACTTACTTTATTAGTAGGTATAGATATAGATATATAGATATGATAATGAAACAGTTGTAAGATCACATCCCATGTAGAAGATGGCGGCCCGTGCACGCACAATCATATGGGCTACGGTATTCTTCTAGCAGGCCACGTGAGGTGTAATAGGATCGAAGTCTTCCATTGATGACAAATGTGGGAATTTTTTGTGTCCATAGAAACTTCGAGCATGGCTATGAGAGAGAGAGAGAGAGAGAGAGATATATATATATATCCACTAACAACTTAACATGTTACCCAATGTCTTTGCCAATACCTTTGATGTAGGAACATGTGAGTGTCCCCAATGAGATTGCAGAAACATATACGATTACTGTTTAGTAATATAAGTGGAACATAAAAGAAGACGATTGCATGCTGATATATATTTTGGCGACCTTCATTCCATGTGTAAATATATCTATACTTTTTCATATGTAGACTTGGTTGAAGTGGTGTACTATCTACAACTAGATGAATGCCCGTGCCTTGTCTTAGGCCCTAAGACCGGTACTTTGAGTCATTCTCGCTAGAACCCTCGTAATATCGATTTAGAGACGTCCACCAACACCTCGTGCATGTCAAAATTTATGCACGATGCTGGTGGAATCAATCACAACTAGTTACGTCACTACAAGTTCACGATGGATAACACAAGGAACATATATTAAAACAACAACCCCAACGAGTCAAGAATACAAATATTCAACACAAAGATCCAAATCATACATATAGCCAAATACATCTAAGTATGAACAAGAGTACAAATTGAACTAAGAGTTCTGAGGATAACCAATGACGTCCATAACCCTGCCCATGCCAAGACGGAATGGTAGCCTTGCTAACATCGTCGATCTCATACTAGTCCAAAAGAATCGGGTCAATGGTTGCAAAAATAAGAGAGAGAAAGCAGTGAGTACCGATGAACGTAATCCATGGCACGTACTCAACGAGACTAGAACTAGGTTGTGCTTGTCGGGCTATATGGTGGACTTAGCAGCAGCAAAACTTGCACTACAAACAAATAGAAACACGCTACAACATCCGTCTACTCAGACAATATAAGACATAACATAAAGGTAACAGCTAGACACTGCACAACCATATTCTAGACAAACGCATAACTCCTCTTCGCTCATAGCGAACAACCAATGTAAGGGCACTCCACGGTTGACAAATTGTATTAGATATTGGTTGCAGTAATGTTATATTACTATGCAGGTTTTTAGGAAATTGTTAGCAACAATATAAAGTTGTAAGTTGTTTACGTTCTCTGAGTCATCCATATCTAAGATTTACACCCTGCAGGGGTTACCAAATGTAACCATACACAGATCAACCCCGCTTAATTAGGACAGAGTCTCACAACAAGACCATTCCTGGTGCTATAAGCAAGTTTAATGGGAGCCACCCAACCAAGTTACTCATGATGGACTCCAATTGAGACTCCAAAAAGGACCCAAAAGTTTGCAACGGCTTCCAAGGCGGGCGTTAACAACCGGCTGGAACCAAGGATAAGGAGTCGCGCAAGATGTACTTGAACACATAATACGAACACTTGAATGTTAATCATGCATATGAGAAAATAAAATCAAGGTTGTGGCTCCCACTAACAGAGTGGAGGAAAGATAGTACGTGCCACACCCCCACGTACGGGTAGAGCGCTCATTCTGGAATAGATAATAAGTGTAACACCTCAAATTTCAAATAAAGGAAGAAGAACAAATCCAATTATCCAAATTTGAGAACCAACAAAAACTTTTCAAAATTCATATAGTGCCCTGCATAGGACTTGTGCATTTTGAGTGCTATGCCATGATGAGTGATATTTTGTGTATGTGATAAACTCCACAACCATAGAGGGATCCCATGATGATCACCAAACAAATAAATGAAAAAGAGAAAGAAATCAAATAAGAATAAAACCCTAAAAACCCTAACATATGACATATGATATTTTTATAAACTTTGACCCTAGACTCAAATTAGTCTTCACCACTAGTGGTAACATGTTATTAAATAGTTATTACAACTTTGAGAATCAAAGAAACCCCAATTAAATCAAAGCTAAGAATTAAAACTTGCTCACATAAGATAATGGTCATTTTTGACAATTACAATCTGATCATCACTTTGAGCCTCTCTATTTCAATATTTCTAAACTAAACACCTCCAACTCTTTGCATGCCATCCAAGTATACAACACCATGAACAACTTTTGTAAAGTGGACCATATCAAATCCATCTTGGATCAAGAGTTAGGATCAAGAGAAGATGAGACATTGAAACATATGTAAGATTCACCAAATTTAAAACGTGATCAAATCTGGCCAAACCTTGACCCTCACTGGACCTAGCCCTACTCCCCTGACCAAACCCTACCTAGCCCAAGCCAGAGCACGCCATGGACACGACCAGATCATGGCCAGCCATGGCCATGCCGGCCACGTCGCCCTCGACACGCCTCCCCCTTTCTCTCTTCACCATCGCCACGGCCACCATGTCAAGGAGCTCGCCAAGGATCCCAGAAGATCGCCCGTACTCATCAACGATCGCGAGGACGCCGACAATTCCCGGACGACGCGCGCCCAGGTACGCCCAGGTACGCCGCGAGCGGCATGGGCGATGTCACTGGCGCACGGACACGCGCGACACGGCCACGCGGCGCCCGCCAAATCTCGCCGTACCCCGACCATATCCGCGTGCCGTGGTACCCTCTCGCCACGCGGAGCTCTCCGGACACGCTGATGCCATGCCTTGGCGACCACGGCCGCCGGAGAGGACGAACGCGCCCGCCACGGCCGCGACAGTACACTCGCCCGCCCGACCACCGTACGCCGCCATTAACCACGCCGTTGACGCTCCAAGGACCGCGGTGACGTCGTGAACACGACCGCGTCGCCGCCTAGCTCCCTAGACCCCCGGAGAAGCCGCGCCTTGGTCGACTTCGCCGCAGCACCCCGGCCACCATCGCGCCTATAAAAGGAGGCCTCGCCTCGACCATCTCTTCACACCACCACACTCCCCTCTTCTTCCTCGACCTCCCTAGCACCTCGCCATGCTCGATTAGCCACTGCCGCCGCCCAATCGACGCCTCACTGCGGAAGCCTGCATCAATCGCCGGAGAAGGAGACCGCCCCTAACGACGCCGCTGCTACGGGCGCCGCCGTCGTCTACAACCTCGTCGAGCACACTGCCCAACCCTAGCTGGAGCCGCGGTAAGCCTCACCCCCTACCGCGCCGTGCCAGTGAACCCATCTCGCCGGAGACGACGATGGCCAGTCCGTCCGATCTCATTCTAATCCAACGATCCATTTTAAAACATACCGTTTCGGCTATTATGAGTCGGACAGGTGGAGCTTGTCAGGCGGCCCGCGGCACAAATGCGTGGTGGGCTGGCCTTGGGCCGTTTTCAAACGTTTGGGCCCAGTTAGCTTTCCCGCGTAGCCAGTAATTCAAATTCGATTTATCCAAATCCATTTAATTTCAATACTGGTTCCAACTTTGAAATTCAATAGATGGAAATTGGCTAAACCAAATTTGATGAACTTTATGTTGTTGGAAAGCTAAGAAAAAGATCTAACTAATGCCACTGGTCCCTTGGTCAGAATCTTGGTAAAATAAATGTGATAAAAATAACAAGACAGGGACTTTTACATATTCAAATAATTATTAAAAATCAACCAAAATAGATATTAAGTTAATTCCAACTCTAGTAGCTCACATTTGACTTACACTAATTGTTTCTGCAAGAAAATGGTGTGGTCACTTTGCATGATCATACCCTAGTTTAATTAATGGACAATATGGCTAGTTTAGTAAGTGATATTGTCCAAAACTATTATGTAAATCTTATGAAGTATTTTTACTTCATTTAAATCTTTGTCTCAAATGAATTCATGTGATGTTTGGGCCCCTGGTCCCAACTCTCTTATATGAATTACTTGAGATTTAAATCAAATGTAGTGTTATTTAAATAGTATGAGGTGGTCTACCTCATTTAAATCATTTTCTCCAATAATGATGATGAATGGTTGACTTGGGTCAGCATAGGATTCATGTATTGCTGTGGAGAAATTAAATATTAAGAAGATTCAATGAGAGGAAGTTATTCCCCCAAACACCATATGAACATTACTTATCACATATGAATAAGAGGAAATCATTTTCATCAAGTCATCCCCCAATGCACCTTTTTGTTTTATGTGTGTGCTTAGTATAGTTGGTGTGAAGTAATAATGTGTGTAGTATAGCCTTTGAGCTTGTTTGGTGATTATACTTCGTATTCCAATTTAGACGCTAGCACCGGAGATTATCAAGAGGAAGGAGAATTCTACCCTGAAGAAGAAGGAGAAAACCTAGAGAACTACCAAGGCAAGATAATGCTCTTGCAAAGTGCAAAGCTCTCCATGAGCAAGGCACACGATTCTTACCTTTCTTTATACCAGCCTATCTTATGTGTACACCATACAAGTTCTACTTGTTGTGTTTTCCAAAGATGAACTAAAATTGGGATAGAGAACAAGATTACTAGATGAGTAGAGATAGCAAAGCAAAGTAGCACCCCTCATGATTAGTGCTAGTGCTAAAATACTAAAATTTGACTACATTAGATGGGAGCAGGTGAATGGTTGAATTTGCAACCTTGGAATGATGAAGCATTCCATTGAAGAGTTTGAATTTGATGGTGAACAAGAGAAGATGGTGATTTTTGATAAAAACCTGACATTGGTTTGAATGCGATACCTTTCCAATTTTTGAGTACCCCCACAATACCTGATTATGGGTAGGGCTTAACTGGAAGTTTATATATTTTAGTATGAGTTCCCTCTGAACACACATCATAGGGGTTATGCCGAGGCTGCCTCCGTTGTTGAGAAAGGATGTGAGCGAGGTGAAATTGTACGGCCAAGCCCTGTGCAGTTCCGGGTTAACAGTTGGTTTTCACTGGGAGGCCAAGCTCATGGGGAGCGGTGCTCATACTAGGATGTGTAAGTGAAAGGTTATGGTTGATGATCCGCGTACTGAGTTACGGTGACTCGGAGTTATTCCGACGGATGAAATCAAATGTTGTGGCACAAGTGTGCAACCTCTGCAGAGTGTAAACCTATTCGAATAGCCGTGTCCACGGTTACGGACGGTTGGAAGGGCCATACAGTTTCCGGTGTCAGATTTTGAAAGCTTTAGTAAAAATGAATGGTGAATTGGTGACTTTTTGGTATTGAACCAATGATGTGGGAATGACACTAATGTTCCCACTTAAGTTAGTTAGTACATGATCCAAGCTTGTGAACTAAAATATGGCTTATGCAAGTTAAATTAGAGCTTAGTTTCTTTCATGGGCATTTTACAATAGTATTAGTTTGCAAGTACTTGAAGTACTTACGGCTTTGTCCCTGGCTATTCAAATGGCCAGAATACGAGGAGGAACAGAACTATCACGAGGATGACCAGCAGGACGCCTACGACAACTAGGGGTTTCTGACGTCAAACGTTGGCCTGTGGACTAGAGAGTCCCGTTACTATTACGCTTCCGCTATGTATGAACTTATGTATGATGTTGATTGTGAGATCAACTATTTGTGTAATATGAATCATGTGATTCAAGATTGTATGACACTATGGCTTGTAATAAATAATGACTGTGATATTCGACTATTATGCCTCGCAACAACATTATCCTGGGATTGCGATGAATGACATAATAGGCATCTGGACTTAAAAATCCGGGTGTTGACAAGTTGGTATCAGAGCCATTGTTTGACCTTAGAAAACCTTAGTTAGAATGGGCGTTCATAAAAACATAACTTTGAAATACAAAGGAAAAGGTTATTTATGAAAAATTATTCATATTCTTGTCTTGGAGGCTTTTTCGAAACTTGATAAAAACATGCTCTTTCTGATTATGTCTACCTAAAACTTTGTCACACTTGTTCAAATTTCTAACTCACTCTCCAAATTCACTTTCAGATGGAGCCCAACGCACCCGTCAACACCAAGTTTTACCAGCTTGGTAACGGAGGCAGCTTGATCTTCGAGCACGATCTCACTGCGGTCTCGAACTTTCTGGGGCGCCTCCAGCCCGAGTTCCATGGGATCCAGGTGGATGATCAGCCTGGCGGAGAGCTGCAGTGGATCATCACTGCGGATCTGAGGGGGAACATGGAGTCTCCTACCACGGATAGGATCCTGTTCTCTTTCCGTGAGAGCAACTGGCTCGATGGACTGGCACGCGGCCTGCAGGAGGCACTGGCTCGCCTTTGCGGACAGAACACGGTACGCTTGCTTGCGTCTCGTTTCGCTCACCTAGTGAAGCGTGATGCCAGCGGAGTACCTATGGCTCTGCAGTCCCACCCTGAGCTGAGGCATCACGCCGAGCATCTAGACTTCATGCTGTATCACACGCAGCTGGATCTGGATAATGCCCGGATGTATGCGAACCAGACTCACCTCGCCCTGGCCACGCATGGAGATGCCATCAAGCATCTGTCCCGGTGCCGCAACAAGCTTGCCTGAAGAAGAAGGATGTCACCATTACACGCCTTCGCGATAGCATCACTTGAGGCCACCGTCAAGGCCCAGGAGGAACAGCTGATGGAGATAGAGGAAGACGAGGTCGGTATCGATATTCAGGGAGGAGGTGCCTTCCTGAGTGACGACGACGACTTCGAGGAGGACGAGTTCACTGAGGAGGAGGACTACGCGTTCCTGGAGCCAGGACCTGATGATGTCGTTCCCATTGACATCGAGGATGAGGGTAGTCACACTTGAGCACTGATGTAGGTGTGAGTTGTATCCCGTCCCGTGTATCGTAGCATGGAAGGTTCTTATAACCTTGGGTATGAGTGTGTTTTCCATCCCTTGTATCGTAGTCTGAGAAATGGTTCTTAAAACCATGGGAGGAATGGTATGTAGTTTGTAATATGTTATGTGGAATGAATGAATGTTTGTGTGTGTCATCCAAAGCATTCCAAAATTTTCTTTTAAGTCTTGGACTCATTCAGAATCAACCATAAAAATTCCCTCTTATCTTATAATCTCCTGTATGCCCAGATGGCCCCTCCCAATCGCAACAACAACGATGCCATGATGCAACTGCTGCAAACCCTGCTTCAAGACAGGGAGACTGAAAGGGCTGAACGTCAAGCCAACATCGCAGCACTGCAAAACCTTGCTAACCAAGGCCATGGGAATCACGATCACCCCGGATCCAAACTCAAGAACTTCCGAACACCAACCCTCCGGTGTTTAGCAAGACCGAAGAACCCCTCGCCGACGACTGGCTGCAGACTATGGAGAACAATTTGGAAGTCGCCGGAGTCGAAGCAAATGAGAAGGTCCTCTTTGCAACCCACTACCTTGCCGGACCAGCCCGAGCTTGGTGGACCAGCACTCGTGCTATGAATGGAGGTCAAGTCATGACTTGGGCAGACTTCAAGCTCAAGTTCAGCAAGTATCATGTGCCCCGGGTCTCATCAAGAAGATGCGGGATGAATTCCGCGAACTGAAGCAAGGAAGGATGACGGTGGTGGAATACCGCGACGGGTTCCTTCTGTCAAGGTACGCCCCGATGAGGCCATACTGCGAGAAGAGGCAAGAGAGATTCTGAAGCGCATGATGGAGATGCGGACGGTCCTAGTCAACATCCCCTTTGCGGATCTAGAAGCCCTTGTTGACTCCGCCATCCAGATGGAGGGCAAGTTGAACCAAGCCAATGAAAACCGCAAACGCCGCATGATGCACCGAGTGGGCCTAGCAATGCCCAGTATCGTCCCAGCTCAAGCGGAGGTTTCACTCCAAGGAACAACAACAAGCCACCTATGCAGAACTCGCGCCCCGGTTATCAGAACCGGAGTGGAGGAAACACCGGCCAGGAGGCCACAACAACAACCACAACTACAGAACAACACCAACAACTTCAACCGCGCACCAATGCGAGCCCCCAACACCAGCAACAACAACACTAACACCGCTCCAAGGACTGGGAGCAACGCCATTCCGGTCGCCAACAAGGACAAGTCCACTATCACTTGTTATGAGTGTGGTGTAGTGGGACACTACTCCAACGAGTGCCCCAAGAGACTCGCCAAGCTCGCCGGCAACACCTCTGCACCCGCTCAGCAGCAACGCCGTGTTTCCACTGGAAAGAAGTTCGCCCCCAACAACCCCAATAACCGCAACGGCCGTCTCTTCCACATGAACGCCGAAGAAGCTCAGGAAGCACCAGATGTTGTCTGGGTATGTTTCTGTCAACTCAGTACCAAGAGTGTTGTTTGATTCCGGAGCATCTCATTCTTTTGTCACTGAAGACTTTGCATCCACAAGTAAAATTCAACCTATCAGCTTGAAACATGTCATGATAGTTCAAATCCCCGGATCAACCACTAAAGCCAGAAAATTCTGTAAAAATGTACCCATCAAAATACATGAGGTAGAATTCTATGCCAATTTGATCATTCTGGGAACCAAAGGTTTGGAGGTAGTGCTAGGTATGGATTGGATGGCCAAGCATCATGGAATGATTGACTGTGCAAAGAAAGCCATCACCATGACCAGTAGCACTGGTATTATAGTAGAGCATGTCTGAACTGCTACCCAGAAAATTTACCGCAACCAGAGTTTAACCAAGCCAACTTTGGATCAGATCAGGGTCGTTTGTCGATACCCGATGTGTTTCCCGAAGGTTTAACGGTATGCCCCAGATCGGGATATCGAGTTTATCATCGAGTTAATTCCGGAACCGGACCCATAGCCCGAGAGCCTATAGCATGAATCCAGCGAGCTTGTGGAGTGAAGAAGCAACTGGATGACTGTTAGCCAAAGGTCTGATCCGACCAAGTGCGTCACCGTGGAGATCCCCGGTGTTGTTTGTGGATAAGAAGGATGGTGCCAGTCGTTTATGTACGGATTACCGTAAGCTTAATGATGTCACCATCAAGAACAAATACCCCTTACCTAAGATAGAAGACCTGTTTGATCAGCTGACCGGTGCAGTAGTCTTCTCAAAGATCGATCTCAGGACTGGATATCACCAGCTGAAGATTCGTGCATCGGACATTCCCAAAACTGCCTTCACCACCAGATATGGATTGTATGAGTACAATGTCATGTCATTTGGATTGACCAATGCCCTGCTTATTTCATGAATCTCATGAATAAGATCTTCATGAACTTTCTGGATAAGTTTGTGGTAGTTTTCATTGATGACATCCTAATCTACTCCAAATCCGAGGAAGAACATGAGCAACATCTAGAAGCTGTCTTGGAGACCCTTAGGGCGCATAAGCTGTATGCTAAGTTCAGCAAATGTGAATTTTGGCTGAAGGAAGTAGGATTCCTGGGACATATCTTGTCTGCAGGAGGAATTGCCGTGGACCCTGCCAAGATCAAGACTGTTGCAGAATGGAAAGCCCCACCCAGACCGAGGTCCGCGCTTTTCTTGGATTAGCCGGATATTACCGCAGATTTGTAGAAGGCTTTTCGAGCATCGCTCGACCAATGACCCAGTTATTGAAGAAGGACAAAAAGTTCGAATGGACGGACAAATGTGAAGAGAGTTTTCAACAACTCAAGCTTAGACTGACCTCAGCCCCAATTCTGATCATGCCGGACATCACCAAACCCTTTGATGTTTACTGCGATGCATCCAAGATTGGTCTCGGATGTGTGCTTATGCAAGAAGGCAAGGTGATCTCTTATCTGTCCCGGCAACTGAAGCAGCATGAGCAGAACTACCCCACCCATGACCTCGAGCTTGCAGCCGTAGTTTTGGCACTAAAGGTGTGGCGTCATTACCTCATGGGTAATCGCTGCGAGATCTATTCGGATCACAAGAGCCTGAAGTATATTTTCACTCAGAAGGAGCTGAATATGAGGCAGCGGAGATGGTTAGAGCTGATTAAAGATTATGATATGGAGATCCACTATCACCCCGGCAAGGCCAATGTGGTAGCGGATGCATTGAGTAGACTACCATGTCAGCTAAACTCAATGATAGCAGCCAAACAACCCAGCCTACACCAGGAGTTTGAGCAGTTTAGAATGGAGTTAGTTAGTGAAGGATTCTTAGCCAGCATGGAGCTGCAACCCACCTTGATTGGTCAGATCAAGGAAGCTCAGAAGAGAAATGCCAGCATTGATGGAATCAAGACCCAGATAGCCGCAGGAAAAGCACCGGGATTCACCGTAGATGAAGAAGGAGTCCTTTGGTACAACGGACGTCTGTGTGTACCGTCAGAGTTGAAGCAGGTTATTGAAAGAAGCCCATGACACCTTATACTCTATCCACCCCGGAGGTACTAAGATGTACCAGGATTTGAAGGAACAGTTCGGTGGCATGGAATGAAGAGGAGATTGGAAGCTACATCGCGGTGTGATATCGTCGGCGAGTCAAGGCTGAACATCGGCGACAGCTGCTGCAACCACTACGATTCCTGAATGGAAGTGGGACTCCGTAGGAATGGATTTCATTACCGGTTTGCCCAAATCCAGCAAAGGAAATGATTCCATCTGGGTAGTTGTTGACAGATTGACCAAGGTAGCTCACTTTATAGCTGTCAGGACCACCTACCAAGGCCCCAAGTTAGCGGAGCTGTACATCTCTAGGATAGTCGCCCTGCACGGAACCCCGAAGTCCATTGTGTCAGACAGAGGTTCACAATTCACCTCAAGATTTTGGCAGAAGGTGCATGAAGGACTAGGAACTCGCTTAAATTTCAGCACCGCCTATCACCCACAGACTGATGGACAGACCGAGAGAGTCAACCAGATACTGGAGGACATGCTGAGAGCATGTGTGCTAGAATATGGATCCAAGTGGGAGGACTGTCCTGCCTTACGCAGAATTCTCTTACAACAACCTACCAAGCCGGTCTGATGGCCCCCTTCGAAGCCCTGTACGGAAGGAAATGCCGTACCCTCGAATTGGTCCGAAGTCGGAGAAAGCCAAGTCTTTGGACCTGATGTGCTTCGAGAAGCGGAAGAGAAGGTGCACAAGATCCGAGAGTACCTCAAGACCGCTCAGTCCAGACAGAAGAGTTACGCCGACAAGAGACGCCGAGAGATGACCTTTGAGATCGGAGATTTTGTCTATCTCAAGGTGTCACCCCTGAAAGGAATGCAGCGTTTCCAACTCAAAGGGAAGCTTGCACCCCGGTATGTCGGACCCTTCAAAGTTCTCAGCCGCCGAGGAGAAGTCTCCTATCAATTGGAACTACCGGAAGAAATGGCAGCTGTGCACAACGTGTTTCACATCTCACTCCTCCGGAAATGTTTAGAAGTGCCAGAGAAGACAGAGGTATTCAAGAACGTCGACCACCGTTCGGTGGATATCAATCACGACCTTACCTACCGTGAAGTGCCGATTCGCATCTTGGAAGAGGCATACAGAACCACCCGCACCCGAAGCATCAAGTTTCGAAGATACAGTGGAGCAATCATACCGAAGAGGAAGCCACTTGGGAGCGGGAAGAAGATATGAAGAAGGAGTACCCAGATCTCTTTAACAAATACTGTTTTTCTTTTAGATCTCGGGACGAGATCTTTTGTAAGGGGAAGGGTTTGTAACACCTCAAATTTCAAATAAAGGAAGAAGAACAAATCCAATTATCCAAATTTGAGAACCAACAAAAACTTTTCAAAATTCATATAGTGCCCTGCATAGGACTTGTGCATTTTGAGTGCTATGCCATGATGAGTGATATTTTGTGTATGTGATAAACTCCACAACCATAGAGGGATCCCATGATGATCACCAAACAAATAAATGAAAAAGAGAAAGAAATCAAATAAGAATAAAACCCTAAAAACCCTAACATATGACATATGATATTTTTATAAACTTTGACCCTAGACTCAAATTAGTCTTCACCACTAGTGGTAACATGTTATTAAATAGTTATTACAACTTTGAGAATCAAAGAAACCCCAATTAAATCAAAGCTAAGAATTAAAACTTGCTCACATAAGATAATGGTCATTTTTGACAATTACAATCTGATCATCACTTTGAGCCTCTCTATTTCAATATTTCTAAACTAAACACCTCCAACTCTTTGCATGCCATCCAAGTATACAACACCATGAACAACTTTTGTAAAGTGGACCATATCAAATTCATCTTGGATCAAGAGTTAGGATCAAGAGAAGATGAGACATTGAAACATATGTAAGATTCACCAAATTTAAAACGTGATCAAATCTGGCCAAACCTTGACCCTCACTGGACCTAGCCCTACTCCCCTGACCAAACCCTACCTAGCCCAAGCCAGAGCACGCCATGGACACGACCAGATCATGGCCAGCCATGGCCATGCCGGCCACGTCGCCCTCGACACGCCTCCCCCTTTCTCTCTTCACCATCGCCACGGCCACCATGTCAAGGAGCTCGCCAAGGATCCCAGAAGATCGCCCGTACTCATCAACGATCGCGAGGACGCCGACAATTCCCGGACGACGCGCGCCCAGGTACGCCCAGGTACGCCGCGAGCGGCATGGGCGACGTCACTGGCGCACGGACACGCGCGACACGGCCACGCGGCGCCCGCCAAATCTCGCCGTACCCCGACCATATCCGCGTGCCGTGGTACCCTCTCGCCACGCGGAGCTCTCCGGACACGCTGATGCCATGCCTTGGCGACCACGGCCGCCGGAGAGGACGAACGCGCCCGCCACGGCCGCGACAGTACACTCGCCGCCCGACCACCGTACGCCGCCATTAACCACGCCGTTGACGCTCCAAGGACCGCGGTGACGTCGTGAACACGACCGCGTCGCCGCCTAGCTCCCTAGACCCCGAGAAGCTGCGCCTTGGTCGACTTCGCCGCAGCACCCCGGCCACCATCGCGCCTATAAAAGGAGGCCTCGCCTCGACCATCTCTTCACACCACCACACTCCCCTCTTCTTCCTCGACCTCCCTAGCACCTCGCCATGCTCGATTAGCCACTGCCGCCGCCCAATCGACGCCTCGCTGCCGCGGAAGCCCTGCGCAATCGCCGGAGAAGGAGACCGCCCCTAACGACGCCGCTGCTACAGGCTGCTTCGCCGTCGTCTACAACCTCGTCGAGCACACTGCCCAACCCTAGCTGGAGCCGCGGTAAGCCTCCGACCCCCTACCGCCGCCGTGCCGTGAACCCATCTCGCCGGAGACGACGATGGCCAGTGCCGTCCGATCTCATTCTAATCCAACGATCCATTTAAAACATACCGTTTCGGCTATTATGAGTCGCTGACGGTGGAGCCCACTGTCAGGCGGCCCGCGTGCACAGATGCGTGGTGGGCTGGCCTTGGGCCGTTTTCAAACGTTTGGGCCCAGTTAGCTTTCCCGCGTAGCCCAGTAATTCAAATTCGATTTATCCAAATCCATTTAATTTCAATACTGGTTCCAACTTTGAAATTCAATAGATGGAAATTGGCTAAACCAAATTTGATGAACTTTATGTTGTTGGAAAGCTAAGAAAAAGATCTAACTAATGCCACTGGTCCCTTGGTCAGAATCTTGGTAAAATAAATGTGATAAAAATAACAAGACAGGGACTTTTACATATTCAAATAATTATTAAAAATCAACCAAAATAGATATTAAGTTAATTCCAACTCTAGTAGCTCACATTTGACTTACACTAATTGTTTCTGCAAGAAAATGGTGTGGTCACTTTGCATGATCATACCCTAGTTTAATTAATGGACAATATGGCTAGTTTAGTAAGTGATATTGTCCAAAACTATTATGTAAATCTTATGAAGTATTTTTACTTCATTTAAATCTTTGTCTCAAATGAATTCATGTGATGTTTGGGCCCCTGGTCCCAACTCTCTTATATGAATTACTTGAGATTTAAATCAAATGTAGTGTTATTTAAATAGTATGAGGTGGTCTACCTCATTTAAATCATTTTCTCCAATAATGATGATGAATGGTTGACTTGGGTCAGCATAGGATTCATGTATTGCTGTGGAGAAATTAAATATTAAGAAGATTCAATGAGAGGAAGTTATTCCCCCAAACACCATATGAACATTACTTATCACATATGAATAAGAGGAAATCATTTTCATCAAGTCATCCCCCAATGCACCTTTTTGTTTTATGTGTGTGCTTAGTATAGTTGGTGTGAAGTAATAATGTGTGTAGTATAGCCTTTGAGCTTGTTTGGTGATTATACTTTGTATTCCAATTTAGACGCTAGCACCGGAGATTATCAAGAGGAAGGAGAATTCTACCCTGAAGAAGAAGGAGAAAACCTAGAGAACTACCAAGGCAAGATAATGCTCTTGCAAAGTGCAAAGCTCTCCATGAGCAAGGCACACGATTCTTACCTTTCTTTATACCAGCCTATCTTATGTGTACACCATACAAGTTCTACTTGTTGTGTTTTCCAAAGATGAACTAAAATTGGGATAGAGAACAAGATTACTAGATGAGTAGAGATAGCAAAGCAAAGTAGCACCCCTCATGATTAGTGCTAGTGCTAAAATACTAAAATTTGACTACATTAGATGGGAGCAGGTGAATGGTTGAATTTGCAACCTTGGAATGATGAAGCATTCCATTGAAGAGTTTGAATTTGATGGTGAACAAGAGAAGATGGTGATTTTTGATAAAAACCTGACATTGGTTTGAATGCGATACCTTTCCAATTTTTGAGTACCCCCACAATACCTGATTATGGGTAGGGCTTAACTGGAAGTTTATATATTTTAGTATGAGTTCCCTCTGAACACACATCATAGGGGTTATGCTGAGGCTGCCTCCGTTGTTGAGAAAGGATGTGAACTGAGGTGAAATTGTACGGCCAAGCCTGTGCAGTTCCCAGGTTAACAGTTGGTTTTCACTGGGAGGCCAAGCTCATGGGGAGAGGTGCTCATACTAGGATGTGTAAGTGAAAGGTTATGGTTGATGATCCGCGTACTGAGTTACGGTGACTCGGAGTTATTCCGACGGATGAAATCAAATGTTGTGGCACAAGTGTGCAACCTCTGCAGAGTGTAAACCTATTCGAATAGCCGTGTCCACGGTTACGGACGGTTGGAAGGGCCATACAGTTTCCGGTGTCAGATTTTGAAAGCTTTAGTAAAAATGAATGGTGAATTGGTGACTTTTTGGTATTGAACCAATGATGTGGGAATGACACTAATGTTCCCACTTAAGTTAGTTAGTACATGATCCAAGCTTGTGAACTAAAATATGGCTTATGCAAGTTAAATTAGAGCTTAGTTTCTTTCATGGGCATTTTACAATAGTATTAGTTTGCAAGTACTTGAAGTACTTACGGCTTTGTCCCTGGCTATTCAAATGGCCAGAATACGAGGAGGAACAGAACTATCACGAGGATGACCAGCAGGACGCCTACGACAACTAGGGGTTTCTGACGTCAAACGTTGGCCTGTGGACTAGAGAGTCCCGTTACTATTACGCTTCCGCTATGTATGAACTTATGTATGATGTTGATTGTGAGATCAACTATTTGTGTAATATGAATCATGTGATTCAAGATTGTATGACACTATGGCTTGTAATAAATAATGACTGTGATATTCGACTATTATGCCTCGCAACAACATTATCCTGGGATTGCGATGAATGACATAATAGGCATCTGGACTTAAAAATCCGGGTGTTGACAATAAGAACTCAGGTCTTGGGGACACAAGCATAGGCAAAGATCGGATGCTTGCACAACGCCCACCGATATAACTTATTAAGTTATTATCCCACATCAAATTTTAGATGTAACAACTTATATCATGTTTAAGTCCAACAACATTATCCGTGCATGAAATATGTAACAACCTCCTATTATATCCCGATAACCTACCGAGATAAAAAAAATAGAGCTCTAAGAAAGCGCTACGACTCGCAAGGCTTGCCAAACAAACAAACAAACAAACAAACAAGAGGTGATAGGTAATGGAAAGGAAACAATGCTTATTAGGGTAAACAAGAGAAATAGGAGTTGTGAATCAAAAATAATCGCCACATACGGATAGCAATAAACATCGAGAGCTGAAATGTAAAATAGGTGAAGGGAAGAGAGATCTCCCGTGAGAATTGCAGAAGAACTATCTGGAAACTTGTTGTTTCTCACATCACCACTTCTATCCGGAAGAAGCAAATGATGTCACACACAACGGATGCAGATCTTGCTACTCTTGAGAAGAATAAGCATGCCCAACATATGATATGCATGACCGTCTAAAAAATAATTATTGCATGTGATAGTCTAGATGATATGACAGTCAATACTAGGCACATTTTGTTGGCTAATAATGTCACCAACAACCATAAACAAAACAAGCAAGGTTTCCATGAATAGATGTTGGAATATATTGAATTGGAACATTAGAGGGGTTTATTCCCATGAAAGATTGGATGACATTAGGCAAAGAACTGAAGAGAGTTACCATAACATTGTCTGTTTACAAGAAACAAAGAGAGAAATATTTGATCATGCCTATATTAAAAAAATTATGTTCTCAAAGGCTCAACAACTTTGTTTTTCACTCCTTCTATTGGAATCTCTGGAGGCATTATCACTATATGGAATGGAAATTTATCTGAAGTCCATGTTGTCAGCCAAAGCAGCTATCAAATTACCACTGAGTTTACTTGCAAGACAACCGGTAAAAATTGGCTCCTCACCGACATTTATGGACCATCTAGCATGAGAACACACCTGAGTTTATTACCTGGCTTGCCAATATTGACTCAGCTATGATGCAATACTGGATTATCATGGGGGATTTTAATCTTATTAGAGATCAAAATGATAGGAACAGAGCTGAAGGTGATACTAATAGTATGCTATTGTTCAAGATCATACAAGAAGATGATCTGGAAGAGATTCCACTAAATAGCAGAGCATACACATGGAGAAATATGCAGGACAATCCACTTATGGAAATGCTTCATTGGGTTTTGATGACCCACAAGTATAGGGGATCGCAACAGTCTTCGACGGAAGTAAAACCCAAATTTATTGATTCGACACAAGGGGAGGTAAATAATACTTATAAGACTTAACAGCGAAGTTGTCAATTCAGTTGCACCTGGAAAAGCACTAGTAGCATGCGTGATGTGAAAGCAGCAGTAATATGAGAGCAATGACAATAGTAACACAGCAGCACTAGTACAGAGGAGATGGCACCAGAAAATATTACAGTGCGTAGTTGACTGTAGAGCAATGATGATGACAGAAGGACCGGGGTTCCCAGCTATCTACACTAGTGGTAACTGTCCAAATAACATGTGTTGGGTGAACAAATTACAGTTGGACAATTGATAATTGACAGGGCATGACAATGATAAGATAAATGTTACTGTAGTATTTAATTGGGCATTACAACATAATACATAGACCGTAATCCAACTGCGTCTATGACTAATAATCCACCTTCCGGTTATCGTCCAAACCGCTTCTAGTATTAAGTTGCAAGCAACAGATTATCGCATAAGCAATGTGTGTAAACTAAACAATAGAATTATCCTTGGATAAAACATTGTTGTTTTCTCCCTAGTAGCAACAACACATCTACAATCTTAGAAGTTATTGTCACTCTTACAGAAAACTAGAGACATGAACCCATTATCGAGCATAAATACTCCCTCTTGGAGATACATGCAACTACTTGACCAAGGTAACTACAAGTACCGGAGAGCATGCAAGATCTTCAATAATAGTAGTATGATAATATGATGAAAAATCTGATCACAAATCCACAAATTATCGGATCCCAACAAACACAACACCGATTACATCATATGGATCTCAATCATGTAACGCAGCTCATGAGATCATTGTATTGAAGTACATGAGAGAGAATACCAACTAGCTGCAGCCGAGTACCAGTAGTCCAGGGGGGACTACTCACGAAACATCATGGAGTTAGAGTGGAGGCGGTGGAGTCGATGAAGATGGCTCCGGGGGTCAATCCCCGTCCCGGCAGGGTGCCGGAACAGGAACTTCTGACCCCCGAAACTCGTCTGGACGATGATGGAAGCGACGGAACTTTTGGTGGAAGGAGGCTGGATGTTTTAGGGTTTTCTCGTCGAAGGGAATTTATAGGCGGAAGGGCGATGTTGGTAGGCGCTAGGTGCTCCCACACCACCCCTTGGCATGGGCCAAGGCCAGGCCGCGCCTAGGCATGGTTTGGCTGGCCCCTGGCCCCCCTTCGTATCTCCTCTGGACTCCATCTTCATTTCGGTAAAATAGCGACCTCGGCTTTTGTTTCATCCAATTCCGAGAATATTTCCTGTACAACTTTTCTGAAATACAAAACAACAGAAAATAGGGAACTGGCACTGTGACATCTTGTCAATAGGTTAGTGCCGGAAAATGCATAAAAGTGCCACGAAGTGTAGACAAAATATGTAGAAATTGGTGTAAAACAAGCATGGAGCATCAAAAGTTATAAATACGTTTGAGACGTATCAGTTTTCACATCGGCAGAATGGACAAATGAATTTCCCAATACAATAGCATACCCTGTATCTAGACTGGGCTCTGACCAACCTAGTCATATACAAATTGGTACTGATATTCACAGACTAGTCTTTTAAGGTTTCAAGATTAGTGGATGGAGTTTGAAGGTTTTAGTGATCATGTCAACACTTATTGGATGAGTGCTCCTATAAAGCATAATTCTGCTCAAATTCTAATTGGTATATTCAAATGTCTGAGAGCCGGCCTTAAGAGATGGAGAAAGAATCACTCAAGTTTAAGAAAAATAATCTCCAACTGCCTCTATATCCTGGCATTATTGGATGGCCTTGAGGAACACAGAAACATGTCTACCATTTAGAAGAATTTCAAGAAAATACAACATAGCCACACTAGAAAATTATTAGATGAAAATGGAATTTATTGGAGGAGTATGGCTTAGTTGGCAACATTGGGTGATGAGAATACAAAAAAAATTTCCGTGCAATTGCCACAAAGAACTTCAGAAGAAACCTGGTCGCATATATCAAATCTAATGATGGTACTGTTTCATAGAACCATTATCACAGGGCAACAATTATATTGGAATCTTACAAGAACAAATTGGGTATATATGATAATTGTCACATGTCTTCCAATCTTGAAAATATTGTACAGACACATAATATTCCTCATTGTGATGAACCATCTAGTACTGAAGAGATTGAAAATGTAATCAAAGAAATGCCTTCTTATAGGGCACCAGGACTTGATGGATTCAACAGACTATATCTCAAGAAATACTAGCCAATTGTTAAAAATGATTGTGTCAACCTGGTCAATGATTTCTACTCTGGCAATATATGTCTTGAAAGTTTCAACACTACACACATTACACCGATTCCCAAAACAGCAAACTCTGAGACTATGAATGATTTTATGCCCATCTCTTTGGGGATTCTTCTATCCAAATTCATGAAAAAATTGATGGCTAATAGGATGCTAAAGGAAATTATTCCAATTGTTCACTAGAATCAATATGGTTTCATCAAAGGAAAAACTATCCAAGATTGTTTGGGGTACACCTTTGAATATCTTGACATATGTCATAAATCCAAGAAGCTCATCATTCTTTTGAAAATGCTTTTGACAAAGTGGATTATAATGCCATTATTCTATGCTAAAAGGTAAAGGTTTTGGACCCAAATGGATCTCACTTATTGATAAAATTCTTCACTCAGCCTCCACATCAGTTCTCCTAAATGGTGTTCCACGGGAAAAAATTATATGTAGAAGAGGTGTGAGCCAAGGTGATCCTATGTTCCATCTTTTTGTTTGAATACATTAGATCTCCTTAAAGCTATAATGAATGATGCATGTCAACAAAGCCATGTGAGTCTACCAATTTTGCAATGACTATGGACAAAAATATCCAATTATTGAGTATGCAGATGACACCCTTATGATAATGCCTCCTGATGTAAATGAACTCCAATACTTATGAACATCCTTATTGAGTTTAGCAATTCCACTGGACTCCAAGTCAAATATCATCAGATCACTCTTGCACCTATAAATGTTGATAACATCCATCCTGAGTATCTGACTTTCAGTTTTGGATGTAAGATTGAAAGGTTGCCCTTTACATATCTAGGCCTACCACTGGGCACAACTAGATATTCATTTGCTGACTTAATACCTCTGGTCTCTAGATTAGATACAAGATTATTTGGTATCTCAACGCTTATATCTTATACTGTTAGATTGACACTATTGAACTCTGTTATTTCAGCCATGCCAATGTATGCTATGTGATCTATCAAGGTACCAATTAAAATTTTGGTCCATTTGAAAAAATTGGAGCACAATTACCAGAGACAGAAACAAACATGGTAAATGTTCGTCTAATTGGGAATAGAAGGTGGACTAGGTGTGTTAAACTTGAGAATGCAAAACAAAGCACTGCTGATAAAAAAATCTCTTCAAATTCTATAGTCACCAAGACATTCCCTCGGTCAATATCATATGGAAGGCACACTATAATGATAGATCTTTGATGTCTACACACGCTTCTATTCTTGTAGACAGTGTTGGGCCTCCAAGTGCAGCGGTTTGTAGAACAGCATCAAGTTTCCCTGAAGTGGATCACCCAAGGTTTATCAAACTCAGGGAGGTAGAGGTCAAAGATATCCCTCTCAAGCAACCCTGCAATTACGATATAAGAAGTCTCTTGTGTCCCCAACACACCCAATACACTTGTCAAGTGTATAGGTGCTCTAGTTCGGCGAAGAGATAGTGAAATACAAGTAATATGGATGATTGTAAGTAGTAATTGCAATCTGAAATAAAAATGGCAGCAAGCAAATATGTAGCAGAATT
The DNA here is from genome assembly GCA_030979885.1 of Lolium multiflorum. Lineage (NCBI taxonomy): Eukaryota > Viridiplantae > Streptophyta > Magnoliopsida > Poales > Poaceae > Lolium > Lolium multiflorum. The sequence continues at coordinate 58,001,945 of CM061748.1, read as the reverse complement.
GGTTGCAAACGGTGTTTCAATGCTTGGAAACAAAGCCTAGGGATCATACTTTTACTAGTGGACACTCTCAACAATGATACCATAATTGAATACATAGATATTATCACTTCACTATGCTACTCTGAACCACTCTTCGGTTTGATAATAAACACAAATTCATTGCATAGGTCTGCATAAGGATTCCTTAAAGTTCGCATTTCCAATCTATGGACACCCCACGCTGTCACTTTGAGCATACAAAGATGGTACTAACTAGTCACCACAATTCATAAGTATTTCTATAAATTAAGCATAAGAAACAAACACGGGGTGCACACTCTCACCTTCACACCGTTGGACAAGGTGTCCCCGGAGATCACATAATAGAATCACTTGAGTAGCACAATAGTTGAAGAATAAAATCTACTTATTCAACTAGATTGCAAAGCTCATGATCACATAAAGATCATACATGGAGAGATAGATATCCCACATAGCTACCGGTAAAGCCCTCAGCCTTGGGGAAGAACTACACACACGTCATCATAGGAGTCAACAACAGCGATGAAGATGGCGGTGGAGTCGATGGAGATGGCTCTGGGGGCAATTCCCCGTCCCGGCAGGGTGCCGGAACAGAGACTTCTGTCCCTTGGATCTTGTCTTTGGAGGCGGCGGAGGTACATAACTTTCATGGATGGAGGCTTATTGATTTAGGGTTTTTGCATCGGGAGGAATTTATAGGCAGAAGATCGAGGTCGGTGGAGGCCAGGGGCAACAGACCACCCTTAGGCGCGGCCAGGGCCTGGGCCACGCCTAGGCCTGGTCTGGCCACCCTGGGGTGCCTCTTCGTCCCCCCTCTGGACTTTGTCTTCGTTACGGAAAAATAAGATCTTCCGCTTTTGTTTCGTCCAATTCCGAGAATATTTCCAGTACAACTTTTCTGAAAATACAAAATAGCAGAAAACAAGAAACTCGCACTGTGGCATCTTTTCAATAGGTTAGTGCCGGAAAATGTATAAAAGTGCAACGAAGTGTAAACAAAACATATAGTAATTGGTATAAAACAAACATGGATCATCAAAAATTATAGATACGTTTGCAACATGTCAATCTTCTCCCCATGCTATATCACCAAAAGGTTCCTTTTGGTGAAAATACAGTTTATCCCTAGTGGAGACATTCAGATAAAAAACTTCTTGCACAGTGAAGGATAGTGAATCTATTCAATTGTGGAAAGACCAATGGCATGAATCTATCACATGACAGGATTACCCTCATTTATATTCCTTTGCCAAGAATGGAAAATTTCAATGGAAAATGCTATGGAGTCTGCATATACTAATATATGACATGTTCCATCTTCCATTATCTATAATTGCTCATCTAGAGCTACATGATCTACAAGAAGAGTTCTATTCACTCACTCCCTCGGAAGACAATGACTTATGGAATATGATATGGAACAGTCCTCATCTACAGCTACATCATTTACAAGATAAATTTTGGCATCCCTACACTTATTTTGAATATATGGAAGACATGTTGCCTCCCATGACACTATTTTTTGCCTAGATAATGCTACTTGGATGTTGGAGCATATGGGATCAGAGTAATTACATGTTCAATGATAAATTAACAAATATGCAATGTTGTATCATTACATTTAAATCCTTTTTAGTTTAACAATGCATAGAGCTAGACCTAGTCTCAAAGAAAGCATGAGAGCTTGGATTGATACCATATGAGCCAACTAGAGGACTAGCTCTAGGTCTCCACTATGTGATTATCCACCTTTTTATAAATAAAAATGACACAATAGGGGTCTTCCCTACTGTAGTTGTGTCAAAAAATGTCAACAATAATGCAATGCAACTAATCCAACTTAAGCAGAATCAGAATCCCGACACATAGTATATTTTTCATGTTATTTTTGTATCTGGAAAATTAAATGTTGATTAGCATTTCATTGACATGCCATGGGTGAGCTACATCAAATTTAAACGGAGTGGGAACCTTAGCCGGTAATCCTGAATACTCCGCATGTTGCTATTAGGTGATATGCACAAACTGTCATGGCATGACATGATCCAAGATGCATAAATTTATATGGATGCCATATTCAGATTCCTTGCATTTTTCTGATCATATTTAATATATAACTCATTTTATTTCGAGTTAGTGTTAAAAAATTTGGAATATTTTGAGTTTGAAACCAAATTCTATTTTTTCAGATTTTAGTTTAAAACACAATTAGAATATATAGAGGTTTTCTTTTTTAGAAAAGACTACGCCTGGACAGAACGTTTCCCACAAGGACTGGATCCCAAGTTGCTTTCATATGATGTAGGGGGCTCGGTGCAAAACTTCTTGAGATCTAGTTCTAGGATAAGGGGTTCTCACGGAGGAAGAGCTGGGCCAAGAGGCTGACAAGCGGACCTAGGTTACTGATTGGACTGGAATCCCGCGAGGTGGCCCTGATGCATGTAAAATGCATAGATGAACTTTGTAGTTTATTGATGCATTATGAAAAGGTGCTTTTAGGAGAAGCTTGTTCCCTATTTTAATATATATATCTGCGACAACTAATATGAAACGAAGGAAGTACTTTGTAAAAAGGTTCCTCTCACTACTTTTGTCTAAACATAAATGAATGGATCGTAGCGAACAAGAGGGGGGGTGAATGGGCGCTACACAATTTTTATGTCATTCTCAGTTTTTAGCAAAGCAAAAGGTAAAGGTGATTGCTTTAGTGATGGAGATGATCCTAGTATGATCCTAGGCAAGTGCAACAAGTAAAGGAACAAGCATGATAGTAAGAGTAAGGAGCGGGACAACCGGAGGGCGCGGAGTCGAGGCGAGGATTTGTTTCCGCAGTTCCTCCCACAAGAGGGAGTACGTCTGCGTTGAGGAGGTGCTTGTCTCACACAAGAGACTAGACGGCCACACCACGAAGGAAGGCCTCACCTTCTTCCTCAAGAGAGCTCCACAAAGGGATCCCTTTTCTCCACTAAGGCACCGGTCGAGGCGGTGGTTCCTTCACAAGGTTGGGGCGAGCTCCACAACACTAGGAGGCTCCCAACACCCTATGGGTCTAGCAAAACTCCAAGCTAGCCTCCATAGGAGCACTTCTTCCAAGATCCCACCATAGGAACCCTATCTCCAAGATCCACTAAGGACTAGCACGAATTGGTGAAATCTCTCTTGGTAGAACTATAGATCGGGGTCTCCTCCACCACTCCTCAAAATTTGGGCAAGATTGGTTGGATGGTTGGGGAGATCCTCAAGGTTTAAGCTCAGAAACAATGGAGAAGAGAGAGAGAGAGAGAAGAGATAAAATCGTGTTGGGGAAGAAGGGCCCTTTAAATAGCCCCTCCCGAATCCAACCGTTATCTCCAGTTTTTTCCTAAGCGGTACTACCGCTTTGGGCAGCGGTACTACCGATCCCACAGAACTTATCCACGTGGACACATAGCGGTACTACCGCTCGCGGTACCGCTCGAGGTACCGCAGTGGACTCCAGAGCTTACTGGATCCCAAGCGGTACCGAAGCGGTACCAGAGCGGTACGGCCGTAACTTCCGTTACGGTACTGAAGCGGTACCTTGGGCGGTAATACCGCTCGAGGTACCGTATAGGTACCGTAACTTGTTTTGTGGGCCAATTCCAGCGCAGAACACCAGAGCGGTATCGTGGGGCGGTACCAGTAGAGGTAGCGGTACTACCGCTACTGGTACCGGTAGTACCGGCTTGACAAAAACTTTTTTCTCCTCTTTTCCTCTCCAACCATGTCACCTCGCGATACACACACAAAACAAGAAAACCTATAAACTACGCTTCAGTCCTCCGATCTTGACGTGTCCAACGAGGTCACCGTGTACTTGCAAATCTAACATGGATACTCATAGCACACTGTGAGATTGTTCAAGTGTTTTCATCAAACACACAAAACCCTGGGTTTAGACTTTGCTCTTTCAATCTCCCCCTTTTTGGTGTTTGATGATAACACAAAAATTTACAATAGCATATGATATTATGATGAGATGTTTAGATTTGCAAAATCTCGACGGAGCTCCCCCTAGACATGTGCATAATTTTGAATATGTATTTGAATACAAATGCACACATCCTAGAGACATGACTCCCCCTAGATTTTATAAACCCAAGCACATATGAAACAAAGATACTTGACGTGTTCATATAGCATATGCACAATATGGAGGCAACACATGATTATGCAAGGAGTTTTGGGTGACGTTATCATACCTTTGTCTTGAGAATACCCGTACTCACAATAAGGTGCCTCCATAGAGTTGGTGTAGCCACAAGAAGAGATAAACAACAAGGACCAAAAGGCTACAACAACGAAAGTCCCCATGCAAAAATCCATCCAAATAGGCAACTTCTCCCCCTTTGGCATCGGAACACCAAAAAGGAGGGTAAGCAAACTAAAGGATGGTAAGGAAATACCCAACCAAGCTTGCAAAAACCAACAAGGAAAACAAAGCTTGGATGAGTCTCCCTAAAGATATGGAGAAAAATAAAAGACAACAAAAGAAGAAGGACAAAAGAAAAGTCACAAAGAAACAAGAAAAATCCTCAAAGAGGATGTTGGTGGCCGAAGCCACCGTGTAAGAGTATAGTAGTGTGAGGTCGCGTAGATGTAACTAGGACTCACGGCTACAACTCAACATGAAGCTCATTAGTCACTTATTTGAAAAATAGCATATGTTTTGGATTTCTTTGTGCATTATGGGGGGAGGGATAGCTCAATAAGTTTAAACCGCACTCCCCCTATGTTCATGCGTGCTTTTCATCTAGACATATAGCTAAAGAGTGGTATGTGTGCACGATGGTCAAGCAAAGTTTGACGGATCAATGATATTTAGCTCATGCCTCAACTCAATGAAACGCTTCTCATCCAAGGGCTTCGTGAAGATGTCCGCCAATTGCTCCTTGGTGCCAATGAAGGATAGAACAATATCTCCGCGAGCAATGTGATCTCGAATGAAGTGGTTCTGTATCTGAATATGCTTCGTCTTCCCATGAAGAACCGGGTTGTAGGCGATCTTGATGGCGCTCTCATTGTCGCATAATAGAGGAACCTTGCTATACTTGAGTCCATAGTCCCGCAAGGTTTGGCTCATCCATAAGATTTGCGCACAACTACTTGCCGCTGCAACATACTCGGCTTCCGCGGTAGAGATAGAGACACAATTTTGCTTCTTCGAGGACCAACACACCAAAGATCTTCCAAGAAAGTGACAAGCTCCAGAGGTAGACTTCCTATCAACCTTATCTCCCACCCAATCGGAGTCGGCGAATCCAACCAAAGAGAAGTCCGTGTCCCTTGGGTACCATAGTCCGAAATGTGGGGTATCAACTAAATATCGAAAGATCCTCTTTACCGCCACGATATGGCTTTCCTTCGGACTTGCTTGAAACCGTGCACACATTCCGACGCTTAACATTATGTCCGGACGAGAAGCACAAAGGTAAAGAAGCGAACCTATCATCGAACGGTAGAGCTTGGGGTCCACCGCCTTGCCGGTCTCGTCGAGAGAGAGTTGACACTTGAGATGCATCGGGGTTCGAATGCCCTTGGCGTCTTTCATGTCGAAGCGCTTGAGCATGTCTTGTAGGTATTTTGCTTGATTTATGAAGGTGCCTTGTCGCATTTGCTTGATTTCGAACCCAAGGAAGTACTTGAGTTCCCCCATCATTGACATCTCGAACCTATTAGTCATCAACTTTGCAAACTCATCATTATACTTTGTGTTAGTTGAGCCAAATATGATGTCATCTACATATAGTTGGCATATGAAGAGCTCCCCATTGACTTTCTTAGTAAAAAGAGTGGGGTCGATCTTCCCCACTTCGAAACCACGGTCTACAAGCAACTCCTTTAGATGCTCATACCAAGCTCTAGGAGCTTGTTTGAGACCATATAGGGCCTTTTTGAGCTTGAAGACATGGTCCGGGAAATGGGGGTCCTCGAATCCCGGGGGTTGCTTCACATATACCTCCTCATGTAAAGGACCATTAAGAAAAGCACTCTTAACATCCATTTGTTGTAGTTTGAAACCGTGATGAGAGGCAAAGGCCAAAAGGATACGGATGGACTCAAGCCTTGCAACGGGTGCAAAAGTTTCGCCAAAGTCCACTCCTTCAACTTGAGAATAGCCTTGTGCCAACAATCTTGCTTTGTTGTGGATGACGATGCCATGTTCATCTTGCTTGTTCTTGAAGACCCATTTGGTGCCGATAACATTGCGGCAATGATCGGGTCGCTTCATGAGAGTCCACACATCATTCCTCTTGAAGTTGTTGAGTTCCTCTTGCATTGCTATCAACCAATCGGGATCTTCAAGTGCATCATTGACCTTGAGTGGTTCCACCATAGAGACAAAGGTGTGGTGCTCACAAAAGTTTGCTAGTTGCCTCCGGGTGGTCACTTTGCTCTTTAAGTCACCAATGACATTATGCAAGGAATGAGACTTGAGGCGCAAATGTCTTGAGGTAGGATCTTCATGGAGAGTATTGGCTATAGGAGTAGAATATTGAGAATCTTGAGAGTCCTCTTGGGCTTCATCATGGTTTAGATCCTCGTCTTGACCTTCATTGTCGTTGTGTGGGGCATCATCATCATCATGAGAGCCGGATGACTCGGGGGTATTTGGAATGGGAGTATCCATGGAGATTGACCCCGAGTCATTCGGTGAAGAACTTGAAGCTTGACATGGGTCACTTGATGTTGGTTGTTGTGGTAGATGACCTTGCGGTAGTTGTTGATGTTGTTCTTGAGTTGGTTGAGGTAGGCTTGCATTTGATTGTTGAGGTTGTTGTTGAAGTTGATCATGAGGTTGTTGTAGAGCTTGGCTTGCACTTGTATGATCAATGGAAGAAGCTTGGCCTTGTGGTGTAGATGGCTCCACTTGGGTGGAACTTGGTCCTTCCCCGGTAGGTAGCATTTGAGGTCGGCGAGTGCCAACACCCATCCTTCCTACGGTAACCGGGGGAATTGCATCTCCTTTCTCACAAGAAGCACTTCGCTCCTCCAAAGATCTATCATCTTCATCGAATGTCACATCACAAGATTCTACAACTCGCCCATTTGACTTGTTGAAGACTCTATAGGCGTGAGAATCCGTAGCATAACCAACGAAAATTCCTTCTTGAGCTCTTGAATCAAACTTGGAGAGTCTTGTGTCCTTGACAAGCACATAGCATTTGCATCCGAAGACCTTGAAGTATGACACATTGGGCTTGTTTCCGGTGAGAATCTCATATGGTGTCTTCTCTAGACCCTTGCGAAAGTATAGGCGATTAGTAGCATGGCACGCGGTAGAAATAGCTTCCGCCCAAAAGTTGTAGTTTGACTTGTACTCCATCATCATTGTTCGGGCGACTTCAATCAAGGTTCGATTCTTCCTTTCGGCGACCCCATTTTGTTGGGGAGTATATGGCGAGGAGTATTGATGTTGGATTCCTTCTTCGTCGAGGAAGTCATCCAAGGTGTAGTTCTTGAACTCCGTTCCATTGTCGCTCCTTATTGCGAGAATCGTGGCGTTGTACTTGCGTTGAACTTGATTGGCAAACTCCATCATGGTCCGTTGAGTCTCACTCTTGTACTTGAAGAAGAATACCCAACAATAGCGTGAATAGTCATCAACAATGACGAGGCAATACTTCTTCCCTCCAAGGCTTTCATGAGACGATGGACCGAAGAGATCAACATGTAGGAGCTCCAAGCATCTTGTGGTAGAGATGATTGTCTTAGCCTTGTGAGGAGCTCCATGCATTTTTCCTTGTACGAAAGCCCTACAAACACGATCTTTGCAAAAGGAAACATCCTCTTTTAGTCCGAGAATGTGGCCACCCTTGTGGAGACTTTGCAAAGTCCTCATGTTGACATGGGCTAGTCGGCGATGCCATAACCAACCCTTGTCACCTTTAGCGAATAGGCAAAGAGCGGAAGATGTTGTTTTTCCGGAGAAATCAACAACATACAACCCGTTCTCTACATATCCAACAAAGGCTACACGTAGTGTATTGCTCCACAAGAGGACCACCATATGTTCATCGAAAAAAGTACATAGACCCATACGAGCAATTTGATGAACGGAGAGTAAATTGTAACCAAGGGTCTCGACAAGGAGGACATTCACAAGTGAAATGTCGGGTGTTACCACCACCTTGCCAAGACCCAATACCTTAGAGCACGTGTTGTCGCCATATGAAACGGTAGAGTGAGATGGCTCGAGGTCGACAACAATATCCTTGCTTCCGGTCATATGACTTGTGGCTCCACTATCAACCACCCATTTAGCGCCACCGGAAGCATAGTCCTACAAGGAATCAAGTCTTGGATTTAGGTACCTATTTTTCAATGGGTCCTATCATGTTAGTAACAAGGGGTTTGGGAACCCAAATAGTCCAATCAACATTGTCCTCTAGAGGACCAATAAAGCGAGCACGAATATGTCCATAGTAATCAACGAAAAGAACATGAGAAGGATTGTTAGAGCCGGCGAAGCCCGGTGTGGTGGCGTCGGGAATTCCACCCCTCCTTGAGTGAGGATGTCCTTCCTCATGATTGATCCTCATGTTCTCCTTGTTGTTCTTCTTCTTGGTCCTCCTTCTTCTCTTTCTCTTCGGCTTGTAAGCCGCTCCTTCCTCATTGCAATAGCCCTCATTGACTCCATCTTTGGCCTCAATGACTCCCTCCAAGTATTTAGCTTGGATTTGGAGTCTATCAATCTTGGCCTTCAAGCGGTTTACTTCATCTTCATGCTCCGGTTGGGGATGAGTGATATCAAACACTTGAACTTCCTTTGCCTTGTTCACCCGGAAATGTTCCATCAAAGCTTCTTCTTGGAGATAGTTCATCTTCTTAAGTACTCCCTCAGTTCTTTTTAATTGACTCAGATTTAGTACAAGTTTGTCTTCCGGATGACAACAAGTAGTTGCTTGTCACTCTCTTTCTTGGCCAAGTCTTCTTCATGCTTCCAACTGATGGGGTTCGTTGCATAGAAAACAAAAAAATTCCTACCGCAAAGACGAATAAATCCAAGATCTAATCTATGGAAAAGCCAAGATATAATCTATGAGATCGGAGCAACGAGATGGAGATGAGACTAACCCTCGAAGATTCCAAAGCCTACGAGATTAATCTCGTTGTTGGTGTAGACGATCGTCCCGGTGCTGCAATCCGGCAGCACTTCCGTACTCGGTCGCGCGTACGGTGTCGATGAAGCCCTTCCTCTCCCCGTTCCAGCGGGCAGAGGATGTGTGGTAGATCTCTTCCAAGTTCCAGCAGCATGACGGCGTGGTGGTGGTGACGGAGCAAGAAAAGCTGCAGGGCTTCGCCTAAGCCGGGCAGCGTATGGTGGAGGAGAGAGGCGGCCAGAGGAGGGGGACAATGATGGGGTGGTGGGCCACCCTCCCCTCTTTATATAGGGGGCCAGGTCGGTGGGGTGGCCCCCTTTCCCATCTAGGGGGGCGGCGGCCAAGTGGGGGGAAGAGGGATTTCTTCCCCCCCAAGTTGATCCCCCCTAGGGAAACCCTAGGGGTTGGCCGGCTGGGACTTGAGGGGCATGTGCCCCTGGCCCATTAGGCTAGGAAGCACCCCTCGGCCCATGCTAGGCCTCCTAGGGTCGTGGGCCCACTGGTGGGACCCCGGAACCTTCTAGAACCTCCCGGTCATCCACCGAAAAATCCCGAACTTTTCCGAAACCTAGAAATCAACTTCCCTTATATGAATCTTATTCTCCGGACTATTCCGGACCTCCTCGTGACGTCCTGGATCCCATCCGAGACACCGAACAAACTTCGTCTCCATACCATATTCAAATCTACTTATGCGACATCAAACCTTAAGCGCGTCACCCTACGATTCGCGAACTACGCAGACATGGTCGAGACTCCTCTCCGAGCAATAACCAATAGCGGATCTGGAGATCCATAATGGCTCCCACATATTCAAAGATGACTTTAGTGATCGATTGAACCATTACATACGATGCCAATTCGCTTTGTCACATGATATTTTACTTGTCCGAGGTTTGATCATCGGTATCTCCATACCTTGTTCAACCTCGTTACCGACAAGTACTCTTTACTCGTACCGTGGTATGTCATCTCTTATGATCCAATCATATGCTTGCAAGCTAATCAGATGACATTCCACCGAGAGGGCCCAGAGTATATCTATCCGTCATCGGGATGGACAAATCCCACTATTGATCCATATGCCTCAACTCACACTTTCCGAATACTTAATCCCATCTTTATAACCACCCATTTACGCAATGGCGTTTGATGTAATCAAAGTACCCTTCCGGTGTAAGTGATTTACATGATCTCATGGTCGAAGGACTAAGGCAACTATGTATCGAAAGCTTATAGCAAATTAAACTTAATGACATGATCTTATGCTACGCTCATTTGGGTGTGTGTCCATTATATCATTCAACCAATGACATAACCTTGTTATTAATAACATCCAATGTTCATGATCACGAAACCATGATCATCCATTAATCAACAAGCTAGTTATACAAGAGGCTTACTAGGGACTCCTTGTTGTTTACATAACACACATGTATCAATGTTTCGGTTAATACAATTATAGCATGGTATGCAAAAATTCATCATAAACACAAATATATTATAATAACCACTTTATTATTGCCTCTTGGGCATATCTCCAACAGCAACATGCACGATCCTTGCTCAATGGATGCTGATACGTCTCCGACGTATCGATAATTTCTTATGTTCCATGCCACATTATTGATGATATCTACATGTTTTATGCATACTTTATGTCATATTTATGCATTTTCCGGCACTAAACTATTAACGAGATGCCGAAGAGCCAGTTGCTGTTTTCTGCTGTTTTTGGTTTCAGAAATCCTAGTAAGGAAATATTCTCGGAATTGGACGAAATCAACGCCCAGGGGCCTATTTCGCCACGAAGCTTCCAGAAGACCGAAGAGAAGACGAAGTGGGGCCACGGGGCGCCGCCACACTAGGGCGGTGCGGCCCAAGGGGGGCCCGCGCGGCCCTAGCGTGTGGGGCCCCCGTGACTCTCCCGACTCCGCCCTTCCGCCTACATATAGTCTTCGTCGCGAAACCCCCAGTACCGAGAGCCATGATACGTCTCCAACGTATCGATAATTTCTTGTGTTCCATGCCACATTATTGATGTTATCTACATGTTTTATGCACACTTTATGTCATATTCGTGCATTTTCTGGAACTAACCTACTAACAAGATGCCGAAGTGACAGTTGTTGTTTTCTGCTGTTTTTGGTTTCAGAAATCCTAGTAAAGAAATATTCTCGGAATTGGACGAAATAAAAGCCCAGAGGCCTATTTTTACACGAAGCTTCCAGAAGACCGAAGACAAGACGAAGAGGGGCCACGGGGTGGCCAAACCCTAGGGCGGCGCGGCCCCCCGCGCCGGCCTATGGTTTGGGCCCCTGTGCCGCCTCTTGACCTACCCTTCCGCCTACTTAAAGCCTCCGTGACGAAACCCCCGTACGAGAGCCACGATACGGAAAACCTTCCAGAGACGCCGTCACCGCCGATCCCATCTCGGGGGATCCTGGAGATCGCCTCCGGCACCCTGCGGAGAGGGGAATCATCTCCCGGAGGACTCTACACCGCCATGGTCGCCTCCGGAGTGATGAGTGAGTAGTCTACCCCTGGACTATGGGTCCATAGCAGTAGCTAGATGGTTGTCTTCTCCCCATTGTGCTATCATTGTCGGATCTTGTGAGCTGCCTATCATGATCAAGATCATCTATATGTAATTCTATATGTTGCGTTTGTTGGGATCCGATGAATAGAGAATACTTGTTATGTTGATTATCAAAGTTATGCTTATGTGTTGTTTAAGATCTTGCATGCTCTCCGTTATTAGTAGATGCTCTAGCCAAGTAGATGCTTTTAACTCCAAGAGGGAGTACTTATGCTCGATAGTGGGTTCATGCATTCATTGACAGGACAGTGACAGAAAGTTCTAAGGTTGTGTTGTCTGTTGCCACTAGGGATAAAACATTGATGCTATGTCTAAGGATGTAGTTGTTGATTACATTACGCACCATACTTAATGCAATTCTGTTGCTTTGCAACTTAATACTGGAGGGGGTTCGGATGATAACCTGAAGGTGGACTTTTTAGGCATAGATGCAGTTGGACGGCGGTCTATGTACTTTGTCGTAATGCCCAATTAAATCTCACCATACTCATCATGATATGTATGTGCATTGTCATGCTCTCTTTATTTGTCAATTGCCCAAGTAATTTGTTCACCCAACATGCTGTTCGTCTTATGGGAGAGACACCTCTAGTGAACTGTGGACCCCGGTCCAATTCTCTTTACTGAAATACAATCTGCAATACTTGTTTTTACTGTTTTCTTGCAAACAATCATCTTCCACACAATACGGTTAATCCTTTGTTACAGCAAGCCGGTGAGATTGACAACCTCCACTGTTTCGTTGGGGCAAAGTACTTTGGTTGTGTTGTGCAGGTTCCACGTTGGCGCGGAATCTCTGGTGTTGCGTCGCGCTACATCCCGCCGCCATCAACCTTCAACGTGCTTCTTGGCTCCTCCTGGTTCGATAAACCTTGGTTTCTTTCCGAGGGAAAACTTGCTGCTGTGCTCATCATACCTTCCTCTTGGGGTTGCCCAACGAACGTGTGAAATACACGCCATCAAGCATATTTTAGGCGCCGTTGCCGGGGAACCGAAGAAAGCTACACCAAAATTGCCAACTCCACGGAACAGCATATTTTTCGGCGCCGTTGCGGGAGATCAAGACGCGCTGGGGAGTCTCCACTTCTCAATCTCTTTACTTTGTTTTTGTCTTGCTTAGTTTTATTTACTACTTTGTTTGCTGCATTATATCAAAACACAAAAAAATTAGTTGCTAGTTTTACTTTATTTACTGTCTTGTTTGCTATATCGAAAACACAAAAAAATTAGTTTACTTGCATTTACTTTATCTAGTTTGCTTTATTTACTATTGCTAAAATGGCTACCCCTGAAAATACTAAGTTGTGTGACTTCACAACCACAAATAATAATGATTTCTTATGCACACCTATTGCTCCACCTGCTACTACAGCAGAATTCTTTGAAATTAAACCTGCTTTACTGAATCTTGTTATGAAAGATCAATTTTCTGGAATTAGTTCTGATGATGCTGCTGCCCATCTTAATAATTTTGTTGAACTATGTGAAATGCAAAAATATAAAGATGTAGATGGTGATATTATTAAACTAAAATTGTTCCCTTTCTCATTAAGAGGAAGAGCTAAAGATTGGTTGCTATCTCTGCCTAAGAATAGTATTGATTCATGGACTAAATGCAAGGATGCTTTTATTGGTAGATATTATCCCCCTGATAAAATTATATCTTTGAGGAGTAGCATAATGAATTTTAAACAATTAGATACTGAACATGTTGCTCAAGCTTGGGAAAGAATGAAATCTCTAGTTAAAAATTGCCCAACCCATGGACTGACTACTTGGATGATCATCCAAACCTTCTATGCAGGACTAAATTTTTCTTCACGGAATTTATTGGATTCAGCTGCTGGAGGTGCCTTTATGTCGATCACTCTTGGTGAAGCAACAAGGCTTCTTGATAATATGATGATCAACTACTCTGAATGGCACACGGAAAGAGCTCCACAAGGTAAGAAGGTAAATTCTGTTGAGGAATCCTCTTCCTTGAATGATAAGGTTGATGCTATTATGTCTATGCTTGTGAATGATAGGACTAATATTGATCCTAATAATGTTCCGTTAGCTTCATTGGTTGCACAAGAAGAACATGTTGATGTAAACTTCATTAAAAATAATAATTTCAACAACAATGCTTACCGGAACAATTCTAGTAACAACTATAGGCCATATCCTTATAATAATGGCAATAGCTATGGTAATTCTTATGGAAATTCTTACAACAATAATAGGAATTCACCCCCTGGACTTGAAGCTATGCTTAAAGAATTTATTAGTACACAAACTGCCTTTAACAAATCTGTTGAGGAAAAACTCCATAAAATTGATATTCTTGTTTCTAGAGTTGATAGTCTTGCTTCTGATGTTGATCTTTTGAAATCAAAAGTTATGCCTAATAGGGATATTGAAAATAAAATTACTACTACAGCAAATGCCATTCAAGTTAGAATTAATGAGAATATAAGATTAATGGCTGAACTGCGTGCTAGGTGGGATAGAGAAGAAAATGAAAAACTAGCTAAAGAGAAGAATATAGCTAAAGTTTGGACTATTACCACCACTAGTAATGCTAATGCTACACATGTTGCTGCACCTCCTACTCATACTAATAAAAGAATTGGTGTTAGCAATGTTTCCACTTCTAATGCAAAGCGCGAAAAACTGCCTGAAACTGCTAAAACTGCTGAAACTGCCTGTGATAAAGCTGCTGAAATTTTTTCCAACATTGGGGATGATGATCCCATTGCTTTAGATTATAATGGTTTGAATTTTGATGATTGCCACATCTCTGAAGTTATAAAGTTCTTGCAAAAACTTGCTAAAAGTCCTAATGCTAGTGCTATAAATTTGGCTTTCACGCATCATATTACAAATGCTCTCATAAAAGCTAGAGAAGAGAAACTAGAGCGCGAAGCCTCTATTCCTAAAAAGCTAGAAGATGGTTGGGAGCCCATCATTAAGATGAAGGTTAAAGATTTTGATTGTAATGCTTTATGTGATCTTGGTTCAAGTATTTCTGTTATGCCTAAGAAAATTTATAATATGCTTGACTTGCCACCGCTGAAAAATTGTTATTTGGATGTTAATCTTGCTGATCATTCTACAAAGAAACCTTTGGGTAAAGTTGATAATGTTCGCATTACCGTTAACAATAATCTTGTTCCCGTTGATTTTGTTGTCTTGGATATTGAATGCAATGCATCTTGTCCAATTATATTGGGAAGACCTTTTCTTCGAACCGTTGGTGCTATTATTGATATGAGGGAAGGTAATATAAAATATCAATTTCCTCTCAAGAAAGGTATGGAACACTTCCCTAGAAAGAGAATGAAGGTACCTTATGATTCTATTATTAGAACAAATTATGATGTTGATGCTTCATCTCTCGATGTTACTTGATACACACTTTCTGCGCCTAGCTGAAAGGCGTTAAAGAAAAGCGCTTATGGGAGACAACCCATGTTTTTACCTACAGTACTTTGTTTTTATTTTGTGTCTTGGAAGTTGTTTACTACTGTAGCAACCTCTCCTTATCTTAGTTTTGAGTTTTGTTGTGCCAAGTTAAGCCGTTGATAGAAAAGTAAGTACTAGATTTGGATTACTGCGCAGTTCCAGATTTCTTTGCTGTCACGAATCTGGGTCTATCTCCCTGTAGGTAGCTCAGAAAATTACGCCAATTTACGAGCATGATCCTCAGATATGTACGCAACTTTCATTCAATTTGAGCATTTTCGTTTGAGCAAGTCTGGTGCCATTTTAAAATTCGTCAATACGAACTGTTCTGTTTTGACAGATTCTGCCTTTTATTTCGCATTGCCTCTTTCGCTATGTTGGATGAATTTCTTTGATCCACTAATGTTCAGTAGCATTATGCAATGTCCAGAAGTGTTAAAAATGATTGTGTCACCTCTTAATAAGTCAATTTATATTGTGCACTAACCCTCTAATGAGTTGTTTCGAGTTTGGTGTGGAGGAAGTTTTCAAGGGTCAAGAGAGGAGTATGATGCAACGTGATCAAGGAGAGTGAAAGCTCTAAGCTTGGGGATGCACCCGGTGGTTCACCCCTGCATATATCAAGAAGACTCAAGCGTCTAAGCTTGGGGATGCCCAAGGCATCCCCTTCTTCATCGACAAATTATCAGGTTCCTCCCCTGAAACTACATTTTTATTCGGCCACATCTTATGTGCTTTTTCTTGGAGCGTCGGTTTGTTTTTGTTTTTGTTTTGTTTGAATAAAATGGATCCTAGCATTCACTTTATGGGAGAGATACACACTCCGCTGTAGCATATGGACAAATATGTCCTTGGTTTCTACTCATAGTATTCATGGCGAAGTTTCTCCTTCGTTAAATTGTTATATGGTTGGAATTGGAGAATGATACATGTAGTAATTGCTAAAAATGTTTTGGGTAATGTGATACTTGGCAATTGTTGTGCTCATGTTTAAGCTCTTGCATCATATGCTTTGCACCCATTAATGAAGAAATACATAGAGCATGCTAAAATTTGGTTTGCATATTTGGTTTCTCTAAGGACTAGATAATTTCTAGTATTGAGTTTGAACAACAAGGAAGACGGTGTAGAGTCTTATAATGTTTTCAATATGTCTTTTATGTGAGTTTTGATGTACCGTTCATCCTTGTGTTTGTTTCAAATAAACCTTGCTAGCCTAAACCTTGTATCGAGAGGGAATACTTCTCATGCATCCAAAATACTTGAGCCAACCACTATGCCATTTGTGTCCACCATACCTACCTATACTACATGGTATTTTCCCGCCATTCCAAAGTAAATTGATTGAGTGCTACCTTTAAAATTCCATCATTTACCTTTGCAATATATAGCTCATGGGACAAATAGCTTAAAAACTATTGTGGTATTGAATATGTAATTATGCACTTTATCTCTTATTAAGTTGCTTGTTGTGCGATAACCATGTTTCTGGGGAACGCCATCAACTCATTGTTGAATATCATGTGAGTTGCTATGCATGTTCGTCTTGTCTGAAGTAAGGGCGATCTACACTGAGTTGAATGGTTTGAGCATGCATATTGTGAGAGAAGAACATTGGGCCGCTAACTAAAGCCATGATTCATGGTGGAAGTTTCAGTTTTGGACAAATATCCTCAAATCTCTAATGAGAAAAGAATTAATTGTTGTCAAATGCTTAAAGCATTAAAAGAGGAGTCCATTATCTGTTGTCTATGTTGTCCCGGTATGGATGTCTAAGTTGAGAATAATCAAAAGCGAGAAATCCAAATGCGAGCTTTCTCCTTAGACCTTTGTACAGGCGGCATAGAGGTACCCCTTTGTGAAACTTGGTTAAAGCATATGTATTGCGGTGATAATCCAGGTAGTCCAAGCTAATTAGGACAAGGTGCGGGCACTATTAGTACACTATGCATGAGGCTTGCAACTTATAAGATATAATTTACATGATGCATATGCTTTATTACTACCGTTGACAAAATTGTTTCATGTTTTCAAAATCAAAGCTCTAGCACAAATATAGCAATCGATGCTTTTCCTCTATGGAGGACCATTCTTTTACTTTCAATGTTGAGTCAGTTCACCTATTTCTCTCCACCTCAAGAAGCAAACACTTGTGTGAACTGTGCATTGATTCCTACATACTTGCTTATTGCACTTATTATATTACTCTATGTTGACAATATCCATGAGATATACATGTTACAAGTTGAAAGCAACCGCTGAAACTTAATCTTCTTTTGTGTTGCTTCAATACCTTTACTTTGAATTATTGCTTTATGAGTTAACTCTTATGCAAGACTTATTGATGCTTGTCTTGAAGTGCTATTCATGAAAAGTCTTTGCTTTATGATTCACTTGTTTACTCATGTCATACACATTGTTTTGATCGCTGCATTCTCTACATATGCTTTACAAATAGTATGATCAAGATTATGATGGCATGTCACTCCAGAAATTATCTTTGTTATCGTTTTACCTGCTCGGGACGAGCAGAACTAAGCTTGGGGATGCTGATACGTCTCCAACGATAATTTCTTGTGTTCCATGCCACATTATTGATGTTATCTACATGTTTTATGCACACTTTATGTCATATTCGTGCATTTTCTGGAACTAACCTATTAACAAGATGCCGAAGTGCCTGTTTTCTGCTGTTTTGGTTTCAGAAATCCTAGTAAAGAAATATTCTCGGAATTGGACGAAATAAAAGCCAGAGGCCTATTTTTACACGAAGCTTCCAGAAGACCGAAGACAAGACGAAGAGGGGCCACGGGGTGGCCAAACCCTAGGGCAGCGGCCCCACCGGCCGCGCCGGCCTATGGTTTGGGCCCCCTGTGCCGCCTCTTGACCTACCCTTCCGCCTACTTAAAGCCTCCGTGACGAAACCCCAGCAGAGCCACGATACGGAAAACCTTCCGAGACGTCACCGCCGATCCCATCTCGGGGGATCCCGGAGATCGCCTCCGGCACCCTGCCGGAGAGGGGAATCATCTCCCGGAGGACTCTACACCGCCATGGTCGCCTCCGGAGTGATGAGTGAGTAGTCTACCCCTGGACTATGGGTCCATAGCAGTAGCTAGATGGTTGTCTTCTCCCCATTGTGCTATCATTGTCGGATCTTGTGAGCTGCCTATCATGATCAAGATCATCTATAGGTAATTCTATATGTTGCGTTTGTTGGGATCCGATGAATAGAGAATACTTGTTATGTTGATTATCAAAGTTATGCTTATGTGTTGTTTAAGATCTTGCATGCTCTCCGTTATTAGTAGATGCTCTAGCCAAGTAGATGCTTTTAACTCCAAGAGGGAGTACTTATGCTCGATAGTGGGTTCATGCCTGCATTGACACCGGGACAGTGAAAGTTCTAAGGTTGTGTTGTGTGTTGCCACTAGGGATAAAACATTGATGCTATGTCTAAGGATGTAGTTGTTGATTACATTACGCACCATACTTAATGCAATTGTCTGTTGCTTTGCAACTTAATACTGGAGGGGGTTCGGATGATAACCTGAAGGTGGACTTTTTAGGCATAGATGCAGTTGGATGGCGGTCTATGTACTTTGTCGTAATGCCCAATTAAATCTCACCATACTCATCATGATATGTATGTGCATTGTCATGCTCTCTTTATTTGTCAATTGCCCAACTGTAATTTGTTCACCCAACATGCTGTTCGTCTTATGGGAGAGACACCTCTAGTGAACTGTGGACCCAGTCCAATTCTCTTACTGAAATACAATCTACTGCAATACTTGTTTTACTTTTTCTCGCAAACAATCATCTTCCACACAATACGGTTAATCCTTTGTTACAGCAAGCCGGTGAGATTGACAACCTCACTGTTTCGTTGGGGCAAAGTACTTTGGTTGTGTTGTGCAGGTTCCACGTTGGCGCCGGAATCTCTGGTGTTGCGCCGCACTACATCCCGCCGCCATCAACCTTCAACGTGCTTCTTGGCTCCTCCTGGTTCGATAAACCTTGGTTTCTTTCTGAGGGAAAACTTGCTGCTGTGCTCATCATACCTTCCTCTTGGGGTTGCCCAATGAACGTGTGAAATACACGCCATCAAGCCACGATACGGAAAACCTTCCAGAGACGCCGCCGCCGCCAATCCCATCTCGGGGGATTCAGGAGATCGCCTCCGGCACCCTGCCGGAGAGGGGAATCATCTCCCGGAGGACTCTTCACCGCCATGGTCGCCTCCGGAGTGATGAGTGAGTAGTTCACCCTGGACTATGGGTCCATAGCAGTAGCTAGATGGTCGTCTTTTCCTTATGTGCTTCATTGTCGGATCTTGTGAGCTGCCTAACATGATCAAGATCATCTATCTGTAATGCTATATGTTGTGTTTGTTGGGATCCGATGGATAGAGAATATTATGTTATGTTGATTATCAATCTATTACCTATGTGTTGTTTATGATCTTGCATGCTCTCCGTTATTAGTAGAGGCTCTGGCCAAGTTTTTACTCTTAACTCCAAGAGGGAGTATTTATGCTCGATAGTGGGTTCATGCCTCCATTAAATCTGGGACAGTGACAGAAAGTTCTAAGGTTGTGGATGTGTTGTTGCCACTAGGGATAAAACATTGATGCTATGTCCGAGGATGTAGTTATTGATTAAATTACGCACCATACTTAATGCAATTGTCTGTTGTTTGCAACTTAATACTGGAAGGGGTTCGGATGATAACTGAAGGTGGACTTTTTAGGCATAGATGCATGCTGGATAGAGGTCTATGTACTTTGTCGTAATGCCTAATTAAATCTCACTATACTCATCATATCATGTATGTGCATGGTCATGCCCTCTCTATTTGTCAATTTCCCAACTGTAATTTGTTCACCCAACATGCTATTTATCTTATGGGAGAGACACCTCTAGTGAACTGTGGACCCGGTCCATTCTTTTACATCGAATACAATCTACTGCAATACTTGTTCTACTGTTTTCTGCAAACAATCATCATCCACACTATACATCTAATCCTTTGTTACAGCAAGCCGGTGAGATTGACAACCTCACTGTTTCGTTGGGGCAAAGTACTTTGGTTGTGTTGTGCAGGTTCCACGTTAGCGCCGGAATCCCTGGTGTTGCGCCGCACTACATCCCGCCGCCATCAACCTTCAACGTGCTTCTTGACTCCTATTGGTTCGATTAAACCTTGGTTTCTTACTGAGGGAAACTTGCTGCTGTGTGCATCACACCTTCCTCTTGGGGTTCCCAACGGACGTGTCATCTACGCGCATCAAGACTGTTTTCTGGCGCCGTTGCCGGGGAGATCAAGACACGCTGCAAGGGGAGTCTCCACAATACAATCTCTTTACTTTGTTTTTGTCTTGCTTTATTTTATTTACTTTCTTGTTTGCTGCATTATATCAAAACACAAAAAAAATAGTTGCTAGCTTTATTTACTGTCTTGCACTCTATATCAAAAACACAAAAAATTAGTTACTTGCATTTATTTTATCTAGTTTGCTTTATTTACTACTGCTAAAATGGGTACTCCTGAAAATACTAAGTTGTGTGACTTCACAACCACAAATAATAATGATTTCTTATGCACACCTATTGCTCCACCTGCTACTACAACAGAATTCTTTGAAATTAAACCTGCTTTACTGAATCTTGTTATGAAAGAGCAATTTTCTGGTGTTAGTTCTGATGATGCTGCTGCCCATCTCAATAATTTTGTTGAATTGTGTGAAATGCAAAAGTATAAAGATGTAGATGGTGACATTATAAAATTAAAATTGTTTCCTTTCTCATTAAGAGGAAGAGCTAAAGATTGGTTGCTATCTCTGCCTAAGAATAGTATTGATTCATGGACCAAATGCAAGGATGCTTTTATTGGTAGATATTATCCTCCCGCTAAAATTATATCTTTGAGAAGTAGCATAATGAATTTCAAGCAATTAGATAATGAACATGTTGCTCAAGCATGGGAGAGAATGAAATCTTTGGTAAAGAATTGCCCAACCCATGGACTGACTACTTGGATGATCATCCAAACCTTTTATGCAGGACTGAACTTTTCTTCGCGGAACCTATTGGATTCAGCTGCTGGAGGTACCTTTATGTCCATCACTCTTGGTGAATCAACAAAGCTTCTTGATGATATGATGACAAATTACTCTGAATGGCACACGGAAAGAGCTCCACATGGTAAGAAGGTAAATTCTGTCGAAGAAACCTCTTCCTTGAGTGATAAGATTGATGCTATTATGTCTATGCTTGTGAATGATAGGACTAATGTTGATCCTAATAATGTTCCGTTAGTTTCATTGGTTGCCCAAGAAGAACATGTTGATGTAAACTTCATTAAAAATAATAATTTTAACAACAATGCTTATCGGAACAATTCTAGTAACAACTATAGGCCATATCCTTATAATAATGGTAACGGTTATGGTAATTCTTATGGGAATTCTTACAACAATAATAGGAACACACCCCTGGACTTGAAGCTATGCTTAAAGAATTTATTAGTACACAAACTGCTTTTAACAAATCTGTTGAAGAAAAGCTTGGGAAAATTGATATACTTGCTTCTAAAGTCGATAGTCTTGCTGCTGATATTGATCTTTTGAAATCGAAAGTTATGCCTAATGAAAATCATAATAATAAAATTGTTACTACAGCAAATGCCATCCAAGTTAGAACTAATGAGAATATAAGATTGATGGCCGAATTGCGTGCTAGGTGGGAGAAAGAAGAAAATGCTAAAGAAGATAATATAGCTAAAGTTTGGACTATTACCACCACTAGCAAAGAATTGGTGTTGTCAATGTTTCCACTTCTAATGCAAAGCTTGCAAAACTGCCGGAAACTGCTAAAACTGCTGAAACTGCCTGTGATAAAACTGCTGAAATTTTTTCCAACATTGGGGATGATGATCCCATTGCTTTAGATTATAATGGTTTGGATTTTGATGATTGCCACATCTCTGAAGTTATAAAGTTCTTATAAAAACTTGCTAAGAGTCCTAATGCTAGTGCTATAAACTTGGCTTTCACAAAACATATTACAAATGCTCTCATAAAAGCTAGAGAAGAGAAACTAGAACGTGAAGCTTCTATTCCTAGGAAGCTAGAGGATGGTTGGGAGCCCATCATTAAGATGAAGGTCAATGACTTTGATTGTAATGCTTTATGTGATCTTGGTGCAAGTATTTCTGTTATGCCTAAGAAAATCTATAATATGCTTGACTTGCCACCATTGAAACATTGTTATTTGGATGTTAATCTTGCTGATCATTCTACAAAGAAACCTTTGGGGAGAGTTGATAATGTTCGTATTACCGTTAACAATAACCTTGTCTCCATTGATTTTGTTGTCTTGGATATTGAATGCAATGCATCTTGTCCCATTATATTGGGAAGACTTTTTCTTCGAACTGTTGGAGCTATCATTGATATGAAGGAAGGTAATATTAAATATCAATTTCCTCTAAAGAAAGGTATGGAACACTTCCCTAGAAAGAGAATTAAGTTACCTTTTGATTCTATTATTAGAACAAATTATGATGTTGATACTTCGTCTCTTGATAACACTTGATATACACTTTCTGCGCCTAGCTGCAAGGCGTTAAAGAAAAGCGCTTATGGGTGACAACCCATGTTTTTATTACAGTACTTTTATTTTATATTTGAGTCTTGGAAGTTGTTACTACTGTAGCAACCTCTCCTTATCTTAGTTTTGTGCATTGTTGTGCCAAGTAAAGTCTTTGATAGTAAGGTTCATACTAGATTTGGATTACTGTGCAGAAACAGATTTCTTTGCTGTCACGAATCTGGGCCTAATTCTCTGTAGGTAACTTAGAAAATTATGCCAATTTACGTGAGTGATCCTCAGATATGTACGCAACTTTCATTCAATTTGAGCATTTTCATCTGAGCAAGTCTGGTGTCTCAATAAAATTCATCTTTACGAACTGTTCTGTTTTGACAGATTCTGCCTTTTATTTCGCATTGCCTGTTTTGATATGCTTGATGGATTTTTCTATTCCATTGACTTTCAGTAGCTTTGTGCAATGTCCAGAAGTGTTAAGAATGATTATATCACCTCTGAACATGTAAATTTTGATTGTGCACTAACCCTCTAATGAGTTGTTTTGAGTTTGGTGTGGAGGAAGTTTTCAAGGATCAAGAGAGGAGGATGATACAATATGATCAAGGAGAGTGAAAGCTCTAAGCTTGGGGATGCCCCGGTGGTTCACCCCTGCATATTTTAAGAAGACTCGAGCGTCTAAGCTTGGGGATGCCCAAGGCATCCCCTTCTTCATCGACAACATTATCAGGTTCCTCCCCTGAAACTATATTTTTATTCCATCACATCTTATGTGCTTTGCTTGGAGCGTCGGTTTGTTTTTGTTTTTGTTTGAATAAAACGGATCCTAGCATTCATTGTGTGGGAGAGAGACACGCTCCGCTGTTTCATATGGACAAATATGTCCTTAGGCTTTACTCATAGTATTCATGGCGAAGGTTGAATCTTCTTCATTAAATTGTTATATGGTTGGAATCGGGAAATGCTACATGTAGTAATTCTAAAATATCTTGAATAATTTGATACTTGGCAATTGTTGTGCTCATGTTTAAGCTCTAGCATCATATACTTTGCACCCATTAATGAAGAAATACATAGAGCTTGCTAAAATTTGGTTTGCATAATTGGTCTCTGTAAGGTCTAGATAATTTCTAGTATTGGTTTGAACAACAAGGAAGACGGTGTAGAGTCCTATAATATTTACAATGTGTCTTTTATGTGAGTTTTGCTGCACCGGTTCATCCTTGTGTTTGTTTCAAATAACCTTGCTATCCTAAACCTTGTATCGAGAGGGAATACTTCTCATGCATCCAAAATCCTTGAGCCAACCACTATGCCATTTGTGTCCACCATACCTACCTACTACATGGTATTTCTCCGCCATTCCAAAGTAAATTGCTTGAGTGCTACCTTTAAAATTTCCATTCTTTACCTTTGCAATACATAGCTCATGGGACAAATAGCCTAAAAACTATTGTGGTATTGAATATGTACTTATGCACTTTATCTCTTATTAAGTTGCTTGTTGTGCGATAACCATGTTCCTGGGGACGCCATCAACTACTCTTTGTTGAATATCATGTGAGTTGCTATGCATGTCCGTCTTGTCTGAAGTAAGGGAGATTTACCACTCATTTAATGGTTAGAGCATGCATAATGTTAGAGAAGAACATTGGGCCGCTAACTAAAGCCATGAATCATGGTGGAAGTTTCAGTTTTGGACATATATCCTCAATCTCATATGAGAACATTAATTGTTGCTAAATGCTTATGCATTAAAGAGGAGTCCATTATCTGTTGTCTATGTTGTCCCGGTATGGATGTCTAAGTTGAGAATAATCAAAAGCGAGAAATCCAATGCGAGCTTTCTCCTTAGACCTTTGTACAGGCGGCATAGAGGTACCCCTTTGTGACACTTGGTTAAAACATGTGTATTGCGATGATAATCCCGGTAATCCAAGCTAATTAGGACTAGGTGCGGGCACTATTAGTATACTATGCATGAGGCTTGCAACTTGTAAGATATAATTTACATAACACATATGATTTATTACTACCGTTGACAAAATTGTTTCTTGTTTTCAAAACCAAAGCTCTAGCACAAATATAGCAATCAATGCTTCCCTCTGCGAAGGGCCTTTCTTTTACTTTTATTGTTGAGTCAGTTCACCTATCTCTCTCCACCTCAAGAAGCAAACACTTGTGTAAACTGTGCATTGATTCCTACATACTTGCATATTGCACTTGTTATATTACTTTACATTGACAATATCCATGAGATATACATGTTATAAGTTGAAAGCAACCGCTGAAACTTAAATATTCCTTTGTGTTGCTTCAATACCTTTACTTTGATTTATTGCTTTATGAGTTAACTCTTACACTACTAGGGAAAGGCCCATTGCCGGCGCACCTAAAACGCCCATTGCCGGCGCACCACGAGCCCGCCGGTGCGAACGCGCCGGTGATAAACGGACACTGCCGGCGCACCTGGTAGTGCGCCGGCGATATGTCAGCTACTGCCGGCGCACCACCAAGCTTCGCCGGCAAAGATATATTCCACCGGCGCACAATCAGGTGCGCCGGCAGTAGTGCTTCCAGCACTGGCGCATGCCACGTGCGCCGGCAATGTGTCATTTAGGTGCGCCGGCAATTAATTCGAAAATTCTTTTTTCCAGCTTTTTTCCAGCATATTACAATACATATTTGACAGCAGTATATATTTACAACGCAGTTCATATTTATACAGTATTACATGCAATATGAGAAGCACATAGAGAGCCAAGTTTCATTTCGGTATCAGTACACAAATACGCAAGTCTCGTTTCGGAATGTGTTGATTCATACAACACATGTGCATATGCAACACCGAACGACGAAGTTTCACAAAGTTAGAAGTCTTGGTACATAGTCGTCACAAGTATCGTCATACACCTCACAATGTAGGTCCTAACCTAAACTAGAATCACATAGAACATGACCAACATGGTCATGACCATCATCACGAAGGCCATGGTCTTCATCCGGTTCCTCCTCATGTCCCTCATCTCTCCCGCTAGATAACGGGCGTATCTTCCTTCCGCCTCCACCCTAGTGGGGTATCCCTTGTAGCTGTTGCCGCTGAAACGGTGCACCTGTCTCCGACAGTCCTCCCAGTCGTCGTAGACTCCAGGAACCCTCCCCTTGTACACGACATATGTCGTCGGCATCTCCATTCACAAGACAAGTAAAACGTTAGTACCAATGCAATGAACAAGTGCCAACTCAAATAAGAGACAAGTAGTATGAACTAAATAGCATGTGCCTCATACTTTGTTGGTCGAAATAAATAATAACATACAGGGATGGGGTCAGTGAGGCTAGGTAGGGTGCACAATAGATTAAGAAGTGCGAACTCAAATAGAAGACAAGTAGTACGAATTAAATAGCGTGCCTCATACTTTGTCGGTCGAAACAAATATTAACATCCAGGGATGGAGTCAGTGAGGCTAGGTAGGATGCACAATAGATTGATACTTGTGGCCGTCGCACCAAGGCTCACTGGCTCCACCCCCGAGTGTACGATTGACCGAACATTCTAATCATCGGCGAACTCCAAATACGAGGCAAGTAGTGGTCGAGTAAATGCAAATAATTATTAAGCTATGTACGCCATAATCTTGAAATATATAGCAAAGTAAATGAAACTACAGACACATGTTCACATGCACATTCATACAACTAAATAAAAGCAACTAGTCGATTCTATGGGAATATATAGCAATTATTACAATACGGAAGTTCAAGGACATATCGTTCAAGCTTTAGCAAGTGTTCCCGTCGTAGGATCAGGTTGTACGCCTAGGGGGAATGGACGGCAGCCCTCAAGCGAGTTGAACGGCCTCTCATCACGCGACATCTCCAAGCGGAGGTCTATCTCGTCATTAGGTGGTAGACCATAGCCGTAGAAGAACTCGCCAGACCTATTGTTGACATCCTGCAGGATTATCGTGCAAATGAACTGCTGGATGCGACCCCAGTTCTTTCTAATCTCTCTATCAGGGACATCCGCCATGTTTGCAAACCTGTTTCTGAGATTATCTGGCAGCAACATGTCATCTGCGTACTTTATGTACTCCTGCATCTGAAGGATGGCGTACCACGCGTCCATCCCATTGTCGGGCGTCGACTGCCTGAGGCAGGGGAAGTTGGTTGTGTGGGTTAAGACGAAGCCTCCTCGGGATTTCCTCTCTACTTTGAGGGGGCCTGCCTTGTTGGCGAAGCCGGTGAGAGCATCATTGAGAAGGGCCCTGATGTGGGAGTAGTCTTTCTTGCGGTCCCTACCCGAGTCGAGATAGACTGCATGCGAGTGTTGCGGGTGCACGACGATGAGGGTGCAGAACTTGTCTCTGCGGAAAACACACGGATTAACCTTTGGAAATGCAAATGGAGATATAGGATAGAATGGTGATGGGGGACTAGCGAGTGATTACTTACTCGGGGAAGTAAGGGATGAGAATGGCGCCCTTCTTAATGTTCGCCAGCATGAAATCCTCGACCTGCTGGGTGGCAATCGCGCGATCCCCAGGGTTGCAGATGATGCTCTCCCGCATATAGAAGGGGTCCATGATCGCGATGGTCGGCGTCCCCTCCTTAACAATCTGGGAAGACATGCTAAGAGCAACTAGGCGAACCACACTAAAGTGGAGCGCTTGCATGCGATAGATGCTGAAGATGTCGTTGAACCGGATGAAGCACAAGTCCGCGGGGTACTTCTCGACGAAGTTCATGCCAGTTGGCACCTTCGCCACGAAGAGAGGGTAACCAGGATCTTTTGATTTGAGAAGAAGGTTCTCCACATGCAAGACAGTCTCATGCAAGCTCCTCATATCCGGGGTGAGTTTCTTCACGACATGCTCCGGCAGCATCGGTTGACCCAAGTGATGCAGAGGTCGCCAATTGTTTGGCAACTTGTCAAGGAGTGGGACCTTGTCCTTGGATTTGGCCGCCGCCTTGTCTTGGGCGTCCTTCTTATTTTGCCCTCTTCCTCTTCTTGGGTTGTAGTGCTGGACCATCCATCGCCGTAGTGGCCGTAGCACGGAGTGTGTTTGGGCTCAACATATTTTTGACGGCGGCGGTGGCGACCTCCTCAGGATTTTCCTCCTCATCAGCCGTTTCTTGAGAATCGAACAGCTTCTTGGAGCACACATATTTCAAGCCCGGCGCATCCTCATGGACAACTTGTGAAGACGTAGGAATATCCCATTGGAAGTTGTCACGTTCATATTCCTCGGCCTCTGGCGCAGCTGGCTGTTGTGGTGGGGCGCTGACCTCTGGCGCAGCTGGCCGTTCTGGTGGGGCGATGACCACGGCGCCGCTGGCTGTCGTGGAGGGACGCTGACATGTGGCGCCGCAAGGTGCTTGTCTTTGCTTGTCGTCGACCCCGAGTAGGTGTTGATCCGAATTAGGGTCTTCGGCCATAGCAGTACCCAACCCTTCAGTGAGGCCAGATTCAACGGGCTATCGTCATCGGCACCATGCGGTTGATTAGGAGGAAACAAATCCTCATAGCCCGGTAACGCCCGATCCACTTCAACCCGGTAAACGTCATCCGCCATATCTCGTGTGTGCCACTTCTTATCCAGGGGCCGAATGATGGACCCCCTCGCGACGTCTTTGAGTTCGTCGTTTACTCTCATCAAAAAGGTGCATGGCGTCGAGAGCGCCTGCGAGAACATGTGTATGGCGTTAGAGAGAGGGCAAGGATGACGAAACTAATATATTAACTTGATGTACACATTAGTTAATTACCGTGAGGGCGTTGAGCTCGGCTAATGTCGACGGGCCAGCACATGCGGCGGCGGGCGTGCAAGTGACGGAGGGGCTGCTACCCGGCATGGACGGTGAATCCCTAGCACCAGCGACATTGCCGGCGGCCGGAGGAGTCTCCATTATAACATTGTCATTGCCGGCGGACGGCGGCACCATCGAGTTGCTGCCGTTGAAGCTAACCACTTGCATTTTCGGGGGGGGGCTTGTTTGCCACCCTCATACCACGCTTGTAGAGCGTTGAAATCTGCTTGGACTCCAGCGGCGACTTCAGCTTTGACTTCAGGTACGAGTGTAGCTTTGAGTTGCGGTACCAGTTGCGGTACCAAACCAGCTTGGACTTGGGCTAGGATTGACTCCCTCATTTCCTCCGCCTCCCGCTGCTTCCTCTCATTACGCGCATTTTTATCGGCCGCAGACGACAAGCCATAGTGACCATGCTTGTAGCCTGTACCGGCGCCAGCCACACGGCCTCTATGCGGCCTTCTCGTCGGTGAATGCTCATTAACGATGTTTAGCGCCCGTACGAGAGGCTTGTCCCAGGCTACCCTGCCCGTCGACGCCTGGGACGAGGAGCCTTCGTCACCTTGGGAGCCTTGAGAAAGTCTTTGTCTTTCTTCTTCCTGCGGAAGAAACGCGAACCATTTAGAAATGTTGCTACTATTATATGAATGATACTTGATCTAATTAAACCGGTAAATTGCTTACCAGTTTTTTCTCCAACGCCAGGACCTTCTGGTCGTTCGTGAACCAAATTATGTCGGTTACGACCTTCGGGTCCGTGACAAGTTCCCCGGTTAGTTTCTTCTTATGGTACCGGGACCTGATGAATCTTCTTTCAAGCGGGTCCTTGTACTTGAGCCAGGGGTTCTCAATGCCGGCATTTACATACGCCTCGTCCTCCTTCGCCCAATAGGGCTCCTTTCCCTCGTACCCACGGCTCCCAAGGTTGTGGTTGCCGATGTTAAGCTCCCGCATTTCCTTCCCCCACAACTTGCGATTCTTGGTTGCTTGTAGCTCTTCATTGGCCACAAAAGCATCAAAGTCCGCCTGGGTGACATGCGGAAAGGCGGAGTGGACCTCTTCGAAACCTTTGCCCTCAGCAATCAGCTTCCGCACCATGTACTTATAGCTGCTGAGGTGTTTGGTGAACTTCAAGAGGGCTTGTGAGTTCACAATGTTGTTGGTTTGATGACTGGAGGCGTAGTCGCCTAGGAACTTGTATCGTGCGTGCAACCTCGCAATGAGCTGGGCTCGCAAAGGCGCTTTGCTCTCAGCTCGGAGGTCCGTCTCGTTGAGATTGACGACCTCTCGGAGGATACATGCCAGTTGGTTGCCGTACCCCTTGGCAACATCCTTAGGCTCCACCGGCAAACCACTGGCGGGGTCCACCTCTGTGACTGTGTCTCTGCCGGTGCCGACCGTGTTTTGGCGCCTTGCCTTCCGCGGCCTCTTGGCTCACTCCCTCCCGGTGCCACTGGGCCTCCAAGGTGAGGTTTGTAGAACAGCACAAGTTTCCCTTAAGTGGATACCCAAGGTTTATCGAACTCAGGGAGGAAGAGGTCAAAGATATCCCTCTCATGCAACCCTGCAACCACAAAGCAAGAAGTCTCTTGTGTCCCCAACACACTAATAGGTGCACTAGTTCGGCGAAGAGATAGTGAAATACAGGTGGTATGAATAAGTATGAGCAGTAGCAACGGTGCCAGAAAAGTGTTTGGCGCGTAATTGATGGTAGTGGTATTGCAGCAGTGGTAACACAGTAAAACAGTAAACAAGTAGTAGTAACTCAGCAGTATTTAGGAACAAGGCCTAGGGATTACACTTTCACTAGAGGACACTCTCATCATTGATCACATAACAGAACAGATAAATGCATACTCTACACTTTTGTTGGATGATGAACACATTGCGTAGGATTACACGAACCCTCAATGCCGGAGTTAACAAGCTCCACAATAATGCTCATGTTTTAGTAACCTTTAGTGTAAGATATATCAACAGACTAAACCAAGTACTAGCATAGCATGCACACCGTAACCTTCATGCATATGTAGGAGGAATAGATCATATCAATATTATCATAGCAATAGTTAACTTCATAATCTACAAGAGATCATAATCATAGCATAAACCAAGTACTAACACGGTGCACCACTGTCGCCTTTACACACGTGCAGGAGGAATAGAACTACTTTAATAACATCACTAGAGTAGCACATAGATAAATTGTGATACAAACTCATATGAATCTCAATGAGATCATTGTATTGAAGTACATGGAAGAGAGATGAACCACATAGCTACCGGTACAGCCCGAGCCTCGATGGAGAACTACTCCCTCCTCATGGGAGCAGCAGCGGTGATGAAGATGGCGGTGGAGATGGCAGCGGTGTCGATGGAGATGGCAGCGGTGTCGATGGAGAAGCCTTCCGGGGGCACTTCCCCGTCCGGCAGGTGCCGAGTTGTCCCCGAATTGGAGTTTCGCGACGGTGGCGGCGCCCCTGGAGTCTTTCTGGAGTTTCGTCAATTGGTGTCGAGGTTTTAGGTCACGACGACTTAAATAGGCGAAGAGTCGGAGTCGGAGGGGGCCTGGGCTGCCCAGACCATAGGGGGGCGCCCCCTTGGGCCGCGCCGCCCACAGTGTGGGGCCCCCCTGGCACCCCTCTGACCTTTCTTCGGTGCTCTGGAAGCTTCGCGTATTTCTAAGACTTTCGGCGTTGATTTCGTCCGATTCCGAAAATATTTCCTTACTAGGATTTCTGAAACCAAAAACAGCAGAAACAGCAACTGGCTTTCGGCATCTCGTCAATAGGTTAGTTCCACAAAATGCACGAATATGACATAAAGTGTGCATAAAACATGTAGATAACATCAATAATGTGGCATGGAACATAAGAAATTATCGATACGTTGGAGACGTATCAGCATCCCCAAGCTTAGTTCTGCTCGTCCCGAGCAGGTAAAACGATAACAAAGATAATTTCTGGAGTGACATGCCATCATAACCTTGATCATACTATTTGTAAAGCATATGTAGTGAATGCAGCGATCAAAACAATGTATATGACATGAGTAAACAAGTGAATCATATAGCAAAGACTTTTCATGAATAGTACTTCAAGACAAGCATCAATAAGTCTTGCATAAGAGTTAACTCATAAAGCAATAATTCAAAGTAGAGGTATTGAAGCAACACAAAAGAAGATTAAGTTTCAGCGGTTGCTTTCAACTTGTAACATGTATATCTCATGGATAATTGTCAATGCAAAGCAATATAACAAATGCAATATGCACATATGTAAGAATCAATGCACAGTTCACACAAGTGTTTGCTTCTTGAGGTGGAGGGAAATAGGTGAACTGACTCAACAATAAAAGTAAAAGAATGGTCCTTCAAAGAGGAAAGCATCGATTGCTATATTTGTGCTAGAGCTTTGATTTTGAAAACATAAAGAGAGCATAAAAGTAAAGTTTTGAGAGGTGTATGTTGTTGTCAACGAATGGTAGCGGGTACTCTAACCCCCTTGCCAGACAAACCTTCAAAGAGCGGCTCCCATTTTATTTTATTTTTGGGTGGCACTCCTTCCAACCTTTCATTCACAAACCATGGCTAACCGAATCCTCGGGTGCCTGCCAACAATCTCATACCATGAAGGAGTACCTTTTTATTTTAGTTTTATTATGATGACACTCCTCCCAACCTTTGCTTACACAAGCCATGGCTAACCGAATCCTTCGGGTGCCGTCCAACAATCACATACCATGAAGGAGTGTCTATTTTTGTTAATTAATTTGGGACTGGGAATCCCATTGCCAGCTCTTTTTGCAAAATTATTGGATAAGCGGATGAAGCCACTAGTCCATTGGTGAAAGTTGCCCAACAAGATTGAAAGATAAACACCACATACTTCCTCATGAGCTATAAAACATTGACACAAATAAGAGGTAATAAATTTTGAATTGTTTAAAGGTAGCACTCAAGCAATTTACTTTGGAATGGCGGAGAAATACCATGTAGTAGGTAGGTATGGTGGACACAAATGGCATAGTGGTTGGCTCAAGTATTTTGATGCATGAGAAGTATTCCCTCTCGATACAAGGTTTAGGCTAGCAAGGTTATTTGAAACAAACACAAGGATGAACCGGTGCAGCAAAACTCACATAAAAGACATATTGAAAACATTATAAGACTCTACACCATCTTCCTTGTTGTTCAAACTCAATACTAGAAATTATCTAGACCTTAGAGAAACCAAATATGCAAACCAAATTTTAGCATGCTCTATGTATTTCTTCATTAATGGGTGCAAAGCATATGATGCAAGAGCTTAAACATGAGCACAACAATTGCCAAGTATCACATTACCCAAGACATTATAGCAAATTACTACATGTAGCATTTTCCAATTCCAACCATATAACAATTTAACGAAGAGGAAACTTCGCCATGAATATTATGAGCTAAGAACACATGTGTTCATATGAACCAGCGGAGCGTGTCTCTCTCCCACACAATCATGATGTAATTCAATTTATTCAAACAAAAACAAAAACAAAAACAAAACAAACCGACGCTCCAAGAAAAGCGCATAAGATGTGATGGAATAAAAATGTAGTTTCAGGGGAGGAACCTGATAATGTTGTCGGTGAAGAAGGGGATGCCTTGGGCATCCCCAAGCTTAGACGCTTGAGTCTTCTTGATATATGAAGGGGTGAACCACCGGGTGCATCCCCAAGCTTAGAGCTTTCACTCTCCTTGATCGTAGTATATCATCCTCCTCTCTTGACCCTTGAAAACTTCCTCCACACCAAACTCGAAACAACTCATTAGAGGGTTAGTGCACAATATAAATTGACATATTCAGAGGTGACACAATCATTCTTAACACTTCTGGACATTGCATAATGCTACTGGACATTAGTGGATCAAAGAAATTCATCCAACATAGCGAAAGAGGCAATGCGAAATAAAAGGCAGAATCTGTCAAAACAGAACAGTTCGTATTGACGAATTTTAAAATGGCACCAGACTTGCTCAAACGAAAATGCTCAAATTGAATGAAAGTTGCGTACATATCTGAGGATCATGCTCGTAAATTGGCGTAATTTTCTGAGCTACCTACAGGGAGATAGACCCAGATTCGTGACAGCAAAGAAATCTGGAACTGCGCAGTAATCCAAATCTAGTACTTACTTTTCTATCAACGGCTTAACTTGGCACAACAAAACTCAAAACTAAGATAAGGAGAGGTTGCTACAGTAGTAAACAACTTCCAAGACACAAATATAAAACAAAGTACTGTAGCAAAATAACACATGGGTTATCTCCCAAGAAGTTCTTTCTTTTTAGCCATTAAGATGGGCTCAGCAGTTTTAATGATGCACTCGCAAGAAATAGCAAAAGAGAGCATCAAGAGGCAAATTCAAAACACATTTAAGTCTAACATGCTTCCTATGCATAGGAATCTTGTAAATAAACAAGTTCATGAAGAGCAAAGTAACAAGCATAGGAAGATAAAACAAGTGTAGCTTCAAAAATTTCAGCACATAGAGAGGCATTTTAGTAACATGAAAATTTCTACAACCATATTTTCCTCTCTCATAATATATCCAGTGGTATCATGAGCAAACTCAACAATATAACTATCACATAAAGCATTCTTATCATGAGTCTCATGCATAAAATAATTACTCTCCACATAGGCATAGTTAATTTTATTAGTTGTAGTGGGAACAAATTCAACAAAGTAGCTATCACTATTATTCTCATCAAGTGTAGGAGGCATAGTATAATCACAACAAAATTTACTCTCCATAGTAGGTGGCACCAAAAGACCACTATCATTATAATCATCATATATGGGAGGCAAAGTATCATCAAAGAAAATTTTCTCCTCAATGCTTGGTGGACTAAAAAGATCATGAAAACCAGCTTCCCCAAGCTTAGAACTTTCTATATTATTGTCAACAATGGTGTTCAAAGCGTTCATACTAATATTACTACCAGCATGCAAAGAAGATTTTATAGGTTTTTTAATTTTCGCATCAAACAATCCAAGTTTTAAATCAGGAAATAGAACAAGAAGCTCACTCTTGTACATTATGCCAAACTAGTGTAAACAAGAAACAACAAGATGCAATTGCAGGATCTAAAGGAAATAGCTTCGAGTACTTACAATGACGGAAAATAGCTTGGTAGCCGAGGTCCGGAGTGTGAGTACCTTTTACCTTTCCTCCCCGGCAACGGCGCCAAGTGCTTGATGTCTACGTTCCCCCTCCTTTCCTGTAGACAGTGTTGGGCCTCCAAGTGCAGAGGTTTGTAGAACAGCAGCAAGTTTCCCTTAAGTGGATACCCAAGGTTTATCGAACTCAGGGAGGAAGAGGTCAAAGATATCCCTCTCATGCAACCCTGCAACCACAAAGCAAGAAGTCTCTTGTGTCCCCAACACACCTAATAGGTGCACTAGTTCGGCGAAGAGATAGTGAAATACATGTGGTATGAATAAGTATGAGCAGAGCAATGGTGCCGAAAAGTGTTTGGCGCGTAATTGATGGTAGTGGTATTGCGGAATGGTAAAGAAAGTAAGAACAAGTAGTAGTAACTCAGCAGTATTTAGGAACAAGGCCTAGGGATTACACTTTCACTAGAGGACACTCTCATCATTGATCACATAACAGATAGATAAATGCATACTCTACACTTTTGTTGGATGATGAACACATTGCGTAGGATTACACGAACCCTCAATGCCGGAGTTAACAAGCTCCACAATAATGCTCATGTTTTAGTAACCTTTAGTGTAAGATATATCAACAGACTAAACCAAGTACTAGCATAGCATGCACACCGTAACCTTCATGCATATGTAGGAGGAATAGATCATATCAATATTATCATAGCAATAGTTAACTTCATAATCTACAAGAGATCATAATCATAGCATAAACCAAGTACTAACACGGTGCACCCACTGTCGCCTTTACACACGTGCAGGAGGAATAGAACTACTTTAATAACATCACTAGAGTAGCACATAGATAAATTGTGATACAAACTCATATGAATCTCAATGAGATCATTGTATTGAAGTACATGGAAGAGAGATGAACCACATAGCTACCGGTACAGCCCCGAGCCTCGATGGAGAACTACTCCCTCCTCATGGGAGCAGCAGCGGTGATGAAGATGGCGGTGGAGATGGCAGCGGTGTCGATGGAGATGGCAGCGGTGTCGATGGAGAAGCCTTCCGGGGCACTTCCCCGCTCCGGCAGGGTGCCGGAACAGAGTTCTGTCCCCCGAATTGGAGTTTCGCGACGGTGGCGGCGCCTCTGGAGTCTTTCTGGAGTTTCGTCAATTGGTGTCGAGGTTTTAGGTCACGACGACTTAAATAGGCGAAGAGTCGGAGTCGGAGGGGGCCTGGGCTGCCCAGGGGGGCGCGCCCCCTTGGGCCGCGCCGCCCACGTGGGGCCCCCCGGCACCCCTCTCGACCTTCTTCGGTGCTCTGGAAGCTTCGCGTATTTCTAAGACTTTCGGCGTTGATTTCGTCCGATTCCGAAAATATTTCCTTACTAGGATTTCTGAAACCAAAAACAGCAGAAAACAGAACTCGTCCTTTCGGCATCTCGTCAATAGGTTAGTTCCACAAAATGCACGAATATGACATAAAGTGTGCATAAAACATGTAGATAACATCAATAATGTGGCATGGAACATAAGAAATTATCGATACGTTGGAGACGTATCAGCATCCCCAAGCTTAGTTCTGCTCGTCCGGTAAAACGATAACAAAGATAATTTCTGGAGTGACATGCCATCATAACCTTGATCATACTATTTGTAAAGCATGTGTAGTGAATGCAGCGATCAAAACAATGTATATGACATGAGTAAACAAGTGAATCATATAGCAAAGACTTTTCATGAATAGTACTTCAAGACAAGCATCAATAAGTCTTGCATAAGAGTTAACTCATAAAGCAATAATTCAAAGTAGAGGTATTGAAGCAACACAAAAGAAGATTAAGTTTCAGCGGTTGCTTTCAACTTGTAACATGTATATCTCATGGATAATTGTCAATGCAAAGCAATATAACAAATGCAATATGCAAATATGTAAGAATCAATGCACAGTTCACACAAGTGTTTGCTTCTTGAGGTGGAGAGAAATAGGTGAACTGACTCAACAATAAAAGTAAAAGAATGGTCCTTCAAAGAGGAAAGCATCGATTGCTATATTTGTGCTAGAGCTTTGATTTTGAAAACATAAAGAGAGCATAAAAGTAAAGTTTTGAGAGGTGTATGTTGTTGTCAACGAATGGTAGCGGGTACTCTAACCCCCTTGCCAGACAAACCTTCAAAGAGCGGCTCCCATTTTATTTTATTTTTGGGTGGCACTCCTTCCAACCTTTCATTCACAAACCATGGCTAACCGAATCCTCGGGTGCCTGCCAACAATCTCATACCATGAAGGAGTACCTTTTTATTTTAGTTTTATTATGATGACACTCCTCCCAACCTTTGCTTACACAAGCCATGGCTAACCGAATCCTTCGGGTGCCGTCCAACAATCACATACCATGAAGGAGTGTCTATTTTTGTTAATTAATTTGGGACTGGGAATCCCATTGCCAGCTCTTTTTGCAAAATTATTGGATAAGCGGATGAAGCCACTAGTCCATTGGTGAAAGTTGCCCAACAAGATTGAAAGATAAACACCACATACTTCCTCATGAGCTATAAAACATTGACACAAATAAGAGGTAATAAATTTTGAATTGTTTAAAGGTAGCACTCAAGCAATTTACTTTGGAATGGCGGAGAAATACCATGTAGTAGGTAGGTATGGTGGACACAAATGGCATAGTGGTTGGCTCAAGTATTTTGATGCATGAGAAGTATTCCCTCTCGATACAAGGTTTAGGCTAGCAAGGTTATTTGAAACAAACACAAGGATGAACCGTGCAGCAAAACTCACATAAAAGACATATTGAAAACATTATAAGACTCTACACCGTCTTCCTTGTTGTTCAAACTCAATACTAGAAATTATCTAGACCTTAGAGAAACCAAATATGCAAACCAAATTTTAGCATGCTCTATGTATTTCTTCATTAATGGGTGCAAAGCATATGATGCAAGAGCTTAAACATGAGCACAACAATTGCCAAGTATCACATTACCCAAGACATTATAGCAAATTACTACATGTAGCATTTTCCAATTCCAACCATATAACAATTTAACGAAGAGGAAACTTCGCCATGAATATTATGAGCTAAGAACACATGTGTTCATATGAACCAGCGGAGCGTGTCTCTCTCCCACACAATCATGATGTAATTCAATTTATTCAAACAAAAACAAAAACAAAAACAAAAACAAACCGACGCTCCAAGAAAAAGCGCATAAGATGTGATGGAATAAAAATGTAGTTTCAGGGGAGGAACCTGATAATGTTGTCGGTGAAGAAGGGGATGCCTTGGGCATCCCCAAGCTTAGACGCTTGAGTCTTCTTGATATATGCAGGGGTGAACCACCGGGTGCATCCCCAAGCTTAGAGCTTTCACTCTCCTTGATCGTAGTATATCATCCTCCTCTCTTGACCCTTGAAAACTTCCTCCACACCAAACTCGAAACAACTCATTAGAGGGTTAGTGCACAATATAAATTGACATATTCAGAGGTGACACAATCATTCTTAACACTTCTGGACATTGCATAATGCTACTGGACATTAGTGGATCAAAGAAATTCATCCAACATAGCGAAAGAGGCAATGCGAAATAAAAGGCAGAATCTGTCAAAACAGAACAGTTCGTATTGACGAATTTTAAAATGGTACCAGACTTGCTCAAACGAAAATGCTCAAATTGAATGAAAGTTGCGTACATATCTGAGGATCATGCTCGTAAATTGGCGTAATTTTCTGAGCTACCTACAGGGAGATAGACCCAGATTCGTGACAGCAAAGAAATCTGGAACTGCGCAGTAATCCAAATCTAGTACTTACTTTTCTATCAACGGCTTAACTTGGCACAACAAAACTCAAAACTAAGATAAGGAGAGGTTGCTACAGTAGTAAACAACTTCCAAGACACAAATATAAAACAAAGTACTGTAGCAAAATAACACATGGGTTATCTCCCAAGAAGTTCTTTCTTTTTAGCCATTAAGATGGGCTCAGCAGTTTTAATGATGCACTAAGAGTTGAGCAAAAGAGAGCATCAAGAGGCAAATTCAAAACACATTTAAGTCTAACATGCTTCCTATGCATAGGAATCTTGTAAATAAACAAGTTCATGAAGAGCAAAGTAACAAGCATAGGAAGATAAAACAAGTGTAGCTTCAAAAATTTCAGCACATAGAGAGGCATTTTAGTAACATGAAAATTTCTACAACCATATTTTCCTCTCTCATAATAATATCCAGTGGTATCAT
This sequence comes from Lolium multiflorum, assembly GCA_030979885.1. Classification (NCBI taxonomy): domain Eukaryota; kingdom Viridiplantae; phylum Streptophyta; class Magnoliopsida; order Poales; family Poaceae; genus Lolium; species Lolium multiflorum. Next base: position 57,962,918 of record CM061748.1, on the reverse strand, counting down.
GAGCAAACTCAACAATATAACTATCACATAAAGCATTCTTATCATGAGTCTCATGCATAAAATAATTACTCTCCACATAGGCATAGTTAATTTTATTAGTTGTAGTGGGAACAAATTCAACAAAGTAGCTATCACTATTATTCTCATCAAGTGTAGGAGGCATAGTATAATCACAACAAAATTTACTCTCCATAGTAGGTGGCACCAAAAGACCACTATCATTATAATCATCATATATGGGAGGCAAAGTATCATCAAAGAAAATTTTCTCCTCAATGCTTGGGGGACTAAAAAGATCATGAAAACCAGCTTCCCCAAGCTTAGAACTTTCTATATTATTGTCAACAATGGTGTTCAAAGCGTTCATACTAATATTACTACCAGCATGCAAAGAAGATTTTATAGGTTTTTTAATTTTCGCATCAAACAATCCAAGTTTTAAATCAGGAAATAGAACAAGAAGCTCACTCTTGTACATTATGCCAAACTAGTGTAAACAAGAAACAACAAGATGCAATTGCAGGATCTAAAGGAAATAGCTTCGAGTACTTACAATGACGGAAAATAGCTTGGCAGCCGAGGTCCGGAGTGTGAGTACCTTTACCTTTCCTCCCAACGGCGCAAAAGTGCTTGATGTCTACGTTCCCCTCCTTTCCTGTAGACAGTGTTGGGCCTCCAAGTGCAGAGGTTTGTAGAACAGCAGCAAGTTTCCCTTAAGTGGATACCCAAGGTTTATCGAACTCGGGAGGAAGAGGTCAAAGATATCCCTCTCATGCAACCCTGCAACCACAAAGCAAGAAGTCTCTTGTGTCCCCAACACACCTAATAGGTGCACTAGTTCGGCGAAGAGATAGTGAAATACAGGTGGTATGAATAAGTATGAGCAGTAGCAATGGTGCCAGAAAAGTGTTTGGCGCGTAATTGATGGTAGTGGTATTGCAGCAGTGGTAACACAGTAAAACAGTAAACAAGTAGTAGTAACTCAGCAGTATTTAGGAACAAGGCCTAGGGATTACACTTTCACTAGGACACTCTCATCATTGATCACATAACAGAACAGATAAATGCATACTCTACACTTTTGTTGGATGATGAACACATTGCGTAGGATTACACGAACCCTCAATGCCGGAGTTAACAAGCTCCACAATAATGCTCATGTTTTAGTAACCTTTAGTGTAAGATATATCAACAGACTAAACCAAGTACTAGCATAGCATGCACACCGTAACCTTCATGCATATGTAGGAGGAATAGATCATATCAATATTATCATAGCAATAGTTAACTTCATAATCTACAAGAGATCATAATCATAGCATAAACCAAGTACTAACACGGTGCACCCACTGTCGCCTTTACACACGTGCAGGAGGAATAGAACTACTTTAATAACATCACTAGAGTAGCACATAGATAAATTGTGATACAAACTCATATGAATCTCAATGAGATCATTGTATTGAAGTACATGGAAGAGAGATGAACCACATAGCTACCGGTACAGCCCCGAGCCTCGATGGAGAACTACTCCCTCCTCATGGGAGCAGCAGCGGTGATGAAGATGGCGGTGGAGATGGCAGCGGTGTCGATGGAGATGGCAGCGGTGTCGATGGAGAAGCCTTCCGGGGCACTTCCCCGCTCCGGCAGGTGCCGACAGAGTTCTGTCCCCGAATTGGAGTTTCGCGACGGTGGCGGCGCCCCCGGAGTCTTTCTGGAGTTTCGTCAATTGGTGTCGAGGTTTTAGGTCACGACGACTTAAATAGGCAAAGAGTCGGAGTCGGGGCGGGCTGCCTGACCATAGCGCCCCTTGGGCCGCGCCGCCCACAGGTGGGGCCCCCGGCACCCCCTCCGACCTTCTTCGGTGCTCCGGAAGCTTCGCGCATTTCTAAGACTTTCGGCGTTGATTTCGTCCGATTCCGAAATATTTCCTTACTAGGATTTCTGAAACCAAAAACAGAAACAGCAACTGTCCTTTCGGCATCTCGTCAATAGGTTAGTTCCACAAAATGCACGAATATGACATAAAGTGTGCATAAAACATGTAGATAACATCAATAATGTGGCATGGAACATAAGAAATTATCGATACGTTGGAGACGTATCACGGCCTCTTGGCTCCACTTGTCCCGGTGCCACTACTCCCAGCGGCGCCGCTAGGATCGTCGCCGGTTGCCTCATCGCCGCTAGGCTCGTAGGTACTACCCCCGGCGGCGGCGCTTGCCTCGTTGCCGCTCGGCTCGTCGGCACTACCCCCAGCGGCATCCTCCATCTCATGGTCCTCGTCGCCGCCAACACCAGCGGCCTCGGCATCCTCCTCCGTCCTAAAGAAGTGCCTATTGTAGTGCTCCTCTAACTCTTCTTGAGACGACATGGTGGCTTGCACTAATAGAAGATGAAAAAGAGTTAGAATTCACGGAAAAATTCGGCATGACCTTTGCTAAAAATTGGTCATGCCGAGTGCTAGAATTGCCGGAACGGAAATGAATCGACATTCCGGCACTCAATAGCAACTCAATCCCTGTAACAGAAATGCAATTCACATATATATAGCCATGAACACCATAACCATCACCATAAACGAGAGACAATATAACTTGACCATTACAGTAGGGGAGCAGCTTCATTTTCATTTTTATTTCACAATAACCATCAGTAATAGCACTACAGTAGCATTACAGTAGCACTTAGCATTACAGTACATGAATGTAAATCAAATTCTCACACTCAGACAACAACAGAATTTCATCATGCTACTCTCTGGCTACATAATTAAAACAGTGCCCTGCATTTTATCACCATAACCATTTTACATCAACACCATGCTAGCCCTGCATTTTACAAACAGAGCTTGTACCCACTTATAATTTTACATTTTACATTTTACAAACAGAGCTTGTACCCACTTATAATTTTATCATGCTAGCCCTGCATTTTACACCATAACCATTTTACATCAACACCATGCTACTCTCTGGCTACATAATTAAAACAGTGCCAAACAGATAAGGAACATAGCACCAGTTTTCATTTGTGGATTATCAGAAAGCTCCAATTATAAATCAACTAAATGAACCTGTCTTATAGACATTTTGATCCAGCATTTTGAACAGTAAAAATTTAATAAACAAGAATCAAGAATGTGTAAACCAACATAAATCAACTAAATGCAATTTACTGCATCTGGTTCTACTTAATTCATAATGTCATAGCTATGATAAGTTTCATTGCCAGTAGCATGCATTTCAGTAGCATCTGGTTCTACTTAATTCATAAATTCAGTAGCATGCATTTTATTTTCTTTTTTCAACAGCACTTGTTCTTTTTATGAACTAAACCTACTGCTAGCACTTGTTCTTTTTAAATTAAGTAAACCTACTGCTAGTGAACATCAAAATTCATTTGATAGCACTTACAGTAGCACTTAGCATTTGATAGCACTTACAGTAGCATAAAGTAGCATAAAGTAGCTAGCTACTTCATTTGCATTTCATCTAAACCAACTAAACCAACATATATAAAGTTCATTTTCAACTTTATTGCTATATCATTTAAAGCTACTGCATCATTTTATTTCTAGTTGAAAAATTACAGAGAGCATTTCATATATATAGCATGAACCATTATTAAACCAGAGAATAAATGCAGTAGCATTCTTTTCTCCTATGAACTTTATATGAATTGGCAGTACCATAACCAAAATGCTAGCATTTTTAAACCAGAGAACACCAGTCAAGATGCTAGCATTTTCTGGGCATTTTATAAATGGTTTGGTGAGCTAAACCTGCTGCTTCTTTACCTAGCAAACCAGAGAATGCATTTAATCAAGAACTAACATACTGCTAGCATTCATTTTCCTTTTTCAAACCAGAGAACAAATTAACCTATGAATTTTTGCATATCACTAAATGAATTTTATATATCAACCAATTCTTGGCAGTAGGGATTTAAATGAAGAACCAACATACTGCCTAAGTGTCTAGTGTTTATTTTCATCATAAACCAAATTCTTGAGAACATGTTTAAGATTTAACTAAACCAATTTATCTAGCAAAACATACTGCCTAGTGTGTAATTCAACATACTGCCTAGTGTGTAACCAATTTTCATTTTCATTTAATGAAGAACCAACATACTGCCTAGTGTGTAATTCAACATCTTTATTTGCAACCCTAGTGTGGGTGAAACCCTAGCAGTGACATGGCAGCCAGGGCATTTTCTATGAACTAGTGGCCAACCAGGGCATCAAATTTGCTATGAACCAGAGCATCAAATTCAATTTGCTATGAGTAATACAAGAATCGGCGCAAGAATTCAACTACTGCAAGAACAAAAATAAGATGCTCCTAGTGGGATTGGGGGCGGAGGAGGAGAAGGAGAAATTACCTGACTAGCAGTAGGGGGTCGACAGCGGCGGGCTAGCGGCAGGTCCGGGGCTCCCCTGCTCCTGCTCCTCCTCTCTGTAGCGGCGGGGTAGCGGCAGGTCGATCTGGGGCTCCCCTGCTCCTGCTCCTCCTCTCTGTAGCGGCGGGCGAGCGGTGGATCCGGGCCTTCCACGCGGCGGCGTACGGGGCAGGTGGTGGGGGCTGGTGGAGGCTCCGGCGTGCAGCGAGGAATCTTGGTGGCGCTCGAGATCGATGGTGGCGGCGACGCTCGAGATCGACGGTGGCGGCGCGGTTCGATCGACTGGGAATGGGGAGGGAGAAGAGAGGATCGCGCAGCGGTTAAGTCCCAGGTATAGCTGGGCTCACCTTATTGCCGGCGCACCACATGTTTGGTTCGCCGGGGACAACTATACCCCCGGCGAACCAAACAGGTGGTGCGCCGGCAATAAGGTGAGCCCAGCTATACCTGGGACTTGTCCCCCAACCTGGCTGGCCATTTCTTTTTATTCTTTTCTTTATTTCTTTTCACTTTCTTTTTATTCTTTTATTTTTATTCTTTTCTTTATTTCTTTTCACTTTCTTTTATGTTTCTTTTCTTTTCCCACAAATCCTATACTATTTTATTTCCTTCTCTTTTCAAGATAATAACCAAGCAATATGAGTTATGCATTACAAAAAATATGAGTTATATACATGCATGCATAAAATATTGACCAACACAATATTAATTAGTCATACATAAAATATTGGCCATGACCATATGAGTAGTTATGAATTACACAAAATATGAGTTATACATTGCAAATAAAGTTTTACATCATCGATTGAGAAGAGTGTTTCGCTTTCTTCTTGCTTTTCTTGCTCGTCGTTGAATAATTTAGCCCCGTGTCGTGACTTCTTCTTTTGAAGGGTCGACCTGACCTCGGTAGCGTGGTCCTGCTTCTTCTTGTGGTGTATGTTGTGTCTTCGTCCTCGGATTCTTCCATCATTGGGTCTCCGACTTGTCCTTCGAAGTCTTCCTCGTTGGCGACTCCATCCATTCCGACGATGGTCCTCTTGCCTCTCCTCACGATAACACGGCTAGGCCTGGATGGGTCGGTTATGAAGAAGCATTGGTGCACGTGTTCTGCCAGTACCCATGGCTCATTCTGCGCGGTGGCGTTCGTGGACTTTGATTTGTTGGCTTCGGGTAGAAACATGGTGGTGAAATACCGGTCTTCTTTTCTGACGCTCTTAGCCCATCTGATACGGAACATCGGCACTTTCTCCCCAGCGTAGCTAAGCTCCCAGATTTCCTCGATTCTTCCGTAGTATCTAGTCTTTACGTCACCCGTCCAGGAATCCATCGTTACCCCTGAGTTCTGGTAAACACTGTTCTTGTCTTTTTCTTCCGTGTAGAATGTGTACCCGTTGATATCGTACGCTTGGTAAGTCATGATGTTGGGCGCGGGGCCATGTGACAAGGCCAATACTAGTTTATCCTTGTCAGAATCCATTGGTGGGGGATTAGCATCAATGTGGTCTTTGAACCAGCGCGCGAAAGAGGAGTTGTGCTCTCTGTATATTTCTGCTTCCGTCATCATCGGCTTGCCACTGTTCTCTATCATGGTTTTGTGCTCTTTCAACCAAGGATCGATCAAGTCAATGTGTTGTAGCGCTACTAAGTTGGCCCTGTCAAAGTCGGAACTCCGACCAGACATGTGCACGTGCAGTTCCTTCCTTCCATTTTTGTGGCCTACTCCCTCGAACCTACGGAGGTACTTGTTTTGAGGCAAACCAACAGGGTCCTCGATGTCTAGATAATTCGTGCAGAAAGAGATGCACTCTTCGGTGAGCCAGCCCTGTACGATGCTTTTCTTCAAATGTCCAACTCATTTTCAACGCCAACACACACACAAGCACAAGCACAACATATATATATGCCACACACGAGAGCTTTTCTTCAAATGTCCAACATACATTGATTACATTCCTTAATTTGTTCATTAATCACCTATTTGTTTGATATATTCGTCGATAAGATCGAGACGACGCGCCGCGACAATGGCGTATGGAAGCCGACTTTCTAGATCTAGATCTAGATTGAGCGGTCAATGCGGGATAGTAGATCTAGATCTACATAGGGGGATGTGGGAGATGCATGTAGGAAGGGAAGATTTGCTCAAAAAATATGATTTTGTTTGGTCAAATTGGTGAAATTGGGGATAGAAATGGGCAAAAATGAGCTGGGTTGGGAGAAGGCTCGGGTTTGTGTGGAGAAGTGGAGTGTAGTGAGTGTGTGAGTGAGTGTGCTGGTTGGTGGCTGAAATAACTCCCAGGTTATTGCCGGCGCACCTGGACCATGGTGCGCCGGCAACATATACCCCTTTCGGCTATATCACCCCCGGGCCAGGCCCAAGAATCATTGCCGGCGCACCGGCCCAGGGGTGCGCCGGCAATAGCAAATTTTCCACCGGCGCACCACTGGGCCGGTGCGCCGGCAATGATTCTTGGGCCTGGCCCGAATCGGCCGGGGCCATGCCAGGAAATAGCGCCGGCGAGCCTTTCCCCGAGGTGCGCCGGCAGTAGTCCTTCATCGCCGGCGCGTCTGAAATGTGGTGCGCCGGCAATCCTTTCCACCGGCGCATGTCCAAGGTGGTGCGCCGGCACCACTTGCCTCCACCTATAGGCTTTTCCCTAGTAGTGTTATGCAAGACTTATTGATGCTTGTCTTGAAAGTACTATTCACTAAAAGTCTTTGCTTTATGATTCATTTGTTTACTCATGTCATTACCATTGTTTTGATCGCTGCATTCATTATATATGCTTACAATAGTATGATCAAGGTTATGATGGCATGTCACTCCAGAAATTATCTTTGTTATCGTTTACCTGCTCGGGACGAGCAGAACTAAGCTTGGGGATGCTGATACGTCTCCGACGTATCGATAATTTCTTATGTTCCATGCCACATTATTGATGATATCTACATGTTTTATGCATACTTTATGTCATATTTATGCATTTTCCGGCACTAACCTATTAACGAGATGCCAGAGCCTGTTTTCTGCTGTTTTTGGTTTCAGAAATCCTAGTAAGGAAATATTCTCGGAATTGGACGAAATCAACGCCCAGGGCCTATTTTGCCACGAAGCTTCCAAGACCGAAGAGAAGACGAAGTGGGGCCGCCACACTAGGGCGGCGCGGCCCAAGGGGGCTCGCGCGGCCCTAGCGTGGGGCCCCCGTGGCTCTCCGACTCCGCCCTTCCGCCTACATATAGTCTTCGCCACGAAACCCCCGCACCGAGAGCCACGATACGGAAAACCCCGAGACGCCGCCGCCAATCCCATCTCGGGGATTCAGGAGATCGCCTCCGGCACCCTGCCGGAGAGGGGAATCATCTCCCGGAGGACTCTTCACCGCCATGGTCTCCTCCGGAGTGATGAGTGAGTAGTTCACACCTGGACTATGGGTCCATAGCAGTAGCTAGATGGTCGCCTTCTCCTTATGTGCTTCATTGTCGGATCTTGTGAGCTGCCTAACATGATCAAGATCATCTATCTGTAATGCTATATGTTGAGTTTGTTGGGATCCGATGGATAGAGAATATTATGTTATGTTGATTATCAATCTATTACCTATGTGTTGTTTATGATCTTGCATGCTCTCCGTTATTAGTAGAGGCTCTGGCCAAGTTTTTACTCTTAACTCCAAGAGGGAGTATTTATGCTCGATAGTGGGTTCATGCCTTCATTAAATCTGGGACAGTGACATAAAGTTCTAAGGTTGTGGATGTGCTGTTGCCACTAGGGATAAAACATTGATGCTATGTCCGAGGATGTAGTTATTGATTACATTACGCACCATACTTAATGCAATTGTCTGTTGTTTGCAACTTAATACGGAAGGGGTTCGGATGATAACTGAAGGTGGACTTTTTAGGCATAGATGCATGGATAGCGGTCTATGTACTTTGTCGTAATGCCCAATTAAATCTCACTATACTCATCATATCATGTATGTGCATGGTCATGCCCTCTATTTTTCAATTGCCCAACTGTAATTTGTTCACCCAACATGCTATTTATCTTATGGGAGAGACACCTCTAGTGAACTGTGGACCCCGGTCCATTCTTTACATCGAATACATCACTGCAATACTTGTTCTACTGTTTCTCAAACAATCATCATCCACACTATACATATAATCCTTTGTTACAGCAAGCGGTGAGATTGACAACCTCACTCTTCGTTGGGGCAAAGTACTTTGGTTGTGTTGTGTTCCACGTTGGTGCCGGAATCTCGGTGTTGCGCCGCACTACATCCCGCCGCCATCAACCTTCAACGTGCTTCTTGACTCCTACTGGTTCGATTAAACCTTGGTTTCTTAGTGAGGAAAATCCTGCGCATCACACTTCCTCTTGGGGTTCCCAATGGACGTGTCATCTACGGAAAGTACTCCTTCAAAGCTTCTTCTTGCATGGAATTGACCTCCATGAGCTTAGCTTCACTCCTCCTCAAAGAGGCTATTTCTTCCTCATGATCACAACAAGTGACTTTCTCTTTGCTCATACGGAGGCATTCCACTAAGGACTCTTCTTGCATGCCACTCAAACTCAAAAGCTTGGCCTTGGCTTCTCAAGAGTGGCAATTTCTTCTTCATGGTTGCAACATGATGTCTTCTCCTTGCACAAGCGGTAATACTCATCCAAGGCTTCTTCTTGAAGAGCATTGACTTCCAAGAGTAGAGCGTTGTGCCTCTTCAAGGAAGCAACTTGATCAACAAGCTCGTCATGACAAGAGTTGGGGTCTTCCTCATCTTTCTTCTTATTGGCTTCCTCAAGAGAAAGCATCTCTTTCTTGAGCTCACCCACCAATCCAAGAGCATGATCTCGGTCCTTGGTGAGTTGAGAGATGATGGCATCATTAGAATCTTCAAGGGTGATCACACTCGCTTCAAGAGACATGCGCAAGTTTTGTTCTTCCTCAAGTGCTTGATTGAGAGAGGCAATCTCATTTGCCGCCTCCCTTTCAAGCCTCTCCTTCTCCTCTATAAGGTCTTGAGCCGCACCAAGTTGGGCCAAGAGAGCCCCAACATGAGTCTTGGTATCCCCTTGCATGTTAGTGAGAAAAGAATCCAAACCCACAATCTCACGCTTAATGGTGAGACTAGTGGCATCATCAATAGATAAAGCATTAGTTGAAGATGTGAGTTTGGAAGGGGATTCTACCTCCGTGGATACCTTTGCCATGAGGCAACGGGCATTGTTGGTGACGAGGTTCTCATTAGGAGAGTCGAAGAGGGAGATAGAGGGAGTGGTAATGGCGATGGAGGCCACTCCCTCACCTTCCTTGTTGGAGGACTTGTCCTCATGCTCTCCATCTTCATCGGAGGAGTACTCTTCACGAATGATAAAGGCTCTTGGCTTCTTGGTGGAGGAGACCTTGTCGTCATCGGGCTTGGAGGAGAACTTGGAGAATCCTTTGGAGAGTGACTTGAACTTTTCCTTGCGGACAAGCCTTCCACCATTATCTTCTCTTCTCTCATAGATACAATCCGCAACAAAATGACTCTTGTCGCCGCAATTGTAGCATGTTCTCCCCCTTTGCCCCTCCCTTGGGCTCTTGGAGAAGCTTCTTGGAGAATCACGTGATCTTCTTGGTCTTGTGCTTCGGGACTTGTTTCCCTCCCAAAATTTCTTGGCGGCGAGAGCCATGTGCTCATGATAGTTGGTCTTGAGATCATCCGGACCCCACTCAATAGGATCCTCATCGCTTTCACTAGCCTCATGTACCTTCATCTTCAATGCGAGGTTGGGCTTGCGGGTGTTGTGGGCGCGAGCAATAAGATCCTCCGCATTCTTCTTGGAAATGTCCAAAGCGATGACTTCGCTAAGGACTTCATCGGATGTCATAGCACGGAAGGAGGCGTTTTGGCGGATGGCCGTCAACTTCACTTCCTCATAAGGGAGGAGAGCGTTGTAGAACTTGCGCTTGATCCAATGGTCATCTGAAGGAGATATGCCCTAGAGGCAATAATAAAGTGGTTATTATTTATATCTTTGTGTTTATGATAAATGTTTATATATCATGCTATAATTGTATTAACCGAAACATTAGTACATGTGTGATATGTAGACAACAAAGAAGTCCCTAGTATGCCTCTTAAACTAGCTTGTTGATTAATGGATGATTAGTTTCATAATCATGAACATTGGATGTTATTAATAACAAGGTTATATCATTGTATGAATGATGTAATGGACACACCCAATTAAGCATAGCATAAGATCACGTCATTGAGTTATTTGCTATAAGCTTTCGATACATAGTTACCTAGTCCTTATGACCATGAGATCATGTAAATCACTTATACCGGAAAGTTACTTTGATTACATCAAACGCCACTGCGTAAATGGGTGGTTATAAAGGTGGGATTAAGTATCCGGAAATTATGAGTTGAGGCATATGGATCAACAGTGGGATTTGTCCATCCCGATGACGGATAGATATACTCTGGGCCCTCTCGGTGGAATGTCGTCTAATGTCTTGCAAGCATATGAATAAGTTCATAAGAGACCACATACCATGGTACGAGTAAAGAGTACTTGTCAGGAGACGAGGTTGAACAAGGTATAGAGTGATACCGAAGATCAAACCTCGGACAAGTAAAATATCGCGTGACAAAGGGAATTGGTATCGTATGTGAATGGTTCATTCGATCACTAAAGTCATCGTTGAATATGTGGGAGCCATTATGGATCTCCAGATCCCGCTATTGGTTATTGGTCGGAGTGAGTACTCAACCATGTCCGCATAGTTCACGAACCGTAGGGTGACACACTTAAAGTTGGATGTTGAAATGGTAGTACTTGAATATGGAATGGAGTTCTAATATTTGTTCGGAGTCCCGGATGAGATCCCGGACATCACAAGGAGTTCCGGAATGGTCCGGAGAATAAGATTCATATATAGGATGTCATTTTATGTGAATTAAAATGATCCGGAAGGTTCTACGGAAGGTTCTAGAAGGTTCTAGAAAAGTCCGGAAGAAATAAGGATGGTGTCAACACCCGGATTTTTAAGTCCAGATGCCTGTCATGCCATACATCGCAATCCCAGGAATATTGTTGTTGCGAGACATAACAGTTGAATATCATAAGTCATCATTCATTACATACCATAGTCGTCTTACAAATAGAGATCACATGATCCCATAGTACACACAGAGTTGATCTAGGGATCAACATTCACCAAGTTCATAGTTTCATAGCGGAAGCGTAACGTAGAAAGGACTCTCTAGTCCACAGGCCAACGCTTGACGTCAGAAGGCTCCCTAGTTGTCGTGGGCGTCCTGCTGGTCGTCTTCTTCATACGTTGTTCTGCTTCAATCTGGCCATTTGAATAGCCAGGACACAGCCGTGAGTACTTTAAAGTACTCGCAAACTAATACTAATGAAAGTGCTAACTCTAATAAGAGGGTACTAAGCTCTAGTTTGTTTTGCATAAAGCCAATTTTATTTCACAAACATTTTTGTAAACAACTCTTTCTGTGCTAACTAACTCAAGTGGGAACATTAGTGTCATTCCCACAACTCCGTTGTGATTCCAAGTCAATGTCACCTTTCAAGTTCAAATCCACAAGTCACCCTTCACCATTCATAGTTTTCAAAAAGTTCTGATGACGGAACAGTATGGCCTTTCCAACTGTCCATAACCGAGGACGCGGCTATTCGAATAGGTTTAACTCTGCAGAGGTTGTACACTTGTGCCACAACAATTGCAATAGCTCGTCAGGGGTAACTGGCCCTGATTTATCGTACGCAGTACGCGAACTACCAATCATAACCTTTCATTTACATACCCTAGTATAGGCACCTCTCCCCATGAGCTTGGCCTCCCAGTGAAGACAAACGTCACTGGGAACTGCACAGGGCTTGGGCCGGACATTCACCTCATTTCGCATCATATCATATCGTTTCTATTGTGGTAGAGGCAGCTTTCGGCATAACCCCGATGACGCTTGTTTAGAGGGAACCCATACTAAGACACACAAACTTCCAGTTAAGCCCTACCCAGATTCAGGTATTGTGGGGGTACTTGTAAAATTGGAATGGTATCGCATCCGAACCCAACCATCAGTTTTTTTAAAATTCACCAAGTCATTCACCATCATATTCACCTTCAAAATCTTTCAATAGAATGACTCATCATTCCAAGGTTTTCAAAGTCATTTCAATTCCCAAGTTCCCAAATGGAGTAGTCACTTTCAAATTGAGCACTAGCATCTATGTATGAGGGGTGCTAAGTATTTTGCTTTACTTCTAGGCTAACTTTGATACTCTTGTACTAATCCAGTACTAACCAAGTGAATCATGAATCAAAAGGTACTTTGATAAAGCAAAAGTAAATAAAGCTTGCAAGGTAAAACTGGGAATAGGATCATAAGCATAAAGTAAATAGGGGAATGCCTTGCTCATAGAGAGCTTTGCACTTTGCAAGAGTATTATCTTGCAACCAAAATGGTTTGCATCAATCTAGCTTGCATTAGTATTGGCTTGCAAGAGTGTAGCTTGCATGGGTAATAACTTGCAATAATATCAGCTTGCCTTGGTATGAAGTGAGGGTCCAAGTTCTCTTCTCCTTTCTTGTTGTAGAAGTCCTCCTCTTCCTGATGGTCTCCGGTACTAACGTCTAAAATACGAATACGGGGTACACAATCATCATACCAAACTTACATACTAAACTAATCACACACAAGCTTCACACAACTTAACTAGCATCACACACTACTATTAAGTGAGTGGAGGTGTTCCTCTTATTTAAGAAAAATAATTTCCTCTCATTATCTTATTAAGATTTAATTTCGCTTATGAACAATATATGACCTAGGTTGACCAAAGTCAACCTCTTCATACTCATCATTTGAGAAAATGATTTAAATGAGGTTCCATACCTCATACAATTTAATACTAACAGGGTAGTGATTTAATGTCACCAAATACTCAACATGAGATTATATAGACCATGGTCATACCTCATGTTGAAATACTTGAGACCAAGATTTAAATGAGAGGAAAACTTCTCATATGATTTAGCACATAGTTGTAACTAGGTTAACAGTTACCATTGAGGTGATTTAACATTATCAACAATTCATTGGCTATTCTAACATTACTTGTACTCACACCAATTATTCTATTCACACCAATACTATACTTAGGGTGCATTGGTTGTGTTGCTTGAGGAAGATAAATTCCTCTCCTTACATATGTAAATGATAGTTTCCATATGGTTCTGGAGAAATACTTTTCTCTCATTGAAATTTATTAAGATTTAATTTCTCAAACAAGCATACATGAAATCATGTTGACCCAAGTCAACCATTCATCATCATCATTTGAGAAATAGATTTAAATGAGGTAGAGTACCTCATATCATTTAATAACACTACATATGATTTAAATCTCTAAGTAATTCATATAAGTGAGTTTGGCCAGGGGTCCAAACATCACATGAATTCATTTGAGACAAGATTTAAATGAAGTATAAGACTTCATAAGAATTACTTAATAGTTTTGGACAATATCAACTAGTTAAACTAGCCATATTATCCACTACTTAAACTAGGGCATGATCATGCAAAGTGACCACACCATTTTATTGCATAAACAATTAGTGTAAGTCAAATGTGAGCTACTGGAGTTGGAATTGACTCAATAACTATTTTGGTTGATTTTTAAGAATTATTCTTAGGCAGAAAAGTCCCTGTCTTGTTTATTTTGCTACATTAATTCTACAATTAATTTTGAGATGTGACCAGTGGCATTTGATAGATAATTTCACTAGCTTTCCAGAAATATAAAGTTCATCAATTTTGGTTCAGTAGATTTGAAGCTATTCAATTACAAAGTGGGGTTCAGTATTGTAAAAATTTGAATTGAATTAATTGAATTTGGCTAGATGGGCTAGGCGGGAAAGTAATCTGGGCCGAAAGATTTAAAAGCCAAGCCAGCCCAAGTAACGTTCGGGCCAGCTGACAGAGGGACCCACGCGTCAGTGAGATTTAAAACCCGAACCGGTACCTCTGATCGTGAGCCGTAGGATTAGATGGCGATCGGGCGGCTGAGGCTCGTCGTCTCCGTCGAGGGGAGAGGAAGTGCTGGCGGCTACGGCAGGGGGTCGGCGGCGAGCTGGGACTCCGGCGAGGGTCAGCGGTGGCGCAGGACGACGTTGTCGACGACGAGGAGTGCGCTGGTACCCGCGGCGTCGCTCGGGGAGGCGTCAATCGACGGCGGCTTCTGCGTCGGCTTGCGGGTCTCCGGCGTGCAATTGGGCAGCGGTGGTTGCTAATTCGAAGTGGAGAGGATGCGAGGAGGTCGAGAGGAGGGAGAGGAGCAAGGTTGGTGTGGAGATGGAGGCGCGGGGACGGTGTATTTATAGTGGCGAGGTGGCTGCGGGGGCGGTGGTGGCGACAGCGCGCGGCGCTCCGGCGAGGGAAGGGGTAGGAGGGAGCAGGGCAAGGTAGGTGGCTTCACGGTGAGGCTAGCGCGCGTGCTAGGTAGGTGGGGGACGTCCTGGTTGGCGCGCGCGACGTCGAGGTCTGGCGGCACGGGCGGGGAGGGGCGACGATGTCGACGGCGGCAATGCTTGCGCGAGTAATGGCGCGTGTCTGGCGGGTTCTGGTCGCGGCGGCGAAGCTCAACGTGAATCTAGGTGGTCCAGGGGAGGTGTGCTGCGGCGAGGCGACGCGTGACCTGAGGGGTGCCCGTGGCGTGCGCTGGGGCGTGTCCACGCCGTGATCGGCATGCCTGGGGAGATTTGGGCGCGCGAATTCCGGCCATCCTCGGCATCTTCTCCGACCAGGGTTAGCATATGCGGCACTAGGGAGGTGAGGTGGAGCCAGAGGACAAGGTGGCCAGAGGGATGGTCGAAGGGGAGAAGAAAGAGAGGAACATGGCCGGCATGGGGGTGACATGGCCATGTCCATGGCCGGCTAGCCTCTCCCCTAGGGTTTCTGTGGTGGAGTGATGAAGAGAGGGGACAAGGGGACATGTAGGGTTAGTTTGGGTAGGTTAGGGTTGGGTAGAGTCACTATTTCAAATAGTGTTGTTTGTCCCCTATTTGTATTTCCCAAATTTTGTCCAAATTTGATTTAGTTCCAATGGTTTACCAATTTGAAAAGGGTGTGTTTGGTTTGGTTCTAAATGACCAGAGGCAAAGAGAGGTGGTGGTGGAATTTAGAAAATCAAAATATTGCAAAGTTCACTAAGTGGGAGATTGTTCCACTTAATTAAAAGTTGCAACTTTGCATGAGCATAGTTATTGATCAAAGATGATTTTGGCATGGTGCTCTTTACAAAAAGTGTTCACCTTGATGTCCTCTTGGATGAAATGCAAAGAGTTGAGAAATTGTAGTTTGAAAAACTTGAAATAGAGAGGCTCAAAGTAGTGACCAGACTATAATTGGCAGATTTGACCAATATTGTATGTGAGCCTAATTTGAGTTTAAATTTGATTTGAAATGGGTTTCTTTGATTCTAAAAGTTGTAATAAGTGTTTAGTATCATTATTCAACTCTTGGTGAAGGCCAAATTGGTCTAGGTCAAATATTTGGAAAAATGGCATAAACCATATGTAAGGGTTTTGGGATTTTCTAACTTTTATTCTTTTATTTTTCTTTGCTTCAATTTGACAAGAGTGAGGTTTACTTAGTGCTAGATTGAGTTGGATAAAAGGTTCCAACCATTTTGAGACAAGGTTGGTGCCTAGGTCAAAGTTTGATAAATTGGCCCTATGTGTATGTGAGGGAAAAAAATGGAATTATCCCACTATTGGATTTCTCTCCATTTGATTGGACTTGTCTTTACTCTAATGTCATTCTTATTAGTTTAGAAACATTTTCAAACCATTGAAACCATTCCAAAAGGTCTAGCTCAAAGATTTGTAAAATTGGCCAAAACACATGAGAGGTGATATGTCAATTTTTCTTATTCTTGTAATGTGCTCCCCTTGCTTTGCTTGGGCAAGGTTGAGGGTCAATTTAGGGTTGGATTAGGTTTATAGATTGTTTCACACCATTTGGTCAAGGTAGAAGTGCATAGGACAAGAATTGGTAAAAATGGCTATGTGTCACATATGCCTCTATGCATATGTGGCATTTGATTCTTATTTTGACTAGGCTTGAACCAATTGGTATTGTTGAGTGTTGAAATGGTATATAGGAGTGATCCAACCATTCACTACAAGTCTTAGGGTCAAGATCCTCAATTTCACAAATTTGATATTTTGCTCTCATATGCCTCTATGGCATTATTACTTTCTTTTCAAAAAATCTTTTGTTTCACTTTGGATTATGTTTGAGGAGTACTAGATAAGGTTTATGAAGGTTTTCCAATCCTCTAAATAAAGTAGAAAGGCCTAGGGTAAAGTTTTACAAAAATAGCCATATGCACATATAACTCTATGCATATGTTTGATTTTATTTTGTTTCACACTTGAATTGGTTGGTAAGTGCTTTGTTGAGTGTGTTGAGGTATTTCAATTCATCTACTCAAGGTAGACAAGGCAAAGCTCATTATTTTCGACAAGTATCCATAGGCTTACATATGCCTTTCTCTTAAATAAGATCTTTCCTTTTTATTTTATTTCTCAAAGATTGATGACACGATGGATGAAGTTTAGGGTTTAATAAGTTTTGCAGTGGTTCACCATTATTTGGCAAAATAAGAAAAGGTAGGGTTCAAGATTTACCTATTAAGGCTATAGGCCCACATAGGGCTTTTTCTTTAATTTAGGTTTCTCAAAATAGATCCAAATGATTTTTTTGAGAAGGTTAGGGTTTAGGGTTTTTCTTATTTGATTTCTTTCTCTTTTAATTTCATTTGGTCTGTGATCTTCACTTGATCACTTTAGGGTTTTAGGGTTTATCACATAAGCATAATAACACTCATCATGGCAGAAACACAAGTAATAGGTAGGAGCACTAAGCATAGCACCCTATATAAGAAAAGTTTTTGTTGGTTCTCATTTTTGTAAAAAGGAAATTTATTTTCTCTTTGTTTTGAAATTTGGGGTGTTACAGATGGAAGGTGGAGTCCCAGAGGGACTCCACCCACCTTGGCCGGCCAACCTAAGGGAGGAGGAGTCCCAAGTGGACTCCCCACCATGGTGGCCGGCCACCCCACCAAGGAAAAGGGGGAGTCCCACTCCCCCTAGGTTTGGACACTTGGAAGGTTTTGTTGGGGTCTTATTCGGACTCTTTGACCTAAACCTTGGGGCCTCCACCTATATAAAGAAGGGGAGAGAGGGGCTGGCCGGCCAATCAAGCCACCACCATGGCCGCACCCCTCAAGGGTGCCCTAGCCGGCACCCCTCTCCCCAAACCCTAGCGGTCTCTCTCCTCCACCATATCCCGCACGCTTAAGCGAAGCTCCGCCGGATTTCTCTACCACCACCGACACCACACCGTCGTGCTGTCGGATTCAAGAGGAGCTACTACTTCCGCTGCCCGCTGGAACGGGGAGGTGGACGTCGTCTTCATCAACAACCGAACGTGTGACCGAGTACGGAGGTGCTGCCCGTTCGTGGCGCCGGAAGCGATCGTGATCAAGATCTTCTACGCGCTTGCAAGCGGCAAGTGAACGTCTACCGCAGCAACAAGAGCCTCATCTTGTAGGCTTTGGAATCTCTTCAAGGGTGAGACTCGATAGCCCCTCGTTGCTACCGTCTTCTAGATTGCATCTTGGCTTGGATTGCGTGTTCGCGGTAGGAAATTTTTTGTTTTCTATGCAACGTTATCCTACATCATCCACAAACGTTGATCCAAGATTTTGCATTTGTACGGCGAGAGCGATGAGGCGCCGATACATTTCTTCGGGGGTCTCTCCTTCATTCATGACGAAGTTGTCGGCCATGTTATTCACTTCATCAAAACGAGAGCTTGGGATGCTTTCATTTCCGAGGAAGAGCTTGTTGAGTTTATCCCATGCTTCCTTGGCGGTCTTGAGCGAGCGGATATGAGCGCGATCCTTGGGCGTGACGGCCATGTGGATCATGTTGATGGCGGTAGCATTGAGTTGGTCATCCACCACTTCTCTCCTAGTCAAGTTACTTGGGTCTCGTGGTGAGTAGCCTTCCTCGATGATGCGCCAAAGCTCGGTAGACGCGCTGCGCACATGAGATTTCATCAAGAATTGCCAATTCTCAAAGCTATTTGATTCAAGTAATGGTGGTGAACCATGCGACAAGATATGTGGCATAGGTATTGGAACGTTTATGGTGTAATCACTTGGTGGTGGCACCGCATGTTACCCCCTAGACGTTCCGCAACCGGTGTCTCATCCTTCCCCTTTGTTGAAGTGCCGGTCTCCCCAAGCCCTTCCTTTTGTGGATCTTTTGTCGATTGCGCGACAAAATCAACAAGAGGAAATTGATTAGCTTTTGGTGGGGGATCCTCGGCACTTGCCTTAGGATCTACGATAGGGGTTGGTTTTTGAGCAACCAACTCCATCATCATTGCCTTCATTTGGTTAACGATGGATGACTCCAATTTCTTGAGGTCATCCAACGTAGCCGTTGTGCTATCGATGGTAGATGATGGAGCGGGTGGCACAAGGGAAGGAGACCCATTCACAACCTTGTCTTGTTTGGCCATTTCTTAGGCGGTAAATCCCGAGCAAGAAAACCTTGCTCTGGTACCAATTGAATGGATCGTAGCGAACAAGAGGGGGGGGTGAATGGGCGCTACACAATTTTTATGTCTTTTTCAGTTTTTAGCAAAGCGGAAGGTAAAGGTGATTGCTTTAGTGATGGAGATGATCCTAGTATGATCCTAGGCAAGTGCAACAAGTAAAGGAACAAGCATGATAGTAAGAGTAAGGAGCGGGACAACCGGAGGGCGCGGAGTCGAGGCGAGGATTTGTTTCCCGCAGTTCCTCCCACAAGAGGGAGTACGTCTGCGTTGAGGAGGTGCTAGTCTCACACAAGAGACTAGACGGCCACACCACGAAGGAAGGCCTCACCTTCTTCCTCAAGAGAGCTCCACAAAGGGGCTCCCTTTTCTCCACTAAGGCACCGGTCGAGGCGGTGGTTCCTTCACAAGGTTGGGGCGAGCTCCACAACACTAGGAGGCTCCCAACAACCTATTGGGCTAGCACAACTCCAAGCTAGCCTCCATAGGAGCACTTCTTCCCAGATCCCACCATAGGAACCCTATCTCCAAGATCCACTAAGGACTAGCACGAATTGGTGAAATCTCTCTTGCTAGAACTATAGATCGGGGTCTCCTCCACCACTCCTCAAAATTTGGGCAAGATTGGTTGGATGGTTGGGGAGATCCTCAAGGTTTATGCTCAGCAACAACGGAGGAGAGAGAGAGAGAAGAGATAAAATCGTGTTGGGGAAGAAGGGCCCTTTAAATAGCCCCTCCCAAATCCAACCGTTATCTCCAGTTTTTGCCTTAGCGGTATTACCGCTTTGGGAAGCGGTACTACCGCTCTGGATTCGAAATCCCACAGAACTTATACACGTGGACACATAGCGGTACTACCGCTCGAGGTACCGCAATGGTCTCCAGAGTTTACTGGATCCCAAGCAGTACCGAAGCGGTACCAGAGCGGTATGGCCGTAACTTCCGTTACGGTACTTAAGCGGTACCTGGGCGGTACTACCGCTCGAGGTACCGTAAAGGTACCGTAACTTGTTCTGTGGGTCAATTCCAGCGCAGAACACCAGAGCGGTACCATGGGGCGGTACCAGTAGAGGTAGCGGTACTACCGCTACAGTAGTACCGGCTGACAAAATTGTTTTCTTCCCTGTCCAATCATGTCACCTCGCGATACACACACAAAACCAGAAAACCTATAAACTACGCTTCAGTCCTCCGATCTTGACGTGTCCAGCGAGGTCACTGTGCACTTGCAAATCTAACAAGGATACTCATAGCACACGGTGAGATTGTTCAAGTGTTGTCATCAAACACACAAAATCCGGGGTTTGGAATTTGGTCTTTCAATAAGGCCTAAATCTAGCTTAATAATTCCACGAAACAAGAGGATATAGAGTGCTTACAAAGCATACACAGCTAACAATGACACACAGAGAAACAAGCAAACAAAGGATAAAAACTAGAAGCTTCGCTTGAGACGTCGGGGCCATCGTCTTCCCGAACACCGACACGAGGTGATGTGGGCATTACCCTTTGGGGACTCGACATTGGTATACCTCCTTTGGCCCAACAAGGGGCCCATGAGGATTTCCATGATCCAAGGTGGGCCCATACGTCGGATACAATAGAGAGGACTTACAAAAAGACAGATTCTTGATGAACAAGGCAAGAAGACATCGATAAAATAAAGGATAGATTAGATCTTGATGTAACCTAACCAAGTTCCGAAAGGACTCTCGGGACCTGGCCTCCTATATAAAGGCCAGGAGAGGGCCTGTCGAGGGACACACCTACGTAACCAAAACAATCTAGCATACACCAACCCTAAAAACCTGGCCTCCCGGCGAGTTCACCATAGTAGTCTATTGGATGCCCCATTGTAACCTATTTTACTCGATAAATCAACATCAGACAAGCATGAGTAAGGGTTTTACCTCATCGAGGGCCCCGAACCTGGGTAAATCTTGCTCCCTGTTCATTTGGTATCCGATGTCTCGTGTTAACCTGCATGATTCTGTCAACCCTAAGCCCCTCATGGTGGGCATTGCCGAGGAGCTCCCTCACCACCAGGAGAAGTAGAGACAGTAGGGAGCATCATCCACAAAAATACTGCTTGTATCGCTACCACATGAACGAATGGAGACCAGCTCACAGTCTCTGACTCTAAAGAGGGATGATGTCTACGAGTGCTTCTATTCTTGTAGACAGTGTTGGGCCTCCAAGAGCAGAGGTTTGTAGAACAGCAGCAAGTTTCCCTTAAGTGGATCACCCAAGGTTTATCGAACTCAGGGAGGAAGAGGTCAAAGATATCCCTCTCAAGCAACCCTGCAATCACGATACAAGAAGTCTCTTGTGTCCCCAACACACCTAATACACTTGTCAGATGTATAGGTGCACTAGTTCGGCGAAGAGATAGTGAAATACAAGTGGTATGGATGTATATGAGCAGTAATAGCAATCTGAATAAAATATGACAGCGAGTAAACATGCAACAGAACAGTAAATAAACGGAGTTTCGATGCTTAGAAACAAGGCCTAGGGATCATACTTTCACTAGTGGACACTCTCAACATTGCAATCATAATTGAATATAAATATAAGCACTTCACTATGCTATTCTGAATTACTCTCTGGCAAGATAACGAACACTAATTCATCATGTAGGCAAACCTTAAAGATGTATTCCCAAGTACTAATAAACACCCCACGCTGTCACTGTGAGCATTCATAGGAGGTACTAACACACCACAATTTCATAGAGACATCCAACTCAAATCATAACTCAGTGAATAAGTATTCTGTGAAATATAGCCTAAGAGACCCACATGGTGCACACACTGTCACCTTTACACACGTGGGACAAGGAGTCTCCGGAGATCACATAAGTAAAATCCACTTGAATAGCATAACGACATCTAGATTACAAACTCATCATATGGATCTCAATCATGTAAGGCAGCTCATGAGATCATTGTATTGAAGTACATGGAAGAGAGATTTAACCACATAGCTACCGGTACAGCCCTTAGCCTCGATGGAGAACTACTCCCTCCTCATCATAGGAGACAGCGATGGCGATGAAGATGGCGGTGGTGTCGATGGAGATGACTCCGGGGGCAATTCCCCGTCCCGTTAGGGTGCCGGAACAGAGACTGTCCCGAAATGGAGTTTCGCGATGGTGGCGCGGCCCTGAGTCTTTCCGGAGTGTCATCAATCGTGTCGAAGATTTAGGTCACGAGGCATCTTATAGGCGAAGAGGCGGAGTCGAAGAGTCCCGAGGGGCCCACACCATAGAGTGGGGTGACCACCCTCGCCGCGCCTATTGTGAGGAGGCCCTGGCCTCCTCTGCCCTGGCCCTTCGGCTCCGTGAGTCTTCCGGTGAAATAGAATTTTCGTGATTTTTCTGGATTTTTCCGAGCACTTTGGTTTTTGGGCCTTTTCTGCAATAAACAGACATAATAAACAGAAACTGGCACTGTGGCATCTTGTTCATAGGTTAGTCAAATAAATGCCACAATATGATATAAAGTGCATATAAAACATGTGAGTATTGTCATAAAACTAGCATGCAACATAAGAAATTATAGATACGTTTGGGACGTATCAAGCATCCCCAAGCTTAGTTCCTACTCGCCCTCGATTAGGTAAACGATAACCAAGATAATTTCTGAAGTGACATGCTATCATAATCTTGATCATTACTATTGTAAAGCATATCAGATGATTGCAGCGATTCGAAGCAATGGCAAAGATAATTAGTAAACAATTGAATCATATAGCAAAGACTTTTCATGAATAGTACTTTCAAGACAAGCATCAATAAGACTTGCATAAGAGTTACTCATAAAGCAATAAATTCAAAGTAAAAGCATTGAAGCAACACAAAGGAAGATATAAGTTTCAGCGGTTGCTTTCAACTTGTAACATGTATATCTCATGGATAATTGTCAACACAAAGTAGTATAACAAGTGCAATAAGTAAACATGTAAGAATCAATGCACACAGTTCACACAAGTGTCTGCTTCTAAGATAGAAAGAAGTAGGTAAACTGACTCAACATAAAGTAGAAGATAGGCCCTTCGCAGAGGGAAGCATTGATTACTATATTTGTGCTAGAGCTTTTCATTTTGAAAACATAGAAGCAATTTTGTCAATGGTAGTAATAAAGCATATGTGTTATGTATAAGATATCCTATAAGTTGCAAGCCTCATGCATAGTATACCAATAGTGCTCGCACCTTGTCCTAATTAGCTTGGATTAACATGGATTATCATTGCATAGCATATGTTTTAACCAAGTGTCACAAAGGGGTACCTCTATGCCGCCTGTACAAAGGTCTAAGGAGAAAGCTCGCATTGGATTTCTCGCTTTTGATTATTCTCAACTTACACATCCATATCGGGACAACATAGACAACAGATAATGGACTCCTCTTTAATGCATAAGCATTCAACAACAGTTAATATTCTCATAAGAGATTGAGGATTAATTGTCCAAACTGAAACTTCCACCATGAATCATGGCTTTAGTTAGCGGCCCAATGTTCTTCTCTAACAGTATGCATACTCAAACCATTTGATCATGAAAATCGCCATTACTTCAGACAAGATGAACATGCATAGCAACTCACATGATATTCAACAAAGGTGTAATAGTTGATGGCATCCCCAGAAACATGGTTACCGCTCAACAAGCAACTTATTAAGAAATAAGACACATAAGTACATATTCTTCACCACAATAGTTTTTAAGGCTATTTTCCCATGAGCTATATATTGTAAAGACAAAGGATAGAATTTTAAAGGTAGCACTCAAGTAATTTACTTTGGAATGGCGGGGAAATACCATGTAGTAGGTAGGTATGGTTAACACAAATGGCATGGTTATTGGCTCAAGGATTTGGATGCATGAGAAGAATTCCTCTCAATACAAGGCTAGGCTAGCAAGGTTGTTTGAAACAAACTCAAGTATAAAACGGTGCAGCAAGACTCACATATGAACATATTGTAAGCATTATAAGACTTTACATTGTCTCCTTGTTGTTCAAACACCTTAACCAGAAAATATCTAGACTCTAGAGAAACTAATCATGCAAACCAAATTTTAACAAGCTCTATGTAGTTCTTCATTAATAGGTGCAATGTACATGATGCAAGAGCTTAAACATGATCTATATGAGCACAACAATTGCCAAGTATAAAATTATTCAAGACATTATACCAATTACCACATGCATCATTTTCTGTTTCCAACCATATAACAATTAACGAAGCAGTTTCAACCTTCGCCATGAACATTAAAAGTATAGCTAAGAACACATGTGTTCATATGCAACAGCGGAGCGTGTCTCTCTCCCAAACAATGAATGCTAGGATCCAATTTTATTCAAACAAAACAAAAACAAGAACATAAAGATGCTCCAAGTAAAGCACATAAGATGTGACCGAATAAAAATATAGTTTCAAGAGAAGAACCTGATAATTTGTCGATGAAGAAGGGGATGCCTTGGGCATCCCCAAGCTTAGATGCTTGAGTCTTCTTAAAATATGTAGGGATGAACCACGGGGGCATCCCCAAACTTAGACTTTTCACTCTTCTTGATCATATTGTATTGTCCTCCTCTCTTGACCCTTGAAAACTTCCTCCACACCAAACTCAAAACAAACTCATTAGAGGGTTAGTGCATAATCAAAAATTCACATATTCAGAGGTGACACAATCATTCTTAACACTTCTGGACATTGCACAAAGCTACTGGAAGGTAATGGAACAAAGAAATCCATCCAACACAGCAAAAGAGGCAATGCGAAATAAAAGGCAGAATCTGTCAAAACAGAACAGTCCGTAAAGACGAATTTTGTAGAGGCACCAGACTTGTTCAGATGAAAATGCTCAAATTGAATGAAAGTTGCGTACATATCTGAGGATCATGCACGTAAATTGGCAGATTTTTCTGAGTTACCTACAGAGAATCATACCCAAATTCGTGATAGCAAGAAATCTGTTTCTGCGCAGTAATCCAAATCTAGTATGAACCTTACTATCAAAGACTTTACTTGGCACAACAAATGCAATAAAATAAAGATAAGGAGAGGTCGCTACAGTATTAACAACTTCCATGACTCAAATATAAAACAAAATTGCTGTAGTAAAATAAACACATGGGTTATCTCCCAAGAAGTGCTTTCTTTATAGCCATTAAGATGGGCTCAGCAGTTTTAATGATACACTCGCAAGAAATAGTAGTTGAAGAAAAGAGAGCATCAAAAGGCAAATTCAAAACACATTTAAGTCTAACCCACTTCCTATGAAAAGGAATCTTGTAAATAAACAAATTCATGAAGCATAATGCAACAAGCATAGAAAAGCAAAACAAGCGCAATTTCAAGATTCTCAACATAAAGAGGGGAAACTTAATATTATTAAGATGCATATAACCATGTTTCCCTCTCTCATAATAATATCCAGTAGCATCATGAGCAAACTCAACAATATAAGTATCACATAAAACATATTTATTCACATGCATAAAAGTATCATTACCCTCCACATAAGCATAGTCAATTTTATTGGTAATAGTGGGAGCAAATTCAACAAAGTAGCTATCATTATTATTCTCATCATCAAATATAGGAGGCATATTGTAATCATAATCAAATTTATCCTCCATAACAGGTACTAAAAGACTACTATCATTATAATCATCATAAATAGGAGGCAAAGTATCATCAAAGTAAATTTTCTCCTCAATGCTTGGGGGACTAAAAAGATCATGCTCATCAAAACCAACTTCCCCAAGCTTAGAACTTTCTATATCATTAGCAACAATGGTATTCAAAGTGTTCATACTAATATGTTCCATGGGTTTTTTAATTTTCGCATCAAACCATCCATGTCTTAAATCAGGAAATAGAATAAGAAGCTCATTGTTGTCCATTATGCCAAACTAGTGTAAACAAGAAACAAATAGATGCAATTGCAGGATCTAAAGGAAATAGCTTCGAGTACTTACAACGGCGAAAAGCTTAGTAGCCGAGATCCGGAGTGTGAGTACCTTTACCTTTCCTCCCCGGCAACGGCGCCATAAAAGTGCTTGATGTCTACGGGTGCTTCTATTCTTGTAGACAGTTGGGCCTCCAAGAGCAGAGGTTTGTAGAACAGCAACAAGTTTCCCTTAAGTGGATCACCCAAGGTTTATCGAACTCAGGAGGAAGAGGTCAAAGATATCCCTCTCAAGCAACCCTGCAATCACGATACAAGAAGTCTCTTGTGTCCCCAACACACCTAATACACTTGTCAGATGTATAGGTGCACTAGTTCGGCGAAGAGATAGTGAAATACAAGTGGTATGGATGTATATGAGTAGTAATAGCAATCTGAATAAAATATGGCAGCGAGTAAACATGCAACAGAAAAGTAAATAAACGGAGTTTCGATGCTTAGAAACAAGGCCTAGGGATCATACTTTCACTAGTGGACACTCTCAACATTGCAATCATAATTGAATATAAATATAAGCACTTCACTATGCTATTTTGAATTACTCTCTTGCAAGATAACGAACACTAATTCATCATGTAGGCAAACCTTAAAGATGTATTCCCAAGTACTAATAAACACCCCACGCTGTCACTCTGAGCATTCATAGGAGGTACTAACACACCACAATTTCATAGAGACATCCAACTCAAATCATAACTCGGTGAATAAGTATTCTGTGAAATATAGCCTAAGAGACCCACACGGTGCACACACTGTCACCTTTACACACGTGGGACAAGGAGTCTCCGGAGATCACATAAGTAAAATCCACTTGAATAGCATAACAACATCTAGATTACAAACTCATCATATGGATCTCAATCATGTAAGGCAGCTCATGAGATCATTGTATTGAAGTACATGGGAGAGAGATTTAACCACATAGCTACCGGTACAACCCTTAGCCTCGATGGAGAACTACTCCTCCTCATCATAGGAGACAGCGATGGCGATGAAGATGGCGGTGGTGTCGATGGAGATGACTCCGGGCAATTCCTCCCCGGCAGTGCCGAACAGACTTCGTCCCCGAAATGGAGTTTCGCGATGGTGGCGGCGTCCCTGGAGTCTTTCTGGAGTTTCGTCAATCGGTGTCGAAGATTTAGGTCACGAGGCATCTTATAGGCGAAGAGGCGGAGTCGGAAGAGTCCCGAGGGGCCCACACCATAGAGTGGGGTGACCACCCTCCGGCCACGCCGCTATTGTGAGGAGGCCCCGGGCCTCCTCTGGCCTGGCCCTTCTGGCTCCGTGAGTCTTCCGGTGAAATAGAATTTTCGTGATTTTTCTGGATTTTTCCGAGCACTTTGGTTTTTGGGCCTTTTCTGCAATAAACAGACATAATAAACAGAAACTGGCACTGTGGCATCTTGTTAATAGGTTAGTCCAATAAATGCCATAATATGATATAAAGTGCATATAAAACATGTGAGTATTGTCATAAAACTAGCATGGAACATAAGAAATTATAGATATGTTTGGGACGTATCAAGGGACCCCATGCCTCTTGCCCCGTATCGAAAGAGCGTCACACCACCGAAAGGCAGAGAGGTTCCCCCAAGAACACTACATATAAGAGTTGACCGAAAGTTCATAGAAGAGACCAAGACTGGCTGCCATGCCAGATACCACACCACGACCACTACTAACCCACACCACTGCTCTGAGGAACACATAAGCTGATGAACGAAGGCGCACCAAGAAGAGCAGCAGATAAAGAGCAGCAGCCACCACCAGACCAGAGCTTGTGAACCAACCTCCAAACCTGGCTCGACACTGCGAATGAAGCATTGCCAATAACCATCAGCAAAAAAAATTGAAACTTGCCAAACCACCAAGAAGCCCCGGACGACGCCTTCGAGAAGGAGGACGACGTCGCGACGCCGCCAGCGCCCAAGTAGGGGTTAGGGTTTTCACCAAGGGTAGGGGCTTGCGTGGGGAGGGGTGGAATCTCAACGAAGCCACCAAGGTGGGAACCGGTGTCCGGGGCGTCGACAACATCGTGGCAACCGCCAGCCAGGGGTTTCCCCCGGTCCGGAACCCCCCCACCATCCACCCGGACAAATAGTAGATCGGACCGAGAGATACAAGTTTCTCCAGTTAGGGATAAAGATCTCCCCAGATCTGACGCCACGGGCCAATGGAAATCCCCGAACGCCGCACCAAACGCTCACCGCGACCCCGCTGCCCGCACGTTGAGGGCACGTGGCTGCACTCACGGCCACCGCTCGCCACGAAGAAGACGGTACCGCCATCACCACCACGCAGAGCCGCTGCTCAGGAATCCAAAGATCCCCACCGAGCGCAGCACCTGCAACATCTCCGCCCCTAGAGGCCATGGCTGCCAGGACCTCAGCAGCAAAACAAGGTGGGAGAGAGCCATTGAGCAGCAACCCCAGCCATGGCGCCGAGAACACAACGACTAGCCTCTAAGAGCATCTCCAGCCGTCTCCCCGACGAGGCCCCCAGGATGCCTATTTTCATCCGGATGGACGAAAACGGCCCAGCCGCGCCCCCGGCTCCTTGTTTTCACCCGGATTAGGCCTTTCGTCCGTCCGGGGAGCCCAGGCCATCCCCGGGTTCCCGAGGCCCGGTCGGGGACTCCGGACGAAACAAAAGCGCGCGAAACGTCAAGCGGGCCCGCGTTGTCGGTGATAGAATTGGTAGTTCAATCCCTCCATTAATTTTGTTTTCCCTCCAAAATGTGCCGCATAGAACCATTTTCCCGCCGAATTTCGGAGGAGCTACCACCATTCTCCCCCACAGTTGAAACTCCTCCTCTTCCCTTCCACCACCATGCCGCTGAAGAAGCTCGCCGCCGATCTCGCGCCGAAGGCGAGGAAGC
This sequence comes from Lolium multiflorum, assembly GCA_030979885.1. Lineage (NCBI taxonomy): Eukaryota > Viridiplantae > Streptophyta > Magnoliopsida > Poales > Poaceae > Lolium > Lolium multiflorum. The sequence goes on along the minus strand of CM061748.1, from coordinate 57,934,004 downwards.
CGCGGGTGCCAAAACAGAGGCCGCCGAGCATCTCCAACGCGGAGAGGGCGGCGGATGTGGAGCGGCGGCGGAACAAAACTCGTGGTCAGGCGGAGAGGGAGAAGAAGTGCAACGCGAAGTGGGTGCTGGCGGCGGAGGAACAGGCGAGGCTGATGTCCATCAACTTCGGCCAGCTGCGCATCGCCCAATTCTCCGGGCCATGGCTGACCCAAGGTATGATCGGCTCTCTTTCCTTCTCGCCGGCATCGCCGGCCACGGCTATGTTCCATGACACCTACGCTGCCGGCGTGGCCGGGTTTACGCCGTCACCGCCGGCGTACGACGGTGCGATGTACGAGGGCATCTGACCTGCCCTGAGACGTGGGCCGCTCTCCTTCTCCAACCCCGGGATGCCGCCGCCGAATGAGCCTGTGATGCACGAGATGATCACGTCGGGCTCCATGGCCGCCGCGTCGAGCACGAGTTTCACACAAGAGGAGGCAAGGGTGACGGAAGTCATCGCGTCACGGGGCGGCTTCAACTTCAACCTCGACCAGGATGATCACCACGATGAGAACGACGGTACCCAATACGTCGATGAAGAAGATGAGCAGACGTACGTCGACCAGGACATCGACGAAGAGGAAGCGCCTAAAGCCACGGAGGCGCCGTCCAAGGGGAAGAAGAAGAGAAGGAAGAAGAACTCGCCGCCAGCCGAGCCGCGGATCAAATGGATGGGCAAAGAAGAGGAGTGCCTCGCCGAAGCTTGGAAGACGGTGTCTATGAACATCACTGGCGCCAATCAGAACTACGACACGTACTGGCAGCGTGTCCAGGTGGCGTTCGACGAGCGCAAACTCGCCGATCCATACTTCAACAAGACGGTGATGGAACACAGCGACAAGGCAATGGGCACCCATTGGGGGATCATCCAGGCGGCGTGCAGCAAGTGGCACGGCATACAGGAGGAGATCGACAAACATGAAATATCCGGCGAGGACTTTGAAGCAAAGATATACTCACTCGCCGTGACTCCTCCGTTGACCCTACATCGCCGAGGTTTAATCTTGAATCGCCGGCCTGTTTTTGCAGGTGCGGCGGGCGTTCACCATGTACGCGGACGACAACGAAGGCTAGATGTTCAAGTACCTCAACGTGTTCGCCCGCATCGCGGAGTGCGACAAGTGGAAGGCGGTGCACAAGAATCTCGCCAATAACAAGGGCGAGCAGTACAACCCCGACGATCCAGCACCTGCCGCGTCGGCGGGCCGACCCGAGCTCAGCCAGAAGAAGCTCAAAGAGCAGAAGAAGGCCGGCCATCCAGCCCACAGGTTGCTGGCGTCCTTCGACAAGTGCTGGGCCAACACGAGGGCACACGCCGCCGGGAGGGACGACAAGCACGAGTGCGGTGGAACGCGATGCTCGCCAACTAGGGCGTCCGGATTGCCTTGACCAAGAAAACCTCCGCTGCGAAGAAGAGGAACACCGACCTGGCGTTCCTGATCGGCGGCAACGACGCCAATATGGACGAGGAGACGAGGGCTTGGTACGATGCCCATCGCCAAGAAATCCTCCGGCCACCGTCGGCTCCTTCGTCTTCCGCTTCGACGTCTACTCCCGCTGCTTCGACAACTGCAGACGCCGATGCCGATGCTTCGCCGCCCGATGCCGCGCCAGACGCCGTTGCTCAGGACGGGACCGCCGATGAGCCTGTAATCATCTAGTTTCGATCGCCGGAATGTGGCTGATCTGATCGCCGGACTTTGGCGATTCTTTTGTGTAGCGGGAAGATGATTATTTTGAATCTATGCCGCTGATGGGCGAATGGCGGGGGTGCGACTGGGAAAATGTTGCCCCCACGTCCTTTTTGACATTCAATCCGGCGTTTCTTATATCCGGATTTTCGCCCGGGGGTCAAACGGCTGGAGATGCTCTAAGTAACCATGTTGCGGAGCCGAGGACCACGTGCCAAGGATCGATACTCCGTCACCCCTTTCACCGGCCCTGCGGCCTTCGACCGGTGGCACCTCTGGGGGCTACGAGGAGGGGAGGAGGAGAAGGACGATCGGGGGCGGCGGCGGTATAAGGTTTTGCCCCCTCGGTCGCCTGAAGGGGGCGACATGAGGCGAGTGTTTTTCTCGGCCTCTTCTTCTCATTATGTTGTATCAGATTGCATCCAATAATTCGCAACATCCCACAACAAAGCAATAGCTAGCGGCCCGCGACCAAAAACTCAACGTGTAGCTTCCGTGGAGAAAAATAATGCCCAACAGCAAAACAGCAAGGTTGCACAAATATCGATGCACCTGATCTAATGGTTAATTAGGTAACTCTCCTGATTTCCAGCAATTCCGTTATAGTAATAAAGCAGAGAAAAAGGCTGAGAAAAAGCCTCGATGACTAGTGGTAGAGATTGAAGTTTCACGGAAGGTCCTTATGCAGGGGGCGTACGCGTTTGCTTTACTGTAGTCACACCTCACACTCCGATCTACTCCACGCTAACTACTTATGAAGGAGTAGTTATCTGCCTTCCTCTAATGGCCACACATGAGCCCATCTTCTTTTCACAGCATTTGCAGTTATATGCTAAACTCCATTGCCCGTGAGCAAGGCAATTGCAAAAAGAAGAGAGACGGTACGCCGCGACGATATGTCCATTTCATAGGAAGACGGTGGTCCTACTTTGGCGTTGGATTCAACGGAACGACTTCAATCAACCTCGACCACTCGCCAGGCCGCCACCATACACACGCAAGTGGCTCCTAGTGCAACGTGTCAACACTTAAAGAACCATTTCTAAAAAGGTAAGCTTTTTCCTCCCCATGGAATGGGTACGTTTACTTTTTGAAATTACTGTCGGTTCCTGTGTCAATTTTACAATTTCGATAAGGGGCTTCAAAATAGACACTAGGCCGGTACTTTCTCAACGTCTTTATTTCACATGTAAATTCATCACCCCATCAATTAAAAAGTTGCAACTTATGAACTTAATACGAACCATAGGTATGATGTGGTAACATACTTAAACAAGTTTGGTAATTATTCTATAGTGTTGAATACAAATATACTGCTTACCCTTTCCATCAGTTTGAAATTTTGGAATAGTAGGCTAGTGCATCAATTTTACTCCCTCCGTCTCGCACGGAACATGTCGGAGGTTGTCAAAATTTAGATATATCAACATACTATTTAGTGTCTAGATACACCCAAAGTTAGACAAATCTCAGACAAATTTAATAGGACGGAGAGAGTACATGATATCAGGGCAATATTTCTCAAGTTCAAGACATTTTTTAAGCGATATTGAAAAGGAAAAGAAGAATATATGTTCCGCGTCCTGCACAGAATACACCCTAAGAATCTAAACGTGATGAATCGTGTTGAATATAAGTACACTTATTCGCGGATAGAGTGAACATTTGCAAATAGAAAAAATGTCAAATGGTAATCTCATGTGCAACTATAAAATAACTTATGCAACTCAGGACTATCACAAATGGTGATACAATCTTAATGTATCAAAGCCGACTAAGAATTAATCTACTCCCTCCAATCAATATTAGTTGCCACTAATTTTTTTTCTTTTTTTCGAAATGGGGAGTTTAACCCCGGCTTCTGCATCATGATGTTGCACACGGCCTTTTATTAGTTGCCACTAATATGGATGTATCTAGATATATTTTAGTTCTAGGTACATCCATACGAGTGATAAGTAATATGAATCGGTGGGAGTATTATAATTTTTATTCGAGAGACCTGAAAAGAAATCGTATTTGAGGGATATGGAAAACGTCCTTGTTTTATTATTGTCTAGTAACAAAATAGTCAAGGTTTGGTCAAAACATACGGAGTAGTGAAAACAAGTAAAAGGGACCGTGTCAATCGAGTAAACAAGTAAAAGATAGTTTTTTTTTTTGGAGAGAAGTAAAAGATAGTTATGTACCAAATAATGCATCAACAATAATTAGCCACACATGATGAGGGAGGCCAGGGATCAATTTGACGGTTGTGCCGCGGAGACGAGTTGCGACTTGCGAGGGGTTTCACGCGGATATATGCATACGCGGTACGCGGAGTGCGGGCCTAAATCTGGAAACCCTACTTCTCCCCTGGCCTGATCATCAACCCAGATCTAACAAAGTGCATAACCAAACACACGGAAGCACAATGCCGTTCGCCGGGACAGTCACCTCCACCCTTCTCCTCCTCATCTTGCTCTGGGCCGTGGGGCGGCCGGTCAAAGGCCTCATTGTCGGCAACAACGTCACCGCGACGGACGCGGCGCTGATGTGCTACCCGAACAGCGTCTTCGCCCAAGAAGTCGGGCTGGTGCTCCTCAACGGCGCGGTCTCAGCGCCGTCACCGCCGCCCATGCCGCCGGAGAGGCGCGCGCCACAGCCAATGCCCGGGGACAGGTTCGCCTCTGCAACTGGTTCGTCGCCTGAAGATAAATTGGACTTGAGCTGGCGAGCAAAAGCTTGGTGCGTTTGGGTCCTCGCCGTGACGCTGGTGATCACGGTGTTCATTGTGAGGTCTTGCTTCTAATTCTACTCCGCTTGCGTTTCGTTCATTCCTAGTACTACTACTACCGACCGGCGCGGCGCAACCAACTCAAAGTTGTGTCTTGTACGCAGACCAGAATTGTTCCTGGTCTCACCGCGCATCGACCCCCTGTTCACCGATGATGATGCGCCGACGGAGGCCGACATCGGCGAGCACTTATACTGCGCCATCTGCATGGAAACGGTGCCCGGCACCCTCAAGTTCACCGTCGGGCCGTGCGGCCACGACTTCTGCTCCAGCTGCGTCGCTGAGTACGTCGCCGCGAAGCTAGGCGAGAACCTGGCTCGCGTGGAGTGTCCTGACCCTAGCTGTGCCGGTGTCGGCGCCGTCGAGCCGGACAGTTGCCGCGGCATCATCTCCTCAGACCTTCTCGACAAATGGGGACTGCTGCTGTGCGAGTCCGCGCTCGGTGCCAAGAAGGTGTACTGCCCGTACAGGGAATGCTCGGCGCCTCTGCTCGCCGACGGCGATGCTGGGGCGGCCGCAATCGCGGAGGCCGAGTGCCCACACTGTCACCGGCTATTCTGCGCCCGGTGCGCCGCCCCGTGGCACGCCGAGATCGGGTGCAGGGAGTTCCAGCAGCTCGGGCAGGACGAGCGCGGCAGGGAGGACCTCTTGCTCAGGCAGCTTGCCGGCCGGAAGATGTGGCAGCGGTGCCCAAAGTGCCAGATGTATGTGGAGAAATCAGAGGGGTGCAATTACATCAAATGCAGGTACTCTTGTGCTCACTGGACTGAATTAGGATCTACATATGAATTGTCGGTTCACAATCGTGGAACGATTTGTGTTTGATCTAATTCATGATTTGTAGGTGTGGATACAGTTTCTGCTACAGATGTGCATCCAAGGTGTCCTCGGAAACACATTACTGCAAAAAGTGCAAGCGCTAGGGATTTGCTTGGTTATGAACCGAGAGAGCTCTTACCACCAAGCCAACCAAGTACTGTTCGTGCGTCTAGGGCATTTTTCACCCCTAGTGGTTTGAGAATGGAAGGAAATTTGGTGAATCCTCAATTTCACCCAAACCTTCTCCAGATTTTTTAAATACACTTTCATTCCAATGCACTAGTCTGGTGGAGAATTTTTATTGTAGTTAGAAATGAGAGAATTTGTGAGGGTTTGACGGATATCTGCTTAGTAAACACACTATTGGGGATTTTCGGGAATCCCGAACAATCCACTTCTTATTCTTGAAATACACTAGAAATCAACCAAGCCTTAGCTAATTGTTCAACTACTAATGCATGGCTTCATCTTGGCCATGCTGTCTCTTGGAAGAAATGAAATCCAGGATTGAAATGAGCATTAATCAGTCTAGATGTACGGTGCTAATATTCATAATCTCCTTTGACTCGATTCAGCTTCAGTTGTGCTCGTAGGTATTTGGGGTTATTTGGGAAACATGGCCATAATCTTATCTATTGTGTTTGACGGCTACTTTTTCTTAGAAACTTGTGAGTGATACTGCTTAGTTGTCCATATGAATATATCACACTTAAGATTTTGTATGGTAGTCCCATCTCCCATGTCATGCCTGTCACTTGCATATTTCAGTGCGCTGAAGTTTAAAAGTGTACAACACACGAGAAACACTGTATTGATACAAAATTACAAACACACTTGCTTGTCGGTTGTCGCTGGTCACACGAGCACCAGGACACACCTGACAAACACCAACACGTACATAAGGTGCCCACACATACACTGTCTCTGCAAATGATCGATTCTGATAGTCTGACTTCAAGTCACGGCCCTCGTCGTCTATCATGGCTCATCAGCCTCTGGCTGCGCCGCAGAGAAGTGGAAGCCGGGAATGGCCGGCATCTCCGGCATGGGCGGCAGCTCGACTTTCGGGAACGCCGGCTCCGGGAAGGGCGGTATCTCGAAATCGGGGAACAACGACGACTGCTCCTGCTCTGGCGCCTCTGCCGGGTAGTCGTCCTCTGGCACCGGCGGAGCCATCTCCTCCAGGACCCGTGCTGCGTTGCCCATGCCGCTACATGAGATCAGCAGCACGGCGAGGAGGAGAAGCGCGGCGCAGCGGGCGTTCTTGGAGCAAGCCATGCCGATCGAGTGGTGCTCGATGGATCGAATGCCTTCTTGGTTTGTGTGCTGATCTGTGATCTCTTTGTGTAGTGCGCTCTTGTACTTATAGGACGTGATGGAACGATCGGTAGTGTATGATCGAACCACGCTTTTCAGTATTGTGAGTTTTTTACGGTCACGGCCTATAGGTTGGTGATCTGCGTGATTTTGCCGTCGCGTCCAGTGCGTTTGGGAGCTTTTGGCGTAAAGTTCGTACGTTTGTGTCTCAGCAGTTTGGTTGGAAAACTGATGGGTGATCATGGTTTGGTGAACACCCCCGTGCGCTCAAATTAATCAACTTTTGTAAGTATACATGGCCTGGAACGTTCTTGGGTGTTCGTGGCCAGGTCACCAGAAGCAAGGACGCATTTGGTAGCCTCCGTCAGAGGCAGAAGCTGTCGCTTGACGGAGGAAGCTGAGCCAATACGATAGGCGGGCGAAGTGAGCACTCTCTTGAACCGTTTTCGGACCTATTTCCTTTAGAAATGAATATCGATTCAATTGTTTTGCGGTTTAGGTCAAGCTGAGTCGAGTCAGAGAAAAAAAAAAGCTCCTTCTTACCTATTTTTGGTTGTTTGGACAGAGATTTGGTTCATATGGCCATGAGTGATCTATTTATTTAAAAAGAGTGAAAATAATATTTCTAAGTTTGAAAAAATCTGAAAAAAGGTCATGATGTAGCCAGTAGTATATCTCGCAGAGGAGCAAATTTTCAATTGAAAACAATGTGTAGTTTGGGCTACACAAAAAATAACAACAGTATATCCGAGCATAGTGATTTCAAATCTCTAAACAAAAGATAGACTTATCATTTTTATGTAGCTCAGAATACAAAACATTTGAAATTGAGATTTTGCACGTTAGTGAGATATATCATAATTACTTTTAGAGTTTTATTTCATAATTTTCTTAACCTGCAATTTTTTTTTTTTGAATTTTCTAATATGGCGAGAGCACTGGTACTCGGGAGCCAAAATAACTTTCCATTTTTTAAGGATCTAAAGAAGAAGAGGTTTTATTAGCGGGCGTGAATCATGTAGCTTCTACTTTTGTTCTATGTTGGGGGTTTGAATCCCTCCTCGCCAACAACCTTCCAAAGAAAGTTGCGAAGTTTTTTCTAGATTCTTTTTTGTTTTGGTGCACTCTTCCTTTTTTAGAAATAAGGGGAATTTTTGAAGATTGAAAAGCTAGAAAGACCCAATATCTTGTTCTAGTAAGATATTGGTTATTTCTTTATTCAAAACGGAAAATATGTCTTTTTTATAGACACCGAGAATAGCGGTGCTCCCCGATCCTAGTACTCAAAAGGCTAGGCAAATTTCTAAATTAAACGGAGTAAATCGGGGAGGGTCCTTTTTAGTATATGACTCGTCGGGCCATCTGTGATAGAGGCATAGTAAATTAGTTCGTGGGCACAAATTTTAGAATTAGGAAGGGCTCTTTCGTGCTGAAAAAGAAAGTCGGAGAAGGGGATGCGACCATGAAGAGGTTGGGCTCGATCCAGGTGAGGAATAATTGGAGATTGAATTACTTTGTCATGTATTTTTCCCCGTTAAGCTCGAGAGCCCAGATCCTATAATATGTCGACTCTAGTGGACCTAGCTATCCCGTGTTATCCCCTTTCTCTGTGAAATCAAGTGAATGAGAATTATTTCAGTCTAGTGGTTCTGCCTATCAGGAAGGTTCTTGTTACCATCTTGGCGCACAGTTGATCTACCGAGAACCAAGTAATCGCATCATGATGACGACACCGAGATTTGTTAACGCAGTTCGGCGATCAACGCCTACATCTGCTGGGCATGATTACAGGCGCTCCTTCCCATTGATACCGCTCCACCAGCCGTCTTAGTCGCCGACACAAGCCGCCAGCTCCCCTTGCGCGTCTGCTGCTAGCAAATTGTCATAGGTCGTAACATGTGGTGCCCCTCACATTATATCGGAGGCTCATGCTCTACTAGAGTCTGACTCAGACACTACATGTAACATATCTACACCTATTACAACTTAGAGTCTAAACGTAACCGTTGGCACGCAAAATTGCTACGCAACACCAGGATAGTTGTCGTGTTTTCGTGATACGACGGATGATTGCTTTTCGAGCAAAGCAACAAAGACCCCTCGCTTTCGTGGAGGAGAACCGACCGTTTTTTAGGACAAAACGACAAAGACTGAACCAAATCCTAGGGCTGCTAGGACATGGCAGTAGAAAGAAACAATAAAAAGATAGACTAAAAAGGTAGATTGTATTTTTGATAGATCGATTGGTTCTCTCGTCAATCGGCCAGGACCTATTTATAAGGTGCAGGTCTTTGCGTGTCTTTGCGTGTTGTTACATGACTCCAAAGCTGAAACGGCCTAGAACTTTCCGGCCCGATTCAGTTGCCGTATATACGAATCACACCTGCCTAATATATTTGTTTGACATCATATAGCAACTCCATACAAGGTTACGTAATGACCCGTTCTGGCCCAACGGAATTAAATATCCAGCCACATTGCTAATGACACTAGATAATGAGCGACTTTGTATTGTTTCTTACGTGACTGCAACACAACTTTGCAAACAATACTTCATCTTGACATCCGAGGCAGACACAACGATTTGTCTTAGGCAGTAGCAGGTTAGCTCAATGTACCATGTAATCTGTCCGGGATTTGTTCTTGATAGCTCCATATTTGCAAAATCTCTATATAATTATATCCTGATCAAATAGCCTGTTACGCTTGATTTGCTGCTGATACATCTGTGTTGAACTCCGATCACTCCTGCATTTTGAACTAAACACCAAGACCAAAAATATATGTCAATCAACAATTAAATCACACACCTGTAAATTATTTTTGCCGATCATCCAAACCAGCGAGCCAAATTACGCCATTAACAGTAACCTAACTCGTACACTAATATTCGACACAAACTCAACAAACTCTACATTGGGCGAATATTTTCTGCCTCCTTGAATTTGTCCAAGGGTCAAACTTCCATGTACTCTGGACCTGGTTGTCTCCATGAGCTCTGCAGCTACTCCCTAACTCCATGTTACTCCACCTGCAATAGTCTTTTCTTTCTGTTCAACACCATCACTCACTAGTGGCGGAGCCAGGCTATAGCTGTGTAGTCGATTGATTACACAGTTTTTTAGGTACATAGGCAGAATACGAAAAATCGTATGAATACATGTATTTGACTACACAGTTTTGAGCTGACTACACAAGATTATTGTGCTAGCTCCGCCACACTCACCAATAATTCTACTTGAAGAAATTTCACCGTCGCCCTTGAGTCACCTTGAGTCAAAATTCACAATTGTCTCATCTTTTCGGATAGTCTTCTACATGTCCCACACCTACAACACTTCACCTCCTTCTACATTCATCACAATCTCACATGCACTTCGCCATGTGCACTGAACATCACTGAATATATGACTATGTGCTCTCTAAGCCTTTGACATTTCGGACTTTCCAAAACACTTTCTCAGATTCCCTATGGCCGCTTCTTTTCCCTCATTTCAGGCCAATCCCGATAGACCCAGTCACCAACTTAAACATGGTACTCGCCAGCACTTTTTCAGCACCCCTGCACACATTTCAGGCTTCTAAAGTAATTAGTTTTCATTATATAAAATTCCACCCATATTGCTTAAATCCTAATGGGAAAAATCAGCTAACATGTTACCCAATTAGCAGTTGATCAATATTTAAACTATTGCGGGAAACCTCATTTTCACTGTCATGGTAGCTTCATTAGTAACACATGTTAAAACAAAAATATCACCAATGTAGCAATTCAAGAGGATTATTTTCAGGTTTCGAAATGTCAGCACTGGTGAGGTTGTTCATTCCTAGCTCTTATGCACAAATGTTCGTGTTTCTAAGTTATGGTGAATCTTGGTGTATAATATACTTTATTTGCAGAAAAACTTGATGTTTTTTATATTCCTTACATAGTGGATCCTGATTTGGTGGCTTCCGCCGTGGCTTTTGCCTTTCTCCGAGTTAAAAAGTTGGGCTACATATGCTAATGTTACTATTGCAGTTGAGAATAGTTCACGAAACCAAAGACAATATCTTAGGTGGAGCTTGAATCAATTACCACAAATATGTTTTGTGGCGATCATGTGCACCACTACACCTGGTATAGTGTGTCAGTTATATATTGACGTAACAACTTGTTGTGGGTATACTTCATGGGTGTACCATCGACAGTGCCTAGATCCGGCAAGCCCGGGTGGCCCACAGATGGTGATGAGGCATGTGGCCCATCGGGCGGCCCAGTGTTGATCATGAAGGAAGAAGTCCAGCCCAGGATCAGCAGGCCGGATCCGTACAGACATTAGGAGTAACCCAGATCCATGGAGGCCCATGAGGAACCCAGATCCAGTACGACGTGTATGGAAGGCGGATCCGTGACGTGCACGGCAAGATATTGTACCGTAGTTAGGCTATCTGTAATCCGGCTAGGACTCTCCATGTAAACCCTAGATCCGTGCGCCTTTATAAGCCGGATCCCGGGAGCCCTAGACGCACAACCACAACTCATTGTAACTACGCGAAAGCGCCCAGATAATTCCAGACAAGCAGCATAGGCCCCGTCATTGTGCAGGTGTTCCGAAGTGGGTAAATCGCGTACCACCGTCCCGTGTGCACTCCGCCCTATGACCCCTACTTCTTCTCCCTCGTGAGGATCCTCCGAGGTACCGTCGACAGGCAACGACGCTGGCGCCACCGTGGGGCCTGCGGCGGCTCGGAGGCCGGAACCGGGAGGGTTCCGCCATGGGAAGCTACGACGACACCATCGCTGTGGGGCGCGTCCTTTACGCCGGAAATCTGCCGATCGTCCCTCCGGATGAGTGTTGGATTCCGGCTAAAACCGACCCCGTCAAGCTCTCCATCGTCCCAGTTGGCGGCATACACATCTTCATCGGGAAACCGTCGATTCCGACGGAAACCCACTGGTAAGTAGCGCCGACGCGACCGCCGCTGAGCGGGACGCAGTCGCGAAGATCCGATCTGAGACGCAGGAACTTCCTAGCGAAGATTCCGCCTTAGATCTGAAAAAATCAAAACCCACCCAATCCGCCCCTGAGCAGGAAGTAACGGTGGAAGACCAATGCAGATCCGCCTGGGTCTCCCATGTGTTAGAGAAGCAAAGGTGTCACTTCGTACACTTCTTGGCCCATACCGCCGGAACCGCCCCTCATGAAGCCGGAGCTGGTCCCGAGCAGGTCGAGGCCCCGGAAAACAACGCTGCTCCGGATCAGCAAGAGGCTGTCGGAGAAAGCGAAACTCCGGCTGAAGAGTCGATTTTGGGAAATCTAAGCCCAATCTCCGGAGACACCCAGTCCATGGACACTGCAGAGTTTGATCGCAAGGTGACGGAACTCGGATACGGCGGCCAGCCTGAAGTTGACTCCGCCCAGCCAAAGCAGGTACTTGCAACTGTAGCGGCGCTCGGAGAAAACGGATCAGAAGAGGCAGGCGCTCAATCCGACCCCCAGCCATCCCACCACGGATCTCCGATGTCGCGGGAGCGGCCCCGTAGGGATCCTTCCTCGGAGAGCCTCCTGTCGCCTGAAGAGATAGTTGCACAAGCACGCATGGATTTGGTCGCAAAGTCAGACGTCCTCAACAAGCCAATAACCCCTGGCGACGCCGCAGATCCGGAGGCTCTAGAGGCCACTAGAAAGGAGATGCTGGCCACAGCCAAAAAGTTTGCCAACACCGCAGCTGCTATATTGGATGAGAGGGAAGAAGCTGCACAGATCATGGATCGCTTTGAAAGACAGGATCGCGAAATCACCGCAACGCTCGAGCAAGTCAAGAGTATGAGAAAGGAGTGGGAGGTGAAAATGACCTACGCACAGGCGGAGGCTGATAGAATCGTCAGAGAAGCAATCCCTCCCCGCAGGATCACCTTCGCAACCCCTGCCGAACAGCAGCCGCTTGCCACCCCAAAAGACAACATGACAAAAGCTGCAGAGCTCCTGAAGAAAAGTGACGAGGAAATCGACATCAACTACTTGCGCATGCTCGTCGCTTCAGCGGTTAAACAGAAAGCAAGGCAGATACGTCCGCAACGTTTTTTGCTATTGTTTTGCTCTAATTTGTGCATTTTGGATGCAACTAACACGGACAACGCTCGTTTTCACGAATCGCGTGTCTCGTGTCCTTTGTGCAGAATCCAAAACCAGAGAACTCCGATTTTGACGAAAGGGCCTATTTTTCAGAATAATGACGGAGCCAGAAGGACAATTGAAGTGGAGGCCCGAGGGCCCCACACCACATGGCGGCGCGCCCAGGGGGGGCCCGCGCGGCCCTGGTGTGGCCCCCTCGGCTGGCCTCCGACGCCCCCTTCGGACTACTTATTCGCCTCGACCTAAAAACGCACGGGGAGAAGTCGAAGTCGCGAAACCCTCCGGAACGCCGCCACATCGCGAAACTCCGTCGCGGGAGCCAGTCTCCGTTCGCACGGGACGGGGAATTGGAGGAGATCATCACCGCCATCACCGCCAACGCCTCTCCATCAACCAGCAATGTTTCCCCCATCCATGTGTGAGTAATTCCCCCGCTGTAGGCCGAAGGGGAGGGATTGATGAGATTGGTCATGTAATAGCATAAGATTGTTAGGGCATAGTGCCTAGTATCCGTAGATGGTACTTATGATATTGTTGCAACTTGTTATGCTTAATGCTTGTCACTAGGGCCCGAGTGCCATGATCTCAGATCTGAACATGTTATTATTTCATCATGATATTTATTGTTTATGGTCTTACCTGCAAGTTGTATACACATGTTGCTGTCCGGAACCAATGGCCCCAAGTGACAGAATCGACAACCTGAGGGAATGGCAAGAACGTGAGGATCACATGTGTTCACGGAGTGTTAATGCTTTGCTCCGGCACTCTATTAAAAGGAGTACCTTAATATCCAGTAGTTTCCCTTGAGGCCCGGCTGCCACCGGCTGGTAGGACAAAAGATGTTGTGTAAGTTTCTCATTGCGAGCACGCACGACTATAATTGGAACACATGCCTATTGATTGATTAGTACTTGGACACCGTTTTATTATTATCCGCAAATGCCCTGCTATGATTGTTACATGAGTTTCTCTCATCCATGCAACGCCCGCCATCCGTCCCCGTGCCTACAGTATTTTAATCCTGTTGTTTACTAAAATCGCTACCTTTGTTTTATTCTTATTTCACTTATTTGGCACGCTTATAAATCACCTACCGATAAACTCTTGCGAGCAAGTCTCTGCTTCCAGTAACTGAATTGACAACTCCGTTGTTAAGGCTTCCAAGTGTTCTTTGTCTCCCCTTGTGTCGAATCAATAAATTGGGTAATACTTCCCTCGAAGACTGTTGCGATCCCCTATACTTGTGGGTCATCAAGACTATTTTCTACGGCGTCGTGAGCATAGCTTTTATTTGGAAGTTCACTTGGATTAATATTGTTCGCTGCAAATTCTCCATCATGGTAAACCTCGCGATACTAAGATCGCCATATTACCATCCACTACAAGAAAAGGTACAATTCGAGTACCTCCGCTACACTTGATTCACCATCTGTGATTGATAAACTTGTTTCACCGCCACATGCTTCGCATGCGGGTACATCTGCTGAATCTGAACACTCTCATAATATTGATAATGTTTCTGCTGTGCTTAATGATAGTGGTTCATTGGGATCTTTTCTAGATGCTACAATTGCTAAATCTAGACAAATTGGAAAATACTGAAACTCCTAATGCTACTACACCTGTTAGTTCACCTGAACTTGAATACCTAGTGATGATCTTGAGGAAGATTATGTGGAGCTTGATGATGATTTTATTGAAAAATGTAATGCTACTACTGATGCAAGAAAAATTAAAAAGTTGCTTGCAGAACATGCTGTTAGATATAAATCTCCTGATCCTAAATTTGTCACATCTCCTATAAACATTAGGGATAAAGATTATGATTTTTCTCTCGATCTATCTCATATAGCTATTGTTGAGAAAACACCTTTTTGTGGTACTGAAAAAGAAAGTGCTGTTGAACACATGACTGAGTTATCTACTTTGAGTAGCTTGTTTTCTGATGATGTTAAGAAGCGTACTTACTTTGTTGCTAAAATATTTCCATTCTCATTGAAGGATGACGCTAAAACTTGGTATAATAATTTGCCACCTAATTCTATTAAAAGTCCGAAAGAATTGCTTGATGTTTTCTTCCGCAAATACTTTCCTGCTAGTGCTCAACATATGCTTTGCAGAGAGTTTATAATTTTGATCAGGGAGATGAAGAGAAATTGCCTGAGGCTTGGGCGAGATTTTGCTCTCTTATTAGAGCTTTGCCTGACCATGATTTAGAAAAGCATGATTTACTTGATATATTTTATAGTGGACTAACCATTGAGTCTAGGGCATACCTGGATAGTTGTGCTGGTTGTGTTTTCAGGAAAAGAACTCCAGACGACGCTGAAGAATTATTGGCTAAAATAGGCCGGAATTATGATGATTGGAATACACCTGAACCAACTCCAACGCCAATAGTGAAGAAGAGGGGTTTAATTAAATTGAATGATGAAGATATGAGGGAAGCCAAGAAGTCTCTCAAGGAGAAAGGTATTAAATCTGAAGATGTGAAGAATCTACCTCCTATAGAAGATATATGTGAGATAATTCCCCCTTCATCCATGATTGAGGTAAATTCCCTTCAACGCTTTACTAGGGAAGACATTCCGTATTCAAAACCTCCTGCGCAATGCTTAGATGAGTTTGATAATTATATTGTTAAGCAAGAAAATTTTAATATGAGAGTAGAGAATCATCTAATGGAAAATTCTCAAGCTATTAGTCAATTGCATGATATTGTGAGAGAACCTCCAATGATGTTAAGATGCTTGTTAAACATTTTCAAATGATTCAAACTCAAATTGATCAACTCACTAAAGTGCAAAATGACTTGTTAGGGAATAATTCTAAAGAGAAACATGCTTATGAAGTAACAACTAGAGGTGGTGTCTCTACCCAGGATCCTCTATATCCTGAAGGGCATCACAAGAATTGAACAAGATTCTCAACGCATTGAACCTAGAGCTCATTTAAGAAAAAAAAAAAGAAACATAAAAATGTTGTAGAATCCTCTACCTGTTAATGATCCTAATGGTATTTCTATTTCTGATGCTGAAACTGAAAGTGGTAATGAACATGATAATAGTGAAGATAATGATAAGAATGATACTCCTGATAAAGAAGAGGTTGAAGAAGAACCTGAAAAGCATGCTAAAAATAAAAAGTATACTAAAGAAGATTTTATTAATGAGAAACATGGTAATGAAAGAGAACCTTGGGTGCAAAAGCCAATGCCTTTTCCTGCTAAGAAACTAAAATCAAAGGAAGAAGAACACTATAATAAATTATGTGATTGGATGAAACCTTTATTCTTGCAAATCCCTTTGACCGATGCTATTAAATTGCCTCCTTATTCAAAGTATATGAAAGATATTGTTACTAACAAAAGGAAAATCCCCAATGAGGAAATTTCTACTATGCTTGCTAATTACTCTTTCAATGGCAAAATTCCAAAGAAGTTGGGCGACCCAGGTATACCTACTATTCCTTGTTCTATTAAGAATAATTATGTTAAAACTGCTCTATGTGACTTGGGAGCCGGTGTTAGTGTTATGCCTTTTTCTCTTTATAAGAGACTTTACTTAGATAAGTTGATACCTACTGATATATCTTTGCAAATGGCTGATAAATCTACTATTCCTGTTGGTATATGTGAGAATGTCCCTGTTCAAGTTACTAATTGCTTGATATTAACTGATTTTGTTGTGTTGGAAATGCCGAAGATGATAATATGTCCATTATTCTTGGGAGACCTTTTCTTAACACCACAGGGGCTGTTATTGATTGCAATAAAGGAAAGGTTACTTTCAATGTTGATGATAGGGAACATACCGTTTATTTCCCCAAGAGGATTGAGAAAGCGTGTGGAGTTAATACTATTTCTAATGTGAGAACTATCAAAGTGGGAACCATCGATTGTCCTATATATGAGCCTAAAGAAGAATATCAAACTCTTGTTATTGGATCCATATCAATACAATTCAAGGTAACATGATTGATTTGAGGTTTATTTCTTCATATGCTATGTAAAATTTATTTGGTGGCAAGACTTGATCAACCTTGTTAACAAATACCTTTTATATGCATAGAGGAGGTAAACAACATCTCTTTCTTTCTCCACTTGCTTTAGTTGCTGTAGCACTTTTAATTTGCAAAGTTTCTTAGTTGATTTGAGATTTCAAAAATTTTCCTGGTAATAAATTTAATACCCAGAAAATGTGCATTTTTCAAAGTTTTCAAAAATTCCAAAAAATTATACCGTTGGTCCTATTTTTCGACGAGGCACCGGGGAGCTACAGAGATGACCTGTGGGGCACCGAGGGCGTCAAACCACAAGGCCTACACAAGGAGGTGGCGCCACCATGTGGTGTGGGCCCCTCCTTGCCCCACTTTGCCATCTCTTTCTCCCAGCACCTTCTCTCTCCCGAAAAAACTCGTACCAAGTTCATCTCTCTCGCGTTTTTGCTCCTGAGCTCCAGATTTCTCGATCTCTTTGCTCAGCCCAGATTTCTGTCTGAAATTTGGCACATTTGCTCTTCGGTATGTGACTCCTCCACCCATCCAAGTAGAATTTCGTTTGGTTGAGTATATCTTGAATATTTTGCTGCTGTAGGTAACATGTTTAGTGAGCTTGCATGCTTGTTCTAAGTGGTAGAAACTAGTTTTGATGCATGATTAGTACTCTAGCAAGTTCCTATAGTAGTCCCTCAATTTTATGTCACCAAATCAAAAAATTTATATTGGTTGTTGAAATTTCAGAAAATGGAATGGAATAGATATCACTTGAACCAGCAAGAATTGGAAGTCCAACAAGTTATGATAGTCAATCGTGAAGAGGGAGTATACCCCTCTTACTACCCGTGCGCGGATTTCATGAGAAGCGCGGGGATATTTGAAGATGTTCAAACTCTAATTTCTCGTGCAGGGCTGAGTGACTTTGTTGAAGGAGAGCCAAGACAATATGTAAAATTAACTATGGCTTTTGTGCAGGACTTCAAGTTTAATTGGTCGCGATCTAACCCCACGGTCCAGTATAAAATTTACAATAAAACTGTCAACTTGCCATTTAGTGCTTTTTGTGCAGCAATTAGAATACCGCAATGGGGGTCGTGCGAGAAGATAAGGGGATCGCCGCAAGAACTCTCGGATCTTTACAAGATGATTTGCGATGGAAGGAGTTTCTCAGGGGAGATTGGTAAAATCACTAGTATTCAGCTCCCGGCTATCCGCTACTTTGCTTATTTTATTACCAAATGCGTTCTCGCCAAAAGGATTGGTAGTAAAC
Source organism: Lolium multiflorum (assembly GCA_030979885.1). NCBI lineage: Eukaryota > Viridiplantae > Streptophyta > Magnoliopsida > Poales > Poaceae > Lolium > Lolium multiflorum. The sequence goes on along the minus strand of CM061748.1, from coordinate 57,915,971 downwards.
TTTCTATCCCGGATTTGGCTTTTCTAGCTGCAGCACTGCAAAATAGTAGGTCTTATAATTTGGGAGCATTAATAGCTTATAGACTTGCTACTAACCGTGAGAAAGGTGGAATGTGTGGAGGCCTCATCGCTTCCCGTTTACTAGCTTTTCATAATGTAGAACCTCATCATTTTGATATTCCGTTCCCCATAGAAAAACTTGACATAGCCTCTATGATTAAACATGAATTTGTTTCAGATTCCTCCAACTTGGGTAACCTGTATTATAAGATGATATTTTATAAGAAAGTTTGGAGAATAACTAAGAAAACTGAGAAACTAGTAAGATTGCCTGCGCCTGTTTTGTCTAACCTTGATTCCAGGGGAGATTGGTCGGTCACAGAAGGTGCACTGGATGCACATATAGAGAGAGGAGGCCAACATGCAAGAGACGACATAGAGGTCGAGGAGCACCTCGACTCATCATCCGATGCAGCAAGTTCCTCGCATCAACATGGTGGATATGCGGAGCCTCCACGCTTTTCTTCTGCACAGGAGCTTTACTATGACTACTCCATGGACTACCCACCGGCAGGAACGACCCTCGTTGGGGTTGAACTCCACTTAGGCCAAAAGCCTAAGCTTGGGGGGAGGTATACCGGCATCACTCATTCTTTGCATATTATGATTGCTGGATACTTGTATATACTTGTTTAGTCTCTTTGAGTGGTTTTCTAATGAGAGGAAGATGATATTTGGGGAAGTGCTGCCTGAAAACAGATTCTGGGCTGTTACCGTAAAAATTCGTGCGCACAGCCAGAACGTTATTTTGAGTTGAAATTTTTTGTGCAGGTTCCCCATGTTGTTATCTAACTTTCATTAGTTGAACACTTTTTGAACTGAGCAACGTAAGATTTTTGTAAAAATCGATTTCTGTACTGCTGTCAAGTTTTGGCAGATTTCTGCCATCTTGCTTTTCTGTGTTTCTTTTAGTTTGCTATTTCTTGTTTTTGCTTTGTTCCTTTCCAAAACACAAAAGACCAAAAATATTTCTGTTGTTTCTCTTCACCATTTGTTTGCTTTGGTTTCTTGCATTTGTTTCGCTTTATTTGCTATTGCTAGTTTGCTATAAGAAAACCCAAAAAGATTTTGCTTTGTTTGCTTGTTTCCTCTTGTTCTTGTTTGCAATTTGAAAACACCAAAAATATTTGCTGTTCTTCTTTGGTTTGTAAAGTTCATTATGAGTTCAATGGTCTTCGGTGGCTGGAGCGTGGTTTTCATTTCATATTATCCAAGCTACACAAGTGAAAAGGCAATAATGACGATCTACGACAATCTGATTGTGGTGAGAGGCTGGTATGAACTCTATTTGTTTTCATTTTTGTACATATACTCATCCATGTGAGCATGCTTAGTTGGTTCATGTGAGGTATATGTTATTTAAGAAAGTCTAGTAGTTCATGATCTCTCATGTTTAGCTCCAATTTATTAATATGAGTAGCATGTCATGGATGTTTGCTTGCATTGTTTTATTCATAAGTAAGTATGGCATTGTGGTATCCTCCTCTGAATAATTCATTTATATCGACTTGGCACATGCTCACGCATGCATATGACTGAACAAGAGTCAATTAAGCCTCAATGATTTACATTGCTTCAGAGTTCTTGTATCACTTTTATGCCTCAGTTAATTTATTTTGCCGCAAGCATGATTATGACAGTTACTGCTCTCTTGATTTGTCGCTCCCTAGTCTTTTGCTAGCCTTCACTTGTACTGAGCGGGAACGCTGCTCGTGCCTCCAAACACATGAAAACCAAGTTATTCCAAAGTGTCCACCATAAAATACCTATGCATGGCATTTCAAACCATTCCAAGTAAATTCTCATGCGCTACCTTTAAAACCTTCAAAATGCTTCTAATTTGTGTTAATGTTTCATAGCTCATGAGGAAGTATGTGGTGTTTAGCTTTCAACCTTGTCATTTACTTTTGACGGACTCTCATATGGACTAGTGGCACATCCGCTTATCCAATAATTTTGCAAAAAGAGCTGGCAATGGGATTCCCAGTCCCAAATTAATTAACTTAAACAGACACTCCTCCATGGTTTGTGATTGTTGGACGGCACCCGAAGGATTCGGTTAGCCATGGCTTGTGTAAGCAAAGGTTGGGGGGAGTGTCATCAATAAAATAAAACTAAAAAGGCACTCCTTCATGGTATGAGATTGTTGGCAGGCACCCGAGGATTCGTAGCCATGGTTTGTGTAAGAAAGGCTGGAAGGAGTGCCACATAAAAATGCAAATAATTCATGGGAGCCGCTCTTGAAAGTCCGGTTGGCGAGGTAGTTGGTGTACCCATTACCATTCGTTGACAACAACAAACACCTCTCAAAATAATTTTACTCCTGCTTTACAAATGAAAAGCTCTAGCGCATGTTAATCCCCGCTTCCCTCTGCGAAGGGTCAATCTTACTTTATGTTGTGTTTCCATCCTTTCTTTGAGCACTTTCTTGAGAGCACAACTGCCATTCTTAGTATAATATGCTTGTCTCAAAATATGATTGATTGTGGTATAACTTTGATGCTTTTATCTTTGACAATCACTACTTCTAGTCTTTCTATGAACTCCAGAGGTGCCCGGGCATTTATGTTTTGCCAATCAAATACAGGCAAGCGAGATACCACTTTATCATACTCTCTTATGAACATTGCAATCCTGCTTATATACATGATTCATGATTCTTATTATTAATTGTTGGTACCTCTTCATGATTGACATAGCTGTTAGATGATCTTATTTGCATGTACCTTATTATGAACTGCTCAAGTATTAGCCATATCATGAGAATATATACATCATATGAGCAAATGTGTTCGTGAAAGTTCTTTTATCGCTCAGTTGTTAACTGAATTGCTTGAGGACAAGCAATAAGCTGAGCTTGGGGGGTGATACGTCAAAACGTATCTACTTTCCGAACACTTTTGCTATTGTTTTGCCTCTAATTTGTGCATTTTGGATGCAACTAACACGGACTAACGCTGTTTTCAGAAGTTGCTCTGGTGTCTCGTTTTTGTGCAAATCCAACTTTCAGGAAAAACCCCGGATTTTGATGAAAGGGCCTATTTTCCAGTAATAATGACGGAGCAGAAGGACAATTGAAGTGGAGGCCCGCACCCCACGGCGGCGCGGCCTGTGGGGCCCGCGCGGCCATGTGTGTGGCCCCCGGGCTCCCGACGCCCCTTCGGACTACTTATTCGCTCGACCTAAAAACGCACGGGGAGAAGTCGAGCGCGAAACCCTCCGTAACGCCGCCACATCGCAACTCTGCCGCGGGAGCTAAGTCTCCGGGTACTCCGCCGGGACGGGAATTGAGGAGATCATCACCGCCATCACCGCCAACGCCTCCATCAACCAGCAATGTTTCCCCATCCATGTGTGAGTAATTCCCCCGCGCTGAAGGGATGGTAGGGATTGGATGAGATTGGTCATGTAATAGCATAAGATTGTTAGGGCATAGTGCCTAGTGTCCGTAATTGGTACTTTTATGATATTGTTGCAACTTGTTATGCTTAATGCTTGTCACTAGGGCCCGAGTGCCATGATCTCAGATCTGAACATGTTATTATTTCATCATGATATTCATTGTTTATGGTCTTACCTGTTGTACACATGTTGCTGTCCGGAACCAATGGCCTCGACACAAATCGACAACCGGAGGGAATGGCAGTAACGTGAGGATCACATGTGTTCACGGAGTGTTAATGCTTTGCTCGCATCTATTACGGAGTACCTTAATATCCAGTAGTTTCCTTGAGGCCTGCCCACCGGTGGTAGGATAAAAGATGTTGTGCAAGTTTCTCATTGCGAGCACGCACGACTATAATTGGAACACATGCCTATTGATTGATTAGTACTTGGACACCATTTATTATTATCTGCAAATGCCCTGCTATGATTGTTACATGAGTTTCTTCCTCATCCATGCAACGCCCGTCATCCGTCCCCGTGCCTACAAAAGGATTTTAATCCTCGTTTACTAAAATCACTACTGCTGTCTTTGTTATCCGTCGTTATTTCACTACTTCTACCGTTATAAATCACATTACCGATAAACTCTTGCGAGCAAGTCTGTTTCCGGTGCAATCGAATTGACAACTCCGTTGTTAAGGCTTCCAAGTGTTCTTTGTCTCCTTGTGTCGAATCAATAAATTGGGTAATACTTCCCTCGAAGACATGCATCCTCTATACTTGTGGGTCATCAGCAAAGCAAGGCAGACACTGCGCAAGTTGGAATCTCCGGAGCATTGCGTCTCCACCGCGCAGAAGGACGCCCACGACAACCGCCATCGAGATGACGAATCGCGAACCGGATCCTCGGAACGCAGAAGGAAAACCAGGGAACATCCAAATCCGATCCCCGTACCATCAAAGACGCCACCGTCAGATCCGAGAAAGGGAAAGGATCCAATGTACTCTGGACGAGACAAGTACCGCAACCCCTCTCCTCCGCCTAATGGTTACCCGCGTCCCCCTCGCCGCCGTAGTCCAGCCGGAAACACCAGGCCCAGGGCATGGTGGAATTGTTATCCGCGACAACGTGCTGCCCTCCGGAAACCGGAACAGGGAGCGCACGCCGGAACCTCGCCGGAATCAGAACAACGATCGTGAGCCCGAGCCTCAGGAGGAGCCGGAATGAGGAGCGCGACCGGAACCTCGCCGGAGTCGAACGACCAGGCAGCCAGCGCCACGGCGAAGGCAGCCACAGGAGCCGGAGCCAGCACAGAGAATCTGGAGGCGGAAGCAAGAGGTCGGATCGGCCCCCTCGCAGTCTCCCCACCACCACCTAGCGGTGGCGGCGGAGGTGGAGGCGGAGGCGGCCGGAAATCTCGCTCCCGCTCACGTCCCCGCTGGCCTGTGGCGCACGCGCGGGAACGCCTCAACGAATACAGAACCGACTACATCGACTCAAGTGCTTTGGCAGGATGATTCGAGAGGAACCAAAGCCATGACCCTCAAGCTACCCGGAAACCTGAAGCATTACGATGGCACCGAAAGGCCGGATACCTGGATTGAGGATTACTACAATGCAGTAACCTTCGCCGGAGGAACCCCTAATATCGCCTGCCGCATGCTCCAGTTGTACCTTGTAGGCCCAGCCCGGATCTGGCTCAGTGACCTCGAGAAAAACTCCATCTTTTGCTGGTTTGACCTGAAGACCGCTTTCGAGAAACACTTCAGGGGCACCTACAAAAGACCTGCCACGGCAAGCGACTTACAAGCTTGTATCCAGAAGAAGGGAGAATCTTCAAGAAACTTCCTCACACGATGGTTGGCATGCATGAACGAGTGCGAAAACGTCGACCACACCACTGCCATGTACGCCTTCATTGGTGGACTGCAGAGAGGAGGATTGCTGAGGCATAAGCTTACTTGTTTGGCCAACGCCAACAAACTGACTTTGGACGAGATGATCTCCATTGCCAGTGATCACACTGCCGCCGATGACGACGCAGGCGGTGATATCGCAGCTACAGCAATCCCCCTGCACCAACAAAAGAAGAACCGTGATAACGGCAACAACAGCGGCTACAACGCAAAAACCCTGATGACCAGAAGAGTGGCGGATCCGCATGGTCGCCATGGCGTTCCAACGCGGAGGTTCAGGAGGCGGAAGAGGACGCGGCCGGAGGCGGAGCCGGCAGGGGTCAGCAGCATGGCACTGAGGTCACGGCTGGCGGATCCCGCGCCCCGCAAACCACGAGGAGTACAGAGACATGCCCTGCCTGGCCCACTGGATCCGGCTACAGGGAAGTCCACTCACACCAACCGCAACTGCAAGTGGGTCAACGACCTCAAGAACGACCCGGAGGCAGGATACAAGCGGCCCGGAAGCACCGCCCACGCGGCAAAGGAGGCAAGGGCAAGAATAAGGACAAGGAGGAGGACAGTTCCGAGGCGATGGACGAGGATGATAACTCGCCGGATCCCAAAGCCGGATCCGCAGGTAAATCCAACCCCTTCGAGAAAAAGAGCGTGGGGGCTTACCACACCTTCCTCGGAACCCCAACAGTCCGCGCTACAAAGTCAGCTACCCGGATCCTGAACGCCACAGTTCCGGCTGTGCCGCAGTATGTCAGGTGGTCGGAAGTTCCGTGCACATTTGACAGGGAGGACCATCCCCCCATTGTGCCAAAAGAATACTACGCCTTGGTTGTGAGTCCCCGCATAGACGGGTATGACTTCTCCAAGTGCCTCATGGATGGCGGAGCCAGCTTGAACATCATGTACCTGGAGACTCGAGCGGATGAACCTCACCAGGAATGCTCAAACACGCAACACTGAGTTTCACGGCGTGGTTCCCGGTAAAAGGCAACCTCCCGGCATCACACTTCCCGTGGCTTTCGGCGATGTTCATAATTTCCGCGAAGAAAAGATCACGTTTGAAGTTGTGCCCTTCAAGAGCTCCTACCACGTCATCTTTCGGCAGGCCCACCTACCACAAGTTCCACGCAAGAGCGTGCTATATCTACAACAAGCTCAAGATTCCGGGTCCTAAATGATTACCATAACCGGAGACTACAAAAAGGCTCACGAGTGCGAGTTGGGCGAAGCCGCCTTCGCAGAGTCTGTCATATCCGGAGAAGAGCTGAAAGGCTACAGAGCCGCGGTGGATCCGACTGAGATGCAAACCACCAAGAAGCAGATCTCCGAACAGAAAAACTCCTTCAGGGCCGCGATAGAGACCAAGAAAGTCAGCTTCAAGGAAGATGACCCTAGCAAGCAAGTCTCGATCGGAGCCAACATGGACCCCAAATAGGAAAGCGCGCTCGTCGAGTTCCTCCGCGCTAACATGGATATCTTCGCATGGCAACCTTCTGACATGTCCGGAGTACCAAGGGAACTCGCCGAGCACTACCTCAATATAAATCCGGGGGCAAGTGAAGCAAGCTATGCGACGCTTTGGAGATAAGAAGCGCCGCGCCATAGGAATGGAATTAGCAAAGTTACTAGAAGCAGGTTTTGTAATAGAAGTTATCCACACCGATTGGGTCGCGAATCCCGTCCTTGTACCCAAAAAGAACACTGAAATACTAAGAATGTGCATCGATTACTCCGGCTTGAACAAACATTGCCCGAAGGATCCGTTCCCCTTGCCGCGCATTGACCAAGTCATTGATTCGACGGCGGGGGCGGAACTTCTGTGTTTTCTTGATGCGTATTCCGGGTACCATCAGATCCGGATGAAGGAATCCGACCAAAAGGCGACTTCATTCATTACCGTTGTACTATCATGTTACTATGCCTTGGTTTGAAAAACAGTGTGCTACCTACCAACGTTTATGCAGCGGTGCCTGAAGGACCAAATTGGTCGAACGCGGCACGCCACGCGACACATCGCCGTCATGACTCGGAAAGGATCCGACTTGATCAGCGACCTCACTGAAACCTTTGAGAACTCCGTACAAGATGATGTTGAATCCGCTGAAGTGTCTTTGGCGTACCAGCCGGAAAACTCCTTGGCTTCATAGTCTCTCACAGAGGCATTGAGGTTAACCCGGAAAAGATCAAGGCAATCCTGTGTTCAAACGGCCAACTTGTCTCAAAGATGTGCAACGACTAACCGTTGTGTCGCAGCAATCAGTAGGTTTGTTAGCCGTCTTGGCGAGAAGGCGCTACCTCTGTACAAGTTGTTGAAGAAAACAGACAAATTTGTCTGGGACGACGCAGCTGACGCAGCTCTTCGAGGGTTGAAGGAAATACTCACCTCCCCACCTATCTTGGCAGCCCCAGCAGAGTCAGAGCCAATGCTCCTTTATCTGGCAGCTACCAACAAAGTCATCAGTCTCGTTATCGTGGTGGAGCGAAAGGAAGAAGTCATGAATATGACGCCCAAAGACTCCGTCTACTACATGCGAGAAGCCATGAGTCAAAGCAAAGATACCCTCACTCTTTAAGCTAGCTTATGGAGTTTTCCTAGGCACCGGAAGCTGAGACACTACTTCCAAGAGCACTAACAGTTGTGAGCAAGGCTCCGCTGTCAACCTTCTCAACAACGCTGACGCAACAGGACGGACGGCTAAATGGGGCATTGAATTATCCGCCTTCGACATCGCTACAAGCCAAGGACTGCGGTAAAATCCCAAGTCTTGGCAGATTTCGTTGCAGATTGGACAGAAGCTCCGGATGCAAGTCTGGAGCCGGAACCAGAAACATGGGTCATGCACTTTGATGGATCCAAAGATCAAGGCTCAGAGCCGAGGCCACCTAAGTCCCTACCGGAGAAGAACTGCAGACGTTCTGCAGATCCACTTCGAAGCTACGCCAACATGGTGGAATACGAGGCTCTACTACACGGATTGCGCATCGCTAAGGAAGGGACTGGCACATCCTGCTATGAGATTCCGACTCCGGTGGCACAAAGAGCCGGTCCCTGGAACGCGTAAATTCAACATGGCGGCCTGCGTAGACGGTTGATGAGATCGCCAAGAGCTTCCTCGGATACGAAGTCAAGTACGTCAGGAGAGACGATAACACAGCGGCAGATATGCTATCCAAGCTCGGATCCGGCAGAAAGCCAATTCCGCCAGGAATCTTCCTAGAGCATCTCCGGATACCCCGTGAAGGGCGCCAACCCGGAAAACCCAGAAGTGGCAGTGTCTCCGGCCAGAGAGGTGTTAGCTACCATTCCGGCTTGGACACAGCCTTTCCTAGACTACCTCATCGATCAGAAGTTGCCGGAGGACGAGGTCCTCGCGCGCCAGATCATCAGACGAGCAAGATCCTACACAATTGTTGATGGACAGCTCTACAAACGAAGCGCAACAGGGGTGTTTCTCAAATGCGTCTCCAATCAAGATGGCATTGAAATCCTCAGAGAGATCCATGCAGGGGATCGGGCACCATGCCGCCCCAGGTCACTCGTTGCAAAAGCTTTTCGGCTAGGCTTTTATTGGCTCACAGCTAAAGAAGATGCTGACAAGATAGTCAAGACCTGCCGAGGTTGTCAGTACTACGCTACTCAACCAAACGCTTCCAGCCCAAGAGCTGAAGACCATACCTATCACCTGGCCATTTGCGGTCTGGGCTCGATATGGTTGGTAAGTTAAAAAGATCATCTCCTGGCGGTTTTGAATACCTCTTGGTCGCTGTTGACAAGTTCAGCAAATGGATCGAGGCAAAGCCAGTGAGAAAAGCCGACGGTGCTACGGCACTAAAATTTGTCTGCAGCCTCGTGATGAGATTCGGCATCCCACACAGCATAATCACGGATAATGGCACAAACTTCGCTCAAGGAGAATTGAAGGATTATTGTGAGACAATGGGGATTCGATTGGACCTTGCATCTGTGGCTCACCCACAATCCAATGGTCAAGTTGAAAGAGCTAACGGTCTAATATTATCAGGAATCAAGCCACGCCTTGAGGAACCGCTGCGAAGAGCAGCAGGAGCCTGGGCTGATGAGTTGGACGCTGTCTTGTGGAGTTTGCGAACTACCCCTAACAGATCAACAGGGTTTACCCCATTCTTCCTGGTATACGGATCCGAAGCCGTGATTCCCTCCGACATCATCCACGATTCACCACGAGTTTCCGCCTACAATGAAGAAACAGCTGACGAGGCCAGACAGCTATCTGTGGACCTGATCGAAGAAGCTCGGAACCTAGCTGATCAGCGCTCCGCCATCTACCAGCAGAAGCTCCGACGCTATCACAGTCGTCGAGTTCGGAAACGTTCCTTTATGGCAGGAGACCTGGTCCTCCGCCTTCGACAGGTGAAAGACCATAAGCTGCAATCTCCATGGGAAGGACCCTTCGTAGTTAGCAAAGTGCTTCATAACGGGTCGTACTACCTTGTTGATTTCCGCGAGCTGAGGGATAGACCTGCTAATTGGCGCCGGAAACGCAAGCGTGAGGATCCGGATGACATCTACGATGAAACAGATCGCCCTTGGAATATCGCACAGCTACGTCCTTTCTACACTTAGCATATTTTTCCGAGTTACAAACTCTGTAATAGTTATACATGATCAATGAAATAAAGCTTATGGTTCACTCTTTGAGTCTTTTACCTCCTTTACTTGTTCATTTTAGATCGTGTATGTTTTTTCCGACTAAAACCGCAGAGCTGGATGTTTCCGCCTAGGCGTGTATAAAAGTTGTGATTTCCAAAACCGTCCTTTAGGACGTAAGCTTAAGTTTTCTGATTAAGTTGTTATCTGTTGCGAACTCGTGGATTCCTAGTAGCGATTTCCGGCACCTATGCCTGGGGGCTTGTTTCCGCGGTTATGGACGGATTGCCATTGGGCTTCGTCGCCGCTGGCGAGCATTTCCGGCTAAGGTTTTCCGGCTCGTGGAAGGTCAAGCGGGCAAGCCGGAAAATAACGAAGTCAGCACTTGCTTTCCGACATAAAACGAAACATGCACATAATATTAACGGATAGCAGGATAAGTGTTTCCGCCCCATGCATAATCGTTTCGTTCCTAGCTACTTAAGAATTTAAAGTCTTATTACAAACCCTCGCTGGGGCCAAAATGATGCATTGTTTTTCCCGCAGGAATAAAAGTTTTCACTCCCCCTTAGCCGGAGAAGTCTTGCCCTCTGGATCTTTTTCCTTGGCGCCTTCGGCCGGAGAAGACACGTCTTCATCACTTTCTTTTTCTTCAGAAGCAGCAGTGCTGGTCTTGGGTTCCTCTTGGGGAGCATCCTTGGAGCTGGTCCAGGTAAACTGGGTTCCGGATTCCGCAGGTCGCGCCTTGGCAGCGAGCTCCTTCTGAAGTTCCGCTTCTAAGGGCTCGTCCGCAGGAAGGACGACCTTGTCGTAGAATTCCTCGTGCCGGATCCTGCGCGCGATACGGGTGTCGTAGCCGCTCACTGCATCCAGGAGCGCGTTAACATCCGCATCCGGAGGAACGCCCGTGGTTACCTGATCAAGATCAAGATCCGCATTATGTGCTAGGCACATGGTCAAGGCCATTGCAGCTGCGCCTCGGGCTGATGATGCTTGCAGATCCGTCACTAGCTCCGGCAGAACATCCATCTTTCCAACAAGCTTCCGGACGTTGCAAGTGCGGCTCCTCTTGATGGATAAGTTATAACATATCTTGCGGGAGGCGGAGATGAGATCTTTGCAGTCATCGCCTGCAAGTTGAAGAAGGTCATCCCGAGGGAACAAATTCCGGCGCTGCTCCGGATAACCAAGTGGCTCTGCATAAGATAATCAGGATATAAGCATGCAGCTTGAGCATAAAGTAAAAGTCGGAGCACACATCTGGACAAGGTTTTTATGTCTTACCCAAAATGTTGAGCAAGTCCCAATGACGCTCTGCGGTCTCCATATATTTCCGGAGTCCATTGAGCTCTTTCTGCTGCCTCTTGATGGTCTCGCTGTCAGCATTTCTCTTCAGCACGAATTCGCCCTTTTCCTTGATAAGCTCGGAGTTTTTCTCCGCCAGCTGCTTCTCGGCCTGCTCCCTCTTTTGTTCCGCCTCCATCAGTTTCGTTTCCAACTCTTGGTACGAGGAGCGCAGGTTCTCAAGTTCAGAGGAGGTCGTGGCAAGGGAAGAGGATGCGCCTATAATAATATAAGTTAACAGCAAGTTCAAAGTCGGAATTTGGTTAATGACGAAGAAGGCGGAAACCAACCTTGGGCGTCTGCCAGTTGTTTAGCCAGCTCCGCATTCTCATCCTTCAGAGTCCGGATATTTTCCGCCTGACTGCGGCGCTGCAAGGCAATGTTCTTGTGCAGCTCGTAGTGCAGCGCCTGCTGTTCCTGTAAAATTTAAACAAGAGCAGGAGTAAAAATTCCGCCTGTAACAGTGGTTTCTTTCAAAGCATCATTGCCGGAACCTTTCCGCCATAATGCTTGGGGGCTACTGGTCCATTCTAAAAAATTTCAAACGTGACCTTTCTCTAAGCATCTAAGCGCTAACTAGTATCTAGTTTCCGCCTACATGCTTGGGGGCTACTGGGGAGTACCTTTTGCTTGCAGAGGAGCTTGTCGAAGAACTGGCCGACATCCTTCTTAAAATCCTGAATCTCCGATGTCGCAGTTCAGCATGGCGTTGAGCAGGTCTTGTTCAAGTTCCCACTTCTCCGCCTCGGACAGCTTGTTGAAAAACTTGGTAGCATAAGCCTTGGGGGTGGAAGTGGTGTCAGCCGGATCTCCAAAGTTCTTCGGAAAAACGACCATGTCGCCAGCGCCCTCTCCAGCCTTCTCGGAAGAAGTGACTTCCGCCTCTCCTTGGCCTTGTGTTTCCGCCTCTTCTTGGGCAGGGCCTTTGGCCTTAGGATCTTCAACGCCCGCATGCCCGCTGCTAACCGGAATTATTGTGGAGTGTTTGCGGCAGGAGGGGGAGATGGATCAGCCTGAGGGGGAGACGGTTGAGGAGTTGGGTGGGAGGCACTTGGTGGAACTGAGTAGAAGGACCAACAGCCGGAGATTTCTTCATATATTTCGTGATGGGCTCCTGGCTGGTGGTCCGCGTGGCAGCGGTTTTCGGATTCCTGCAAACAAGTGAAAGGGTTTAGACAAGAGATAATTTCGCCAAGATAAAGTTGCATCATGTTCGGAAACTTACGGGGCGCCGGGAATGATGGGGCGTGCCTTGGCCAGCCGTTGAGAGCATCCTTAGACGCGCACGCTCCGCTTTCCTTGAGTCTAGCGGAGGTGGTTTTGTGTCTTCGGTTTCTTGGCGGAGGCCTCGCCGCTAGCTCCGGCCTCAGAGCCGGAAGCCTTGGCGCGGGGACGCTTTGTAGGTCGAGGGGCCGCCTTGCGGGGTGCCTGGTCCTCTTCCTCCTCGTCGTCTTCCGGAGCCTCCTCCGCCGTGTCGCCGGTGACGGGGACGCGAAGAATGGTGCGGAAGTTTTCCTCCGCCAAAGTGTTGAGCTGGAAGGAAGATGAATAAAAGTTAAGTTAAACATCCAAAAACTTGTGAAGTTTGAAGCAGCGAAAAGAACAAAGCTTACCGGAGGACACTGGTCGTTCGTGTAAATGTCTTTGGTCAGTTCCGGGACCTGTTGGCCCCTGAATCTTCACCAACATCTGGATCCTCTTGTAGAGGTATTGATACTGCTCAATGATTGATACTTTGGGTTCCATGCCACATTATTGACAACTCACATGTTTTATGCACACTTTATGTCATATTCGTGCATTTTCTCGAACTAACCTATTAACAAGATGCTTATGCTGCTGTTGCTTTTGGTTTCAGAAATCCTAGTAAAGAAATATTCTCGGAATTGACGAAATAAAAGCCCCGTAGGCCTTTTTACACGAAGCTTCCAGAAGACCGAAGACGAGACGAAGAGGGGCCACAGGGTGGCCAAACCCTAGGGCGGCGCGGCCCCACCCCTGGCCGCGCCGGCCTGTGGTTTGGGCCCCCTGTGCCGCCTCTTGACCTACCCTTCCGCCTACTTAAAGCCTCCGTGACGAAACCCCCAGTACCGAGAGCCACGATACGGAAAACCCTCCAGAGGTCACCGCGATCCCATCTCGGGGGATCCTGGAGATCGCCTCCCAGACTCCGCCGTGAGAGGGGAATCATCTCCCCGAGGACTCTTCATCGCCATGGCCTCCGGAGTGATGAGTGAGTAGTCTACCCTTGGACTTGGGTCCACAGCAGTAGCTAGATGGTTGTCTTCTCCCCCTTGTGCTATCATTGATATCCTTCTAACCCTGTCATCATGATCAAGATCATCTATATGTAATTCTATATGTTGGCGTTTATTGGGATCCGATGAATAGAGAATACTTGTTATGTTGATTATCAAAGTTGTGCTTATGTGTTGTTTATGATCTTGCATGCTCTCCGTTACTAGTAGATGCTCTGGCCAAGTAGATGCTTTTAACTCCAAGAGGGAGTACTTATGCTCGATAGTGGGTTCATGCCTGCATTGACACCTGGGACAGTGACAAAAAGTTCTAAGGTTGTGTTGTGCTGTTGCCACTAGGGATAAAACATTGATGCTATGTCTAAGGATGTAGTTGTTGATTACATTACTGTTGCCTGCCAAAACCCACCGGCGAGCAGTGCTTAAGCAACACGAAGAGCCGAAGGGTTCTGATGATAACCTCAAGGTGGACTTTTTAGGCATAGAGGCAGTTGGATGGCGGTCTATGTACTTGGTCGTAATGCCCAATTAAATCTCACTATACTCATCATAATATGTATGTGCATTGTCATGCTCTCTTTATTTGTCAATTGCCCAACTGTAATTTGTTCACCCAACATGCTGTTCGCCTTATGGGAGAGACACCTCTAGTGAACCGCGGACCCCGTCCTTTTACTGAAATACAATCTACTGCAATACTTGTTTTTACTATTCTTCGCAAACAATAATCTTCCACACAATACGGTTAACTCTTTTACAGCTAGCCGGTGAGATTGACAACCCCACTGTTTCGTGCTACTTTGCTGTGTTGTGCAGTTCCACGTTGGCGCCGGAATCCGGTGTTGCGCCGCACTACATCCCGCCGCCTACCAACCTTCAACGTGCTTCTTTGGCTCCTCCTGGTTCGATAAACCTTGGTTTCTTTCTGAGGGAAAACTTGCTGCTGTGCTCATCATACCTTCCTCTTCTTGGGGCTGCCCAACGAACGTGTGAAATACACGCCATCAAGCATATTTTCTGGCGCCGTCGCGATCAAGACACGCTGCAAGGGGAGTCTCCACCTCCTCAATCTCTTTACTTTGTTTTTGTCTTGCTCATTTTATTTACTACTTTGTTTGCTATTATCAAAACACAAAAATTAGTTGCTAGTTTTAATTTATTTATTGTCTTGTTTGCTATATCAAAATACAAAAATTAGTTTACTTGCATTTACTTTACTTGATTCATCATGTTTCTTTTAATTTTACCACAAAGAACATACCGGTAGGACGTGGGTCCATAGTTGGAGAGAAATAATATAGAAGAATTCTTCAACCATGTTAGTACCATTGAAAATTTTGAAGATAGACACTTGATAGACCTTGCACCTACTTATGAAATTGCTGCCGCGCATTTAGTTCGCTTGTTGGAAACCAAATTTGTTAATCTCAATCCTATAATCCAACACATGTTTTTCACACTTGGTGACATGGAAGAAGGGGAAAAGAAAGATTTTGTTTTAGAAACCCTTCTTAGAGAATCTGGTGGTTTAGCAAGAGAAGCTAGAAAGGTTTTTGCTAAATTTAATATGCTTGGTTCTCATACTAATTTTGTTAGTCTCCTTGAAAAGATGGATATGGATAGAATAAGATACACTAATAATATTGATGATGGTGGGGAGATCAAAGCACCAATACCATGCAAGCTCCTAGCTATGAATGATGCACTAGAAAATAATTATGCTTGGCTTGTTCCCGAAATTTGTTTGATGAGTAGTACCGCCTTATGACTAATGAAAAGGAGATGCTAAAACCTATAACTCATATAATATGCCCAATATAAGAGCCCACACCCCCAACAGAAGTACCACCTCGATAATACTTGATACACACTTTCGGCGCCGCTTAAAGGCGTTAAAGAAAAGCGTTTATGGGAGACAACCCATGTTTTACCTAGTACTTTGTTTTATTTTTGTGTCTTGGAAGTTGTTTGCTACTGTAGCAACCTCTCCTTATCTTGTTTTTTTGAGTTTTGTTGTGCCAAGAAGTTAAGCCGTTGATAGAAAAGTACTAGATTTGGATTACTGCGCAGTTCCAGATTTCTTTGCTGTCACGAATCTGGGTCTATCTCCTTGTAGGTAGCTCAGAAAATTAAGCCAATTTACGAGCATGATCCTCATCAGATATGTACGCAACTTTCATTCAATTTGAGCATTTTCGTTTGAGCAAGTCTGGTGCCATTTTAAAATTCGTCAATACGAACTGTTCTGTTTTGACAGATTCTGCCTTTTATTTCGCATTGCCTCTTTCACTATGTTGGATGAATTTCTTTGATCCACTAATGCCCAGTAGCATTATGCAATGTCCAGAAGTGTTAAGAATGATTGTGTCACCTCTGAATATGTCAATTTATATTGTGCACTAACCCCTCTAATGAGTTGTTTCCGAGTTTGGTGTGGAGGAAGTTTTCAAGGGTCAAGAGAGGAGTATGATGCAACGTGATCAAGGAGAGTGAAAGTTTCTAAGCTTGGGGATGCACCCGGTGGTTCACCCCCGCATATATCAAGAAGACTCAAGCGCCTAAGCTTGGGATACCCAAGGCATCCCCTCATCAACAAACATGTGTTCCTCCCTGAAACTACATTTTTATTCGGCCACATCTTATGTGCTTTTTCTTGAGCCGGTTTGTTTTTGTTTTTGTTTGAATAAAATGGATCCTAGCATTCACTTTATGGGAGAGATACACACTCCGCTGTAGCATATGGACAAATATGTCCTTGGTTTCTACTCATAGTATTCAGGCGGAGTTTCTTCTTCGTTAAATTGTTATATGGTTGGAATTGGAAAATGATACATGTAGTAATTGCTAAAAATGTCTTGGGTAATGTGATACTTGGCAATTGTTGTGTTCATGTTTGTTCTTGCATCATATGCTTTGCACCCATTAATGAAGAAATACATAGAGCATGCTAAAATTTGGTTTTCATATTTGGTTGCTCTAAGGTCCAGATAATTTCTAGTATTGAGTTTGAACAACAAGGAAGACGGTGTAGAGTCTTATAATGTTAACAATATGTCTTTTATGTGAGTTTTGCCGCACCGGTTCATCCTTGTGTTTTTTTCAAATAAACCTTGCTAGTCGAGAGGGAATACTTATCATGCATCCAAAATACTTGAGCCAACCACTGTTTGTGTCCACCATACCTACCTATACTACATGGTATTTTCCTCCGCCATTCCAAAGTAAATTGCTTGAGTGCTACCTTTAAAATTCCATCATTCACCTTGGCAATATATAGCTCATGGGACAATAGCTTAAAAACTATTGTGGTATTGAATATGTAATTATGCACTTTATCTCTTATTAAGTTGCTTGTTGTGCGATAACCATGTTTATTGGGGAACGCCATCAACTCTTTGTTGAATATCATGTGAGTTGCTATGCATGTTTGTCTTGTCTGAAGTAAGGGTGATTTATCATGTTCAGTTATTTAATGATATACAGTTTTAGAGGTAATATTGGGGTCACTAACTAAAGCCATGATTCATGGTGGAAGTTTGAGTACAAATATCCTCAAATCTCTAATGAGAAAAGAATTAATTGTTGTCAAATGCTTAAAGCATTAAAAGAGGAGTCCATTATCTCTGCTGTTCATGTTGTCCCTGCAGATGATGTCTAAGTTGAGGTATCAACTTGTGCTGAAATCCAACAAGAAGCCCTTAGACCTTTACAAAGTGTACAGAGGCAAATTTTTGTAAACTTGGTTAAAGCAATATGTATTGCGTGATAACCTGTGTGTAGTCCAAGCTAATTAGGACACGGTGCGGGCACTATTAGTACACTATGCACGAGGCTTGCAACTTATAAGATATAATTTACATGATGCATATGCTTTATTACTACCGTTGACAAAATTGTTTCATGTTTTCAAAATCAAAGCTCTAGCACAAATATAGCAATCGATGCTTTTCCCCTATGAGGACCATTCCTTTACTTTCAATGTTGAGTCAGCTTCACCTATTTCTCTCCACCCCAAGATCAAGATGCAAACACTTGTGTGAACTGTGTGCATTGATTCTTACATACTTGCTTATTGCACTTATTATAAAGCATTTATGTTGACAATATTATCCATGAGATATATGTGTTACAAGTTGAAAGCAACCGCAGAAACTTAATCTTCTTTTGTGTTGTTTCAATATCTCTTTACTATGAAACTATTGCTTTATGAGTTAAACTTATGCAAGACTTATTGATGCTTGTCTTAAAGTATTCATGAAAAGTCTTTGCCTTATGATTCACTTGTTTACTCATGTCATACATATTGTTTTGATCATTCACTACACATGCTTTACAAATAGTATGACTAAGATTATGATGGCATGTCACCCCGAAATTATCTTTGTTATCGCTTTACCGCCGGGACGAGCAGAATCCAAGCTGTGGATGCTGACACACGCCCAACGTATCGAGCACTTCCTTGTGTTCCATGCCACATTATTGATGTTATCAAACTTGTTTTATGCACACTTTATGTCATATTCGTGCATTTTCTTCGAACTAACCAACAAGATGCCGGCTACTTGTTGTTTTCTTCATTGCTTTGCTCTCTCGTAAATCCTAGTAAAGAAATATTCTCGAAATTGGACGAAATAAAAGCCCAGAGGTCTATTTTTACACGAAAGCTTCCGTAAGACCGAAAGATCGAGACGAAGAGGGCCACAAAGGGCTAAACCCTAGGGCGCGCGGCCTCCCCCGGCCGCGCCGTCTTCGTGGTTTGGGGCCCCCGTGCGCCTCTTGACCTACCCTTCCGCCTACTTAAAGCCTCCGTGATTTAAACCCCCGCATCGGTGAGCCACGTATGATGAAAACTCATCGAGACGCCGTCATCAGCCATCCCATCTCTGGGATCCTGAGATCGCTTCTCCGCACTCCGCTCGGAGAGAGGGGGGAATCATCTCCCGGAGGACTCTACACCGCCATGGTCGCCCTCCGGAGTGATGAGTGAGTAGTCTACCCTGGACTATGGGTCCATAGCAGTGGCCAGATGGTTGTCTTCTCCCCATTGTGCTATCATTGCCGGTGTTAGCTGCCTATCATGATCAAGATCATCTATATGTAATTCTATATGTTGCGTTTGTTGGGATCCGATGAATAGAGAATACTTGTTATGTTGATTATCAAAGTTAGGTCTATGTGTTGTTTATGATCTTGCATGCTCTCCGTTACTAGTAGATGCTCTGGCCAAGTAGATGCTTTTAACTCCAAGAGGGAGTACTTTTATGCTCGATAGTGGGTTCATGCCTCGATTGAATCTCTGGGATAGTGATAGAAAGTTCTAAGGTTGTGCTGTGCTGTTGCCACTAGGATAAAACATTGATGCTATGTCTAAGGATGAAGTTGTTGATTACATTACGCACCATACTTAATGCAATTGGTTCCGTTGCTTGCAACTTACTATCGAAGGGGCCTGGATGATAACCTCGGTGACTTTAGGCATAGATGCAATGGATGGCGGTCTATGTACCTTTGGTCGTAATGCCCAATTAAATCTCACTATACTCATCATAATATGTATGTGCATTGTCATGCTCTCTTTATTTGTCAATTGCCCAACCGTAATTTGTTCACCCAACATGCTGTTCGTCTTATGGGAGAGACACCTCTAGTGAACCGGTGGACCTGGGCCCACCCTTTACCGAAATACACCCATCGCAATACTGTTTTTACCGTTTTCTTCCTTCGCAAACAATCATCTTCCACAGTAATACGGTTAATCCTTTGTTACAGCAAGCCGGGGAGATTGACAACTCATCAAGCTGGGGCAAAGTACTTGGTTGTGTTGTGAGTTAACATCAAAAAACTTGCGAAGTTTGAAGCAACGAAAAGAACAAAGCTTACCGGAGGACATTGGTCGTTCGTGTATATATCCTTGATCAGTTCCGGGACCTGTTGGCCCCTCGGAATCTTCACCAGCGTCTTGAACCTCCTCTTCAGAGAGTCGGCCGGAAGATCGTGGCGGGTAACCCGGAGAAGATCATCCGCCCCGGTATAAGCGCACATCAGGCGCGCGTTGTAGCGTAGAGGCTGGATTCTTCGGGAGAACCAGCTAAGTGTGAGCTGGGCTCCGGTCAGTCCGTCGTGGACTAGCCAGGAGATTCTCCGCGCAGCCTTCTCCAGGATCGGGGTCTGGGCGAGCGAAGGGACGAAGCTCCAGCTTGCAAGTTCTTCCGGAGGTTCGTTGACGAACTGAGGCAGACCTTCATGAACATCCGGAACTGAGGCATTCTTCTCATAGAACCATCCGGCGTTCCAGTACCGGACGGATTCGTGCGAGTCGTGGGGAGGGTACATGCGGCTAGGGCGGAGCATAAACGTCATGCTTCCGCAGTTCACCATTGCTTTGTCCTTGGTTTCTTTCTTCACCCGGAAAAAGAATTGCCACAACTTGACATCTGGCCGGATCCCAAGATGTCCCTTCGCAGAGAGTCACGAAGTTGGACAAGAGAAGGTATGAATTTGGGCAGATGTTGTGGGGCTGGAGCCCGTAGGTGTTGAGGATAGAGAGAAAAAACTCCGAACAGGGAAGTGAAAGTCCGCGTTCCACCCAAGCCTTGGTCATAACTATTTCTCCGGCTTCTGGCTTGGGGACGTCGGAATCACGAGTGAAACTCCAATGTGAGGAGATCATTCCTTCGTTCTGGAGCTCCCTAAGCTCCACGTCGGTAGTTGCGCAAGGCCACCATTGACCCCGTTCTCCTTCACGGATCCGGGCCTTGGACGCCCTCTTGTTTTCCGCCTCCTGCACCTTGCCGCCATCCGAGCTTGTCCCTCGAGTTCTTCTTGGAGCTCTTGGAGGGAAGGGATCCGGCCTGGAGCGGTGCTGGAAGATGCGGAAAAAGGTTGAGCTAGTCTAATGTCGGAAACATATGGTGGCAGGAATGATATGGGATCCGGGCATATGGGTTCTATTTGGTTTGGATCTGGGCTACTCGGAGAGCTACCAGTACAATGCGACGTTTCAAGTGGCATGCTTCCGGCTGCACCCATACAAAGTATTTGAGTACCCGGATCACTAAGGCTATCTTCTACACTAAGTTATCTTCTACAAGGCCGGCGTACTTACCGCTAATGGCGCGGTGGCTCGACGGAGCTCCGGCGAAGATGAGGTCGCCGAACTTGAAGGAAATCGTCCCGCGTGACCACGAATCGGCGGCGGAGCGAATTTCTCGTTCAAACGTGGGAATCTTGGCGCGAGGGGAGCCTTGGTTCGGCGGCGCGCGAAGTTCACCGTGGCGAAGCTCGCCGGAACCGAGATCTGGCGGGGGGCGCGGCGCGAGGAGGAAGACGAGGTGGTGAGAGGGGTGAAAGAATGGATTTTTTACCGGGCCGCGGGGTATTTATAGGCCACGCGCGGAGATTCGGGATCCGGATCCGACGGTGGAAACTGAACGGTCACGCCGTTAGATGGATGACACGTGTTTAGGTCAACTGCGGTAAAACGACGTGGAGGTAACTTAACCATGCACTCGAAAATCTCCGTCGAAGATTTGCATCTGCGAAAATTTAGCGCGGGAAATGAGGAAGTTGTGCGCGGGAAATGTGGAACTTCCGTTGTTAAGTATGATCTGAAGGTGAAAGATTTCCGGAACTGTTTGAGTCTTTTAAGATTCCGGGTAATTCCGTGAGGATAAGTTGTCTCTCGTTCGAGCAGGGAGTAACCCGGAAATGTTCTTTGGAACGTCGATGGATGAAGTCCCGCGGGATGGGAGCATTTTCCGGCTATAAGTTGGAAAAAGAAGAAAATGCAAAGTTGGAGCTCTTCAAGTTTCTCCGCGTTACCAACGTTTGCCGGAGATTGTGATGGATCGGCAAGGCGGAAACTGCAGGCGAAACTCGGAGAACTCGAGGGCTACCGTTGTGGGTATACTTCATGGGTGTACCATCGACAGGGCCTAGATCCGGCAAGCCCGGGTGGCCCACAGATGGTGATGAGGCATGTGGCCCATCGGGCGGCCCAGTTGCTGTTGATCATGAAGGAAGAAGTCCAGCCCAGGATCAGTAAGCCGGATCCGTACCGACATTAGGAGTAACCCGGATCCATGGAGGCCCATGAGGAACCCGGATCCAGTACGACGTGTATGGAAGGCGGATCCGTGACGTGCACGGCAAGATATTGTACCGTAGCTAGGCTATCTGTAATCCGGCTAGGACTCTCCATGTAAACCCTAGATCCATGCGCCTTTATAAGCCGGATCCCGGGAGCCCTAGAGGCACAACCACAACTCATTGTAACAACGCGAAAGCGCCCAGATAATTCCAGACAAGCAGCAGTAGGCCCTGTCATCGTGCAGGTGTTCCGAAGCTGGGAACTCGCACCACCGTCCCGTGTGCACTCCGCCCTATGGCCCCTACTTCTTCTCCCCTCGTGAGGATCCTCCGAGGTACCGTCGATTAGGCAACGACACAACTTTTTTCGACACCATTGTTCCAGCAAATAAGAGGCCTATTAATTCTTTCAATGTCAAACATTGTAAATTCTTTTAATCTCATCCTCGAAAAAAAAATCTTTCAACGTTCAAGTGCACAACTGGACAGAACAACACACATATAGAGGAGCGGACAACGAAGTGGCGAGTCCTCATGGCTTAGCGTCGGGTCCGGGAAGTTGAATCCGGGAATGGTGGGCATGTGCACGGCGGGCTTCCACGGCATGCCCGGGAACGACGGCAGGTGCATCTCCGGGAACAGCGGCATCTTAAAGTTTTGCAGCAACGGCGGCAGTTCTGGCACCGGTAGCTCTGGCATCGGCGGCAGCTCCGGCACGGTCAGGTGCGGAAACGGCATGGACCCCGCGGACGACGGCTCTTCTTCCTTGGGCGGATCAGAGGCCTCCACCTCCTGCAGCTCGCCGCGCTGCTCATGGCGACGCACGAGAGGAGCAGCGCGAGGAGGAAGACGAGGGCGCCGGTGCTCCTCGAAGCATGCTGGTGCAGCTAGCTGTCGGTTGGTGTGGCTAATTAACCTTGGATATGTGATGCTCGATAACAAGTCTGCATGGTACTTTACTTATATAGCCACGACTCAGCGTGTCGCGGTAGAGTCCGGTACTTTGGAGCCAGGTTGGTCATCTGCCGTATGTGGACGTACGTGTAGGTGCAGTTGGTTTAGACGATCCGGTATGCTCTTTTGGTTTTGGTTTCGATGCCATGGGTGTATGCACCATGCATGTCAATGGGAGCAGGTACTACTACGATCACACATGCATAATGTACAGTTGTAATTAGGCCATCTGTTAAGAAGAAACGGCCTGACTTACTAAAGCATGGACTGGGCGGTTGGCATCCAAGTCTAGCTAATTCAGACCTAATAATAAGGGTGTCAAGTGGGATCCCACTTTTATCCCACTTGTAGTATAATTTGACTTTTTTAGTATAAATTTTGACATCAAAATTTGAACTACATAGTACAAAATGACATCCCACCGGGATCCCACCTTGACACCCTACCTAATAACGACGCATTGGAACAATCGCGTTCTTCCTATCGGTGGCGAACTCCCCCCCCCCCCTCGCCTTTCCATTTTGTTACAGGGTTGGGTTTCATAATAAGAAAGAAAATATGGAGAGGAAAATGTTTCATCCCGTCTTCCCCTAGGCGACCTGCACAAAACCTAACTCCGACCTCCACCTCCGCCCACCCCCCACCCACCACCCACGGGCGACTCGGCGGGCCTGATTCTACCAGCCTGCGAGGCGGGAGGTGCGGGGGTCTCCCGTGCTAGCGGCGGAGGCTCGGCTTTGGTTAGGCGGTGACAGCGCGGCGGCGTGGCCGCGGTGCTGCGGGGCCAAGGGATGACATGCGGCGGCAGGGCACGCCAGCCAAGCCTGTTCGACCAAGATTTGGGCCCTTTTGGGCCCCATCTAGTTCAGGGGTGGGCAACTCTGCCCTGTGGTCCGTATGTTCTGAAGGAGGCCATGAAGAGTCCAGTGTTGGGGTTTGCGGCGATGGCGTCCAGCCTATTGTAGAGTGGCGTCGGTCTATACTAGCCTGATCTGGTCTCGCGGAACTCTCATGGAACTGGCGTGTCTCCACTGGGATTTACGGCCCTGCTGGCCCGGCCGGACCCAACTGGGATTGGTGTGATTGTGAATGCGCCCGGTCGACTACCACCTTGGTAGTGGAGGTAGTTCCCAACCACGCAACTGCAGTGCCGCTGGCCTCGATTCAAGCTACTTTTTGTCTCTACCTTGCAGGCCTCGTGATGGTAACCGTTGTGATACGATGATGGAGGCTTCGTGACCGTAGTGGTGCAGGTTCGGCAGGTGGCGAGTTTGGTGGTGTCGAGGCCGAGTGCTCATAGGCTTCCGGTGCGACAGATCGCCCGAGGGTTGTGGATAGGTTATTTTGGGAGAAATCCTTGTCGGCTCGCCCGACACCGATGCGGTACCACCCGTGGGTGGCACCATTCCTTCCTGGAGGGCTTCGTGGCTACGTACCCTTCGTCCACTTCCCTCTGTGTGCCGAGGGAAACACTAGGACCATCTAGTCCAGGCAGCAGCGTGGTCATTTTACTTCTTGAATGTGATGCTTGGTATGTGACGATCCGGTGCTGGGAACGTGGTGGCACTTCGCAGAATGCGCAACGGTTGTGGTCACCTTCGTTTATCTGATCCGTCTCTGTCTCCATTATTTTTTTCTTTTCTTATTTTGGGCGTCTATTTGCTGCTGCCCCAACATTTTCTTTCGTCACAATACTTGTGGTTGTATTACTCATAGTTGTATCATGTCGTTGATATATTAATATAGCGGAGCAAAAGCTTGTTAAAAAACACCCACCAACGAAACTACTGGTAATTGAGGTCTCCTAAATAGAGAATTCTAAAATTTTGAAATTCCATATATAGTTAATTAGCATTTGGTTTCTCTTGCAAAAAAAAAGACCAACCAGGAATAGCCCTTGGTGGCATATTTGCTTAGCTAAGATTGTGTGTTCGAGTCCACCTCAGGTCTTGAACATTTGTAAATTTTTTAATTTTTTGGATGAACTGAAATACAGTTGATCCATAATATTATTTTATATGTCATTTATAGTAAGATGATTTGGTTTTGTTATTTGGCAAATTGGATGCATGACTGCTTATGGCACTCTGAACTCGATAACAATTGTGAGGTGACACACCGAAGTAGAGCAAAGTTGGCTAGACTTAAAGTTGGTGGGGGTCATCCATGACGCCCCCCCCCCCCCCCCCCACCCCCACCCACAACCACACAACCAGTTCGGACTTGCATGGAATTTGTACACCATAAAATCATGGTCCAAATGAAAAAAAATCCACCATCTTTGAAAATGTAGGTAGTTTTAGACGATGACACTAATTTATACAAAAAGAATGTTGTGTGAAATAAAATGTAGTATACCATAAGAAAATATATGCATATTTCAGAATTGGTTTACAAACAAATGATCAGACATGAAATAATAACTTAGACAAATGCTAAAGCTGATAAGATTTTGGGACGGAGAAAAAGTACAGTAGAAATTTAACACTCCAGTCAAACTGACTTTTGTATCATGGTTCCCCTTGGACTTGAAGTTAAGAGTTGGCACGTGGGAGGCCGCCCATATGGTTACAACTTACAACGATGATTTGCATGGTGAACTGTGCCGGATATTTCTTAGAAGCTTTTTGGACATGGAGAACTTCTTCAACTCCACTGCACAAAATTATGTTCATCAAAAAAAAAAAATTTCGGTTGGTGGATAGGCTTCAACGACTTGGGTTTAGGTGAACTCCGCGCGAAAGCACTGCATCCACTTCGGTTGGTGCCGGCGATGTCGGCGTCCTCGGACGTCGTTCCCCTCGATGGAGGCATTGTCGAGGAGCTCCTTCACCTCCCTCGTCGTGTGAAATTTCAGAGTCTCCGGGTGAAAACCTGAGCTTTGGCTTTCGCTAGAGCGGGCATCGGCGGCGTCTTCGTCGTCTCCCTCTTGGGGGCGATGTCTTGGAGGTCTGGTACTCCGCTAGGCAAGTTTTGGTTTGCTTTGTGTTGCAACTCCTTTGCCGGCTAGGCGGGTGCGCGATCTCGGGACCGGTGTGGACGTCGGAGCGGAGGCTCCGAATCTCTTGTGTCTTTGAGTGTCGTCCCTTCTTGCTTGGGCTGAAGGTCGTCGGCTCGTAGCGTGCGCGGCCTCGGGGCCGGTGTGTTGTGTTTCGGTTGTTTTTCGGTTCTCGCCAGTGTGCGCGGTCTCGGGACCGGTGTGGACGTCGGAGCGGCGGCTCTGGGAGCTTTCTTTGAGTGATGCCTCTTGCTACGGCGGGAGTGTTGTCGGCTCGTGTGGTGCGCGGCCTCGGGGCCGGTGTGTGGTGTTTGGGTTGTACGGTTTTCGGTCAGTTTTCCTTATAAACTGACTAAATTTCCCTCTTCTTAATGAAAAGGCAGTGCTCCTGTCGGTTGCTCCAAAAAAAAAAAACATAATTTCCACTATATACATTCATAGATATTAGTACATTTTCCATAGAAGTTGGTGAACATAGAGACGATTTATGTAGAAAAAAAGCTAGAACTTCGAATTTGATGAACTTAGAATAAAAGACAAGTTTAAGGGTTAGGACTATACAATACTACGTGTACAATCACATGAACAATATATATATATATATATATATATATATATATATATATATATATATATATATATATATATATATATAGGTTTCTATGCTGTATAAGTTTTTCGAGAAAAAGGAAAAAAGGTAACATTAACACAACTTTTTCGTATTTAATGATGTAAAAGCATCCATCTGAACTGTACATGTACGTGAGTAAATCCCAGCTAAGTACATGCGACATAGATAAGTGCTTCAGTGGTTGCTCGTATATACCTCACAAGACTGCCCGTGCGAAACCCGGGGAAACAATCACACAGAAAATACAACACGACCAACGGATATAACTGTACAAGAGTGAGAAGAGCACACAAGTTGAAACAATCCTCATGGTTTAGCCTCTGGCTTCGGGAAGTGGAATTCGGGGATGGTGGGCTTCTCGGGCTTCGGTGGCAGCTCCACCTTGGGTAACTCCGGCTTGGCTGGAAGGTGCACCTCCGGGATCGTTGGCAGCTCGGGCTTAGGTGGCAGGTGTACCTCCGGGAACGGCGGCAGCTCAACCTTGGGCAGCTCGGGCTTGGGTGGCAGGTGCACCTCCGGGAACGGCGGCAGCTCCACCTTGGGCAGCTCGGGCTTAGGTGGCAGGTGCACCTCCGGGAACGGAGGCAGCTCGACCTTGGGGAGTGGTGGCAGCTCGGGCTTGTGCTCCTCACCCTTGGTCGGAGCGGTCTCCTCCTGCAAGGTCCTCACAGCGCCGCTCATGGCAACACATGAGAGAAGCAGGCCGAGGAGGACAGTGGCTTTTATCGAAGTCATGTTGCCGGACGTTTCTGTGATTGTTGTTGTCCAGCTAGCTAGCTATGGCGGTGTCGTTTGGATGTGGGAGAGATAGCAGGTGTTGCGTGCTACTTATAGACTCCCAAGAAGCTAGTATCTCGCGAGATTCCAGTGCTTTGGTCACCTACTCGCCTGCATTTCCCGTTCTTATGTGCCCTTTCCTTTCAGGTCAATGTCTGGCTATCTTGTATCTGCTTACCATCTGGGTGAGCAATGCAGGAATTAGTTTTTTTCTTCGAAACACAGAATGAGTATATGTTCTCGAGACCTTACAGCTGCAGTTAAGGACACCATGATGCCATTTGCAGGGCAGGTATGACCTGTGTTCCGATTACAAACCACTGTTAGGCCAGCTGTTAAGACCAAACGCCGTGTCAGATCGGCGAAGAGAACATGCAGAGGTTTGTACACCACACTCGGCTGTCGTTATCGCTGGTCAGCCTCTGCTAGAAATAACCTCCAAATGGAAGTTCTAGAGCTTGAGTATTGTACTACATAGGTTTTGCACGTGGAGTTTTAGTCCGTGGTGGATTGGACAACCGTGTAGTCTTTGCTTTGTAACCATGCATGCCGTATTGTTGTGAGTATATAGCTTTTTTCGCGAAAATGCAAAAAAAAAATTGCAATTTGATGCATTGATAGAAATTAGAAAAGAAGGTTATATGTACAGGTTCATGAGTGGACCAACACCATGCCATACAAATTCAACCCAAGAAACTAGTTTAGGGGAGAAGTTGGCGAAGTCCTCGGGCTCCCGCGCTCGCCCACAATCGTGCTTCAGCTTTAATCGAGTCGAGTAGCAAGGTCACCGAGGGGCGCGCGTTGTCAAAGATGGCCACGTTCCACTGTTTCACGATCCACCATGCTGTGAGCATGAACACCGATGTGGGTGGATCAGATCCATGACATCATCTCGTACGAAAGGTCCTAGAGAAAGCGCAACCGGTGAGGATATGCGCCATGTCAGATCCCACCATGCCATCCTTTCACCCGTCTAGTCAGATGAAAAACTTTACCCTTGGGAGCGCCCACACCTTCCAGTTTAGTTTCCACCAACCTGATACAATCGCTCCCTAGAAGAGGATGTTGCAACATGAAAAGTCCTTGGGCTCCCACTAGTAGAAAATCTCTCATCAGTACCGGTTCCAGAGGGGCTTTAGTACCGGCTGAGCAACCGGTATTAATTATCCGGCACTAAAGCCCCCCCCCCCTTTCGCACCGGTTGCTTACGAACCGGTATAAAAAGGGCCTCCACGTGGGCCACCAGGAGAGCTCAGGGCTAAGGATCTTTGGTACCGGTTGGTAATACGAACCGTACCAAAGGTCCTCTCCGGTGTGAATTTGCTCAAATCTCTGCCGCAGAGAATTGGTTTTTAGGGGTTTTGGAGGGTTTAGGATATCGGTTTGTTTCATATCGCGTCGATGCACCAGAAACGCTTGGGTTTAGGTAGTACATGAAGATCAAGATGATGCATAGCAAGTTGGTGCATATAATATAACACACATGTTATTGCATAAGATCGCAAATTAGCACTATGCATGAAGATCGATCTTCATGCATAGTGGTACTCTAATGCTCTATATATGTCTATTAAATGTAGCATAGTGGTACTCTTCGAAGTCAACTATATATGGTAACATGTACATCTTCATTCATAGTGGAACTCTGCGAGTGGTGGTATGACGTCCCGAAGGAAAAATCCCGCCAATTCTCGCCTATTGCTATGAAGCGGTCATCGATTGAGAGCTTGTTCCGCTTTCTTGCCAACTATAAAAGATTAAGATACAAATGAATACATGAAACAATTATTACTGAAATTCAGCACAACTTATGATAACAAAACAAATTTGTGAAGATTGTTTTTGTACCTCTTTATTTCTTTCATTATTCGTTCTTCTCGTTGACAATTCTGCGGATGTACTCAAACGAAGAATCCAGAGATCGGTCCCCGAGGTTGTTGCGGGCATTTCTTTACAAGAATATAATTCAATCAAACAATAGTCAAGTATGATAATTAAAAGGTGTGTGGACCTAGGTAGTACTACTTACTTTCGCACGCCATCGCAGCTTCGGTGTCCATTCACGGGACGTATCTTCCTTGATGAA
Organism: Lolium multiflorum; assembly: GCA_030979885.1. NCBI lineage: Eukaryota > Viridiplantae > Streptophyta > Magnoliopsida > Poales > Poaceae > Lolium > Lolium multiflorum. The sequence continues at coordinate 57,886,848 of CM061748.1, read as the reverse complement.
AGTTTGCCATACGCTGCTCGACAAAAGAAAATTAATAAAAGAGTCATCAATTAGTTCAAAGCAGGAAATTAACGAAACAAACCGATAAGAATTAAAATTACCTTCTGAGCATTAAAAAACAAGACACGTATAGATCCTTTTTTTTTTTTAGTGATTCCAAGACTTCAACTTCTCCAATTTCCAAATTGATGACGAGAAGAATAAAGTGAAACCTACGCACGTTTCAATATGTAGTGTCATATATATAAGTCATTAGTTAAAATTTTGACATACGGTGAGCAAAATATAATGTGTTATAAGACAGTAAGACTCACCGGTTGTAAGGCTAAATTATTAGCTTTTTGTCACGTTGTCGCTTCAAAAACCTTAGCAAAGTCTGGGTGTATCCTTGTTATAGAGGGGATTCTCTATGGTTTTAACATGCATTGTGTTCGGGTCAATGAACCCAATGTCATGGATCTTGCCTCTTTGCATTCGAGCATCTTCGATCTGCATAATATAGCACAAAAGATTATAATCTGCAGACAATGAACGTCTCAAATTAAATAAATAAATCACTTACAGACAATAGCAACCTGATGATTGATTTGTCGAGGGCCCGGAGATTGTATAACTGAAAGAGTTCGGCGAAGTCAACGTTCACACAGTACTCCTGGAAGTAGTGCTCTTCCCTAACTTGCACCATGATAGTCTCGATCCCTTCCTTTGAGGCCTTAAGGTACCACGAATGCAAGTTACGCATACATGTTGGTACCTTCCTGAGATTCTCGACCAAATCTTTCCCTTGAACAAACTGATATGCTCGTTCAGCTAAGGCGTAATCAGTTGCGTCTTGTCGAGAACTTTGAACGGTCTTCCCGTCAAACACCTTGAGAGGGGCGACCGATTGAACGGGTTGTTGTCCGAGCTGGTAGACTGTGTATCCCTTTTATCTCCCTGATACCCGATTGAACGGGTTTTGTCGCCTCGATCATCTTGTCATACGACCTTTCAATACAACGTGCATAGTCGATGGCGGCGATGGTACAGGTCATATAGATTGTCAACGTACGCACAACTTTCTCCCGATCTAGTGTCTTCTCGAAAGGTATCTCTGGCACTTTCGGTGCAAAAATTCTTCACCTCGGCCTCAACGGCTTGCATTTTCCTTCTCGGGAGTTTTTTCCCCAAGGTAACTTCGCAGGGCGGAAGTTGTCTCTCCTTTCTAGCTTTCTTCCTAGGCGGCGTACGCTTAACGGACGCTGTCTTACGCGGAGGATCTCGAGATGGTGGACTCACGCTGGGGTCCCTCTCAGGTAGGTGTGGACTTGGCTGCTCACCAGGACTGCCACCAGGAGGAGTCGATGGCATTTGCTGCTCATGTGTAGGAGTCGGTGGCCTTTGCAAAAGGACGACGTACTTCTTCGGCCATAGGGCGAAACCGTGCTTGACATCGGCCAGTGTCCTCTCATCTTCACCTCTAGGAATATCAAGCTCCACTTTTTCCAAACCCGAAACAACTTCATCCACCCCGACACGAACACAACCAGGTGGAATGGGCATATGATGGTGCATTGCTCCATCTTCACTTGGGCACATAGCCGACCGCCACCTAATAGACGCGTCCCGATTAACATATGTAGCTCGCAATCTGCTTTCCGTGACATAATCCACGGGTAGCTTCCTCCAGATCCGTCAAGATGCGAGGAACCACACTGCTTCTTCGCTGAGATGGGGCAGATCGGCTTGTGGATCCGTAGAAACAGCGGCTAATCAGGTGCCCCTCTGATTTTCTCAAGAGCCTCCACCCTAGTTAACAATTCCGTTACAATGTCGGCGCCCTTCTCTTCTTCTTCTTTCTTTCTACAGTTGCAAGTTTCGCGGGCCACACGCTTCCTTCATGGTGAGATCTGGCGAGCTCGCACCCGTCCAACATGTTCAGGGTTCCCCACGAGAGTGTCAGCTCGACATTCTCTCGATCGGGAATGTACTCTCCTTTCTGACCTTTCAATTGCATCTACAAGCTTCGGTACAATTGCCTCAATTTTTTCCTTCCATTTTCCCTTCGCAACGATCAGCCCTGTCTTTGGGTCCAACCCTGCCCCATGAGCGAACAACCAGAACTTGGACCGTTCGGGCCAGTCCCATGTATGTGGAGTGATTCCATGATCAATCAGTTTATTCTCAAACGCTGTCCACTTCAGAATGGCACTCTTATAGCCACTTGACCCCAAATGATGCGGAAGTTTCTTCTTTGCAGCATTTTCGGTATTTTTCTTCGATCGGGACAGATTGCTTATACTAAATGCCCAGTGATCTTTTATCTTCACTAGATTATCATCGAATACCGGATCTTCATTCTTATATTTGTCCCATAAATTTTTCTTGAAGGTCCTGGAATTGTATGGCCATCTTCTTCCATGTCCATTCCTTGACTTTATTCTGGCCTTCCGTCATGTCTTCCGGTAGGCTGAACTTTGTCAGTAGCGTGTCCCAAAGAAATTTTTTCATTGTGTCGTTGACATAACTAGCACCACTCTCCGGGTTCTTCGGCTTATGCCACTCTTGAATGCTGATCGGTACATGGTCCCTAACAATAACTCCGGATTGACTTGTAAATTTGCGGCAAAACTCCTTGGGCTGCACAGGTTCACCATTATCCTTGAATGCCGTGAGGGCTAACCTGCCCTCGCCCTTTAGCACCCGCGTCGGGCCTCGTTTTGGTCTAACAGACTTGCTCGATGTTCCAGAAGGCTAAAAGAAAAAATTATTCGTTAATAAGTGCAATACAAATAAATGAATGCATATAGGGATGAACACAGACTAATTGATACATAGATATACACCTCGCCGGAGTTTGTGATGGACACTTCATTGTCTTTTCTAACTTGTTCAGACTCAAGTCCCTCGCCAAAATCATTCAGAAAGTCTTGGAACTCGTTGTCATCTCCATCGTCGGGTTCCGGACCATGGGCACTCTCATAGATCAATTTGCACCGCTTCTTCCCCCTCCTCATCTCGGACGAAGGTGCCGTCCTCCATACCTCAATGTCACTGCAAAATTAAGAAAGCAATTGTATTTCATTCATCATGTAATGATCATATAACAGATTGCTAGATGGATAACAATTGAAATGAAGAAAGCAAAAAAAAACCCTAACCCTAACACTCGGCGCTCCTCCTCTCGCTCTTCTCTCTTTTTCTCGACCCTAACCCTAACACTCGGCGCTCTTCCTCTCTTTCTCTTTTTCTCGACCCTAACCCTAACACTCGGCGCTCTTCCTCTCGCTCTTCTCTCTTTTTCTCGACCCTAACCCTAACACTCGCCGCTCTTCCTCTCGCTCTTCTCTATTTTTCTCTATTGATGCATAAAAGGGAAAGCTTCAAAGTTACCCATTGAAAACTTGATTTTTTCTCCGCCTAAAATTTTAAAATATGATTAATAATCAAAATCCCTATTTGAAATTTGAACTTCATCAAAATTGGAAACTAACTGTGTCATTGTGTCATTCTTTCTATGCAACATATGAAGACATAACGATCTTGCAGCCAACCAAATTAGCGTAGAGAGTTCAATATGTCAGTAGACAAAATTCGAATGCCAAGAATTCTTCTCCACTCCCACTCCCCGATCACAGAGCCATGGCGGGAGGCAAGACGCACACGCACAAGGCATCTTCCTCACGCTCTCGCTGCGCCTGCTGCCCACGCCCTGCGGCCTGCTCCTCGTCTTCCTGCACGCCCTCACCGCCGTCTTCTCCGCCGCCGGCTGCTCCGGCTCCTTCACGGCCGGCCCGGCGCCCTGGCACACGGCCCACACCGCGGGCGCCGCGCTCACGGCCATCTTCCAGGGCGCCGTCGCACTGCTCGCCTTCACCCGCACCGCCGACTTCCTCGACGAGCTCATCCCTACGTCCGCGACAACAAGACGCTCGACCCGCGCCTCCGCGCGATGGGCGGCGGCCTCGGAGCGCCATCTTCGTCCTCGCCACGGCCGCCTCTCGCGCTCGCCTTCTCCCTGCGCTTGGCGACGGGCCAGGATTCAGCGGCGCGCCGCCTACGGCGCCAGCCTGGGCCGACTCGACCTCGCTGCCGCTCGTCGTCCGCGGCGACTTCCACGCGCAGCCCTTCGCCGACGACGCCCTCGGCATAACGTCGAACACCTTGCGCGCGGGTGTTCGATGGCCTGGACGAAGCAGCATCACGGCGACCTCCTGGGCGACCTCCTAGGCGACGGCTACCTTCACGGCGACGACAAGCTTTGCGCGCAGGGAAAGACGCCGACGACAAGGCAAGGACGACGACGACGAGCTGAGGTGCCGTGGTGGAGGACGACGTACCTGCGGCGGCGACGGCCTGGACGACGGCGTGGCGCTGGCGCGGAACGGCGGCGACGGCCTGGACGACGGCGCGGCGCTGGCGCGGAACTCGGCGACGGCGAGGTGGTCTCTGCGGGTGTGAGAAGAAAGGGGAATTGGGGGGAAGAGCCCGCGCGGCTAAGTGAAATAGAGGGGAAGAGCCCGGTTGGTACCACCAACCGTCGAAAGGCCTTTCGGTTGGTGGTACCAACCTACCAAATGGTTTTTTTTTTGTTTTTTGTTTTTTTCTTTTAATTTTCTTTTCTTTTGCTGTTTCTTTTTTATTTTGTTTCTTCTTTCTTTTTTGTTTGTTTTTCTTTTCTTTTGTGTTTTTTTCTTTTCTTTTATTTTCTATTTCTTTTTATTTTCATTTTTTTTTCTATTTCTTTTTCTATTTCCATTTGTTTTCTTTTCATTTCTTTTCTATATCCTTTTTTATATTTCTTTTCTATTTATTTTTCTTTTTTTTCTTTTTCTTTCTTTTATTTTGTGTTTCTTTTCTTTTCTTTTTATTTTCTATTTCTTTTCTTTCTATTTCCTTTTTCTATTTCCGTTTGTTTTCTTTTTCTATTTCTTTTCTATATCCTTTTTTATATTTCTTTTCTATATATTTTCTATTTCTTTTCTATATATTATCTGTTTCTATTCTTTACTCCGCACTACGGTAGGCCATGACACCCTGGAGAGTCCGGCCGCGCCACCCAGCCGACGGCCGGCCTCGTTGAAGTTCGGAGGAGGCGGGCCGCCCTCCTCATGCCTGGCAAGCGGCCTCTCACGCCGATTGATGAAGAAGTCCCAAGTCGGGCTGTAGTCGGGATGCCACTGGGATTCCTCTGCCCTGGCGTGAGCTCGAAGTAGTAGTGGTTCGTGATGGCCATCTCGCCACACCTAGAGGGAGGAGACCGTGCATCTCGACGCTTAGCAACCAGCCAACGGACGCGTAGTCCGGCGGGCAGGTAGTTCGGCGCAGCGCCTCCTCGCCTCCCGGGGTTAGAGATGCGATGGAAGCCATGGGAGAGAATGATGAGGTTTGCGATATGAGTCTAGATGTGATATGTAAATGGTGGCCAAGCCTACATATATAGTGAAAAATGGCGGTACGAATGCCTGAGCGTCCGAACTGGTAATACGACGTATTTAATACCGGTTCGTAAGGGAACCGGTATTAAAGTCTTAGATGGATGAGAGGTTTTCTACTAGTGTCCCGCGCTCACCCACGATCGTGCTTCAGCTTTCATCGTGTCTAGTTAGCAAGGTCACCGAGGGGCATGCGTTGTCGAAGACGGTCGTGTTCTAGTGTTTCCAGATCCACCATGTTTGGAGCATGATCAACGATGTGGTCGCCTTCATCTGTGGGAGGGGATGCGGTGAATCGGATCCATGACAGCATCTCGTACCAAACGGTCCTAGAGAAGGCGGAACTGGTCAGGATATGCGTCATTGTGTCTTCGAATTGATCACATAGCGGGCAAATCACGGGGTGTGGTTGACCCTGCCATGCTAGCCATATGAAGAACTTCACCCTTGGAGGCGCCCAAGACTTCTAGTTCAGCTTCCACGAACCTGATACCAGTACCTAGAAGAGGATGTTGCAATAGAAGCGTGATGAGTACTGGCCATCGGTCGTCCATCGCCATACTAACTAGTCAGGTGTGTCCGTCAGCTGCACACCCTACAATCATCTCCAAAGCTAGATATATTGCCAGAGGGCTAACGGAGTCAAGGCGTCAACAATGTCCGTGATCCATCAACACTCAACATGAGCCTGCTCCACCATGCGTTGCTTCCTGTCTCGCTTTGGGATCAACACATAGAGGTCTGGTGCTATCTCTCATATCGGCTTCCGGTTGAGCCATCAGTCCTCCAAGAAAAATGTGGTGGACCAACACCGAACACCATGTAGGTGGATGCTTTGGATACTGCCCACTCATCCTTGGAGAAGTGCCTGTCGCGCCCATGACAAGGTCGCAAGCGGTCTATGTGCATCCTCCACAACCGTCTCACCCTAAGTTTGGTTGTCATGCGAGCGAGGTACGGGATCCCTAACCCTCCATAGCAAGGAGGGTGATGTTGGAGATATGCCCAAGAGTCAATAATAAAGTGGTTATTATTATATATTTATGTTTATGATAAATATTTGCATCTCATGCTATAATTGTATTAACCAGAAACATTAATACATGTGTGTTATGTAAACAGAAAAGAGTCCCTAGTAAGCCTCTTATAAAACTAGCTTGTTGATTAATAGATGATCATGGTTTCGATCATGAACATTGGATGTTGTTAATAACAAGATTTTGTCATTGGGTGAATGATATAATGGACATGCCAAATAAGCGTAGCATAAGATCAAGTCATTAAGTTCATCTTGCTATAAGCTTTCGATACATAGTAACCTAGTCCTTCGAGATCATGTAAATCACTTACACCGAAAGGGTACTTTGATTACATCAAACGCCATTGCGTAAATGGGTGGTTATAAAGATGGATTGAGATTCGGAAAGTATGAGTTGAGGAATATGGATCAAGAGTGGGATTTGTCCATCCCAATTACGGATAGATATACTCTGGACCCTCTCGGTGGAATGTCGTCTAATTAGCTTGCAAGTATGTGACAAGGTCGCAAGAGACGACATACCATGGTACGAGTAAAGAGTACTTGTCGGTAATGAGGTTGAACTAGGTATGGAGATACCGAGATCGAACCTCGGACAAGTAAAGTATCGCATGACAAAGGGAATCGGTATCGATGTTAATGGTTCAATCGATCACTAAGTTATGGCTGAATGTGTGGGAGCCATTATGGATCTCCAGGTCCCGCTATTGGTTATTGGTCGGAGAGGAGTCTCGATCATGTCCGCATAGTTCACGAACAGTAGGGTGACGCGCTTAAGGTTCGATGCCGTATAAGTAGATTCGGAATATGAGAAGGAGACTGAATGTTGCTCGGAGTCTCGGATGGGATCTAGGACATCACAAGGTGGTCCAGAATGGTCCAGAGAATAATATTCATATAAGGGAAGTTGATTTCTAGGTTTCGGAAAAGTTCAGGATTTTCCGGTGGAAGACCGGGAAGGTTCTAGAAGGTTCTGGGGGTCCACCATGGGGCCCACGACCCTAGGAGGGCCAACATGGGCCAGGGGCACATGCCCCTCAAGGCCCAAGTCGGCCAGCCCACTAGGGTTCCCCAAAACCCTAGGGGGGTCAACTTGGGGGAAGAAAACTTTCCCCCCTTGGCCGCCGGCCACAACCCTAGATGGGGCGTGGGGGGCCACCCCAAAGCGACCTCCCCCTCTATATAAAGAGGGGAGGGGGCAGGGGCGTAGCCCACCCTTAACCTAAGTCTGGCCGCCCCTCTGTTCCTCCACCATAACTCTGCTCCGGCTTGGCGAAGCCCTGCAGTTTTCTCTTCCACCACCACCACCACGCCGTCGTGCTGATGGGATTCCGTGGGGATCTACCACACTCCGCTGCCCGCTGGAACGGAGAGGACGGACTTCATTGACACCGTACGCGCGACCGAGTATAGAAGTGATGCCGGATTGCAGCACCGGGATGATCGACTACATCAACAATCTGATCTCGTAAGGCTTTGGATCTTCGAGGGTTAGTCTCTCATACATCTCGTTGCTTCGACCTTCATAGATTAAATCATTCCTCTTCTTAGATTGGATCTTGGTTTTGTTCTTATTCACGGTAGAAATTTTTTATTTTCCATGCAACGAACCCATCAGTGGTATCAGAGACGTGTCTATGCATAGATATGTTGCACGAGTAGAACACAATGGATTTGTGGGCGTTGATGCTTTTGTTGTCTTTACTTATCCGTACTTTGCATCTTACGGGATGGTGGGATGAAGCAGCCGGGCTAACTTTACATGACCGTCTCATGAGACTTGCTCCACGCTTGACATGCAACTTGTATTGCATATGTGACTTTAGGGTGTCTGTCTCTCTCACCATAGTTAAGATTCAATTTACTATTTCTATTGACAACAATAGTATCACCGTTGTGGTTCATGTTCGTAGATAGATTGGATCTTACTCGAAAACCCTAAACCACGTAAAATACGCAAACCAAATTAGAGCGCTAACTTATTTTTGCAGGGTTTGGTGATGTGATATGGCCATGATGTGATGATGACTATATTTGATGTATGAGATGTTCATTATTGTATTATGGCAACCGGCAGCAGCCTAATGGTTGTCTATAAATTTGTTAAGACCTGCGTGTCTATTCATCATGTAATAGCTTTATTTCAAGTAGTTGTTATAGTAGCTATAAGTGATGGACAACCATGAAGCGGCGCCACTGACCTTGACGCCATGCTGGTGATGATGGAGATCATGTCCGTGCTTTGGAGATGGAGATCAAAAGCACAAGAAGAAAGGTCATATCATATCACACATTATGAATTGCATGTGATGTTAATCCTTTATGCATCTTATTTTGCTTAGATCATTGGTAGCATTATAAGATGATCCCTCTCACTAAATATCAAGATAATAAAGTGTTCGTCCTTAGTATGCACCGTTGCTAAGACTTGTCGTTTCAAGCATCACGTGATGATCGGGTGTGATAGATTCTACATGTGCATACAATGGGTGTAAGCCAATTTGCACATGCGGATACTAAGGTAACCTTGACGAGCCTAGCATGTACAAACATGGTCTCGGAACATGGGATACCGAAAGGTAGAGCATGAGTCATATGAATGATATGATGAACACTTTGAGTGTTCGCCTTTGAAACTACATCTTTTCTCGTGAAGATCGGATTTGGTGTAGTGGATTTGGTTCGTGTAATCACTAAGACAATGCGAGGGATGTTGTTTTGAGTGGGAGTTCACCTAGTTAATTTAAGAATTAAAATTGAACTCAATTTATCATAAACTTAGTCTAAACTCTTTGCAGATATGTTGTAGATCATGGCGGCCCTCATCATCAATTTTAATCAATTCCTAGAGAAAGAAAAGCTTAAGAACAATGGAAGCAAATTCACGGACTGGTTCCGTCATGTGAGGATTTTCCTCACTGGTGGAAACATGCAATATGTGCTCGATGCACCGCTAGGTGCCCCACCTAACTGCTCCCGACGAGGTGAAAAATGTTTACCAAACTCGGAAAATTCATTACTCACAAGTTCAGTGCGCCATCCTATAGGCCTAGAGGCAGAGCTGCAAAAGAGTTTTGAAACCCACGACCCATGCGAGATAGTCCGTGCGCTCAAAGCTATCTTTGAAACTCATGCGGCCGTGGAAAGTTATGATGCCTCGAAACATTTCTTTGGCTGCATGATGGAAGAGGGTAGCTCCGTTAGCGCGCATGTGCTCAAGATGTCTGGGCATGCGAAGAAGCTCAATGACTTGGGAATTGTGATTCCTAACCAGTTGAGTATTCATCATGTCCTCCAATCACTGCCACCTAGTTATAAGAACTTCAAGAAGGGCGGCAAGAACGCCATGGGTGTTAGGTACCTTACCATGTAATCTACATTATTGACTCTAGTGCAAGTGGGAGACTGTTGGAGATATGCCCAAGAGGCAATAATAAATTGGTTATTATTATATCTTTGTGTTTATGATAAATGTTTGCATCTCATGCTATAACTGTATTAACGGAAACATTAATACATGTGTGTTATGTAAACAGAAAAGAGTCCCTAGCCTCTTATAAAACTAGTTTGTTGATTAATAGATGATCATGGTTTCTTATCATGAACATTAGGGTTCCCCAAAACCCTAGGAGGGGTGATACGTCTCCGACGTATCGATAATTTCTTATGTTCTATGCCATATTATTGATGATACCTACATGTTTTATGCACACTTTATGTCATATTCGTGCATTTTCTGGAACTAACCTATTAACAAGATGCCCAGTGCCAGCTGTTTTCTGCTGTTTTTGGTTTCAGAAATCCTAGTAACGAAATATTCTGAATTGACGAAACGAAGACCCAGGGGCCTATTTTTCCACAGAGCTTCCAGAAGACCGAAGAACATACGAAGTGGGGCCACGAGGTGGCGACACCACATGGCGGCGCGGCCCTGGGGCTCGCGCCGCCCTATGGTGTGGCCCCCTGTCCGGCCCCCGACTCGCCCTTCCGCCTACTTAAAGCCTCCGTCGCGAAACCCCGATGCGAAAAACCACGATACGGAAAACCTTCCAGACGCCGCCGCCGCCGATCCCATCTCGGGGGATTCTCGAGCCTCCGGCACCCTGCCGGAGAGGGGATTCATCTCCCGGAGGACTCTACACCGCCATGGTCGCTCCGGAGTGATGAGTGAGTAGTTCACCCTGGACTATGGGTCCATAGCAGCTAGATGGTTGTCTTCTCCTCATTGTGCTTCATTGTTGGATCTTGTGAGCTGCCTAACATGATCAAGATCATCTATCTCGTAATTCTATATGTTGTGTTTGTCGGGATCCGATGGATAGAGAATACCATGTCATGTTAATTATCAAGTTATTACATATGTGTTGTTTATGATCTTGCATGCTCTCCGTTACTAGTAGAGGCTCTGGCCAAGTTTTTACTTTTAACTCCAAGAGGGAGTATTTATGCTCGATAGTGGGTTCATGCCTGGATTGACACCTGGGATAGTGATAGAAAGTTCTAAGGTTGTGTTGTGCGTTGCCACTAGGGATAAAACATTGGCGCTATGTCCGAGGATGTAGTTGTTGATTACATTACGCACCATACTTAATGCAATTGTCTGTTGCTTTGCAACTTAATACCGGAAGGGGTTCGGATGATAACCCGAAGGTGGACTTTTAGGCATAGATGCGGTTGGATGGCGGTCTATGTACTGTCGTAATGCCCAATTAAATCTCACTATACTTATCATGTCATGTATGTGCATTGTTATGCCCTCTCTATTTGTCAATTGCCCGACTGTAATTTGTTCACCCAACATGCTTTTATCTTATGGGAGAGACACCTCTAGTGAACTGTGGACCCCGGTCCATTCTTTTAATACTGAAATACAAATCTGCTGCAATACTTGTTTTTACTATTTTCTCGCAAACAATCATCTTCCACACAATACGGTTAATCCTTTGTTACAGCAAGCCGGTGAGATTGACAACCTCACTGTTTCGTTGGGGCAAAGTACTTTGGTTGTGTTGTGCAGGTTCCACGTTGCGCCGGAATCCCTGGTGTTGCGCCGCACTACATCCCGCCGCCATCAACCATCAACGTGCTTCTTGGCTCCTCCCCGTTCGATAAACCGGTTTCTTTCGAGGGAAACTTGCTGCTGTGCGCATCATACCTTCCTCTTGGGGTTGCCCAACGAACGTGTGAAATACACGCCATCATCAACTTGGGGGAAGAAAACTTTCCCCCCTTGGCTGCCGACCACAACCCTAGATGGGGCGTGGGGGCCACCCCAAACCGACCTCCCCCTATATAAAGAGGGAGGGGGCAGGGGGCGCAGCCCACCCTTAACCCTAAGTCTGGCCGCCCCTCTCTTCCTCCACCATAACTCTGCTCCGGCTTGGCGAAGCCCTGCAGTTTTTCTCCTCCACCACCACCACCACCACACCTGAGATTCCGAGGGGATCTAGCACACCTTCGCTGCCCGCTGGAACGGGGAGAGGACGGACTTCATCGACACCGTACGCGCGACCGAGTACGGAAGTGACGCCAGCTTGCAGCACTGGGACGATCGACTATATCAACAACGAGATCTGATCTCGTAAGGCTTTGGATCTTCGAGGGTTAGTCTCTCATACATCTCGTTGCTTCGATCTTCATAGATTAGATCTTTCCTCTTCCTAGATTGGATCTTGGTTTTTTTCTTATTCACGGTAGAATTTTTTTGTTTTCCATGCAACGAACCCATCGGGTGACTCACCCTAGACCAGTTCACATGCCAGTGGCCCCCATTGGGCTCCTTCCTAGCCATCCAAAGAAGCTGCGCAAGATCTTCACGACGTGCTTAAGAGCCTTCTTGTTAACACTTAACACCAGATCTGGTGGAGTGGCATTGCCGCAAGAACCGAGTGAATCTGTGTCAGGCGTCCTACTCTCGGCATCCTGGCAGCCTTCCATGTAGGCAAATATCAGCTATCCGGTCAAGAACGGGCTGGAAAGCCTCACCCTGTAGGCGCCTGATCAAGAGGGGGGTGCCAATTGGCAGACAATTGGGGATACCGAACACTTTACATAGTTGGTATGTAGCTCTGATGCATGTCCAAAGAACCCAAGAATGCCGCGCATCACGCGTAATTCTGTCCCATCCGTATGGTAGAAAATAATTACGTCGTCTCTGCATAGAGCGATATAGACGACATCAAGTCCTGGCGCGTCAAGCGCCTAAGGATCCCCAACTCAACGGCCTTAGCCAACACCATGTTATGCGTGTTCATGACTAACACGAATAACGTTGGCGAGAGGGGGGTTACCTTGTCTGAGGCCCCGCCTATGCCAAATGGGATGTCTGGCTCGCCATTGAGCAACACCCTAGTGCTCGTCGTAGATAGCAGTATAGCCACCAGCTCGCGGAACCTCGCCCAAATCCCATCTTATGGAGGATTTGGAAGAGGAAACCCATGAAATAAAATCAAAGGCGCGAGCTAATCTAACTTGAGCATCACCTAGGCGTGAGTCCGTAAAACTAGAGATTGTGTGCATTCGTGCGGATTGGGAAATAAGAGAAAAATTCTGAAAGAGAGTCAATTTTAAGACTCGCCTCTTCCTCCTCCCATGTCATAGTCTATATCTAACTTGAAAAGCCTTCTCAGCTTCTACAATTTCTTCATGGGTATTACTTTCATCAAACTGATTCTTCCTTGTAGCACGACGTTTTACTGGAAAAAATGCATCTACACCCATTTGATTTGCAATTTCTTTGGCACTGTTCAAGCTTGAAGAAAACCCCACATTTCTATAGTTCTCAAAAAATTCTTGTGCGGCTTCTATTTGCTTCAAAGTAGACTCAATGCACATGGATGGCGATTGCAACATCTTGCTAACTTTATTTACTACAAACAGAATATCATGCCAAATAAACATACCAACAAGAAACTCAAAGCGGCCAAGCGCATCAAAACAATTTTTTGCATCAGTTTTATCCTTGGCCTCGACATCAGAAGCATGACGTAACTCCAACAAAGCTGCCCTTAACTCAGTCGCTTGAAATCTTATTGCTGGGACACTTTTGATTCGACTCTCCCACCGAGTATTGGACAATGATTTCACAGTTAAACTGGGAACATGTTTAAGCAAGACATTCCACCTTTTTGTAGAGCTAGCAAATAATACGTATATGCTTTGAACAATTCCAAAAAATGAAACAGCTTTCCCACATGATTTTGCCATATCACACAGAGTGAGATTGAGACTATGGCAAGCACATGGCATATACAATGCTCTTCGATTCATCTGAAGTAACCTAGATTGTACCCCTTTGTCTTTACCTTTCATATTAGAGCCATTGTCATAGCCTTGGCCCCTTATATCTTCAATATTTAGGCCAAATGATTCCATAGATTCAAGCAGTACCTTAAAAAGCCCCAAGCCAGAAGTGTCATCCACCTTCAAGAACCCCAAAAAATACTCCTCAATTTTTATCTTGCCATCAGATAAATTAACACATCGGACTAATAAAGTCATTTGTTCTTGATGGCTGACATCTAGAGTACAATCAAGGATAATAGAGAAATACTTGGCATCTTTAACAACCTTTATGATAGAACGTGTGATGTCCGAAGCCAAAAGAGATATCAACTCATTCTGAATTTTGTGACTGAGATAATGGTGATGAATTTCGCTGCTCTGAATACGTCGAAGGTGGTCTTGCATTACCATGTCAAATTCTGCAATCATCTCAACACAAGCTAAGAAATTCCCATTATCATCCTTGTAAAGCTGCTCACTATTTCCTCGAAAAGCCAAGTTGCGTTTTCCAAGATATTTCACAATGGCTATTATTCTTAACAAAACTTGCCTCACCCGTTCTTTCTCCTTTGTGATTTGATGTTGCAATTCTTTGTCAATAGTTTCCTCCTTCCGTAGTCTAAGCCTCAATTCATTCCACTTGTTCATGTTATTAACATGCTCACTGCTATTTTCATGTTCTTTAAGCCTCTCACTGATATGACTCCAATGTCTAAATCCATCATGTGCTAAGGAACTCTGACTCCTGCTAGCACTATACTTGAAAATCTTACAACAAAAACAGAAAACTTTATCAACATCTTTTGAATAAACAAGCCATTTTCTTTCATGTTTCTCTCCGTTGCTTAAACTCCTGTAATAATGAGCATACGAAAAATGTCTAGATGAGTTGTCTCTAGGGTACTCCATTGGGTCCTCTCTCGAAGGTCCTTTCTCAGCTAAGATGTCTCTTGCTCTGTTATCAAGATTATCCCAATTTCTTGGATCATAAATATCAGAAGTATAAAATGGTTGTTCATCAACACTAGGATCCGTCGAATTAGCTGCATTCTCAGAGCCACTTACATTGCTATCGCCAATGTTGGTGTCAATATTTTCCTCTTGCTGATAAAAGCCACTTGCCCCTACCTCTTCCTCGACGGCAACTATCGCCAATTCATCATTCGGGTTTATTGAAGCACCAGTATTAGATTTGAAAAATTTGTGAATATCTCCCCTCTGTGATTGTATCAAGGCCGCCACTTGTTTTGCTCTTTTCCTTTTAGTGTTACCATCTGGGCGCTTTCTCGACAAGGAAGACATGATAACAAACACTACTGAAAAAGAAACCAAATCAAATTTTGAATGGGAAAAACTATGCATCATGTATGGTAAGGTAGAGTATAATAATATACCTCAGATCGGTTGAATCGGCGATGTATGTATGCGCGTATTATGGCGATGGCCCCGGAAACTGAAACTGACGAGACGACAAGCCACGAACTGATAATTAAAAATTCAGAATTAGGGACAATTTAGGAGAAAACAAAAATCATCTCTAAGTTCCGAACTCGCGAATTCTTACCGTGTCCGTGTCTCGCTGATCTTTGTGGTCTAGACGATGAACTGAAGTCTGAAGACTGAAAGAGGCTCTGCGCTGCTCGCGAATTGCCCTGTCCTGTGTCTCGCTGCTATCAGGGTTTGGCTGCTATCGGACGATCGGATCATCGGCAGCTTGGGCTGGGCAGTCGAAGCCGAGGCGACGAGGACTGGGTCGAAGACGAACTGACGCGTCCGGGGATCAGGGAAGGGATCGATCGCTTCGTTTCCTGTGCAGCGCGATCGATGGCTTCGTTTTCTGGAATCCCTGCGTGGCTGCGTGTCCTGATCGGTTTCCTTTTCTATGGCCCATAGGCTTTTCTTTGCTGCACGTTACATACAAGCCTTCAAATACACATATAGTAGTATGTACTAGTAATATACACAGTAGTATACCTGGGTTGGGGCCCCTTGATTTTTGGGGCCTGGGGCGATGGCACTGCCTGCCCCCCCTAGGGCCGGCCCTGGTCATAGACTCATAGCTCGACATTGGACACAGTCCGGCCCTATTGTAAGACTAACGTGTGATCATTCTAGCTTTAGGTTTTCTACGATCGGGTGCAATTAGTAGAAGCACATGAAATAGCAAAACAAATCAATGAATATTTGAGTTCAATTTGGGTTTCGGAGCCCAATTTTCAACTATATGTTTTGTTAACAAATTTCTGGAGGAGTTTTTGGGTAAAGGGAATATATTAATATCGAAAGGATACAATTACATCCAGCCTCTGCGACAACGCAATGCCCTAAAATATTACGGATGCACACAGCCAAAAAAGAGAAAAAGGAAACTAAGAAATAAAAGTCCCGCTACAGTATCACAACCTAGGCATAGTAATACAATCACCAGCAGGACAACACCTGAAAAATTAAGCTACACATATTGTTTCATCTACAACTATGCAGAACAAATCTAACTTCTTGTTTGCATCCAAAAAATGAGTTGCACGCACAAATTTCAGGTTGTGACAGTCTCTGTCTCTCTGATGCATGATTCACGCCCGTACGATGTAGACATGAAAACATAGGTATTCCGTATTCCCTTGAAGTAGAAGGAGAAAAAAAAGGTTTAACAAGATTTTTACTGAACTGGGCCTGGCCTTTGGCCAATGTTGTTGTACTTCATAGTCCTAATTGTTGTCGACTTCGGCCGAGAGCACGAGACTCTTCCTCAAGCCACCCTTCAACGATTGCTTCTCTTGGGCAAACCCGGCCTTGTCCGACGCGATGACCGCAGCCGATCTTTTTTGCAGACTCCCCGACGATCTGCTGATCCACGCGATCTCCTTCCTCCCCGTCAGGGACGCCGCTCGCACCGCCGTGCTCTCCCGGCGATGGCGCCCGCTGTGGCTGCGCACAGACACCCTCAACCTCGACTCCAGCTCCTACTACTGCGATCTATTATGGAACACGGACCCCTGGGGCTACGTCGGCCTGGACGCCTCTCAGGTCAAGGCTCGCCTCTTCTCGGACGCCCGCCCCGCCCTCCGCGCACCCGGACGGCACCCTGTGAGGAAGCTCTCGCTGTTCGTCAAGGGACGCGACGATACATACTGCAAGGGTGTCATCACCTCCGCCCCACATTGGGGCTGCTATTGGGACGACTCCTACCGAGACCCTGCCGCCTACGACCATGTCGCCGCCCTGCTCCTCGTCAAGGAGCTGCTCAACATCCAGGAGCTACGTCTTCGGTTCGAATCCGTTGAGGAGGAGCAGCTGTGCTACATATACGACCTGGACCCTGCCGTGTTACCGGGGCGCAGCCTCCGTGTCCTGGACATCGCGCGCTGCAGGATCAGACCGCCGCCAGGGACCGGCGCCGACGTCCTCCCGTGCCTCTCCGTGCTGCGCCTCTACAATTGCTCGTCGCCAACAAACGATCTAAAAGACTTTATCTCCGCCATGCGGAGTCTCAAAACCCTGCATATCGAAAACCACGACTTCTACTCATACAGTGACGACAGCAGCAGCGGCGACCGTTTCGCCGTCAACTCCCCAACCGTAACCGCCATCACGCTGGTCGGCCTAAAGTTAAGGGCCAACAAAGGCATCGAGCTCGACGCGCCACGCTTGCGTACATTCAAGTACAATGGTCTGCCTGTGGATTTCTTCGTGAAATCGCCACCGGCCGAGTTGGCACGAGTTGAAATTGATTTAACCCCCGGCCGGCCACATTATTACGACGACCGCAAACACGCATTTTTCGACTCTTTATGGCAGTTCCTCCGCAGCCTTCGACACATGAGGATCCTCAAACTGAATGTGCTAAACATCGAGGGCATCGCAGCGGAACATGAGCACTTGGTTACGCTGCACACTCTGGAACGGTTGGAAATTGAAGGGCCCTCTGACCCAAGCCGCAGAAACGACGCTGCCACTGCCATCGCCAACTTGCTCCAGTCATGCCCCGTGATCCGCGATTTGCATATTCGAATTGTTAACCGTGATTACAATGGAATGGTTATAGAGGATGTTGTGCCACGAGCACACTTTGATGTCTCTCTGGACTTGTTCGAGAGGCGCTATACGAAGGAGATTAGGGGCATGATCGATGGTGAACACGGTTTCCCCGTTATTGCAGACCTCCCGGGGTTGACTGGCTGTCGGTTCAACTGCTTACAAAATCATCTGAAAAATGTGAAGTTGCAGTTTGTGCGGAAGGAGATGGATAGCTTTGAGATTTCCCTTGCCAAGTTCCTTGCGGAAAACTGTATGGTACTTGAGCGCCTGGAAATTGATGACGGAAAACACAACTTTCTAAGCCATATCAACTTGATGGTTGAAAGATGGAGAACTAATGCATCGGAGCAGAGGAAACAGATGGAACTCGATTCAGCTAACGCGTCGAAGCAGAGGGCAAAATGAGACATCACTCAGGTGGACAACTAAAAGTCAAACTTTTGTTAGGAAAAGGAAGGTTCTTTTGAAACTGCAGGACACATTTCATTTGGTGTGACAATCTTCTCAGAATTCAGTAGTGCATGACTATACTCCCTCTAGATTGAGTTCTGATACATTTGTATTTAATTTAGCACTGGGTCTGAGAGTCGGAGACTTTACTACACTGAATTGCTGCTATGAACATGACAGAATGAAGAGAAAAGAAAATATGTTGTTGTCTGGACATTGTTCTCTAGCCACTGTTTACCTCCCTACTCTGTTGAGATTTGTGAGTAAGTAGTCCATTACCACAGGTGAATCTTGGGATGAATAAAACATGGAGCTCACCTGTTTGTTGGCTGTTTATTTTTATACCATGTCCAGATGGCTTATATAGCTTTGAAACTACCATGCTTCTGGTGTCTATTTCGTTTCTTCACTTTACAACATTGTAAATGATGGATATTTCAAACCTTTTTACCCCTCTATTTGGAAGATAAAATTGAATCTAAAATTTGGAAGATAAACTTCTGTTTTCTCTCGCATAATCATAAACTATACATCACCTATCCTTTGATTTTCTGATTGCCAAGAAGGTCTGACAGGCAATCTCTAACATTCTTCCCACTTCTGAATTTTGAACTTGTTCTCAGTTTGTCCAGTAATAAGTAGTTCAGCCCATGATGTTTCTAGCAGTTGTTTAACCCACCAGACCTATCTGCCTGGAAAACCTGCCCTCAAAAAAAATCTGCCTGGAAAACCTCTTGCCTGTTAATATCAAAGAGGCCTTCTGGAAGTCAGGTTTTAGTGTACAATAACCAGTTTTCCCATTTTATTTGGACACTGAACCAACTCAACAACAGTGGCAAAATTTTCCACATTTCATTTGCTTTTAATGAACCCAGATTGCACATAGTCTACAAGGCTCCGTATCTTTTGCCTGCAACCGATTAGCCAGAACTTTTGCAGTTCACTTGGTTACTGAATGTTGCGAAGAAACTGGTCTTTAGTCAGTGAACATCTGTGGAGTACCACACTTGGGTAATAATGTGACAAAAGTCAGGTTTAGCCCCTCAAAAAATTATTGTTTTGTCATGTAGGGCAACAAAGACTGAGAGTTATTACCATAAAGAAACAAAGTGTGCGAGTAGGTCGGATTTTAAATCTTCAGCACAGAATTTTTAGAACTCATTGGTGAACCCATCTGGCTCTGGGAATTTCTTCGGTGAGGATTTTTCAGATGGCCCTCTTGATATCATCCCATGGAAAAGGATCCTCAAGCAACTGCAGATCTTCAGTTTGGGCACCATGTAAATGGTTTAAATCAATACTGCAAGTCCATTTTTCTGCTACCAGCAACCATAAGAACGGCCTCACGTTTTACACCAGCTGGGCAACAGAAGATCCAAAGCAATTGCAGCCTAAGCGGCTTAGTCCAACTATATGGCAAAGGATTCAGGATCAAAACTTCAGAGACTGGATATTGCAGGCATCCATCAGCTGTAAAAATAGACTAATTGACATAATTCCTAAGTTACACAATGTCGCAAAAATAACCAGTATTTTAACGTCGCAGAAGGCAGAAACTATGACAGTGAAGGAAGGCAATAATATCTGGATTCTTTTAGAGTTGTACAAATTGTATTTGGATCTGGTATGGGAACAAGATATCCTCAGCAAACTGCAATGCAGTGAAATTTGAATGCAAGCATTTACTACATGAAAATCCTTTCTGAGCCGTCCTTTGCCCAGCTCTCGATTTCCTCCTTAAGACGAGTGGGCACTAAACACTTCCCGGCGAAAATGACACGGAGCCTCTGGAGAACAATGGAGTTGCTAAACAGGAGACGTGCTAGCGTCCTCTGCGTCTCATTCCCCTCATAATGCTCCATATTGATCTCCCTCACCCGCAGCCGCAGGCATGGCGTCTTGGAGAAGCCCCACCCATCCGAAACCACCACCACGGGAACGTCACCGGCCTTCCCAAGACAATGACTACTCTCTGCCCTCTCCCATAGTCGCTCTTTTTCATCCGCCATGTGCAGCGATAGCACCTCCAAGTTGGGTGTCTGCTCCAGCATACCGCGCATTGCGCCTATGAACCCGCGGTGGTGGACTCGACCCTGCAGCACGAGATGTGTCATATGGAAAAATGACGGGAGCCCATCTGCCGTGAGGCACTTGCTGTGCAGCCGTTGGTGGTGCAGGTGGAGGCGCTTCGTGGCGGCGAAGCTCCACAGGAACCTCCTGAACGCTTTGAGTTTTGCCGCACTTTTCGACACCAGTGTGCACAAGGACAGGGTGCACGAGGGTATTCCTCGCGATGCCGGTAGGCCGTGCAGGGTTACGAGTGACTCGCGTGGCAGGTAGCCTCGGAACTCGATGGACCGCAGCTCGGAGGCGTCGATTTGGATGGACTTGACGCTGTGGCAGCACCGGAGCACGAAGCGGCGGAGGCGTCTATGGAGGACGCTGAGGGTTCTGAGGTGGTGGACGGCTTCCAGCGTTAGGTCGTCGAGGCGTGGGCAGCTCGAGACCAGCCTCTGGACGCTCCTGCCGGAGTCGTGGCGGATGTTGGTCAGGCGCAGAGTCTCGAGGCACGGCAGGTGGATGGCCTCCGGCAGCTTCAGCAGGCAGTGGCTGAGGCAGAGCGTTTTCAGTGCGGCGCAGGAGAAGAGCCTTCTCGGAAGGCGGTAGAGTCCCGTTTCATCGTCATCGGAGTCGCTGCCCGTGTTGTCGTCCACAGCGGCACCGGAATATCTGTCGTGATGACAGATGGGTTCGATGACGAAGCGCAGGTCGAGGTTGATCTCCTGGCGCACTCCAGCACGTAGGAGAGCCACTGGTCAACCTGGATCGTGTCCAAGCCATCCATGAACTTGTCGAAGGCAAACCGGAAGGTGCGTAGCGGTACGTGGCCACCGGCGCACCGGCGGCGGCAGAGCAGCGCGGCGCTGATGCGGTCGATCGCGGTGCTGCAGCTCCTGCGCTCCGTGGCCTTGAGGTAGTAGGTGTACCAGTCGTCGTTTCTCTCGCCCTCCCGCTCCTCGAAGGAGACGGTGTGCACGTGGCCGAAGACGTCGCACCACCGCCGGCACAGCACCGCCGCGCGGCCGGCCTCGTCGTTGGGGAGGAAGGAGAGGATGTGGCCTAACACGTCGTCCGGGAGGCCGCTGATGCGATCTCGGGCCCTCGACGGCGACAGCGACGGTGACGGCGACAGCGACGGTGACGGCGACTCCATCCTGCCTTGATCTATCTTTCTTGGGGTTCGTTCGGCCAGGTGGTTTACGATTTTCATCTTTGTCTTCCAGGTACAGCGATACACAAGATCCTAATGTGCCTAAAAATACTGGGTTTGTTTTGCACGAGTAAAATAGGGCGTGATTTTTGGAAGGAAATAGCGATTATAGTTACGAACCCGCAGTCGCACGTACGTTTGTTTCCTCTCAATCAGGAATTCAGGATTGGGAGATCACCCATCCTACGGCGCGTGAGCCGGAGACCTGCACAACTGCGGGCACAGCGGCGACGGCCATAGTCCATAGATACGCACGAACCTACCGATCAACGCGCAGCATACGCCATCTGAAAAAAAAAACGCAGCCTACGCAAGATATGTCGATGCATCGTTACCACCACCGCGTCGGCGGCGACCGTCTGAGCGCTCTACCGGACAGCGCGCTGGTGCACGTCCTCTCCCACCTCTTGTCCAACGAGGCGGCGCGCACCTCGGTGCTGTCCCGCCGGTGGCGCCGCGTGTTCGCCGAAATTCCGGTCATCAACCTCGTCGACGGCAAGATCGTCCACCGGGGGCGCAAGGACATGATGCCCGTGTGCTTCGACCAGCAGGTGACGTGCGCGGTCCTATCCAAGGGCCAGGCGACGAAGATCCGCACCTTCCGTCTGATCGTGCTCGACGGCTGGCCCGTTCTGCTCGGCCAGTGGCTCGTCATCGCCGCGACATCCGGCGTCGAGGAGGTCGACGTCGAGCTTA
Organism: Lolium multiflorum; assembly: GCA_030979885.1. Classification (NCBI taxonomy): domain Eukaryota; kingdom Viridiplantae; phylum Streptophyta; class Magnoliopsida; order Poales; family Poaceae; genus Lolium; species Lolium multiflorum. Next base: position 57,864,656 of record CM061748.1, on the reverse strand, counting down.
GGTACTTCTACACGTCCAGCCTCAAGCTCTGCCCCTTCGGCACGTGCAACAGGGCATCGGCGGACTTCGGCGATGGCGTCAGGAACGTATACACCAAGACACCGCGCCGGCTCTTCCGGTGCGCCACGCTGCGCCGCTTGCGCCTCGTTAACTGGAGGCTCGACCTGCCCTCCGGCTTGGTCGCCTCGTCTATCGAGACGCTCTGCCTCAGGAGGATCCAAGCGCCGGAGGGGGCGCTACAGCAGCTGCTCTCCGTCTGCCCGCGCCTCGTCGACCTGACGCTGGAGGAGTGCCCGAGCGTCACGGAAATCACAGTGTCCAGTGACCGCCTTGGGAGCTTCTCCATGATCTGCTGCCACAACGCCACCCGCGTCGTGCTGCGTAGCCGGCGCCTGTGGTCTCTGCACTACAAGGGTGGACTCCCTCTGGTCGGGTCATTATTCGACGTCCCCAACTACGATGAGATAACGGCGGTAACAATGGATATCTGCGAGGATCTCACAAGCAAAGCACCAGAGGAAATTGGTCCAGTCATGGATCTCATCAGTCGGTGCAAGAAGCTCACTTACCTCCACCTCGCGCTGCGCCCATCCATGGCCTACTACTGCAGCTTGTTCACAGCCGTGGTTTCCGAACTACCCGAACTCCGGCAGCTGGTACTCAAGGGCTTCCTTGCCGCCGATCATGTCGTTGGGTCCGTCGCCGTCATGCTCGTCAACGCCAATAACCTGGAAGTGTTGTCACTGTTCCCTCTGGATCCTGAGCCATCGAAGAAGAAGAATTACTACGACTCTGACTCTGGCGACGAGGAGGACGTTCCATACTCTTACTCTGATGACGAGGAGGATGTTCCATACTCTGACTCTGACGACGAGGAGGACGGCCCCACCCACGACTACCATCCATACACCGAGACGGAGAACTGCATAGTCCTCGACAATGGCGCCGACTATGACTGGATGACGACGCATCTGTGGCGGATGAACATCCCCTGCTTGGGCAGTAGCCTGAGAAGGATCAACATCACAAATTACAATGGGAATGCCTATGATAGGATACTTGCACAGTTTCTCGTGTCGAAGGCTGTAGCTTTGGAGGAATTCTCGGTGACCTTATCATCTCAAGTCTTTCCACAAAAGAAAGAGATTGCATCAGAGTTCAGATCTTGGGGATGTAATCCCCGTGCGATAGTAACTTGTACTCCCTCAGTATGACAAACCAAATGATGCCTTAGACATGTACTATCATGTCGATCTTTAAAAAAAATTGACTATACATATTGACTATACATATCTTTAAAAAAAAGTACTTTTCAATACGAATCTAACGATACTAATTATATATAATATAATCAAAATTTTGTTGCTCAACTTTTATGGTCAAAGTTCGTTTTGAAATACGCGTGCGCCTTATTCCTAGGGACGGAGGTAGTATATAGTTTCCCCAAAATTATTTGTTCTCTAATAATTGGGTTTTTATGTTTTTGGTTAGTGCATCCCCTGCGTCTCAAGATGTGCCTTCTTTGACCATCTGAACAAAGACATGCGTACACTAGGATCATTTGAGATTATTCTAGTTGAGTTGTCACGGCATTTGAACGAGTTCAGGGTCTAAGTCACCAATGAGGCAAATTGTACCTATTTTGGTTGTTCTGTTTGGGAAGCATTTACAGACCGATATGAGTTGGATCGCGGGAAGAAATTTATCTTTATCTCAACAAAATTGAATCTAAAATTTGGAAGCTGAACTTGTGTTTTCTCCGACAAAATCAGAAACTAACGTTCTTCACTGTCTTTTTTTAATATAAGAAGTTAGAGAAATCTCTACCTTATGGTTACAACTTACAACCGAGGTTAGGGGGGTGGAGAGTATAAGAAGGTAGATGGTAATGATGCTATCGGGTAGCCTAGGACATTTGCCACCTCTGATGCTATGTAGTGTCATGTGTCACGGGAGAAAGGTAATTTTCCGAAAGTTTATTTGTAGGCTAGTGAATGAGGAAAAACATCAAGCAAGTGTTTTACAAATGTCGGTTGCTCCACTGAACCCTCTAGAGAGCATCATCTGCGTATTGCAGAGGAGGAAGTGGTGGCACCATTCTGAATTGGGTGAAGTAAGAAACCAGACTCAAAAGCTCTCCTTACTATCTGTTGTAGAATACAAGCCACTAAGATAAGTAAATAAGGGGATAGCCGGTCACGCGATCGACAGCAACACGAAAAGAAACCATCGATTGTGGATAGATCGATCTGTGAAAACCAAACGATTGACTCACACCGCATCTCGGCCATGCTCGCTAGCAGATTTTTTTTTTAAGGAAACACCCCCACCAACTGCCGATCCACGGACTCAAAATAAACCAGAAAAATATATTCATCCAACATGAACCAATTCACGGAAATAAAGGAAATAGAGGATCGGTCGATATCGGTCCGTAAATTACCTGCTGGATCTCGGCCTTCGCATGCACTACCCATCGCCACAAGAAGCTTTCTCTGCATGTAGCTGTCGTCGGACCTTCTGCGGTGTTCGGCCATGGCGCTCGCTCTTCTCTCCTCTCGCTCTCCTCGACGAGTAAAGAGTCAAAGTCTAAGTCATAGTCACACGCGCTAACCGCACGCGGACTGTGACCACGGGCTTCTACTTATAGGGATAGCCATCCAGGTTTGAATTCTGCGAGCGAAAATTCTTAGCGGGAAAAGAGATGATATTTTTAGTTATCTCTATTCATGACTTGCTTCGTGAAGAGGAGGGAGAGGGTCTGGGGAACCAAACGACGGCAACGAATTAATTAGGCCTTAATTCTGTGAGTTGCATGCGCTGGTAGTACAGAGTATTAAATGATTACATTGCCTCCGCCTCATTTTCAGGGCTATAGTTATGGTGATGACCTATTCTATAGGCCCCATCTCTTCCAAGCCGGATTACCTAGTTATGGCCGGGTGTTATCTCTTCTAAGTCAGATGACCCGGTGTTATCTCTTCCAAAAGTCAGAGCGCCTAGTTATGGCCCAGTGTTATTTCTTCCAAAAATCAAAGTTCCTAGTTATGGCATGGCATGGCATGGCATATCAAAGTTCCTAGTTACATCATACTAATTTTACCTACATGTTCATCTGACGAATAGATTATCCATCTGACAAATAATGGGAACAACTAGAAATCGGAGCCCGATAATTTGCTTCTGATCGGACTGGTCGTTTGCCATAGGATTCTATCAATATAGAGCGTTCGATGACGAGTAAAAGGAGCGCCTGCCGCCTGAGTCATTCGCTGGGGTCTGCAATGTTGGGTTTCCCTAACTGCTCCCGGAAATTAAGTCAGAGCTAATTACGTGGAGGCTAATTTCATGGCGTTACGGTGCTTTTTGACCGCTTCATCCATTGTTTCCGTTATTAATTTATTTATGGAATTTATAAGATTCACTTGTTTTGTTTCCTTAGAAGCAAATGTTTTTGTTTTATTTCCTTAGACATTAAACTGATTTCTGATCTTATTTGATCCTGCTTCGAGTAAATTTAGAGTAAATTTTTTTGGTCCGCAAATCCATGCTTCTGTCTGCTGACTAGTTTCCTTATGTGGTGAATTAAACTTGCTTCCTTTTAATATACAACATCTCTGATATAGGTATTTCCCTTTCAGAAACAACCGAACTACGATTGCTTCTAACCAAATACAAACTTATTTGCATAAGAAAGAACCACCATCATGACTATACATAATTTAAAAGAATTAAGAATGTGCTTCCAAGAAATACAAATGAGCTTTGTGCTTTCAACTTTCATGTACAGTAGTACAATTTTTTGCTTCCATTGACAAAGATTTTGGCTCCCATGGATAAACAATTCTTGATTTCATGATTGTGCTTCAAAAGAATTGATAGTTGCTTCCTAATTTCGTACAGCCTATGACAGCCAACGAGTCTATGTCTTCGCTCGCAGCACCATGCATAGCCGGCGGCGTCACCGCCGTAGCCTAACCCATCTGCTTCCATTAAACATGAGATGTTGAAAGCCTCGTTACCCACATGACCTCAACCTCAACTTGCTCATCATGGATGTGGTTGATACAGGACCGGCGATACATTGGCTGCGGAGGCCAGCAACAAAGAGAGTGTGCCCTCCGTCACTGCACATGGTCCCCCCTCCATCCACTGCTCCCTCCGCCACTGCCCTCACCTCGACGACGACGAGCGGCATCAGTCGAACGAGGAGCAGCATTCCCGGCCAGGCTCAAAACTGGCCGAAAGGATGAGCGAGCAGTCTGGCATTGGTGAAAACTGGAGGCAGCCACGAGCTATGCAAAGGGCAAGGTCCTAGGCTCGTGAAATTATGATCAAGGAGGGGATTATATAGGAGATGTCGGTGCCGTTCGAATAAACGAGCAAAGGTCGACGCTAGTCAAGGCCTCCGACCAATGTCCCCATATCAGACTACGGAAGGAAGCGTTTACCTATCCGCATGGTGGAGTGCGTTCGTGCCAAATGATCATGTGCCATGATCATGACCTCGTTGGCTATCAGATTGCGGTCACTTGGCCATGGAGTTTTTTTTTGGCTCAGCTACCAAGCTCTACTGAACCAGCGGGAGGGGTTTATAGAAAAGACAACTTGAATATGAACAAGTAGGGGTATTTCTAATACCAGCAAAAAAAAAAAATCTCATAACATACATTCTGCAATAGTAAAGATTTCGAACTTGAACATGCAGCCAAAAAATACAAATTTTATTCATTACCTCGTTTGGTTCACAACAGATACACAAGTCGACTTGGAGCACCTACCTACTACGAGCCAAGTGCAAATTACATGAGTTGGACCATCACATGACCACAAGCCTGGAACAAATTGGAGTCTCAAGTTCCAACCGCCAAAAGCATGTTCACATGCTACCATTTAAAACAAGAGAAAACAAGCTTCAACTCAAAAGAAACCTAGGTAAATTCTCATTCCATATCTCAACACAAGTGTTGCACAGCTAGCAAAGTTCAACATGCAGCCTCTTATTGCCTTCTCAAGTGTACTTGCATCCTCACAATGATGATTCCAGATTCTTCACAACGCCAAATACCATACCTCCAGAGCCTATTTGTTGCTATATAAGTGAAACCTGCAACAAACAATTGTCAAGAATTGTAAATGCTGCTATACAAGATAACACAACCTACTTGACATTCCAATTGGTTACAAATTAAGAGCATAAATGATCATATTCTGGTTTCCAAGGGATGTAACACCAAAAGTTTAACAACTTTTTAAGATTTCGTACATCTAGTATCCAATAAATTCAGTTAACACAAGTACAGGGGCAGAACAGATCAAGGTATGTTCATGTTCAAAGAACCAAGCATGGAATCTCTACCTGCCCGAGGGAGAACATGGCCGAGGAGCAAGGTGCAGCTGCCGGTAACGAAGTCATCAGCAGTGAACCCGGGCAGCAAGGACCCCACACCAGTAACTCTTGTGATGCAGCAAACAACCGGATCGAGCCCTCCTCCTGTTAGAACTAGAGATGCAACAGCTGCATCTCCTAGTGGCGACCTGCCAATCACACAGAGAAATAAATGAAAGAGGGCTCAGATTCACATTCAAGGCAACCAGGCAAGATAAGTACATGCACATTAGCTAGCTAGCACCATAAAAACCCAATAGATAGCATCAGGTACACATGCGCATCAAGTCAAGTGTAGCTCTACTACTAATACACTTGTGCATACATCAGGAAGCAAGGGCGCCACACTAATACCTCTAGATCTGGAGCAAACAACCAAGTCGTACTCTCCTCCTGCTCAAAATAGAGGTGCAGCAGCCACAGCTTCTCGTGCCATCCTGCCCAGATTCACACATTGAAAAACGGAAGAAGTCTCAGATTCACATTCAAACCACCAAGCAAGATAAGTGCGTGTAGCCATCAAAATTAATTAAGTAGAAAAGCAAAACCGCAAAACTGGAGCGGGATAGTACCTGCTGCCTGCTAGGGGTGTTTTGTAGCCGGTTGCGGATCTTGACCTAGTCAGATCCCCTGGTTGTCCAAGGCATTCTTCCACTAGTCAGCCAGCTCCTCAAAAAAGATTCCTTCACGTTCTTGATAGAACATCTCGTTGGATATACTCCAGCTACACATCAAAATGGCAGAATCAACGCTCGTAACCGTCAGCACCAGCGAGATTCACAAGGAACCTGAATACATCACAGGCCATTATGCACCTCATTATTTGAAGCAAGAACTACATTCAAATTTCTGTACCAAAAACAGATCTTATCCATTCATGATCATGCATAGAGAATTTAAATATCTGTCATGGATCACAACAACTTAAGCTGGACAGGGACTTGGCCAATGTTCTAGACACAAACATGTACCTTAAAAATAAATGGAGCAAGGCTTAACCTCCAGAAATACTTGAAAACTAAGTTGTATGTGTAGTCAAGATTCACTTGAAATTGACAGAAGGTTGCAAAAATCATGCGCATATCACTAGTGGGATACTCTATAGCAATTAGAAAATTCCCAAGCAATAGATATGGAGTCCCAGTGGTAAGTGATTCTTGTACTTCCAAGAAACAACAAATGACTATAAACATGGTAAATAGCCACTTCATTTTTTTCAAACAATGGAAAACATTGTTATCTTTCATATGTAACAGAGAAGCAAAACAAAGAAACAGAACAATATGGTATATACGAAAAACCAAAACAGAATGCAAAAAATCATCTTGGACCCAACATGCTATAATATGTTGCTCCTTTACTAATTTGCATAGCACCAGACCACTCTGGAATACACATAAGCAGTCATACATAACCTGAAACTTGACACTGATGATGTGAATCATGCCAAGTTACAAACTAAAAGAAACTTAAGCTTCAATGGAGGAAGTTTTCAGCCTTGATTCAAATGAAGCCAGCAACTTCCTTTTATTTATGCAAAGAGCAAAAGCTAATCAATATTACCATCCGTTCAATTTTACAAGTTACTTAGAATTAAGAGTAATAAAAAATCAAAAAAAGACATGAAGCAATCATTCATGTTCCATTCCTAACTTTGCTGAAATCAGAGATCCAACTGTATAACAAATTCTGTACCAAATAACATTTCATGGATTGCGACAACTTAGCATGAACTGAAACTGGCACCCTAATCGACTTGGCCAAAGTTCAAAACACACCAGTAGCCGTAAAATAAAATAGAGCTAAATGCTAGCTCCCAGATCTAGGACATGAATAAGCTCAAGTCATTCAATATTAACCAAACCGGAGTTTTGTCTTGATGTAACAAACATCCTACGATTTATTACAAACACTTCAGCAAAACATTGCATACCATGACAAATTGTTCTAGCAGTGGTAAAACAAGATGAAACATGCAAAAATTAGTTGAATATGCTCCAGGTCATACAACGATGACCTACTGCATCAGTTCGTCTACGTCTCACACTCTACTTGCTAACCAACCCACTGCAATATTAGTTGAAGAAATAAGAAGAAAAACATAGACAATTGACTGGATCCAGCAGCCATCGTTTCCATTGTTACAAGATCGAGTAGCCACGGCTCCATTGTAAGTTTGTGCAATGGATAGCACAAACTGAGCCTTACAAACCAAAAACAAGCTAACGCATCAAAAGTGCAGCCCAAAAGAACCTTGAACAAAACCACTTATTAATCATTCCCTCCTAGTCTCAGTTCAGTCCATTTATAATAAGCGCGAGGCAATCAAATTTGTGTAAGCACCAAACAAGTAAATGGAGAACAAGATTCTGCACCTCATATGAAAATAAATGTTGCAATCAACTCGAGCGCAACAAAGGATGTACCTCTATAAGCATCGTTGAGGTCACCACGGTGGGCCTTGGTGACAAGCAACTTGACATTACCTGAATACAGCAAGACGGTTGAAATGAAGAACACGTGTTTAACTGTGCATGAAATTCATGCACAACTTATGATGTGAAATATACCAGATGCAGTACCAGGGTTTGAGAGCTTACATCTGTTGTCTACAAGAGAAGGGTTACATCAGTCATTTAATATCAAGAGTTGTTGCTGGGATCGTTGCCATGCATGAGACGGAGAACTGGGAGGAAATAAAGGCATACTCTTTCACAAGCCAAATCCCTGGAGACCAAACAAAAAACAAAATAAAGATCAAATTTGCGAAAGATGCAACATCTTTAAACTTTATTTTGTTCTAACCAGTAAGCTGTGATTAGAAATACAGGTGCTCATGAACATAAACTTCCTGGTCGCCTCATGTGTAACAATAAGAAACTGCTAGGATGGTTCAGTGCATAAGCACATTTCAGTTGCAAACAAGTATGCATATTAACTAAAAAAGGTTTGAGATCATATGATCAGCAGATTCTATGATACGATGTGCTCACATTACAAGATTATTTCAATACATGAGGCTACTGGTTAGTTGCGGACCTTGGATCAATCTACACAAAGTTATTGCAGCCTTGTAGTAAATCAAAAATGTCCTCATGAACCTACAAACGGCAGCTACAAGTATCAAACAGTAACAACTGGGAAGATCAATCTTTTTGACACTCTCAGGATTATCAATCCCAGTCCGGTGAAGCGGAATGCTCGATCGAATACACTAGTCTGTGTAAAGTACAAAAGCATAAGTTTGAATCATGGGCCAACTAAGCCACTAAGTCAACTAGCTAGCAACAACCTTACATGATATTATGATAGACCAACCTAATTCTCAGAGCGTCATAGGTTATACTAGGTACTAGTACTTTGACTAACTTTACTCGTGGCAAGGCAAGCCATGCAACCTATGCCAGGCAAGATCCTTTTCTTAGTTAGAATCAAGGCTGGATGATTAGCGTCACTTAAACCTTTCACTGCTATGCTAGCACATTAATTTAAGCATCAAGCACACACACATGGAGAGAGTGACATGCTTTGAACAAAAGTAGTATCCCCCATTCTCTGCTATGCTAGGACTAGCACACACATGCAACGAGCACTGTCATGTCTACTATGCATAAAAACTTAATGAAGAAGATCAAAGTGGGTTCATCCTACCCAAATCTCATCTCCTCTCCAAGACTTGGTGTCGCCGCTGTCTATATCCCCACAACAAAGCACGTACAGTACATTACTAATATGCATAGCACTAGAGCATTATTTGAATACACATAGCAGTCATACATAACCTGAAACTTGACAGTGATGATGTGAATCATGCCAAGTTACAAAATAAAAATAAAACTTAAGCTTCAATAGAGGAAATTTTCAGCCTTGATTCCAACAAAGCCAAGAACTTCCTTTTGTTTATGCAAAGAGAAAAAACTAATCAATATCACCACCCATTCAATTTTACATGTTCCTTACATATTAAGTGTAATAATAAAAAGAAGACATGAAAAATCATTCACGGTCCATTTGCTAGCTCCCAGATCAAGGACATGAATAAGCTCAAGTCATTCAGTATAACCCAAACTGGAGTTTTATCTCGATGAAACAACCATCGCACAATTTATTACAAACAATTCAGCAAAACATTGCATAGCATGACAAATTTGTCTAGCAGTGGTAAAATAAGATGAAACATGCAAAAATTAGTTGAATATGCTCCATGCCATACGACGATGACCTACTGTAGCAGTCAGTCTATCTCGCTCTCTAGTACCTAACCAACCCACTGCAACATCAGTTGAAGAAACAAGAAGAAAAACATGGAGAATTGATTGGATCGAGCAGCCATGGTTTCCATTGCTACAAAATCGAGCAGCCACAGCTCCATTGCAAGTTTGTGCAATAGCTAGCTAACACATTAAAGTGCAGCCCAAAAGAACCTTGAACAAAACCACTTATTAATCATTCACTCCTAGTCTTCCAATTAAAATAAGCGTGAGGCAATCAAATTTGTGTAAGCACCAAACAAACAAATGGAGAACAAGATTATGCATTAAGTTCACTCCTAGTCTTGACACTACCTGAATACAGCAAGACGGTTGAAATGAAGAACACGGGTTTACTTGTGCATTAAGTTCAAGCACAACTTATCATGTAAAATATACCAGATGCAGTACTAGGGTCTGAGAGCTTACGTCTGTTGTCTACAAGAGAAGGGCCTTGGTGACAAGCAGCTTGACACTACCTGAATACAGCAAGACGGGTAAAATGAAGAATAGGTGTTTAATTGTGCATGAAGTTCAAGCACAATTTATCATGTGACATATACCAGATGCAGTACTAGGGTTTGAGAGCTTACATCTGTTGTCTACAAGAGAAGGGTTACAACAGACATTTGATATGAAGAGTTGTTGGGACCATTGCCATGCACGAGACGATGAACTGGGAGGAAATGAAGGCATACTCTTTCACAAGCCAAATCCCTGGCGACCAAACACAAAAAATAGATCAAATTTGCGAAAGACGCAACATCCTTAAACTTTATTTTGTTTTAACCAGTAAGCTGTGATTAGAAATGCAGGTGCTCATGAAGAAAAAATTCCTAGTGTCCTGACGTGTAACAATAAGAAATCACTAGGATGGTTCAGTGCATATCACAACAAGCACATTTTAATTGCAAACAAGTATACATATTAACTAACTAAAATAAGGTTGAGATCATATGATCAACAAACTTTAGGTTCTGATGTGCTCACATTACATGAGCTCAATATATGAGGCTACTGGTTAGTTGCAGACCTTGGATCAATCTATACAAAGTTATTGCAGTCATGCAGTATAAAACAAAAATGTCCTCATGAACCTACAAACATCAGCTACAAGTATCAAACAGTAAGAGACAGTAACATCCGGGAAGATCAATCTTTTTGACACTCCCAGGATTATCAATCCCATTCTGGTGAAGCACAATGCTATGTCGAATACACTAGTCTGTGAGCAAGGAAGAAAAGCATAAGTTTGAATCATGCGCCAACTAATCCATTTAGTCAATTAGCTAGCAACAACCTTATATGATAGATTAAGGTAATTCTCAGAGCGTCAGAGATTACACTGGGTACTAGTACTTTGACATCAAGGCCGGATGGTTAGCATCACTAAAACCTTTCACTGCTATGGTAGCACATTCTTAATTTGAGCATCAAGCACACACACATGGAGAGAGTGCCATGCTTTGAACAAAATTAGTATCCCCCCATTCTCTACTCTGCTAGTACTGGCACACACATGCAGCGACTGTCATGATCTACTACGCATAAAAACTTAACGAAGAAGATCAACGTGGGTTCATCCTACCCAAACTGCCTCTCCTCTCCAAGACTTCCAAATGGGGATAGAGAAAGAATAAGAGAGGCGTCTCACCGGCCACGTTGCCGGCAAGGACAGGGCTGAAGTTCTCCGCGGCCTGCTGCAGCAGAGCGGCCTAGTTGAGGAGGACGTGGTGTCGTCGCCATCTATATCCCCGCAACAAATCACGTATAGGAGACAAGGATACACTAATCCCGACACATATAGGAAGGCCTCCTGGAGTACCACCTCCAGACCCACTTCTCCAACATCCTGCAAATACAATGTGCACGCATAGTGACAGAAATCTCACGTGTTCACAAGCATGCCGGCGGAATACCAAGAAACAAGGAATTCATAACAAGAACAAGAAAACAACTTTTTTAGCTATTTAGAAGTCAACGGATATTGGCAATGAAAGGGTAAACCAAACATAGCATCACCAATAGGTATGCAGTGAAGAAATAATGCACCAAAGTCTAACAAGAACAACTTTTTTACCTTGTTCTTCCCCACAAGGAAATGTATATCTTCCCACATATCAATTTTTTTAATTCTGAATCGATCTGGAATGGAAACAGGGGCGATCCAAACTGTTCTCTTAAGAGAGAAAAAAGCAAATTATCCAAACTGTTCAGGCATTCGTTCTTCCATTATTACCCAGCAAGCAAAAACACTTGGACACTCAAACTTGTCTGCCAATATGTATGTATCTACTGCTTGGACCAAAACAGAGTTCGACCATATTGATCTATCTCTTAGTGAAACCTAAAGTTGCACTACCAACATACAATATTGATGGTCAGCCTGCAGCCTCGTGCATGATAATAAACTGTATACCTTTAAAGTTTAGGGACCTGGGGCGGAGGATTCAGACCAAGTACCATTTTTCTAGCTGGCTGCAACGATCTCTCTTCCTCCTCTTCATCTAAAATCAAAATAGACAAATATTTAATTCCTCGCTAGGTACATTCAACACAACAGCACTACAGCATACAAGTACATCGACATGAAAGTATATACCTCCAGATTCTTCATCAGAGTCATCGTCGGCCAACTGGAAGAACTTGTACTCAGAGAAGACAATGTTGGATGTCTTGGATATGTGTTGGAGCTCGAACTCCTGCTCGAAGACCAGGTCGAACTCGAACTGGATCTGAGGGAACTCGAATGTCTACAGGGTCCTGATGGACAACTTCTAGTCATCCACCTTCACGAAAACATGGTCGCCTTGTAGTCCTTGGCCTCGACGACAGTGCCCTACAGAGAGAAACAAAGCATCTGAATGAGTAGATATCATAAGGCACAATTGAAATACATGCACATAGCTTGTTTGAAGAGCAAGGTATGGACATATAGTTAAGCTAACCTAAGAAAGATAAAAGCATTGGTCATCTTTAGGTGAGACCTTTACCGACTGTCCAGGATTAACCGCAAGGCATGCAATAGTTAAATAGGAGGCTCAATTACATGCACAGATTTAAGCTTTTTTCCAAAGCAAATATATAACAAACAGTACATATCCATGTTGATTATATTTGACAGGACAGAATTTCATGGAAAATATATGGATGGACAATGTACATACAGAGCAAATTTATCGAAATTAAGCTGAAGATAAGCTAGATCAGTACATGGGCTTTCTAAATCTGAAGGTAAGTTACAGTAGTACTTGCTTTTGGCTAAATACTACTACTAGCCTCTTTGCATGAAGGCTGCCATTGCTCTCCTATCGTCGGGTACATATGTGAGTTTGTTAATTACAAGTAACAGAAGTAACTAGATGCTATACGTAAGGTAATACAATTTCTCTCTGACATCGGAATTCATATGTGAGTTTGTTAATTACAACTTAATAGAACTTCTGCTGCCATCTCTTTCTTGCCGCCATACTAAAATGTTCAAAAAAGGTACATAAGATATATCAAATCATCTGTATAGACTAATCACACTATTTCTTTGCTCAACAGACATATATAGTAAGAGCAACAACAATCATCAGCATCAACCTTAAACCTTGGCACCATGATAATAGGTTCATTATAATGATAAATAAGAAATCTGATACCAAAGGGACAATAACTTAATTGTGTCATGAGTTGATTTAAAAATAAAGTACTAGCAGGGGCAAGGGAAATAACATAGTCTCAGAAGGTAGCACCTTCATTCATGCCTCTTTCATGTGTTTCATCAACAAATAAAAGAAACCTTTCATTATTTAGTGACTTAACAATGCCTCGGTAACAAACAAAATGTGTAAAAGGTAAACATGTATGTTCAAAACTACACCTTGTTTCTCTACTTGTACTTGATTGAAATATAAGAGCAGATTGGTATACACCAATTGTTTCTCTACTTGCAAACCGCTGAAATGGGAACCAATTTATAGGTTCAAGGAATGTTCCATTCTTCTGTTGCTCGTTCCAACACTCAACCTAAAGAAAAAACACAAACATATACTCAGGTCAGAAAGACCGTGTTGTAAGAATGAGTAGGTTTGGCAGTAACCAAAAGCGATATAAATAAAGCTTGAGATCCACTAATAGAACATTTTAAATAGCGTATGCATGCCCAAATGCCAATGACACTTAAAGTCTTCATATAAAATAGTTATTTATTGCAATAAAATAATAGTTAATTGGTAACCATCTGACTAAAATTACCATGAGCCATAAAAGAAGACACCTTTTTATTCTCAAATGTCAAAATACAAAGGTTTCTGCAAATCTCGTTCAGACTACAAATTTAACATGTCACACTCAACTAACCCACCCCATCAAGTGAACGAAGGTCAAGAATTTGCTCTACTAAAAAGCAATTCTGGCCATAATAAATATGTACGGCTAAAGAACAACATGAGTTGGATTGAAACAAAAAAAGTTTGGGGTTACAAAAAAATAAACACTATCACTTTATAAAGAAGGTGTTAGGATCTAATGCAAGTCTGAGGTCCGTGTGGGAAAATATAAACAAACTTTCTGAAGCTCCATAAGCCTTAGAAATGCCCATCTCATCATCGCAAGAAGAACTGACTACAGCAATGCAAAAAATAAGTCAATAATATTGATTACATACCCATAAATAGGAACAAAAGGGCCTTTAAATCGAACCCCCCAAAGTGTACACTGCAGCCTTGAGCCTTGACATGCTCAGAACTTCCTTTGAACCGTGCTGCAAATAAATGCAGAAATCAAGTGAGAAAGTACCCATGCAATGGACACCACAGGAATCATGAATGGAGTTGAAAGTAAACATATAATGTATACCCATCTTCTTCACAACTATTTGAACCATATTAAACTATACAAACAAGGATATGCAACCACGCTGATTTTATTGAAAATCGATTACTAAAGTTTACTACACATGGAACTTCTGTCTGACAGTTACTGATGTATCCAACAAAAACAGAGAGAGCTTAAGTTACTAAACAAGGGAAGCCAAAAGCATACAACTATTCAAGTGCAAATCGGAGAGGCAAAGCAAGAATGAAATACTGACCAATGAGAAACAGTGTTTAACAACGCTATGTTATTACTCCTGGAAGATGAACAATGGAAATAATTGGCCCAATATGTGTTAATTTATTTAAAAAATTAAGTGCAACCTAATTCATATCGACCAATACAAGCAAAATATACATTATCTCTTAACGGTGAATTCATCTTCAATCTATTTTCCCAGCATGACTCCTGAAGTATGCACAAGATTCAAGTTGTAGTTTTTACTAAAAGCTCGGCCCTTTTCATGGCCGCAACTCATCCACGAAAAGAAAAATATTCCAAGAGGATTAGGCCGAGCAGCCAAATTCGGAAAGTTCCCGAGACTCCGCCCATCACAAATTTGCACCTAATCACCCCATGTATGACCCTGAGACTTCTACATCAGCTAGCTAGCGGGGAAGACCAAAAGGTCTAAGAAGTGTCATCAGTCTTGTCAAATAGCTGCTGGGCAACTTGGTTGAAGAAAATGAATTTCTCCCTCCTTTGGATAAGAGAATAGGCAAGAGAAAGAAACCATAGAGAAGTTTAAGTGGAAGGGAAGGTAAAACAAGCGAACTTACATTGGATATAAGCCTTGGTTGAAACCACATCCTCCATTACATATGTACTCTGATCCTGTGATCCATACACAGTTGCTAACCTGTGGCATTTTGAGCATGACTGGAACCATCACCGCTGATCAGGCACAAGACTTGCATTCGTCATAGTACAAAGAAAACCTGTGGTATGTGTAGAATTTTAAATTGTCATCTTTCATCATGAATAGACAACACATGGAAGAATAAGCTTAGGCATTTAAATCACTTGCACTCTTGCAAGTCCATAAAAGAGGTCTACCTCTGTCTTTATGGGATGCTTGGTTCTTTTTAGGGAAGCTTAGTAACTAAGATTATGAACCAAAATCATCACCGAATAGCATTACCTAGACTGATTTCCAAAAGGCTGCTATACATTTTTTTAAAAAAAAAGAGGATGACTAAATAGAATAAAAGAGCATTGTAAACCGCGGAGCTATAAAATACAATTGCGAAGAAGCCATACAGACTCTGGAATGATACACAACTAAATACTTCTGTGCAAGTAAGAAGATAAAAAAGGAGCACTAAAAAAGATTGCCATAGACCATAGAAGCCCTGCAGGTGAACACAAGCCAACCTCAAAGCAAATGACATGATATCTGAATTAATATGTTCCTATGTTTCCCATGGGGCAAGGTCTCTAAGATGAGCAACTGTCTTATGCGGAAGGCAACCCCTGTTGCGAGCGGCAGCAAAGTTTGAAGTGCCCATACAAATCCACTGAGTTTTTGTGAAGTCACCACCCAATAGCCACAAAGAGGTAAAACCGTTAATCAAAGACAAACACAAAGCATAAAAAAGATTGGCATCAAATATCCCAATTTAACTAAGTAACACGGAAGATAAAGTATGTTTCTTATGTACATCATCCTTACTTACAACCAAATCCTTGATATCATATCCTGGTTACCACATTTCTAAAGTTCGTGAGTAAAGAAAAGAGAATTTTTTAAAAAGCTAGATTATTTTGTACCAAAACAGAAGACAAAAAACAAAATAAAATGAAAGGTGGAACCATGACATAGTTTACTCTGACAAGAGCAAACCACATACTCAAACAGTTGGTCATTAATAAAGAAAAGTTGCAGAACACAAGCAAAGTTGAACAGTGAACATTTAGTCTGCATTTGTCATAAGGATGCTTACTGATATCATATGATTTGTTGGAGCAAAATGATTATAACGGTCAATACATTTTTTTATTGTCAAGATGAGCTCATATACTAAACGCAAACTCAGAGTTCCAAGTTATAAGATGAAACTTAAATGCGACCAAAGGTAGAGGGATGAGTTATCCAACTATAACGGAAACCTAATAAACTGACTGTTCATAAGCATGTCATTGTAATATAGACATTTAGTATAGTGAGTTAGAAACAGAAAGGCTAATCCAAGCATAAATCACCAAAGAATTGATTACAGATGCTTCAGAGCAACTTTGTTAACTTGTTCACGCAGAAGAGCAGGGGGAAATATGATAGACCTTCACCTAGTATTATGCTTTGTTAAATGATTCGGCACTTCTTATGTCAGAGACGGCAACTGCAGCAGCAACTCTCCTGTAGTACAGAGGTGCTAATGCAGCACACCTGAAAAATTAGCCAATATTCATGACTTCTCATGTGGTAGAAAAGCATTTTAAATGTTTGCATACAACAGAAATCAGGTAAAAGGGAAATGTATGTGAAAGCACAAGATGGGACAGATTTAACCATAGAATCTAGTATGCACAAACGCTATGACAGAAATTATGCCAACATTTGTGACAAATGATGCACCAACAGTTACCTAAATCAAGTGCAGCTAAATAAGTTCAACGACGTAATACATGTAAAATGGGAGAAGGAAACAGAACCAGCGCTGCGGCCACCAACACCGTCCACACACACATCATTTGCACATATACATATTTTGGATAGTTGCATAAGAAAACCTATTAACCTCGGAACCATGAATTAAATGGTTTAATCTTTAAAACACATGTAGAACCATTTTTCAACCACTGGAACCCAGCAACAAGGAGATACATTGATACCCGAGGAAAGTTCATAAAACAATCTTTGTCACGAAACAACTTTCAATATTTACATCTAACAATTGTGCAGTTATATTGCCAATGGATATTGTTGTTATTTTCTCAAATACATCTAACAGTTTGAGTCACCAATTTTTAATCATGAAAACCATTTGCACCGCAAGTGTAATCCACCATTCTGTTCTTACCACATCACAAGCAAGTTGATTCCCGATGATGCATTGCTTCTCCCAAGTAGGCCGCGCTCAAGACTCAGCCTTGAACCAGCATCGTTGTGTCTCTTGGGCAAGTTCCAGCCTTGCCCCAGACGGCGGCACGGACTCGGAAGCCAAGCTACCTGCACATGCAATTTTTCCATCAAACACTGCAATAGCATGAATTTGTAACAAGAAGAGGACAAGAGCAGATAAGCTTACGGTCCGGGAGCCAACCCTCCGGGTCTCGCTGTTTCACCAGCGCTACATAGACATGGAAGTTGCGAGCATAGAGGAGCGTCGTGGCACCTGTGGGCAGCAGGGGGGTGTAAGGCCTCTTTAATGGCAGCTCGGCATCCTAATTTAACCGAGAACAACTTTGCTTACTTCTTCAAGATGTTTCATAGCAGCTGAGCATCCTTGTTTAGAACGTAGAGATTGGATCTCCCACTCAACTACGAATAACCTAAGAGCAAAAAAGAGAACACATATGAGCATTCAGAATTCATGTTTACTTAAATCACCAGGCAAATATTTTTAGTGAACATAAATTCACGTCAGTCTGTTAGGGAGCAAGAGTATTTTCAAGGATTCGAGTGGGATCCCTGATGGACGAGAAGTACTCTAACAAGAAACCATTCCAAGCAAGCACTTAAGTCCGTAGGATACAAACCAAAGGAAAATATACTTAATGAACAGAGGCATTGCTGGGCATGCACCTAGCTAGCAGACAGTAGACCACGAGATATGACATGATATTATGGAGGATTTGATTCATTTGCAAAACAAGCATAAAAAGACTCTTCCATGACGATAATAAATACGTAGTCAATAGAAATAATTATGGAGAAGGCAACAGATAGGACACGCAAACTGAAGGATAATTGAGAGTAAGATGTAAATAACTGGGAGAAAATGTAAACTAACACATGTTATGAGTATCGGCTAAATTTGTATGGATGTCAAGTGTCAACCAAATCTGTTGAGGTTAAGCGTGAAGTGAAGAAGATTTTTAGAGTAGTATCTGAGTGAAATCTACGTCCAGTGACCATCCCAAATCGCACTGCCACAAGCAATAAGCGGCCAGATTTTCGGAGTAGCTAGCTTGCACATGCCAAACCAGAAAATAATGATAAGTTCGTTCTTCAGCTCATATTTAAATTTCCATGTGCAGCTGTTCACTACGCTGTTAAACTGATATGCGCTCCATTAAACGTTACTCAAATAGATAGACCATGTTCTCCTTGTGTTCTTGCTGAACGATTTTGCAAAGAGATACATGATGACAATCTAAAGAGAGCAGCAGACTGAATTATGACAAGGAAGCAAGAACGACCTTTTTGCAGAGCGCTCTCATGGTCGGGCTACTAGAATTCCAAAACCGAATCGAAGACCATAATAAATACATATATAAAAAAAAGCAGAATTCGAATCTCGTTCCAGAGGATGCAGCAGAATCACCTTGAGCTCCCCGCCTCCCCTTGTGCGAGGACGAGATGGGGCTGGACGAGCCAGTCCAGGTCGCGTCCTCGTCGTGCGAGGACCCGCATCCCCTTGCGCAGGCGTTCGCCAAGCAACCTCTGCCGCGGCGGCGCCGTCGCCATGGAGGAGCCGGGACGGCCAGGTCTCGCCGGACCTTACCACTAACGGCCGGGAGCAGCGGTAGGCCGCCCGCGCCACACATCTTTACGGCGAGGTAGGGGGAGGACCTGGATATGCCGCGCGAGACCGGGCGTAGTCGTCCTCGACGCCGGCCGGCAAGCCTGGCGCTGGGGTTCACGCAGGAGCAGCATGTCGCGTGAAGAGCCGTGGTGGTCGGCCGCCTATGGGAAAGGCCGGCATTCGGTCGACCTTTCCCGGCCAGCGACACGTTTAGGGCGGCGGAGGGGCTTTGCCGGCGGCGAGATGGAGAGCGGGATGGGGTGGGTGGCTCACGGGAATGGGATGACGGCTAGGGTTGGGCTGAGATCATGTTCTGCTTGTGTTTCTATTTGGGAATTTCCGATGAGTCGAACGTGGACGGCTGAGATCATGTTTCGCTCGGTGATCCGCGAGCTCTAATCACGCCATCTTATTAGGTGGAGCTTTTTTCCTTTCAGATTCTTACGCCTCCTCTTAATTAGGACTAGTAATCTTTTTTCGAGTACACGACTCGCCAGCAGAACTAATTATTAAGGGGAGAGATTTTGTGCATTAACCACGGGGAGTTAAACATATTCGCGGCCTTTTTCTCCGGCGACAATGACCGCTCCTTTAAACCTGCCATCCGTTTCATTCATCTATTGATGGAATCATACTATTATTTAATTTTGAACATAAATTACTACAAAATGTACCGATGGAACATGCAAATTACTCCCTCCGTCACACAAAACATGTCAGAGGCGTGATTTTGCAAAATCACCCTCGGCGTTTGCCCGACCGAACCCTGAGTCCTCCCCATCGTCCTCCTCTTCGCCTCCCCATTCTCTTATGCTCCGTCGCCGCTTCATCACGGGCGCTCGCGCTCCCCTGCGCCTCCTCCCGTTCCAGTACAGCGCAGCTCCCCGGCGCCTCCTCCCATTTCCATGCGCCTCCTCCCGTGCACTCCCCGTGCCTCCATCCACTCGTCGACTAAAAATGTCGATTTTTTTCTCGCGATTCGGACGGGTTTCAGTACTATCGTAGTTGAGCATCAGCAAATTGCGTTGGCGTGGTGGCTCCTCCACCACGGATTCGATTGGGAGCAGCGTCGCTCGATCTGGAGGGCACGGGGACGAGGGAGGCGACCATGGTAGGCGGCGCTCGATCTGGAGGGCACGGGGACAAGGGAGGCGACCATGGTAGACGGCGGTACGACAGTGGGTGGTGGTGAGGCGGCTCGCCGAATGGCTGACTCTCTTCCTTGTCGTTCCCCATCTCATGCCTCCGTCGAGGGTGACCACAGCGACGCCGCCCAACACAACAACGATGGCTCCCTTCAAAAGGTCATCTTTTGCCCTGGTTAGATTATGTTGCCAATCTTCCAGTCTATTGTAGAAATTTTCTATTGCTCTTTGCACTTTAATTGCTTCATGAAAGCAATGGCATCTTGTTGTATTATACCCATCGAAAGTGGTGATTTCATGTGATTTTTTTTTATCTTCGCACCACCCTTATATACCCACATTAGTACCCCATGCAAAAGTGGAAGAATTCCTACCATTCCTCAGGTTGTTTGAGGAGAAACCTTATTTGGTGTGTCTCACGATGTCTACCCCTTGATTTTTGTCTAAAGTTGTGATTCTAAGTCACTTTTTATTTACACCACCCTTATATACCCATATTAGGATCCCACGCAACAGGAGGAAGATTTTTGACCCTTCCTCACATCATTTACATAAAACCTCTACCTTGTGGGCCCCATGACGTCTACCCTTACCTCACAATAGGAAAGTTGATTCTATCTGGTTTATAACTTCACACCATCCTTCAATACCCATATCAAGACACCATGCAAGAGGGGGAAGATTTTCTACCCTTGCTTATGTCGTTTCATGGAAAACTTCATTCAGTGTGTCTTGCGGCGTCTACCCTTGTCTTTTCATTGAAAGTGGTGATTCAATATGATATTAGGAGCCCCCTAAAGAGGAGGAAGATTTTCTACCCTTCCCAACTTCATTTTTGCAGGCCCCACGATGTCTCCTCCTAGCATTCGGTCGATAGTGGTGATCCAATATGATTATTATCTTCACAACACCCTTATATTATGACCCAATGGAAGAGGTGGAATATTTCCAACCTTTTATCGCGCCGTTTAAAGAGAATCCATATTACACCACCCTCATATGCTCATATTAGGACCCAGTGCAAGGGGGCAAATATTTTCGACCCAATCTTGCGCTATTTCAAAGAAACTCTACACCGTGGGTCCTGCGATCATTTCTCGCGCCATTCCATCTTTTTTTTTCTCTTTAGACCACCCTTATACACCCATGTTATGGTACCAAGGAACATAGGAACACATTAAATGATGCCAAAACGTCTTATAGTCAGAAATAGAGAGTGTATATATGTACTACTATTACTCAACTTCCTATCTACACAGGTACATGATGTACATAGTCTCCAGAAGAACATTGGACCCAAGCATCTACACTTCCTAGCTCAAAGTAAATAATGGACATGTCTAGTTAGCTTCATTTCCTATCCCTCCCTCGATTCACACCACCTTCACCGATGCCGAGGAGGCCATCCAAGGTGGGAGTCTCCAGCATGGGCAACTAGGTTGTGATGGGCTCATCATCGCTGTCTCCGACACGTCCGTCGGTGGCTGTGTCGTGGATATGCTTCGGCTCCTAGATAGTATGCATGGCTGCTTGCGTTTAGAACCGTAGAATCTACGGGTGATGGAGGCGGTAAGATCACTAAGTATGTATATCAAGCGGTATACATATTGGTAGCGGGGCCGGGTTGCATTAGACTATAATACAAATGTTCCAGCTACTACTAAGTACAAAGCTAGTGAGGTGGAGTTTTTTTTCTTGAGCTAGTGTAATGGATGAGCTAGGTGGCTGCATGAAATGTAGTACGTGCAAAACTCGTCAATAAATGTTTTTGGTACAATACAACATACGTGTTGAATACAAGGGAGGAGCAAATTCGTTACTACAAAAAATAGAAATCATGGGCAGAAGCCTACGTGGGCCGCTGCAGCCAGGAGGCCCGTTCTGTTGCTCATCGTTGCCGGAACAGAATACACCGAACGGAAGCCCTAGTCCTCATTTCTCCTCTGTCGTCCCAGAACCATCGCGGCGGCGCGCTCGAAATCACGGCGTCCCGGCCGGCTTGCTCGCCGACGCGCATGTGCATCGGTATCCCGGCGCGTGGGGCTCCGTCGAGCTCGCCGGACCGAGTCGCGCACGTTGCCGCGATTCTTGGAAGGGCGTTACATGCCGGCGATGGCGCGCCGGCCACCTGGACGAAGCGACGGCGACGTGCGTCACGAAGGGAAGAACCGTCCAGCTGACGCAGGAAGGAGGATATGGCGGCCGCGTCTCGGGGCCGCCAAGTTCCTGGCGCCGGTGGCCGCGAGATCCGGCGCCCTTCTTCCCAGCGACCGCCGCCATGAGCCCGCTCCGCGTAGCAGCCCGACGCAGCGCCTGGGCTCCGTCTCCGACGTGCTCGCCGGGTAAAGGCCGTTCCTGCAGCTGGTGAGACCTCTCATCTCTTTTTGTCAGAGTGTGGTTCAGTCGGTGGAGTTCTTTTCTTCTACAGATACGATTAACCAAGCTAGTAGTGGATTAATGCAATGCTGTTTGCAAGAATTAGAATATAGGAACTGTGATTTAATGTCTCTAGTCAAATAGCTAGCAAGGGGAAATAGCCAAGTAGCTGCAGCTAGCAAGATGAAGAATTGGGACGTTTTGTTTCTTAGGATGCTACTTAGGATGCTACTGCTTTTCATTTTGGTTGCAACAACTTGTAATATCTGAAGCCGGTGAGACCCCTCACTCCTAATATCTGAATTGAAAGAGGAAGAATAGGGATTTTTGTGTGTCTCATATTAACTAGCAACAGAGCTAGCAACCCTGTGTGCAGGAGTAATAGGTGCTGATAAGAAATCGATGCGTTGATTTACTTTCTCTCTAGTCAAACAGCTACTGCTACGATGAGCAAGGTTTTTTTCGTTTGTTTTCTTGGGATGTTATTGGTTTTCACGTTTTGATTGCAGATGGATGCAACGACTCACATATATAGTTTGCTTGTATTTTTTAGTTAGATTGATCTTGGCATGCTAATGTTCAGCAATACTCCAGATTACACACAGTTTACTCTGATTTAAATCTTGGATGGTTCATTGTGCCATTTGATTATTTTTCTACTGCTGAGCCTATTTATGTGACCTGCAGATGTTCATCTCTGAGAAGGGATTTAAACCCTCTGGTCCCTCGCTGGCCTGCTCGCTGCTCTTCTGGATCCTTCCATCCCGCTTGGGTCTATGTGGCAGCGGCCACACCGGTGCAGGAGCAAGACCTTGTATCTCACGCCGGCGGCACTGAGAAGGTCGTCTTTTGGCCCGTAAGGTACTCTGCTCTGGTGCTGACCTTGTCTTTGATGCCCGGAAGAGGCTGATCATCTCCACCTGTGTTCCAAGGAGGCTGGCAAATGTAGCGAGCAAAGCTTAGGTGATTTCCTGGTTCATCCGTTGGGCCATAATGCACAAATGACATCCTGTAGTATTCATTTTTTTCTTCTAAATTTTCTATAGTGATAACCATCAGGTTTTGTTCTTTTGCAGGGACACGCAGCGGCCGAGGAGGAGGGGAAGGCGAAGGTGAGAGCCACGGTAGTTGGAATGCAGCTGGATGCATCAATTGTGGTCTGGAAGGCCATGGGATTTATTTGCCTTGGTCTTGCTGTGTGCCCCCTGGTAACAGCATTCGAGTTGAAGTGCTGCTTGTTTAAGTTGCTGTGAAGTTATGGTGAGCTGCTGCCTGGAGCATGTCGATGTAGCGAGGACTAGGTGTTTGTTGTGTTTCTCTTGCCGAAGAACCAGTTTGTATTTCTAGAATTATATGTTGTACAGTGGCGAATGTTTGGATATAAAAAGATATGCACAGAAACTTTGCTTCGTTTTCTCGCATTATTTGAGCATTTGGCACTTGGTTTCACTTGCGTGTGTCGATCGTCCAAGAATGTCTAGCATAGTCATATTTGTGCCGTGGATTGTTGTTATTAAGAAAAAGAAGCAGACCCTTGTCAGAGATGTAGGAGAAGAGGAATTAAAAAAAAAATGGGATTAATTTCTTAATTAGAAGAAGAAACGTTGTGTTGCGGAGGAGCGACGCCCAGGTGGCCTATGATTCTTCCTGAGGTGGTGCGATCAAACATAGTAGTGCCAGGCAGGCGATTTGTTTAGATTCGCATATATTAGTATTTGTATGTGTGGAAAGAAACTGGTTAATTTGGAACAGCAAGTCAGGCGGGCCAGAATTAGATCGAGGAGGAAGTGGAAGAAACGCTGAGTAGCGAGCGATGGACGATGTGCGCGCGCGCGAGCGAGGCCAGAATTAGAGGAGGCCATTTGCGGATGGATTTGGTCAACATATAAAAAGGAGGCGATTGTGTCGTGTTGGACGCACGGGCGCACGCACTCGTGTAGGTGAGTAATTAATCCGAGAAACAAAAACTCAAGTCGAACCCATTGCTCACATCTTCCGACATTTCGATCGGGCGGCCAAATTAACGAAGAGGAGAGAGCGCAGAGAGGCCGGAGGAGACGACTGAGAAGCAGCGGCCAGCCTGGCGCTAGTGTGCTATACGGTCTCTGGCAGCAGCAGCAGCAGAGCGGGCGGGAGTGGAGATGGAGCGGATGGGCGGGAGTGCGCGCACGCTTGACCCAGGAGGAGACGGACTGTCGTTGACCCAAGAGCGGAACAGACGGAAAACGACGTGCGCGCGCGTGTAGCACGCTGGAGACAGTCTGGCAGCGATTTAACTCAACTCGGCCTGCCCTTTTCGACTTCGGCAAACCCTTGTACAGTACGACGCGATGGCCCCAGCCGATCTTTTTTCCAGACTCCCTCACGATCTTCTGGTCCACGCCATCTCCTTCCTCTCCGTCAGGGACGCCGCCCGCACCGCCGTCCTCTCCCGGCGATGGCGCCAGCTCTGGCTGCGCACAGACACCCTCAACCTCCACTCCACCTCCTACCGCGATCTATGCTGGAACCCGGACCCCTGGCGGCACTACGACCCCCCGCCCGCCTCTCAGCTCAAGGCTCGCCTCTTCTCGGACGCCAGCGCCGCCCTCCGCGCAGCCGGACGACGGCGCCCGGTCAGGAAGCTCTCGCTGTTCGTCAAGGGACACAACGATACATACTGCAAGGGTGTCCTCGATCGGCACCTCCGCCACAGATTGGGGCTGCTATCGGAGCCTCAAAACCCTGCATATCGAAAACCACGACTTTTACTCTTACGGAGATTACTGCAGTAGCAGCGGCGACCGTTTCGCCGTCAACTCCCCAAGCGTGACTGCCATCACGCTGGTCCGACTAAAGTTAATGACCAGCAAAGGCATCGAGCTCGACACCCCATGTTTGCGTACATTCAAGTACAATGGACAGCCTATGGATTTCTCCGTCAAATCGCCGGCGGCCGAGTTGGCACGAGTTGAAATTGATTTAACCCCCGGGCTGCCACATTATTACGATGACAGCAAACACGCATTTTTCGACTCTTTATGGCAATTCCTCCGCAGCCTTCGACACATGAGGATCCTCAAACTGAATGTGCCAAGCATTGAGGGCATCGCAGCGGAACATGAGCACTTGGTCACGCTGCACACTCTGGAACGGCTGGAAATTGAAGGGCCCTCTGACCCAAGCCGCAGAAACGGCGCTGCCACTGCCATCGCCAACTTGCTCCAGTCATGCCCCGTGATCCGCGATTTGCATATTCGGATTGTTGACCGTGATTATAACGGAACGGTTATAGAGGATGTTGTGTCGCCAGCACACTTTGATGTCTCTCTGGACTTGTTCGAGAGGCGCTACACCAAGGAGATCAGGGGCATGATCGATGGTGAACATGATTCCCCGGTTATTGCAGACCTCCCCGGGTTGACTGGCTGTCAGTTCAACTGCTTGCAGAATCATCTCAAAAATGTGAAGTTGCAGTTTGTAATGAAAGAGATGATGGAAAGCTTTGAGATTTCCCTTGCCAAGTTCCTTGCGGAAAACTGTATGGTACTTGAGCGCCTGGAAATTGATGACGGAAAACACAACTTTCTAAGCCATATCAACTTGATGGTAGAAAGATGGAGAACTAATGCATAGGAGCAGAGGAAACAGACGGAACTCGATTCAGCCAACGCGTCGAAGCAGAGGGCAAAATGAGACATCACTCAGGTGGACAATTTAAAGTAAACTTTGTTAGAGGAAAAGGAAGGTTGTTTTGAAACTGCACGAAGTTTGTTTTGTTATACTCTGGTTTGCGGCGCGAAATTGCAACAGTTCATTTGGTCTGATTCTTGGAATATAACAATTCAACAGTACATGGCAAAATGCTTGTTTCAAAGATTCAGTTCTGATACGTTTTTATTTAACACTGGGTCTGACCGTCTGAGACGTTACTACACTGAACTGCTCCTATGATCTCGATAGCATGAAGAAAATAAGAAAGTCTGTTGTTGCCTGGACATTGTTGTCTAGCCACTATTTACTGTGATCTCTACTCTGTTGAGATCTGTGAGTGAGAATTCCATTACCCCAGGTGAATCTTGGGATGAATAATAAACATGTTATCTGTTTATTCACATGCCAAGTCCAAGTGACTTATATAGTTTTGAAACTACCGTGCTTCTGGTCTGTATTTTGTTTCTTCTATTCACAACATTGTAAAGGATGGATGGTTTGACCTTTGTATCCCTCTATTTGTAGCATAAAATTGAATCTAAAATTTGGAAGCTGAACTTGTGTTTTCTCCGACAAAATCAGAAACTAACGTTCTTCACTGTCTTTTTTTAATATAAGAAGTTAGAGAAATCTCTACCTTATGGTTACAACTTACAACCGAGGTTAGGGGGGTGGAGAGTATAAGAAGGTAGATGGTAATGATGCTATCGGGTAGCCTAGGACATTTGCCACCTCTGATGCTATGTAGTGTCATGTGTCACGGGAGAAAGGTAATTTTCCGAAAGTTTATTTGTAGGCTAGTGAATGAGGAAAAACATCAAGCAAGTGTTTTACAAATGTCGGTTGCTCCACTGAACCCTCTAGAGAGCATCATCTGCGTATTGCAGAGGAGGAAGTGGTGGCACCATTCTGAATTGGGTGAAGTAAGAAACCAGACTCAAAAGCTCTTCTTACTATCTGTTGTAGAATACAAGCCACTAAGATAAGTTTTTTTCGATACGGGGAGAAAAACCCCAGCCTCTGCATCAATAGATGCACACAGCCACTAAGATAAGTAAATAAGGGGATAGTGGTCCGCCCTTGCGAACCCCCTTCTAAATTTTGAATTTATTCCCAGGTTGTCCATTTATCAGTAGTTGAGCCTATGATGTTTCTAGCAGTTGTTTGACCCACCAGATCCATCTTCCTGGCCAACCTCTCGATGTTAAAGTTATGAGTATAATCTTCATGTTAACAGTATCAAAGGCCTTCTGGAAGTCAAGTTTTAGCACAATAACCGGTTTTCTCAATTTGTTTGCTCACTGAACCATGTTCAGAGCAGCGGCAAAATTTTCCACATTTGATCTTTTTTTAATGAACCCTGATTGCATAGAGTATATAAGAGTCCGTTATTTTTTCCTGCAACCGATTAGCCAGAACTTTTGGAATTAACTTGTCACTGAATGTTGCAAATAAACCGTCCGGCAGTCAGTGATTACATTTGGAGTATCACACTTAGGTCATAATGTGATAAAAGTCAGGCTTACCCCCTCAAAGTTTATTGTTTTGTCATGTAGGGCAGTGAAGAGTGTCAGGAGTTCAGTTTTTAAATATGCAGCATAGAATTTTTAAGCTCATTGGTGAACCCATCCAGCCCCGGGCTTTGTTCGGTGGGGCCAATTTCATCCCATGAAAAAGGATCCTCAAGGACTTGCAAAATCTTCAGTTTGTGCAGTATATAAATGGTTTAGATCAATACTGGTAGTCCATTGCCTTGTTTCAGAGAACATGTTAATGAAAAAAGTTGTTGCAATTTCAAGCTTTTCAGAATCTTGGGAAACTCTGTATTGTCATGTCTCAGAAATCTCATTTTGGTTTTCTTGAACCTGTAGGTCGCCGTTGTGTGGAAAAATTACGTATTTTCATCCCGTAGTCTGCACCACCATCTAGTTTGAAATTGATAGGACCTCTCTTGGCAACATCTGGCTTACTGCAAACAAGATTGCTCCGAATTGTGTCGACATATTGCCGCCATAAGAACGACCTGGCGTACACGAAACGATGCCAACGATACAAGCTGAATGTATTGACATGAGGAGATGATTTCGTACAATGATAGTTGTGATTCTACAATCGGTGGTTAATTAAATCTGTGGAAGCCATGAAACCGGTCTGCTGGGTTCGGGAAGGCTGGCCTTGTCTGTAGCAGCAGCTGGTTTCCTTCATTTCCAGCCCGGAATCTACGTGCGACCTCTTCTTCTCCGACCCCGTCTACTCTCCCTCGGGTGCAATGCAAGGTAGGGAGCATGCAAGCTTCATCTTCATCGATTTCGTCTTCATCATTGTCAAACGGTAGGAAACTCTGTAAAGCCCTACGCAATCAGCCTGCCGGTTCGATGCATATTCCTGCTGTAGCGTAAGCATTGCGTGCTACTCCGGCCGGATTGCGTCAGACATATTTCCACTATAAGAAGGCCCACACGTTTTACTTTTACACCACCTGGGCGACACAAGATCCAAAGCAGTTGCAGCCTAAGCGGTTCAGTCCAATTATATGGCAAATGGTTTCAAAACTTGAGAATTCGGATCGACATAATTCCTAGGCAGGGTACGGAATGTCAGAGGAAATTACCAGTATTTTGACATTACCGAGGGGGAGGGCAGACATTCAAAACTATGACCATGAAGGAAAGCAATTACATCGGAATTCTGATAGGGTTATCCTCTGAAACTGCAATGCAGTGAAATTGAAAAGCAAAGCATTTACTACATGAAAATCCTTTCTGAGCCGTCTTTTGCCCAGCTCTCGATCTCCTCCTCGAGACGAGCCTGCACGGCAAAACACTTCCCGGCGAAGACAACGCGCACCCTCTCAAGAACAATGGCGTTGGCAAACAGGAGACGTGCCAGCGTCCTCTGAGTCTCGTTCCCCTCATAATGCTCCATGTTGATCTCCCTCACCCGCAGGCGCAGGCACGGTGTCTTGGAGAAGCCCCACCCGTCAGGAACCATCACCATGGCAGCGTCGCCGGCCTTCCCAAGACAACCACTCTCCACTCTCTCCCATAGTCGCTCCTTCTCCTCCGCCATGTGCAGCGACAACACCTCCAAGTTGGGTGTCTGCTCCAGCATACCGCGCACGGCGCCTATGAACTCGCGGCGGTGGACACGACCCTGTAACACGAGGTGCGTCATGTGAAAAAATAACGGGAGCCCGTCCGCCGTGAGGCACTTAGTGTGCAGCCGTTGGTGGTGCAGGTGGAGGCGCTTGGAGGCGGCGAAGCTCCACAGGAACCTCCTGAACGCCTTGAGCTTTGCCGGGCTTTTGGACACCGGTGTGCACAAGGCTAGGGTGCACGAGGTGATCCCTCGCGATGCCGGTAGGCCGTGCAGGGTTACGAGTGACTCGCGTGGCAGGTAGCCTCGGAACTCGATGGACCGCAGCTCGGAGGCGTCGATTTGGATGGACTTGGCGCTGTGGCAGCACCGGAGCGCGAAGCGGCAGAGGCGTCTATGGAGGACGGTGAGGGTTCTGAGGTGGTGGAAGGCTTCCAGCGTCAGGTCGTCGAGGCGTGGGCAGCTCGAGACCAGCCTCTGGACGCTCCTGCCGGAGTCGTGGCGGATGTTGGTCAGGCGCAGAGTCTCGAGGCACGGCAGGTGGATGGCCTCCGGCAGCTTCAGCAGGCAGTGGCTGAGGCAGAGCGTTTTCAGTGCGGCGCAGGAGAAGAGCCTTCTCGGAAGGCGGTAGAGTCCCGTTTCATCGTCGTCGGAGTCGCTGCCCGCGTTGTCGTCCACAGCGGCACCGGAATATCTGTCGTGATGGCAGATGGGTTCGATGACGAAGCGCAGGTCGAGGTTGAGCTCCTGTCGGGCGTACTCCAGCACGTAGGAGAGCCACTGGTCAACCTGGATTGTGTCCAAGCCATCCATGAACTTGTCGAAGGCGAACCGAAAGGTGCGTAGCGGTACGTGGCCGCCGGCGCACCGGCGGCGGCAGAGCAGCGCGGCGCTGATGCGGTCGATCGCGGTGCTGCAGCTCCTGCGCTCCGTGGCCTCGAGGTAGTAGGTGTACCAGTCGTCGTTTCTCTCGCCCTCCCGCTCCTCGAAGGAGATGGTGTGCACGTGGCCGAAGACGTCGCACCAGCGCCGACACAGCACCGCCGCGCGGCCGGCCTCGTCGTTGGGGAGGAAGGAGAGGATGTGGCCTAACACGTCGTCCGGGAGGCCGCTGATGCGATCTCGGGCCCTCGACGGCGATAGCGACGGCGACAGCGACGGCGACTCCATCCTGCCTTGATCTATCTTTCTTGGGGTTCGTTCGGCCAGGTGGTTTACGATTTTCATCTTTGTCTTCCAGGTACAGCGATACACAAGATCCTAATGTGCCTAAAAATACTGGGTTTGTTTTGCACGAGTAAAATAGGGCGTGATTTTTGGAAGGAAATAGCGATTATAGTTACGAACCAGCAGTCGCACGTACGTTTGTTTCCTATCAATCAGGAATTCAGGATTGGGAGATCACCCATCCTACGGCGCGTGAGCCGGAGACCTGCACAACTGCGCGTCACAGCGGCGACGGCCATAGTCCATAGATACGCACGAACCTACCGATCAACGCAGCATACGCCATCTGAAAAAAAAAACGCAGCCTACGCAAGATATGTCGATGCATCGTTACCACCACCGCGTCGGCGGCGACCGTCTGAGCGCTCTCCCGGACAGCGCGCTGGTGCACGTCCTCTCCCACCTCTTGTCCAACGAGGCGGCGCGCACCTCGGTGCTGTCCCGCCGGTGGCGCCGCGTGTTCGCCGAAATTCCGGTAATCAACCTCGTTGACGGCAAGATCGTACACCGGGGGCGCAAGGACATGATGCCCGTGTGCTTCGACCAGCAGGTGACGTGTGCGGTCCTCTCCAAGGGCCAGGCGACGGCGATCCGCACCTTCCGTCTGATCGTGCTCGACGGCTGGCCCGTTCTGCTCGGCCAGTGGCTCGTCATCGCCGCGACATCCGGCGTCGAGGAGGTCGACGTCGAGCTTAGGTACTTCTACACGTCCAGCCTCAAGCTCTGCCCCTTCGGCACGTGCGACAGGGCATCGGCGGACTTCGGCGATGGCGTCAGGAACGTATACACCAAGACGCCGCGCCGGCTCTTCCGGTGCGCCACGCTGCGCCGCTTGCGCCTCGTTAACTGGAGGCTCGACCTGCCCTCCGGCTTGGTCGCCTCGTCTATTGAGACGCTCTGTCTCAGGAGGATCCAAGCGCCGGAGGGGGCGCTACAGCAGCTGCTCTCCGTCTGCCCGCGCCTCGTCGACCTGACGCTGGAGGAGTGCCCCAGCGTCACGGAAATCACAGTGTCCAGTGACCGCCTTCGGAGCTTCTCCATGATCTGCTGCCACAACGCCACCCGCGTCGTGCTGCGCAGCCGGCGCCTGCGGTCTCTGCACTACAAGGGCGGACTCCCTCTGGTCGGGTCATTATTCGACGTCCCCAACTACGATGAGATCACGGCGGTAACAATCGATATCTGCGAGGATCTCACAAGCAAAGCACCAGAGGAAATTGGTCCAGTCACGGATCTCATCAGGCGGTGCAAGAAGCTCACTTACCTCCACCTCGCGCTACGCCCGTCCATGGCCTACTACTGCAGCTTGTTCACAGCCGTGGTCCGCGAACTACCCGAACTCCGGCAGCTGGTACTCAAGGGATTCCTTGCTGCCGATCATGTCGTTGGGTCCGTCGCCGTCATGCTCATCAACGCCAATAACCTGGAAGTGTTGTCATTGTTCCCTCTGGATCCTGAGCCATCGAAGAAGAAGAATTACTACGACTCTGACTCTAGCAACGAGGAGGACGTTCCATACTCTAACTCTGATGACGAGGAGGACGTTCCATACTCTGACTCTGACGACGAGGAAGACGGCCCCGTTGCATACACCCGTGACTACCATCCATACACCGAGACGGAGAACTGTATCGTCCTCGACAATGGCGCCGACTATGACTGGATGACGATGCATCTGTGGCGGATGAACATCCCCTGCTTGGGCGGTAGCCTGAGAAGGATCGACATGACAAATTACAATGGGAATGCCTATGATAGGATACTGGCACAGTTTCTCCTGTCGAAGGCTGTAGCTTTGGAGAAATTCTCGGTGACCTTAGCATCACAAGTCTCTCCACAAAAGAAAGAGACTACATCAGAGTTCAGATCTTGGCGATGTAATCTCAGTGCGATAGTAACTTGTACTCCCTCAGGATCACAAAACAAATGATTCCCCTTAGACATGTTCATGTCGATCTTTTAAAAAAAATTGACTATACATATTTGCTTGAATATGTAAATTTCTGGTGGTGAAAACTATATGTGTCTAGATGCTATCAAAATCTAGATGTATCTAGACGCTATTTAGTGTGTAGATTTAGTCAAGTCTTGGACATCTATTTATGGACGGATGGAGTACGTCGCTAAAATATTATAGGGCATATGTTGGATAAAGTTATTTTGCCTCTAAAATATAGGTTTTACATCACCTCCCTATGATACATCATTTGTTGAAGATGTTCTTAAAATGTGTTCAATTGTAGAGAAACCTAGCTTTATGTATCTATCATCACAATATTCTCATATGTAAAAGCTACTAGTTCAACTCGCAAGCCCACGTTAGATGCATGCACCCAACCTACTCCAGGACAGTCAACGATGCATGCCCGCGTTTGGTTGGTCAAGCAAGCTAGCATGTGCACACGGTGCGAGTTGTCTACTACAACTTGCTATCATGTCTTGCTCTCCTCGTTAGGTAAGCAGGTTGCTCAATCTTTATAACAGACTCGAGAGACAATCATCAGTCATGGATGGATGATGGATAAGATGATAGTAGCACTATAGATTGCTATAGATGCGTAACGATATCAACAAGCAGGTGATCGCAGAGAGTAGCCTATGTCCCCGCGCCATATGATGATTATTCCGGTGGGTGTCCTGATGGTGTCGCTGCTGCAGCTCTGCTCGTTGGGAGCTGCTCAGGCTGTACAAGGCGCAGGACCGCCGCCGAACTGCCCGGCAAGGTGCGGCAACGTGAGCGTGCCATACCCCTTCGGCATCGGCGACGGGTGCTTCTGGCCGGGCTTCAACCTCACCTGCGACCGGACGCGCCTGCTGCTCGTCGGCGGCGGCGGCACCCTCCAGCTCCAGGTCCTGGAGATCTCCCTGGTCAACTCCACGGTGCGCGTTGTGGACAGCGCGGGACAGGTCAACCTCACCTTCGACGGGGCGGTCGACGGCAACGGCACGTGGGGCGGCGCTGGTGCCGGCCCGTACGTGGTGTCCGAGAGGCACAACCAGTTCGTCGTCACGGGATGCAACGTGCAGGCCACGCTGGTCGGGGACGGCGGCGGCAACAACGTCATCAGCGGCTGCTCCTCCTTCTGCTCCATCAACGACAAGTGGACGGGCGTCGTGACCAGCTCCCCTTCCCCTGGGGACGGTGCCACCGCCACAACATGCTCCGGCATCGGCTGCTGCGAGACGCCCATCCCCATCGGCCGCCCCTCCTACGGCGTGCAGTTCAAGTACCTAGACTCGAGCCACGAGCACGACGACAAGCTGCCCATCGCGGTGCGCATCGCCGAGCGAGGCTGGTTCGACGCCGCCTCCGCCGCGCTCCTCAACGACTCGATCGGGTACGCCCCCTCGCGCCGGCCGGCGGCCCCCGTGGTTCTCGAATTCGCGGTGGACTCGAACCCGGTGGTGCTTCCGGGAGTGGCGACGTCGGGCTGTCCCAAGGAAGCGGCGAGGAGCGCGTGCCGCAGCAGCCTCAGCTCCTGCCACAACGTCACCGGCAACTACCGCAGCGGTTACGTGTGCCGGTGCCACGACGGGTACCAGGGCAATCCTTACCTCGCCGGCGGATGCAAAGACGTCGACGAGTGCGCATTGCCGGGCATCTGCTCCGGCCAGTGCACCAACACGGCCGGAGGGTACCTTTGCAGGTGTCCGCGCGGCACCAGCGGCGACCCGCGCATCAAAAATGGTTGCGTCAAGTCTTCCCTAGGTGAGCACAACACCGTTCAATTTGCATCGATTCATGTACTTTGCGCATTGGTGATTACTCTGCTCTCTTTGTTTTCTTCCCTAAAAATGGATCTCTCCCCTGTTTCAATTAAAAGAAACCGATACAAGTTCGTCACAATCCCCCCCCCCCCCATATAAGTTTCTCCTCCCAAGTGATTTCAAAGAACCAGGTTGAGGTTCAGTCGAGGTTCAGGTAAGAGAAACTAAACTAAATACTCCCTCCGATAGTTTGAAACCACGACACTTATTATGAATTTGGAGGACATATTTGATTGCTCCGTTTTGTATTAAATATTTACTTATTTTGAGTTTACCTTTTTAGAGCCACAGGCCACATGACCACGTTCCGTTTTCACTGAAAATGTAACAACGTCGGTGTACAAAGCATATTACTTATTACAACTTACAGGCCTCATCCTATTTTTAGGCCATTTACATCACATGTTCTTCCTGATAACTAAGAAACATATTTTATTTTCCAGGCTTAAGTATTGGCATAGGAATTGGCAGTGGCGCTGGCCTTCTACTCCTGGTACTTGGTGCTATCTTTGTGACTCGAAAGCTGAAGCATCGCAGAGCAAAAATGCTGAGGCAGAAATTCTTCAAGCAAAACCGTGGGCATCTGTTGCAGCAATTGGTGTCACAAAAGGCTGACATTGCTGAGAGGATGATCATACCCTTGGGGGAGCTGGACAAGGCAACAAATAGTTTCGACAAAGATCGTGAGATCGGAAAAGGAGGGCATGGCACGGTCTACAAGGGGATCATGCCGGACCTGCATGTCGTGGCTATTAAGAAGTCCAAAGTCGCAGTCCAAAGGGAAATCGATGAGTTCATAAATGAAGTAGCTATTCTATCGCAGATCAACCATCGAAATGTCGTCAAGCTTTTCGGGTGCTGCCTTGAAACAGAGGTGCCACTACTGGTGTATGAGTTTATTTCCAACGGAACACTTTATCATCATCTTCATGCTGAGGGACCAACATCATTGCCATGGAAGCTTAGGCTAAGGATTGCAACCGAAACCGCGGGAGCTCTCGCGTACCTTCACTCTGCCGTCGCGTTCCCTATAGTCCACAGGGATATCAAGT
Organism: Lolium multiflorum; assembly: GCA_030979885.1. Taxonomy (NCBI): domain Eukaryota; kingdom Viridiplantae; phylum Streptophyta; class Magnoliopsida; order Poales; family Poaceae; genus Lolium; species Lolium multiflorum. The sequence continues at coordinate 57,829,109 of CM061748.1, read as the reverse complement.
CCCAGAACATTCTGTTGGACGACACTCTGACAGCAAAGGTATCAGACTTTGGAGCTTCTAGGGGTATTCCGAGCGATGAAACAGGTGATGTTGAAACTGCTATCCAGGGAACTCTGGGGTACCTAGATCCCTTATACTGCTCCACTGGGATTCTTAATGAAAATAGCGATGTCTATAGCTTTGGTGTCTTTCTCATGGAGTTGCTGACCAGAAAGAAACCATATCTATACCGGTCATCCGAGGAGGACAACCTCATTACACATTTCACCTCCATGCTCATGAAAGGCGATCTGGTCCATGTGTTGGATCCTCAAGTCGTGGATGAAGGGGGCAAAGAAGTTGAAGAGGTTGCCATGCTGGCAGCCGCCTGCGTGAGGCTTCAAGGAGAACACCGACCGACCATGAGGCATGTGGAGATGAATCTAGAAAACCTTCGGGCATCACATGTTAAGGTTGTGGCGCTTGATATGAATGCACCAAGTTATGCATTGATCGAGGGTACAAACACGGAGGAGGTGAGCAGACAATATAGCTTAGAAGAAGAATATTTGTTGTCATCAAGATACCCTCTGTAGATTATGTAATTTAATCATTGTAAGTATTTTTTTTAAATAGCTTGAGTGACAGCATATGTACGAAACTTTATGAGAACTAGCACAGTTGTGAGGGCATGATATTTGGTGTCCAATATTTACTTCCATATTATGAGGGCATATTTCATCTACATAACACAATCTTCATTTGAAATTCAAAGTCTTTCGATGTGGAGACATTTTTGTGGTGTAATTTCGACATTTAATTTCATATATGATTATGTTCATAAGAAATACCTCTCAACAGCATCATAGTTGTTCTGGTTGTATAACTTTTTGTAAAATGTGCATTTCGCGAACACTATCATAGCTAAACAATAAATGCGACAACAACTTTGTGTCTTCTAACTTGCTAACTGAAGAGAAAACCTAGAACGAACCTTCTCACTAGGCTGAACAAAAAAAAACATATCTGCTAGCGCTACGTGTATGTGTTCCGAAAAAAAATGAAAGAAATTTAAGTGTCCAAAAATATATTTTATTTGCTAGAATCCCTAGCCGCATTGACGTCTGCAAGTCCAAAGTGATAAGTCACGAATAGTCACGCGAGCGCACGCGCTATGTTGGTATAGTGCAAGGAAATGTGTTTTTCTAGAATTTTAGATGTCTACAACAATTCTCCTTATAAATTGGTCTTATCTTTCTTGCCTTACCAGTGGAATTAAAATGTGGCATAGCTTTGGGATCTTCAGATATTTTTTCTAATGGGCCACCGAGAAGCAAGAAAGCCACGGAGTGGTGGAAGAGGCAGTGGGCTCACATACCTACTGAGGTGGGCCAATATGTTACTTTAGGATATCTCTTCCTACATGCATGGCCGTTTAGATTTTTTGTTTGGTAAAAATAATACAATAACACTACATTGAGTGCCTCGTAGAGCCTAGTGACTAAACATATGGAGAAAGTTTACTCCCCTCGAGGAGAAATTTTTTGAGGAAGCTAACACTCTTTTGAGGGGTGCTATTATCGGTGTTTTTGGTGAGGATATTATTGACTCATATTTCTTCATCGCTACGGTTAAGGATATGTAGGATGCGCTTGAGGCCAAGTTTAGGGTCTCACACACAGGCAGTGAATTATATGTCATTGAGCAATTCTAAAACATATAAGATGATTGAAGCGCTATGTTGTTGAGCAAGCTCATGAGATACCGTCCATTTCCGAGGAACTTGAGCAGTTCACGTGCGTGTTACCGGACAAGTTTATTGCCGGAGGCATCATTGCCAAACTTCCTCCTTCATGGAGGAATTTTGCTACTTCTCTGAAACACAAGAGACATGTGTTTTCCATCACAGATCTAATTGGTACTCTTGATATCGAGGAAATGGCAAGAGAAAAATACACACGTGCTCGAGGTGCCGAGGGAGGTTCTAGCGCCAATTTTGTGCAGAAGAAAAACTTCCAACCCCACAAGTTCAAACACAAGACCAAGTATGGTGTCAAAGGATAATTTGATGGGAAGAACAAGGCATCACAGTCTACCAAATTCAATAAGAAGACTGCTAAGAATAAAGGAGTATAGCACGTCTCTAGTGATCCTAATCATTCAGCTCTCAATTGCCCAAACCACTTTGACAAGCATCTGCAAGGGAAGGGCGACAAAACCACCAATGTTGTCGTTGGAGATACTGCGATGAATGATGGCGGGTATGGTATATTTTTTACTGTCCTTTCAGTATGTCATTCTCCTGAATGGTGGATTGACACATGTGATAATGTACATGTTTGTGCTAATATATCTATGTTTTCTTCTTATCATGTCGCATGAACTTCGTTCGTGCTGATGGGAAATGGCTCGCATGTCACTGTTCATGTTGTTCGTATGGTCGATCTGAAGTTCACTTTGGGGAATATCATGCGCCTGAAGAATGTGCATCATGCCCCTTCTGTCAATAGAATTCTTGTTACCAGATCCCTTCTATGTCGAGACGGCTACAAGATTGTCTTCGAGTCCAATAAATTTGTTGTGTCAAAATTTGGAACCTTTGTTGGTAAAGTTTATAAGTGCGGAGGCTTGTTCTGCTTATCCATGTCAGACATTTGTAAAAAAAAATTAATCATATTTGCACCGATATTGAGACAAATGTTTGGCATTCACGACTTTTTCATGTTAATTTTGATTGTATGACGAGGCTAGCTAAGCTGAATTTAATCATGATTTTCACTACTTTCAAGGGTTCTAAGTGTCAGCTATGTGTTGAAGCTAAGCAACATCGCAAGTCTCATACGACTGCGGAGGTAAGAAATTTGGCACCTCTAGAACTCATACATTCAGATCTTTATGAGATGAATGGTGTGTTTACAAAAGATGTAAAGAAATATTTCATGACGTTGATTGATGATTCTACTACATTTTGCTATGTGTATCTCCTGAAATCAAAATATGAGGCATTAAATTTCTTCAAAGTCTATAAAGCTAAAACAGAAAACCAACTTGATCGAAAGATCAATCGGCTTAGGTCTGATCATGGTGGAGAGTACTTTTTCAATGAGTTTGATTCTTTTTGTGTGGAACATGCATGGTATAATCCATGAGAGTACGCCTCTTACTCACCTCAGTCAAATGGATGACTGAAAGAAAGAACCATACAACAATGGGGCGTCTTTATAGCATTTTAGATGTTTGCAAGAGCTCTTCTTATAGGTTGGTGTTCTTACCTTAGCAATGTGGGACTAAAATTGTGGCATAGGTTTAAAGTCTTCAGATTTTTTGTAATGGGTCACCGAGAAGCAAGAAATCCACACAGTGGGGGGGGAGAGGAAGTGGCCTCACGTATGTAATAGGGTGGGCTATTGTGTTACTTTAGGATATCTCTTCCTGCATGCATGGCCGGTTTGTATCTCTTTGGTTTGGTACAAATAATACGGTACCCTATATTGAGTGACTAGTAGAGCGTACTGACTAGACATGTGTGTGAAAATATGTGACACAGTTAAGTCCCAGTTTATCATCCAATCCCGTGATATAGATTTTTCCATACTAATTACTCTCTGCCAAAGGAAAATCATGTCAGCTATTTTTTTGGGTAGCTCTAGGTTTATTGTAAAACAAATAAACTATTTGTTCCATTGTCAAGTGAATATGTGGTAGAGTTGGATAGCTAGCTAGGTAGCTAGTACAGTAGCAAGTATCACTGATACGTACGGAGAAAACATAATTTGTAATTGGATAGCTAGCTAGGTAGATAGTTTGGATGCATGGTATTTGAATTGGTGGGGGTGCGCGTGCAAGTGAGAAGAACTCCATAAAGGGTGGCTTCTTTCATTGCTTCATATCTAGCGATTCGGTCCAGTGATGGGCACGATGAGGTCCAACAAGATCTCATTAAGGGGTGGTGAAAATGGAATGGACAACAATAGTTGAGATACTTTATTTGTTGTATTTGTTGATGAATAACTTGTTTTATTTGTTGGTGAAATATTTGTTCTATTTGTTTTATTGCCCTGTACTATTCGCTTGTGTTGTAAAACAATAAACTTGACAATTATTATTGATTTAATTTGATTTGTTTGATCTTGTTGAGCAGATATAAAAGTGAGAATGTTGTTTGCGCCGACGCCGCGCGCTGTAATATGCAACACCTGTTGGACGGGTTGTTTTCTGTTGTGTAGTGCGCGCTGTAAAATACAGCCTCCGGTGGAGATCGCACCGGTGCCACGCACTTGATCGGCTTGCAGCGCGCTGCAACGCGAGTATACCGCGCCAGATTATAGAGCTACTGCTGGTGATGCTCTTACTTTCTTGACAACAAAAGGAAAACCCAAACAAATCAAAATTAAGGATGCAAGAGCTTCATGCCTCACTAAGAACACCGAAATCAGACGGTTCATACTCTCTTGTCTTCAAAGCATTCACCAGAACAGATGAGTCAGACTAAAAAATAAATCCATTTGTTCACAGGTGTGTGTCACCATTGATAGCTGCCAGGCAGACATTGGCTTCAGCATGAAGAGTAGACCCGACATGATTAATCTTTCCTCCATCGACAATGAACTCTCCATGTTCAGATCAAATGACAAAACCCCAGCCGCATGCACCTAGTGACTCAAAGAAAGAGGCATCAAAATTCACTTGAACGACGAACTCATGCTTTGGTGCCTCCCTCGTTGTCCATTTTCTCCGCCAAGAACTCGCATATGTGCCTGTTAGCGTAGAAACAGACATCATCAGTCAACCAAGTTTTACCCCAGCATTATCTTTATTCCGTGCAGCCCAAATATCCGAGTGTAATATATCTAAGAGGTGTGAGAAGTTACCATCAGATGCAAGAAGCAGGTTCAGTTTATCACATTGTCATCTTTCATTTTAAAGCCCGTAAGCAACATAGGTACCAGTGGTTCTTGAAGTAGAAAAAAGGTACATCAAGCAATTTTTTAAATGAAGCATAGACAACAACATACAAGTTTAATACCACAAGCAGCATGCAGGTTACTTCATCAAGGTAAAAAACACTAATGATGTCAAAACCAGCAAACTTATGAACACCACATAGTAGTCTTGTTCGACTGTTAAAACTCAATTGTTGCAACTTGTTAGATTGCAGAGCTCCCAAGGGAACTTCCTTAACGCCTACCTGAGCCACTAAGTGCAGAGAGTTTAGATATGTGTACATTCTCCATCTCCAACAATAAAAAAAACCAATATATTCGCAATCTCATGGATCTTCCACCAACTGCAACTCATAACTGAAACAGGAAAAAATCACACATATTAAGTTATTTCCATGCATGTATTGTGATAAGAAATAAAAGGGAAAATAAGGTACCATAGGAGAAGTGCTTAATTAATAGAGTAATTTCCAGAGGCAACCTACTTCCCCTTGTCTCCTATAATGCAATCAACACTAAGGCTAATTTGGGAACGAATTTAAGGCACAACTTTGTTCAACACTTAGAAGCACCTGAACTATCCAATGATTAATTTAGTCAATATAGATGACCAAATTATACATACATGTTAATTCTATGCATTTTATTATTAAGAGAACGATTTATACCTGATATATTTCGAATTATTCATTGGTTCAATAAAATGTACATGAAGGTATGGCTGGAAGTTGCTTAGACTATTTTTACGATAAAAGCAAGATCTATTATGCAATCAAATTTGATAATTTCTGCACATTGAAATGAAAAATAGAGGATATGACCTTGATGCACACATCCTAGTTCGCTTTATCCATATTGTCTTACTATATAGAAGTTAAGCCACCCTAATTTACCTTCCTACATGGTCACATCATTTAATCATAGATTACACAATCACCACAAACATGAACTTGCTCTAACTGCTGATCTCAGTAATCGTCAACGGAGGGCGCACCTCAAAGCGTGGAATGTAGCACAAAAAATGTAATCAGACCCACTACAAAATTAAAAGAGGTACCACAATGAAGCACTACTTACCTATATGACTTGTTGTGGTTCATGGTTATCTCATAAGAGAGCACACATGGAAAACACTTGAGATGTATATTGTCATATAGAGCCTTGTGAGGGGGAAAAGCATTTCACATGTTATCCCACAAATGGCAAGTTGACTCATAAGCACAAAACAACTGCAGTAAAGAGTCCATTAGAGATCAAAACATAAGAATCCAAGCGCAGATAGAAAGATCAGTTCCACTTATAGGAAACAAACCCTGTAAATGAAAAAGGAAACAACAATAACCAACTGAATATATGGCAGGTAATGAAGAGGACGGCTTATATTTAGGTCGTCACAGAAGGCGGTGAAGGCATCAGACGATTTTTTGTTGTAGCAAACTAGTAGGCCTAGATGAAGATTTTTAGTCTTGTTGAACCTGGTTGTAAATGTTTCTCCAGGGTGCAACTTCATGTGGTTCTACAACAGTTCGATTTCATTTGGAGCAATGGTGAAACGAACAATATCATGCCTATGTTTATATTTATCATCAGCCTAATTTTTTTGACAGATTCAATATTAATCATGTAAATGAATCTACAATAAGTTTTTCCTACATTTTATAAAAGAGGCATTTTACAGAAGTCAATAGTGCCAGCGAATTATATAACCAAAAAATCATTAGGTAAGAGGTGATACTAACCTATTTGATGTTCCACAAAATTGTGAGTTAAAGAAACTTCTTTGATAATCCTTCAGCCAGATATCACAACTTTGCTAATGATTCTGGCATAAATATTTTTAACATACGAGAGGAACTTGTAATAGCCAAATTACTAGCATAAACTTGCACGACGTGTCCATCGGATGGGGAATCTGGACCCACGAGGCAGTCAGAGGAGCGGTTTTCGCATGTTTCCAATACAGTAATCGTGGCTATCATCAGCAGTGACGTCACTGAGGTAAAAGATAAACTCGACTAAGGAGTCTGGTGAAAATATCGACAACGCAAGATTATTTCGAGAGCCTTTGATCAAGTACAAGTTTTTGCCCAAATGCTCGGGGGCTACTTTGGAAAAATAGAAAACTTCGAAAATGACAAGATAGAAATGGCGAGAGCCTATGACCAAATGCAAGAATTTGTTCATAGCCTCGGCTACTCCCATCGGGAGCGCTGGTCGCGCACCCGATAGATATAAAAATCTCGAGAAGGATTACCAATATAGTGGAGAGGATAAATCTGTGGAGCCTACACCCAAGCACAAGTTCTTGGCTGTAGCCTCGGAGGCTACTCCCATCGGGAACGCTGTTCGCGTGCCCGATGAATTTCGATCAAAAGAAAGAAACAGTGAGTATATTTCGAGTTATACGATAACTCTACATATACTCCCATCGGGAAGACAAAATAAGTTATCAAATATGACTCGATAAAATGTGCTATTCCAACAGCCGAAAAGCACTCGGCAATATATTCTCAGCGCGAAGTCGCGAATAAATCTCTGAATGCCGCAAAACTTTGCGAAGGTAAGACCCCAGATCCGTTCTGAGCGGCGTGGCACCGTCTCGACGGCGGATTGCTACTTTTTTCCGTATCAACGATACGAAGAAAAATCCTAACGGACGTGTTAGGTACCCGATAAAATATGAGGACTCGACAGAATGGTAAGACCTAAGCGGCACTGTCGAAGTTTACACCAGTATCCCGAGATCATGTCCAGGGACGTGATCTTGAAGTAGGTTTTGCGGATTGCCACTAGAGCAGTTAACTAGTACCCGATCCGTCAGATGAACTAGTCCCAACTACCGTTATCCCGTACAAAATAATATTTGCATATCGAAAGGTTATGTAATGAGTAAAGTTGGAGATTTTCCGATTCTTCGATTCAAGAAAAATCTCGGGGGACATAGGCATCCCCAATGGGCCTGCCAAAGATAGTACCCGGGGGTTACTGAAGGCCCAGGACTCAAAGAATAAGAAGATTCGGAAACCCATTTAGTGTTAAGGAAAGATAGATTGTATTAGGAAATATAGAGACTTGTAATCTTACGGGTTGGGTACGAAACCCTCCCGAACTCTGTAACTTGTGTATTACGAAACCCTCGGCTCCACCCTCTATATAAGGGGGAGTCAAGGGACAAAGAAATGATCAAATCTATTGTCAACAGAACCCTAGTTTTTACAATCAGCGAGTACTTTTCGGCTGAAACCTTCGAGATCTACTTGCCCTCTACTTCTAGCAAAACCCTAGTCTACAATCTGTAGGCATTGGCAAATTAATCCTTTGTCATTGTGGCAGTAAGAAACGAATAGTTTTTACTGAACCGCACAGAGGAGTTCAGAGCTAGGCTTGAACTGGACTTGTGTTAGGTTAGCTCGACTGAATTTATGGTAGGTCTAGGTTCTATAGTTTAAACTTCAGAGTATGACTGCTTAATCACCATAGCAAAAACTGGATACTTGATGCATCCAGTCTGAGGACAAAAATATATTAAGTAATGAGTTTGCCAGTGATTTTGTAAGTCACCGAAATACATCAGTCGTAAGGGGATTTTAATTTGCCAACAAGTGTTTTTTATCTTCCATGCAAATAGAAAATTTTAAACGCCATCATACTCAGGAAGCCTAAAATTTGCTCAGCCACATCTTCCAGCGAAAAAAGAGAGTATTCCAAGCAATTAGCATGCACATAAATAGCTAAGAAGAAAAAAATCAAGCCAAGAAGAGAACAAGATCTGTACATGTAAAGATTGAGAAACCATAGAAAGTGCAGTGCTTTTCCTACAAAAAAATGAAAACATTAGTCCATGATTTGTTTTTCTGCTTACAAAAACGGTTAGCTAGTAAAAGCATTGCTGAGTTGACTAGAAGAAAATTTTAGCCATTCAGAGGTCAGCCTTAGTGTGATGTACATGTAGAGGGGATGAATTTGAGTAGGGAACATTCCGTGTGGAAAAAACACATAGTACTTAGATAATCTTCCTATGAACATGTCATTTTAAGTGTATAAATGAAATCAGCAGTTGCCAATTGGGCCTTCTATTTTATTCACCTACCTCAGCCCTTAACAACTGATCTAATATGGCAACCATGATGCAAAAAACAATATTTATGCAAGAAACATGTGGCTAAGAAATAATTATAACTCTAGTGTATCGAAAAACTGATTTATGTATTGTTATATATTGCATGTAAGCAACCAAGGATAAATTATTGGTTCAAGTTTAGGAAGATTCAATCATGGACATGGAAGATAAATAGTGAGAACTGATAACTTAAACACATTCATCGTGGAGATGACTGCAAATTGGTTTGTGCGAAATATTTATCATTTCACTCAAATGAAAAATTGGAATGTAAAGATTCTTGACAAAGTTGATACCATGGTTAATTTACTGACTAATTTCATCAAAGGAAATGGGGTAGAATTGTAACTTCATGTACCTATGATGTTGGATCCCTCCCCAACCATTGATCTAATTTCTAATTCTACTCAAATAAAAGAATTGAGCGTGTAGAGATTCTTGACAAAGTTGGTACCACACATAATAGCGAATAATTTTATCAAAGGAAAAAAGGGGTAGGATTGTAACTTCATGTACCGATGATGTTGGATCCCTCACCATAGATTGATCTATGTACTACTAAGCACTCCTATGCTCACACCGTTTTACTATTTGCAACAATCGGGAATAAATAGGAGGTAAACTGTCCAAGAGTTGGATTATATTAGTGATCAAAAAAATTGCATCGAGTATAAAACTGCATGAATTCTTGTAATATTCCACATCAGGAAGGAAACAGTGGCCTTGCTCTCCCTCTGAACGCAACAAGTCCACTGAAACGACGCTCATCAGGAATGCACCACCACCAAGGGATGTGCTCCACTGTGCACGCAAGGCCCAAGCTAAGCAAGGAACGTGATCATGAAGATTACCAGCATACGCTTCCGAGGCAAGGCACTACCGTTTGAGGACCCCTCGTCCTCGTCGGAGACGTCCTAGAGCAGGGTGAATCAGCTGACAACTCCCCCCCCCCCCCCCCCCCCCTCGACACAGAAACCTAGCAACTTCGATGCGCTAACTAGTTTTTTTTTTGAACTTCAGGCAACTTTATTGAATAATAACACGATCATCTACTAGTACAGGAATGAGAAAACTAGGAGGCACATCTAACCAAACCTCCCCTAGACCCTGACTAGCACCATGGTGAGCAAGCGCGTGTGCGGCTCCATTGGCTTCTCGCGGACAGTGTCTGATTGTTGCCATGCCAAGCAAGGCTAATAGCTGCCGACAGTCGTCGATGATCACCGCACCCGTTCCTCTGAACTCAGAAGGATTCAGAACAGCTTCCACAACCTCCATTGAATCCGACTCCACTGAAAAAGAATGACAGTCGAGCTCCTCAGCGAGTTGTAATCCAGCTAGAAGGGCTGCAGCTTCCATAGAACCCACATCGATAGCGTGATCATTTGAATCACAGCACGCCGCGTTGAAATTACCTCCTGAATCTCTAAGGATGGCACCAGTTGCTCCAAGCCCCGAGTCCGGCATAAAAGAAGCATCAACATTCAGTTTCGAGACTCCTGGTGCAGGTTTCTGCCAACCTTTGATTCGATTTACATTGCCTTTCCCCTGTAACTTGAGGGAGTTTGCAAGTATAGCCATAATGTTTATAACACATCTCTCTGGATTAGGGACTGGCTCTCTATTTTTGATTTGTCTTCTGGACCACCGAATATACCAGCACGCAACCATTGTTGTATTTGTCACGTTTTGCACTCTGCAGGGAATTCCTCCTGGTTTAGATGAACAGAGAAGTTCGTCAAGTACCACTGAGCCTGATCGATCCATCTCCAGGGCTGCTCTCACACATTCCAGGAGTCCCAGGCCTTTCCATATCTCTTGTGCCCTTGAGCACTTGAAGAGCATGTGATTAAGATCTTCAGCATTAATTAGACAAACTGGACAATTAACTGAATTCCCAATATGCCTATTCGCCAATGTACATAAACATGGGATGATACCATGCAATGCACGGCAGCAAAATATTTGAATTTTCCTTGAAACTGGTGTTTTCCAAATTAATTTCCAAACTTCATGAGGTGAGGCTTGGTAAGATCCATCCATCCTTTGAGCTCTCCTTCTATATTCTGCTCTCCACTCAATATGGTATGCAGATTTCACCGAGAAACAACCAGACTTGTTAAAATGGCATGCAACAAAGTCAGGCTGTCCAAAGTTCGGTAAGGGAATCTGCAAGATGCGTTCCACATCCCCCAACCTGAAATTGTCACGAATCAACACCTCATCCCACTTGCATGTTGTTGGATCAATTAAATCCTGAACCTTTGACAACAGAATGGATCCTCTCGGTGTTAGAATTTTCCGAGTAGGACTAGATGGTATCCACTGGTCCGACCAAATGTCGATAGCTGTACCATCTCCTGGCCTCCAAATACAACCTCTCTTAAACGTCTTCAACCCTGACATAATACTCCTCCATGTAAAAGATGAGTTCTTCTTTAACACCGCATTAACAAGATCTCCATCAAGGTAGTACTTTGCTCTAAGGACCTGCGCACAAAGAGAGTCAGGATCACTTAGGAGACGCCAGCACTGCTTTGCAAGCATAGCTTGATTGAAGCAATGCAAATCACGAAATCTCATTCCTCCTTCAGATTTAGGGATACTCATTTTCCACCAGGCCATCCAGTGCACTTTCCTCCTGGAAGCCGTATCGCCCCACCAGAATCTAGCAATCGCATTACAAATTTCTTTACATATATGCTTTGGTAAACTGAACACTGACATGGCATAGGCCAGGATAGCCTGCGCCACTGCCTTCAGTAGAATTTCCTTTCCTCCCGTCGAAAGTAATTTCTCATTCCACCCATTTATCAGCATACACACCCTCTCGATCAAGTGTTTAAAGCAGTCGCTACGATCAGCACCCACAAGCGACGGTAAACCCAAATATTTGTCACTAAGAGATTCAGTAACAATATTTAACTTCTCACAAACCTCTTCTCTGATCGGACCCTCAGTGTTAGGGCTAAAGAATATGCTTGACTTCGCATCACTAACAAGTTGGCCTGAACTTGCACAATATAAATCTAGAGCATTGCGGAGAGCTGTGGCGTTGGACATATCAGCTTTCATCAGGATTAGAGAATCATCGGCGAAAAGAAGATGTGAAACCGACGGTGCCCCCCAGCACACCCTAATCCCTTGAATACCACCAGAAAGCTCTTCATGCAATAGTAAACTAGACAAACCCTCAGCACATATCAGGAACAAATACGGTGAGAGTGGATCGCCCTGTCTAATCCCTCTTGTAGGAGAGAAAGACTCAGTCTCTTCAGAGTTGAACCCGATACGATAATTCACAGAAGTGACACACGGCATAATGAGATTGACCCAACCCTGGTTGAAGCCCAGTCTCAGCATCATATCCCGTAGAAAACCCCATTCTACTCGATCATATGCCTTGTGCATGTCAATTTTTACTGCACAAGTTCTGCTCTTTCCTTGCCTCTTGTTCTTTATAGCATGGAAACACTCATACGCCACCAAGACGTTGTCCATAATCAATCTCCCGGGCACAAACGCACTTTGTGTTACTGATATAATCTCTGGTAACAGAGCTTTTAGCCCTTTGGATAAGATCTTGGCGATGACTTTGTAAATCACATTACACAAACTTATTGGACGGAATTGTGTAATCAGCTCCGGACTTGCCACTTTAGGGATTAGTACTTGTCAACACCCGGATTTTTAAGCCCGGATGCCTATTATGTCATACATCGCAATCCCAGGAATATTGTTGTTGCGAGGCATAATAGTTAAGTATCACAGTCATCATTTATTACAAGCCATACAGTATTACAATTTGGAATCACATGATCCATATTACACAAATAGTTGATCTATTGATCAACAAACTGGTCAACGAACCAACACAAGTTCATAGCGGAAGCGTAAAGATAAAGGGACTCTATAGTCCACAGGCCAACGTTCGACGCCGCAGACTCCTAGTTGTGGTAGACGTCCCGCTGACCGTCCTCCTCGTACTGCTGCTCCTCTTCATAGTCTGGCCATTTGAATAGCCAGGGACACAACCGTGAGTACTTTAAGTACTCGCAAACTAATACTAATGTAAGTGCTAATAATTTTTAGTAAGGGGCTAAGCTCTAGTTCATTTGCATAAAGCCAGTTTTAGTTCACAAGTATTTTATAAAGACTTAGTCATGTGCTAACTAACTCAAGTGGGAACATTAGTGTCATTCCCACCACATTGTTGTGATTCAACCCAAGTCACCATTCACCGTCAACATTTGTAAGATTCTAACACTGGAAACTGTATGGCCTTTCCAACTGTCCGTAACCGTGGACACGGCTATTCGAATAGGTTTACACTCTGCAGAGGTTGCACACTTGTGCCACAACATTTGATTTCATCCGTCGGGATAACCCCGAATCATCGTAACACAGTACGCGGATCATCAACCATAACATTTCATTTACAAACTCTAGTATGAGCACCTCTCCCCATGAGCTTGGCCTCCCAGTGATGACCAACTGTCAACTGGGAACTACACGGCTTGGCCGTACAATTCACCTCAATTCACATCATTCATCAACAACGGAGGCAGCCTCGGCATAACCCCTATGATGTGTGTTCAGAGGGAACCCATACTAAGGTACATAAACTTCGAGTTAAGCCCTTACCCATAATCAGGTATTGTGGGGGTACTTATGAATTGGAAAGGTATCGCATCCAAACCAAAATTAGTTTTTAATCAAAAATCACTATCTTCTCTTGGTCATATTCACCTTCAAAATTCATTCAATGGAATGCATCATCATTCCAAAGTTTTCAACTTCATTTCAAGTCACATGTTCCCATCTAGAGTAGTCAAGTTTTAATAGTAGCACTAGCATCTACTCATGAAGGGTGCTAACTACTTGGAATGCTAGTTAGGCTAAGTTGGATATTCTTGTACTAATCTAACATTAACCCCATTGAATCATAAATCAAAGCAGTAAAGCTTGTAATAAAACTTGGGATAGGTTCATGAATCATAAGAAAAGATGAGTGTGCCTTGTTCTGAGTAGAACTTTGCACTTTGCAAGAATATTAGCTTGCCTTGGTAGTTCTCAAACTGTTCCTCCTCCTCCTCTGGTAGCAACCTTCTTCCTCCGGGTATTCTCCAGTACTAGCGTCTAAATTTGAATACGAGGTATAATCACTCAACTAATTCAATGGCTATTCCATGCATCACATATAAACACACAAACTATTCTATGCACACAAGTAATCTAATTAGAGTGCATGGGTTGTGGTGTTTGAGGAGATTTTACTTCGTTGTATTTAATATGTAAATGATAGTTTCCACAGGGTTTTTGAGAAATAATTTCCTCTCATTGAAATCTTCTTAAGATTTAATTTCTCAAACAATCATATATGAACTCCTATTGACCTATGTCAAATGTTCATCATCATCATTTGTGAAAATGATTTAAATGAGGTAGATCACCTCATAATATTTAATAACACTACAAATGATTTAAATCTCAAGTAATTCATATAAGAGAGTTTGGACCAGGGGTCCAAACATCCCATGAATTCATGTGAGACAAGTTTTTAAATGAAGTATAAGACTCCACATTATTTACTTTAATAGTTTTGGACAATATCAACTAGTTAAACTAGCTATATTATCCATTAATTAAACTATGGCATGATCATGCAAAGTGACCACACCATTTTATTGCATAATCAATTAGTGTAAGTCAAATTTGAGCTATTAGAGTTGGAATTAACTTAATATATATTTTGTTTGATTTTTAATAATTATTTGAATAGGGAAAAGTCCCTGCCTTGTTATTTTTATCAAATTAATTCTACAAGGAATCTGCTCATGGGACCAGTGGCATGTTGTAGATAATTTCACTAGCTTCCCAACAATATAAAGTTCATTAAATTTGGTTGAGCCAATTTGAATCTATTGATTTTCAAAGTGGAGGCAGTATTGGAATTATTTGAATTTGTTTAAATCCAGTTTGAATAAAAAGGCCGGCGGGAAAAACTAACTGGGCCAGATTCAAATTAAACGGCCCAAGCCAGCCCAGCCACGGTCCAGTGACGCGCGGGCTGCCTGACAGCGGGGGCCACCCGTCAGCGAGTGTTTAAACCCGAAACGGTATGGATGAACCAGAGACGTAGGATTAGATCAAAGATCAACGGCTCGAGTTCATCGTCGTCACCGACGAGAACCCGACGCTCTGGCGGCGGCGGTAGGGGGTCGGAGGGCTAACCAGGGCTCCAGCGAGGGATGGCAGTGTGCTCGGGGTAGATGTGGACGACGGCGAAGGTGGCGTCGCCTGAGGTGGACTAGTTTCAAAAAAAAAATCAACCACGCTTTTTGGTAGAACAAATCCTAAACTCTAAAATCAACTACACTTTTTCCTAGAACAAATCGTGCACGAGCTCAGCATTTCAAAAAAATTACGAGAAAAGGAAATAGTAAGATCAACAACTAAAGAATCTGCACATGTACATCCATATGATATGGACCATATCCATCTGTAATGTGTATGTACATCTCATGACATGTAAGTAGGCGACATAGATTTCACCGCTCACGCATCACGCACAAGACTCGCCGAAAATCCGGACCAACAATCGCACAAAGGCGCAACACAAGAACCGGATACAAATGTACGAAAGTGTGCAAAGGAAAGGACACAAGTGAAGGCAGTCAGTCAGTCATCATGGCTTGGCCTCCGGCTCTGGGAAGTGGAACTCCGGAATGGCTGGCATCTCCGGCTTCGGTGGCAGCTCCACCTTGGGAAACTCCGGCTTGGCTGGAAGGTGCACCTCTGGGAATGTTGGTAGCTCTGGCTTGGGTGGCAGGTGCACCTCGGGGAACGAGGGCAGCTCTACCTTGGGCAGCTCGGGCTTTGGTGGCAGATGAACCTCCGGGAATGGCGGCAGCTCATCCTCGGGCAGCAGTGGCAGCTCGGGCTTGTGCTCATCGTCCTTGGACGGGACGGCCTCCTCCTGCAAGGTCCGCACAGCGCCACTCATGGCGACACATGAGAGAAGCAGCCCGAGGAGGAAGATACTGGTGTTTCTCGAAGCCATACTGCTGGTCGGTAACTCTATCTGTGTGGTTTGAAAGTGGGAAAGATAGCAGATGGTTCGTTCTACTTATAGAGTTCAAATACACTTGAGGTGTACAGCGAGGGTCCTTCGAGACAAGGTTGGTTGCCTACTTGTTTATCCTTCATGTTCATGTGTGATGTGTGCGCTTTGATTTCGAGTGTATGTCTGGATTCTGCTTACGATTTGGGTAAATACAGACGGAGACAGTTCTTCGGCTGTTGTCGGCTGCAGTTGACTAGTTGAGGCCACCATGATGTTGTAGGCAGGGCAGGTACGAACCGTGCGATCACAAAGAATTGTTAGGCCAGCAGCTAAGACGAAACGCTGTGTCCAAAGTACCATGATCGTACAAGAACACAAGCAAGTTGCTGGTCAAACTTCTCCTGCCTTTTCTTTCTTTCCTACTCCCTCTTCTTCATCCTCCTTCAACCAAGCTCAATGATCGGACGAGACTGAAGAGGCATGGGCATGAAACAGAACTAACACTTGACCAACTTCTCTTACGAACTCTATTTTTCAAATTAAAAGGGTATTAATCGCATGAAACAGAAACTTGTCTAAGGGGAATATGCAAGATTTAGTTCGTCACAACAGTCGCGAGAGTAAATTTAATTGATGTGGATATAATTTCAACAATAAGAGTTCCATTGCCTTAGTGGTTTTCAACCGCAACAAAGCAGAGGAGGACTTGGAGTTTTGTCGGCGCTAAGCATTGGGTAACCATATTCCGGGAAATTAGACTTGTATTCTTGGGTTGTAGGCTTTGGGCACAAGATATGTGTTAGTTGATTCTTATTTATTCGATGAATTAAGACAAAATCTTTTTTCCTTTCTTTCAAAAAAATATTTACCTCCATATTTATCTCACCTCCTTTCGCTCAATCATCCATGAACTCTTTAACCCTTAATCTAGTGACACCCTAGATGCATTGAAATATATGTGGATTATCTAACTCTTTCTACCAGCTCTAACTTTTGGTTGGGTTTGGCTAGTGCATGAAGCTTATCATGGTATCAGAGTCTAATTTCTCGAGTTCATCCAATAATTCTTGTTAACCTCTCGGTGTCCACGTAACCTTCTTGAGCCATATCTCGAGTCACTGGTCCTCACTAGTCCATGTTTAAAACCTCTTGAGCCATATCTTGTTTGGTCGGGCTTATTTTTGGCTTTTAAATTTTGGCTTATAAACCAAAAAGGCACCGCTTTGATTTTGTGTTCGGATTTTTAGTTGTGTTGGCTAGTACAATTCTTATTGCCCCCTATGTGCAGTTGTGTACTTGTGTTTCCCTGTCACACGTGAGTTCAGAAAGGGCCATGCAATCCACATATATTGTACAGTTCAACAGATAAACCCTCCCGCCACAGCATTAAGAGCGTTGACGGCATACTTATGTACGTTTTTTGGACTGTAATTATCACATGTCAGAGCAAAGACAGCAGTAAGTTGGAAAAATGTGCATCTATGCTACTGGGATGGAGAAAATTACAACTGTACATTGAGAGTAGCATGCATATTTTCAAAGTATTCTTACAAACAAGAAAGATAATAGTGAGAACGAAACAGTTCTCGTATATATACCAAATATATAAGCACATCACTCACAAGACTAGCCAAATACCGCGACTAAACGAACACATCAGCGAAGCGACACAACAACAGGTACATGCACGAGCAATCAGAAGACGCAAGATAACAATACTGAGAAGACAGTTCTACATTCCTCATGGTTTAGCCTCCGGCTCTGGGAAGTGGAACTCGGGAATGGTGGGCAACTCTGGCTTTGGCGGCAGCTCCACTTTGGGCAGCTCAGGCTTGGGTGGCAGGTGCACCTCCGGGAAGGTTGGGAGTTCCACCTTGGGAAGCTCGGGCTTAGCTGGAAGGTGCACCGCCGGGAATGTTGGCAGCTCGGGCTTGGGTGGCAGGTGCACCTCCGGGAACGGTGGCAGCTCAACCTTCGGCAGCTCGGGCTTAGGTGGCAAGTGCACCTCCGGGAATGGCGGCAGCTCAACCTTGGGCAACGCTGGAAGCTCGGGCTTATGCTCTTCCTCCTTGGATGGAGCGGTCTCCTCCTCCAAGATTCTCGCTGCGCTGCTCATGGTGGCGCACGAGAGAAGCAGACCGAGGAGGAAGAGAGCGACGTTTTTCGAAGACATGTCGATGGGCGTGTGTGAAACACTGGCTAGCTCTAGCAGTGTGGGTTAGATGTGGGAGAGGTAACAAGTGATGCATCGTACTTATAGGGTGCAAAACGAGAGAGTTGGAGTTTTGCAGCAAGTTTGGCCATCTACTTATCTGCACTTCCGTCTTTTGTTTGCGCTTTCGAGTCTCAACGTTTAGCTGACGAAAGAGTTCTCAGGCTGCAGTTGACGACACTGACGACGTGCGCTGCGCAGGTACGACCGTGCAAAGACATACACTTGTTAGGTCAGCTGTTAAGACTAAATATTGTGTCAAAGGACGCGACAGATTGTAGAATACAAGCAGGCCTGTAAATAGCATTACTGAAGTAAAATAGACATTTTTTTTGCTGAAGCAAAACCAGCTTGGAGCCTGACACAATTAACTCGGAATTGCGATCATAACATTGTAATAAATATGTTAGTTTTGAGAGTTTCAATAAATAACACAAAACAAAACTTGATTGCAAAATGCGGTGATCCCTAATGTGGACCTACTTATGCACAACGGGAAAACATGAATGGAGTAGGTGTGCTCCACGCACCTTCTCATTTTTTGTCTTTTTTTTGTTTCTCTCAAATTATATAATCTTTTGATTATATTTTTTTGTAAGTCACTCTAAAATAAAAATAAAAAATAATGGAGGAAAAATAGCTTGGAATTTTTTGTGCAAATTTAAATTTTAAATTATTAAAAATTCAAAATAAATTCTTGAAATATATATATAGCTATTGACATAAAAAAATCCAAAATATTTTTCCCACATTCTAATTTTTATGTTTAAGTGATCTGCAAATTTGCAAGTTCAAACAATGTCTGGTGTGAGAGATGGAAAAATGAGAAATTATTTGAGAGGGGAACAAAAAGAACTTGCATGGATCTTGATACAGAGACGGTCTGGATACGGGTGCGCACCAAGCACTAGCTCTGAAAGTCCACTCTCACAGCTATGCACACTAAGTGTATCAGCTTCACATGATATGTTGATCTAACGTAGGGTGCAGATGTTTCGAACCTTAACTGGCATGGTTTGGGTTTTAAGGATGTCTTGTCAACCAATATAATCTGGACTGAACTGCTGTTAGCTGCAAAACATGCAAAGGAGTTCAACGGGGGAGTGAAGCTAAGGCAAGTTATGCAGGATGTAGATGGTTACAAGTTTGACTGCTGGAGGAAACCATCGTAAGGGAAGGATGCTTAGAAATTTGACTGCTGCAGGTTTTAATGAAGAGCTAAATTCAGGTTCTTTGTACTACGAGACAATGAAGGAATGGTAATTCTTTCAGCCCTGGGGAAACATTCATCGTTGCAAAAATTCCGAGCGTGCTGAAACTATTGCCGGTCTCCTTGCTTTACAAGCTGTCCTTCCAAACTATGGTGGTCTAATTCATGTTGAAAATGGTTGTGCTGAACTGGTTTCTGAAGTCAACCTGATGCAAACGAGCAACTCTGCTATATCAAGTACTGTAAAGGATACCAAAAACCTACTCCGGTTATTCCCTACTTGTGTTTTCTCAAAATTTAATCGCTCTTGTAATGAAGCTGTGAGTGATCTATGCTAAATTAGATTGTAGCGCATTTAGTGGGGAAGTGTTACTAGGTTGTATTCCATCCTGCTTGAGGGAGCTTACCGACCATAATTGTAACCAAAACAATATTTATTAATGAATACAAGCACAAGTTCAAAAGCCTGAACAAACAAGATTATATATAGGCTTCTATGATTTTTCGATGGAAAAAATGACCCATACAAACTAAGCTAAAGCTTGTGCTACCTGAGTCCCACTGCAGTGGCAGAGTTCTTTCACTTGTGGGGCATCCTTGCTGGTTACACGCTGGTACCTGAGCAAGAGGACGCCTTTGTGTGGCGCTGGTCGGCGGATCGGTTATTCTCCGCGAAGTCGGCATACTCTGCTTTCTTTGCTGGGACCGTGGTGGCGCCGATTGCTTCGGAGATTTGGCGCTCAAGGGCGCCGTATAGCTGCAAGTTCTTCGCTTGGTTGGTGTCCCGCAACAAATGTTGGACGGCGGACAGGCTGCAGCGGCGCGGCTTGCCAAGGCCGGCCGCTTGCCCCCTTTGCGACCAGGACCAGGAGACGCTCCAGCCTGCTTGGTTGCGTGGTCTCTCGTGAGGTATGGGCTTGGGTGCTAGCACGGTGGGGCAAGCTGGAGTGGATGCCCGGCGTGGACACGGAGGTTGTGCCCTGGTGGTCCTCGCTCAGTTGCACCAGATCTGTGAGGAGGGATATGTGGACGGCTATCATTTTGGTTTTCTGGTGTATCCGGAGGCATCGGAACGAGGTGGTGTTCAATGGCGCCACCCCCGCAGCGGCGGCCATTAGGCATAGGATTAGGGAGGAGTACGAGAGGTGGCGTGTAGCTAGGCTTTTCCGCTCGGAGTCCTTTGGATTTCCCGAGCCTTTTCCTTTTTCGTGGAGGGATGGAGATTAGGTTTTCCTTCAGTAGGGGAGCTGCCACCAGGGATTTGGTTACCGGTCGGTAAATCTGGTTACCGGCCGGTAACCGAGTTTCCCGAGTACCCACGGTAAATGGGTAAACCGAGCAAAAAATCCCGATTTTTTTTGAATTTTTTGAATTTAAATGGTAATATTAGGATAAATAGACTGCAACTCCTCATTAAACTGAACTAAGAGCATGCCCTGATGGTAAGTACGCGGTAATCTATCCGCGACGTCGCAGGCTCGACTCCTCACGCTCGCAAATTGGGAAATTATGTAAATTTTAAACTTTATTCATATTTTGTTGTAATAATGTCAAAAAGAGTGGCTGACGGATTCGAACTCGCGACATCCATGCGCTGCAGTATAGAGCTAGGTAAATACCATTGAGCCAACAGTCGTGTCGAGCTTTAGAGCAGCTTTAATTCTATTTAACAGCTGCAGACACAATTTTGAATTCAAAATTTGATTTTCAAATTCGCTTGGTAACCGGTCGGGATTTCTCGGTTACCGCGGTAACCGGGAATCCCGAGCCCCCTCGGGATTTTTTTTAATTCGGGAGCCAAAACCTTGGCTGCCACCCCTTGTTGGTAGTGATACATGTGGTTCGGGCTTTCTTGCCCTTTCTTCTATATGATTAGTACACCTTCCAGGGTGTATTCTCGAAAAAAAAGGCAACAGGTATATGGGTGAGCTGAGAACGCGAGATAACACAATACTGAGAACGCAGTTCTCATGGCTTAGCTTCTGGCTCCGGGAAGTGGAACTCGGGGATGGTGGGCAACTCTGGCTTCGGTGGAAGATCCACCTTGGGCATCTCGGGCTTGGGTGGCAGGTGTACCTCCGGGAACGTTGGCAATTCCACCTTGGGCAGCTCTGGCTTAGGTGGCAGCTCGACCTTGGGCATCTCCGGCTTGGGTGGCAGGTGCACCTCCGGGAACGTTGGCAGCTCCACCTTGGGCACCTCGGGCTTAGGTGGCAAGTGCACCTCGGGGAATGGCGGCAGCTCCACCTTGGGCAGTGGTGGCAGCTCAGGCTTTTGCTCCTCACCCTTGGTGGGAGCAGTCTCCTCCAAGATTCTCGCCGCGCCGCTCATAGTGACACAGTAGAGAAGCAGACCAAGGAGGAAGAAAGCGCTATTTTTCAGAGCCATATTGATGGACTGTGTGCAACACTAGCTAGCTCTAGCAGTGGCGGTTTGGATGTGGGAGAGATTACAGATGATGCGTGCTACTTATAGGGTGCAACATGTAGCCTGTGGAGAGACTCCGGCGCTTTGCAACAAGTTGGTCATCTACTTCTCTGCACTTCCTTCTCATGTGTGTGCACTTCCCGAATCTATATCTGCTCAAGGTTTAGGTGAGCAAAGAGTTCTCCAGCTGTTCAATCTTGTGCATGGCAGGTACGACCGTACAAGCACATAGAGTTGTTAGGTCAGCTGTTAAGAAGAAACATCATGTCCAAAGGGAGCTACGGATTGCAGAACACAAGCAAGCCTGTATATATAGCATTAATGAAGTAAAACACATAACTTCTGCTGAAGCAAAACCAGCCTGGAGTTATCAGCCTAACAACTAACTCTGAATTTCCATCACAACATTGTTATAATATGTTGGTTTTGAGAGTTTCACCAAAGGAGCACAAAACAAAACTTGATTGCAAAATGTGGTGATCCCTAATGTGGATCTACTTATGCTCAACCACGGCACTAAGTGTAACATCTTCACATGGTTATCTTGATCTGACATATGGTACAGATGTTTTCAACCCTAATTGGTGTGGTTTGGCTTTTAGGGATGTCTTGTGAACAAATAAAATCTGGATTGAACTGATGTTAGCTGCAAAACATGCAAGGAATTCAACACGGGACTGAAGCTAAGGCAAGTTATGCAGGATGTAAATTGTTACAAATTTGGCTTCTTTGATAAGATTGAAATTTTGAGAAGTTAAAACCTTGATAGCTCAACATGTGGGAGGGAATCTTCATCGCGCTATTTCATCACCTGATGAGATACACAGCTTGGAATCAGCTCCACCACTTATGGTACTCCCTCCGTCCCAAATTAGTTGTCCCAAATTTTTTTTAATATGGATATATCTAGACATATTTTAGTGTCTTGATGCATCCATATTTTAACAAACTTGAGACAACTAATTTGGGACGGAGGATAGTATCAAATTTATTACACTTGTTAGCAATAAGCCATGCACGCCATGGTGGTGACCAGTGTCTGTGAACCAGGTCGAGGTCCATGGCGGGCAGGGTGTGCGTCTGTGTGTGTGTTGAGCGTCTGGCTCGTGTGTGTGCGTGCGATGGTTGAGCAGGGTTCGGACCAGGTCCAGGCATGGCGAGATGGCCGCGTTGATCGCGTCGGGGCGCGACATGGGCGCGAGCCGGAGCAAGTGGATCATGGTGAGCTGGGCGCGGCTGTGGCAGGGCTTCGTGAGTGCGAGCCCAAGCGGCTTTACAACCCCACCCTATACTCCATTGTAAGCATCGAGTTAGAGCTCGCATTAGGAGAGGGTAAGTGCGGTGTTGACCAGTCTGCATGTTTTATACAATCGTATATCTATCCGTTGCAGGATAATAGAGAGATAGAAGTGATGATAAGTCCAAAGGGAAGCAATCTATGTTGTTCCAACCGACTAGTAGGGGTGACAAGCAAATAAAGCTAAATGACTGCTGGAGGAACCATTGGAAGAATAGGTGAAACTCAACTTTGATGCGGGTTTCAATGAAGAGCTAAATTCAGGTTCTTAGACCACTGTACTATGAGACGATAAGGAATGGTAATTCTTTCAGCCTGGAGAAATATTCCTCATTGTAAAAATGCCGAGGGTCCTGAAATTAATGCAGGTCTCCTTGCTTTACAAGCTATCCTTCCAAACTATGGTGGTCTAATTCAATTTGAAAATGGTTTTCCTGCACTGGTTTCAGAAGTCAACCTGATGGAAACGGGCAAGCCTGCTATATACAGTTGTTAGAGTACGTCATGGGCCTGAGCCCGTTAGGCTTATGGTTTGCTTAGGGGTCAAGTAAGCCTTGCTTGGGATTCAAGTAAACCTCTCTATATAAGGAGAGGAGATGTATCAATCTAATCAAGCAAGAATTAAGAAGAATCCCTTCCTCTTGCCACCGGGGCAAGGCCCCCGGCCGGCCCTCTCACGCCATCCCTCTAGCAGCACCATAACATTTGGTAGCAGAGACCTCTACGATCATGTCTTCGAGCCAGCCCACCGCCACCACCACCGCCGCCTCCGAGACGCCGCCGGCCTCCTCCGCCGCCGCGCCCCTGCCGCCGCCCTCCACGGGCGTCGCGGCGCCCGGCAGATGTCGCCGGCGCCGCCCCCTCCTCTCGCAGCAAGAGCTCTCGACGGCCATCCGCGATCTCACCACGCTGTCCGGAGATCCGCCTCTTTCTGGCCTATCCCTACGGGCCGCCGCCGGCGGCAGCGCTGCTGTCGTCGCCGCGACCCGACGTCGGGCTGCTGCAGTCCCCGCTGCCGCTGTCCATCATCTCTGGGTCGGGCCATACGTCGGCGCCGGGGTCCCTCTTCTCCAGCAGCCGGCCGCCTTCTTCCCCAACGGGACGCTACAGCAACAGCAGCAGCTGCCGCCGCCACCAACGCCACCGCTGCAGCTGCTGTCCTCACCGATGCTGCCCTGTCGTTCGGTGGGCAACTGCAACAGCAGCTGCTGCTGCCGTCGCCACCAACACCGCAGCAGCGGCTGCTGCCGCCACCGACGCCGTCCTCCGCCGGTGGGAGCGACCTTGGCCCGGGCTCTACATCGACACCGCCGGGATGCCCTTCCACCAGGTCTGTTTCCTCCGTCACCGTCACCGCTTCCGGCTTGGATCGCTATCCGCCACGTGTCGGCGGCGGTGAGGCTGCAAGCTGCTGCGCGCGGCCTCCTTGTGCGTCGGCGTGTGCGGGAGATGCGTGATCTGCAGCTGCAGCTCTTGCGCTTCATTGCGCAACGGACCTCGATCTCGTCTGCGTCGAGGATCTTGGGCGTACGGTTTCCCCACGGGCGGCGGACATGCTGTTTTTCCCGCGGGCAGCGACCTCAAAGTCTGCGCCATCGACAGTCATTCGGCGGGGAGAAGGCATGGTGTCACCAACAGGAGCGCACCGCGTAGCACCACCGCATTCCGCCGCCGCCGCCGCGGCTCCTTTTGTCCCGCTGGTTTCCATGGGATCCAGGTGGCTGTGCACGTCCGACGAGCGGACGGTGTCCACTTTATGTTCAGGGGTCAACAATAAAGTCCCAGTCCATTTCAGGTTGAGAGTAATAAAACAAGCCGAGATGTAAAAGGCTCGTTTTTAGGTGTTAGGTTTGTGTTGCGTCGAGTCATGGTTTGTTTAGGTTGCAGCTCGAGGACGAGCTGCGTGTCCAGGTGGGGTGTAGTGTTAGAGTACGTCATGGGCCTGAGCCCGTTAGGCTTATGGTTTGCTTAGGGGTCAAGTAAGCCTTGCTTGGGAGTCAAGTAAACCTCTCTATATAAGGAGAGGAGATGTATCAATCTAATCAAGCAAGAATTAAGAAGGAAATCTCTTCCCTCTTGCCACCGGCCGTGGGCAAGGCCCCCGGCCGGCCCTCTCACGCCATCCCTCTAGCAGCACCATAACAACAGTACTGTAGAAGAGATCAGGAACCTACTCAAGTTATTACCTACTTATGTTCTCAAAAGTTATTCGCTTGTGTAATGAAGCTGTGCATCGTCTTGTTAAGTTAGGTTGTAGCGCGTTTAATGGGCAAGTGTTGCTAGGTTCTGTTCCATCCTGCATGATGGAGCTTACCGACCGTGATTGTAACCAAAACTATTTACTAATGAATACAATGCAAGGTTCAAAAAACAGATCAAAAAAGATTATATATAGGCTTTTATGATTCGTCGATGGAAAGTGCTGAAAACCGTACATTGAAGGAAACATACATATTTTCGAAGTATTCTTACGAGAGAAAGATAACAATAAGAACAAAAGAGTCCTCATATATACCACATCACGCACAATATTCGCTGAAAACCACGACTAAACACAGATCAACAACACAGACATGGCAACAGGTATATGGGTGAGCTGAGAACGCGAGATAACACAATACTGAGAACGCATTTCTCATGGCTTGGCTTCCGGCTCCGGGAAGTGGAACTCAGGGATGGTGGGCATCTCTGGCTTCGGTGGCAGCTCCACCTTGGGCAGCTCTGGCTTCGGTGGCAGCTCCACCTTGGGCATCTCCGGCTTGGGTGGCAGGTGCACCTCCGGGAACGTTGGCAACTCCACCTTGGGCAGCTCTGGCTTAGGTGGCAGCTCCACCTTGGGCATCTCCGGCTTGGGTGGCAGGTGCACCTCAGGGAACGCTGGCAACTCCACCTTGGGCAGCTCTGGCTTAGGTGGCAGCTCCACCTTGGGCATCTCCGGCTTGGTTGGCAGGTGCACCTCCGGGAACGTTGGCAGCTCCACCTTGGGCAGCTCAGGCTTAGGTGGCAGCTCCACCTTAGGAAGCTCGGGCTTAGGTGGCAAGTGCACCTCGGGGAATGGCGGCAGCTCCACCTTGGGCAGTGGTGGCAGCTCAGGCTTGTGCTCCTCACCCTTAGTTGGAGCAGTCTCCTCCAAGATTCTCGCTGCGCCACTCATGGTGACGCAGGAGAGAAGCAGACCGAGGAGGAAGACAGCGCAAATTTTCAGAGCCATATTGATGGATTGTGCAACACTAGCTAGCTCTAGCAGTGGCGGTTTGGATGTGGGAGATTGCAGATGATGGGTGCTACTTATAGGGTGCAACATGTAGCCTGTGGAGAGATCCCGGCGCTTTGCAACAAGTTGGGTCATCTACTTCTCTGCACTTCCGTCTCATGTGAGCACTTCCCGAGTCTATATCTGCTCAAGGTTTAGGTGAGGAAAGAGTTCTCCGGCTGTTCAGTCTTCTGCATGGCAGGTAAGACCGTACAAGCACATAGAGTTGTTTGGTCAGCTGTTTAAAAGAAACATCATGTCCAGGGGCCGGCTGATTGTACAACACAAAGACTGCATATAGACTTACTGAAGTAAAATAGACAACTTCTGCTGAAGCAAAACCAGCCTGGAGTTATCGGCCAAACAATTAACTCTGAATTACGATCATAACATTGTTACAATATGTAGGTTTTGAGAGTTTCAACAAATAAGGAGCACAAAACAAAACTTGATTGCAGAATGTGGTGATCCCTAATGTAGATCTACTTATGCTCAATCGCTGGCACTAAGTGTAACAGCTTCACATGGTTATATTGATCTGGCATACGGTACTGATGTTTTCAACCCTAATTGGCATGGTTTGGCCTTTAGGGATGTCTTGTGAACCAATATAATCTGGATTGAACTGCTGTTAACTGCAAAACATGCAAGGAGTTCAACACAGGAGTGAAGCTAAAGCAAGTTATGCATGATGTAGATGGTTATAAAATTGGCTTCTTTAATAAGATTGGGAATTCGAAGTTAAAACCTTGATAGCACAACATGTGGGGGGATCTTCATCACGCTATTTCAACCCCTGATGAGATACACAGCTTGGAATCAGCTCCACCACTTATTACACTGTCCCCTTTCCACCAATCGGCACATAAAACCTACAGCCATAGTATTTAGTTGAGCATCTCATTTTTTTCCAGAAGTATGCAAAAGGTAACCCACAACAAATAATTACCTTCTCGGTGTGTGAGTCGACAGAAGCCAAAGGCCACTACAGCAGGAGAAAAATCATCAATGACATGCACTGATGTGTGAAACAAATGAGAAAAAAAATGAGATTGAATCTTACTGCTGTCCTTAGATCCCACAACATCACTTTCCCATCAAATGAAGATGATAACAAATGATACCAGGAACTTGGATGCCATTTGCAGGCAGAGATCCAGCTTGAGTGCGAAGAGAACTGAAAAACAGGAGCCAGTGTCCCTGTATGAAGAAAATGTATGAGCTAATCTGAAAGTGTTCCAAGAAATCAATAGAGGGCGCAGTGTTTTCTATGCTTACCAGGTTTGCGAGGATCCCATACCCTCAATACAGGGTCAGAACCACCAGCAGCGATTAGTGAAGAGCCCTCACCACCACAATCCAAACAATTCAGGGCCTTCCCACAAAACTATAAACAAGGTTTGAAGACCAACAAGAAATTAGATAGGTACAGTTATGAAACAACCATTGAGATGCACTAGTCATACGACTGGTAGACAAAATATTGTTTGGGCAGTATACAAATTAGTTAATGAATAAGTAGGGACTTGGGCAAGAGACAAAACTGAGATACAAATAGAAAAATCAGAACATAAGAGTACAGATGCCAATCAATATGTAGATAAACTGTTTCTTTCTCTAGAAAATTTGCAACCTATAGATATACTGTGCATACCATATTCCATGTTTCTTTTCCTGTTTGAGCATCCCACTGCCGAACAGAATGATCCCAAGATGCCGAATATATTGTTTGCTGCTCAGGCCAAGCAACAGAAGAAACACATTGTGAATGTCCCTCAAATGTTGAAGATGCTGAACCCTGGAGTACAATAGGATGAGAACTGTGAGATCAACAGGATTTATCATGAGTTCACGCAACAAATGAATCAATTATAGCACAAGGATTTGAAAACCAATACCAAACCCAAGCCCATTTGCAACTGAATTAACTTGAACCAAGTGGTCCAGTCCAAGATAAAGCACTATGGAGAAGTCGAGAGTAGCCCACAACTTGAACAGAACCAAAGCCAATTTTCACACTGCTGAGTATTTATTCTACTTATTCAGTGGCTCCTGACCTTAAAGTAAAACACCGGCAAATGCAAAGTGGGGTACTTGGCTTCCTACCCCCCCAAACACAATAAATTGCAATGTAGCAACTAACAAGTACCTCTAATTGAGACTCTTCGGGTCCAGATGCATCAGAGTTCGTCCTTCTCTTTTTCACTGTAACAGAATCACCATCTTCTTCAGATCCTTCGACTGCCCATAGCTTGATCTTGGTATCCCAGGAACCAGAACATATCTAGTTACAGAAAAAATATGTTAAGAAATCAGGTAAAAAAATGTGATATAGCATTGCTGTGTAACATCAGATCAAGTGACTTATTACCATATTTCTGGAAGGGTCGACAGCAATACTTTGCACAGATGATGAATGGCCAGGAAAAAATTTGTAAGCTCCAATTTGCTTCGGGGAGTCAGTGGTGACTGAAGTATCAAACTTCAGGAATGCATAGCATAATGTAAGATACATAGAAAAGTGCTGCAGGGTAAATGAACAAGAGTTGTAAAAGCAAAAAACTGAATAGATTTACCTTGAACAGGCGCAACGACCTATCCTTTGATCCAGTCACGACATGCAAACTGCCATCAGTTTCAACTCCTGGAACAACATTATTCAAGTTAGTTTGCTTCAAGATAGACATGGCCTTGCACGGTGGCAATGGTAGGAAAACAGCAATCTTGGCAGATACCCCGTAACAAATATTTTGAGCAAAGCAACCTTTATTGATGAAGCTGGCAGAAGTAACTGCACCACTGTGTCCCTCCAAAACTTGAGTACATACAGCTCCATCTTTCCATATTCTATGCAATAAAGGACGGTTAATGGGTAAGAGACATTAAAGTGGTACAGAATTTTTGTGTACTAATTGACAATGTTTATGTTGTTGTTTTTTAACAAGGTCAGACAGAATAAACGGGAGACTTGATAGATGCACACCTTGCAAGACCATCATAGCAACCTGTTAATAAGAACCTGCCAAAAGATAAGTAGTTTAGGCAATACTGGAATCCACACAGAAACAAAAAAAAAAACACATTAATGGAAAATCAACAGATGGTTCATTTGAAATATGGAATGATTTATGCATATCAAGGAAGTACCGAAATAAATCACTGCATAATTGTTCATGAGCATATAGCTTTACAATACTGATCTGTTTGAGCCATAAAAATGATATTTTTACAACATCACATTGGGCCAGTTAGTACAATCAAGTGACTGAATCAAGGAATGTCGGAAATGTAGCTCCCTATTTCGAAATCTACCGAAGCATTTAACTCACGAAAGCCCAGCGATGTAACTGGATATCTAGGATTTCTTATTTCACTTGGCTCTGGTTGAGATAGGAGGACAATATCTGATTTTAGCCTAGTCTTGGCAAGCTCCATATATCTTGGCCCGACAATTTAACGGTTACCTCATTTTAGTTGTATTAAAAACTTACAACTATATTATATAATTATCGTCTTCCAGGTGAGTTGAACTGAAAACCATAGCAATACCATACAAGTTCTATCACTTACTGATCAGGATTCAAAAACTTATACAGAACTATCTTGGTAGGAAAGAATTCAAATATTGCCTAAGTGAGACATATAGGTACAACCCTAATTCTTTGAACTTTGTAAATCGTTTCTTAGATGATGCATATCGTTTACACAAAATCATTTGCTTGAAACATGTCCGCAAGAACAGACAAGGACATGATGTTTCGATGTAGCATCCCTGAGTTTTTCCATTTGACTACACCATATCCTCTGCTTTTTGTTTTATTGAAGTGTTCACAGACTATTTGGGCAAGCAGAAAGATGATAATGCTCATTTTAATTCTCTCCGGATCAAGTACCACCTACTCTGAACCAGAAATGGAGATAATCGTTTCTATTTTTATTTTTTCCATCAACTAGTACTTATTGTCACAAGTAAGGCACATACTCAAATCCAGGAACAAAAGACCATGCCATCTAACCAATACACACATCGTCACAATGAAAAGGGAGGGATTATGTAAGTTGTTGACAAATTAGTTCATCATTGATCACCTAAATCCTCAGCAGAGCACGGCCATACCTTGGGTTCGACCCATCAACCGCACTGACCCAGTCATCATGTGGCAAGGGCTGCTCCTGCTTCTTCGGCGCCACTGCTTTTACATACTCGAGCTCAAGCACCCGTTCCTGCAAAAACGTTCACACCAAAATCCTCAAATGATTTTCACAAATACGTTCAAGGCAAATAAGTAGCTGTCAGAACCCAAGTCTCCGAGCAAGAATTCGTACCGCGGAGATGCCCTTGGCGAGCAGGAACTGGTGGAGCGGCATCCGCACGAGCTCGCCATCGACGATGAAGTCGAAGGGCTGCGCCTGGTGGTCCGGCTCGGCTGTGAAAATGAGCAGTCGGTTTAGAAAAAAAATTCCGGGACGTCGGGGTGAGGGGTTAGGGTGCGGGGGCGCTCACCGGAGAGGATGAGGCTGTTGACGATCTCCGAGAGGCCCATGCGGGAGAGCTCGGCGGGGACGGCGATGGCGGTGGTCGGCGCCCGGAGCGGGGGCGGGAGCTTGGTCACGAAGCGCACGCGCACCTGGCGGGACTCGTCGGCGTCCATGGCGGCGTCGGCGGGAGTGCGGCGGCGGGAAGGGTCTGGGGAGGGTTTTGGGAGCTGCAAGGTGGGCTTATTTGGTTAGGGTTTTGGAGTCTGCGGGACCCGGTGGCAGTGACCAGAGCTCGGAGAAGACAAGTCAAGGGCTTCTCAGGAAACCCCTTCAAGTATGGCCTTATTGCATTTTAGCTCAAGCTTAGAGACTTTGGGCTTCTGGCCCAGTGGATGAGCATTCACTGGACCAGACCCATCGTGGACCTGCGCCTCTGGCACACTATGAACTAGGCCTTATACAAGTTGCATGTCCACATGTCATCAGCTAGCGTGTCTTAGAGATTCTCAAAAAAAAAAAAAAGCTAGCGTGTCTTAGATTTTGTTTTTGAAAAGTTTGAAAATTGCACAATTTTTTTGCCGAACCTCACAAAAGGTGATGAAACTTTTAACCACTTCAAACTTTCCGAGATAACTTTGTTCATAGTGCATTGGTTGCTGTATTTTTTAATTTTTTCAAAAGTTTCAACATTTCAAAAGCGATGAAATTTTCAAATGGCTGATCCAAAAAAAAAAATTCGATTAGTTGGTGTACATTGTTAGATGTTGACACACCCCTGAC
Source organism: Lolium multiflorum (assembly GCA_030979885.1). Lineage (NCBI taxonomy): Eukaryota > Viridiplantae > Streptophyta > Magnoliopsida > Poales > Poaceae > Lolium > Lolium multiflorum. The sequence continues at coordinate 57,797,343 of CM061748.1, read as the reverse complement.
CTGTTGCTAATTAGCTTGATCTAAGATTTGGATAGGATAGTATGTGCAACCTGTTACACGAATTAGTGGTTTATTGGGAAAAAATGTAAATAAGTAGTTTCTGTGGAAAAGACGTCGTGGTTTTTGTAATTTTGTTTTCTGTTGTTAGCAAGAGAGCTACTAAATTCATTGATTAGAAAGAAGATAGTGAAAACCCTCGGGCCGCACGATTTATTCGAGGAAAACCGCCCTAGTATCACTGGCCGATGGCCTCCTCTTAACCATGCTGCAAAATCACAAGTCGTCAGCCGCTTATGCCCCTTAGAGGCGCCGCAATAGCACCGGTCAATGCTCCCCTTTATTGCTTAGGGCATCTCCAGCGGGCTAGGGTTAGGGTTAGGGTTAGGGTTAGGGTTTAGGGTTTAGGGTTAGGGTTAGGTTTAGGGTTAGGGTTTAGGGTTTAGGACGCAAATCGGACGGCAAAATTGATCGCATGCGTCCGTTTGCGTCTAGGGGTGTCCCTAGCGGCCCGATGATACTTGCAAACGTATCTATAATTGTTTATGCTCCATGATTGTTTTACACCAATTTTTATATGTTTTATTTACACTTCGTTGCACTTTTATGCATTTTCTGAAACTAACCTATTGATAAGATGCCACAGTGTCAGTTCCTTGTTTTCTGCTGTTTTTTTATTTCAGAAAAATTGTACATGATATTCTCGGAATTGGACGAAACGAAAGCTGAAGTTCCTATTTTACTGTAACGAAGACTGAGTCCAGAGGGCAGACGAAGAAGTGCCAGGAGGCGGCCACGCCATGCCTAGGCGCGGGCCACCCCCTGGCCGTGCCTAGGGGTGGTGTGGGCCCCTCGGGCACCCACCGACCTTGCCCTTCCGCCTATTTATTCATCTGGTCGGGAAAAACCTAAATACCTGAGCCTCCATCCACGGAAAGTTCCATCGCGGCCGCCATCGCTGACCCTAGCTCGGGAGGGTTGAGAAGCTCTTTCTGGCACCCTGCCGGAGAGGGAGATCATCACCGGAGACCTCTACATCGCCATGCCCGCCTTCAAAGTGATGCGTGAGTAGTTCATCTCTGGACTATGGGTCCATAGCAGCAGCTAGATGATTGTTTTCTCCAATTTATGTTTCATGTTTAGATCTTGTGAGCTGCCTATCATGATCAAGATCATCTTTATGTAATGTTGCATGTTGTGTTAGCTAGGATCCGATGAATATTGAGAATACTATGGTTGAGATTGATTGTATAATTGTCATATTTTATTTGTGATCTTGCATGCTCTCCGTTGCTAGTAGATGCTCTGGCCAAGTATGTGCTTGTGACTCCAAGAGGTAGTATTTATGCTCGATAGTGGTTTCATGACTCTAGTAATCTGGGAGAGTGACAATAACTTCTAAGGTTGTAGATGTCCTGTTGCTACTAGGGAGAAAATAACAATGCTTTGTCTAATGATAATTATATTGTTTACTTTACACATTTTGCTTAATGCAATAATCTGTTGCTTGCAACTTAAAACTGAAAGGGGTGCGGACGCTAACCGGAAGGTGGATTATTAATCATAGACGCAGTTGGATTACATACTCGAGCTCCTGCTTCTGCTTCTTTGGCGCCACTGCCTTTACATACTCGAGCTCAAGCACCCGTTCCTGCAAATACGTTCGAACCAAATCCTCACATAATTTTCACAACCACCTCCAAGGCAAATAAGTAGGTCCCAGAACACAAGTCTCCGAGCAAGAATTCGTACCGCGGAGATGCCCTTGGCGAGCAGGAACTGGTGGAGCGGCATCCGCACGAGCTCGCCATCGACGATGAAGTCGAAGGGCTGCGCCAGGTGGTCCGGCTCGGCTATGAAAATGAGCGAGCGGTTTAGGAAATTTGCATACCACGTCTCGTGCTAGCGGGGTGAGGGGTTAGGGTGCGGAGGCGCTCACCGGAGAGGATGAGGCTGTTGACGATCTCCGAGAGGCCCATGCGGGAGAGCTCGGCCGGGACGGCGATGGTGGTGGTCGGCGCCCGGAGCGGGGGCGGGAGCCTCGAAGCGGCGCACCTCGGCTCCATGGCGGCGTCGGCGGGTGTGTGATACGTCTCCGACGTATCGATAATTTCTTATGTTCCATGCTACATTATTGATGATATCTACATGTTTTATGCACATTATATGTCGTATTTACGCATTTTCTGGAACTAACCTATTAACAAGATGCCGAAGAGCCGCTTGCTTTTTGTTTTTGGTTCAGAAATCCTAGTAAGGAAATATTCTCGGAATTGGACGAAATCAACGCCCAGGGTCCTATTTTTGCACGAAGCTTCCAGAAGACCGAAGAGGAAAGGAAGTGGGTGAAAGTGCATAGAGCCCCCATGTGTGGTTTTGGTAATTAATGACAATCCCTATGGACTAATATTTGCATTAAGTTATATGTGTAGGTGTTGTCCATAGGCAATGCTTGAACCATAAGTTGGCGTCAAGATTGCAATATGAAGAAATGGTGCAAGTTCAAGATGAGTCAACTCGAAGAGCTTACATGCTTGAAGCTTGTCATTCGTATGTGTTCATGAATATGTGAAGATGCACCGAAGAAGAAGCTCTCCCATAGTGGATTATGGGGGAGCAATCCGCAAGACTTCATCAAGCAAGCACAATCAAGAAAGGCGTTCCATCTCGTGGCCAAGTTCGTCATCATCGAGCTCAAGTGGAATGCGCAAGGTTAAGGTTTGCTCTCGATAGGGTTTCTTTCTTACCGGTCTCATAGTTTAGTTGGGAGACCAGTTTATAGGCTAAGTGTCGTACTATCAAGGGGCTCTCGAGTGAGTAACTCGATCGTATCGTCCGGAGTGCGGTCAAACCTTTGCATCCTTGCATCATCTCTCTTGGTTGTTATTTGGATCTTATCCATGTGGTTCTATAGAGCTTGTGGTTATTTTCATGACAAGCTCTAGTTCATTGAAAACGGTTTTCGCGTATATCACTTGTTGCGTTTTCGAGTTGGGTGGTTTTACCGGTTTCTTGTATTGAGGAGTTTTCACTCCAAAAATCATATAAAATCACCCCGTGCTAGTTTCCATATTTTCAGTTTTTGTGGGGGTTGCTCTTGTCGTCCTCTTTCCAACAAAATTGGTTTCGTCTCATTTGGGTTTTCCAATCTCAAGTTATTTGCATTTTAAGTTTAAGTTTAAAAAAAAAAAAAGGAGGAACGGCCGGTACTACCGCCCGCGCTACCGGGCTCACTACCGCTCACCTAGCCCAGCTCCCACTAACCCCCTGACCTTCTTCATGTGTTTTTCCGGTACCTGGCCCGGAGGTACCGGCCGGCCCAGACCGGAGGTACCGGCCGGCCCAGGCCGGTGGTACCGCCCAGCCACCAGGCAGCACGGTCCCGCGCTGGGCCCCACATCCATCGCTGCCTCGCGCGATTGTCTTGGCGTGCGCCCGCTCGCCCGCCCACGTGCGCCCCTCGCTGCTGCGTCGATCCCGCGCGGGTCCCGCTCGCCCGCTCACGATGCCACGCGCTACTCGTGCAGCGCTGCTGCTTCGCTGGGCCCACACGCTCGCTGTGGGAGTTCCGGCCCAGATGGCATTTGCCCAACGGGCAGAAATCAGTTGGCCCCTCTTTTTAATCCCTCTTCTATCTCTTTTTGGATTACTTCTTCTTCCTCCTCTCTCTCAAGCTCACCACCATTATTGAACTCATGAGAGCTTCCCTTCTCCTAATTCCTCCATGATTCTTGCTCAAATTTGAGGAAAAGAGAGAGGTGGTCTAGATCTATATTTGCACCAATCAAATTCCCCTCTTTGTGAGGGAATCACTAGATCTAGATCTTGGAGAGAAATTTGGTGTTCCTCTTCTTTTGTTCTTCCTCTCTTATTCCCACAATAGCTTTAGTAGCTTTGTTGGAATTTGTGAGTGAAGGATTGGATCATCTTTGTGGTGTTCTTACCATTGCATTTGGTGCATCGGTTTGACTTCTCCGCGTGATACGTGGAGGTGAAAGTTCGTGAGATATTCACTTCGGGAGCTTGTTCCCGGAGCTTGTTCCTCTTGGGTCTTTGGACCCTAGACGGCTTAGTGGTCTTTGTGGTTTTTGTGGTGTTCTTGGGGATTCCAATTAAGTTGTGGAGTTTCTTCAAGGACAAGGCCTTTGTGGCGATTTATTCCAATTAAGTTGTGGAGATAGCCCCAAGCTTTGTGCGGGTTCGGTGACCACCCTAAGGTTCCATAGTGGATCGAGGACATCCCTTTTGGTGGGAATTTCGAGGAGAATACGGTGGCCTTCGAGCATTTGGAGTGACTTGTCCTCCACACCGCTCCAACGGAGAGTAGCACTCGCAAGAGTGTGAACTTCGGGATACATCATTGTCTCCGCGTCACTTTGGTTATTCCTATACCCGAGCTCTTTACTTATGCACTTTACTTTGTGATAGCCTTCGTGCTTGAAGCTATATATCTTGCTATTACATAGTTGCTTGAATTGCTTAGCATAAGTCGTTGGTGCACATAGGTGAACCCTAGTTATATAGGTTTTGTGCTTGACAAATTAAACGCTAGTTTTATTCCGCATTTGTAAAGCCATATTCGTAAAAGTTTTAAACCGCCTATTCACCCCCCCCCCCTCTAGGCGGCATCCGTGTCCTTTCAGTGGGGCCACGAGGCGCCGCCACACTAGGCGGCGCCGGCCCCGGCCGCGACCTGGTGTGTGGGGCCCTCTGCCCCCGCCCTTCCGCCTACTTAAAGCCTCCGTCGCGAACCCCAAGTACCGAGAGCCACGATACGGAAAACCTTCCAGAGACGCCGCCGCCGCAATCCCATCTCGGGGATTCAGAGATCGCCTCCGCACCCTGCCGAGAGGGATTCATCTCCCGAGGACTCTACACCGCCATGGTCGCCTCCGGAGTGATGAGTGAGTAGTTCACCCCCGGACTATGGGTCCATAGCGTAGCTAGATGGGCGTCTTCTCCTTATGTGCTTCATTGTTGGATCTTGTGAGCTGCCTAACATGATCAAGATCATCTATCAGTAATTCTATATGTTGTGTTTGTCGGGATTCGATGGATAGAGAATACTATGTTATGGTAATTATCAATCTATTACTTATGTGTTGTTTATGATCTTGCATGCTCTCCGTTATTAGTAGAGGCTCGCCAAGTTTTTACTCTTAACTCCAAGAGGGAGTATTTATGCTCGATAGTGGGTTCATGCCTTCATTGATACTGGGACAGAAAGTTCTAAGGTTGTGTTGTGATGTTGCCACTAGGGATAAAACATTGATTCTATGTCTAAGGATGTACTTGTTGATTACATTACGCACCATACTTAATGCAATTGTTTGTTGCTTTGCAACTTAATACTGGAAGGGGTTCGGATGATAACCTGAAGGTGGACTTTTTAGGCATAGATGCAGTTGGATGGCGGTCTATGTACTTTGTCGTAATGCCCAATTAAATCTCACTATATTTATCATGTCATGTATGTGCATTGTTATGCCCTCTATTTGTCAATTGCCCGACCGTAATTTGTTCACCCAACATGCTTTTATCTTATGGGAGAGACACCTCTAGTGAACTGTGGACCCCGGTCCTATTCTTTACATCGCATACAATGCAATACTTGTTTTACTGTTTTCTTGCAAACAATCATCTTCCACACAATACGGTTAATCCTTTGTTACAGCAAGCCGGTGAGATTGACAACCTCATTTCGTTGGGGCAAAGTACTTTGGTTGTGTTGTGCAGGTTCCACGTTGGCGGGAATCCCTGGTGTTGCGCCGCATCACATTTCGCCACCATCAACCTTAAACGTGCTTCTTGGCTCCTCCGGTTCGATAAACCTTGGTTTCTTTCTCGAGGGAAAACTTGCCACTGTGCGCATCATACCTTCCTCTTGGGGTTCCCAACGGACGTGTACATCTACGCGCATCAAGCACTTTTTCGGCGCCGTTGCGGAGACACTTTTCGGCGCCGCGGGAGATCAAGACATGCATGGAGTCTCCACTTCTCAATCTCTTTACTTTGTTTTTGTCTTGCTTTATTTACTACTTTGTTTGCTGCACCTAAACAAAACACAAAAAAATTAGTTGCTAGTTTTACTTTATTTACTGTCTTGCTCTCTATATCAAAAACACAAAAAAATTAGTTACTTGCATTTACTTTATCTAGTTTGCTTTATTTACTATTGCTAAAATGAATACCCTGAAAATACTAAGTTGTGTGACTTCACAACCACTAATAATAATGATTTCCTATGCACACCTATTGCTCCACCTGCTACTACAGAGAATTCTTTGAAATTAAACTCTTTACTAAATTTTGTCATGAGAGATCAATTTTCTGGTATTAGTTCTGATGATGCTGCTGCCCATCTTAATAATTTTGTTGAACTATGTGAAATGCAAAAGTATAAGGATGTACATGGTGATATTATTAAATTGAAATTGTTTCCTTTCTCATTAAGAGGAAGAGCTAAAGATTGGTTGCTATCTTTGCCTAAGAATAGTATTGATTCATGGACTAAATGTAAGGATGCTTTTATTGGTAGATATTATCCTCCCGCTAAAATTATATCTTTGAGAAGTAGCATAATGAATTTTAAGCAATTAGATAATGAACATGTTGCTCAAGCATGGGAGAGAATGAAATCTTTGGTAAAGAATTGCCCAACCCATGGACCGACTACTTGGATGATCATCCAAACCTTCTATGCAGACTAAATTTTTCTTCGCGAATTTATTGGATTCAGCTGCTGGAGGTACCTTTATGTCCATCACTTTGGGGGCGGCACAAAACTTCTTGATGATATGATGATAAATTACTCTGAATGGCACACGAAAGAGCTCCACAAGGTAAGAAGGTAAATTCTGTTGAAGAAACCTCTTCCTTGAGTGATAAGATTGATGTGATTATGTCTATGCTTGTGAATGGTAGATCTAATGTAGATCCAAATAATGTTCCTTTAGCTTCATTGGTTGCTCAAGAAGAAAATGTTGATGTGAATTTCATTAAAAATAATAATTTCAACAACAATGCTTATAGGAACAACTCGGTAATAACTATAGGCCATATCCTTCTGCTAATGGTAATGGTTATGGTAATTCTTATGGGAATTCTTACAACAATAATAGGAGTGTACCTCTGGTCTTGAAGCCATGCTTAAAGAATTTATTAGTACATAAACTGCTTTTAACAAATCTGTTGAGGAAAAGCTTGATAAAATTGATATTATTGCTTCTAGAGTTGATAAACTTGCCTCTGATGTTGATCTTTAAAATTGAAAGTTATGCCTAATAATGATATTGATAATAAGATTACTACTACAGCAAATGCCATCCAAGTTAGAATTAATGAGAATATAAGATTAATGGCTGAATTGCGTGCTAGGTGGGATAGAGAAGAAAATGAAAAACTAGCTAAAGAGAATAATGTAGCTAAAGTTTGGACTATTACCACCATTAGTAATGATAATGATTCACATGTTGCTGCACCTCCTACTATCAATGGTAAAATAATTGGTGTTGGCAATGTTTCTACTCCTAGTGCAAAGCGTACAAAACTGCCTGAAATTGCTAAAACTAAACTGCTTGTGATAAAATGAAATTTTTTCCAACCTTGGGGACAATGATCCCATTGCTGTAGCTCATAATGATTTAGACTTTGATGATTTTCACATCTCTGAAGTTATAAAGTTCTTACAAAAACTTGCTAAAAGTCCTAATGCTAGTGCTATAAATTTGGCCTTTACAAAACACATTACAAATGCTCTCATAAAAGCTAGAGAAGAGAAACTAAAACTTGAAACTTCTATTCCTAGAAAGTTAGAAGATGGTTGGGAGACCATCAATAAGATGAGGGTCAATGATTTTTATTGTAATGCTTTATGTGATCTTGGTGCAAGTATTTCTGTTATGCCTAAGAAAGTCTATGATATGCTTGATTTGCCACCATTGAAGAATTGTTATTTGGATGTTAATCTCGCTGATAATGCTAAACAGAAACCTTTGGGGAGAATTGATAATGTTCATATTATGGTTAACAATAACCTTGTCCCCGTTGATTTTGTTGTCTTGGATATTGAATGCAATGCATCTTGTCCCATTATATTGGGAAGACCTTTTCTTCGAACCGTTGGAGCTACTATTGATATGAAGGAAGGTAATATTAAATATCAATTTCCACTCAAGAAAGGTATGGAACACTTCCCTAGAAAAAGAATGAAGTTACCTTATGATTCTATTATTAGAGAAAATTATGATGTTGATGCTTCTACTCTTGATGTTACTTGAAATACACTTTCTGCGCCTAGCTGAAAGGCGTTAAAAAAAAGCGCTTATGGGAGACAACCCATGTTTTTACTATAGTACTTTGTTTTATATTTGAGTCTTGGAAGTTTTTTAACTACTGTAGAAACCTCTCCTTATCATGTTTTTGTGCCAAGTAAAGTTTCTATGTTAAAGTTGATGTTATATTTGGGATCGCTGCGCAGAAACAGCATTGCTGTCTGTCACGAATTCTGGCATAAGTCTCTGTAGAAAATTCGAAAAATCTGCAAAATTACGAGCGTGATCCTCAGATATGTACGCAACTTTCATTAGTTTTGAGTTTTTCCATTTGAGCAAGTCTAGTGCACCTTTCAGGTTCGTCTTTACGGACTGTTCTGTTTTGACAGATTCTGCCTTTTATTTCGCATTGCCGTATTTGCTATGTTGGATGAATTTCTTTGATCCATTAATGTCCAGTAGCTTTATGCAATGTACAAGTGTAAAGAATGATTGTGCCACCTCTGAACATGTAAACTTTTATTGTGCACTAACCCTCTAATGAGTTTGCTTGAAGTTTGGTGTGAAGAAAGTTTTCAAGGATCAAGAGAGGAGTATGATATACTATGATCAAGAGGAGTGAAAGCTCTAAGCTTGGGGATGCCCCGTGGTTCACCCCTGCATATTCTAAGAAAACTCAAGCGTCTAAGCTTGGGGATGCCCAAGGCATCCCCTTCTTCATCGACAACATCATCTGTTCCCCCTGAAACTACATTTTTATTCCGTCACATCTTATGCACTTTGCTTGGAGCGTCGGTTTGTTTTTGTTTTTGTTTTGTTTGAATAAAGTTGGATCCTAGCATTCACTGTGTGGGAGAGAGACACGCTCCGCTGTTGCATATGGACAAATATGTCCTTAGGCTTTACTCATAATATTCAAGGCGAAGGTTGAAACTTCTTCGTTAAATTGTTATATGGTTGGAATTGGGAAATGCTACATGTAGTAATTCTAAAATGTCTTGGATAATGTGATACTTTGCAATTGTTGTGCTCATGTTTAAGCTCTTGCATCATATACTTTGCACCCATTAATGAAGAAATACATAGAGCTTGCTAAAATCTGATTTGCATATTTGGTCTCTCTAAGGTCTAGATAATTCTAGTATTGAGTTTTGAACAACAAGGAAGACGGTGTAGAGTCTTATAATGTTTACAATATGTCTTTTATGTGAGTTTTGCTGCCGGTTCATCCTTGAGTTTGCTTCAAATAACCTTGCTAGCTTAAACCTTGTATCGAGAGGGAATACTTCTCATGCATCCAAAATCCTTGAGCCAACCACTATGCCATTTGTGTCCACCATACCTACCTACTACATGGTATTTCTCCGCCATTCCAAAGTAAATTGCTTGAGTGCTACCTTTAAAATTCCATCATTCGCCTTTGCAATATATAGCTCATGGGACAAAATAGCCTTAAAAACTATTGTGATATTGAATATGTACTTATGCACTTTATCTCTTATTAAGTTGCTTGTTGTGCGATAACCATGCTTCCGGGGACGTCATCAACTATCCTTTGTTGAATATCATGTGAGTTGCTATGCATGTCCGTCTTGTCTGAAGTAAGAGAGATCTACCACCTTAATGGTTGAAGCATGCATATTGTTAGAGAAGAATATTGGGCCGCTAACTAAAGCCATGAATCATGGTGGAAGTTTCAGTTTGGACATATATCCTCAATCTCATATGAGAATAATAATTGTTGCTACATGCTTATGCATTAAAGAGGAGTCCATTATCTGTTGTCCATGTTGTCCCGGTATGGATGTATAAGTTGAGAATAATCAAAAGCGAGAAATCCAAAAGCTTTCTCCTTAGACCTTTGTACAGACGGCATGGAGGTACCCCTTTGTGACACTTGGTTGAAACATGTGTATTGCGATGATCCGTAGTCCAAGCTAAGTAGGACAAGGTGCGGGCACTATTAGTATACTATGCATGAGGCTTGCAACTTGTAAGATATAATTACATAACTCATATGCTTTATTACTACCGTTGACAAAATTGTTTCATGTTTTCAAAATAAAAGCTCTAGCACAAACAAAGCAATCGATGCTTTCCTCTTTGAAGGACCTTTCTTTTACTTTTATTGTTGAGTCAGTTTACCTATCTCTCCACCTCAAGAAGCAAACACTTGTGTGAACTGTGCATTGATTCCTACATACTTGCATATTGCACTTGTTATATTACTCTATGTTGACAATATCCATGAGATATACATGTTATAAGTTGAAAGCAACCGCTGAAACTTAATCTTCCTTTGTGTTGCTTCAATACCTTTGCTTTGATTTATTGCTTTATGAGTTAACTCTTATGCAAGACTTATTGATGCTTGTCTTGAAGTACTATTCATGAAAAGTCTTTGCTTTATGATTCATTTGTTTACTCATGTCATTACCATTGTTTTGATCGCTGCATTCATTACATATGTTTACAAATAGTATGATCAAGATTATGATGGCATGTCACTTCAGAAATTATCTTTGTTATCGTTTTACCTGCTCGGGACGAGCAGAACTAAGCTTGGGGATGCTGATACGTCTCCGACGTATCGATAATTTCTTATGTTCCATGCTACATTATTGATGATATCTACATGTTTTATGCACATTATATGTCGTATTTACGCATTTTTGGAACTAACCTATTAACAAGATGCCGAAGAGCCGCTGTTTTTGCTGTTTTTGGTTTCAGAAATCCTAGTAAGGAAATATTCTCGGAATTGGACGAAATCAACGCCAGGGTCCTATTTTTGCACGAAGCTTCCGAAGACCGAAGAGGAAAGGAAGTGGGGCCACGAGGCGCCGCCACACTAGGCGCGCCCGTGCCTGGCCGCGCCGACCTGGTGTGTGGGGCCTCGTGTGGCTGCCCTTCCGCCTACTTAAAGCCTCCGTCGCGAAACCCCCGCCGAGAGCCACGATACGAAAACCTTCCAGACGCCGCCGCGAATCCCATCTCGGGATTCAGAGATCGCTCCGGCACCTGCGAGAGGGGATTCATCTCCTGAGGACTCTACACCGCCATGGTCGCCTCCGGAGTGATGAGTGAGTAGTTCACCCCTGGACTATGGGTCCATAGCAGTAGCTAGATGGTCGTCTTCTCCTTATGTGCTTCATTGTTGGATCTTGTGAGCTGCCTAACATGATCAAGATCATCTATCAGTAATTCTATATGTTGTGTTTGTCGGGATCCGATGGATAGAGAATACTATGTTATGGTAATTATCAATCTATTACTTATGTGTTGTTTATGATCTTGCATGCTCTCCGTTATTAGTAGAGGCTCGGCCAAGTTTTTACTCTTAACTCCAAGAGGGAGTATTTATGCTCGATAGTGGGTTCATGCCTTCATTGATACCTGGACAGTGACAGAAAGTTCTAAGGTTGTGTTGTGATGTTGCCACTAGGGATAAAACATTGATTCTATGTCTAAGGATGTACTTGTTGATTACATTACGCACCATACTTAATGCAATTGTTTGTTGCTTTGCAACTTAATACTGGAAGGGGTTCGGATGATAACCTTGAAGGTGGACTTTTTAGGCATAGATGCGTTGGATGGCGGTCTATGTACTTTGTCGTAATGCCCAATTAAATCTCACTATATTTATCATGTCATGTATGTGCATTGTTATGCCCTCTCTATTTGTCAATTGCCCGACTGTAATTTGTTCACCCAACATGCTTTTATCTTATGGGAGAGACACCTCTAGTGAACCGTGGACCCCGGTCCTATTCTTTACATCGCATACAATCTACTGCAATACTTGTTTTACTGTTTTCTTGCAAACAATCATCTTCCACACAATACGGTTAATCCTTTGTTACAAGCCGGTGAGATTGACAACCTCACTGTTGTTGGGGCAAAGTACTTTGGTTGTGTTGTGCAGGTTCCACGTTGGCGCCGAATCCCTGGTGTTGCGCCGCATCACATTTCGCCACCATCAACCTTCAACGTGCTTCTTGGCTCCTCCTGGTTCGATAAACCTTGGTTTCTTTCTGAGGGAAAACTTGCCACTGTGCGCATCATACCTTCCTCTTGGGGTTCCCAACGGACGTGTACATCTACGCGCATTAGTGTGTGGCGGCGGGAAGGGTCTGGGGAGGGTTTTGGGAGCTGCAAGGTGGGCTTATTTCGTTAGGGTTTTGGAGCCTGCGGGACCCGGTGGCAGTGACGACAGCTCGTAGAAGACGCGCCAGAGAAGTCAAGGGCTTCTCAGGAAACCCCTTCAGGTATGGCCTTATTGCATTTTAGCTCAAGCTTAGAGACTTTGTGGGCTTCTGGCCCAATGGATGAGCATTCGCTGCACCAGACCCATCGTGGACCTGAGCCTCTGGCCCACTATGAGCTAGGTCTTATACAGTTGCATGTCCACATCTTCTTTTTTTTTTTGAGAACCCGCAGGAGATCTGCGTGTCATTGTATTAAGCATAAGAAGCGGACCAAGATGTCCCATACAAACGAAAGAAAGCCACCACCCAAAACCGGCCTACGAAAGCAGGCCAAAACTAGTGCACATCTCTAGACCGCCTACCTCTACACTCACACCAGACTCTCCACTCCTCAAGGACTAGCCTTAAGGTAACATCCACTGGAGTGGTCTTACCATCAAATACCCTGGCATTTCGTTCAAGCCAAAGCATGCGCAAGGTAAGCATGATGAGCGAGTTGGCCTTCTTCCTCCCCGCCGGCGGGAACCGAAGGGCCGCCCGGAGCCACCAATCATTGATGCCCTCGACCCCCATAGGAACGATGTCCGGGAGCCCAAGCTGAGCCACCAAGCCGGACCACACCCCATGGGCGTAGACGCAGTGAAGCGAGAGGTGGTCGAGGGTTTCATCGACGACATAGCAAAGAGGGCATAGCGTGTGAGTGGGAAACCCGCGGCGCCGCCTTCGGTCCGCCGTCCAACAGCGACGCCTAAGGGCCAGCCACGCATGCAACTTGTATTGCAGTGGCGCGTATGAGTCCCAAACTAGCGTCGCCCCTGGCAGCCCACACGTACCATGCCATAGTACACGGTAAGCGGACTTAGAGGAGAACTGCCCGTCGCCGCGCCACTTCCAGCCGAACCGGTCCTCCTCAGCCCCACTCCGCGGCACCTGCGCGATAGCCGCCCAGAGTCGCAGGTATTGAATCACTGCCGCGACAGAAAGCTCGCCGGTGATATCCGCAGTCCACGCGTTCCCAACCAGGCCTTCCTGAACTGACCGGCGCCGGCGAACGGACACCCTGACGAGGCTGAGGAGATCCGGGGCGATGGTCGCAGCAGTGAGGCCACCGATCCAGGCATCCTCCCAGAAGAGAATGGAGGCACCGCTCCCAACTTCGATCCTCACCGAAGCATCGAACAACGCACGCGCCTCGCCGCTGACCCGGACGTCTAGGCCAAGCCACGGTTTGGTGCCATCAGAGTGTTGCAACCAAAGCCACCGTGTGCGAAGAGCAACATTCAGCCAACGAAGATTATGGAGGCCCAAACCGCCGAGGCTCTTAGGCTGACACACCAGGTGCCAAGCCACCGTGCAGCTACCTCCCCTAGCGTCTTCCCTGCTGGCCCAGAAGAAGCCACGTCGAAGCTTGTCCACCGCCTTGATGAACCAAGGATCCATGTCTAAGGCGAGAAGGTGATAGACAACCGAGGCCGTCATGACGGCCTGGATGTACACCAACCGCCCCTCCCTCGTCATGAGTCTAGCCTTCCAGAACGGAAGCTTGGCCACCAGCTTGTCCAGAAGGGTCTGCAGTTCCGCCTTCCTCGGCTTCCTAATGGACAGCGGCAGTCCCAGGTAGGAACATGGAAGGAGTCCGAGAGGGCACGGAAGCGACGGCGCCACAACTGCCAGCAAGTCCTCAGAGCACTGTATCGGAGCCGCCGTGCTCTTGGCTGGGTTCGCCTTGAGCCCTGACGCCGCTCCAAAGCATCCAAGGACGGCCCAAACCGCCTGAAGATCCGGAACCGTCGCCTTGGCAAAGATGACCACATCATCAGCGTAGAGGGAAACCCTGCTGCTCAGACCAAGGGGAGTGAGGTCCGAAAGCACACCAGCGCGCTCGGCGGCACGAAGCATGGCCGAGAGGACGTCCATGGCAATGACAAACAACAGAGGAGAGATGGGATCCCCTTGGCGGAGTCCACGGCCATGGCGAAAGGCTCCACCAGCACAACCGTTGACGAGGACACAGGTGCTCGCCGAGCGAAGGAGCAACGAGATCCACCGTATCCACCTAGGGCCAAAGCCACGATGCCTGAGGACCTCGAGGAGGAAGGGCCAAGAGATACTATCGAACGCCTTAGCCACATCCACTTTAAACAGGAAGGAGGGGATCCTCTTCGAATGCAACAGCTTAGCAGAATTCCTGACTAGGAGGAAATTGTCCTGAATGCAGCGATCGCAAATGAAGGCCGTCTGGTTCGAATCCACCAACTGAGGCATCCGAGGAGCAAGCCGACGTGCGAGAACCTTGGTGAGAAGGCGAGCGAAATTGTGCACAAAATAGATGGCCCCAACGTCACCTCATTAACAATCCTCTCCTTACCCTCATTGTTCTCAGCTGTAGGCAACGTTTTTTTATATCCGGACCGACACGGCACGAGCGGAACGACAACAGCTTGGTCGGCATACCCACGTGAGGACCGAACGACCGTACCTTCGTGACCACTGACCAGACCCACGCGCGTCGAGAAGATGGGCCGACCGAACGCACCGGCCCATCACCCATTCGACCACCACGAGTCCCACGACTCTGTTCGTCTTCCTGGCTAGGTCGCCCAGTAGATCTCTCCCCGCTCGGTTCCTCTTCGTCCGTGGCCACCGCTCGAACCGGGAACGGGTATGCTCTGCCAATCCCTGTATTCAACGCAATAAATCCGTCCTTAAGTCCCCATCCCAGCCCGTTACTACTGATCGTCTTCCAAGCAGCGAAGGGATGAACCACCTCTTCTTCTCCCGCACTATCTGTGCAACACCAATTGAATTCTCCCCCACGTCTGAGCATTTAACTAGCAATGGAAACGAGTGGCCGCCGCCCGGCCCCCTTTTTATTCTCATCAACCCACCTCATGTGTGCCTCGTCGCCGTCCGTCCGCCTTACCTCGCGTCTCCCTGCCTTCATCAGTTGATCACACGGATCTTCCAGCAGCCTGCACTCCATCTTCTGCATCTCAAGAATTCAAGCCCCTAATCCTGGAAGAAATTGCCTCTCCGATTGAGCCTCTTCTTGCAGTGCCCTTTCGCCGTTAAGCCAATCTGTCCTGCATAATTAACTGATCTGCAACTCTCTTGAAGCGGCCCACTTCCCCAATCTCTACAAGCAAAGGTAATACGTTGTATAAACTAATAGTAAGTGCATTCCTGACTTGCTCTATAATTAAATTTCTTCATTTTATTTGTTGCATTTCCCTAACTTCTGACGGATTTTACTCCAGTATTCTTTGTTGAAAACCAGTTTGGGTGAATTGCCTTCGTTCCTACCCTATGTTGAGGATTTTGTTCTTCAGAACAAAACCACCCCAAATCGTCTGTCAGATTCTACACTGACTGCATTACTCTGTTATTTTCATGTTGTGTATATGTTCTTGATGGGATAATTATCTTCTTGGTTTGTCGTCTTACACGGTCAGTACTTCATTTTAGTTGTTTGCATGCTATGAGATCTATAAGACCTTAATACTTTTAGAACTTTATTTGCTACCTCAGAGACAAAAATGGTGAGAAGAAAAGACATGATATAGAAATTGGTGCGGTCATCTTTGTTTCGGACTCTGTATTCTTCGACATATATCAATAACGAAATATGTTTCTTCTACAGATTTTTGCCAAATCTTTTTGCCACGACTTGCACTGGGCACTAGACTTGCATGTGGATTAACATTTTAATTTTGCACACTTTGGCAAGACTGGATCTCTTAAGGCAAATCTCTCCAACTCACTTGCTGCTGCGACGTAAGTTAATGCATTTTACATGGCTAGATTTTCAACTCAATTCTGCTGTTAGGTGATAACTTTTTCTTTTGAATATGCAGGTTAGCACACCACATAGTATGGTAGTAGCTACATGGTTGATGAATAGGCAGAACATGGTGGCAAGATAAACTACTCCCAGGATGTAAATGTGCATCTTACTTCTGTTTATCAATAGTTTGGTCAATTGCTATGGCGATGGTTCTGATTAATGTTGAAAGTGTATGATAAAATGGTCTTGGTACTGCGTGCATTTGGCTGACTGTGGGTAGTACTGGACCTGTAGAGGATAATTGTAAATCTTTTTTTTTTTTGAACAACAGATAATGGTAAATCAAATTGCTAGGTTGTTGGACTGTTTAAAGTGAGTTGATATCTTCTTTATTCATGTTGGATAGTGCCTCAATTAAGCAACTTCAGGGTGAAGTAAACCGAACTAGGGGTACGTAGCTGTTTAAAACATTTCTTATTTCTTGGTACTACTATTAGTTGCATCTCATGTCCACTGACGATTTGGTTCACATTCTGTTTTTCGTTATACACTAACAGTTCCTCCACGAGTTAAGATTCTTTGCTTATGACGCTTTCCTTTTGGTAAACTGCATTGTTGATGGATTAGTGTTCTACAGCAACAAACAAAATGGACTGCCACGAACTTAGCATGAGATGATTCTCAGAAAATTGGGAAGGATTTATTCATTTACTACTGATGACTCCATGAACTTCGTTTCCTCAATAGTATTTACTTGTGGAGAAAATACTAGGTGAGGTAGATAATACAGAATTAGTTGCTGTATTGCAACTGCGTTATTTTCCTCACCTCTAATTGCTCCGCTTTGGGCATCTCTGGAACCAGGTTTCACTCTCCATACCTGTAAGAATAATGTCAGTAACATTATGAACTGTATGATAAGCAGTTCATCTGATATATAATGCTTTGTTTTTCAGTCTTCTCACTACCTGCTCTATGTTTTTTTATATATTATTCATCAACGATGCATATCATATATAACCATTCACATTAAGTTGATAGATTTTTTTTAGCTATTTAAAGCTATTTAGTTAATTATTTCTACACCAATAGGGGGAGAACATGCCATTTAATTCGATGATTACTCTTTGATGCCCTTTGTTCCAGAATTTTTAGATAGATGTTCCGCCAACGCGCGGGGCATTATCTAGTGTCATCAGTTAGCGTGTCGTGGTCTCAAAAAAAAATCAGTTAGCGTGTCTTAGATTTTGTTTTGAAAAGTTCGAAAATTGCACAAAATTTTGGCCGAACTTCACAAAAGATTGTTAAACTTTCAACCGTTTCAAACTTTTCGAGATAGCTTTGTCCATATTGTATGGGTTGCTATATTTTTTATTTTTAAAGTTTGAACATTTCACAATATGTTGGCCGAGTGAAGGCCGAGTTTCAGAAGCGATAAAATTTTCAAATGGCTGATCCAAATTGGTTAAAAGAAATAGATTAGTTGGTGTAAATTGTTAGATGCTGACATGCCTCTGACCTGTTGCTAATTAGCTTGATATAAGATTTGGATAGGATAGTATGTGCACCCTGTTACACGAATTAGTGGTTTATTAGAAAAAAATGTAAATAAGTAGTTTCTGCAGAAAAGACGCCGTGGTTTTTGTAATTTTGTTTTTTCGTTGTTAGAAAGATAGCTACTAAATTCATTGATTAGTAAGAAGATAGTGAAAACACTCAGGCCGCACGGTTTATTCGAGAAAAACCGCCCCAGTGTCACTGGCAGATGGCCTCCTCTTAACCACGCTGCAAAATCACAAGTCGTCGGCCGCTTACGCCCCTTAGCGGCGCCGCAATAGCACCGGTCAATGCTCCCTTTTATCGCTTAGAGCATCTCTAGCGGGCCGACGCAAATCGAACGGCAAAACTGACCGCCTGCGTTCGCTTGCGTCTAGAGGTGTCCTTAGCGCTCGATGCATAATAATTTTTTCCATTGAAAAGCCCATAATTCACATGATTATAAAATACATAAAAATCCTTAGAAATTAAAAAGGGACAGCAAAGCCTGCTAAAACCTAGCTATGGACTACTGCTCAACACCGTTGACGAGGTCGATGAACTCCGGCATCTGCCTTGTGAGCTGGTACGCCGGTGGTAGTGAAGGAAGGGGAGCCTGCGGTGACTGCTGCTAAGCTGTCGGTGGAGCAGGCGGCTGCGGTGAAGGTGGCCACAGATCCCAGGCCGTCTATGAGCGTGAGATGGTGCGCGTGGGTACGTGTCGGCGTGGCCGGAGGAGTCGCCGACCTCCCCTGCGCCAGCGATGAATCGCGAAGCTAGACGACGAGGCCGCCCCACATAGCGAGTTGGCCGAGCTCGCTATTGGCCATTGCGATGGCAATTGCCTCCTCTTCGCTCATGTGCGGCGGTTGGGTCTCCGGATCCCACGCCAGGCCACGGTCATCCTGGTGGTTGTCTCCGCCTTGGACATGGTCGTCGGCCCCATCCTTGACCTCCGCGATGTCATCGTCGGCATCCTCATTGTCGTCGTACTGTAACTGGTATTCGTCCTCGTCCTCGTCGTTGTCCTCGTCCATGGCGGGCTCGCGGTTGAACAAGTCAACGTCGTGTGCCTCGTGGTCGTTCTTCGTCTTACGGTACGACGAACCCTTCCCCATGGCGTTGGTCAGGTGGATATGTCGGGCTCTGGCAATGGCGTGGTCGAGAAAATGGTTGCCACCAGCGGCCTTTAAAAAGGTCAAAGGCCATCCCGCCTTCAATTCCCTGCCATTGAAACCGCTGCGACGCCACCCACCAGCGTAGGCGTGCGGAAGGTAAGGCGCGTCATTAACGCGACGCGGAAATTTGCAGCGCTCCGCCCATCAGTTATGCCGCACTGAAGGTGAAGCACCTATGTCGCTGCCTAGCGGGCCCATGCGAGAAGTGTGTGGACACATGTGAACATCCGCGCTGACCGTGTAGCGTCCACCCAAACATATTCGCGAAGCACGTTTGAATTGTGTTTGCGTCTAAATGGACAGTAGCGTCGGGCGCTAGGCTAAGGTACATATGCATTTTCGACATCTCTATCCTAAACATCAGCCGGCCCATCAGCCGTCCCGCTGGAGATGCCCTTAGCCGCGGCTCGCTATCACCACCCGCGGACCACCTTTACCGTGCCGCAACATTGCCGGTCACCGACCCTATCGCAACGCCACCACGCCGCCATCCACTAGTCGGGCAGCCGGCGTCAAGTTCTTGATTTCTGCAATTTTTCCGAAAGAGAAAAACCAGTGCAAGTAGTGCCCACTGTTTTAAATAGCCGGCTATAGCCAGGCTATAGCCCAGCTATAGCCTTTCCCGTATGCTGCGGCTAAGTGCTATAGCCCGGCTAAAGGTGCTAAAGTACTTAAATAGCCGGCTATAGCCAGGCTATAGCTGTTTTGGGAGGCCGCGGCTATAGCCTGTAGCCCGCTATTTAAAACCATGGTAGTGCCACAGCAAGGTTGGTGTACCAAACCTGGAGGATCATTCACTTCACCGCCGCCTTGGGCGCTAGTGAGCAAACTAGGGCTATGCGCAAGTGCCTTTCAGGCTTGCAGTCAGTGCTCCGTGCCAAATACGGAGTACGTACTATGACTGCACAAGACAAGCCCCGCCGTTGAAGCCAAGGCCCAAGCGGGACCGACCATGGATCGCCCGTACGTACGCTTCCACTGTCTCGGCTCATCAGGGCATTTCCAGCCGGACAATGTATTTGGAACGCCTCGCGGTCCGTTTCGTTGCGGGTGGCTCCCGCAGCAAGACACATACTTTTTCTCCATTCATAAAACTCATAATTTACATTAATAAAAAATATAAAAAACTCTAAAAAGGCCATAAAGGCGTGCTAAAACTAGGTACTGCCTATTGCTCGTTGTCGGTTACGAGGTCGATGAAATCCAGCGTCGGCCATGGAAGCTGGCGGAGGAGGAAGGGCAGGCTGCGGCAATTGCGGCCAGGCCGTCGCCTGCGCAGGAGGCTGTGGTGAAGGTGGCCACGGATTCCATGCCGGAGTAGCAGCCGGCGTGCCGTCATTGGAACGCGTCGGCGTGGCCGGAGGAGTCGTCAGTCTCCCCTGCGCGAGCGCCGACTCGCGGAGCTGGATTCTGTCCCACAAAGACAGCTCGTCGAGCTTGCTATTGGCCAGTGCCATGGCAATGGCCTCGTCCTCGGTAATGTCCGGCGGCTGGATCTCCGGATCCCACGCCGGCCCGCCGGCGTCGTGGTCGTAGTCTGTGTCCTCGTCCTCCTGGTTGTTCTCCTCTTCTTCTGCGGCGATCTCGCGGTCGAAGTACTCGAGGTCGCTGAGGTAGCCAGCGCGGCAGCGCGCGTCGAACTCTCACGTCCCGAACGAGATCCAGTTGTAGGAGTTGAGCGCGTATGATCCGGCGGCAAAATCGTTCGGCGTCGGGGCACCTCGTCCCGACGCTCTCGGCCCTTGCGCGGCACGGGGGACCGGCACGCGCCTAGAGTTGAGGTACCAGCCTCCTCCAGGCAGGTTTGCGTCCGGCCATGGAACCGGCCGGTTTTCCTCCGAAAGGCGGCGCGCGAACTCGATGCGGACGTACTGCCCGACCCGTGGCGTCTTGCCGGACCGCGAGCCTCTAGCATCATGGTCGTTCTTGGTCTTGCGGAACGGTCAGCATTTCTTTCTCATGGCGTCGATCGGGTGGATAGGGTGGGCTCTGGCAATGGTGTGATCGGGAAAATGGGCGCCGACAGCGTTCCTTTAAGAGGCTCGGACGTCATCTCGCCTTCAATGTCCTGCCACTGCGACGCCGCCCAGCAGCGCACGCTCGCGGAAGCCGAGGCGCGCCATTAACGCGACCCTGAAAAGCTGCAGCGCGCCGCCCGTAAGTAATGCCGCGGAAGATGAAGCATCTGTGCCCCTTCTAGGCGGTCCCATACGAGGACCGGGCGGACGACCA
The DNA here is from genome assembly GCA_030979885.1 of Lolium multiflorum. NCBI lineage: Eukaryota > Viridiplantae > Streptophyta > Magnoliopsida > Poales > Poaceae > Lolium > Lolium multiflorum. Next base: position 57,776,132 of record CM061748.1, on the reverse strand, counting down.
GTGCGTCCACAGAGACGCAAACCTGACGCATTTTTGGACCATGTTTGCGTCGCTGCGGACAACCCGGTCACTATGCGTCGTCCCGCTAGGGTGCTATTAGACGCATTTTCGGTCTGAGCGCACGCAAACGGTCGATGTCATGCGCTCATGCATATGCCCTCTCCCGCTTCAGTGCATTATTCAGCCGTTCTAATCACGACCTGAAACTGTCCGAAATTCAGAATAAGAACTTGGTCAGTTCGTGGTTTTACTTTTTTCTGCAAGGAACGGCATTGGCAGCACAAGCAGCCGATCAGAATCGCACAAGTCACACAAGATCATAGCTTGACCGATCGAGCATATATGCACTTGAGGTTCAGAGCTAGAAAAATTGCACTGCAGCTTTTCCTGCATTAAAAAGAGCAGGGAGACGATTGGAGAGCCCACTCGCGCCAGCACCAGCGGCAAACAATCAAGCATATATTCCCCGAATCGGGCCTGGACGCACGATCGGCCCTGATGAGGACCCCGGTGCCGGCCGGGACGAACGCGTCGTTGCACACTTGCACTTGCACGGCCACGTCATTTGAGGCTGGCAAAACCGATGAGTTGTTCGTGATTGAGCTCATGTAATAGCTGGTGAGTTTGTGACTTACCGTGGTCGATTTCGGCAGTTTCGGCTTGCTCCCGTGTCCCGTGTACGTGTGTGTGAAAAGTCCAGGCAATGTGGTTCTGCTGTGCGTGCTCTCTGTCAAACAAAGAGTTATTGGCATATTGCCAGTGCACCGTGGTATACAATACAGATTGATGAAGGGAAGTTCAGTCTCCGACAAACCATACTTTAACGGCTAGCAACGATGCTTAAACAAATGATCGGGCGTGCGTGCAGTGCAGTCCTGTTGGATGGAGTGTTTTACCAGAACAAAGTTGCTTGGTCGGATCTGGCAGGGGAGATGGTATGATTTTTTGCAAAGGGGGCCAAGGCAAGACCAGAGGAGTGCTTCTCTGGCTCTGACCATGTGGACCCAGCAAACGCACTGGCCCAAAATAATGATCTGCCCGAAAATCAAGCAACTTCATACCACACCTCCATCCATAGTAATCACAATCAGGAGTTATTCATCCTAACTGTAAAAGTATGAATTGTAGTGCCATAAAAATGCTGGTTCCTTCAAATAACCGACTTCCTGTGTATGATCTAACAAGTGACAAAAATTAGATGTTGAGACTTCGATTTTGCACAACACGGAGGTAGAATCTGCGTCCGGTGTTGCTTCCTTCAAATGCAACACACCTGACAAAATCAAACTCCTCGACGCCTAGCACACCTCAGGACAATCCACTGCTATGCTGCCGAGGGTTTTCGACGAAGTCTAAGGCATAGCCAAGGCCTGTGAAGTTCTAGCAGACAAGATTGCAAAGAAAACGAGTTTAATCGAGGCCAAATCGGAAATTCCGAAATCTGTACCAAACCCTAACCCTCAAAAAGAATAGGGGAATTTTGAACTTCCCCCTAGAATCGGCGCGTTCAAACTCTCGTTGTCTTTCTAGCTCGGCATGGCGATTTCAACGTCTGCACGAACAACTCGAGAAAGAGGGGGTAGTTGTCTTGACAAGAACGTCGCCACCGATGATAGAAGATGAGTGGCTCTGCGGAGCGACCGTGGAAGAGACTTTGATGGCGGGGGTAGTGTTTTGGGTTTTGGCGATGAGCGAGTAGGGCAGATAATGGTGGGTTTCAGCGGGAGGTGATCGAATATCACCCACCCCTTTTTCAATGCACGGAAAAAGCTCTTGCTTGCTCCATGGCCTAACGCACTCGAGCGGGTAGAGCCACATTTTGCATCGGGTGAGCGCACAACAAGGGTGACTCGATGAAAACCCCTGAATCATATGTTGTCTGACCTTGCTTCGTTGCTTCGGGCTTCTTTAGAGTTCGCACTGGCGCAGTCCATTCTCACATGCAGGCATCCAAACGGCACTACAGGAATGGCGCAAGACGCTGACAGCCGGAAACCCTCGGCGTAGCCACAACGGGCTCCTCGGTGAAGATCCTCCTCGGCAGAGCCATGTGGGCCGTCGGCGTAGACCCATCCCTCGGCGTAGCCCATATACATCGATAGCTAGGATGGGCCCTCATGTGGGGCCACGCGGTTCGTTAACGGACGCCGCCTCTACGCCGACGGCCAGGCCCTCGGCTTAGAGGGACGCGTGGTGTGAGTTGGGAAGCCCTAGTTGGAAATTTGTTTTCAATTTTTTTGTCAGAATTTTTAATTCTCTCACGTGGATCATTTTAATTCTAACTACACTTAATCTTATATCAAATTATACTCATGGTCAAACTTTCCAATTTGGTCACCCATCCTTGCATTACTCTAGTCCTAGCACGCTTGCGCCACGCTATTCGTTAACAGACGCCGCCTCTACGCCGACAGCCATGCCCTCGGCTTAGAGGGACGCATGGTGTGAGCTCGGAAGCCCTAGCTGGAAAAAATTCATTTTTTTTTCAAATTTTTTAATTCTCTCACATGGATCATTTTCACTCTAACTACACTTAATCTTATATCAAATTACACTCATGGTCAAACTTCTCAATTTGGTCACCCATCCTCATACTACTCTAGTCCTAGCACGTGTAACTTCTTTGTTCCTTCAGGTTGAGCTTCCATGAAAGAAACGGAACATTGTTGATAATACTACCATATCAATCATATTAATCCTTAGACCGTGATATCACAACTCTTTATTATCTAAATATCAATGCTCAAGTAATAATAATCTTTATGTAGAATGCAATTATTAATTTTATTTTTCAAAAAATATATAAAATATAAAATCCTGAATTTCTAGCAAAAATTAAAATCTTTTGGCTTTCATATTTCTATTTGGAATTTTAAGAATCTAAAAATGGCAACCGGGTAAACCCGGTGAATTCGGATGTAATTTTTTGAGACGATTCATTTTGATAGGTTATACATTTTTTCCGACGTCATATGCACAACATAATGCCATTTTACTGAGAAATATTTTTTTTGCAAAAAAATTCAAAATTCAATTTTTAAAATTTATCCTAGTAATAGGTTGCGTAACAAACAAGAATCTTAAACGATTTTTTTTTTCAATTTTTATCATTTTCTGACATTCGGTAGGGGAAAAATTCAGGGCTTGCGCAAGTAATTGATACTAATAAATAAATAAGTACAAATATAATATAAGATAATAACTAGGAGCAACAAAAAAAGAAAAATAGAAAGGTGCTACGCCGGGGGTGGCTGTCGGCGTAGATAAAAGAAAAAAAAATGGAAGAAGCTATGCCGAGGGCAACCCTCGGCTCTAGCGTCGTGACAACGCCATCACGGCCTGGCTTTGGAGGGGCATGTGTCCAGGTCTACGCCGATGGCCCGGAGTGCGCCGAGGGTAGCCATCGGCATCGCTGCGCCGATGTCTCTCTTGGCGGGCTAGCTCTACCCTCGACGTAGCGTTGCCTACGTGGAGGGCGCCGCTACTCCGATTGGCGGGTTGGCTTGGCCGGGCCATTCACTTATGGTCCCGATTTTTGGCCGTCAGTGTATCAGCAGGCCATCGACGCTTTGCATTATTCCTGTAGTGCGGGTCATTTTTTTCGCTTAACAGCCTGCCTAGGGCGTGCAAGCTACCAAACGCGTTGGAGAAGAATTATAGTAGACAGGCAAAACTGCAAAAGGCAACAAAGGTGGTAGTCTCGGCTCAGTCTCCAACAGTCCGTAACCGTTGATGCAAACGCGCCCGTCGCGGATCGAAAAAAACCCCACGCGCACCCTGGATATCGCACACAAAAACACATTCCCTGCTTCTGCTCTACCTGCTGCTGCTCTTGTCCTGACTCAGGTCACTCTCTATCTCTCCCCGAAGCAAGAACAAACTCAAGGGATCTCTCTAGCTACTTCCTTCTTCTATCACAGCTCTCCGTGAACGGATTTGGTCTTCTTCTAGCGCAGCAGCTAGCTCACCATGGAGGCGCCGTTGCTGGTGGCTGCGCTGGTGCTCCTGTCCTCCACTCTCGCCGCCTCTGGTAAGCAGAGCTCCGGTCTTTTTCTAACATTTCTTAACCATTTGTTTTTGGATTTTTTCGTGCTTGCGTCTAAAATAACCGAAGCCCCTTCTTTTTTGTTTCGGAAGGTTGATTTCTAGAGTTGTCTTCGTTGTTGTCGACAGTCACTAGAGTACTGGTGTTCTTCATATTTTTGACAGTGGAGTGTAGTGATGCTTCTATCAATCAGTGTTTATGTTTGAAAGATGAAAAGATTCGCTCTCCCTTTTCTGTTACCCTTTTCTGCAAGTCACCAGCCATTGCATATATTCGCAACTTCCCTCATGATTTCTCAACTTTTGTTTCTCCAGATTCCCTTTTCCTGCCTTGTTCATGCCTAGGGAGATGGTAGGCTGCTAGTGACTTGCCTAGCTCATGTTGTTCTTTCATTTCCAAGAAATTTGTTTAACAGCAAGGGAAAATGGCAGGAAATCTCTTCTCCTTTCTTCCTGGAGAAGTGTAGTTCTCAAGTGCATTTTCACAAAACAAAAACATTTATCTTCTCTGAAAGGTGATAATAATTCTGCTAGCAAGATGCTAATGAAAAAGTAGGCGTTCACTCCCATGCTTTCTGTCCTTTCTCTGCGAACCCCGCTCTTATCTTCTCACTGCTTTTGTCACATTCCTTGGAAATCATCAAGAACTGACGACTAATCTTTGTTCTGTAGCACGGTTGGAAGGAAACGCCAGAGCTTAATTTAGCTCCATGCCCTTTGTTCTGTAGCACGTCACTCCACTAATCTTTTCGTTGCGTTCTTGCGCAGATTTCTGCGTGTGCAGGTCAGATCAGCCCCAGGCGGCGCTGCAGAAGACCATCGACTACGCGTGCGGGGCAGGAGCCGACTGCAACTTCATCCACGAGCAGGGGGCGTGCTACAACCCCAACACCGTCGTCGCGCACTGCTCCTGGGCGGCCAACAGCTACTTCCAGAGGAAAAGGGCAACCGGAGCCACTTGCGACTTCACCGGCACCGCCACCCTCACCACCACCGACCCAAGTAAGGGACACTTCTGTTTTTTACTCTTGCATTCAGGTTCAAGAATCCACTTGCTTGCATTGTGCAATTGCATGGATGAGCATAGTTTCGAGTTGTGGGGATTAGAAATATTTGGTCTAAGGGCTTACAAATCTATGCATTTCAACATTTTGGGTAGGTTTCACTGACATGTAGTATTTCCTTTTCAACCAAAGAATTATGAAAATTACTACTAGAATTTATGTGTGCAATTTATATGCTTCTCCATTGACTCCGACCTCTTTTCCATTGACTCCAACCTCTGATAATAATTCTCGCGTTTCTTATATAAATCTCTTTTGGTCTTGCTCACATGCAGGTTCTTCGGGCTGCTCCTACCCCTCAAGTGCAAGGTACTAGAGTACATTATTACTTCTTCAGTTGAATTAACTGCACATGCTGTTGGGGTTTCATCTGCTGCATTCTTGGAACCGTACAGTTTAATCTTCTAGTGGAAACTGCACTATTTCTAGTACCAAACCGAGCTGTAACTGCAACAACTCTTCATTCTGCAGTAATATCATAAATGCATATCTCACTCTAGAAACTTGCATTTGTATGTTTGAGGTGTGCATAGTACTCCTACCTTTTTGTTCATTTCGTACTGGGTCTTTCTGCATAACCTTCAATCACAATTATTAACACCTTACCGTTGCTCCACACAGCGGAGCTGGAACATCAACGACTGGGGCTGGGATTGGGACCGGAGGAGCAACCGGGGGAACCCCAGGCACAGGCACAGGCACGTTCACGCCCGGCGCCGGTACCGGCACTGGCATGGGTACCACTGGGACTACAGGCACCGCCGGGTTCGGCGGCCTAGGTCCGACAGGCACGAGCAACATGGACACCGCAGCGGCGGCCTCGCACCATCCAATGGCTGGACCGGTTACCTTCCTCGCAGCTCTTCTCTCCCTCCTGGCATTCGCGTGAAGTTCGATCACTCGAATTGGCTGGAAGTAAGAGATGTCTTACCGTTCTGGTAAGCTTGTTACTGTCATAGTGTGAGGACAATGGAAGAAAAACCTGATCCTTCTGAAGGTGTCGTCCTGTCCAAAACCCCACTAGCTCATGGTCCTGTTTGGTTTCAGTGGCATGCATGGTGTAATTTGGTAGGATGGTTGTCACTTTCTTGCAAGGACGCTCTTCTCTCTCTCTCTCTCGTTAATCTAGGGGAATAGCAGGTTAGTAGATAAAGGTTGGTCGGTGCGGGAGTGTTGTTGGGACAATGGCATTATGGCGATACTGATATTACCAGCTTGGCAGCTTATGATCTGTTGCTCTCTGTCAGGCTCCTATCAGATACGAACTTTAGCTGTTTAGGGATGGACGGATGAGCTATGCTTTTGCGCGGATCTGGGGTGTCACTGTCATTCAAACGGCCTGAAGCGTAGGTGTCAACTGTCAGAGGCGTGGTAAGAACAAGTTTAATAGTAGAGCCATCTTAGAGCTAACATGTACAATAGTGAGGTACAAATTTATACTACTACCTCTGTCCATAAATAGATGCCAAAAATTTATCTAAATTTGAATGTATCTAGTCACTATTTAGTGTATAGATACATCTGAATTTAGACAAATCTTTGACATCTATTTATGGACGGAGGGAGTACTTTATTAGTACATGGTCCACCATTCACTTTCACATAGTGTCTAAGAGTCCACTCCTCTTCTCTCTCCTCCTCTCTTTCCTCCAACTAGGCAATAATATATTATTTTAATCCTTATAGCCATCTAACTAGAACTTATTGTACTTGCTCTAATGTTCTGGTGGTCGTGGATTATTGGATAGTGTTCTGTTAAGTCGTTAGGTAGTGTGGCGCATCGATCAGGTCAACATTGAAACGATGGTCCGTTTCTCATGATCTCATCCAGGCCAAGTGGGTTCCATCTTGTTGCCCAGCCCGTCACCGATTCCCGCAAGGCCAGGTGCGGATGCGATGCGCTTGCAGCTGCAGGCGGCCTGACTCCGCCGACGGGCAACGGAGCACGAAGTGTCCCCGATACAACTAATTAAGCAGGAAGAAGAACCAATGTAGTATCATGCATGATTATGCATTTATGCCAATGTATCATGTATGGTCAGTGTAGAAAAGGATTGCAACTCACAATGTATTAATTGGGTGCATATGACGTTACATATGACGTTACATGTATAGGCCACGCCCTCGACTATACAAGGAAGAAGGTGAGCCCAACATAAATACAGAAAATATGTATCGCTACACATAATTATACAAGATATGTATCTCAACACCCCCATAGTCGAAGCGTCGCCAGAGCTAACGCAAAGACTGGACCGAAACTCCTCAAAAGATACCGTAGGGAGTCCCTTGGTCATAATGTCCGCAAACTGCTGAGAGGTAGGCACATGGAGCACACGGATATGGCCAAGAGCCACCTGTTCGCGAACAAAGTGGATGTCCAGCTCGATGTGCTTGATGCGGCAGTGATGAACGGGGCTGGCGGAGAGGTAGACAGCAGAAACGTTGTCGCAGTAGACCACGGTGGCCTTGTCGATAGGACACGAGAGCTCTCCGAGAAGTTGTCGTAGCCAAGAGACTTCGGCAACCGCGTTAGCCATAGCTCGGTATTCTGCCTCGGCACCAGAACCTAAAACCGTGGGCTGCCGCTTGGATGACCAGGATATGAGGGACGAGCCAAGGTAGACGTAGTAGCCAAACGTGGATCGCCGCATGTCGGGGCAGCCGACCCAATCGGCGTCCGAATAGGCGACGATTTCCACGGCGGTGGAGGCGTGTAGAGAGAGCCCGAGGCCGAGAGTGCCGCAGATATAGCGAAGGATCCGCTTCACCGCAGTCCAATGGGAGTCACGTGGAGCATGCATATGGAGGCACACCTGCTGAACAACGTACTGCAACTCTGGGCGGGTCAGAGTGCGGTACTGCAAGGCACCGACGATGGAGCGGTAAGACGACGCATCCGACGCCGCTGTCCCATCCGTGGCGGAGAGCTTACCTTCGTGTCGACGGGGGTGGCCGCAGGTTTGCAGTTAAGCATGCCGGCGCGGTTATGGAGCTCGTGGGCGTACTTGCGCTGATGAAGGAAGAAGCCATCAACATGGCGGACGACCTCGATGCCGAGGAAGTAGTGCAGAGGCCCCAAGTCCTTCAGGGCGAACTCAAGGCGGAGACGATCAGTGAGCTGTCGTAGAAGGTCCGCGGTGGATGCCGTCAGGATGATGTCGTCGACGTAGAGGAGCAGGTACACGGTGGTAGGGTGATGCGCGTAAATGTACACGTCCGTTGGGAACCCCAAGAGGAAGGTATGATGCGCACAGTGGCAAGTTTTCCCTCAGAAAGAAACCAAGGTTTATCGAACCGGAGGAGCCAAGAAGCACGTTGAAGGTTGATGGTGGCGAAATGTGATGCGCGCAACACCGGGATTCGGCGCCAACGTGGAACCTGCACAACACAACCAAAGTACTTGGCCCCAACGAAACAGCGAGGTTGTCAATCTCACCGGCTTGTAACAAAGGATTAACCGTATTGTGTGGAAGATGATTGTTTGCAAGAAAACAGTAAAACAAGTATTGCAGTAAATTGTATGCGATGTAAAGAATAGGACCGGGTCCAGTCACTAGAGGTGTCTCTCCCATAAGATAAAAGCATGTTGGGTGAACAAATTACAGTCGGGCAATTGACAAATAGAAAAAAGGGCATAACAATGCATGTACATGATATGATAAATATAGTGAGATCTAATCAGGGCATTACGACAAAGTACATATACCGCCATCCAACTGCATCTATGCCTAAAAAGTCCACCTTCAGGTTATCATCCGAACCCTTTCAGTATTAAAGCAAATGACAATTGCATTAAGTATGGTGCGTAATGTAATCGACAACTACATCCTTAGACATAGAACCAATGTTTTATCCCTAGTGGCAACAGCACAACACAACCTTAGAACTTTTGTCCCGGTGTCAATGAAGGCATGAACCCACTCGAGCATAGCATAAACCCTCTTGGAGTTAAGAGTAAAAACTTGGCAGAGCCTCTACTAATAACGGAGAGCATGCAAGATCATAAACAACACATAAACAATAGATTGATAATCACCATAACATAGTATTCTCTATTCATCGGATCCGACAAACACAACATATAGAATTACGATAGATGATCTTGATCATGTTAGGCAGCTCACAAGATCGAACAATGAAGCACAATTAGGAGAAGACGACCATCTACTGCTATGGACCCATAGTCCAGGGTGAACTACTCACTCATCACTCCGGAGGCGACCATGGCGGTGTAGAGTCCTCCGGGAGATGAATCCCCTCTCCGGCAGGGTGTTGGAGGCGATCTCTGAATCCCCCGAGATGGGATTCACGGCGGCGGCGTCTCGGAAGGTTTTCCATCGTGGCTCTCGGTACGGGGGTTTCGCGACGGAGGCTATTTGTAGGCGGAAGCAGGTCAAGAGGCGGCACGAGGGGCCCACACCATAGGTCGGCGCTAGGGCCGGGCCGCGCCGCCTGTGGTGTCGCCACCTCGTGGCCCACGACTCTCCTTCGGTCTTCTGGAAGCTTCGTGCAAAAATAGGACTCGGCGTTGATTTCCTAATCCGAGAATATTACTAGGATTTCTGAAACCAAAAACAAAGAAAACAGCAATGGCTCTTCGGCATCTTGTTAATAGGTTAGTTCCAGAAAATGCGTAAATACGACATGTAATGTGCATTAAACATGTAGATATCATCAATAATGTAGCATGGAACATAAGAAATTATCGATACGTTGGAGACGTATCAGTCCCCAAGCTTAGTTCTCGTCCAGGTAAAACGATAACAAAGATAATTTCTGAAGTGACATGCCATCATAATCTTGATCATACTATTTGTAAACATATGTAATGAATGCAGCGATCAAAACAATGGTAATGACATGAGTAAACAAGTGAATCATAAAGCAAAGACTTTTCATGAATAGTACTTCAAGACAAGCATAAATAAGTCTTGCATAAGTGTTAACTCATAAAGCAATAAATCAAAGTAAAGGTATTGAAGCAACACAAAGATTAAGTTTCAGCGGTTGCTTTCAACTTATAACATGTATATCTCATGGATATTATCAACATAAAGTAATATAACAAGTGCAATATGCAAGTATGTAGGAATCAATGCACAGTTCACACAAGTGTTTGCTTCTTGAGGTGGAGAGAGATAGGTGAACTGACTCAACAATAAAAGTAAAAGAAAGGTCCTTCAAAGAGGAAAGCATCGATTGCTATATTTGTGCTAGAGCTTTTATTTTGAAAACATGAAACAATTTTGTCAACGATAGTAATAAAGCATATGAGTTATGTAAATTATATCTTACAAGTTGCAAGTCTCATGCATAGTATACTAATAGTGCCTGCACCTTGTCCTACTTAGCTTGGACTACCGGATCTTCGCAATGCCATGTTTCAACCAAGTGTCACAAAGGGGTACCTCCATGCCGCCTGTACAAAGGTCTAAGGAGAAAGCTCGCATTTTGGATTTCTCGCTTTTGATTATTCTCAACTTAGACATCCATACCGGGACAACATGGACAACAGATAATGGACTCCTTTTTAATGCATAAGCATGTGGCAACAATTATTATTCTCATATGAGATTGAGGATATATGTCCAAACTGAAACTTCAACCATGATTCATGGCTTTAGTTAGCGGCCCAATGTTCTTCTCTAACAATATGCATGCTCCAACCATTAAGGTGGTAGATCCCTCTTACTTCAGACAAGACGGACATGCATAGCAACTCACATGATATTCAACAAAGAGTAATTGATGGCGTCCCCAGAAGCATGGTTATCGCACAACAAGCAACTTAATAAGAGATAAAGTGCATAAGTACATATTCAGTACTACGATAGTTTTTAAGGCTATTTTGTCCCATGAGCTATATATTGCAAAGGAGAATGATGGAATTTTAAAGGTAGCACTCAAATAATTTACTTTGGAATGGCGGAGAAATACCATGTAGTAGGTAGGTATGGTGGACACAAATGGCATAGTAGTTGGCTCAAGGATTTTGGATGCATGAGAAGTATTCCCTCTCGATACAAGGTTTAGGCTAGCAAGGTTATTGGAAGCAAACTCAAGGATGAACCGGTGCAGCAAAACTCACATAAAAGACATATTGTAAACATTATAAAACTCTACACCGTCTTCCTTGTTGTTCAAAACTCAATACTAGATATTATCTAGACCTTAGAGAGACCAAATATGCAAATCAAATTTTAGCAAGCTCTATGTATTTCTTCATTAATGGGTGCAAAGCATATGATGCAAGAGCTTAAACATGAGCACAACAATTGCCAAGTATCACATTATCCAAGACATTTTAGAATTACTACATGTAGCATTTTCCAATTCCAACAATATAACAAATTAACGAAGAAGAAACTTCGCCTTGAATATTATGAGTAAAGCCTAAGGACATATTTGTCCATATGCAACAGCGGAGCGTGTCTCTCTCCCACAAAGTGAATGCTAGGATCCATTTTATTCAAACAAAACAAAAAACAAACCGACGCTCCAAGTAAAGAACACAAGATGTGATTGAATAAAAATATAGTTTCGGGAGGAACCTGATGATGTTGTCGATGAAGAAGGGGATGCCTTGGGCTTCCCCAAGCTTAGACGCTTGAGTCTTCTTAGAATATGCAGGGGTGAACCACGGGGCATCCCCAAGCTTAGAGCTTCACTCCTCTTGATCATAGTATATCATACTCCTCTCTGGACCCTTGAAAACTTCCTTCACACCAAACTTCAAGCAAACTCATTAGAGGGTTAGTGCACAATTAATAATTCACATATTCAGAGGTGACACAATCATTCTTTTCACTGGACATTGCATAAAGCTACTGGACATTAATGGATCAAAGAAATTCATCCAACATAGCAAAAGAGGCAATGCGAAATAAAAGGCAGAATCTGTCAAAACAGAACAGTTCGTAAAGACGAATTTTAAAATGGAACCAGACTTGCTCAAATGGAAAAACTCAAAACTAATGAAAGTTGCGTACATATCTGAGGATCACGTCGTAAATTGGCAGATTTTTTCGAATTTTCTACAGAGACTTGTGCTCAGATTCGTGACAGACAGCAATGCTGTTTCTGCGCAGCGATCCCAAATATAATCTCAACTTTGACATAGAAACTTTACTTGGCACAAAAACATGATAAGGAGAGGTTGCTACAGTAGTAAACAACTTCCAAGACTCAAATATAAAACAAAGTACTGTAGTAAAAACATGGGTTGTCTCCCATAAGCGCTTTAACGCTTTCAGCTAGGCGCAGAAAGTGCAAATCAAGTAACATCAAGAGATGAAGCATCAACATTATTATTCTTCATGCAAACACAACTTGTTGTAGAGGGTACTTTAGGTGCTTCATTATCTAAATTTTCTATGGTGGTGCTAGGAGTTTTAGCAATTTTAGGCCTATAGTAATTCTTTTGTTTAGGCACTTTAGAGGCATACATGAATTTTTGCTCTTTACCCACAAGCTTTCTCATTATACTTGAGAGAAGAAAAGGTTGAACCCAAGGTTCCCATAGCTTTTTCAAGTTCATCAATCCTATTGGTTTGATTATCATGGACAACACAAGTTCCTAGGATACTAATTCTTTCATCAATTCCTCCTAGGGATTTATCAAGTTCATCAGTTTTATCCAATAACATTTCCATTTTAGTTTCAATACTTGGAAAAAATTTCTCTATGGTTTCCAATTTTTTCATAACATCCTCAAGAGAGATTTCAATTTTAACTTCATTAACAGGTGGTATTGCAACTAGACTCTCAATGATGCAACTAGCTTCTAAAGCGGGAGTACCTAGGAAATTACCTCCAGAAAGAGTATCAAGAACATACCTATTCCAACTAGATAAACCAACATAAAAGTTCCTAAGAAGGATAGTGGTGGAGTGTTTCTTAATGCACCTATGATGAGCATTACTAATTCTATACCAAGCATCTTTAAAACTTTCTCCACCTTGTTGCTTAAAAGAACGAACTTCAACTTCAGGGTTACTCATAATAGCAGTAATAAAGTAAACTAGGCAATAAAGTAAAGACAAGTAACTAATTTTTTGTGTTTTTGATAGAGAGCAAGACAAGTAAATAAAGTAAAACTAGCAACTAATTATTTGTGTGTTTTGTTTAGGTGCAGCAAACAAAGTAGTAAATAAAATAAAGCAAGACAAAAACAAAGTAAATAGATTGAGAAGTGGAGACTTCTTGGCGTGTCTTGATCTCCGCAACAGCGCCAAAAACAAAGGATGCGCGTAAATGTACATGTCCGTTGGGAACCCCAAGAGGAAGGTATGATGCGACGGTGGCAAGTTTTCCTCGAAAGAAACCAAGGTTATCGAACCAGGAGGAGCCAAGAAGCACGTTGAAGGTTGATGGTGGCGAAATGTGATGCGACCGATTCCGGCGCCAACGTGGAACTGCACAACACAACCAAAGTACTTTGCCCCAACGAAACAGCGAGGTTGTCAATCTCACCGGCTTGCTGTAACAAAGGATTAACCGTATTGTGTGGAAGATGATTGTTTGCAAGAAAACAAGAAAACAAGTATTGCAGTAAATTGTATGCGATGTAAAGAATAGGACCGGGGTCCACAGTTCACTAGAGGTGTCTCTCCCATAAGATAAAAGCATGTTGGGTGAACAAATTACAGTGGGCAATTGACAAATAGAAAAGGGCATAACAATGCATGTACATGATATGATAAATATAGTGAGATTTAATCAGGGCATTACGACAAAGTACATAGACCGCCTCCAGCATGCATCTATGCCTAAAAGTCCACCTTCGGTTATCATCCGAACCCCTTTCGGTAAGTTGCAAAGCAACGGACAATTGCATTAAGTATGGTGCGTAATGTAATCGACAACTACATCCTTAGACATAGAACCAATGTTTTATCCCTAGTGGCAAAGCACAACACAACCTTAGAACTTTCTGTCACTGTCCCAGTGTCAATGAAGGCATGAACCCACTATCGAGCATAAATACTCCTCTTGGAGTTAAGAGTAAAAACTTGGCCGCAGCCTCTACTAATAACGGAGAGCATGCAAGATCATAAACAACACATAAACAATAGATTGATAATCACCATAACATAGTATTCTCTATTCATCGGATCCCGACAAACACAACATATAGGATTTCTGAAACCAATTCCGAGAAAATTTCGTTATTAGGATTTTTGAAACCAAAAACAGCAGAAAACAGCAACTGACTCTTCGACATCTTGTTAATAGGTTAGTTCTAGAAAATGCATAAATACGACATATAATGTGCATAAAACATGTAGATATAATCAATAATGTAGCATGGAACATAAGAAATTATCGATACGTTGGAGACGTATCATAGGGCCCTGGTGGTACACGAACAACGATGCATCGGAGCGAGTGGAGCGGAAGCCGAGCTGATGAAGAAACGATGCAATGCGCTGGTACCAGGCATGGGGAGCCTGCTTGAGCCCATGAGCGCGAGAGTAGGCACACATGGTCGGGGGCGCTGCTTCGACGAAGCCGTAGGCTGCCGACGAAGACCTGCTCCTCAAGATGGCTGTGGAGGAAGGCGTTGGAGACGTCCATCTGATGCACCGGCCAATGGCGAGATGCACAAGTGCGGATCAGGTTTGACAACCGGGGCGAAGGTGTCGGTGAAGTCTACGCCGGCACGCTGGCGAAAGCCGCGAACCACCCAGCGGGCCTTATGACGGTCAAGAGTGCTGTCCGGAGCGAACTTGTGCTTGAAGACCCACTTGACGGTGATGACGTTGGCGTGGGGGGGGGCGCGGAACAAGCTGCCAAGTCTGGTTTCGCTGCAGAGCATCGAACTCCTCCTGCATGGCGGTGAACCAGTGAGGGACACGGAGCGCCGCCCGGGCAGAGGCGGGCATCGGGGACGGCGTGGAGGTCGACGATGTCAAAGTCGACGCGGGGCAGGCGTACTCATCTGGGGGGTACCGAGTGCTCGGACGAGAGATACCCGCACGCGCGCAGGTGATGGGCCTCGCAATGGGGGCGGAGGCGGTGGCGGCGTGTCCATAGAGGTAGCACCCGAGCTCGAGGACGACGCGGCCGACGCGGGGGTGCCCGAGGCAAGGCTCGAGGGCGAGGCGGCCGACGGTGGCGCCCGAGGCAGGGCTCAAGGGCGACGCTGGTGAAGTCGCCGGTGGTGCAGCGGCGCCCGAGGCCGAGCTCGAGGGCGCTATGGGAGGCGACGGAGGGCGCCCGAGGTCGAACTCGAGGGCGCCGCAGGAGGCGCTGCCGGGGCAGGAGGCGCGGCTACCGGTGTGGGCGGAGGGGCGGCACCCGAGCTAGGGCTCGAGGGCGGCGCGGGCGGCGTTGGCGCGGCCAAGGCGGGGGCGCGATGCCGTGGTAGAGTCTCCTCGGGAGATGGAGAAGGAGCCTCCTGTGCCTGTGCAAAAGGGAAACAACACTCATCAAAGTAAACATGCCGCGAGGTGATGACCCGATGGGACACGGGGTCGTAACAGCGATAGCTGATACGCGTAGATGCACACGTCCGTTGGGAACCCCAAGTGGAAGGTATGATGCGTATAGAAGCAAGTTTCCCTCAGTATGAAACCAAGGTTTAATCGAACCAGTAGGAGCCAAGAAGCACGTTGAAGGTTGATGGTCGCGAAATGATGCGGCGCAACACCAGAGCCCCAGCGCGAACCTGCACAACCCAAGTACTTTGCAAGAAACGGTGAGGTTGTCAATCTCACGGCTTGCTGTAACAAAGGATTAAACGTGTCGAGTGGAAGATGTTTGCAAAGAAAACAGTAAACACAATTGCAGTAGATTGTATGCTATGTAAAGAATAGGACCGGGGTCCACATCACTAGAGGTGTCTCTCCCATAAGATAAAAGCATGTTGGGTGAACAAATTACAGTCGGGCAATTGACATAGAGAAGGCATAACAATGCATATACATGATATGATAAATATAGTGAGATTTAATCCGGGCATTACGACAAAGTACATAGACCGCCATCCAACTGCATCTATGCCTAAAAAGTCCACCTTCAGGTTATCATCCGAACCCCATTCAGTATTAAGTTGCAAACAGACAATTGCATTAAGTATGGTGCGTAATGTAATCAACAACTACATCCTTAGACATAGCATCAATGTTTTATCCCTAGTGGCAACAGCACATCACAACCTTAGAACCTTCTGTCACGATCCCAGATTCAATGAAGGCATGAACCCACTATCGAGCATAAATACCCCTCTTGGAGTTAAGAGCAAAAACTTGGCCAGAGCCTCTACTAATAACGGAGAGCATGCAAGATCATAAACAACACATAAACAATAGATTGATAATCACCATAATCATAGTACTCTCTATCCATCGGATCCCGACAAACACAACATATAGTATTACGGATAGATGATCTTGATCATGTTAGGCAGCTCACAAGATCCAACAATGAAGCAAACAAGGAGAAGACGACCATCTAGCTACTACTATGGACCCATGGTCCGGGGGTGAACTACTCACTCATCGGAGGCGATCATGGCGATGAAGAGTCCTAGGAGATGAATCCCTCCGGCGAGGTGCGGGAAGCGATCTGAATCCCCGAGATGGGATTCGGCGGCGGCGTCTCAAGGTTTCCGTATCGTGGCTCTCGGTGCTGGGGGTTTCGCGACGGAGGCTTTGGCGGAAGGTCAACGCGGGGGCCACACGAGGGGCCCCGGGGGTAGGTCGGCGCGGCCGGGGCTTGGGCGCGCGGCCTCCTCAGCTGCCTCGTGGCTCCACTTCGTTATCTCTTCGGTCTTCAGAAGCTTGCAAAAATAGGACCTGGGCGAAAGTTTAGTCCAATTGAGAATATTTCCTTACTAGGATTTCTGAAACCAAAAACAGCAGCAACGGCTCTTCGGCATCTTGTTAATAGGTTAGTTCCAAAATGCATAAATATGACATATAATGTGCATAAAACATGTAGGTATCATCAATAAAGTAGCATGGAACATAAGAAATTATCGATACGTTGGAGACGATCAGCATCCCCAAGCTTAGTTCTTTTCGTCCCGAGCAGGTAAAACGATAACAAAGATAATTTCCAGTGACATGCCATCATAATCTTGATCATACTATTTGTAAACATATGTAATGAATGCAGCGATCAAAGCAAAGGTAATGTCATGAGTAAACAATGAATCATAAAGCAAAGACTTTTCATGAATAGTACTTCAAGACAAGCATCAATAAGTCTTGCATAAGAGTTAACTCATAAAGCAATAAATCAAAGTAAAGGTGTTGAAGCAACACATAGGAAGATTAAGTTTCAGCAATTGCTTTCAACTTATAACATGTATATCTCATGGATATTGTCAACATAAAGTAATATAACAAGTGCAATATGCAAGTATGTAGGAATCAATGCACAGTTCACACAAGTGTTTGCTTCTTGAGGTGGAAGGAGATAGGTAAACTGACTCAACAATAAAAGTAAAAGAATGGTCCTTCAAAGAGGAAAGCATCGATTGCTATATTTGTGCTAGAGCTTTTATTTTGAAAGCATGAAACAATTTTGTCAACGGTAGTAATAAAGCATATGAGTTATGTAAATTATATCTTATAAGTTGCAAGCCTCATGCATAGTATACTAATAGTGTCCGCACCTCGTCCTACTTAGCTTGGACTACCGGATCTTTGCATGCCATGTTTCAACCAAGTGTCACAAAGGGGTACCTCCATGCCTTTGTACAAAGGTCTAAGGAGAAAGCATTTGGATTTCTCGCTTTTGATTATTCTCAACTTAGACATCCATACGGGACAACATGGACAACAGATAATGGACTCCTTTTTAATGCATAAGCATGTGGCAACAATTATTATTCTCATATGAGATTGAGGATATATGTCCAAACTGAAACTTCCACCATGATTCATGGCTTTAGCGGCCCAATGTTCTTCTCTAACAATTTTGCATGCTCCAACCACTAAAATGATAGATCCTTGACAAGACGGACATGCATAGCAACTCACATGATATTCAACAATAGTTGATGGCGTTCCCAGGAAGCATGGTTATCGCACAACAAGCAACTTAATGAAATATAAAGTGCATAAGTACATATTCAATACTACGATAGTTTTTAGGCTATTTTGTCCCATGAGCTATATATTGCAAAGGTGAATGATGGAATTTAAAAGGTAGCACTCAAGCAATTTACTTTGGAATGGCGGAGAAATACCATGTAGTAGGTAGGTATGGTGGACACAAATGGCATAGTAGTTGGCTCAGGATTTTGGATGCATGAGAAGTATTCCCTCTCGATACAAGGTTTAGGCTAGCAAGGTTATTTGAAGCAAACTCAAGGATGAACAAGTGCAGCAAGACTCACATAAAAGACATATTGTAAACATTATAAGACTCTACACCGTCTTCCTTGTTGTTCAAAACTCAATACTAGATATTATCTAGACCTTAGAGAAACCAAATATGCAAATCAAATTTTAGCAAGCTCTATGTATTTCTTCATTAATGGGTGCAAAGCATATGATGCAAGAGCTTAAACATGAGCACAACAATTGCCAAGTATCACATTATCCAAGACATTTTAGAATTACTACATGTAACATTTTCCAATTCCAACCATATAACAATTTAACGAAGAAAACCGCCTTGAACATTATGAGTAAAGCCTAAGGACACATGTGTCCATATGCAACAGCGGAGCGTGTCTCTCCCACAAAGTGAATGCTAGGATCCATCTTATTCAAACAAAAACAAAAACAAAAACAAACCGACGCTCCAAGTAAAGAACACAAGATGTGATTGAATAAAAATATAGTTTCAGGAGGAACCTGATGATGTTGTCGATGAAGAAGGGATGCCTTGGGCATCCCCAAGCTTAGACGCTTGATTCTTCTTAGAATATGCAGGGGTGAACCACGGGTCATCCCCAAGCTTAGAGCTTTCACTCCTCTTGATCATAGTATATCATTCTCCTCTCTTGACCCTTGAAAACTTCCTTCACACCAAACTTCAAGCAAACTCATTAGAGGGTTAGTGCATAATTAATAATTCACTCATTCAGAGGTGACACAATCATTATTTTCAATTCTGGACATTGCATAATGCTACGGACATTAATGGATCAAAGAAATAAATCCAACATAGCAAAAGAGGCAATGCGAAATAAAAGGCAGAATCTGTCAAAAACAGAACAGTCCAAAGACAATTTAAAGCACCAGACTTGCTCAAATGGAAAAACTCAAAACTAATGAAAGTTGCGTACATATCGAGGATCACGCTCGTAAATTGGCAGATTTTATAAATTTTCTACAGAGAACTGTGCCCAGATTCGTGACAGACAGCAATGCTGTTTCTCGCAGCGATCCCAAATATAACATCAACTTTGACATAGAAACTTTACTTGGCACAAAAACATGATAAGGAGAGGTTGCTACAGTAGTAAACAACTTCCAAGACTCAACAAAACAAAAAATTGCTGTAGGTAAAAACATGGGTTGTCTCCCATAAGCGCTTTTCTTTAACGCCTTTCAGCTAGGCGAGAAAGTGCAAATCAAGTAACATCGAGTAGAAGCATCAACATCATAACTTGTTCTAATAATAGAATCAAAAGGCAACTTCATTCTCTTTCTAGGGAAGTGTTCCATACCTTTCTTGAGAGGAAATTGATATTTAATATTACCTTCCCTCATATCAATAACAACACCAACAGTTCGAAGAAAAGGTCTTCCCAACACAATTGGACAAGATGCATTGCATTCGATATCCAAGACAACAAAATCAACGGGGACAAGGTTATTGTGTGCACATTATCAATCCTCCCCAAAGGTTTCTTTTTAACATTATCGGCAAGATTAACATCCAAATAACAATTCTTCAATGGTGGCAAGTCAAGCATATCATAAATCTTTTTAGGCATAACAGAAATACTTGCACCAAGATCACATAAAGCATTACATTCAAAGTCATTGAATTTCATTTTAATGATGGGCTCCCAACCATCTTCTAACTTTCTAGGAATAGAAGTTTCAAGTTTTAGTTTCTCTTCTCTAGCTTTTATGAGAGCATTTGTAATATGTTTTGTAAAGGCTAAATTTATAGCACTAGCATTAGGACTTTTAGCAAGTTTTTGTAAGAACTTTATAACTTCAGAGATGTGGCAATCATCAAAATCTAAATCATTATGAGCTACAGCAATGGGATCATTGTTCCCAAGGTTGGAAAAAATTTCAGCAGTTTTATCACAAGCAGTTTCAGCAGTTTTAGCAATTTCAGGCAGTTTTGTACGCTCTGCACTAGGAGTAGAAACATTGCCAACACCAATTATATTACCATTGATAGTAGGAGGTGCAGCAACATGTGAAGAATTAGCATTACTAGTGGTGGTAATAGTCCAAACTTTAGCTACATTACTCTCTTTAGCTAGTTTTTCATTTTCTTCTCTATCCCACCTAGCACGCAGTTCAGCCATTAATCTTATATTCTCATTAATTCTAACTTGGATGGCATTTGCTGTAGTAGTAATCTTATTATCAATATCATTATTAGGCATAACTTTCAATTTTAAAAGATTAACATCGAGGCAAGTCTATCAACTCTAGAAGCAATAGTATCAATTTTATCAAGCTTTTCCTCAAAGATTTGTTAAAAGCAGTTTGTGTACTAATAAATTCTTTAAGCATGGCTTCAAGACCAGGGGGTACACTCCTATTATTATTGTAAGAATTCCCATAAGAATTACCATAACCATTACCATTAGCAGAAGGATATGGCCTATAGTTATTACCAGAGTTGTTCCTATAAGCATTGTTGTTGAAATTATTATTCTTAATGAAATTCACATCAACATTTTCTTGAGCAACAAATGAAGCTAAAGGAACATTATTTGGATCAACATTAGATCTACCATTCACAAGCATAGACATAATCACATCAATCTTATCACTCAAGGAAGAGGTTTCTTCAACGAATTTACCTTCTTACCTTGTGGAGCTCTTTCCGTGTGCCATTCAGAGTAATTTATCATCATATCATCAAGAAGTTTTGTAGCCGCCCCCAATGTGATGGACATAAAGGTACCTCCAGCAGCTGAATCCAATAAATTCCGCGAAGAAAAATTTAGTCCTGCATAGAAGGTTTGGATGATCATCCAAGTAGTCGGTCCATGGGTTGGGCAATTCTTTACCAAAGTTTTCATTCTCTCCCATGCTTGAGCAACATGTTCAGTATCTAATTGCTTAAAATTCATTATGCTACTTCTCAGAGATATAATTTTAGCGGGAGGATAATATCTACCAATAAAAGCATCCTTGCATTTAGTCCATGAATCAATACTATTCTTAGGCAAAGATAGCAACCAATCTTTAGCTCTTCCTCTTAATGAGAAAGGAAACACTTTCAATTTAATAATATCACCATCTACATCTTTATACTTTTGCATTTCACAAAGTTCAACAAAATTATTGAGATGGGCAGCAGCATCATCAGAACTAGCACCAGAAAATTGATCTCTCATAACCAAATTGAAAGCAGGTTTAATTTCAAAGAATTCTGCTGTAGCAGTGGAGCAATAGGTGTGCATAGGAAATCATTATTATTTGCATTTGTGAAGTCACACAACTTAGTATTTTCAGGGGTATTCATTTTAGCAGGTAAATAAAACAAACTAGATAAAGTAAATGCAAGTAACTAATTTTTTTTGTGTTTTTGATATAGAGAGCAAGACAGCAAATAAAGTAAAACTAGCAACTAATTTTTTTTGTGTTTTGATTTAGTGCAGCAAACAAAGTAGTAAATAAAATAAAGCAAGACAAAAACAAAGTAAAGAGATTGAGAAGTGGAGACTCCCTTGCAGCGTGTCTTGATCTCCCCGCAACGGCGCCGGAAATTTAGCTTACGCGTAGATGCACACGTCCGTTGGGAACCCCAAGTGGAAGGTATGATGCGTATAAAGCAAGTTTCCCTCAGTATGAAACCAAGGTTTAATCGAACAGTAGGAGCCAAGAAGCACGTTGAAGGTTGATGGTCGCGAAATGTGATGCGCGCAACACCAGGGATTCCGGCGCCACCGGAACTGCACAAAGTACTTTGAAGCATGTGAGGTTGTCAATCTCACCGGCTTGCTGTAACAAAGGATTAAACGTATCGAGTGGAAGATGTTTGCAAAGAAAACAGTAAACACAATTACAGTAGATTGTATGCTATGTAAAGAATAGGACCGGGGTCCACAGTTCACTAGAGGTGTCTCTCCCATAAGATAAAAGCATGTTGGGTGAACAAATTACAGTCGGGCAATTGACAAATAGAGAAAGGCATAACAATGCATATACATGATATGATAAATATAGTGAGATTTAATCCAGGGCATTACGACAAAGTACATAGACCGCCATCCAACTGCATCTATGCCTAAAAAGTCCACCTTCAGGTTATCATCCGAACCCCATTCGGTATTAAGTTGCTAAGCAAGACAATTGCATTAAGTATGGTGCGTAATGTAATCAACAACTACATCCTTAGACATAGCATCAATGTTTTATCCCTAGTGGCAACAGCACATCACAACCTTAGAACCTACTGTCACGATCCCAGATTCAATGAAGGCATGAACCCACTATCGAGCATAAATACCCCTCTTGGAGTTAAGAGCAAAAACTTGGCCAGAGCCTCTACTAATAACGGAGAGCATGCAAGATCATAAACAACACATAAACAATAGATTGATAATCACCATAATCATAGTACTCTCTATCCATCGGATCCCACAAACACAACATATAGTATTACAGATAGATGATCTTGATCATGTTAGGCAGCTCACAAGATCCAGCAATGAAGCACAACGAGGAGAAGACGACCATCTAGCTACTGCTATGGACCCATGGTCAGGTGAACTACTCACTCATCACTCCGGAGGCGATCATGGCGATGAAGAGTCCTCCGGGAGAATCCCCCTCCCGCAGGGTGCGGAGGCGATCTCTGAATCCCCGAGATGGGATTCGCGGCGTCTCCTGGGTTTTCCGTATCGTGGCTCTTGCTTGGGGTTTCGCGACGGAGGCTTTAGGCAGCGGAAGGGCCACACGGGGCAGGGGATAGGTCGGCGCGGCCGGGCTTAGCGCGCCGGCTCCTCTGCTGCCTCGTGGCCACTTCGTTATCTCTTCGGTCTTCTGGCGTGCAAAAATAGGACCCGGAGGCGAAAGTTTCGTCCAATTAGAATATTTCCTTACTAGATTTTGAAACCAAAAACAAGAGAAAACAGCAACTGGCTCTTCGCATCTTGTTAATAGGTTAGTTCCAGAAAATGCATAAATATGACATATAATGTGCATAAAACATGTAGGTATCATCAATAAAGTAGCATGGAACATAAGAAATTATCGATACGTTGGAGACGTATCAATAGCCTTTGGTGTTAGCCGGGTAACCGAGGAAGACACATGGGACGGAACGAGGGGCGAGTTTATGGGGAGTGGTGGCGGCGATACTAGGATAGCAACGACAACCGAAAATCCGAAGACCGTCGTAGGATGGAGGGGAACCGTAAAGGAGGTGATGAGGTGCATAGTTCCAGCGAGGACGACACGGACGAAGGTTGACGAGGAGGGTGGCGGTGGCTAAGGCGTCGAGCCAAAAAGTGGGGAGAACGTGGCTGTGGGATAGGAGGGTGCGGACGCAGTCGTCGAGGGTGCGGAGGATACGCTCGGCGCGGCCGTTTTGCTGGGACGTGTATGGACAGGTTAGACGAAAAATAGTGACGTGACAGGGAGTAGGGTGCGGACGGCGACAATGTCAAACTCTTTTCCGTTGTCAGTTTGTACGGCGTGAATGGGGTGACCGGACTTGGTGGAAACATAGGCGTAGAAGGCTGTGAGAGTGGTGGCGACATCAGACTTTTTACGGAGGGGAAACATCCACATAAAATGAGAAAATCGTCAAGAATAACTAGGTAATAAAGAAAACCAGGAGCAGAGAGACGCACGGGTCGTCCTCCTCCAAGGGCGACTCGGGCGAACCCTAGCCTCCGCCGCCGCAGCCTTCCCCTCCCCTCCTCGTCGTCCCCGGAGGCCGCCGCCGGCGAAGCCTGGCGCGGCTGGTGATGGGGGCGGCGGGGATCCTCGCGTGGTCCCCTGGTGCGGCGGTAGGAGGCACGCCTCCGCGCCGGGGGGATGGTCCCGGTTCTGGTGATGGCGGCGCGGGCGGGCGGTGTTGGGGGTGGCGGCGCGGCGCCATGGCGGCGCAGCCCTCTTCGCCGTTCCTCGCCGTGGCCTCGTCCGGAGGGCGGTGATGGGGGCGGCGGCACAGCCCCGGACCCTCTCCTCCTTCCTCGCCTTGGCATGGCTGGGCGGGTGGGGATGGGGGTGGATCGTGTGCTGCTCCTCCTCAAGAGCTGGGATCACGGCACCAAGGGCGGCGGCCCTGGATGGCGTTGGTGGTGACGGCGCCGATCTGGTGGCAGGTGCCGGGCGTCAGGTGCCGCTGACCGTGGCACCGCGGTGGTGGTCTTCTCTCTCGCCGGAGGAGATCGGCTAGTTGTGTGGCTAGCCGTGGCGGATCTTGCGATTTGTCTCCTAGCTCCCGGCGAGGCGAGCTGTCGGTGAAAGCCGCCAGGACTTCGGTCATGGCGGATGATGGCGGCGCCTTTCGTCGTTACCTTGTTGAAGGCATTGTCTCTGCAGTCTGCGTTTTCGTCGGGCTGCTCTAGGGGAAACCCAGACCCGGTCTCCGGATCGAACGATAGCGGCGCGCAACGCCCTTCTCCTGTGGGGGTATCGCGGAGCGCATAACGGATGGTGGTGGTGCTGAGGTGGAGCGGTGTTTTTCGTGTCGGCGTCGTCGAGTCGCCGCGGCATGGTGCGGTGGTGTCTCGGACGGATGCGGTGCAGTGATGACATGCGCAGATGGTGGAGTCATCGCGCCGCAGCAGCATCGATGGCAGGGCGACATGGTCACTGCGATGATCTCTCTTGAAGATGGAATCGAGGAAGACGGCGTAGCAACTTCTATGGCGTGTGCGTTGGCGTATGTGAGAGTCTGCTTGCGGATGTGCTTCTCACCTGCTATTGGGCGGCCTGGGAAGGCATTTGGTTTTTTGGATGATATGATTTGGTGAATTGTCACCCCCTTCATCCCTCTGTAGGTTTAGCAAGGTGGCTTTGAGTTTGATCTTTTGTATTGCTCGTGTAAGGTGTTGTGAATAATCTAATAAAAAAAAGCTGTGTGCATCCTTTGGATGCAGAAGCTGGGGCGATATTTCCCCCATTTTGAAAAAAAAGGTAATAAAGAAAACCAGAATTACTCGGTATTGGAGAGGTCCATACATCACTATGAATTAACTCAAAGGGAAAAGACGCAATGGTGGAAGACTGACTAAAAGGAAGACAAATGTGTTTACCAAGAAGACACGCTTCGCAACTATGTGAAGACCATTTATTACATGAAAACAAAAAACCCCTCATTATTTGTTGAAGCGTGTTGGCACTGGGATGTCCACGACAATCATGCCAAAGATCAACGCCGGCGGAGAGAGCATGAGGTGCGGCGCCGGGGGTGGAAGGCGACATCACCGGATACAAATCGACGGGGCTCTCACATCGGTGGGGGACCATCCAGGTGCGGGCGTCCTTGATAGAAAAACCAAAAGCGTGAAATTCAATAGCCACAAAGTTGTCACGAGAAAGAGTTTTAACAGAGACTAAATTTTGAATAAGCTGGGGAGACACAATGACATTATTAAGGGACAGTGGTTTAGAAGTAGAAGGAAAATT
The DNA here is from genome assembly GCA_030979885.1 of Lolium multiflorum. NCBI lineage: Eukaryota > Viridiplantae > Streptophyta > Magnoliopsida > Poales > Poaceae > Lolium > Lolium multiflorum. Next base: position 57,750,277 of record CM061748.1, on the reverse strand, counting down.
AGCAGAACCAATGTGAGAAATAGGAAGACCGGCGCCGTTACCGACAATGATGCGAGACTCGGTGGAAGTGGGAAAGGAATGTGAAAGGTTACTCGGGTGAGCGGCCATGTGAGACGAGGCGCCCGTGTCCATAAACCAGTCGCCGCCACCGGCGTAAGAGCCAGGCGCGGGCGCTTGATGCAGTGCCGTGAAGAGCGCCGGGTCCCATGCGGGCTGCTGCGGCGTGTAGGGCGGTGGCGCGGCGTGGTGGGCCGGGACGTAGGGCGGCAGCGAGGCGGTGAAGGCCGGGGCGTAGGGCGGTGTCGCGGCGAAGAGCGCCTGGTGAGTCGGCGGGCGAGGACCGAAGGTGCCAGGGGCAGGCGGGCGCGGCACCGGCATGCTGTAGGCGTGGATGACCCCCGTCCATGGATTGTAGCCGCCGCTCCATGGTGGCAGGGGTTGGGCGTTGCCGCCACCGTTCCCGCCACCGTTCCCGCCCTCCTTGTTGCGGCCACCGCCGCGACGATGGCGGTTGTTGCGACCTTGCTGCTTCTGCAGCTGCTGGGGCGGCGTGGGGAGGAGGGGCGGCGCGGGCTACGGGCGCGACACCTGTTGAGGAGGCGCGGGAGCCGGCGGTGCAGGGGCGTGATAGCCAGCGGCGAAGGTGGTGTGGACGGCGCGGGTGCGGAGGTTCTTCAGCCGGCGTTCCTCGAGCTTGAGGTAGGTGACTGCCCGCTCGAAGGTGGGTTCGGTCATGAGGGTGAGGTTGGAGGCAGCGTTCCCGAGGTCCTCATTGAGCCCTGCAGTAAGAGTGGAAAGAAGAATCTCGTCGCCGATCTTGAATCCGAGGTCGTGAAGCTCGTCGGAGATCGCCTTGAGGCGCAGGCAATAGGCGTCGAGGGTCTGGTCGTTCTGCGGCGTGCCGAAGAATTCCTGCTGCAGGAACACGATCCTCTGCAGCTTGTTGTCGGTGAAGAGCCTGTTGATCTTCGTCCAGACCGTGTGCGCGTCGTCTCCCTCGCGGACCACCATCTTGAAGATGTCCGACGAGATGGTGAGGAAGAGCCAGCAGATGATGGTGGCGTCGATGGCGAGCCAGTCGGGGTCGCGGCGGGCGAAGAGGTCGACGGAGCCGTCGATGTGGTCGCGCAGGTTGTACTCGCGGAAGAGGAGGTAGAAGTAGGTCCTCCAGGCGTGGTGGTTCTTGTCGGCGAAGGATAGCTTGACGGGGATATGGTCGGTGATGTGGACCTCGCGCAACGTGGCGGGGTTGGGGAAGGAGAAGTCGTCGGAGGCGTCTGAGGCGAAGGGGTTGCTGGCGTTGGAGAGCGACGACATGACTACGCGCGCACGGGGGACGGCGACGACGCTGGGGTTAGGGAGGAAGGCGCGGTGGCGGCGGCGCGGCGTGAGGAGGAGCACGCGCGGCGGCGGCACAAGGGCGGCGGCGCTAGGGTGGGCGCGACGCGCGGGGGGGCGGCTAGGTTAGGAAGATACCATGTAGAAAAGGATTGCAACTCACAATGTATTGATTGTGTGCATATGGCGTTACATATATAGGCCACGCCCTCGACTATACAAGGAAGGAAGCGGGCCCAACATAAATACAGAAGATATGTATCGCTACACATAATTACACAAGATATGTATCTCAACAGTCAGGAGCATAGACCATGATGCCAATGGGCGGGCAATGGACACTTGGGGCGCGTTTGGTAGCCTGCATCACTTTCCCGCACCACTGGCGCAACGGGAAGGAGTCCCCTGCGCGTCGCAGACGGGCCATGGGCCATAAAAGCCACGTTGTTTGGTGGCCTGCATAGAGTTTTTTTTTGGCCCCGTGGAGATTTGGGCTCTGCCCATTTGGTAGGTCGGTTTTGATGCCTCCTAGCAGCCAGAACGGCGCCGCTATTGTTTGGTTGCAACCCAAAAACTGCTTCTGCTTACCTCTTACCTTCGGTGGTGAGGTTACCAACGATCAACAACACAAGGAAGAACACTGTTCATAGTTTAGACAAACTTAGCAGTGATAATAGTTCAAACACTTTCATAGTTCACGACACAGGACGATCATAGTTCAGGACACACCATAGACGATCATAGTTCAACAAGATGACTGGAACAACAAGTACACACAGACCAGGAGCTTCAGACATGACTTTGGAAGACGACACACCTGGTTGCGTCGCCATGGTAACGGCACATGGTCATCACCTCTGTGCAGGTGTAGTCGAAGATGACCACATTGTACTGGAAGGTGGACACCTTCTTGAAGACGAGGAACTGGCCTATCTGCAGCTGATGATCGACGGCGAAGGCCACCCACCCCTGGTCGATGTATGCGTCATCGCCTTCTCTCACCGTAGTCATCCTCCAGTAGTAGCCTGTGTTGGTGGTGACGATGATGTTCGAAGGGATTTCTCCGAACCACCTGACGAAATCATGAGGGATCCGTAGACGGCTGAAGGTTGGCTTGAAGACCATGCGCAGAACTGGTCCGACCCTACGTCCGGCTGGAAGTGGCCAACGTTAGCCGCCCTTCGCTTCTTGGACGGTCCCTCGTCGGGGATGTAAAGTGATCCAAGCTTGAGCTTCTCAGTCTGCCACAAGAACACATGCCATTAGAGGTGTGCCTGCTGACAAGTATATAGATGAAAACGAACATTGGAAACATGTGATGCCTCATACATTGGATCACTCGGCAGGGACTGCCCAAACTAAGTCTAGTGTGCAAGATATCACACACCAACGACTAAGTTTGAGGGCAGCACCTTGCCTTCCAGTGTGCCATTGTTGAATCATTGGCCAATGCACTAGACAAACCAAAAGGAGGCCTCATATATGTAGAATAACACGGCAGGCAAAGGGATTGTCCTCAAACTAAGTCTATTGTGCAACAAATATGGCACACATGACTCAGTTTGAGGGCAGCACCTTGCCTTCCAGTGTGCCATTGTTCAATCATTGGCCATTGAACAATTGAAGAACTACAAATATGGAAAGCAAGGTAGCATAGGCCTCATACAATGAGCACATATGGAGGAGATGTTTGATCTGAACCAATGGCATGGTGATGTTCAGTCATGCCATAGGTTCAGATCAATCATCTCCTCACACTATGATTACCGGTTACAATCATCGGCCTAGTTCAGTCAGAAACTACAAAATCTACAACAAACTACCGCAACTCATTCCGCACAGCAATCTCAACATGCTAAACCCCAGCACAAAAAACCCTTCCCCTCTTTGCATGCACAGTAAGATCTGCCAGTTTCAGCAATCCAAAGCACGATCTAGGAAGGATCTACCGCAATCCGACACTATAGTAACAAATCTAAGCAAATCGAGACCGTGAAATGCAAGAAATGGACAAGAACTGCAAGAAATGGGGACGAACACCTTGCAAAATGTCAATCCGACCGCTATCCTAATGAAACCCTAGCAGGTCTAATGTGCATGTCGTGGGAAATGCCCGATAATGGCATGTTTGAACAGAAGGAGTACGAAGGTGAGAAGGAGAGGTCGTTACCGCCATTCTTCCGGCCGAGGACGAGCTCGAGGTCGGGCGGGAAGACGAGATGCCAATGAGGAAGAGAGCAGATTGCCGATGTCGACGTCCTGGTAGCCGACGTCTCCTCCTCCGGTAGCGGTGCTCCTCCCTGCATCGGTGCGGCGGATTGATCGGCGGGAGGGGAACCGCCGGGTGATGTGACAGTTTGAGGAAGGTGAAGTGTGGTCGTGACTGAGAGGAAGGAGAGGGGAGCGGTGAGCCTAATTATGGTGCGTGTTCCCAAAGGGACGAGGCGTCTCCGCCTCCCTTCTCCACGCGTGCAGGCTTCTGGCCGCAATGGGCCTGGCCCCAGAGAAACTGCCATTCCGGGCGTTCCTCCAGGGCCTATCCCGGTGGTGCTTTGAGAACCGGTTCATGTGAGATCGCGGCTCGCCCCAGGCATCCAAACGGGCCGAAATTTACTGGCCCGATGCGAGCAAAGGGGAATGCAGGCTACCAAACACGCCCTTGTGTTGTAGCTCCTTCCTCCGTGGGTTCTCCGTGCAGACGCACATGCCTCTCGCAGAGAGGAAGCATGATTCATGGCAGTGTAGATGGAGGACATGGCTATGGCTGTTTTTGGTTGGCCTTTGGCTTATCTGAAAGTAGATGTGGGGAGCCAGCTCTACAAAAGCAGATGTGAGTTGTGGGCCGCGAGAAAGCAGTAATGTAGCTAATTGACACATTATATACTCCAGTTAATTGTTTGATTTTTAAAAAGTTCACAAATTATATAGTTTTAGCTATTTGATGGAATTTGAACAAAAAATAATGGAAACTAAAAACAATTATTTAGTTAGGTCGGGGGAGGAAACTTCCGTCGTCTTCGTGCGGGGTGAGGGCATCTCCAGCGGGCGACGTATTTTGGACGCCAAAACGGACGCCTCGCGTCCGTTTGCTTCAGGTCGAATGGTCGAAATCAACCGCGCGTCCGTTTTTGTCTAGGGGTGTCCCCAGCAGGCAGACGCATAATTTTTTCCCCATTGATAAACCCATAATTTGCATTAATAAAAAAACATAAAAAAGACTTAAAAAAGGCCATCAAGGCCTGCTAAAACCTAGCTGTTGGCTACTACTCGTCGTCGCTGACGAGGTCGATGAACTCCGGCATCGGCCATGTAAGATGGTACGCTGGACGGTGGAGGAGGAAGGGCAACCGGCGGAAACTGCGGCCAAGACGTCGGCGGCGCAGGAGGCTGTGGTGAAGATGGCCACGGAACCTGGGCCGTTGAAGGAGCAGGAGTCGGCGCGCGTTGTTCGAACGCATCGGCGTGGCTGGAGGAGTCGTCGGACTCCTCTGCGCGAGAGCTGACTCGCGATGGTGGATGGCGAGCCCGTCCCAAATAATGAGCTCGTTGAGCTTGTCAAGCTCACTATTGGCCAGTGCCATGGAAATGACCTCCTCCTCGCTAATGTCCGGCGGCTGGGTCTCTGGATCCTACGCCGACCCGCCGTCGTTGTCGTTGTCTCCCCACTCGGCCTTGGCGGCATAGTCGTCGTCCTCATCGTCCTCGTCCTCGTCGTTGTCGTTCTCGTCTTCTTCCATGACGATCTCACGGTCAAAGTAGTCAAGCTGTCGACATATCCCGCTCGGCGCGCGTCGAAGTCCCACGTCCCGAACGAGATCCAGTTGTAGGAGTTGAGCGCGTACGCCGGATCTTCTCGGAGATCGGCCGGCAAGACGGCTCGGCGGCGGCGCACCTCGTCACGACGCTCTCGGCCGGCACACGCCTGGAGTTGAGGTACCAGCCTCCTCCAGGAAGGTTAGCGTCCGGCCATGACACCGACCGATTTTCCTCCTAGAGGCGGCGCGCGAACTCGATGCGGACATACCACCTCACCCGCGGCTCCGCGAGCCGCTAGCCTCGCGGTCATTCTTGGCTTTGCGAAACGGTCAAGATTTCTTCCCCATGACGTCGGTCGGGTGGATACTACGGACTCTGGCAATGGTGTGGTCGAGAAAATGGGCGCCGCCAGCGAACCTTTAAAAGGCATGGACGCCATCTCGCCTTTAACGTCCTGCCACTGCAATGCCTCGCAGCAGCGCACGCTCGCGGAAGCCGAGACGCGCTATTAACGCAGCCCTGAAAAGCTGCAGCGCGCCACCCGTAAGTTATGTCGCGCTGAAGATGAAGCATTTGTGCCGCTGCCAGCGGCCCCGTGTGAGAAGCGTGCGAACGACCGTTGTGTCCGCACGGACGCAAACGTGTCGTATATTTGGGTCGCGTTTACATCTCAGGGACAGATCAGACACTATACGTCGGGCCGCTGGAACAAGGTACAAACATGTTTTCGATCCATGTGGTTACCTTTGCGTCGCCCCGTTAGAGATGTCCTCGTATCATCGTCTTTGAGCTTCGTGCGCCGGCAATCATCGTGGTCAAGCTCGTGTTGTTGGCTGGTCGCCGTGGTAGATCGATTGCGGCCGAGGAAGATGCTAAAAAACACGCCCAAATCCTATCCCCTCTTGTGAACAGTAGAGAGAGGCGGATTAGGAGGCGCCCGTCGCGTGCTCGTCCCTCCGCCGCCCGGGCCGTGGGTTTCCCTCCTCTCCGTCCGTCGCTCCGGCGATGGGAGAGTGGGGAAACCCCGGATCCGCGGGTCTGGCGTGTATATAGTAGTGTAGGTTGTCCCGGCGACGCCGTCAGGGTGGTGGTGGCGGAGTTGTTGTGGAGTAGCGGTGCCGGCGATTCTCCCCCACCCCGGTGGTGTCCTCGGTGGTGCTGCCGGTGGTCGTCCGGCCGTCGGTGCTCGGGGATCCGTCGATCCGTCGAGCTTCTGTTCTCCAAGGGTGGTCTTCGCTGCGGAGGTGGGGATCGTCTGGTGGAATTTTTGTCCCTCGCCCTCGTCTTCGTCCCGGTGTGGTGGCTTCTGGCCGTGCCGTGGAGGTGCTGGGGGTCCTGCAACGGTGCGGTTCCGTTGCGTCTTCAGGAGAGGAGTCGTTGCTCCGCTCTGTCAGTTCTCTTCCCGGCCGGCCGTGGTGGCGAGGGGGTGGAGAAGGGCAGAGTACCAGCGTGCTTCGGATCTGAGGTTCGTGCTGAGAGTGGGGAGTGGTGCGCTTTGGAGGGATCTGGTTCCTCGCGGCCAGATCGGGAGCGGGTTGAGCTCGGCGTCTGTCGCCGGCTGCTGTTCGTCCGCGTTCGAGATCCAGTTCTTTGGGACTGGTGGCTACTGCAGCTCTTTAAGGCCCCTGGGCTTGGGGTTCTTCCAGCTCCAAGGTTCGTCGTCGATGGTGCCTTCTTCGGGGGCGTGCTCGCGAAGGGTGCTCCGGTTCGATGGCGTGAGGTTGACGAAGACGAAGACTCTCAGTGGTTCTTCCTCCCGTATCCGTTTGGGTTGTGTTTGTATTTGTTTCCGTTTCTTTGTTGTATCCTTGCTACCAGATGAATACAAGTATTCCCCTTTCAAAAAAAAAAAAGAAAAAGGGACAAGGGCGTCCATCGAGGATGCGCCGGACGGCCAGGACTTCTCCACCGGGCATGACGCATTTTGATCACGTAAAAGTGATTAAAAGTGATTGTACGTACCTTGCGTCGAATCGGAGATGTGAAATTAGTCTTTGGGACACGATTGACCGTTTGCATTTAGGGTGTCCCAACGATGCGTCGCATTTTTTTAAATATATAATATAGTTGACATAGTTTCAAACAAAATAAAAAAACATAGAAAAATAAAAAATGGAACACAACGGGGAAGTAACGCCTACTAGGCGTCTAGTCGTCACCGGTAGCGGCAGACGATATAACGGTGGCGCAGGCCATGGATCCCACGCCATGGGAGGATCAGGAGACGGTCCGCGCGCCTCACGCTTAGGATTCTCCCTATGGGCGTTTGCGAGTGCCTGCCTCACCTTCATCTCCCCGACCTCCTCCTTGACAACCATTGCCGCCATCTCGATCAGGTGCCTTAAACTTCACCCCCGAGGATTGAGGGTGCTAGTCCTTCATCGGAGCCAATATCCACTCTCCGTACTTCTTGGCTTCAACATGTGGACTCCTTCGCCCACACTCCAGCTCGCCGTGGCCTATCAGCACATATCTCACAAAATTGCATTAGCTTTTCATACATCACATAGAATGACAAAAGCTCGTTTCCCACTGGGTGTAGCCCCATAATTCTGGTGAGTGGTTTCTTTACGTCGATCTTCACTCTCACTCGCACAAAACTTGTGCCGCTCGCCCCCAAAGCATACACGTCAACGCTACACACCTCTCCAATGCACCGCCATCACTAGTAGAAAAACGCTCATCTATACCGGTTCGTAAGGGCCATTCGCACCGGTTTCTCAACCGGTATAAATTATTCGGCACTAAAGGCCCCCCCCCCTTTCATACCGGTTGCTTACGAACCGGTATTAATGGCGCCTCCACGGGCGCCCAGGAGAGCTCAGGGCCAAGGAGCTTTGGTACCGTTGGTAATACGAACCGGTACCAAAGGTTCCCACCCACGGCAGGAATTTGCCCGAATCTCTGCCGCGGCAGAGAATTGAAGTTTTAGGGTTTTTTGAGGGGTTTAGGGATATCGGTTTGTTTCATATCGCGTCGATGCACCAGAAACGTGTTTGGGTTTAGGTAGTACATGAAGATCAATATGATGCATAGCAAGTTGGTGCATATAATATAACACACATGTAATTGCATAAGATCGCAAATTAAGAAGCACTATGCATGAAGATCGATCTTCATGCATAGTAGTGGTCCGAGCCGTACTCTATATATTACATGTAGCATAGTGGTACTCTTCGAGCCAACTATATATGTAACATGTACATCTTCATTCATAGTGGAACTCTGCGAATGGTGGTATGACGTCCCGAAGGAAGAATCCCGCCAATTCCTCGCCTATTGCTATGAAGCGGTCATCGATTGAGAGCTTGTTCCGCTTTGTTGCCAACTATAAAAGAATAAGATACAAATGAGTACATGAGATATGTGTGTGTGTGTGTATATATATATTCAAACCACAATGAAACAACTATTACTTAAACTCAGCACAACTTATGATAAGAAAACAAATTTCTGAATATTGTTTTCGTACCTCTTTATTTCTTGCATTATTCATTCTCTCGTTGACAATTCTGTGGATGTACTCGCAAACGTAGAATCCACAGAGATCAGTCCCTTGTGGTTGTTGCGGGCATTTCTTTACAAGAATATAAGTCAATCAAACAATAGTCAAGTATGATAATAAAGGTGTGTGGACCTAGGTAGTACTACTTACTCGCCTTCCATCGCAGCCTGGCCATTCCGGGAGTATCTTCCTTGATGAAAGTTGCCCATACGCTGCCCGACAAAAGAAATGCATAAAAGAGTTATCAATTAGTTCATAGCAGGAAATTAACGAAACAAACCGATAACAATTAAAATTACCTTTTGAGCATTAAATAACAAGACAAGTATAGTTCCGGTTTTTTGCTTAGTGAGTCAAAGACTTCAACTTCTCCAATTTGCATATTGATGACGAGAAGAATAAAGTGAAACCTACGCACGTTTAAATATGTAGTGTCATATATATAAGTCATTAGTTAAAATTTTGACATACGGTGAGCAAAATATAATGTGTTATAAGACAGTAAGACTCACTGGAAGTTGTAAGGCCAAATTATTAGGTTTTTGTCACGTTGTCGCTTCAAAAACCTTAGCAAAGTCTCCGGTGTATCCTTGTTATAGACGGGATCTTCTATGGTTTTAACATGCATTGTGTGCACAATGAACCCAATGTGCGTGATTTCATCCCTTTTGCATTCGTATCTTCGATCTGCATAATATAGCGCACAAAGGATTATAATCTGCAGACAATGAACGAGCTGAGCTAAAGACTTCTCAAATTAAATAAATCACTTACAGACAATAGGAACTGATGATAGATTTGTCGAGGGCCCGGAGATTGTATAACTGGAAAAGCTCGTTGAAGTCAACGTTCACACAGTATTCCTGGAAGTAGTGCTCTTCCCCAACTCGCACCATGATAGTCTCGATCCCTTTCTTTGAGGCATCAAGGTACCACGAATGCAAGTTACGCATACGTGTTGGTAGCTTCCTGAGATTCTCGACCAAATCTTTCCCTTGAACAAATTGATATGCTCGTTCAGCCAAGGCGTAATCGGTTGTGTCTTGTCGAGAACTTTGAACGGCCTTCCCGTCAAACACCTTGAGAGGCTCGACCGATTGAACGGGTTGTTGTCCGAGCTGGTAGACTTGGTGTATCCCTTTTATCTCCCCGATACCCGATTTAACGGGTTTTGTCGCCTCGATCATCTTGTCATACGACCTTTCAATAGAACGCCTATAGTCAGATGGCGGCGATGGTACAGGGTCATATAGATTCTCAACGGTACGCACAACTTTCACCGGATCTAGTGTCTTCTCGAAAGGTATCTCTGGCACTTTTGGTGCAAAATTCTCACCTCGGCCTGAAACTCCGCTCTTTCCTCGGAGTTTTTCCCAAGGTAACTTCTCAGTAGGCGGCAGTTGTTTCTCCTTTCTATCTTTCTTCTTAGGCGGCGTACCGTTCCGCTTAACGGACGCTGTCTTACGCGGAGGATCTCGAGATGGTGGACTCACGCTGGGGTCCCTCTCAGGTAGGTGTGGACTTTGCTGCTCACCAGGACTGCCACCAGGAGGAGTCGATGGCATTTGCTGCTCATGTGTAGGAGTCGGTGGCCTTTGCAAAAGGACGACGTACTTCTTCGGCCATAGGGCGAAACCGTGCTTGACATCGGCCAGTGTCCTCTCATCTTCACCTCTAGGAATATCAAGCTCCACTTTTTCAAAACCCGAAACAACTTCATCCACCCCGACACGAACACAACCAGGTGGAATGGGCATATGATGGTGCATTGCTCCATCTTCACTTGGGTACACATAGCCGACCGCCACCTTACAGACGCGGTCCTGATTAACATATGTAGCTCGCAATCTGTCTCTCCGTGACCTAATCCACGGGGTAGCTTCCTCCACATCCGTCAAGATGCGAGGAACCGACACTGCTTCTTCGCTGAGATGGGGCAGCATCGGCTTGTGGATCCTGTAGAAATGGCTGGTCGTGCCCTCTGATTTCTCTCAAGAGCCTCCACCCTAGTTAACAATTCCGTTACAATGTCGCGTCCTTCTTCTTCTTTCGCGAACGGCTTCTATAAGTGTCGCTGTCCGGCCACGCTTCCTTCATGGTGAGACCTGGGCGAGCTCGTACCCGTCCAACATGTTCAGGGTTCCCCAGAGCGAGTGTCGCTCGTCATTCCTCGACGGGAATGTACTCTTTTCTGACCTTTTCAATTGCATCTACAAGCTTCGGTACGATATCCTCAATTTTTTCCTTCCATTTTCCCTTCGCAACGATCAGCCCTGTCTTTGGGTCCAACCCTGCCCCATGAGCGAACAACCAGAACTTGGACCGTTCGGGCCAGTCCCATGTCCGTGGAACGATTCCATGATCCATCAGTTTATTCTCAAACGCTGTCCACTTCGGAATGGCACTCTTGTAGCCACCTGACCCCAAATGATGCGGAAGTTTCTTCTTTAGCATTTTCGGTATTTTTCTTCGATCGGGACACAAAAGTAGACGATTTCTTATAGTCCTTAAATGCGGCCCAGTGATCTTTTATCTTCACTAGAGTATCATCGAATACTGGATCTTCATTCTTATATTTGTCCCATAAATTTTTCTTGAAGGTCTGGAATTGTATGGCCATCTTCTTCAATGTCCATTCCTTGACTTTATTCTTCTGGCCTTCCGTCATGTCTTCCGGTAGGCTGAACTTTGTCATGAGTGTCCCAAAGAAATTTTTCATCGCGTCGTTGACATAACTAGCACCACTCTCCGGGTTCTTCTTATGCCACTCTTGAATGCTGATCGGTACATGGTCCCTAACAATAACTCCGGATTGACTTGTAAATTTGCGGCAAAACTCCTTGGGCTCCACTGGTTCACCACTATCCTTGAATGCCGTGAGGGCTAACCTGCCCTCGCCCTTTAGCACCCGCGTCGGGCCTCGTTTTGATCTAACAGACTTGCTCGATGATCCAGAAGGCTAAAAGAAAAAATTATTTGTTAATAAGTGCAATACAAATAAATGAATGCATCTAGGGATGAACATATAGACTAATTGATACATAGATATACACCTCGCCGGAGTTTGTGATGGACACTTCGTTGTCTCTTCTAATTTGTTCAGACTCAAGTCCCTCACCGAAATCATTCAGAAAATCTTGGATCGTTGTCATCTCCATCGTCGGGTTCCGGACCACGGGCACTCTCATAGATCAATGTCTGCACCGCTTCTTCCCCCTCCTCATCTCGGACGAAGGTGCCGTCCTCCATACCTCAATGTCACTGCAAAATTAAGAAAGCAATTATATTTCATTCATCATGTGCAAGGGTTTCATACATAGCAAAATTAAGTGGGGTGTTCGAATATAGCAAGAAATAGTGGAACACCCTCACATAGCATTTAGTTCTTGTTGCAATTTTAATTTGGCCGAACCAGAGATGATGTCAATGATGCATGGCATGATGATATTTGAAATCCTCATGTTTTTCTGATGCAATAAGATATAAAGTTTGTGCAAATTGGAGTTGTAGAAAGAGAGTTATGAATATAGCAAGTTTTATCATTTTAAGCCCAAATTAAAATGTTGTCCGATTTTTACTTGTTCAAAAGTTTAAACAAACTTTATATATGAATAGATCATGTTTTTCTGATATTCAAGGATATCAAGTTTGTAAAATTTGGAGCTGTAAAAGTGTATTTTTAAATACTTGGAAAAGTATCCAGATTTCAAATTTTCATAAACAACAAGTGCGGTTAACTGAAATTTTCTTCAGCCGGTGAATCTTCTCATTGAGAGTTCTAATCGCAATCTCAGTGATCTCCTCACCACACAAATGCCAATGTTTCAGAAAAAAAAAGTGCCGGAAAGCCATCTGCCCCAGTGCTTTTGTAGCCCAATCCCTAGAGAAATCCAACGGCAAGGACATTACATGTACTGTTACTGTTCTCCAAAGAAAAACACTTGGATTTATGGGTGAATTAGTCATCTGATGTTATTTTTTGCGGGGGCTCTGATGTTTGATTTTGGAACGACGCTATCAATCTCCGTTTTCTGCCCCACTCTTTTTTGCACAAGAACATGCAGGTGCGGTTAACAGTTGAAACGTTGAAATTTTCGACGCCATGGCCGCCCGCACCTCCAGCGGCGTCGACCGCATCAGCCACCTCCCCGACTCCCTCCTCCGCGAGATCGTCTACCGCCTCCCCGCCAAGGACGCCGCCCGCACCGCCTTGCTCGCCGCGCGCTGGCGCGGCGTCTGGCGCTCCCCAGCGGCGCCAGCGCCAGCTCGCTGGGCGTCGACATTGGCGGCGGCAGGGCGGCCATGGCGTCGGCATTCCGTCGAGCACCTCGTGTGCAGCGTCGACGAGTGGTGTGCGGCGGCGTTGCGCGGATGGCGACGGCCTCCAGCAGGGGAACGGCGGCATGGCGCGCAGCGGCGGCGCCAGGGACTCGCGCGGTGGCGGCGCATCGGCGGCGGGAAACGGCGCCGGAGAAGGGGAGGGAGGCGACGGGGGCGGCGCACTGTATACATACCTGCGCCGGAGACGGGGACGGGGGCGACGGGGGCACGCGCGGAGAGGAGCGGCGCGTGGACGAAGGCGATGGTGACGGCGATGGACTGCTGCGGCGTGGCGAGGTTCACGGCGACGGCGTGGCGCGTGGTCGCGCGTGCGCGCGTGCGCGGAGAAGGATTTGGGGGAAATTTTGCCCGAGCAGCTAAGTGAAAGAGAGGGAAAGACTTGGTACTCGCTTGGTACCACCAACCGGTACGAAAGACCTTTCGTACGGCTATGGTACCAACCGGTACCAAAGGTTTTTTTTTTGTTTTTCTTTTTCTTTTGCTGTTTTCTTTTCTGTTTCTTTTTCTTTTCTTTTTTCTTTTCTTCTATGTTTCTTTTCTATTTCTATTTCTTTATCTTTTCTGTTTGTTTTTGTTTTTTGTTTATTTTCTTCTATGTTTCTTTTCTTTTCTATTCTATTTCTATTTCTTTATCTTTCTGTTTGTTTTTGTTTTTGTTTCTTTCTTTTCTATTCTTTTTCTATTTCTTTCTTTTTCTATTTCTATTCTATATATTTTCTATTTCTATTCTTTTCTATTTCTTATTTTCTATTTCTTTTCTATTTCTTATTTTCTATTTCTTATTTTCTATTTCTTATTCTTTTCTTTTTCTTTTTCCTTTATGTTCATTTTTTTATTTCTTTTCTATTTCTTATTTACTTTTTCTTTCTTTTTCTTTCTTTATTTTTTCTTTCTTTCTTTTTTCTTTTCTATTTCTTTTTCTATTTCTTATTTTCTATTTCTTATTTACTTTTTCTTAATTTTTATTTACTTTTTCTTTTTCTTTCTATTTCTTAATTTCTATTTCTTGTTTCCTTTATGTTCATTTTCTTTTCTATTTCTTTTTTTGTTTTCTATTTTTTACTCCCGTCGTCGCGCGGGAAACTTTCCCGCCACGACGTACGCCGCGCTGGAGAAAAAAGGCGGAAAAGAAAGGGCGGGAATGAAATTTTATTACGATTGAACTCGAATTAAAAGTCCATAGCTTAACTGAAAATTAAAGATACATGGCCATTCTCTACTGTTGGAGCATTCAGTCAGACTCGTGCCTAGCCCTGTAGTAGTCGCCACAGTAGTCGTCGTACTCCGTCATCATCGTCGTCATCGGGGTCGCGGCACTCGAACGTCGGCGGGTGAGCACGCGTGGACTGAGGGTAGCGCAGCGGGAGCCACGGTAGGCCATGACGCCCTGGAGAGTCCGGCCGCACCACCACAGCCGACGGCCGGCCTCGTTGAAGTTCGAGGAGGCAGGCCGCCCTCCTCGTGCCTGCAAGCGCCCTCTCACGCCGATTGATGAAGAAGCTTTCCCAAGTCGGGTCGTAGTCGGGATGCCACTCGGGGATTCCTCCGCTGCTCGCGTGAGTCGAGGTAGTAGTGGTTCGTGATGGCCATCTCGCGCGCCACACCTAGAGGGACTGGAGGGACCGGTACGCTCCGACGCTAGCAACCAGCCGGTCGGGACGCGAGTCTTGGCGGGGGTAGTTCGAGGCGCAAAGCGCCTCCGCTCCCGGGGTTAGAGATATTGCGATGGAAGCCATGGAGAGAATGATGAGTCTAGATGTGATAAGTAAATGGTGGCCAAGCCTACATATATATAGTGAAAAAATGGCGGGAAGACAGAGGCGGGAACCGGTGGAAACGCGGGAAGAAAATAGGCGGGAAGACAGATCGAGGCAAACCTTTAGTACCGGTTGGTGGTGCAACCGGTACTAAAGTTGTCGGTGGGATAAGGACGCTCTGTTCGATGAGATAAAGTATGTAGCGCACGACGCCCGTCGGTGGATAAGGACGCGTGGGTAACCTTTAGTACCGGTTGGTGTCTCGCAGCCGGTACTAAAGTCGGCAGGATAAGGACGCCGCCTATAAAAGGAGCATCGGTAGACCATGGGAAGCAGCTCAACAAGCCAACATGGATGGAGAGTTTCATCACCATGGATGGGGAAAGGGTTGGGTTTCCGTGGCGGAACTTGTCGAAGATGCCCTTGGTACACGCCCTATGGCATCTTCGGAAGTTCCGCCTCGAAAAATTTCCGCAAGCCCGTGGACTTCATCTCCTCTAACAATGTTGGGGAAAGGGTTGGGAAATCTCGGCAACCTCGAAGATGCCCTTGGTGCACACGCCTATGGCATCTTCGAAGTTCCGCCTCGGAAAAATTTCCCGCAAGCCCGTGACTTAACTAGTAAAACAAGCCAACCATCTCCATTGTTAATATCTTACATACAGTAACATCATTACACAAAAGTTTTCTTCGCCCGTTTCCCTTTCTTCTTACTGCGACGCAACCATGGACAATCTTCATTGTTTAAGATGATGCTTGGGTCAATTTTTACCTTGAAGGGTGGAATATCGTCAAACTTATTATAATCTTCTGACATGTCTGCCTTGTCCTCTACTCCCACGATGTTTCTTTTTCCCGAAAGAACTATGTGCCGCTTTGGCTCATCGTATGATGTGTCCTCTTGCCTTTCTTTTCTTTTTTTCGGTTTGCTAGACATATCCTTCACATAAAAAACCTGAGCCACTTCACTAGCTAGGACGAATGGCGGTGTCGTACCCAAGATTCTTGAAATCCACCGTAGTCATTCCGTACTGCGGGTCTACCTGTACCCCGTCTTTCCAGGTTGAACCATTTACACTGGAACAAAGGGACCTTGAAATTAGGTCCATAGTCAAGTTCCCATATCTCCTCTATGTATCCATAATATGTGACCTTGTTCCCATTGCCATCTTCGGCATCAAAGCGGACACCACTGTTTTGGTTGGTGCTCTTTTTGTCTTGGGCGAAAGTGTAAAATGTGTTCCCATTAATCTCGTACCTTGAAAAGTCGATATAGTAGAAGATGGTTGCTTGGCCAACAAGTACAGCTGCTCATCGGTGACATTCATGAGACGTGTTTGCAACCAACCGCCGAAAGTCTTCATGTGTTCTCCATCAATCCAATCTTCACGTTGCTCCGGTATTTAGAGCGTAAGATCTCCTTGTGTTCCTCTTTGTACGGAGCCACCAAGATGGAATTAAGTAGAACTGTGTAGTGTGCTTGAGTGAAAGAATGTCCGTCCATACACGTTGCTGATTTCTTTCCTAGCGTGCCTTTTCCACGCAGTCTCCCCTCATAGCGCGATTCAGGAACACCGATCGGCTTAAGGTCAGGAATAAAGTCAACACAAAACTCAATGACCTCCTCTGCTCCATAGCCCTTGGAGATGCTTCCTTCTGGCCTAGCACGGTTATGAACGTACTTCTTTAAGACTCCCATGAATCTCTCAAAGGGGAACATGTTGTGTAGAAATACAGACCGAGAACGCCAATCTCTTCGACCAGGTGAACTAGGAGATGTGTCATAATATTGAAGAAGGATGGTGGGAACACCAACTCGAAGCTGACTAGACATTGGACCACATCCTTCTGTAAATTTTGTAGAGTAAGTGGATTGATCACCTTCTGAGAAATTGCATTGAGGAACGCACATAGCTTCACAATGGGTACTCGAACATTTTCCTGCAGAAGCCCCCTCAATGCAACCGGAAGTAATTGTGTCATAATCACGTGGCAGTCATGAGACTTTAGGTTTTGAAACTTTTTCTCCGACATGTTTATTATTCCCTTTATATTCGACGAGAAGCCAGACGGGACCTTGATGCTACTCAGGACTTCAAAAAGATCTCCTTCTCCTCTTTGGTAAGAGCATAGCTGGCAGGACCTTGATACTTCTCAGATTCAGGTTGTTTCCTTTCGTGGATACTTTGCTGGTCCTCCCGTGCTTCCTGTATCTTTTGTCTTCCCATACACGCCAAGAAGTTTAGCAGGTTCACGCAAAGATTTTTCGTCACGTGCATCACGTCGATTGCAGAGTGAACCTCTAAGAATTTCCAGGAGGGTAGCTCCCAAAATATCGACTTCTTCTTCCACATGGGTACGTGTCCGTCAACATCATGCGGAACAGATTGTCCGCCGGGACCCTTTCCAAAGATCACTTTTAAATCCTTGACCATATCATATATAACTTCCCCATTAGGGCGGGTAGGCTTCGTTCGGTTATCTGCCTCACCTCCGAAATGCTTTCCTCTCTTTCTTACGTGATGTTGTTTTTGGTACACATTCTTGTTTCCCAAATAATTACTATCAGCCTCACCTAAACAGGGTGTGCATGCATTGTATCCCTTGTTTGACCGCCCTGAAATGTTACCAAGAGCAGGCCAATCATTGATGGTTACAAATAACAACGCTCGTAGGTTAAATTCCTTTTGTTCGTGCTCATCCCACACAGGTACACCTTCGACACGCCACAACTCTAAAAGTTCTTCAACCAATGGCCTGTACACATCAATGTCGTTGCCGGTTGCTTCGGGCCCTGGATGAGCACTCGGCATCATAATGAACTTCCGCTTCATGCACAACCAAGGAGGAAGGTTATAGATACATAGAGTCACCGGTCAGGTGCTATGACTGGAGCTCTGCTCCCCGAAAGGATTAAAGCCATCTGTACTTAGACCAAATCTTAAGTTCCTTGCGTCATCTGAAATGACTTGAACTCTCTGTCGATTTTTCTCCACTGACCCGTCAGCGGGTGTCTCAGCATCACATCTTTCTTACGGTCCTCTTTGTGCCATCGCAACAACTTGGCATGCTCTTTGTTCTCAAACGTTTCAACCGTGGTATTATAGGAGCATACCACATCACCTTGCAGGAACCCTCTTCCTGGGGTGGACTCACCCTCAACATCGCTAGGGTCATCTCGCCTGATCTTATACCTCAATGCACTACATACCGGGCATGCATTCAAATTCTCGTACTCCCCGCGTAGAGGATGTCATTGATGCATGCATGTATCTTCTCGCACCTCTAATCCTAGAGGGCAGACAACCTTCTTTGCTTCGTACGTGCTAGAGGGCAACACGTTCTCCCCGGAAGCATCTTCTTTATTATTTTCAGCAACTTTTCAAATCCCTTGTCGTAAGTACCATTCTCTCGCCTTCCATCGCAAAGAATTCCAGCGTGGTACCCAGCTTTTCTCGACCATTTTCGCAATTTGGGTACAACAGTTTGTTGTGATCCTCTAACATTTTCTCCAACTTCAACCTCTCCTTTTCATTTCCGCAGTTCATCTTCGCATCAAGAATGGCCCGACCCAAATCATCATCCGGGTCATCAAAAATCGGCTCATCGAAATGGGCTCTTCTTCAGCTTCGTCTTCCCCATTCTACTACCACCGTCTTCAGTGAATAAGGGATAGTTGTCACTATCCTCTTCTTCTTCGTTGTCTTCCAATATAACCCCTCTTTCTCCGTGCTTGGTCCAACAATTATAGCTGGGCATGAAACCATTCTCCAACAGGTGGATGTGAAGGGTCTTCGAGGTAGGGTAATCCTTCATATTCTTACAAGAACTACATGGACAATACATGAAACCATTCAACCGCCTGTTTGCCTCAGCCACGTTGAGAAAATAATGCATGCCAATGAACTCGGATGGCACCGGTCACCGTACATCCATTGTCGACTCATCTGCATTTTATATATATGTATATCAAAAATCATTAAGTACACAACATCATGGATATATGAGTGACCAACTTAATTAATATTCAAGTTCATCACATAAAACTAATTGTTTTTTTATAAAAAAGAAGAGGGGCTCACCGAGGTGTGGTACCCGGCTACGGGGACGCTGGCGATCGACGGCGGTAAGGACGGGGATATGATACTAATTAAAACCTACAAAACATACCATAATTTCAGCTCAAATTGCATATAAAAATAAAATCACTAACTTAGGCATTTCATCGAACACCTTGCTTGCACTACAAAATAGTACGAGTTAAAACTACCAAAGAAATTAGCTAAATTAGGAACGCCGGAAGGAAGGATGATATTGCTAACCCTTAGATAGATGGGTGCCGTTAATCTTGTTAAAATGGTGGAGAAAAATGAAGATTAATGGAGTGTGAGAGGTGGAGCAAAATTTAGAGTGTGAGGAGAAGAGAAAATGAGAGCCCAGGGGCTCGGGAGGATCTGGGCGATTTGATATAGTCGTACTTTGTACCGGTTCGTGTTACGAACCGGTACCAAAGGTCCAGCCCGGCCCCACCACGCGTCTGAATTTTGGGCGAAGACGTTTCGTACCGGTTCCTCACACGAACCGGTACGAAAGCTCCTCACGAACCGGTACCAAATGTCCTCGCCCGCCAGACCCCTTAAACCGGTACAGATGACCCCATTGGTACCGGTTCGTAAGGGAACCGGTACCAATGGCTTAGATGGATGAGAGGTTTTCTACTAGTGCATGTCACGCACAATCCGTTCCTTCCAGAATAGCGACGGGGTACCACGTATTCCCCAGGGTGGATACGGTTTTGAATTATCGATGAAGGATCTGCGATTCCGTCGTAAGGCTGAAGCATCACTCCCTTATGCCGGAATATCCGCGGCCCCTCCTGCATAATTGTGTTCGAGTCGCCGAGGCACGAGACTTGGAGAATGAACAAGTTATCTTCAACTGGGTGTATCTTCCACTCCCGTGCAAAACCCCATGCCACATCCATTTTCTAGAAGAAAGGCTGGTTTCCAAAATGTTTGGTAGTGTTAGAGCATCTCCACCGGTGCCCTCGATAGCGGTCCCGATAGCAATTTGGGGGCCGGGAGCGAAAATGGGCTCGCACCGGCGCGTCCCAAACGGCGCAGGCCAATTTTAGAACCCAATAGAATCGCCGACAACCCCGTGCCGGCCCCTTCGCCAAGGACGCGAATCGGGCGCGCCGGCGCCTCGCGAGGCTGAAAATTTTGGGCGTGGGAGCTGCCTGTCAGCCACACAACCCAAAAGTCGACGCCAGCGGGGAGTGGCAGGCCGACGCATCAGCGGCTCATTCAATTTTAATCTAACCATCGCCTACCTCGCGACGGGAGTTATTGGGCGCAGCGGCGGTGCAGTTTCGCAGACGCGCAACGAACGTCCCGTCGCGCCTTGCTCTTCGTGCCGCCGAATGACCGCTTCCCACCTCCTCCGCCTATAAGATAGCCCCTCTCACACCCTCCACACAAACCGAGCGGGGGGGCCAGGCCACCCCCAATAACTTACACCAGGGCCAGGCCTAATCACAGTATAAAATCTATGCTAATCCTAGTTATTCTGGACCCTTGGACTACAAGCGATTGATGCTACATGGCCCAAGCCCAGCATGAATATGAATCAGATGGCCTAAAAGAAGAACTGCCCCACGATCCTGAAATCCAACTCCATATGCGTCCTCGAGCGGCAAAGCCCTCGAGTGAACTAATCGCCGCCGCCCATGACTGCCATTAGAAACCGTCCGGAATTGGCCGCCACTTGACGGCAATTTCGTCTCATCCACCGTTTCTGAACTCCGGCACGCATGCTGCAAGCTCGTGACAGGCGCCGCTGATCGCCGTTGCCGGCTCGTCGCACGTCCGTACCCTCGTCCGGCCGGGGAAATAGACACCATATTATTTTTCAAGATAAGCATAAACATACTGATCTGTTCTGATTTAGTACTGCTGCTTATTGCGCTACTACTTTTCCGCCTAATACAGCACCAATCTATTCAGATCGTCCAGGGAAAGTCAATATGTTAGTTCTGCTTTGCTAATATTCAAAATACAGATCTAATTTATATTTTGTTTTGTTTTGTTCTACATCTCTAGATAAAAATAAAATGAAGAATGGGAATATACTCTATTAACTTTTCCGGCCCACATATGTGTGGGTGAAAACTCGAATTCAATTTATGTCACTCATGTAGAAATGATTAACACCTACAATTTTGTAGGTAAGTGGAGTGGCAAATTTAAATCGGCAATTGTCAAACATGCGTGTAAATATCTTGGATAAATTAATACATATACCTTTGTTGCAAAAATATGACTTTATAATAGACTTTATACACATATATAGAGATAGTATAGTTCATATGTGACCATGATCTCTTTCGTCCCCCCTATGCTTAAATCCTGGATCCGCCCCTGCACAAACCCTAACGCATCTCTCCCCAACCCTAGCCGCCACCATCTGAAAAGACAACGCCATGTCTGGTCGAGGCCGAGGTCGCGGCCGTGGTCGTGGCCGCGGCACGCTGCACGCTCGCCTGCCACACCGTCGTCTTCATCATCGGAGATGGACGAGGAGGGGCCCGTGTTGTTCGAGTTCGTAGTCGTCCTCAAGGACGACCCACGCGGCATCCAGAGGCTGCCGGACACCATCGCCGACTTCGTCGCCGGCGACGACCGCCCGTGCACGCTGCATCTGCGGGAGCATTCGTGCGGCTACTAGCGGTGGATCGTCGACGTGATCTACGACGCGCGCGGCAAGATGTACCTCCACATTGGCTGGGAGAAGTTCGCGCGCCACCATAACCTCCAAGCCGGCTTCGTGCTCGTGTTCTCCTACTTCGGCGACTGGGATATGAGCGTCAAGGTGTTCGATAAGACGCGTTGCCGCCGGAATTATCATGGCGACAGCGCCGAGGACGACGACTGACGAGTGTTGTTTCTTTGCAGCGAATACCGGCTCGCATGTTTTTGGATGTTCTTCCTCGAAAGAACCAACAGGGGCACCCTCCCAGCTGGATTTTCTAGTTTGGGTGACTGGGTGTGCCTCGAGTGTTCTTTCTTGGCAGCGAACACACAAAACCTGCGATGATCGGCCTAGTTAGGTTTAGTTTTTTGCAATATTTTATATTTGTTTCAACCATGGTTCAAACTATGTATTAGTTTGTGGAAAACCATGTTCCAACTATATCTTCATGTAAACCACGTTCCCAATTATGTATTAGTTTGTGGAATAAAATATTTCTTATTAAATTTTCTATGCATTTATTTATAATTTTAATTCAAATAAATTTAACAATCGACATCCAACATGCACCTTCACGTAGATTGTTCAAATCCTCCCTTAGGAGAACCTTATTGTCAAGTTCATCGTCCTTGAGGACAAACTTCTTCGGTAACTCTTGCAGATCCGTCGCGGGCTTGGGGCTAGACGAGCCGCGATCCTACGAAAAATTTGCTGCCATCAACTTTGATCCTGCCCCGCCATCCACTAGACACCGCCGCCAAGGCCGGGTAGACATGCACAATTTCCCCTTGGTCAGCCTGAATGGAACACACGTCGGACAAGGGAAGCAAGGACATATCAGTGACCGGAGAGAGCCTTCCGCCGCCACAATCGCTAGCGGGATTCAAAACCTAGTTTCCTAGGTAGGAGAATTAACGTTCATATTTGAATCGGGCAGGCGTAGATGCCTTAGTATCACACTTGTCAAGCGCGTCAGTAGCAACGGCGGCCCATGACTCTTGAAGGTAAACACTCTACATCGTAGGCCGATGGTGAGCAAATCGTCGGACTAATTCCGCACCGTCCATCTCGTTTCCATCGCAGGTCCCAGATTCGTTTTGTTTCCCATTAGTTTTTTGGATCCGTTAAACCCGCACCTTGCTAACATTAATTTCAAAAACTACGCATCGGGCGGCACACCAAATCGAGCCCAACAGCCTCCATGATTCTCTCCCCACCGCGCCCCAGCTCTCTTTGCCGCACCCACCCATCCGACGCTTGTATCGGCGCCTCCACCTGCATGAACCTGTGCGCCGGCTCGCATGATCGTGGATGTCTGGCCGCCGGCTCGCATGATCGTGGATGTCTGGCCGCCGGCTGCCGGCGCGGTTGGTGGCGGCTTTGCCGGGTCGAAGCAGCGGGCTGGAGCAGGTAGATTGGATGCGGTTGAACCTGGAGATCTGGTCGTCAACTACATCCTCCGCGTCGATCTTCTGGCCATTGCGCTTTTAGGAAGCAATTCTCCATGGATTCTCCAGCGACTATGGCAAGCTATCAGCGCAGAGGTAATCACATAATTGACATGCTTCCTTGATTTCTCATGTATGCTTCCATTGTTTTGACACAAAAGCTTCACTCTTTTTGCCATTTTTCTACCCAGAAAATCGTAGGAAGGGATGAGGTCCCAGCACACTTGCAGAGTGCAGACGGTGTCCTGGTTGCACATACAGTAATGCTTTCCAGAGTGCAAACGATGAATGACGATGTCCAGAATCAGGTGCACGTTCAGGAGATGTCCAACGTCCATAACTATGATCATCAGATGCTGGCTATGCTTCTGCAGCCTCGTCTCGAGCACCGTCGTCAGGCCTGTATTTGTCTCCGCGATCATACATCGCTGCCGGTGGATGGTCAATGGAAGCATCTATATTTTTTGATTTTCATGGAAACACGTTGTACTTTGAGCAGAAGCAAATTCTCCAGTTAAATACATGTGTAAAAATGTTGTTATTACATTCGAAACGAAGCATTTTATTGTTAGATAAGAAAACAAAATTGTACTCGAATCAAAATGTATAGTTGAGGAGACAATTTCTCGATGGTTACAAACTAAATACATCAGTACTTTGAAACAAAACAATGCTATACGGAAGCAAATATATGTAGCATTGGAAACCATATTACGAAGGAAAAACTTCTATATTTGATGGAACAACTTTAGCATACTATAAGCAAATCCTCTTATAGATGGATCACAGTTATGCTTATTTGTCATGCTTCACTTCTCCATTGTTCATGCTTCAAGTATGGTCAATTGTGCTTCCAATGGAACTATGGAAGCAGTGTCCTACTATCCAATAATACATGATAAACACAACATGTTCCTATTACCAATACACGTGCTTCGTTCCATACACTTGGGTAACCAAATCTCTACTATATACTACTTAAAAAGTGTGGGAGTGTTCCGTCGTCAATCATCAACCATCATCCGTCGTCCTTCGTCGTCGCCTCCCCTTTCCCGTCCCAACGAAAAAAAACACCACAAGTTCACAAGTATTAAAAAAAAAGAGAAATCACCGCTCGCTCAGCGCCCATCCATCCCGACCCCGAGCGCCTCATGGCTCCCTTCCCTGCGACCATCGCGCCGCTCCAACGACCCATCCCTAGCGCGCTGCACATCAGCCCAGCCCCGAGCGCCGAGCATGCTCCCTGACTCCCGCCACCCACGCTCCCTGATTCGCGCCGCCGGATGCTCCCCCAGTTCTCCGCACCACCGGATTGCATCTCTGTGTCGAACCCAGGATCCCTGCCGCCACGCAGTATCTGGATCTGGCCGTGTTCCCTGGATGCTGCCGCTCTCAGTTCAGCGAACGGCCGGCTCAGATCCACGTCTCCTCTGTCGTCGAGAAGACACCTCATATGGAGACGTAGAAGTTGGGCTCCGTTTTCTGCCTCCCCTCCAGAAGCAGCTCAACGGGGCTGAGGCTCCCGTAGAGGATGGCCTGGTGGAGCAGCGTCAGTTCAAGGAGCAAGGCGCTCCACGTGTACACTGTAGTCCAGGACTTATTCTTGATGGAATACTACTTTTCAATGCAAGGATGGATGGATGCGACAGGGAGCGCAATCGCGGTGGTTGATTACTTGGTTTCCTGGCCTGGTCCCCAGTTCAAAGGTAAAGAATTTTGGCTTCTACTTTTGGATCTCACAGATTGTAGTAGTAGGGACGGATCATGAACATTATCTCAATGGGTATTTTGTCTTAGCTTGTTTTCATCTAATTTGTTGTTTCTTTATTTACATGGATGAGATTTATTTTATCATCATGGGAAAGATGGCGTTTATTATTACCGTAGAGAAGTAGAAGGTCCAGGTAGGCTATCCCTGACCCAAATGATAAAAATTAAATGATATGAACTGAAGCTCTGTATTTTTATCATGGAAAAAAAATAGCGCGCTATTTCGGCGTTAATAGCACGCTATAGCGTTTTTGGACATGCCACGATACATCATTCCGGCGCTATAGCACGCTAATAGCGTATTTTTCAGCCGACGCTATTTTGTTATAGCGCGCTATTTTTTTCCTTGATTTTTATTGGTTGTCCAGTCTGCATTGAATATTAAATTTCTGCGCTTCTTCTGTGATACTCAGGCTTTTGCAGAGATATTGTCCGACTAAGTTATCATTGGCTAGAGAAAATTTTAAATCCTTGGACAATTATAATAGTGGGACAATTAATATTGAGAAACTAAGGGCTGGTTTACAAAAGGTTGGTACCAAATTATATGAAACTGAATTTCGTGGAGCCGGCATGCTCATACCTCATGGTGACATATAGCCTTGACATTCTACAGTTTTTTTTAATTCCATATCTGCATACTTTCCATTTTGCCATTATTATCAGAACCTTTCGCGATGATTAGCATGAACCTCATAAAACATGGCCAGAAAAATTACTCCAGCCTAAATGACCATTCTGTTAGGCTTATGTGTACTTAATGTAAATCAAGTTGAGGCCGATATGAAGATATTTATCAGCGACCATCATCTTAGCCAGTGCTTTCATCAACACCAGCAACTCAAGCCACCCCTAGGCCGGTCAGTCAAGATCTCCTAGAAACTGTATTTACTGAAAATTGCAGAACATAAACTTCTCTGAATATTAACATGCATGTGCATTTGCGTGAGGAATCAGACATAGGAAGACTAATTGCATTGTGACAGTATCTATAAAATTTCTGCAAATGTTATCGAACTTTGAGATGTGAAGTTGAGCTTCAAGCTAACGATAGAGAGATTGCATGGCGTGAAGTTTTCATTTCTAACACATAATAGTCAAGCAAGTCTTGCTGAACAATAACCACTTGCTGAATGATAACCAAATACCGAGTATGACAACTCAAGATCTATATATGAAGTGAATACTGAGTTAACATAAAAACTACAAGATTGAACGACCGATAATCGTAATCAATAGGCAATGTCAACATTCAGGTTTACTTGATGTAACTGTGGCATGTTATATTGGGTCACCGTCCCTAAATCATCAAAACTACAAAATTGTACACGATCTCATGTCTTCTCAAAACATGCCAATCCACCAGTTCAGGAGCCAATAGTCTGTTTTCTGCCTCCCCGCATAGAAAAACAGTTTGTTTTCTTCTGCATACAAACGATTCAGACAATTATCACTTCTCCTGTGTTGCTCAGGTGATTAAAGTCATAGGTCGTTGTGAGTTCGGCTTAGTTTTGGAGTTACTCAAAAGGATGAAGCCCAAGCACCCCGCGAAGGCCTATCAAGTGGCCATGCCTTTCACATGTACAATATATACAGATTACTACTTCGCTGGAACTCGATCTGCGGTTCTCATTGTATTCTTTTCTGGTCTATCTACCATGCAGTTTATACTGTTGGCAATGTTTTTCTCAAAGATCGCTTTATCAAACCTGACTCAGTGTTTTGTTGTTGCTTTCATGTTTTCAGGAAACTGAGTTGTTTTTCCTCCCATTCAAGACTGATGTTGTGAGTTGTTTTTTTATATTAATTACATTGGTTTTTGGTGTATTCAATAATAAGAAGTGATTTGATCACATAGTAATGTGATCCTATTTTTCTTTCTTCTAATGTACATGATAGTTTCGGCTGATGTTCTCTTTAGAAATAGAGGTCAATACAAGTTGTTGTGCTTGTATCAATGGAGATGATGGGTATTATTGTTTCAAGATTATTTTTGTTTTGAGATAGTTCAATGGTTATTTGATGCTTCATAGTGGTGAAAAAGTTAGGACTGCTATTTTGATGCAGCTCACCATTTTTTACTATGCTCCTCAACGTTCGTACGACTAGAGTTGTGGTGCCAAACTGCTGATGTTAGTGGTCGGCATAGTCTTCATGGCTGAATGCAAGCGTAGCTCGGTCTGGTATTAAGCACGCAGCCTAGGTATTGTGCGCAGAATTAAGGGGAAGCTCGCAGCGGCAGCAACAACAACAGCAGCATGGACGTCGAGGTCGCCAGGCACCCAGTCCCGTCGATGGCCACGATCGAAGAGATCGATCGATCCAGGCCCCCGATTTTCTTCAGACCAATATATATTTTTTTGCAGCCCAGGCCCAACAAGGCACGACCGATCCGTCATTTGCCTAAACAAATCTTGTCGCAACCGATCAGTTCGACTTCCCGATCGTGATCGAGAGATGAGAGCGTTTCCACGACGTTCGAGGCCTCCTTTTCCGCGTCGTGCCGGCGTAGGCGTCCGCATGGACGCGTGTGCCTGCCTACTGCTGATCCGATCCTTCCTTCTGGTGGTTTTGGGCAGCGCTCCTTGCCGGCGATCTGGCGTGTGCGTGTGTCCAGCCCGATTCTCAGTTCCTCAATCATAATCAGTGATTAGGTATTAGACTAGTAGTGTACTGTACTGGAATTTGTATGCAACTTGTCGCTTCACTTCATCATTTGATCTTACCGTTAGTATTTTCCTTTGTACCAATCTACCATGGCCTGAATTTCCTGTAAGGACTAGGACAGATTCAGTTGTTGTTAAACAAATCTGAATTTCATGAACTTAATGCTATTTCAATTGAGAAACCACTAATTAATTAAGAAATTTATGGGTCCTCTTGATATTCTGAAGTTCTTGGAGAAGCGCCGCTTTTATCCTTTTTGCTAATGTCGCATACATAATTTTCAAATTTGTTAACCATTCATGTTACTGTTGCATATGTGGAAAATAGCTTTTCTAAACTCAAGTTGTTGAAATTCTACATGCATTCTACTATTACACAAGGAAGACTCGGTGGATTGGTGACAATAGCACTCGAGAATGATATCTTGGAGGAGATTAATTATAAAGATATGATTGAAAATTTTATTTCAAGAAATACGAGAAAAATGATGCTTTTCAGTAGAACATGGGGGTTGTTAATGCTATATTTCACTCTTAGAATGAAAACTTGCTATATATTTGAGCATTGTACGGAATAGTACATACTAAATTTATATAGTTAAGTGCACATATGACTTCATTTTACAAGTTATTAAGTTTGAGTAAATAAAAAATTGGCCCTATTTTGTAAGTCGCACCAGGGCCCCCATATCCTGAAGACGGGTCTGCAGGCACCAAGCCGATGTTTGATGTGAGCTACTTTGACACATTTAAAGTGGATGATTGTACATGTTCTTTTTTCTTCTCTATCTAGATGTTAATTGAATATCTGAAGTTTTGTGGTACATCTACAGAACTATTTACTATCGGCTTCCAAGTTTAGCTAAACTGTATGTACAATTTACAATTTACATGTGGTTGAAATACCTTTTTGCATTGTTTGTATTAATCACAACGTGGATGGTGGCTTATAGAACAGACATTTGTTGTTTTGGTGTGCTGTTCACGATGGGAATCGCAACACTTCAATGGAAACATTTGTCATTAAGCAACTCACTTAAATTATTTGTACACGGTAACAGGCAAAGTGAATAAAACAATTTCATTTAATCTGTTCAAAAAAAAATCGAGCATTAAGTGATACCACCATTTGGACGTGCACGCTATGGAAGTGCACACGCTGCCGAGAAGGCCTTAGCTCAAGATTTAACAATGGTGTTTGAGCTGCATAAGAAACTTAAAGTTCATAAAAATGTATAAGGTGTATGTTTAACACGATTGAAGTGAAGTCATTAAAATATTTATAACCCGTTGCAACGCACGGACACTTAACTAGTTTCTACAGAAAAATATTATTTTACATGGAAGCAACCTTCAATTGCATTGGAAGTATTATTGGAAATAAGATTTTCTTCGTAATGAAGCATACCGTACATACTATGTCCAGCTAAAGCAATTGGCCTCCAAAAATTCAGGAATTAGTTTCCTAAAACCAAGCACACAGCTGATGGGAAGTTAGTGCAAATTCACGCAATTAGCGCTAGAAGTTAGATCTGGTGTTATTAATCATAGTAATTAGGAAATAAATCACGTAGACTAAGCCATCCTAGGCGCCAATTTTGGTGGGACATCCTACGCTTCAGGTGAAACCAATCCAACGACTCTAGTGTAGTCCGATGGGAAGCAAATATCGGCATCCGATTCCTAGCGCTGGCCAAGAATGGCTGCGTCTCATGGGGGAGCGGGCCGGTCAAGTTGGCTGCTCCAAACTCTCTGTAGGTAAGTTGGATGACATACCGGACCTAGAAACCGACCATTTAACCTGGGCAAGTAACACTCGGGGCCGGTAGCTTGTGAGTTCCTTGCATGGTGAGAAAACCAGTATACTGTTATATAACTGGGCTGGTCTATTAAGTATATTTTTCTTGTTTTTGTTACTCCCCATTTTATAGTTCAGATGTATTTATATATTAAATTTGTCTAGATAAAAGTAAATCTGTGACAACTAATGTAGAATAGAGGGAGTATTTTTCGTTCATTTTCTAATTTGCTCTTTTTGTTTTGTCACATTTTTTCGATTTTATATTATTTTGCAGGAATATTTTGATTATATAGTTATATTTTTACTCTCTTTAAATTTTTTGATTTGAATTATTTAAGTATATTTCAGATACTTTTTTTAACAAACCACATAGCTATGCTGCAATTAATGTAACTTTTTTGCTCTATGCAAGATTCCAGGATGACTTTGAACACAATGACACAACAAAATAGAAGTCACACAAATCTATCTGCGCCAAGTATGATCATTGCGGTCAATACCAGGAAGTTTATTGTGCTTTCTTATTGTGGACTACTCGCGATAACCTTCCGAATTTTTGTCCAATACATAAGCTTGTTCGGTGATAGTGGTAATGACAACGTTGTGAAGTATAATTTGGTTCGCTGTTCTCCCGATTTGTTCTTTTATGCTTCCATACTACTTCCATGATTGCTTGATAATAATGCAGCGGTCCAATAACTTACGGTCCTAAATCTTAATCATTTCTATTTTTACTCTATTTGATTTGATTACTTTGTTTAATTGATCAACAAGAAAGCTGAATTGTTTGCGTGAGAAGATTTTTCAATTGCTTTTGAGTGAAAGAGAATCTTGCAGGTCTACAAGTTTGCTTTTGCGGAATGCGGAATGAAACCCTATTGAAAATCGGTTTGCTTCCAAATTAGGGTGTTGGCGTAGTAAATTGTTATCTTATGGTGATAGATTGGTTCTGATTAATTCGGTGCTTACAAGTCTGCCAATATTTATGCTCTCCTTTTTGGAAATCCCAATTGGGGTGAGAAAGAGGCTGGATTTTTATAGATCTAATTTTTTATGGCAATCTGATGAGCATAAGAAGAAGTATAGGTTATCTAAATGGAAAATTTTGTGTAGACCAAAGGATCAAGGGGGGTTGATAATTGAGGTTTTGGAATTGAAAAATAAATGTTTATTGAGTAAATGGTTGTTTAAAATCCTTTCAGAGGAGGGTATGTGGCAACAACTCTTATGTAACAAGTATCGTAAGAATAAAACATTAGCAGAAGTAGAGGTTAAACCAACTGATTCCCCCTTCTGGAAGGGTCTTATGCATGTGAAAGAGGATTTCTTCAAGCGAGGCTTTTTCAAAGTTGGGGATGGAAAATCTGTGAGGTTCTGGGAGGACGTGTGGTTGGGTGACACGCCTTTATCTCATCAATATCCGGCATTGTATAATATTATTCAGCATAAGAATGTGTTAGTATCGACTGTGCTTGCTACTCAACCCATTAATATTAATTTTAGAAGAGTCTTGAATGATAACAAGTGGCTGCAATGGTTACATCTATGCCAACGATTAATTACAATTAATTTAACATCTGAATCTGATAAGTCTATTTGGAAACTAAATGATTCGGGTATTTTTACAGTTAAGTCTATGTATCTTGACTTGATGAATGGGCATACTATATATCTTCGTAAGTATCTATGGAAATTGAAGATCCCTTTGAAGATAATTTTTTTATGTGGTTTCTTAATAATAAGGTGCTTTTAACTAAGGATAACTTAGCTAAATGGAAGTGAAATGGTTGTCAAAAATGTTGTTTTTGTGATTCCATGGAAACCGTGAATCATTTATTTGTTCATTGCCCATTTGCAAAGATAATATGGCGTATGATGTACCTTACTTATAATATTCCTCCGCCAGCTAATATTACTAATATGTTTGGGGATGCTGATACGTCTCCAACGTATCTATAATTTCTGATGTTCCATGCTTGTTTTATGACAATACCTACATGTTTTGTTCACACTTTATATCGTTTTGATGCGTTTCCGGAACTAACCTATTGACGAGATGCCAAGTGCCAGTTTCTTTTATATTTTTGTTTCAAAAATCCTAGTAAGGAAATATTCTCGAATTGGACGAAATCAACGCCCAAGATCTTATTTTTTCCGGGAGCTTCCAACATCAAAGAAGAGGAGACGAGCCAGGGGGCCACACCACAGTGCGGCGCGGCCTAGGGCCTGGGCGCGCCCTATGGTCTGGTGGCCCCGGCCCTCCGAGGCTGCCCCTATAAGAAGCCCTGACCTAAAACCTCGATACGAATAAGCCCACGTACAGAAAAGTTCCGAACCGCCGCCATCGCGAAGCCAAGATCGGGGGACAGAGTCTCTGTTCCGGCACGCCGCCGGACGGGAAGTGCCCCGAAGGCTTCTCCATCGACACCACCGCCATCTCCATCAACGCTGCTGCTTCCATGATGAGGAGGGAGTAGTTCTCCCTCGAGGCTAAGGGCTGTACCGGTAGCTATGTGGTTAATCTCTCTCTCTGTACTTCAATACAATGATCTCATGAGCTGCCTTACATGATTGAGATCCATATGATGAGCTTTGTATCACTACTAGTTTATGTGCTACTCATGTGATGTTATTAAAGTAGTCTATTCCTCTGCATGGTGTAATGGTGACAGTGTGTGCATCGTGTGGTTCTTGTCGTAGATTATGATCATAATCTCTTGTAGGTTATGGAGTTGATTATCGCTATGATAGTATTGATGTGATCTATTTCCCTTTCATAGTGTAATGGTGACAGTGTGTATGCTATGTTAGTACTCGGTTTATTTTGCAAAGATCTATTATGCTCTAAGGTTACTTAAATATGAATTTAATGTTGTGGCGCTTGTTAACTAGGCTTGAGGGAGCTCTTGTAGCCCTACACAACGACTGGTGTTTGTCATCCAACAAAAGAGTGTATGTAGCACAAATGAGAGAAGTTATTATTTATTATGCGATCAATGTTGAGAGTGTCCATAACTCACACGTTCGTTGGGAACCCCAAGAGGAAGGTATGATGCGCACGGTAGCAAGTTTTCCCTAAAGAAACCAAGGTTTAATCGAACAGTAGGAGCCAAGAAGCACGTTGAAGGTTGATGGTGGCGAAATGTGATGCGAAGCAACAACCAGGGATTCCGGCGCAACGTGGAACCTGCACAACACAACCCAAGTACTTTGTCCCAACGAAACAGTGAGGTTGTCAATCTCACCGGCTTGCTTTAACAAAGGATTAAGCGTATCGAGTGGAAGATGTTTGCAAAGAAAACAGTAAACACAATTGCGAGATTGTATGCTATGTAAAGAATAGGACCTGGGTCCACACTCACTAGAGG
Organism: Lolium multiflorum; assembly: GCA_030979885.1. Classification (NCBI taxonomy): domain Eukaryota; kingdom Viridiplantae; phylum Streptophyta; class Magnoliopsida; order Poales; family Poaceae; genus Lolium; species Lolium multiflorum. The sequence continues at coordinate 57,717,777 of CM061748.1, read as the reverse complement.
TGTCTCTCCCATAAGATAAAAGCATGTTGGGTGAACAAATTACAGTCGGGCAATTGACAAATAGAGAAAGGCATAACAATGCATATACATGATATGATAAATATAGTGAGATTTAATTGGCATTACGACAAAGTACATAGACCGCCATCCAACCGCATCTATGCCTAAAAAGTCCACCTTCAGTATCATCCGAACCCCATTCAGTATTAAGTTGCACAAGCAGACAATTGCATTAAGTATGGTGCGTAATGTAATCGACAACTACATCCTTAGACATAGAATCAATGTTTTATCCCTAGTGGCAACAGCACATCACAACCTTAGAACTTTCTGTCACTGTCCCAGTGTCAATGAAGGCATGAACCCACTATCGAGCATAAATACTCCCTCTTGGAGTTAAGAGTAAAAACTTGGCCAGAGCCTCTACTAATAACGGAGAGCATGCAAGATCATAAACAACACATAAACAATAGATTGATAATCACCATAATCATAGTATTCTCTATCCATCGGATCCCGACAAACACAACATATAGAATTACATATAGATGATCTTGATCATGTTAGGCAGCTCACAAGATCCAACAATGAAGCACAACAAGGAGAAGACGACCATCTAGCTACTGCTATGGACCCATGGTCCAGGGTGAACTACTCACTCATCACTCCGGAGGCGACCATGGCGGTGTAGAGTCCTGGAGATGAATCCCCTCTCCGGCAGGGTGTCGGAGGCGATCTCCTGAATCCCCGGGAGCCCGCGGCGGCGGCGTCTCTGGAAGGTTTTCCGTATCGTGGCGGACTGGGGTTTTCGCGACGGAGGCTTTAAGTAGGCGGAAGGGCAGCGCGGGGGCACACGAGGGCCCACACCCTAGGTCGGTGCGGGCCAGACGGGCCGCGCCGGCCTATGGTGTCGGCGCCTCGTGGCCCCACTTCCTTCCCTCTTCGGTCCGAAGCTTCGTGCAAAAATAGGACCCCGGGCGAAGATTTCGTCCAATTCCGAGAATATTTCCTTACTAGGATTTCGAAACCAAAAACAGCAACTGGCTCTTCGCATCTTGTTAATAGGTTAGTTCCAGAAAATGCATAAATATGACATATAATGTGCATAAAACATGTAGGTATCATCAATAAAGTAGCATGGAACATAAGAAATTATCGACGTTGGAGACGTATCAGCATCCCTAAACTTAGTTCCCTCGTCCCGAGCAGGTAAAACGATAACAAAGATAATTTCTGAAGTGACATGCCATCATAATCTTGATCATACTATTTGTAAACATATGTAATGAATGCAGCGATCAAAACAAAAGTAATGACATGAGTAAACAAGTGAATCATATAGCAAAGACTTTTCATGAATAGTACTTAAAGACAAGCATCAATAAGTCTTGCATAATAGTTAACTCATAAAGCAATAAATCAAAGTAAAGGTGTTGAAGCAACACAAAGAAAGATGAAGTTTCAGCGGTTGCTTTCAACTTATAACATGTATATCTCATGGATATTGTCAACATAGAGTAATATAACAAGTGCAATATGCAAGTATGTAGGAATGTGCAGTTCACACAAGTGTTTGCTTCTTAAGGTGGAGGAAGATAGGTAAACTGACTCAACAATAAAAGTAAAAGAAAGGTCCTTCAAAGAGGAAAGCATCAATTGCTGTATTTGTGCTAGAGCTTTTATTTTGAAAACATGAAACAATTTTGTCAACGGAGTAATAAAGCATATGAGTTATGTAAATTATATCTTACAAGTTGCAAGCCTCATGCATAGTATACTAATAGTGTCCGCACCTCGTCCTACTTAGCTTGGACTACCGGATCTTTGCATGCCATGTTTCAACCAAGTGTCACAAAGGGGTACCTCCATGCCGCCTGTACAAAGGTCTAAGGAGAAAGCTCGCATTTTGGATTTCTCGCTTTGATTATTCTCAACTTAGACATCCATACCGGGACATGGACAACAGATAATGGACTCCTCTTAAATGTATAAGCATGTAGCAATGATTATTATTCTCATATGAGATTGAGGATATATGTCCAAAACTGAAACTTCAACCATGATTCATGGCTTTAGTTAGCGGCCCAATGTTCTTCTCTAACAATTTTGCATGCTCCAACCACTAAAATGATAGATCCTTCAGACAAGACGGACATGCATAGCAACTCACATGATATTCAACAATAGTTGATGGCGTTGAAGCATGGTTATCGCACAACAAGCAACTTAATAAAAGATAAAGTGCATAAGTACATATTCAATACTACGATAGTTTTTAAGGCTATTTTGTCCCATGAGCTATATATTGCAAAGGTGAATGATGGAATTTTAAAGGTAGCACTCAAGCAATTTACTTTGGAATGGCGGAGAAATACCATGTAGTAGGTAGGTATGGTGGACACAAATGGCATAGTAGTTGGCTCAAGGATTTTGGATGCATGAGAAGTATTCCCTCTCGATACAAGGTTTAGGCTAGCAAGGTTATTTGAAGCAAACTCAAGGATGAACTGGTGCAGAAAGACTCACATAAAAGACATATTGTAAACATTATAAGACTCTACACCGTCTTCCTTGTTGTTCAAAACTCAATACTAGATATTATCTAGACCTTAGAGAGACCAAATATGCAAATAAAATTTAGCAAGCTCTATGTATTTCTTCATTAATGGGTGCAAAGCATATGATGCAAGAGCTTAAACATGAGCACAACATTTAAAGTATCACATTATCCAACACATTTTAGAATTACTACATGTAGCATTTCCAATTCCAACCATATAACAATTTAACGAAGAAGAAACTTCGCCTTGAACATTATGAGTAAAGCTTAAGGACATATGTGTCCATATGCAACAGCGGAGCGTGTCTCTTCTCCCACAAAGTGAATGCTAGGATCCATCTTATTCAAACAAAAACAAAAACAAAAACAAACCGACGCTCCAAGTAAAGAACACAAGATGTGACTGAATAAAAATATAGTTTCAGGGGAGGAACCTGATGATGTTGTCGATGAAGAAGGGGATGCCTTGGGCATCAAGCTTAGACACTTGAGTCTTCTTAAATATGCAGGGGTGAACCACGGGGGCATCCCCAAGCTTAGAGCTTTCACTCTCTTGATCATAGTATATCATCTCCCTCTCTTGACCCTTGAAAACTTCCTTCACACCAAACTTCAAGCAAACTCATTAGAGGGTTAGTGCACAATTAATAATTCACACATTCAGAGGCACAAACATTCTTTACACTTCTGGACATTGCATAAAGCTACTGGACATTAATGGATCAAAGAAATGAATCCAACATAGCAAAAGAGGCAATGCGAAATAAAAGGCAGAATCTGTCAAAACAGAACAGTCCGTAAAGACGAATTTAAAGCTGGCACCAGACTTTCTCAAATGGAAAAACTCAAAACTAATGAAAGTTGCACATATCTGAGGATCACGCTCGTAAATTGGCAGATTTTTCGAATTTTCTACAGAGGCCTGTGCCCAGATTCGTGACAGACAGCAATGCTGTTTCTGCGCAGCGATCCCAAATATAACATCAACTTTGACATAGAAACTTTACTTGGCACAAAAACATGATAAGGAGAGGTTTCTACAGTAGTAAACAACTTCCAAGACTCAACAAAACAAAAAATTGCTGTAGTAAAAACATGGGTTGTCTCCCATAAGCGCTTTTCTTTAACGCCTTTCAGCTAGGCGCAGAAAGTGCAAATCAAGTAACATCGAGAGTAGAAGCATCAACATCATAGCTTGTTCTAATAATAGAATCAAAAGGCAACTTCATTCTCTTTCTAGGGAAGTGTTCCATACCTTTCTTGAGAGGAAATTGATATTTAATATTACCTTCCCTCATATCAATAACAACACCAACGGTTCGAAGAAAAGGTCTTCCCAACACAATAGGACAAGATGCATTGCATTCGATATCCAAGACAACAAATCAACGGGGACAAGGTTATTGTTAACATAATATGCACATTATCAATCCTCCCCAAAGGTTTCTTTTTAACATTATCAGCAAGATTAACATCAAATAACAATTCTTCAATGGTGGCAAGTCAAGCATATCATAAATCTTTTTAGGCATAACAGAAATACTTGCACCAAGATCACATAAAGCATTACATTCAAAGTCATTGAATTTCATTTTAATGATGGGCTCCCAACCATCTTCTAACTTTCTAGGAATAGAAGTTTCAAGTTTTAGTTTCTCTTCTCTAGCTTTTATGAGAGCATTTGTAATATGTTTTGTAAAGGCTAAATTTATAGCACTAGCATTGGGACTTTTAGCAAGTTTTTGTAAGAACTTTATAACTTCAGAGATGTGGCAATCATCAAAATATAAGTCATTATGAGCTACAGCAATGGGATCATTGTTCCCAAGGTTGGAAAAAATTTAATGCAGTTTTATCACAAACAGATTTCAGCAGTTTTAGCAATTTCAGGCAGTTTTGTACGCTTTGCACTAGGAGTAGAAACTTTGCAACACCAATTATTTTACCATTGATAGTAGGAGGTGCAGCAACATGTGAAGAATTAACATTACTAGTGGTGGTAATAGTCCAAACTTTAGCTACATTATTCTCTTTAGCTAGTTTTTCATTTTCTTCTCTATCCCACCTAGCACGCAGTTCGGCCATTAATCTTATATTCTCATTAATTCTAACTTGGATGGCATTTGCTGTAGTAGTAATCTTATTATCAATATCATTATTAGGCATAACTTTCAATTTTAAAAGATTAACATCAGAGGCAAGTCTATCAACTCTAGAAGCAATAATATCAATTTTATCAAGCTTTTCCTCAACAGATTTGTTAAAAGCAGTTTGTGTACTAATAAATTCTTTAAGCATGGCTTCAAGACCAGAGGGTACACTCCTATTATTGTTGTAAGAATTCCCATAAGAATTACCATAACCATTACCATTAGCAGAAGGATATGGCCTATAGTTATTACCAGAGTTGTTCCTATAAGCATTGTTGTTGAAATTATTATTTTTAATGAAATTCACATCAACATTTTCTTCTTGAGCAACCAATGAAGCTAAAGGAACATTATTTGGATCAACATTAGATCTACCATTCACAAGCATAGACATAATCACATCAATCTTATCACTCAAGGAAGAGGTTTCTTCAACAGAATTTACCTTCTTACCTTGTGGAGCTCTTTCCGTGTGCCATTCAGAGTAATTTATCATCATATCATCAAGAAGTTTTGTAGCCGCCCCCAAAGTGATGGACATAAAGGTACCTCCAGCATTGAATCCAATAAATTCATGAAGAAAAATTTAGTCTGCATAGAAGGTTTGGATGATCATCCAAGTAGTCAGTCCATGGGTTGGGCAATTCTTTACCAAAGTTTTCATTCTCTCCCATGCTTGAGCAACATGTTCAGTATCTAATTGCTTAAAATTCATTATGCTACTTCTCAAAGATATAATTTTAGCGGGAGGATAATATCTACCAATAAAAGCATCCTTACATTTAGTCCATGAATCAATACTATTCTTAGGCAAAGATATCAACCAATCTTTAGCTCTTCCTCTTAATGAGAAAGGAAACACTTTCAATTTAATAATATCACCATCTACATCCTTATACTTTTGCATTTCACAAAGTTCAACAAAATTATTGAGATGGGCAGCAGCATCATCAGAACTAACACCAGAAAATTGATCTCTCATAACCAAATTCAGTAAAGCAGGTTTAATTTCAAAAAGAATTACTGCTGTAGTGCAGTGGAGCAATAGGTGTGCATAGGAAATCATTATTATTTGCATTTGTGAAGTCACACAACTTAGTATTTTCAGGGGTATTCATTTTAGCAACGGTAAATAAAACAAACTAGATAAAGTAAATGCAAGTAACTAATTTTTGTGTGTTTTCGATATAGAGAGCAAGACAAAAAATAAAGTAAAACTAGCAACTAATTTTTTTTTTGTGTTTTGATTTAGTGCAGCAAACAAGTAGTAAATAAAATAAAGCAAGACAAAAACAAAGTAAAGAGATTGAGAAGTGGAGACTCCCTTGCAGCGTGTCTTGATCTCCCGGCAACGGCGCCAGAAAATAGCTTGATGGCGTGTAACTCACACGTTCGTTGGGAACCCCAGAGGAAGGTATGATGCGCACGGTAGCAAGTTTTCCCTCAGTAAGAAACCAGGTTTAATCGAACCAGTAGGAGCCAGAAGCACGTTGAAGGTTGATGGTGGCGAAATGTGATGCGGCGCAACAACGGGGGTTCCGGCGCCAACGTGGAACCTGCACAACACAACCCAAGTACTTTGTCCCCGAAACAGTGAGGTTGTCAATCTCACCGGCTTGCTGTAACAAAGGATTAAGCGTATCGAGTGGAAGATGTTTGCAAAGAAAACGGTAAACACAATTGCAGTAGATTGTATGCTATGTAAAGAATAGGACCGGGGTCCACAGTTCACTAGAGGTGTCTCTCCCATAAGATAAAAGCATGTTGGGTGAACAAGTTACAGTTGACAAATAGAGAAAGGCATAACAATGCATATACATGATATGATAAATATAGTGAGATTTAATTGGGCATTACGACAAAGTACATAGACCGCCATCAACTGCATCTATGCCTAAAAAGTCCACCTTCAGGTTATCATCCGAACCCCTTCGGTATTAAGTTGCAACAGACAATTGCATTAAGTATGGTGCGTAATGTAATCGACAACTACATCCTTAGACATAGAATCAATGTTTTATCCCTAGTGGCAACAGCACATCACAACCTTAGAACTTCTGTCACTGTCCGATCCCAGTGTCAATGAAGGCATGAACCCACTATCGAGCATAAATACTCCCTCTTGGAGTTAAGAGTAAAAACTTGGCCAGAGCCTCTACTAATAACGGAGAGCATGCAAGATCATAAACAACACATAAACAATAGATTGATAATCACCATAATCATAGTATTCTCTATCCATCGGATCCCGACAAACACAACATATAGAATTACATATAGATGATCTTGATCATGTTAGGCAGCTCACAAGATCCAACAATGAAGCACAACAAGGAGAAGAGCGACCATCTAGCTACTGCTATGGACCCATGGTCCAGGGGTGAACTCACTCATCACTCCGGAGGCGACCATGGCGGTATAGAGTCCTCCGGAGATGAATCCCCTCTCCGGCAGGGTGCCGAGGCGATCTCTGAATCCCCCGAGATGGGATTCGCGGCGCGGCGTCTGGAAGGTTTTCGTATCGTGGCTCTCGATCGGGTTTCGCGACGGAGGCTTTAAGTAGGCGGAAGGAACGCGGGGCCACACGGGCCCCACACCCTGGTCGGCGCGGCCAGGGCTGGGCGCGCCGGCCTATGGTGTCGGCGCCTCGTGGCCCACTTCCTTCCCTCCGGTCTTTTGGAAGCTTCGTGCAAAAATAGGACCCTGGACGAAGATTTCGTCCAATTGAGAATATTTTCTTACTAGGATTTATGAAACCAAAAACCAACAGCAACTGGCTCTTCGGCATCTTGTTAATAGGTTAGTTCCGGAAAATGCATAAATATGACATATAATGTGCATAAAACATGTAGGTATCATCAATAAAGTAGCATGGAACATAAGAAATTATCGATACGTTGGAGACGTATCACTAGTAAAGAATGACTGATTGTTTCAAGCTGCAAACTGTTGGAGATATGCCCAAGAGGCAATAATAAAATGATTATTATAATATATCTTTGAGTTTATGATAATGTTTCCATACCATGCTATAATTGTATTAACCGGAACATTGATACATGTGTGTTATGTAAACAAACAAGAAGTCCCTAGTGAAGCCTCTTGTATAACTAGCTTGTTGATTAATAGATGATCATCGTTTAGTGATCATGAACATTGGATGTTATTAACAAAGTTATATCATTATGTGAATGATGTAATGGACACACCCAATTAAGCGTAGCATAAGATCACGTCATTAAGTTCATTTGCTATAAGCTTTCGATACATAGTTACCTAGTCCTTTCGACCATGAGATCATGTAAATCACTTATACCGGAAGGTACTTTGATTACATCAAACGCCACTACGTAAATGGGTGGTTATAAAGGTGGGATTAAGTATCCGGAAAGTATGAGTTGGGGCATATGGATCAATAGTGGGATTTGTCCATCCCGATGTGGGATAGATATACTCTGGGCCCTCTCGGTGGAATGTCGTCTAATGTCTTGCAAGCATATGAATAAGTTCATAGAGACCACACACCAGTACAGTAAATGTCCATGAGAGCAGTTGAACAAGGTATAGAGTGATGCCGAAGATCAAACCTCGGACAAGTAAAATATCGCGTGACAAAGGGAATTGGTATCGTATGTGAATGGTTCATTCGATCACTAAGTCATCGTTGAATATGTGGAGCCATTATGGATCTCAAAGTCGCTATTGGTTATTGGTCGGAGTGAGTACTCAACCATGTCCACATAGTTCACGAACGTAGGGTGACACACTTAAAGTTGGATGTTGAAATGGTAGAACTTGAATATGGAATGGAGTTTGAATATTTGTTCGGAAGTCCCGGATGGGATCCCGGACATCACGAGGAGTTCCGGAATGGTACGGAGAATAAGATTCATATATAGGAAGTCATATTCCAAGTTTGGAAATGATCGGTGCATTTATGGAAGGTTCTAGAAGGTTCTAGAAAAGTCCGGATGAAATCACCATGGAAAGTGGAGTCCCGGAGGGACTCCACCCCAGCCAACCCTAAAGGAAGGAGTCCAAGGTGGACTCCCCAAAGGGTGGCCGGCCAACCCCAAGGAAGGGTGGGAGTCCCACCTTAGTGCCCCTTGGGTAGGTTTGTCCCTATGGAAGGTTTGGTTTCGGGTCTTATTCGAAGACTTGGATACCAACACTTGGGGATTTCCACCTATATAATGAGGAGCATAGGAGAGGGGGCTGACCACAGCCTCAGCCTTGGCCGTACCCCTTAGAGGGCGGCGCCCCAGCCTCTCTCCACAAACCCTAGCGGTCTCTCTCCTCCACCACATCCCGCACGCTTAAGCGAAGCTCCGCCAGATTTCTCCACCACCACCGACACCACGCCGTCGTGCTGTCGGTTCAGAAGCTACTACTTTCGCTGCCCGCTGGAACGGGGAGGTGGACGTCGTCTTCATCAACAACCGAACGTGTGACCGAGTACGGAGGTGCTGCCCGTTCGTGGCGCCGGAAGCGATCGTGATCAAGATCTTCTACGCGCTTTTTGCAAGCGGCAAGTGAACGTCTACCGCAGCAACAAGAGCCTCATCTTGTAGGCTTTGGAATCTCTTCAAGGTGAGACTCGATATCCCCTCGTTGCTCCGTCTTCTAGATTGTATCTTGGCTTGGATTGCGTGTTGTTAGAATTTTTTTGTTTTCTTTGCTATGTTATCCTACAGTGGTATCAGAGCCGTGTCTATGCATAGATGGTTGCACGAGTAGAACACAATGGTTTTGTGGGCGTTGATGCTTATGTTGTCTTTAGTTTGAGTACTTTGCATCTTTGTGGCATAGTGGGATGAAGCGGCTCGGGCTAACTTTACATGACCGCGTTCATGAGATTTGCTCCACGCTCGACATGCAACTTGTATTGCATAAGTGGCACGGGTGTATGTCTCTCCTACTATAGTGAAGATTCAATTTACTCTTCTATTGACAACACTAGTATCTTGTGGTTCATGTTCGTAGGTAGATTGATCTTACTAAAGCCTAAACCACGTAAAATATGCAAACCAAATTAGAGCGTCTAACTTGTTTTTGCGGTTTGGTGATGTGATATGGCCATAATGTGATGATGAATATGTATGAGATGATCATTATTGTTATTGTGCAAGCCTTATGGTTGTCTTTAATTTTCATGTTGAGTAGTATTTCAAAGTAGTTGTAATAGTTGCTACTGAGGTGAACAACCATGAAGACGGCGCCATGGACCTTGACGATCCGACGATGATGGAGATCATGCCGTTGATGATGGAGATCATGTCGTGCTTTGGAGATGAAGATCAAAGGCGCAAAGACAAAGGGCCATATCATATCACATATGAATTGCATGTGATGTTAATCCTTTATGCATCTTATTTTGCTTAGATCACGATGGTAGCATTATAAGATGATCCTCACATTAATATCAAGATAATAAAGTGTTCTCCCCTAAATGTACCGTTGATATAGTTCGTCGTTTCGAAGCATCTCGTGATGATCGGATGTGATAGACTCAACGTTCACATACAACGGGTGTAAGCCATGTTGCACACGCGGAATACTTGGGTTTGCTTGACGAGCCTAGCATGTCGGGCCTCGGGACAACCGAAAGGTTGAACACGAGTCATATGGATGATATGATCAACATGTTGATGTTCACCATTGAAGCTACATCATCTCACGTGATGATCGGTTTTGGTGTAGTGGATTTGGATCATGTACCACTTAACAACTATGAGGGATGTTGTATTAAGTGGGAGTTCATTAGTAATTAGATTAAAACATGAACTAATTATCATAAACATAGTCTGAGTAGTATTTTGAATTAATTTGTAGTATTGGCATCCGGTTTTCTACCAAGCGCTAGTCTTGTTATTGAGATAGAAATATTGTTAAAATCTGAAAATAAACTTTGACTGGTACCGTATTGTTAAAGAATCAAGAAATGATTAAGTCCTAATTGCAAACTTTTAGTAAACCTCACATTGTTGATTCAAAAGGCTATGGTTTCAATTAGTACCTAAAGTTATCTTGTCTCCGTGAAACTTGAAGTTCAAATCTGTTTGAAAAGTAAGGAGCTGAAAATTTAGTTTCGAAATAATCAAGGTATGAGATATATGTGATATCTAAGACCTTGTTGCAAGTGATAGAATATAATTTGGTGAGACTACATAAACTCATAAGTTTTATGGGAATGTACAGAAGGTTGAAGGCAAGGCGTACCAATCATCAACTAATGGGGCACTAACGATATTCGTATATCCATGAAGTGATCGTCCTTAGTATGCGTTGCTAAGACTCATAAATACTAAGGTATAGATTCTATGTGTGCATACAAGCGGGTGCAAGCCGAGATTTGCACACTGAGGATAAGTTGCCTTACGATCCTAGCATGTACACATGGTCTCGAAAAGTCGTCATGATATGATGGATAAAATTATGAGTGAAATTGTTCATCATATTAAAAGGTTACTAATAGTGAAATCCGGAACACTTGTCATATGATGATCAACTTCAAAGAACCTCAAGGTTATTGGTATTTGATCAACAAACCTAGAAGTTATTGATGTTGAAGTGTTTTTCTGAATAATGAGGAAAGCTAAAAGAGAAACTACAAAAGATATTTTGGAAGAAAAGAAATGACTAGAAAGTCTATCTCAGGTGTATATAAATGATATACATATTATGGTTGTATTTCTAGTTTGATCACACAATGAAATTCTTGGGTATTAGTACCATATTGGTTGGTATGAAGTGTCATACAAAACAACGCAATACAAGAATACAATGGCCTAAGTGACTGACAAGGAATATGATAGGAATGCACGTCTGGAACAAAAATAAAGTGTTATTATGTTAGTCGTTGGCATTCTATCTAGCCTTTAGAATTTATAATAAAGAACTTAATAATTGTTATTTTGCTCTGGTCAAATGAAAACAATGAGATGTTCAAATTATGACATTACTCCATGTACGATGGATAAGTTATTATAAATCTTAATGGTGAAACACACATACATAACACTGACGCTAAAATGCCATAAGGCAAATGATTTGAATTCCACTTATTTGTGGAACCGCCATTTAGGTCATGTTAGAAAGGAACGCATGAAGGAACTCCATGCAAATGGATTTTTGGAGTCATTTGATTTTTGAATCGTTTGGCGCTTGCAAATCTTTTCTAAAGAGAATGACTGAAATACCGTTCATAGGCCAAGAGTTGAACGGGCAACTAACTTAGTGGAAACATACATGATGATATATGTGGTTCACTGGGCATAGTTGTGTGCGGGAGATTCTTCTACTTTATGAAAACTTCCAACAATGAATTGAGTATATATGTAGATATATTCGATAAGGAAGAAGTTTAAAACATTTGAATGGATTCAAATAAATTTCAGCATGAAGTGGAAATCATCGTAATAGAAAAGTCAAATATCTATGATTGGATCATAGTGGAAATATTTGAATTACGAGTTTTAGCGAACATCTAAGAGAGTTATGAAGTTGTTCTACAACTCACGTTTCTTGGAGTATCATAGTGATGATGGAATATCCGAGAGATGTATCCAAACCTTGTTGGATCAATGATGAGATAAAATATTGATGCCATTATATTTTTGTGGATTATGCTTTAGAGACTACCGCTTTTACACTGAATAGAGCATCATCATGATCCGTTGAAATGACACCATACGAGTTATGGCTTGGGTATGAACCCTAATAGTCCTTTCTTAAATTTTGGTATGCATAGCATAAGGTGAACCAAAATCGGATGAATGTCTTTGTGGGTTATCCCAAAGAATTAATTGGGAATTCTTTCCACTGTGGAGACAAAAACAAAAGTGTTTGTCGATGTTTCTTACTTATTTCAAGAAATTGTTTTTAGCGAAGTATTTGAGTGGGAGGACAATAGAACTTGATAAGGTTTATGAACCTGAGCATAATGATCAGAGTAGCGCAGCATCGGAAATAGGTTCCGGAAGCGGCTACGACAATCATGACTCCCATGACTACAAAGTGTTTTAGCCATGGAGATTGAACATTTGTAGGTTTGGTTTACTTTGTGATCAAATAAATGATTCGTGGACAAAGGATTGATTTTGAACAATAATAAACCAACCACATACAAAGAAGTTATGATGGGCCCTGACTCCGTTAAAATGGCTATACGCCATGAAATCCAAGATAGATAAATACTTTTTGAAAGTAAATGGATCTATAAAATTGATGGACTTGGATGCAATATCCTTGAATAAGCACGATTTGTCGAAAAGTTGTTTACGACAAAGTTCAAGAGTTGACTACGATAAGATTAGATCTTCCGTAGCAATGTTTATAGTCTATGTGGATTATTCTAGTAATCACTACATATTTTTTATGAGATATGCTAGTAGGATGGCAATATATTACTTAAACAAGTGTGTATTAAAGGTGTATACAAGATACAACCAAGAGTTTTGCCAATCCGTAGAATACTAGATAAGAATACGAACTTCAATTGGATGAAGTGAGTATTGCGGAGTTGGAATCTTCACCGGATGAAATAGTCAAAGAGTTTTTGATTTCATCAAACGATGAAGGTGCTTGCATTTGCAAGAAATTAAGTGGGAGCGCTGAGACATATTTATAATACTTTATGTAGATGACATATAGTTGGTTATAAATGATGTAATTATATACTTGATTATGAAAGGTTTCATTGAGAATTAACTTCAAGGATATGGACTGAAACATATTTAGTGTCAAGATCTATGAAGATAGATTGAAACACATAATAAGTTTAAGTCAAAGTACATAGAAAGGATAACAAGACTTGAGTGTATCTGACACTCAATGAGTAAAAACACATGAGTGATTTTAAATCACAATTAATATGTACACAATCAGATGTCCTGAGCTCTAAAAGGTTAGGAGCATATACCGAATGATTCATGTGATAATCATTGGACAAACAGTAAGAATATCCCTGTGTGCTTCAGAAGAACCAAGGATATATATATATATGGTGTTATATGGGGTAATGACAAACAAATCGCTGTAAGGCGTTGCACCGATACTTGCTTGGTCACATATAAGAATTAATTTCAGATCTCAATTAGGCTAAGTGTTATTAAAAAGGTAGCACAATGCTAGATTTAGAAGAGTTCTAAATGTTGTGACGGATTCTACAAATGAAGGTAGAATATGTCATTGTTTTAACAATGACTAAAGATGTTAAATCAAAAAGTTCTTTGAGAACTTGGTGTAGTTCCGATAGTGTCAGAACTTTGAAGCTATATTGTGTGTGACAATATTAGTGACATATTTCAGACCGCGGAATTAAGGTTCCACCAGAGGACTAAACATATATGCCGACTCATTTGGAAAATGAGTGATGCGTTGAGACGCAAATGAATTGCAAAATACATACGTTTCTGAGCATGTCAGATCCGTAGACTAAAACCTCTCCCATAGGCGAAACATGATAAAACACCAGAAAGGCCAAGGTGTTATATCTTTACAAATGTAAACTAGATTATTGACTCTAGTGCAGTGGGAATGGAGATATGCCCAAGAGGCAATAATAAAATGATTATTATAATATATCTTTGAGTTTATGATAATGTTTCCATACCATGCTATAATTGTATTAACCGGAACATTGAAACATGTGTGTTATGTAAACAAACAAGAAGTCCCTAGTGAAGCCTCTTGTATAACTAGCTTGTTGATTAATAGATGATCATCGTTTCGTGATCATGAACATTGGATGTTATTAATGACAAGGTTATATCATTATGTGAATGATGTAATGGACACACCCAATTAAGCGTAGCATAAGATCACGTCATTAAGTTCATTTGCTATAAGCTTTCGATACATAGTTACCTAGTCCTTCGACCATGAGATCATGTAAATCACTTATACCGGAAGGGTACTTTGATTACATCAAACGCCACTGCGTAAATGGGTGGTTATAAAGGTGGGATTGGTATCCTGAAAGTATGAGTTGAGGCATATGGATCAATAGTGGGATTTGTCCATCCCGATGACGGATAGATATACTGGGCCCTCTCGGTGGAATGTCGTCTAATGTCTTGCAAGCATGAATAAGTTCATAAGAGACCACATACCACCGAAGTAAAGAGTACTTGGGGAGACGAGGTTGTACAAGGTATAGAGTGATACCGAAGATCAAACCTCTGACAAGTAAAATATCGCGTGACAAAGGGAATTGGTATCGTATGTGAATGGTTCATTCGATCACTAAAGTCATCGTTGAATATGTGGAGCCATTATGGATCTCCAGATCCCGCTATTGGTTATTGGTCGGAGTGAGTACTCAACCATGTCCACATAGTTCACGAACCGTAGGTGACACACTTAAAGTTGGATGTTGAAATGGTAGAACTTGAATATGGAATGGAGTTCGAATTTGTTGGAGTCCCGGATGAGATCCCGGACATCACGAGGAGTTCCGAATGGTCCGAGAATAAGATTCATATATAGGAAGTCATATTCCAAGTTTGGAAATGATCCGGTGCATTTATGGAAGGTTCTAGAAGGTTCTAGAAAAGTCCGGATGAAATCACCATGGAAAGTGGAGTCCCGGAGGGACTCCACCTTGCATGACCAGCCAACCCTAAAGGGAAGGAGTCCAAGGTGGACTCCCCAAAGGTGGCCGGCCAACCCCCAAGGAAGGGGTGGGAGTCCCACCTTGAGTGGGATTCCCCCTTGGGTAGGTTTTGTCCCTATGGAAGGTTTTGGTTTCGGGTCTTATTCGAAGACTTGGATACCAACACTTGGGGATTTCCACCTATATAATGAGGAGCATAGGAGAGGGGGCTGACCACTTGAAGCCTCAGCCTTGGCCGCACCCCTTAGAGGGCCGGCGCCCAACCCCTCTCTCCCCAAACCCTAGGTCTCTCTCCTCCACCACATCCCGCACGCTAAGCGAAGCTCCGCCGGATTTCTCCACACCACCGACACCACGCCGTCGTGCTGCCGGATTCAAGAGGAGCTACTACTTCCGCTGCCCGCTGGAATGGGAGGTGGACGTCGCCTTCATCAACAACCGAACGTGTGACCGAGTACGGAGGTGCTGCCCGTTCGTGGCCGGAAGCGATCGTGATCAAGATCTTCTACGCGCTTTTGCAAGCGGCAAGTGAACGTCTACCGCAGCAACAAGAGCCTCATCTTGTAGGCTTTGGAATCTCTTCAAGGGTGAGACTCGATATCCTCGTTGCTACCTAGATTGCATCTTGGCTTGGATTGCGTGTTCGCGGTAGGAATTTTTTTGTTTTCTTTGCTACGTTATCCTACACAAACACCGCTTATTTACTGTTCTGTTGTTCTGTTGCATGTTTACTCGCTGCCATATTTTATTCAGATTGCTATTACCACTCATATACATCCATACTACTTGTATTTCACTATCTCTTCGCCGAACTAGTGGGCCTATACATCTGACAAGTGTATTAGGTGTGTTGGGGACACAAGAGACTTCTTGTATCGTGATTGCAGGGTTGCTTGAGAGGATTATCTTTGACCTCTTCCTCCCTGAGTTCGATAAACCTTGGGTGATCCACTTAACGGAAAACTTGCTGCTGTTCTACAAACCTCTGCTCTTGGAGGCCAACACTGTCTACAGGAAAAGAAGCGTGAGTAGACATCAAGCTATTTTCTGGCGCCGTTGCCGGGACGAATCAAGACACTCCATCAAGCCCGTCAACCGCCATCAAACCTCCCACGTCAACCACGCGCAGTTGTGGACAGCAAGCTATTTTTTGACGCCGTTGCGGAGGAGAGGTAAGGCACTCATACTCCGGTCCTGTAACTAAGTTATTTTCCTTGCCGCTGTAAGTGCTCGGCTATTTCCTTTAGATCCGCAATTGCATCTTTTGGTTTCTTGTTTACACTAGTTAGGCATAATGGAGCAACAGTGAGCTTTTATTCTATTTCCCGAGTTAAGACATGGATTGTTTGCTGCGAAAAATTAAAAAACCTATGGAATCTTATTTGCATGCTAGTAGCAATGATATTAGTATGAACGCTTTGAACACCATTGTTGCTAATGATATGGAAAATTCTAAGCTGGGAAGCTGGTTTTGATGAGCATGACATTTTTAGTCCCCCAAGCATTGAGGAGAAAATTTTCTTTGATGATACTTTGCCTCCTATTTATGATGATTACAATGATAGTGGTCTTTTGGTGCCGCCTACTATGGAGAGTAAATTTTATTATGATTATACTATGCCTCCTACACTTGATGAGAATAATAATGATAGCTACTTTGTTGAATTTGCTCCCACTACAACTAATAAAATTGATTATGCTTATGTGGAGAGTAATAATTTTATGCATGTGGCTCATGACAAGAATGTTGTATGTGATAATTATATTGTTGAGTTTGTTCATGATGCTACTGAAAGTTATTATGAGAGAGGGAAACATGGTTATATGCATCTTAATAATATTAAGTTTCCCCTCTTTATGTTGAGAATCTTGAAATTGCGCTTGCCACTTTATTCTTCATGAATTTATGCTTGCCACTTTATTCTTCATGAATTTATGCTTGCCACTTTATTCTTCATGAATTTATTTGTGTACAAGATTCCTTTTCATAGGAAGTGGGTTAGGCTTAAATGTGTTTTGAATTTGCTTTTTGATGTTCTCTTTTGCTTCAACTCTTCTTTCTTGCGAGAGTATCATTAAAATTACTGAGCCCATCTTAATGGCTATAAAGAAAGAACTTCTTGGGAGATAACCCATGTGTTTATTTTACTACAGCAATTTTTGTTTTGTTGAGTCTTGGAAGTTGTTTACTACTGTAGCAACCTCTCCTTATCATGTTTTTGTGCCAAGTAAAATCTATATGGTAAAGTTGATACTAGATTTGGATTACTGCGCAGAAACAGATTTGCTGTCCTCACGAATTTCAGAAGTCTCTGTAGGTAACTCAGAAAATCTGAAATTTACGTGTGTGATCCTCAGATATGTACGCAACTTTCATTAGTTTTGAGTTTTTCTGTTTGAGCAAGTTAAGTGCCCCTACAAAATTCGTCTTTACGGACAGTTCTGTTTTTGACAGATTCTGCCTTTTATTTCGCATTGCCGCTTTTGCTATGTTGAATGAGTTTCTTTGTTCCATTAACTTTTAGAAGCTTTGTGCAATGTCCATAAGTGTTAAGAATGATTGTTTCACCTCTGAACATGTGAATTTTTATTATGCACTAACCCTCTAATGAGTTTGCTTGAAGTTTGGTGTGGAGGAAGTTTTAAGGGTCAAGAGAAGAGGATGATATACTATGATCAAGAAGAGTGAAAGGTCTAAGCTTGGGATGCCCTGGTGGTTCATCCCTGCATATTTTAAGAAGACTCAAGCATCTAAGCTTGGGGATGCCCAAGGCATCCCCTTCTTCATCGACAACTTATCAGTCACTTTAGTGAAACTATATTTTTATTCCGTCACATCTTATATACTTTACTTGGAGCGTCTGTGTGCTTATTTTCGTTTTGTTATTTTCATTCTCCGAATAAATTCATGCTCATGTGTGGGAGAGAGACACGCGCTTGTTCGTATGAACACATGCGTTCTTAGCTTTACTTTTAATGTTCAAGGGCGAAAGTTGATCGCTTCACTTGTTTCTATTTGGTTGGAATCAGAAAATGCTTCATATGGTCTTGAATAATTTGATACTTGGCAATTGTTTTGAGCTCTTATAAATCATGTTTAAGCTCTTGCATCATGTAGTTAAATCTAGTAGTGGAGAACTACCGTAGAGCTTGTTGAAATTTGGTTTGCATGATTGGTCTCTCTAAGGTCTAGATATTTTCTGGTACGAGTGTTTGAGCAACAAGAAAGATAGTGTAGAGTCTTATAATGCTTGCAATATGTTCTTATGTAAGTTTTGCTGTACCGGTTTATACTTGTGTTTGCTTCAAATAACATTGCTAGCCAAAGCCTTGTACTGAGAGGGAATGCTTCTCGTGCATCGAAAACCTTGAGCCAAAACCTATACCATTTGTGTCCACCATATCTACCTACTATGTGGTATTTCCTGCCATTCTAAGTAAATACTTCATGTGCTACCTTTAAATAATTCAAAAGCTATTATCTCTTATTTGTGTCAATGTTTTATAGCTCATGAGGAAGTATGTGGTGTTTTATCTTCGATCTTGTCATTTACTTCGAAGACTTTCACAATGGACTAGTGGCTTCATCCGCTTATCCAATAATTTTGCAAAAGAGCTGGCAATGGGGTTCCCAGCCCCTAATTAACTTGCATTAATAATTCTCTTCACATGTTTTGTCCTGATCTATCAGTAAGCAACTTAAATTTGCAAATAGACACTCCTCCATGATATGTGAATGTTGGAAGGCACCCGAGGATTCTTCGGTTAGCTATGGCTTGTGTAAGCAAAGGTGGGGGGAGTGTCATCTAATAAATAAAACTAAAGTACATGTGTAAACAAAAGAGAAGAGGGATGATCTACCTTGCTGGTAGAGATAACGTCCTTCATGGGAGCAGCTCTTGAAAGTCTGGTTGATAAGGTAGTTAGAGTACCCATTACCATTCGTTGACAACAACAAACACCTCTCAAAAACTTTACTTTTATGCTCTCTATATGATTTTAAAACTTGAAAAGCTCTAGCACATGATTTAATCCTTGCTTCCTCTGAAGGGCCTATCTTTTACTTTATGTTGAGTCAGTTTACCCATTTTCTTCCATCTTAGAAGCAAACACTTGTGTCAACTGTGCACTGATTTTTACATACTTGCTTATTTGCATTCATCATATTACTCCGTGTTGACAATTATCCATGAGATATGCATGTTGAAAGTTGAAAGAACCGCTGAAACTTATATCTTCCTTTGTGTTGCTTCATGCCTTTACTTTGAATTTATTGCTTTATGAGTTAACTCTTATGCAAGACTTATTGATGCTTGTCTTGAAAGTACTATTCATGAAAAGTTTTGCTATATGTTATCTATTTGTTAGCAAGCTATAGATCATTGCTTTGGATCACTCCATTCATCTCATATGCTTTACAATAATGTTGATCAAGATTATGATGGTAGCATGTCACCTCAGAAATTATTTGTGTTATCGTTTACCTACTCGAGGGCGAGTAGGAACTAAGCTAATATTACTAATATGTCTGGTAGATGGCTGAATGGAGTGAGGAAAGAGGACAAACAAAAGATTCGAATAGGTGTTTCGGCCTTATGTTGGGCTATTTGGAGAACTAGGAATGATTTGATCTTTAACAAACAAAGTGGGACTAATGTTTTGGAGGTTATCCAGCGAGCTGTTCATTCAATTCAGCAATGAGTGTTACTCCTCCCTATGGAGCAGCGGTTGGCTATGATTATTGGATGCAACCGGATGCTAGTGGTTGCTCATGACTTCTTTTTCCAGGCTACTGGGTGGCGGCATCATAATAGATTAGCAAATGCATAGCTTTTCTGTTAGCCATATTTTCAGTTGGTTGATTCATGTTTCGACCTTAGCTTATCCGTGATTGTAATAAGTGATGATGGATATAGTGTGACTTGAGATTTGGTTTTTAATAAAGGAAGCCGTGTGCATCTATTGATGTAGAGGCTGGGACTATGCTCCTTTATCGAAAAAAAAACAAGTTTAAGCCATGACTAAAAACCTAAATGTACCTTACAGACTGACATGCAAAAATAACAATTGTTATATCTCAAGCAAACTATTCAACTTCGTTGTTCATCAATTATACAAATTAATCAAATCAAACAGAATGAAAGGACCTGGACTCGTATGAGTAGAAAACAAAAGATATCTTTTATTTTGTGATCCAATAATTGTTTAATGACAGTGCGTCCTGAAGCTATGGGTTCGATAACTTGCATTGCGAGAGGTTTCTCTACAACCCCATACGCGTAACGGTCTTGGGTTCTCACCTATCAGGGTGAGAACTCACTCAAAATTTTAAAACCTCTAAGGTTAGTTCAGTTTATACAGGTTTGATCTTGTGAAGATTATTAGCAAAGCCTTAATTAAACGTCAATACACGGAAGCTCAAGTTAGACAGGATGAGTTAAAAAATCTCGATATAAATTCTAGTTTATCACACATAATTATATTTTGTATTTGTTTCAACTGATTCAATTATTTTGTCTAGTTAAATAAACAAAGTTGGATCATTTGCTTGTATGAAAGTTCTCCATCCCCCACAAAAAAGAATGTTCTCCATGATCTTTGGATTGTGTAAACGGAGGAACATATTCTAGCTCCACGAATTCAACCCATAACTCAAGACTGAAACACACCTTATATATTAACATGCAAGCTAGATACAAATATTAAATCATGAGATCCGAGTCTTACAAACCACGAGAACATGTAGTGCTACGTTTTATTGGGAATCTATTATAACCGATGGGAAAACCTACCAGCCAAAACCATATATACTTTGAATTCGAGAGCTGGCTACCAAATTCGAATTCAAAAGTTGGTTTTCCCGCCAGCTACGTAGGATATTGGTGGCACGTCGGCCCGGTCCGTCCTTTACAATAGCGGAGTTAAGGTATGTGGTGGCGTAGTAGTTTAGAGCTCTCCCAGTCTCTTGGCGCATTCCACGCTGCGGTCCAGTGTCTCCTCCACCCCATATCTGTACCTGAACCCTAGTTTCCCAAGCTTGTTGGTGTTGCCCTGCACCCTTACTCCCTCTCCTACCACCCTACAGCATCACCACACAAAAAGTCAATTAATCATTCACGCAACCAACAGTACTAAAGTATCTTTTAAGTAATTAGGCATCCATTATAAAAAAAAAAATACTTGAGAACTCGATCGATCAGATAAATTCACATACTTCTTGAGTAGTATCTTGTGCTCGGGGTGTTTGGTAGCGAAGCGGGCGACGTAGTCCTGCATGGTGGGGTATCCAGCGATGCACAAGAACCTGCCGGCCATGGCCGGTTGCTCCATGCAGAAGATGTGTGCATCGCATACATCTTCGATGTCCACCAGTGGCACGGAGCCCATGACCGCCTGCATGAACTTGAGGGAGTTGTGGTAGGCCTCGTTGCCAGTGAGCGGCGACACCACCAACGGGATGCTGCTCCACAAGATGGGCTGGATGGTGTCACCGCCGACGAGCCCGCACGCAAGTGTGACCACCTCGAACGCCCTGTCCTCCCCCTTCTCGTTGTACCTTAGCAGCTCCTTCTCTGATAGGCTCTTGGATGTCACGTACCCGTCGAGGTGGAAGTTGCTGTAGCCATAGGTAATGTTGAGTGGAGACCAGCATGACTCGTTGACGAAGTCCTTGTACCCGTCGCCATCATCCTTGAGCGGTGATGCGGCTAGGCAGGAGGCCGTGTGGATGACGCGTCGCACCGTCTTGGACCGCTCGCACTGTTGCAGGATCATGCGATGGGCGTCCACGATAGCTTCGGTGATGTTCTTGTACTGCACACATAAAAATTTAAAATTAAATAAATATTTTTAAAAAATAGAATTTAGATTTAGATTTAAAAATCTAAATCCAACAATAAATTACTTTAAATTCAGTTTTTAAATAATTTTTTACCATGCTAATTATTCCTGGATTGGTGCTATTATCGATCAAATAATCGAGTATATGGGTTTAAACACTTCAGTTTCTCTAGAGATAAATCGAGACATTTTGGCATGTAGTGGATGCACGGATGTATGTGCGTGTCATTTTTCCTACTCAAATTTAAAAGTATATAGCTTGAGCAAAAATGATAAGTTTCGAATGAGCAGTCTGAAGGAAACTATCTCTTCCCAAATTTGCTGTAACTTAGTGGTTGGTACGCTATGTAACTACTAAATTCCCGACTAAGTTATAGCGGGTTCAGGAGTACCTATGTCCAAAAAAATCCCTTTAATTGTATACCAAATCTACACTTTTATCATTTTTTCTGTAGTCCAAAGTACAAGGTAGTTCTTATTGAGTCTAGGGTACTCCACGGAGTACTGGAGAAGGGTGCAGTTAATCAACGGCAAGTCGCGACGGTAGTCGTCATCAGTTAATCAAATTCTGGAGTTAAAAACGTGCACAACGTAATATTGAACGCATGGAGCGACGCCCCCTTGTTCTGTGCTGAATTTCAGGTCGTTCAAGTCACATCACGTCACAGTTAAACTGCTCCAGCACTCGACTACGTGCTTTCCACACCGACTAGCATCAACTTCTAGTGCCAATAATACCACTCCTCACATGATACCATGATACCACTTCACAAAATTCAAATTTGTAAGTGACAAAAAAATTAAAAATAAATTTGTGGCTGTTCACAAGATGTGTGTTTACATTGTCTAGAATTTCCAAATCCAAATTTAAAATACATAAAGAGAAACAAAAAAGACAAATATTGTGTGAATAGTGTCATTTTGTGTTTTTGTCTTTATGTGACACTATTCATGCTGGATTTCTCTTTTTTGTTTCTCTAAGGATATTTTGAATTTGGTTATGAAAGTTACAGGGTATGTAAACACACATCTTGTGAACACCCAAAAATTTTGTTCCAGATTTTTTGACACTTATAATTTAAATTTTAAAGAGTGGTATCATGGTATCATGTGAGGAGTGGTATCACTAGATATGTTCTCGCCAATAATAGTCGACCTCTGTCGTTGTCTCCTCTGATTAATCCATCCCGGCGGATGGAGTATCTTATCCGTGCGAAACTTGCACGCTAGCTCTTCATTTTCTGGCAAGCAGAATTGGGGTGGGACCTTGCGTCAAGACAAATGGCAAAGTCAGCTCTCGAGACCAAGAACAGGGAGCGCTACAGCTACAGCGACAACGAGACAAGGGTACCGAAAAAAAAAGAGACAAGGGAACCGCGCGCGAATTAACAAGTGCGCACGCGATCACTCGCCTAGTTACACTTGAATTGCAGCGGCGGTAGGAGTAGCTAGGACCAACTCAGTTTAGTCGGTGACTGCAAATATTTTATGTGCTAAGGCATCTTCCAGTGCTCTACCCTGTAACCTGTATATAAAAGTTTCTTAGATTTCTTTATTACGGGTAGCCGTTTCTTGGAACAGAATTTGCCATATCCAATTTTGGCGGGGTTGGGTAGCCTCAAACTATAAGAGCAGGCCACCTAAAATAAACATAAGAAAATGTTCGTTTTGATCCGTTTATGATATCCATATTGCGATTGTGCGGCTGTAAACCGGAGCATTGGAGAAGCCAATAACGTAAGGTATGCCATGATCATTACTCAAATAAATAGGCGAACGAGACGAGGTGTCTCGTACGTCTTGAAGGGAGGCAGCCAGGTACATATGCACAACATATTGCTAGGACTTCGGTTGATTTAGATTGCGGAGGATACATGCAGTTTTTGGAGCCCCGGGGTTATGTAAAATTTTATGCAGTTTAAATAATAAAGGTCGGGTGTTTTAGTAAAAGTTAAAACTACGTAACGAAGAGGAACCAGGCTTTTCGTCTTCCAAAATAGGTTTTCTGAATTCAAATTGTGCGGATTCAAAATAGTATGATAATTTGAAATTTACCATGGACATTCTAAATATACTAGGGAAGCTCGACGTAGTTTTATTTAAAACAATTGAGACCTTTTGAAGCATGTTTAAAGCCGGTTTACGGTTTTAAATTTCCTGAATGCAATTATACAACTCAAGAAATAGGTGAAAATTTTTGGGGCCTAAAAACATTTTAAATTAATCCGCAGCAACTCGCATGGACATCGATGCAGAGGCTGGGGCGAGAGTCTCCATTTCAAAAAAAAAAAAACTCGCATGGACATATTTACTAGTTTAACACCTAATATGCAGTTGCTTTTTCTCCACGGAGACTTCTAAACTTCCAGGGCCAGTAGCAATCAAAGCCCGTCGTTATCGTCTGCGATTAATCTACCGGATCGATCGGTCCGGTATCTCTCATCCGTGCAGAACTAACACGCTTCACTGTTATATATTTTCTGAAGCTGCATATCAGGGCGGGGCGATCGACCATATCCTTGTTGCGCGAGCGTTACAAAACAGCAAAGTCAGCGACCGAGACTAGAAAGAGAACGCTACGCTCTAAGACAACGAGACAAAGGAACGGCGCGCAATTTAAGGACTGCGCACGACGATCTCTAGGCTCTAGCCCGGTAGCACTCTAATTGCAGCGGGCGTAGGAGACCACTTCAGCTTAGTCGGTGATCCTAGTACTAGTTTATGCTAAGCTAGGCATCTTTCGGTGCTCTACCCTTCATAACAGTTTCTTAGAATTGTCCTACTATATTAGTATGTATGTACTATAAGGCATCTTCCAGTTGTCTACCCCTGTGTATACCAGGTTTTTAGAAATTTTGTGTGAGATGGCATCGAACTAACGTGAAAGAGAGAGAAAGTTCTGCTAGATACAGTCTCAACTCTCATTCGCAAACTAACGCATCAGCCGCTGTCTCCAATCGCAGGAGAAAAGAAATAATGGGTGGCAGTGGAAAAGATACAGGCCACATATCGATCGAACAAGGCACGGATTTGTTGGTCAATCGATCGATCGATGAAGCCACCGTACGTAGCTTCTCAATCGATCGATCATGGTGGTGGCGTTACCTTGGTGCTGGTGGCGTCGTGCAGCAGCGGGGTGGCGACGAGGAAGACGAACTCGCAGCCCTGGATGGCCGGCTCGAAGGTGGCGGCGTCGTACACGTCCGCCTGGAACAGCGTCAGCCGCTCCGCCGCGCCAGGGAGCGCCTTCAGGAGCGCCGTCTTCTTCTCATCACCTGTACTCACGCATGCGACGCGACTAATCAGTTGCAACTGCACGCGTTTGATCGATAACTTATGGAGATCTCGAAGGATACACATGTTGCATGTATATATGTGCTTACGGAGGTTTCTCAAGGTGGCGTGGACGATGAAGCCTCGCTCCAGGAGCTTCTTCACGAGCCAGGCCGCGATGTAGCCGGCGGCTCCGGTGACGCACACCCTGCTCATCATCTCTCCTCCCTTGTCGGACTACTATACTCCTCTTAGCAGTATACTGTACGTGTTCTCCCCTCCCCTCTGGAACTGCTTCTATGCATCCGTGGCCTGTGCTGCCTCTTTAAGTAAGCTAACGGCCTCACGCTGGCCCGAGAGGCTTCAGGCAGCATCGCCCGTCATGGTTCCCGTGACCTACTTTTCACCTGCTTCCTCTGGCTACCAGACAAATTTGCATGAGATTATTAATTTCTTGATGTTTTCTACTGCAATAAGTAGCTACCGAGGCAGGTCAAAACTTTGCAAAAATCGAGCTATCGTTTATCCAACACTGGTAGAAAATGGCTTCAATCCCGGTTGGTAACTGCCGTTAATCCCAGTTGCGCAACCGGGATTAAATATGCGCGACTAAAGGCCCCTCTTTAAGTCGCGGTTGCTTACGAACCACGACTAGGCCCGTCCACATGGGCGACAGGCGTGCGTCGGGGCGGAGGACCCTGGCCAACCGCGACTAAAGGCCTCCGCAGGTTTAGGGTTTTAGCCCCCCTAAATCTGGTTTTTTGCTGCGTTTTATTTGTTTTATATTTTATTTTGTGTTTTATTTTAATTTTAAAGAAGTTTCAGTACACATATTCTACGCTATTACATACATGTTACACGTTGATGCATATGAATGTACAATTTCAAACAAGTTTGAAATTTCAAACAAGAAGAATTCAAGAGAAATATACAATTAATATTCAATCTCGGATGACCAAATACAACTTCGAACAAGTTTTCATACACAATTTATGGCATCAGAAGTTCTTCGTCCTCGTAATAGTGTTCTCCTTTAGGATGGAGGACTTCCCTCATAAAAAAATCCTGCTAATTCCTCTTGAATTGGTCGGAAGCGAGCTTCTGGACTAAGCTTCTTCCGCAAGTTATTCATCCGCACGTTGCTATCCGCCGGCCTCCGCTCAGAGGTGTGTCTCCGGATGAACTCACAAACATAGTATCCACATAGATTGGTGCCCGGTGGCTGAATATCCGTATTAACTAACCTTCTAAATTCTAGCTCATGTTTGAATTCACCGACCATTTTATCTGAGAACCGGCTCCAAACCCTACAGGGCAAAGAAAAGTAAATGAACAAGGGAGTTATTAGAGAAATGAACGAAAGAGGCCGATATAGAGCGCAAATAATTGAAAAATAATTACTTTTGCAGCATATTTCTCATGTCAACCCAAAGCTTTGAATCCATATTCAAAGAGTCCATGATGAGAAATCTGGAGGTGTGAAATTCAATTATCAGCAGAATTCAGTGGAACCTGCGGACACGTTACATGCACAGTCATGCACAACTCATCGATTAGACATAACATGCATGGAGTAAACAAAAGAGAATGTGTATAAGATAGAAACACTCACCCAAAATGGTAAGGAAATAGAATTTGACTTTTTAGTTGCTGCTTTTTAAGAAACTTGTACAAGTCTCTCTCCACGTCTTGGGGGTATCCATTAGCGATATGTGGGTCAATGAACCCAACATCATGGATGTTCCTTTTTCTGCATTCCCCAAGCTTCATTCTGCATAATATATAGCGTACACAACAATATAGTTAGGATAATATATATAGTGCATGCAATAAACGAGATAGAAATAAATCACTTACAGAACGTAGCAACTCAGGATAGATTTGTCGAGCTCGCGCAGATTGAACAGCTGGAACAATTCACTCATATGAACTGTACATAGTAACTGTCTGAAGTGATGCTCATGTCTAACCTCCGCATAAATATATTCTTTGCCGGCCTTATTTTTTATGAAACCCTTGTACCAACGTAGCAGATTTCGCATTTGTGTTGGTAGACTCTCTTCCTGCGCAGGCTCGACGAGAGGCCCATTCGGCACATATGTAAATGCTAGCTCACTCGTTGGCGCCTCCTCAAGGCCTAACACTGCACGAAGAGTCATACCGATCTCGGCCGCTTTTTCTCTGGCACCCGTTACAGTCATTCCCTGTGCTGCCGCAGCTGCTATGATAGCGGGGTCCATTAGTTCAAAGTCCTTATCCATATCGGCTCTGAAGGACGACGTCATAGCATCCGGACCGGCGGCTTTCACTATGAGCGGGGGGATCGATTGTTTTCTTTGTTCCCCGAGCTGGGCAACTTGTTTCCCGCATTTTTTACTTTCTTCTTCTCCTCCAAGGCTTTCTTCTCCTTCTCCGCCAAGGCTTTCTTCTCCTTCTCCGCTTCTTTCAATATTTCTTCTTGCCTACGAAATTCACGTCCATAGTCGTCTGGCAGATTCCGCTCGACTTGGGACGGTGTCGTCAAAAAATCCTTAGCCCACTTCTTTTCCTTCTCAGTAAATACCGGCTTGGGCTCAGGCAATCTTTTTGCCTTCATATCCGCATTCCATTTCTCATGGTGAGCAGACGCGGCCACTTTGTTTTCCTCCTCACTAAGTTCCCAAGGTCTCGGGAGGAGAGGCTTCAGTGATGGCTTGGTATCCTTGTGGTCTTAGGTACATAAGGCTCCGGGTTAATAGTCCAGGAGGGGGTTGACTTGCTCGTCCGGAGGTGGACCGGGGGCGACGTCTCCTACCCGAGGTGGATTGGGGGCGGCGGCGATACGTCTCAAACGTATCTATAATTTCTTATGTTCCATGCTACTTTTATTACAATAATTGAATGTTTTATACATACTTTACAGCATTATTATACATTTTCCGGCACTAACCTATTAAGAGATGTTGCTTTTTCTTTTGGTTTCAGAAATCCTAGTAAGGAAATATTCTCGAATTGGACGAAATCAATGGGGCCTATTTACACGAGCTTCCAAGACCGAAGGGAGACGAAGTGGGGCCACGAGGTGGCCAGACACCAGGCGGCGCGGCCCAGGCCCTGGCCGCGCGGCACATTGTGGCTTCGCGCCTCCGTACCCTTCCGCCACAAATAGCCTTCGTCGCGAACCCCCGTACGAGAGCCACGATACGGAAAACCTTCCAGACGCCGCCGTCGCGAATCCCATCTCGGGATTCAGGAGATCGCTCCGGCACCCTGCCGGAGAGGGAATCATCACCGGAGGGCTCTACATCATCATGCCCGCTTCCGGATTGATGCGTGAGTAGTTCATCCTTGGACAATGGGTCCATAGTAGTAGCTAGATGGTTGTCTTCTCCGCTTGTGCTATCATTGTTTAGATCTTGTGAGCTGCCTAACATGATCAAGATCATCTATTTGTAATGCTACATGTTGTGTTTTGGATCCGATGAATATAGAATATTATGTTAAGTTGATTATCAATCTATCATATATGTGTTGTTTATGTTCTTGCATGCTCTCCGTTGCTAGAGGCTCTGGCCAAGTTGATACTTGTAACTCAGAGGGAGTAATTATGCTCGATAGTGGGTTCATGCCTCCATTTAATCTGGGACAGTGACAAAAAGTTCTAAGGTTGTGGATGTGTGTTGCTACTAGGGATAAAACATTGATGCTTTATCTAAGGATATTTGTGTTGATTACATTACGCACCATACTTAATGCAATTATCTGTTGTTTACAACTTAATACCGGAAGGGGTTCGGATGATAACCTGAAGGTGGATTATTTAGGCATAGATGCATGCTGGATAGCGGTCTATGTACTTTGTCGTAATGCCCTGATTAAATCACATAGTAATCATCATTGATATGTATTGAATCTTTATTTGTCAATTGCCCGTGTAATTTGTTCACCCAACATGTTAGTTATCTTATTGGAGACACCTCTAGTGAACTGTGGACCCCGGTCCATTCTTTTACATCTGAATACATTCTACTCCTTTTACTGTTCTTTGCAAACAAACACCATCTTCCACTCGATATGCTTAATCCTTTGTTTTCAGCAAGCCGGTGAGATTGACAACCTCACTGTTACGTTGGGGCAAAGTACTTTGATTGTGTTGTGCAGGTTCCACGTTGGCGCCGGTTTCACTGGTGTTGCGCTGCACTACATTCCTCCACCAACAACCTTCACGTGCTTCTTGGCTCCTACTGTTCGATAACCTTGGTTTCTTACGAGGAAAACTTGCCTGTGCGCATCACACCTTCCTCTTGGGGTTCCCAACGGATGTGTACATCTACGCGCATCAAGACCGTTTTCGGCGCCGTTGCCGGGAGATCAAGACACGCTGCAAGGGGAGTCTCCACTTCCAATCTCTTTACTTTGTTTTTGTCTTGCTTTATTTTATTTACTACTTTGCTGCACTTAAACAAAACACAAAAAATAATTAGTTGCTAGCTTTACTTTATTTACTATCTTGTTCTCTATATCAAAACACAAAAAAATTAGTTACTTGTCTTTACTTTATTTACTTAGTTTACTCTACTGCTATAATGGGTACTCCTGAAAATACTAAGTTGTGTGACTTCACTAGCACAAATAATAATGATTTTATATGTATGATACGCGTAGATGCACACGTCCGTTGGGAACCCCAAGTGGAAGGTATGATGCGTATAGAAGCAAGTTTCCCTCGGTATGAAACCAAGGTTTAATCGAACCAGTAGGAGCCAAGAAGCACGTTGAAGGTTGATGGTGGCGAAATGTGATGCGGCGCAACAACAGGGATTCCGGCGCCAACGTGGAACCTGCACAACACAACCCAAGTACTTTGCCCCAACGAAACAATGAGGTTGTCAATCTCACCGGCTTGCTGTAACAAAGGATTAAACGTATTGTGTGGAAGATGATTGTTTGCAAGAAAACAGTAAAACAAGTATTGCATTAGATTGTATGCGATGTAAAGAATAGGACCGGGGTCCACAGTTCACTAGAGGTGTCTCTCCCATAAGATAAAAGCATGTTGGGTGAACAAATTACAGTCGGGCAATTGACAAATAGAGAAGGGCATAACAATGCATATACATGATATGATAAATATAGTGAGATTTAATCCGGGCATTACGACAAAGTACATAGACCGCCATCCAACTGCATCTATGCCTAAAAAGTCCACCTTCAGGTTATCATCCGAACCCCATTCAGTATTAAGTTGCAAGCAACAGACAATTGCATTAAGTATGGTGCGTAATGTAATCGACAACTACATCCTTAGACATAGAATCAATGTTTTATCCCTAGTGGCAACATCACATCACAACCTTAGAACTTTCAGTCACTGTCCCAGGTGTCAATGAAGGCATGAACCCACTATCGAGCATAAATACTCCCTCTTGGAGTTAAGAGTAAAACTTGGCCAGAGCCTCTACTAATAACGGAGAGCATGCAAGATCATAAACAACACATAAATAATAGATTGATAATCACCACAACATAGTATTCTCTATCCATCGGATCCCGACAAACACAACATATAGTATTACATATAGATGATCTTGATCATGTTAGGCAGCTCACAAGATCCAACAATGAAGCACAATTAGGAGAAGACGACCATCTAGCTACTGCTATGGACCCATAGTCCAGGTGAACTACTCACTCATCACTCCGAGGCGATCATGGCGATGAAGAGTCCTCCAGGAGATGAATCCCCTCTCCGGCAGGGTGCGATCTCCCGAATCCCCGAGATGGGATTCGGCGGCGGCGTCTCTGAAGGTTTTCCCATCGTGGCCTCGTCCGGGGCCTCGCGACGGAGGCTATTTGTAGGCGGAAGGGCAGGTCAAGAGGCGGCACGAGGCCAGGACAACAAGCCGGCGCGCCAGGGCCTGGGCCGCGCCGCCCTGTCACCTGGCCACCTCGTGGCCCCACCGACCCCCTTCGGTCTTCTGGAAGCTTCGTGCAAAATAGGACCTTGGGCGGTGATTCGTCCAATTCCGAGAATATTTCCTTACTAGGATTTCTGAAACCAAAACAGCAGAAAAAAGAATCTCTTCGCATCTTGTTAATAGGTTAGTTCCAGAAAATGCGTAAATACGACATATAATGTGCATAAAACATGTAGGTATCATCAATAAAGTAGCATGGAACATAAGAAATTATCGATACGTTGGAGACGTATCAACTCCCATCGGTCCACCTGCTACTACAGCAGAATTCTACGAAATTAAACCTGCTTTACTAAACCTTGTTATGAGAGAGCAATTTTCTGATGTTAGTACTGATGATGCTGCTGCCCATCTTAATAATTTTGTTGAACTTTGTGAAATGCAAAAGTATAAGGATATACATGGTGATATTATAAAACTGAAATTGTTTCCTTTCTCATTAAGAGGAAGAGCTAAAGATTGGTTGCTATCTTTGCCTAAAAATAGTATTGATTCATGGACTATGTGTAAAGATGCTTTTATTAGTAAATATTATCCTCCTGGTAAGATTATATCTTTGAGAAGTAGCATTATGAACTTTAAACAATTTGATAATGAACATGTTGCTCAAGCATGGGAGAGAATGAAATCTTTGGTAAAGAATTGCCCAACCCATGGACTGACTACTTGGATGATCATCCAAACCTTTTATGCAGGATTGAATTTTTCCTCAAGGAACCTATTGGATTCAGCTGCTGGAGGTACTTTTATGTCCGTCACCCTGGGCGCCGCAACTAAATTACTTGATGATATGATGATCAATTACTCTGAATGGCACACTGAAAGAACTCCTCAAGGTAAGAAGGTAAATTCTATTGAAGAAACCTCTTCTTTGGGTGATAAGATTGATGCTATTATGTCTATGTTTGCAAATGGTAGATCTCATATTGATCCTAATAATATTCCTTTAGCTTCATTGGTGGCTCAAGAAGAAAATGTTGATGTGAATTTCACTAAGAATAATAATTTCAACAACAATGCTTATAGGAATAATTATGGTAACAACAACTATAGGCCATATCCTTCTAATAATGGTAATGGTTATGGTAATTCTTATGGTAATTCTTACAACAATAATAAGAGTGTACCCTCTGGTCTTGAAGTGATGCTTAAAGAATTTATTAGTACACAAACTGCTTTCAATAAAACTGTTGAAGAAAAACTTGATAAAATTGATATTCTTGCTTCTAAGGTTGATAGTCTTGCTCTTGATGTTGATCTATTAAAATTGAAAGTTATGCCTGAGAAAGTTGAAGATGCTAGGTTTGCTAAAACAAATGCCATCCAAGTTAGAATTAATGATAATATTAGAATGTTGGCTGAATTGCATGCTAGGTGGGATAGAGAAGAAAAAGAAAAACTTGCTAAAGAGAATAATGTAGCTAAAGTATGGACTATTACCACCACTAGTAATGTTGATTCTTCACATTTGCTGCACCTCCTACTATCAATGGTAAAATAATTGGTGTTGGCAATGTTTCTACTCCTAGTGCGAAGCGTACAAAATTGCCTGAAACTGCTGCTTGTGATAAAACTGCTGAAATTTTTCAAAATATTGGTGACAATGATTCCATTGCTGTAGAACATAATGGTTTAGATTTTGATGATTGTCATATTACTGAAGTTATAAAGTTCTTACAAAAACTTGCTAGAAGTCCCAATGCTAGTGCTATAAATTTAGCCTTTACAAACATATTACAAATGCTCTCATTAAAGCTAGGAAGAGAAATTAAAACTTGAAGCTTCTATTCCTAGAAAGTTAGAAGATGGTTGGGAGCCCATCATTAAGATGAAATTTAATTACTTTGAATGTAATGCTTTATGTGATCTTGGTGCAAGTATTTCTGTTATGCCTAAAAAGATTTATGATATGCTTGACTTGCCACCATTGAAGAATTGTTATTTGATGTTAATCTTGCCGATAATGTTAAAAAGAAACCTTTGGGGAGGATTGATAATGTGTATTACGATTAACAATAACCTTGTCCCGTTGATTTTGTTGTCTTGGATATTGAATGCAATGCATCTTGTCCTATTGTGTTGGGAAGACCTTTTCTTCGACCGTTGGTGCTGTTATTGATATGAGGGAAGGTAATATTAAATATCAATTTCTCTCAAGAAAGGTATGGAACACTTCCCTAGAAAGAGAATGAAGTTGTCTTTTGATTCTATTATTAGAACAAGCTATGATGTTGATGCTTCTTCTCTTGATGTTACTTGATTTGCACTTTCTGCGCCTAGCTGAAAGGCGTTAAAGAAAGCACTTCTTGGGAGATAACCCAAGTTTCATTTTATTTACTATATTGTTGAGTCTTGGAAGTTGTTTACTACTGTAGCAACCTCTCCTTATCATGTTTTTGTGCCAAGTTAAGTTTTTATGTTAAAGTTGATGCTATATTTGGGATCGCTGCGAAACAGCATTGCTGTCTGTCACGAATCTCTGAAGGTCTCTGTAAAAAAATCGAAAAATCTGCAAATTTACGAGCATGATCCTCAGATATGTACGCAACGTTCATTAGTTTTGAGTTTTTCCATTTGAGCAAGTTAGTGCCCTCCAGATGCATCTTTACGGACTGTTCTCTTTTGACAGATTCTGTCTTTTATTTCGCATTGCCGCTTTTGCTATGTTGAATGAGTTTCGTTGTTCCATTAACTTTCAGAAGCTTTGTGTAATGTCCAGAAGTGTTAAGAATGATTGTGTCACCTCTGAATATGTGAATTTTTGGTTATGCACCAACCCTCTAATGAGTTTGCTTGGAGTTTGTGTGAAGGAAGTTTTCAAGGGTCAAGAGAAGAGGATGATATACTATGATCAAGAAGAGTGAGAGGTCAGCTTGGGGATGCCCCGGTGGTTCATCCCTGCATATTTTAAGAAGACTCAATCATCTAATCTTGGGGATGCCCAAGGCATCCCCTTCTTCATCGACAACATTATCGGTCACTTCTAGTGAAACTATATTTTTATTCCATCACATCCTATGTTCTTTACTTGGAGCGTCGGTTTGTTTTTATTTTTGTTTTGTTTTGAATAAAGTTGGATCCCGCCATTCTTATATTGGAGATATTACGCTCCGCTTTTTCATATGGAACACTTGTGTTCTTATTTGTGCTTTAATGTTCATGGCGAAGTCTAATTGCTTCGTTAAATTGCTATTTGGTTGGAATTGGAAAATGCTGCATATGGTTTGGCAATTTGGCAATTGTTTGAGCTCTCATTAGATCATGTTTAAGATCTTGCATCATGTAGTTTAATCTATTAATGAAGAACTACCGTAGAGCTTGTTTAATTTGGTTTGCATGATTGGTCTCTGTCTAGATAATTTTAGTAAAGTGTTTGAACAACAAGGAAGACAATGTAGAGCCTTATAATGCTTGCAATATGTTCTTGTGTGAGTTTTGCTGTACCTGTTCATACTTGTGTTTGCTTCAAACAACCTTGCTAGCCCAAACCTTGTACTGAGAGGAAATGCTTCTCATCCAAACACCTTGAGCCAAACCCATGCCATTTGTGTCCACCATATCTACCTACTATGTGGTATTTTTCCGCCATTCCAAAGTAAATTACTTGAGTGCTACCTTTAAAATTTCATTCCTCTACCTTTACAATATATAGCTCATGGGACAAATAGCTTAAAAACTATTGTGGTGATTAATATGTAGTTATGTGTCTTAATTCTTATAAGTTGCTTGTTGAGCGGTAACCATGTTTTCTGGGACGCCATCAACTTTATCTTTGTTGGATATCATGAGATGCTATGCATGTTCGCCTTGTCTGAAGTAAGTGGACTTCATGATCAAATGGTTTGAGTATGCATATGTTAGAGAAGAACATTGGGCCGCTAACTAAAGTCATGTATCATGGTGGAAGTTTCAGTTTGGACATACAACCTCAATCTCTTATGAGAATATTAATTGTTGTTGAATGCTTAAGCATTAAAGAGGAGTCCATTATCTGTTGTCTATGTTGTCCCGGTATGGATGTCTAAGTTGAGAATAATCAAAAGCGAGAAATCCAATGCGTGTCTCCTTAGACACTTGTACAGGCGGCATAGAGGCCCCTTTGTGACACTTGGTTGAAGCATATGTCATGTGATGATAATCCGTGTTTCCGAGCTAAGTAGGACAAGGTGCGAGCACTATTAGTACTCTATGCATGAGACATGCAACTTGTAGGAAGTATTATGCATAGCACATATGAATTATTACTACCGTTGACAAAATTGTTTCTTTGTTTTCAAAACAAAAGCTCTAGCACAAAAATAGTAATCCATGCTTCCCTCTGCGAAGGGCCATTCTTTTACTTTATGTTGAGTCAGTTTACCACTTCTTTCTATCTTAGAAGCAAACACTTGTGTTAACGTGTGCATTGGTTCTTACATGTTTACTTATTGCACTTGTTATATTACTATGTTGACAAATATCCATGAGATATACATGTTACAAGTTGAAAGCATTCGCTGAAACTTAATCATCCTTTGTGTTGCTTCAATGCATTCTACTTAGAATTTATTGCTTATGAGTTAGCTCTTATGCAACTCTTATTGATACTTGTCTTGAAAGTATTATTCATGAAAAGTTTTGCTATATGATTCATTTGTTTAGTCATTATCTTTGTTAGCAATCTTTTGTTCAGATCACTCCATTCATCTCATATGCTTTACAATAATGTTGATCAAGATTATGTTGGTAGCATGTCACTTAAATTATTTGTGTTATCGTTTACCTACTCGAGGACGAGTAGGAACTAAGCTTGGGGATGCTTGATACGTCTCAAACGTATCTATAATTTCTTATGTTCCATGCTACTTTTATTACAATAATTGAATGTTTTATACATACTTTACAGCATTATTATACATTTTCCGGCACTAACCTATTAACAAGATGCCAAAGTGCCAGTTCTTGTTCTGCTGTTTTTGGTTTCAGAAATCCTAGTAAGGAAATATTCTCGGAATTGGACGAAATCAACGCCCCGGGCCTATTTTTACACGAAGCTTCAGAAGACCGAAAGGGAGACGAAGTGGGGCCACGAGTGGCCGGACACCGCGGCGAGGCCGAGTCCCGGCGCGCGGCCTTGTTGTCGGGCCTCGCGTCGCCCCTTGACCTACCCTTCCGCCTACAAATAGCCTTCGTCGCGAAACCCCCTGTAGGAGCCACGATACGGAAAACCTTCCAGAGACGCCGTCCCGAATCCCATCTCGGGGATTCGGGAGATTGCCTCGGCACCCTGCCGAGAGGGGAATCATCATCGGAGGGGCTCTACATCATCATGCCCGCCTCCGGATTGATGCGTGAGTAGTTCATCCTTGGACTATGGGTCCATAGTAGTAGCTAGATGGTTGTCTTCTCCGCTTGTGCTATCATTGTTTAGATCTTGTGAGCTGCCTAACATGATCAAGATCATCTATTTGTAATGCTAGCGGGATCCGATGAATATAGAATATTATGTTAAGTTGATTATCAATCTATCATATATGTGTTGTTTATGTTCTTGCATGCTCTCCGTTGCTAGTAGAGGCTCTGGCCAAGTTGATACTTGTAACTCCAAGAGGGAGTAATTATGCTCGATAGTGGGTTCATGCCTCCATTTAATGGGACAGTGCAGAAAGTTCTAAGGTTGTGGATGTGATGTTTACTAGGATAAAACATTGATGCTTTATCTAAGGATATTTGTGTTGATTACATTACGCACCATACTTAATGCAATTATCTATTGTTTACAACTTAATACTGGAAGGGCGGATGATAAACTGAAGGTGGATTATTTAGGCATAGATGCATGCTGGATAGCGGTCTATGTACTTTGTCGTAATGCCCTGATTAAATCATATAGTAATCATCATTGATATGTATTGAATCTTTATTTGTCAATTGCCCCTGTAATTTGTTCATGTTATTTATCTTATGGAGAGACACCTCTAGTAACTGTGGACGGTCCATTCTTTTACATCTGAATACATTCTCGTTCTTTGCAAACAAACACCATCTTCCACTCGTCCTTAATCCTTTGTTTTCAGCAAGCCGGTGAGATTGACAACCTCATTGTTCGTTGGGGCAAAGTACTTTGATTGTGTTGTGCAGGTTCCACGTTGGCGCCGAAGGTGTTGCGCCGCACTACATTCCTCCACCAACAACCTTCACGTGCTTCTTGGCTCCTACTGGTTCGATAACCTTGGTTTCATACTGAGGGAAACTTGCTGCTGCGTCCGTTGGGAACCCCAAGAGGAAGGTATGATGCGCACAGCAGCAAGTTTCCCTCAGTATGAAACCAAGGTTATCAACCGGTGGGAGAAGCAGTGAAGAATTGTTGGTGGAGGAATGTAGTGATGCAACACCAGATGAGCTGGCAAGCGTGGACCTGCACAACACAATCAAAGTACTTTGCCCCAACGTTGAGGTTGTCAATCTCACCGGCTTGCTAAACAAGGATTAAACGTATCGAGTGGAAAAGATAGTGTTTATTTACAAAAAACGTAGAATGTATTCAGATGTAAGAATGGACCGGGATCCACACTAGAGGTGTCTCTCCAATAAGATAACTCATGCTAGGTGAACAAATTACAGGCGGGCAATTGACAAATAAGATTCAATACATATCAATGATGACTATATGATTTAATCAGTGTGCGACAAAGTACATAGACCGCTATCCAGCATGCATCTATACTAAATAATCCACCTTTAGGTTATCATCGAACCCCCTTCGATATTAAGTTGTAAACAATAGATAATTGCATTAAGTATGGCGTAATGTAATCAACACAAATATCTAGACAAATTGATTTATCCCTAACAACACACACAACCTTAGAATATTGTCGCGATCCCGGGTCAATGGAGCACTATCGAGCATAATCTTGGAGTTACAAGTATCAACTTGGCCAGAATTCTACTAGCAACGGAGAACATGAACATAAACAACACATATATGATAGATTGATAATCAACAACATAATATTCTATATTCATCGGATCCCGCCAAACACAACATGTAGCCTTACAAATAGATGATCTTGATCATGTTAAGGCAGCTCACAAGATCTAAACAATGATAGCACAAGCGAGAAGACAACCATCTAGCTATGGACCCATAGTCCAGGATGAACTACTCACGCAATCCAGGCGGGCATGATGATGTAGAGCCCCTCACGGTGATGATTCCCCTCTCGGCGAGGGTGCCGGGGCGATCTCCTGAATCCCCCGAGATGGGACCAGCGGCGGCGCTCTGGAAGGTTTTCCGTATCGTGCTCTGTCTGGGGCTTCGCGACGGCTTTGTAGGCGAAAGGGTAGGTCGAGGCGGCGAGCGAAGAACAAGGCAGCGCGGCCAGGGCGCGCGCGCTACACTGCCCGGCCACTCGTGGCGCTCCCTGACTACAAGCTTCGTGTAAATAGGCCCTGGGCGTTGATTTAAGTCCAATTCGATATTTCCTTACTGATTTCGAAACCAAAAACCAGAAAAAACAACAGCGCACTTCGGCATCTTGTTAATAGGTTAGTGGAAAATTATAATAATGCTGTAAAGTATGTAAAACATTCAAATATTGTCATAAAAGTAGCATGGAACATAAGAAATTATAGATACGTTTGAACGTATCAAGCATCCCCAAGCTTAAGTCTACTCGCCCTCGTAGGTAAACGATAACAAATTTTCTAGTGACATGCTACCAACATAATCTTGATCAACATTATTGTAAAGCATATGAGATGAATGGAGTGATCTGAACAAAAGATTGCTAACAAAATAATGACTAAACAAATGAATCATATAGCAAAACTTTTCATGAATAGTACTTTCAAACAAGTATCAACAAGACTTGCATAAGAGCTAACTCATAAGCAATAAATTCTAAGTAGAATGCATTGAAGCAACACAAAGCATGATTAAGTTTCAGCAATTGCTTTCAACTTGTAACATGTATATCTCATGGATATTTTCAACATAGAGTAATATAACAGTGCAATAAGTAAACATGTAAGAATCAATGCACAACACAAGTGTTTGCTTCTAAGATAGAAAGAAGTGGGTAAACTGACTCAACATAAAGTAAAAGAATGGCCCTTCGCGAGGAGAAGCATGGATTACTATTTTGTGTAGAACTTTATTTTGAAACATAGAACAATTTTATCACGATAGTAATCATTGTGCTATGCATAATACTTCCTGCAAGTGCAAGTCTCATGCATAGAGTACTAATAGTTCTAAGCACCTTGTCCACTTAGCTCGGAAAACACGGATTATCATCGCATAACATATGTTTCAACCAAGTGTCACAAAGAGGTACCTCTATGCGCTGTACAAGTGTCTAAGGAGAAAGCACGCATTGGATTTCTCGATTTTGATTATTCTCAACTTAGACATCCATGCGGGACAACATGACAACAGATAATGGACTCCTCTTTAATGCTTAAGCATTCAACAACAGATAATATTCTTATGAGATTTGTATGTCCAAATTTGAAACTTCCACCATGATATATGGCTTTAGTTAGCGGCCAACGTTCTTCTCACAACATACTCATACTCATTTGATCATGAAATCCACTTACTTGAGACAAAGACGAACATGCATAGCATCTCACATGATATCCAACAAGGTAAAGTTGATGGCGTCCCCAGAACATGGTTACCGCCCAACAAGCAACTTATAAGAATTAAGACACATAACTACATATTCATCACCACAATAGTTTTTAAGCTATTTGTCCCATGAGCTATATATTGCAAAGATAAAGGAATGAAATTTTAAAGGTAGCACTCAAGTAATTTACTTTGGAATGGCAGAAAAATACCACATAGTAGGTAGATATGGTGGACACAAATGGCATGGGTTTGGCTCAAGGTGTTTGGATGCACGAGAAGCATTTCCTCTCAGTACAAGGTTTGGGCTAGCAAGGTTGTTTGAAGCAAACACAAGTATGAACAGGTACAGCAAAACTCACACAAGAACATATTGCAAGCATTATAAGACTCTACACTGTCTTCCTTGTTGTTCAAACACTTTACCCAAAAATATCTAGACTTAGAGAGACCAATCATGAAACCAAATTAAACAAGCTCTATGGTAGTTCTTCATTAATAGATTAAACTACATGATGCAAGAGCTTAAACATGATCTATGAGAGCTCAAACAATTGCCAAATTTCCAAATCATATGCAGCATTTTCTGATTCCAACCAAATAGCAATTTAACGAAGCAATTTCAGCTTTCGCCATGAACATTAAAGCACAATTAAGAACACAAGTGTTCCATAAGAAAAAGCGGAGCGTAATATCTCCAATATAAGGATGGTGGGATCCAACTTTATTCAAACCAAAACAAAAATAAAAGCAAACCGACGCTCCAAGTAAAGAACATAAGATGTGATGGAATAAAAATATAGTTTCACTAGAAGTGACCTGATAATGTTGTCGATGAAGGGGATGCCTTGGGCATCCCCAAGCTTAGATGCTTGAGTCTTCTTAAAATATGCAGGATGAACCACCGGGCATCCCCAAGCTTAGACCTTTCACTCTTCTTGATCATAGTATATCATCCTCTTCTCTTGACCCTTGAAAACTTCCTTCACACCAAACTTCAAGCAAACTCATTAGAGGTTAGTGCATAATTCAATTCACATATTCGGAGGTGACACAATCATTCTTAACACTTCTGGACATTGCACAAAGCTTCTGAAAGTTAATGGAACAAAGAAACTCATTCAACATAGTAAAAGCGGCAATGCGAAATAAAAGGCAGAATCTGTCAAAACAGAACAGTCCGTAAAGATGAATCTGGAAGGGCACTTAACTTGCTCAAATGGAAAAACTCAAAACTAATTAAAGTTGCGTACATATATGAGTATCACGCTCGTAAATTTGCAGATTTTCGATTTTTTACAGAAGAGCTATGCGAGAATTCGTGACAGACAGCAATGTTGTTTCTGCGTAGCAATCCCAAATATAGTATCAACTTTAACATAGAAACTTTACTTGGCACAAAAAAACATGATAAGGAGAGGTTGCTACAGTAGTAAACAACTTCCAAGACTCAACAATACAGTAAATAAAATGAAACTTGGGTTATCTCCAAAAAAGTGCTTCAAGTGTTTTCAAGAGATGGAGCTTCAACATTACCTCGGGCTTTACGCCTACCCTTCTTACTCTTTTTCTTACTCTTTGGTTTAGGGAATACATGTCGGCCTCCCGGTGTGCATTTTAGGGTGCCTTCTCCCGTATTTATGATTGCTCCCAATAGTTTCAGCAGGGATCTTCCAAGTGTGATTTGTCATGTTCCTACACATTCAATAACAAGATAATCAGTGGATACTGTTTTTCCAAGAATGGTTGTGTGCACACCCTCGGCTATTCCCTTAGGAATTATAACGGAGTTATCAATAAGAGTTATTCCTTCTCCCCCTTCAACAAGTCCCCAAAGTGTCAAAGATTTATAAATACTCTCAGGCATAAGACAAAATTCAGACATAATATCACAACGGGCATGAAAAGTTTCACCACCAATAATAACTTTAATAGTAGGGTTCCACATTGAGGGTTCAGAGTTCACTAAAACTTCATCAAGACGGTTACGAACATAACTATAATTTTCTTTCAAGCAAGATGCACTTATCTCAAGGGTGTTTAATCTATTATAAATGCTAATAAGAGCTGAATCAAAGTTATTAGCTGAACTATGTGATGCAACCAATTTTTTATGGCATTAAAAGCTTGATCACCATTGCAATGAAGGAAATCTCCTCCCACTATAGCATCTAAGGCATATCTATAGCGAATCATAAGCCCAAAATAAAAATTACTAAGGAGCAAACTTAGAGTCATTTGAGGTTCAACTTTACGATAAGCATCAAAAATTCTAGACCAAGCATCTTTAAAACTCTCCTCATCTCCTTGTTTAAAAGTAAAGACTAATTTCTCAGGTGAAGAAGTAACAGGTACAGAGCTAGACATGATAATAACAGTAAACTAAATGCAAGTAACTAATTTTTTGTGTTTTTAGATATGAAGCAAACAAGACAGTAAATAAAATAAAGTAAAGCAAGACAAAAACAAAGTAAAGAGATTGGATGTGGAGACTCCCCTTGCAGCGTGTCTTGATCTCCCCGACAACGGCGCCAGAAATTTATGCTTGATGCGCGTAGATGTACACGTCCGTTGGGAACCCCGAGAGGAAGGTGTGATGCGCACGGTGGAAGTTTCCCTCAGTATGAAACCAAGGTTATCGAACCAGTAGGAGCCAAGAAGCACGTGAAGGTTGTTGGTGGAGGAATGTAGTGCGGCGCAACACCAGTGAAACCGGCAACGTGGAACCTGCACAACACAATCAAAGTACTTTGCCCCAACGTAACAGTGAGGTTGTCAATCTCACCGGCTTGCTGAAAACAAAAGTTAAACGTGTCGAGTGGAAGATGGTGTTTGTTTGCAAAAAACAAAAAACAATAGAATGTATTCAGATGTAAAAAGAATGGACCGGGGTCCACAGTTCACTAGAGGTGTCTCTCAATGAGATAACTAATGCTGGGTGAACAAATTAAAGCGAACAATTGACAAATAAAGATTCAATACATATCAATGATGATTACTATGTGATTTAATCAGGGCATTACGACAAAGTACATAGACCGCTATCCAGCATGCATCTATGCCTAAATAATCCACCTTCGGGTTATCATCCGAACCCCTTCTAGTATTAAGTTGTAAACAACAGATAATTGCATTAAGTATGGCGCGTAATGTAATCAACACAAATATCCTTAGACAAAACATTGATGTTTTATCCCTAGTAGCAACAGCACATCCACAACCTTAGAACCTATTGTCACGATCCCAGATTCAATGGAGGCATGAACCCACTATCGAGCATAATTACTCCCTCTTGGAGTTACAAGTATCAACTTGGCCAGAGCCTCTACTAGCAACGGAGAGCATGCAAGAACATAAAAAACACATATATGATAGATTGATAATCAACTTAACATAATATTCTATATTCATCGGATCCCGCCAAACACAACATGTAGCATTACAAATAGATGATCTTGATCATGTTAGGTAGCTCACAAGATCTAAACAATGATAGCACAAGCGGAGAAGACAACCATCTAGCTACTGCTATGGACCCATAGTCCAAGGATGAACTACTCACGCATCAATCCGGAGGCGGGCATGATGATGTAGAGCCCCTCCGGTGATGATTCCCCTCTCAGCGGGTGCCGGAGGCAATCTCTGAATCCCCCGAGATGGGATTCGCGACGGTGGCGTCTCTGGAAGGTTTCACGTATCGTGGCTCTGCAGTGCAGGGTTTCGCGACGAAGGCTATATGTAGGCGGAAGGGTAGGTCAAGGGGCGACGCGAGGCCCGCACACTAGGGCCGCGCGGCCGGGGCTCAGGCCGCCGCCTGGTGTGTGGCCACCTCGTGGCCCCACTCGTTTCCCTTTCGGTCTTCGGAAACCTTCAAAAATAGGACCACAGGCGTTGATTTCGTCCAATTCCGAGAATATTTCCTTACAAGGATTTCTGAAACCAAAAACAGCAGAAAACAGCAACTGGCGCTTCGGCATCTTGTTAATAGGTTAGTCCGGAAAATGTATAATAATGTTGTAAAGTATGTATAAAACATTCAAGTATTGTCATAAAAGTAGCATGGAACATAAGAAATTATAGATACGTTTGAGACGTATCAACCATCCCCAAGCTCCGCCGGAGCAGCGGATGAATCCCCGCTGGCATCCCGATAACCAGCATACTTGGGACGCCTTCTTCATCAATCGGCGTGAGAGGGCGCTCGCCGGGTATGAGGAGGACGGTCGCCTCTGGGAACTTCACGAGGCGGCCGTCGTCTATAGTGGTACGGCGGACTCTACGGAGCGTCATGGACTACATCACGGCCGACGATATCCCCGCCTGTGCTACCTCGTTCGAGCCACGAGCGCCGCCCGACAGCAGCGACAGAGCGGCGGCAACTTATAAGGCGACGACTACCAGTACAACGGCGGCGACTATAAATACTACGTGTATGCATATTATACGCCTAGGCAGGAGTATGACTAAATCACTCCAAATTTCATGTATCATTGATACGTCTCCAAAGTATCTATAATTTCTTATGTTCCATGCTAGTTTTATAAAAATACCTACATGTTTTATACATACTTTATAATGTTTTTATGCATTTTCTGGGACTAACCTATTAAAAAGATGCCACAGTGACAGTTCCTGTTTTGCCAGTTTTTGATTTCGAAAAGTTGTTTTACAAATATTCTTGGAATTGGACGAAACAAAAGCCCACGGCCCTATTTTCCACGGAGTGTTCCGTAACACCGAAGAGGAGTCGAGGAAGGCCAGCAGGGGGCGCACCCCATAGCAGGCGCGGCGGGCCCCAGCGCGCCAAGACGTGGGGAGGAGCCCCCTGGCTCACCCGAGCTGCCCCTTCGCCTATTTACTCCTTGTCCCGAAAACCCTAATGAGGCAAAATACCAGAACAGTTCCCTGGGGCCGCTGCCGTCA
Organism: Lolium multiflorum; assembly: GCA_030979885.1. Taxonomy (NCBI): domain Eukaryota; kingdom Viridiplantae; phylum Streptophyta; class Magnoliopsida; order Poales; family Poaceae; genus Lolium; species Lolium multiflorum. The sequence continues at coordinate 57,672,842 of CM061748.1, read as the reverse complement.
CCCTAACTCGGGGGGTTGGAAAGATCTCCTCGGCACCCTGAGAGAGAATCATCACCAGGAGGGCTCTACATCCATGCCCGCTCTCGGACTGATGCGTGAGTAGTTCATCCTTGGACTATGGGTCGCAGTAGCTAGATGGTTGTCTTCTCCTATTGTGCTATCATGTTTAGATGTTGTGAGCTGCCTATCATGATCAAGATCATCTATTTGTAATGCTACATGTTTTGTTGGGATCCGATGAATATGGAATACTATGTCAAGTTGATTATTGATCTATCATATATGTGTTGTTTATGATCTTGCATGCTCTCCGTTGCTAGTAGAGGCTCTGGCCAAGTTGATACTTGTATGCTCCAAGAGGGAGTATTTATGCTAGATAGTGTGTTCATGTCTCCAGAATCTGGGGGAGTGACAGCTAAGGTTGTGGATGTGCTGTTGCCACTAGGGATAAAACATCAATGCTTTGTCTAAGGATATTTGTATTGTTTACATTACGCATAGTACTTAATGCAATTGTCGTTGTTTGCAACTTAATACTGGAAGGGTGCGGATGCTAACCCGAAGGTGGACTTTGTAGGCATAGATGCATCTGGATGGCGGTCCATGTTCTTTGTCGTAATGCCCTAAGTAAATCTCATAGTAGTCATCATGATAGGTATGTGCATTGTCATGCCCTCTCTATTTGTCAATTGCCCAACTGTAATTTGTTTACCCAACATGTTATTTATCTTATTGGAGAGACACCACTAGTGAACTGTGGACCCGGTCCATTCTTTTACATCGAAATACAACCTACGCAATCATTGTTCTCTTTTGTTTTCTGCAAGCAAACATCATTTTCCACACCATACGTTTAATCCTTTGTTTTCAGCAAGCCGGTGAGATTGACAACCTCACTGTTAAGTTGGGGAAAAGTAGTTTGATTGTGTTGTGCAGGTTCCACGTTGGCACCGGAATCCCTGGTGTTGCGCCGCACTACACTCCTTCACCAACAACCTTCACGTGATCTTCATCTCCTACTGGTTCAATAACCTTGGTTTCTTACGAGGAAAACTCGCTGTTGTACTCATCATGCCTTCCTCTTGGGGTTCCCAACGGACGTGTGCTTTACCGTCTGGCGGCTACTTTTAAGCCGCCGTTGCCGGGAGATCAGACACGGCTGCAGAAGTCTCACCAATCTCTTTACTTTGTTTATAGTCTTGCTTTATTTTATTTTCTGTCTTGTTTGCTTTCTTTATATCAAAAACACAAAAAAATTAGTTACTTGTTTTACTTTATTTAATTCGGTTTTGCTTTATTTATTTTTATTATTGCTAAAATGAGTACTCCTGAGAACACTAAGTTGTGTGACTTCACTAGCATAAATAATAATGATTTCATATGCACTCCTATTGCTCCACCTGTTTCTATAGCAGAATTTTATGAAATTAAACCTGCTTTACTAAATCTTGTTATGAGAGAGCAATTTTCTGGTGTTAATACTGATGATGCTGCTGCCCATCTTAATAATTTTGTTGAACTTTGTGAAATGCAAAAGTATAAGGATATAGATTGGGATATTATAAAACTGAAATTGTTTCCTTTCTCCTTGAGAGGAAGAGCTAAAGATTGGTTGCTATCTTTGCCTAAAAATAGTATTAGTTCATGGACTAAATGTAAAGATGCTTTCATTGGAAAATATTATCCTCCTGCTAAAATTATATCTTTGAGAAGTAGCATTATGAATTTTAAGCAATTGGATAATGAACATGTTGCCCAAGCATGGGAGAGAATGAAATCTTTGGTAAATAATTGCCCTACACATGGACTAACTACTTGGATGATCATCCAAACCTTTTATGCAGGATTAAATTTTTCTTCAAGGAACCTATTGGATTCAGCTGCTGGAGGTACTTTTATGTCCATCACTTTGGGTGCTGCAACAACGCTTCTTGATGATATGATGATCAACTACTCTGAATGGCACACTGAAAGAACTCCTCAAGGTAAGAAGGTAAATTCTGTTGAAGAAACCTCTTCCTTGAGTGATAAGATTGATGTTATTATGTCTATGATTGTTAATGGTAGATCTCATGTTGATCCTAATAATGTTCCTTTAGCTTCATTGGTTGCTCAAGAAGAGCATGTTGATGTGAATTTCATTAAAAATAATAATTTCAACAACAATGCTTATAGGAATAATTTTGGTAACAACAACTATAGGCCATATCCTTCTAATAGTGGTAATGGTTATGGTAATTCTTATGGTAATTCTTACAACAATAGTAGGAGTGTACCCTCTGATCTTGAAGTCATGCTTAAAGAATTTATTAGTACACAAACTGCTTTTAACAAATCTGTTGAGGAAAAGTTTGGTAAAATTGATGTTCTTGCTTCTAAGGTTGATAGTCTTGCTCTTGATGTTGATCTTTTGAAACTGAAAGTTATGCCTAATGAAGTTAAAGATACTAAGTCATTTGCTAAAACAAATGCTATCCAAGTTCGAATTAATGACAATATTAGAATGATGGTTGAATTGCATGCTAGGTGGGAAAGAGAAGAAAAACTTGCTAAAGAGAATAATATAGCTAGAGTTTGGACTATTACCACCACTAGTAATGTTGATGCTTCACATGTTGCTAAACCTCCTACTATCAATGGTAAAATAATTGGTGTTGGCAATGTTTCTACTTCTACTACAAAGCGTGCAAAATTGCCTGAAACTGCTGAAACTGTTTGTGATAAAAGTGCTGAAATTTTTCAAAGTGTTGGGGACAATGGTCCCATTGCTGTAGATCATAATGGTTTTGATTTTGATAATTGTCATATTTCTGAAGTTATTAAGTTCTTGCAAAAACTTGCTAGAAGTCCTAATGCTAGTGCTATAAACTTGGCCTTTAGAAAACATATTACAAATGCTCTTATTAAAGCTAGGGAAGAGGAATTAAAACTTGAAGCTTCTATCCCCAGGAAGTTCGAAGATGGTTGGGAGCCCATCCTTAAAATGAAGGTCAATGATTTTGATTGTAATGCTTTATGTGATCTTGGTGCAAATATTTCTGTTATGCCTAAGAAACTTTATGATATGCTTGACTTGCCACCTTTGGAATGTTGTTATTTGGATGTTAATCTTCCTGACAATTCTATAAAGAAACCTTTGGGGAGAATTGACAATGTTCACATTACGGTTAACAATAACCTTGTCCCCGTTGATTTTGTTGTTTTGGATATTGAATGCAATGCATCTTGTCATATTGTTTTGGGAAGACCCTTTCTTCGAACCGTTGGTGCTATTATTGATATGAAAGAAGGAAATATTAAATATCAATTCCCTCTTAAGAAAGGTATGGAACACTTCCCTAGAAAGAGAATGAAGATGCCTTTTGATTCTATTATTAGAACAAATTATGATGTTGATGCTTCTTCTCTTGATGTTACTTGATTTACACTTTCTGCGCCTAGCTGAAAGGCGTTAAAGAAAAGCGCTTATGGGAGACAACCCATTATTTTATTTCTGCAATTTTTGTTTTATATTTGAGTCAAGGTGCTTGTTACTACTGTAGCAATACCTTTGTATCTTTATTTTCTTGCATTGTTGTGCCAAGTGAAGTCTTTGATAGAAAGTTGATACTAGATTTGGATTTCTGCGCAGAAACAGATTTTTAGCTGTCACGAATTTGAGCTTTTCTCTCTGTAGAAAAATCTAAAAATGCTGAAAAAAATCATGAGTAATCCTCAGATATGTACGCAACTTTCATTCAACTAGAGCTTTTCCATATGAGCATGTTAAGTGCCTCGAAAAAAATCGTCTTTACGGACTGTTCTGTTTTGACAGATTCTGCCTTTTATTTCGCATTGCTTTTTTTACTGAGTTTGAGTGGATTTCTTTGCTCCATTAAATTTCAGTAGCCTTGGGTAATGTCCAGAAGTGTTGGGAATGATTGTATCCTTGCTGAACTTGTGAATTTTTGATTATGCACTAACACTCTAATGAGATTGCTTTGAGTTTGGTGTGAAGGAAGTTTTCAAGGATCAAGAGAGGAGGATGATATAATATGATCAAGAAGAGTGAAAAGTCTAAGCTTGGGGATGCCCCCATGGTTCATCCCTGCATATTTCAAGAAGACTCAAGCATCTAAGCTTGGGTATGCCCAAGGCATCCCCTTCTTCATCAAACTTATCAGGTCACCTCTAGTGAAACTATATTTTAATTCCGTCACATCTTATGTGCTTTACTTGGAGCGTCCGTGTGCTTTTATTCTCGTTTGTTATTTTAAGTTTTCTTAATAAATCGGATCCTAACATGCTTGTGTGGGAGAGAGACACGCTCCGCTTTTTCATTTGAACACTTGTGTTCTTCGTTTTATTTTTCATGTTCATGGCGAAAGCTGAAAGCCGCAGCACTTATTGTTATTTGGTTGGAAACAAAAAATGCTTCATGTGGTAATTGGTATATTGTCTTGAATAATTTGATACATGGCAATTGTTTTGAGCTCTCAAGTAGATCATGTTTAAGCTCTTGCATCATGTAGTTTAAAACTATTAGTGGAGAACTACCGTAGAGCTTGTTGAAATTTGGATTGCATGATTGGTCTCTCTAAGGTCTAGATATTTTCTGGTAAAAGTGTTTGAGCAACAAGGAAGACAGTGTAGAGTCTTATAATGCTTGCAATATGTTGTTGTGTAAGTTTTTTGTACCGGTTTATACTTGTGTTTGCTTCAAACAACCTTGCTAGCCAAAGCTTATGCGAGAGGGAATGCTTCTCGTGCATCCAAAACCTTGAGCCAAAACCTATGCATTTGTGTCCACCATAACTACCTACTATGTGGTATTTTTCTGCCATTCCAAGTAAATACTTCATGTTCTACCTTTAAACAATTCAAAACTTTATTACTCCTTATTTGTTTCAATGTTTTATAGCTCATGAGGAAGTATGTGGTGTTTTATCTTTCAATCTTGTTGGGCAGACTTTCACCAATGGACTAGTGGCATATACATCCGCTTATCCAATAATTTTGCAAAAAGAGCTGGCAATGGGGTGCCCAGCCCCAATTAATTAACTTTCATTAATAATTCTCTTCACATGTTTTGCCCTGATTTATCAGTAAGCAACTTAATTTTGCAATAGACACTCCTCCATGGTATGTGAAATGTTGGAAGGCACCCGAGGATTCGGGCCATGGCTTGTGAAAGCAAAAGGTTGGGAGGAGTGTCATCTATAAATAAAACTAAAATATATGTGTAAACAAAAGAGAAGATGGATGATCTACCTTGCTGGTAGAGATAACGTTCTTCATGGGAGCCTCTCTTTGAAAGTCTGTTTGACAAGGGGGTTAGAGTGCCCACTACCAGTCGCTGACAACAAAAAACACCTCTCAAAACTTTATTTTTATGCTCTCTATATGATTTCAAATCTTGAAAAGCTCTAGCACATGATTTAATCCCTGCTTCCCTCTGCGAAGGGCCTTTCTTTTACTTTATGTTGAGTCAGTTTACCTACTTCTTTCTATCTTGAAGCAAACACTTGTGTCAACTATGTGCATTGATTCTTACATGCTTACTTATTGCACTTATTATATTACTTTGTGTTGACAATTATCCATGAGATATGCATGTTGAAAGTTGAAAGCAATTGCTGAAACTTAAATCTTCCTTTGTCTTGCTTCAAAACCTTGTATTAAGAATCTATTGCTTTATGAGTTAACTCTTATGCAAGACTTTTTGATGCTTGTCTTGAAAGTACTATTCATGAAAAGTTTTTGCTATATGATTCAGTTGTTTAGTCATTATATTTTTGTTAGCAAACTATAGACCATTGCTTTGAGTCACTTCATTCATCTCATATGCTTTACAATAGTATTGATCAAGATTATGTTGGTAGCATGTCACTTCAGAAATTATTCTTTTTATCGTTTACCTACTCGAGGGCGAGTAGGAACTAAGCTTGGGGATGCTTGATACGTCTCAACGTATCTATAATTTCTTATGTTCCATGCTAGTTTTATGACAATACCTACATGTTTTATTCATACTTTATAATGTTTTTATGTATTTTCGGGACTAACCTATTAACAAGATACCACGGTGCCGTTCCCGTTTTTGCTGTTTTTGATTTCAGAAAAGTTGTTTTACAAATATTCTCGGAATTGAATGAAACAAACGGCCCTATTTTCCACGGAGTGTTCCGAACACCGAAGAGGGTCGAGAAGGCCAGCGGGGGCCCACCCCATGGGCGGCGCAGGGGGCCCCACCTGTCGCGCCAAGGCGTGGGGAGGGAGCCCCCTGGCTCCCCCGAGCGCCCTTCGCCTATTTATTCCTTCGTCCCCGAAAACCCTAGCACCGAGAGCCAAAATACCTAAACAGTTCCAGAGACGCCGTCGCCGTCAACCCTAACTCGAGGGGTTCAGAAGATCTCCTCCGGCACCCTGCCGGAGAGGGGAATCATCACTGGAGGGCTCTACATCACCATGCCCTCCTCCGGACTGATGCGTGAGTAGTTCATCCTTGGACTACGGGTCCATAGCAGTAGCTAGATGGTTGTCTTCTCCTATTGTGCTATCATGTTTAGATCTTGTGAGCTGCCTATCATGATCAAGATCATCTATTTGTAATGCTACATGTTGTGTTTGTTGGGATCCGATGAATATGGAATACTATGTCAAGTTGATTATTGATCTATCATATATGTGTTGTTTATGATCTTGCATGCTCTCCGTTGCTAGTAGAGGCTCTGGCCAAGTTGATACTTGTAACTCCAAGAGGGAGTATTTATGCTAGATAGTGGGTTCATGTCTCCATTGAATCTGGGGAGTGACAGCAACCCCTAAGGTTGTGGATGTGCTTGCCACTAGGGATAAAACATCAATGCTTTGTCTAAGGATATTTGTATTGTTTACATTACGCACAGTACTTAATGCAATTGTTTGTTGTTTGCAACTTAATATTGGAAGGGGTGCGGATGCTAACTTGAAGGTGGACTTTTTAGGCATAGATGCATGCTGGATGGCGGTCTATGTTCTTTGTCATAATTCCCTAAGTAAATCTCATATTAGTCATCATGATATGTATGTGCATTGTTATGCCCTCTCTATTTGTCAATTGCCCAACTGTAATTTGTTTACCCAACATGTTATTTATCTTATTGGAGAGACACCACCAGTGAACTTTGGACCCCGGTCCATTCTTTACATCTGAAATACAATCTATTGCAATCATTGTTCTCTTTTGTTTTCGCAAGCAAACATCATTTTCCACCATACGTTTAATCCTTTGTTTTCAGCAAGCCGGTGAGATTGACAACCTCACTGTTAAGTTGGGGAAAAGTAGTTTGATTGTGTTGTGCAGGTTCCACGTTGGCACCGGAATCCCTGGTGTTGCGCCGTACTACACTCCTTCACCAACGGCGGCGATACCGAGAGCCACGATACGGAAAAAGTTCCAGAGACGCCGCCGCCGTCAACCCCATCTCGGGGGGTTCAGAAGATCGCCTCCGTTGGTGAAGGAGTGTAGTGCGGCGCAACACCAGTGATTCCGGCGCCAAGGCAGTGCGAATACAATCAAACTACTTTGCCCCAACTTAACAATGGGGTTGTCAATCTCACCGGCTTGAAAACAAATGATTAAACGTATGGTGTGGAGTATATTTTGCTTGCGAAAACGAGAACAGTGATTGTAGTAGATTGTATTTCAGATGTAAAAGGACCACAGATTCACTAGTGGTGTCTCTCCAATAAGATAAATAGCATGTTGGGTGAACAAATTACAGTTGAATTGACAAATAAAGACATACATATCATGATGACTACTATGAGATTTACTTAGGGTATTACGACAAAGAACATAGAACATCCAAAGCTCATCTCATACCTAAAAGTCCACCCGGCATCCGCCCTCGATGTTAAGTTGCAAACATGGGACAATTCATTAGATGCTGTGCGTAATCAACACAAATATCCTTAGACAAACATTGATGTTTTATCCCCTGAGCAACAGCTATCCCACAACCTTAGGAATTGCTGTCACTCCCGATTCAATGGGGACATGAACCCTTATCTAGCATAAATACTCCCTCTTGGAGTCACAAATCAACTTGGCCCGAGCCTCTACTGCTTAACGAGAGCATACGCAAATAAATAACACATATATGATAGATCAATAATCAACTCGACATAGTATTCAATATTCATCGGATCAATGCACAGCATGTATAGCAGTAAATAGATGATTGATCATGATAGGCAGCTCACAAAATCTAAACATGATACACAAGAGGAGAGACAACCATCTAGCTATGCTATGGACCCGTAGTCCAAGGATGAGACTCACGCTCAGTCGCGAGGCATGGTGATGTAGAGCCTCGATGATGATTCCCCTCTTGGCGAGGGTGCAGCCGAACCCCCGAGATGGGTTGGCGGCGGCGAAACTTTTTCGTATCGTGGCTCTCGGTACTAGGATTTTTGCGACGAGGAATAAATAGCGAAGAGGCATAGGAAGCGCCGAGGGGGCCACACCATATGGCGGCGCGGCCGAGGTGGGCGCCGCCCTATGGTGTGGGCCCCTCGTGGCCCTTCTCCGTCTCCTCTTCGGTGCTCTGGAAAATTCCGTGGGCTTTTGTTCGTCGATCGAGAATATTCGTGAACTAACTTTTCTGAAATCAAAAACCAGAAAAAGCAACTATGCTTGTTAATAGGTTTAGTCCCGGAAAATAAAAACATTATAAAGTATGACTAAAACATGTTGGTATTGTCATAAAACTAGCATGGAGCATAAGAAATTATAGATACGTTGGAGACGTATCAGTCATCTGGGTCTTTCAAACGTTGCTGGTCCTACCGTGCTTCCTTTGTATCATTTGTCTTCCCATACACGCCCAAGAAGCTTAGGAGGTTCACGCAAATATTCTTCGTAACATGCATCACGTCGATTGCAGAGCGGACATCTAGGACTTTCCAATATTCTAGCTCCCAAAATATAGATTTCTTCTTCCACATGGGTGCGTGCCCGTCAACTCCCTGCGGAACTGATTGTCCGCCAGGACCCTTTCCAAAGATGACTTTCAAATCCTTGACCATATCAAATACCTCAGCACCAGTACGTTCCGCAGGCTTCGGCCGGTGATCTGCCTTGCCGTTGAAATGCTTGCCTTTCTTTCTTACGTTATGATTTCGGGGAAGAAATCGACGATGCCCCAGGTACACGTTCTTCTTACAATTACCCAAATATATACTTTCAGTCTCATGTAAGCAGTGCGTGCATGCATTGTATCCCTTATTTGTCTGTCCCGAAAGGTTACTAAGAGCAGGCCAATCGTTGATGGTTACGAAAAGCAACGCTCGTAGGTCAAATTCCTCTTCTTTGTGCTCATCCCACACACGTACACCAGGTCTACCCCACAGCTGTAAAAGTTCATCAACTAATGGCCTTAGGTACACATCGATGTCGTTGCCGGGTTGCTTCGGACCTTGGATGAGCACTAGCATCATAATGAACTTCCGCTTCATGCACAACCAAGGAGGAAGGTTGTAGATGCATAGAGTCACGGGCCAGGTGCTATGGCTGGAGCTCTGCTCGCCAAAAGGATTCATGCCATATGTACTTAGACCAAATCTTATGTTCCTTGCGTCAGCTGCAAAATCTTTGAACTCTCTGTCGATCTTTCTCCATTGCGTTCCATCTGCGGGGTGTCTCAACTCCCCGTCCGACTTACGGTCCTCTTTGTGCCATCGCAACAACTTGGCATGCTCTTTATTTCTGAACAAGCGTTTCAGCCGTGGTATTATAGGAGCATACCACATCACCTTGGCGGGAACCCTCTTCCTGGGTTTCTCGCCCTCAACCTCGTCACCAGGGTCATCGCCTCTGATCTTATAACGCAATGCAGTGCATACCGGGCATTCATTCAAATTCTCGTATTCACCGCGGTAGAGGATGCAATCGTTAATGCATGCATGTATCTTCAGAACCTCTAAACCTAGAGGGCAGACAACCTTCTTTGCTTCGTACGTACTGGCGGGCAACTCGTTATTCTTTGGAAACATATTCTTCAATATTTTCAGCAAGTTTTCAAATCCCGAGTCAGATAGACCTTCTTGTGCCTTCCATTTCAGCAAATCTAGTGTGCAGCCCAGCTTTTTCAGACCATTATCGCATCCTGGGTACAACGACTTTTTGTGATCCTCTAACATGCGATCCAAATTCTCCCTCTCCTTTTCAGTTTCACAGCGTCTCCGTGCATCAGCAATGGTCCGACCAAGATCATCAACGGGCTCATCACGTGCCTCTTCTTCACCTTCCCCTTCACCTTCCCCTTCACCTTCCCCACCTTCAGCATCCTCCATGAAAGTATCACCGAAATGATCAGGATAGTTGTCATCGATGATATCATCCCCTTCTTCATCTTCTTCCATTCTAACCCCTCTTTCTCCATGCTTGGTCCAACAATTATAGCTTGGCATGAAACCGTGCCGAAGCAGGTGCAGGTGAACGTCTCTTGAGGAAGAGTAACCCTTCTGATTCTTACAGTCAACACATGGACAGATAACAAAACCCCCCTGCTTCGTATTAGCCACTATGAGGAAATCTTTCAAACCCGTAATGAACTCGTCGGAGAGTCGGTTACCGTACATCCATTGCCGATTCATCTGCATTATTATTATATAAATTATATAATTAACCATCATGCATTTGTTAAACTAACTAGCTAGAAATAATAGAAATTAAACAATGAACTACACACATGCATATTTTATCAATGACACATGAAAGGTTCAAGTTGCTAACCGCGATCGAGGAGGAAAAATAAATGAGAAAGCTTAAGTGTGGCTCGGACACTTCATATCATGTAGACAGTGTTGGGCCTCCAAGAGCAGAGGTTTGTAGAACAGCAGCAAGTTTCCCTTAAGTGGATTACCCAAGGTTTATCGAACTCAGGAGGAAGAGGTCAAAGATATCCCTCTCAAGCAACCCTGCAAATCACAAAGCAAAGAAGTCTCTTGTGTCCCCAACACACCAAATACACTTGTCAGGTGTATAGGTGTACTAGTTCGGCGAAGAGATAGTGAAATACAAGTAATATGGATGTATATGAGTGGTAATAGCAATCTGAATAAAATATGGCAGCGAGTAAACATGCAACAAAACAGTAAACAAACGGAGATTCGATGCTTGGAAGCAAGGCCTAGGGATCCTGCTTTCACTAGTGGACACTCTCAACAATGATCACATAATAAGACTACTCTACACCCTTTTGTTGGATGATGAACACATTGCGTAGGATTACACGAACCCTCAATGCCGGAGTTAACAAGCTCCACAATTCAATGTTCATATTTAAATAACCTTAGAGTGTAAGATAGATCAATACGACTAAACCAAGTACTAACATAGCATGCACACTGTCACCTTCATGCTTATGTAGGAGGAATAATACACATCAATACTATCATAGCAATAGTTAACTTCGCAATCTACAAGAGATCATGATCATAGCATAAACCAAGTACTAACACGAGTGCACACACTGTCACCATTACACCGTGTAGGAGGAATAAAACTACTTTAATAACATCACTAGAGTAGCACATAGATGATATTCAACTAGATCACATAAAGAGAGAGATGAACCACATAGCTACAGCGGAGAGCCCTCAGCCCCGGGGGTGAATTACTCCCTCCTCATCATGGAGACAACGATGGCGGTGAAGATGGCGGTGGAGACGGCGGTGGAGATGACTCGGGGGCAATTCCCCGTCCGACAGGAGTGCGGAGCAGAGATTCTGTCCCCGAATCTTGATTTGCGATGGCGGCGGCTGGAAGGTTTTCGGGTCTCGTCTTCTCCGTCGGTGTTTTTAGGTCAGGGACGACTAAATAGGCGAAGAGACGGAGTCGGAGGGGCCACGGGGTGCCCACACCACAGGGGGGCGCCCCCCCTGGGCCGCGCCGGGGTGTGGTGTGGGGCCCCCTGGCTCCCCTCTCGTCTTTCTCCGGTGCTCTGGAAGCTTCCGGGAATTATAAGGTCCTCGGTCTTGATTTCGTCCGATTCCGAAAATATTTCTTTACTAGGATTTCTGAAACCAAAAACAGCAGAAAACAGCAACTGGCCTTCGGCATCTCGTCAATAGGTTAGTTCCGAAAACGCATAAAATATGACATATAATGTGTATAAAACATGTAGGTATCATCAATAAAGTGGCATGGAACATAAGAAATTATAGATACGTTTGAGAACGTATCAAGCATCCCCAAGCTTAGTTCCTACTCGCCCTCGAGTAGGTAAACGATAACAATGATAATTTCTTAAGTGACATGCCATCATAACCTTGATCATACTATTGTAAAGCACATGAGATGAATGCAGAGATTCGAAGCAATGATGAAGATAATGAGTAAACAAATGAATCATATAACAAAGACTTTTCATGAATAATACTTTCAAGACAAGTATCAATAAGTCTTGCATAAGAGTTAACTCATAAGCAATAAATTCTTAGTAGAAAGCTTTGAAACAACACAAGGAAGATATAAGTTTCAGCGGTTGCTTTCAACTTTAACATGTATATCTCATGGATAATTGTCAACACAAAGTAATATAACAAGTGCAATAGGTAAACATGTAAGAATCAATGCACACAATTCACACAAGTGTTTGCTTCTAAGATAGAAAGAATAGGTAAACTGACTCAACAATAAAAGTAAAAGAATGGTCCTTCAAAGAGGAAAGCATCGATTGCTATATTTGTGCTAGAGCTTTGATTTTGAAAACATATAGAGAGCATAAAAGTAAAGTTTTGAGAGGCGTTTGTTGTTGTCAACGAATGGTAGCGGGTACTCTAACCCCCTTGCCAGACAAACCTTCAAAGAGCGGCTCCCATTTTATTTTTATTTTTGTGTGGCACTCCTTCCAACCTTTCTTTCACAAACCATGGCTAACCGAATCCTCGGGTGCCTGCCAACAATCTCATACCATGAAGGAGTGCCTTTTTATTTTAGTTTTATTATGATGACACTCCTCCCCACCTTTGCTTTCTCAAGCCATGGCTAACCGAATACTTCGGGTGCCGTCCAACAATCACATACCATGGAGGAGTGTCTATTTTTGTTAATTAATTTGGGACTGGGAATCCCATTGCCAGCTCTTTTTGCAAAATTATTAGATAAGCGGATGAAGCCACTAGTCCATTGGTGAAAGTTGCCTAACAAGATTGAAAGATAAACACCACATACTTCCTCATGAGCTATAAAACATTGACACAAATCAGAGGTGATAACTTTTGAATTGTTTAAAGGTAGCACTCAAGCAATTTACTTTGGAATGGCGGAGAAATACCATGTAGTAGGTAGGTATGGTGGACACAAATGGCATAGTGGTTGGCTCAAGGATTTTGGATGCATGAGAAGTATTCCCTCTCTATACAAGGTTTAGGCTAGCAAGGTTATTTGAAGCAAACTCAAGTATAAAATGGTGCAGCAAGACTCACATATAAACATATTGTAAGCATTATAAGACTTTACATCGTCTCCTTGTTGTTCAAACACCTCAACCAGAAAATATCTAGACTTAGAGAGACCAATCATGCAAACCAAATTTTAACAAGCTCTATGTAATTATTCATTAATGGGTACAAGGTACATGATGCAAGAGCTTAAACAAGATCTATATGAGCACAACAATTGCCAAGTATCACATTATTCAAGACATTACACCAATTACTACATGTAGCATTTTCCGTTTCCAATCATATAACAATTAACGAAGCAGTTTCAACCTTCGCCATGAAAATTAAAAGCTAAGAACACATGTGTTCATACGAACCAGCGGAGCGTGTCTCTCTCCCAAACAATCATTTATTCAAACAAAAACAAAAACAAAAACATACAGACGCTCCAAGTAAAGTACATAAGATGTGACCGAATAAAAATATAGTTTCAAGAGAAGGAACCTGATACTTTGTCGATGAAGAAGGGGATGCCTTGGGCATCCCAAGCTTAGATGCTTGGGTCTTCTTGAAATATGCAGGGATGAACCACGGGGCATCCCCAAGCTTAGACTTTTCATTCTTCTTGATCGTAGTATATCATCCTCCTCTCTTGACCCTTGAAAACTTCCTTCACACCAAACTTCAAGCAAACTCATTAGAGGGTTAGTGCATAATCAAAAATTCACATGTTCAGAGGTGACACAAACATTCTTTTCACTTCTGGACATTGCATAAAGCTACTGGACATTAATGGATCAAAGAAATAAATCCAACATAGCAAAAGAGGCAATACGAAATAAAAGGCAGAATCTGTCAAAAACAGAACAGTCCGTAAAGACGAATTTTAAGATGGCACCAGACTTGCTCAAATGGAAAAACTCAAAACTAATGAAAGTTGCGTACATATCTGAGGATCACGCTCGTAAATTGGCAGATTTTTTCGAATTTTCTACAGAGGCCTGTGCCCAGATTCGTGACAGACAGCAATGCTGTTTCTGCGCAGCGATCCCAAATATAATATCAACTTTGACATAGAAACTTTACTTGGCACAAAAACATGATAAGGAGAGGTTGCTACAGTAGTAAACAACTTCCAAGACACAAATATAAAACAAAGTACTGTAGTAAAAAAAAAAACACATGGGTTATCTCCCAAGAAGTTCTTTCTTTATAGCCATTAAGATGGACTCAGCAGTTTTAATGATGCACTCACAAGAAATAGAAGTTGAAGCAAAAGAGAGCATCAAGAGGCAAATTCAAAACACATTTAAGTCTAACATGCTTCCTATGCATAGGAATCTTGTAAATAAACAAGTTCATGAAGAGCAAAGTAACAAGCATAGGAAGATAAAACAAGTGTAGCTTCAAAAATTTCAGCACATAGAGAGGTGTTTTAGTAACATGAAAATTTCTACAACCATATTTCCTCTCTCATAATAACTTTCAGTAGCATCATGAGCAAACTCAACAATATAACTATCACATAAAGAATTCTTATCATGAGTCTCATGCATAAAATAATTACTACTCCCAACATAAGCATAATCAATTTTATTAGTTGTAGTGGGAGCAAATTCAACAAAGTAGCTATCAAATATAGGAGGTATATTGTAATCATAATCAAATTTATCCTCCATAACAGGTGGTAACAAAAGACTACTATCATTATAATCATCATAAATGGGAGGCAAAGTATCATCAAAGTAAATTTTCTCCTCAATGCTTGGGGACTAAAAATATCATGCTCATCAAAGCCAGCTTCCCCAAGCTTAGAATTTTCCATAGCATTAGCAACAAGAGTGTTCAAAGCATTCATATTAATATGTTCCATGGGTTTTTTAATTTTCGCATCAAACCATCCATGTCTTAAATCAGGAAATAGAATAAGAAGGTCATTGTTGTCCATTATGCCTAACTAGTGTAAACAAGAAACCAAATGTCGCAATTACAGAGTCTAAAGGAAATAGCTTCGAGCACACACAATGGCGCCAGAAAAGTCTTCCGTTACCTGGAACCAAAGTATGAGTGCCTTTTACCTTTCCTCCCGGCAACGGCGCCAGAAAAGTGCTTGATGTCTACGGGTGCTTCTATTCTTGTAGACAGTGTTGGGCCTCCAAGAGCAGAGGTTTGTAGAACGGCAGCAAGTTTCCCTTAAGTGGATTACCCAAGGTTTATCGAACTCAGGGAGGAAGAGGTCAAAGATATCCCTCTCAAGCAACCCTGTAATCACAAAGCAAGAAGTCTCTTGTGTCCCCAACACACCAAATACACTTTTCAGATGTATAGGTGCACTAGTTCGGCGAAGAGATAGTGAAATACAAGTAATATGGATGTATATGAGTGGTAATAGCAATCTGAATAAAATATGGCAGCGAGTAAACATGCAACAAAACGGTAAACAAACGGAGATTCGATGCTTGGAAGCAAGGCCTAGGGATCCTGCTTTCACTAGTGGACACTCTCAACAATGATCACATAATAAGACTACTCTACACCCTTTTGTTGGATGATGAACACATTGCGTAGGATTACACGAACCCTCAATGCCGGAGTTAACAAGCTCCACAATTCAATGTTCATATTTAAATAACCTTAGAGTGCATGAAAGATCAAACGACTAAACCAAGTACTAACATAGCATGCACACTGTCACCTTCATGCTTATGTAGGAGGAATAATACACATCAATACTATCATAGCAATAGTTAACTTCGCAATCTACAAGAGATCATGATCATAGCATAAACCAAGTATAACACAGTGCACACACTGTCACCATTACACCGTGCAGGAGGAATAAAACTACTTTAATAACATCACTAGAGTAGCACATAGATGATATTCAACTAGATCACGAAAGAGATGAACCACATAGCTACAGCGGAGCCCTTAGCCCCGGGGGTGAATTACTCCCTCCTCATCATGGAGACAGCGATGGCGGTGAAGATGGCGGTGGAGACGGCGGTGGAGATGACTCCGGGGGCAATTCCCCGTCTGGCAGGGTGCCGGAACAGAGACTTCTGTCCCCGAATCTTGATTCGCGATAGCGCGCTCTGGAAGGTTTTCTCGGGTCTCGTCTTCTCCGTCGGTGTTTTTAGGTCAGGGACGACTAAATAGGCGAGAGGCGGAGTCGGAGGGCCACGGGGTGCCCACACCCAGGGGGCGCCCCCCCTGGCCCGCGCTGGGGTGTGGTGTGGGGCCCCCTGGCCCCTCTTCGCTTCTCCGGTGCTCTGGAAGCTTCCGGGAATTATAAGGTCCTCGGTCTTGATTTCGTCCGATTCCGAAAATATTTCTTTACTAGGATTTCTGAAACCAAAAACAGCAGAAAACAGCAACTGGCCCTTCGGCATCTCGTCAATAGGTTAGTTCCGGAAACGCATGCATAATATGACATATAATGTGTATAAAACATGTAGGTATCATCAATAAAGTGGCATGGAACATAAGTATAGATACGTTTGAGGCATGAGAAAGCTCAAGTGTGGCTCGGACACTTCATATCATGTTTGTTTTCATGCTCTCGGGCATTTCATCGAACACCTTGTGTGCATAAGAGGAACCAAAAGCAAACCCACCACCCCTTGTGAATATTGTGAATAGAAGTGGCACCAAATGGCTAAGTGAAGTGAGCTGAGCTGCATTTTATAGGGATGGGCCTTTAGTCCCGGTTGGCCTGGCCAACCGCGACTAAAGGCCTTCGGGCCAGGCCTGAGGACCTTTAGTCGCGGTTGGCCTGGCCAACCGCGACTAAAGCCCCTCCCGTCCACCAGCTGTCGACCGAGCCCGCTGGGCCCAGACCTTCGGTCGCGGGTCGCCTCCCGAACCGCGACTAAAGACCCCTTTAGTCGCGGTTCAAATATTTTGGGGACTAATAGGGGCGGATGGAAGCCTCTTTTTCTACTAGTGCAAGGGGAACGCTAGGCGTCGGTCGCCCGATGGAAACACTAAAAATCGGTCGTTCTCCGCTTCGTCCGATCACGATCCGACGGCTGAAATCTATCGCGGCGCGATATTTGCATTTTGCCCCTGTTTTTTTGAAACTTAACCCGCAGTCCTATTCTTCTCCCAGTTAAAGTGAAAGGTATATCCCTTTGGACCTGACCTTCTGATGGGTTCGTTGCATAGAAAAAAAAAATTTCCTACCGCAAAGACGAATAAATCCAAGATCTAATCTATGGAAAAGCCAAGATCTAATCTATGAGATCAGAGCAACGAGATGGATATGAGACTAACCCTCGAAGATTCCAAAGCCTACGAGATTAGATCTCGTTGTTGGTGTAGACGATCGTCGGTCTGCAATCCGGCGGCACTTCCGTACTCGGTCGCGCGTACGGTGTCGGTGAAGCCTCGTCTCCCGTTGCAGCGGGCGGCGGAGGTGTGGTGGATCTCCACGGAATCCCAGCAGCATGACGGCGTGGTGGTGGTGGTGGAGAAGAAATACTGCAGGGCTTCGCCTAAGCCTGAGCAGCATATGGAGGAGGAAGAGAGGGGGGCGGCTAGGGTTGGATGAAGGGGTGGTCTGGCCGGCCACCCCTCCTCTTTATATAGGTGGAGGGGTCGGCCTAGGGTTTCCCCTAGGGCCCACCCTCCCCTTGGCCGGCGCATGAAGGGGGGAGATCTTCTCCCCCAAGTCTTCCCCTTATCTCTAAATTAAACCCTTTAATTTAGGAGATAGATCTTATCTCTAGATTTTAAACCATTTAAATTAGAGATAGATCTTATCTCTAGGGTGGCCGGCCTGGGCCCACATGTCATAGTGGGCAGGACCCACCATGCCATGTGGCGCCTATGTGGCCTCTCCCGGGGTGGTGGGCCCACTGGTGACCCTCTAGAACCTTCTAGAAGCTCCGGTCAAAACACCGAACTTTTCCCGAACCCCGGAAAATGACTTCCCATATATGAATCTTATTCTCCGGACCATTCCGGACCTCCTCGTGATGTCCTAGATCCCATCCGAGACTCCGAACAAAAACTTCGGACTCCATCTCATATTCCGAATCTACTTACGCGACATCGAACCTTAAGCGCGTCACCCTACGGTTCATGAACTATGTAGAAATGGTCGAGACTCCTCTCCGAGCAATAACCAATAGCGGGATCTGGAGATCCATAATGGCTCCCACATATTCAACGATAACTTAGTGATCGATTGAACCATTTACATACGATACCGATTCCCTTTGTCACGCGATACTTTACTTGTCCGAGGTTTGATCATCGGTATCTCCATACCTTGTTCAACCTTGTTACCGACAAGTACTCTTTACTGTTACCGTGGTATGTCATCTCTTGTGATCCAATCACATGCTTGCAAGCTAATCGACGACATTCCACCGAGAGGCCCAGTATATCTATCGTCATCGGGATGGACAAATCCCACTATTGATCCATACGCCTCAACTCACACTTTCCAAATACTTAATCCCATCTTTATAACCACCCATTTACGCAATGGCGTTTGATGTAATCAAAGTACCCTTTCGGTGTAAGTGATTTACATGATCTCATGGTCGAAGGACTTAGGCAACTATGTATCGAAAGCTTATAGCAAAAACTTAATGACTTGATCTTATGCTACGCTTATTTGAGTGTGTGTCCATTATATCATTCAATTAATGACATAACCTTGTTATTAACAACATCCAATGTTCATGATCACGAAACCATGATCATCCATTAATCAACAAGCTAGTTATACAAGAGGCTTACTAGGGACTCCTTGTTGTTTACATAACACACATGTATCAATGTTTCGGTTAATACAATTATAGCATGGTATGCAAACATTTATCATAAACACGAAGATATTATAATAACCACTTTATTATTGCCTCTTGGGCATATCTCCAACACCTTCCCCATATTTACAACACAAATTCCACCCGAGGACAGATCCAAGTTATACTAAGTATTACAACAAAATCCTCACCCCGCTTACAAAAAAAATATACTATTACAACAAAATATTCACAACAAAAATTCAAAATGTAAATGTTATAAAAAATGGATAATTAACAACTATTTTTCTACATGTTGGTTTACAACAAAAATTGCATCCATTACCACAAAAAATCAAAATTATTACAACAAAATCTCCACTATTTTTTTTAAAATGTTAATGTTACAAAAAATGTTTAAACAACAAATATTCTGCTAGATGTTGGTTTACAACAAAAATCGCTATCCATTCCCTCAAAAATTGCAAATTATTACATCAAAAAAATGTGTTGCAACAAAATAAATTGCTTGGATATTAGAAACAACAAATCCAACAAAAATGTTGGTTGTTTACAATAGTAATCAACAACAAAATCCACAAAAAGATTAATTGTTTAATGAAATAATTAATAATGAAAATCCAACTAATTCGTACGGGTTAGATAGCCAGCATCGCACTAGCTGCTGATGCGACCTGCATTTACATGCATCAATGGAGCCAAAAACTCGTACGTGGATGAAGCCGGCTGATACGAGGTAACACACCATGATTCGCACGGGTGCATGAATGTTTAAACCGTACGTCATGTACGTACGGCAGGACTTTTCCACGCAGCACATGGGCGGTCCCCGCGTGGAGGGTGCTAGGCCAAAGACCGATCTTTTGGCCCCGATCGGCCGAGGGTTACGAAGCGTTTCCCTTTATCCAAACAATGTATACGACACCATCATGTTTTCTTCTTTTTATTTTTGCCTTCTATCGCTAACCTAATAAAAACATATTCAATACATATATGTTTCTTAAACAAAATTCCCTAAATTTTCTACGTTCAAAACCTTCTTAGTATTTCTTCCAACTGTTAAAGCTTTCAAAACAAGAATTTTCTTATTTCTCCAACTCTTCACTCATTTGTTCATTTTATTTGTGCTAACTTGGGTGCCATATTTTCACCTTGCATCCACTACAATAAAACCTGCTTTTGTAGAGGCACTTCTCTAAAGACACTATGATTTGCCTCTAACAAGTTGTTAAATAATCATGTAGAGAAATTTTTTTAGACACCATGTAAAGTGTCTTAACTATAGAGAAACTAGTTGAGATATTTACGTCGTGAGTATCAAATGCGTGGTTAAAGGCGTTCTATAAGAAACTTAAGAAATTGCCGGAAAAGATTATATAGAGGAATTTATAAGACGCTTCCTAAAGTGACAAAAAATTATAGCTAGAGACATGATTTGAGAAACTTTTCACATTCTGTAGAGGAATTTTACATAATATTTTCATTTTGAGCCATTCAATATAAAAACTGATAAGATTTTGTTTAAGATTATTAGCAAGATGTTGTGTGAAACTAAGTGGGTAGGTGAACACAAACGTTTCCTCAAGATATTAAGTTTGAGAATTACTTCCAACGTGCTTATAATTTATTTTTCTCTATGGTAGATAATAATGGCATAAGAAATGTCTTTATTAATGTCTTCTAGAATGTGTAGACAATATGTAGTGCCTCTACAAAATATCTTACAGTATGTAAAGGCACTCTACAATTGTCTTCTAGTCCAAGACACATTGCCCGTAGTGGCACTTATGTGATACTTAACAAACGACTACTCTAATGTAGAGGCAGGGATAATGTCTCTAGCAGACCAAAATAATGTCTCTACGGACTATTTTTCTTGTAATGATCATTAAAACCACTAACTACAGGACAAAGGGCCAAATCGACAATTTTAATACTTGAGGGGACAGGAAACTCTAAAATTGTGCTTTAATGACTGTCAGAGTTTGGCAATAATTGAGAGGCTAAAGATACATGCAACATGTAATAGCTAGTATCATGCTCATAGCCATTTCCTAGCATTTATCAATCAATGATAATATAAACTCGGCCTGCAAGCTCGATTAAGGCTTATTACTCTACTAGACGCTCACTTGTAGTGCACCGGTCTAGACGTATGCGAATGCATACTCGTCGTGGTGTACTCGTACTGGTAACAGAGAGGAGAGTAGGACACGTGACCACTAGGTGGGCCCCGGCTGCACTTAGGTCGAGAAACTTCCTGCATCGCGCCGAATGAGACACGCGACTGTTATGTCTATACTGGAAGTGCGGCGTTTCGACAAAAATGAACTTTTTGCTAAACTTTAGCACAAAATAAACCTAAACTGAAAATAATTCACAAAATAACCCCTCCGCATAACGCCCGGTCCGGGCGTTATGCGAGGTTTATTTGTGCTAAAAAGTTTAGCAAAAGGGTCATTTTGTCGAAAATGCCTTGAAAGTGCACCGTACAAGGGCATGCGACAAGTAACACTTGTTGGTAGCGTACCTCTATTTGGCCCGCTGCTACTAATAGAAGAAAATTTTCACCCTAAAATAAAATAAAATACTAGAAATTGCATAATGAAAAATCCTTCGAGATGGCGGTTTGTTATGTATTTTAGTAGCTAGGAAAATTAAGAAACGTGAATTTTGACCTATTTTACAAAATGGCGTTACCTTTCAGTAAAATGGCTTTCGATTTTGCACACGCTCTCTGATGAAAAAGTTTTATATGAAAATGTATCTACGAAAAAAGTTACATCCGATTTCAACGGGCTACATACTTTTACGACTTTTTAGAATCCGCAAAATCAAAATGGAAAAAAGAGTTCATTAGGTTTTAAATTTTCAGATCTGAAAAATTTCAAAATAATTCACTTTCCGACTTTCCCCTCCTCATCTTCTACAGCTTCGCCACCTTCTTCCTCCTCCTCTTCCACTTCTCCACCTTCTTCCCTCCTTCTCTTTCACTTCTCCACCTTCTTGCCTCCCCATCTTCTCCATCTCCACCTTCTTTCCCTCCTCCTTTCCACTTTTCTACCTTCTCCACAAAGGTGACCACCACCCTCGACGACAAGTAAAACTCCTCTTCCGCGAAGATGACCACATCCTCTCACGACGGTGACCACCACCGACTATCTGCTCCAACGCCCAACCTTCGACTACCTGCTCCACCACCGCCGATTTACTTGCTCTGACGCCGAGCTCCGCCACCGCGGATGCCCTAATTTGTTCCTCTCCTCTCATCAATGCCTTCAAGAGGCGCCATGGGCTCAATTGATTTTTTTGTTCTTAGTATGTTTTGTGTAAAATCACGTCGACAGTTGGGCACTGGTTCCAGCTTTTTTGTGTAAATTGCAAAAAATCACACGGACCGGACCAACGCATGCGACTAATAATTTATTGGCAGCGTGCCGAGTATACACACGACTAGTACCTAGCCTACTAGTCGTGTACCGCGTAGGCACGCGACTTGTATGACTTCACCATTGGCGAGGTACCAGTCATGGGTGGGACCCGCGACTGCTAATCAAAATCCAGACGCAACTGGTAGGCTATTATGTACTAGTTTTTGTTTACATTGTAACTCTGTTATGTAGAACATATTTTATAACTATTGTTAGACAAACATGCTTCATTGTGTTAGACAAACTTTTTTTTCCCGTTATTCCACTGCAGTGCAAATGGGTTTGTTCGTGCCACTATGAAAGAAACTCATTCATTCTCTATACAAGATGATGGTGCGATTGAAGGACACAAGCAACTCAACTCTTACATAACCGATTATTATAAAGGTTTATTTGGAGATCCAGAGGAGGGTACCTTCTCGATGGATGAAACCCGAGTTGATGACATTCCTCAAGTTTTCGATGCGAAAAATTATCTCCTTACTAATCCTTATTCTGAAGAGGAACTAAAGAAGATAGTTTCCAGATGGAACAAAATAAAGTGCCACGTCCGGATGGTTTTCCAGTAGAGGTCTATCAAAATTTTCGGTATATTATCAAAGAGACTTGCTGGAGCTTTTTGGTGCTCTTCATGCTGAACAACTTGAGCTTTTTTGCGTAAATATTGATGAGATTATTTTATTGCCAAAGATTAATGAAGCGGGAAGGATTCAACATATATAGTTTCACTAGTGGAAAAATGGCTAACTGTGGCGCACCAAATCGGGATTCTGTGGCGCATATGACCGTCGTCACAGATGCCACGCGACTAGCATTTAAATTCTGTGGCGCAGCCCTGGATGCGCCACAGAAGTTTGGAATTCTGTGGCGCATGTGCAACAGTGCGCCACAGAATCTTAGATAATTCTGTGGCGCACCAGCGCACATCGCCAGATAAAGTTTTTATGGCGCACCGGAGTGTACGTGCGCCACAGAATGCTTATAATTTTTTATGGCGCACTGCCAGCGCATGCGCCACAGAATGTTAATTTTTGGATTTTTGAATTTTTTCCATTTCTGCAGTATATACTGGTATTTGACAGGAAATATACAGGTATATACAGGAAATACATAGCACATTCCAGAAATAACAGAAATAGTCAGAAATGACACACAAATGACATGATACACACAAATCTTCATCATTACATCATTTAGATCCAAATTATTACACAAGTAGAAATGTGTTCATCGTCGCATACACATACATGTGTTCATCGTCGCATACACATGCATCGTCACCGGCCACCTAGACTAAAGTAAAGTAGAGTACAACCGCGGTGGCGGTGAGTAAGAGGGGGACCAAGAACTTCAGCCGGTTCTTCTTCTTCCCCACGTGTGCCCTCCACTGTGCTACCGCCTCCTCTCTAGTCGCGTATCCCTTGTAGTTGTTCCCGCTGAACTTGTGCACCTGTTCGAGACAGTCCTGCCACTCCTCGTAGACACCTGGAACCCGACCCTTGTACACAACGTACGTCGGCATCTCTATTGACAAGGCATATTAGTATATCATATTAGTACATCATGCATATATATATGTTGATAAATATTAGAGCAAAGTATATAGTAAAGTTGAGCACGGCAACAATAAGTTTGCGACGCGCACACACAAGACGACGTCCACCGATACACATAAACCAATGAACATAGTACTTAGAGTTTAATTACGACCCACACAAAAGACGACGTCCATCGATATATATACAAACTAACCGATGAAGATAGCTAGTACTTAGAGTTTATCACACACTAAGTCAAGGCTCGCAGGGCTCCGGGAACGGCTTGTACAGATCTTTCGTAATCCACGTCCTCGTGTCACCCTGCGCTTTGAGGCGGTGTTCGATGTCCCTCTTGCATAACGCTCTACCCTGGTTCAAGGGCCCTCCCCCTGTGATGACGTCTTGAATGATGATATGTGATAACTTGACCTGGGTATCATGGAAGTCTTCTCTGAGGTCATCATCGTTGATCCGCGCCAACTTTTCGGCCCATCCTCGGAGAGCAGATGGCAGCAACAAGTTCTGGCTATCCCGGACAAACCCTTTTAGGTGATGCATGACATAGAAGGCCTCCAGAGTGCTGTTTTCCGGCTGCTTGACACAGGGGAACTCGAACACGTGCTTGAACTTGTGTTTACCATCATCCCTGAAACATTCCGCCTTTTCTTTGAAGGCGCCTCCCTTTTTGAAGTAGCCCTCGAGAGCATCATCTAGCACACCCCTTATTCTGGCGTAGTTCTTCTTTTTCGCACTCCCCGAGTCGAAATAGGTGGCAAGAGAATACTTCGGGGCGATGGAGATGAGTACGCAGTACGTGTCTCTGCGCAACACAAATTTGGAACAAGATCGATGTTGGAAATGAGCAATGGAAAATAAATTTATTACAGGGCTAGCGGATGTGTACTTACTCGGGAAAGTAAGCCAAGAGGATGTTGTCCTTCCTCTTGTTGTCCAAGAAGCACTTCTGTAGGTACAACGAAGCCCGGACCCGCACCGCTGATAAGGCCAACTGGCTTTCACGCATGTAGTAGGGATCCGCTATCGCGACGTCCGGGGTACTCTCTCTCTTGATCTTCATCGCCAGATTGAGCGCGAATAGGCGGACCAAGTTATAGTCCAGCCTTCTCGAGTGGAATAGCTTGAAGATGTCCTCGTGCGCTATAAAGAATATATCCGCGGGGGCATCAGTGACGAAGCCCACATCTCTTGGCACCCTGACCGTGAAGACCGGGTAATTTGGATCTTTGTCCTTAAGAAGGATATTCTCTAGGACCAGGATACTGTCCTGCAGATGCACCATATCTCCGGAAGCGAGGTGGTGCAGCTCCGGACCCAGTATTGGTTTGCCAGCTTCATGCATTCTGGTCAAGCCATCCTTGCTGGGAGGTACCATGGAGTCCCGATGACGGATCGTCGGAGGTGGCTGGCTCGCAGACTTCTCCTTGTTCTTACTAGGTCTTTTACGGGGCTTCTTCGGAGCAACGGCCCCTGACGCTTCAAACTGCTCGTTGACCTTCTTGAGTAGCGTATTAGGGCTGAAGATGTTTGCGGCGGTTGGCTCTTGTGTATCGGCTGCCGGAGGCGTCTCTTGAGAGAAGCCGCGGAACACCAGGCGCTGTTTGGTTGCCTTGGGCGGGCCAGCTTGTTCGTCGCGAGCGCGGAATGGTTCTTCATCCGCGCCCGCCATGTACAAATCATCTATGTCGGCGCCGGTGTTGAGGTAGGCATCGACGTCTACCGGCCCATCATCATCGATGTCATCTTCCTTGGGTGATGGGATGGGCGATAGCGGTGCAGCGGCCTTGCCTTTAGGCTCCTGTTATCACTAGATTTTAGCCAAATCGGAAGGTGGGCCGTGATTGAGATGGGCTTGAAGGATATGCACATAAAGTCTTTCTGAATCGGCCTCGTATGAGAATTTGGGCTAGATTGCCCTTGTATTTGTACATTATGGTAGATCACATTTTAGTTTAGAATTAAGAGATAGAGTTTGGATCGTACACAGTTAGGTTTATTCCAAAGATAGAAAGTCCACGGACTATAAATATGTATCTAGGGTTATTGAGAAAGGAGGACGATCACGTTCACAACAAACACAATCTAGGCGCATCGCCACCCCTTGTTTCGAGGGTTTCTTCCGGGTAAGCGTCATGCTGCCTAGATCGCATCTTGCGATCTAGGCAGTATCAGTTTATTCGTTGTTTTGTGTTGCTCGTACTGAAGCCTTGTTGATGGCGAGTAACACTGTTATCATAGATGTTTTGGGGCTTACATTGATACTTTTCTGATATGTTTGCTTAGTCATGCTGCCCCTCAATATCTAGCTGCCTTTGCACCTATCTTAGGTGTAAGGGCAACATCTTGCTTCGTCTTTATTTAGTAGATCTGATCTGTTATGGTTGTTCCTTGTTCTTCAAGGATTAGTTTGATATCCGCATGGTTAGGCCTTGCAAACGGGTTGAATGATCCAGTAGTGCGTAAGGTATGGTTTGCCGATCCCAGAAGGGATGTTCCGGGAATCGACTCTGTGTTGGTTTTTAGGCCCCTTCTAGGACTAGTTTTCTGTTATCTTTCGTATCTGCCAGGCTCAACTACGTGTAGGATGTTCCGGTTATGCGGTGAAAGCCCTAGACTGTCGTAGATCGATTTAACTTAGTATTGATAAAGCAGGATCCCCATGTTATCGTAGATCCAATATGAATCATGGGTTAATCGGCTCTTTGAGCCGATTCACAGAACCTGAGAGCCGATCGAGGCTCATTTAATGTTTACGTGTCGCCATGCAGGAAACTAATTGAAGCAATCCAACACCTTCCTGACCAGGTATAGGTCAGGTGGCACGCTTGCAATAGCCAGGACGTGTGCGGAACGGGTGATGACCCACAAGTATAGGGGATCGCAACGGTCGAGGGAAGTATTACCCAATTTATTGATTCGACACAAGGGGAGACAAAGAATACATGTAAGCCTTAACACGGAGTTGTCAATTCAGCTGCACGTGGAAATAGACTTGCTCGCAAGAGTTTATCAGTAATGTGTTTTATAGCAGTAGGAATAGTGAAATAACAAACGGTGAAATAAAGACAGCAGTAGTGATTATAGTAAACAGCAGGATTAAAATACTGTAGGCACAAGGACGGATTAACGGGCGTTGCATGGATGAGAGAAACTCATATAACAATCAAAGCAGGGGCATTTGCAGATAATAATAAAACGGTATCCAAGTACTAATCATTCAATAGGCATGTGTTCCATATTTAGTCGTACGTGCTCACAATGAGAAACTTGCACAACATCTTTTGTCCTACCAGCCGGTGGCAGCCGGGCCTCTAGGGAAACTACTGGAAATTAAGGTACTCCTTTTAATAGAGTACCGGAGCAAAGCATTAACACTCCGTGAACACATGTGATCCTCACATCACTACCATTCCCTCCGGTTGTCCCGATTTCTGTCACTTCGGGGCCATTGGTTCCGGACAGCGACATGTGTATACAACTTGCAGGTAAGATCATAAACAACGAATATCTTCATGAATCAATAACATGTTCAGATCTGAGATCATGGCACTCGGGCCCTAGTGACAAGCATTAAGCATAACAAGTTGCAACAATATCATAAAAGTGACATCTACGGATACTAGGCACTATGCCCTAACAATCTTATGACTATTACATGACCAATCTCATCCAATCCCTACCATCCCCTTCAGCCTACAGCGGGGGAATTACTCACACATGGATGGGGGAAACATGGCTGGTCGATGGAGAGGCGTTGGTGGTGATGGCGGTGAAGATCTCTTCCAATTCCGTCCGGCGGAGTGCCGAACGGAGACTTCTGGCTCCCGAGACGGAGTTTCGCGATGTGGCGGCTCTCTGGAGGGTTTCGCGACTTCGACTTCTCTCCGTGCGTTTTTAGGTCGAGGCGATAAGTAGTCCGAAGGAGGGCGTCGGGGGCCAGCCGAGGCCGCACACACTAGGGCGCGGGCCCCTCCTGGGCGCGCGGCCTGGTGTGTGGGGCCTCGTGCCTGGCTTGCCCTTCGGCTCCGCCAATATTCAGGAAAATAGGACCTTCTGCATAAATTCGAGGATTTTCTGAAAGTTGGATTTCGCACAAAAACGAGACACTAGAGCAATTCTGCTGAAAACAGCGTTAGTCCGTGTTAGTTGTATCCAAAATACACAAATTAGAGGCAAAACAATAGCAAAAGTGTTCGGGAAAGTAGATACGTTTTGGACGTATCAACCCCAAGCTTAGCTTATTGCTTGTCCTCAAGCAATTCAGTTAACAACTGAGCGATAAAAGAACTTTCACGAACACATTTGCTCATATGATATATATATTCTCATGCTATGGCTAATACTCAAGCAGTTCATAATGAGACACATGCAAATAAGATCATCCAACAGCTATGTCAATCATGGAGAGGTACCAACAATTAATAATAAGCATCATGAATCATGTACATAAGCAGGATTGCAATGTTCATAAGAGAGTATGATAAAGTGGTATCTCGCTTGCCCGTATTTGATCGGCAAAACATAAATGCCCAGGCACCTCTGGAGTTCATAGAAAGACTAGAAGTAATGATTGTCAAAGATAAAAGCATCAAAGTTATACCACAATCAATCATATTTTGAGACAAGCATATTATACTAAGAATGCCAGTTGTGCTCTCAAGATAGTGCTCAAAGAAAGAATGGAGACACAATATAAAAGTAAA
Organism: Lolium multiflorum; assembly: GCA_030979885.1. Lineage (NCBI taxonomy): Eukaryota > Viridiplantae > Streptophyta > Magnoliopsida > Poales > Poaceae > Lolium > Lolium multiflorum. The sequence continues at coordinate 57,643,959 of CM061748.1, read as the reverse complement.
AGATTGACCCTTCGCAGAGGGAAGCAGGGATTAACATGCGCTAGAGCTTTTCATTTTTAAAACAGGAGTAAAATTATTTTGAGAGGTGCTTGTTGTTGTCAACGAATGGTAATGGGTACACTAACTACCTCATCAACCGGACTCCCAAGAGCGGCTCCCATGAATTATTTGTATGTTTATGTGGCACTCCTTCCAACCTTTCTTACACAAACCATGGCTAACCGAATCCTCGGGTGCCTGCCAACAATCACATACCATGAAGGAGTGCCTTTTTATTTAAGTTTTATTATGATGATGACACTCCCCCCAACCTTTGCTTACACAAGCCATGGCTAACCGAATCCTTCGGGTGCCGTCCAACAATCACAAACCATGGAGGAGTGTCTATTTAAGTTAATTAATTTGGGACTGGGAATCCCATTGCCAGCTCTTTTTGCAAAATTATTAGATAAGCGGATGTGCCACTAGTCCATATGAGAGTCCGTCAAAAGTAAATGACAAGGTTGAAAGCTAAACACCACATACTTCCTCATGAGCTATGAAACATTAACACAAATTGAGAAGCATTTTGAAAGTTTTAAAGGTAGCGCATGAGAATTTACTTGGAATGGTTTGAAATGCCATGCATAGGTATTTATGGTGGACACTTTGGAACAACTTGGTTTTCAGGTGTTTGGAAGCACGAGCGGCGTTCCCGCTCAGTACAAATGAAGGCTAGCAAAAGACTAGGGAGCGACAAATCAAGAGAGCAGTAACTGTCATAATCATGCTTGCGGCAAAATAAATTAACGGAGGCATAAAAGTGATACAAGAACTCTGAAGCAAAGTAGATCAGTGAGGCTTAATTGACTTTTGTTTTAGTCATATGCATGCGTGAGCATGTGCCAAGTCGATTCAAGTGAATTATTCAGAGGAGGATACCACAATGCCATACTTACTTATGAATAAAACAATGCAAGCGAACATCCATGACATGCTACTCATATTAATAAATTGGAGCTAAACATGAGAGATCATGAACTACTAGACTTTCTCACATAACATATACCTCACATGAACCAAATAAGCATGCTCACATGGCTGAGTATATGTACAAAAATGAAAACAAATAGAGTTCATACCAGCCTCTCACCACAATCCAATTGTTGTAGATCGTCATTATTGCCTTTCACTTGTGTAGCTTGGATAATATGAAATGAAAACCACGCTCCAGCCACCGAAGACCATTGAACTCATGATGAACTTTACAAACCAAAGAAGAACAGAAAATATTTTTGGTGTTTTCGAATTGGAAACAAGAACAAAAGAAACAAGAAAACAAAGCAAAATCTTTTTGGGTTTTCTCATAGCAAACCAACGATAGCAAATAAAGTAAACTAAGAGCAAAGAACCAAATAAACAAATGGTGAAGAGAAACAACAGAAATATTTTTGATCTTTTTGTGTTTTAGGAAAGAAACAAAGCGAAAACAAGAGAATGCAAACTAACAGAAACACAAAAAAGCAGGATGACAGAAATCTGCCAAAACCTGACAGCAGTACAGAAATCGAAATTAACAAAAATCTTACATTGCTCAGCTCAAAAAGTGTTCAACTAATGAAAGTTAGATAACAACCTGGGGCACATGCTCAAAAATTGGCAACTCAAAATAACGTTCTGGCTGTGCGTACGAATTTTTTGGTAACAGCCCAGAATCTGTTTTTGGACAGCACTTCCCCAAATATCATCTCCTTCTCATTAGAAAACCACTCTAAGAAACTAAACAAGTATGTACAAGTATCCAGCAACCATAATATGCAAAGAATGAGTGATGCCGGTATACCTCCCCCAAGCTTAGGCTTTTGGCCTAAGTGGAGTTCAATCCCATCGAGGCCATGAGGTAGTATCTCTGTAGTACGACGAAGATGGATCATATTCCGGGTATGTGCTAGAAGAAGCTCCCGGATACGTGACGGTGTAGTCGAAGGAGGGCTCGGCGTCCTCGGAGTAATGCTGCTGGTGTAAGTCTTGTATCTTCATATGTTCCTCCATCTCCTCCTTAGTGCGCGACCATGATTGCCTGTCAATATTGAACAAACCTGGCTGGGGAAGAGGGATTTCCTTCTCATCCCCGTCAGCAAACAACATTCTATAGACCATATTATCTACAGTGGAATCAGTGGTAACAAAATGATGACTCTTCATAGCAGCAATATCAAGTCTCCTAGGGGTTAATGGCACATCATTAGGATCAAGAGGGAGTCTTAAATGTGTTAGAATGCGCAGTGCAATAGTTCCTCCAAAAATAGGCCCCTTGTTGGACAAACGGCGAGCAATCACAGAACCAAGATGATAAGGTGTCTCCCCAGTGAGTGCAGCAATTAAGAAAGCAAGATGGTAACTAGAAATATTACTAGTATTCTCCCTACCCAGAACGCTAGTAGCAATGTAATATGCAAAATATTTAATGGCGGGGAGTTGAATGTTTCTTATCTTGCCGCGCTGAATGGTGCGACAATCATCATCGGTGATCCCTCGATAGAGCTCCAACAGGTCCCGGGGGTTGTCATCAATCCTCCTTGCTGTACCTACAGGGGCAATATCCAATGCACGACAAAATTCTTCCAATTCCATAGTAACAGGATTACCATAGATCTTGAATGCAACTGTCGGCTCATATTGCGTGTTGTGGAACTTGAAGCTCTCAACGAAAATTTTGGTGAGCATGTAGTATTGCTCCCTTTCATCTCCCACGTAGGTGGCTAAGCCCGCCCTGTTGACAAGGGTGAAGAAATCATCCAATATCCCTGCATTTGTCAGAAAATCATAACATGGGAAGGATGAAGCATTAGGAGCCCCATTGTCCTCTTCGGGCGCGAAGCTAGGCGCGATGATATCCTCATTGTAGGATCGCCTAAGTTGGGTGGCGGTCCTAGAAGGCCTCCCGGTGCTGGTTGTTCCTCTCTTGAATAATTCTCCAAAGTTGAACTTCTTCATCTTCCTCTTCTGAAATTTTTCAACAATCATTATAAAATTTGATTTCAAGGTATATAATTGAAGGGAACTACTATAGGAACTTGCTAGAGTACTACACATGCATCAAAACTAATTTCTACCACTTAGAACAAGCATGCAATCTCACTAAACATGTTATCTACAGCAGCAAAATATTCAAGATATACTCAACCAAACAAAATTCTAATTGGACAATCAAAGGAGTCACATACCAAGGAGCAAATGTGCCAAATTTCAGACAGAAATCTAGGCTGAGCAAAGAGATCGAGAAATCGCGAGTTCATGAGCAGAAACGCGAGTGAGAGAAAGTGAGTACGAGTTTTTTCGGGAGAGAGAAGAGAGTGGGAGGAAGAGATGCTGAAGTGGGGCAAAGGGGGACCCACACACCAGGGTGGCGCGCCGGCCTGTGGGGTGCCACCCTGGGGTGCCCCACTGGTCAGCCCCAGGTGCTCCCAGGTGCCTCTTCGAAAAATAAGGCTTCCAGTATAATTTTTGTAAATTTTTGAGAACTTCGAAAAATGCACATTTCTGGGTGTTAAATTAATTATTACTGCGCAGGAAAATGATTTCCAAAATCTTAAACAACTAAAGCATATTGCAAAACAAAAAGTGCTACAACAAGTAAAACAAATGGAGGGATAAAGAAAGAAAGAAATAAATGTTGTTTAGCTCTCTTATGCATTAAAATATACTTGTTAACAAGGTTGATCAAGTCTTGCTACCAAATAAATTTTATATGACATAAGAAGAAATGAACCTCAAATCAATCATGTTACCTTATATTGAATTGATATGGATCCAATCACAAGAGTTTGATATTCTTCTTTAGGCTCATATATAGGACAATTAATGGATCCCACTTTGATAGTTTTCACATTAAAAATTGTATTAACTCCATATACTTTATCAATCCTCTTGGGAAAATAGACGGTATGTTCCTTGTCATCAACATTGAAAGTAACCTTGCCTTTATTGCAATCAATAACAGCCCCTGCAGTATTAAGAAAGGGTCTTCCAAGAATAATGGACATATTATCATCTTCAGGCATTTCCAACACAACAAAATCAGTTAATATCAAGCAATGTTGAGTAACTTGAATAGGAACATTTTCACATACACCAACAGGAATAGCAGTAGATTTATCAGCCATTTGCAAAGATATATCAGTTGGTATCAACTTATCTAAATCAAGTCTCTTATAAAGAGAAAAAGGCATTACACTAACTCCTGCTCCCAAATCACATAGAGCAGTTCTAACATAATTATTCTTGATGGAACAAGGAATAGTCGGTATACCTGGGTCTCCAAGCTTCTTTGGAACCTTACCATTGAAGGAGTAATTAGCGAGCATAGTGGAAATCTCCTCATTGAGAATTTTCCTTTTGTTAGAGACAATATCTTTCATATACTTTGAATAAGGAGGCAATTTAATAGCATCAGTCAAAGGGATTTGCAAAAATAAAGGTTTCATCCAATCACAAAATTTATTATAATGTTCCTCCTCCTTTGATTTCAGTTTCTTAGCAGGAAAAGGCATTTGCTTTTGAACCCAAGGTTCTCTTTCATTACCATGTTTCTCAGCAATAAAATCTTCTTTAGTGTACTTTTTATTTTTAGCATGCTTTTCAGGTTCTTCTTCAATTTCTTCTTTATCAGGAGTATCATCCTTATCATTATCTTTATCATGTTCATTACCACTTTCAGTTTCAGCATCAGAAATAGAAATACTATTAGGATCATTAACAGGTTCAGAGGATTCTACAACATTCTTATGTTTCTTTTTCTTTTTCTTAGATGGAGCACTAGTTTTAGTTAGTTGAGAATCTTGTTCAACTCTTTTGGGATGCCCTTCAGGATATAGAGGATCCTGGGTAGAAACACCACCTCTAGTTGTTACTTCATAAGCATGTTTTTCTTTAGAATTATTTCCCAACAAGTCATTTTGCACTTTAGTGAGTTGATCAATTTGAGTTTGAACCATATGAAAATGTTTAACAAGTATCTTAACATCATTGGAGGTTCTCTCCACAATATCATGCAATTCACTAATAGCTCGAGAATTTTCCATTAAATGATTCTCTACTCTCATATTAAAGTTTTCTTGCTTAACAATATAATTATCAAACTCATCTAAGCATTGAGCAGGAGGTTTTGAATACGGAATATCTTCCCTAGTAAAGCGTTGAAGAGAATGTACCTCAATCATGGATGAAGGGGGAGTTATCTTACATAAATCTTCTATAGGAGGTAAATTCTTCACATCTCCAGGTTTAATACCCTTCTCTTTAAGAGACTTCTTAGCTTCCCTCATATCTTCATCATTTAATTTAATCATACCCCTCTTCTTCAATATCGGTGTCGGGGTTGGTTCAGGTGTAGACCAATCATCATGATTCCGGCCTATTTTAGCCAATAATTCTTTAGCGTCGTCTGGAGTTCTTTTCCTGAAAACACAACCAGCACAACTATCCAGGTATGCCCTAGACTCAATGGTTAGTCCACTATAAAATATATCAAGTAAATCATGCTTTTCCAAATCATGATCAGAGCTCTAATAAGAGAGCAAAATCTCGCCCAAGCCTCGGGCAATTTCTCTCCATCTTCCTGGTCAAAATTATAAATTCTCTGCAAAGCAATATGTTGAGCGCTAGCAGGAAAGTATTTTCGAAAGAAAACATCACGCAAGTCAATTGGACTTCTAATAGAACCAGGAGGCAAATTATTATACCAAGTTTTAGCATCATCCTTTAATGAGAAAGGAAAAATTTTAGCGACAAAATAAGTACGCATCTTGACATCATCAGAAAACAAGCTACTCAGAGTAGATAACTCAATCATGTGTTCAACAGCACTTTCTTTTTCAGTACCACAAAAGGGTGTTTTCTCAACAATAGATATATGAGATAGATCAAGAGAAAAATCATAATCTTTATCCTTAATGTTTATAGGAGATGTGGCAAATTTAGGATCAGGAGACAGTTTATATCTAACAGCATGTTCTGCAAGCAACTTTTTAATTTTTCTTGCATCAGTAGTAGCATTGCATTTTTCAATAAAATCATCATCAAGTTCCACATAATCTTCATCAAGATCATCACTAGAATATTCAACAGACTCAGGTGAATTAACAGGTGTAGCAGCATTTTCATTAGGAGTTTCAGTATTTTCAATTTGCCTAGACCTAGCAATTGTAGCATCTAGAAAAGATCCTAACGAACCATCATTATCAAGCACATCAGAAGCATCATCACAATTATAAGAGGAATTTTCAGATTCAGCAGAAGTACCAGCATTTGAAGCTTGTGGTGGTGAAACAAGTTTACTTATCACAGATGGTGAATCAAGAGCAGCAGAGGTACTAAGAGTTGTACCTTTTTCTTGTAGTGGATGGTAATATGGCGATCTTAGTATCGCGAGGTTTACCCATGATGGAGACTTTGCAGCGAACAATATCAATCCAAGTGAACTTCCAAATAAAGCTATGCTCCCCGGCAACGGCGCCAGAAAATAGTCTTGATGACCCACAAGTATAGGGGATCGCAACAGTCTTCGAGGGAAGTATTACCCAATTTATTGATTCGACACAAGGGGAGACAAAGAATACTTGTAAGACTTAACAGCGGAGTTGTCAATTCAGCTGCACCTGGAAATAGACTTGCAAGAGAGGTAGTAATAGTTTTATAGCAGTAGGAATAGTGAAATAACGGAAATAAAGACAGCAGTAGTGATTATAGTAAACAACAGGATTAAAATACTGTAGGCACGGGACGGATTAACGGGCGTTGCATGGATGAGAGAAACTCATATAACAATCAAAGCAGGGGCATTTGCAGATAATAATAAAACGGTATCCAAGTACTAATCAATCAATAGGCATGTGTTCCATATTTAGTCGTACGTGCTCGCAATGAGAAACTTGCACAACATCTTTTGTCCTACCAGCCGGTGGCAGCCGGGCCTCTAGGGAAACTACTGGAAATTAAGGTACTCCTTTTAATAGAGTACCGGAGCAAAGCATTAACACTCCGTGAACACATGTGATCCTCACATCACTACCATTCCCTCCGGTTGTCCCGATTTCTGTCACTTCGGGGCCATTGGTTCCGGACAGCGACGTGTGTATACAACTTGCAGGTAAGATCATAAACAACGAATATCTTCATGAATCAATAACATGTTCAGATCTGAGATCATGGCACTCGGGCCCTAGTGACAAGCATTAAGCATAACAAGTTGCAACAATATCATAAAAGTGACATCTACGGAGACTAGGCACTATGCCCTAACAATCTTATGACTATTACATGACCAATCTCATCCAATCCCTACCATCCCCTTCAGCCTACAGCGGGGGAATTACTCACACATGGATGGGGGAAACATGGCTGGTCGATGGAGAGGCGTTGGTGGTGATGGCGGTGAAGATCTCCTCCAATTCCCCGTCCCGGCGGAGTGCCGGAGACTTCTGGCTCCCGAGACGGAGTTTCGCGATGTGGCGGCTCTCTGGAGGGTTTCTGGCGACTTCGACTTCCCTCCGTGCGTTTTTAGGTCGAAAGCAATAAGTAGTCCGAAGGAGGGCGTCGGGGCCAGCCGAGGCCGCCACACACTAGGGCCGCGCGGGCCCCTCCTGGGCCGCGCCGGCCTAGTGTGTGGGGCCCTCGTGCCCCCACCTGGCTTGCCCTTCTGGCTCCGCCAATATTCTGGGAAAATAGGACCTTCTGCATAAATTCCGAGGATTTTTCTGAAAGTTGGATTTCTGCACAAAAACGAGACACCAGAGCAATTCTGCTGAAAACAGCGTTAGTCCGTGTTAGTTGTATCCAAAATACACAAATTAGAGGCAAAACAATAGCAAAAGTGTTCGGGAAAGTAGATACGTTTTGGACGTATCACGTCGCCCGAGGGACCTGCCCACCAGCGTCCTGGGAGCCTCCCGGCTCTCCGTGTTGCCCGTCTGCTCGCCGGTGGGTTTTGGCAGGCAACACATTCGCACGCCCGGTGGGACCTTCTACAACAACTGCGTCAACATCTGCAGCTGAGATGGCGGATGCACCGATCACGTACGAGGAGCTGCCTGATGATCACAAGAAGAAATATGATGAGGTCAAAGCTCTTTTCGAAGCCGATCTCATCGGCTCTTTCGAGAGGACCCGTACACATGGCATCAGGTGTAACATCCCAAAAATTTCAATAAAGAGATAAAGAGAGATATTCCCAAAACCCAAAATTTAGAACCAACAAAAACTTTTTCATAACACAAGTGCTATGCATATACTCATATTTATTTTGTGCTAAGTGTGCATATTGCCATGTTGTTTGTTGATGTGTGTGCCAATGTGCCCAAAACCCTAATCACATGATCACTTGATCAACCCAACTCAAGAAAAATAAAATAAGAAATAAAAGAGAAAAACCCCACACACACTCACATATGAATTTGGCCAATTTTGCAAATAAGTGATCTAGGCCACAATGGCTTGCACCATTAGTTGTGTTTGGTTACTAAACACTTATTAACACCTTTAGAATCAAAGAAACTCAAATCCAATCAAATTTGAATGAAATATGAGCTCACATAAAATTATGGTCACTTTTGACTTTTATAACCTGATGCCTACTTTGAGCCCTGTTATTTCAAAAATTCTAAACTAAACTTTGTCAAACCTTTGCACCTCATCCAAGACAACATAAAAGTGAACAACTTTGCTCAAGCAACCCTATGCAAATTCTTTGTGGATTAAAATATATCATCAAGCAAAGATGGAACCAGATTTGAAAATGAAGATCATGTGCATTTTGGTTTTTTGCAAAACCATTCAAATTTGACCACCACCACCACCATTCTACTGCAAATAATATATGTTTCAAACCCACCAAAATTCATTCAAAAATTCGAAAATTTTGTTCTTGCGGGCATTTCATCAAACACTTGGTGAGCACCACCCTGCCAACTCCATGCAATGCAATGTCCAGCAGTTCTTGGCCTTCACCATCGACCCTAGGTCATCCTCTGTACTCCCCTTGACTCCTTGCCAAGCATTCAGACAAGAAGTGGTACACTGGATCATCATCATCCTGACCAAAACCATGCCATGCCGTGGCATGACATGGCCTCATCATGCCATCCCTCTCTCAGGTCAACCCCTGCTTGCACCACCATGTCCAGCATGTGCTCCACATTCCCCTGCATCGACTGGTACACGCCCACGGTCGATCGGTGCATCACAGTCCCCAAACCAGGCGCGCCCAGACATGCCCAGGACGTGCACGCGCACGCCAGAGCGTGCACTGGCACGCTCCAGAACGCGCCGGCCACGTCGTCGCGCCATCGCCTCCGTTGACCCCAGCCTTCACCCACTGCGCCAAACGCTTCACGACGCCACGGTGAGCCGCCCAGACACCACCATTGGTCCGCGGGAACACCGTGCGCCTCGCCCACGCCGACGACGTCCGCCGCGGTACTGCAAGCTCCCGTCATGCGCTCGTCCTCTCCTGCATCATTTTCAACACCGTCAAGCGCTGCGTCACCGCCAGACATCGCCCGCATCATCGCGTGCCACAACGCCACCTGTAGACGCGTCGTCGTCGATGAGCTCATCGCCACGCCTCGGCCACCTCTCGCCGCTATAAAAGGGGACCTCCCCGTGCCCAACTCTCCACATCAATCTCGCTCACCTCTCTCTTCTCAAGCTCCTCGTCCACTCGCCCTGCTCGATTAGCCACCGCCGCCGTCCAATTTGACCACCGGAGCCCGCGGAGGTGCTGAGAAGGGCGCCGCCGTTGCAGAGCACCTCAGGCGACGCCACTGCTACCAGGCGCCTCGCCGTCGTCGACAACCTCCCCACGCATACTGCCCACCCTCGCTGGAGCCTCGGTGAGCCCGTCGACCCCCTACTACCGCCGCCATTGCTCGCCCTTCTTGCCGGAGACGACGATGATCGTCGTCCGTTCGATCTCGCTCTAATCCTACGGCCCCCTTTTCTTGTACCGATTCGGTGTTTTAAACACGCTGACATGTGGTCCCCGCACTGTCAGTCGGCCCGCTGCGTGGACACGCTGTTGGGCCGGCCCATCTTTCTCGCCCATATGTACAGCCCGTTTAATTTCCCGCCTAAGCCCACAGATTCAAAATTGAATTTTCGAATTTAGTTAATTATCCCCTGATGCTGTTTTCAAAAATTAATAGAATAAAATCCACTAAACAAAATTTGACAAATTTTATATATTTGGAAATCTTGTGAAAATATCTACAAAACTACACTGGTCCCAACCTTAGATTATTTGTAGAATAATTATGACAAAATAAACAAGGCAGGGCCTTTTTCCACTTCAATTAATTATTAAAAATTAAATAAAAATGCTTTTAAGTTGAAACCAACTCTCAAAAATCATATTTCACCATATCTATCTAAATATGTAAAAATATTGCATAGTTGTTTGTATGATCATGGCTTTGTTTAAAAATTGGCCCTATGGCTATTTCTAGTTCTTTTTAAATAAACCTATCATTTATTAATATGTATGAGAGCTTCCCTCTCATTTAATTCTTGTCTCAACTAAGTTAATATGAGGTAGAGACTATGGTCAATTTAAACTCATGTTAAATTAGTTGAAGATATTAAATCATTAATCATGAGTATTAAAAAGGCATGAGGTGATTTACCCCATTTAAATCATTTTCCCACATAATACTTATGAAGAGGTTGACTTTGGTCAACCTAGGTCATATGATATTAATTGAGGAAATTAAATCTTAATAAGATTCAATGAGAGGAAATTATTTTCTCTCAAGAAATAAATAAAAACCCTAATTAAAATTTATAATGAGAGGAAATTATTTTTCTTAAGAATAAAGTTAAGTCAACCCACATAATAAGAATGTTGTTATGATAGCTTAGTAGGAGTGTTTCATGTGTGTGCTTAGTCTAGTACTTAAGCTTTGTGTGGTAATTGTGTGTATTATACTCGTATTTAGACGCTAGTACCGAGGAGTACACCGAGGAGGAGGAGGTCTACTTCCAGGGAGAGGAAGACCACTTTGATCAGTACACCACTCAAGGCAAGCTAATACCCTTGCAAAGTGCAAAGCTCTCCAAGAGCAAAGCACCCCACAATTTACTTTATGCTTACTAAGCCTATCCCAGTTTTTTTTTTTGAAACTAACTACTGCAGGGGAGCCCCCCACAGCCTTTTATTACTCAAAGCATAAAGTATGTACAATATTTACAAAAAGAACACAACTAGATTCTAACTATTTACAACAAATTGTCAATCCATGATGACAAGATGGGAACAGTACTCTCTTTTACTCTATGCTTAAGTAGAGTAATATCAGAAAAGAAACCCTCCTTCCAACTTCTAAAGGTTGGTTGTATATCCTTGAAAATCTTATTATTCCTCTGTTTCCATATATTCCAGCAGGCCAAAATAATAATTTCCACAAAACAAGGCCCCTTAAAACGTTTCTTCGTGTTTTTCAACATTTCTGGTCCAGAACCTGATGTCCAATTGATTTGTAAGTATATCCAAACTCTGACACTGAAAGTGCATTCAAAGAATAAATGTGACCAATCTTCTAGAGCATCAGCAACACATAAGACACAACTATGATCAGAGGTAACTTGCCAATGTCTTCTCCTTAACATATCCTTGGTGTTGATTCGATCATGTAATATAAGCCAAGCAAAGAATTTGTGCTTAGAGGTACACTTGCTTTTCCAGATCCATTGCGATGGAAAGTGTGAATTGATATGTTGAAAACTCAATCTGTATACTTGACTTGGAACAAAGGCTCCTGATTTATTGCTTGTAATAAGCCATTGATCATCCTGATCTGAGGTAACTACACCTGCTAGCATATGTTGAAGTGTTCTTAATTCAGTAGCAGCCTCAGCAGAAATAGGCAGATGAAAAGCCTGTTCAGGGTCAATAATTTGCAATGCCTCTTTGACTGAAATGTATGTGTCCCTTGCAAAAGAAAAAAGTCTGGGGAAAATATCTTGTAGTACCCCATCATTCCAATTATCTGACCAGAAAAGAATAGTCTCTCCAGAACCAAGCTTGCAATTTGTCAATTGTCTGTATAATTCAAACATTTTCATAATGTTCCTCCACCAAAATGAACCACAAACAGTGACAGCATGTGGTGCCTCTTTATAATAGTATGAGTTCCTTATTAGTTTGACCCAAGGAAGATCCACATTATTGTAGAATTTATGGAGCTGCTTCATCATGAGGCACTTGTTCTGAATCTTCAGATTAATGATACCTAAGCCTCCTTTATTCTTTGGTTTGCATACCATATCCCAGGAGGCCAGAGAGTGCACTTTCTCATCATCCTTTCTTTTCCTCCACAAACAATTCCTTCTGGCTCTATCAATCACATCAATCACTCCATCTGGTATATCCAATGTACTAAGAAAATGAATAGGCATGGATGACAGAACTGAATTAACCAAAATTAATCTATCTCCATAAGACAAGAATGATGCTGAAGCAGTAAGCCTTCTTTCAATTCTATCAGTGAGTGGAGAGAGATCCCTGATTGTTGGTTTAGTTGTGCCCATTGGAATACCAAGGTATGGAAATGGCATGGAGGCAATATTACATTGTATCTGTGCTGATAGTGCCTCAGCTTCTAACTGGGAAACATTTATTGGTATGAGTGAAGACTTGTGATAATTAACTTTGAGACCAGTGAATGCTGTATACTCCCCAAGAACCTCTTTCAATATCTGTAATTGCTCAATCTCAGCAGGTAACATAATAATAGTGTCATCTGCATATTGCACTATAGGATAGTCATTACTTCCTCTATTTGGAATTGGTGCCTTTAATCTCCCTTCTCTGTATGCATGATTGACATAACTTTGTAGAAGATCCCCACCCAGAACATATAAAAGAGGAGATAAAGGATCTCCCTGTCTGACCCCTCTTTTGCATACAAAAGTTTTACCAGGAACCCCATTCAACAGAATTGCAGATGAACCAGAAGAAAGAATCTCAATCACCCAATTAATAAATATTGGATCAAACCCTTTAAGTTCCATTATCTTGATAATGGCTTTGTGTTCAATTGTATCAAAGGCCTTTTCAAAATCCAGCTTTAACACAATAACTTTCCTCTTAGATTTGTGACATTGATGTAGGTATTCAAAAGTCCATGCTAAACAGTCTTGAATAGTTCTACCCCTTATGAACCCATACTGATTTTCATGAATGCACCTTGTAATTTGAATCTGAAGTCTGTTAGCAGCCAACTTTGTCAGAAATTTCAGACAAGTATTTGTCAGTGAGATTGGTCTAAAATCATTCACTGTTTCTGGAGACAAACTCTTTGGAATCAGGGTTATAAAGGAGCTATTAATACTTTCCAGAGAAGCTTGACCCTTATGAAAATCCTTGCACAAGTTAAGGAAGTCATCCTTTATAATGTGCCAACACTTTTTGACAAACAACCCATTGAAACCATCTGGACCAGGAGCTTTATCAGTTTTCATATGTTTAACCACACCCTCAATTTCTTCAACAGTAAACTCTTTTGACAAAGATTCCAAACCTTCAACAGGAGAGATAAGATGTGATATGTCAGCTTGTGTGGCAGAAGCATTTGTTACTCCCATTCTATTTTTATAACATGTCCAAAGAGCATTAGCCTTCTGATTATGATCCACCATAGAGTTCCCTTGTTCATCCTTAATAACTGAGATCACATTATATCTGTATCTTTCAGTAGCCTTGGCATGAAAGAATTTGGTATTTTCTCCTCCAAGTTTAATCCATCTAATTGTACATCTATTCTTCCAATATGTTGACTGTATGCCCAGTAACTTTTTAAGATGCACCTTCACAATATTTCTGAAATTAAATTCCTCCCTACTTAAATCCCTAGAATCCTCCAGATTATCAAAGAATAATATGACCTTGTTGCAGTGCTCAATTATCAATTTCAAATGAGACAAATTTTTCCCCCATTTCTTCAGAGCATATCTGAGATTTTTAAATTTTGCAGCCAAAACAGAAGCCACATTATTTTTGTGAGTTGGTAATTCCCAAGCCTTCTTCACTACATCCATAAACCCTGGCTGCTCCAGCCAGATATTCTCAAACCTAAAAATCTTTGCTTTTGGAATAGATGTAGAGATAGACACCACACAAGGGGTGTGATCTGAGGTAGATTTTGACAGAGGGAATACCATTGTATTGGGAAATTTTAGAGTCCATTCACATGTTGTGAAAAACCAATCTAATTGTTCCATCAGGGGTGTGGCTTGCATGTTAGACCAAGTAAAACGTCTACCTTTCAGAGGTAATTCCAATAACCCCAGATGGCTGATGATACTATTAAATAGAAAGATATCTGCCATATCAGCCCCTGGTTTATTCCTATTATCAACTGATCTCATAAAATTAAAGTCCCCAATGAGTAACCAATTATCATGTACAGGGATATCCAAATCATGCAACCATTGAACAAATTCATCCCTCATGATCCCTCTACAAGGACCATACACAGTAACCAGAGTCCACTTTTCAGTAGTGTGAGCAGAAGTGAATTGTATCCTAATAGCAGAGTGAGTGATTTCAAGAAGAGTGCCCATGAAAACCCTACTATTCCAAAGGACAATAATCCCCCCAGAAGCACCAATGGAGGGCACAAAAGCAAATCTATCAAATCTTTTGGGGCAGAAAGTCCTTATAAATGAGTGTTCAAAAGATTCACATTTAGTTTCTTGCAGGCATATAATGGCACAATTACTTTCATCAATTTTGTTAAACACCAATAATCTCTTGTCTTTGTCATTTAAACCTCTGACATTCCAACAAAGAACATTCCAATCAACCTTCATTGTTGTTCTATTCATTAAAACCAAATATAGCATCGCATAAATGGACCATGCATAACAGGCCACACAAGATAACCATGAACACCATAGTAGCAAATATTATCATTACAGTCACAAATGGAGAATAGAAGTCTTGCACTTCCAAAAGCTATACTCCTAATTGCCACAAACACACCACTGACTAGTCTCACATTTGCCACAAAAGCACCACTGACTGTTTGACATAATAAACTATAATTCATTGGATGACTTCTTTTCCTTGGTGTCCACAGGAGCAGCCATAAGCTTCTCTGTTGTGATGTCCTCCTCAGGGATTTGTAGTTGCCTTCCAATGTTCTGCAAAGTGGAAACAGGTATGAAAGGAACAACCTCCTCCTTATCTGCTTGTTCTGGCTTGGATGACTTAGGCTTTTTCCTAGCTGTGCCCTTGTCTGGCATACTCTCAAACTTATACCCATTTGCTTTAGCCATGTGTCTAGTACATCTTCTGACAGAACTATCAGTCCAAGATGAACTGTCCACATCTTCAGTAAAAAGAGAAACTGCAGCAGTGATAGAATTCCTCCTGGACACTTTCTTCATCCCTTGCTTCTGAATATGCATCTGGGCTTTAAGTGCACTTCTTGTAAACCTTGGGGTAAAAGGGTCCTTAATTTTCCTCTTGCTGACTACTGTTCTCCCACCAACAAACTCAGAATCAGCAGTGGGCTCCACACTGAATTGCTCACAAGGAGCCATTGGTGCTACACTGTAACTTGGTAGCTCAGA
Source organism: Lolium multiflorum (assembly GCA_030979885.1). Taxonomy (NCBI): domain Eukaryota; kingdom Viridiplantae; phylum Streptophyta; class Magnoliopsida; order Poales; family Poaceae; genus Lolium; species Lolium multiflorum. The sequence continues at coordinate 57,628,350 of CM061748.1, read as the reverse complement.
GATCAAGCTTCTATAGCCAGAAAGCCAGGCAAACTTCTGTGTAGGTAATGCCATAGGAATAGCCTTCATAAAAAGAGAAGGAGCTAAACCCTTATAGATTCTATCCATGATCATGTCCTTGGGCAACAGAGGCCCAACCATCACATCAGGCAAACAACTTGCAAAGCTAGGAAATTGTTTGTGTAAAAAAGAAAGAAGCTTCTTGTCTACCACATCAAACTGCACCTCAATCCTGTTGATTACCAAATGCTGTGGAGCCTGTAGCATGTTAACTGAACCTTCTGAACTTGAGGTATCAAGAAAGGCAGACTCATTAAACTGGTGAATCTCCTGTTCCACTGGCTGCTCAGGGATTTCTTCTTGCTGTTGTTCTTGTACCTGGCCCTCCACCTCCATAGCTTGATCTTGCTCTTCCTCCACCTCAAACAAAGGGTGCTGAACTCCATGATTATGCACAGGGGGCTGCACCTGTTCTTGCACATCCCAGCCAATCTCAGGAAATTGTGGATTCACAAAATTATTCAAGTCAGGCTGCAGTAGCCCAGGCATAGGATGTGGATTGCCATTGAGTGGCATTTGATCCTCATCATGTGGTAGCTCATCAGCAAATTCAGCAGTGAGTATAAAACAAGCAGCTGTCCAAGATTCCTTAACTCCACCAACAGAAGCATATTTAGTGAAAACAATATCCCTAGGAACCTTAGCTTCAGATTGGAAAGCCACATAGCAAATTGTTCTCTCAAGCAGAGCATCATCCTGATGCCAATGTAGCAATTTTCCAAAGGAACTAATAGCATTAGCCAGATCATAATCAGTCCTATAGTCCAACGGGACACTGAGAAGCATTAACCATCCAAATCGAAAACCCTGAACAGCCCTATGATTTTCCCTATCATCATGGTTGAGAAATCGAACAAAAACCCCCTGTTGTATCTGATAGGGAATATGATTGACCAACGCCGCTCTGGCCGCAGGACTACGAAGACGATAAAACCCCAGACCAAGCAAACATGGCTGAACATCCTCTACAGTTCGTTGCAGCTGGCCTTCTATAAAGTTCCGTACCTGCTGACGCCAATGCGGGATTAGCTGACCAGGAGGCGGCGGCATAAGTTCTGCGACACAGATGTTGTCATGGCGACGCGGCGGATCAACGGAGGGACTGTAGAAGGTCCGCGGAAGACGGGTGGGGCCGCCATCGATGATCTGGTGACCATGTGGTAGCCAGGGAGTCGGGTCGACCTCAAAGTTCGCCATTGGAGGGTGACAAGACGGCGGCGTGAGCGGAGGTGTCGAGGGCAACGAAGCAGGGGAAGGGTTGTCTGAAGTAGATGCTTGGGTACGTTTAGCAGATTGTATTGGAACCGAACCGTCGCGGCCGTGCAGAGAAACAGCCTCCAGGTGGGAATCTTTGTCTGAACCGACAGATGGTTCATTAATGACAGGATTACTCTGTTTGGGGACCCATTTAAAGGATTTTTTATTCTTCCAATCTAAACAATCCTTCCGAAAATGACCATATCGGAAACAAAAACGGCACCGAATTTTCCTTGTGCAATCCTTGGCACTATGACCCATAGAAATACATCTTGAACATTCCCAAACTTGAAAAGCCATGTCATCAACCAAATTAGCTAAAGCAATATATCCATGGGGATCTTCCTCTTGAGCTTGTGTATGAGATATTTGTTTTGTACCCGAAGTAGAAGCATGATCAGTGTCCCTTGAAGGAACAACATTATGAATAGAGCTTGCTTGCTGATCAACAGAAACAGGAGAGTTTGTATTATGATTCTTCTCAATTGGCTGAACAAGCTTGTCTTGTGTGAACTCAAAAGGTTTTGCAGAACCAAATTTCAAAGAGGGCAACGTGGATGTACAATGAGTAGGAGGCAAGACAACCCCAGTAGTAAATTTAGGATTTTGATACCCTTTGCATGCTGTGTATTCAATTGAATCCGCAAAGGAGAGATTTCTTGAAGGAGCCTTATCTTTTCTCAGAATAGGTTTGGGTTGACCCTGTTGCATAGCAGACATTCCAAGACGTACTCTCTTTTTTGTAGGGCTAACTAGAGTCCAGGATTGCTCACACTCCCTTTGCCAAGTTTGAAATTCTCTCTGCCAGTTTGGACCACCCCAACTCCAAAGGTGGAAAAAGCACTTGAATTGTGTACAAGCAAAGCTTCTAAGATTAAATAAATGAAACCCAACAGATTTGCATGAAACACAGAAAGAGAAAACCCTGTCTCGAATCAAAGACACTTTGAGGTCTCCACTGAAACCACCAGTTGCTGCCTCAAGAGCAATACCCACAGCACTTTCATCAAGTTTAAACGAAGCACGTCCAAAGGAGACTACCATTGTGAAGTGTCCCGACTTATTAGATGGATGAACTGTTCTGCCAAACTGAGAATAACAAAACTTTGCAACCTTGATACCCGGGCTGTAATCAAGAATCTTTGATAAACTATAATGACTCATCTGGGGTGAATCTTGATTCTTAGAATCCACCACTTTCTTGGAAGCGATTCATTAAAAGATGCATGGGCCATGCACTCCTGCGTGGCATTACTTGTCTTCTGTAACGGCTGTCCCATCCGAACCACATGCATTGGAAAATAGAGTTTAGCACCAACTGAGAAGTTATCCTTGGATTCCATGTATCTACATCCAATAATTTTTCCTTTTGCATCCAAAAGAGTGAGCCAGTCATCCTTGACTGAACGAGAGAGAGATCCATCATAAGCCTTCATCCTGCCACGATCAAGATCTTTGTGTGTAGAATATGTGATCCTCCACCTCTTAGAAGGATGGGTTTGATCAGCAGAAGGGATAGGCACCTTAGGGTTAATCTCCGCAGAAGTATGATCAGAAGCTTTTGACTTGCCCTTGAGATCTAAAGCAGCTACGGCAGATGAATCTATGGCGGTGTCCAGTTCGGTCTCATCAATAACATCAGGAGTGGGAGCAATATTATTGACAACAAGATTTGCCCTAGATTTAGCCTCGAAACTAGCAATATCTTCAACCCACGCATATTTCTCAGAAGAAAAACTAGATCCCTGGGAGACATCACATACCTTGGTTGCCAGATTGTCCACCTTTTCTCCCACTTTGATCACATGGTGAGGGAAAGTGATATAAGATCCTTTCAGAATCTCCTCCCCTTCATAAGAATATCGTGTGGCCACAGAAATACCAGATGAATCCAAAAGAGAGAACAAGAAACGAGAGTCGCAAATCGAAACCAGAAGTACACCCTCCTTAGGACAGAAGTTCACCAGATCCAAATCTTGAACCCTTCGAAATGAAACATTCCAGGACTCTTTGATAGATCCCATCAGATCTGACCAAGGAAACTATAAAACCAAGCGGTAGAAAGATGGAGAGAAGAAAGGCAAGGAAAATGTGTGGAGAAAGATGGCCAGAGATCAGGTGGATCACTGGGACGGCGGAGCTAGGGTTTAGTCGCCGGAGGTGGAGGTGGAGACGCCATCTCACTTCCTCAATTTCTTCGCCTATCCCAGTTTTTATTACAAGCTTTTGCTTTCAAGTTTTATTGCTTTAATTTATCAAAGTACTTTTTGATTCATGATTCACTTGGTCTAGAGTAGAACAATATTATCAAAGTTAGTCTATGGCAATCAAGCTAAGTTAGCACCCCTCATGACTAGTGGCTAGTGCTAAATAACTAAAATTGACTACTCTAGATGGGAACATTGTGATATGAAATGACTTTGAAAGATTGAAGGTGAATATGACTTGAATGAAATGAATGACTTGGTGACTTGGTTCAAAACTAATGGTTGGGTTTGGATGCGATACCTTTCCAATATACAAGTACCCCCACAATACCTGATTATGGGTAGGGTCTAACTAGAAGTTTATATGTCTTAGTATGGGTTCCCTCTAAACAAGCGTCATAGGGGTTATGCCGAGGCTGCCTCCGAGAAATGTGAAATGACGTGAATGAGGTGAATTGTCCGGCCCAAGCCCTGTGCAGTTCCCGGGTTGACGGTTTGTTTTCACCGGGAGGCCAAGCTCATGGGGAGAGGTGCCTATACTAGGATGTGTAAGTGAAAGGTTAGAGTTGATGATCCGCGTACTGAGTTACGATTATTCAGAGTTATCTCTGACGGATGTAATCAAATATTGTGGCACAAGTGTGCAACCTCTGCAGAGTGTAAAACTATTCGAATAGCCGTGTCCACGGTTACGGACAATTGGAAAGGCCATACTGTTCCGTCATTAGAAATTTATTTGAAAAGGATGGTTGAATTTGAAGTGGTGACTTGAACTTGAAACACAAATGAGTTGTGGGAATGACACTAATGTTCCCACTTGAGCTAGTTAACTTATGCTTAGTCTTTATGAAATGCCTATGAACTAAAACTGGCTTTATGCAAATAAAACTAGAGCTTAGCACTCCCTTATTAAAATTGATCATAGTTACTTAGTATTAGTTTGCGAGTACTTTGAAGTACTCACGGCTGTGTCCCTGGCTATTCAAATGGCCAGAATATGAAGAGGAGCAGCAGTTTGAGGATGACGGTCAGCAGGATGTCTACAACAACTAGGAGTCGCCTAACGTCAAGCGTTGGCCTGTGGAACTAGATAGTCCACTTCTATTACGCTTCCGCTACTATGTTGTTCGTTGATCAATAGATCAACTATTTGTGTAATATTGGATCATGTGATCCCCTTTTGTAAGATAATGATGGTTTGTAATGAATGATGACTTATGGTATCAACTGTTATGTCTCGCAACAACAATATTCCTGGGATTGCGATGAATGACATAATAGGCATCCGGACTTAAAAATCCGGGTGTTGACAAGTTGGTATCAGAGCCATTGTTTGACCTTAGGAGACCCTAGTTTAGAATGGACGTTCTGAAAACTTTAGTTTCTAAAACAAATGAAGTAAATATTTGTGAAAAACTTACTCATGCTCTTCTCTATAAGATCTTTTCAAAAATGATAAGCCATGCTCCTCCTTATAAATCCATCTAAAATTTTGCCACACCTGTTCACATCTCTAATTTACTTATCCATTTCACTTTCAGATGGAGCACTACGCCCAGACGGAGTCCTACGAGCTGGGAAATGGAGGAAGTTTGGTGCGCGACTTGTACCTGGTGTCCGAGAAGCTTGAACGCCCACCTCCCCAGTTTCACGGAGTCCGGATCCACAACACCCCCGGAGGGGAACAGCAGTGGATGATCACCGCTGACTTGAAGGGAAGCCCGGAGCCTCCCATATCGGAGAGGATCCTTTTCTCCTTCAAGGCATGCAACTGGGTGGACGGGCTTGCTCACGCCCTTCAGGAGGGACTTGCTCGGGTGTGCGGACAGAACATCGCCGCACTCCAGGGAAGCCGCTTCGCCCACTTCGCGAGGCATGACACCATGGGGGAGCCCATGGCACTCTCTTCGCACCCGGTGCTCAAGCATCATGTGGAGCATCTGGACTTTATGCTTCATGAGACCCGGAAGGACCTGGAGCTGACGCGTGTCCACGCCCACCGTGCCCAGATGGCTTTGGCTCATCATGCCGATGCCATCAGGCTGCTCGCCAAGGACCACATGTCTCTCCGCCTGCAGCGCGCCAAGAAGGATGCTACTATCGCACGTCTTCGTGAGAAGATACGCACCTTGGAGGTGACTGTCCGGACCCAGCAGGACCAGATCCAGGAGATGGAGGAGGATGGAGAGGACATCCAGGGAGGCGAGGACTTCCTGAGTGACGACAACGACTTTGAGGAGGATGAGTTCACCGATGAGGAGGACTACGAGTCCGAGGAGGATGGGATCATTCCCATCGATGTGGATGAAGACGATGAGGAGTAGTTGCACTAGCTTCACTTACGTAGGTGTGAGTTGTATCCCGCACCATGTATCGTAGTTTGTGGAAGAAGGGTTCTTAAAACCCTTGGTGTTTTAACTTGTAATGTGTGATGTTTGTTGTGAATAAATAAAATGTGTGCTATGTTCATCATGAAAAGATTTCAAGTTTTAAGTTTAAACTTAACTCAAAATAAGCCATAGAAAATTCCCTCTTATCTCATGATATATCTACCTGTTCAGATGGCCCCTCCGAACCGCAATCAAGATGCGATGATGCAATTGCTGCAAACACTGTTGGCCGACAGAGAAGATGAAAGGGCTGAAAGGCAAGCCAACATAGCAGCACTGCAGCAGATCGCCAATCAGGGCCATGGAAACCATGATCATCCCGGATCCAAACTTAAGAATTTCCAAAACACCAACCCACCTGTCTTCAGCAAGACGGAAGAACCCTTAGATGCAGATGATTGGCTGCAAACAATGGAAAACAACTTGGAGGTAGCTGGAGTGGATGAAAATGAGAAGGTGATGTTTGCTACGCACTACCTTGCCGGACCAGCAAGAGCTTGGTGGACAAGCGCCCGTGAATTGAATGCCGGACAAATGATGACTTGGGCTGACTTCAAGCTCAAGTTTAGCAAGTACCATGTGCCACCAGGTTTGATCAAGAAAATGAGAGATGAATTCCGTGAACTGAAGCAAGGACGGATGTCGGTGGTAGAATACCGCGACAGGTTCCTCACCTGTCAAGGTACGCCCCCGATGAAACCGACACCACCGAGAAACGGAAGGAGAGATTCCTCAACGGTGCACGACGAGATGCAGACGTCTTAGTCAACATCCCCTTTGCCGACCTAGAAGCCCTAGTGGACTCTTCCATTCAGATGGAAGGCAAACTGCACCAGGCCAATGAGAACCGCAAACGCCGCATGATGCATCAAAGCGGGCCCAGCAATACCCCACGGTTTCGCCCCAGCTCAAGCGGTGGTTTCAACCCCGAAACACCAAGCCCCAGAACTAGATGTCGCGCCCGGTTTTCAGAACCGGAGCGGACCCAAGGCCCGGCGGCCCCCACCACAACAACAACAGCAACTATGTGCACCACAACAGCAACTACAACCGCGCTCCTCAGAGAGCCCCTGCCAACAACAACCCCAATAACTCCAACACAGCCCCGAGGACCGGGAGCAATGCTATCCCCGTCACTCCCAAGGACAAGGCCACTATCACCTGTTATGAATGCGGCATAGTGGGACACTACTCCAATGAGTGCCCCAAAAGGCTGGCCAAGCTCGCCGGCAACACCTCTGCACCAGCTCAGCAGCAGCGCCGTGTCTCCACCAGCAAGAAGTTCGCCCCAACAACCCGAACAACCGCGGAGGTCGCCTCTACCACATGAACGCCGAAGAAGCCCAGGAAGCACCAGATGTGGTGCTGGGTATGTTCTCTGTTAACTCAATATCAGCAAGAGTGTTGTTTGATTCAGGAGCATCGCATTCATTTGTTACAGAAGATTTTGTGTGCACTAGTAAGATTCAACCAATCAGCTTGAAACATGTCATGATAGTTCAAATACCTGGATCAACAACTAAAGCTAGAAAATTTTGCAAAGAAGTACCCATCAGAATTCAAGAAATAGTTTTTTATGCAAACTTGATTGTTCTGGGAACAAAAGGATTGGAAGTAGTACTGGGTATGGATTGGATGGCGAAACATCATGGATTGATAGACTGCGCCAAGAAGGCCATCACCATGACTAGTAGCACCGGAATAACAATAGAACATGTGTCTGAGAAACTGCCCAGAAATTTCACCTGCAACCAAAGTATAGCCAAACCAACTCTGGATCAGATCAGGGTCGTCTGTCGATACCCTGATGTGTTTCCGGATGACTTACCCGGTATGCCCCGGATCGGGATATCGAGTTTATCATCGAGTTAATCCTGGAACCGGACCTATAGCCCAGAGAGCCTATAGTATGAACCCAGCAGAGTTAGTGGAGCTGAAGAAGCAACTGGATGATATGTTGTTCAAAGGTCTGATTCGACCAAGTGCGTCGCCTTGGAGATCACCAGTGTTGTTTGTGGATAAGAAGGATGGTGCCAATCGGTTATGTATGGATTATCGTAAACTTAACGATGTCACCATCAAAAACAAATACCCCTTGCCAAAGATAGAAGACCTGTTTGACCAGTTGACCGGTGCCACAGTGTTCTCTAAGATTGATCTTAGGACTGGTTACCATCAGCTGAAGATCCGTGCATCGGATATCCCCAAGACTGCCTTTACCACAAGATATGGGTTGTATGAGTACAATGTCATGTCATTTGGATTAACCAATGCCCCTGCTTACTTCATGAACCTCATGAATAAGATTTTCATGAACTTTCTGGATAAGTTTGTTGTTGTCTTCATCGACGACATCCTTATCTACTCCAAAACCGAAGAGGAACATGAGCAACATTTGGAGGTTATCCTAGAAACCCTTAGACAGCACAAGTTGTATGCCAAGTTCAGCAAGTGCGAGTTTTGGTTGAAAGAGGTAGGATTCCTGGGACACATCTTGTCTGCAGGAGGAATTGTTGTAGATCCCGCCAAAATCAAAACCGTGGAAGAATGGAAAACCCCAACCACACAGACCGAGGTCCGTGCATTTCTTGGATTAGCAGGATATTACCGCAGATTCGTTGAAGGATTTTCCAGCATTGCCAGCCCAATGACCCAACTGTTGAAGAAGGACAAGAAGTTTGAATGGACTGATAAATGTGAAGCCAGCTTCCAGCAGCTTAAGACCAGACTAACCACAGCCCCCATCCTAATCATGCCGGACATCACCAAGCCCTTTGACGTCTATTGTGACGCATCTAAGATTGGTCTTGGATGTGTGTTGATGCAAGAAGGAAAGGTGATATCTTATCTGTCCCGGCAGTTGAAACAGCATGAGCAAAACTACCCAACCCATGACCTCGAACTTGCAGCCGTAGTGTTAGCTTTGAAAGTTTGGCGTCATTACCTCATGGGTAATCGATGCGAGATCTATTCGGATCACAAGAGCTTGAAGTATATCTTCACCCAGAAGGAGCTGAATATGAGGCAAAGAAGATGGTTAGAGCTGATCAAGGACTATGATATGGAAATCCACTATCACCCCGTGATACGCGTAGATACACACGTCCGTTGGGAACCCCAAGTGGAAGGTATGATGCGTATAGAAGCAAGTTTCCCTCAGTATGAAACCAAGGTTTAATCGAACCAGTAGGAGCCAAGAAGCACGTTGAAGGTTGATGGTGGCGAAATGTGATGCGGCGCAACAACAGGGAATCTGCACAACAAAACAAAGTACTTTGCCCCAACGAAGCAGTGAGGTTGTCAATCTCACCGGCTTGCTGTAACAAAGGATTAAACGTATCGAGTGGAAGAGGATTGTTTGCAAGAAAATAGTAAAACACAATTGCAGTAGATTGTATGCTATGTAAAGAATAGGACCGGGGTCCACAGTTCACTAGAGGTGTCTCTCCCATAAGATAAAAGCATGTTGGGTGAACAAATTACAGTCGGGCAATTGACAAATAGAGAAGGGCATAACAATGCATATACATGATATGATAAATATAGTGAGATTTAATCCGGCATTACGACAAAGTACATAGACCGCCATCCAACCGCATCTATGCCTAAAAAGTCCACCTTCAGGTTATCATCCGAACCCCATTCGGTATTAAGTTGCTAAGCAACAGACAATTGCATTAAGTATGGTGCGTAATGTAATCGACAACTACATCCTTAGACATAGAATCAATGTTTTATCCCTAGTGGCAACAGCACATCACAACCTTAGAACTTTCTGTCACTGTCCCAGGTGTCAATGAAGGCATGAACCCACTATCGAGCATAAATACTCCCTCTTGGAGTTAAGAGTACAAACTTGGCCAGAGCCTCTACTAATAACGGAGAGCATGCAAGATCATAAACAACACATAAACAATAGATTGATAATCACCATAACATAGTATTCTCTATCCATCGGATCCCGACAAACACAACATATAGTATTACATATAGATGATCTTGATCATGTTAGGCAGCTCACAAGATCCAACAATGAAGCACAACAAGGAGAAGACGACCATCTAGCTACTGCCATGGTCCGGGGTGAACTACTCACTCATCACTCCGGAGGCGATCATGGCGATGAAGAGTCCTCCGGGAGATGAATCCCCTCTCCGGCCGGAGGCGATCTCCTGAATCCCCGAGATGGGATTCGCGGCGCGTCTGGAAGGTTTTCCGTATCGTGGCTCTCGGTACGGGTTTCGCGACGGAGGCTTTAAGTAGGCGGAAGGGTAGGTCGGGGGCGACGAGGGCCCACACCATAGGGCGGCGCGGGCCCCCTCAGGCCGCGCCCTATGGTGGCGGCGCCTCGTCGCCCCACTTCGTTATCTCTTCGGTCTTCTGGAAGCTCCGTGCAAAAATAGGACCCTGGGCGAAGATTTCGTCCAATTCCGAGAATATTTCCTTACTAGGATTTCTGAAACCAAAAAGCAGAAAACAGCAACTGGCTCTTCGGCATCTCGTTAATAGGTTAGTTCCGGAAAATGCATAAATATGACATATAATGTGCATAAAACATGTAGGTATCATCAATAAAGTAGCATGGAACATAAGAAATTATCGATACGTTGAGACGTATCAGCATCCCCAAGCTTAGTTCTGCTCGTCCCGAGCAGGTAAAACGATAACAAAGATAATTTCTGAAGTGACATGCCATCATAATCTTGATCATACTATTTGTAAACATATGTAATGAATGCAGCGATCAAAACAAAGGTAATGTCATGAGTAAACAAGTGAATCATAAAGCAAAGACTTTTCATGAATAGTACTTCAAGACAAGCATCAATAAGTCTTGCATAAGAGTTAACTCATAAAGCAATAAATCAAAGTAAAGGTGTTGAAGCAACACAAAGGAAGATTAAGTTTCAGCGGTTGCTTTCAACTTATAACATGTATATCTCATGGATATTGTCAACATAAAGTAATATTACAAGTGCAATATGCAAGTATGTAGGAATCAATGCACAGTTCACACAAGTGTTTGCTTCTTAAGGTGGAGGAGATAGGTAAACTGACTCAACAATAAAAGTAAAAGAATGGTCCTTCAAAGAGGAAAGCATCGATTGTTGTATTTGTGCTAGAGCTTTTATTTTGAAAACATGAAACAATTTTGTCAACGGTAGTAATAAAGCATATGAGTTATGTAAATTATATCTTACAAGTTGCAAGCCTGATGCATAGTATACTAATAGTGTCCGCACCTCGTCCTACTTAGCTTGGACTACCGGATCTTTGCATGCCATGTTTCAACCAAGTGTCACAAAGGGGTACCTCCATGCCGCCTGTACAAAGGTCTAAGGAGAAAGCTCGCATTTTGGATTTCGCTTTTGATTATTCTCAACTTAGACATCCATACCGGGACAACATGGACAACAGATAATGGACTCCTCTTAAATGCATAAGCATGTAGCAATGATTATTATTCTCATATGAGATTGAGGATATATGTCCAAAACTGAAACTTCAACCATGATTCATGGCTTTAGTTAGCGGCCCAATGTTCTTCTCTAACAATTTTGCATGCTCCAACCACTAAGGTGATAGATCCTTCAGACAAGACGGACATGCATAGCAACTCACATGATATTCAACAATAGTTGATGGCGTTCCCCAGAAGCATGGTTATCGCACAACAAGCAACTTAATAAAAGATAAAGTGCATAAGTACATATCGATACTACGATAGTTTTTAAGGCTATTTTGTCCCATGAGCTATATATTGCAAAGGTGAATGATGGAATTTTAAAGGTAGCACTCAAGCAATTTACTTTGGAATGGCGGAGAAATACCATGTAGTAGGTAGGTATGGTGGACACAAATGGCATAGTAGTTGGCTCAAGGATTTTGGATGCATGAGAAGTATTCCCTCTCGATACAAGGTTTAGGCTAGCAAGGTTATTTGAAGCAAACTCAAGGATGAACCGGTGCAGCAAAACTCACATAAAAGACATATTTTAAACATTATAAGACTCTACACCGTCTTCCTTGTTGTTCAAAACTCAATACTAGATATTATCTAGACCTTAGAGAGACTAAATATGCAAATCAAATTTTAGCAAGCTCTATGTATTTCTTCATTAATGGGTGCAAAGCATATGATGCAAGAGCTTAATCATGAGCACAACAATTGCAAAGTATCACATTATCCAAGACATTTTAGAATTACTACATGTAGCATTTTCCAATTCCAACCATATAACAATTTAACGAAGAAGAAACTTCGCCATGAACATTATGAGTAAAGCCTAAGGACATATTTGTCCATATGCAACAACGGAGCGTGTCTCTCTCCCACAAAGTGAATGCTAGGATCCATTTTATTCAAACAAAAACAAAAACAAAAACAAACCGACGCTCCAAGTAAAGAACACAAGATGTGATTGAATAAAAATATAGTTTCAGGGGAGGAACCTGATGATGTTGTCGATGAAGAAGGGGATGCCTTGGGCATCCCCAAGCTTAGAAGCTTGAGTCTTCTTAAAATATGCAGGGGTGAACCACGGGGCATCCCCAAGCTTAGAGCTTTCACTCCTCTTGATCATAGTATATCATACTCTCTCTTGACCCTTGAAAACTTCCTTCACACCAAACTTCAAGCAAACTCATTAGAGGGTTAGTGCACAATTAATAATTCACACATTCAGAGGTGACACAAACATTCTTTACACTTCTGGACATTGCATAAAGCCTACTGGACATTAATGGATCAAAGAAATAAATCCAACATAGCAAAAGAGGCAATGCGAAATAAAAGGCAGAATCTGTCAAAAACAGAACAGTCCGTAAAGACGAATTTAAAGCTGGCACCAGACTTGCTCAAATGGAAAAACTCAAAACTAATGAAAGTTGCGTACATATCTGAGGATCACGCTCGTAAATTGGCAGATTTTTCGAATTTTCTACAGAGGCTTGTGCCCAGATTCGTGACAGACAGCAATGCTGTTTCTGCGCAGCGATCCCAAATATAACATCAACTTTGACATAGAAACTTTACTTGGCACAAAAACATGATAAGGAGAGGTTGCTACAGTAGTAAACAACTTCCAAGACTCAACAAAACAAAAAAATTGCTGTAGTAAAAACATGGGTTGTCTCCCATAAGCGCTTTTCTTTAACGCCTTTCAGCTAGGCGCAGAAAGTGCAAATCAAGTAACATCGAGAGTAGAAGCATCAACATTATTACCTTGGGAGCTGGGAGTTTTCTCAACAATGCATGTTATCTCGTCTATGTAAGTTTCAGAGGCTCCTTTTTCATTATTCTTAGGCTTGCTATTCTCATCAAACAAATTTTCAGGAACAAGCCAACCATAGTTATTTTCTAGAGCTTCATGCATTCCTAGGAGTTTACATGGTATTGTTGTCTTAACCTCCCCACCATCATTAATATCATTAGTGTACTTTACTCTCTCCATGTCCATCTTTTCAAGGAGACTAACAAAATTGGTGTAAGAACCAAGCATTTTATATTTAGCAAAGACTTTTCTAGCCTCTCTTGCTACACCACCAAATTCTTTAAGAAGGGTTTCTAAAACAAAGTCTTTCTTCTCTCCTTCCTCCATATCACCAAGTGTGAGAAACATGTGTTGGATTATAGGATTGAGATTAACAAATTTAATTTCAAGCATGTGTACTAAAGAAGCAACAGCAATTTCATAAGTAGGAGCAAGTTCTACCAAGTGTCTATCCTCAAAATCTTCAGCTGTGCTAACATGAGTGAAAAATTCCTCTATATTATCTCTTCCAATTATAGACCCTCGGCCTACCGGTATGTCTTTTAGAGTGTACTTAGGAGGAAACATGATGAAATAAGCAAAAAGTAAACTAGGCAAATAAAGTAAAGACAAGTAACTAATTTTTTTGTGTTTTTGATATAGAGAGCAAGACAGTAAATAAAGTAAAACTAGCAACTAATTTTTGTGTGTTTTGTTTAGGTGCAGCAAACAAAGTAGTAAATAAAATAAAGCAAGACAAAAACAAAGTAAAGAGATTGAGAAGTGGAGACTCCCCTTGCAGCGTGTCTTGATCTCCCCGGCAACGGCGCCAGAAATTTAGCTTGATACGCGTAGATGCACACGTCCGTTGGGAACCCCAAGTGGAAGGTATGATGCGTATAGAAGCAAGTTTCCCTCAGTATGAAACCAAGGTTTAATCGAACCAGTAGGAGCCAAGAAGCACGTTGAAGGTTGATGGTGGCGAAATGTGATGCGGCGCAACAACAGGGATTCCGGCGCCAACGTGGAATCTGCACAACAAAACCAAAGTACTTTGCCCCAAACAGTGAGGTTGTCAATCTCACCGGCTTGCTGTAACAAAGGATTAAACGTATCGAGTGGAAGAGGATTGTTTGCAAGAAAATAGTAAAACACAATTACGGTAGATTGTATGCTATGTAAAGAATAGGACCGGGGTCCACAGTTCACTAGAGGTGTCTCTCCCATAAGATAAAAGCATGTTGGGTGAACAAATTACAGTCGGGCAATTGACAAATAGAGAAGGGCATAACAATGCATATACATGATATGATAAATATAGTGAGATTTAATCCGGGCATTACGACAAAGTACATAGACCGCCATCCAACTGCATCTATGCCTAAAAAGTCCACCTTCAGGTTATCATCCGAACCCCATTCGGTATTAAGTTGCTAAGCAACAGACAATTGCATTAAGTATGGTGCGTAATGTAATCGACAACTACATCCTTAGACATAGAATCAATGTTTTATCCCTAGTGGCAACAGCACATCACAACCTTAGAACTTTCTGTCACTGTCCCAGGTGTCAATGAAGGCATGAACCCACTATCGAGCATAAATACTCCTCTTGGAGTTAAGAGTACAAACTTGGCCAGAGCCTCTACTAATAACGGAGAGCATGCAAGATCATAAACAACACATAAACAATAGATTGATAATCACCATAACATAGTATTCTCTATCCATCGGATCCCGACAAACACAACATATAGTATTACATATAGATGATCTTGATCATGTTAGGCAGCTCACAAGATCCAACAATGAAGCACAACAAGGAGAAGACGACCATCTAGCTACTGCTATGGACCCATGGTCCAGGGGTGAACTACTCACTCATCACTCCGGAGGCGATCATGGCGATGAAGAGTCCTCCGGGAGATGAATCCCCTCTCCCGAAGAGGCGATCTCCTGAATCCCCGAGATGGGATTGGCGGCGGCGTCTCCGGAAGGTTTTCCGTATCGTGCTCTGATGGGGGTTTCGCGACGGAGGCTTTAAGTAGGCGGAAGGGTAGGTCGGGGGCTGACGAGGGGCCCACACCATAGGGGCGCCGGGCCCCCCCTCGGCCGCGCGGCCCTGGTGGCGGCGCCTCGTCGCCCCACTTCGTTATCTCTTCGGTCTTCTGGAAGCTCCGTGCAAAAATAGGACCCTGGGCGAAGATTTCGTCAAATTCCGAGAATATTTCCTTACTAGGATTTCTGAAACCAAAAACAGCAGAAAACAGCAACTGGCTCTTCGGCATCTCGTTAATAGGTTAGTTCCAGAAAATGCATAAATATGACATATAATGTGCATAAAACATGTATGTATCATCAATAAAGTAGCATGGAACATAAGAAATTATCGATACGTTGGAGACGTATCACCCGGCAAGGCCAATGTAGTAGAAGATGCTTTGAGTAGACAGCCGTGTCAGCTGAACTCCATGATAGCAGCAGAACAGCCTAGCCTGCATGAAGAGTTTGAACAGTTTAGGTTGGAGCTAGTTAGTGAAGGATATCTAGCCAGCATAGAGCTGCAACCTACTTTGATTAGCCAAATCAAGGAAGCCAGAAGGAAATGCCAGCATTGACGGAATCAAGAGTCAAATTGCAGGAAAGGCACCGGGATTCGCGGAAGATGAAGAAGGAGTACTTTGGTACAACGGTCGCCTATGTGTGCCGTCAGACTCAGAATTGAAGCAAGTCATACTGAAGGAGGCCCATGATGTCTACGGGTGCTTCTATTCTTGTAGACAGTGTTGGGCCTCCAAGAGCAGAGGTTTGTAGAACGTAGCAAGTTTCCCTTAAGTGGATTACCCAAGGTTTATCGAACTGGGAGGAAGAGGTCAAAGATATCCCTCTCATGCAACCCCGCAACCACAAAGCAAGAAGTCTCTTGTGTCCCCAACACACCTAATAGGTGCACTAGTTCGGCGAAGAGATAGTGAAATACAAGTGGTATGAATGAATATGAGCAATAGTACGGTGCGAAAAATAGCTTCTTTGGCGTGCAGTTGATGGTAGCAATATTGCGGGAAGTAAACATGCGGTAACGAGACGGTAATGTGATAAAACGTTAACAAGCAGCGATAGCGTATTTAGGAACAAGGCCTAGGGATTAGACTTTCACTAGTGGACACTCTCAACATTGATCACATAGAATAGATAAATGCATACTCTACACTCTTGTTGGATGATGAACACATTGCGTAGGATTACACGAACCCTCAATGCCGGAGTTAACAAGCTCCACAATAATGCTCATATTTTAGTAACCTTTAGTGTAAGATAGATCAAAAGACTAAACCAAGTACTAGCATAGCATGCACACTGTCACCTTCATGCATATGTAGGAGGAATAATACACATCAATATTATCATAGAAATAGTTAACTTCGCAATCTACAAGAGATCATGATCATAGCATAAACCAAGTACTAACACGGTGCACACACTGTCACCTTTACACACGTGCAGGAGGAATAGAACTACTTTAATAACTTTGCTAGAGTAGCACATAGATAGTAGTGATACAAAACTCATATGAATCTCAATCATGTAAGGCAGCTCATGAGATTATTGTATTGAAGTACATAGAGAGAGATTAACCACATAGCTACCGGTACAGCCCCGAGCCTCGATGGAGAACTACTCCCTCTTCATGGGAGCAGCAGCGTTGATGAAGATGGCGGTGGAGATGGCAGCGGTGTCGATGGAGAAGCCTTCCGGGGGCACTTCCCCGTCCGGCAGGGTGCCGGAACAGAGACTCCTGTCCCCCAGATCTTGGCTTCGCGATGGCGGCGGCTCTGGAAGGTTTCGCGTACCGTGGCTTCCTCCGTAAGGGGTTTCGATGCAGGGGCTTTATATAGGCGGAAGGGCAGCGTCGGAGGGTCGAAGGGGCGGCGACACCATAGGCGCGGCCGGGCCCAGGCCGCGCCACCCTATCATCTGGGGCCCACGGGGCCCTCGCGCTCTCGGGTGTTGGATGCTTCGGGCAAAATAGGAACCTGGGCGTTGATTTCGTCCAATTCCGAGAATATTTCGTTACTAGGATTTCGAAACCAAAAACAGCAGAAAACGAACCGGCACTTCGGCATCTCGTTAATAGGTTAGTTCCGGAAAATGCACAAATATGACATAAAGTGTGCATAAAACATGTAGGTATATCATAAAGTAGCATGGAACATAAGAAATTATCGATACGTTGGAGACGTATCAGCATCCCCAAGCTTAGTTCTGCTCGTCCCGAGCAGGTAAAGCGATAACAAAGATAATTTCTGAAGTGACATGCCATCATAATCTTGATCATACTATTTGTAAACATATGTAATGAATGCAGCGATCAAAACAATGGTAATGACATGAGTAAACAAATGAATCATAAAGCAAAGACTTTTCATGAATAGCACTTTCAAGACAGGCATCAATAAGTCTTGCATAAAAGTTAACTCATAAAGCAATAATTCAAAGTAGAGGTATTGAAGCAACACAATGGAAGATTAAGTTTCAGCGGTTGCTTTCAACTTGTAACATGTATATCTCATGGATAATTGTCAACATAGAGCAATATAACAAATGCAATATGCAAGTATGTAGGAATCGATGCACAGTTCACACAAGTGTTTGCTTCTTAGGTGGAGGGAGATAGGTAACTGACTCAACAATGAAAGTAAAAGAATGGTCCTTCAAAGAGGAAAGCATCGATTGCTATATTTGTGCTAGAGCTTTTATTTTGAAAACATGAAACAATTTTGTCAACGGTAGTAATAAAGCATATGAGTTATGTAAATTATATCTTACAAGTTGCAAGCCTCATGCATAGTATACTAATAGTGCCCGCACCTCGTCCTACTTAGCTTGGACTACCGGATCTTTGCATGCCATGTTTCAACCAAGTGTCACAAAGGGGTACCTCCATGCCGCCTGTACAAAGGTCTAAGGAGAAAGCTCGCATTTTGGATTTCTCGCTTTTGATTATTCTCAACTTAGACATCCATACCGGGACAACATGGACAACAGATAATGGACTCCTCTTAAATGCATAAGCATGTAGCAATAATTATTATTCTCATATGAGATTGAGGATATATGTCCAAAACTGAAACTTCAACCATGATTCATGGCTTTAGTTAGCGGCCCAATGTTCTTCTCTAACAATTTTGCATGCTCCAACCACTAAAATGATAGATCCTTCAGACAAGACGGACATGCATAGCAACTCACATGATATTCAACAATAGTTGATGGCGTTCCCCAGAAGCATGGTTATCGCACAACAAGCAACTTAATAAAATATAAAATGCATAAGTACATATTCAATACTACGATAGTTTTTAAGGCTATTTTGTCCCATGAGCTATATATTGCAAAGGTGAATGATGGAATTT
Source organism: Lolium multiflorum (assembly GCA_030979885.1). Lineage (NCBI taxonomy): Eukaryota > Viridiplantae > Streptophyta > Magnoliopsida > Poales > Poaceae > Lolium > Lolium multiflorum. Next base: position 57,609,770 of record CM061748.1, on the reverse strand, counting down.
TAAAGGTAGCACTCAAGCAATTTACTTTGGAATGGCAGAGAAATACCATGTAGTAGGTAGGTATAGTGGACACAAATGGCATAGTAGTTGGCTCAAGGATTTGGATGCATGAGAAGTATTCCCTCTCGATACAAAGTTTAGGCTAGCAAGGTTATTTGAAACAAACACAAGGATGAACCGGTGCAGCAAAACTCACATAAAAGACATATTGTAAACATTATAAGACTTTACACCGTCTTCCTTGTTGTTCAAACTCTTTACTAGAAATTATCTAGACCTTAGAGAGACCAATTATGCAAACCAAATTTTAGCATGCTCTATGTATTTCTTCACTAATAGGTGCAAAGTATATGATGCAAGAGCTTAAACATGAGCACAACAATTGCCAAGTATCACATTATCCAAGACATTTTACCAATTACTACATGTAGCATTTTTCCAATTCCAACCATATAACAATTTAACGAAGAGGAAACTTCGCCATGAATATTATGAGCTAAGAACACATGTGTTCATACGAACCAGCGGAGCGTGTCTCTCTCCCACACAAGGATGAACTTATTCAGAGAACTAAGATAACAAAACAAAAATAAAAGCACACAGACGCTCCAAGTAAAGTACATAAGATGTGACCGAATAAAAATATAGTTTCAAGAGAAGGAACCTGATACTTTGTCGATGAAGAAGGGGATGCCTTGGGCATCCCCAAGCTTAGATGCTTGAGTCTTCTTGAAATATGCAGGGGTGAACCACGGGGCATCCCCAAGCTTAGAGCTTTCACTCCTCTTGATCATAGTATATCATACTCCTCTCTTGACCCTTGAAAACTTCCTTCACACCAAACTTCAAGCAAACTCATTAGAGGGTTAGTGCATAATCAAAAATTCACATGTTCAGAGGTGACACAATCATTCTTAACACTTCTGGACATTGCACAAAACTTCCGAAAGTTAATGGAACAAAGAAACTCATTCAACTTAACAAAAGCGGCAATGCGAAATAAAAGGCAGAATCTGTCAAAAACAGAACAGTCCGTAAAGACGAATTTAAAGCTGGCACCAGACTTTCTCAAATGGAAAAACTCAAAACTAATGAAATTGCGTACATATCTGAGGATCACGCTCGTAAATTGGCAGATTTTTTGATTTTTACAGAGGCTGTGCCCAGATTCGTGACAGACAGCAATGCTGTTTCTGCGCGATCCCAAATATAACATCAACTTTGACATAGAAACTTTACTTGGCACAAAAACATGATAAGGAGAGGTTGCTACAGTAGTAAACAACTTCCAAGACTTAAATATAAAACAAAGTACTGTAGTAAAAACATGGGTTGTCTCCCATAAGTTCTTTCTTTATAGCCATTAAGATGGGCTCAGCAGTTTTAATGATGCACTCGCAAGAAATAGAAGTTGAAGCAAAAGAGAGCATCAAGAGGCAAATTCAAAACACATTTAAGTATAACATGCTTCCTATGCATAGGAATCTTGTAAATAAACAAGTTCATGAAGAGCAAAGTAACAAGCATAGGAAGATAAAACAAGTGTAGCTTCAAAAATTTCAGCACATAGAGAGGTGTTTTAGTAACATGAAAATTTTTACAACCATATTTTCTCTCTCATAATAACTTTCAGTAGCAACATGAGCAAACTCAACAATATAACTATCACATAAAGCATTCTTATCATGAGTCTCATGCATAAAATAATTACTACTCCCAACATAAGCATAGTCATTCTTATTAATTGTAGTGGGAGCAAATTCAACAAAGTAGCTATCATTATTATTCTCATCATCAAATATAGGAGGCATAGTATAATCATAATAAAATTTACTCTCCATAGTAGGTGGCACCAAAAGACCACTATCATTATAATCATCATAAATAGGAGGCAAAGTATCATCAAAGTAAATTTTCTCCTCAATGCTTGGGGGACTAAAAATATCATGCTCATCAAAACCAGCTTCCCCAAGCTTAGAATTTTCCATATCATTAACAACAATGGTGTTCAAAGCATTCATATTAATATGTTCCATGGGTTTTAATTTTCGCATCAAACCATCCATGTCTTAAATCAGGAAATAGAATAAAAAGGTCATTGTTGTCCATTATGCCTAACTAGTGTAAACAAGAAACCAAAGGTCGCAATTGCAGAGTCTAAAGGAAATAGCTTCGAGCACACACACAATGGCACCAGAAAAGTACTGTTACCTGGAACCGAAGTATGAGTGCCTTTTACCTTTCCTCCCCGGCAACGGCGCCCGAAAAGTGCTTGATGTCTACGGTGCTTCTATTCTTGTAGACAGTGTTGGGCCTCCAAGAGCAGAGGTTTGTAGAACAGTAGCAAGTTTCCCTTAAGTGGATTACCCAAGGTTTATCGAACTCGGGGAGGAAGAGGTCAAAGATATCCCTCTCATGCAACCCTGCAACCACAAAGCAAGAAGTCTCTTGTGTCCCCAACACACCTAATAGGTGCACTAGTTCGGCGAAGAGATAGTGAAATACAAGTGGTATGAATGAATATGAGCAATAGTACGGCGCCGAGAAAATAGCTTGGCGTGCAGTTGATGGTAGCAATATTGCGGGAAGTAAACATGCGGTGCTTGCAGCGGTAGTAACGCAGTGAAACGGTAACAAACGGCGATAGCGTATTTAGGAACAAGGCCTAGGGATTAGACTTTCACTAGTGGACACTCTCAACATTGATCACATAACAGAATAGATAAATGCATACTCTACACTCTTGTTGGATGATGAACACATTGCCTAGGATTACACGAACCCTCAATGCCGGAGTTAACAAGCTCCACAATAATGCTCATATTTTAGTAACCTTTAGTGTAAGATAGATCAAAAGACTAAACCAAGTACTAGCATAGCATGCACACTGTCACCTTCATGCATATGTAGGAGGAATAATACACATCAATATTATCATAGCAATAGTTAACTTCGCAATCTACAAGAGATCATGATCATAGCATAAACCAAGTACTAACACGGTGCACACCCTGTCACCTTTACACACGTGCGGGGAGAATAGAACTACTTTAATAACTTTGCTAGAGTAGCACATAGATAGTAGTGATACAAAACTCATATGAATCTCAATCATGTAAGGCAGCTCATGAGATTATTGTATTGAAGTACATAGAGAGATTAACCACATAGCTACCGGTACAGGCCCGAGCCTCGATGGAGAACTACTCCCTCTTCATGGGAGCAGCGGCGTTGATGAAGATGGCGGTGGAGATGGCAGCGGTGTCGATGGAGAAGCCTTCCGGGGGCACTTCCCCGTCGGGCGGGTGCCAGAGACTCTGCCCCCAGATCTTGGCTTCGCGATGGCGGCGGCTCCGGAAGGTTTCGCGTGCCGTGGCTTCCTCCGTAAGGGTTTTCGATGCGGGGCTTTATATAGGCGAAAGGGCAGCGTCGGAGGGTCGAAGAGGCGGCGACACCATGGGCGCGGCCGGGGGCCCGGGCACCCTATCATCTGGGCCCACAGGGGCCCCCTCGCGACTCTCGGGTGTTGGATGCTTAGGGCAAAATAGGAACCTGGGCGTTGATTTCGTCCATTCGAGAATGTTCGTTACTAAGTTTGAAACCAAAAACAGCAGAAACGAAGCGCCCGGCATCTCGTTAATAGGTTAGTTCCGGAAAATGCACAAATATGACATAAAGTGTGCATAAAACATGTAGGTATCATCAATAAAGTAGCATGGAACATAAGAAATTATCGATACGTTGGAGGAGGCCCATGACACCCTATACTCTATCCACCCCGGAGGTACCAAGATGTACCAAGATTTGAAGGAACAATTTTGGTGGCATGGAATGAAGCGAGAAATAGGGAGCTACATAGCCAAGTGTGATATCTGTCAGAGAGTCAAGGCAGAACATCAACGACCCGCAGGACTGTTGCAACCCTTACAGATTCCGGAATGGAAGTGGGACTCAGTCGGAATGGACTTTATCACCGGACTGCCCAAATCTAGCAGGGGAAATGATTCTATTTGGGTAGTGGTAGACAGATTAACCAAGGTAGCCCATTTTATCCCTGTCAAAACCACTTATCAAGGCCCGAAGCTAGCAGAGTTGTACATCTCAAGAATAGTCGCCCTGCACGGAACCCCGAAGTCGATAGTGTCAGATAGAGGATCACAGTTCACCTCAAGATTCTGGCAGAAAGTACATGAAGGACTTGGAACCCGGCTGAATTTCAGCACCGCTTATCACCCCCAGACTGACGGACAGACTGAAAGAGTCAACCAGATACTCGAGGACATGCTAAGAGCCTGTACTGAATATGGATCCAAGTGGGAAGACTGCTTGCCTTACGCAGAATTCTCGTACAACAACAGCTACCAAGCCAGCTTACAGATGGCCCCCTTTGAAGCCCTGTACGGAAGGAAGTGCCGTACCCCTCTGAATTGGTCGGAAGTCGGAGAAAGCCAAGTCTTTGGACCGGATGTTCTTCGAGAAGCCGAAGAGAAGGTGCACAAGATCCGCGAGTACCTCAAGACTGCGCAATCAAGACAGAAGAGCTACGCCGACAAGAGACGCCGAGAGATGACCTTCGAGATTGGAGATTTTGTCTATCTCAAGGTGTCACCCCTCAAAGGAATGCAAAGATTCCAGCTGAAAGGAAAGCTCGCGCCCCGATATGTTGGACCCTTCAAAGTTCTGAGTCGCCGAGGAGAAGTATCTTATCAACTGGAACTACCGGAAGAAATGGCGGCTGTGCACAATGTGTTCCACATCTCACTGCTCCGGAAATGCTTGGAAGTACCGGAGAAGACTGAAGTGTTCAAGAATATTGATCACAGATCGGTGGACATCAACTCAGATTTGACATATCGCGAAGTGCCTATTCGCATCCTGGAAGAAGCATACAGAACCACCCGCACCAGGAGTATCAAGTTCTGAAGATTCGGTGGAGCAATCACCTTTGAAGAAGAAGCCACACAGGGCGAGAAGAAGACATGAAGAAGGAATACCTAGATCTCTTTAGTACCTAGTTTTCTTTAAGATCTCGGGACGAGATCTTTTGTAAGGGGGAAGGGTTTGTAACATCCCAAAAATTTCAATAAAGAGATAAAGAGAGATATTCCCAAAACCCAAAATTTAGAACCAACAAAAACTTTTTCATAACACAAGTGCTATGCATATACTCATATTTATTTTGTGCTAAGTGTGCATATTGCCATGATGATTGTTTGTGTGTGTGCCAATGTGCCCAAAACCCTAATCACATGATCACTTGATCAACCCAACTCAAGAAAAATAAAATAAGAAATAAAAGAGAAAAACCCCACACACACTCACATATGAATTTGGCCAATTTTGCAAATAAGTGATCTAGGCCACAATGGCTTGCACCATTAGTTGTGTTTGGTTACTAAACACTTATTAACACCTTTAGAATCAAAGAAACTCAAATCCAATCAAATTTGAATGAAATATGAGCTCACATAAAATTATGGTCACTTTTGACTTTTATAACCTGATGCCTACTTTGAGCCCTGTTATTTCAAAAATTCTAAACTAAACTTTGTCAAACCTTTGCACCTCATCCAAGACAACATAAAAGTGAACAACTTTGCTCAAGCAACCCTATGCAAATTCTTTGTGGATTCAAATATATCATCAAGCAAAGTTGGAACCAGATTTGAAAATGAAGATCATGTGCATTTTGGATTTTTGCAAAACCATTCAAATTTGACCACCACCACCACCATTCTACTGCAAATAATATATGATTCAAACCCACCAAAATTCATTCAAAAATTCGAAAATTTTGTTCTTGCGGGCATTTCATCAAACACTTGGTGAGCACCACCCTGCCAACTCCATGCAATGCAATGTCCAACAGTTCTTGGCCTTCACCATCGACCCTAGGTCATCCTCTGTACTCCCCTGGACCCTCTCAGCTTTGCCAAACACCTCAGACAAGAAGTGGTACACTGGATCATCATCATCCTGACCAAAACCATGCCATGCCGTGGCATGACATGGCCTCATCATGCCATCCCTCTCTCGAGTCCAACCCAACTTGCACCACCATGTCGAGCTGCTCCACACTCCCTGATCGATCGACACAGCCCCGCCAATCGGTGCACAGACGCGTCGAACAGACGCGCCCAGACATGCCCAGACGTGCACGCGCGCGCCAGAGCGTGCACGGCGATGCACCGGAGCACGGCAGAGCACCGCGTCGCCTCGCTCGCTCCGTTGACCCCGCCTTCTCCAGCGCCAACGCTTCACGACGCCACGGTGAACCGCCCCACCGCCATTGGTCCGCGGGAACGCCGTGCGCCTCGCCCACGCCGACGACGTCCGCCGCGGTACTGCAAGCTCCCGTCATGCGCTCGTCCTCTCCTCTGCATCACTTTCAACGCCGTCAAGCGCTGCGTCACCGCCAGGATGTCGCCTGCACGCCCGCATCATCGCCTGGCTACCAACGCCCCTGTAGACGCGTCGTCGTCGATGAGCTCATCGCCACGCCTCGGCCACCTCCGCTATAAAAGGGGACCTCCCCGTGCCCAACTCTCCACATCAATCTCGCTCACCTCTCTTCTCAAGCTCCTCGTCCACTCGCCCTGCTCGATTAGCCACCGCCGCCGTCCAATTTGACCACCGGAGCCCGCGGAGGTGCTGAGAAGGGCGCCGCCGTTGCAGAGCACCTCAGGCGACGCCACTGCTACCAGGCGCCTCGCCGTCGTCGACAACCTCCCCACGCATACTGCCCACCCTCGCTGGAGCCTCGGTGAGCCCGTCGACCCCCTACCTGCGCCGCCGGTGCCTTCCCCTTCTCGCCGGAGACGACGATGATTATCGTCTGTTCGATCTCGCTCTAATCCTACGGCTCACCTCCCTGTACCGATTCGGGGTTTTAAACACGCTGACGCGTGGACCCCACGCTGGCGGCCCGCTGCGTGGACGCGCTGCTGGGCCGGCCCATTTTCCTCTTCCGCTGTGCAGCCCGTTTAGTTTCCCGCCTAAGCCCAAGAATTCAAATTGAGATTTTCGAATTTAATTAATTAGCCTCTGATGCTGTTTTCAAAAATTAATAGAATAAAATCCACTAAACCAAATTTGACAAATTTTATATATTTGGAAACCTTGTGAAAATATCTACAAAACTACACTGGTCCCAACCTTAGATTATTTGTAGAATAATTATGACAAAATAAACAAGGCAGGGCCTTTTTCCACTTCAATTAATTATTAAAAATTAAATAAAAATGCTTTTAAGTTGAAACCAACTCTCAAAAATCATATTTCACCATATCTATCTAAATATGTAAAAATATTGCATAGTTGTTTGTATGATCATGGCTTTGTTTAAAAATTGGCCCTATGGCTATTTCTAGTGCTTTTTAAATAAACCTATCATTTATTAATATGTATGAGAGCTTCCCTCTCATTTAAATCTTGTCTCAACTAAGTTAATATGAGGTAGAGACCATGGTCAATTTAAACTCATATTAAATTAGTTGAAGATATTAAATCATTAATCATGAGTATTAAAAAGGCATGAGGTGATTTACCCCATTTAAATCATTTTCCCAAATAATACTTATGAAGAGGTTGACTTTGGTCAACCTAGGTCATATGATATTAATTGAGGAAATTAAATCTTAATAAGATTCAATGAGAGGAAATTATTTTCTCTCAAGAAATAAATAAACCCTAATTAAAATTTATAATGAGAGGAAATTATTTTTCTTAAGAATAAAGTTAAGTCAACCCACATAATAAGCATATTGTTATGATAGCTTAGTAGGAGTGATTCATGTGTGTGCTTAGTCTAGTACTTAAGCTTTGTGTGGTGATTGTGTGTATTATACTCGTATTTAGACGCTAGTACCGAGGAGTACACCGAGGAGGAGGTCTACTTCCAGGGAGAGGAAGACCACTTTGATCAGTACACCACTCAAGGCAAGCTAATACCCTTGCAAAGTGCAAAGCTCTCCAAGAGCAAAGCACCCCACAATTTACTTTATGCTTACTAAGCCTATCCCAGTTTTTATTACAAGCTTTTGCTTTCAAGTTTTATTGCTTTAATTTATCAAAGTACTTTTTGATTCATGATTCACTTGGTCTAGAGTAGAACAATATTATCAAAGTTAGTCTATGGCAATCAAGCTAAGTTAGCACCCCTCATGACTAGTGGCTAGTGCTAAATAACTAAAATTGACTACTCTAGATGGGAACATTGTGATATGAAATGACTTTGAAAGATTGAAGGTGAATATGACTTGAATGAAATGAATGACTTGGTGACTTGGTTCAAAACTAATGGTTGGGTTTGGATGCGATACCTTTCCAATATACAAGTACCCCCACAATACCTGATTATGGGTAGGGTCTAACTAGAAGTTTATATGTCTTAGTATGGGTTCCCTCTAAACAAGCGTCATAGGGGTTATGCTGAGGCTGCCTCCGAGAAATGTGAAATGACGTGAATGAGGTGAATTGTCCGGCCCAAGCCCTGTGCAGTTCCCGGGTTGACGGTTTGTTTTCACCGGGAGGCCAAGCTCATGGGGAGAGGTACCTATACTAGGATGTGTAAGTGAAAGGTTAGAGTTGATGATCCGCGTACTGAGTTACGATATTCAGAGTTATCTCTGACGGATGTAATCAAATGTTGTGGCACAAGTGTGCAACCTCTGCAGAGTGTAAAACTATTTGAATAGCCGTGTCCACGGTTACGGACAATTGGAAAGGCCATACTGTTCCGTCATTAGAAATTTATTTGAAAAGGATGGTTGAATTTGAAGTGGTGACTTGAACTTGAAACACAACTGAGTTGTGGGAATGACACTAATGTTCCCACTTGAGCTAGTTAACTTATGCTTAGTCTTTATGAAATGCTTATGAACTAAAACTGGCTTTATGCAAATAAAACTAGAGCTTAGCACCCCCTTATTAAAATTGATCATAGTTACTTAGTATTAGTTTGCGAGTACTTTGAAGTACTCACGGCTGTGTCCCTGGCTATTCAAATGGCCAGAATATGAAGAGGAGCAGCAGTATGAGGATGACGGTCAACAGGATGTCTACAACAACTAGGAGTTCGCCTAACGTCAAGCGTTGGCCTGTGGAACTAGATAGTCCACTTCTATTACGCTTCCGCTACTATGTTGTTCGTTGATCAATAGATCAACTATTTGTGTAATATTGGATCATGTGATCCTCTTTTGTAAGACAATGACGGTTTGTAATGAATGATGACTTATGGTATCAACTGTTATGTCTCGCAACAACAATATTCCTGGGATTGCGATGAATGACATAATAGGCATCCGGACTTAAAAATCCGGGTGTTGACATCAGGTGGAAGGGATTCTCACCTGAAGGCGTTCTCGATGAAGTAGTCCTGTCTCTCCCTTCAGAGGAACGCACCAGAGCTGCGCCAGGAAGTTAATTACATGGTGGCTCATTCTCTACACCGTCATTCTGAGAGCCTGGTGAACGCTTTCGAGCGCATTGCGGTTCGCGTGGTTCAGGAAATCATGAAGCATCGTACTCTCCGTCAGGTCCTACCCTAGGGACTCACGGGAGAGATACCGTTCCAGACCAGACCGCAGCTGCCATTCACGCTTGCCGCTCCAGAGCCACAGGCTTCACCGGCATACGTCGTCTACAAGGTTGGGGGCGATCCTGGCGATTGCCAATTCCTGTATGAGCCACCCAAAGAAATCCCACATGGATACGTGTGCATGTACGTGCCGGACTGCAATAACTTGGCGCGCACGAACCAGATTGCAGCAGGAGGGATCTCTGAGCAGACGCCGATAAACATGCGTGGCTAGCTAAATATGCCACCGGAACGAGTCATGAAAGCCCAGCCCCTGCAGCTCATACAGTGGAACAAATCAGTACAATCTTGAGAGACCAGTTCGGCATCCTCCCAAAGAGGAGAACAATCGGCTATTCCAAGCCGTACCCCAACGAATATGATTTGATTCCGCTGCCACCCAAGTATCGGCTCCCGAGTTCTCAAAGTTCAATGGATCGGAGAAGGGTCTAGCTCAGTTGAGCATGTGAGCCGATATTTGGCACAGATTGGGCATGATTTCAGCATCGAGACCCGTTACGTGTAAGGTTTTTTGCGTTCTCAACCGGACAGCTTTCGGATGGTACACCTCGTTGCCACCAGATTCAGTCCGGACGTGGAAGCAAGCTGAAGAAGCGTTTCATGTGCAATATCACTCGAAGCTACGGTGGCATTGCCGATCCCTGGCGTAGGTGCGCGAGAAGCGGGGAGAAGACGTGTCGGAATACATCCGAGCGTTTCAGGACTGTCAAGAACCGATGTTATTCGGCTCGTTTGTACGAGAAAGAAGCAGTCGAGTTGGCAGTGGTGGGCCTCGCAGCGCCGTTCAAGGATCTGGCTTTCCAAGTAGAATACAATTCACTGGCGCACATGGTTCAGAAATTAACATTATATGAGCAGCGCCACCCAGAGTTGTACCAAGATAAGTTCAAACGCCCGATCGGCCTGGTCGAGACAGAAGACGTTGAGGACTCTGAAGACCAGGAAGTAGCCGTAGCTGAATGGGCTCGGGGGCAGCTCCCGTGTCCTGCAAATGGGTGAAACAACAAGGGCCTGCAAAAGGGTTTGACTTCGATATAAGCAAAGCTGAGCAAATATTCGATTTATTGCTTAAGGAAAAATAGCTGAAGTTACCCGAAGGCCATAAAATCCCTACGACGCAGGAAATGAACGGGAGACCGTACTGCAAGTGGCATCACTCGTTCACCCATGTCACCAATGAATGCAAAGAGCTGCATCGGCAAATCCAAACGGTGATAGAACAAGGCCGTTTGATCCTTGGTCAGTTTGCCATGAAAGTGGACACGTAACCGTTTCCTGGCGTCAACATGGTGGAATTCAATCACTCCATGAGGTGTCAGCCATGTTTCTCGTTCGGTGTTAACATGGCAGGGGTTGTACACCACCATGGCAACGACAAAGAAGAAATCGGTCACTCCCGTGGCAAGGAAAAGGAGGAGGCCGGCCCACGCGACCGGCCCCGATATGATGATAGGAGGTACGTCACCGAGGAACAAGTGAGAAGCGTGTGGTATCAACGACCACTCTCCGCGCACCTCCTTAACAAATATGAGCATCAGTACGACCGACGTCGGCGGTACGATACAGACGACAAAAGATATCGTCGGTCTGATGCAGACAACAGAAAATATCGTCGGTATGATAGAGACGACGAAGGTTATGAACGCCGCGCTAAGGGGAAATCAAGAGAGCAGGAAGACATGGACAGACACTGGGATTGTCCTTTCTTCAAGCATTGCTGGGATTCAGGAATGAGCCGATTGCCTACGATCGACAACTGCCGGAGTGTGAGACGGCAGAAGAAGGACACGGAGACGTTTCGGTGTTCAAGCGTCTATGGCCTCTCCCATCTCAGAGCAGACGAGGCTGAGTCATCTCAAGGAAGATTTCGAGGAGTGAGAGGATGAAGAAGAGATGAATACCACCGGCCAAGGTGGTCCACATGGACTGAGTCACTCCAAAAGCGTAGGGTGCAGCGGCTACGTAGCTTGGAGGAAGCCGAGGCGCAGTACTGTACACGTTGAGCAAAGCTCGGCCCGATCGCCGTGAAAATTCGGCAAACTTTGGAGACGGAGAGATCGTCACAGAAGAAAGAATGGCGCCCCAAACAAACAAAAGCCGATGCGAAGGCATCGGCTGGCACGTGTTCATACTTCCGTCGGAGTTTTGTGCTCCAAGAACCGAAGAAGTGCCGGTAGCTCAGTTTGACGCCCACGGCCAGTTATCTTTGAAAAGCCACGAGAGAGGAGCTACAAACATTTGAAGGCCCTGTACCTAAGAGGTTATATCAACGGGCAGCCTGTCGGCAAGATGTTGGTCGACACGGGAGCGGCAGTCAATATAATGCCATACTCCATGCTACGGCGTTTGGGACGCTCTGAGATCTGATCAAAACCAACGTCACACTAAGCGACTTCAACGGCCAAGCATCAGAAGCGCAAGGCGTTCTGAACGTGGACCTAACCGTGGGCCGAAAAACCATCCCTACGTCATTCTTCATTGTCGACAGCAAAAGCACCTACCTATCTGCTAGGGAGGGATTGGATTCACGCTAACTGCTGCATTCCATCCACAATGCATCAATGCATCATACAGTGGGATGGAGATGAAGTGGAGGTCGTTCATGCAGATGACTCGATAGAGATCTCAATAGCTGGCATGAATATTTGGGACGCAGATGATCAAGAGCCGATCTCTGGAGTCAGTTTGGACGGCTGTGAGCGCATCGAAGCTACAAAAAACGGGGTGAGGCTGGTCTTATCCACCGGCCTGACAGAGTAGCAAGACCAAAGTCAATGGACGTACGTGGCAAGGCCGATCCCTGCGATCGGAAAAATAAAAAGCAATGATCTCACCTCAAGCATGTCACGTAGTCGTAGTAGGGAGACCACCTCCCGTAGTAGAGCACAAATAAGTTGTAAACCTTCATTGAGCAATGCAATCGAAAAGGAGGCCGATTCGACAATCGGCCCAAATTATCTCACTATACGTTTTGCTGCGTTCAGCATCGATCTAGCGAGCGACGAGCTAGGATATGGGTTTACATCAGCTGATGAGCTAGAAGAGATTGACATTGGTCTTGGGGATAAGCCACGACCAACATTTATCAGCAAAAATTAGATCCGCATCTGAGGGGCCCGATGATAGCTTTGTTGAAGGAATACCCAGATTGTTTTGCCTGGGATTACAGAGATGCCCGGGTTAGACAGGAGCATCATTGAGCATCGACTCCCTCTGAAGAAAGGATTTGTTCCAGCAGAGAGCACGACAGATGAAGGCCGAAATTTTAGAAGAAGTCAAGAAGGAGATCGAGAAAATGTTGAACGCCGGGTTCATCAGGCCATGCAGGTATGCCGAGTGGATTTCTAGTATCGTACCTGTGGAGAAAAAGGATGGCCGATGGCGCGTCGCCATAGATTTTCGGGATCTCAATAGAGCCACTCCAAAGGATGAGTATCCAATGCCGGTAGCAGAGACATTGATCAATGCAGCTGCTGGTCATAAGGTTTTAAGTTTCATGGATGGCAATGCCGGTTACAACCAAATTTTTATGGCTCCAGAAGATATACACAAGACCGCATTCAGAGTACCAGGTTCGGTGGTTGTTTGAATATGTAGTCATGACATTTGGACTGAAAAATGCCGGCGCAACATACCAAAGAGCCATGAATTACATCTTTCATGATCTAATCGGCAAGTTGGTGGAGATTTACATTGATGACGTGGTAGTCAAGTCTGTTTCAGTGGAAGGACACTTGGAGGATTTGCGACATGTCCTGGACCGAACTAGAAAATTCGGGCTAAGAATGAATCCAAAGAAGTGTGCTTTTGGTGTAACGGCCGGTCAATTCTTGGGTTTCTTGGTTCATGAACGTGGAATTGAGATCGGCCTGAAAAGTCGAGGCGTGCGAACAATGAAGCCGCCTACCACGAAGAAGGAACTCCAGTGTCTCATCGGCAAAATCAATTTCGTCAGAAGGTTCATCTCCAATCTGTCAGGACGAATTGAGCCGTTCATGGGATTGGTAAAAATTAAATCTGATGAGGAGTTTCGCTGGGGGGCAGAGCAACAACGAGCGTTTGACGAAATCAAAGAGTATCTAACGAAGCCACCCGTGTTGGTGCCGCCCCAGCAAGACAGGCCATTCTATATATACTTGTCAGTAGCTGACACTTCCATCGCCTCAGTGGTGGTGCAAGTTTATGATGGTCTGGAGAGAGTTGTTTTCTACCTCAGCAGAAGGATGTTGGATGTAGAAACTAGGTACCCTGAGATCGAGAAGTTGTGCCTCTGCCTATTTTTTACCTGCAACAAGCTTCATCACATCTTGCTGTCAGCGGAGATTGTCATCATATGCAAATCAGATGTCATCAAACATATGTTGTCGGAATTTGATATCCGGTATCAGCCTGCGAAAGCAGTCAAGGGACAAGCGTTCGCCGATCTTATTGTTGAACGAATCAACATTGATATAGCAGCGACAATACGTATGGATGGCTTTGTTTTTCGATGGATCGGTTTGTGATGATGGTTGCGGCATCGGCATTCTACTCGTGTCGCCCGGGGGGCAACATATTCCTTCTCCATCAGGCTACCTACCCCTTGCACCAACAATGTCGCTGAGTATGAAGCAATATGCAAGGGAATGGAGTTGCTATTGGAAGCCGGGGCAGAAGCAGTGGAACTTTTTGGAGACTCCAAATTGGTGATTTCCCAACTCACGGAGGAATACAAATGTGAGAGCGAGTCGCTCTTCCCATTATGGATGCAATGCCGTGAGCTGATGACACAATTTAAGTACATAAACTTCAATTGGATCCCGAGGTCACAAAATACTGAGGCAAACGATCTCGCACAGATGGCGTCAGGCTACAAGGACGTAGCGGATGGAGCCGATGTTCAGGTACAGGCCCTGGAGCCGGATGACTGGAGAGCCGATATCTTCAATTACTTGAAAGATTCGGCTCGGGGGGCACCTAAACGGATAAGATACAAGGCCATGAAGTATGTCCTTATTGGGGATGACATGTTCTACAGGACTTTGGAAGGGTTACTTCTCAAATGTTTGGGACCAGCCGAGTCAAATCGGCTCTTACACGAGGTACATGAAGGTGCCTGTGGAACTCACCAATCGGCTCATAAGATGAAATGGCTGATCAGGCGATCAGGGTTTTATTGGCCCACCATGCTTGAGGACTGTTTTAAGTACTATAAAGGGTGTCAAGCATGTCAGAAGTTTGGGAGCATTCAGATGGTACCCGCATCAGCAATGAACCCCATCATCAAGCCTTGGCCATTTCGAGGTTGGGGCATGGATATGATCGGCAAAATCAATCCTCCATCGAGCAAAGGCCATGTGTGGGTTCTGGCCATTACAGATTATTTCACTAAATGGGTGGAGGCCGTCCCTATGAAGTCAGTGGCATCGAAAGATGTTATCAATTTCGTGAAAGAACATGTCATTCATAGATTCGGGATTCCCCAGACTATCACGACCGATGGAGGTTCGGTTTTCGTTTCTCACGAGTTCAGAAAGTTCTGCGAGGATATGGGAATTAAGTTGATCCGATCGTCTCCATACTATGCTCAAGCAAATGGGCAAGCTGAAGCGTCCAACAAGAGCCTTATCAAGCTGATTAAGAGGAAAATCGACGAGCACCCTAGACGTTGGCACGAGGTATTGTCAGAGGCTTTGTGGGCTTATCGCATGTCATGTCATGGAGCGATAAAAACCTCGCCATACCATCTGGTCTATGGACAAGAAGCCGTATTGCCCTGGGAAATCACGGCTGGGTCGAGACGTGTTACGTTTCAGAATGATTTAACAACTGAAGAATATGCAGCCCTGATGAGTGATAGCGTTGAGGATGTAACGGAACTTAGACTGTGGTCGCTTGAGAAAATTAAAGAGAACAAAGCCAAGGTAGCTCGTGCATATAATAAGAAGGTGAGACCAAAGGAGTTCCACGTTGGTGATCTGGTATGGGAAGTTGTATTGCCATTGGGGACTAAGGATGCAGCGTATGGTAAATGGTCTCCAAATTGGCACGGGCCGTACAGGGTCGACCAAGTTTTAAAGGGTAATGCATACATGCTCGAGGAGCTGAATGGTGTGAAGTTCCCAGTGGCTGTCAATGGCCAGCATCTCAAGAAGTATTTCCCAAGTATGTGGGATGATGGACAGTAAAATATGGAGGCCGATGCATGAAATCGGCCGGTAAAAAAATTTCACAGTGAAATATGGGGGCCGATGCATGAAATCGGCCAGTAAGAAAAAATATATATGCAAAGCAACAGGATGCTAAGCACAGCCGATGCGCAGCCATCGACTTAGACTAAAACGATGCGCAGCCATCGACTCTAGAGGTACAGGTGTTACGAAGATCACAGATTACCATTTGAATTTGGAAAATGAAGGCCTTGCTAGCGTTGATGGTAAAAGACCGATGCGTTGTCATCGACTCTTTGTGCGTTGACCTACTTTGACAATCGGAAGAATCGAATTGTACAATCGGAAAATCAAATTGGAGAAGCATTCTTCATTGATTAAAAGAGGGATTTTACAAGAAAGAGCCGATTGCTCTCAAAAGGATCATCTACTACCTAAAATTACTACTAGCCCTATACTAGTAGTCCCTAATCTAGGGGCCGTCGCTGCCCTCGTCGTCGCCGTCCTCGCCGCTATCGGCGCTGCTGCCGGCGACGTCTTCGTCGCTGCTGTTGAAGCCGCCGGCAGGGGCTTCGTCTTCCTCGTCGTCGTCGTCGTCCGACCCGGCGCGGAAGCGCTTCGCCGGCGGGTACTCTTCGGAGGAGGAGTCCTCCTCCGCTTCCTCTTCCTCCTCGTCGGAGGAGATGTCCGCGCCCCAGGAGAAGGCGTCGTCATCGCTCTCCTCCTCCAACTCCCCGTCGACGAGGAATTGGAGGTTGTCCTCCCCGTCGGTCAAGGACTCGTCGTCCTCCGACCCGACGGAGAAGTCCCAATCCCTCTCGTCCCACCACAGTGGGGCGCGGGCCTCGTACGCCGCTATTGGGTCGTACTCCGGCGCCGGCTCGCTGGAGGAGGAGGATTGGAAGGAGAGGCTGAAGAGGCAGAGGAGGAATCCATGGTTGCAGAGAAGGGTTTTTTGCCGATGGCTAATGCGGAACAGGGGAGTGAAGAGGCGAACTGCTCGGATGAGTTTAAATAAAGGGGATATAGTGAAAGATGATTCAATGCTGTGGCAGTTTCGAGGATGCGGTGCCAAAACTGTCAAATCGTGCAGTGCTGAGAAGTTGAGAAGGCAAGGCATCATGATGAAAGGGCACTGTAGCGGTTCTGCTCTGCAACGCGTGACCCGATGAAGGAAAACAGAGTGGTTTTGGAATTATTATTGCCAAAACCAGGGGGCATGTGTTATCACCAGATTTTAGCCAAATCGGAAGGTGGGCCGTGATTGAGATGGGCTTGAAGGATATGCACATAAAGTGTTTCTGAATCGGCCTCGTACGAGAATTTGGGCTAGATTGCCCGTGTATTTGTACATTATGGTAGATCGCATTTTAGTTTAGAATTAAGAGATAGAGTTTGGTTCGTACACAGTTAGGTTTATTCCAAAGATAGAAAGTCCACGGACTAAATATGTATCTAGGGTTATTGAGAAAGGAGGACGATCACGTTCACAACAAACACAATCTAGGCGCATCGCCACCCCTTGTTTCGAGGGTTTCTTCCGGGTAAGCTTCATGCTGCCTAGATCGCATCTTGCGATCTAGGCAGTATCAGTTTATTCGTTGTTTTGTGTTGCTCGTACTGAAGCCTTGTTGATGGCGAGTAACACTGTTATCATAGATGTTTTGGGGCTTACATTGATACTTTTCTGATATGTTTGCTTAGTTATGCTGCCCCTCAATATCTAGCTGCCTTTGCACCTATCTTAGGTGTAAGGGCAGCATCTTGCTTCGTCTTTATTTAGTAGATCTGATCTGTTATGGTTGTTCCTTGTTCTTCAAGGATTAGTTTGATATCCACATGGTTAGGCCTTGCAAACGGGTTGAATGATCCAGTAGTGCGTAAGGTATGGTTTGCCGATCCTAGAAGGGATGTTCCGGGAATCGACTATGTGTTGGTTTTTAGGCCCTTCTAGGACTAGTTCTCTGTTATCTTTCATATCTGCCAGGCTCAACTACGTGCAGGATGTTCTGGTTATGCGGTGAAAGCCCTAAGCTGTCGTAGATCGATTTAACTTAGTATTGATAAAACAGGATCCCCATGTTATCGTAGATCCAATATGAATCATGGGTTAATCGGCTCTTTGAGCCGATTACGGGCCCTGAGAGCCGATTGAGGCTCATTTAATGTTTACGTGTCTGCCATGCAGGAAACTAATTGAAGCAATCCAACACCTTCCTAACTAGGTATAGGTCAGGTGGCACGCCCTTGCAATAGCCAGGACATGTGCCGGAGCATTGCGGGCCATCGCCCGTGGGACCGGGGCCCTTGGGTGATGGGATGGGCGATAGCGGTGCAGCGGCCTTGCCTTTAGGCTCCGCCGGTGGCGGTTGAGGCGTAGACGCTCCCAGCAGTTTCTTGTGGCGGCTTGTTGTGGCGGTGACGACGGGAGGAGCTGCCCTCCGAGGAGGCGGCCGGACGATCGGCTGCCGGATGATCGAGGAGGCGCCGGTGGAGCGACCCCCAAGACGGATCTGGGTCTTTGGCCATACCATGGTATAGCCATGGCAGTTCTCAAGTGTCAGGTGCTCGTCGGCTCCCTCGGGTTGTATTGGGGGGTCCATGTCTTCGCACCCCGGCAACACCCGACCCAAAGTGACCTTCAGGACGTTGGCGTCCATAGCCACGGTGTGCAACGTGGTGCTCTTCGGTTGTATGATCATTCCCGTGGCAACATCCTTCAACTCGCCGCCGGGCGCGCAATGAAGGAGCACGCAAGGAGTGTCCTGAGTAATGTTGGGCATCATTAATTAGATAGCCGGGTATCAAAACGCATGAAGGAGATGGCATGGAATAACTAATTAGTTAACTACCTTGGTGATGGCGTTGAGCTGTGCTAATGTGGAGACAGTGGCGGCCGGCCTATCAATCTTCTGCGGCTCGGGTGCATTATGAAGCACCACCGCCGCCGGCTGCGCCTTGGTAGCCTCGGCAGGAGCGGGGGGCACCGGTTCATCCAACTCCATCGGCTGCCCCGCGGCGATGGTGGGCGGCGGGGTAACCAGATCCGGAGATGGCGACACGTTGAAGATCGAGTTGCTGGCCCCGGCGCTAGGCACTTGTATCGGCCCCACCTGACCGGCCGCATTCCACGCAGCTATCCCCTCGAGGACCTGAGGGGGCAGGAAATCGCGGAGCTTCTTCTCGAAAAGCTTGTCCACCTCTTCTTTGTCCATCGAGTTTGCCTGTTTTTCCTCGAGCATGGAGACCTTCTGCCTCAGCTCTTCCACCTCGGCTTTATCCTCTGATGACATCGCGCTCCTCCTTCTCTTCTTGCTGCTTTCCTCTTTGTAGTACTCGCGAAACTTCATGCTTGTACCAAAGCCGCAGACACGTCCAGCCGACGTCGGCGGCTTGGATATTGGCCTCTCCTTGTAGGCATTCAACGCCCTGTTGAAAGGCGTGTCCCACGGCTCCGTCGAGCCCTGGGACGACGATTCGTCCTCGGGGCGATCGGCCGCCGCCAACTGCTCGTTCTGCAGACAAGGATAGGGTGAACACATTTAGGGCATTGCATTCACGTCATATATGTAATATGTGCAGCAATGGACCGCGCGAGTAAATTCCCTTACCAGCTTTTCCTCAAACTTCTTCACGTCTTTATCCTCGGTAACGAATTCCATGGTAGTCCTGTCCAGAGTGTAGCGGGCCCGGACAAAGTACCTCACCTGCAAGTTGGTCATTTTCAACCATGGGTTCGGTTTCCCAGCACGTGCAAGTTCTTCGTCCTCCTTTTCCCAAATGGGAATCTTTCCTCTATAACCGCCGCTTCCAAGGTGATGTGCTCCTAAGTTGAGCTCATGCATTTGTCTACCCCACTCCGTCCATGCTTTCGCATCCTCGCTTTCCAGCTGCTCCTTGAATATCTGGAACTCTGCTTCATCGAGCATCGGCTCACCCTTCTTAATACTCTCAAAGCTTTCACCTTTGTCGATCTTGGCCTTCACCCGGCTTTTCCAGCTGCTCAGGGCGTTGCTCATCTTCGTGATGGCCAATCTATTCACCGGGTTGGATCTTTCCAAGGTATTGTATGGCGCCGGGAACGTGTACCGTCGGTGAAGCTTCCGAAGGCAGAGCTCGACCAAATGCTCATTGCCTTCACCTCGGAGATTCACCGTGTTGATCGACATGCTTTCCCGGACAATGCACCCGAGTTGCATGCCGTACCCAGCGGCAACATCCAAAGGCTCCTTTGGCTGCCCACTTTCGGAGACCAATGTGATCTCGCTGGTGGTGTTGGCGAGCACCGTCGGCTTCCGATCCTTCCGCGGCTTCTTCTTCTTCTTAGCAGCCGGGTTGCCGCTGCCGTCAGCCTCCCCGACGCCGTCACCCCCCGTGTGGTCGCCGCCGTCGGTGGTGGGTTCATACTCCTCCTCCTCCCCGGCTTCAGTCATCTGACGGTCAGCTCCGACTTCCTCCGCCGCCAAGTCCACCTCCTCCTCCTCTTGTCGCTGGGAGGGGCCGAATTCCCAGAACTCGACGTTCGCCGCTCTGGCTTCCTCTTCGAGGCTCATGGCGGCCTTAGAAGTGCCGGCCACGTTGTCGTTGGCCGACATATTTGCAATTTCTATAAAGAAGAGGATGAAATCTATTAGTACAATTGTCGGCCGAAAAATTCGGCATGACCTTTGCTAATTTTTGGACATAGGAGCCCCATTTCTCAACCGAAACGGAAGTGAATCAACGTTTCGGGAGAAATGGGCAGCTCATTTGAAGTCCCTGCAACAATTCACATAATAAAATGCCAGCATCATACACACATCATAAATTCTGAAGGAAGGGGAAGGGGAGGCTAGCAGAGGAAGGAAGGGGAAGGGGAGGCTAGCAGAGGAAGGAAGGGGAAGGGGAGCTTACCACGGTCTTGGCCGGGAAGGGGAGGTGCTCGTTGACGAGGTTGGCGGCGGGCGGCGGGCGATGAGTACAGCGAGCCTCTCACTCCCTAGTCTGCGGGCGCGGGCCTCCTCTGCGACGCGGCGAGGCGGCGGGCTAGCGGCGAGGTGAGCGCGGCGGGCAGCAGGGCGGCGAGGCGACGCGGCGGTGGTTGGCGACGAGGAGGCTAGGGTTAGGCACGGTTGAATTGGGAAGAAGATGGGCAAAACGGGGCGCAGGCGGATATGGCTAAGTGCGGAGTCGCAGGCGCACCTAATACAACATGTGTGGCGCATGTTGTATTAGGTGCGCCACAGAAGTCTGGCACTTAGCCATATAGTTCTCGTGTGGCCACAGTTTGGAATATGCCTAAGTGTAAAATTTCTGTGGCGCACCAAAGCCGACATGCGCCACTGAATCTTGAATTCGTGGCGCATGTCGCTTTGGTGCGCACGAAATTTTACACTTAGGCATATTTCTAAATCCCTGCATCATATTAGCTAGTGTTTTATTAATACATTCCAAGAAATGAAGGTTCAATTAAAAGTATTTCCTTTAATACATTCCAAGAAATGAAGGTTCAATTATGCAAGTTAATTAATATAGATAATTCAAAAAAGTACATATATGGATGTTTGTGTCATACACACACATATACACACATATATGGATGTTTGTGTGTCATACACACACACATATACACTTCTCGGTTCCGATCGGTGGCTAGCTAGCGTTTCTTGACAATGTTCTTGCCCTTCTTCATCGCGGTTGTTGAATACTTTAGCCCGGCCACCTTGAGATTTCTTCTCGTGTACGGGCAACCTTTAGCCGGTAGGGTGGTCTTCCTTCTTACTTTCGAATAAGTAGTAGGCTTGTCGAAGTACTTGTCAAATTCCTCTTCGATCTTCGGATCGCCGTTCTTGTCGATGTCTTGCTTGTCGGCTTCTCCTTCCATTCCGATGATGCTCCTCTTGCCCCTCCTCACGACCACACGGCTGGGCTTTGACGGGTCGGTAATGAAGAAGCATTGGTCAACTTGGCTAGCGAGCACCCACGGCTCATTTTTCGCGGAGGGGGTCTTCGATTTGGCATCGGGTATAACCATGGTGGTGAAATATAGTCCATCTTTTTCGACGCTCTTGGCCCATCTCACACGGAACATCGGCATCGTCACTCCAACGTAGTCGAGTTCCCAAATCTCCTCGATCCTTCCGTAGAATCTTTCCTTGACATCAGTCTTGTCATCGGTGTAGGATAGCATAGTTACTCCTGAGTTTTGATATTCGCTATTCTTGTCCTTTTCCTCGGTGTAGAATCTATAGCCGTTGATGTCGTACGACTGATAGGTCCTTACGTTGTGCCCGGGTCCCTGTGACAGGGAGAATATGAGTTTCTGCTCTTCAGTAGAAGGCATCGGCGTGGGACTTTCCAGTAGCCTTTTCTTGAACCACCCCGTGAAGCTGGAGTTGTGCTCTTTCGTAACGTCCCCTGTTTTCCTCGGCCGTCCTAGGTCGATGAACTTCTGCTCGATTAAGCTTTTGTGCTTATCCACCCAAGGGCTGACCAATTCTATGTGTTGTAGCGCGACTCGGTGTGCCCTGTCAAAGTCGGCGTGTCGACCAGCGATGCCGACATGCATTGCGCGGTAGCCCTCGCGGTGACCAAACCCTGCTAGCCTGCCGACGTGCTTCCTGGTGGGCAGACCGACATCCTCGTTCTCGGTGCTTAGGTAGTTCTGGCAGAAGGAGATGCACTCGTAGGTGAGAAAGCCCTTGGCTATGCTTCCATCTGGACGAGTGATACGTCTCAAACGTATCTATAATTTCTTATGTTCCATGCTACTTTTATTACAATACTTGAATGTTTTATACATACTTTAGATTATTTTTCCGGCACTAACCTATTAACAAGATGCCGAAGTGCCGGTTCTTGTTTTTCGCTGTTTTTGGTTTCGAAATCTAGTAAGGAAATATTCGGAATTGGACGAAATCAACGCCCAGGGGTCCTATTTTTGCAAGCTTCCGGAAGACCGAAAGGATAACGAAGTGGGGCGACGAGCCGCCACACCAGGGCCGCGCGGCCAGGGTGGGGCCCGCGCCGCCCTGTGGTGTGGGGCCCTCGTGCCGCCCTTTGACCTACCCTTCCGCCTACTTAAAGCCTCCGTCGCGAAACCCCCTGTACCGAGAGCCACGATCGGAGAACATTGCGAGAGGCCGCCGCCGCAAATCCCATCTCGGGGATTCAGGAGATCGCCTCCGGCACCCTGCCGGAGAGGGGAATCATCACCGGAGGGGCTCTACATCATCATGCCCGCCTCCGGATTGATGCGTGAGTAGTTCATCCTTGGACTATGGGTCCATAGCGGTAGCTAGATGGTTGTCTTCTCCGCTTGTGCTTTCATTGTATTAGATCTTGTGAGCTGCCTAACATGATCAAGATCATCTATTTGTAATGCTACATGTTGTGTTTGGTGGGATCCGATGAATATAGAATATTATGTTAAGTTGATTATCAATCTATCATATATGTGTTGTTTATGTTCTTGCATGCTCTCCGTTGCTAATAGAGGCTCTGGCCAAGTTGATACTTGTAACTCCAAGAGGGAGTAATTATGCTCGATAGTGGGTTCATGCCTCCATTGAATCTGGGATCGTGACAATAGGTTCTAAGGTTGTGGATGTGCTGTTGCTACTAGGGATAAAACATTGATGCTTTGTCTAAGGATATTTGTGTTGATTACATTACGCACCATACTTAATGCAATTATCTGTTGTTTGCAACTTAATACTGGAAGGGGTTCGGATGATAACCTGAAGGTGGATTATTTAGGCATAGATGCATGCTGGATAGCGGTCTATGTACTTTGTCGTAATGCCCTGATTAAATCACATAGTAATCATCGTTGATATGTATTGAATCTTTATTTGTCAATTGCTCACCTGTAATTTGTTCACCCAACATGTTAGTTATCTTATTGGAGAGACACCACTAGTGAACTGTGGACCCCGGTCCATTCTTTACATCTGAATACATTCTCTGCTTTACTGTTCTTTGCAAACAAACACCGTCTTCCACTCGATACACTTAATTCTTTGTTTTCAGCAAGCCGGTGAGATTGACAACCTCACTGTTACGTTGGGGCAAAGTACTTTGATTGTGTTGTGCAGGTCCCACGTTGGCGCCGGTTTCAGCGGTGTTGCGCCGCACTACATTCCTCCACCAACAACCTTCACGTGTTTCTTGGCTCCTGGTTCGATAACCTTGGTTTCATCTGAGGAAACTTGCTTCTATATGCATCATACCTTCCACTTGGGGTTCCCAACGGACGTGTGCTTCGCGCGTATCAAGCTAAATGTCTGGCGCCGTTGCCGGGGAGATCAAGACATGCTGCAAGGGGAGTCTCCACTTCCAATCTCTTTACTTTGTTTTTGTGTTGCTTTATTTTATTTTCTACTTTGTTTGCTGCACTTAAACAAAACACAAAAAAATTAGTTGCTAGCTTTACTTTATTTACTGTCTTGTTCTCAATATCAAAACACAAAAAAATTAGTTACTTGCATTTAATTTATTTTTTTATCATGTCTAGTTCTATACTTGTTTTTATTTTCACTAGTAAGGCATAATGGAAGATAACAATGAGCTTCTTATTCTATTTCCTGAGTTAAGACATGGATTGTTTGCTGCGAAAATTAAAAAACCTATGGAATCTTATTTGCATGCTAGTAGCAATGATATTAGTATGAACGCTTTGAACACCATTGTTGTTAATGATATGGAAAATTCTAAGCTTGGGGAAGCTGGTTTTGATGAGCATGATATTTTTAGTCCCCCAAGCATTGAGGAGAAAATTTTCTTTGATGATACTTTGCCTCCTATTTATGATTACAATGATAGTGGTCTGTTGGTGCCGCCTACTATGGAGAGTAAATTTTATTATGATTATACTATGCCTCCTACACTTGATGAGAATAATAATGATAGCTACTTTGTTGAATTTGCTCCCACTACAAGTAATAAAATTGATTATGCTTATGTGGAGAGTAATAATTTTATGCATATGGCTCATGACAAGAACGTTTTATGTGATAGTTATATTGTTGAGTTTATTCATGATGCTACTGAAAGTTATTATGAGAGAGGGAAACATGGTTATATGCATCTTAATAATATTAAGTTTCCCTCTTTATGTTGAGAATCTTGAAATTGCACTTGTGTTGCTTTATGCTTGCCACTTTGTTCTTCATGAATTTATTTGTGTACAAGATTCCTATGCATAGGAAGCGGGTTAGACTTAAATGTGTTTGAATTTGCTTTTTGATGCTCTCTTTTGCTTCAACTCTTATTTCTTGCGAGATCATAAAATTTTGAGCCCATCTTAATGGCTATAAAGAAAGCACTTCTTGGGGAATAACCCATGTGTTTATTTTACTACAGCAATTTTTGTTTTGTTGAGTCTTGGAAGTTGTTACTACTGTAGCAACCTCTCCTTATCATGTTTTTGTGCCAAGTAAAGTTTCTATGCTAAAGTTGATGTTATAATTGGGATCGCTGCGAGAAACAGCATTGCTATCATCACGAATTCGGCATAAGTCTCGTAAAAAATTCGAAAAAATCTGCAAAATTACGAGCGTGACCTCAGATATGTACGCAACTTTCATTAGTTTTGAGTTTTTCCATTTGAGCAAGTTAAGTGCCCGTGCAGAAGCATCTTTACGGACTGTTCTGTTTTTGTGGTCTGTCTTTTCTTTCGCATTGCAGCTTTTGCTATGTTGAATGAGTTTCTTTGTTCCATTAACTTTGAGAAGCTTTGTGCAATGTCCGAAGTGTTAAGAATGATTGTGTCACCTCTGAATATATGAATTTTGGTTATGCACTAACCCTCTCATGAGTTTGCTTGAAGTTTGTGTGAAGGAAGTTTTCAAGGGTCAAGAGAAGAGGATGATATACTATGATCAAGAAGAGTGAAAGGTCTAAGCTTGGGGATGCCCCGGTGGTTCATCCCTGCATATTTTAAGAAGACTCAAGCATCTAAGCTTGGGGATGCCCAAGGCATCCCCTTATTCATCGACAACATTATCAGGTCACTTCTAGTGAAACTATATTTTTATTCCGTCACATTCTTATGTTCTTTACTTGGAGCATCGGTTTGTTTTTGTTTTGTTTTGAATAAAGTTGGATCTCGCCATCCTTATATTGGAGATATTACGCTCCGCTTTTTCATATGGAACACTTGTGTTCTTAATTGTGCTTTAATGTTCATGGCGAAAGCTTATTGCTTCGTTAAATTGCTATTTGGTTGGAATTGGAAAATGATGCATATGGTTTGACAATTTGGCAATTGTTTGAGCTCTCTTAGATCATGTTTAAGCTCTTGCATCATGTAGTTTAATCTATTAATGAAGAACTACTGTAGAGCTTGTTTAATTTGGTTTGCATGATTGATCTCTCTAAGTCTAGATATTTTTGGGTAAAGTGTTTGAACAACAAGGAAGACGGTGTAGAGCCTTATAATACTTGCAATATGTTCTTGTGTGAGTTTTCTGTACCTGTTCATACTTGCGTTTGCTTCAAACAACCTTGCTAGCCCAAACCTTTGTGCGAGGTAAATGCTTCTCGTGCATCCAAACACCTTGATCCAAACTCCATGCCATTTGTGTCCACCATATCTACCTATTATGTGGTATTTTTCTGCCATTCAAAGTAAATTACTTGAGTGCTACCTTTAAATTCCATTCCTCTACCTTTACAATATATAGCTCATGGGACAAATAGCTTAAAAACTATTGTGGTGATGAATATGTAGTTATGTCTCTTAATTTTTATAAGTTGCTTGTTGAGCGGTAACCATGTTTTCTGGGGACGCCATCAACTTTATCTTTGTTGGATATCATGTGAGATGCTATGCATGTTCGTCTTGTCTGAAGTAGTGGATTTCATGATTAAATGGTTTGAGTATGCATATGTTAGAGAAGAACATTGGGCCGCTAACTAAAGCCATGTATCATGGTGGAAGTTTCAGTTTGGACATACAACCTCAATCTCTTATGAGAATATTAACTATTGTTGAATGCTTAAGCATTAAAAAGAGGAGTACATTATCTGTTGTCTATGTTGTCCCGGTATGGATGTCTAAGTTGAGAATAATCAAGCGATCAATATGTGCTTTCTCCTTAGACACTTATACGCGGCATAGAGGTACCCCTTTGTGACACTTGGTTGAAACATATGTTATGCGATGAGAATCCGTGTTTTCCGAGATAGTAGGACAAGGTGCGAGCACTATTGGTACTCTATGCATGAGGCATGCAACTTGTAGGAAGTATTATGCATAGCACATATGAATTATTACTACCGTTGACAAAATTGTTTCTATGTTTTCAAAACAAAAGCTCTAGCACAAAAATAGTAATCAATGCTTCCCTCTGCGAAGGGCCAATCTTTTACTTTATTGTTGAGTCAGTTTACCCATTCCCTTCTATCTTAGAAGCAAACACTTGTGTTAATTGTGTGCATTGATTCTTACATGTTTACTTATTGCACTTGTTATATTACTCTATGTTGACAAATATCCATGAGATATACATGTTACAAGTTGAAAGCAATTGCTGAAACTTAATCATCCTTTGTGTTGCTTCAATTCATTCTACATTGAATTTATTGCTTATGAGTTATCTCTTATGCAAGTCTTATTGATACTTGTTTGAAAGTATTATTCATGAAAAGTTTTGCTATATGATTCATTTGCTTAGTCATTATCTTTGTTAGCAATCTTTTGTTCAGATCACTCCATTCATCTCATATGCTTTACAATAATGTTGATCAAGATTATGTTGGTAGCATGTCACTTAAATTATTTGTGTTATCGTTTACCTACTCGAGGGCGAGTAGGAACTAAGCGGGGATGCTTGATACGTCTCAAATGTATCTATAATTTCTTATGTTTCATGCTACTTTTATTACAATACTTGAATGTTTTATACATACTTTACGGCGTTATTTTACATTTTCCGGCACTAACCTGTTAACAAGATCTTGGAAAGTGCCGATTCTTGTTTTCTGCTGTTTTTGGTTTGAAATCCTAGTAAGGAAATATTCTCGGAATTGGACGAAATCAACGCCCGGGTCCTATTTTTGCACGAAGCTTCCAGAAGACCGAAAGGATAACGAAGTGGGGGCGACGAGGCGCCGCCACACCAGGGCCGCGGCGGAGGTGGGGCCCGCGCCGCCCTGTGGTGTGGGGCCCTCGTGCCGCCCTTCCTTCCCTTCCTACTTAAAGCCTCGTCGCGAAACCCCCATGCAGAGGCCACGATACGGAAAACATTGCGAGAGGCCGCCGCGCAAATCCCATCTCGGGGGATTCGGGAGATCGCCTCCGGCACCCTGCCGGAGAGGGGAATCATCACCGGAGGGCTCTACATCATCATGCCCGCCTCGGATTGATGCGTGAGTAGTTCATCCTTGGACTATGGGTCCATAGCAGTAGCTAGATGGTTGTCTTCTCCGCTTGTGCTTTCATTGTATTAGATCTTGTGAGGTGCCTAACATGATCAAGATCATCTATTTGTAATGCTACATGTTGTGTTTGGTGAGATCCGATGAATATAGAATATTATGTTAAGTTGATTATCAATCTATCATATATGTGTTGTTTATGTTCTTGCATGCTCTCCGTTGCTAGTAGGCTCTGGCCAAGTTGATACTTGTAACTCCAAGAGGAGTAATTATGCTCGATAGTGGGTTCATGCCTCCATTAAATCTGGGACAGTAGGTTCTAAGGTTGTGGATGTGTTGTTGCTACTAGGGATAAAACATTGATGCTTTGTCTAAGGATATTTGTGTTGATTATTACACACCATACTTTACATTTCTACATTTGTTATAACTTAATACTGGAAGGGGTTCGGATGATAACCTGAAAGTGGATTATTTAGGCATGGATGCATCTTGGATAGCAGTCTATGTACTTTGTCGTAATGCCTGATTAAATCACATAGTAATCATCGTTGATATGTATTGGATCTTTATTTGTCAATTGCTCACTGTAATTTGTTCACCCGGCATGTTAGTTATCTTATTGGAAGAGACACCACTAGTGAGCTGTGGACCCGGTCCATTCTTTACATCTGAATACATTCTGTTTTTACTGTTCTTTGCAAACAAACACCATCTTCCACTGATACTTAATCCTTTGTTTTCAGCAAGCCGGTGAGATTGACAACCTCACATTACGTTGGGGCAAAGTACTTTGATTGTGTTGTGCGGGTTCCACGTTGGCGCCGGTTTCCCTGGTGTTGCGCCGCACTACATTCCTCCACCAACAACCTTCACGTGCTTCTTGGCTCCTCCTGGTTCGATAACCTTGGTTTCATCTGAGGGAAACTTGCTTCTATATGCATCAGATGCACTCGTAGGTGAGAAAGCCCTTGGCTATGCTTCCATCTGGACGGGCCCTGTTGCGAACGAATCCTTTGATGACACCGTTCAACCTTTCGAATGGCATCATGTTGTGCAGGAATGTCGGCCCGAGGTGGATGATGTCATCCACTACATGGACAAGCAGATGCACCATGATGTCGAAGAACGCTGGCGGGAAGTAAATCTCGAGCTCGCATAGTATCTCGACGATCTCTTCTTGTAGCCTGTTGAGCTGCTTAACGCCGATGGACTTCCTAGAGATGACGTCGAAGAAGTTGCAGAGGCCAAACAACGTCTCGCGGACGTGGTCGTCCATTATCCCTCGCATCGCAACGGGAAGTATCTGTGTCATCAGCACGTGACAGTCGTGAGACTTCATCCCGCTAAACCTCTTCTTCGCTACGTCCAGATATCTGCTTATCTTCCCAGAGTAACCGTGAGGAACTTTTACTCCTAGGAGGCACTCGAAAAACCTCTCGAGCTCCTCCTCGCTCAGAGTGAAGCAGGCAGGTTTAAGCACCACCACCTCATTCTTCTTAGCCCTTTTGTGGCGACCCTGAGTCGTTTCCGTCTGTCATCATCATCATCATCACTATCGGTGGGGTACTGAAGTTCTTTCTTGAGGCCAAGCAATTTCAGGTCGGTTCTTGCTTTCGGGCCATCCTTGGTCCTCTCCGGCATGTTCATCAGAGTGCCAAGTAGGCTCTCGGTAACGTTTTTCGTGATGTGCATGACATCGAGGCTATGGGGCGTGTGGAGGACCTTCCAGTACGGCAGGTCCCAGAAAACAGACCTCGCTTTCCATACGCCCAGCAGCGGCGATTCCCGCGGTCGCTTCTTTCCCGGCGCGGGGCACTCTTCCCAATTTTCCAAAAGCTCGGATATTTCTTCGCCGCTCCTCGGTCGTGGGGCTCTTCCGAGCTCCTCTTCGCCATTGAACAGATCCTTGCGTTTTCTCCACGGGTGATCGAAGCGAAGCCACATTCGAGTCCCTTGGAACACAGTTTTACAAGACCCGGGAGCCTTCGGCAGCTGCAGATGCGGGGTCTTATCCATGCACTTGACACATGCCTTGAATCCGTGGTTCACCTGGCACGATACATATGCGTAACCAGGATAGTCCTGCACTGTCGTTAGCAATGCGGCTCTGAGAGGGAAATAATCTCTTTTGTACGCGTCCCAAGTACGGGCCGGCGTCTGCCACAGCGTGGCTAACTCCTCTTTCAACAGACCGAGATACAGATGCATGTCCACACCCGGTTGTTTCGGCCCCTGAATAAGAATACTCATGTGTACGTACCGCTGCTTTGTGCACAAGCCAGGGGGGAGGTTGTATGGCCATACAAACACGGGCCAGGTGCTATGCGTGCTACTCTGGTTTCCAAAGGGATTGAGTCCGTCGGTGCTCATGCCCAGACGAATGTTCCTCGGTTCGCTCCCGAACTCATCTGCGAACTCAATGTCCAACGCATTCCACTGGCTAGCGTCTGCAGGGTGTGTCAGGATCTTGCCCTTCTCCGGATCATCTGCGGGCTTCTCCCTTTCCGCGTGCCATTGCATGAGCTTTGCTTCCTTAGGATCTACGAAATACCGCTGCAGACGGGGAGTGATAGGAAAGTACCAGACAACTTTCAGAGGAACTTTCTTGTTCCCTCTCTTGTACCGTCCTTGGCCGCACACCGGACATGTGGTTCTGTCCTTGTACTCATTCCGAAAAAGTGCACAATCATTGATGCATGCGTGGTACTTTACGTGCGGTAGGTCGAGTGGGCAAACTACTTTCTTGGCCTCGTCGATACTTGTCGGCAATGTGTTGTCCTTGGGAAGACGAGCATGCCAGGATTTCATGTTATCGCTGAAGCTGCTGTCGGTCCATTTGTGTTCCGCCTTCATCTCCAGACACTCGAGCGTTACACTCAAGCGTGTATCCTCGGGCCGGCACCCTGGATACAATGGAGTCATCCCGTCTACCTCCATTTGCGCCAGCTTGGCTTCAGGTTTGGCGTTGCCCGTGTCCTTCAGGAGAAGCTCTTGAACATGAGGGTCCCGCAGGGCCGACGTTAGCGGCGTCTGCTTGCTCTCGGCATCTCCACCACCATCTCCTCCGGCATCATCATCTCCTTCATCGGCCTCTCCTTCCTCATGATGAACACCATGTTCGGGAGACTCTTCGTCTTCTCGCCCGATGTCGGCCTCTTCTTCATGACCAACATTTGCCGCCGGCTCCTCGTTGAAGCCGAGCAT
Source organism: Lolium multiflorum (assembly GCA_030979885.1). Taxonomy (NCBI): domain Eukaryota; kingdom Viridiplantae; phylum Streptophyta; class Magnoliopsida; order Poales; family Poaceae; genus Lolium; species Lolium multiflorum. The sequence goes on along the minus strand of CM061748.1, from coordinate 57,578,453 downwards.
GAAACCGCGCCTGAGCAGGTGTTCCTCCAGTTGTCCAGAATCAGGGTCGATCCACTGCCGGAGTCCGCATTTTCGACACGGACATCTTATCAGGGCACAGGCGGACCTTAGTGGGGGCGAAATGGGCCGTCGCCCCCCCAGCAAAATGCAGATTTTAGTAGTACCCGGCAGTATTTTCAGCCCATACGCCAGGCTCCCCAGCAAAATGCATCGTCCGCTCAAAAAAAAAATGCATCGTCCACTCAAAGGAAAAAAAATAGACCTGTCTGCACTGCATCTACGCGAGGACACCAACTGCTGCGACTGTGCGACGTGCTCCCGTCGCTCTCGTGCTGCCGGTGAGCCGGTCGACCACGTCCCACACTCCCCTCCTCCGCCTCCAGTAGCTGGGTCTCGCGGCGCTCCACCATATCCGCCTCTGAAGCTCCTGCTCGCAAACTCCGCCTGCCCGCTGCTCCAATTGCCTTGCCTCCTCGCGACCTCGGCTGCAGGCTGCGGTTGCGGGCTGCCGGCAGCCGAGGCGGACCCTCTCTTTCCCAGCTGCTGCTGGTAATTTACGCATGTGATTCTAGAGTCCCAGTTTCAATTTAGTTCTGATTCTTGCATCTTCGATTTGGGGAAAATTCCAGCTATCTAAAGAACTTTGCAGTAAATCTAAATTGTGTTTACAAATTGTTGTTTCTGTAGCACATTGTACTGAAGGTTACCAGATTTCATGACCACTTTTAATCATTTCTTAGGTAATAGTCGGAACAAGTACAAACGGAGTTTTTTTGGGGTTAATAGTACCAGTGTGTTAATACAATATGAAATTGTTAGTACCTGATCTGGTTTTGTGGGGGTGTTCTTGCTTTGGAAAATATATGACATCACAAGAAAATTTGTACTCTTTCTCTGAGATATATGATACAAGCGAGTTCTTTCCTTTTGTTTCCGAGTAGTTTTGGCATATTTGCTGCTTTTGAACTTATTTTATGGACAAATCAACCAAAATATATAAGTATTTGAAAATACTACAAATTCTAGCTTTTTGTTGTTGTATAATTTAGTGTTCCCAATAAATTTACATCTTAATTTGAAGCTTCGCCACCCCAAGGATTTTCTGCAAGGTCCGCCACTGTATCAGGGTCATGTTGTTCCTAACCATGTCGGCCTTCGCGTTCACCGTGTATCTAACCATTTGTCCTTCCCCCATATGGACGACCATGGTTGACTGCATCATACATATATAGAGCAAAAGAGAGTTAATTAGAACCACACACACCATGCACAAACACACATGCATGCATGATCGCCGGAAAATTTCGGCATGACCTATCCTAAAAGTAGGACATATGGCTAGTGCAAGAATTTGCCGAAATGGAAATGAATCAACATTTCGGCAAACATCCATGCACCACACGCCGGCACAAACCAACAACACAAATAAGCTTCTTCGCAAGCAAACATTCAACCACAACACAAAGCTCAACACATATAAACATCATCGTCTCGCCACCGCAAACCGTCCGGGAGCGCGATAATCTTCACCTACAAAACATCCATACACACAAAACATGCATCCAATAGTACTCAACCTCTCACAAATCTACCAATCATGGTGGAGCAAGAGGATGGGGTGGTGGAGAGAAAACAATGGACCATGCAAGAGGGAAAGTGGAGGAGGAGGGAAAGAGAATTGTGGTTTTTAGTACCCCTCTACAAGTTGGAGTGGCTTCCCCTCACAAATATGCCAACAAAATAGGCTTAGAGCTATCAACAATGGAGAAAAGTATGACCAAAATGGAGTGGGAGAGAGGAGCAACACGAGCTGGTTGGAGGAGACAAGAATGGAAAGGGTGGTGGGTGGAAGAGAAGAGGGGGAAAGCTGCCTCTAAAGGTAGATCTACTATTCACATTCTGTGGTGCATATGCTGTTATGCGCCACAGAAACATGAACTTCTGTGGCGCATATCAGCACATGCGCCACAGAACCTTGGTGGCGTGAGCCGGGGGTGGTCCCCGCAGGATATTCTGTGGCGCACGGATCCACGTGCGCCACAGAACCTTAAGTTTCTGTGGCGCACGTTGGTCCATGCGCCACAGAATATCCTTCGGCCATGTGCAGTGGTGGACCCCGCGTGGGCCCCACAAACTTTCTGTGGCGCACGGCCCACGGTGCGCCACAGAATCTCTATCTTCTGTGGCGCATGAGCTGGCAAATGCGCCACAGAAATTGCAAATTTTTTATGGCGCATTTTAGTGGTGCGCCACAGAAATATTTTTGTGGCGCATGAGCCTTTTGGTGCGTCACAGTTGTGGTTTTCACCTATAATGGTTTTCCTACTAGTACATAAAAGCACAAGTATTTTGGATAAGCTTGGAATACGGTAAAATTATTCAGAAACAGTTTTGAATTCAGTAAGGTTAGCACTTAGCACACGTTTTATAGATTAAATTTTCATATTTTTAAATTTTTTTTGGAATATCAGTATTTTTTTATAATTTCTTCTTCCAATTTGTTTCTACATTCATTTTTTCTTGTTAACCTTCATTAAAACATTCTTTTGTTACATAATTTTGTAATTTCATAAAAAAATATCCTCAAATTTCTAAATTTTTAATTGATCTTCTTTTTCTTTGAATAATTTTAATTTTGAAACAAGAAAACTTAGTTTCTTATTTCCCCGCATTTGCTCATGTTTACTTTATGTTGACTTGGGTGTGTTGTCTGCCTTATTGTCACCATGCATCATTAAGACTACTCTATACTTCCTCCATTCCAATAAATTAGGTTTTATTTTCAAAAGTTAAGCCAAGTAAAGTTTGATTAAAATTTTAGACAAATCTATCAACAAATATGTTGTTATATAGATATCATATAAAAATATCTTTCATGATGTATCAAGTGATATTGATTTTTTATTTTGCATGATAATATTTTTTGTAAAAAGTTGGCCAATCTTTATATGGTTTGACTTTAGAAAATAATATAAGCCTTATTTGTTTCAATGGAGGTAGTATGTGGAAAAGGACCAAGCCTAGTCAATTCTAACACTAGAGGGGACAAGAAATTTTAGAATTGAAGTTAAGGGTTTATAGTTATACACTTATACTATGCAGCAACCAAGGGACGAAAGATGCTTTCTCAAAAGAAAAGCATGGTTGCTAAATGCTAACTACGGAGAAGATACTTACACATGTATGTATTTCATGGTATAGACATGTTTTATAGCTTGTGCTGCATTCATCAAAGAAATAATTAATCAAGTTGTCTTGCATGAATAATAACAAGTAATTAGCCATTTTTACTGTGTTATGTTGAACTCATTTTATAAATTTCATTAAAGTTTTGCATTGGAATTTTTAGTTTTTTTTTTGAGAGAGACATTGGAATTTTTAGTTACGACACCATGAAATAGGCGAATTAATTAAAGCTCTATAGACGAACATGTGTTACTGTGTTAGACAAACATGATTGCCTTATTCTACCATAATGCAAAATGGTGTGACTCGTGTGTGTTGGATCAAACCCTTCTCATGGCATGGTGTGAAATTGCATATTAAATCATGTATTATATGGCCATATGGGTGGAAGTTTATTATTGAAATCAATTCTAATGACACTTGTCATGGCGTGAGCATGGGTTTAATAATAGCCCCTCTTGTAAGAAAAGGACGCTCCATTGCATTGTTTGTACTATCAGTAGATGCCACCACTAAGCTGATGATTTCAACTGGCATATTGCCGCTATTCATTGTGCATGCATATGCTACGAGTAATTAGAAAAATATATAATTCAGCTCCCAAGAGCACATGTTCCTGCATGAAAAAAAAAATATGAACGTAAACAGTATAGACACGTCCAAGAACACGAGAATATATGGCCCATGCAATTAGAAAAGATTTACGGAGAAAACACAAATTGCAACATGTGTTAAAAATACTACTCCACCACTTTATAATTCGACACCATGCCAAATTTCACAAGCGGCCCAACTTATACAAGGTGGTGAGAAAACTCTCTTACAAAGCAAGTTAGAGAAACAACAAACAAGAGGAAAGCGAGGATTCCAACACCAAATCGAGCATGAAACCCGAAAAAAGTCACACCTAACACTAGATAACCTATACTACCGAGCAGGAACAAATCCGCTCCTCCTGAGAAATCACCGAACACATCGTTGCATCGAGCATACCAAGACATTCCTGCAGAGGGCTGCATGCTCTTTCACCCCAGGCTGCGGAGCGCTGCTCCTGCCAGCGGACAGCGAAGACCGAGTACAATGCGAAAATCTCTGTGGCCATTCTCTCCCTTTCGATGAGCTGGATCCTCGATCGGGCTTTCACTACATTAGTTAATCATAATTCTGTTCTCTGGGTGGCAAATTACATCTGCATATGGATAGAGTGTGTACGTATGATATACTCAACTAGCCTCAACCACTTATTCATAATGAATTTGGTTATTCACTTGACTATATCTTATGTAGGCGCGTTGTCCACTCCAATACCGTGAGTGAAGTTAATTAACGACCGACCTTTCTGCACATTTTTTTTCGAAAAGGAGAAACAGCCCCAGCCTCTGCATCAAAATCTGTGTATGAGGGCTAGGATTTTGACAAATTCAGAGTGCACGAGGTGGTGGCTGTTAGACAGTGATCAATCAAGATCAATTGGTCATGCTGCCAGTACCTGATTGGCTTGCAGTTTCAACCGTGAGAAGACAAACAGAACCGTGAGAAGATCAGAAGACGAAGGACCTGATACAAGGCACTCGGCAAAGGTTAAAAAAACTCAGCACAGATCGCGTTTCCGGTAGCGTGAAGGAAATCGCCCAGTCGAAAGTCCAACTAAATTACTACTAATGCGGATTAACTAACTACGCAGCATGCCCCTAGCAGAAAAGGAAATGCAAGAGCACATGGTTACATGTCGATATCCGCAAGCTCTGGTATGTCAAACTAGTGTAGATTTTGTCACGAGCCATGAGAGACTCGTTCGCATTGTACGCGTTCTATTTCAGCTGAACCTATTAGATCCAGGTCGGGCGTCACATCTTCAGTTCGTCACGAAAGTGAAACGATGATACAGTATATTGGTGTGTGTCGACTCTTGATCCGGTGCTCGATAGGTAAATCTTATTTCCCGGCGGCTAAGGTGCGATTTACCAATAAGTGAACACATGTGTATTAGTACTAGGCTGCCAGCCGCGGTCAACTTGAACCACATGCATGATCGCATGGCCGGTTATGTCATTTTGCTAAGCCTGTCTTAAAGTTGACGCACTCAAATGGCATAACGACCAGCGTCCACTTGATCAGGCAGATTAATTTATCCCCGGGTAAAACGGGACAGGTGAGACAGGGGCGATCTATTATCATCATCCTCTTGTCTTAGAGCTAATTGTCTTGGTGATAGACTTAGACTTCATGTGCAATTCATCGATTTTGGTCAAAAAAATGGAGGTACATCGATCTAAGGAAACATTTTTTTCCGATAAAAAAATATATTAATATCGTGGAGATACCAATTACACTGAGCCTAATGCAACAACATCATACCCTAATGACGTAAATGATGCACACTGTTAAATATAAATACATTTCCCAGTCTCTTTCCGTCAGTTCGGACTTTTGATTCAATTGACTAGTGCAACAATTTTTCATGGTATCAGAGTCAAGATGTCTCAAGTTCAAGACCCTGCTCACGCAGTATTAAAAATAAAAAATAAATCTGCGGCCTGCACCGAACCCACGCTAAGGACTAAAATAGCCTAGACGGGAGGAGGAGTGTTAAATATAAATACACTTCCTAGTATCTTTTAATCTGTTCAGACTTTTGGTTTAATTGGCTAGTGTAACAATCTTTCACACACAGCTAAAAAAAGAAGAAATACAACAAAAACAAGTCTCGCTACAGAGATCGAAAACTTGAAACAGCAACACTAACACCACCAAGACAACACCAAAAGATCAGTTTCTCCATAAGCGACGCCTCCAAGAAGGAAACATTGCACAAACGATGTCATCGCCCGATCAGAGATCTTAGGATTTCACCGTGAAGAAAGTCCCCCCTCTCAAAACAATACCTTCAACAAGAACATTGCCAAGCACAACCAATTAAGACCAGACCTTGGATTTTCACCCTGAAAAATAGAACTCTAAACTTATTCTGTGCAATCGTCCCCCACATACAAGTCGTTGTTTGAAGTCACGAAGCTCCAAGCCAGTTCCACCTCACCACCAAGATCCGACCACCATTGCTCTTCCACCGACCTCGGCTTTCATGACCTTCTCCGTCAGCAACATGGAAATAAAACGAACTCCATGATGTTAACAGCCATAAGAGGTTCGAAACGCTCCATCTGAAACAAAACAGTTAGATAAAAAAATATGGGTGCGCACGACCGAAAACATTCAATCTAGCAATCTTCAGGCATTGATCACACAATGAATTTCGCCGGCAGGACCTTTCGAAACACGACAATCCAGTCAGCTCGGTGAGAAGAAACATTTGGATGCTTCTACGTTCGTATGCATGATTTCGGTGTATATATAGGGGCGAATTTATATACATTACTGGTGTCTCCATGTTCAAAGAATCTGAGTTCGGTTAATTGGTGTCTCCATGTTCAAGGAAGTACTCGTTGCTTCCTATATCGTTAAAGCTTATATATTATCCATGTCGCTATCGTTAATTCCTTATGCATATGTCCATAAAATGCTTCTACTTATTCCTAATAGAATCAAATATCATACAAAATGAAGTATTGTAGGTTTCTCACGAATAAACTATTTATCGGATGTAGCTAGTACAACAATGTAAATTAAGGACATATTTATCCTCTAGGTAGATTTAGTGGTAATTATCTTTGATGTAGGTGACTAATTATTGTACAGGCATGTCAACAGGATTTAGTGTATGAGGATGGTAAAACCTTAATAGTTGATGAACCCCTGCATAAAAGGTTATGAGAAGGTCATTGGATTTCCTGTTTATTTTCGTTGTTTCTTGAGTTATAGAGAAACCTATTAAGAATGTTTTAATGTTTGCAAGGAGTGGACATCAATACAAAATATAGTTTCCAGAAATACTCAGTCATTCGTAAGTGAAATCATTATGAAGTCCCCATGGCCTGTGACCGTTACTGTAATTAAGTAGCCCTTTTGCTAGTTTTAGGTCGGCCAAGAATCAAATTAGTTCTAGGTCAACTCTATGACTTTGTATTGCGATAGGTGCACATGAGAATCACACATGGGCGCAGAATTGCACGTATATTTTTCACAGCTGCACATTATTTGCACATAAAATTGAAACATGTTATAAAAACAAGGTTATGCACCCATATTATGTGCTGTTGATGCATCTCGGCGTAAATCTGCTTGTATCATGGTTCTGCAAATAAAAACATGTTATATAAACAACTAACATACTGCCAGTTTAACAAAAAAGTGTGCAAAAAAAAACACATACGATGAAATATCAGCAAAAACGCAGACGCTAGGCTATGGAATAACGTATGTGATGGGCGCCTGCCGATTCCCTGAAAAAAAAACATGTGCTACCGGAGATCCGTTGCACATGGTTTAATAAATCATGTGCGTTGTAGAGGAGCACCGTTCACACTCGCATAGTAGCGGTAAGGTTTATCGTGCGCGATGGGTCATTTTAGCCGGATGTGATGAATGTTTGTTCTGTACTAGTGTGTCGACGGCGACGAGCCCGTACACTAGGGTCACCACCTCGAATGCCCTGTCGTTGGTCTCTTTGTACCTCAGCAGGTCCTTTTGTACTGCGTGCGTGCACATATTTATCGACCAAATTGAACATACGGATTGCCCACGATTTAAAAAATGAATATTGCACGTACTCGGGCTAGGCTATCAAAAATATGGAGGCCAACCAAATAGGATACAAATGTTAAAGGCGTAGTAATTAAGGTGAGCATCGAATCAAAAGCTAGCGTACGTACGTGCCCTAGATATTTTTGTATAGGGAGTTAATGTCCTCCGAATCTTATATACTCCCTCCATCTCAGTTTATTAGCCTTCTCCATATTGTTAGGTCACCAATTTAATCTATATAATTTAAATTATATAATGCAAAAATTATATTATTAGAAAATAGAACATCTAAATTTTCTAATGATATAATTTTTATAAAATATATTATTAGAAAATAGAACACCTTGTCTACTTCTCCGCCACCAGCCGTGCGACCGCTAAAGCTCGGTGCGCAGCCGCGTCCTCTAGCAGGCACCGCCGCAGCGTCTCGTTCGCGGCATCCTCGGCCTTCTTGAGCGTCTCGAAGGAGTCGACTAACGCCCTCTGCTCCGCTGCCTTCTCCTACGGGGTAGGCGCATTAGGGTCATCAGATGACCATGAGATGTCGGAGGAGTCGTCCTCTGCGGCAGCTCCTCCCGGTGTTCCATCTCGGCGTCGAACGCCGCGTGGACCGCCCGCTTCTCCTCTGCTTCATTCTCCGCGTCAGCCAGGAACTTCGCGTCCCTGAACGGGTCGAGGAGGTGGAGGCGCGGTAGCCTGGCCGCGGCCGGCGCTGCTCATGGCAAAGGTGGAGGTTGTGCGGCGTCGGCGGTACAGTGGAAGTTGTGCGGCGGCTAGGGTTTTTTGTGGGAAGAGATGAGATGCTCGCGCCCCTGTTTATATAGGCTGGAGGCAGGTGATACGTCTCCAACATATCTATAATTTCATATGTTCCATGCTATTTTTATGACAATACCTACATGTTTTGTTCACACTTTATGATGTTTTGATGCATTTTCCGGCACTAACCTATTAACAAGATGCCGAAGCGCCAGTTCCTGTTTTCTGCTATTTTTGGTTTCAGAAATCCTACACAGGAAATATTCTCGGAATTGGACGAAACAAAAGCCCACGGTCTTATTTTTCCACGGAGCTTCCAGAAGACCGAAGAGGAGACGGAGAGGGGCCACGAGGTGGCGACCCCACATGTTGGCACGGCCAGGAAGGGGGGCGCGCCGCCCTATGTGGTGCCCCCCCCGTGCCTCCTCCGACTCTGCCCTTCCGCCTACTTAAACTCTCCGTCGCGAAAACCCTAGTACCGAGAGCCACGATACGGAAAAAGTTCCAGAGACGCCGCCACCGCCAATCCCATCTCGGGGCATTCAGGAGATCGCCTCCGGCACCCTGCCGGAGAGGGGAATGATCACCGGAGGGCTCTACATCACCATACCCGCCTCCGGACTGATGCGTGAGTAGTTCATCCTTGGACTATGGGTCCATAGTAGTAGCTAGATGGTTGTCTTCTCCACTTGTGCTATCATGTTTAGATATTGTGAGCTGCCTAACATGATCAAGATCATCTTAATACTACATGTTGTGTTTGGTGGGATCCGATGAATATGGAATACTATGTCAAGTTGATTATTGATCTATCGTATATCTGTTGTTTATGTTCTTGCATGCTCTCCGTTGCTAGTAGAGGCTCTGGCCAAGTTGATACTTGTAACTCCAAGAGGGAGTATTTATCCTCGATAGTGGGTTCATGCCTCCATTGAATCTGGGACAGTGACAGAAAGTTCTAAGGTTGTGGATATACTGTTGCCACTAGGGATAAAACATCGATGCTTTGTCTAAGGATATTTGTGTTGATTACATTACGCACCATACTTAATGCAATTGTCTGTTGTTTGCAACTTAATACTGGAGGGGGTGCAGATGCTAACCTGAAGGTGGACTTTTTAGGCATAGATGCATGCTGGATGGCGGTCTATGTTCTTTGTCGTAATGCCCTGATTAAATCTCATAGTGATCATCATGATATGTATATGAATCTTTATTTGTCAATTGCCCACCTGTAATTTGTTCACCCAGCATGCTATTTATCTTATTGGAGAGACACCACTAGTGAACTGTGGACCCCGGTCCTTTCTTTTACATCTGAAATACAATCTACTGCAATCATTGTTCTCTGTTGTTTTTCGCAAACAAACATCATTCTCCACACCATACGTTTAATCCTTTGTTTTCAGCAAGCCGGTGAGATTAACAACCTCACTGTTAAGTTGGGGCAAAGTATCTTGATTGTGTTGTGCAGGTTCCACGTTGGCGCCGGAATCACTGGTGTTGCGCCGCACTACACTCCTCCACCAACAACCTTCGCGTGGCCTTCATCTCCTACTGGTTCGATAAACCTTGGTTTCTTACTGAGGGAAAACTTATTGCTGTGCTCATCATACCTTCCTCTTGGGGTTCCCAACGGACGTGTGCTGTACTGTCATAAGGAAGCTTCTACGCGCTAGCAGCTACTTTTGGCGCCGTTGCCGGGGAGATCAAGACACGCTGCAAGGGGAGTCTCTCACATTCAATCTCTTTACTTTGTTTATTGTCTTGTTTTACTTTATTTTATTTTCTGTCTTGTTTGATTTATATAAAAAATACACACAAAAATTAGTTACTTGCATTTACTTCATCAAGTTTACTTTTGTTTATTTCATCATGCTTCATCCTAAGTTTACTTTGAAAGATATATCGGTAGGTAGTGGGTCTATCATTGGAAAAGATAATATAGAAGAATTTTTCACTCATGTTAGTAGGCTGAAGATTTTGAAGATAGATCCTTGGTAGAACTTGCTCCTAATTATGAAATTGCTACTGCCTCTTTAGTGCACATGTTGGAAGCTAGATTTGTTAATATTAATCCAATAATGCAACATATGTTTCTTACACTCGGTGATATGGAAGAAGGAGAAAAGAAAGATTTTGTTCTAGAAACCCTTCTTAGAGAATTTGGTGATGTAGCTAGAGAAGCTAGGAAAGTCTTTATTCGATATAAGATGCTAGGATTATGTACCAATTTTGCAAATATCCTTGAAAGGAGGGAAAAATATAGGCTAAGATACACTAATAAAGCCAATTGTGAGGGGGAGATTAAAATACCAATACCTTATAAACTCATAGGAATGCATGAGGCATTAGAAAAGAATTTTGATTGGATTGTTCCTGAAAATTTATTTGATGAGGATAGTAAGCTTAAGAGCAACGAAAGAGGAGTTACTTACATAGACAAGATACAATGCATTGTTGAGAAAACTCCCAACTCCCCTTGTAATAATGTTAATGCTTCTTCTCTAGATAATACTTGATTTGCACTTTCTGCGCCTAGCTGAAAGGCGTTAAAAAAAGCACTTCTTGGGAGATAACCCATGGTTTTATTTTACTACTGTCTTGTTGAGTCTTGGAATTTGTTACTACTGTAGCAACCTCTCCTTATCATGTTTTTGTGCCAAGTAAAGTCTCTGATAGAAGGTTGATACTAGATTTGGATTTCTGCGCAGAAACAGATTTGCTGTCTGTCACGAATTTACGTCCTTCTCTCTGTAGAAGAATCAATTTTTTTTGCCAATTTACGTGCGTGATCCTCAGATATGTACGCAACTTTCATTAGTTTTGAGTTTTTCCATCTGAGCAAGTTAAGTGCCTCAGAAAAATTCGTCTTTACGGACTGTTCTGTTTTGACAGATTCTGCTATGTTGAATGAGTTTCTTTGTTCCATTAACTTTCAGTAGCCTTGGGTAATGTCCAGATGTGTTAAGAATGATTGTGTCCTCTCTGAACATGTGAATTTTGATTATGCACTAACCCTCTAATGAGTTTGCTTAAAGTTTGGTGTGGAGGAAGTTTTCAAGGGTCAAGAGAAGAGGATGATATAATATGATCAAGAAGAGTGAAAAGTCTAAGCTTGGGGATGCCCCCGTGGTTCATCCCTGCATATTTCAAGAAGACTCAAGCATCTAAGCTTGGGGATGTCCAAGGCATCCCCTTCTTCATCGACAACTTATCAGGTCACTTCTAGTGAAACTATATTTTTATTCCGTCACATCTTATGTTCTTTACTTGGAGCGTCTGTTCGTTTTTGTTTTTGTTTTTTATTGTTTGAATAAATTCGGATCCCAACAATCCTTGTTTTGGAGAGAGACACGCTCCGTTTTTTCATATTGAACACTTATGTTCTTAGTTTTGCTTTAATGTTCATGGCGAAGGCTGAAAACTGCTTCATTGATTGCTATTTGGTTGGAATCAGAAAATGCTTCATATGGTCTTGAATAATTTGATACTTGGCAATTGTTTTGAGCTCTCATAGATCATGTTTAAGCTCTTTCATCATGTAGTTTAAATCTATTAGTGGAGAACTACCATAGAGATTGTTGAAATTTGGTTTGCATGATTGATCTCTCTAAGGTCTAGATATTTTCTGGTAAAAGTGTTTGAACAACAAGGAAGACAGTGTAGAGTCTTATAATGCTTGCAATATGTTCTTGTGTAAGTTTTGTTGTACCTGTTCATACTTGTGTTTGGTTCAAACAACCTTGCTAGCCAAAGCCTTGTACTGAGAGGAAATGCTTCTCGTCCATCCAAACACCTTGAGTCAAAACCCATGACATTTGTGTCCACCATAACTACCTATATGTGGTATTTTTCTGCCATTCCAAAGTAAATTACTTGAGTGCTACCTTTAAAATTTCATTCCTTTGTCTTTGCAATATATAGCTCATGGGAAAATAGCTTAAAAACTATTGTGGTGATGAATATGTAGCTATGTATCTTAGTTCTTATAAGTTGCTTGTTGAGCGGTAACCATGTTTCTGGGGACGCCATCAACTTTTTACACCTTTGTTGAATATCATGTGAGTTGCAGGGTGATTTATCATGATTAAATGGTTTGAGTATGCATATTGTTAGAGAAGAACATTGGGCCGCCAACCAAAGCCATGTATCATGGTGGAAGTTTTCAGTTTGGACATTAATCCTGAATCTCTTATGAGAATATTATCTGTTGTTGAATGCTTAAGCATTAAAGAGGAGTCCATTATCTGTTTTCTATGTTGGCCCGGTATGGATGCCCTTAGTTGAGATCTATCAAAAATGAGAAATCAAATGCGATTTATCTCCTTGGACCTTTGTACAGGCGGCATAGAGGTACCCCTTTGTGACACTTGGTTGAAACATATGTTATGCAGTGATAATCCATGTAAATCCAAGCTAATTAGGACAAGGTGCGAACACTATTGGTATTCGATGCATGAGGCTTGCAACTTGTAGGAAGTTTTATGCATAACACATATGAATTATTACTACCGTGGAGAAGAGGCCTAATGTCGCGGGTGGTAAGCCCCTTTTGTCGCGGGCGGCCAGCCGCGACAACGGAGGCGCGATAAAAGGTCTACCTTTTGTCGCGGGTCTCTTACCACCCGCGACATATGGTCGACCACGTGGCAGACGCGGGGCGCGCAGGGGACAGACCCTTTTGTCGCGGGCGGTATTACCACCCGCGGCAAAAGGTCCTCTACGTGGCGCTCGCAGAAACCTGCTGCTTTAGGGTTTGAGGGATGCAGCACCCCCCCCCGCCGCCACCGCCCCCTTTTATTCGAAATAAAAGTTGCATATATTTATACGCTACTAGAAGTTGTACACACGTTCATTTATATATAGATTGATCAACCAAATATTGGAAACAAAAGTCGATTCCCCTTACATATATATATACATGAGCTCACGACTACCGGGACTAATTAAACTTCGGGAGAGGGAGAGCGCCTATTTGGACTAAACAAGCCGTTGTTGTCTATTACTTCTCTAAGCAAAAGTCCCGCCACTTCCTCCGCAATTCCTAGTAGGTGTTCCTTTGGTTGGAGTGTGTCCCGCATGTAGTCGACCTATATAGGAAAATGAGATGATGAGTATGACTATATCAATGTTGATAACGAAATATTGACGAAAATAAATAAAGTTGTGAATGTTATTGCTTACGTCGAATTTATTATTGTTCTGCTTCTCAGTGGTTAACATGCGAATGAACTCGCAAACGTAGTATCCACATAGATTCGTCCCTTGTGGCTGCTGGGCGCACGGTACAGTAGTAAATGTTAGCTTCTCTGCCCAGGTACCCTTAATGTTTTTCTTGAAAGCTTTCCAAGTCCTGCCAGGCAAAAGAATGATTGAATGAGTGGATAATTAATTGATATCTCACAAAAGATGATCAAGATCATCTATTTGTAATACTACATGTTGTGTTTGGTGGGATCCGATGAATATGGAATACTATGTCAAGTTGATTATTGATCTATCATATATGTGTTGTTTATGTTCTTGCATGCTCTCCGTTGCAAGTAGAGGCTCTGGCCAAGTTGATACTTGTAACTCCAAGAGGGAGTATTTATCCTCGATAGTGGGTTCATGCCTCCATTGAATCTGGGACAGTGACAGAAAGTTCTAAGGTTGTGGATGTGCTGTTGCCACTAGGGATAAAACATCGATGCTTTGTCTAAGGATATTTGTGTTGATTACATTACGCACCATACTTAATGCAATTGTCTGTTGTTTGCAACTTAATACTGGAGGGGTGCGGATGCTAACCTGAAGGTGGACTTTTTAGGCATAGATGCATGCTGGATGGCGGTCTATGTTCTTTGTCGTAATGCCTGATTAAATCTCATAGTGATCATCATGATATGTATATGAATCTTTATTTGTCAATTGCCCACCTGTAATTTGTTCACCCAGCATGCTATTTATCTTATTGGAGAGACACCACTAGTGAACTGTGGACCCCGGTCCTTTCTTTTACATCTGAAATACAATCTACTGCAATCATTGTTCTCTGTTGTTCTTCGCAAACAAACATCATTCTCCACACCATACGTTTAATCCTTTGTTTTCAGCAAGCCGGTGAGATTGACAACCTCACTGTTAAGTTGGGGCAAAGTATCTTGATTGTGTTGTGCAGGTTCCACGTTGGCGCCGGAATCACTGGTGTTGCGCCGCACTACACTCCTCCACCAACAACCTTCACATGGCCTTCATCTCCTACTGGTTCGATAAACCTTGGTTTCTTACTGAGGGAAAACTTGCTGCTGTGCTCATCATACCTTCCTCTTGGGCTTCCCAACGGACGTGTGTTGTACCGTCACAAGGAAGCTTCTACGCGCTAGCAGCAGGCGACGGCCGCGACACTCGTGGCATCGCCATTACTTCGTGCGCAGAGGTAGGCGACGACCGCGCGTCACGCGAGGCATCGCAATTAACGTGGCCGCAGACTGCTGAACCAACGCCTCGGCACCAATACTGGCGCACCTGAGAAGACGCATCAAGCTGATAACGCGTGAAGCACACGTCCGTTGGGAACCCCAAGAGGAAGGTGTGATGCATACAGCAGCAAGTTTTCCCTCAGTAAGAAACCAAGGTTATCGAACCAGTAGGAGTCAAGGAACACGTGAAGGTTGTTGGTGGAGGAGTGTAGTGCGCGCAACACCAGTGAAACCGGCGCTAACGTGGAACCTGCACAACACAATCAAGATACTTTGCCAACGTGAGGTTGTCAATCTCACCGGCTTGCTGAAAACAAAGGATTAAACATATTGTGTGGAAGATGATGTTTGTTTGCAAGAACAGTAGAGAACAATGATTGCAGTAGATTGTATTCAGATGTAAAAGAATGGACCGGGACTAGTGGTGTCTCTCCAATAAGATAAATAACATGCTGGGTGAACAAATTACAGGCAGGCAATTGACAAATAAAGATTCAATACATATCATGATGATCACTATGAGATTTAATCAGGGTATTACGACAAAGTACATAGACCGCTATCCAGCATGGATCTATGCCTAAATAATCCACCTTCAGGTTAGCATCCGCACCCCTTCCAGTATTAAGTTGTAAACAACAGACAATTGCATTAAGTATGGTGCGTAATGTAATCAACATAAATATCCTTAGACAAAGCATTGATGTTTTATCCCTAGTAGCAACAACACATCCACAACCTTAGAACTTTCTGTCAATGTCCCAGATTCAATGGAGCCATGAACCCACTATCGAGCATAATTACCCCCTCTTGGAGTTACAAGTATCAACTTGGCCGGAGCTCTAGCAACGAAGAGCATGCAAGAACATAAACAACACATATATGATAGATTGATAATCAACTTGACATAATATTCTATATTCGTCGGATCCCACCAAACACAACATGTAGCATTACAAATAGATGATCTTGTTCATGTTAGGCAGCTCACAAGATCTAAACATGATAGCACAAGAGGAGAAGACAACCAGCTACTGCTATGGACCCATAGTCCAAGGATGAACTACTCACGCATCAATCCGGAGGCGGGCATGGTGATGTAGAGCCCTCCGGTGATGATTCCCCTCTGCGGCAGGGTGCCGAAGGCGATCTCCTGAATCCCCGAGATGGGATTGGCGGCGGCGGCGTCTCTGGAAGGTTTTCCGTATCATGGCTCTCGGTACAGGGGTATTCGCGACGAAGGCTATAAGTAGGCGGAAGGGTAGGTCAAGAGGCGGCGCGAGGGCCCACACCATAGGGCGGCGCGGGCCCCACCCAGGCCGCGCGGCCCTGTGGTGTCGGCGCCTCGTCGCCTCCTCGTATCCCTTTCAGTCTTCTGGAAGCTTCGTGGAAAAATAAGACCCTGGGAGTTGATTTCGTCCAATTCCGAGAATATTTCCTTTGTAGGATTTCTGAAACCAAAAACAGCAGAAAACAAAACTGGCGCTTCGGCATCTTATTAATAGGTTAGTGCCGGAAAATGCATAATATTGATGTAAAGTATGTATAAAACATGTCAGTATTGTCATAAAAGTAGCATGGAACATAAGAAATTATAGATACGTTGGAGACGTATCAAGCATCCCCAAGCTTAGTTCCTACTCGCCCTCGAGTAGGTAAACGATAACAACAAATAATTTCTGAAGTGACATGCTACCAACATAATCTTGATCAACATTATTATAAAGCATATGAGATGGATGGAGTGATCTGAAGCAAAAGATTGCTAACAAAATATAATGACTAAACAATTGAATCATATAGCAAAACTTTTCATGAAGAGTACTTTCAAGACAAGTATCAAAAAGACTTGCATAAGAGCTAACTCATAAGCAATAAATTCAAAGTAGAATGCATTGAAGCAACACAAAGGATGATTAAGTTTCAGCGATTGCTTTCAACTTGTAACATGTACATCTCATGGATATTTTTCAACCTAGAGTAATATAACAAGTGCAATAAGTAATCATGTAAGAATCAATGCACACAGTTCACACAAGTGTTTGCTTCTAAGATAGAAAGAAGTAGGTAGACTGACTCAACATAAAGTAAAAGAATGGCCCTTCGCAGAGGAAGCATGGATTACTATTTTTGTGCTAGAGCTTTTGTTTTGAAAACATAGAAACAATTTTGTCAACGGTAGTAATAATTCATATGTGCTATGCATAATACTTCCTACAAGTTGCAAGCCTCATGCATAGAATACCAATAGTGCCCGCACCTTGTCCTAATTAGCTTGGATTTACATGGATTATCATTGCATAACATATGTTTCAACCAAGTGTCACAAAGGGGTACCTCTATGCCGCCTGTACAAAGGTCCAAGGAGATCAATCGCATTTGATTTCTCGTTTTTAATAGATCTCAACTTAGGACATCCATACCGGGACAACATAGACAACAGATAATGGACTCCTCTTTAATGCATAAGCATTCAACAACAGATAATATTCTCATAAGAGATTGAGGATGTATGTCCAAACTGAAAACTTCCACCATGATACATGGCTTTGGTTAGCGGCCCAATGTTCTTCTCTAACATATGCATACTCAAACCATTTGATCATGATAAATCACCCTTACTTTAGACAAGACGAACATGCATAGCATCTCACATGATATCCAACAAAGGTAAAAAGTTGATGGCGTCCCCAGAAACATGGTTACCGCTCAACAAGCAACTTATAAGAACTAAGACACATAACTACATATTCATCACCACAATAGTTTTTAAGCTATTTGTCCCATGAGCTATATATTGCAAAGATAAAGGAATGAAATTTTAAATGTAGCACTCAAGTAATTTACTTTGGAATGGCAGATAAATACCACATAGTAGGTAGATATGGTGGACACAAATGGCATGGGTTTTGGCTCAAGGTGTTTGGATGCACGAGAAGCATTTCCTCTCAGTACAAGGCTTTGGGCTAGCAAGGTTGTTTGAAGCAAACACAAGTATGAACAGGTACAACAAAACTTACACAAGAACATATTGCAAGCATTATAAGACTCTACACTGTATTCCTTGTTGTTCAAACACTTTACCAGAAAATATCTAGACTTAGAGAGACCAATCATGCAAACCAAATTTTAACAAACTCTACGGTAGTTCTCCACTAATAGATTAAACTACATGATGCAAGAGCTTAAACATGATCTATGAGAGCTCAAAACAATTGCCAAGTATCAAGTTATTCCAAACCATATGAAGCATTTTCTGATTCCAACCAAATAGCAATCAACGAAGCAATTTTCAGCCTTCGCCATGAATATTAAAGCATAACTAAGAACACAAGTGTTCCATATGAAAAAGCGGAGCGTAATATCTCCAATATAAGGATGGCGGGATCCAACTTTATTCAAACCCAAAACAAAAATAAAAGCAAAAAGACGCTCCAAGTACATAAGATGTGATGGAATAAAAATATAGTTTCACTAGAAGTGACCTGATAAGTTATCGATGAAGAAGGGGATGCCTTGGGCATCCCCAAGCTTAGATGCTTGAGTCTTCTTAAAATATGCAGGGATGAACCACCGGGGCATCCCCAAGCTTAGACCTTTCACTCTTCTTGATCATATTGTATCATCCTCTTCTCTTGACACTTGAAAACTTCCTCCACACCAAACTTAAAGCAAACTCATTAGAGGGTTAGTGCATAATCAAAAATTCATACATTCAGAGGTGACACAATCATTTTTAATACTTCTGGACATTGTACAAAGCTACTGAAATTTAATGGAACAAAGAAACCCATTCAACATAGCAAAAGAGGCAATGCGAAATAAAAGGCAGAATCTGTCAAAACAGAACAGTCCGTAAAGACGAATTTTCAGAGGCACTTAACTTGCTCAAACGGAAAAACTCAAAACTAATGAAAGTTGCGTACATATCTGAGGATCACGCACGTAAATTTGCAGATTTTTTTGATTTTTCTACAGAGAGTTCTACGCAAATTCGTGACAGACAGCAAATCTGTTTCTGCGCAGTAATCCAAATCTAGTATTAACCTTACCATAGAGACTTTACTTGGCACAAAAAACATGATAAGGAGAGGTTGCTACAGTAGTAACAACTTCCAAGACTCAAATATAAAACAAAAGTGCTGTTGTAAAATAAATACATGGGTTATCTCCCAAGAAGTTCTTTCTTTATAGCCATTAAGATAGGCTCATTAATTTTAATGATGCTCGCAAGAAATAAGAGTTGAAGCAAAAGAGAGCATCAAGAAGCAAATTCAAAGCAAATTTAAACCTACCCCACTTCCTATGAAAAGAAATCTTGTACACAAATAAATTCATGAAGAACAAAGTGACAAGCATAAGAAGATAAGACACGAGTAACTTCAAGATTCTCAACATAAAGAGGGGAAACTAAATATTATTAAGATGCATACAACCGTGTTTCCCTCTCTCATAATAACTTTCAGCAGCATCATTGATGAAATCCACAATATAACCATCACTTAAAACATTCTTATCATGGTTCATATGCATAAAGGTATCATTATTTTTGACATAAGAGAAACTCTTCTCATTAATAGTAATTGGAGCAGGATCATTATTAAGAATTTGAACATGGTAAACAAGTTGCATACTAAGGGAATGGTTTTTGGCAAGCCCATCATAACTATGACAAGTTTCATAAGGATAATTGTAACATATGTCATATCCATCTCTATAGCGATTATCTAAACCAGAATATGTAATATCATCATTTTCACTAAAAGTAGAGGTCTCAAATATAGGATCTTCAAGCACAACATCCCCAAGCTTAGAGCTTTCAATATCATCGTTTGAGGGGACATGAATAATGCTATCATCATTACTTTCATAATCAGTACCAAAGAGATTTCCAATATCAAAGATAGTGTGCTCTTCCAAATCATGATCACTAACATGGGTACAGGGCATAGGAAGATCATCGTACTCAGATTCATTATCATAATAATCATTAGGAGCAACATACTTACGGTTACCTATTGTTACCTCATACACGCGGGGATATGCTGTTACCTCTTTCTTTTTATTCTCCTTCTTCTTCTTCTTCTTCTTCTTCTTCTTTGTTCCCTTCTTCTTCTTCTTCTTCTTCTTCTTCTTCTTCTTCTTCTTCTTCTTCTTCTCCTCGTTCCCTTCTTTAGGAGGGAGAGGCTTCTCCACATAACCTGCTTTATTTCCAGAAACAATAGAAGAAACCTTGGAGGATTCCTTCTTTTCATTAATAAGTTTGAAACACATAGCGGTCCTATCATATTTTGGCAAAGTGTCATCTTCTAAAATATTTTGTATGTGAGAATTTGTATGGCAATTATTAATGCAATAAGAAAGACACCCATGCAGGACATCATCAATATCAAGATCGTTAATATCTAACAAAGAAATTTTTCTTGATAACTCTTCACACTTCAAAAATAAAGTAAGTTCATCATGCTGATTAGGAGTAATCTCATCATCACAATACAAATTTGCAGCACTCATGGGGTTCGAATTATCATTGGAGGAGCATTGAAAATTAAAGTGACCAACTCTATGGCAAAGTTCACAAATAAAAGGATAGAGGGCACACACTTTTTCTCCAAGATCATCTAGAGCTCTAGACCACTTTCTAGTTTTTTCATTTCTGTGATGGATACAATATTCATCTTCTATTTGATTAATTCCACAAGGTCTATGTATTCCACAAAAATTAACATGCTTATAGGAAATAGCATTTTCAGAAGTTTCAACATGTTCATTGCAATCATTAATAACAGTTTCATCCTTCATGCAAGCGTCTTTAAAAGGTTCATGATACTTATCAAAATTCTTCCTAGGCAATTCAATGTGAGAAGCAAAAGCTTTATAAAAATTTGCAACAACTTGAGAGTCAAGACCATAAGTAGCACTCATATTTCGAAATTCATCAGTATCCATAAAAGTTTCAATGCATTCATAATCATAAT
Source organism: Lolium multiflorum (assembly GCA_030979885.1). NCBI lineage: Eukaryota > Viridiplantae > Streptophyta > Magnoliopsida > Poales > Poaceae > Lolium > Lolium multiflorum. The sequence continues at coordinate 57,557,425 of CM061748.1, read as the reverse complement.
TTATACCTGACTCTCTACCTTTGTCGTTCTCCCAATCTTCAGCGTTCTCCTGAATCCGATTAAGAAGGTCCCATTTAAACTCTTCTTTGTTGCGTGTGAATGATCCAGAACAAGCAGTATCCAGCAAGGTTTTATCCTGAAAAGAAAGTCTTGCATAGAAATTATCAATGATAACATTACCAGGAAGCTCATGATTGGGGCATTTGAGCATTAAGGACTTCAATCTCTCCCATGCTTGGGCAATACTCTCTCCATCATGAGGCTAGAAATTATATATACGGTTTCGGTCTTTGTGAATTTCACTTGGAGGATAGAATTTAGAATAAAATAGAGGCACAATATCCTTCCAATCAAGAGAACGCCCATCCTTCAACAGTTTATACCAATGTGCCGCTTTACCAGACAGCGACATAACAAATAATTTCGTCCTAACTTCATCCATTGAAATACCTGCACACTTGATTAACCCGCATAATTCATGCAAAAATAGTAAATGATCCTCAGGATGAACAGTTCCATCCCCTTCATAGCGGTTATCCCTAACACGTTCAATAATTTTCATAGGTATTTTATATGAAATACTTTCAGTAGGTGGTTTTAAAATATCACAAACATCATTACAGTTATCGCATATGGGAGATAAAATATTATCAGAGCAAATTTTCTCCCCTAAAGATGGGAAGCTAAAAAGATCACAAAAACTAGCTTCCCCAAGCTTAGACTTCTCCATAGCATTAGCAGTAATTGCATTCATAGTAATAACATTGCTACTAGCATGCAAATAAGGTTCCATAGGTTTTTTAATTTTCGCATCAAACAATTCTAAATCAGGAAAAAGATTAAAAAGCTCACTAAATTTTTTGTTGTTTTCCATTATGCCTATCTAGTGAAAATAAAAACAAGAAACAAAAAGATGCAATTGCAGGATCTAAAGGAAATAGCTTCGAGCACTTACAATGGCAACAGAAAATAACTTAGTTACCTGGGACCGGAGTATGAGTGCCTTTTACCTTACCTCCCCGGCAACGGCGCCAGAAAATAGCTTGCTGTCCACAACTGGCGCGTGGTTGACGTGGGAGGTTTGATGGCGGTTGACGGACTTGATGGAGTGTCTTGATTCGTCCCCGGCAACGGCGCCAGAAAATAGCTTGATGTCTACTCACGCTTCTTTTCCTGTAGACGGTGTTGGGCCTCCAAGAGCAGAGGTTTGTAGAACAGCAGCAAGTTTTCCCTTAAGTGGATCATCCAAGTTTTATCGAACTCAGGGAGGAAGAGGTCAAAGATATCCCTCTCAAGCAACCTTGCAATCACGATACAAGAAGTCTCTTGTGTCCCCAACACACCTAATACACTTGTCAGATGTATAGGTGCACTAGTTCGAAGAGATAGTGAAATACAAGTAGTATGGATGTATATGAGTGGTAATAGCAATCTGAATAAAATATTTCAGCGGGTAAACATGCAACAAAACAGTAAGTAAGCGGTGTTTGCAGTATTGGAAACAAGGCCTAGGGATCATACTTTCACTAGTGGACACTCTCAACATTGATCGCATAATAAATAATAACTTCTCTCATTTGTGCTACATACACTCTTTTGTTGGATGACAAACACCAGTCGTTGTGTAGGGCTACAAGAGCACCTCAATGCCGGAGTTAACAAGCTCCACAACATTCGATGTTCATATTTAAATAACCTTAGAGCATAATAGATATTTGCAAAATAAACCAAGAACTAACATAGCATACACACTGTCCACATTATGCTATGAAAGGAGGAATAGATCACATCAATACTATCATAATAATAATTAACTCCACAACCTACAAGAGATCATGATCATAGCCTACGACAAGAACCACACGGTGCACACACTAGCACCTTTACACCATGCAGGAGGAATAGACTACTTTAATAACATCACATGAGTAGCACATAAACTAGTAGCGATACAAAGCTCATCATATGGATCTCAATCATGCAAGCAATTCACGAGATCATTGTATTGGGGTACAGAGAGAGATTAACCACATAGCTACCGGTACAGCCCCGAGCCTCGATGGAGAACTACTCCCTCCTCATGGGAGACAGCAGCGGTGATGAAGATGGCGGTGGTGTCGATGGAGATGACTTCGGGGGCACTTCCCCGTCCCGGCAGGGTGCCGGAACAAAGACTCCTCCCCCAGATCTTGGCTTCGCGATGGCGGCGGCTCGGAACTTTTCGTACCGTGGCTTATTCGTATAGGGTTTCGCGACGGAGACTTTTTATAGGCGAAAGGCAGCCTCGGAGGGCCCTGGTGGGGCCACACCATAGGGGCGCGCCCCAGCCCTTGGCCGCGCCGCCACTGTGGGGTGGGCCCCCTGGCTCCCTCTGGTGCCTCTCGGGTGTTCTGGAAGCTTCGTGCAGAAATAATATATTGGGCATTGATTTCGTCCGATTCGAGAATATTTCCTTACTAGGATTTCTGAAACCAAAAACAGCAGAAAACAGGCACTTCGGCATCTCGTCAATAGGTTAGTTCCGGAAACGCATCAAAACGATATAAAGTGTGAACAAAACATGTAGGTATTGTCATAAAACGAGCATAGAACATCAGAAATTATAGATACGTTGGAGACGTATCATGGGGCAAGGAGGGGCCCACACAACCCGGGTGGCGCGCCCCCCTCCTTGGCCGCGCCGGCACATGGGGGGCAGCCCTGGGGTGCCCCACTGGTCAGCCCCAGGTGCTCCCAGGTAGCTCTTCGAAAAACAAGACCAACAATATAATTTTTGTAAATTTTTTAGAACTTCAAAAAATGCACATTTCTGGGTGTTAAAATCATTATTACAGGGCAGAAAAAGATTTTGAAATCTCTAAACAATTAAAGAACCTTGCAAAACAAATAGTGCTACAGCAAGTAAAACAAGTGGAGGAGAGAAATGTTGTTTAGCTCTTTTATGCATTTAAAATATACTTGTTAACAAGGTTGATCAAGTCTTGTTACCAAATAAATTTTACATGACATAAGAAGAAATGAACCTCAAATCAATCATGTTACCTTATATTGAATTGATATGGATCCAATCACAAGAGTTTGATATTCTTCTTTAGGCTCATATATTGGACAATTAATAGTTCCCACCTTGATAGTTCTCAAATTAAAAATTGTATTAACTCCATATACTTTATAAATCCTCTTGGGAAAATAGATAGTATGCTCCTTGTCATCAACATTGAAAGTAACTTTTCCTTTATTGCAATCAATAACAGCCCCTGCAGTATTAAGAAAGGGTCTTCCAAGAATAATAGACATATTATCATCTTCAGGCATTTCCAACACAACAAAATCAGTTAATATTAAGCAATTTTGAGTAACTTGAACAGGAACATCTTCACATACACCAACAGGAAAGCAGTAGATTTATCAGCCATTTGCAAAGATATATCAGTTGGTATCAACTTATCTAAATCAAGTCTCTTGTAAAGAGAAAAAGGCATCACACTAACTCCTGCTCCCAAATCACATAGAGCAGTTCTAACATAATTATTCTTGATAGAACAAGGGATAGTTGGTATACCTGGGTCTCCCAGCTTCTTTGGAACCTTGCCATTGAAAGAGTAATTAGCAAGCATAGTGGAAATCTCCTCATTAGGAATTTTCCTTTTGTTAGAGACAATATCTTTCATGTACTTTGAATAAGGAGGCAATTTAATAGCATCAGTCAAAGGGATTTGTAAAAACAAGGGTTTCATCCAATCACAAAATTTATTATAGTGTTCCTCTTCCTTTGATTTTAGTTTCTTAGCAGGAAAAGGCATTTGCTTTTGAACCCAAGGTTCTCTTTCACTACCATGTTTCTTAGCAATAAAATCTTCTTTAGTGTACTTTTTATTTTTAGCATGCTTTTCAGGTTCTTTTTCAATCTCTTCTTTATCAGGATTATCATTCTTATCATTATCTTTATCATGTTCATTACCACTTTCAGTTTCAGCATCAGAAATAGAAATACTATTAGGATCATTAACAGGTTCAGAGGATTCTACAACAGTTTTATGTTTCTTCTTCTTTTTCTTAGAAGGACTACTAGTTTCTTTAGTTAGTTGAGAATTTTGTTCAATTCTTTTGGGATGCCCTTCAGGATATAGAGGATCCTGGGTAGAAACACCACCTCTAGTTGTTACTTCATAAGCATGTTTTTCTTTATGAGTATTTTCTAACAAATCACTTTGCACTTTAGTAAGTTGATCAATTTGAGTTTGAATCATATGAAAATGTTTAACAAGCATCTTAACATCATTGGAGGTTCTCTCCACAATATCATGCAATTTACTAATAGCTTGAGAATTTTCCATTAGATGATTCTCTACTCTCATATTAAAGTTATTTTGCTTAACAACATAATTATCAAATTCATCTAAACATTGATCAGGAGGTTTTGAGTAAGGGATATCTCCTCTATCAAAGCGTTGAAGAGAATGTACCTCAATCGTGGATGAAGGGGGAATTATCTTACATAGATCTTCTATAGGAGGTAAATTCTTCACATCTTCAGATTTAATACCTTTCTCCATAAGAGATTTCTTGGCTTCCCTCATATCTTCATCATTTAATTCAATCATACCCCTCTTCTTCAATACTGGTGTTGGGGTTGGTTCAGGTGTAGTCCAATCATCATGATTTTGGCTTATTCTAGCCAATAATTCTTCAGCTTCGTCTGGAGTTCTTTTCCTGAAAACACAATCAGCACAACTATCCAGGTATGCCCTAGACTCAATGGTTAGTCCACTATAAAATATATCAAGTAAATCATGCTTTTCCAAATCATGTCCAGGCCGAGCTCTAATAAGAGAGCAAAATCTTGCCCAAGCTTCAGGCAATTTCTCTCCATCTTCTTGATCAAAACTATAAATTCTCTGCAGAGCAATATGTTGAGCACTAGCAGGAAAATATTTTCGAAAGAAAACTTCAAGCAAACAACTTGGACTATCAATAGAATCAGGAGGCAAACTATTATACCAAATCTTAGCATCATCCTTTAATGAGAAAGGGAAAATTTTAGCAACAAAATAAGTACGCATCTTAACATCATCAGAAAACAAGCTACTTAAAGTAGAAAGCTCATTCATGTGCTCTACAGCACTTTCTTTTTCAGTACCACAAAGGTGTTTTCTCAACAATAGATATATGAGATAAATCAAGAGAAAAATCATAATCTTTATCCTTAATATTTAGAGAAAGGACCTAATGAACCAGTATTATCAAGCACTGTAGAAGCATCATCAAAATTATTAAAGGAATTTTCAGATTCAGCAGAAATACCAACACGTGAAGCTTGTGGTGGTGAAACAAGTTGACTTATCACAGATGGTGAATCAAGAGCAGCAGAGGTACTCGGAGTTGTACCTTTTCTTGTAGTGGATGGTAATATGGCGACTTTAGCATCGCGAGGTTTACCCATGATGGAGGATTTGCAGCGAACAATATCAATCCAAGTGAACTTGCAAATAAAGCTATGCTCCCGGCAACGGCGCCAGAAAATAGTCTTGATGACCCACAAGTATAGGGGATGCAGTCTTCGAGGGAAGTAAAACCCAATTTATTGATTCGACACAAGGGGAGCCAAAGAATATTTGTAAGCCTTAACAGCGGAGTTGTCAATTCAGCTGCACTGGAAACAGAATTGCTCGCAAGAGTTTATCAGTAGCAACAGTTTTATAGCAGTAGGAGTAGTGAAATAACAGCAGCAGTGTAACAAAGACAGCATTAGTGATTTTAGTAAACAGCAGGATTAAAATATTGTAGGCACAGGGATGGATGAACGGGCGTTGCATGGATGAGAGAACTCATGTAACAATCAAGGCAGGGCATTTGCAGATAATAATAAAGCGGTATCCAAGTACTAATCAATCCATAGGCATGTGTTCCGTATATAGTCGTACGTGCTCGCAATGAGAAACTTGCACAACATCTTTTGTCCTACCAGCCGGTGGCAGCCGGGCCTCTAGGGAAACTACTGGAAATTAAGGTACTCCTTTTAATAGAGTACCGGAGCAAAGCATTAACACTCGTGAACACATGTGATCCTCACATCACCGCCTTCCCCTCCGGTTGTCCCAATTTCTGTCACTTTGGGGCCTCGGGTTCCGGACAGCAATATGTGTATACAACTTGCAGGTAAGATCATAAAACAATGAATATCTTCATGAATCAATAACATGTTCAGATCTGAAATCATGGCACTCGGGCCCTAGTGACAAGCATTAAGCATAGCAAGTTGCAACAATATCATAAAGTACCATCTACGGATACTAGGCACTATGCCCTAACAATCTTATGACTATTACATGATCAATCTCATCCAATCCCTACCATCCCCTTCAGGCTGGGGGAATTACTCACACATGGATGGGGGAAACATGGATGGTCGATGGAGAGGCGTCGGTGGTGATGGCGGCGATGATCTCCTCAATTCCCGTCCCGCCAGAACGGAGTTTCTGGTCCCGAGATGGAGTTTCGCGATGGCGGTGGAGTTCTGGACGTCTTCTGGAAATATGGTCGAACCCCCTGGCGTTTTTAGGTCGAAAGGGTTATGTAGCCGAAAGGAGAGCGTCGGGGGGCGGCCGAGGCGCCCTCACCATAGGGCGGCGCGCCCCCCCTCCAGGCCGCGCCGGCCTATGGTGTGGGGGCCGTGGGCCCCCCTGGCTCGCCCTTTTGGCCTCGTAAGTTCTCTGTGAAAATAGGCCCATTGCGATTATTTCCGGGGATTTTCCTAAAAGTTGAGTTTCTGCACAAAAACAAGACACCAGTGCAATTCTGCTGAAAACAACGTTAGTCCGTGTTAGTTGTATCCAAAATACACAAATTAGAGGCAAAACAATAGCAAAAGTGTTCGGGAAAGTAGATACGTTTTGGACGTATCAATGATTCGGAAGCAACGGACATGGACTGGGGTACAACAGGCTCGATTGGAGGTGGCCAAGGGACAAGGAAGAGCCAGGGGCGGGTAACAATGCTGCTGGGGCTCTTGTCGGTACTGTGGCGCAACAAGTCAATCTATTGGAGTCTGGGAAGGGAAACACAGCTGCAGGGATAATCCAATCTCCCCACAGAAGGTACAACCTATAAAGAGACACAAGAAGGTGGTGGATGGTGTGGAAGTGGACGAATTTGTAGGATCGGCAACCTCCGGGATGGAGGATCGCCGGGAACAATGAAACTCTGTGGGCTGAACTGCCGCAGTCTTTGGAACCGCCAGGCAGTTCGTGCGCTTCTTGATCTCGAGAAGCAACTAAAACCTGATGTGTTTTTCTTGTCCGAAACACATTTGGATAAAACAAGGGCAGAAGATGTCAGAAGAAAGCTAGGTTTTGACCAAGCAATCGTTTTCGAGAGTGATGGTCAAAGTGGGGGCCTACTTATGCTTTGGAAGAATAATCTGAAGATTACTGGAAAAAGTGTGACAAAAAACTATATTGATGTTGTGATTGAAGATGCTATTCCTTGGAGATTAACTGGGATTTATGGGGACCCGAGTTGGGGTAATAAGCATATTACTTGGGACTCTTTGCGTTCTCTCCATGGTCAGATGAATTATCCATGGTTAGTTATGGGAGATTTTAATGAGATTTTATTTAACTATGAGAAGGAGGGTGCTCGACCAAGATCACAGCAGGCGATGCAGGCGTTTCATGATGCTCTAAGAGACTGTGATTTGGAGGACATGGGATATGTGGGGGATCTTTTCACTTGGAGGAGAGGGAAGATACGGGAAAGATTGGATAGAGGAGTGGTTAATGATCAATGGAATGGTACTTTTCCGTTTGCTAAGTTGCTAAATAGTGAAACTACAAGATCAGACCACCGGCCACTATTAGTTGATACAGAGTATTTGTCAAACTCGCATGCGATGACGGATACTCCTCGGAGATTTGAGGCAAGATGGTTGATGGAGGATGAGGTAGAAGAAATGGTGAGGGCTTCTTGGGAAAGGGCAAAACAAAAGGGGGAGGATCCCTCTCTTATGGAGAAACGCAATGACGTCCACTCGGAGCTTCATTGTTGGGACAAAGAAGTGCTCAAGGCACCGAATAGGAAATTAAAGGAGTTGAAAAGGGACCTTGAACAACTTAGGCGTGGCCCAATGACAGATGCTACGTTGGCTGCGCAAAAAGAGATACAATTGCAAATTGAGAACACTTTGGAAAAAGAGGAGATGTTTTGGATCCAGAGAGCACGGGCAAACTGGCTGAAACATGGGGATCGGAATACGAATTTTTTTCATAGATATGCTTCAAAAAGGAAAAAAGAAGAATACAATAAAGTTTTTGCTTGATGAAAATGGAACAAAACATGAGGACAGGGATGCTATGTGTAGCACTGTACATAGCTATTTTTCTGAACTTTTCACTTCTGAAGTTTTGGATCCTGATGATTTGGTGTTCTGGATATCAGCGCCTTATTGCGATGAGATGAATCTGGGTCTCCTGGCTCCGTTCTGCGAAGAGGTAAAAAAGGCGCTTTTCAACATTGGTGATTTGAAGGCCCCGGGCCGGATGGTCTCCACGCGGTGTTCTATAAACGATTGGAATATGCTAGGAGATGATCTGGTAAAGGAAGTGTTGCACGCTGTTAATAATATTTATGTTCCGGATGGCTGGAATAATACTACTATTGTGCTAATTCCGAAAATTGATAATCCTGAAAAGGTGACTCAATTCAGACCAATTAGTCTGTGTAATAAGGTTTACAAAGTTATCTCAGATATGCTCTCACATCGGCTGAAGCAGTATTTGCCAGACATTATTAGTGATCATCAGAGCGCTTTTGTTCCTGGAAGGTTAATCACGGATAATATCTTAATAGCCTATGAGAGTATACATGCAATGAAGAAGAAGAAAGGCAAGAAGAGTTTATGTGTAGTTAAACTTGACATGCACAAGGCTTATGACAAGGTTGAATGGAGCTACTTGCAGAAGGTAAGGATAAAGATGGGTTTTGCTAGAAGATGAGTGGATTTGATAATGGCTTGTGTGTCATCAGTAAGGTACAATGTCAGATTTAATTCAATGGAGACTGATGTTTTCATCCCATCAAGAGGCTTGAAACAAGGGGATCCTCTGTCCCCTTATCTCTTTTTGTTGGTGGCTCAAGGTTTATCGAGTATGCTTAAGGGGGCGGAACAGAGGTGAACTAGAGGGGGTGAGGGTTTGCCGTGATGCCCCTATGGTCTCTCATCTTTTGTTCGCGGACGATTCACTAATCTTGATGAATGCATATATGAAGAATGCGATCAAAGTGAAGGAAATTCTTGACAGTTATTGTGCAAATTCGGGCCAAAAACTATCTGAGAGTAAATCAAGCATTTATTTTAGTCTGAATACTTCGGTTGAAGTGAGGGCAGAGTTATGCCAATTATTGAATATTCTAACTGAATCTCTGAATGATAAGTACCTTGGCCTACCGGCTATGGTAGGGGTTGATAAAAGTGAGTGTTTTAGACATTTGGTGGAAAGGGTTTTAGCAAGGATTAGTGGTTGGAAAGAGAAGATGCTGAGTCTAGGTGGGAAAGAGATTCTTATTGGTGTTTGCTATGATGGTGTTCAAGATTCCAAAAAACATTTCCAAGGGAATTTCTGATGCCATCTCTCAGTCTGGTGGGGCGATGAGGAAGAGCGAAACATATGCACTGGAAGGCATGGTGGAAGTTGTGTATCCCAAAGAAGAGTGGAGGTATGGGCTTTAGGGATTTACAATGCTTTAATTTATCTATGTTGGCAAAACAGGTATGGAGATTGTTAAGCGATTCTGATTCTCCATGTGCTAGAGTTTTGAGAGCTAAGTATTATCCTGATGGTCGGCTTCTTAATGCTAGACCGAAAAGTGGCAGATCTTTCACATGGCAGAGTATTGGCAGGCACAGGTGTTTCAAAAAGGGATGTATTTGGAGAGTTGGTGATGGCGAGTCAAATAAACATATGGGAGGACAGTTGGATCCCTTCAAGTCATAACAAATTATGACGCCTAGAGGTAGTAATATCCTTACTCGTGTGGAGGAGTTGATTAATCCTGTTGATGGTACATGGGATGAAGAGCTGATCAATATCTTTTGGCCAATAGATGTTCACAGAATTCTACAAATTCCTCGACTCGGACGGGAGGATTTCGTGGCACGGCATTACAATAAGACAGGTATGTTTTCGGTCAAATCAACTTACTATTGTCGGTGGAATTACAAATTTGGGAGAAATAACAGGAATGAGAACATTGCTGAAGGGGCAAATAATTCAGTTTGGGAGAAGCTGTGGAGTCTTGAAATTCCGAGAAAGATTAAAAAATTTGGCTTGAGAGTGCTTCACGCTATGATTCCTTGTTGTGGTGTGCTTGCAAACCGGCACATTGGCAACCTGGCAGGGTGTCCTATTTGCGCAAATGGATGTGAGGATATAAAGCATATGTTGTTCACCTGTGAGCGAGCAAAAGAAGTGTGGAGGTGTCTCGGGTTGGAAGACAGATTGGGCAATATTTTAAACATTGATAGATCGGGTTTCTGTGATTTTGGAAGAGATCATAAAAAGAAGGGGCGAATTCCTTCTATTGATAATGTGGGATCGGCTGAATTAATTCTTATTGCAGGTTGGTTCATTTGGTGGGAAAGGAGAAAGAAGGTACATGGCGAGGATATACAAACACCATTCCGATCAGCTATGTCCATTAGAGTCCTAGCAAAATTATATGGAGGCTTTGAAGAAGTCGGCGGTAAAACAAAAGGAGGGCTGGAAGAAGCCTTTGGAAGGTGGCATCATGATCAATGTAGACGCGGCATTTGATGGTGATTCAGGGAAGGGGGCGACAGGAGTCATTATATGAGATCATACAGGGGCTTGTATGGCTGCTCTACAGACATTTTTGCCTCATGTTGTTGACGATCCTATGGCGGAGGCCTATACTTTCCGAGATGGCTTGACATTGGCATAACAAATTGGTCTGCAGAACTTTATAATTCAAACTGATTGCGCCCAAGTTGTGGAGACTATGAAGAATGGAGGGTTTTCGGCAACATCGTCACAGCCATTTATGATGATTGTAATATTCTTTGGTCTGGTTTTGGAAAGGTTTCCATTGAGTTTTGTAATAGGGAGGCTAATCGGGTAGCTCACGAGCTTGCTAGAGTTTCCTTTAGTTCTGGTAGTTCTTGTACACAGGTCGATGAACTCCCTAGATTCATACTCAGCAAGCTCGTTAATGATGTAACTATTTTATGAGGGCGGCGGGTGCAGACGCATTCTTTTCCTTCCAGGGTACCTAAGGGGGCTGGAAGGTTTTTAATGAGGCGGCCTGCTGTCTATATTAATATATGATGTTTCAAAAAAAAACACGCTTCAGCAATTTTTTTAAAAGTGTGGCATAACGCATCTCCAGCGGCGTGATGCATTTTAGCGTCCGGAAATGTCCGCGCGCGTTCGTTTGCGTCGGCCGAAATCGACCGCGCGTCCGTTTGCGTCGGGGGTGGCTCCAGCGGCACGACGCATTTTTTTGGTCGATTTTTTAAACATGAAAACATAATTTACACATGAAAATAAATCCTAAACGCGTGCGCCTACTGCTGCTCGTCGTCGTTTGTCGAGCACGATGAGCTCCGGTACCGTCCACGGCCAGTTGGAAAAAACGAGCGTACGCCGGGCGCAGCCGGCGGTGCTGGAGGTGGAGACGCCCAGGGCTGCGGCTGCGGTGGAGGCGCTCAGGGCTGTGGCTGCGGTGGAGGCGCCCAGGGCTGTGGCGGCGGTGGAGGTGCCCACGGCTGTGGCTGTGGCTGTGGCGGCGGAGGAGGCGCCCAGGGATGCAGCGGCGGTGGAGGAGCCCAGGGGTTGTACGGCGGCGGTTGTGGCGTTGCCGAGTCCTGTAGCGCCGATCGAAAGGCTTCATCCTCCGGCAGGCCCGGCGGCATGAAGCCGGTGGCGTAGCGGGGGAGCGGCGGCTGCACAGGTGGGTCATTCTCGGAGACGAGGACGCCAAGCTTCGCCATCTCGTCGTTCGTCATGTTCTTCGGGAAGTCAAACTTGCAGCCCTCCACCATGGCCAGCTGCCATTCCTGGAAGACGACCGCGACGTAGTCGTCGCTGTCGTCCTTGACCTCCTCGTTATGGTACGCCAGCGCCTCGATGTAGTCGTCGTGGTCGTCGTTGTACGGCGCACGCGTCGACGCCTGGTCACGACGCGTCGGCGCCTGCTGTCTTCGAGGACGAGTCGGCGGTGGACGGTCGAAGGGAAAGTCCATGTCGCCCATGAAGCCCGCCCTCCTCCTCCGATCCCTCTCGGTCGAGAGATAGGTACGCCAACTTTCGGAGTCGATGGCGTACGCCGGATCGGCGCGGAGGTCCGGCGGTAGGTACCGCCTCCTTCGCCGGATCTCCGCGGTCCGATCAGGCTCGCGCGCAGGTACTGGAGGGATGGGCACCCGGCGGCAGCTGAGCCGCCAGCCGCCAGGCAGCTGCACGCCGGACCAGGCGTCGCACGGCACCCATCTGCCGTGCATGAGCCTCCCCACCGTGACGGGGAGCGGCACGCTCCTCCTTCTTCTGCCGCTGCCGGACGCCTCGAAGTCATTCTTCTTCTTCCCCATGGTGCTGCGGCGGTGGTGGTGCGAGTGGAGCTGTGGGCGAAGGAGGAACGCGGCCGGTGGAGTTTTAAGGCCGGCCGCACGCGCGGGAATGATGCCATTGAAGGCGGCCAGAAGCCCAGCCGCCGCCCGCAGTCGCACAGCAAAGAGAGCCAGCCGCGACATTGATGGCGAAGGCTGCGCAGAACCGGAAGCGCTGACCGCGAAGCGATGGCCGCGGAAGCGATGCCCTCGATGCAGGCTCGCTGCCAGGCGGGCCCGATGGAGACGCGAGCGGACACTTTGCGCGTCCGCGCAGCGTCCGCCGAGACGCATTCCAGGCGCAAATATGCGCCGGGTTTGCGTCGCAGCAGACACCCCGGACACAATATGTCGCGCCGCTGGAGGTGATGCCAGACGCATTTTCGATCATGGCGAACGCAAACAGCTCAATGTCGGTTTGCGTCACGCCGGTGGAGATGCCATAGGGAAGGGGCGGGACGATCGACAATATCCTGCTAGCGACAGCGAGCGTGGAAGGCGTACAATATGGCAAAGTCAGCGCCCGTGAGACGAGAGAGCGAGAGCTAGCTAGCTCTAGAGCCCAGCCCTACGAGAAGAAGACAAACCAACCGCGCGCGAATTATTAAAAACTGCGCACGCCAACCCTCGCCAGGTAGCTCTTCCACTAGTGGAAAATGGGGCATCCATCTAAGCCATTGGTACCGGTTCCCTTACGAACCGGTGCCAATGGGGCAATCTGCACCGGTTCGGGGGCTCAGGCGGGCGAGGAGCAATGGCACCGGTTCGTGAGGGGCTTTCGTACCGGTTCGTGTTAGGAACCGGTACGAAAGGTCTTCGGCCGAACTCAGACGCGTGGTGGGGCCCGGGCATGACCTTTGGTACCGGTTCCTAACAGAACCGGTACCAAAGGGTACCCCTATATCAAATCGCCCCTGGCCGGCTCTGCTGCTTCATCTCATCTCTTCTTCCTCTCACACACAAAATTTTTGCACCTCTCACACTCCAACAAATCTCTAATTTTTCTCCACCATTTTAACAAGAATAAGGGCATTCATCTATCCAACGGTTAGCAATATCATCCTTTCTTCCGGCGTTCCTAATTTAGCACATCTCTTTGGTAGTTTTAACTCGTACTATTTTTCTAGTGCTAGCAAGGTGTTCGATGAAATTCCTAAGTTAGGGATTTTACTTTTTTATAATCAATTTGAGCTGAAATTATGGTATATTTTGTAGGTTTTAATTAGTATCATCCCCGTCTTACCGCCGTCGATCGCCAGCGTCGTCCCCTAGCCGGCACCGTACAACCTCGGTGAGCCTCTTCTTTTTTATAAAAAAACTTAGTTTTATCTGATGAACTTGAATATTAATTTAGTTTGTCACTCATATATCCACGATGTTGTGTAATTAATGATATTTGATATACATATAAAATGCAGATGAATCGACAATGGATGTACGGTGACCGGTGCCATCCCGACTTCATTAATGGCATGCATTATTTTCTCAACGTGGCTGAGGCAAACAGGCAGTCGAATGGTTTCATCTATTGTCCATGTAGTTCCTGTAAGAATATGACGGATTACTCTACCTCAAAGACCATTCACGTCCACCTGCTGCAGAACGGTTTCATGCCCAGCTATAATTGTTGGACCAAGCACGGAGAAAGAGGGATTATATTGGAAGACAACGAAGAAGAAGAGGATAGTGACAACTATCCTATGTTCACTGAAGACGGTGATAGTAGAATGGGGGAAGACGAAGCTGAAGAAGAGCCCATATTTGATGAGCCCATTTTTGATGACCCCGATGACGATTTGGGTCGGGCCATTCTTGATGCGAAGATAAGCTGCGGAAGTGAAAAGGAGAGGTTGAAGTTGGAGAAAATGTTAGAGGATCACAAGACACTGTTGTACCCAAATTGCGAAGATGGCCAGAAAAAGCTGGGTACCACGCTGGAATTGCTGCAATGGAAGGCAGAGAATGGTACTTCTGACAAGGGATTTGAAAAGTTGCTGAAAATAATAAAGAAGATGCTTCCAGGGGAGAACGTATTGCCCTCTAGTACGTACGAAGCAAAGAAGGTTGTCTGCCCTCTAGGATTAGAGGTGCAGAAGATACATGCATGCATCAATGACTGCATCCTCTACCGCGGGGAGTACGAGAATTTGAATGCATGCCCGGTATGTAGTGCATTGAGGTATAAGATCAGGCGAGATGACCCTGGCGATGTTGAGGGCGAGTCCACCCCCAGGAAGAGGGTTCCTGCGAAGGTGATGTGGTATGCTCCTATAATACCACGGTTGAAACGTTTGTTCCAAAACAAAGAGCATGCCAAGTTGTTGCGATGGCACAAAGAGGACCGTAAGAAAGATTTGATGCTGAGACACCCCGCTGATGGGTCGCAGTGGAGAAAAATCGACAGAGAGTTCAAGTCATTTTCAGATGACGCAAGGAACTTAAGATTTGGTCTAAGTACCGATGGCTTTAATCCTTTCGGTGAGCAGAGCTCCAGTCATAGCACCTGGCCAGTGACTCTATGTATCTATAACCTTCCTCCTTGGTTGTGCATGAAGCGGAAGTTCATTATGATGCCAGTGCTCATCCAGGGCCCGAGGCAACCCGGCAACGACATTGATGTGTACCTGAGGCCGTTGGTTGAAGAACTTTTACAGTTGTGGCGTGACGAAGGTGTACCTGTGTGGGATGAGCACGAACAAAAGGAATTTAACCTACGGGCGTTATTGTTTGTAACCATCAATGATTGGCCTGCTCTTAGTAACATTTCAGGGCAGTCAAACAAGGGATACAACGCATGCACACACTGTTTAGGTGAGACTGACACTATATATTTAGGAAACAAGAATGTGTACCTAGGGCATCGTCGATTTCTTCCAAAACAACATCACGTAAGAAAGAGAGGAAAGCATTTCGGAGGTGAGGCAGATAACCGAACGAAGCCTACCCGCCCTACTGGGGAAGTTATATATGATATGGTCAAGGATTTAAAAGTGATCTTTGGAAAGGGTCCCGGCGGACAATCTGTTCCGAATGTTGACGGACATGTACCCATGTGGAAGAAGAAGTCGATATTTTGGGAGCTACCCTACTGGAAATTCTTAGAGGTTCACTCTGCAATCGACGTGATGCACGTGACGAAAAATCTTTGCGTGAACCTGCTAAACTTCTTGGGCGTGTATGGGAAGACAAAAGATACACCGGATGCACGGCAGGACCAGCAAAGTATCCACGAAGGAAGCAACCTGAATCCAGAGAAGTATCAAGGTCCTGCCAGCTACGCTCTTACCAAAGAAGAGAAGGAGATCTTTTTTGAAGTCCTGAGTAGCATCAAGGTCCCGTCTGGCTTCTCGTCGAATATAAAGGGAATAATAAACATGTCTGAGAAAAAGTTTCAAAACCTAAAGTCTCATGACTGCCACGTGATTATGACACAATTACTTCCGGTTGCATTGAGGGGGCTTCTGCCGGAAAATGTTCGAGTACCCATTGTGAAGCTATGTGCTTTCCTCAATGCAATTTCTCAGAAGGTGATCAATCCACTTACTCTACAAAATTTACAGAAGGATGTGGTCCAATGTCTAGTCAGCTTCGAGTTGGTGTTCCCACCATCCTTCTTCAATATTATGACACATCTCCTAGTTCACCTGGTCGAAGAGATTGGCGTTCTCGGTCCTGTATTTCTACACAACATGTTCCCCTTTGAGAGATTCATGGGAGTCTTAAAGAAGTATGTTCATAACCGTGCTAGGCCAGAAGGAAGCATCTCCAAGGGCTATGGAACAGAGGAGGTCATTGAGTTTTGTGTTGACTTTATTCCTGACCTTAAGCCGATCGGTGTTCCTGAATCACGCTATGAGGGGAGACTGCGTGGAAAAGGCACGCTAGGAAAGAAAGCAATAACGTGTATGGACGGACATTCTTTCACTCAAGCACACTACACAGTTCTACATAATTCCATCTTGGTGGCTCCGTACAAAGAGGAACACAAGGATATCTTACGCTCTAAATACCCGGAGGAACGTGAAGATTGGATTGATGGAGAACACATGAAGACTTTCGGCGGTTGGTTGCAAACACGTCTCATGAATGCCACTGATGACGAGCAGCTATACTTGTTGGCCAAGCAACCATCTTCGACTATATCGACTTTTCAAGGGTACGAGATTAATGGGAACACATTTTACACGTTCGCCCAAGATAAAAAGAGCACCAACCAAAACAGTGGTGTCCGCTTTGATGCAGCAGATGACAATGGGAAGAAGGTCACATATTATGGGTACATAGAGGAGATATGGGAACTTGAATATGGACCTAATTTCAAGGTCCCTTTGTTCCGGTGCAAATGGTTCAACCTGAAAGACGGGGTACAGGTAGACCCGCAGTACGGAATGACTACAGTGGATCTCAAGAATCTAGGGTACGACACCGAACCATTCGTCCTAGCCAGTGAAGTGGCTCAGGTTTTTTATGTGAAGGACATGTCTAGCAAACCGAAGAAAAGAAAAGAAAGGCAAGAGGACACATCATACGATGAGCCAAAGCGGCACATAGTTCTTTCAGGAAAAAGAAACATCGTGGGAGTAGAGGACAAGACAGACATGTCAGAAGATTATAATAAGTTTGATGATATTCCACCCTTCAAGGTGAAAACTGACCCAAGCATCATCTTAAATAATGAAGATTGTCCATGGTTGCGTCGCAGTCAGAAGAAAGGGAAACAGACGAAGAAAACTCGGAAAACTAGCTAGATAGGGATCATAACTTGTGTATCTCAATATGGAAATCACTTTTGTGTAATGATGTTAACAATGGAGCTTTCACGGGCTTGCATGGAAATTTTTCCAAGGCGGAACTTCCGAATATGCCATATATAGGGCATGTGCACCAAGGGCATATTCGAGAAGTTCCGCCACGGGAGATTTCCCTATCCTTCCACAACATTGTTAGAGGAGATGGAGTCTTTCACGGGCTTGCAGGGAAATTCCGAGGCGGAACTTCCGAAGATGCCATAGGTCGTGTGCACCAAGGGCATCTTCGAGAAGTTCCGCCACGGGAGATTTCCCAACCCTTTCCTCCATCCATGGGGATGAAACTCTCCATCCATGTTGGCTTGTTGAGCTGCTTGCCATGGCGATGCTCCTTTTATAGGCACGGCGCCGCTTCTACTTTGTCTTCTTCCTTCGACAGGGTGTCGTGCGCTACATGCTTTATCTCATCGAGCAGGGCGTCCTTATCATGCCGACAGCTTTAGTACCGGTTGCACCCACCAGCCGGTACTAAAGGTTACCCACGCGTCCTTATCCCACCGACAGCTTTGTTACATGACAGAAAACCACCTTTAGTACCGGTTGCACCCACCAGCCGGTACTAAAGGTTACCCACGCGTCCTTATCCCACCGACAGCTTTGTTACATGACAGAAAACCACCTTTAGTACCGGTTGCACCCACCAGCCGGTACTAAAGGTTACCCACGCGTCCTTATCCCACCGACAGCTTTGTTACATGACAGAAAACCACCTTTAGTACCGGTTGCACCCACCAGCCGGTACTAAAGGTTACCCACGCGTCCTTATCCCACCGACAGCTTTGTTACATGACAGAAAACCACCTTTAGTACCGGTTGCACCCACCAGCCGGTACTAAAGGGTTCCCACCGGTTCCCGCCTCCGTCATCCCGCCATTTTTTCACTATATATATGTAGGCTTGGCCTCCATTTACATATCACATCTAGACTCATATCTGCAAACCTCATCATTCTCTCCCATGGCTTCCATCGTATATCTAACCCCCCGGGAGGCGGAGGCGCTTTGCGCCTCGAACTACCCCTGCCCGCCGGGCTACCGCGTCCCGACCGGCTGGTTGCTAAGCGTCGGAGGCGTACCGGTCCCTCCAGTCCCTCTAGGTGTGGCGCGCGAGATGGCCATCACGAACCACTACTACTTCGAGCTCACGCCAGAGCAGCGGAGGAATCCCCAGTGGCATCCCGACTACAGCCCAACTTGGGAAAGCTTCTTCATCAATCGGCGTGAGAGGGCGCTTGCCAGGCACGAGGAGGGCGGCCCGCCTCCTTCGAACTTCAACGAGGCCGGCCGTCGGCTGTGGTGGCGCGGCCGGACTCTCCAGGGCGTCATGGCCTACCGTGGCCCCCGCCTGCGCTACCCTCAGTCCCAGCCCACGCGTGCTCTCCCGCCGAGGTTCGACTACCGCGACCCCGATGCCAGCGACGATGATGACGAGCAGGGCTAGGCACGAGTATGACTGAATGACTCCAACAGTCAAATCTGGCCATGTATCTTAATTTTCAGTTGAGCTACTTTTAATTCGAGTTCAATCGTAACAAAATTGTATTCCCACCCTTTCTTTCTCGCCTTTTTTCTCCCACGCGCGGCATCGTGACGGGCAAGTTTCCCGCGCGACGTCGGGGCGGGAAACTTTCCCGCGCGGCGGCGTCGTGGCGGGAGTAAAGAAAAGAAATAGAAAAGAAACAAAAAAGAAAAGGAAAAAATAAATAGAAAAGCAATAGAAAAAATAAATAGAAAAGCAAAAGAAAAGCAAAAGAAAAAATAAATAGAAAAGCAATAGAAAAAATAAATAAAAAAGAAATAGAAAAGAAAATAAATAGAAAAGAAAAGAAAAAGAAAAGCAATAGAAAATAATAAATAGAAAAGAAAAGAAAAAATAAAAGCAATAGAAAATATAAATAGAAAAGAAAAGAAAAGAAAAGAAAATAATAAATAGAAAATAAATAGAAAAAAAAAGAAAAGAAAAGAAAGAAACAGAGAAGAAAAAATAAACAGAAAAGAAAAAGAAAAGAAAAAGAAAAAGAAAAGAAAACAGAAAAACAAAAAGAAAAACAAAAAAAAAACCTTTGGCACCGGTTGGTGCCACAAACCGATACGAAAGGCCTTTCGTACCGGTTGAGTGGCGTGTAAAAGGAGTTACCTCCATTTTCACTTAGGCAGCGCGGGACAATCCCCAAATCCACTTAGTTCGGACGCACGAGACCCGCGCCGCTCCTCCGCCGTCGTCGTCCACCACCGGGACCCCGCGCGCTCCTCGCCGTCGCCGTTGCGGCCTCGCCGTCGTCGTTGCAGCCTCGCCGTCGCGTCGGCCGCCGCCGCTCCTCTCCGCGCGCGCCTCTGCGGGTATGTGTGCGCCGCCCCCGTCGCCTCCCTCCCCTTCTTCTTGGGCGCCGTTGCCCGCCGCCGATGCGCCGCCACGCGCGAGACCGTGGCCGCCGCCGCTGCGCGCCACGCTGCCGTTCCCCTGCTGGAGGCCGTCGCCATCCGCGCCACACACGCCGCACACCACGGTCGAGGTGCACGCATGGTGCTCGACGAAATGCACCTGGGGACGCGCTCGCGCAGCTCTGCGGGAGGAGCGCCAATGGCGATGGCCGGCGCGCGGCGGCGGCAGCCGCCGAGAGCATGGCGAGCGTGTCGCAGCCCTGCTGCGGCGGCACGAGGCCGGGAGGGTGGCGGCGAGGGTGAGGCCGGGAGGGTGAGGCCGGCGAGGGTGGCGGCGAGAGCGCGCGGGGTCTGTCACGTTTTCAGATTTTAGTGTCAAATTCAGTTAGGGTTCCTCCTTGTCACTCGGCTTGTCGCATGAGCGAAGTGTGTCAGCTGTTTTGCCTTTACGGAGTTGTGAGGTATCTTGAAATGTGAAAGGATGATTCCAAAGTACTTTGACTCCAATGGAGTAGAACTATCAGACTTTGGCATACCAACTCGTGTAAACATGGTGCCTTCCAGCGATACAGTGCCAACATGCAGACTCTTCTTTAGAAACAACATGCTAGTTTGCACTTTTAGCTTTTGGTGTCTCATTTGCGCTTGGGGAATAGGGGAATCTGCATAGATATAAACCATCAATTGATTTTTTTGGGCACGATCATGCTCTTTTTGAAAATTCAGTACATCTTGTTATATTATGCATGAAATAATTAACAAACTATGACATTATTGAGACTATAACAAACAATCAGATAATTTATAACAAACTATGCTCGTCATTCTCTCTATCTTATGTAGAAAATTACAAACAATCAGATAATTTATATTTAAAATTTCAAATCTAAATTATTGGCATCATTGGCATTCTCATGCATTCTCATTCTCATGCATTCTCATGCATCATTGACAAGATGAATGAAATATAATTGCTTTCTTAATTTTGTAGTGACATTGAGCTATGGCGGACGGCACCTTCGTCCGAGATGAGGAGGGGGAAGAAGCGGTGCAGAAATTGATATATGAGAGTGCCCGTGGGGCTGATGGAGATGAAACAGATTTTGCCGACTTTCTGAATGATTTCGGCGAGGGACTTGAGTCCGAACAAGTTAGAAGAGACAACGAAGTTTCCATAACAAACTCCGCCGAGGTGTATATTTATGTATCAAGTCTATGTTCATATCACTAGATGCATTCATTTATTTGTATTTCACTTATTAACGAATAATTTTTAAAGGGCGAGGGTAGGTTAGCCCTCACGGCATTTAAGGATAATGGTGAACCGGTGCATCCCAAAGATCACTGCACCAAATTTACAAGTCAAGCTGGAGTTCTTGTTAGGGACCATGTACCGATCAGCATTCGAGAGTGGCATAAGCCGAAGAAAGCGGAGAATGAAGCTAGTTATGTCAACGACGCGATGAAAAAGTTTCTTTGGGAAACTCTGCTGACACGCTTCAGCCTACCGGAAGACATGACGGAAGGCCAGAAGAATAAAGTCAAGGAATGGACTCTCAAGAAGATGGCCATACAATTCCAGACTTGGAAGAAAAATTTATGGGACAAATATAAGAATGAAGATCCAGTATTCGATGATAATCTAGTGAAGATAAAGGATCACTGGCAAGAATTTAAGAGGTATAAGCAATCGTCTACTTTTGTGTCCCGATCGGTCACAAATAAGAAAAATGCTGCAAAGAAGACAATTTGGCATCATATGGGGTCAGGTGGCTACAAGACTGCCATTCCGAGGTGGATAGCGTATGAAAATGAACTGATGGCTGCAGGAATCACTCCACAGACATGGGACTGGCCCGAACGGTCCAAGTTCTGGTTGTTCGCGCATGGGGCAGGGTTGGACCCAAAGACAGGGCTGATCGTTGCGAAGGGAAAATGGAAGGAAAAGATTGAGCAAATCGTACCGAAGCTTGTAGCTGCAATTGAACAGGTTCGAAAGGGAGAGTACATTCCCGATAGAGAGAATGACGAGCTGACACTCGCTCTGGGGAATCCTGAACACGTTGGACGGGTACGAGCTCGCCCAGGTCTCACCATGAAGGAAGCGTTCCCAGAGTCCGCTGACACTTATAGAAGCCGTTCGCGGAAGAAGAAGAAGGACGCCGACACGTTAAATGAATTGTTAAATAGGGTGTCGGCGCTTGAGAAAAATCAGAGGCCACCTGACCAGCCGATGTTCCTACAGGATCCTCAAGCCGATGCCGCCCCATCTCAGCGAAGAAGCAGTGTGGGTTCCACGCATCTTGACGGATGTGGAGGAAGCTACCCCGTGGATTATGTCACGGAGAAGACAGATTGCGAGCTCTATATGTTATTCAGAACCGCGTCTGTTAAGGTGGCGGTCGGTTATGTTTACCCAAGTGAAGAAGGAGCAACGCACCACCATATGCCCATTCCACCTGGCTGTGTTCGTGTCGGGGTGGATGAAGTTGTTCCGGCTTTTGAAACAGTGGAGCTTGATATTCCTAGAGGTGACGATGAGAAGACACTTGCCGATGTCAAGCACGGTTTCGCTCTATGGCCCAAGAAACACATCGTCCTTCTGCAAAGGCCACCGACTCCTCATAGCAGTCCACATGAGCATCAAAGGCCTTCGACTCCTCCTCCTAGCAGTCCACATGAGCAGCAAAGTCCACACCTACCTGAGAGGGACCCCAGCGTGAGTCCACCACCTCGAGATCCTCCGCGTAAGACAGCGCCTGGTAAGCGGAACGGTACGCCGCCTAAGAAGAGATCTAGAAAGGAGAAACCACTGCCGCCTATTGAGAAGTTACCTTGGGAAAAAACTCCCGAGGAAAACCAGGAAGCCGTTGAGTCCCAGCTGAGGGCCTTTTTTGCTAAGAAAGAGCCAGAGATACCTTTTGAGAAGACACTAGATCCGGTGAAGGTTCGTCGTACAGTCGAGAATCTGTATAACCCTGAACCATCGCCGCCATCTGACTATAGGCGTTCTATTGAAAGGTCGTACGACGAAATGATGGAGGCGAAAAACCCCACTACCAGCTCGGGTATCAAGGAGATAAAAGGGATACACCAAGTCTACCAGCTCGGAGAACAACCCGTTAAATCGGTCCCCCCTCTAAAGGTGTTTGACGAGAAGGCCGTTCAAAGTTCTCGACAAATCTCAACCGATTACGCCATGGCTAAGGTAGTATATCAATATGTTCAAGGGAAAGATTTGGTCGAGAATCTCAGCAAGCTACCAACAAGTATGCGTAACTTGCATACGTGGTACGGTGTTGCCGCAAAGGGAGGGATGGAGACTATCATGGTGCGAGTTAAGGAAGAGCACTACTTCCAAGAATACTCTGTGAGCGTTGACTTCTGCGAGCTTTTCCAGTTATACAATCTTCGGGCCCTCGACAAATCTATCATCAGTTGCTATTGTCTGTAAGTGATTTATTTATATAATTTGAGAAGTCTTTAGCTCAGCTCCTTGATTATCTGCAAATTATAATCTTTTGTGCGCTATGTTATGCAGATTGAAGATGCTCGAATGCAAAAGGGATGAAATCAAGGACATTGGGTTCATTGACCCGGACACAATGCATGTCAAGACCATAGAAGAACCCCTCTATAACAGGGATACACCGGAGACTTTGCTAAGGTTTTTGAAGCGACAACGTGACAAAAAGACAATACTTTGGCCTTACAACTTCCAGTGAGTGTTACTCTCTTATAACACATTCTATTTTGCTCACTTATATATATGACACTACATATTTAAACGTGCGCAGGTTTCACTTTATTCTTATCGTCATTAAAATGTACGAAGGAGAAGTTGAAGTCTTTGACTCACTAACCAAAGAGCCTATACTATACAAGTCTTGTTTTCTTATGCTCAAAAGGTAATTCAAATTCTTATCGGTTTTTTTGTTAGTTTCCTGATATCAACTGATTGATAACTCTTTTGTGCATTTTCTTTTGTCGGGCAGCGTATGGGAAACTTTCATCAAGGAAGATCAGTCCCATGATTGGAAACCGAAGCTGATATGGCGTGCGAACAAAGTAAGTAGTACTACCTAGGTCCACACACCTTTATCATACTTCATTATTGTTTGACTGAATTATATTCTTGTACAGAAATGCGCAAAACAACCACCGGGGACTAATCTATGTGGATACTACGTTTGCGAGTACATCCACAGAATTGTCAGCGAGAGAGCGAATAATGAAAGAAATAGAGAGGTACGAAAATAATATTCACAAATTTATTTTCTTACCATAAGTTGTGCTGAGTTTCAGTAATAATTGTTTGATTTGTGATTTGATATAACACACATAGCTCATGTATTCATCTTATTCTTTTACAGTTGAGAAGAAAGCGGGAGAAGATCGGAATCGAGGAGCGCTTCAAAGCAATCGGCGAGGAATTGGCGGGATTTTTCCTTCGGGAAGTCATACCACCATCCGGAGAGTACCACTATGCATAAAGATCTTCTCCAGCTCCTCGATTGCTTTGTGTGTATATATAGTTTGACTCGGAGTGTACCACTATGGTACATGTGTGTAATAGATCGATCTTCATGCATGTACTATGGTGCATCGACTTGATTTGCATCGGAGAGTACTACTTATGCAATTACATGTGTGTTATATTATATGCACCAACTTTATATGCATCACCTTGATCTTCATGTACTACGTAAACCCAAACGCATTTCCGGTGCATCGACGCGATATGAAACGCTCCGATACCCCTAAACCCCTGCAGAAACCCTAAACCCTGAATTCTCTGCCGCGGCAGAGATTCATGAATTTTTCCTGCCGCGGCAGCCTACCTTTGCCACCGGTTTGTAGTACAAACCGGTACGAAAGGTCCATCGCCGTGCGCTCTCCTGGGCGCCCACGTGGAGGCCCATCTATACCGGTTCGTAAGGAACCGGTACGAAAGGGTGGGGGCCTTTTGCACCGGATATTTTATACCGGTTGCTAAACCGGTGCAAATGACCCTCTAGAACCGGTATTGATAAGCGTTTTTCCACTAGTGTTCTGCAGCGGGCGTTGGAGACCACTGTTTAGTCGGTGACTGGTATGTAGCTTATTCTAAGCTAACATCTTTCGGTAATCTACCCTGTAATAACAGTTTCTTAGAATGCGTTAAAATACAGATTCTTAGAAATGTCCTACTAGTTTATTAGTAGTAGTATGTACGGAGTATAAGGTATCTTCAGTTGTCTAACCTGTTTACCAGTTTCATAGAATTGGTATATACTACCTCCATATAAAAACAAGTGTTTGCTGCTTTTCGTAAATACTAATGCATGTGTCTTTTTGCAAAGCAGCAACGCTTACCGGAGTAGTATTATTAAGTCACCATACTTTTCTATTCCCTCCGTCTCAGTTTACTAGTCTTCTCCGTATCTCTAGATCGCTAATTTGATCTATATAATTTAAATTATATGATGCAAAAAAAATATTATTAGAAAATATAACATCTGAACTTTCTAATGATATAATTTTTATAACATATAACTAACGCTAACTTAATATAAATTTTATGTCTACAAAATCGATATCATTAGATTCGTATGCAAGAAAGGTTTCCAATGATATAATTTTTATGACATATATTTTATATTTTATTAACCAAAATAATGGTCAAAACAATTTCTTAAACTGTGTGCGTGCCTGTTAAATCAAGGCGGAGGGAGTAACTTAGATGTGGTATTATGCATGAAAAGTTGATTACGGGCCGGGGAGTGCCAAATATTTACGTACGGAAGAAACGAAGGAAATGGATCAAGCAAAATGCATTTGTATGTTCGTTTGGATTCCTCACTTACGTAGCATTCCTGATGCGAAGGAGATATCATACTAACCAAACGAAATGAAAGATTGTTACAGGTCGATGAGGTTAAGCCATAATGCCCTACCCTTGACGGACAGCAGATTAGGACACACAGTTATTTATCTTGAAAAAAAAAATATTACGTTATCTTACAGATTATACAACGAACTATATCCTTATGTGTTAATTGGACTCAAAGTTATGTTCGGTGGATCGGTCTTGGCCTTCTCGGATGTCAACCTCAAAAACATAATTGGCCATGTAATAACACCCTCATGTATGGATCTGTTATTCATGTTTGTCGTTACAAAATCCAGAACACGAAACGCCAACACAGGATAATATTCAAAGATAGTAACATATGATTTCTCCTAACAGTTTGGAATTTGTTGACCAATGTTTGTATAATGAATAATTCATACCCCCTCATTTATTTCAGGTTAGTCCTGCTCATAAATAATAGTTGTTCGAAGGAAAATGGTGATTGCTCTCTTTATATTATTTTTGTACAGTTAATACGAACCTTTGTAACCGTTTAATTTGATTCGATGGTTGCAAGATATGTGTGAATTCGGTTCCTAGTTATGCAGAGGCTCGATGTAATTGCTTATCGAAGTAATAAAGCATCCTTTATCGAAAAAATATGTGAATTCGGTTGTTAGCACCTACACAGTTGATAAATGATATTCTCTCAATATGTCTTCTTTCAACCATCTTTTAATTTAACAAATAAAATGATTGTTATAAATTTCCGCTGCATCGCGCGGGGTATTTTCTAGTATGTACAAAATAACAGGGACGTGTGGCTGATGCGCGTAAATGTACACGTCCGTTGGGAACCCCAAGAGGAAGGTATGATGCGCACAGTGACAAGTTTTCCCTCAGAAAGAAACCAAGGTTTAATCGGACCAGTAGGAGCCAAGAAGCACGTTGAAGGTTGATGGTGGCGAAATATGATGCGGCGCAACAACAGGGATTCCGGCGCCAACGTGGAACCTGCACAACAAAACCAAAGTACTTTGCCCCAACGAAACAGTGAGGTTGTCAATCTCACCGGCTTGCTGTAACAAAGGATTAACTGTATTGTGTGGAAGATGATTGTTTGCAAGAAAACAGTAAAACAAGTATTGCAGTAGATTGTATGCTATGTAAAGAATAGGACCGGGGTCCACAGTTCACTAGAGGTGTCTCTCCCATAAGATAAAGGCATGTTGGGTGAACAAATTACAGTCGGGCAATTGACAAATAGAGAAGGGCATAACAATGCATATACATGATATGATAAATATAGTGAGATTTAATCCGGGCATTACGACAAAGTACATAGACCGCCATCCAACTGCATCTATGCCTAAAAAGTCCACCTTCAGGTTATCATCCGAACCCCATTCAGTATTAAGTTGCAAAGCAACAGAATTGCATTAAGTATGGTGCGTAATGTAATCGACAACTACATCCTTAGACATAGAATCAATGTTTTATCCCTAGTGGCAACAGCACATCACAACCTTAGAACTTTCTGTCACTGTCCCAGGTGTCAATGAAGGCATGAACCCACTATCGAGCATAAATACTCCCTCTTGGAGTTAAGAGTAAAAACTTGGCCAGAGCCTCTACTAATAACGGAGAGCATGCAAGATCATAAACAACACATAAACAATAGATTGATAATCACCATAACATAGTATTCTCTATCCATCGGATCCCGACAAACACAACATATAGTATTACAGATAGATGATTTTGATCATGTTAGGCAGCTCACAAGATCCAACAATGAAGCACAATTAGGAGAAGACGACCATCTAGCTACTGCTATGGACCCATAGTCCGGGGGTGAACTACTCACTCATCACTCCGGAGGCGATCATGGCGATGAAGAGTCCTCCGGGAGATGAATCCCCTCTCCGGCAGGGTGCCGGAGGCGATCTCCTCAATCCCCCGAGATGGGATTCGCGGCGGCGGCGTCTCTGTATCGTGGCTCTCGGTACGGGGGTTTCGCGACGGAGGCTATAAGTAGGCGAAAAGGGCAGGTCAAGAGGCGGCACGAGGGGCCCGGGGCAGGGCCGCGCGGCCGGCCTGGGCCGCGCCGCTGTCACTGGCCACCTCGTGGCCCCACTTCGACTCCCCTTCGGTCTTCTGGAAGCTCCGTGCAAAAATAGGACCCTGGGCGGTGATTTCGTCCAATTCCGAGAATATTTCCTTACTAGGATTTCTGAAACCAAAAACAGCAGAAAACAGCAACTGGCACTTCGGCATCTCGTTAATAGGTTAGTTCCAGAAAATGCGTAAATACGACATATAATGTGCATAAAACATGTAGGTATCATCAATAAAGTAGCATGGAACATAAGAAATTATCGATACGTTGGAGACGTATCAGCATCCCCAAGCTTAGTTCTGCTCGTCCCGAGCAGGTAAAACGATAACAAAGATAATTTTGAAGTGACATGCCATCATAATCTCGATCATACTATTTGTAAACATATGTAATGAATGCAGCGATCAAAACAATGGTAATGACATGAGTAAACAACTGAATCATAAAGCAAAGACTTTTCATGAATAGTACTTCAAGACAAGCATCAATAAGTCTTGCATAAGAGTTAACTCATAAAGCAATAAATCAAAGTAAAGGTGTTGAAGCAACACAAAGGAAGATTAAGTTTCAGCGGTTGCTTTCAACTTATAACATGTGTATCTCATGGATATTGTCAACATAAAGTAATATAACAAGTGCAATATGCAAGTATGTAGGAATCAATGCACAGTTCACACAAGTGTTTGCTTCTTAAGGTGGAGGGAGATAGGTAAACTGACTCAACAATAAAAGTAAAAGAAAGGTCCTTCAAAAGGAAAGCATCGATTGATGTATTTGTGCTAGAGCTTTTATTTTGAAAACATGAAACAATTTTGTCAACGGTAGTAATAAAGCATATGAGTTATGTAAATTATATTTTACAAGTTGCAAGCCTCATGCATAGTATACTAATAGTGCCCGCACCTTGTCCTACTTAGCTTGGACTACCGGATCTTTGCAATGCCATGTTTCAACCAAGTGTCACAAAGGGGTACCTCCATGCCGCCTGTACAAAGGTCTAAGGAGAAAGCTCGCATTTTGGATTTCTCGCTTTTGATTATTCTCAACTTAGACATCCATACCGGGACAACATGGACAACAGATAATGGACTCCTCTTAAATGCATAAGCATGTAGCAACAATTATTATTCTCATATGAGATTGAGGATATATGTCCAAAGCTGAAACTTCAACCATGATTCATGGCTTTAGTTAGCGGCCCAATGTTCTTCTCTAACAATTTGCATGCTCCAATCATTAAGGTGATAGATCCTTCAGACAAGACGGACATGCATAGCAACTCACATGATATTCAACAATAGTTGATGGCGTTCCCCAGAAGCATGGTTATCGCACAACAAGCAACTTAATAAAAGATAAAGTGCATAAGTACATATTCAATACTACGATAGTTTTTAAGGCTATTTTGTCCCATGAGCTATATATTGCAAAGGTGAATGATGGAATTTTAAAGGTAGCACTCAAGCAATTTACTTTGGAATGGCGGAGAAATACCATGTAGTAGGTAGGTATAGTGGACACAAATGGCATAGTGGTTGGCTCAAGGATTTTGGATGCATGAGAAGTATTCCCTCTCGATACAAGGTTTAGGCTAGCAAGGTTATTTGAAGCAAACTCAAGGATAAACCGGTGCAACAAAACTCACATAAAAGACATATTGTAAACATTATAAGACTCTACACCGTCTTCCTTGTTGTTCAAAACTCAATACTAGATATTATCTAGACCTTAGAGAGACCAAATATGCAAATCAAATTTTAGCAAGCTCTATGTATTTCTTCATTAATGGGTGCAAAGTATATGATGCAAGAGCTTAAACATGAGCACAACAATTGCCAAGTATCACATTATCCAAGACATTTTTTAGAATTAGTACATGTAGCATTTTCCAATTCCAACCATATAACAATTTAACGAAGAAGAAACTTCGCCTTGAACATTATGAGTAAAGCCTAAGGACATATTTGTCCATATGCAACAGCGGAGCGTGTCTCTCTCCCACAAAGTGAATGCTAGGATCCATTTTATTCAAACAAAAACAAAAACAAACCGACGCTCCAAGTAAAGAACACAAGATGTGACCGAATAAAAATATAGTTTCAGGGGAGGAACCTGATGATGTTGTCGATGAAGAAGGGGATGCCTTGGGCATCCCCAAGCTTAGCTTGAGTCTTCTTAGAATATGCAGGGATGAACCACGGGGGCATCCCCAAGCTTAGAGCTTTCACTCCTCTTGATCATAGTATATCATACTCCTCTCTTGACCCTTGAAAACTTCCTTCACACCAAACTTGAAGCAAACTCATTAGAGGGTTAGTGCACAATTAATAATTCACACATTCAGCGGTGACACAAACATTCTTTTCACTTCTGGACATTGCATAAAGCTACTGGACATTAATGGATCAAAAAAATTCATCCAACATAGCAAAAGAGGCAATGCGAAATAAAAGGCAGAATCTGTCAAAAACAGAACAGTCCGTAAAGACGAATTTTAAAATGGCACCAGACTTGCTCAAATGGAAAAACTCAAAACTAATGAAAGTTGCGTACATATCTGAGGATCACGCTCGTAAATTAGCAGATTTTTTCGAATTTTCTAAAGAGACTTGTGCCCAGATTCGTGACAGACAGCAATGCTGTTTCTGCGCAGCGATCCCAAATATAACATCAACTTTAACATAGAAACTTTACTTGGCACAAAAACATGATAAGGAGAGGTTGCTACAGTAGTAAAAAACTTCCAAGACTCAAATATAAAACAAAGTACTGTAGTAAAAACATGGGTTGTCTCCCATAAGCGCTTTTCTTTAACGCCTTTCAGCTAGGCGCAGAAAGTGCAAAGCAAGTAACATCAAGAGTAGAAGCATCAACATCATAACTTGTTCTAATAATAGAATCAAAAGGCAATTTCATTCTCTTTCTAGGGAAGTGTTCCATACCTTTCTTGAGAGGAAATTGATATTTAATATTACCTTCCCTCATATCAATAACAGCACCAACAGTTCGAAGAAAAGGTCTTCCCAACACAATAGGACAAGATGCATTGCATTCGATATCCAAAACAACAAAATCAACGGGGACAAGGTTATTGTTAACCGTAATGCGCACATTATCAATCCTCCCCAAAGGTTTCTTTTTAACATTATCGGCAAGATTAACATCCAAATAACAATTCTTCAATGGTGGCAAGTCAAGCATATCATAAATCTTTTTAGGCATAACAGAAATACTTGCACCAAGATCACATAAAGCATTACATTCAAAGTCATTGAATTTCATTTTAATGATGGGCTCCCAACCATCTTCTAACTTTCTAGGAATAGAAGTTTCAAGTTTTAGTTTCTCTTCTCTAGCTTTTATGAGAGCATTTGTAATATGTTTTGTAAAGGCTAAATTTATAGCACTAGCATTAGGAATTTTAGCAAGTTTTTGTAAGAACTTTATAACTTCAGAGATGTGGCAATCATCAAAGTCTAAATCATTATGAGCTACAGCCAATGTTAAGGAAATCGGTAATCGTTAACTGCTCGGCCGGCTTGGGAGTAGCGATTAATCGGAATTCGGACGATTAACTGATTTAATCGGTCGGCTATTAATCGGTGCAACCTACACAAATTAGCACTTAAAACAATTTATATAAGAAAAATAATAGTATATGAGCCTCTATATGTCTCTCCCTACTTCTCTAAAGCCTAAAATCCTAGAAAAACTTGTACGCTTCTCCTCCATGACCTAATCTTTAAGGTCAGGAGCGAATCAGGATCCACTAGCCGAAGCCGTGTTCCTTCCTTCCACTTCTTCTCCTCTCACCTCTGAAGTTTATATTCTCCCACCACCTACCTAGGGTACGACCCCTCTTACACCTCAACCACCTAACCTATTGAAGGCGTCCTCCAGTTCCTAGACGAGCTCCTCATGGTGATCGAGCTCCTGTATCTGAGGTCTGGGAAACTATGAGTAACTGGTCTGGGAGGGCAAGAAACTATTTGGCAACAGTGGAAATGAAGCTACTGGAGGCTGCAATCAAGCGGGAGCTTCGCAAAATCTACTTTATTGGGGAGGGGTAGCGCCTGTATTAACGATATGCATTGAAAATATTGTAACTTTTTTGACCAATTGTGGTAGTTAATCGGGAAAATACCTAGTAATCGGACTTTCGGACTGATTAATCGGGCTAAAGGATTAACACAAGAGATTAATGGTAATCGACACGGTCAAGCCCCTAGTAGCGATTAATCGGCCTAGTAATCGTTGAATCGGCCTAGTTTTTGAACAGTGGCTACAGCAATGGGATCATTGTCCCCAAGGTTGGAAAAAATTTCAGCAGTTTTATCACAAGCAGTTTCAGCAGTTTTAGCAATTTCAGGCAGTTTTGTACGCTTTGCACTAGGAGTAGAAACATTGCCAACACCAATTATTTTACCATTGATAGTAGGAGGTGCAGCAACATGTGAAGAATTAACATTACTAGTGGTGGTAATAGTCCAAACTTTAGCTACATTATTCTCTTTAGCTAGTTTTTCATTTTCTTCTCTATCCCACCTAGCACGCAATTCAGCCATTAATCTTATATTCTCATTAATTCTAACTTGGATGGCATTTGCTGTAGTAGTAATCTTATTATCAATATCATTATTAGGCATAACTTTCAATTTTAAAAGATTAATATCAGAGGCAAGTCTATCAACTCTAGAAGCAATAATATCAATTTTATCAAGCTTTTCCTCAACAGATTTGTTAAAAGCAGTTTGTGTACTAATAAATTCTTTAAGCATAGCTTCAAGACCAGAGGGTACACTCCTATTATTATTGTAAGAATTTCCATAAGAATTACCATAACCATTACCATTAGCAGAAGGATATGGCCTATAGTTATTACCGGAGTTGTTCCTATAAGCATTGTTGTTGAAATTATTATTTTTAATGAAATTCACATCAACATTTTATTCTTGAGCAACCAATGAAGCTAAAGGAACATTATTTGGATCAACATTAGATCTACCATTCACAAGCATAGACATAATTACATCAATCTTATCACTCAAGGAAGAGGTTTCTTCAACAGAATTTACCTTCTTACCTTGTGGAGCTCTTTCCGTGTGCCATTCAGAGTAATTTATCATCATATCATCAAGAAGTTTTGTAGCCGCCCCAAAGTGATGGACATAAAGGTACCTCCAGCAGCTGAATCCAATAAATTCCGCGAAGAAAAATTTAGTCCTGCATAGAAGGTTTGGATGATCATCCAAGTAGTCAGTCCATGGGTTGGGTAATTCTTTACCAAAGTTTTCATTCTCTCCCATGCTTGAGCAACATGTTCAGTATCTAATTGCTTAAAATTCATTATGCTACTTCTCAAAGATATAATTTTAGCGGGAGGATAATATCTACCAATAAAAGCATCCTTACATTTAGTCCATGAATCAATACTATTCTTAGGCAAAGATAGCAACCAATCTTTAGCTCTTCCTCTTAATGAGAAAGGAAACACTTTCAATTTAATAATATCACCATCTACATCCTTATACTTTTGCATTTCACAAAGTTCAACAAAATTATTGAGATGGGCAGCAGCATCATCAGAACTAACACCAGAAAATTGATCTCTCATAACCAGGTTCAGTAAAGCAGGTTTAATTTCAAAGAATTCTGCTGTAGTAGCAGGTGGAGCAATAGGTGTGCATAGGAAATCATTATTATTTGCATTTGTGAAGTCACACAACTTAGTATTTTCAGGGGTATTCATTTTAGCAACAGTAAATAAAGCAAACTAGATAAAGTAAATGCAAGTAACTAATTTTTGTGTGTTTTTGATATAGAGAGCAAGACAGTAAATAAAGTAAAACTAGCAACTAATTTTTTTGTGTTTTGTTTAGGTGCAGCAAACAAAGTAGTAAATAAAATAAAGCAAGACAAAAACAAAGTAAAGAGATTGAGAAGTGGAGACTCCCCTTGCAGCGTGTCTTGATCTCCCCGGCAACGGCGCCAGAAAACAGGCTTGATGCGCGTAAATGTACACGTCCGTTGGGAACCCCAAGAGGAAGGTATGATGCGCACGGTGGCAAGTTTTCCCTCAGAAAGAAACCAAGGTTTAATCGGACCAGTAGGAGCCAAGAAGCACGTTGAAGGTTGATGGTGGCGAAATATGATGCGGCGCAACAACAGGGATTCCGGCGCCAACGTGGAACCTGCACAACAAAACCAAAGTACTTTGCCCCAACGAAACAGTGAGGTTGTCAATCTCACCGGCTTGCTGTAACAAAGGATTAAGCGTATTGTGTGGAAGATGATTGTTTGCAAGAAAACAGTAAAACAAGTATTGCAGTAGATTGTATGCTATGTAAAGAATAGGACCGGGGTCCACAGTTCACTAGAGGTGTCTCTCCCATAAGATAAAGGCATGTTGGGTGAACAAATTACAGTCGGGCAATTGACAAATAGAGAAGGGCATAACAATGCATATACATGATATGATAAATATAGTGAGATTTAATCGGGCATTACGACAAAGTACATAGACCGCCACCGCATCTATGCCTAAAAAGTCCACCTTCAGGTTATCATCCGAACCCCATTCGGTATTAAGTTGCAAAGCAACAGACAATTGCATTAAGTATGGTGCGTAATGTAATCGACAACTACATCCTTAGACATAGAATCAATGTTTTATCCCTAGTGGCAACACATCACAACCTTAGAACTTTCTGTCACTGTCCCAGGTGTCAATGAAGGCATGAACCCACTATCGAGCATAAATACTCCCTCTTGGAGTTAAGAGTAAAAACTTGGCCAGAGCCTCTACTAATAACGGAGAGCATGCAAGATCATAAACAACACATAAACAATAGATTGATAATCACCATAACATAGTATTCTCTATCCATCGGATCCCGACAAACACAACATATAGTATTACAGATAGATGATCTTGATCATGTTAGGCAGCTCACAAGATCCAACAATGAAGCACAATTAGGAGAAGACGACCATCTAGCTACTGCTATGGACCCATAGTCCAGGGGTGAACTACTCACTCATCACTCCGGAGGCGATCATGGCGATGAAGAGTCCTCCGGGAGATGAATCCCCTCTCCGGCAGGGTGCCGGAGGCGATCTCCTCAATCCCCCGAGATGGGATTCGCGACGGCGGCGTCTCTGGAAGGTTTTCCGTATCGTGGCTCTCGGTACTGGGGGTTTCGCGACGGAGGCTATAAGTAGAAAGGGCAGGTCAAGAGGCGGCACGAGGGGCCCGGGGGCAGGCCGCGCGGCCGGGCTTGGGCCGCGCCGCCTGTCACTGGCCACCTCGTGGCCCCACCGACTCCTTCGGTCTTCTGGAAGCTCCGTGCAAAAATAGGACCCTGGCGGTGATTTCGTCCAATTCGAGAATATTTCGTTACTAGGATTTCTGAAACCAAAAACAGCAGAAAACAGCTGGCTCTTCGGCATCTTGTTAATAGGTTAGTTCCAGAAAATGCGTAAATACGACATATAATGTGCATAAAACATGTAGGTATCATCAATAAAGTAGCATGGAACATAAGAAATTATCGATACGTTGGAGACGTATCAGTGGCTGCTGGTGAAAATCGAGCTTCGACATGGCAGACGATGGTGGTGCCTATGTGTTGTTACCCAATTGAAAGGCTCCGCCATCGCGCACAAGCCCCGGCGTGCCTCTCCGCCGCCCGCGCCGTCACTAGTAGAGAAAGAGGCCTTTCGTCCCAAGCCCCTGGCAGCAAATGGCACCGCTCAGAGTCAAACCGGGCCCATTGGGGAGCAATGGTCCCGGTTTGAGAGACAAACCGGGCCTAAAGGCCTTTTTTGCGCACGGCAGCGGCAGGCTGTGTCGGCCGTTGGTCCCGGTTGGTAATCCAAACCGGGCCCAAAGGTCCCCTTTGGACCCGGTTTGGATTACCAACCGGGACCGACTCTGCCTATATATCCTTGCCCCTGCCCATGGTGAGCCACACTTGGCCATTTTTCCACTTCAAATCACAAGAAGGGGTGTATGTTGTTTGCTCTCTTCACATGCACAAGAGGTGTTCGATGAATTGCCTAAGAGGTTTTGCCACTTGAGTTCACACAAAACAAGCCGCACTTAACTGTTTTTTTTCTTTTCTCGATCAAGGTTAATAACTTTATCCTTTCATCTGTCGTTGATAAAATGCATGTGTATATATATATCGTTTCCCTAATCGTGATTTTCTGTAATTGTTTTTGATAATCTTAGTTATATCATGCAGATGAATCGGCAATGGATGTATGTTGACCGACGCTTTGACGAGTTCACTTCGGGCCTGGAGAATTTCATCGCCGTGGCTGAGGCAAACAAACATGGTGGCTTTATGTATTGTCCATGTGTTGACTGTAAGAATATCGTAAATTACGCTCACTCGAGTACCATTCACGGCCACCTTCTGCGGGTAGGTTTCATGCCCAGCTACTATTGTTGGACCAAGCACGGAGAAAAAGGGGTTATGATGGAAGGCAATGAAGAAGAGGAAGAGGAAGATGACAGCTATCCCATGTTCCCTGAATACGGTGATGCTGCAGACAATGAAGACAATGAAGCAGAAGATCAAGAGGCACCAGATGAGCCTGTTGATGATGATCTTGGTCGGGCCATTGCTGATGCAAGGATAGAATGTGAAACTGAAAAGGAAAGGTTGGCCTTCGACCAGATGATAGAGGATCACAACAAATTGTTATACCCAACTTGCGAAGATGGCCATAAAAAGTTAAGTACCACACTGGAGTTGTTGCAATGGAAGGCAGAGAACGGTGTCACTGACTCAGGATTTGGAAAGTTGCTGGCAATAATGAAGAGGAAGCTTCCAAGGGGTAACGAATTGCCCGCCAGTACGTACGAAGCGAAGAAGGTTGTCTGCCCTCTAGGATTAGATGTGCAAAAGATACATGCATGCATTAATGACTGCATCCTCTACCGCGGTGAGTACGAGAATTTGGATGCATGCCCGGTGTGCACTGCATTGCGGTATAAGATCAGACGAGATGACCCTGGTGATGTTGAGGGCGAGCGTCCCAGGAAGAGGGTTCCTGCCAAGGTTATGTGGTATGCTCCAATAATACCACGGCTGAAACGCTTGTTCAGAAATAAAGAGCACGCTAGGTTGTTGCGATGGCACAAAGAAGACCGTAAGAAAGACGAGATGTTGAGACACCCTGCTGATGGGTCTCAGTGGAGAAAAATCGATAGACATTTCCCGTACTTCGCAGAGGATGCAAGGAACTTAAGGTTTGGTCTAAGTACAGATGGCATGAATCCTTTTGGAGAGCAGAGCTGCAGCCATAGCACCTGGCCTGTGACTCTTTGTATATATAACCTTCCTCCTTGGTTGTGCATGAAGCGCAAATTCATTATGATGCCAGTGCTCATACAAGGCCCGAAGCAACCCGGCAACGACATTGATGTGTACCTGAAGCCATTAGTCGAAGAACTTCTACAGCTGTGGTCCATAGCAGGTGTACCTGTGTGGGACGAGTACAAGCAGGAGGAATTTGACCTACGAGCGCTGCTGTTCGTAACCATCAATGATTGGCCTGCTCTTGGTAACATTTCAGGACAGTCAAACAAGGGATACAATGCATGCACGCACTGTTTAGATGAGCTCGAAGGTGATTATTTGGATAAATGTAAGAAGGTTGTGTACCTGGGGCATCGTCGATTTCTGCGTCTTACCCATCCCGTAAGAAAGAAAGGCAAGCATTACAAGGGTGAGGCAGATCACCGGAGGAAGCCTGCCGACCGTAATGGTGCTGATATATTAGGTATGGTCAAGGATCTAGATGTAATATTTGGAAAGGGTCCTGGCGGACGGTCTGTTCCTAACGGCGCTGATAAACGCGTACCCATGTGGAAGAAGAAATCTATATTTTGGGATCTACCCTATTGGAAAGTATTAGAGGTCCGCTCTTCAATCGATGTGATGCACGTGACGAAGAATCTTTGCGTGAACCTGCTAGGCTTCCTAGGCGTGTACGGGAAGTCAAAAGATACACCAGAAGCACGAGAGGACCAACAACGTATGAAAGACCCCGACAAACTGCATGAGAAAGATAGAGGACTTTATTACTCCAGCTACGCTCTTACAAAAGCAGAGAAGGAAATCTTTTTTGAATGTCTGAGCAGCATCAAGGTCCCGTCTGGCTTCTCCTCCAATATAAAGGGAATAATAAATATGGCAGAGAAAAAATTCCAGAACCTGAAGTCTCATGACTGCCACGTGATAATGACGCAGTTGCTTCCGATTGCATTGAGGGGGCTTCTACCGGAAAATGTTCGACTGCCCATTGTGAAGCTATGTGCATTCCTCAATGCAATTTCTCAGAAGGTGATAAATCCAGAAATTCTACCGAGGTTGCAGAATGATGTGGTCCAATGTCTTGTTAGTTTTGAGCTGGTGTTCCCACCATCCTTCTTCAATATTATGACGCATCTCCTCGTTCACCTGGTCGATGAGATTTCCATTCTCGGTCCTGTGTTTCTACACAATATGTTCCCCTTCGAGAGGTTCATGGGAGTCTTAAAGAAATATGTTCATAACCGTGCTAGGCCAGAAGGAAGCATCTCCAAGGGCTATGGAACAGAGGAGGTCATTGAGTTCTGTGTTGACTTTATTCCTGACCTTAAGCCGATTGGTGTTCCTGAATCACGGCATGAGGGGAGACTAAGTGGAAAAGGCACGCTAGGAAGGAAATCAATGATATGTAGGGACGGGATTTCTTTCACTCAAGCACACTACACAGTTCTACAAAGTTCCACCTTGGTAGCTCCGTATATCAATGACCACAAGAATTTTGTACGCTCCCAGAACCCGAGGCAGTCGGAGGATTGGATTAGACGTGAACACATGTCTACATTCGGCGGTTGGTTGCAAAAACATCTCATGAATAACAACAGTATTGTAGATCAGCTGTACTTGTTGGCCCAGACACCATCTTCGACTGTATTGACTTTCCAAGGGTACGAGATAAATGGGAATACATTTTACACGATCGCCCAAGATAAAAAGAGCACCAACCAAAACAGTGGTGTCCGCTTTGATGCAATAAACAACAATGGCCCAAATGACACATATTATGGTTACATAGAGGATATATGGGAACTTGACTATGGACCTTCTTTTAAGGTCCCTTTGTTTAGGTGCAAATGGGTCAAGAAAACAGGAGGCGGGGTTCAGGTAGACAAGTTGTATGGAATGACAACAGTGGATCTCAACAATCTTGGGTATATAGACGAACCATTCGTCCTAGCCAAGGATGTGGCCCAGGTTTTCTATGTGAAGGATATGTCTACCAAACCAAGAAAAAGGAAACATAAGGAAACGAATGCATCATACGTTGAGCCAAAGCGCCACATAGTTCTTTCTGGAAAAAGAAACATCGTGGGAGTGGAGGACAAGACAGACATGTCAGAAGATTATAATAAGTTTGATGAAATTCCACCCTTCACAGTGAACATTGACCCAAGCATCAAGTTAAATGATGAAGATGCTCCATGGTTACGGCCGAAGAAGATTAAATGATGAAGACGCTCCATCATCAAGTTAATTGAAGAAAGTTCATGGCACATTGAGTATCTCAACATGGCAATCAATTTCCCATTTATTTTTGTGTAATCATAACTGTATGTAAGATACTAAAAGTGGAGATGTCATCGTTCACGGGCTTGCCGGGAAATTTTTCCGAGGCACAACTTCCGAAGATGCCGTAGGGCGTGTGCACCAACGACATCTTCGAGAAGTTGTGCCACGGGAGATTTCCCAACCCTTTCCCCCACACTGTTAGAGGAGATGTAGTCGTTCACGGGCTTGCCGGGAAATTTTTCCGAGGCACAGCCTCCGAAGATGCCGTAGGGCATGTGCACCAACGACATCTTCGAGAAGCTGTGCCACGGGAGATTTCCCAACCCTTTCCCCCACACTGTTAGAGGAGATGTAGTCGTTCACGGGCTTGCCGGGAAATTTTTCCGAGGCACAGCCTCCGAAGATGCCGTAGGGCGTGTGCACCAACGACATCTTCGAGAAGCTGTGCCACGGGAGATTTCCCAACCCTTTCCTTCATCCATGGGAATGAAACTCTGCTTGGCTTGTTGATCTGCTTCGGCAAGGCGTATCGATGCTCCTTTTATAGGCACTGCACCGCTTCTACTTTGTCTTGTTCTTCGACAGGGCGTCGTGCGCTACATGCTTTATCTCATCGAGCAGTGCGTCCACCCATGCGTTCTTATCCGGCCGACATCTTTTGTCCCGGTTGCACCCACCAGCCGGGACTAAAGGTTACCCACA
Organism: Lolium multiflorum; assembly: GCA_030979885.1. Taxonomy (NCBI): domain Eukaryota; kingdom Viridiplantae; phylum Streptophyta; class Magnoliopsida; order Poales; family Poaceae; genus Lolium; species Lolium multiflorum. The sequence continues at coordinate 57,517,351 of CM061748.1, read as the reverse complement.
CGTCCTTATCCCACCGACAGTTTTGTTAGATGATAAGAAAAAAACATCTTTAGTCCCGGTTGTACCCACCAGCCGAGACTAATGTTTGCCTGACTAATCCTCCCCAAGTAAGCCCCCCCCCCAGATAATGCAAAAACCAGATAAGCCTCTCCGAGATGAAGCCTCCCATCTATTGTCCCGGTTTGAGCCCCCACCCGGGATAAAAGTTTCCCGCATTTTTCTTCCCGCGCGTTCCACCTCTTCCCGCCATTTTTTCACTATATATATGTAGCCATTTACATATCACATCTCTACACTCATATCTGGAAACCTCATCACTCTGTCACATGGCTTCCATTGTATCTCTAACCCCCCGGGAGGCGGAGGCGCTTTGCGCCTTGAACTACCCCTGCCCGCCGGGCTACCGCGTACCGACCGGCTGGTTGCGGAGCGTCGGAGGCGTGATACGTCTCCGCCGTATCGATAATTTCTTATGTTCCATGCTACTTTATTGATGATACCTACATGTTTTATGCACACTTTATGTCATATTCGTGCATTTTCTGGAACTAACCTATTAACAAGATGCCGAAGTGCCGGTTTTTGTTGTTTTTGGTTTCAGAAATCCTAGTAACGAAATATTCTCGGAATTGGACGAAATCAACGCCCAGGTTCCTATTTTGCCCGGAAGCATCCAGGAACACCCGAGAGTCGCCAGAGGGGGGGCCACACAGGCCCCAGATGATAGGCCGGCGCGGCCCAGGCCCTGGCCGCCAGCCTATGGTGTCGCCGCCTCGTCGCCCCTCCGACTCCGCCTTTTCTCCTATATAAGGTCCCTGACCTGAAAACCCTTACGGAATAAGCCACGGTACGAGAAAAGTTCCAGAGCCGCCGCCATCGCGAAGCCAAGATCTGGGGGACAGGAGTCTCTGTTCCGGCACCCTGCCGGAGCGGGAAGTGCCCCCGGAAGGCTTCTCCATCGACACCGCTGCCATCTCCACCGCCATCTTCATCACCGCTGCTGCTCCCATGAGGAGGGAGTAGTTCTCCATCGAGGCTCGGGGCTGTACCGGTAGCTATGTGGTTCATCTCTCTTCTATGTACTTCAATACAATAATCTCATGAGCTGCCTTACATGATTGAGATTCATATGATGATGCTTGTAATCTAGATGTCATTATGCTAGTCAAGTGAGTTTTACTTATGTGATCTCCGGAGACTCCTTGTCCCACGTGTGTAAAGGTGACAGTGTGTGCACCGTGTGGGTCTCTTAGGCTATATTTCACAGAATACTTATTCACTGTTATGAATGGCATAGTGAAGTGCTTATTTATATCTCTTTATGATTGCAATGTATTTTGTATCACAATTTATCTATGTGCTACTCTAGCAATGTTATTAAAGTAGTTTTATTCCTCCTACACGATGTAATGGTGACAGTGTGTGCATCCGTGTTAGTACTTGGTTTATGCTATGATCATGATCTCTTGTAGATTGCGAAGTTAACTATTGCTATGATAGTATTGATGTGTATTATTCCTCCTACATAAGCATGAAGGTGACAGTGTGCATGCTACGTTAGTACTTGGTTTAGTCGTATTGATCTTTCTTACACTCTAAGGTTATTTAAATATGAACATTGAATTGTGGAGCTTGTTAACTCCGGCATTGAGGGTTCGTGTAATCCTACGCAATGTGTTCATCATCCAACAAGAGAGTGTAGAGTATGCATTTATCTATTCTGTTATGTGATCAATGTTGAGAGTGTCCACTAGTGAAAGTCTAATCCCTAGGCCTTGTTCCTAAATACTGCTATCACTGCTTGTTACTGTTTTACTGAATTACTACTGCTGCGTTACTACTGCTTGTTTACTTCCTACAATATTATTACCATCAACTGCACGCCAAATAGCTATTTTGCGCCGTACTACTGCTCATATTTATTCATACCACCTGTATTTCACTATCTCTTCGCCGAACTAGTGCACCTATTAGGTGTGTTGGGGACACAAGAGACTTCTTGCTTTGTGGTTGCAGGGTTGCTTGAGAGGGATATCTTTGACCTCTTCCTCCCTGAGTTCGATAAACCTTGGGTGATCCACTTAAGGGAAACTTGCTGTTCTACAAACCTCTCTTGGAGGCCCAACACTGTACAAGAATAGAAGCACCCGTAGACATCAAGCACTTTTCTGGCGCCGTTGCCGAGGAGGAAAGGTAAAAGGTACTCACACTCCGGATCTCGGCTACTAAACTATTTTCCGGCGCCGTTGTAAGTACTCGAAGCTATTTCCTTTAGACTCTGCAATTGCGACATTTGGTTTCTTGTTTACACTAGTTAGGCATAATGGACAACAATGACCTTTTTATTCTATTTCCTGATTTAAGACATGGATGGTTTGATGCGAAAATTAAAAAACCCATGGAACATATTAATATGAATGCTTTGAACACTATTGTTGCTAATGCTATGGAAAATTCTAAGCTTGGGAAGCTGGCTTTGATGAGCATGATATTTTTAGTCCCCCAAGCATTGAGGAGAAAATTTACTTTGATGATACTTTGCCTCCCATTTATGATGATTATAATGATAGTAGTCTTTTGTTACCACCTGTTATGGAGGATAAATTTGATTATGATTACAATATACCTCCTATATTTGATAGCTACTTTGTTGAATTTGCTCCCACTACAATTAATAAGAATGACTATGCTTATGTTGGGAGTAGTAATTATTTTATGCATGAGACTCATGATAAGAATGCTTTATGTGATAGTTATATTGTTGAGTTTGCTCATGTTGCTACTGAAAGTTATAATGAGAGAGGAAAATATGGTTGTAAAAATTTTCATGTTACTAAAACACCTCTCTATGTGCTGAAATTTTTGAAGCTACACTTGTTTTATCTTCCTATGCTTGTTACTTTGCTCTTCATGAACTTGTTTATTTACAAGATTCCTATGCATAGGAAGCATGTTAGACTTAAATGTGTTTTGAATTTGCCTCTTGATGCTCTCTTTTGCTTCAACTTCTATTTCTTGCGAGTGCATCATTAAAACTGCTGAGCCCATCTTAATGGCTATAAAGAAAGAACTTCTTGGGAGATAACCCATGTGTTTATTTTACTACAGCAATTTTTGTTTTGTTGAGTCTTGGAAGTTGTTTACTACTGTAGCAACCTCTCCTTATCATGTTTTTGTGCCAAGTAAAGTTTCTATGTTAAAGTTGATGTTATATTTGGGATCGCTGCGCAGAAACAGCATTGCTGTCTGTCACGAATCTGGGCACAAGTCTCTGTAGAAAATTCGAAAAAATATGCCAATTTACGAGCGTGATCCTCAGATATGTACGCAACTTTCATTAGTTTTGAGTTCTTCCATTTGAGCAAGTCTGGTGCCATTTTAAAATTCGTCTTTACGGACTGTTCTGTTTTTGACAGATTCTGCCTTTTATTTCGCATTGCCGCTTTTGTTAAGTTGAATGAGTTTCTTTGTTCCATTAACTTTCAGAAGTTTTGTGCAATGTCCAGAAGTGTTAAGAATGATTGTGTCACCTCTGAACATGTGAATTTTTGATTATGCACTAACCCTCTAATGAGTTTGCTTGAAGTTTGGTGTGAAGGAAGTTTTCAAGGGTCAAGAGAGGAGTATGATATACTATGATCAAGAGGAGTGAAAGCTCTAAGCTTGGGGATGCCCCGTGGTTCACCCCTGCATATTTCAAGAAGACTCAAGCGTCTAAGCTTGGGGATGCCCAAGGCATCCCCTTCTTCATCGACAACATCATCAGGTTCCTCCCCTGAAACTATATTTTTATTCAGTCACATCTTGTGTTCTTTACTTGGAGCGTCGGTTTGTTTTTGTTTTTGTTTTTGTTTGAATAAAATGGATCCTAGCATTCACTTTGTGGGAGAGAGACACGCTCCGCTGTTGCATATGGACAAATATGTCCTTAGGCTTTACTCATAATGTTCAAGGCGAAGTTTCTTCATCGTTAAATTGTTATATGGTTGGAATTGGAAAATGCTACATGTAGTAATTCTAAAATGTCTTGTATAATGTGATACTTGGCAATTGTTGTGCTCATGTTTAAGCTCTTGCATCATATACTTTGCACCTATTAGTGAAGAAATACATAGAGCATGCTAAAATTTGGTTTGCATATTTGGTCTCTCTAAGGTCTAGATAATATCTAGTATTGAGTTTTGAACAACAAGGAAGACGGTGTAGAGTCTTATAATGTTTACAATATGTCTTTTATGTGAGTTTTGCTGCACCGTTTCATCCTTGAGTTTGCTTCAAATAACCTTGCTAGCCTAAACCTTGTATCGAGAGGGAATACTTCTGCATCCAAAATCCTTGAGCCAACTACTATGCCATTTGTGTCCACTATACCTACCTACTACATGGTATTTCTCCGCCATTCCAAAGTAAATTGCTTGAGTGCTACCTTTAAAATTCCATCATCCACCTTTGCAATATATAGCTCATGGGACAAAATAGCCTTAAAAACTATCGTAGTATTGAATATGTACTTATGCACTTTATCTTTTATTAAGTTGCTTGTTGTGCGATAACCATGCTTCGGGGGAACGCCATCAACTATTCTTTGTTGAATATCATGTGAGTTGCTATGCATGTCCGTCTTGTCTGAAGGATCTACCACCTTAATGGTTGGAGCATGCATATTGTTAGAGAAGAACATTGGGCCGCTAACTAAAGCCATGAATCATGGTTGAAGTTTCAGTTTTGGACATATATCCTCAATCTCATATGAGAATAATAATTGTTGCCACATGCTTATGCATTAAAGAGGAGTCCATTATCTGTTGTCCATGTTGTCCCGGTATGGATGTCTAAGTTGAGAATAATCAAAAGCGAGAAATCCAAAATGCGAGCTTTCTCCTTAGACCTTTGTACAGGCGGCATGGAGGTACCCCTTTGTGACACTTGGTTGAAACATGGCATTGCAAAGATCCGGTAGTCCAAGCTAAGTAGGACAAGGTGCGGGCACTATTAGTATACTATGCATGAGGCTTGCAACTTGTAAGATATAATTTACATAACTCATATGCTTTATTACTACCGTTGACAAAATTGTTTCATGTTTTCAAAATAAAAGCTCTAGCACAAATACAGCAATCGATGCTTTCCTCTTTGAAGGACCTTTCTTTTACTTTTATTGTTGAGTCAGTTTACCTATCTCCCTCCACCTTAAGAAGCAAACACTTGTGTGAACTGTGCATTGATTCCTACATACTTGCATATTGCACTTGTTATATTACTTTATGTTGACAATATCCATGAGATATACATGTTATAAGTTGAAAGCAACCGCTGAAACTTCCTTTGTGTTGCTTCAATACCTTTACTTTGATTTATTGCTTTATGAGTTAACTCTTATGCAAGACTTATTGATGCTTGCCTTGAAGTACTATTCATGAAAAGTCTTTGCTTTATGATTCACTTGTTTACTCATGTCATTACCATTGTTTTGATCGCTGCATTCATTACATATGTTTACAAATAGTATGATCAAGATTATGATGGCATGTCACTTCAGAAATTATCTTTGTTATCGTTTTACCTGCTCGGGACGAGCAGAACTAAGCTTGGGGATGCTGATACGTCTCCGACGTATCGATAATTTCTTATGTTCCATGCTACTTTATTGATGATACCTACATGTTTTATGCACACTTTATGTCATATTCGTGCATTTTCTGGAACTAACCTATTAACAAGATGCCGAAGTGCCATTTCCTGTTTTTTTGGTTTCAGAAATCCTAGTAACGAAATATTCTCGGAATTGGACGAAATCAACGCCCAGGTTCCTATTTTGCCCGGAAGCATCCGTAACACCCAAGAGTCGCCAGAGGGGCCACACAGGCCCAGATGATAGGCCGGCGCGGCCCAGGCCTGGCCGCCCTATGGTGTCGCCGCCTCGCCCCCTCCGACTCCGCCTTTCGCTATATAAGGTCCCTGACCTAAAACCCTTACGGAATAAGCCACGGTACGAGAAAGTTCCAGAGCCGCCGCCATCGCGGCCAGATCGGGGATAGGAGTCTCTGTTCCGGCACCCTGCCGGAGCGGGGAAGTGCCCCTGGAAGGCTTCTCCATCGACACCGCTGCCATCTCCACCGCCATCTTCATCACCGCTGCTGCTCCCATGAGGAGGGAGTAGTTCTCCATCGAGGCTCGGGGCTGTACCGGTTCATCTCTCTCTATGTACTTCAATACAATAATCTCATGAGCTGCCTTACATGATTGAGATTCATATGATGATGCTTGTAATCTAGATGTCATTATGCTAGTCAAGTGAGTTTTACTTATGTGATCTCCGGAGACTCCTTGTCCCACGTGTGTAAAGGTGACAGTGTGTGCACCATGTGGGTCTCTTAGGCTATATTTCACAGAATACTTATTCACTGTTATGGATGGCATAGTGAAGTGCTTATTTATATCTCTTTATGATTGCAATGTATTTTGTATCACAATTTATCTATGTGCTACTCTAGCAATGTTATTAAAGTAGTTTTATTCCTCCTACACGATGTAATGGTGACAGTGTGTGCATCCGTGTTAGTACTTGGTTTATGCTATGATCATGATCTCTTGTAGATTGCGAAGTTAACTATTGCTATGATAGTATTGATGTGTATTATTCCTCCTACATAAGCATGAAGGTGATAGTGTGCATGCTACGTTAGTACTTGATTTAGTCGTATTGATCTTTCTTACACTCTAAGGTTATTTAAATATGAACATTGAATTGTGGAGCTTGTTAACTCCGGCATTGAGGGTTCGTGTAATCCTACGCAATGTGTTCATCATCCAACAAGAGAGTGTAGAGTATGCATTTATCTATTCTGTTATGTGATCAATGTTGAGAGTGTCCACTAGTGAAAGTCTAATCCCTAGGCCTTGTTCCTAAATACTGCTATCACTTCTTGTTACTGTTTTACTGAATTACTACTGCTGCGTTACTTGTTTGTTTACAATATTACTACCATCAACTGCACGCCAAGCTATTTTCTGGCGCCGTACTATGCTCATATTTATTCATACCACCTGTATTTCACTATCTCTTCGCCGAACTAGTGCACCTATTAGGTGTGTTGGGGACACAAGAGACTTCTTGCTTTGTGGTTGCAGGGTTGCTTGAGAGGGATATATTTGACCTCTTCCTCCCTGAGTTCGATAAACCTTGGGTGATCCACTTAAGGGAAACTTGCTGCTGTTCTACAAACCTCTGCTCTTGGAGGCCCAACACTGTCTACAAGAATAGAAGCACCCGTAGACATCAGCGTACCGGTTCCTCCTGTCCCTCTAGGTGTGGCGCGCGAGATGGCCATCACGAACCACTACTACTTCGAGCTCACGCCAGAGCAGCGGAGGAATCCCCAGTGGCATCCCGACTACAGCCCGACTTGGGAAAGCTTCTTCATCAATCGGCGTGAGAGTGCGCTTGCCAGGCACGAGGAGGACGGTCCGCCTCGTTCGAACTTCAACGAGGCCGGCCGTTGGCTGTGGTGGAGCGGCCGGACTCTCCAGGGAGTCATGGCCTAGCGTGGCCCCCGCCTGCGCTACCCTTAGTCCCAGCCCACGCGTTGGCGCGAGGAACTCCGCCTCCTCTAGGGATTCGACGTCTGGGAAGTTCATGTAGCGACGTGGCCGAAATCGCCACGCGGCCGCGTCGTAAGCGCGCGCCGCCAGGTCCGGCGTGTTGCACGTTCCGAGGGTGAGGCGGAAGCCACCGGCACACATCTCGGCGTAGAACCTACCGTTCGGACGCGCTCAGACGCCACGGAAACCGGACGAGCCGCGACGGCGCGGCGGCATCCCGGAGACGAATGAGCGGGGGCAACGGCGACGTGTGGTTGCTCGCGCACGCGGCGCTTTATAGCACGAGAAGCGACGCGGCAAGTTTGGCAACATGTGGCGCGGGGAAGCGGCGGGGCATGGCACGTGGAAGCGGCGTCTACACGTCGCACGCCGGCGGCGGCGGGGCGAGGCACGTGGAAGCGACGGCGACACGTGGCACGGGGAAGGGACACGTGTGGCACGGCTTCAAATTCAAATTCATAAATTAAGTCAATTTATATTCAAATTCATATGTAAATTACACTTTTATTGGATAGACCTTCTTTTTCTGAACATTTTGATATATAATAGCCCTATTTTTGATTTGAAATAAGGCGGGAACGAAAAAGTTTAAATTTTTTGCCTTTGGGCCCGGTTTGTGCCATAAACCGGGCCTGAAGGCCTATTTTCGCGCGCACCGAAATGGGGCGAAAGCCTTCAGGCCCGGCTGGTGTACAAACCGGCTCGAGGGGCTTTAGGCCCGGTTCATGCCACGAACCGCCTAAAGGGGGGTGGTTAAACGGCCCCTTCGTCTCGCGGAGATTAATCGCGCGGAGAGCTCACGTACGCCGGTGGCTGCCAAACGCCGCCGCGCCGCCACCGCGCCGCGCGCCGCCGCCGCCACCGTGCCCGCGCGCGCCGCGCTGCCGCCTCCTCCCTCTCCGCCGCCGCGCGCGCTCCTCCGCTCCACCGCGCGCGTCTCTCTCTGCCGCGCCGCCCGACGCCGCCGCTCCTCTCCGCACGCCCGCCGTGCGTGCCGCCGCCTCTCCGCAGTAATGCGCGCCGCCGGCCGCTCCCTTTTTTTATTGTTGTTATTTATATTTGTTAAAATTTTATATTGTTAGTATAGTTATATGTTAGAAATTTGTGTTTGAAATATTTATATGTTAGAAATTGTTAGTTACAAATAATTTGTTAGTTATAAATAATATATTTGTAATAATGTTAGTAAAAATTGTTAGTTAGAATTATTAGTAAAAATTGTTAGTTTACAACTCTATATTAATAAAAATAATGCTAGTTAGAACTCTATTTTTTAGAAATAGTGGTTAATATATGTATATGTTAGTAAAATAGTTAATATATATGTTAGAAATAATGTTAGACTCTATGTTAATTAGTTAGAACTCTATTTTTTAGAAATAGTGGTTACTATATATGTTAGTTAATATATATGTTAGAAATATTAACATGTTAGAATATAAAGTAATATTTGTTAGATAAATTTTATTAGTTAGAATTTTTTTGTTAACATGTTAGAAATAATGTTAGACTCTATATATGTTAGAACTCCAATTTCAGTTTTCTGCATTATCCTTAATTAATATCTATATATGTGATCATACATGATGCTTCCGGCCTATAACTTTGCAAGTCGTTGCAGAAAGCATGGATGGATACAGAAACGAAGAGGATGAACAGTTCATGGCTGACCTCATAGCCGACGGTACTTTTGATGATGGCGGCGACGGTATTCCGGATGATGGCGGTGACGATATCACCGCATCTTTTTTGAATGAGTCCGGTGAGGGAGCGGAGAATATTGAACGAGGAGAAGAGGGCTCCGGTGAGGAAGAAGAACATAATGGCTCCGGTGATGGAACCGTAGTTATCACCGAGGTATATAAATTAAGCCGCCGCTGCTGATTAGATGCATTAACTAATTTGTACTGACAATGAATTCTTTATTTTTTAGCCCTCCGGATCGAGCACTTCTTCTGTAAAGTCGAAGCGAGGCCCGGCCAGAATGTTGAGCGACGGTGTTAGGCGCGACATCACCGAGATCAATGCGGATGGTAAACCGATTGCTCCCGCCAAGCATGCAAAATTATTTATAAGTCAATGCGGAGTGCTTGTTAGGGACTGCATCCCGATCACCGTTCGAGAATGGCATAGGCCGAAGGGACTAGAGCTGTCTGCAGAAGAAGAAGCTCAAGGTCTTTATATCGATGATGTAGCCAAACGCAGCCTTCTGATCAAGCTCATGGCACATTTCAACTTAGTACCTGCAGAGGAGGATGCCGCTAAAAAGGCAGAGATGGAGGAGGCAGTGAAGAAATTTGCTTTGAAGAAGATGGCCGAACTATTCAAGGCACACAAGAAAAGATTGCGCGGCCTTATCAAGGAAAAGAAGACTCCGAACAGTGAGAAGTTAAAAGATCACTGGAACGAATTCGTGAAGTACAACACGGAGTCAGAAGAATTTAAGAAAAGGTCGGAAACAAATAAGGCCAATGCTGCGTTGAAGAAATATCACCAAATTTTGGGCCCAGGTGGCTACAGGGCTAACCGTCCTAAGTGGCAGGCAGCTGAGGCGGAACTGACCAAGAAAGGGATCCGATTAGGGACACACGGTTGGATCGATCGGATGAAGGACTGGTTCTACGGGATTGGGGGAAAGTTACACCCAGAAACAGGGAAGTGTATCTATAACAAAGCACATCTGAAGGGCCCCGTTGAAGCCCTGGAAAAAGCACATAAGGACGTGGAGGAGGGGAGGTTCCGGCCCGATAGAGAGGACGATGAGCTGACACGCGCCCTTGGGAACAAAGAACACGGCGGACGAACACGTGGCACCGAAGGCTCCGTTCCGTGGAAGTATGGCTTTGCTGCGGAAAGGAAGAGATTTCCTGATAAAAGCCATGAGAGGAGAAAGGCAAGGGAAACAGACCGCATAGCGTGCTTAGAGAGTGGTTTTAGCCTCATGCAAGCCCAATTGTCCAAAGTAACTGAAGTACTTACATCCCAGATGGCTCAGGGGCAACATGTAGATGCTGCATTGGTTGAAGCTATCGTTCCGCTGCAATCTCAATACCGGAAAAGCAGCGTAGCTTCCTCTCAGCAGGCCGATCATATTAATGATGAGGTGGTCGAGCCTCCTCGCTACCCCCCCGTGGATGATCTCACTGAGAGCCGTCCTTGTGAGCTACATGTTAAAGTTTTCAACCTATCCTTCAAGGCGGCGGTCGGCATTTTCTTACCTACAAGGACTTACCATTGCCGTCCGGTCCCAGATGACTTTGCTGTTGTGATGGTGGATGAAGTGATGGCAGATTATGAGCAGATGGTCCTTGAGCAACCAGCAGGTGAAGATGGGGAAATCAACGAACTGGGACAAGCCCGTAGAACCACCATTCAATGGCGGAAGGAGAACATTGTGTTTCCAGGTTCGAAGCCAAGCATGCCACCTCCATCTCGTTTTAAGCCTCCTCCGCGTGAGAATACTCCGCCGCCGTCTCCTCCGCGTGAGAATACTCCGCCGCAGTCTCCTCCGCGTGATGATTCTCCTCTGCACGATGATGATTCTCCTGTGCGTGATGATTGTCATGTGCATGAGCCGTCTCCTCAGGCTTCGCCGTCTCCTCAGGCTTCGCCGTCTCCTAAGCAAAAGAGGAAGAGTAGTACCGCGGCGTCAAGTATTGAAGCGCGGGGAAGATCATCAGCTCCAAACAGACCATCAGCTCCGAAGAGGGCCAAGACTCCACAGTTGTTACCAAATCAGATGACTGATGAGCAAAAGGCGTTTCTTGCGCCGAAGAAGCCTCCAAAGGTTTTTATAGCACCGCGTACAGTGAAGCACTTTGCCGAGACGAGACAAAAGAGAGCTGAGCTGAGAGCTGATTATGACCGCTCTCTTGGACAGTCCCATAGAGCGGCCAAAGCAGCGAAAAATGTCCCCCTGCTTGGACAACAGGAAAAGCAGTCCATACCACACTTCGTCGTGCAGCCCTACGATGATCCAGAGACGGCATCGATGATCGAACGGGAGGCTAGAGGTCAGGGAGCAGATGTTCAGTACCAAGATTACTATCCAACGGCTCAAGTCGTAAACAAGTATAGATACGGACATGATCTCGTCAAACCTGGCGAGCTCGCGCGTATGGGGACTCAGATGCGAAGGTTGCATGAATGGTACCTGCGAGCCTGTCGAAAAGGTGATCGCTACCTCACGGTCTCACTTAGAGATGAGCATTACTTCCGGGGGAAGGAGGAGATAAACCTTGAGCTTGAAGAACTATTTCAGTTATTCAATCAAGACGCCCTCGACAAAGCTGTCATCAGGGAATAACTTATGTGGATACTACGTTTGCGACTTCATTCGTGAGATGGCTGTTTACAGGGATGCGGAGGACGCTATACACCACTCTCGTGTACGTGAACAAATATTCACAATTAAGCTTATTACCATCAATTGTATTGAGTTCCATTCATATATATTGATATCCTTTTTTTTTAATATAGATGATAAGCTTGCGGGACTCTCTCATAACGGAGGCTCGCATACGAGCAATCCAAGAGGAACTCGCGGGATTCTTTCTTAACGAGGCCCTTTCGCCAAAAGGAGAATACTATCGGCAGTACATAGATCTTACTGACACAAAGAGGACCGACATTAATGTACTGTAAACAATGCATGCATTACGTGTACTGTTGACGATGTCTATATATTCATGACGATCTTTTGTGGTTTCTTGAAATGATGTATATATATATGTATGCATTGCTGAAACTCAGCCGCGGCAGAGAAACGCCCAGTTTCTCTGCCGCGGCAGAGAAACGCTGCTCCACCCTAAACCTGTGCCGCGGCAGAGAAACGCCCAGTTTCTCTGCCGCGGCAGAAACCCTCCAGGCCCGGTTCGTACCACGAACCGGGACCAAAGGTCCTCCACCACGAGCCCCCTGGCTGCACCACGTGGCGAGGCCTTCTGACCCGGTGCTTATTTAAACCGGGCCTGAAGGGGTGACCCTTTAGTCCCGCCTTGCTAGGCCCGGTTCCAAAACCGGGCCTGAAGCCCCTTATGAACCGGGCCTGAAGCCCCTTATTCTACTAGTGGGTGTGCCCCAAAGCCCTCTGCCTTTCATTGCTGGGCGCCGCCAGCCCGCCACCACCGCCGGCGTTTGTGGCGGCGGTGGCCAGGGGAGTGGAGATGGGGGAAGTGGCCGGGCTAGGGTTGGGGAGGCCTCCGGTGCCGCCCAAGCGAGGCGTCCCAGGAGGAAGTAAACCAGGGGAATTTTCGTTCATCAAAATGTAGGAAAAATAAAGATATTTAGACTATGATGCTATGCCACCTTAATTTATAATGGATCTGAAAAGGCACGATATTCTTTACATATTATTTTGGGTTGCACCAGAAGAAAATCACATGAAATGTTTCCAGATGATTAGATGGTGTGCTCTCATAGAAATAAAGAAGGTTTTTACGAGGTTGAGCACAGTGGAGTAGTTCGGATTGGAATTGCATGAAGAATAGACCAAAAGAAAAGAGCCTTCGCTTCCTAGTCTAGAAACCAAAGCTCTACAAATTCCCAGGTATGGAACCCTCCGAATTTCGTATTAAATTCACCAAAACGAAGAGTGCTCTAGTTGATTAACGTGTGTGGAGATGGCGCACTGATATACAATACGCTGTTCTTGTGAGCTAACAGCGGACCTATAGCACAAACAAACGAAATGACAGTGTGTGTATATATATGCTTATTCCAAATATTTCTCCTTCTCCTTACTTCCGTCTTATAAGAAAGAAAAACTGTGTATTTCTTGTCGCACGTGTTTTAATAAAACAATTATGACGAAATCAGAGTGTCTCTGGTTAGCAACTTCTCCTCTTTCCACTTGCAGACACAAAAATATACATTTTCGGTACCATGACTATATGTCAACTCTGCCACCCATCTTTTGGTACCTAAATAAGTTCTTTGCTCAATCCACTCAAAAAATTCGGATGACAAGGTTCACATTACAACAACGTAATAGAAAATTGACAAAAAAAAACAGGAAAAAGGAAAATTAAATATTTCATGAAAAATAAAAAGTTTAGAAATTTAAAGACATAAAAATTACATATTTTGAACTAGGAACCCAATATTATTTTGGAAAACATCAAATTATTGGTAAGGTTAACATGTAAAGTTGTTAAAACTATGATTTTAGATATTCAACAAGTTTTTTAGAATATGTTGTTTCTCCATTTTTTATACTCACATTAATATTTTCTTACTTTTAATTTTTCATGAAAGATGTTGACTTTATTATTAGGACATATCCTTTATTTAAATGTTGTTACTGATTTTAAAAATTCCCATGCTTTTTTCAAATTTTTATTCCAATTTTACTATTTCTTCAATTTGTTTGAGCTCTCAAAGAAAAAAATTTATTTCGCCAAATTATTCACGCATTTTGTTATTTATGTTGACTTGGATCTCATAGTTCAACCTTGCAGCACTAAAGCCACACTCTCTACGGGACAAAGGACCAAATCTAAATAATTCTAACACATCGGGAGACAGAAAATTCTAGAATTGTGGTTGAGTGAGGGAACTCAGAATTTGGCAATATTTGAGAGGTAAGATACATGCATCATGTAATAGCTATGATCTTCATTTCACGAGCCTGATTGGTCCTGGTTTCCACGTCGGGGAGCAGGATTTCGACGTCGTCTTCACCACCATCAGCAAGTCATCTCTATCAACCTTGTGTTTGTACCCCATCACTATGTTTCAGTAGTTCACAGTATGCATGTAAGGTTGATGGGAATTGGATGATATTGATCGTGTAATCTTACATAAACTCCGGGATTTAAGGTATTTGTCTTGAAGATATTCTTGTACAAGTGTTTATGCACATTTGCTATGTTTTATGCTTCTTGCTAGGGATCGAGTGGCATGCTTTCAGTACCAAACTTTATTGTCTCATCATATATATGTGTTTGGTATTTATCTACAAGATGTATGACTTGGTATTTGATTGAACTTGCGAACCCTAAAGTGGCAGCTAGGGAATACAATCGGGATTATGTTATCATTTGACGATTATGTGTATTCATGAAGTGTTAATGCATTATTCCGGGGTATTCGAAAGGGTATATTTTAGTTACCTATAGTTTTAAGTTGGCCCCGGTGAAATGGGCAAGTAAGACAATAGATGTTATGCAAATTCTCATGGATGGTACAAACTATATATGATAACACACATACACAAAACGGACTTAGAATCAAACAACATTGTTATTTATATTTGAATTACATGATCGCTTTCATCCATGCAACTCCCCACTGATCACCTCATGCCTACGCTTTTAGACCCTGAAAGTTACAAAAATAATTCTTCCGGTAAAAGCTGAAAATCTATTGTTAGTGTTGCCATTTTTTATTTCCTTGATTCGACTGTTGCAACCACCAACTGTTTCCTCGAGATATTTGATTTACAAGTGTGATTAAGAGTGATGTCCTAATTGCCAAAGTCTTATTCGTATTCATGTGTTCCCCTTGAGTCGAACTATAAATTTTTGTAATACTTCTCATCGAAGATTTTAGCGGGCTCTGGTACTTGAGGGCCATCAACACCCTGCTAGGTCGTAGGCGTGGCAACGAACTCGGCTCTGCAAGTATCACCAGGGTGTCGAGGCAGCGACCTCATGCATGGCAGCAACGACTTCCTCTCTGGAGGTGTATGACCTCGATGGGATCTAGCTTGGGGGATGTTGGGATCCCACACCTATTTCAGGCGAAGAAGATCCACTATGGTGTTGCCATCGATCTGCTAGCCTTTTGGGCAAATCGGGCGGCCGATGATGTCTGCTGCGTCGGGACTTGGCCTGAATAAAGGCCGCGGTCCTAGGGTTCTGCTCGCGCCATGACGAAGACCTTCTTGATGCCTTTCTTCCTTGTTTTGGTCGGAGTGTAGAGCTCCATAATGCTCTGTCGGCGAACTCCCTTAGGTGAATCATGCCTGGAGATTACTTGATTGGATGAATTTGGTCTTGCACACCTATGTTTTTTTTCTGACCTTTTGGTTTTTAGGAGGAAGTGGCTCGAAGCTTTTGCTATCCGTTGCAATGTTTTTCGTTTCATGGTGAAGTGAGAGATGGAGAATGGCATGAAAGCCATGATTTGGGGACTAGAAATGGTGGTTCGAGTCCTTGCGGGATCGGGACCAGAAATTGTGTTTCAGGATCCCTGGCAGCGGTATGCAAGTGGGGGCGACAACACAGATGAAGTTCAACGTCTTACCTTCTAGGTGAAAATTCAAGGTCTTGTCTTAATTATTTGTGTCTAGCAATGATCTTGTTGAAGACATTGTTTTGAGAGCGGGAACTTTCTTCGGGGTGAAAATCAAAGATCTATGATCGGAAGACGACGGCGTATGTGCATTGTTATCTTTTTGGAGGCCTCACTTATCGAGAACTTTTTGGGGGGTTTTGTGCTGCTACAAGAATTAAAATACTGCAGTTCTTCTTTAATGTGTGCGTTTGTACTGTAATTGAGATATTGCGTTGTTACAGAGATTGGGGTGCAATTGGTATATTAAAGTAGTGTGAATACTAGTACTATCCATATATATCCAGCTAGCGATTTGTTGACGACGAACCATGAGAGACTTGTTCAGATTGCAGGCGTTTTACTTCAGCTCAACATACTTGATCCAGGTGGGTGCGATCTTCAGTTCGTCACGAAAGTGAACCGAGGATATATTTGTGGGTCTCGATCCGGTCCTCGCTAGGTAAATCTTATTTCTCGGCGGCTAAGGTGCGATCTACCAATAATAAACGCATGTGTATTGCCAGCTGCGTTGAACTTCAACACATGCATGCTCGTGGCCTGTTAGTGTCACTTTTCTAATGTCATTTTGCTAAGCTTGTCTGATCCACTCAAATGGAACAATGACCAGTGTCCACTTGATCAGACAGATTGATTTATTCCCGGGTAAAGCGGGAGGTTTGAGACAGCGGACATCTATTATCATCTTCACTCTTGTCTTGGAGCTGATTGTCTTGGTGATAGACTTTGACTTCATGTGCGGTTCATCGTTTTGGTAAGAAAATGCAGGTATACCTAATGAAACATTTGGATGCTTATGCCGCGTGCATTCGTATGTGTGATTTCGATGTTTAGGGGAGAACTTGTAGTAGTCTTTCTTGTTCATTAATTGGTGTCTGCGTGTACGAGGAAGTACGTTGCTTCCTATATTCTTATACAGTTTATCCCAGTCACTATCCGTGAATACAATGCACATGTCCATGAAATATTTCCACTTGTATCAATTATCTAATCGAATCGAATATCATATTTAAAAAATGAAGTATTGTAGGTTTCTCTTCGATAACCTTTGTGTATCGGATCTAGCTAGTAAATTAAGGTCATACTCAACCTCTACGAAGATTTTTCTGGTAATGATCTTTGACTTTGTCAACGAATTGTTTTACGAGTATGTCAATGAGGAGGTTTTCGACCCCGATGATGTCAAAAATCTATGAGAAGACAATGTCCTTGGATTTCCCATTTATTTTTCGTCATTTCTTGAGTTGTAGATAAGCCTATTAGGAGGGTTTCCGTGTTTGCAAGGAGTGGAGATGAATGCCAAATATACTTTCTAAAAAATACTATTCCCCAAGGGTTTCTGGACTTCCTAAAGATTGCGGTAATGGTTAGAAGTTGTGGGCAATTATATAACTCTATCTTCTTCTCCAATGAGACGTTCCATTTGGATCGGATCTTGCACGCTATTCTTTACCTCGGGAACCTTGATATGTATTAATTCATCCAGTAAAAGTTCATTCAAACGAAGAAAACGAAAGGGAAGACCATTCTGAGTTTGCATCATGCTTATTACTCTTAGGTTTCTGAGGAACCTAGATGGTTGGAATTGCCTTGAGAGTTTCCAGGACTGTGGACTGCCTCAAGTAGTTTGTGAAGGACCTAAGATTGTCTCAAGATTTGTCAGTACTGATAACTAATATCATACTTGGTTAGATAAGATCATAGAGCAGAATGCTAGATGCAGGGGATTGTTGTGTCATTACTTAGCCACGAACCCTTCAACTGAGAATAGTCCTCGAAGGGCCTAAACTTCAGGATGTACCACTAAGTGCTTGTGCTTAACCACTTTTGATTATTCCTGTGTTCAACTACAACTTTTGGTTATTTCTATCCTCCTCAGTTAAGGCCTCAATCATTCTAGAGTCTGGCAGCGCCATCGTGCTGGAAGCAATTAAAAGGAGAAACCAAAGTAAGTCCCGGTTATGGAAGTTGTATGAGGATATAAAGAAAGTTACCGGAAGTTCTCTGCAGTGTGAGGTTTCTAAAAAAAGAGGTATTTTACGGTACAATTTACTAGTCCTATGGAGTAGTAGTATTTTAAATAAGTTATATGATAAGAAAATCATGATATAGATTTAGGTTGATTTGATACCATATATGTGCAATTGTGCCAAATCAGAATTTGATATACCGAGAACGTGGGCATAGCCTAGTGGTTGGGGTCGCAGTGGCGCACCCCAACGACCAGAGTTCAATCGAATCATTCTGGAATTCTCACGCCGAGGTCCCGCTTCTACTATATCATTTAGTGTCTAGTTCCTCCTAGCACTAATTCATTTTTTTTTTTTAGAATTTGATATACCGATGCTACTTACCAAACATGTATTGTGAACCGATTGAGTCTATGACACGTGGATATAAAATATAGGACCATATTTAATTTGGGCGCATGTTTGTTTCTTGTACTGTGACTCGGTTCAGCAATGTTGGATTTTTTCACGCATGAATTTACTATTACTATTTTTCAGTAGATAATCCAAGGCTGCATCTAAAATTAAGCATACCCACTTTGAAAAAAAATCATGGTATTTCATTTAAATTTTAGATTGCTTTCATTTGAATTAAAAAATAGAGAAATCAGAAATATTTTTCGCAATTACCAAAATTTCAGCAATTTTGGTGGGTACAAGAATTTATCTACAAAATATTTACCTTGGTCCTAAGAGCATACCAGCCGCACCCCCAACCTGGTATTGCGGGAGCACCACACGTGCATAAGCCATTGCCGACGCCACGTTATTTACTGAAATGCGGGCCAACTATGTCATTGGCACGGAGCTGGCCAGCCTAATTCAATGTCGGCTAACTGTCTATCAACTTTGAGTGATGCGGCGATTGTTTACCAAGCAGTGGAAGGTGACGCGTCTTATCATTGTTGCGGTTTTTCATGCGGTGATGTTAATGTGCGTCGCCGCTGCCCCGCGTACCTCCAGCGTATAAATAAGGTCGAGCACGCCCCCCTCTCGCTCACATTCACAAATCACAAAGCCTACAACCTCACACACTCAAATCAATGGCGCAAACGCTAGCGAGGCCGACGATGTAGGCGGTAATGGAAACCATCGGCGCAATGATGGCGCGGCAGCGATAGGTTTCAACCCCCACTTCGACGGTTGAAGAGGTGTGGTCTCTCTACCACCACTGAGAGGAGGTACCGAATGACATGGAGCACACCGCCCTGGTAGGATGCCAACAACATGGAGCACTGGTAGTCCTTCTCTGCCTATGGTTTCCTGAGCTCGCTCGCCAGATGGCAGCCCAGTTCACAAAGAACAATAACAATGAGGATCGCGGATTCTAGTGGGGAGTTTTTGGGATCATCCTCGACATTATCATTGCCCACATTTAGGGATGCGGAGAGTATGCATCTGCCTCCTCCACCACCCTGGCCATCGCATGCACCAACACGATGGGCTTCGAGGACGACGAGGCATCGTCCTCGGTGACTCATGGAGGCATGCGCTATTCTGTGCCGCCAACGACCCTGAGGACAACCGAGGGTCACGCTCGCCCTCGAGGAATCGTGTAACAACTTGAGAACAATGGCGGCACATTTATCTATCGGCATTGTGTGGTCGACACGAGAGATCAGCAACTACATCGACCTCGGCGATGATGGCAGCGGCTCAGGAGGAGGAAAAACACTGCCCTAGCGATGTCAAGGATGGGAGGAGGAAACCCTTCTAGACAACGTGTGTGTGCTGTGGTGGATGGCCAAGTTGGCCGGAGTTCATAATGCATATGGTCATGTTACGTGACGATATTGGTATATTTTGTAGTGGTTTTGCCCGGTTTTCTGATAATTAACTAAACAATTTTATTCTTCTTAATAAATGAGACGAGGCAAATATTTGTACCCCGTTTAAATCATGCACGACACACAGGTTGTGTTGTATAGCCAAAGGACGACGAGGCATCGTCGTCGGTGACTCATGGAGGCATGCGCTATTCTGTGCCGCCAACGACCCTGAGGACAACCGAGGGCTCACGCTCGCCCTCGAGGAATCGTGTAACAACTTGAGAACAATGGCGGCACATTTATCTATCGGCATTGTGTGGTCGACACGAGAGATCAGCAACTACATCGACCTTGGCGATGATGGCAGCGGCTCAGGAGGAGGAGGCGAAAAACACTAGCCCTAGCGATGTCAAGGATGGGGAGGAGGAAACCTTCTAGACAACGTGTGTGTGCGTCGTGTGGATGGCCAAGTTGGCCGGAGTTCATAATGCATATGGTCATGTTACGTGACGATATTGGTATATTTTGTAGTGGTTTTGCCCGGTTTTCTGATAATTAACTAAGCAATTTTATTCTTCTTAATAAATGAGACGAGGCAAATATTTGTACCCCGTTTAAATCATGCACGACACACAGGTTGTGTTGTACAGCCAACCGTTTGGCTAGAGCAACGCTACTCTGCGATTGGGATCTCATTAGATTTGACACTCTAGCCGATTCAATCTTGGCACAGATTTGTCATTCATCTACCGTCCCGAACCACCGCCGCATCGCCTTGGAGGTGGGCTCCCTCCCTTGCCGTGGCGTCACCCTCTCCCTCAAGCCGTGGTCGCCGACCGCTTGTGGCATCCAGCGCACCTGGCGCTTCTACTGCCGCCTCGCGATCGAGGGGCTGCCGCAGCAGTCTTGGACGGTGGACGCTGCTCAACAGGTCGTCGCCGGCAAGGTCATCATAGACCGCCTCGAGCAGCAGAGCATGGAGAGGGTGAACACCTCCGCATGCTTTGCTTGGGGCTGGGCGTGGAACCCCGACGTCATCCCCACCTCCAACACGTTCTCCATCATTGAGCGGATCGACCTCTCGGGCCGTGTCGTGTGCGCGGAAGGGGTGCCGCCGGTGCCGGAGCGTGGAGGCGCCACCTACCCGGTGCTCATCCATCTTGACACCTCCAAGGAGAGTGCTGGTTCGAACGGTGTGGTGCCACCCCCGGTCCGTTACTCCTGGGCCCTTGGCGTCGAGGACACCCGCTCCTCGCAGCCGCCCCGGCCTCGCGGTGGTGCGCACGAGCGCCTGCAGCCTCGCAGGCGCGACGACGACGCGGACGATGCCGGCGCCGGCAGGAGGCCGCGCGGCCGCCGCTCTTTCAAGGGTACGTTCCTCGGCTGCAACGCTCCGGAGGGCAGCGTGCAGGCACCCGCACCCCGTGCTCGTGGCCAGCGTGGTGGTGCCGGCCGCCGCCGTGACGAGGCCGCCGTCGACTCGCCGCCGGCGTGTGGCTCCGGGTCGGCTTCGCTGGCCCCTGCTACACGCGCCGCGGATGAGCACGTGCTCTCCACGGAGCTGGTCGTCCCGCCCCCACCTGCCGAGCCGTGGCTGTTTCACGAGCCCGTGCCTCCCTCACATGCCTCCTCCGGGAGCCCCGTGACTTCCTTGCTGGGTGCCTTGACTTTCGATGCGCGATCTCGTTGGTCCGACTTCACCCGCGTCGACCCGATGTTGATTCACTGCCACTGCCCCTGGGTCGGGTCGGATCTGCGAGCTGGCGGAGCTTGCCGCCTCTCCCGTGATGCTTCACGAGGCACGGACGGGTGGTCCTGGCCTGTGCCTATCGCCCGCTCCTCCTGCATGCCCAAGCCCGCCCCCGCAGCATGGCTGCCGGCACCTACCCCGGGCCATGGGAACGCTGCCACGTGGCTTTCTTTGAGGCTGTGGGCGCGTTTGGCCCTGGGGCCCTCTGCCTGCCACGGTTATGGGTTACCCCATGCCCTCGTGGACACGTGGCTCGCCAGCTTGAGAGCCTAGAGCTGGGTGGCGGCAGCCCTTCCTTGGACGGCTGTTCTCGCGGCCGGAGCCGGCCTGGGATGCCGTTGCTGCCGCCGCCGCTCCTGCGGTACAGCCGGCCATGCCCGCCACGCCGGCCAGGCGCAGCCGCCCGCATTGAGTCCCCGGGCTCGGTTCCCTCAGCGCGGAGCGTGCTCAAGCACTCTTGGCTAAGCATCTCGAGTTCATCGACCGCGCCCGGATCACTCGCCGAAGGTGCGCGTTCGCGTCGACCGCTTCGGGTCGCCGCTGGGAGGAAGGCGGTCACCAGGCTCGCGCGCATCGTCGGGATCGGCTCCCACGTCCATCGCGCTGCGGACGAGGACCTGCAGGCATGTCTGGGCGCGGAGGAGGCCGCGCCAGATGCTTGCTGCTGCCCTCTCGTTGCTAGTCTGTTTCCATGTTAGAAACTCCGTTGTGTGCGCGCCATTCTTGGCCGCGGCCCCTGTCGGGCCCCTTTGTTCTGCCTTCGCCGAGCAGCGTCTCTAGGAGCTTGAGGGAGCTCAGGCTTTACCCTATCTTAGTTTGTACCGTCTTCGTTCGTCTCGTAATCGTAATCCATGTGTGGTCTTGTGTTTCGTGCTGGCTCACCGGGGTTCCTTCGTGTCCCTATGATTAGCTTCTCGTTGGTCAGCTGGAATGTTCGCGGGCTCAACGACGCGGCGCGGCGTGCGCCCAGCTATGTTGCCTGCATCGATGCGCTTTGGCTTGTCTTCAGGAGACCAAGCTTTCCCGTTCCCGATTCGGTGCCCGCGAGATCGCGGGCCGCCTGCACCTTTCGCCACGGGTACCAGGCATCATGCTGCTGTGGGACTCTAGTGTCTTCGCGGTCGATGAGGTCCATGTCTCGCGCTTTGCCATCACGGCCAAGGTCACCCCCGTCCTTGGCGGCGTCGCTTGGACCCTCACTACGGTCTACGGCCCGAACGACGACGCCGACAAGATCCTTTTCCTTCAGGAGTTGGTGCGGCTGAGATCCGTCATCGCCGGCCCTTGGCTGCTCGTTGGTGATTTCAATGTCATCTATGAGGCGCGGGACAGGAACAACAACAATCTCAACCGGGCTATGATGCCGGTTCCACGACTTCAACGGCTCCGAGCTCAAGGAGCTCAAGCTCTCCGGTCGTCGTTTCACGTGGAGCAACGAGCAGGCCTCCCCCACCCTCGTCCGCCTGGATCGCGTCGCGACGCGGCCGATGCCTCCTTCTCAGCCGTACGCCTGCAGCCTCTCCTCGTCCCTCTCCGACCACTTCTTGCTTCTCACTAGCGACGGGCTGGTCCGACGTATCCTCGGTTTCGGTTTGAGGCTTTCTCGCCTCATGTCGACGGCTTCGGGACGTGGTTGCGGCCTCTTGGCCGCTCCCACCTCGGCCTCTGACGCCGTGGGCCGGCTGTCTTTCAAGCTGCACCCTGTGGGGAAGGCCCTCAAGAGGTGGCACAAGCTTCGGGTTGGGGACACCAAGCTCCAGCTACTGATGGCTGAGGATATCATCCTCCAGCTTGATTGCGCGCAGGAGTCTCGCCCCTTATAGGAGGACGAGCCAGCTGCGGCGCCTGCTCAAATCCCGTGTTTTGGGGTTGGCGGTCATCGAAAGGATCAAGATGAGGCAGCGTCGTATCTCTTGGCTTCGGGCGGGAGATGCCAACACGCGCTTCTTCCACCTCAAGGCTAATGGGCGGCGGAAAAACTTCACCATGCCCTCAACCACGCCGGGGCACGGCCACGGAGCAACGACATAAGTAGCAGGTTGTCCACTCTCACTTCGCGTCGCTCTTCAGCTGCGGATGCTTGGAGGGAGGAGCTCAATTGGGAGGAGCTTGGGCTGCTCGTAGGCCGACTCCGTCGCTCGATACTGCCTTCTCCGAGGAGGAGATCCTTGCTGCCCTCCTTGAGATTCCAGTGACAAGGCGCCCGGGCCGCGACGGTTTCAACGCCCTTTTCTTCAAGGCATGTTGGCAAACCATCAAGTCCGACGTTGTGCTCGCCTTCCAACAGCTCCACAGCGCTAACCGCTCTAGCCTCTCCCCGCATCAACTCCTCGCACATCGTGCTCATCCCGAAGGTCGACAACCCCCCGCTTCGTCGACTCTCCGCCCCATTATCTGATGCATGGAGTGGCCAAGCTCTTCATGAAGGTGCTGGCTATCCGGCTGGCCAAACGCATTGGCGAGCTGATCGCAGAGGGGCGCGCGTTCATCCGCGGCCGGTCCATCCTGGACAACCTCTCTACGTGGGGATGTCCGACACTTCCATCGTGCCCGGTTCCCCCTTGTCTTCCTCAAGCTTGACATCGCGCGCGCCTTCGACTCCGTGTCTTGGACGTACCTCTTGGACATGCTATGCGCGCGGGGGTTCAGCGCCCGTTGGTGCGACCGATCGCGATGATGCTTGCGACCTCATCCTCCCGTGTCATCCTAAACGGTGAGGTGGGGCCATGCTTCCCCCACCATCGCGGCCCTGCAGGGGGACCCCCTCTCGCCCCTCCTCTTCATCCTCGCGATCGAGCCTGCACCGCCTCTTCGACCTTGCCACGCGCGTGGGCTTCTCTCCCCACGCGAGGCACTATGGCTGCTGCGCTGTCATACGCGGATGATGCCGCGGTTTTCCTAAACCCGGTGCGCGCTGAGATGGAGCACGGCAGTGCTATCCTCCTCCGCTTCGGCGCTGCCTCGGCCTCCATGTGATCTGGCCAAGAGCACCGTCTTCGGCATCCGCGTTGGGGCTAGACCTTGCAGCCATTGCGTCGTCACGGGAGCCGCCACGGGCTCCTTCCCTTGCCGGTACCTGGGCCTGCCGCTGCTTGGCCGCCCGCGCGCATCGACTTCCAGCCCCTCATCGACAAGTTGGGGAGCCGTACTGCGCGATGGAAGCTCGCCTCTTCTCGCACGCCGGCCGCTTGGCGCTCCTCAAGCTGTCCTTTCGGTGCTGCCGACCTACCTCTTCTCGGTCTTCGCCCCGCCGGTGTGGCTTGTGAAGGCCGTCGACAAGATTCGACGTGCGTGGCTGTGGGCGGCCGACGTCACCTGCTCGCGGGCGTTGCAAGGTCGCCTGGCGAGACCGCCGCCCACGCGATCTTGGTGGCCGGGCGTCCTCGATCTTGAGCGCTTCAGCCGCGCGCTCGTCCGCTATTGTGGTTTCAGCGCACCCAGCCTCGAGAGGCCCTGGGTGGGCCTCCCTGCCCTGCGACGACTCGGACCGCCAGCTGTTTGTCATGGCTACCTCCGTCGACATTGGGGATGGTGCCACCGCTGATTTCTGCACGACTCCTGGCTCTTCGGGGCATCCCCTAGGTCCTTGGCCCCAGCCCTCTACGGCCTCTCGCGTCGCAAACATCGCTGCGTGCGGGATGCCCTGCGCAATGGGACCTGGGTGCAGGACCTGCGCGCGCGGGTCTCCCCACCTCTTTTGGAGTCCTTCGTGGCTCTTCGAGCGCTGCTGGAGCTGGCGCAGCTCTCCCCGGGGAGGCGAGACAAGTTCACCTGGCGCTTCTCCGGCGACGTATCTACTCGGCCTCCCTCCGCTTATCGTTCTCAGTTCGGGCGCGGTGGAGACGCTTTGTCCAGCTCATCTGGAAGCCCCAAGGCTACCCTAGGTGCCGGCTATTCGCTGGTTGCTCGCTCGAATCGGTTGATGACGGCTGATAGACTTCTGGCGCGACAATGGCCAAATGGATACTTCTGCCCTCTCTGCATGCGCAACCTCGAGACTACT
The DNA here is from genome assembly GCA_030979885.1 of Lolium multiflorum. Taxonomy (NCBI): domain Eukaryota; kingdom Viridiplantae; phylum Streptophyta; class Magnoliopsida; order Poales; family Poaceae; genus Lolium; species Lolium multiflorum. The sequence continues at coordinate 57,491,923 of CM061748.1, read as the reverse complement.
ACCTGTTCGTCGAGTGCCCCCTTTCGCGCACGATTGGGGAGAGAGCCCTTGCTTGCGGCGGCGTCAACCCTGAACCCTGCCACCTGGGACGTGCACCACAGGGTGGTCGGGATGGGCGGCCTGGCCACGGGGCTTCCAAACGCCGGCTTCTCGGGTGCGGTCCTGGCCTATGCTTGTCCTCTGGCACATTTGGCTGGAGCGCAATGCCCGCACCTTCCGGGCGTCTACATCGACGGTGGACTCTTTGATCGCGAAGATAGCTGACGAGGCCGCGGCTTGGGACCGCGCGGGCGCGAAGATCTCCTCACCTCGCGAGTAGTCGCCTAGTCTTTCCCAGCAGTGGCTTGGCATCCACCTGTTTGATCGTGTTGTTGATGCATTGCTTGTCGTTGTATTCGGAACCCTCTTCTATTAATATATCGAGCAGCTCACCTGCCGAATTCTCAAAAAAAAAAAATCTGTGCTTAGTTGAAAAAATATTACTCCTTTAATCAACAAGTATCAATCAATATAGACCACCCGATTTTGCTAAGTGGACGGTTGACATTTGCTTATCCCTACCGTAAAAAGCCTCCTAAAATAAGTGCAGAGCAATAGTGCAGCCCATGTTCTATCCGATACTGATAGGTTAAATGGTAAAAATTACGTCTGGCTTGGGAATGTCCCAACAGCAGTAGCATAGACTCTGAAAGCTGAGATTATAAAACTAAAGCACAATGTTTGGACGCAGATCCACGTTTGGGGTGGCTAATGGCCACCTTTTACTAGTTTCTTCCATTTGCCAACGAGAGATTTACATGTCTAGTTGGCGATTCTAAGCATTACATGATTTTTATTCAACCGAAATTGACTATAAACAGTTGCATATATCTTGGAAGTCTGTGTGCAGCTTGACCGACTTAGAGATAACTGTTCTCAGCTGTGACTTAGAGATAACAAATCGGTCAATATAGGTGACCAACGCAAAAGACTAAGCACAAGAAGTCAAGAACCTGATACAGAACGTTCAAAACATGACGGTACGACTCACCCAGGCAATATAGCAAATCCCAGTTGCCGCATTCCACGTTCCCATCCAGCGCCTCCTCTCGTCCGTACTTATCGAACCCTAGATCCCCAAGCTTGTTTGTGTTAGCCTGCACTCTCACGCAAATAAACAGTACTAATCAAGCCGCCCTTCAAAAAAATAAAAAATAAATGGAAGCATTGCCCTAGCCTCTACGTACATTGGAACGATGCGTAATTTGTCTTTCTTCTTTTATTGCAAGATTCAAAGTAACAAGTTTACAACTTAAGAATCTACTGTAGACTGTAGTGCTTGTTTCTCGAGAGGGGTCTAGTTTTTTTCTGCGAAATTCTGCCGATCTATTAAAAATCATCAACATTAGTACAAAGAGATTCAAAATTAATATTACCTTCGTCTAAAAGGAGGTGTCTTAGTTTTGTCTAATACGGATGTATATAGACATATCTTAGTTGTAGAAATTACAAATATGTCTTCTTTGCACCACTTAGCTACCACTACAAACACTAACGCAAGGTAGATCAGCATCATGCAATGTAGACATTACAGTATTTTTGTACTACTGTACTTGTCTTCCCTGGTCTATGATTCAATATCTAGTATATTGTACTGCTTATACACCAGGGAGATTCAAAATACGAGTTGAGCGCCAAAACTCCCGCCTCCATACACATATTTCGAATTCCCATTCGACCCCTATTACCAATGACGCAATGGCAGACAAGTGAAGCCGGCGTGGGTTGGGGTCTCGTTCGTAATTTACACATCCCCTCTGATATATATAGTCTACCGCCTTCCTTTCGTCTTCCCCATTTCCGCCAAAAATCTGTCGCAATACTCCAGGCCCATCATCTCTCACCTGCCGGACCACCGCACCGGAATATCCCAAACTCGTACTTAGCCGGCTCACCACCTCACTCTACCTGAGTTCACCGACTCCTCATCCAGCACTGCATCCGCTCACCAACGCCATCGCGCACGCATCGGATCCGTCTACCGACTCCCCGTATGCAGTGCCTCGTATTCGCTCACTCAACGCCGCGTGCACTGCACCGGGATCTGAGTTCACCGACTTCCTCGTCTCGTCGTATCTGATCCGCTACACCAACGACAAGCCGTGCACCGCACGCATCCGTCACCGACTCCCTCGTCTCAGATCTGCTTCCCCGAACCCATCATTTGAGTGACTGTTGGGGTTGTCGTGCACGATCAGCTTGCGCGCACCAGGACGGCCATGGGGCGCCGATGGGACGCGGTGGTTCATCGCTGGCTGCCTTTTTGGCACTCAGCGCCATTTTCTTATGAGATCGCGATAGTTGGTCGGCCGCCAAACGCCACCTCTCGCGGCTATGCTTGACTGATTTTTTAGCTCGCGATAGATGCACAAATAATGTGGCTCTCTATTCCTCCAAGAACAAACACCATGAATAAGTCTTTTTGCTATGATTTGTTGCGGTGCGATAGCTCCAGATCTAGAGCAGGTAAGAGATATAATTAAAATGTTCACTAGACTCACTAAAATGTGCATTAGATGCTATAAAAAGTGTTAATTACTACTACCCACTTCCATATACATACTTTAACTGGTTTATATTTGCTGCCAAAATTGAGAAAATTCACTTTAGAGCTCGAGCTATAGGTAGCTTGAAATTTTGAATATTAGAACAATCAGTTTCATACAATAAGTAATCCTGGAAATGGCACGAGCTCTCTCCTATTGGTAAGTGTTAGAGGCTAGGCTATCTACTAGCTCTCACCCATGACTATCTCTCTCCTAGTGGCATGAGCTTCACTATCACAGCTCTCTGTCTTGATGTGCTTCACACACCTTGCCCTGCTCACACATGGCTGGCAATACAGAAGCCTGCGCATTTCACATGCCACTACTCGAGCTCTCTACTTGATGTCTTCACACACAAAGATTGCTTACACACATGGGTGATACTCTATTTAACTTGTACATGACCCTTTAGATTGTTGCCATGTGCCAGAATCCAAACCCTATACCATACTTCTAGAATACTCTACAAACTCTAGATATTTCATACTACTCCTAAATATCTCACTCTAGAACATTCCCATTCTACAATTCTCTCTACATACCTTGGATACTTCATGACTAAGCTAGCTCCTTCTACTAGCCAACTACATTGACAAGATTACTACTAACAATCTCCCCCATAATCTTGTCATATAAACTATCTTTACTATTAAATTTAAAATAGGCCGCGGTGGTTGGTGATGGTACGTCAAACGTGTATACAACTCACCCGAACATAAAAAGTAAGGTCAGCGTGACCGGCTCCATGAGGAGTTCTTATCAGGATTAGTTAGGTCACGACCAAAATCCAATCCGTAGCACTAGGTAGCAAAATCAGCATCCCTTTCCTAATTCTAATCGGTAAAACAAGCATAGATCGGTTCAGCCACACATCTTTTTCGTTCGCACCCTTTTTAAAGAAAAAGGAAAAGAGACCCATTGATTAGGCTCCTCTTGCCGTGCTACTTTAAATTTTCTAACTTTTCTTTCATTCGCAAACATACAGTGACAACCTATATGACTCTAGGTTTCTTTTCCTAATTTTTGCACGTGCATGCATTTTCCCTTTAAAATTCGTAGGACATACAAATCTCAACACTTATGCTACTAAAAATCCTTAAAAAAACAAAGCTTTCATACCCTGCAGCTTTTAAGAGGTTAGTGACAAGAATCAACCACATGTTTAGGAGCGCAGTGACATTCTCGCTAAAAAACCATGTTTCACGCGTGGGTGTTTCATTAATAAAGAGAAATATCTGTTCAGTTGGGGCCACGTATCGACGTGTGTTCTCGACAAATCAGTTTCTCAGACAAAGTATCTCGAAGGTGTTCATAGAGGTAGCATGTGCATTTGTGCGTTCATAGGAGCGAGTGTATGTACTTAGTGAGCATTTATATTGTACCATGTTTTGTTAAAAAAGATGGTAAAATTATTTTTGGCACGGAGGGAGTATCATTCAATAAATACTATGAATTATTCGATCGTTTGTTCAAACATGTTAATTAGATCGGTCGATTGATCAACTCGGATCGGTCGATCGAGCATCAGAGTTGTCTCAGTGGTGACAAAAAATAATGCACATTGTATGATACTGACGTACCACAGATTCTAAAGAAAAATGAGGACCATGTGGCCACACATCCTGGACATAGACATTGTGATTATATTCCATTTATTCTATTTTTGGAGAGAGCGATCTTTCGTTATTAACCCGTTGCAACACACGGGTATTATGCTAGTATCCCCTAATCCAGATCACATGGACCATGCACTTCATCTTGTGATGGCATCACACCGACTCACGTCAAGCAACGACGCCGCACCCTGCTTGTTAGCCTCACACCGACTTCATATTAGATATCATGTAGTACATGTCAAGTACCAAATCACTGAGAACCAACCTGTGGTTGGATGGTTAGGAGGGCAGTGGCACCCCCAGATTTAACGCTTTGGTGTCTCAAAAATGGAGGAATATTCTTCTGTGGGATGCGGCGTTCCCGATGACATTGTGGTGCTAGTGGTGACTTCGTCAATCTCAATACCCGTCGGAACAGTTTCTTGGATGCAGTTTCCTGAAGGTGCTCGAAGGGGTAGTGTGTGTGCTTGAGTGATGAGTGTATGTATGTACGTGTGAGCGTCTATGATTGTACTGTGTGTTGCAAAAAATAGTATTAATTTTTATCTTGTTCATACTAAGACTAGCAAAGCGTTCCCTGCTCTATAAACTCTCAAGAAACACCCCTATAATATCTATCTAGTTCGTCCTAATGTTAGAACAGTAATTGCATGCTATGTAATTCATCTATTTTTGTTAGGAAACCTACATGTTTGTTTGCTTTTCTTATTCTCAGGTGACAGGTTGTGTGCTGGGACCATAGCCGCCGTCTGTTTTGTTCGTTGCAAAATGTTGTTTTATATTCCGCCATTCTGTGCTCTTCTGTGTTCACAAGGTTTTACATTATAATTTCCATCTATTTTGTTGTAAACAATGACGGTAAATGCCAATTACTATTTCCTTTCTGCTATCCTTTTGCCATCATGTAGTACATGTGTGAACTCATTGCTCTGGTACATTTAAATTCTTCATTGTTTTTTTTCTTCAAGAGCTGCAACCCTAACTCTTTGCTGTAATTTCATGTTGCACTATCACATGGAACACAGCAAATCATGGAGTGAATCACCCCTATAATCCAGTAAGTACCTTTCATTTTTGTATTGATATGCTTATCGTGCTGGAACCAGTTTGTGTTTAACACATTTACTCTCCATATAGATAGGATAACTGGTTTGAAATAAATCATGCTATTTATATGACTGCACGTCTTCGTTCATTTTCCTGCTAGCTTCTCAAACTTGTTCTATTGCCTGTCTAATCTTTTTTTGTTTGATCATGATTAAACCAATTTAATTGTTCTGCTTAACTTAAATGATCTGGCATTTTATTCCAGCCACATAATGTTTGATTGCTCATGCACTTCCTCATACCGTTATGTCTTCTGGATTTCATCCATACATGATAAGAATGTTTTGCTTGGTGAATATGAGTCAGATGATGATTCAATTGGTTATTAGTCCTTGATTCATTGAGTTGACTGATGATTAAAACATATAAACCTTGCCACTTTCTGGCATGCTTGTTGTGGGATATAATGAGCATATTTGTTTTTTGTAAGACTTTTTTCTGATTTTATTGTTGATTAATCCAATGCCACCTTCTGTAGTAGGAAATCCACCTTCAGTAGGTATCATAAATAAGATTTGTTGTTACTTTTTGGCTGACCCATCTTTTATTTTTAGGCACAAAATGGTTCATTTGTTTGTTTCTCCTTCCCTTATATTGCGCTCATGGGTTTGTTTCTCAATTTTTTATCATTATACTTTGCATGATTTAGCGGATGCGCCAATTTCAGAGATAGATCATGATCATGGTAACAAATTTTCAACGTGATGATGATTTGATGTTGCACTCGGACTTGAAGTACTAGTACGGTCTCACATTTTTTATCATTATACTTTGCAAGATTTAGCGGATGCGCCAATTTTAGAGATAGATCATGATCATGGTAACAAATTTTCAACGTGATGATGATTTGATGTTGCACTGCTTGAACTTGAACAGAAGTACCGTCTCACAAATTTTTTATCATTATACTTTGAAAGATCTAGTGGATGCGCCAATTTTAGAGATAGATCATGATCATGGTAACAAATTTTCAACGTGATGATGATTTGATGTTGCATGACTTGAACAGAAGTACTAGTACGGCTCACAATTTTTCATCATTATACTTTGCAAGATTTAGCGGATGCGCCAATTTCAGAGATAGATCATGATTCTGGTAACAAATTCTCAATGTGATGATGTTTTGATGTTGCACTCGGCCTTGAACATAAATACTAGTACAGTTTCACAATTTTTTATCATTATACTTTGCAAGATCTAGCGGATGAGCCAATTTCAGAGATAGATCATGATCATGGTAGTCACCGATATTCGACATGATGATGAATTGATTTTGTATTCGGCCTTGAAGAGGTACTAGTACGAACTGATACGTCTCCAACGTATCGATAATTTCTTATGTTCCATGCTACTTTATTGATGATACCTACATGTTTTATGCACATTATATGTCATATTTATGCATTTTCTGGAACTAACCTATTAACAAGATGCCGAAGGAGCCGGTTGTCAGTGTTTTTGGTTTCAGAACCTAGTAAAGAAATATTCCTAATTGGACGAAACTTTTCGCCCGTGGTCCTATTTTGCAAGCTTCCAGATCCAAGACCTAATCTAAGTGGGGCACGAGGCGGCCAGAGGGGTGGCCGGCGTGGCCCCGCCGTGCCGACCGCCCCCGGGCCCCTCGTGTGGCCCCCGCGTTGACCCTCCGCCTACTTAAAGCTTCCGTCGCGAACCCCCAGCACCGAGAGCCACGATACGGAAAACCCTGAGACGCCGCCGCGAATCCCATCTCGGGGATTCTGGAGATCGCTCCGCACCCGCCGGAGAGGGGATTCATCTCCGGAGGACTCTACACCGCCATGGCCTCCGGAGTGATGAGTGAGTAGTTCACCCCTGGACCATGGGTCCATAGCAAGCTAGATGGTCGTCTTCTCCTTGTTGTGCTTCATTGTTGGATCTTTGTGAGCTGCCTAACATGATCAAGATCATCTATATGTAATTCTATATGTTGTGTTTGTCTGGGATCCGATGGATAGAGAGTACTATGATTATGGTGATTATCAATCTATTGTTCATGTGTTGTTTATGATCTTGCATGCTCTCCGTTATTAGTAGAGGCTCCGGCCAAGTTTTACTCTTAACTCCAAGAGGGAGTATTTATGCTCTATAGTGGGTTCATGCCTCCATTGAATCTGGGACAGTGACAGAAAGTTCTAAGGTTGTGGATGTGTCGTTGCCACTAGGGATAAAACATTGATGCTATGTCTAAGGATGTAGTTGTTGATTACATTACGCACCATACTTAATGCAATTGTCTGTTGCTTTGCAACTTAATACTGGAGGGGGGATGATAACCTGAAGGTGGACTTTTAGGCATAGATGCATGCTGGATGGTCTATGTACTTGTCGTAATGCCCAATTAAATCTCACTATATTTATCATGTCATGTATATGCATTGTTATGCCTTTCTCTATTTGTCAATTGCCCGACTGTAATTTGTTCACCCAACATGCTTTTATCTTATGGGAGAGACACCTCTAGTGAACCGTGGACCCCGGTCCTATTCTTTATAGCATACAATCTACTGCAATTGTTTTACTGTTTTCTTTGCAAACATCTTCCACTCGATACGTTTAATCCTTTGTTACATCAAGCTTGGTGAGATTGACAACCTCATGTTCGTTGGGACAAAGTACTTGGGTTGTGTTGTGCAGGTTCCGCGTTGGCGCCGGAATCCCTCGTGTTGCGCCGCATCACATTTCGCGACCATCAACCTTCAACGTGCTTCTTGGCTCCCATGGTTCGATTAAACCTTGGTTTCATACTGAGGGAAACTTGCTTCTATACGCATCATACCTTCCACTTGGGGTTCCCAACGATGCATCTACGCGTATCAACAAAATTTCTGGCGCTGCTGTCGGGAGATCAAGACACGCAAGGGGAGTCTCCACTTCTCAATCTCTTTACTTTGTTTTTGTCTTGCTTTATTTTATTTACTACTTTGTTTGCTGCACTAAATCAAAACACAAAAAAATTAGTTGCTAGTTTTACTTTATTTATGTCTTGCTCTCTATATCGAAACACAAAAAATTAGTTACTTGCATTTACTTTATCTAGTTTGTTTTATTTATTGCTAAAATGAATACTCCTGAAAATACTAAGTTGTGTGACTTCACAAATGCAAATAATAATGATTTCCTATGCACCCATTGCTCCACCTGCTACTACAGCAGAATTCTTTGAAATTAAACCTGCTTTACTGAACTTGGTTATGAGAGAACAATTTTCTGGTGCTAGTTCTGATGATGTGCTGCCCATCTCAATAATTTTGTTGAACTTTGTGAAATGCAAAAGTATAAAGATGTAGATGGTGATATTATTAAATTGAAAGTGTTTCCTTTCTCATTAAGAGGAAGAGCTAAAGACTGGTTGCTATCTTTGCCTAAGAATAGTATTGATTCATGGACTAAATGCAAGGATGCTTTTATTGGTAGATATTATCCTCCCGCTAAAATTATATCTTTGAGAAGTAGCATAATGAATTTTAAGCAATTAGATACTGAACATGTTGCTCAAGCTTGGGAGAGAATGAAAACTTTGGTAAAGAATTGCCCAACCCATGGACTGACTACTTGGATGATCATCCAAACCTTCTATGCAGGACTAAATTTTTCTTCGCGGAATTTATTGGATTCAGCTGCTGGAGGTACCTTTATGTCCATCACATTGGGGGCGGCTACAAAACTTCTTGATGATATGATGATAAATTACTCTGAATGGCACACGGAAAGAGCTCCACAAGGTAAGAAGGTAAATTCTGTTGAAGAAACCTCTTCCTTGAGTGATAAGATTGATGTGATTATGTCTATGCTTGTGAATGGTAGATCTAATGTTGATCCAAATAATGTTCCTTTAGCTTCATTGGTTGCTCAAGAAGAAAATGTTGATGTGAATTTCATTAAAAACAATAATTTCAACAACAATGCTTATAGGAACAACTCTGGTAATAACTATAGGCCATATCTGCTAGTGGTAATGATTATGGTAGATATGAGGAAAGGATGCTAGAAATTGAAAGATCCACTAAAAACTTTATGCAATCACAATATGAGCAAAATCAATTGTTTACTAGAACTATGAATGAACAATCTACCTTGTTGAAAAATATAGGAAATCAACTTGAAAACTTGAATAGGGAGATTTCTGGTCTGCAAACTAAAATTTCAAATGCTGAAACCCGAATCTCATACATGTCTGCATCACAATCTTCTTTAATTAATAAAATGGCTGCTAAACCTGATGATATTGATAGTAAGATTACTACTACAGCAAATGCCATCCAAGTTAGAATTAATGAGAATATAAGATTAATGGCTGAACTACGTGCTAGGTGGGATAGAGAAGAAAATGAAAAACTAGCTAAAGAGAATAATGTAGCTAAAGTTTGGACTATTACCACCACTAGTAATGCTAATTCTTCACATGTTGCTGCACCTCCTACTATCAATGGTAAAATAATTGGTGTTGGCAATGTTTCTACTCCTAGTGCAAAGCGTACAAAACTGCCTGAAATTGCTAAAACTGCTGAAACTGCTTGTGATAAAACTGCTGAAATTTTTTCCAACCTTGGGAATAATGATCCCATTGCTATAGCTCATAATGATTTAGATTTTGATGATTGCCACATCTCTGAAGTTATAAAGTTCTTACAAAAACTTGCTAAAAGTCCTAATGCTAGTGCTATAAATTTAGCCTTTACAAAACATATTACAAATGCTCTCATAAAAGCTAGAGAAGAGAAACTAAAACTTGAAACTTCTATTCCTAGAAAGTTAGAAGATGGTTGGGAGCCCATTATTAAAATGAAATTCAATGACTTTGAATGTAATGCTTTATGTGATCTTGGTGCAAGTATTTCTGTTATGCCTAAAAAGATTTATGATATGCTTGACTTGCCACCATTGAAGAATTGTTATTTGGATGTTAATCTTGCTGATAATGTCAAAAAGAAACATTTGGGGAGGATTGATAATGTGCACATTACGGTTAACAATAACCTTGTCCCCGTTGATTTTGTTGTCTTGGATATCGAATGCAATGCATCTTGTCCAATTGTGTTGGGAAGACCTTTTCTTCGAACTGTTGGTGCTGTTATTGATATGAGGGAAGGTAATATTAAATATCAATTTCCTCTCAAGAAAGGTATGGAACACTTCCCTAGAAAGAGAATGAAGTTGCCTTTTGATTCTATTATTATAACAAGTTATGATGTTGATGCTTCTACTCTTGATGTTACTTGATTTGCACTTTCTGCGCCTAGCTGAAAGGCGTTAAAGAAAGCGCTTATGGGAGACAACCCATGTTTTTACCTACAGCAATTTTTTGTTTTGTTGAGTCTTGGAAGTTGTTTACTACTGTAGCAACCTCTCCTTATCAAGTTTTTGTGCCAAGTAAAGTTTCTATGTCAAAGTTGATGTTATATTTGGGATCGCTGCGCAGAAACAGCATTGCTGTCTGTCACGAATCTGGGCACAATTCTCTGTAGAAAATTCGAAAAAATCTGCCAATTTACGAGCGTGATCCTCAGATATGTACGCAACTTTCATTAGTTTTGAGTTTTTCCATTTGAGCAAGTCTGGTGCCGTTTCTAAATTCGTCTTTACGGACTGTTCTGTTTTTGACAGATTCTGCCTTTTATTTCGCATTGCCTCTTTTGCTATGTTGGATTTATTTCTTTGATCCACTAATGTCCAGTAGCATTATGCAATGTCCAGAAGTGAAAATAATGATTGTGTCACCTCTGAATGAGTGAATTATTAATTGTGCACTAACCCTCTAATGAGTTTGCTTGAAGTTTTGTGAAGGAAGTTTTCAAGGGTCAAGAGAGGAGAATGATATACTATGATCAAGAGGAGTGAAAGCTCTAAGCTTGGGGATGCCCCGTGGTTCACCCCTGCATATTTTAAGAAGACTCAAGCGTCTAAGCTTGGGGATGCCCAAGGCATCCCCTTCTTCATCGACAACATCATCAGGTTCCTCCCCTGAAACTATATTTTTATTCAATCACATCTTGTGTTCTTTACTTGGAGCGTCGTTTTGTTTTCGTTTTTGTTTTTGTTTGAATAAGATGGATCCTAGCATTCACTTTGTGGGAGAGAGACACGCTCCGCTGTTGCATATGGACACATGTGTCCTTAGGCTTTACTCATAATGTTCAAGGCGAAGTTTCTTCTTCGTTAAATTGTTATATGGTTGGAATTGGAAAATGCTACATGTAGTAATTCTAAAATGTCTTGGATAATGTGATACTTGGCAATTTTTGTGCTCATGTTTAAGCTCTTGCATCATATACCTTGCACCCATTAATGAAGAAATACACATAGAGCTTGCTAAAATTTGATTTGCATATTTGGTTTCTCTAAGGTCTAGATAATATCTAGTATTGAGTTTTGAACAACAAGGAAGACAGTGTAGAGTCTTATAATGTTTACAATATGTCTTTTATGTGAGTTTTGCTGCACCTTGTTCATCCTTGAGTTTGCTTCAAATAACCTTGCTAGCCTAAACCTTGTATCGAGAGGGAATACTTCATGCATCCAAAATCCTTGAGCCAACTACTATGCCATTTGTGTCCACCATACCTACCTACTACATGGTATTTCTCCGCCATTCCAAAGTAAATTGCTTGAGTGCTACCTTTAAAATTCCATCATTCACCTTTGCAATATATAGCTCATGGGACAAAATAGCCTTAAAAACTATCGTAGTATTGAATATGTACTTATGCACTTTATCTTTTATTAAGTTGCTTGTTGTGCGATAACCATGCTTCTGGGGAACGCCATCAACTATTGTTGAATATCATGTGAGTTGCTATGCATGTCCGTCTTGTCTGAAGGATCTATCATTTTAGTGGTTGGAGCATGCAAAATTGTTAGAGAAGAACATTGGGCCGCTAACTAAAGCCATGAACCATGGTTGAAGTTTCAGTTTTGGACATATATCCTCAATCTCATATGAGAATAATAACTTTGCTACATGCTTATGCATTTAAGAGGAGTCCATTATCTGTTGTCCATGTTGTCCCTGTATGGATGTCTAAGTTGAGAATAATCAAAAGCGAGAAATCCGAAATGCGAGCATTCTCCTTAGACCTTTGTACAGGCGGCATGGAGGTACCCCTTTGTGACACTTGGTTGAAACATGGCATGCGAAGACCCGGTAGTCCAAGTTAAGTAGGACGAGGTGCGGGCACTATTAGTATACTATGCGTGAGGCTTGCAACTTGTAAGATATAATTTTCATAACTCATATGCTTTATTACTACCGTTGACAAAATTGTTTCATGTTTTCAAAATAAAAGCTCTAGCACAAATACAGCAATCGATGCTTTCCTCTTGAAGGACCTTTCTTTACTTTTATGTTGAGTCAGTTTACCTATCTCCTTCCACCTTAAGAAGCAAACACTTGTGTGAACTGTGCATTGATTCCTACATACTTGCATATTGCACTTGTTATATTACTTTATGTTGACAATATCCATGAGATATACATGTTATAAGTTGAAAGCAACCGCTGAAACTTAATCTTCCTATGTGTTGCTTCAACACCTTTACTTTGATTTATTGCTTTATGAGTTAACTCTTATGCAAGACTTATTGATGCTTGTCTTGAAGTACTATTCATGAAAAGTCTTTGTCATATGATTCACTTGTTTACTCATGTCATTACCTTTGTTTTGATCGCTGCATTCATTACATATGTTTACAAATAGTATGATCAAGATTATGATGGCATGTCACTTCAGAAATTATCTTTGTTATCGTTTTACCTGCTCGGGACGAGCAGAACTAAGCTTGGGGATGCTGATACGTCTCCAACGTATCGATAATTTCTTATGTTCCATACTTTATTGATGATACCTACATGTTTTATGCACATTATATGTCATATTTATGCATTTTCCGGAACTAACCTATTAACAAGATGCCGAAGAGCCAGTTGCTGTTTTACTGTTTTTGGTTTCAGAAATCCTAGTAAAGAAATATTCTCGGAATTGGACAAACTTTCGCCCAGGGTCCTATTTTTGCACGAAGCTTCCTAAGACCGAAGACCTAACGAAGTGGGGCCACGAGGCGGCCAGAGGGAGGCCGGCGCGGCCCAGGCCCTGGCCGCGCCGACCTGCCCCCGGGCCCCTCGTGTGGCCCCGCGTTGACCCTCCGCCTACTTAAAGCTTCCGTCGCGAAACCCCCGCACCGAGAGCCACGATACGGAAAACCCAGAGACGCGCCGCCGCGAATCCCATCTCGGGGATTCAGGAGATCGCCTCCGCACTCTGCCGAGAGGGGATTCATCTCCCGGAGGACTCTACACCGCCATGGTCGCCTCCGGAGTGATGAGTGAGTAGTTCACCCCTGGACCATGGGTCCATAGCAGTAGCTAGATGGTCGTCTTCTCCTTGTTGTGCTTCATTGTTGGATCTTGTGAGCTGCCTAACATGATCAAGATCATCTATATGTAATTCTATATGTTGTGTTTGTCGGATCCGATGGATAGAGAGTACTATGATTATGGTGATTATCAATCTATTGTTCATGTGTTGTTTATGATCTTGCATGCTCTCCTTTATTAGTAGAGGCTCTGGCCAAGTTTTTACTCTTAACTCCAAGAGGGAGTATTTATGCTCGATAGTGGGTTCATGCCTCCATTGAATCTGGGACAGTGACAGAAAGTTCTAAGGTTGTGGATGTGCTGTTGCCACTAGGGATAAAACATTGATGCTATGTCTAAGGATGTAGTTGTTGATTACATTACGCACCATACTTAATGCAATTGTCTGTTGCTTTGCAACTTAATACCTGGAGGGGGTTCGGATGATAACCTGAAGGTGGACTTTTTAGGCATAGATGCAGTTGGATGGCGGTCTATGTACTTTGTCGTAATGCCCAATTAAATCTCACTATATTTATCATGTCATGTATATGCATTGTTATGCCTTTCTCTATTTGTCAATTGCCCGACTGTAATTTGTTCACCCAACATGCTTTTATCTTATGGGAGAGACACCTCTAGTGAACTGTGGACCCCGGTCCTATTCTTTACATAGCATACAATCTACTGCAATTGTGTTTACTGTTTTCTTTGCAAACATCTTCCACTCGATACGTTTAATCCTTTGTTACAAAGAAGTCGGTGAGATTGACAACCCCACTGTTTCGTTGGGACAAAGTACTTGGGTTGTGTTGTGCAGGACGTTGGCGCCGGAATCCGGTGTTGCGCCGCATCACATTTCGCCACCATCAACCTTCAACGTGCTTCTTGGCTCCCACGGTTCGATTAAACCTTGGTTTCATACTGAGGGAAACTTGCTTCTATACGCATCATACCTTCCACTTGGGGTTCCCAACGGACGTGTGCATCTACGCGTATCACGGTCTCACAATTTTTTATCATTATACTTGGACCGTAGCCAAATTCAAAATCTCATAGCAGCAAAACTTCCCGCCCACAAAATGCAAATATTTCACACGTCAAATTCCCATTCTACCCATGTGGAGATGACAGCAAAGTTAGTTGGTGGGGGGTATGCCCGTCATTTTTTCGATCACCATCTCCATAGCCCCGGAAACCCTCCGGAAAAAATTCATTTCCCTCAGTCTCTCCTATGAGACCACCGACCGAAACTTCCCAAGTCCCTCTCTCTCCCACCTCCATGACCACCGCATCGGAACATCCCCGCCGGACTTCCCTGGCCTACCCGAGGCCTCGCGACTTCATCCGGCTGTCCGCCGGAGCCGCTTCATCGACGGCGTCATCAACCGGACCGGATCATCCCCGCCGAACCTCGAAACCATATACTCATCCACCAGTCTACCACAGTCGCTTCGGCTGCGGTATCGTCCACCCCACCAGAGCCGCTTCGCCGGATCCGTCGTCCACCGCGTCGGATCTAGCTCACCGACACCGTTGTGCATGAACCGGATCTGCTTCACCGGCGCCATGCATGATCCACACCTATCTAAACTCTTCTACGGTCGTTTTTCTATTGTTGCCTGCAAGTTCTTGTTTAATCTTGGGGGAACCTATTTGTGCTAACGACGTGCCGTTACGTTTTTGCAGATGAGATGAGTAACCATGAAGTGTAATGGCCGTCTCTCCAACCCCAAGTAGCACATGTAGTGTACTTCATCACCGGATCTATCAACCCCAGGAAGATCTGCAGTGACTCCCACAGAGTGCTTC
Source organism: Lolium multiflorum (assembly GCA_030979885.1). Classification (NCBI taxonomy): domain Eukaryota; kingdom Viridiplantae; phylum Streptophyta; class Magnoliopsida; order Poales; family Poaceae; genus Lolium; species Lolium multiflorum. The sequence continues at coordinate 57,476,432 of CM061748.1, read as the reverse complement.
TCCTAATGTAAGTCTCTTGTTTTAGCGCCATGTTCTGGGTTCAGATGCTTGTTTGTCTAAAGCTCTTTTAGTTCATTCCTAGCTATGACCGTAACACCTTGCTATTTTCTAGTTCATTGCTAACTTTAAGCGATTGAACATTTTGGTTTGCATTCCCTACTCTGTAGATGTAGCCATCATAACTTCTATCTTGCTCAGTCGTTGTTACAAAAATTATAGCCGCTACTATTGTTGTTCATGCCAATTTTGTACTCCCTGAACATGTTGGTTTGCATTCCCTGTACTACAGGTGATGCCATTGTTATTTCTATCTACTTCGTCGTAAGCTAACAAAGTAACTGCCTGCTATTAGTTCCTGCATGCTATCGCTCTGCTATCCTGCAGTACAAATTTATTTAAACTCGTCACACTAGCTACTTCGATAATAATTTTGTGTGCCATCTGTTCTTCAAAAGCTGCAATATTAACTTGTTTCTCTTACTTGGCATGGCGCTCACATATGGAATGCTGAACATATTGGTTTGCATTCCCCTCTTATACAAGTTCACAGGTGATCCCACTATATTTTGTATCTGGTCCATCCTTAGCTCCAACATTAACTATCATCTGCGTGTTGCTCATTACGAATTTATGTCCCGAACCATATTGATTTACACTCCTTTCACGACAAGTTCAGGAATGATGATGTTATAATTCCTATCTGGTTCATCCTATCTATTACAATAATATCCTGCAATTATTTACTTCATGGCCAATTTTAAGTAATTGCACATGTTGTTTCACATTTCCTGCTCTATAGCTTTTGCCATCTTAATTTCTATTTGGCTCATTGTTTGTTACAAAAGTAACAGCCTCCTATTACGTAGTTCGTGCCAAATTGAAGTCACTGAACATGTTACTCTGCATTCAATGTACAAGTAATACCATTATTATTTGTACATGGTTTGTCGTGAGCTACTAAATTAACTATCTGCTATCAGTTCATTCAATACCCTCTTTGTGCCGCGTGTTACGTATTTTAAGTCCCTCAACGCATTGATTAGCGTTCCCCGCACAACAAAGTTCATATTATAATTCCTTTACGGTTTATTACTAGCTATGACAGTAAAACGCTGCTATTATTTAGTTCATGGCCAATTTAAGTAATTGAGCATGTTGGTTTGCATTACCTGCTCTATAGTTGTTGACATTATAACTACTATCTGGTTCATTCTTTGTTACAAAAGTAAGTGCCTTCTATTATGTAGTAGTTCATGTCAATTTGGAAGTAACTGAACATGTTGGTCTGCTTTTGCTGCACTGCAAATGATACAACTATTGTATCTATCTGGTTTGTCATAAGCCAGGCCAGTAACTGCTGCTCTGGTTCAAGTACGTGTACCTTTCGTATTGCTATAGGCCTGTGTGTGTATATATATGCATGAACACACATTCTTGAGAGATTCCAGCCACATATATAGTGTAATTATGTAGCCTATCGCTCACTATTTTCGGTGTTTAATTAATGAATACCACTGGGATCAAGGGAGTACATATATACTGTTTATCATGTTGGAACTCGTATGTATGACTGATCGTGTCTTGATCCAGAGTAACAAAAACTCCCTCAATAAATAAGGGCAACATCGGACATCTTCAACAAGTGTATCAACATGATGACCTGCATAGGACTTGACAATAGTAAGTCTGTTGTTTTATTCTGACGTGCACGGTTATATAAACCACAAAATAATTCGATTGCTTCTTTATCTTGCACTATCTCAGCTGCTTAATGATTAGACACGTCCGTTGGAAAAGTGGAAGATTATGCGTATAGAAGCAAGTTTCAAGATTATTATTGCCATAGGAGCCAAGAAGCACATGAAGGTTGTTGGTGGAGGAGTGTAGTGCGGCGCAACACCGAAACCGGCGCCAACGTGGAACCCGCACAACACAATCAAAGTACTTTTGCCCCAACGTAACAGTGAGGTTGTCAATCTCACCGGCTTGCTGAAAACAAAGGATTAAACGATCGAGTGGAAGATGGTGTTTGTTTGCAAAGAACAATAAAGAACAATGATTGCAGTAGAATGTATTCAGATGAAAAAGAATGGACCGGGGTCCACAGTTCACTAGTGGTGTCTCTCCAATAAAATAACTAACATGCTGGGTGACAAATTACAGGTGGGCAATTGACAAATCAAGATTCAATACATATCAATGATGATTACTATGAGATTTAATCAGGGCATTACGACAAAGTACATAGACCGCTATCCAGCATGCATCTATGCCTAAATAATCCACCTTCGTTAGCATCCGCACCTCCTCCAGTATTAAGTTGCAAACAACAGATAATTGCATTAAGTATGGTGCGTAATGTAACCAACACAAATATCATTAGACAAAGCATTGATGTTTTATCCCTAGTAGCAACAGCATATCCACAACCTTAGAACCTACTGTCACGATCCCAGATTCAATGGAGGCATGAACCCACTATCGAGCATAAATACTCCCTCTTGGAGTTACAAGTATCAACTTGGCCAGAGCCTCTACTAGCAACGGAGAGCATGCAAGAACATAAACAACACATATATGATAGATTGATAATCAACTTAACATAGTACTCTAGATTCATCGGATCCCACCAAACACAACATGTAGCATTACAAATAGATGATCTTGATCATGTTAGGCAGCTCACAAGATCTAAACAATGATAGCACAAGCGGAGAAGACAACCATCTAGCTACTGCTATGGACCCATAGTCCAAGGATGAACTACTCACGCATCAATCCTGAGGCGGGCATGATGATGTAGAGCCCCTCCGGTGATGATTCCCATCTCCGGCAGGGTGGAGGCGATCTCCTGAATCCCCCGAGATGGGATTGGCGGCGGCGGCGTCTCTCGGAAGGTTTTCCGTATCGTGGCTCTCACAGGGTATTGCGACGAAGGCTTTAAGTAGGCGGAAGGGCAAGGGGGGCTCACGAGGGCCCCACACAGCAGGGCCGCGCGGCCGGGTTCCGGGCCGCGCCGCCTTCAATGTGTCGGCGCTCGTGGCCCCACTTCCTTTCCCCCTCGGTCTTCCGGAAGCTTCGTGAAATAGGACCCCTGGCGTTGATTTCGTCCAATTCCGAGAATATTTCCTTACTAGGATTTCTGAAACCAAAGAAAAACAAAGAACTGGCGCTTCGCATCTTGTTAATAGTTAGTGCCGGAAAATGTATAATAATGTAAAGTATGTATAAAACATTCAAGTATTGTCATAAAAGTAGCATGGAACATAAGAAATAGATACGCTTGAGACGTATCAAGCATCCCAAGCTTAGTTCCTACTCGTCCTCGAGTTGGTAAACGATAACACAAATAATTTCAAGTGACATGCTACCAACATAATCTTGATCAACATTATTGTAAAGCATATGAGATGAATGGAGTGATCTGAAGCAAAAGATTGCTAACAAAGATAATGACTAAACAAATGAATCATATAGAAAAACTTTTCATGAATAGTACTTTCAAGACAAGTATCAACAAGACTTGCATAAGAGCTAACTCATAAGCAATAAATTCTAAGTAGAATGCATTGAAGCAACACAAAGGATGATTAAGTTTCAGCAATTGCTTTCAACTTGTAACATGTATATCTCATGGATATTTGTCAACATAGAGTAATATAACAAGTGCAATAAGTAAACATGTAAGAATCAATGCACACAGTTAACACAAGTGTTTGCTTCTAAGATAGAAAGAAGTGGGTAAACTGACTCAACATAAAGTAAAAGAATGGCCCTTCGCAGAGGGAAGCATGATTACTATTTTGTGCTAGAGCTTTTGTTTTGAAAACATAGAAACAATTTTGTCAACGGTAGTAATAATTCATATGTGCTATGCATAATACTTCCTACAAGTTGCAAGTCTCATGCATAGAGTACTAATAGTGCTCGCACCTTGTCCTAATCAGCTCGGAAAACACGGATTATCATTGCATAACATATGTTTCAACCAAGTGTCACAAAGGGGTACCTCTATGCCGCCTGTACAAAGGTCTAAGGAAAGCACGCATTGGATTTCTCGCTTTTGATTATTCTCAACTTAGATATCCATACCGGGACAACATAGACAACAGATAATGGACTCCTCTTTAATGCTTAAGCATTCAACAACAAATAATGTTCTCATATGAGATTGAGGTTGTATGTCCAAACTGAAACTTCCACCATGCATGGCTTTAGTTAGGCCCAATGTTCTTCTCTAACATATGCATACTTAAACCATTTGATCATGAATCGCACTTACTTCAGACAAGACGAACATGCATAGCATCTCACATGATATCCAACAAAGGTAAAAAGTTGATGGCATCCCCAGAAACATGGTTACCGCTCAACAAGCAACTTATAAGAATTAAGACACATAACTACATATTCATCACCACAATAGTTTTTAAGCTATTTGTCCCATGAGCTATATATTGCAAAGATAAAGGAATGAAATTTAAAGGTAGCACTCAAGTAATTTACTTTGGAATGGCAGAAAATACCACATAGTAGGTAGATATGGTGGACACAAATGGCATGGGTTTTGGCTCAAGGTGTTTGGATGCACGAGAAGCATTTCCTCTCGGTACAAGGTTTGGGCTAGCAAGGTTGTTTGAAGCAAACACAAGTATGAATAGGTACAACAAAACTTACAAGAACATATTGCAAGAATTATAAGACTCTACATTGTCTTCCTTGTTGTTCAAACACTTTACCCAAAAATATCTAGACTTAGAGAGACCAATCATGCAAACCAAATTAAACAAGCTCTACGGTAGTTCTTCATTAATAGATTAAACTACATGATGCAAGAGCTTAAACATGATCTAGAGAGCTCAAACAATTGCCAAATTTATTCCAAACCATATGCAGCATTTTCTGATTCCAACCAAATAGCAATTTAACGAAGCAATTTTGCCTTCGCCATGAACATTAAAAGCACAACTAAGAACACAAGTGTTCGTATGAAAAGCGGAGCGTAATATCTCCAATACAAGGATGGTGGGATCCAACTTTATGCAAACCAAAACAAAAATAAAAGAAAACATACGCCCCAAGTAAAGAACATAAGATGTGACGGAATAAAAATATAGTTTCACTAGAAGTGACCCGATAAGTTGTCGATGAAGAAGGGGATGCCTTGGGCATCCCCAAGATTAGATGCTTGAGTCTTCTTAAAATATGCAGGGATGAACCACCGGGGCATCCCAAGCTTAGACCTTTCACTCTTCTTGATCATAGTATATCATCCTCTTCTCTTGACCCTTGAAAACTTCCTCCACACCAAACTTCAAGCAAACTCATTAGAGGGTTAGTACATAATTAAAAATTCACATATTCAGAGGTGACACAACCATTCTTAACACTTCTGGACATTGCACAAAGCTTCTGAAAGTTAATGGAACAAAGAAACTCATTCAACATAGCAAAAGCGGCAATGCGAAATAAAAGGCAAAATCTGTCAAAAACAGAACAGTCCGTAAAGACGAATTTGCAGGGGCACTTAACTTGCTCAAACGGAAAAACTCAAAACTAATGAAAGTTGCGTACATATCTGAAGATCACGCACGTAAATTTTCAGATTTTTTCTACTGTCTTACAGAGAGATCTGCGCGAATCCGTGACAGACAGCAATGCTGTTTCTGCGCAGCAATCCAAATCTAGCATCAACTTTACCATAGAGACTTTACTTGGCACAAAAACATGATAAGGAGAGGTTGCTACAGTAGTAAACAACTTCCAAGACTCAACAAAGATAAAATGAAACTTGGTTTACTCCCAAGAAGTGCTTTTCTTTAACGCCTTTCTAGGCGCAGAAAGTGCAAATCAAGTAACATCAAGAGGAGAAGCATCAACATCATAATTTGTTCTAATAATAGAATCAAAAGGAAACTTCATTCTATTTCTAGGGAAGTGTTCCATACCTTTCTTGAGAGGAAATTGATACTTAATATTACCTTCCTTCATATCAATAGCACCAACGAAGAAAAAGGTCTTCCCAACACAATAGGACAAGATGCATTGCATTCAATATCCAAGACAACAAATCAACGGGGACAAGGTTATTGTTAACCGTAATGTGAACATTATCAATCCTCCCCAAAGGTTTCTTTTTTAACATTATCAAGCAAGATTAACATCCAAATAAAATTCTTCAATGGTGGCAAGTCAAGCATATCATAAATTTTCTTAGGCATAACAGAAATACTTGCACCAAGATCACATAAAGCATTACATTCAAAATCATTGAATTTCATTTTAATGATGGGCTCCCAACCATCTTCTAATTTCCTAGGAATAGAAGCTTCAAGTTTTAATTTCTCTCTTCCCTAGCTTTAATGAGAGCATTTGTAATATGTTTTGTAAAGGCTAAATTTATAGCACTAGCATTGGGACTTCTAGCAAGTTTTTGTAAGAACTTTATAACTTCAGTAATATGACAATCATCAAAATCTAAACCATTATGTTCTACAGCAATAGAATCATTGTCACCAATATTTTGAAAAATTTCAGCAGTTTTATCACAAGCAGTTTCAGCAGTTTCAGGCAATTTTGCGCGCTTTGCACTAGGAGTAGAAACATTGCCAACACCAATTATTTTACCATTGATAGTGGGAGGTGTAGCAACATGTGTAGAATCAACATTACTAGTGGTGGTAATAGTCCATACTTTAGCTACATTATTCTCTTTAGCAAGTTTTTCTTTTTCTTTTCTATCCCACCTAGCATGCAATTCAGCCAACATTCTAATATTATCATTAATTCGAACTTGGATGGCATTTGTTTTAGCAAACCTAGCATCTTTAACTTCCTCGTGCATAACTTTCAATTTTAAAAGATCAACATCAAGAGCAAGACTATCAACCTTAGAAGCAAGAACATCAATTTTACCAAGCTTTTTCTTCAACAGTTTTATTAAAAGTAGTTTGTGTACTAATAAATTCTTTAAGCATGACTTCAAGACCAGAGGGTACACTCTTATTATTGTTGTAAGAATTACCATAAGAATTACCATAACCATTACCATTATTAGAAGGATATGGCCTATAGTTGTTGTTACCATAATTATTCCTATAAGCATTGTTGTTGAAATTATTACTCTTAATGAAATTCACATCAACATTTTCTTCTTGAGCAACCAATGAAGCTAAAGGAACATTATTAGGATCAATATGAGATCTACCATTTGCAAGCATAGACATAATAGCATCAATCTTATCACCCAAAGAAGAGGTTTCTTCAAAAGAATTTACCTTCTTACCTTGAGGAGTTCTTTCAGTGTGCCATTCAGAGTAATTGATCATCATATCATCAAGTAGTTTAGTTGCGGCGCCCAGGGTGATGGACATAAAAGTACCTCCAACAGCTGAATCCAATAGGTTCCTCGAGGAAAAATTCAATCCTGCATAAAAGGTTTGGATGATCATCCAAGTAGTCAGTCCATGGGTTGGGCAATTTTTTACCAAAGATTTCATTCTCTCCCATGCTTGAGCAACATGTTCATTATCAAATTGTTTAAAGTTCATAATGCTACTTCTCAAAGATATAATCTTAGCAGGAGGATAATATTTACCAATAAAAGCATCTTTACATTTAGTCCATGAATCAATACTATTTTTAGGCAAAGAAAGCAACCAATCTTTAGCTCTTCCTCTTAATGAGAAAGGAAACAATTTTTCAGTTTTATAATATCACCATCTATATCCTTATACTTTTGCATTTCACAAAGTTCAACAAAATTATTAAGATGGGCAGCAGCATCACAGTACTAACACCAGAAAATTGCTCTCTCATAACAAGATTCAGTAAAGGAGGTTTAATTTCATAGAATTCTGCAGTAGTAGCAGGTGGAGCAATAGGAGTACTTATAAAATCATTATTATTTGTGCTAGTGAAATCACACAACTTAGTATTTTCAGGAGTACCCATTATAGCAGTAATAAAAGTAAACTAAACAAGTAGAATAAAGACAAGTAACTAATTTTTTTGTGTTTTTAATATGAAGCAAACAAGACAGTAAATAAAATAAACTAAAGCAAGACAAAAACAAAGTAAAGAGATTGGATGTGGAGACTCCCCTTGCAGCGTGTCTTGATCTCCAAGCAACGGCGCTTTAAATTTATGCTTGATGCGGAAGCACAGTGTCCGTTGGGAACCCCAAGTGGAAGGTATGATGCGTATAGAAGCAAGTTTCCCTCAGTATGAAACCAAGGTTAACGAACCAGTAGGAGCCAAGAAGCACGTGAAGGTTGTTGGTGGAGGAGTGTAGTGCGGCGCAACACCAGGTGAAACCGGCGCCAACGTGGAACCCGCACAACACAATCAAAGTACTTTGCCTCAACGTGACAGTGAGGTTGTCAATCTCACCGGCTTGCTGAAAACAAAGGATTAAACGCATCGAGTGGAAGATGGTGTTTGTTTGCAAAGAACAGTAAAGAACAATGATTGCGGTAGAATGTATTCAGATGTAAAGAATGGACCAGGGTCCACAGTTAGTGTCTCTCCAATAAAATAACTAACATGCTGGGTGAACAAATTACAGGTGGGCAATTGACAAATCAAGATTCAATACATATCAATGATGATTACTATGAGATTTAATCAGGTATTACGACAAAGTACATAGACCGCTATCCAGCATGCATCCGTGCCTAAATAATCCACCTTCGGGTTAGCATCCGCAACCCCTCCAGTATTAAGTTGCAAACAACAGATAATTGCATTAAGTATGGTGCGTAACGTAATCAACACAAATATCCTTAGACAAAGCATTGATGTTTTATCCCTAGTAGCTGCTGGAGATATGCCCAAGAGGCAATAATAAATTAGTTATTGTTATATCTTATTGTGCATGATAAATGTTTACATTTCATGCTATAATTGTATTAACCGAAACATTGATACATGTGTGTTATGTAAACAACAAGGAGTCCCTAGTAAGCCTCTTGTATAACTAGCTTGTTGATTAATGGATGATCATGGTTTCTTGATCATGAACATTGGATGTTATTAATAACAAGGTTATGTCATTAGGTGAATGATATAATGGACACACACCCAAATGAGCGTAGCATAAGATCAAGTCATTAATTTCAATTTGCTATAAGCTTTCGATACATAGTTGCCTAAGTCCTTCGACCATGAGATCATGTAAATCACATACACCGGAATGGTACTTTGATTACATCAAACGCCATTGCGTAAATGGGTGGTTATAAATATGGGATTAAGTATTCGGAAAGTGTGAGTTGAGGCATATGGATCAATAGTGGGATTTGTCCATCCTGATGACGGATAGATATACTCCGGGCCCTCTCGGTGGAATGTCATCTGATTAGCTTGCAAGCATATGAATGGTTCATAAGAGATCACATACCATGGTACGAGTAAAGAGTACTTGTCGGTAACGAGGTTGAACAAGGTATGGAGATACCGATGATCAAACCTCGGACAAGTAAAATATCGCGTGACAAAGGGAATTGGCATCATATGTAAATGGTTCAATCGATCACTAAGTCATCATTGAATATGTGGGAACCATTATGGATCTCTAGATCCCGCTATTGGTTATTCTTGGAGAGGAGTCTCGACCATGTCTCGCATAGTTCGCGAACCGTAGGGTGACGCGCTTAAGGTTCGATGTCGTATAAGTAGATTCGGAATATGAGTTGGAGTCTCGAGTTTTTGTTCGGAGTCTCGGATGGGATCCAGGACATCACGAGGAGGTCCGTAATGGTCCGGAGAATAAGATTCATATATGGGAAGTCATTTTCCGGGGTTCGGGAAAGTCCGGTGTTTTGACCGGAGCTCTAGAAGGTTCTAGAGGGCCACCAGTGGGCCCACCACCCCGGGAGAGGCCACATAGGCGCCACATGGCATAGTGGGTCCTGCCCACCATGACATGTGGGCCCAGGCCGGCCCTTGATGTCTACGGGTGCTTCTATTCTTGTAGACAGTGTTGGGCCTCCAAGAGCAGAGGTTTGTAGAACAAAGAAAGAAGTTTCCCTTAAGTGTATTACCCAAGGTTTATCGAACTCGGTGAGGAAGAGGTCAAAGATATCCCTCTCATGCAACCCTGCAACCACAAAGCAAGAAGTCTCTTGTGTCCCCAACACACCTAATAGGTGCACTAGTTCGGCGAAGAGATAGTGAAATACAAGTGGTATGAATGAATATGAGTAGTAGTACGGCTACTGAAAATAGCTTGCTGGCGTGCAGCTGATGGTAGTAATATTGTAGAAGTAAACATGCAGTAAAACAGCAGTAATTGCAGTAAAACAGTAATAAGCAGCGATAGCAGTATTTAGAACAAGGCCTAGGGATTAGACTTTCACTAGTGGACACTCAACATTGATCACATAACAATAGATAAATGCATACTCTACACTCTCTTGTTGGATGATGAACACATTGCGTAGGATTACACGAACCCTCAATGCCGGAGTTAACAAGCTCCACAATTCAATGTTCATATTTAAGTAACCTTAGAGTGTAAGATAGATCAACGACTAAACCAAGTACTAATGTAGCATGCACACTGTCACCTTCATGCTTATGTAGGAGGAATAATACACATCAATACTATCATAGCAATAGTTAACTTCGCAATCTACAAGAGATCATGATCATAGCATAAACCAAGTACTAACACGGATGCACACACTGTCACCATTACATCGTGCATGAGGAATAAAACTACTTTAATAACTTCACTAGAGTAGCACATAGATAAATTGTGATACAAAACACATTGCAATCATAAAGAGATATAAATAAGCACTTCACTATGCCATTCATAATAGTGAATAAGTATTCTGTGAAATATAGCCTAAGAGACCCACACGGTGCACACACTGTCACCTTTACACACGTGGGACAAGGAGTCTCCGGAGATCACATAAGTAAAACTCACTTGACTAGCATAATGACATCTAGATTACAAGCATCATCATATGAATCTCAATCATGTAAGGCAGCTCATGAGATTATTGTATTGAAGTACATAGGAGAGAGATGAACCACATAGCTACCGGTACAGCCCCGAGCCTCGATGGAGAACTACTCCTCCTCATGGGAGCAAAGCTGTGATGAAGATGGTGGTGGAGATGGCAGCGGTGTCGATGGAGAAGCCTTCCGGGCATCCCGTCCGGCAGGTGCCGGAACAGACTCTGTCCTCCGATCTTGGCTTTGATGGCGGCGGCCTGGAAGGTTTCGACCGTGGCTTATTCCGTAAGGGTTTTCGACAGGTGACAAAGGATTAACTTGTCAATGCCTACAGATTGTAGACTAGGGTTTTGCTAGAAGTAGAGGGCAAGTAGATCTCGAAGGTTTAGGCGAAAAGTACTCGATGATTATGAAAACTAGGGTTATGTTGACAGTAGATTCGATTTCTTTCTTTGTCCCTCGACTCCCCTTATATAGGAGGCGGAGCCGAGGGTTTCGTAATACACAAGTTACAGAGTTCGGGAGGGTTTCGTACCCAACCCGTAAGATTACAAATCTCTATCTTTCCTAATACAAACTATCTTTCCTTAACACTAAATGGGCTTCCAAGTCTTCTTATTCTTCGAGTCTTGGGCCTTGAGTAAACCCCGGGTACCATCTTTGGCAGGCCCATTGGGGATGCCTATGTCAGTAGCCCCCGAGATTTTTCTTGAATCGAAGAATCAAGGAAAATCTCCAATTTTACTCATTACATAATCTTTCGATATGTAAACACTATTTGTACAGGGATAACGGTAGTTGGGGCTAGTTCATCTGACGGATCAGGTACTAGTTAACTGCTCTAGTGGCAATCCGCAAAAACCTACTTCAAGATCACGTCCCTGGACATGATCTCGGGATACTGGTGTAAACTTCGACATGTGCCGCTTAAGGTCTTACCATTCTGTCGAGTCCCAGTCATATTTTATCGGGTACCTAACGCGTCCGTTAGGATTTTTCTTCGATCTGTCGATACGGAAAATAGGTAGCAACTGCCGAGAGACGGTGCCACGCCGCTCAGAACGGATCTGGTCTTACCTTCGCAAAGTTTTGCGGCATTCAGAGATTTATTCGCGACTTTTAGCGCTCTGAGAATATTTTGTCGAGTGCTTTTCGGCTGCTGGAATAGCACATTTTATCGAGTCATATTTGATGACTTATTTTATTTTCCCGATGGGAGTATGTAGAGTTATCTTTGTATAACTCGAAATATACTCATTCGTACTTCTTTCTTTTAATAAAATTCATCGGGCACGCGAACAGCGTTCCCGATGGGAGTAGCCCCCGAGGCTACAGCCAAGGACTTGTGCTTGGGTGTAGGCTCCACAGATTAGTATTCCTTGCCGCTATATTTTTAATCCTTCTATATTTTTATATTTATCGGGTGCGCGACCAGCGCTCCCGATGGGAGTAGCCCCCGAGGCTATGAACAAATACTTGTATTTGATCATAGGCTCTTGCCATTTCTATTTTGTCATACTTGAAATTTTCTCTTTTCCAGAGTAGCCCCCGAGCGTTTGGGCAAAAACTTGTATTTGATCAAAGGCTCCCGAGATAATCTTATGTTGTCGATAAACTTTTGAAGCCTCATAGTCGAGCTTTCACCTTGATGACGTCATTGCTGATGATAGCCACGATTTCTGTTTTGGAAACATGCCATTACCGCTTCTTTCACTGCCTTGTGGGTCCAAATTCCTCATCTGACGGACACGTCGTGCAAGTGGGGGACACATGTTCTCCCTTTTTTCTGGCACACGTTCTGTAACCTCGTCAATGTTAAAATACCTTTTTACCCTCGTTTCCACGTGGTGATCATCTCCCGCATTCTTTTTCCATCCAACGGTCCGCCGCTTCACCGCACCTCTATATAAGATCTCCTTCTTCTACCTCGAGCACTTCCGCTCGCGCCGTTCCCCTGCTTCTACTTGCAAAACTTCCTCCTGCGCCCCACAACTCTCAGAGCTCATCCCTTCGCAGCTGCATTCCTCCGCCATTGTTGATGCCACCGCGTCGCTTGACCAGGCACAGCACGCCAGATTCATCGATGGCTGCCGCGGATCTAGGAGCCGCGGAGTGGGAAAGGTCCAAGATCACGAACCAGGACCTGAATCTCTTGAAGAAGCTGGGGATTAGCAAGAAACCCAAAGCGGTTTGCTTCCCCAGTGAAGAAAGCTACCCAACCCCTCCAATGGGGTATCGGGTAAGTTTTGTTGATCACCTCATCCGCGGTCTTTCCGCCCCCATTCACCCTTTTCTTCGGGGATTGCTTTTTGTTTATGGTCTCCAACTTCACCACCTCACGCCCAACTCTATCCTTCATATTTCCATCTTCATCACCCTCTGCGAAGCCTTCCTTGGTGTCCAGCCTAACTGGGCATTATGGAAGCGCATTTTCTTCTGTCGCCGTAATGGCTCTGCCAATGTCGCCTATAATATAGGCGGCGTTGTTATTTCTGTTTGCTCCTCTGTCAACTACTTCGACGTCAAACTCCCTGACTCCGTTCAAGGGTGGCGCAAGAAGTGGTTATATATTCGGGAAGAAAACCATGGATGCGCTGAAGACAACATTCCTCCTTTCGACGGTGCCGAGAAAATCCTTCGCCGCCGTTCTTGGGACGCAGAAGCTACCGAGGAAGAAAGAATTTCGACGGAAGCCCTGATGACTCGCATCCATGAGTTGCAGAATACTCGTGGAAAAGAATTATCAGGCATCCAAATTACGGCGTATTTCCTTAGGACTAGAGTGCAGCCTCTTCAGGCTCGCAAAAACCCTTTCTGGAATTATGCTGGCGATGAAGACACAGATCGCTTGTCGACGAGTCTGGAAGTCAAGGATTTGGATAGGCTTATCCGAAAAATTTCATCTCTCAAGAAGAAAGATCCTATCCCTTCCACTTATCGCGTAAAACCATACAGCGCCACCAATGCGCTTCCTAAGGTAAACATTGTCGCTTAATTTGTTATTGCCTTGATATTTGTGTTGTTACTCCTTTTTGACATCCTTCCTTCTTTTTTATACAGGACCATCCAAATCTTGTTTCGCTTCCTCCCCTTCCTGAAGGTGGAGAAGTCGAAGAAAGGACGGTTATTTCCGATGATAACCAAGATGCCCCCTCCTTTGTGACTGAACCCGCAGATTCTCGAAAGTCTGCGGGATCTGATGAAAAGGAGGACGCCTCTGAAGCCACTGCGTCGGCACAATCTCCTCCTCCTGCTGTTTCTCCAAAGAACAAAAGGAAAAGGAATGATGTCGAAGATTCCGGCACCTCCAAGCCCGAAGAAGCTGTTCCTTCACGCCAGAAGGCAGCTTATGATCCATACCTCGAGACCCTCATCAGTTCGTAAGTACCTTCTCTCTATTTAATTGCACTTGAAGATTTTTGTCTATCTTGCTTTTTATGTTGTCGACATTTACTCGTAGTGATGATGAAGAAGAAGTACCAACTGCTGATGTGGCTGCTCGAACGAGTACGTCACATACATTAGTCGCCTCGGAGACGCCAGTTGAAGGAGAAGAAACTTCGCCTCCTCAACAAAATGTCGGCACTGCTACTCCTCCTTCAAGCCCCCTTGTCCCTTCACCAAAAAGGGCAAGGGTTGAAACAATCCCGGAGCCTACTGTAACGGCCCCGGGTAATACCCTCTATTAGATTTGTTTGTGCTTTTTCTTTTATGCATCATCATGCATCATGCATCATATCATTCACAAGATTTTATCAAATAAAAGTTATTTTTGAATAATAAACTATTTCGGTTTTCCCTCTCATATGGTTTTATATTAAACCCTCCCTTTATCCTTTCTTTACACAAAACCCCTAACAATCAAAACTATATAAATAAACAAAACTATTTTAAATGTTTTACAACTTTAAAAATGGTTTGGTTTGTTTTCATATACCGTGCTAGCTTTGAAAATAAGAGAGAAAAGAAAAATAGTTTCAAAATCAAAACCTCCTCTCGGCTCTTCCCCTGGCCTCGCTCCTATCCCTCTTCCAGCCCAGCCCGATGGCTCCCTTCCCAGCCCACCTTGGTTCCTCTTGGCCCGTACCCCTTCGAGGAGAAAAGATCTTCCTACCCTTGCTGCTTCTTCGCACGCAGGAGGCGTGCTCGCCTTTTTCCCTTGCCGTGGTCCTCCCCTCCATGCTCCACCACAACCACTCCCTCCACCTCTCTTTTAATCCCCATCCGAGCTGGGCGTAAACCCTAGTCTTTCTCCTCCCTCGCGCCGCCATCCTCTCCAGCCCCTGTCTCCTTTCTTCACGTACAGAGAAAACCCCACAGCACACCACCTCCCCGCCATGGCGCCGCTGCTCCCGGGCTCCCCTCGCCGAGCCGAGACCACCAAGAGATGCGCCTCGTCCTCCTCTTCAACCTGGTCCAAGGAATCGAGCCGGGGACTCTCGAATCGTTCCCAAATTCGCCGATTCCCCACGCCGGCCATCGACTTCTTCTCTCGACCGCGACCCCTTCCTCCTCCGACCAAACCGAGCCCACCTTCATCTTGCTGGTAACGTCGTGCATCCCCTAGACCTCTTCGTTTTCTTCCTGTTTCCAAGTCTCGGCGTTGACCGCCGCAGCCCGCAGTCCTCGTCGGGCCGCAACCGTGATGCTCCGGCTCCACAAGCACCACGTTCGGTTCACCAAGTTCCCGCACGAGCGCACCGCGCCCGTTTCGTTCGTCCGTCCTCCGTCCTCCGTGTCGACTTCTGTTTCCCGCCATGGACGTTTCCGTCTCAGATCTCCGACACGACCTGTCAAAAGGTCGAGTGCCTCTTTGGAACAAGAAACAAGCAGCAAAGGCACTGGTTTGTTCCTTGATCCCTCACGCAAGGTCCTCGTGGATCAAATCCCGGGAGGGGCGATTAACCAAACCCTTTTTGCTTCCCCTCCAGATCCGCTAATGGCCTTTAGCCCAGATCGATCCGGCGCCACCACTGGGCCTTGGCCCAGCTTCCTCTCCCGGCGCCGCCTCTATCCAGCGCTCATAGTAGCCGTATCCGGCCCAAAGACCGCAGGTTCGGCCCAGCTTGTCCCCGCTGTTTTCTTTTCTGAAATTTGCGAAAATGTTTAATCTTCCTAAAATCATATCTTTTAATTGGTAACTCGAAATAAAAAGTGTTATATATGAAAATTGATCAGAAAAATGTGAAGAACATGAATATGCCATCCATGCTTGCTGTTGCACCATGCATCATAAAATTTCGTGGTAGTTTGCATTATCACCTAATATGTAACATATGGAATATGTGGGATACTATATAAATGTTGTCCCGGTTCCATTTAAATTTGAAGTAGCGCACCTATGCCATGATATGCCATGCTATCCAACCCTTAAATTTGTCGATAGATATGCAACTCCAACCTAATTTGATTGTCCGGGGTTCCGACTCCGATTAATTTGGATAAGTTTCATCGCATCATAACTGCCATGCCATGCATATCATCTTGATCATGCTGAATCTTCTTTATCCGTAGTAGTAAGACTTGCATGCGTTGTTTGTCCAGCATTTGCTTCTTCACGGATAGGATCACGAAGTGGTGATGTGAGATACGCCAAGTTCTTCTGCAGCTTTTCACAGGCGAGCCCTCTCTCTTCACCTACTCTCCCTCGCATTGCTATCCTTATGTTGCGCTTCTTTATCGAGTCACGTGTCCTATTCCACTTGTTTACCATAATAATCCTATATGTATCATTCCTTAACCATAGCCGTTGCTTGATGTTTGAGCCTTGCGAGTCGTAGGCGTGTTTAGTCTCTGTTGTTTATCTCGATCTGTTATCGGGATATGTTGTTGGGAGGTTATCACATGCTATATCAGTTGTTGGAGATACTCATGCTTTACTTTATTGTTAACAACTAAAATTGTAAGCAGAGGCATCTGTGAGCCCCTTTGCGAAAGCATCGGAACTTTGACTCGCTAATGTCCCCTAGGACCCGAGTTCTTGTTATCTGTTCCGAGATTGAGCGCTCTACCCGTACGTGGGGGAGTGGGACCCCCATCACCCACTACCTTTCCTCGAGTCTGTTTATTGGGAGCCACAACCTTGGTTTTATTTGCCCATATGCACGATGCACGATTTACTTCTGTTGCCTTCGGGTGTTTATTTCTGTACTGTACTCATAACGCGGAACGATTAGCGAAAGCAGGTTGTTCACACTTAGCATAGCCGTTGTCGCAAACCTCTGGGTCCGTATCGGAGTACGGCCGAACTTCGTCACGGGTAGCTTAGTTGGGTGGCTCCCATTAAACTTTCTCTTGCATTGGGAACGGTCTTGATGTGAGACTCCACCTGTAGTAAGTGGGTTCGAGCATGCGTATGGTTACATTTGGGCAACCCCTGCAGGGTGTACATCTTATCGATAAGCCGTGTCCGCGGTTATGGACGACTTGGAATTGTATGGCTTGATCATAGAACAACTTACACCTTATACTTGTTGTTAATAATCTGATAATAACTTGCGTAGTAATATAGCATTACTACAACCGATACCTAATAAAACTCTGTCCACCGTTGAGTGCCTTTTACATTGCCTCTTCGCTTTGTTGGAGGGGATATGTGTAATCGGCTGGGTTATGTTTGTGTAGCATTTATCTGTTACCTCATGCGCTCTCTTATCTTCTCTGAGTAGACGGATGTTGTAGCGTGTCTCTATTGGTTATAGTTTTGCTGCCGCTAAACCTACCATATAGCCCCGGCGATATATTCGCCTGGCGAGCATAGCCATTTCTAGTCTCGCTAAGTACGTGCCGGAGTTCGTTCCTTGGTACTTACTCTCGCCTTTTCCCTTTCTCTTGCTTCCTCCCTTTTGTCGGCAACCGATGGCCCGACTTTGACAGGTACGAGATGACGACGTTAGCAAGGTTACCCTTCCGGCTTGGCCTGGGCAGGGTTATGGACGCCACGGTTATCTTCAGGACTCTTAGTCCAATTTGTATCTTGTCCGTACTCGGACGTATTTGATCTTCTGTATGATTTGGATCTTTGTATTGTATATTTGTATCTTGACTCGTTGGAGTCGTTGTTGTAATATATGTTTCTTGTGGGCTCTATTGTAATCCTGTTGTAATGTTACCGCTCGTGTTAATTCCTCCGGCATCACGTGTGTGATTCTCGCGCACGTCGTGTCGGAGGGCGTCTCTGAATCGATATCGTGCGGATCTCGCGGGATCGCCGGAATCCTCATGGTACTGCCCGGCGCTGTTGGTACGAGCTCAGGTTGACGGTACCCCACTAGTCTAGCCTGTAGGATAACCTTGCCAACGGACGTTGTTGAGTCTAGTGTCAAAACTATTTTCAAAATTTGTTGGATAGTTCGATTAGCTCTGATTTTTCTCCTACCTCTATTCTTCTCATCTTATCTTTGCGAGTTTTGAGTCTTCTCTCTTATCTATGTGTTCCGAGTCTTAGGTTTCGACGTGGGTTGGACGATCTTTGCCTTATCCTAATAGGTTCGATCTTCGGAGGATCTCAATGTAAGCCATCATCGACAACGGAACAAACTTCTTGTTGGTGGTGTCGACTGCTCTACATGGAGCAACAATCTTGTTAGTGGTGTCGAGGAGATCGACACGTCGCCTGAAGACCCGATAGTTCACCTCTCTCCCCCGTACCTTGAGGTGGAACCTCGGGGCGAGGTTCCTTGTTAGTGGTGTCGATTGTAACGGCCCCGGGTAGTACCCCTATTAGATTTGTTTGTGCTTTTTCTTTTATGCATCATCATGCATCATGCATCATATCATTCACAAGATTTTATCAAATAAAAGTTATTTTTGAATAATAAACTATTTCGGTTTCCCTCTCATATGGTTTTATATTAAACCCCTTACCTTTTCTTTTACACAAACCCCTAACAAAACTATATAAATAAATAAAAACTTTGGTCTTTTTAAAAATGGTTTGGTTTGTTTTCATATACCAAAGCTTTTTTTTGAAAATAAAAATTGGTTTGCAAACAGTTTTAAAATAAAAGGAGAAAGTCTTTCAAAGAGAAAAAGAAAACTCTGGGCCCCTCTATCTGGGCTTCCAGCCCTCTTTCGGCCTGGCCCGGCTAACCAAAGGTTATGCTTCTTTTCCCGTCCTCGTGGTCTCCCCTTTCCACGTCACGAGCAGGCATGCTTTTTCCCTTGCCGTGGTCCTCCTCTCCACCACAACCCTCCCTCCACCTCTCTTTTAATCCCCATCCGAGCCACAGAAAACCCTAGCTCTTCTCCCTCCCTCGCGCCGCCATCCTCTCCAGCCCCTGTCTCCTTTCTTCACGTACAGAGAAAACCCCACAGCACACCACCTCCCCGCCATGGCGCCGTCGTTCTCGGCCTCCCTCGCCGAGCCGAGACCACCAAGAGATGCGCCTCGTCCTCCTCTTCAACCTGGTCCAAGGAATCGAGCCGGGGACTCTCGAATCGTTCCCAAATTCGCCGATTCCCCACGCCGGCCATCGACTTTCTTCTCTGATTCCGGCCACCCTCGTCCTCCTCCGACCAAACCGAGCCCACCTTCATCTTGCTGGTAACGTCGTGCATCCCCTAGACCTCTTCGTTTTCTTCCTGTTTCCAAGTCTCGGCGTTGACCGCCGTGTTTCTCCGCAGGTCCTCGTCGCCGGCAAACTTTCGGTGATGCTCCGGCTCCACAAGCACCACGTTCTGGTTCACCAAGTTCCCCCGCATCGAGCGCACCCTCGCGCCCGTTTCGTCTCGTCCGTCCCCGTCCTCCGTGTCGACTTGCTTCCCCGCCATGGACGTTTTCCGTCTCAGATCTCCGACACGACCTGGTTCAAAAGGTCGAGTGCCTCTTTGCAAACAAGAAACAGTGCAGCAGTGCACTGGTTTGTTCCTTGATCCCTCACGCAGCAGGTCCTGTGATCAAATCCTGGAGGAGGCGATTAACCAAACCCTTTTTGCTTCCCCTCCAGATCCGCTAATGGCCTTTAGCCCAGATCGATCCGGCGCCACCACTGGGCCTTGGCCCAGCCTTCCGGCGCGCCGCTCCCTCATCCGCCGCTGTGCAAGCCAGATCCGGCCCAGGACAGCGCAGGTTCGGCCCAGTTTGTCCCCTGCCTGTTTTCTTTTTCTGAAATTTGCAGAAAATGTTTAATCTTCCTAAAATCATATCTTTTAATTGGTAACTCGAAATAAAAAGTGTTATATATGAAAATTGATCAGAAAAATGTGAAGAACATGAATATGCCATCCATGCTTGCTGTTGCACCATGCATCATAAAATTTCGTGGTAGTTTGCATTATCACCTAATATGTAACATATGGAATATGTGGGATACTATATAAATGTTGTCCCGGTTCCATTTAAATTTGAAGTAGCGCACCTATGCCATGATATGCCATGCTATCCAACCCTTAAATTTGTCGATAGATATGCAACTCCAACCTAATTTGATTGTCCGGGGTTCCGACTCCGATTAATTTGGATAAGTTTCATCGCATCATAACTGCCATGCCATGCATACCATCTTCATCATGCTGGATCTTCCTTATCCGTACTAGTAAGACTTGCATGTTGTTTGTCCAGCATTTGCTTCTTCACGGATAGGATCACGAAGTGGTGATGTGAGATACGCCAAGTTCTTCTGCAGCTTTTCACAGGCCTCTCTCTTCACCTATTATATACTCTCCCTCGCATTGCTATCCTTATGTTGCGCTTCTTTATCGAGTCACGTCTCCTATTCCACTTGTTTACCATAATAATCCTATATGTATCATTCCTTAACCATAGCCGTTGCTTGATGTTTGAGCCTTGCGAGTCGTAGGCGTGTTTAGGCTCTGTTGTTTATCTCGATCTGTTATCGGGATATGTTGGGTTGTTGGGAGGTTATCACATGCTATATCAGTTGTTGGAGATACTCATGCTTTACTTTATTGTTAACAACTAAAATTGTAAGCAGAGGCATCTGTGAGCCCCTTTGCGAAAGCATCGGAACTTTGACTCGCTAATGTCCCCTAGGACCCGAGTTCTTGTTATCTGTTCCGAGATTGAGCGCTCTACCCGTACGTGGGGGAGTGGGACCCCCATCACCCACTACCTTTCCTCGAGTCTGTTTATTGGGAGCCACAACCTTGGTTTTATTTGCCCATATGCACGATGCACGATTTACTTCCTGTTGCCTTCGGGTGTTTATTTCTGTACTGTACTCATAACGCGGAACGATTAGCGAAAGCAGGTTGTTCACACTTAGCATAGCCGTTGTCGCAAACCTCTGGGTCCGTATCGGAGTACGGCCGAACTTCGTCACGGGTAGCTTAGTGGGGTGGCTCCCCTTAAACTTTCTCTTGCATTGGGAACGGTCTTGATGTGAGACTCCACCTGTAGTAAGTGGGTTCGAGCATGCGTATGGTTACATTTGGGCAACCCCTGCAGGGTGTACATCTTATCGATAAGCCGTGTCTGCGGTTATGGACGACTTGGAATTGTATGGCTTGATCATAGAACAACTTACACCTTATACTTGTTGTTAATAATCTGATAATAACTTGCGTAGTAATATAGCATTACTACAACCGATACCTAATAAAACTTGTCCACCGTTGAGTGCCTTTTACATTGCCTCTTCGCTTTGTTGGAGGGGATATGTGTAATCGGCTGGGTTATGTTTGTGTAGTATTTATCTGTTACCTCATGCGCTCTCTTATCTTCTCTGAGTAGACGGATGTTGTAGCGTGTCTCTATTGGTTATAGTTTTGCTGCCGCTAAACCTACCATATAGCCCCAGGCGATATATGTATTCGCCCGGCGAGCATAGCCATTTCTAGTCTCGCTAAGTACGTGCCGGAGTTCGTTCCTTGGTACTTACTCTCGCCTTTTCCCTTTCTCTTTTGCTTCCTCCCTTTTGTCGGCAACCGATGGCCCGACTTTGACAGGTACGAGATGACGACGTTAGCAAGGTTACCCTTCCGGCTTGGCCTGGGCAGGGTTATGGACGCCACTGGTTATCTTCAGGACTCTTAGTCCAATTTGTATCTTGTCCGTACTCGGACGTATTTGATCTTCTGTATGATTCGGATCTTTGTATTGTATATTTGTATCTTGACTCGTTGGAGTCGTTGTTGTAATATATGTTTCTTGTGGGCTCTATTGTAATCCTGTTGTAATGTTACCGCTCGTGTTAATTCCTCTGGCATCACGTGTGTGATTCTTCGCGCACGTCGTGTCGGAGGGCGTCTCTGAATCGATATCGTGCGGATTTCGGCGGGATCGCTGGAATCCTCATGGTACCGGTTCCGGGGCGTCACACCTACTCTTCAATTGAGTAGCTCCTCTAACCCTCTCTTGGATGATGTAAGTTCTTAATTTGCTTGTCACTGTCTATATTTCCTCCGTTTGCTTCTGCGTCGTCATTTTTCCCATACCGACATTTTCTTTCTTTGTCTTTCCTTGATAGCCTATGATCAAAGAGCTTCGCATCGGTGCCCAATTCGTTGGGTACCGTGATTACGCCAGTAAAACTGAAGGTAGTACCTAGCTGCTTCCTTGCTTCCTTACTGCTTTGTTGTCGACGTTTTTAGCTAATCTTGTCTTTCTTTACAGAAAAACTGGCAGAAGCCAACGAACGTGCTGACGCACTTGCTCAAAAATTAGAGCAAAGTGAGGAGGCTCGTAAGAACGCTGAGTCAGATGCTGTTCAAGCTAGGCGAGAAGCTGACAAAGCCAAGGCTGATGCTGCTAGTGTCGGAGATCTTCGGAAACGTCTACACGCTGCCGAGACTTCGTTGAGCGAGCACATAACTGCACAATCTGCTCGCGAAGAAGCGATCACCAAACGTATAAGGACACAAAATCGCCGCTTTGTCAGTAAGTATCTGCACCACTTCATATCCTTTGGATTTTTCTTTTTTGCACTTGTTTGTTGATCGGATTTTCTTTTTATTTTGACAGATAAGACCTCTCAAGAATTTGAACTTGAAGATCCCGACAATGATCCTCTTCTTGACGCCGTTTCATTCCTTGAATTTCATGGGAAGCGCGTGAGGGCATTGATGAAGCCAGGACAGGGCTGTCGCGGCTCTTCCCCTACTTCTTCCCGAAGAAAGAGGAGCCCGCAACTTTCCTTACCCTTGCCAAGTGCTTCAATCCTCCCGAAGATCTTGGGCTGAAGATGCGCCATGAAAATATGAAGGTTGCCGTTGAAAGCACTGTTGCCTTGGTTGCTGACAGTCAACAAACCATTGACTGGGCGAAAGTGGGCAACACGGAGCAGATAGAACAAGCAAAATGGCGATCATTGATCAAGGCGGCAAAGCTGAATACGAAGAAAATCCTGGCCTATCTTGGGATCAAACCATCTTCGACTCCTAGCTCGTCAAAGCCGGAGGTCTAATTGAATGCCTTTGCCTTTTCTACTTTTTTGCTTTCTTTATTTCTTTTGCTGTTGTCGCCATTCTAGCCTTGGCGACAATTACTCTGTTAGTCCTTTTGGAGAACTTCGTTTGTAATGACCATGTAAACTTTCTAGAAAGCAATGAAATTCCTCTTGGTACTATCATTGATCCTGGGATTTTCTTTTCCAGTTAATATTTGATAATTATTCAACCAACCCTTGCTCTCCCGACGCTGTGCCTGCGTCTTCCTTCTCGAAGAAAGTAAAAGCCGATGATAATCTCCTTGAAGGTTCTTCAAGCAAACCTGTGTCGGAAGATTTACAAGAACTTCGACAACAACTTCAATCCATGAAGAAACAAACTTTGGCAATGATGGAACAATCTCGGAAAGCGTCTGAACAAGAAGAACTTGCTCTTCAACAAGCCAAAGAGGCTATGGTTGCCAAAGATGCTGCTGTATTGGAAGCAGAAGGAGCTGCTACCCGAGAAAATAGCATGCTCGAACTAATGTTGGAAGCTAGCACAGATATGTTAGGTATGTATCTCCAACCTTATGGTGCCTTCTCTTTATTTTGCTGTGCTTCTTCCAAGTTTCTTGCCTTGTTGCCTAATAGGCTCGGTTCTTGATGCTGCCGCCGAGGATCAAAGAGTGAATGAGAGGACGAATCTTCTTGTCAATCTTTCCCTTAATCATGGCTGTTTATTTTGGGCCACCCCTGAACGAACCCAGCAGATTGTCAGGTTCCAAGATCGTGCTTGCCAAGTGCGCGAATTTCTCAATTTTTGCACGACGACATTAACCCTTGTTTTCAAGACTTTGTTTCCTCTACAACTCTTCCTGACTTGCTGGAGGCCTTCAGAGATGCTCCTCGTATTCATAATTTTGTGCGAGCTCAATTGACTGCTGGAGCAAGATTTGCCATGATTATGATACATATTTGCCATCCAAAATTAGACCTGACGAAGATTGTCGTTGATTGCCTGGCGAAGAAAACGCGGCGGAAGAATAATATTGATGCAATCAATGAAATGGTGACTCCTGTGGCCGAGTCGATGATAGATGAGCTTCTTCGGATGGATTCAGAATTCTTCGTCAAGGGATCTTATGCTGAGCATAAAACAACCAGAGGCTTGTCAATAGATACTATTTTAGGTTCTGACTGATTTGTAAAACTTTGTCGAAAAAATTTGTTGTATATCACAAAGTGCTCTATATTGTTGGAGCCCCCGAGCCTTTTGGCTAGAGTTTGTACTATTTTTCTCTTTCAAAGATTTCTTCTTGTGTTGTAATAAAACATCTTGATGGACTGCAGGCCCTCGAGTATCTTAGTGTCGAAGTTCTATATTTCTGTTGCCAGGTTCTTGGACCAAAGCAATGAGATTTTCTGACGTGTGTACTATATTTAATCATTACCAGCTTCCGATTTATGTATTTGGCGAGGTATTATTGTACCAAGGCGAAATATTTTCAGTAAATCGAGTTTGTCTGTTTTGATACTTGAAGGTGTAGAGCCCCCGAGTGTGTCGACGAATAAGAAGTATATCTTTACTATTTTTATTATATTGCAGCACCGCGAGCCCGCCTCATTAAAAACCTTTCCCGGCCCCACTCGGTGCCCCGAAAAAGGAAAAGAGTGCGTCTGAAAACTCGCGGGCGTTTCAGTACATTGTATGTTTACAGAGGAGACTATATTTCGGTATCTAGGCGTAAAAACGCCTGAGCTGCGCCACGTTCCAAGGATTTGGCTCAACGTTCCCCGTCTTCTTGTCCTTGATTCTGTATGCTCCTCCTTCGATTACTTCTGTGACGATGTAGGGCCCAAGCCATGGTGACTCGAGTTTTTCATGACTTTTTTGGTTGAGTCGCAAAACTAAATCACCAACTTGGAAAGATCTTGGCCGCAATCGTCGACTGTGGTAATTCTTCAGGTCCTGTTGATATTTAGCGACTCGTGACAAGACTTCGTCTCGAGCTTCGTCAAGTGCATCGACGTCGTCCTCCAAAGCTTTTCTCGAGTTTTCTTCATCATATTCTGTGACTCTTGGAGAATCATGCTCTATTTCTATCGGCAGGACTGCTTCGGCTCCATGGACCAGAAAAAACGGCGTCTCCTGCGTCGCCGTATTTGGTGTTGTTCGGATACTCCACAACACACTTGGCAGCTCATCTGGCCAAGTATGCCGAGCTTTTTCCAATGGTCCTAGCAGGCGCTTCTTGATACCATTGCAAATGATGCCATTGGCTTTCTCGACTTGACCGTTGGTCTGTGGATGTGCAACAGATGCAAAACTCAATTTGATGCCCACTTCTGCGCAGTATGCTTTGAACTCCTTGGATGTAAAATTACTGCCGTTGTCTGTGACAATGCTATGAGGGACTCCAAATCTAAAGGCGATGCTTTTCACGAACTTAACGCGACGCGCCGTCCGGTGAATTTATCGGCTTTGCTTCTATCCACTTTGTAAATTTGTCGACAGCGACAAGCATATACTCATAACCTCCTGGTGAAGCTTTGTGTAGTTTTCCCACCATGTCGAGACCCCATTGAGCAAAGGGCCAAGATAGTGGGATTGGCATAAGTTCTGCTGCGGGAGAGTGAGGTTTGGCGGCAAATCTTTGGCACGCGTCGCAAGTTCTCACTATTTCCTTCGCGTCCTCGATTGCTGTTAACCAATAAAATCCTGCTCTGAAAACCTTAGCCGCGATAGCTCGGCTGCTCGCGTGGTGCCCGCATATCCCTTCGTGCACATCTTTCAGGATGATTCTTCCTTCTTCGGGTGTAACGCATCTCTGTAGCACGCCCGAAATACTTCGTTTGTACAACTCCCCTTTTACCACAGTGAAAGCTTTTGATCTCCTGATTATTCGCCTTGCTTCAACTGGATCGTCGGGTATCGTTTTCCTTAGGATGTATGATATGTAAGCCTGCATCCATGGAATTTGCACCATCATGACTAGCTCCTGCTCCTCTTCTTCTTCTACTGTGTCGTTGGTGATACTCGAGGGTTTCTCTTTCTTCTCCTTCTTTGTTTTGCTGGCTTTGTTGATCTCTCGCTTATCTCTTCCCAAAACACGCCTGGAGGAATCGCGAGACACTGTGACCCGATGTTTGCAAGAACGTCGGCTTCATCGTTACTCATCCTGCTGATGTGATTTACCTCGCATCCATCAAATAATTTCTCCAGCTCATTGTACACCTCTTTGTATGCTATCATACTTTCGTTGACTGCATCACATTGGTTCATAACTTGCTGTGCTACCAATTGTGAGTCGCCAAAAATTTTCAATCGGGTTGCACCACAAGCTTTCGCCATCTTCATCCCGTGTATGAGGGCTTCATATTCTGCTTCATTGTTAGACGCATTTGGAAACGTCATCCTTAAGACATATTTCAACTTGTCGCCTCAGGTGACACCAATATCACGCCTGCTCCAGCACCTTCCAACCTTTTGGACCCGTCAAAGTTCATGGTCCAAGTTCTCGATAAATCTGGAGGCCCCGTGTTTTGTAGCTCCATCCACTCTGCAATGAAGTCTGGTAAAACCTGCGATTTTATTGCTTTTCTTTTTTCATACGTGATGTCCCGAGGAGAAAGTTCTATTCCCCAAAGGGAGACACGACCCGTGGCTTCTGGATTGTTCAGTATATTTGACAAGGGAGCTTCATTGACCACTATTATCGGATGCGCCAAAAAATAGTGTCGCAATTTTCTTGCTGTCGTGAATACTCCATATGCCAGTTTCTGATATTGCGGGTACCGCTGTTTTGAAGGCGACAAGTACTTCGCTGATGAAATATACTGGCCTCTGAACTCCATGAAGCTTGCCTTCTTCTTCTCTCTCGACTACTAAGGCTGTGCTGACCACCTGTGGTGTGGCTGCAATGTATAAGAGGAGAGGTTCTTTCTCTTTAGGCGCCACCAGGATTGGTGGTGTCGAAATTGCCCGCTTGAGGTTCTCGAAGGCCCTATCTGCTTCCTCGTTCCATTGAAATTTTTCGCCCTGTTTGATCAATGCGTAGAACGGCAATGCCTTTTCTCCTAGCCTGGCGACGAATCTGCTTAAAGCTGCGACTCGTCCCGTTAGCTGTTGTACTTCTTTCAACTTTGTTGGCTTTCTCATAGTCACGATGGCCTGGATTTTTTCAGGGTTGGCTTCAATCCCCCTTGCTGATACTAAGAACCCGAGAAGTTCTCCTGCAGGAACTCCAAAAGAGCACTTTGTCGGGTTCAGCTTGAGGCAGAACTTGTCGAGGTTATCGAAGGTTTCCTTCAAATCTTCGATCAGAGTCGACCCCTTCTTTGATGTTATTACGACATCGTCAATGTAGACTTGTACATTTTTTCCAATCTGTGTTGCTAGGCACTTCTGCATCATCCGTTGATATGTTGCTCCCGCGTTTTTCAAACCAAAGGGCATTGTTTTGTAGCAAAACACGCCGTAAGGTGTGATGAACGCTGTCTTGGCTTCATCTTCTTCTTTTAATCTAATCTGGTTATAACCAGAGTATGCGTCCAAAAAGGAAAGACGTTCGCATCCTGCCGTGGAGTCGATGATTTGATCGATCCTTGGGAGGGGAAAGTGATCCTTGGGACAATGTTTATTGAGACACGTGAAGTCGATGCACATGCGAAGGACTATTGTGTGTTTTTTCGGCACCATCACTGGGTTAGCTACCCATGTGGCTTCGGTAGATATTTCTCTGATGAAACCAGCATCTTTGAGTCGATCTATTTCTGATAACATGGCTTTGCGGCTAGGCTCCGAAAAACGCCGCAAAGGTTGCTTTACTGGTCTTGCGAGAGGATCCAAATTGAGGTGGTGCTCGGCAAGTTCCCTGGGTACTCCTGGCATGTCACCTGGACACCATGCGAAGATTTTCCAGTGCTCACGGAGGAACTCGACGAGCGCGCTTTCCTATGCGACGTCCATGTTTGCGGCAATGGATGTCGTTTTCTTTGGATCCTGTCGGGTGGATCTGTACCTCTTTTGAATCCTTGGTTGTGTTGAAAGTTGCTCCTTGGAAGATCTCCCTACTCTGGCAGCACATCATAATCAGTGAACCTTGGCGCCGCATATTCTGCTTGCATCCCGAAAGTTTCTGATAGTCGATGAAAATCTTTGTCGCATTTATCAGATAACGCGAAACTTCCTTTGATTGTGATAGGTCCCTTGGGCCCAGGCAACCTCCACAACAGATATGTATAATGCGGTACTGCCATGAACCTGGCATATGCTGGTCGCCCCAACAAAGCGTGATATTGCGACGGGAAATCCACAACTTCAACTCCAAATTCTCTATCCTGTAGTTTTCTCGGGTTCCAAACTGAACGTCGAGGTTGATTTTGCCCAATGGGTAACTTGGCTTTCTGGTGTAATCCCATGGAAACGTGTGTCAGTTGGTTTCAAGTTTGCCAGGGATATGTTCATTTTCCTCAATGTATCTGCATACATAAGGTTTAAGCTGCTGCCGCCATCTATGAAAACTCGACACGTCAAAACCAGCGATTACTGCGGGTAAGATGAGTGCTGATTGTCCTGGTCGAGGAACTTGCTGCGGATGGTCCGCGATTGTGAAGCCGATGTCTTGCCCCGACCAATTTAAGTACTCGAATGTTGGTGGAGGCATCTTCTCTGCCATGAACACTTGTCGTGAGATTACCTTCTGCGCCCTGTTGGATGGCCTAGCTTTCTGAATCATCGAGACCGCACCGTTAGAATTAGGATCAACATATGGAGGTGGGTGTGGTGCTGCCGCTATTCTGAGCTGGTGCCGATTTTCGTCCGTAATTGCGGGAGGAGGTGGAAGGTGGATCTCGCTCCTTGGCCCCTGGGGGTTTCTATTCGTGGCCTGGGCATTTGCGATTCCTGCGGCTCGCAACATTGCCTGAAAATTTCGGCAATCTTTCTGGAGATGCCCTGACTGCCTCTTTCCATTATTGTCAAGATAAAAATGCATCTGGCACGGACCGTTCATCATCTCTTCGGGGGACACATAAGGTCTTTGGAACCTTGGTCCACTGTTTTGTCTGTTGCCGCGAGAATCGCCTCTATTGTCGCCTTGATGCTCGTTACTCCTTTGATAGTCATCTCGACTGTTTCCTCCAGGATTTCCTCGAAAACCAGCCGATATATGGCCAGGAGCATCGTTGTTGTAGAACTGGCGAGAAAATCGCCTTCTATTTTGATAATTTCGACCACGATCCTCTTCTGGCGACCTGTGTCGCTTATTGTATATTGCGTCTTCTCCATCTGCCCATTTATTGGCTATCTCCATGAGTGCTGATATGGTCTTAGGGTTAGTTCTTCCCAAGTCCTCGACGAAGTCTCCTCGCCGAATTCCTGCCACGAACGCATCTATTGCTCGCACGTCAGATATATCTTCTGCCGAGTTTTTTATAATGTTCCACCGCTGTATATATTTTCTCATCGACTCGTCATGTTTTTGTCGACACGCCCTCAACTCTTCCAATGACGCAGGTTTCTTGCAGGTGGATCGGAAATTTTTCACGAAGATATCCTCAAAGTTATCCCAGCTGTCGATGGAACTTGGGGGGAGTTTCTTTATCCAAGATCTCGCGGCACCGCTCAAGTGAACTTGGATACTTTGCATAGCTGTTGCTCTGGTTCCTCCTACCAGCTTCACCATCTCGAGATAATCCACGAGCCAATCTCGGGATCTTGCAGACCGTCAAATTTCTTGAAATTTTCGGGTAGCTTGAACCCTTTTGGGACTCGAGTCTTTCGAACTCTTCTCGTGAAACACGGGAGCCCACACATATCTTCGTCGGCAACTTCTGGTGAGTACTGACGCTCCTTCTTTCTTGTCGCGCTCTGTCCACCCTTACTTGGACTGCTGTGTCTCTTGCTCCACTTGTTCTGGGGGGTCTTGAACCGCTGCGGTGGGTCGTGGACTATTTTGCCTAGGATTTTCTTCGGGAGGCGTTGTTGCAAACGTTGTTCCCATAACTCCTACTCCAGCCATCGCCATATTGAACAATGGTTCTCTCGGGTCCCCAGGAGGTGGTCTGGACGCCAAGATGTAAGCTTGTGTTGCCATGTAACCTGCCTCTGGCGTTTTTGGGATGATATTTCCCCTTTCATCAATCGACATAAAGGACATGTCGAGATTTTGAATTATGTTTCCTCTCTCTGCTTCAGGTATGTTTTGCAGCCGAGACATTGCTCTCCTCCGAGCTTCTCTGTGACTATCTCCCGAAGTTCCTGATTGTCGACTTAAATCTGCTCGGCGTCTGCTTGATGCGGAAGCTGCCTCTTTTCTTCTATTTAGTGATGCTGTCTGTTTTTCCAACTCTCTGCTTACCCGAGCAAGTCTATATTGATATGCTTGTAATTCTTGTACAGTAGCAGTGGTGGTCATAGGTTCTGAACCATCCATGGCTCTTGCAGCCCTATCCCATGCTGCTTGCGGGAGCTGTACTCTTTCTCGGGGTGAGGACCCGACGTATTTAGTGCCTAGGCCTTTTCTGAGATCAGCGGGATCGATGTAAGGATTTCCCAAATCATCGAAAGCCTCTGACGTTTCTGGTTCTGATCGGCCTGCCTCTTCTATCGCATAGATCTGATGATATTTTGCGTATTGATTTTTGTCAGGATTGGTGACACCATCATATAGAGTGGTGAAAACCTTTCCGATGGCAGCAGATTTGTCGATGAAGTTGAAGTTGTCGACGCTGTCGGAGTCGCTGCTTATAAAGGAGTCCGCAGACGACTCGAAGGATGTGTTGCTGAAGATCTTGGCGAGCTTTCCGCTTGCCTTGTTGTCGATGAAGCGTGGCGACGAAAACTCCTCGTCACTCGACGAAAAGTTAGAATCGACCGCTGAAAATTCCGACGAATCGGAACTTCGAGACGGTAGGATCCTTCCTTGTTGACGCCAAATCGGAATTCTCCGAACGTCATGATGATGGGCTCCTCCAGATAGGCACATGCATCCATACGGGAGGGCGGGTGAGGAATAAAATTGACTAGATCAGTTTTTCCCTTGTTACCTCGATCCATCGCATTGCTTGCCACCGACGAAGTCGACGATCTTGAACGTGCCATCGAGATCAGCTCCTTGCAACCTCTAATTCCCACAGACGGCGCCAATTGACAAAGGATTAACTTGTCAATGCCTACAGATTGTAGACTAGGGTTTTGCTAGAAGTAGAGGGCAAGTAGATCTCGAAGGTTCAGGCGAAAAGTACTCGACGATTATGAAAACTAGGGTTATGTTGACAGTAGATTCTTTCTTTGTCCCTCGACTCCCCCTTATATAGGAGGCGGAGCCGAGGGTTTCGTAATACACAAGTTACAGAGTTCGGGAGGGTTTCGTACCCAACCCGTAAGATTACAAATCTCTATCTTTCCTAATACAAACTATCTTTCCTTAACACTAAATGGGCTTCCAAGTCTTCTTATTCTTCGAGTCTTGGGCCTTGAGTAAACCCCGGGTACCATCTTTGGCAGGCCCATTGGGGATGCCTATGTCACGGGGGCTTTATATAGGCGAAAGGGCAGCGTCGAAGGTCGAAGGGGCGACGACACCATAGGGCGCGCGGGGCCCAGGCCGCGCCACCCTATCATCCTGGGCCCACAGGCCTCCTATGGCGGCTCTCGGGTGTTCTGGATGCTTCCGGGCAAAATAGGAACTCGGCGTTGATTTCGTCCAATTCCGAGAATATTTCGTTACTAGGATTTCGACACCAAAAATAGCAGAAAACAGGAACTGGCACTTCGGCATCTTGTTAATAGGTTAGTTCCGAAAATGCACGAATATGACATAAAGTGTGCATAAAACATGTAGGTATCATCAATAAAGTAGCATGGAACATAAGAAATTATCGATACGTTGGAGACGTATCAGCATCCCCAAGCTTAGTTCTGCTCGTCCCGAGCAGGTAAAACGATAACAAAGATAATTTCTTAAGTGACATGCCATCATAACCTTGATCATACTATTGTAAGCATATGTAATGAATGCAGCGATCAAAACAATGGTAATGACATGAGTAAACAAGTGAATCATAAAGCAAAGACTTTTCATGAATAGTACTTCAAGACAAGCATCAATAAGTCTTGCATAAGAGTTAACTCATAAAGCAATAATTTAAAGTATAGACATTGAAGCAACACAATGGAAGATTAAGTTTCAGCGGTTGCTTTCAACTTGTAACATGTATATCTCATGGATAGTGTCAATATAAAGTAATATAACAAGTGCAATAAGCAAGTATGTAAGAATCAATGCACAGTTCACACAAGTGTTTGCTTCTTAAGGTGGAGGGAGATAGGTAAACTGACTCAACAATAAAAGTAAAAGAAAGGTCATTCAAAGAGGAAAGCATTGATTGTTGTATTTGTGCTAGAGCTTTGATTTTGAAAACATCAAGAGAGTATAAAAGTAAAGTTTTGAGAGGTGTTTGTTGTTGTCAACGAATGGTAGCGGGTACTCTAACCCCCTTGCCAGGCAAACCTTCAAAGAGCGGCTCCCATTTTATTTTATTTTTGGGTGGCACTCCTTCCAGCCTTTCTTTCACAAACCATGGCTAACCAAATCCTCGGGTGCCTGCCAACAATCTCATACCATGAAGGAGTGCCTTTTTATTTTAGTTTTATTATGATGACACTCCTCCCCACCTTTGCTTTCTCAAGCCATGGCTAACCGAATCCTTCGGGTGCCGTCCAACAATCACATACCATGGAGGAGTGTCTATTTTTGTTAATTAATTTGGGACTGGGAATCCCATTGCCAGCTCTTTTTGCAAAATTATTGGATAAGCGGATGAAGCCACTAGTCCATTGGTGAAAGTTGCCCAACAAGATTGAAAGATAAACACCACATACTTCTTCATGAGCTATAAAACATTGACACAAATAAGAGGTAATAACTTTTGAATTGTTTAAAGGTAGCACTCAAGCAATTTACTTTGGAATGGTGGAGAAATACCATGTAGTAGGTAGGTATGGTGGACACAAATGGCATGAATATTGGCTCAAGTATTTGGATGCATGAGAAGTATTCCCTCTCGATACAAGGTTTAGGCTAGCAAGGTTATTTGAAGCAAACTCAAGTATGAAATGGTGCAGCAAGACTCACATATAAACATATTGTAAGCATTATAAGACTTTACATCGTCTCCTTGTTGTTCAAACTCAATACTAGAAATTATCTAGACCTTAGAGAGACCAATTATGCAAACCAAATTTTAGCAAGCTCTATGTATTTCTTCATTAATAGGTGCAAAGTATATGATGCAAGAGCTTAAACATGAGCACAACAATTGCCAAGTATCACATTATCCAAGACATTTTAGAATTACTACATGCATTTTCCAATTCCAACCATATAACAATTTAACGAAGAAGAAACTTCGCCTTGAACATTATGAGTAAAGCCTAAGGACATATTTGTCCATATGCAACAGCGGAGCGTGTCTCTCTCCCACAAAGTAAATGCTAGGATCCATTTTATTCAAGCAAAAACAAAAACAAAAACAAACCGACGCTCCAAGTAAAGAACACAAGATGTGACTGAATAAAAATATAGTTTCAGGGGAGGAACCTGATGATGTTGTCGATGAAGAAGGGGATGCCTTGGGCATCCCCAAGCTTAGACGCTTGAGTCTTCTTAAAATATGCAGGGATGAACCACGGGGCATCCCCAAGCTTAGAGCTTTCACTCCTCTTGATCATAGTATATCATACTCCTCTCTTGACCCTTGAAAACTTCCTTCACACCAAACTTCAAGCAAACTCATTAGAGGGTTAGTGCATAATCAAAAATTCACATATTCAGAGGTGACACAATCATTCTTAACACTTCTGGACATTGCACATAACTTCTGAAAGTTAATGGAACAAAGAAACTCATTCAACTTAACAAAAGCGGCAATGCGAAATAAAAGGCAGAATCTGTCAAAAACAGAACAGTCCGTAAAGACGAATTTTAAAATGGCACCAGACTTGCTCAAACAGAAAAACTCAAAACTAATGAAAGTTGCGTACATATCTGAGGATCACGCTCGTAAATTGGCAGATTTTTTAGAATTTTCTACAGGGACTTGTGCCAGAATTCGTGACAGACAGCAATGCTGTTTCTGCGCAGCGATCCCAAATATAACATCAACTTTGACATAGAAACTTTACTTGGCACAAAAACATGATAAGGAGAGGTTGCTACAGTAGTAAACAACTTCCAAGACTCAAATATAAAACAAAGTACTGTAGTAAAAAAACACATGGGTTATCTCCCAAGAAGTTCTTTCTTTATAGCCATTAAGATGGGCTCGGCAGTTTAATGATACTCTCGCAAGAAATAAGAGTTGAGGCAAAAGAGAGCATCAAGAGGCAAATTCAAAACACATTTAAGTCTAACATGCTTCCTATGCATAGGAATCTTGTAAATAAACAAGTTCATGAAGAGCAAAGTAACAAGCATAGGAAGATAAAACAAGTGTAGCTTCAAAAATTTCAGCACATAGAGAGGTGTTTTAGTAACATGAAAATTTCTACAACCATATTTTCCTCTCTCATAATAATTTTCAGTAGCATCATGAGAAAACTCAACAATATAACTATCACATAAAGCATTCTTATCATGAGTCTCATGCATAAAATTATTACTCTCCACATAAGCATAATCAATTTTATTAGTTGTAGTGGGAGCAAATTCAACAAAGTAGCTATCATTATTATTCTCATCATCAAATATAGGAGGCATAGTATCATCAAAGAAAATTTTCTCCTCAATGCTTGGGGGACTAAAAATATCAAGCCAGCTTCCCCAAGCTTAGAATTTTCCATAGCATTAGCAACAATAGTGTTCAAAGCATTCATATTAATATGTTCCATGGGTTTTTTAATTTTCGCATCAAACCATCCATGTCTTAAATCAGGAAATAGAATAAGAAGGTCATTGTTGTCCATTATGCCTAACTAGTGTAAACAAGAAACCAAATGTCGCAATTGCAGAGTCTAAAGGAAATAGCTTCGAGTACTTACAACGGCGCCGGAAAATAACTTAGTAGCCGAGATCCGGAGTGTGAGTACCTTTTACCTTTCCTCCCGGCAACGGCGCGAAAGTGCTTGATGTCTACGGGTGCTTCTATTCTTGTAGACAGTGTTGGGCCTCCAAGAGCAGAGGTTTGTAGAACAGCAGCAAGTTTCCCTTAAGTGGATTACCCAAGGTTTATCGAACTCGGGAGGAAGAGGTCAAAGATATCCCTCTCATGCAACCCTGCAACCACAAAGCAAGAAGTCTCTTGTGTCCCCAACACACCTAATAGGTGCACTAGTTCGGCGAAGAGATAGTGAAATACAAGTGATATGAATGAATATGAGCAGTAGTACGGCGCCAGAAAATAGCTTGCTGGCGTGCAGTTGATGGTAGTAATATTGTAGGAAGTAAACATGCAGTAGTAACGCAGCAGTAGTAATTCAGTAAAACAGTAACAAGCAGCGATAGCAGTATTTAGGAACAAGGCCTAGGGATTAGACTTTCACTAGTGGACACTCTCAACATTGATCACATAACAGAATAGATAAATGCATACTCTACACTCTCTTGTTGGATGGTGAACACATTGCGTAGGATTACACGAACCCTCAATGCCGGAGTTAACAAGCTCCACAATTCAATGTTCATATTTAAGTAACCTTAGAGTGTAAGATAGATCAATACGACTAAACCAAGTACTAACGTAGCATGCACACTGTCACCTTCATGCTTATGTAGGAGGAATAATACACATCAATACTATCATAGCAATAGTTAACTTCGCAATCTACAAGAGATCATGATCATAGCATAAACCAAGTACTAACACGATGCACACACTGTCACCATTACATCGTGCAGGAGGAATAAAACTACTTTAATAACTTCACTAGAGTAGCACATAGATAAATTGTGATACAAAACACATTGCAATCATAAAGAGATATAAATAAGCACTTCACTATGCCATTCATAACAGTGAATAAGTATTCTGTGAAATATAGCCTAAGAGACCCACACGGTGCACACACTGTCACCTTTACACACGTGGGACAAGGAGTCTCCGGAGATCACATAAGTAAAACTCACTTGACTAGCATAATGACATCTAGATTACAAGCATCATCATATGAATCTCAATCATGTAAGGCAGCTCATGAGATTATTGTATTGAAGTACATAGGAGAGAGATGAACCACATAGCTACCGGTACAGCCCCGAGCCTCGATGGAGAACTACTCCCTCCTCATGGGAGCAGCAGCGGTGATGAAGATGGCGGTGGAGATGGCAGCGGTGTCGATGGAGAAGCCTTCCGGGGCACTTCCCCGTCCGGCAGGGTGCCGGAACAGAGACTCCTGTCCCCCGATCTTGGCTTCGCGATGGCGGCGGCTCTGGAAGGTTTCGCGTACCGTGGCTTGTAAGGGTTTTCGACGCAGGGGCTTTATATAGGCGAAAGGGCAGCGTCAAGGTCGGGGCGACGACACCATAGGGCCGCGCGGCCGGGCCTGTGCCGCGCCACCTATCATCTGGGCCCACGGGCCCCTCCTCTGGCGGCTCTTGTTCTGGATGCTTCCGGGCAAAATAGGAACCTGGGCGTTGATTTCGTCCATTCCGAGAATATTTCGTTACTAGGATTTCTGAAACCAAAAACAGCAGAAAACAGGAACTGGCACTTCGGCATCTTGTTAATAGGTTAGTTCCAGATGCACGAATATGACATAAAGTGTGCATAAAACATGTAGGTATCATCAATAAAATAGCATGGAACATAAGAAATTATCGATACGTTGGAGACGTATCACCCCCCCCCTTAGAGATAAGATATATCTCTAGTTTAAATGGTTTAAAATTAGAGATAAGATCTATCTCCTAAAATAAAGCGTTTAAATTAGGAGATAAGGGGGAAGACTTGGGGGAGGAGTTTGCCCCTCCCATGGCCGGCCAAAGGGGTGGGCCCTAGGCCGACCCCCCACCTATATAAAGAGGGGAGGGGGTGGCCGGCCAAGGCCCCCCATCCATAACCCTAGCCGCCACCTCTCCTCCCTCCTCTTTCTCTCTGCTGCGGCTTAGGCGAAGCCCTGCAGAGATTCTCCTCCACCACCACCACCACGCCGTCGTGCTGCTGGGATTCCGAGGGGATCTACCACACCTCCGCTGCCCGCTGGAACGGGGAGAGGAAGGGCTTCATCGACACCGTACGCGCGACCGAGTACGGAAGTGCTGCCGGATTGCAGCACTGGGGATGATCGTCTACACCAACAACGAGATCTAATCTCGTAGGCTTTGGAAATCTTCGAGGGTTAGTCTCATATCAATCTCGTTGCTCCGATCTTGTAGATTAGATCTTGGGTGTTCCATAGATTAGATCTTGGATTTATTCGTCTCGCGGTAGGAAAATTTTTGTTTTCTATGCTACGAACCCCATCAGTGGTATCAGAGCCATGTCTATGCATAGATCTGTTGCACGAGTAGAACACAATGGTTTTGTGGGCGGTGATGCTTTTGTTTCTTTAGTTTGTGTACTTTGCATCTTGCGGGATGGTGGGATGAAGCGGCCCAGGCTAACTTTACATGACCGCGTCTCATGAGACTTGCTCCACGCTTGACATGCAACTTGTATTGCATAAGTGGCTTTGCGGGTGTCTGTCTCTCCCACCATAGTGAAGATTCCAATTTACACTTTCTATTGTCAACACTAGTATCACCGTTGTGGTTCATGTTCGTAGGTAGATTGGATCTTACTCGAAAACCCTAAACCACGTAAAATATGCAAACCAAATTAGAGGCGTCTAACTTGTTTTTGCAGGGTTTGGTGATGTGATATGGCCATGATGTGATGATGATTATATTTGATGTATGAGATGTTCATTGTTGTATTATGGCAACCGGCAGGAGCCTAATGGTTGTCTTTAATTTTTGTTAAAGACCTGTGTGTCTATTCATCATGTAATAGCTTTATTTCAAGTAGTTGTCATAGTAGCTATAAGTGATGGACAACCATGAAGCGGCGCCATGGACCTTGGTGCAATGCTAGTGATGATGGAGATCATGATCATGTGCTTTGGAGATGGAGATCAAAAGCACAAGAAGAAAGGCCATATCATATCACATATTATGAATTGCATGTGATGTTAATCCTTTATGCATCTTATCTTGCTTAGATCACGACGGTAGCATTATAAGATGATCCCTCACATAAATATCAAGATAATAAAGTGTTCTCCCCTCGTATGCACCGTTGCTACAGTTCGTCGTCTCGAAGCATCTCGTGATGATCGGATGTGATAGATTCTACGTTCACATACAACGGGTGTAAGCCATGTTGCACACGCGGAAATACTTGGGTTTGCTTGACGAGCCTAGCATGTACAGACATGGCCTCGGGACAACGGAAACCGAAAGGTTGAACACGAGTCATATGGATGATATGATCAACATGTTGATGTTCACCATTGAAGCTACATCATCTCACGTGATGATCGGTTTTGGTGTAGTGGATGTGGATCGTGTGCCACTTAACAACTATGAGGGATGTTGTATTAAGTGGGAGTTCATTAGTAATTAGATTAAAACATGAACTAATTATCATGAACATAGTCTGAATAGTATTTTGAATTAAATTTGTAGAATTGGCATCCGTTATCTACCATGCGCTAGTCTTGTAATTGAGATAGAAATACTGTTAAGTCTGACAAGTAACTTTACGGACTGGTACCGTATTGTTAAAGAATCAAGATATGATTAAGTCCTAATGCAAACTTTTAGTAAACCTCACATTGATGATTCAAAGAGCAATGGTTTCAATTAGTACCTTAAATCATCTTGTCTCCGTGAAACTTGAAGTTCAAATCCGTTTGAAAAGTAAGGAGCTAGAAATTTTGTTTTCAGAAATAAGCAAGGTATGAGATATATGTGATATCTAAGACCTTATTGCAAGATGATAGAATATAATCTAGTGAGACTACATAAACTCATAAGTTTTATGGGAATGTACGAAGGTTGAAGATGCTAGGCGTCCCGATCCTCCAACTAGTTGGGCACTAACGATATTCGCATATCCATGAAGTGATCGTCCTTAGTATGCACCGTTGCTAAGACTCGTCGTTTCGAAGCATCTCGTGATGATCGGGTGTTATAGATTCTACGTGTGCATACAACGGGTGCAAGCCAGATTTGCACATGCGAATACTAAGGTTAAACTTTACGAGCCTAGCATGTACATACATGGTCTCGGAAAGTCGTCATGATTTGATGGATAAAAATTATGAGTGAAATTGTTCATCACATTAAAAGGTTACTAATAGTGAAATCTGGAACACTTGTCATGTGATGATCAACTTCAAAGAAAGAACCTCAAGGTTATTGGTATTTGACCAATGGACCTAGAAGTTATTGAAGGTGAAGTGTTTTCTGAGAATGGGGAAAGCTAAAAGAGAAACTACAAAAGATTTTGGCAGAAAGAAAGAAAAGACTAGAAAGTCTAGCTCAGGTGTATATAGATGATATACATGTTATGAATGTATTCCTTGTTTGGTCACACAATGAAATTCTTGGGTAATTGTACCATATTGGTTGGTATGAGGTGTCATACAAAACAACGCAATACAAGAATACAATGGCCTAAGTGACTGACAAGGAATATGGTAGGAATGCACGTCTGGAACAAAATAAAGTGTTATTGTGTTCGTCGTTGGCATTCTACCTAGCCCTTCGGATTTTATAATAAAGAACTTTACAATGGTTGTTATGTTCTAGTCAAATGAAAACAATGAGTTGTTCAAATTATGACATATTCCATGTACGATGGATAAGTTATTATAAATCTTTATGGTGAAGCACACATGCATAACACTGACGCTAAAATGCCATAAGGCAAATGATATGAATTCCACTCATTAGTGGAACCGCCATTTAGGTCATGTTAGAAAGGAACACATGAAGGAACTCCATTTGAATGGATTTTTGGAGTCATATGATTTTTGAATCATTTGGCGCTTGCAAATATCTTCTAAAGAGAATGACTTAAATACCGTTCATAGGCCAAGAGTTGAACGGGCAACTAACTTAGTGAAAACATACATGATGATGTATATGGTTCACTGGGCATAGTTGTGTGCGGGAGATTCTTCTACTTCATGAAAACTTCTAACAATGAATTGAGTATATATATGTGGATATATTCGATAAGGAAGAAGTTTGAAAACATTTGAATGGATTCAAATAAGTTTCAGCATGAAGTGAAAATCATCGTAATAGAAAAGTCAAATATCTATGATTGGATCATGGTGGAAATATTTGAATTACGAGTTTTAGCGAACATCTAAGAGATTTATGAAATTGTTCTACAACTCACGTTTCTTGGAGTATCATGATGATGATGGAGTATCCAAGAGACGTATCCAAACTTGTTGGATTGATGATGAGATAAAATAAAATGACGCCATTATACTTTTGTGGATTATGCTTTAGAGACTACCACTTTTACACTGAATAGAGCATCATCATGATCCATTGAAATGACACCATACGAGTTATGGCATGGGTATAAACCCTAAATAGTCCTTTCTTAAATTTTGGTATGCATAGCATAAGTAAATGAGTTTACAACCAAAATCGGATAAATGTCTTTGTTGATTATCCCATGAAATTGATTGGGAATTCTTTCCACTATGAAGTCAAAGACAAAAGTGTTTGTCGATGTTTCTTACTTATTTCAAAGAAATTGTTTCTAGCGAACTATTTGAGTGGGAGGACAATAAAACTTGATAAGGTTTATGAACCTGAGCATGATGATCAGAGTAGCACAACATCGGAAATGGTTCCGGAAGCAGCTACGAAGATCATGGCTCCCATGTCTACAAAGTGTTATAGTCATGGAGATCAAAGTACTTATTGAACCTTGTAGATGTGGTTTATTTTGTGATCAAATAAATGATTTGTGGACAAAGGATTGTTTTTGAACAATGATAAACCAACTACATACAAAGAAGTTATGATGGGCCCTGACTCCGTTAAAATGGCTATGCGCCATGAAATCCAAGATAGGTGAATACTTTTTGAAAGTAAATGGATCTATAAAGTAGATGGACTTGGATGGAATATCCTTAAAGAAGCTTGACTTATCGAAAAGCAGTTTACGAAAAAGTTCAAAGAGTTGACTACGATAAGATTAGATCTTCCGTGGCAATGCTTATAGTCTATGTGGATTATTCTAGTAATCGCTACATATTTCTTTTATGAGATATGATAGTAGGATGGCAGAAATACATTCCTTACCAGAAGTGTGTATGAAGGATGTATACTAGATACAACCAAGAGTTTTGCTGGTCCGTGGAATACTAGATAGGTATACAAACTTCAATTTGATGAAGTGAGTATCGCGGAGTTGGAATCTTCACCGGATGAAATAATCAAAGAGTTTTGATTTCATCAGAAACGATGAAGATGCTTGCATTTGCAAGAAATTAAGTGGGAGCACTGAGACATATTTATAATACTTTATGTAGATGACATATCGTTGATTATAAATAGTGTAATTATATAATTGATTTAAAAGGTTTCATTGAGAATTAACATCAATGAAAGGATATGAATTGAAACATATTTAGTGTCAAGATCTATGAAGATAGATAGAAACACATAATAAGTTTAAGTTTAAGTACATAGAATAGATATTGAAGTAGTTCAATATAGAAGTATTAAGAAGGTGTTCTTTTCATGTGAAGGTTTAACAAGACTTGAGTGTATTTGACACTCGATGAGTAAATACACATGAGTGATTTCAGATCACGAATAATATGTACAAAGTCAGATGTCCTGTGCTCTAAAGTGTTACGAGCATATACCAGAATGATTCATGTAATGATCATTGGACAACAGTAAGAATATCCCTGAGTGCTTTAGAAGAACCAAGGATATATATATAGTTTTTATATGGGGTAGTGACAAACAAATCGCTGTAAGGTGTTGCACCGATATTAGTTTGGTCACATATAAAAATAAAATTTCAATCTCAATTAGGCTAAGTGTTGTTTATAAGGTAGCACAATGAGCTAGAAGAAGTCTATGCTAGATTTAGATCAGTTCTAAATATTGTGACGGATTCTACAAATGAAGGCAGAGTATGTCATTGTTTTGACAATGACTGAGGATGTTAAGTCGAGGAGTTCTTTGAGAACTTGGTGTAGTTCCGACAGTGTCAGAACTTTGAAGCTATATTGTGTGTGACAATATTAGTGACTTATTTCAGACCGCGGAATTAAGGTTCCACCAGAGGACTAAGCATATACAGTTAATGCCGACTCATTTGGAAAATGAGTGATGCGTTGAGACGCAAATGAATTGCAAAATACATACGTTTCTGAGCGTGTCAGATCCGTTGACTAAAACCTCTCCCGTGAGCAAAACATGATAAGCACCAGAAGGCCAAGGTGTTATATCTTTACAAATGTTAACTAGATTATTGACTCTAGTGCAAGTGGGAGACTGTTGGAGATATGCCCAAGAGGCAATAATAAATTAGTTATTGTTATATCTTATTGTTCATGATAAATGTTTACATTTCATGCTATAATTGTATTAACCGAAACATTGATACATGTGTGTTATGTAAACAACAAGGAGTCCCTAGTAAGCCTCTTGTATAACTAGCTTGTTGATTAATGGATGATCATGGTTTCGTGATCATGAACATTGGATGTTATTAATAACAAGGTTATGTCATTAGGTGAATGATATAATGGACACACACCCAAATGAGCGTAGCATAAGATCAAGTCATTAAGTTCAATTTGCTATAAGCTTTCGATACATAGTTGCCTAAGTCCTTCGACCATGAGATCATGTAAATCACTTACACCGGAAGGGTACTTTGATTACATCAAACACCATTGCGTAAATGGGTGGTTATAAAGAT
This sequence comes from Lolium multiflorum, assembly GCA_030979885.1. NCBI lineage: Eukaryota > Viridiplantae > Streptophyta > Magnoliopsida > Poales > Poaceae > Lolium > Lolium multiflorum. The sequence goes on along the minus strand of CM061748.1, from coordinate 57,433,182 downwards.
GGGATTAAGTATTCGGAAAGTGTGAGTTGAGGCATATGGATCAATAGTGGGATTTGTCCATCCCGATGACGGATAGATATACTCTGGGCCCTCTCGGTGGAATGTCATCTGATTAGCTTGCAAGCATATGAATGGTTCATAAGAGATCACATACCACGGTACGAGTAAAGAGTACTTGTCGGTAACGAGGTTGAACAAGGTATGAAGATACCGATGATCAAACCTCGGACAAGTAAAATATCGCGTGACAAAGGGAATTGGCATCATATGTAAATGGTTCAATCAATCACTAAGTCATCGTTGAATATGTGGGAACCATTATGGATCTCCAGATCCCGCTATTGGTTATTGCTCGGAGAGGAGTCTCGACCATGTCTGCATAGTTCGCGAACCATAGGGTGACGCGCTTAAGGTTCGATGTCGCATAAGTAGATTCGGAATATGAGTTGGAGTCCGAAGTTTTTGTTCGGAGTCTCGGATGGGATCCGGGACATCACGAGGAGGTCCGGAATGGTCCGGAGAATAAGATTCATATATGGGAAGTCATTTTCCGGGGTTCGGAAAAAGTCCGGTGTTTTGACCGGAGCTTCTAGAAGGTTCTAGAGGGCCACCAGTGGGCCCACCACCCCGGGAGAGGCCACATAGGCGCCACATGGCATAGTGGGTCCTGCCCACCATGACATGTGGGCCTAGGCCGGCCCCCCTTAGAGATAAGATCTATCTCTTGTTTAAATGGTTTAAAATTAGAGATAAGATCTATCTCCTAAAATAAAGCGTTTAAATTAGGAGATAAGGGGGAAGACTTGGGGGAGGAGTTTGCCCCCCCATGTGGCCGGCCAAAGGGATGGGTGGGCCCTAGGGGCCGACCCCCCACCTATATAAAGAGGGGAGGGGGTGGCCGGCCAAGGCCCCCCATCCATAACCCTAGCCGCCACCTCTCCTCCCTCCTCTTTCTCTCTGCTGCGGCTTAGGCGAAGCCCTGCAGAGATTCTCCTCCACCACCACCACCACGCCGTCGTGCTGCTGGGATTCCGAGGGGATCTACCACACCTCCGCTGCCCGCTGGAACGGGGAGAGGAAGGGCTTCATCGACATCGTACGCGCGACCGAGTACGGAAGTGCTGCCGGATTGCAGCACTGGGGATGATCGTCTACACCAACAACGAGATCTAATCTCGTAGGCTTTGGAAATCTTCGAGGGTTAGTCTCATATCAATCTCGTTGCTCCGATCTTGTAGATTAGATCTTGGGTGTTCCATAGATTAGATCTTGGATTTATTCGTCTTGCGGTAGGAAATTTTTTGTTTTCTATGCTACGAACCCCATCAGTAGCAACAGCACATCCACAACCTTAGAACCTACTGTCACGATCCCAGATTCAATGGAGGCATGAACCCACTATCGAGCATAAATACTCCCTCTTGGAGTTACAAGTATCAACTTGGCCAGAGCCTCTACTAGCAACGGAGAGCATGCAAGAACATAAACAACACATATATGATAGATTGATAATCAACTTAACATAGTATTCTAGATTCATCGGATCCCACCAAACACAATATGTAGCATTACAAATAGATGATCTTGATCATGTTAGGCAGCTCACAAGATCTAAACAATGATAGCACAAGCGGAGAAGACAACCATCTAGCTATGGACCCATAGTCCAAGGATGAACTACTCACGCATCAATCCGGAGGCGGGAATGATGATGTAGAGCCCCTCCGGTGATGATTCCTCTCTCCGGCAGGGTGCCGGAGGCGATCTCCTGAATCCCCGAGATGGGATTGGCAGCGGCGGCGTCTCTGAAGGTTTTTCGTATCGTGGCTCTCGGTACAGGGGTATTCGCGACGAAGGCTTTAAGTAGGCGGAAGAGCAACGCAGGGGGGCTCACGAGGGCCCCACACAGCAGCCGCGCGGCCAGGGCCTGGGCCGCGCCGCCTGTGTGTCGGCGCCTCGTGGCCCCACTTCCTTTCCCCCTCGGTCTTCTGGAAGCTTCGTGTAAAAATAGGACCATGGGCGTTGATTTCGTCCAATTCCGAGAATATTTCCTTACTAGGATTTCTGAAACCAAAAACAGCAGAAAACAGCAACTGGCGCTTCGGCATCTTGTTAATAGGTTAGTGCCGGAAAATGTATAATAATGATGTAAACTATGTATAAAACATTCAAGTATTGTCATAAAAGTAGCATGGAACATAAGAAATTATAGATACGTTTGAGACGTATCAGCTGCTTAATGATTAGAACATCACATTTTTTATGTTGGTATAGATTATACACATCAAAAGGAAGCTCACAGCTTATTATTTGCCATCTGTCCACATTAAAATGTTCTGGTTGTTGCTATGCGGAATGCACTCTTTATTTGCTTATTGGTAGTCTATATTAGCCCCATACCGGTAGACTATCTGTGCGCATTACAATGATCTTGTTATAACGAGGAAATGGTGAGTTCCAAATTCTTTGGCAAACAACATTGTAGTGTCTTTGCCTTTCCATTGTTGTTGTCTTAACTTGTAATGTCTTTGTTTCAGATATAGGTGCTGCATGGACAACATAAAAGATTGCCGAATCCCTTCATTGTATTGCTAGGTTTAATTATCATTCAATTTCTCTGGGTTCTGTAATTTTTTTTCAAATCCTTGCAGCTGATGTAATATTTTTTCAAAGCCTTGCAGCTGATATAATATTTTTCAAAGCCTTGCAGCTGATGTAATATTTTTCAAAGCCTTGCAGCTGATGTAATATTTTTTCAAAGCCTTGCAGCTGATGTAATATTTAGTTAGTTTCTATAGTTCTTTCGCGCATTCTTTCTATGGTGCTTGTGGTAAGTGAGGCTATCCGACTGAAATCATATGTTGCGTAAATATTCTCAGTATGTAACCAGCCATTGTTGGCGCAAACTAAATCACAAATTCTCATCCCGGCAACGGGCCAATTAAGCGAAATCAGATATGGGTCGGCCCGCAAAATCCTAAAGCGCCTTACAGGCTGACATGTTAACATAGCAATTCGCAGATGGGTCAGCCCAACAAGTAACAACGGGCTTCACGCACCTCGGCCAAACAAGACTTTTGGGCCTTACTAGGCCCACACATATATTTTGTAGTGAGCTAATGGGCCGATCCACCAACTAAACGGGTCGGCCCACTTACTTATTAGGCCAGCCCACTTGCTTTAAGGTGTACCCCACTTACTAACCGGGCTGGCTCAATAACAGGAAAGTGGGACCCACGTGCTTATTGGGCCTGCCCGTTTATCCTGTTGACCGGTCAAACTACGACATTCGGCCCGGCCCACATGCTTATTGGCCCGGCCCGTTTGGCTGTTGACCGGTCAAACAAAGACAATTGGCTCGGCCCACATGCTTATTGGGTCGGCCCGGTTTGCCTGTTGACCGATCAAACAATACATTCGGTCCGGTCCACATGACTATTGGGCCGGCCCATTTATCATGTTGACCGGTAAAACAAAGACATTTGGCCCGACCCACTTGTTCAGTGGCCCCGCCTATCCTTTTGACCGGTGACAAAGGATTAATTTGTCAATGCCTACAGATTGTAGACTAGGGTTTTGCTAGAAGTAGAGGGCAAGTAGATCTCGAAGGTTTCAGCCGAAAAGTACTCGACAATTGTAAAACTAGGGTTGCGTTAACAGTAGATTCGATTCTCTTCGTCCCTCGACTCCCCCTTATATAGAGGGTGGAGCCGAGGGTTTCGTAATACACAAGTTACAGAGTTCGGGAGGGTTTCGTACCCAACCCGTAAGATTACAAATCTCTATCTTTCCTAATACAAACTATCTTTCCTTAACACTAAATGGGCTTCCAAGTCTTCTTATTCTTCGAGTCCTGGGCCTTTAGTAAACCCCGGGTACCATCTTTGGCAGGCCCATTGGGGATGCCTATGTCAGTAGCCCCCGAGATTTTTCTTGAATCGAAGAATCAGGGAAAATCTCCAACTTTACTCATTACATAATCTTTCGATATGCAAATACTATTTTGTACAGGGATAACGGTAGTTGGGGCTAGTTCATCTGACGGATCAGGTACTAGTTAACTGCTCTAGTGGCAATCCGCAAAAACCTACTTCAAGATCACGTCCCTGGACATGATCTCGGGATACTGGTGTAAACTTCGACAGGTGCCGCTTAAGGTCTTACCATTCTGTCGAGTCCCAGTCATATTTTATCGGGTACCTAACGCGTCCGTTAGGATTTTTCTTCGTATCTGTTGATACGGAAAAAAGTAGCAGTCCGCCGTCAGAGACGGTGCCACGCCGCTCAGAACGGATCTGGGGTCTTACCTTCGCAAAGTTTTGCGGCATTCAGAGATTTATTCGCGACTTTTAGCGCTCTGAGAATATATTGTCGAGTGCTTTTCGGCTGTTGGAATAGCACATTTTATCGAGTCATATTTGATGACTTATTTTGTCTTCCCGATGGGAGTATATGTAGAGTTATCTGTGTAACTCGAAATATACTCACTTCTACTTCTTTCTTTTAATAAAAATTCATCGGGCACGCGAACAGCGTTCCCGATGGGAGTAGCCCCCGAGGCTACAGCCAAGAACTTGTGCTTGGGTGTAGGCTCCACAGATTAGTATCCTTTGCCGCTATATTTATAATCCTTCTCGATATTTTTATATCTATCGGGTGCGCGACCAGCGCTCCCGATGGGAGTAGCCCCCGAGGCTATGAACAAATGCTTGCATTTGGTCATAGGCTCTCGCCATTTCTATCTTGTCATACTCGAAGTTTTCTATTTTTCCAAAGTAGCCCCCGAGCGTTTGGGCAAAAACTTGTATTTGATCAAAGGCTCCCGAAATAATCTTGCGTTGTCGATAATCTCTCCCAGCTTCATAGTCGAGCTTTTCTTTTACCATGATGACGTCATTGCTGATGATAGCCACGATTTCTGTTTTGGAAACATGCGAAAACCGCTCCTCTCACTGCCTTGTGGGTCCAAATTCCTCATCTGATTGACACGTCGTGCAAGTGGGGGACACACGTTCTCCACTTTTTCTGGCACACGTTCCGTAACCTCTCCAGTGTTAAAATACTTTTTTACCCTTGTATTCACGTGGTTATCATCTACCACACCTCTTTTCCATCCAACGGTCCAACGTTTCGCCGCACCTTGATGACCCACAAGTATAGGGGATCGCAACAGTCTTCGAGGGAAGTAAAACCCAAATTTATTGATTCGACACAAGGGGAGGTAAAGAATACTTATAAGCCTTAACAACTGAGTTGTCAATTCAGCTGCACCTGGAAGGTGATGTGAAAGTAGCAGTAATATGAGAGCAGTAGTAACAGTAACACAGCAGCAGTAATAGCAATATGAGAGCAATGGCACCAGAGAATAGTTGATACTACTTCCAATGACATGTAGAACGAGTATATAATGATGCGAGATGGACCGGGGTTCCCAGCTATCTACACTAGTGGTAACTCTCCAATAACAAGTGTTGGGTGAACAAATTACAGTTGGGCAATTGATAGGATTGATAAGGCATTAAGAAAGAACATCAATTCATTAATCATGTAGGCATGTTTTCCATATTTAGTCATACGTGCTCGCAATGAGAAACTTGCACAACATCTATTGTCCTACCAGCCGGTGGCAGCCGGGCCTCAAGGGAATCTACTGGATATTAAGGTACTCCTTTTAATAGAGTACCGGAGCAAAGCATTAACACTCCGTGAAAACATGTGTCCCTCACATCACCGCCATCCCCTCCGGTTGTCCCGATTTCTGTCACTTCGGGGCCTTTGGTTCCGGACAGTGACATGTGCATACAACTTGTAGATACAATCTAAGCAATAATTATAGAGCTCAAATCTAAGATCATGCCACTCGGGCCCTAGTGACAAGCATTAAGCATAACAAGATTGCAGCAACAATAACTTCACAAACTTTATAGATAGACTAATCATAATGTATCATCCATCGGATCCCAACAAACACAACACCGATTACATCAGATGAATCTCAATCATGTAAGGCAGCTCATGAGATCATTGTATTGAAGTACATGGGGGAGAGAATACCAACTAGCTACAGCTAGAACCCGTAGTCCATGGGGGAACTACTCACGGAGCATGATGGAGGCGGTGGCGTTGATGGAGATGGCTTCCGGGGCACTTCCCCATCCCGGCAGGGTGCCGGGACAGAGACTTCTGTCCCCGAATTGGAGTTTCGCGATGGTGGCGGCGCCCTGGAGTCTTTCTGGAGTTTCGTCAAGAGGTATCGCGTTTTTAGGTCGAAAGGGCTATATAGGCGAAGAGGCGGCGCAGGAGGGGCACCAGGGCGCCCTCCCCATAGGCCGGCGCGGCCAGGGGCCTGCCCGCGCGGCCCTATGGTGTGGGGGCCCCAGGCCTCCCCTCTGACTCCCCTTCGGTGTCCTGGTCCGTCCCGGTGAATTATGATGTTTGGTCTTCGTTTCGTCGAATTCCGAGAATATTGCCCGAACAGCCTTTGAACCAAAAACAGCAGAAAACAGGAACTGGCACTGTGGCATCTTGTTAATAGGTTAGTTCCGGAAAACGCATAAAAACATCATAAAGTGCAAGCAAAACATGTAAGTATTGTCATAAAACAAGCATGGAACGACAGAAATTATGGATACGTCGGGGACGTATCAGCATCCCCAAGCTTAGTTCTGCTCGTCCCGAGCAGGTAAACGATAAAAAGAATAATTTCTGTAGTGACATGCTACTTACATATCCTTGATCATACTATTACAAAGCATATGAAATGAATGAAGTGACTCAAGGCAATGATCTATAGTTGCTAACAAATAGATAACATATAGCAAAACTTTTCATGAAGAGTACTTTCAAGACAAGTATCAAAAGTTTTGCACAAGAGTTAACTCATAAAGCAATAAGTTCAAAGTAAAGGCATCGAAGCAACACAAGGGAAGATATAAGTTTCAGCGGTTGCTTTCAACTTGTAACATGCATATCTCATGGATAATTGTCAACACAAAGTAATATGATGAATGCAAATAAGCAAGTATGTAAGAATCAATGCACAGTTGACACAAGTGTTTGCTTCTAAGATGGAAAGAAGTAGGTAAACTGACTCAACATAAAGTAAAAGAATGGCCCTTCAAAGAGGAAAGCATCGATTGCTATATTTGTGCTAGAGCTTTGGTTTTGAAAACATAAAGAGAGCATAAAAGTGAAGTTTTGAGAGGTGTTTGTTGTTGTCAACGAATGGTAGTGGGCACTCTAACCCCTTGCCAGACAAACCTTCAAAGAGCGGCTCCCATTTTATTTTATTTTTGGGTGGCACTCCTTCCAACCTTTCTTTCACAAACCATGGCTAACCGAATCCTCGGGTGCCTGCCAACAATCTCATACCATGAAGGAGTGCCTTTTTATTTTAGTTTTATTATGATGACACTCCTCCCCACCTTTGCTTTCTCAAGCCATGGCTAACCGAATCCTTCGGGTGCCATCCAACAATCACATACCATGGAGGAGTGTCTATTTTTGTTAATTAATTTGGGACTGGGAATCCCATTGCCAACTCTTTTTGCAAAATTATTGGATAAGCGGATGAAGCCACTAGTCCATTGGTGAAAGTTGCCCAACAAGATTGAAAGATAAACACCACATACTTCCTCATGAGCTATAAAACATTGACACAAATCAGAGGTAATAAATTTTGAATTGTTCAAAGGTAGCACTCAAGCAATTTACTTTGGAATGGCAGAAAATACCACATAGTAGGTAGGTATGGTGGACACAGATGGCATAGGTTTTGGCTCAAGGTTTTGGATGCACGAGAAGTATTCCCTCTCGATACAAGGCTTAGGCTAGCAAGGTTGTTTGAAGCAAACACAAGTATGAACCGGTACAGCAAAACTTACATAAGAACATATCGCAAGCATTATAATACTCTACACTGTCTTCCTTGTTGCTCAAACACTTTTACCAGAAAATATCTAGACCTTAAGAGAGATCAATTATGCAAACCAATTTTAACAAGCTCTACGGTAGTTCTCCACTAATAGGCTTAGACTACATGAAAAAACTTAATCATGATCTACTTGAGAGCTCAAAACAATTGCCAAGTGTCAGATTATCCAAGACATGATGAGGCATTTTCTATTTCCAACCAAATACCAATAAGTATTGTAGCTTCCAACTTTTATCATTGAACATTAAAAGTAAAACGAAGAACAAGTGTTCATATGAAAAAGCGGAGCGTGTCTCTCTCCCAAACAAGGATTGCTAGGATCCAACTTTATTCAAACACAAACAAAAATAAAAACAAACAGACGCTCCAAGTAAAGCACATAAGATGTGACCGAATAAAAATATAGTTTCAGGGGAGGAACCTGATAAGTTGATGAAGAAGGGGATGCCTTGGGCATCCCCAAGCTTAGACGCTTGAGTCTCCTTGAAATATGCAGGGATGAACCACGGGGCATCCCCAAGCTTAGACTTTTCACTCTTCTTGATCATATATCATCCTCCTCTCTTGACCCTTAAAAACTTCCTTCACACCAAACTTCTCATAAACTTCATTAGAGGGGTTAGTACTCAAAAACTTTAATCCACCTTGGTCCTGTAGTGACACATTGCAAGAACTCAATAAAACATTAGCTACAGCTCTCCACGTCTAGAAAGCCTCACTTAAAGTCCACAAGAGACAATGCAAAAAACAGAGACAGAATCTGCCAAAACAGAACAGCCAGTAAACACGAATTTTAAAATGGTACTTCCGTTGCTCAAATCAGAAAACTCAAAACTAATGAAAGTTGCGTACATATCTGAGGATCACGCACGTAAATTGGCAGATTTTTCTGAGTTTCCTACAGAGAAATAAGCCCAGATTCGTGACAGATAGAAATCTGTTTCTGCGCAGAAATCCAAATCTAGTATCAACCTTCGATTAGAGGCTTCACTTGGCACAACAAAACACAAAACTAAGATAAGGAGAGGTTGCTACAGTAGTAAACAACTTCCAAGACACAAATATAAAACAAATTACTGTAGCAAAATAACACATGGGTTATCTCCCAAGAAGTTCTTTCTTTATAGCCATCAAGATGGGCTCAGCAGTTTTAATGATGCACTCGCAAGAAATAGTATTTGAAGCAAAAGAGAGCATCAAGAGGCAAATTCAAAACACATTTAAGTCTAACATGCTTCCTATGAAAAGGAATCTTGTAAATAAACAAGTTCATGAAGAGCAAAGTAACAAGCAAAGGAAGATAGAACAAGTGTAGCTTCAAAAATTTCAGCACATAGAGAGGTGTATTAGTTCCATGAAAATTTCTACTACCATATTTTCCTCTCTCATAATAATTTTCAGTAGCTTCATGAACAAACTCAACAATATAACTATCACATGCAGCATACTTTTCATGATTTCCAAACACATAATTTTTATCAAGCTCAAATATAGTAGGATCAAAACTTCCAAACTCACTTTTATCAATAATATAACAAGGTAGGTGATCAATCTCAATAGATATGGGACTCATAGAATAAGTCAAGAACTCTCCAATCCCATTTTCATTAGTAGTACAATTAATATTATCAAGTAACATAGGACCATCATCTAGAGCTTTATCATAAACATTTGCCAAGCAAAATTCTTTAGTACCATGCATTTCGACATCAGGCACAAACAAAGCATTATCATAAGATTTATCAAAGTAGCATGGATTATCATAAATAACAGTAGCATAATCATTCTCACAAGTATTACTCATAGGTACTATTTCAAGAGAATCCACAGGAACATAACATTCAACCTCTTCCGGTAAGCATGGAGGACAATCAAATAGTGTAAGAGATAAAGAGTTACTCTCATTAGAAGGTTGACATGGGTAGCTAATCCATTCTTCCTCCTTTTGTTCGTCGCTCTCTTCTTCTTTTTCATCCAATGAGCTTTCAAGTTCATCAATTTCCTCCTCTTTTTCATCCAATGAGCTTTCAGGTTCATCAATTTCTTCTTCCACCGGTTCCTGCAAATTGTGAGTGCATTCTTGTGCATTAATGTGTCTCTCTTTATAATCAAGGATATAAGGATTCCTACTGTAGCATTCTATGCAAGAATTAAGGATAGTAGAGACATAATCTTTAAGGCCCTTACAAACAACACAAGTTTCATAATTCTCAACCATGAAGGATTCTATCTCGGAGGCTCCCATAAATAAGACAAATTGTTCTACCTCTTCGAACCCATAATGAATATAGCAATTCCGATTATAGTTCTTAATTAAAAATTCCTCACTAAAGCCACATTGAAATTTAAGATGTTTAGTATCCTGTTGAGAGCAACAGTTTATATTATGGCGTTCAAGCAAGATTTCAGCAATTGTATTCAATTTTTCTATCATAGCACTCATTATTTTACCGTTTCTTGATTCTCTATAATTATTATAACATTCTATAAGCTCCAAGTAGGTTGTTGGTTCTCCCATAACAGCAGTTTTTAATTTTTAGGTTTTTCAAATTTTTATGGATTTTCGGGTATATAGGGAAAATAAAACAAGACAAAAATAAACTAGACAAAAGTAAACTAAGCAAAGTAAAACTAGACAGAAATAAACTAAGCACAAATAAACTAGACAGAAATAAACTAGCAAGACAAAATAAAATAAAAGCAGAGAGAGAGGTAGAGTGTACTCCCCAGGTGAACTTATGAGTAGAGCTATGCCTCCCCGGCAACGGCGCCAGAAAATAGTCTTGATGACCCACAAGTATAGGGGATCGCAACAGTCTTCGAGGGAAGTAAAACCCAAATTTATTAATTCGACACAAGGGGAGGTAAAGAATACTTATAAGCCTTAACAACTGAGTTGTCAATTCAGCTGCACCTGGAAAAGCACTAGCAACAGGGGTGATGTGAAAGTAGCAGTAATATGAGAGCAGTAGTAACAGTAACACAGCAGCAGTAATAGCAATATGAGAGCAATGGCACCAGAGAATAGTTGATACTACTTCCAATGACATGTAGAACGAGTATATAATGATGCGAGATGGACCGGGGTTCCCAGCTATCTACACTAGTGGTAACTCTCCAATAACAAGTGTTGGGTGAACAAATTACAGTTGGGCAATTGATAGGATTGATAAGGCATTAAGAAAGAACATCAATTCATTAATCATGTAGGCATGTTTTCCATATTTAGTCGTACGTGCTCGCAATGAGAAACTTGCACAACATCTATTGTCCTACCAGCCGGTGGCAGCCGGGCCTCAAGGGAATCTACTGGATATTAAGGTACTCCTTTTAATAGAGTACCGGAGCAAAGCATTAACACTCCGTGAAAACATGTGTCCCTCACATCACCGCCATCCCCTCCGGTTGTCCCGATTTCTGTCACTTCGGGGCCTTTGGTTCCGGACAGTGACATGTGCATACAACTTGTAGATACAATCTAAGCAATAATTATAGAGCTCAAATCTAAGATCATGCCACTCGGGCCCTAGTGACAAGCATTAAGCATAACAAGATTGCAGCAACAATAACTTCACAAACTTTATAGATAGACTAATCATAATGTATCATCCATCGGATCCCAACAAACACAACACCGATTACATCAGATGAATCTCAATCATGTAAGGCAGCTCATGAGATCATTGTATTGAAGTACATGGGGAGAGAATACCAACTAGCTACAGCTAGAACCCGTAGTCCATGGGGGAACTACTCACGGAGCATGATGGAGGCGGTGGCGTTGATGGAGATGGCTTCCGGGGCACTTCCCCGTGCCGGACAGAGACTTCTGTCCCCCGAATTGGAGTTTCGCGATGGTGGCGGCGCCCCTGGAGTCTTTCTGGAGTTTCGTCAAGAGGTATCGCGTTTTTAGGTCGAAAGGGCTTATATAGGCGAAGAGGCGGCGCAGAGGGGCACCAGGGCGCCCTCCCCATAGGCCGGCGCGGCCAGGGGCCTGCCCGCGCGGCCCTATGGTGTGGGGGCCCCAGGCCTCCCCTCTGACTCCCCTTCGGTGTCCTGGTCCGTCCCGGTGAATTATGATGTTTGGTCTTCGTTTCGTCGAATTCCGAGAATATTGCCCGAACAGCCTTTCTGGAACCAAAAACAACAGAAAATAGGAACTGGCACTGTGGCATCTTGTTAATAGGTTAGTTCCGGAAAACGCATAAAAACATCATAAAGTGCAAGCAAAACATGTAAGTATTGTCATAAAACAAGCATGGAATGACAGAAATTATGGATACGTCGGGGACGTATCAGCATCCCCAAGCTTAGTTCCTGCTCGTCCCGAGCAGGTAAACGATAAAAAGAATAATTTCTGTAGTGACATGCTACTTACATATCCTTGATCATACTATTACAAAGCATATGAAATGAATGAAGTGACTCAAGGCAATGATCTATAGTTGCTAACAAATAGATAACATATAGCAAAACTTTTCATGAAGAGTACTTTCAAGACAAGTATCAAAAGTTTTGCACAAGAGTTAACTCATAAAGCAATAAGTTCAAAGTAAAGGCATCGAAGCAACACAAGGGAAGATATAAGTTTCAGCGGTTGCTTTCAACTTGTAACATGCATATCTCATGGATAATTGTCAACACAAAGTAATATGATGAATGCAAATAAGCAAGTATGTAAGAATCAATGCACAGTTGACACAAGTGTTTGCTTCTAAGATGGAAAGAAGTAGGTAAACTGACTCAACATAAAGTAAAAGAATGGCCCTTCAAAGAGGAAAGCATCGATTGCTATATTTGTGCTAGAGCTTTGGTTTTGAAAACATAAAGAGAGCATAAAAGTAAAGTTTTGAGAGGTGTTTGTTGTTGTCAACGAATGGTAGTGGGCACTCTAACCCCCTTGCCAGACAAACCTTCAAAGAGCGGCTCCCATTTTATTTTATTTTTGGGTGGCACTCCTTCCAACCTTTCTTTCACAAACCATGGCTAACCGAATCCTCGGGTGCCTGCCAACAATCTCATACCATGAAGGAGTGCCTTTTTATTTTAGTTTTATTATGATGACACTCCTCCCCACCTTTGCTTTCTCAAGCCATGGCTAACCGAATCCTTCGGGTGCCATCCAACAATCACATACCATGGAGGAGTGTCTATTTTTGTTAATTAATTTGGGACTGGGAATCCCATTGCCAGCTCTTTTTGCAAAATTATTGGATAAGCGGATGAAGCCACTAGTCCATTGGTGAAAGTTGCCCAACAAGATTGAAACATAAACACCACATACTTCCTCATGAGCTATAAAACATTGACACAAATCAGAGGTAATAAATTTTGAATTGTTTAAAGGTAGCACTCAAGCAATTTACTTTGGAATGGCAGAAAATACCACATAGTAGGTAGGTATGGTGGACACAAATGGCATAGGTTTTGGCTCAAGGTTTTGGATGCACGAGAAGTATTCCCTCTCGATACAAGGCTTAGGCTAGCAAGGTTGTTTGAAGCAAACACAAGTATGAACCGGTACAGCAAAACTTACATAAGAACATATCGCAAGCATTATAATACTCTACACTGTCTTCCTTGTTGCTCAAACACTTTTACCAGAAAATATCTAGACCTTAAGAGAGATCAATTATGCAAACCAATTTTAACAAGCTCTACGGTAGTTCTCCACTAATAGGCTTAGACTACATGAAAAAACTTAATCATGATCTACTTGAGAGCTCAAAACAATTGCCAAGTGTCAGATTATCCAAGACATGATGAGGCATTTTCTATTTCCAACCAAATACCAATAAGTATTGTAGCTTCCAACTTTTATCATTGAACATTAAAAGTAAAACGAAGAACAAGTGTTCATATGAAAAAGCGGAGCGTGTCTCTCTCCCAAACAAGGATTGCTAGGATCCAACTTTATTCAAACACAAACAAAAATAAAAACAAACAGACGCTCCAAGTAAAGCACATAAGATGTGACCGAATAAAAATATAGTTTCAGGGGAGGAACCTGATAAGTTGATGAAGAAGGGGATGCCTTGGGCATCCCCAAGCTTAGACGCTTGAGTCTCCTTGAAATATGCGATGGATGCCGGGAAAATCCTTCGCCACCTTCTTGATGCAGAGGCTACCGAAGAAAAAAACTTCGACAGAGGCCTTGATGACTCGCATCCATGAGTTGCAGAATACTCGTGGCAAAGAATTGTCAGGTATCCAAATTACAGCGTATTTCCTTAGAACCAGAGTGCAGCCTCTTCAGGCTCGCAAAAACCCTCTCTGGAATTATGCTGGCGATGAAGACACAGATCGTTTGTCGACGAATCTGGAAGTCAAGGACTTGGAAAGGCTTGTCCGAAAAATCTCGTCTCTCAACAAAAAAGATCCTATCCCTTCCTCTTGTCGTGTAAAACCATACAGCGCCACCAATGCGCTTCCTAAGGTAAACATTGTCGCTTAATTTGTTATTGTGATAAGGGGTGGCCCGATCTTCTCAGTAAGCAACGGTGGTGATGATGATCACGGGTGATGGCAGCAGAGATACACGACGATGAAGTGGATGATAACTTGTATGACGCAACGAGATCTCTCGATTGGTCCCTGTCGCCAATGCAACAGCTCTCAACCCTGCAAGATATTCGCAACTCCACACACTTGCGCACGTAGCCGCCGACCACGAAGCGGTAAGTTGCAACCGTCTAATTCCCAATGGAACAGCAGATCACACAAGACTTAAACAGGATCTACACAATATCCAAGCAATATGGTGTAGGGAATTCAATAGTTTTGCAGAGCAAACAACTAAGAACTAGGGTTTATCTTAAACGTGGTCTAAAGCAGCTAGGGGGTCGTCCAAGGCACTTATATAGGCGTCCGGGACGAGTTCTGGTCGAAAAGATACAAGTAAAACCGACCCAGAATAGATCTGGTCGAGACAGACTCGGACATGTCCGGTCTGGGGTCCGGTCGACCGGGCTGTGGACCGGCCGGTCCGGTTTGTGGTCCGGTCAACCGGGCTGTGGACCGGGCTGTCCGGTCAGTGGTCCGGTCAACCGGGCTGTGGACCGGAAAACTGCGAAGTTTCCGGTTTCCGTCCGGTACGAGGGGCTTCCTCCGGTTGACGTCCGGTTTGCGACCGGTCGACCGGGCCAGGAACCGGGCTGGCCGGTCAGGGGGCCGGTCTGACCGGGTTCTGGACCGGCCTGGACTTCTTCTTCTCCTCTCGCGCATGCCTCCCGCTCCTCCCTCGCGCGTCCATGAGATATCTTCATGTCCAGCTCCATGTCCAGCTTCACGGCCATCTTGACGTCCGTCTTCATGTCCAGCTGCTCCTCTCCTCGTGCGATGCTCGTCTCCTCTTGATACCTGATGATACATAAGTAATAGGACTTAGGCAGTATAAAGTTCTCATCAATCAAAGTATCGTTTAGAAACAAGTTCACCTGTTGTTTAAGTAGCTTCGCACGAGCTCGTGTTATTGGTCCAATCCTGACTTCGTTGGACTTGAGCTTCACAGCAGGTTCATCTTCAGTTGGTAATGACGGAGGTAGTAGTGAGGTAGGGATGTCCTCATCATCTCCCCCCTTCAAAAGGCGTCGACCCCGACGCTCCAAGGTCTTCTCCGTCATATGGTGTCAAATCAGCAACATTGAAAGAATTACTGACACCAAACTCATCCTCTGGAAGATCTATCGAGTATGCATTATCATTGATCTTGGCAAGCACTTTGTAAGGACCATCACCACGAGGCTTCAACTTAGACTTTCTCAGCTTCGGGAATCTATCCTTGCGAAAATGTACCCAGACCAAATCACCAGGCTTGAACAACATCTCTTTGCGCTTTTTATTCATCCTTGCAGCATTGCTCTTGCCTTTCTTCTCAATCAACTCTTTAGTCTTCTCATGAATCTTCTTCACATAATCTGCCCTCTTTGATGCCTCCATATTAACTCTCTCATGTATGGGCAAAGGCAACAAGTCAAGTGGAGTAATGGGTTTGAAACCATACACCACCTCAAAAGGACATAGCTCCGTGGTAGAATGTACCGCCCTGTTGTAAGCAAACTCCACATGCGGCAAACAATCTTCCCACTCCTTCAGGTTCTTCTTGATCATGGATCTCAACAGTTGTGACAATGTTCTATTTACCACTTCAGTTTGACCATCAGTTTGGGGATGACAAGTAGTGCTGAACAGCAGCTTCGTCCCCAGCTTTCTCCAAAGCGTCTTCCAAAAGTAGCTCATAAACTTCACGTCACGATCAGAAACAATAGTCTTTGGGACTCCATGTAGACGTACAATCTCCCTGAAAAACAGGTTAGCAATATGCGACGCATCGTCGCTCTTGTGGCAGGCAATAAAGTGTGACATCTTAGAAAATCTATCCACTACCACAAATATAGAATCATGGCCTCTCTTAGTACGCGGCAAACCCAACACAAAATCCATACTAATATCCTCCCATGGTGTAGTAGGTGCCGGTAAAGGAGTATACAAACCGTGAGGCTTCAGCTTGGACTTGGATTTGTTGCAAGTAATGCATCTTCGCACATATCTATCCACGTCCCGCCTCATCTTTGGCCAATAAAAGTGGTCAGCTAGCATGAGTAGCGTCTTCTCACGCCCAAAGTGACCCATCAAACCTCCAGCATGTGATTCCTGCAATAAGAGCAAACGCACAGACGATTCTGGAACACATAGTTTGTTAGCCCTAAACAAGAACCCATCATGTATGTGATATTTTTCCCATGCTTTACCAAGAGCACATAAGCGATATGGTTCAGCAAAATCATGATCAGTAGCATACAAATCACATAGAATCTCTAAACCAGGAATTTTAACATCAAGTTGAGTTAATAACATATTCTTCCTAGATAGAGCATCAGCAACAATATTATCTTTTCCCTTCTTATGCTTAATAATGTATGGAAAAGACTCAATGAACTCAACCCACTTAGCTAGACGCTTATGCAAAGTAGATTGAGCTTTCAGGTATTTTAAAGCTTCATGATCAGAATGTATGATAAATTCTTTTGGCCATAAATAATGTTGCCAAACCTCAAGAACTCTAATTAAAGCATACAATTCTTTATCATAGATAGGATAGTTCAACTTAGCACCAGAAAGTTTCTCAGAAAAATATGCAATTGGGCGACCCTCTTGCATCAACACACCACCAATTCCAATACCACTAGCATCACATTCAATCTCAAATTGCTTATTGAAATCAGGAAGTGCAAGCAACGGTGCAGAAGTTAACAATCGTTTCAGTTCATCAAATGCATGATCTTGGGCTGCGCCCCACTCAAAGACAACACCCTTTTTAGTCAAATCATTCAAAGGTGCAGCAATAGTAGAAAAATTGGGCACAAAACGGCGATAAAACCCAGCTAGACCATGAAAACTTCTAACTTGACTCACATTCATGGGAGTAGGCCAATTTTGAATAGCTTCAATTTTAGACACATCTACTTCTACTCCATGCTTAGAGACAACATAACCCAGAAATATGACCTTATCTTTGCAAAATGTGCACTTCTCAAGATTACCATAGAGTTGATTATCACGCAACACTTGCAAAACATGTCGAATATGTATAGTATGATCAGATTCATTGCGGCTGTAGATTAATATGTCATCAAAGTACACAACCACAAATTTGCCAATAAAGTCACGCAAAACATGGTTCATCAGTCTCATGAAAGTGCTAGGTGCATTAGTTAAACCAAAAGGCATTACTAACCACTCATATAAACCAAATTTTGTTTTAAAGGCTGTTTTCCACTCATCCCCTTCTTTCATCCTAATTTGATGATAACCACTACGCAAATCAATTTTAGAGAACACAGCAGCACCACTCAATTCATCTAACATATCCTCTAAACGGGGAATAGGATGACGATATCGAATAGTAATGTTGTTTATAGCTCTACAATCTACGCACATACGCCAAGTACCATCTTTCTTAGGAACTAGAATAACAGGAACAGCACAAGGACTAAGGCTTATGCGAATATAACCTTTGTCGAGTAGCGCTTGTACTTGCTTCTGTATCTCCTTCGTCTCTTCGGGATTAGTGCGATATGGCGCCCTATTGGGCAGCGATGCTCCGGGAATCAAGTCAATTTGATGCTCAATACCTCGCAATGGTGGTAGTCCTGCGGGTACCTCCTCCGGAAACACGTCGCCAAATTCCTGCAAAACATTAGAAACACCAAGAGGAAGAGGGGTCATGTCGTTAGAAACCAAAACCGTACCCCTGTACAAAAGCACAAGAGGCATGGCCGTAGGATCCTCACTAAATTCTCTCATGTCTTCTTTGGTGGCTAATGAGACTAAGGAATTCACTCTCTCACTTTTCGTTATATCACTCACGACATTACAATTCTCTCGCCTATCTAGAGGTGCATCCTCCAAATTCACTTCAATCTTCTGACGAGACTCATTGACAATTTGTTGTGGTGACATAGGCTGTAAGTTAATTTTCTTGCCCTTGTACTCCAAGTGATATGTATTGGCACGGCCATTGTGTTGCACAGAACGATCATAGAGCCAAGGCCGACCCAATAAGAGGTGACAAACCGTCATAGGAACCACATCAAAATCAATGCAATCCTTATACGGTCCAATCGCAAATTCAACACGCACCATGTGGTTTACCTTCATCTCACCATTGTCGCTCAACCACTGAATATAATATGGATGCGGGTGCGGTAGATACTTCAACTTCAGCTTGGTACATAACTCCTTGCTTGCTAAATTGCGGCAACTCCCGCCATCAATAATGACCTTGCAAGCCTTGTCAGGACCAACTAAAGCTTTGGTTTGGAACAAATTGCAGCGCTGAGTAGATGCACTAGGCAACACATTAAGAGCACGCTGCGACACAACAATGGTGCGAGCATCAGAAGGATATGCATCTTCACCATCAGTGTCATAGTCATCATTGTCTGGAGCATTTGGATCAACATCATCTCCAGTCTCATATTCATTGTCCTCATTGATAAACATGACTTTGCGGTTAGGACAATCTCTCTTGAAGTGACCCTTGCCACCACATGTATGGCAAAGCATATCACGGTTGCGCGTTGTAGACACACCAGAACCACTCGTACTTGCAGCAGATTCGGACTTCTTTGCATTAGATACATTGGAGACCGGTTTGCTAGGCGGAGTAGAGTAAGGAGCAGAGCGCGTCGAAGGCGCCGGCGCTGTAGAGGGCGCGCGGGGTGTAAAACGCCCAGCTCCCGTAGCACGTCCCTTAACCTTTGCTTCTTCAGCCAACTGTGATTCAGCTTCTCTTGCATGATGTAACAATTGATTCATATTGGTGTAGGTGTAATGACGAACAATGCCTTTAACATCATACTTCAATCCATTGAGAAAACGCTGCATTGTCATCTCTAGAGACTCACGGACACGACCACGCTGCATAAGCATCTCCATCTCCATGTAGTACTCATCAACAGTCTTCACACCTTGCCTCAATAGTGTTAGCTTATCAAATATGTTCCGCATGTAATTGGTAGGCACAAATCGAGAAGTCATAACCTCCTTCATTGCATGCCATGTACGGATAGGCTGTGCACCATCTTCGTCGCGGTTACGAACCAAAGAATCCCACCAACGCAATGCATAACCATCAAATTCAGAAGACGCAAGCTTGATCTTCCTATCTTCAGAGTAGTGTGGATGTAGGCTCCATAATTTCTCAATCTTGAGCTCCCAAGTGAGGTATTCTTCAACATCAGCTCCTCCTTCAAACTTGGGTATGGAAAACTTAGGCTTACCCAATCCATCTTCTTCATCTTGTCCACGACCATTGCGGCCAAGTGGAACCCAGCCACGAGGACGATGACCACGAGGCGCACCACGAGCATTGTGTGCGTCATCTTCAAGCTCAGGATCTTCATCATCTTCTTGTTGTTGTTGTTGTAGTACAGTCAAGTTCTCAATAGCGAGACGCATATCCGCAATATTGCGCTGTATATCCGTCATTTGATCAGACAATCCAGTGACGGTGACATTAGTAGCATCCAGCGTTTGTTTGATCTCATCAACTGTACTCTTAAGCTCATCATCGTTAGTGCGGAATTCACGTCGCATCTCATTACGAAGAGCTTCATACTCCCTCCATGTGATGATATCTGCCGAATTCTTGTTTTCCTGGTTAACAATCTTATTATCACTAGCAGACATGATTAGTAGGTTAGTGCACTAAATCAAAAATATATGGTGGTACTCTCACAACTCACTCAAAACTGATAAGAAAAGGAAATCTTACCGTTCCAAAGTAAATTAGTGTTGCTTACCACTTGTAGTAACAACTAGTGCACGGATGTAGCGAAGCGAATATCAAGGGTATAAGAACAATCACACGACAAAGCAGGGTATATGTGGGGCTGTAGGTAGGCTACCTATTTGCACCAATAACAAGCTCTAGCGCTGACCGTAGACAACCAAAGATACTCACACAAGGCGATATAATGGGGCAATGCAACTATATGGAGGAAAGGTTGCAATGCACAAGAGAGACGCTAGCAAAGCTCAATGAGACAGGCACAAGATTGCTCAACTACGGATGCAGTAAAGAAAACTTAGGCCTTTCACTTGATTTCAACTAGCACACACTTTTCTTTTTGTATTTTCTTTTTGTAACACACGCAGCTATGTAGCTCTTTTTGCTTCTTTTCAATTTTCTCTTTTTTTTTTTTATTTTATGACTCAACTCCTTGATAACACGGCCAACAAGATATGCAAAGCACCAAAACCCTAATGAGCAGCCTGTCGAGCGGTAAAACTAGTCTCTTCTGGGGAAGTTCCTAGTCACGTATATCGAAAGGCTGTGTCTATGGTTGGGAACAAGCACACTGTACGCTATGTGGACTCGGAGTAACAAAACTGACACAATATGATAAACTAGATGATAGAGAAAACTCAAACCCTAACAATTCTACTAGAAGAAAGATAAAGTTACGCAAAAACAACTACGAAAAGCAACTAAAACTCGAAATTAGTGCAAGCTATGGCTATGGCAAACCCTAACCCTAAATATTTTTGGCTTTTTCTGGATAGGAAAACACTCACAACTCAACTATGGGGTGGATTGTGGATGGCTTACCGAGGAAAACTGGAAATCTGATACCAAGATGATAGATGATAGAGAAAACTCAAACCCTAACAATTCTACTAGAAGAAAGATAAAGTTACGCAAAAACAACTACGAAAAGCAACTAAAACTCGAAATTAGTGCAAGCTATGGCTATGGCAAACCCTAACCCTAAATATTTTTGGCTTTTTCTGGATAGGAAAACACTCACAACTCAACTATGGGGTGGATTGTGGATGGCTTACCGAGGAAAACTGGAAATCTGATACCAAGATGATAAGGGGTGGCCCGATCTTCTCAGTAAGCAACGGTGGTGATGATGATCACGGGTGATGGCAGCGGAGATACACGACGATGAAGTGGATGATAACTTGTATGACGCAACGAGATCTCTCGATTGGTCCCTGTCGCCAATGCAACAGCTCTCAACCCTGCAAGATATTCGCAACTCCACACACTTGCGCACGTAGCCGCCGACCACGAAGCGGTAAGTTGCAACCGTCTAATTCCCAATGGAACAGCAGATCACACAAGACTTAAACAGGATCTACACAATATCCAAGCAATATGGTGTAGGGAATTCAATAGTTTTGCAGAGCAAACAACTAAGAACTAGGGTTTATCTTAAACGTGGTCTAAAGCAGCTAGGGGGTCGTCCAAGGCACTTATATAGGCGTCCGGGACGAGTTCTGGTCGAAAAGATACAAGTAAAACCGACCCAGAATAGATCTGGTCGAGACAGACTCGGACATGTCCGGTCTGGGGTCCGGTCGACCGGGCTGTGGACCGGCCGGTCCGGTTTGTGGTCCGGTCAACCGGGCTGTGGACCGGGCTGTCCGGTCAGTGGTCCGGTCAACCGGGCTGTGGACCGGAAAACTGCGAAGTTTCCGGTTTCCGTCCGGTACGAGGGGCTTCCTCCGGTTGACGTCCGGTTTGCGACCGGTCGACCGGGCCAGGAACCGGGCTGGCCGGTCAGGGGGCCGGTCTGACCGGGTTCTGGACCGGCCTGGACTTCTTCTTCTCCTCTCGCGCATGCCTCCCGCTCCTCCCTCGCGCGTCCATGAGATATCTTCATGTCCAGCTCCATGTCCAGCTTCACGGCCATCTTGACGTCCGTCTTCATGTCCAGCTGCTCCTCTCCTCGTGCGATGCTCGTCTCCTCTTGATACCTGATGATACATAAGTAATAGGACTTAGGCAGTATAAAGTTCTCATCAATCAAAGTATCGTTTAGAAACAAGTTCACCTGTTGTTTAAGTAGCTTCGCACGAGCTCGTGTTATTGGTCCAATCCTGACTTCATTGGACTTGAGCTTCACAGCAGGTTCATCTTCAGTTGGTAATGACGGAGGTAGTAGTGAGGTAGGGATGTCCTCATCATATTGCCTTGCTATTTTTGTTGTAACTCCTTTTTTGACATCTTCCCTTATTTTTATATAGAACCATCCAAATCTTGTTTCGCTTCCTCCCCTTCCTGAAGGTGGAGAAGTCGAAGAAAGGGCCGTTATCTCCGACGATAACCAAGATGCCCCCTCTTTTGTGAATGAACCCGCAGATTCTCGAAAATCTGCGGGATCTGATGAAAAGGAGGCTGCCTCTGAAGCCACTGCATCGGCACAATCTCCTCCTCCTGCTGTTTCTCCAAAGAACAAAAGGAAGAGGAATGATGTCGAAGATTCCGGCACCTCCAAGCCCGAAGAAGCTGTTCCTTCACGCCAGAAGGCAGCTTATGATCCATATCTTGAGACCCTCATCAGTTCGTAAGTTCCCTCTCTCTTTTTTTATTTCACTTGAAGATTTTTGTCTATCTTGCTTTTTATGTTGCCAACATTTAATCGTAGTGATGATGAAGAAGAAGTACCAGCTTCTGATGTGGCTGCTCGAACGAGTACGTCACATACACTAGTCGCCTCGGAGACGCCAGTTGAAGGAGAGGAAACTTCGCCTCCTCAACAAAACGTCGGCGCTGCTACTCCTCCTTCAAGCCCCCTTGTCCCTTCACCAAAAAGGGCAAGGATTGAGACAATCCCGGAGCCTACTCTCCAATTGAGTAGCTCCTCTAACCCTCTCTTGGATGATGTAAGTTTTTATTTTACTTGTCTTTGTCTATATTTCCTCCGTTTGCTTCTGTGTGCCCTCATGTTTTGCCCATATCGACATTTTCTTTATCTATCTTTCTTTAACAGCCTATGATGAAGGAGCTTTTTCGTATCGGTGCTCAATTCATTGGGTACCGTGATTATGCCAGCAAAACTGAAGGTAATGCCTGGCTGCTTCTTTTTTGCTCCCGCTTTCTTACTCCTTTGTTGTCGATATTTTTAACTGATTTCAACTTTCTTGGCAGAAAAACTGGCGGAAGTCAACGAGCGTGCCAATACACTTGCTCAAAAATTAGAGCAAAGTGAAGAGGCTCGTAAGAAGGCCGAGTCAGATGCCGTTCAAGCTAGGCGAGAAGCTGACAAAGCCAAGGCCGATGCTGCTGGTGTCGAAGATCTTAGGAAGCGACTTCACGATGCCGAGACTTCGCTAAGCGAGCATATAACTGCACAATCTGCTCGTGAAGAAGCGATCCTTAAGCGTCTAAGGTCGCAAAATCGTCGCTTTGTCAGTAAGTATCTGAGCCACTTCATATCCTTTGGACTCTTTTTCTGCACTCATTTGTTGATCGGATTTTATTTTATTTTGACAGGTAAAACCTCTCAAGAATTTGAGCTTGAAGATCCCGACAATGATCCTCTTCTTGACGCCGTTTTGTTCCTAGAATTTCATGGGACAGAAGCACGCGAGGGCATTGATCAAGCTAAAGCAGGGCTGTCGCGACTCTTCCCCTACTTCTTCCCGAAGAAAGAGGAACCCGCCACTTTCCTTACTCTTGCCAAGTGCTTTAATCCACCAGAAGATCTTGGGCTGAAGATGCGCCAAGAAAATATGAAGGTCGCTGTTGAAAGCACTGTTGCCTTGGTCGCTGATAGTCAACAAACTATCGACTGGGCGAAAGTGGGCGACACGGAACAGATAGAGCAGACGAAATGGCGATCGTTGATCAAGGCGGCAAAGCCCAACACGAAGAAAATCCTGTCTTATTTCGGGATCAAGCCATCTTCGACTCCTAGTTCATCAAAGCCGGAGGTCTAGTTGAATGCCCCTTTGCTTTTTCCTTTTAGTTTACCTCCTTCTTTTGGCACTGTCGCCATAGTGTTCTTGGCGATGACTGCTTCAGTAGGTCTCTAGAGGTCCTTCTTTTGTAATAGACATGTATATATTATGAGAATGAATGAAAATCTATCTTTTCCTCAACGATTGATGTCGAAATTTATTTTTTCAGTTAATTTTTGACAACTATACGTCAACTCCCGGTCCTTCCGAAGTTTTTCCTTCGTCTTCTTCGAAGAAAACCCCTGTCGCTGTTAAATTTGTTGAAGATTCTGCGAGTAAAGATTCGGCAGAAGATTTGGAAGAACTTCGACAACAACTTCAATCCATGAAGAAGCAATCCCTTATGCTCATGGAACAGTCTCGAAAATCTTCTGAGAGGGAGAAAGCTGCGCTCCAACAAGCTCAAGATGCCATAACTGAAAAGGATGCCGCCGTTGCTGAAGCTGCTGCAGCTACATCCCGCGAAAATTTTATGCTTGAACTGTTGACAGATGCTAGCTTGGATATGGCAGGTATGCTTCATTTATCATTGTCGTGTTTTTTTCTTTTCCTCCTTGCTTGTCTCCTCGCTGCTTGCTGATTCTTTCGAAAAATAGGTTCTTTTTTGGATGCTGCTACTGAAGATGAGCGTGTCGAGGCTCGGTCCAATGTACTTCTTCGGCTTGCCAAGAATCATGGTTCAAGTTTTTGGGGCACGCCTGAGCGAACTCGCCAGATTGTTAGGTTTCAGGATCGCGCACTCCAGGTTCGCGATTATCTCGACTTCTGTACTAGGACTCTGTCTCTGGTCTATGGCACTATGTTTCCTCGGAACAAGATGCCAGAGACTCTTCCTGCTTTAATGGACAAATTTCGGGATGCTCCTCGAATCCACGGCTTTGTGCGGGCCCAATTGGCTGCCGGCGCAAGATTTGCTATGATTATGATAAAGATCTGCTACCCGAAGTTAGACGTGGGGCAGATTGTTCCAAAGTGCTTGGCCAAGATGGCGAAGAGGAAAAAGAACTTCGGCAAGTATGATGATATTGTTACTCCTGTTGCCGAAGATATGATGGATGAACTTCTTCGGATGGACGCCGAATTCTTCGTGAAGGGCAGCTACGCTGAGCATAGCACTCGTGCTGTAAATAATGAGCGCTTGACAATAGACAACATACTGGGAAATCCCTGAAGACAAGCTGTTCCAATAATTGTATCTTGTGTATATATTTTTGTACTGTAAAGTCACTATGTTTTTATTTTCAACGCCAAGCCCCCGGGCGTTTTGATGGCAGTATTTTTGTTTTATAGTGCGAGGTTACCCAAGGCAAAATAAATACTGTATTATTTTTGTGGGTATGAGCCCCCGAGCTTTATGTTGACCGCTGTTTGTCGATATATTTTTATTTTGGCGAGGTATTTTATACCAAGGCGAGATATTTCGCGAATTGTATTTTGTTGGCATATATATATTGTATCTTCTAGGGGGAAGCCCCCGAGCCTGTCGAAAAGATATATAATTCCACTATCTTTATTATATTGCAGCACCGCGAGCCCGCCTCATTAAAAACCTTTCCGGCCCCACTCGGTGCCCCGAAAAAGGAAAAGAGTGCGTCTGAAAACTCGCGGGCGTTTCAGTACATTGTATGTTTACAAAGGAGACTATATTTCGACATCTAGGCGTAAAAACGCCTGAGCTGCGCCACGTTCCAAGGATTTGGCTCGGCAATCCCCGTCTTCTTGTCTTTGATTCTGTATGCTCCTCCTTCGATTACTTCTGTGACGATGTAAGGTCCTAGCCATGGTGACTCAAGTTTTTCATGACTTTTTTGATTGAGTCGCAAAACCAGGTCACCAACTTGGAAGGATCTTGGCCGCAATCGTCGACTGTGGTAATTTTTCAGGTCCTGTTGATATTTGGCGACTCGTGACAGGACTTCGTCTCGAGCTTCATCAAGTGCGTCAACATCATCCTCCAAAGCTTTTCTCGAAGTTTCTTCATCATATTCTGTAACTCTTGGAGAATCATGCTCTATTTCTATCGGCAGGACTGCCTCGGCTCCATGGACTAGAAAGAACGGCGTCTCCTGTGTCGCCGTATTTGGTGTTGTTCGAATACTCCACAACACACTTGGCAGCTCCTCCGGCCAAGTATGCCGAGCTTTTTCCAATGGTCCTAACAGGCGCTTCTTGATACCATTGCAGATGATGCCATTGGCCTTCTCGACTTGACCGTTGGTCTGTGGATGTGCAACAGACGCAAAACTCAATTTGATGCCCACTTCTGCGCAATATGCCTTGAACTCCTTGGACGTAAAATTGCTGCCGTTGTCTGTGACAATGCTGTGAGGGACTCCAAATCTAAAGACGATGCTTTTCACGAACTTGATCGCCGACGCGCCATCCGGTGAATTTATCGGCTTTGCTTCTATCCACTTAGTAAATTTGTCGACAGCAACGAGCATATACTCATATCCTCCTGGCGAAGCTTTGTGTAGTTTTCCCACCATGTCGAGACCCCATTGAGCAAAGGGCCAAGACAGTGGGATTGGCATAAGTTCTGCTGCTGGTGAGTGAGGTTTGCCGCGAATCTTTGACACGCATCGCAGGTTCGCACTATTTCCTTCGCGTCCTCGATTGCTGTTAGCCAATAAAATCCTGCTCTGAAGACTTTGGCCGCAATAGCTCGGCTGCTCGCGTGATGCCCGCATATTCCTTCGTGTACGTCTTTTAGGATGATCCTTCCTTCTTCGGGTGTGACACACCTCTGTAGCACACCCGAGATACTTCGTTTGTACAACTCCCCTTTTACCACAGTAAAAGCTTTTGATCGCCTAATTATTCGCCTTGCTTCAACTGGGTCGTCGGGTATTGTTTTCCTTAGGATGTATGATATATAGGCCTGCATCCATGGAATTTGCACCATCATGACTAGCTCCTGTTCCTCTTCTTCTTCTTACTGAGTCTTTGGTGGTACTCGAAGATTTCTCTTCTTTCTCCTTCTTCTTTATTTTCACTGGCTTTGTTGATCTCTCGCTTATTTCTTCCCAAAACACGCCTGGAGGGATCGCGAGACATTGTGACCCGATGTTTGCAAGAACATCGGCTTCATCGTTACTCAGCCTGCTGATGTGGTTTACCTCGCATCCATCAAACAATTTTTCCAGCTCATTGTACACCTCCTTGTATGCTATCATACTTTCGTTGACTGCATCACATTGGTTCATAACTTGCTGTGCCACCAATTGTGAGTCGCCGAAGATTTTCAATCGGGTTGCACCGCAAGCTTTCGCCATCTTCATCCCATGTATGAGAGCTTCATATTCTGCTTCATTGTTAGATGCGTTTGGGAACGTCATCCGTAAGACATACTTCAACTTGTCGCCTTCAGGTGATACTAGTATCACGCCTGCTCCAGCGCCTTCTAACCTTTTGGACCCGTCAAAGTTCATAGTCCAGGTTCTCGATAAATCTGGAGGCCCTGTATTTTGTAGCTCCATCCACTCTGCGATGAAATCTGGTAAAACCTGTGATTTTATTGCCTTTCTTTTTTCATACGTGATGTCCCGAGGGGAAAGTTCTATTCCCCAAAGGGAGACACGACCCGTAGCTTCTGGGTTGTTCAATATGTTTGACAAAGGAGCTTCATTGACCACTATTATCGGGTGCGCCGAAAAATAGTGTCGCAATTTTCTTGCTGTCGTGAATACTCCATACGCCAGTTTCTGATATTGCGGGTACCGCTGTTTTGAAGGCGACAGTACTTCGCTGATGAAATATACTGGCCTCTGAACTCCATGAAGCTTTCCTTCTTCTTCTCTCTCGACTACCAGAACCGTGCTAACCACTTGAGGTGTGGCTGCAATGTATAAGAGGAGAGGTTCTTTATCTTTAGGCGCCACCAAGATTGGTGGTGTCGAAATTGTCCGCTTGAGGTTCTCGAAGGCCCTATCTGCTTCCTCGTTCCATTGAAATTTTTCCCCCTGTTTGATCAATGCGTAGAACGGCAACGCCTTTTCTCCTAGCCTGGCGACGAATCTGCTTAAAGCTGCGACTCGCCCCGTTAGCTGTTGTATTTCTTTCAACTTTGTTGGCTTTCTCATAGTAACGATGGCCTGGATTTTTTCGGGATTAGCTTCAATCCCCCTTGCTGATACTAAGAACCCGAGAAGTTCTCCTGCAGGAACTCCAAAAGAGCATTTTGTCGGGTTCAGCTTGAGGCAGAACTTGTCGAGGTTGTCGAAGGTTTCCTTCAAATCTTCGATCAGAGTCGACCCCTTCTTTGATGTTATCACGACATCGTCGATGTAGACTTGCACATTTTTTCCAATCTGTGTTGCTAGGCACTTCTGCATCATCCGCTGATATGTTGCTCCCGCGTTTTTCAAACCAAAGGGCATTGTTTTGTAGCAAAACACGCCGTAAGGTGTTATGAACGCTGTCTTGGCTTCATCTTCTTCTTTTAATCTGATCTGGTTATAACCAGAGTACGCGTCCAAAAAGGAAAGACGTTCGCATCCTGCCGTGGAGTCGATGATTTGATCGATCCTTGGGAGGGGAAAGTGATCCTTAGGACAATGTTTATTGACACACGTAAAGTCGACACACATGCGAAGGACTTTTGTGTGTTTCTTCGGCACCATCACTGGGTTAGCTACCCACGTGGCTTCTGTAGATATTTCTTTAATAAAACCAGCATCTTTGAGTCGATCTATTTCTGATAACATAGCTTTGCGGTTGGGTTCCGAAAAACGCCGCAAAGGTTGCTTGATTGGTCTCGCGAGAGGATCCAAATTGAGGTGGTGCTCGGCAAGTTCCCTGGGTACTCCTGGCATGTCAGCTGGACACCATGCGAAGATTTTCCAGTGCTCACGGAGGAACTCGACGAGCGCGCTTTCCTATGCGATATCCATGTTTGTTGCAATGGATGTCGTTTTCTTTGGGTCTGTCGGGTGGATCTGTACCTCTTTTGAATCCTTGGTTGTGTTAAAAGTTGGCTCCTTAGAAGACCTCCCTACTTCTGGCAGCACATCATAATCAGTGAACCTTGGCGCCATATATTCTGCTTGCATCCCGAAAGTTTCTGACAGTCGATGAAAATCCTTGTCGCATTTATCAGATAACGCGAAACTTCCCTTGATTGTAATGGGTCCCTTGGGTCCGGGCAACCTCCACAATAGATACGTATAATGTGGTACCGCCATAAACCTGGCGTATGCTGGTCGTCCCAACAAAGCGTGATACTGCGACGGGAAATCCACAACTTCGAACTCCAAATTCTCTATCCTGTAGTTTTCTCGGGTTCCAAACTGAACGTCGAGGTTGATCTTGCCCAATGGATAACTTGGCTTCTCTGGTGTAATCCCATGGAAACGTGTATCAGTTGGTTTCAGGTTTGCCAGGGATATGTTCATTTTCCTCAATGTATCTGCATACATAAGATTTAAACTGCTGCCGCCATCTATAAAAACTCTCGACACGTCAAAACCAGCAATTACTGCGGGTAAGATGAGTGCCGATTGTCCTGGTCGAGGAACTTGCTGTGGATGATCCGCAATTGTGAAGCCGATGTCTTGCCCCGACCAATTTAAGTACTCAACTGTTGGTGGAGGCATCTTCTCTGCCATGAACACTTGTCGCGATATTACCTTCTGCGCCCTGTTGGATGGCCTAGCTTTCTGAATCATCGAGACCGCACCGTTGGAATTAGGATCAACATACGGTGGTGGGTGTGGTGCTGCCGCTATTCTGAGCTGGTGCCGATTTTCGTCCGTGATTGCGGGAGGAGGTGGAAGGTGGATCTCACTCCTTGGCCCCTGGGGGTTTCTGTTCATTGCTTGGGCATTTGCAATTCCTGCGGCTCGCAACATTGCCTGAAAATTTCGGCAGTCTTTCTGGAGATGTCCTGACTGCCTCTTTCCGTTGTTGTCGAGATAAAAGTGCATTTGACACGGACCGTTCATCATCTCCTCGGGGGACACATAAGGTCTTTGAAACCTTGGTCCACTATTTTGCCTGTTGCCGCGAGAATCACCTCTATTGTCGCCTTGTTGCTCGTTACTCCTTTGATAGTCATCTCGACTATTTCCTCCAGGATTTCCCCGAAAACCAGCCGATATATGGCCAGGAGCGTCGTTGTTGTAGAACTGGCGAGAAAATCGCCTTCTATTTTGATAATTTCGACCACGATCCTCTTCTGGCGATCTGTGTCGCTTGTTGTATATTGCGTCTTCTCCATCTGCCCACTTATTAGCTATCTCCATTAGTGCTGATATGGTCTTAGGGTTAGTTCTCCCTAAGTCCTCGACGAAATCTCCTCGCCGAATTCCTGCCACGAACGCATCTATTGCTCTCTCGTCAGATATATCCTCTGCCGAGTTTTTTATAATGTTCCACCGCTGTATATATTTTCTCATCGACTCATCGTGTTTCTGTCGACACGCCCTCAATTCTTCCAATGACGCAGGTTTCTTGCAGGTGGATCGAAAATTTCTCACGAAGATGTCCTCGAAATTATCCCAGCTGTCGATGGAGCCTGGGGGAAGTTTCTTTATCCAAGATCTTGCGGCACCACTCAAGTGAACTTGGATACTTTGCATAGCTGTTGCTCTGGTTCCTCCTACCAGCTTCACCATCTCGAGATAATCCACGAGCCAATCCTCGGGATCCTGCAGGCCGTCGAATTTCTTGAAATTCTCGGGTAACTTGAACCCTTTTGGGACTCGAGTCTTTCGAACTCTTCTCGTAAAGCACGGGAGTCCACACATATCTTCGTCGGCAACTTCTGGTGAGTGCTGACGTTCCCTTCTTTCTTGTCGCGCTCTATCCACCCTCACTTGAACTGCTGTGTCTCTTGCTCCACTTGTTCTCGGTGGATCTTGAACCGTTGTAGTGGGTCGTGGACTATTTTGCCTAGGATTTTCTTCGGGAGGCGTGGCTGCAAATGCTGTTCCCATAACTCCTACTCCAGCCATTGCCATATTGAACAATGGTTCTCTCGGGTCCCCAGGAGGTGGTCTGGACGCGAGGATGTAAGCTTGCGTTGCCATGTAACCTGCTTCTGGCGTTTTCGGGATGATATTTCCCCTTGTATCAATCGTCATGAAAGACATGTCGAGATTTTGAATTATGTTTCCTCTCTCTTCTTCAGGTATATTTTGCAGCCGAGATCTCGATCTCCTTCGAGCCTCTCTATGGCTATCTGCCGAAGTTTCTGATTGTCGACTGAGCTCTGCTCGACGCCTGCTGGACGCGGAAGCTGCCTCTTTTCTCCTATTCAAGGATGCTGTCTGTTTTTCTACTTACCCGAGCAAGTCTATATTGATATGCTTGTAGTTCTTGTACAGTAGCAGTGGTGGTCATTGGTTCTGAACCATCCATGGCTCTTGCAGCCCTATCCCACGCTGCTTGCGGGAGTTGGACTTTTGCGCGAGTTGAAGACCCAGCATATTTAGTGCCTAAGCCTTTTCTGAGATCAGCGGGATCGATGTATGGATTTCCCAAATCATCGAAAGCCTCTGACGTTTCTGGTTCTGATCGGCCTGCCTCTTCTATCGCATAGATCTGATGGTATTTTGCGTATTGATTTTTGTCAGGATTGGTGACACCATCATATAGATTGGTGAAGACCTTTCCGATGGCAGCAGATTTGTCGATGAAGTTGAAGTTGTCGACGCTGTCGGAATCGCTGCTTATAAAGGAGTCCGCAGACGACTCGAAAGATGTGTCGCTGAAGATCTTGGCGAGCTTTCCGTTTGCCTTGGTGTCGACGAAGCGTGGCGACGAAAACTCCTCGTCACTCGACGAAAAGTTAGAATCGACCGCTGAAAATTCCGACGAGATCGGAACTTCGAGACGGTAGGATCCTTCTTTGTTGACGCCAAATCGGAATTCTCCGAACGTCATGACGATGGGCTCCTCCAGATAGGCACATGCATCCATACGGGAGGGCGGGTGAGGAATAAAGTCGACTAGATGAGTTTTTTCCTGTTTACCTCGATCCATCGCATTGCTAGCCACCGACGAACTCGACGATTCTGGACGTGCCATCGAGATCAGCTCCTTGCAACCTCTAATTCCCACAGACGGCGCCAATTGACAAAGGATTAATTTGTCAATGCCTACAGATTGTAGACTAGGGTTTTGCTAGAAGTAGAGGGCAAGTAGATCTCGAAGGTTTCAGCCGAAAAGTACTCGACGATTGTAAAACTAGGGTTGCGTTAATAGTAGATTCAATCCTCTTTGTCCCTCGACTCCCCCTTATATAGAGGGTGGAGCCGAGGGTTTCGTAATACACAAGTTACAGAGTTCGGGAGGGTTTCGTACCCAACCCGTAAGATTACAAATCTCTATCTTTCCTAATACAAACTATCTTTCCTTAACACTAAATGGGCTTCCAAGTCTTCTTATTCTTCGAGTCCTGGGCCTTTAGTAAACCCCGGGTACCATCTTTGGCAGGCCCATTGGGGATGCCTATGTCAACCGGCCCATTTAAGTTTTGACCAGTCAACTTAGAGGTTAGTTCCGGCCCACATACCTAATAGACCGGTCCAGTTACATAGTTGACTCGTCAAACTACGCCAGCTGGCCCGGCCCACAAACAAAATGGGTCGGCCTGCTTAAAGCGTGGCAGGCCTTGTGTGGGTCTACCATCTACCACGGGGTTTCAAGCGGTTAACGGCGTTAACTCATAGTTAATTGCGTCTTCCATGTGTCAGTTTGCATGACTTCAGCAGTCAACGGCCTCCCGAAAACTCTTCTGCAACGGTCCGATTTTCCGTGACCAAAGGGCGCCCAAACGCGAAGCACCGAAAAATCCGTGGTAGGCCTTTACCTGACGCAGTATGAACCACATAACCCATATCGTCATCTTAGGCCTGATACGTCTCCGACGTATCGATAATTTCTTATGTTCCATGCTACATTATTGATGATATCTACATGTTTTATACACATTATATGTCGTATTTACGCATTTTCCGGCACTAACCTATTAACAAGATGCTGAAGAGCCAGTTGTTGTTTTCTGCTGTTTTTGGTTTCAGAAATCCTAGTAAGGAAATATTCTCGGAATTGGACGAAATCAACGCCCAGGGTCCTATTTTTGCACGAAGCTTCCAGAAGACCGAGGGGAAAGGAAGTGGGGCCACGAGGCGCCGCCACACTAGGGCGGCGCGGTCCAGGCCTTGGCCGCGCGGCCCTAGTGTGTGGGGCCCTCGTGTGGCCCCCGCGTTGCCCTTCCGCCTACTTAAAGTCTTCATCGCGAAACCCTCTGTACCGAGAGCCACGATACGGAAAACCTTCCAGACGCCGCCGCCGCCAATCCCATCTCGGGGATTCAGGAGATCGCCTCCGGCACCCCGAGAGGGGAATCATCTCCGGAGGACTCTTCATCGCCATGATCGCCTCCGGAGTGATGAGTGAGTAGTTCACCCCTGGACTATGGGTCCATAGCAGTAGCTAGATGGTCGTCTTCTCCTAATTGTGCTTCATTGTTGGATCTTGTGAGCTGCCTAACATGATCAAGATCATCTATCTGTAATACTATATGTTGTGTTTGTCGGGATCCGATGGATAGAGAATACTATGTTATGGTGATTATCAATCTATTACTTATGTATTGTTTATGATCTTGCATGCTCTCCGTTATTAGTAGAGGCTCTGGCCAAGTTTTTGCTCTTAACTCCAAGAGGGAGTATTTATGCTCGATAGTGGGTTCATGCCTCCATTAAATCTGGGACAGTGACAGAAAGTTCTAAGGTTGTGGATGTGCTGTTGCCACTAGGGATAAAACATTGATGCTATGTCTAAGGATGTAGTTGTTGATTACATTACGCACCATACTTAATGCAATTGTCTGTTGCTTGCAACTTAATACTGGAAGGGGTTCGGACGATAACCTGAAGGTGGACTTTTTAGCAAGGTTTTAAATAGCGCGTTATTTCTCCGCTAATACCACGCTATAGCATATTTGGAGGGTCCACGCTAAATTTTAGTAATTTTGCTCGCTATGACGCTATTTGCGAAACAGCATGCTATATCGCCCTAAAACTTCATAGCGTTAGCGCGCTATTTTTTCAGGCAAGTTGCTTTCACTTTTTCGTGGTGATGAACTAATCTGTTGGTTCCACTTCTAAATCAGAAAATAATATCGCTAATGCTAATTTTTTTAATAAATAATTTATACTATGTTGTTGCCTTGTGAAATGTTGATGTTAGCCTTCTAAAATACTTGAGATCTATTTCTATATGTGGTTATGTATGTATGATTCAGTCACTTTTGGACTATATATATCTATTCGTTCTAGTAAAATTATTTATTTTTAGGCTATATTTAGTATTATTTTGAAAATGCTATTTAAAATATACCACACTATTACCACGATATAGCGTCCATATCGTTTGAAGGAGGCTGCCGCTAATTCATTTAGCACGCTATTTTAAACCTTGCTTTTTAGGCATAGATGCATGCTGGATGGCGGTCTATGTATTTTGTCGTAATGCCCTGATTAAATCTCACTATATTTATCATATCATGTATGTGCATTGTTATGCCCTCTCTATTTGTCAATTGCCCGACTGTAATTTGTTCACCCAACATGCTTTAATCTTATGGGAGAGACACCTCTAGTGAACTGTGGACCCCGGTCCTATTCTTTACATCGCATACAATCTACTGCAATTGTTCTTTACTGTTTTCTTCGCAAACAATCATCTTCCACACAATACGGTTAATCCTTTGTTACAGCAAGCCGGTGAGATTGACAACCTCACTGTTTCGTTGGGGCAAAGTACTTTGGTTGTGTTGTGCAGGTTCCACGTTGGCGCCGGAATCCCTGGTGTTGCGCCGCATCACATTTCGCCACCATCAACCTTCAACGTGCTTCTTGGCTCCTCCTGGTTCGATTAAACCTTGGTTTCTTTCTGAGGGAAAACTTGCCACTGTGCGCATCATACCTTCATCTTGGGGTTCCCAACGGACGTGTACATCTACACGCATCAAGCCTGTTTTCTGGCGCCGTTGCCGGGGAGATCAAGACACGCTGCAAGGGGAGTCTCCACTTCCCAATCTCTTTACTTTGTTTTTGTCTTGCTTTATTTTATTTACTACTTTGTTTGCTGCACCTAAACAAAACACACAAAAATTAGTTGCTAGTTTTACTTTATTTACTGTCTTGCTCTCTATATCAAAAACACAAAAAAATTAGTTACTTGCATTTACTTTATCTAGTTTGCTTTATTTACTGTTGCTAAAATGAATACCCCTGAAAATACTAAGTTGTGTGACTTCACAAACACAAATAATAATGATTTCCTATGCACACCTATTGCTCCACCTGCTACTACAGCAGAATTCTTTGAAATTAAACCTGCTTTACTGAACCTTGTTATGAGAGAGCAATTTTCTGGTGTTAGTTCTGATGATGCTGCTGCCCATCTTAATAATTTTGTTGAACTTTGTGAAATGCAAAAGTATAAGGATGTAGATGGTGATATTATTAAATTGAAATTGTTTTCCTTTCTCATTAAGAGGAAGAGCTAAAGATTGGTTGCTATCTTTGCCTAAGAATAGTATTGATTCATGGACTAAATGTAAGGATGATTTTATTGGTAGATATTATCCTCCCGCTAAAATTATATCTTTGAGAAGTAGCATAATGAATTTTAAGCAATTAGATACTGAACATGTTGCTCAAGCATGGGAGAGAATGAAATCTTTGGTAAAGAATTGCCCAACCCATGGACTGACTACTTGGATGATCATCC
This sequence comes from Lolium multiflorum, assembly GCA_030979885.1. NCBI lineage: Eukaryota > Viridiplantae > Streptophyta > Magnoliopsida > Poales > Poaceae > Lolium > Lolium multiflorum. Next base: position 57,397,247 of record CM061748.1, on the reverse strand, counting down.
AAACCTTCTATGCAGGACTAAATTTTTCTTCGCGGAATTTATTGGATTCAGCTGCTGGAGGTACCTTTATGTCCATCACTTTGGGGGCGGCTACAAAGCTTCTTGATGATATGATGATAAATTACTCTGAATGGCACACGGAAAGAGCTCCACAAGGTAAGAAGGTAAATTCTGTTGAAGAAACCTCTTCCTTGAGTGATAAGATTGATGTGATTATGTCTATGCTTGTGAATGGTAGATCTAATGTTGATCCAAATAATGTTCCTTTAGCTTCATTGGTTGCTCAAGAAGAAAATGTTGATGTGAATTTCATTAAAAATAATAATTTCAACAACAATGCTTATAGGAACAACTCTGGTAATAACTATAGGCCATATCCTTCTGCTAATGGTAATGGTTATGGTAATTCTTATGGGAATTCTTACAACAATAATAGGAGTGTACCCCTGGTCTTGAAGCCATGCTTAAAGAATTTATTAGTACACAAACTGCTTTTAACAAATCTGTTGAGGAAAAGCTTGATAAAATTGATATTATTGCTTCTAGAGTTGATAGACTTGCCTCTAATGTTGATCTATTAAAATTGAAAGTTATGCCTAATAAGGATATTGATAATAAGATTACTACTACAGCAAATGCCATCCAAGTTAGAATTAATGAGAATATAAGATTAATGGCTGAATTGCGTGCTAGGTGGGATAGAGAAGAAAATGAAAAACTAGCTAAAGAGAATAATGTAGCTAAAGTTTGGACTATTACCACCACTAGTAATGTTAATTCTTCACATGTTGCTGCACCTCCTACTATCAATGGTAAAATAATTGGTGTTGGCAATGTTTCTACTCCTAGTGCAAAGCGTACAAAACTGCCTGAAATTGCTAAAACTGCTTGTGATAAAACTGCTGAAATTTTTCAAAATATTGGTGACAATGATTCCATTGCTGTAGCTCATAATGATTTAGATTTTGATGATTGCCACATCTCTGAAGTTATAAAGTTCTTACAAAAACTTGCTAAAAGTCCTAATGCTAGTGCTATAAATTTGGCCTTTACAAAACACATTACAAATGCTCTCATTAAAGCTCGGGAAGAGAAACTAAAACTTGAAGCTTCTATTCCTAGGAAGTTAGAAGATGGTTGGGATCCCATCATTAAAATGAAATTCAATGACTTTGAATGTAATGCTTTATGTGATCTTGGTGCAAGTATTTCTGTTATGCCTAAAAAGATTTATGATATGCTTGACTTGCCACCATTGAAGAATTGTTATTTGGATGTTAATCTTGCCGATAATGTTAAAAAGAAACCTTTGGGGAGGATTGATAATGTGCGCATTACGGTTAACAATAACCTTGTCCCCGTTGATTTTGTTGTCTTGGATATCGAATGCAATGCATCTTGTCCTATTGTGTTGGGAAGACCTTTTCTTCGAACCGTTGGTGCTGTTATTGATATGAAGGAAGGTAATATTAGATATCAATTTCCTCTCAAGAAAGGTATGGAACACTTCCCTAGAAAGAGAATGAAGTTGCCTTTTGATTCTATTATTAGAACAAGTTATGATGTTGATGCTTCTATTGATGTTACTGCGCCTAGCTGAAAGGCGTTAAAGAAAAGCACTTCTTGGGAGATAACCCATGTGTTTATTTTACTACAGCAATTTTTGTTTTGTTGAGTCTTGGAAGTTGTTTACTACTGTAGCAACCTCTCCTTATCATGTTTTTGTGCCAAGTAAAGTTTCTATGTTAAAGTTGATGTTATATTTGGGATCGCTGCGCAGAAACAGCATTGCTGTCTGTCACGAATTCTGGCATAAGTCTCTGTAAAAAATTCGAAAAAATCTGCAAATGTACGAGCGTGATCCTCAGATATGTACGCAACTTTCATTAGTTTTGAGTTTTTCCATTTGAGCAAGTCTAGTGCCCCTTTCAGGTTCGTCTTTACGGACTGTTCAGTTTTTGACAGATTCTGCCTTTTATTTCGCATTGCCGTATTTGCTATGTTGGATGAATTCCTTTGATCCATTAATGTCCAGTAGCTTTGTGCAATGTCTAGAAGTGTTAAGAATGATTGTGTCACCTCTGAATATGTGAATTTTTAATTGTGCACTAACCCTCTAATGAGTTTGCTTGAAGTTTGGTGTGAAGGAAGTTTTCAAGGGTCAAGAGAGGAGTATGATATACTATGATCAAGAGGAGTGAAAGCTCTAAGCTTGGGGATGCCCCCGTGGTTCATCCCTGCATATTTTAAGAAGACTCAAGCGTCTAAGCTTGGGGATGCCCAAGGCATCCCCTTCTTCATCGACAACATCATCAGGTTCCTCCCCTGAAACTATATTTTTATTTAGTCACATCTTATGTACTTTGCTTGGAGCGTCGGTTTGTTTTGTTTTTGTTTTTGTTTGAATAAAATGGATCCTAGCATTCATTGTATGGGAGAGAGACACGCTCCGCTGTTGCATATGGACAAATATGTCCTTAGGCTTTACTCATAATATTGAAGGCGAAGGTTTTTCTTTGTTAAATTGTTATATGGTTGGAATCGGGAAATGCTACATGTAGTAATTCTAAAATGTCTTGGATAATGTGATACTTGGAAATTGTTGTGCTCATGTTTAAGCTCTTGCATCATATACTTTGCACCCATTAATGAAGAAATACATAGAGCTTGCTAAAATTTGGTTTGCATATTTGGTCTCTCTAAGGTCTAGATAATTTCTAGTATTGAGTTTTGAATAACAAGGAAGACGGTGTAGAGTCTTATAATGTTTACAATATGTCTTTTATGTGAGTTTTGCTGCACCGGTTCATCCTTGAGTTTGCTTCAAATAACCTTGCTAGCCTAAACCTTGTATCGAGAGGGAATACTTCTCATGCATCCAAAATCCTTGAGCCAACCACTATGCCATTCGTGTCCACCATACCTACCTACTACATTGTATTTCTCCGCCATTCCAAAGTAAATTGCTTGAGTGCTACCTTTAAAATTCCATCATTCGCCTTTGCAATATATAGCTCATGGGACAAATAGCCTTAAAAACTATTGTGGTAATGAATATGTAGTTATGTGTCTTAATTCTTATAAGTTGCTTGTTGAGCGGTAACCATGTTTTCTGGGGACGCCATCAACTTTACCTTTGTTGGATATCATGTGAGATGCTATGCATGTTCGTCTTGTCTGAAGTAGTGGACTTCATGATCAAATGGTTTGAGTATGCATATGTTAGAGAAGAACATTGGGCCGCTAACTAAAGCCATGTATCATGGTGGAAGTTTCAGTTTGGACATACAACCTCAATCTCTTATGAGAATATTAACTATTGTTGAATGCTTAAGCATGAAAAAGAGGAGTCCATTATCTGTTGTCTATGTTGTCCCGGTATGGATGTCTAAGTTGAGAATAATCAAAAGCGAGAAATCCAATGCGTGCTTTCTCCTTAGACACTTGTACAGGCGGCATAGAGGTACCCCTTTGTGACACTTGGTTGAAACATATGTTATGTGATGAGAATCCGTGTTTTCCGAGATAGTAGGACAAGGTGCGAGCACTATTGGTACTCTATGCATGAGACATGCAACTTGTAGGAAGTATTATGCATAGCACATATGAATTATTACTACCGTTGACAAAATTGTTTCATGTTTTCAAAATAAAAGCTCTAGCACAAATATAGCAATCGATGCTTTCCTCTTTGAAGGACCTTTCTTTTACTTTTATTGTTGAGTCAGTTTACCTATCTCTCTCCACCTTAAGAAGCAAACACTTGTGTGAAATGTGCATTGATTCCTACATACTTGCATATTGCACTTGTTATATTACTTTACATTGACACTATCCATGAGATATACATGTTATAAGTTGAAAGCAACCGCTGAAACTTAATCTTCATTTGTGTTGCTTCAATACCTTTACTTTAATTTATTGCTTTATGAGTTAACTCTTATGCAAGACTTATTGATGCTTGTCTTGAAGTACTATTCATGAAAAGTCTTTGCTTTATGATTCATTTGTTTACTCATGTCATTACCATTGTTTTGATCGCTGCATTCATTACATATGCTTACAATAGTATGATCAAGGTTATGATGGCATGTCACTCCAGAAATTATCTTTGGGATCGATACGTCTCCGACGTATCGATAATTTCTTATGTTCCATGCTACATTATTGATGATATCTACATGTTTTATACACATTATATGTCGTATTTACGCATTTTCCGGCACTAACCTATTAACAAGATGCCAAAGAGCCAGTTTGTTCTGCTGTTTTTGGTTTCAGAAATCCTAGTAAGGAAATATTCTCGGAATTGGACGAAATCAACGCCCAGGGTCCTATTTTTGCACGAAGCTTCCAGAAGACCGAGGGGAAAGGAAGTGGGGCCACGAGGCGCCGCCACACTAGGGTGGCGCGGCGCCTTGGCCGCGCGGCCTAGTGTGTGGGGCCCTCGTGTGGCCCCCGCGTTGCCCTTCCGCCTACTTAAAGTCTTCGTCGCGAAACCCTCTGTACCGAGAGCCACGATACGGAAAACCTTCCAGAGACGCCGCCGCCGCCAATCCCATCTCGGGATTCAGGAGATCGCCTCCGGCACCCTGCCGGAGAGGGGAATCATCTCCCGGAGGACTCTTCATCGCCATGATCGCCTCCGGAGTGATGAGTGAGTAGTTCACCCCTGGACTATGGGTCCATAGCAGTAGCTAGATGGTCGTCTTCTCCTAATTGTGCTTCATTGTTGGATCTTGTGAGCTGCCTAACATGATCAAGATCATCTATCTTTACTATATGTTGTGTTTGTCGGGATCCGATGGATAGAAAATACTATGTTATGTTGATTATCAATCTATTACTTATGTGTTGTTTATGATCTTCCATGCTCTCCGTTATTAGTAGAGGCTCTGGCCAAGTTTTTTAACTCCAAGAGGGAGTATTTATGCTCGATAGTGGGTTCATGCCTCCATTAAATCTGGGACAGTGACAGAAAGTTCTAAGGTTGTGGATGTGCTGTTGCCACTAGGGATAAAACATTGATGCTATGTCTAAGGATGTAGTTGTTGATTACATTACGCACCATACTTAATGCAATTGTCTGTTGCTTGCAACTTAATACTGGAAGGGGTTCGGATGATAACCTAAAGGTGGACTTTTTAGGCATAGATGCATGCTAGATGGCGGTCTATGTACTTTGTCGTAATGCCCTGATTAAATCTCACTATATTTATCATATCATGTATGTGCATTGTTATGCCCTCTCTATTTGTCAATTGCCCGACTGTAATTTGTTCACCCAACATGCTTTAATCTTATGGGAGAGACACCTCTAGTGAACTGTGGACCCCGGTCCTATTCTTTACATCGCATACAATCTACTGCAATGTTGTTTACTGTTTTCTTCGCAAACAATCATCTTCCACACAATACGGTTAATCCTTTGTTACAGCAAGCCGGTGAGATTGACAACCTCACTGTTTCGTTGGGGCAAAGTACTTTGGTTGTGTTGTGCAGGTTCCACGTTGGCGCCGGAATCCCTGGTGTTGCACCGCATCACATTTCGCCACCATCAACCTTCAACGTGCTTCTTGGCTCCTCCTGGTTCGATTAAACCTTGGTTTCTTTCTGAGGAAAACTTGCCACTGTGCGCATCATACCTTCCTCTTGGGGTTCCCAACGGACATGTACATCTACGCGCATCAGGCCCATAGGCGGAGAAAAAGGGGCCATACCTGACGAAAATTTGACGTCGAGGATCAGAACTTTTCTTGTAGTGACTTAAGGTTCGATGCCGCTAGGGATAGAGAGATATCAATTGCAGTGTTTTCGGTGTCCCGAATGGATTTCAGGATATCACGGATGGATTCGGAAGGGCGAAAAACCTATAGGAACATATGGGAAGTATCGAATGGTTTCAGAAAGTTCTGGATTTTTTGGTTGTACCGGAAAGTTCCGGGGGGGAACCCACCTAACCTAGGGTCGGGTGGGCCTCACCCACCCGCCAAGTGGGCTGGCCGGCTGGTCACCATGGCCGAGTGGGAGAGGGAGAGCCCTCCCTCCACTCGGTTTGGGAGTGGGAGGGAGTAGCTTTCCTCTTCCTATTCCGATTCACTTGGGGACTTTCTTATTAGGTTCCAATATGAGTTTGACAAAGTTTGACCAAGAGTCCAATTAGGATTCGGAGATCCTTTAGCCTCTCGGGTCCGACCATTTATGTACGGGAGCCCTGGGGCTGGCCACAACATCACAAGTACACTAGAGCCACACATCCCCGAGCTCCCCACGCGCCGCGCGCGCTGTCGCCAAGCCGCCGCCGCTGCCCGTCGCCGGCCACCTCGCCTCTGTCGCTCGTCGCTCGTCCTCGTCGAGGTCCTCCTCCGTCCTCCGCCATTTACTTCTTTTGGTCCTCAGACCTCCGCCGGTGATCGTCGGAACCCTAATTCCAGCGAACTCCGAAAAGATAGTCCGGACGAAGCCCTGACAGATTTTCACCAAGTTCGTCGTGACGCTAGAGTGACGCCGGAGTGATCTCTCTACCTCGACTCCAACTTGCTGGAACAAGAAGGAGCCGACGTCATCAAGGTGTATGTGTGCATCACCTCGGAGCCGCCGCACAAGTGACGGAGTTGATCAAGTTGGATCGCCAAGATTGAACGGATCGTGATCGTCTACATCAACACCAACCGTTAAGCTTCTGCACCCGATTTGCAACGGTACGCAAATCAAGTTATCGCATTGTTACATGCTACTGCATCGTTACATGCATTTCCTAGATTAGATCTTGGTGGTTTATTCGTTGTTGCGGAGGAAAGTTTTGTTTTCTATACTATGAATTCTTACATTAATATGGTTTGGGATTCTACTATTCCAATGCCCTTCCACCAGCCAAAGCTAGAGATATGTAATTTTGGTGGAGAGACTTCCTTCAAAGTTTGCCAGAGTAAAAAATCGTCGCTAGTTGTATTGTGCTAGATTTTTTTGAGGGAAATTGTATTGTGCTAGATGGATCATCAACGATGCTTTTGGCAAAATTATGGGCTAGATATTCTATTAAAATGGAAATTTTCTTATATGTTTTCCTTCGCTAAGGATGAAACTATCTCTATTGCCTCTGTTGTCTCTATGGATTCTCTCTGGGAACATTTCCACCTGTCCTTGTCTACCAATGCCCATCATGAACTATTACAGCTATATTGTTTTTGAAATGGAGGCTATGTCCTAGCCTCTATATCAATCGATGCATACAACCGTATTTATTAATTTATTCAGCAAAAGTCTGATAAAAGATTATACATCAAGAACCCCAAAGCCATCACACAACATCTACATCTGACAATGAGTGGAAAACATGCCAACAGGGTATTTTCCCTAAAAACACGAAAACCCCTCATCAACTAGAAGCCGGGAACATCGCATTGAATGAAAAATATTCCTTAGATTACCTGATTTTTTTTGGCAAGAAGGAGATGACCGTTAGGCGAGCTGACGTCCGCGTGGGCGACCGCGGCGGCGATCCAAGCTTTCCGGCCACCGAAGTTTTCTCCGCCACGGTCTACTTCGTCGGAGAGGGCTCCGCTTGGTCATTTCTGGGCGCTGACCGTTGAAGATTCACACTCGAGTTCGGAGGAGGAAGAGGAAGAGAGGCGCTCGGCGCGGGCGTTAGACTACCTATGTCGATCGCCTACGCCGGATGTCAATAGGGACCTGGCCGAATCATCGTCTGGGCTGCTCCGGCGAGCTGAGAAGCATCGTGATCTGCAGAACCGTCAACGACTAGCAGCTCGGGAGTTCTGGTCTGCAACTGGCAAGGTACGATCACCTTCTTTTTCTCCCTCACCGGCCGGTGGATCTTCCCCGGCATGTCTTTCTAAGCTGCATGTGCTCGAACCTACCACGTATCCCCTCTTCGCCGATGATGTCATGGGGTGGACGGTGGTTCGGCGTCGGCTTCGATCGGTGGATGATCCGGTTGTTTCCTGTTCTGATCCGCATAATCAGTGGAATTCAAAAAATGAGCTACTTGGCTCGGTTTCAAATTTGATTTTGGCTCGGGCTCCAGGCCGGCCTTCTGTGCACAATGCTTCCCGTTGTGAAGCTCGTCGTGCTAAGGCCAACACGTCCGAATGATCCCACCAAAAATCCCGTTCCACGCTGAAAACTCTGTTGGGCGTGTTTGGCAAAGGACTTAAGGGTTTTCGAGGATATGGACGAGTTCGCCTATTCCTGGCGGCGGTGATCCTGTGGGCGGCGCGGAGTGTTCTCACTCGAAGATGAATAATGGCGGAGGGAGTTTTGGTTCGGACCGAGGAAGCGGACCAGGGAGGGGCCATGGTGCCCACGGTGGCTGATACGTCCATTTTGCATCACTATTTTATATCATAATTTGCTGTTATTCATTGATATATTTCATATTTAGAGATGATACTTATGTTATTTCACCTATTTTGCATGTTTCATGATCATTGGAGAATTATTCACCGGAGTCAGGATTCTGCTGGAAAAAGCACCGTCAGGACACCATATTTCGGAAGATCAACAATTGACGGAAATTATATGAAAAATCCTATTTTTCCAGAAGACGAAGGGAGCCAAAAGGAGGGGCCGAGGAGGGGCCGCCATGGCCCCCCCATAGGCCGGCGCGGGCCCTGGCCTGGCCGCGCCGCCATGTGGGGAGGGGGCCCACAGCCCCCTCTGGCCTCCTCTCCTTCGCGTACTTCTTCGTCCCGAAAACCTAAGGCACGGGAGGAGAATTGACAGAGCCGCCTCTGCGGGGCGGAGAGACACCAGAGAGAAAAGAGCTCTCCGGCGGGCAGGAATCCGGGGAAATTCCCTCCCGGAGGGGGAAATCGACGCCATCGCCATCGTCATCGAGCTGGACATCATTGGGATCATCATCACCATCATCTCCACCATCTACACCGCCATCTCCACCGCTGCATCTCGTCACCGCTGTAACAATTAGGGTTGAATCTTGATTGTTTGATAGGGGAAACTCTCCCGGTATTGATTTCTACTTGTTATTGATGCTATTGAGTGAAACCATTGAACCAAGGTTTATGTTCAGATTGTTATTCATCATCATATCACCTCTGATTATGTTCCATATGATGTCTCGTGAGTAGTTCGTTTAGTTCTTGAGGACATGGGTGAAGTCTAAATGTTAGTAGTGAACTATGTTGAGTAATATTGTTATCACCCGATTTTGGCCAAATCAGGAGATGGGCCGTAAGTGAAGATGGGCTTGAAGGACATACACGTGGAGCATCTTCGAAGCGGCCTTGCGCTAAGAGTTTGGGCTAAGTTGCCCATGTATCTGTAATATAGTAGATCGTATCGTGTTTAGAATTAAAAGATAGAGTTTGGCCCGTGCACGGTTAGGTGCACGCCTCAATTAGAAAGTCCCTTGGACTATAAATATGTATCTAGGGTTATCGGAAAAGGAGGACAATCATCGTTCAACAAACACAAATCAGGCGCATCGCCACCCCTTTCTTCGAGGGTTTCTCCCGGGTAAGCACCATGCTGCCTAGATCGCATCTAGCGATCTAGGCAGTATACGTTTATTCGTCTACCTTGTACTGCTCGTGCTGAAGCGTTGTTGATGGCGAGCAGTACTACTTATCATTAGGTGTTTAGGGGCTTGCATTGATGCTTTCTCGTGCGTATCTGCGTGGCAATGCCGTCCCTCGACACCTAGCTGCCCTTACACCTATCTGGGTGTAAGGGCAGCATCTTGCTTGTTCGTTACTTAGTAGATCCGATCCGTTATAGTTGCTCCTTGCCCCGCAAGGATTAGTTTAATATCTGCATAGTTAGGCCTTATGCTGGGGTCGGACGATCCGGTAGTGCGTTAGGTGTTGTTCACCGTCCCTGCAAGGGATGTTCCGGGAATCAACGTTATGTTGGTTTTTAGGCCTCTCGTAGGGGTAGTTTGCATCATCTTCCGTAGCTGCTAGGCCCGATCACACGTAGGACGTTCCGGTTATGCGGTGAAAACCCTAAACTGTCGTGGATCGTTTTAGCTTTGTTTTGATCAAGCAGGATCCCCATGTCATTGTAAATCCAACGTGAACCATGGGGCGATCGGCTCTTTGAGCCGATCCACAGGGAAACCTGAGAGCCGATAGGGCTCGTATTTAATGTTTACGTGTCTACCATGCAGGAACAATCGAAGCACTCTAACACCTTCCTGATCGGGTCTAGGTCAGGTGGCACGCCCTAGCAACCGCCAGGACGTGGCTGGAAGATTTGCGGGACGACGCGAGGTGCCAGGGTCCACTAAGCGGCCTTGGGAGCCTCCCGGCTCTTCGTGTTGCTTAGCCATTGCCCGTCGGTGGGTTTTGGAGGGTAACACATTCTGGCACGCCCGGTGGGACCTCTTCTGCAACATCCACGTCAACACCGGCATCCGAGATGGCAGAGGAGCAGATCACATACGAGGATCTCCCTCCTGATCATAAGAAGAAGTACGATGAGCTGAAGGCCATCGTTGAAGCCGAACTCATCGGCTCCTTTGAGAAGACCCGTTCGCACGGCATCAGGTTCAAAGGATTCACGCCACAAGGTGTCCTCGATGGGTTGGATCTATCCCTCCCTTCAGATGAACGTACCAGAGCCCTGCGACAGGAAATCAACTACGTGGTGGCTCATTCACTGCATCGGCATTCTGAGAGCCTGGTGAATTCTTTGGAGCGCGTTGCGCTCCGTGTGGTGCAAGAGATCATGGAGCGTCGGTACTCCCCTTCAGGACCTGTTCTAGGGACTCACCAGGGAGAGGTGCAACTCCACACCAGGCCACCATTGCCGTACTCGATGGCAGCTCCACAGCAACAAGGTTCACCGGCATACGTTGTCTACAAGGTTGGAGGTGATCCGGGCGACTACCAGTTCTTATATGAGCCGCCCAAGGAGATCCCACACGGATACGTGTGCACGTTTGTGCCGGACTGCAACAACTGGACGCAGGCGATCTAGGCTCCAACAGGAGGGATTGCCGGAGCAGGAGCCATTGTTCCGGCAGGAGGAACGACTGCAGCAGCGGGGGTTTGGGAGCGAGAAACAGGCGTGGCTAGCCAAGTATGCCACTGCACCAGTCCAGGAAAGCTCAGCTGCCACTACCTCCACCGCAGATCAGATCAGCGCAGTCCTGAGAGATCAGTTCGGCATCTTGCCGAAGAAGAAGATAATCGGCTATTCCAAGCCGTACCCCAATGAGTTTGACCTGATCCCACTACCACCTAAGTACCGGCTTCCGGACTTCAACAAATTCAGTGGGTCAGAAGGATCTAGCTCCATCGAGCACGTGAGCCGATACTTGGCCCAGCTGGGCATGGTTTCGGCATCGGATCAGCTACGGGTGAGGTTCTTTTCGCAATCCCTCACCGGTCCAGCTTTTGGATGGTACACCTCGTTGCAGCCAAATTCAGTGCGATCATGGAAGCAGCTGGAGGAACAGTTTCACACCCAATATCATTCAGAAGCTACTGAAGCTGGTATTGCCGAACTAGCACAGGTTCGGCAGAGGCGAGGAGAGACAGTGTCTGAGTACATTCAGCGTTTCAGAACTGTCAAGAACCGATGCTATTCGGTTCATTTAACTGAGAAAGAAGCAGTCGAGCTGGCCGTGGCAGGCCTTGCAGCGTCATTCAAAGATCTGACGTTCCAAGTGGAGTACAACTCGTTGACGCACCTGGTCAATAGACTGACCTTATATGAACAGCGCCATCCAGAACTGTACCAGGACAAGTTCAAGCGCGCGATAACCCTGGTCAATGCTGATGAGGATGAAGATTCTGCGGAAGATCAGGAAGTCGCAGTAGCCGAGTGGACTCGGACGCCAGTACCTGTGTCCTGCAAATGGGTGAACCCGCCAGGGCCTCCAAGAGGGTTGGACTTTGATGTGAGCAAAACTGAACAGATCTTCGATCTGCTACTGAAAGAGAAACAGTTGAAGCTACCCGAAGGCCACAAGATCCCTACGGCACAAGAGATGAACAAAAGGCCATACTGCAAATGGCATCATACGTTCACGCACGCCACCAACGACTGCAAAGTATTACGCGCACAAATTCAGATGGCGATAGAATCAGGCCGATTAACTTTCGGACAGTTTGCCATGAAGGTAGACATGCGTCCGTTTCCGGACGTCAACATGGTGGACCTAAGCCACTCCATAAGGGAGCCAGGGTTCTCTTTTGATGTCAATATGGCAGGGTTTGTGATCCGCCATGGCAAAGATAAAGCAGAGAGCAGCCACTCTCGTGGCAAAGATAAAGAGGAGGCCGTTCCACGCGACCGGCCCCAAGATGATGATAGACGGTACCTAACCGAGGAGGAGGTGAGAAGCATACGGTATCAGCGCCCACTCTCCGTGCATCTCCTCAACAAATATGAGCAGCAGTACGACCGACGTCGGCGCTACGACGAAGACGATGAAAGATATCGTCGGTCGATGCAGAAAACAGGAGGTATCGTCAGCACGACAGAAACAACGACGGTACGAACGTCGCGCTAAAGGGAGGTCAAGGGAGCAAGACAACGTGGATAAGCACTGGGACTGTCCCTTCTTCAAACATTGCTGGGACTCAGGAATGAGCCGATTGCCAACAATCGAGAATTGCCCAGAATGCAAACAGCAAAGGAGAAGGACAAACGAAGTTTCAGTGTTCGAGCGTCTAGGGCCTCTCCCACCTCATAATAAACGAGCTGAGTCATCTCAAGAAGAAGACTTTGAGGAGTCAGATGAAGAAGATAGGTATCACCGGCCAAGGTGGTGCCCTGATGGACTCAGCCACTCTCAGAAGCGTAGAGTGCAGCGGCTGCGAAACCTGGAAGAAGCCGAGGCACAGTACCTGTACACGTTGAGAAGAGCGCGGCCCGATCTGGCCGCGAAAATTCAGCAAACATTGGAGACGAAGGCGCGCCCGCCAAAGAAAGTATGGCGCCCAAAACAGGCGAAAGCCGATGCACAGGCATCGGCTGATGCCGATGCAGAGACATCGGCTGACACAAACATGGTGTTTATACTCCCGTCGGAGTTTCGCGCTCCAAGCGACGAGGAAGTTTCAGTGGCTCAATTCGACTGCGGTCCACGACCAGTTATCTTTGAGAAGCCACGAGATAGAAGCTACAGGCATCTGAAAGCCCTATACTTGAGGGGTTACATCAATGGGCAGCCTGTCAGCAAGATGTTGGTTGATACCGGAGCGGCAGTCAACATAATGCCGTATTCCATGCTACGACGTTTGGGGCATTCCAGCGATGATCTGATCAAGACCAACATCACATTAAGCGACTTCAACGGCCAGGCGTCAGAAGCGAAAGGTGTTCTGAATGTAGAGCTTACTGTAGGCCGGAAGACCATACCTACCGCGTTCTTCATCGTCGACAGCAAAAGCAATTACGCCGTCCTATTGGGAAGGGACTGGATTCATGCTAACTGTTGCATTCCGTCTACAATGCACCAATGCATCATACAGTGGGATGGAGATGAAGTGGAAGTCGTTCAGGCGGATGACTCAATCGAGATATCATTAGCTGCCATGAGCGTGTGGGAAGCAGATAACCAAGAGCCGCTCTCTGGAATCAGTTTAGAGGGTTGTGAGCGCATCGAAGCTTCGAAAAATGGGGTAAGGCTGGTTTTATCCACCGGCCTAACAGAGTAGCAGGTCCAAGACATTGGACGTACGTGGCAAGGCCGATCCCTGAGATCGGCCCTCAAAAAATGAAAAGCAAAGGATCTTATCTCCAGCATGCCACGTAGCTACAGTGGAAATCCGAGAAGTTGCAAACCATCGTCAAACATTGCAATGGAAAGGGAGGCCGATTCCCGCAATCGGCCAAAACTATCCTCAACATACCTTTGTCTGTGTTCAGCATTGATCCAACAGATGCCTGAAGAGCCGATACCATCAATTACTTGACAGAATCGGCTCGGGGGGCACATAGATGGATGAGACACGAGGATACGAAGCTTGGAGTGGATGTCAAATGCCCAGCAGAACAGCTCAAATATGGGGGCCGATACGTAAACAAATCGGCCGTAAAAAAAAAAAAACGAAAATACAGAAATTTTTGGGCACAGCCGATGCGTAGACATCGACTTAAGAATTCAAAGCCGATGCACGACCATCGACTCAAGCAGAAGCCTAATGGAGCGGTCATCAAGTTACGTGGCGAGGCTCTACTGGAGGAACCCCTCATTGGGATTGCTTGGTGACTCAGGCCCTCTCTTCAAGGACTTCCAACTCCTTCTGCAAGACTTCAAGCTCGGCAGCACCAGCAGAAGCATCAGTTTGGGCGTCCAAGACGGCCCTTTTTCTCATTTAAGCTGTTGATATTTGCCGGCAAGTTTGAGGATCGCAGCCCTGGCCAACAGCAAGAACAGCATGAACGTGCAGATCAGGCTAGGATCATGAGAACAACCGACGATCGTCCAGTTGGACTGAACTGCATTCTCACCAGAGGTTGCCTCATTGGACTGAAGAAGCTCGGGGGGCAGCTCACTTTGAAGGTTCTCTGCTTTTGAAAGCCGATTTGGTTAGAATCGGCTGATGCTGCACTACAATTGGGAAGCCGATGGTGGCCCATTCGGTGGATGCACTTTTATCCTCGCCTTGACTGAGGCTCGGGGGGCAGCTGGCCTTGAAAATTCCTCGCTCTGAAGAGCCGATGGTATTGAAATCGGTTGTCTGCATCGTAACCATGTGGAAAGGTGGCGAGCTCTTGAAAACCACCAGGGTTGACAGGAGGAGTTTGAAGAAGGAGCCATCATCGTTGATCAGGCTCTAGACCAGTTTGTCGCTGCAAGGAAACAGAGCATCACAAGGGAAGTTGTGAGCAAATGGTACCCGTTATACAGGTGTATCGGCTTCAACGTCAAGGAGCTTTCCTGGGAGCGTTAATCCAGGAGTTTTGCCGTCAGGACCAACATTACGATCGGGTGACTTTGGAATCCAAAGATCTGAGGGTCTCGAGCTATGGGCTGGGCGTGTTCGATTGGGAGTTCGATCTGAATTTCAAGGATTACAAGTTACCATCTGAGGAGGTGACTAGATTGATCGGTCTGGCAATTCATTATAAGAGCTGATGCATTGCCATCGGCTCATTGAACATCAATCAAGGTGACAATCGGCAAAATCAGGGTAGGGGAAAATCGGCTAGATCAATATGGAGGAAATCGACAGAATCAAGTGTGGGAAATTCCTTCATTGATATTCAGGTTTCTTACATAGAAGGAGCCGATTGCTCTCAAAAGAGATTGTTGGGGGATACATTGCCCTAATCTATTACTCCTAGCTCTATCCTATCTAAGGGCCGCTGCTGCCCTCATCGTCGCCGTCGCCGCCGTCGGTGCTGCTCCCGGCTGGTTCTTCGTCGCTGCTGTAGCGACCTCCGGCGGGACCTTCATTGTCCTCGTCCTCTTCGTCGGCGTCGGTCATCGTCGCTGTCGAAGTCGCTCATGTTGCCCGGCCAAGGGCAGAGACGCTTGGCCGGCGGCTCGTCGTCGTCGTCGTCCTCCTCCTCTTCCTCCTCCTTCACCTCCTCAGCGGAGGAGAGGCCATCCCAGGAGAAGCCGTCGTCGTCGCTTCCCTCCTCCGACGCCCAATGGCGAGGAAGCGAAGGTCGCTCTCCCCGTCCGTTAAGGACTGGTCATCTTCGGACCAGACGGAGGAGTCGTGGGTCGACTCGTCCCCGTCGGCTATGGCGCGGCGGATGTTGGCCGCGTGGGCCTCCTGCGGGTCCCATTCCGGCGTCGGCTCGCGGGAGGGGGAGGATTGGGTGGAAAGACCCGATGAGGGAGAAGAAGAGGAAGAAGACATGTTGGCCGAGGAGGGCTTTTGGAAGTGCTAGTGCGAGGAGGATGAAGAAGGGAACTGCAAGAAGTGGCTAAATAAAAGGGGATATAGCGATTTAATGCTTAAGCAGTTTCCGAGGACATGGGGCCAAAATTGTCAAATCATGCAGAGGAGTTGAGAAGGCAAGACGTCATGATGAAGAATACTGCGACGGTTCTGCTCTGCCACGACACGACCCCTCGAAGGAAAAACAGATGGTTTTGATATTATCATTACCAAAACCAGGGGGGCATGTGTTATCACCAGATTTTGGCCAAATCAGGAGATGGGCCGTAAGTGAAGATGGGCTTGAAGGACATACACGTGGAGCATCTTCGAAGCGGCCTTGCGCTAAGAGTTTGGGCTAAGTTGCCCATGTATCTGTAATATAGTAGATCGTATCGTGTTTAGAATTAAAAGATAGAGTTTGGCCCGTGCACGGTTAGGTGCACGCCTCAATTAGAAAGTCCCTTGGACTATAAATATGTATCTAGGGTTATCGGAAAAGGAGGACAATCATCGTTCAACAAACACAAATCAGGCGCATCGCCACCCCTTTCTTCGAGGGTTTCTCCCGGGTAAGCACCATGCTGCCTAGATCGCATCTAGCGATCTAGGCAGTATACGTTTATTCGTCTACCTTGTACTGCTCGTGCTGAAGCGTTGTTGATGGCGAGCAGTACTACTTATCATTAGGTGTTTAGGGGCTTGCATTGATGCTTTCTCGTGCATATCTGCGTGGCAATGCCGTCCCTCGACACCTAGCTGCCCTTACACCTATCTGGGTGTAAGGGCAGCATCTTGCTTGTTCGTTACTTAGTAGATCCGATCCGTTATAGTTGCTCCTTGCCCCGCAAGGATTAGTTTAATATCTGCATAGTTAGGCCTTATGCTGGGGTCGGACGATCCGGTAGTGCGTTAGGTGTTGTTCACCGTCCCTGCAAGGGATGTTCCGGGAATCAACGTTATGTTGGTTTTTAGGCCTCTCGTAGGGGTAGTTTGCATCATCTTCCGTAGCTGCTAGGCCCGATCACACGTAGGACGTTCCGGTTATGCGGTGAAAACCCTAAACTGTCGTGGATCGTTTTAGCTTTGTTTTGATCAAGCAGGATCCCCATGTCATTGTAAATCCAACGTGAACCATGGGGCGATCGGCTCTTTGAGCCGATCCACAGGGAAACCTGAGAGCCGATAGGGCTCGTATTTAATGTTTACGTGTCTACCATGCAGGAACAATCGAAGCACTCTAACACCTTCCTGATCGGGTCTAGGTCAGGTGGCACGCCCTAGCAACCGCCAGGACGTGGCTGGAAGATTTGCGGGACGACGCGAGGTGCCAGGGTCCACTAAGCGGCCTTGGGAGCCTCCCGGCTCTTCGTGTTGCTTAGCCATTGCCCGTCGGTGGGTTTTGGAGGGTAACAAATATTTAATGGTTTGATATTTAAGTTGTGGTGTTATTCTTCTAGTGGTGTCATGTGAACGTCGACTACATGATACTTCACCTTTATGGGCCTAGGGGAGTACATCTTGTATTCGTTTGCTAATTGCGGGGTTGCCGGAGTGACAGAAACCTAAACCCCCGTTAGTATATCGATGCAGGAGGGATAGCAGGATCTCAGAGTTTAAGGCTGTGGTTAGATTTATCTTAATTACTTTCTTGTATTTGTGGATGCTTGCAAGGGGTATAATCACAAGTATGTATTAGTCCTAGGAAGGGCGGTGCATTAGCATAGGTTCACCCACACAACACTTATCAAAACAATGAAGATTAATCAACTATATGAAGCGAAAGCACTAGACTAAAATCCCCGTGTGTCCTCAAGAACGTTTGGTCATTATAAGTAAACAAACCGGCTTGTCCTTTGTGCTAAAAAGGATTGGGCCACTCGCTGCAATTATTTCTCTCGCATTTTATTTACTTGTACTTTATTTATCTGCTATATCAAAACCCCCTGAATACTTGTCTGTGAGCATTTATAGTGAATCCTTCATCGAAACTGCTTGTCAACACCTTCTGCTCCTCGTTGGGTTCGACACTCTTATTTATCGAAAGTACTACGATACACCCCCTATACTTGTGGGTCATCAAGACTATTTTCTGGCGCCGTTGCCGGGGAGTGAAGCGCTATTGGTAAGTGGAATTGGTAAGGAAACTTTTACTGTACGTGCTGATTTTGTTTCTGCTTGCTGCTATAAGTCATTATGGAGAGATCCTCCCTTGAATTTCTATTTGGGAAATCTACTACTACTGCAACGGTAGTGGATGAGGCGCCAGGTGAGGAAGTAATACCATATAAAATACCTATGAAAATTATTGAACGTGTTGTGGATAACCGCTATGAAGGGGATGGAACTGTTCATCCTGGAGATCATTTACTGTTTTTACATGAATTATGCGGGTTATTCAAGTGTGCAGGTATTTCAATGGATGAAGTTAGGAAGAAATTATTTGTTATGTCGCTATCTGGTAAAGCGGCGCATTGGTATAAACTGCTGAAGGATGGGCGTTCTCTTGATTGGAAGGATATTGTGCCTCTATTTTATTCTAAATTCTATCCTCCAAGTGAAATTCACAAAGACCGAAACCGTATATATAATTTCTGGCCTCATGATGGAGAGAGTATTGCCCAAGCGTGGGGGAGATTGAAGTCTTTAATGCTCAAATGCCCCATTCATGAGCTTCCTGGTAATATTATCATTGATAATTTCTATGCAAGACTTTCTTTTCAAGATAAAACCTTGCTGGATACTGCTTGTTCTGGATCATTCACGCGCAATAAAGAAGAGTTTAAATGGGACCTTCTTGATCGAATCCAAGAAAATACTGAAGGATGGGAGAACGACAAAGGTAGAGTGTCAGGTATAAATTATGATTATGAATGCATTGAAACTTTTATGGATACTGATGAATATCGTAATATAAGTGCTACATATGGTCTTGACTCTCAAGTTGTTGCAAATATTTATAAAGCCTTTGCTTCTCATTTTGAATTGCCTAGGAAGAATTTTGATAAGTATCATGAACCTTATAAAGATAAAACTGATTCACCTAAAGGTAAATGTATTGAAATTAAAACTGTTGATCATGTTCTTCCTGAAGCTTATATTGAAAAAACTCCTTTCCCTGCTAAAATGAAGGAGTATTCTGTTATAACTAGTGTAGTTAATAAAAGTGCAAAGAAACCCATAGAACCTGAAGAACAAATAAAGGTTGAACCTGCTGTTGCAATAGTTAAAGATCTTGTGACTGAAAATGTGGAAGATGGTCATATTATTTTCTGTGAAGATGCTTCTAATATTGTTTCGCATCCTAATAAGTATAGGAAAGCCAGTGTTCCTGTGCTCTCTGTTCGAATTGGTGATCATTGCTATTATGGTTTATGCGATATTGGTGCAAGTATTAGTGCTATTCCTTATGAGCTCTACACGGAAATCATGCATGAAATTGGTTCTTGTGAACTTGAAGATATTGATGTGGTTATTCGGCTAGCTAATAGAGAAACTATCTCTCCCATTGGTATTGTTCGAGATGTGGAAGTTCTATGTGGTAAGATTAAATATCCTGCTGACTTTTTGGTACTTGGTTCTGCTGCTAGTAAGTCTTGTCCTATTATTTTTGGTAGACCTTTTCTGAATACTTGTGGAGCTATTATAGATTGCAAGAAAGAGAAAATTGTTACTAAATTTGCTGGTGAATCTTATGAGTTTAACTTCTCTAAATTTGCCAAAACTCCTTATAAAGCTGATTTGCCTAATGATGATTTTAGAGTTGAACAGTGTGCATCTATTGCTCTTGCTCCTAATAATCCTTTGCAGCAACATTTGGAGAATAGTGAGAGTGAAGTTTTTAGGGAAGAAAGGGATGAGCTTGATGAAATTTTCCTTCGTCAACCTATTCTTAAACATGACTTGCCGGTTGAAGATCTAGGTGTAACACCACCAAAAGAAGATCCTGTATTTGATTTGAAACCATTACCTGATAATCTTAAGTATGCTTATATTGATGATAAGAAAACATATCCTGTTATTATTAGTGCTAAGCTTTCAGATATCGAGGAAGAAAGGTTATTGGAAATATTGAAGAAACACCGAGGAGCTATTGGCTACACTCTTGATGACTTGAAGGGGATTTCTCCCGCTATTTGCCAACATGCCATTAATATAGAAGATGGTGCAAAACCTGTTGTTGAACATCAGCGTCGTCTAATTCCCAAGATGAAGGATGTGGTAAGAAATGAGGTATTAAAACTTCTTGAAGCAGGTATTATATATCCTATTGCTGATAGTAGATGGGTTAGTCCTGTGCATTGTGTTCCTAAGAAGGGAGGAATAACTGTTGTGCCTAATGATAATGATGAGCTTATTCCTCAAAGAGTAGTTGTAGGGTATAGAATGTGCATTGATTTTCGAAAAGTTAATAAAGTAACTAAGAAAGATCATTACCCTTTACCTTTTATTGATCAAATGTTAGAAAGGTTGTCTAAAAATACTCATTTCTGCTTTCTTGATGGATATTCTGGGTTTTCACAAATTGCTGTTAGAGCTAAAGATCAAGAGAAAACCACTTTCACTTGTCCCTATGGAACTTATGCTTATAGGCGTATGCCTTTTGGTTTGTGTAATGCTCCTGCTACTTTCCAAAGATGCATGTCTGCTATTTTTCATGGCTTTTGTGAAAAGATTGTTGAGGTATTCATGGATGATTTTTCTGTCTATGGGAATTCTTTTGATAATTGCTTGCGAAACCTTGATAAAGTTTTGCAGAGATGTGAAGAAACTAACCTTGTTCTTAATTGGGAGAAATGCCACTTTATGGTTAATGAAGGAATTGTATTGGGACATAAAATTTCCGAGAGAGGTATTGAAGTTGATAGAGCTAAAGTTGAAGCAATTGAGAAGATGCCCTATCCTAGGGATGTTAAAGGTATTCGTAGTATTCTTGGTCATGCTGGTTTTTATAGGAGGTTTATTAAAGATTTCTCTAAAATTTCAAAGCCTCTTACTAATCTTCTTCAAAAAGATGTACCTTTCGTTTTTGATGATGATTGTAAGGAAGCCTTTGAAACTCTAAAGAAAGCCTTAACAACTGCTCCTGTAGTTGAACCTCCTGATTGGAATTTGCCTTTTGAAATTATGTGTGATGCTAGTGATTTTGCTGTAGGTGCTGTCCTTGGACAGCGGGTAGATAAAAAATTAAATGTTATTCATTATGCTAGTAAAACTCTAGATGCTGCTCAAAGAAATTATGCACAACTGAAAAGTTATTAGCGTAGTTTTTGCTTGTGACAAGTTTCCCTAGTTGATCAAAGGTTATCGAACAAGACAAGAAGCACGAAGGTGTTGGTGGAGGAATGTAGTGCGGCGCAACCAGTGAAACCGGCGCCAACGTGGAACCTGCACAACACAATCAAAGTACTTTGCCCCAACGTAACAGTGAGGTTGTCAATCTCACCGGCTTGCTGAAAACAAAGGATTAAACGTATCGAGTGGAAGATGATGTTTGTTTGCAAAGAACAATAAAAGCAGTAGAATGTATTCAGATGTAAAAAAATGGACCGGGGTCCACAGTTCACTAGTGGTGTCTCTCCAATAAGATAACTAACATGCTGGGTGAACAAATTACAGGTGAGGAATTGACAAATAAAGATTCAATACATATCAACGATGATTACTATGTGATTTAATCAAGGCATTACGAAAAAGTACATAGACCGTTATCCAGCATGCATCTATGCCTAAATAATCCACCTTCGGTTATCATCCGAACCCCTCCAGTATTAAGTTGCGAACAACAGATAATTGCATTAAGTATGGCGCGTAATGTAATCAACACAAATATCCTTAGAAAAAGCATCAATGTTTTATCCCTAGTAGCAACACATCCACAACCTTAGAACCTACTGTCACGATCCCAGATTTAATGGAGGCATGAACCCACTATCGAGCATAATTACTCCCTCTTGGAGTTACAAGTATCAACTTGGCCAGAGCCTCTACTAGCAACGGAGAGCATGCAAGAACATAAACAACACATATATGATAGATTGATAATCAACTTAACATAGTATTCTCTATTCATCGGATCTCACCAAACACAACATGTAGCATTACAAATAGATGATCTTGATCATGTTAGGCAGCTCACAAGATCTATAACAATGAAAGCACAAGCGGAGAAGACAACCATCTAGCTACTGCTATGGACCCATAGTCCAAGGATGAACTACTCACGCATCAATCCGGAGGCGGGCATGATGATGTAGAGCCCCTCCGGTGATGATTCCCCTCTCGGGGGTGCCGGCGATCTCCTGAATCCCCGAGATGGGATTCGCGGCGGCGGCCTCTCGGTAATGTTTTCCGTATCGTGGATCTCGGTACGGGGGTTTCGCGACGGAGGCTTTAAGTAGGCGGAAGGGTAGGTCAAGGGCGTCACGAGGGCCCACACCACGGGCGCGCGGCCGGGGGGGCCGCGCCGCCCTGGTGTCTGGCCGCCTCGTGGCCCCACTTCGTTTCTTCTTTGGAAGCTTCGTGCAAAAATAGGACCCTGGGCGTTGATTTCGTCCAATTCGAGAATATTTCCTTACTAGGATTTCTGAAACCAAAAACAGCAGAAAACAGAATGACACTTCGGCATCTTGTTAATAGGTTAGTGCCGGAAAATGTAAAATAACGCTGTAAAGTATGTGTAAAACACTCAAGTATTGTAACAAAAGTAGCATGGAACATAAGAAATTATAGATACGTTTGAGACGTATCAAGCATCCCCATGCTTAGTTCCTAATCGTCCTCGAGTAGGTAAACGATAACACAAATAATTTCTGAAGTCACTACAAGAAAAGTTCTGATAGACAACGTCCCAAAATCGTCAACTAAGGGGCATTTTTCGTCGCCTATGGGCCTAACCCGACGATATGGGTTCCGTTGTCGAAACTGCGTCAGGCAAAGTCCAACGACGATTTTTTCGGTCCGTCGCGCTTGGGCGCCCTTCCGCCACGGAAAATCGGACCGTTGCGGAAGTGTTTTCGGGAGCCCGTTGACTGCTGACGTCATGCAAACTGACACGTGGCAGACGCCGTTAACTGCCAGTTAACGGCGTTAACCGGCTGAAACCCCGTGGTAGATGGTAGGCCCACACGAGGCCTGCCACGTCTTAAGCGGGCCGGGCCAGATGACATAGTTTGACCGGTCAACTATATAGCTGGGCTGGTCCATTAGTTACGTGGGCCGGGCCTAACCTCTAAGGTTGACTGGTCAAAACTTAAATGGGCCGGCCCATTTAACATGTGGGGTCCACCTTACAACTGGGCGGCCAAGAAGCAAGTGGGCCGGGCCAAAAACACAGGTGGGTCCCACTTTCTGTTAAAAGGCCGGCCCATATAGTGTGTGGGGTCCAGTATAGCAAGTGGGCCGGCCCAACAAGCTAGTGGGCCGGGCCAAAAACACAGTGGGTCCACCATATAGCAAGTGGGTCGGCCCAACAAGATAGTGGGCCGGGTCAAAACACAGGTGGGTCCCACCTTCCTGTTAAAGGGCCGGCCCATTTAGTATGTGGGGTCCATCATATAGCAAGTGGGCTGGCCCACCAAGATAGTGGGCCGGGCCAAAAACACAGGTGGGTCCCACATTCCTGTTAATGGGCCGGCCCATTTGATATGTTGGGTCCACCATATAGCAAGTGGGCTGGCCCGACAAGATAGTGGGCCGGGCCAAAAGCAAAGGTGGGCCCCACTTTCTGTTAAAGGGCCGGCCCAATGAGTATGTGGGGTCCACCATATAGCAAGTGGGCCGGCCCAACAAGATAGTGGGCCGGTCCAAAAACACATGTGGGTCCCACTTTCATTTTAAAGGGCCGGCCCATTTAGTATGTGGGGTCCACCACAAAAGCAAATGGGCGGCCCAACTAATTAGTGGGCCGGCCCAGTTGTGGGTGGGGTCCTCCTTAAAGCAAGTGGGCCAGCCCAATTATAGTGTGGGGTCCACCGTAAATCAAATGGGCTGGCCCAATAAGTAAGTGGGCCAGCCCGTTTAGTTGCTGTTTATATGCCGGCATAATATGCGCTTTGGGATTTTGCGGGCAGGCACATATGTGATTTAGCTTAATTGGGCCGTTTAAGGGATGGGAATTCGTGATTTAGATACTGAGAATATTTACGCAGCATTGATTTCTGTCGGATAGCCTCACTTACCACAAGCACCAAAGAAAAAATGCGCGAAAGAACTATAAAAACTAACTAAATATTACATCAGCTGCAAGGCATTGAAAAAATATTACAGAACCCAGAGAAATTGAATGGTAATTAAACCTAGCAATACAATGAAGCGATCCGGCAATCTTTTAAGTTGTCCATGCAGCACCTATATCTGAAACAAAGACATTACAAGTTAAGACAGCAACAATGGAAAGGCAAAGACACTACAATATTGTTTGGCAAAGAATTTGGAACTCATCATTTCGTCGTTATAACAAGATCATTGTAATGCGCACAATAAGCAAACAAAGAGTGCATGCCGCATACCAACAGCCAATATAACAGAGCATGTTAGAATGAAACAACAGACTTACTACTGTCGAGTCCCATGCAAACCAACATGTTCAGGGAGTACAAAATTGGCATGAACAACATAGTAGCAGGCTATAAATTTTGTAACAACGACTGAGCAAGATGAAGTTATGATGGCTACATCTACAGAGCAGGGAATGTAAACCAAAAATAGAAGTTACGATGGCAAAAGCTAAAGAGGAGGGAATGTGAACCAACATGTGCCAAGTGCAATTACTTCATTTTGGCCGTGAACTAAATAATACTCCTGAACTTATAGTGAAGGGGATGCAAATCAAGATGTTTCGGGATATAAACTTGTAATGAGCAACACATAGAGGATAGTTAATGCTGGAGCTTAGGATGGACCAGATACAGAATATAGTGGGATCACCTGTGAACTTGTATAAGAGGGAATGCAAACCAATATGTTCAGCTTTCCATATGTGAGCGTCATGCCAAGTCAGAGAAACAAGTCAATAATGCAGCTTTTGAAGAACAAGATGGCACGCAAAATTATTATCTAGTAGTATGACAAGTTTATTTGTACTACAGGCTAGATAGCAGAGTGATAGCATGCCAAACTAAGTCCTTACTTTGTTAGCTTACAATGAACTAGATACAAAACAATGGCATCACCTGTAGTACAGGGAATGCAAGCCAACATGTTCATGGAGTAAAAAATTGGCACAAACAACATAGTAGCAGGCCATAATTTTTGTAACAACGACTGAGCAAGATAAAGTTATGATGGCTAGATCTACAGAGCAGGGAATGTAAACCAAATATAGAAGTTACGATGCCAAAAGCTATAGAGCAGGGAATGCGAACCAACATGTGCAATTACTTAAAATTGGCCATGAACTAAATAATAGCAGGATGTTACTATAATACCTATAATTTTTGTAACAACGACTGAGCAAGATAGAAGTTATGATGGCTACATCTACAGAGCAGGGAATGCAAACCAAAATGTTCAATCGCTTAAAGTTAGCAATGAAGTAGAAAATAGCAACGTGTTACGGTCATAGCTAGGAATGAACTAAAAGAGCTTCAGACAAACAAGAATCTGAACCCAGAACATGGCGCTAAAACAAGGGACTTACATTAGGAGAAGCACTCTGTGGGAGTCACAGCAGATCTTCCTGGGGTTGATAGATCCGGTGATGAAGTACGCTACATGTGCTACTTGGGGTTGGAGAGACGGCCATTACACTTCATGGTTACTCATCTCATCTGCAAAAACGTAACGGCGCGTCGTTAGCACAAACAGGTTCCCCCAAGATTAAACAAGAACTTGCAGGCAAGCAATAGAAAAGCGACAGTAGAAGAGTTTAGATCATGCACTGCGCCGGTGAAGCAGATCCGGTTCATGCACAGCGGTGTCGGTGAGCAAGATCCGATGCGGTGGACGACGGATCCGGCGAAGCGGCTCCGGCGGGGTGGACGATACCGCAGCTGAAGCGACTGCGGTAGACTGCTGGATGAGCATATGGTTTCGAGGTTCGGCGGGGATGATCCGGTCCGGTTGATGACGGCGTCGATGAAGCGGCTCCGGCAGGCAGCCGGATGACGAGGATCGCGAGGCCTCGGGTAGGCCAGGGAAGTCCGGCGGGGATGTTCCGGTGCGGTGGTCGTGGAGGTGGGAGAGAGGGACTTGGGAAGTTCCGGTGGGTGGTCTGAGGGAAATGAATTTTTTTGGGAGGGTTTCCGGGCTAGGGAGGTGGTGATCCAAAAAATGACGGGCAGACCCCCCCACCAACCGACTTTGCTGTCATCTCCACAGGGGTAGAATGGGAATTTGGAAGCGTGTGAAATTTTTGTATTTTGTGGGCGGGAAGTTTTGCCGCTATGAGATTTTGAATTTGGCCACCGTCCAAGTATAATGATAAAAAATTGTGAGACCGTACTAGTACCTCTGTTCAAGGCCGAGTGCAAAATCAAATCATCATCACGTTGAAAATTTGTTACCAACTTACCATGATCATGATCTACCTCTGAAAATGGGCGCATCCACTAAAACTTGCAAAGTATAATGATACAAATTTGTGAGACCGTACTAGTACTTATGTTCAAGGTCGAGTGCAACATCAAATCATCATTATATTGAAAATTGTGTTACCATGATCACGATCTATCTCTGAATTTGGCGCATCCGCTAAATCTCGCAAAGTATAATGATAAAAAAATTGTGAGACTGTACTAGTACTTCTGTTCAAGTTCGAGTGCAACATCAAATCATCATCACGTTGAAAATTTGTTACCATGATCATGATCTATCTCTGAATTTGGCGCATCTGCTAAATCTTGCAAAGTATAATGATAAAGAAATTGTAAGACAGTAGTAGTACTTCTGTTCAAGGTCGAATGCAACATCAAATCATCATCACGTTGAAAATTTGTTACCATGATCCTCTGAAAATGGGCGCATCCGCTAAAAGTTGCAAAGTATAATGATACAAAATTGTGAGACCGTACTAGTACTTATGTTCAAGGTCTAGTGCAACATCAAATCATCATTACATTGAAAATTGTGTTACCATGATCATGATCTATCTCTGAATTTGGCGCATCCGCTAAATCTCGCAAAGTATAATGATAAAAAAATTGTGAGACTGTACTAGTACTTATGTTCAAGGCCGAGTGCATGATCAAATCATCATCATGTTGAAATTTGTTACAACGATCATGACATATCTCTAAAATTGGCGCATCCGCTAAATCTTGCACGTGGCGCATCTCGGTGCGGAGCAACAAGCCGGTGCTATCAAGGTTGAGGCGTCGGTAGCGTCATCGGGCTCTCCTCTTTTGATAGATCTTCTACATGGCGTGGCGCACCGCCCACCGAGAAGCAGTCACATGTGAGATCGAGGTGGAGACGTCGCCGGCATCCTCGAGGCGCGACCGCCCTTCTACGAGCCAGAGTCGACTCAAGGTATGAATCCATGCGCTGTCGCGTCCCTTCTGCATATGAAGTGGGATGCCTTAGATTTATTGTTCTTCTCTTACGATTATTTCTAGCCGGACATGTGTGCTCTTTCTCTGAATATATTGCTTGAAAAGCTAACCAAGTTACTTAAATTCACTTCGTTCTTAATCTTGCGTGCTAATTTTGTTATTTTTGCTGACAGTGGTGCACGCAAGGAAATTTATTTCTGGGTGTGCTGAGCTGTTAGGCCTAAGTCGAAATCCTCAGCTAAACAAGGCCTCAGCTTAACACATAAAAAGGTGTTCAATCTCGCCCACAATGTCCTCTTCTTTCCTCTTCCTTTATTGGAACTTGTTTTGCAGACAAGGAAAGTGGCACGTGTAATGTGAGTAAAACCCTCTTAGCCAAAATCAGCTACGAGCAAGATTTTATGTATTGTAGATTCCCCAATTGACTCTCATCCCCAATGTAGTCTTTTTTATGTCAGTATAGACTTCTTTACTGGATGTATATACTATCGTACATGGCATGCATTTGCCTAATGAGGAGCATTGTATTGCCATTCTAGCCAACCTGATCGATCTGTCAAGCTTCATGCACGAGATGCCATGTTTAATTTACTCCCTCGCTCCGATCCATATTTCTTGGTGTAAAATGAATGTGAATCGGAGGGAGTACTCTTCTTAGATAGTACTATACCAGTTCAAAAAAAAGTACTGTACTACTACATCACAAATGCATCAAAAGAGTACTACATCACAAGACCACCACGGTTGTACTAGTAGAGTTTAATGCTTAACTTCCAAAGGGAATAAGATTACACATATGAACTTTAAACAGGCGCTGTCCGATGTCTGCTTGTTTGGGAGCACAACATAAATAATACTACCCCCGTCCATACATAAGTGACTAAACTTTGTCTGAAGATGGTTTCATCTATATATGTTTTTAGTGTGTAGATACATCCGTATCTTGAAGGAAAAAGGTGAGCCGCTAACTTTTTGAATAGAGTGAGTAATACAATTCGGATAAACAATGGTGTAGTAAAACAAATACTCCTGCCCATCATAAAACAAAACACAGACTGACTCAAATATATGTACAGATCACAAAAAAGGTTTCATCAGAACCCGAACATATACATGCAGAGATGACCGTTTGATCACATAAAACAAAGGTTTCGTGGCATATTTATGCCCCCAAAACAAGCAGACGTAGGACAGCGCCAACGTACTAGCAGCTAGCACTATGGAGCTGCAGTACAAACAAATGGTGCAGCGACATTTCCACCAGAACGAAAACTAAAAGACATCAGACCAAACAAAAGCTGGGCTATCACTTCTTGCCCAAACAAGCCTTGCTCCTTCATATGCGACTTCCTTTTCTCTTATGGATGTTGAACTTTGAATTAGATGGGTTCCTGACAGCGCGTTCTTTTTCGTGTCCTTGATGTTGCACTCTGGATCAGGTCGGTTACTGTCAGGAAATGAACAAATTGATCAGCAAAAGTCATATGTAAATGAATGCAAAGGTTACATATGAATGACTAACCCGGTCTAACTGAGTAGGGATGTAAAGTGCACCAACGTCTAGCAGAATTGTACTTTCTCCACTGCCAGTTGCTCATATCTAATTGGAATACTCCCTCCTTTGCCCGTACAACCAGCTCATTTTTGTCCTCAAATACGCAGAGTAACCTTACTGCATGTTTCCAATTGTATGGAAATGATGTGTCAAGGCCAAAAAAAGTATCCAATTCAAAATTTATATGACATGTCCATGACTCGTGATCGCCTGTTGATGATCTTGTACTGGCCCATGTTTGTAGGGTGAAGTCTCTTATAACAGCAAGGGCAACATCTCCATTATGTCCCTTGAAGATGTGAATGTTAAGCATGAATATATCATGCGTCTCATGAGGGCACTGAATATATTTCAGAGCCTTCTTTGCATGGTCAAGCTCAATGATATATCTAGACTTCGTTGGCCAGTACAAAATACCCCCTATGAGAGTTGCCGGTCTACGGTCAATCTCTGACAGCATCGGAGTTGATCGAGCTAGAAACTCCCATTCTTTTGAATCTGGTGAGTAGATATGAGCCTGTGCATCGTAACGTTTAGTTGTTATCCAAACAACCGAGAACTTGCCACAATGTGTAAACGGTTCAGAGTTGTTTCTCGAACAGAGAATTGAGCCGCTGCTTTCAATTGTGTGATTGCGCCACAATGGTGGTTCTGGTATCGCTGTGAGAACTTGCCTAATTGGATCCCAGACTGATATATACCCACTGGATACATTAGAATGGAGTAGCACCATACCATCGCGGCATCCCAGGACATAGATTTTGGGACCGTTCACTTGAGACGGGATTGCCAGCATCTTCAAGATGGCCGGGTGAAGATCATGCTCTGTGATGAATCGATTGTCCTCGGAGTTGTTGGTGAAAAACCCTAGCAACGGGTTTCCTCCGTTGTGTGACACAGTTAGCTTTCTGAAATAATTGCTTCCCATACATTGCCTCCATGCTTTCTTGGTGCCTGATGCAGCTAGTAAGCAGGTTGGATGGGGAGGAAGCCTGACAAGAATCTGAGAGACTACATCTCCAGGCAGATCGTTGATTGTTGTGGGTGTCCTTCGACTGAAGCTGGTAGGATTATGCAAATCGCACGATGCATCGTCAAAATTATGTAAACAGCACACTGCATCATCTATTTTTTAAAACAAAATGCAACATCTAATTTGACTAAGCAGATCAAAGTTTCCTAAACTGCATGGTGCATCAGCAAAATCAAAATAGTGTAAACAGCACAATGCATCAGCAAAATCAAAATAATGTAAACAGGACAATGCATCAGCAAAATCAAAATAATGTGAACAGCACAATGCATCAGCAAAATCAAAATATTGTAAACAGGACAATGCAATTGTAATCCTGTTGCATAATCAATGAAGCCCTTAATTTGCAAAAAAAAAACACCACAAAAATAGGACGCACCAACGGAAGGCAATCTCGCATATACAGTAATAATTGCTAACGTGTCAACACGATTGGAGGAAAAAGAGACCTCTACAGGACCCAAAACGCTGTGGTAACATCAGATGGGGTTAGCTTTGATATAGGTAATAAAATGTAAACAGCACAATACATCATCTAAGTTGACAGCAAAATTCTTCATCGAAATTTCCCACACTGTTCAAGGAATCAGAAAAATTACCTAAAAGGCTAAAAGAGCAAAATGCATCATCAGAGTAAAATATATGTAAACGGTACAATGCATCATCCAACTTTTGGCTAAACAGCAGAGAGCATTAGCTAGGTTGACAGAAAAACAAAAACAAAAAAAACCATGAAAAATTCCTGAAGAGGTGAGTGCATCAGAAAAATTACTACCTAAAAAGCATAATGAATCACCCAAATTACAAAAGAAGCAGAATGCATCATCAAAAATACAAAAACATCTCAATGCATCATCACGTCTGGTTTGGGCAAAAAACCCAATCCACCAGATCTAACCTCATTGCAGTTGGGGAAGGTAGAACTTACAAAGGGGTTGACGAGTCACGATCAAATGCAACAAGCGCCGCCTTAGATGAAGTCACCATCCAAGCTCTCGACGCGTTCAAAGCAGCCAGCTTCGAAGCCTCCGACGGTTCTCCCGGCTGCGCCGCCAAAACTCTCGAAGCACGCGCCAAGACTTTCCAACAAAATGCAGCTTCGATACGAGCATTTGCCAGCGCCACAGCGCCCGGGCCCGTCCTAGCCACCGCCTTCGCCTTTGCCTCCGCATCCGCATCCGCATCCGCTTTACATGTCTCCGCCGATGCATGCAGAGCATCCGTCTCCGCTTTCCATGTATCCGCCGACGCAGTGTAGGCATCGAGCGACGCCGTTTTCATTTCCTAGAAAACCCAGTAAGTTACTCACATTGCAATCCCCAAATTAAGGTTATATCGAACACAATGACCGATGAACCTCTGTACTCGCCGGAGGTTGGAGATGTACATACCTGCGAAGATCGGTCCGGTGGTGCTTGACGGTGGTGCGTCGGGGACGGGGGAGAACTCGGCGGGGAGAATGGTGGCGCGGCCCAAGACGGCGGCGCGGAGAGGGGCGACGGTGCGGTCATCGAACCTCGGCAGACAGTATTTTGTATATATATATATGAGAAGAAGAATAAAGTCTGGTCGAATGAGGCAGCGCGACCGGCAGAGTACAACCGAAGGCTACTAGTGCTACCTTGGAGTATTGTAGTAATACTATAACATAATAAAAATAATGGCCTTGTTTAAACCACTCTTGTCAGTGTGGCATCGCGTCCAAATTTAATGCATTCTGTGGAAATCGGAATAATGCTGTAAAAACTCTCATACTAGTGTGGTATATAGCATGCACCGACACTTTTCAACAAAATGTCGTCTCCATTTCATAGGAGACTGCTTGCACACTGGGATACGATGCTGACATGACGAAGGGCGCAGAAGTATTTTGGAGTATTTCATTCGAGCAGATCGGGGCGACGGTGCGTCTTTGGAGGGAATACCGTGTGGTGTGTCTTTGGAGGGAATACCGTACGTACTTAGGAGTATTTCATTCGAGCAGACTGCTTGCACACTGGGATACGATGCTGACATGACGAAGGGCGCAGAAGTTTGCGAAAATGGTTGTACTACCATCCGACCATTAGTATAATCATTGCGCGATAGCTTACACGAGAAGGAAAAGAGCCGAACAGCTGTGGATAATAAAAGCATTTGGCTCTTCGAGGATCCTTCTTCTACTACCTTCTCAAAGGAGTACTACTATTGTAATCTTTTTTTGTTTTTCTGGGACCTTCGGGTCCCTTCCCCGTTGAAAAGTGAAGTGTTTCGAATACATTCATATGCCTATGTTTCTATTTTTACAAGCAAATAAATAACAAAGGATGACTCAATGCACAAGTTGATCTCATTTTGAAATTTTTTAAAACTTCTTCTATTGTATTCAAATTTGATTAGAAGGAGTCGATCGATTGTACATGCCAATCGTATAGCTTGGTGGGTGGATTGGCATTTGAAGTTTGGTCATTGTGTTCTTGTTTGTTACCACCCTCGCAAGGCACGTCCAAGTATTTCCTGTCAGAATTTATGGCATGTATGTAGTTAAATAACCTACATTATTTCAATTATGAGTTTAATTACTAGGCAAAAGCTTAAAAATCCATATATAGTTGCAGATTAAGATGAACAAATCCTTGAACCTATATCTACAAAATTGATGGCACTAACACATCCTACCAAGCGGAAAGCATGTCTACCCTACTGCTTCCAAAAGGTGGAATTATGACAATAATGTGCAACTGTTAAAATTTGGTAGCCCTCCTTCACAATTAACACACATCTAGCCATTTTTGTACAGTAATAAAAAAGGGAAATCATTCTTTCATGCATGCATATAATTGTTAGAATCTCTTGTTTGTGAAGTTGCTTAAAATACGATCTCTTCCAAACTTGAGGTCATATGATAACTAAAAAGTTTTGTATGGCGGGATTTTGCATCAAAGTACATGCGCACAATACTCACTTGTGGGCAGAAAGCCAAACAAACTCATATTACTAGGTTTGTATTAATTTGTTCAAGAAATTTCACCATCACACATGATTTTGTGCTTGCGTTAATTTTACTTTAAAAACTTCTTCCAAATTCAAATTTTCTTCAAACATGCCAACGGTACATGTCTACCAATTAATAATTAAGGGTACACCACACGTACTGCCTCGTAGGGTACATAAAAATTTACTATATTTTATGGCATGTACTAATTTCACATAATCTACAACTCAATGTTGAGTTTAATGATCAGCCCAGAACTAGAAAACAAATATACATATAGTTGCAAATTAACCTAGAAAAGCTCTAGTATCCTTTAAAACCCTAGAAAATGGACATGCATGCATGCATCCTACTCATAATAATTAATTAAGGTCTCGATCTCTATACTGCTCACGAAGTTTGGAATTCTGGCAAATATGCAACTTGTTTCATTAATTTACCATGGCGAGATAGATGCATGCACATCGATCACTTAAAAAATATAAAGTTTGTAAAGGATTTGGCATCCATATATGCTCACCGGATATATAGATAAGGCCAAGCAAACACATCGAATATTTCTGAAGAAATGTTTTTGCTAGAACCTTCAAATTTTTAGATTTACATCACACACAAAGAACACACCTTTAATTTCGCCAGGTTTGTGCACTAATAAAGTACTCCTACAGTACTAGAAATTGGATTGTTCTACTCCGGAGTGATATGCTCACCGGAGTATTTTTGGATCTTAGCTGGAGCGGCGTTTGGCGGTTGCACGAAGCCGTGCTGGATGTTAAGCCTGTCGAGGCACGCCTGGTGGAAAGCGTGCGCCACCTTAGCCTCATCGGCGCGCCGCTGCAATGCTGCGTCCCTGGGATTTGCAGCCGCCGCATTCTTAGCCTGCACGAAAGCTTGCAGAGCATCCCGGCATCTATAGAGTGCCGGGAACATCACGTTATATACGAGCTCCTTGGCGGTGTTGCTCCTGCAAAGGGCGTCGCCGTGATGCGCTTCGAAAGAACGGCCTGGCTCCACGGCCGGCACCGCCTGAAGTGCGGTCGGATTAGGCGGCTGGCCACGGGAGCTCCCTGCCTCCGCATCGTTCGCGCCGGCCGGGAAGGGGATCTCACCTGCTGGCAAAGAAAACCATGCGGCATGCGCGGGCGGAAAAGCCGGCCAGGGCCGAGCGGGCGTCGCATGCGGGGTTGCGTGGGAGATCCCTGCCTCTGCATCCATCGGCCCGCACGGGAAGCGGCTGGCGAGGGGCTCCACGGCCAGCGCCGCCGCCGCGGGCTGAACAACCGGCCAGTGCAGAGCGGGCGGGTTATGCCTTGGTGCGCGATGGACGAAGCGAAGGCGGCGCTGATGCTCCGCTTCCTCGTCGGTGGTAGGACTACGCGCGCGGCGACCAGAGCCAAGTCGGAAGGCCATAGATATGTCGATTGGTCACTTAAGCTGGAGAGGTTCTCTTACCATTTCGGAGAAGCGGAGTAAGAGGAAGTTGTTGCTTATACGGGTTCACTGCCACGTTGGGTTAAGAGGGGCAAAGTTGGTCAATGCCTAGGAAGTTGGAATCGTTTTGGCCCCAATTTTTTAATTACCTTGCGGTTCATCTCTCGGTCTCTCCCACCTCTTCACTATCCCTCCCCTTGCCTCCTTTCATGCTTCATCGTAGTGCATCTTGTTTTTCTAGCACCTTCACAAAAATCATACACATTTGGCCGATTCTGTCATTGTGTGCACTAATAAAGTAAAAAATCCATTATATGTGAATAAACGTTTAATACACTAGCTCGCAAAGATGTTTCTCAAGGCGATATGCACAATGCCTGCCAAAAATGGGTCATGATAACTAAATTTCGTGTTAATTTTTGCATGACATGTACTCACTTGTGTATGAAGCCAAGCAAACTCATAATCTATACCAAAAAAATGTGAAAGAGTTCTTTTTAGTATCCTTCATACATGGGGTTCCTATTTTTACTTTCTATTTTTACTAGTTACAAGTACTCATGCATGAAAACTTTTGAAAATATGTGCATTTTGGGCTGTGTGGAGACATGGTACAATAATATATTCAAGTTGATATACAAAGTCTAGACATATTCAAACTAGACAAATAATGTATCTAACCCCCTAACCCTAAACTCTGTCTTATGAAGTCAAGCATGCATGAAGAGAATTGGTTTTGGGTTTCAAACATGGAAATTTCAAAATCATCCCAAAAGCTTCATTTTAGAGCGACTAAGAAGGATCCAGGCTTACCTTTCCATTTTCATGTTTTAAACTTGTTTAAATCTTGGTCAAATCCTAGATTTGACCAAGATTCAAATGGGCATAAAATAAAAAAATGAAAAAATGAAAAACCAAAGCGCACATAGTCTTCTTATATGTCATATAGTAAGCATTAAAGTTGGTAAACAAGGTCTAGACATATTCAAACTAGACAAATCATGTATCTACCCCCTAACCCCTAAACTCTATCTTATGACGAAGTCAAGCATGAAGATTAAGTGGTTTTGGGTTTCAAACATGGAAATTTTGAAAACCTCCCAAAAACTTCATTTTAGGGTGACTAAGAAGGATACAGGCTTCCCTTTTCATTTTCATGTTCTATACTTGTTTAAATCTTGGTCAAACCTAGGATTTGACCAAGATTCAAATGTGCATCAAAATTCCAAAAAAATCAGAAAAATGAAAAACCAAAGCACATAGTTTTCTTATGTCATATAGTAAGCATTAAAGTTGATAAACAAGGGTCTAGACATATTCAAACAAGAAAAATCATGTATCTACCCCCTAACCCTAAACTTTGTCTTATGTAGTCAAGCATGAAGAGAAGTGGTTTTGGGTTTCAAATATGGAAATTTCAAAAACCTATCAAAAGCTTCATTTTAGAGTGACTAAGAAGGATCCATGCTTGCCTTTTCATTTTCATATTTGAAACTTGTTTAAATCATTGTCAAACCTAGGATTTGACCAAGATTTAAATGGGCATAAAATTAAAAAATCGGAAAAATGAAAAACAAAAGCACATAGTCTTCTTATGTCACATATATATATAGTAAGCATTCAAAAGTTGATAAACAAGGTCTAGCTAGACATATTCAAATAAGACAAATCATGTATCTACCCCTCTAACCCTAAACTCTGTCTTATGAAGTCAAGCATGAAGAGAAGTGGTTTTAGGTTTCAAACATGGAAATTTCAAAAACCTCCCAAAAACTTCATTTTAGAGTGACTAAGAAGGATACATGTTTCCCTTTTCATTTTCATGTTTTAAACTTGTTTAAATCTTGGTCAAACCTAGGATTTGACCAAGATACAAATAGGCACAAAAAATGAAAAACAAAAAGCACATAGTGTTCTTATGTCATATCGTAAGCATTCAAGTTGATAAACAAGGTCTAGATATATCCAAACCAGACAAATCATGTATATATGTACCCCGTGTCGATCTTATGAAGTCTAGCATGAAGAAAAGTCGTTTTGGCCGGGTTTCAAACATGGAAATTTCAAGAACATCCCAAAAGCTTCATTTTAGAGCGACTAAGAAGGATCCAGGCTTACCTTTCCATTTTCATGATTTAAACTTGTTTAAATCTTGGTCAAATCTTGCTCAAGCATGAAGATAAGTGGTTTTGGGTTTCAAACATGGAAATTTCAAAAACCTCCCAAAAACTTCATTTTAGGGTGACTAAGAAGGATACAGGCTTCCCTTTTCATTTTCATGTTCTATATATACTTGTTTAAATCTTGGTCAAACCTAGGATTTGACCAAGATTCAAATGTGCATCAAAATTCTAAAAAAAATCAGAAAAATGAAAAACCAAAGCACATAGTCTTCTTATGTCATATAGTAAGCATTAAAGTTGATAAACATGGTCTAGACATATTCAAACCATACAAATCATGTATCTACCCCTAACCCCTAAACTATGTCTTATGAAGTCAAGCATGAAGAGAAGTGGTTTTGGGTTTCAAACATGGAAATTTCAAAAACCGCCCAAAAACTTCATTTTAGAGTGACTAAGAAGGACACATGCTTCCCTTTTCATTTTCATGTTTTAAACTTGTTTAAATCTTGGTCAAACCTAGGATTTGATAAACATGGTCTAGACATATTCAAACCAGACAAATCATGTATCTACCCCCTATCGACCCTAAACTTCGTCTTATGAAGTCAAGCATGAAGAGAAGTGGTTTTGGGTTTCAAACATGGAAATTTCAAAAACCTCCCAAAATTAAAGCTTCATTTTAGAGTGACTAGTTAAGAAGGATCCAGGCTTACCTTTTCATTTTCATGTTTTAAACTTGTTTAAATCTTGTTCAAACCTAGGATTTAACCAATATTCAAATGGGCATAAAATAAAAAATAAATAAAATAAAAAACCAAAGCACATAGTCTTCTTATGTC
This sequence comes from Lolium multiflorum, assembly GCA_030979885.1. Classification (NCBI taxonomy): domain Eukaryota; kingdom Viridiplantae; phylum Streptophyta; class Magnoliopsida; order Poales; family Poaceae; genus Lolium; species Lolium multiflorum. The sequence goes on along the minus strand of CM061748.1, from coordinate 57,359,967 downwards.
ATATAGTAAGCATTCAAGTTCATAAACAAGGTCTAGACATATTCAAACCAGACAAATCATGTACCCCTAACCCTAAACTTTGTCTTAATTATATATGAAGTCAAGCATGAAGCAGAGAAGTGTGGTTTTGGGTTTCAAACATGGAAATTTCAAAAACCTCCCAAAAAGCTTCATTTTAATTAGACTGGCTGGTTAATTAAGAAGGATCCATGATTAATTACCTTTTCATTGTCATGTTTTAAACTTGTTTAAATCTTGGTCGAACCTAGGATTTGACCAAGATTCAAATGGGCATAAAAATTCAGAAAAAATCGAAAGAATGAAAAACCAAAGCACATAGCCTTCTTATGTCATATAGTAAGCATTCAAGTTGATAAACATGGTCTAGACATATTCAAACCAGAAAAATCATGTATCTACCCCTAACCCTAAACTCTGTCTTATGAAGTCAAGCATGAAAAGAAGTACGGTGGTTTTGGGTTTCAAACATGGTAAATTCAAGAACCTCCCAAAAGCTTCATTTTAGAGTTACTAAGAGAAAGATCCAGACTTAATTACCTTATCATTTTCACATGTTAAACTTGTTTAAATCTTGCTCAACAAACCTAGGATTTTACCAAGATTCTCAAATGGGCATAAAAATCAAAAAATGAAATACCAATGCACATAGTCCTCTTATGTCATATAGCTAGTAAGCATTCAAGTTGATAAACAAGGTCTAGACATATTCAAACAAGACAAATCATGTATCTACCCCCTATCGACCCTAAACTTCGTCTTATGAAGTCAAGCATGAAGAGAAGTGGTTTTGGGTTTCAAACATGGAAATTTCAAAAACCTCCCAAAATTCAGCTTCATTTTAGAGCGACTAAGAAGGATCGATGCTTACCTTTTCATTTCCATGTTTTAAACTTGTTTAAATCTTGGTCAAATCTAGGATTTGACCAAGATTCAAATGGGCATAAAATAAAAAAACCGAAAAATGAAAAACCAAAGCGCACATAGTCTTCTTATATGTCATATAGTAAGCATTAAAGTTGATAAACAAGGTCTAGACATATTCAAACTAGCTAGACAAATCATGTATCTACCCCCTAAAACCCCTAAACTCTGTCTTATGACGAAGTCAAGCATGAAGATAAGTGGTTTTAGGTTTCAAACATGGAAATTTCAAGTACGTCCCAAAAGCTTCATATATTTTAGAGTGACTAATTAAGAAGGATCTTGGATTACGTTTTCATTTTCATGCTTGAAACTTGTTTAAATCTTGGTTGAACCTAGGATTTGACCAGAATCAAATGTGCATAAAATTCTTAAAAAATAGAAAAATGAAAAACAAAAGCACATGGTCTTCTTATGTCATATAGTAAGCATTCAAGTTGATAAACAAGGTTTAGACATATTCAAACCAGACAAATCATGTATCTACCCCCTAACCCTAAACTCGGTCTTATGAAGTCTAGCATGAGGAGAAGTCGTTTTGGGTTTCAAACGTTTAAGCCAAAAGCCCCATTTCAAATATTTCAAACTTATTCAAATTTGGTTCAAATTTGAAAGACACACAAGTTATAGCACACATAGTGCATACATTCTCACACATACTGCACTAGATGCTAACCCGGCCTATAGTTTGAGGCCATTGGATGAGGTCGAAAAAAATCTTGGATTAGAAATGGGGTTGTTCGAACCCCGTAGTTGGATTTTTTGAACCTTGATCTGTAGTACTGGGCAAAACCCTAGTTTAACCTATTTAATTATAGATTCGTAGGTCGATTTTTCTACCTTTTTATTATTACTATGCAGCACATGTGTGTTTGCCCGTCGAGTGAAACTCGGAGGAAGAGGGATCACTCGGAAGGAGAGAAGAAGGGAGAGAATTATGGTGTCTCCCCTTTTTCGGGTGATGATGTTGACTTTTGTGCAGGGTTTGTCAGTGAGCAGGAGGTGCGAGCGAGCGAGCGAGTCGAGCGAGGCCGAGAATGAGAGAGATTTTTTTTGAGAGGGACGACCGAAGGATCCAGAAGGACCCACAGACTTCCAATACGCATCCTGATGCGTCTTCTCTTGACAAAGAAAATGGCTGGGAGTTTGCGTACCTATTGCACGTGACTTGTGCTCACTGAAGTGTGGGACCTCACGCATGGGCACCACACGTAAGTGACAGACCTGTTGGTGTAAAAACTCGGTTGATTATTATAGTGCATTAGAACAAAGTTTCCTATGGATTCAAGGGTAGGAAATCCAAGTTAACTCATTTACATGACATTATTTTTTCCATGAAGCAAAGTTAACGCACCTATCAATTGGTACATTTTGGAGTGACTAAGAAGGATCCAGGCTTACTTATTCGTTTTCACGTGTAAAACTTGTCTAAATCTTGGTCAAACAAAATTGGCAGAAAATTCAAAAAAAAACAGAAAAATGAAAAACCAAAGCACATAGTCTTCTTATGTCATGTAGTAAGCATTAAAGTTGATAAACAAGGTCTAGACATATTCAAACCATACTAATCATGTATCTACCCGCTAACCCCTAAACTATGTCTTAAGAAGTCAAGAATGAAGAGAAGTGGTTTTGGGTTTCAAACATGGACATTTCAAAAACCTCCCAAAACTTCATTTTAGGGTGAGTAAGAAGGATACAGGCTTCCCTTTTCATTTTCATGTTCTATACTTGTTTAAATCTTGGTCAAACCTAGGATTTGACCAAGATTCAAATGGGCACAAAAAAATAAAAAAAGCACATAGTGTTCTTATGTCATATCATAAGCATTCAAGTTGATAAACAAGGTCTAGATATATCCAAATTAACCAGACAAATCATGTATCTACCCCCTATCGACCCTAAACTTCGTCTTATGAAGTCAAGCATGAAGAGAAGTGGTTTTGGGTTTCAAACATGGAAATTTCAAAAACCTCCCAAAATTCAGCTTCATTTTAGAGCGACTAAGAAGGATCGATGCTTTTACCTTTTCATTTCCATGTTTTAAACTTATTTAAATCTTGGTCAAACCTAGGATTTGACCAAGATTCAAATGGGCATAAAAATTCAGACAAAAAATCTAAAGAATGAAAAACCAAAGCACATAGCCTTCTTAATTATGTCATATAGTAAACACTCAAGTTGATAAACAAGGTCTAGACATATTCAAACCAGAAAAATCATGTGTATATCTACCCCTAACCCTAAACTCTGTATTATGAAGTCAATCTCTAGGATTTGACCAAGATTCAAATGGGCATAAAATAAAAAAACAGAAAAATGAAAAACCAAAGCGCACATAGTCTTCTTATATGTCATATAGTAAGCATTAAAGTTGATAAACAAGGTCTGGACATATTCAAACTAGCTAGACAAATCATGTATCTACCCCCTAACCCCTAAACTCTGTCTTATGACGAAGTCAAGCATGAAGATAAGTGGTTTTGGTTTTCAAACATGGAAATTTCAAAAACCTCCCAAAAACTTCATTAATTTTAGGGTGACTAAGAAGGATACATGCTTCCATTTTCATTTCCATGTTCTATACTTGTTTAAATCTTGGTCAAACCTAGGATTTGACCAAGATTCAAATGTGCATCAAAATTCCAAAAAAATCAGAAAAATGAAAAACCAAAGCACATAGTTTTCTTATGTCACATACATATATATAGTAAGCATTCAAAAGTTCATAAACAAGGTCTAGACATATTCAAACCAGACAAATCATGTACCCCTAACCCTAAACTTTGTCTTAATTATATATGAAGTCAAGCATGAAGCAGAGAAGTGTGGTTTTGGGTTTCAAACATGGAAATTTCAAAAACCTCCCAAAAAGCTTCATTTTAATTAGACTGGCTGGTTAATTAAGAAGGATCCATGATTAATTACCTTTTCATTGTCATGTTTTAAACTTGTTTAAATCTTGGTCGAACCTAGGATTTGACCAAGATTCAAATGGGCATAAAAATTCAGAAAAAATCGAAAGAATGAAAAACCAAAGCACATAGCCTTCTTATGTCATATAGTAAGCATTCAAGTTGATAAACATGGTCTAGACATATTCAAACCAGAAAAATCATGTATCTACCCCTAACCCTAAACTCTGTCTTATGAAGTCAAGCATGAAAAGAAGTACGGTGGTTTTGGGTTTCAAACATGGTAAATTCAAGAACCTCCCAAAAGCTTCATTTTAGAGTTACTAAGAGAAAGATCCAGACTTAATTACCTTATCATTTTCACATGTTAAACTTGTTTAAATCTTGCTCAACAAACCTAGGATTTTACCAAGATTCTCAAATGGGCATAAAAATCAAAAAATGAAATACCAATGCACATAGTCCTCTTATGTCATATAGCTAGTAAGCATTCAAGTTGATAAACAAGGTCTAGACATATTCAAACAAGACAAATCATGTATCTACCCCCTATCGACCCTAAACTTCGTCTTATGAAGTCAAGCATGAAGAGAAGTGGTTTTGGGTTTCAAACATGGAAATTTCAAAAACCTCCCAAAATTCAGCTTCATTTTAGAGCGACTAAGAAGGATCGATGCTTACCTTTTCATTTCCATGTTTTAAACTTGTTTAAATCTTGGTCAAATCTAGGATTTGACCAAGATTCAAATGGGCATAAAATAAAAAAACCGAAAAATGAAAAACCAAAGCGCACATAGTCTTCTTATATGTCATATAGTAAGCATTAAAGTTGATAAACAAGGTCTAGACATATTCAAACTAGCTAGAGACAAATCATGTATCTACCCCCTAAAACCCCTAAACTCTGTCTTATGACGAAGTCAAGCATGAAGATAAGTGGTTTTAGGTTTCAAACATGGAAATTTCAAAAACCTCCCAAAATTCAGCTTCATTTTAGAGCGACTAAGAAGGATCGATGCTTTTACCTTTTCATTTCCATGTTTTAAACTTATTTAAATCTTGGTCAAACCTAGGATTTGACCAAGATTCAAATGGGCATAAAAATTCAGACAAAAAATCTAAAGAATGAAAAACCAAAGCACATAGCCTTCTTAATTATGTCATATAGTAAACACTCAAGTTGATAAACAAGGTCTAGACATATTCAAACCAGAAAAATCATGTGTATATCTACCCCTACCCCTAAACTCTGTCTTATGAAGTCAATCATGAAGAGAATTGGTTTTGGGTTTCAAACATGGAAATTTCAAGTACGTCCCAAAAGCTTCATATATTTTAGAGTGACTAATTAAGAAGGATCTTGGATTACGTTTTCATTTTCATGCTTGAAACTTGTTTAAATCTTGGTTGAACCTAGGATTTGACCAGAATCAAATGTGCATAAAATTCTTAAAAAATAGAAAAATGAAAAACAAAAGCACATGGTCTTCTTATGTCATATAGTAAGCATTCAAGTTGATAAACAAGGTTTAGACATATTCAAACCAGACAAATCATGTATCTACCCCCTAACCCTAAACTCGGTCTTATGAAGTCTAGCATGAGGAGAAGTCGTTTTGGGTTTCAAACGTTTAAGCCAAAAGCCCCATTTCAAATATTTCAAACTTATTCAAATTTGGTTCAAATTTGAAAGACACACAAGTTATAGCACACATAGTGCATACATTCTCACACATACTGCACTAGATGCTAACCCGGCCTATAGTTTGAGGCCATTGGATGAGGTCGAAAAAAATCTTGGATTAGAAATGGGGTTGTTCGAACCCCGTAGTTGGATTTTTTGAACCTTGATCTGTAGTACTGGGCAAAACCCTAGTTTAACCTATTTAATTATAGATTCGTAGGTTGATTTTTCTACCTTTTTATTATTACTATGCAGCACATGTGTGTTTGCCCGTCGAGTGAAACTCGGAGGAAGAGGGATCACTCGGAAGGAGAGAAGAAGGGAGAGAATTATGGTGTCTCCCCTTTTTCGGGTGATGATGTTGACTTTTGTGCAGGGTTTGTCAGTGAGCAGGAGGTGCGAGCGAGCGAGCGAGTCGAGCGAGGCCGAGAATGAGAGAGATTTGTTTTTTTTTTGAGAGGGACGACCGAAGGATCCAGAAGGACCCACAGACTTCCAATACGCATCCTGATGCGTCTTCTCTTGACAAAGTGGGAGTTTGCGTACCTATTGCACGTGACTTGTGCTCACTGAAGTGTGGGACCTCACGCATGGGCACCACACGTAAGTGACAGACCTGTTGGTGTAAAAACTCGGTTGATTATTATAGTGCATTAGAACAAAGTTTCCTATGGATTCAAGGGTAGGAAATCCAAGTTAACTCATTTACATGACATTATTTTTTCCATGAAGCAAAGTTAACGCACCTATCAATTGGTACATTTTGGAGTGACTAAGAAGGATCCAGGCTTACTTATTCGTTTTCACGTGTAAAACTTGTCTAAATCTTGGTCAAACAAAATTGGCAGAAAATTCAAAAAAAAACAGAAAAATGAAAAACCAAAGCACATAGTCTTCTTATGTCATGTAGTAAGCATTAAAGTTGATAAACAAGGTCTAGACATATTCAAACCATACTAATCATGTATCTACCCGCTAACCCCTAAACTATGTCTTAAGAAGTCAAGAATGAAGAGAAGTGGTTTTGGGTTTCAAACATGGACATTTCAAAAACCTCCCAAAACTTCATTTTAGGGTGAGTAAGAAGGATACAGGCTTCCCTTTTCATTTTCATGTTCTATACTTGTTTAAATCTTGGTCAAACCTAGGATTTGACCAAGATTCAAATGGGCACAAAAAAATAAAAAAAGCACATAGTGTTCTTATGTCATATCATAAGCATTCAAGTTGATAAACAAGGTCTAGATATATCCAAATTAACCAGACAAATCATGTATCTACCCCCTATCGACCCTAAACTTCGTCTTATGAAGTCAAGCATGAAGAGAAGTGGTTTTGGGTTTCAAACATGGAAATTTCAAAAACCTCCCAAAATTCAGCTTCATTTTAGAGCGACTAAGAAGGATCGATGCTTTTACCTTTTCATTTCCATGTTTTAAACTTATTTAAATCTTGGTCAAACCTAGGATTTGACCAAGATTCAAATGGGCATAAAAATTCAGACAAAAAATCTAAAGAATGAAAAACCAAAGCACATAGCCTTCTTAATTATGTCATATAGTAAACACTCAAGTTGATAAACAAGGTCTAGACATATTCAAACCAGAAAAATCATGTGTATATCTACCCCTAACCCTAAACTCTGTATTATGAAGTCAATCTCTAGGATTTGACCAAGATTCAAATGGGCATAAAATAAAAAAACAGAAAAATGAAAAACCAAAGCGCACATAGTCTTCTTATATGTCATATAGTAAGCATTAAAGTTGATAAACAAGGTCTGGACATATTCAAACTAGCTAGACAAATCATGTATCTACCCCCTAACCCCTAAACTCTGTCTTATGACGAAGTCAAGCATGAAGATAAGTGGTTTTGGGTTTCAAACATGGAAATTTCAAAAACCTCCCAAAAACTTCATTTTAGGGTGACTAAGAAGGATACAGGCTTCCATTTTCATTTCCATGTTCTATACTTGTTTAAATCTTGGTCAAACCTAGGATTTGACCAAGATTCAAATGTGCATCAAAATTCCAAAAAAATCAGAAAAATGAAAAACCAAAGCACATAGTTTTCTTATGTCACATACATATATATAGTAAGCATTCAAAAGTTCATAAACAAGGTCTAGACATATTCAAACCAGACAAATCATGTACCCCTAACCCTAAACTTTGTCTTAATTATATATGAAGTCAAGCATGAAGCAGAGAAGTGTGGTTTTGGGTTTCAAACATGGAAATTTCAAAAACCTCCCAAAAAGCTTCATTTTAATTAGACTGGCTGGTTAATTAAGAAGGATCCATGATTAATTACCTTTTCATTGTCATGTTTTAAACTTGTTTAAATCTTGGTCGAACCTAGGATTTGACCAAGATTCAAATGGGCATAAAAATTCAGAAAAAATCGAAAGAATGAAAAACCAAAGCACATAGCCTTCTTATGTCATATAGTAAGCATTCAAGTTGATAAACATGGTCTAGACATATTCAAACCAGAAAAATCATGTATCTACCCCTAACCCTAAACTCTGTCTTATGAAGTCAAGCATGAAAAGAAGTACGGTGGTTTTGGGTTTCAAACATGGTAAATTCAAGAACCTCCCAAAAGCTTCATTTTAGAGTTACTAAGAGAAAGATCCAGACTTAATTACCTTATCATTTTCACATGTTAAACTTGTTTAAATCTTGCTCAACAAACCTAGGATTTTACCAAGATTCTCAAATGGGCATAAAAATCAAAAAATGAAATACCAATGCACATAGTCCTCTTATGTCATATAGCTAGTAAGCATTCAAGTTGATAAACAAGGTCTAGACATATTCAAACAAGACAAATCATGTATCTACCCCCTATCGACCCTAAACTTCGTCTTAAATGAAGAGAAGTGGTTTTGGGTTTCAAACATGGAAATTTCAAAAACCTCCCAAAATTCAGCTTCATTTTAGAGCGACTAAGAAGGATCGATGCTTACCTTTTCATTTCCATGTTTTAAACTTGTTTAAATCTTGGTCAAATCTAGGATTTGACCAAGATTCAAATGGGCATAAAATAAAAAAACCGAAAAATGAAAAACCAAAGCGCACATAGTCTTCTTATATGTCATATAGTAAGCATTAAAGTTGATAAACAAGGTCTAGACATATTCAAACTAGCTAGACAAATCATGTATCTACCCCCTAAAACCCCTAAACTCTGTCTTATGACGAAGTCAAGCATGAAGATAAGTGGTTTTAGGTTTCAAACATGGAAATTTCAAAAACCTCCCAAAATTCAGCTTCATTTTAGAGCGACTAAGAAGGATCGATGCTTACCTTTTCATTTCCATGTTTTAAACTTATTTAAATCTTGGTCAAACCTAGGATTTGACCAAGATTCAAATGGGCATAAAAATTCAGACAAAAAATCTAAAGAATGAAAAACCAAAGCACATAGCCTTCTTAATTATGTCATATAGTAAACACTCAAGTTGATAAACAAGGTCTAGACATATTCAAACCAGAAAAATCATGTGTATATCTACCCCTACCCCTAAACTCTGTCTTATGAAGTCAATCATGAAGAGAATTGGTTTTGGGTTTCAAACATGGAAATTTCAAGTACGTCCCAAAAGCTTCATATATTTTAGAGTGACTAATTAAGAAGGATCTTGGATTACGTTTTCATTTTCATGCTTGAAACTTGTTTAAATCTTGGTTGAACCTAGGATTTGACCAGAATCAAATGTGCATAAAATTCTTAAAAAAATAGAAAAATGAAAAACAAAAGCACATGGTCTTCTTATGTCATATAGTAAGCATTCAAGTTGATAAACAAGGTTTAGACATATTCAAACCAGACAAATCATGTATCTACCCCTAACCCTAAACTCGGTCTTATGAAGTCTAGCATGAGAGAAGTCGTTTTGGGTTTCAAACGTTTAAGCCAAAAGCCCCATTTCAAATATTTCAAACTTATTCAAATTTGGTTCAAATTTGAAAGACACACAAGTTATAGCACACATAGTGCATACATTCTCACACATACTGCACTAGATGCTAACTATAGTTTGAGGCCATTGGATGAGGTCGAAAAAAATCTTGGATTAGAAATGGGGTTGTTCGAACCCCGTAGTTGGATTTTTTGAACCTTGATCTGTAGTACTGGGCAAAACCCTAGTTTAACCTATTTAATTATAGATTCGTAGGTCGATTTTTCTACCTTTTTATTATACTAATGTGTGTTTGCCCGTCGAGTGAAACTCGGAGGAAGAGGGACGGAAGGAGAGAAGAAGGGAGAGAATTATGGTGTCTCCCCTTTTTCGGGTGATGATGTTGACTTTTGTGCAGGGTTTGTCAGTGAGCAGGAGGTGCGAGCGAGCGAGTGGCCGAGAATGAGAGATTTGAGAGGGACGACCGAAGGATCCAGAAGGGACGCATCCTGATGCGTCTTTCTTGACAAAGAAAATGGCTGGGAGTTTGCGTACCTATTGCACGTGACTTGTGCTCACTGAAGTGTACGCATGGGCACCACACGTAAGTGACAGACCTGTTGGTGTAAAAACTCGGTTGATTATTATAGTGCATTAGAACAAAGTTTCCTATGGATTCAAGGGTAGGAAATCCAAGTTAACTCATTTACATGACATTATTTTTTCCATGAAGCAAAGTTAACGCACCTATCAATTGGTACATTTTGGAGTGACTAAGAAGGATCCAGGCTTACTTATTCGTTTTCACGTGTAAAACTTGTCTAAATCTTGGTCAAACAAAATTGGCAGAAAATTCAAAAAAAAACAGAAAAATGAAAAACCAAAGCACATAGTCTTCTTATGTCATGTAGTAAGCATTAAAGTTGATAAACAAGGTCTAGACATATTCAAACCATACTAATCATGTATCTACCCGCTAACCCCTAAACTATGTCTTAAGAAGTCAAGAATGAAGAGAAGTGGTTTTGGGTTTCAAACATGGACATTTCAAAAACCTCCCAAAACTTCATTTTAGGGTGAGTAAGAAGGATACAGGCTTCCCTTTTCATTTTCATGTTCTATACTTGTTTAAATCTTGGTCAAACCTAGGATTTGACCAAGATTCAAATGGGCACAAAAAAATAAAAAAAGCACATAGTGTTCTTATGTCATATCAAGCATTCAAGTTGATAAACAAGGTCTAGATATATCTTAACCAGACAAATCATGTATCTACCCCCTATCGACCCTAAACTTCGTCTTATGAAGTCAAGCATGAAGAGAAGTGGTTTTGGGTTTCAAACATGGAAATTTCAAAAACCTCCCAAAATTCAGCTTCATTTTAGAGCGACTAAGAAGGATCGATGCTTACCTTTTCATTTCCATGTTTTAAACTTATTTAAATCTTGGTCAAACCTAGGATTTGACCAAGATTCAAATGGGCATAAAAATTCAGACAAAAAATCTAAAGAATGAAAAACCAAAGCACATAGCCTTCTTAATTATGTCATATAGTAAACACTCAAGTTGATAAACAAGGTCTAGACATATTCAAACCAGAAAAATCATGTGTATATCTACCCCTAACCCTAAACTCTGTATTATGAAGTCAATCTCTAGGATTTGACCAAGATTCAAATGGGCATAAAATAAAAAAACAAAAATGAAAAACCAAAGCGCACATAGTCTTCTTATATGTCATATAGTAAGCATTAAAGTTGATAAACAAGGTCTGGACATATTCAAACTAGCTAGACAAATCATGTATACCCCCTACCCCTAAACTCTGTCTTATGACGAAGTCAAGCATGAAGATAAGTGGTTTTGGGTTTCAAACATGGAAATTTCAAAAACCTCCCAAAAACTTCATTTTAGGGTGACTAAGAAGGATACAGGCTTCCATTTTCATTTCCATGTTCTATACTTGTTTAAATCTTGGTCAAACCTAGGATTTGACCAAGATTCAAATGTGCATCAAAATTCCAAAAAAATCAGAAAAATGAAAAACCAAAGCACATAGTTTTCTTATGTCACATACATATATATAGTAAGCATTCAAAAGTTCATAAACAAGGTCTAGACATATTCAAACCAGACAAATCATGTACCCCTAACCCTAAACTTTGTCTTAATTATATATGAAGTCAAGCATGAAGCAGAGAAGTGTGGTTTTGGGTTTCAAACATGGAAATTTCAAAAACCTCCCAAAAAGCTTCATTTTAATTAGACACTGGTTAATTAAGAAGGATCCATGATTAATTACCTTTTCATTGTCATGTTTTAAACTTGTTTAAATCTTGGTCGAACCTAGGATTTGACCAAGATTCAAATGGGCATAAAAATTCAAAAAAATCGAAAGAATGAAAAACCAAAGCACATAGCCTTCTTATGTCATATAGTAAGCATTCAAGTTGATAAACATGGTCTAGACATATTCAAACCAGAAAAATCATGTATCTACCCCTAACCCTAAACTCTGTCTTATGAAGTCAAGCATGAAAAGAAGTACGGTGGTTTTGGGTTTCAAACATGGTAAATTCAAGAACCTCCCAAAAGCTTCATTTTAGAGTTACTAAGAGAAAGATCCAGACTTAATTACCTTATCATTTTCACATGTTAAACTTGTTTAAATCTTGCTCAACAAACCTAGGATTTTACCAAGATTCTCAAATGGGCATAAAAATCAAAAAATGAAATACCAATGCACATAGTCCTCTTATGTCATATAGCTAGTAAGCATTCAAGTTGATAAACAAGGTCTAGACATATTCAAACAAGACAAATCATGTATCTACCCCCTATCGACCCTAAACTTCGTCTTATGAAGTCAAGCATGAAGAGAAGTGGTTTTGGGTTTCAAACATGGAAATTTCAAAAACCTCCCAAAATTCAGCTTCATTTTAGAGCGACTAAGAAGGATCGATGCTTACCTTTTCATTTCCATGTTTTAAACTTGTTTAAATCTTGGTCAAATCTAGGATTTGACCAAGATTCAAATGGGCATAAAATAAAAAAACCGAAAAATGAAAAACCAAAGCGCACATAGTCTTCTTATATGTCATATAGTAAGCATTAAAGTTGATAAACAAGGTCTAGACATATTCAAACTAGCTAGACAAATCATGTATCTACCCCCTAAAACCCCTAAACTCTGTCTTATGACGAAGTCAAGCATGAAGATAAGTGGTTTTAGGTTTCAAACATGGAAATTTCAAAAACCTCCCAAAATTCAGCTTCATTTTAGAGCGACTAAGAAGGATCGATGCTTTTACCTTTTCATTTCCATGTTTTAAACTTATTTAAATCTTGGTCAAACCTAGGATTTGACCAAGATTCAAATGGGCATAAAAATTCAGACAAAAAATCTAAAGAATGAAAAACCAAAGCACATAGCCTTCTTAATTATGTCATATAGTAAACACTCAAGTTGATAAACAAGGTCTAGACATATTCAAACCAGAAAAATCATGTGTATATCTACCCCTACCCCTAAACTCTGTCTTATGAAGTCAATCATGAAGAGAATTGGTTTTGGGTTTCAAACATGGAAATTTCAAGTACGTCCCAAAAGCTTCATATATTTTAGAGTGACTAATTAAGAAGGATCTTGGATTACGTTTTCATTTTCATGCTTGAAACTTGTTTAAATCTTGGTTGAACCTAGGATTTGACCAGAATCAAATGTGCATAAAATTCTTAAAAAAATAGAAAAATGAAAAACAAAAGCACATGGTCTTCTTATGTCATATAGTAAGCATTCAAGTTGATAAACAAGGTTTAGACATATTCAAACCAGACAAATCATGTATCTACCCCTAACCCTAAACTCGGTCTTATGAAGTCTAGCATGAGGAGAAGTCGTTTTGGGTTTCAAACGTTTAAGCCAAAAGCCCCATTTCAAATATTTCAAACTTATTCAAATTTGGTTCAAATTTGAAAGACACACAAGTTATAGCACACATAGTGCATACATTCTCACACATACTGCACTAGATGCTAACCCGGCCTATAGTTTGAGGCCATTGGATGAGGTCGAAAAAAATCTTGGATTAGAAATGGGGTTGTTCGAACCCCGTAGTTGGATTTTTTGAACCTTGATCTGTAGTACTGGGCAAAACCCTAGTTTAACCTATTTAATTATAGATTCGTAGGTCGATTTTTCTACCTTTTTATTATTACTATGCAGCACATGTGTGTTTGCCCGTCGAGTGAAACTCGGAGGAAGAGGGATCACTCGGAAGGAGAGAAGAAGGGAGAGAATTATGGTGTCTCCCCTTTTTCGGGTGATGATGTTGACTTTTGTGCAGGGTTTGTCAGTGAGCAGGAGGTGCGAGCGAGCGAGCGAGCGAGTCGAGCGAGGCCGAGAATGAGAGAGATTTGTTTTTTTTTTTGAGAGGGACGACCGAAGGATCCAGAAGGACCCACAGACTTCCAATACGCATCCTGATGCGTCTTCTCTTGACAAAGAAAATGGCTGGGAGTTTGCGTACCTATTGCACGTGACTTGTGCTCACTGAAGTGTGGGACCTCACGCATGGGCACCACACGTAAGTGACAGACCTGTTGGTGTAAAAACTCGGTTGATTATTATAGTGCATTAGAACAAAGTTTCCTATGGATTCAAGGGTAGGAAATCCAAGTTAACTCATTTACATGACATTATTTTTTCCATGAAGCAAAGTTAACGCACCTATCAATTGGTACATTTTGGAGTGACTAAGAAGGATCCAGGCTTACTTATTCGTTTTCACGTGTAAAACTTGTCTAAATCTTGGTCAAACAAAATTGGCAGAAAATTCAAAAAAAAAACAGAAAAATGAAAAACCAAAGCACATAGTCTTCTTATGTCATGTAGTAAGCATTAAAGTTGATAAACAAGGTCTAGACATATTCAAACCATACTAATCATGTATCTACCCGCTAACCCCTAAACTATGTCTTAAGAAGTCAAGAATGAAGAGAAGTGGTTTTGGGTTTCAAACATGGACATTTCAAAAACCTCCCAAAACTTCATTTTAGGGTGAGTAAGAAGGATACAGGCTTCCCTTTTCATTTTCATGTTCTATACTTGTTTAAATCTTGGTCAAACCTAGGATTTGACCAAGATTCAAATGGGCACAAAAAAATAAAAAAAGCACATAGTGTTCTTATGTCATATCGTAAGCATTCAAGTTGATAAACAAGGTCTAGATATATCCAAATTAACCAGACAAATCATGTATCTACCCCCTATCGACCCTAAACTTCGTCTTATGAAGTCAAGCATGAAGAGAAGTGGTTTTGGGTTTCAAACATGGAAATTTCAAAAACCTCCCAAAATTCAGCTTCATTTTAGAGCGACTAAGAAGGATCGATGCTTTTACCTTTTCATTTCCATGTTTTAAACTTATTTAAATCTTGGTCAAACCTAGGATTTGACCAAGATTCAAATGGGCATAAAAATTCAGACAAAAAATCTAAAGAATGAAAAACCAAAGCACATAGCCTTCTTAATTATGTCATATAGTAAACACTCAAGTTGATAAACAAGGTCTAGACATATTCAAACCAGAAAAATCATGTGTATATCTACCCCTAACCCTAAACTCTGTATTATGAAGTCAATCTCTAGGATTTGACCAAGATTCAAATGGGCATAAAATAAAAAAACAGAAAAATGAAAAACCAAAGCGCACATAGTCTTCTTATATGTCATATAGTAAGCATTAAAGTTGATAAACAAGGTCTGGACATATTCAAACTAGCTAGACAAATCATGTATCTACCCCCTAACCCCTAAACTCTGTCTTATGACGAAGTCAAGAGCATGAAGATAAGTGGTTTTGGGTTTCAAACATGGAAATTTCAAAAACCTCCCAAAAACTTCATTAATTTTAGGGTGACTAAGAAGGATACAGGCTTCCATTTTCATTTCCATGTTCTATACTTGTTTAAATCTTGGTCAAACCTAGGATTTGACCAAGATTCAAATGTGCATCAAAATTCCAAAAAAATCAGAAAAATGAAAAACCAAAGCACATAGTTTTCTTATGTCACATACATATATATAGTAAGCATTCAAAAGTTCATAAACAAGGTCTAGACATATTCAAACCAGACAAATCATGTACCTCCTAACCCTAAACTTTGTCTTAATTATATATGAAGTCAAGCATGAAGCAGAGAAGTGTGGTTTTGGGTTTCAAACATGGAAATTTCAAAAACCTCCCAAAAAGCTTCATTTTAATTAGACTGGCTGGTTAATTAAGAAGGATCCATGATTAATTACCTTTTCATTGTCATGTTTTAAACTTGTTTAAATCTTGGTCGAACCTAGGATTTGACCAAGATTCAAATGGGCATAAAAATTCAGAAAAAAATCGAAAGAATGAAAAACCAAAGCACATAGCCTTCTTATGTCATATAGTAAGCATTCAAGTTGATAAACATGGTCTAGACATATTCAAACCAGAAAAATCATGTATCTACCCCTAACCCTAAACTCTGTCTTATGAAGTCAAGCATGAAAAGAAGTACGGTGGTTTTGGGTTTCAAACATGGTAAATTCAAGAACCTCCCAAAAGCTTCATTTTAGAGTTACTAAGAGAAAGATCCAGACTTAATTACCTTATCATTTTCACATGTTAAACTTGTTTAAATCTTGCTCAACAAACCTAGGATCTTACCAAGATTCTCAAATGGGCATAAAAATCAAAAAATGAAATACCAATGCACATAGTCCTCTTATGTCATATAGCTAGTAAGCATTCAAGTTGATAAACAAGGTCTAGACATATTCAAACAAGACAAATCATGTATCTACCCCCTATCGACCCTAAACTTCGTCTTATGAAGTCAAGCATGAAGAGAAGTGGTTTTGGGTTTCAAACATGGAAATTTCAAAAACCTCCCAAAATTCAGCTTCATTTTAGAGCGACTAAGAAGGATCGATGCTTACCTTTTCATTTCCATGTTTTAAACTTGTTTAAATCTTGGTCAAATCTAGGATTTGACCAAGATTCAAATGGGCATAAAATAAAAAAACCGAAAAATGAAAAACCAAAGCGCACATAGTCTTCTTATATGTCATATAGTAAGCATTAAAGTTGATAAACAAGGTCTAGACATATTCAAACTAGCTAGACAAATCATGTATCTACCCCCTAAAACCCCTAAACTCTGTCTTATGACGAAGTCAAGCATGAAGATAAGTGGTTTTAGGTTTCAAACATGGAAATTTCAAGTACGTCCCAAAAGCTTCATATATTTTAGAGTGACTAATTAAGAAGGATCTTGGATTACGTTTTCATTTTCATGCTTGAAACTTGTTTAAATCTTGGTTGAACCTAGGATTTGACCAGAATCAAATGTGCATAAAATTCTTAAAAAAATAGAAAAATGAAAAACAAAAGCACATGGTCTTCTTATGTCATATAGTAAGCATTCAAGTTGATAAACAAGGTTTAGACATATTCAAACCAGACAAATCATGTATCTACCCCCTAACCCTAAACTCGGTCTTATGAAGTCTAGCATGAGGAGAAGTCGTTTTGGGTTTCAAACGTTTAAGCCAAAAGCCCCATTTCAAATATTTCAAACTTATTCAAATTTGGTTCAAATTTGAAAGACACACAAGTTATAGCACACATAGTGCATACATTCTCACACATACTGCACTAGATGCTAACCCGGCCTATAGTTTGAGGCCATTGGATGAGGTCGAAAAAAATCTTGGATTAGAAATGGGGTTGTTCGAACCCCGTAGTTGGATTTTTTGAACCTTGATCTGTAGTACTGGGCAAAACCCTAGTTTAACCTATTTAATTATAGATTCGTAGGTCGATTTTTCTACCTTTTTATTATTACTATGCAGCACATGTGTGTTTGCCCGTCGAGTGAAACTCGGAGGAAGAGGGATCACTCGGAAGGAGAGAAGAAGGGAGAATTATGGTGTCTCCCCTTTTTCGGGTGATGATGTTGACTTTTGTGCAGGGTTTGTCAGTGAGCAGGAGGTGCGAGCGAGCGAGCGAGCGAGTCGAGCGAGGCCGAGAATGAGAGAGATTTGTTTTTTTTTGAGAGGGACGACCGAAGGATCCAGAAGGACCCACAGACTTCCAATACGCATCCTGATGCGTCTTCTCTTGACAAAGAAAATGGCTGGGAGTTTGCGTACCTATTGCACGTGACTTGTGCTCACTGAAGTGTGGGACCTCACGCATGGGCACCACACGTAAGTGACAGACCTGTTGGTGTAAAAACTCGGTTGATTATTATAGTGCATTAGAACAAAGTTTCCTATGGATTCAAGGGTAGGAAATCCAAGTTAACTCATTTACATGACATTATTTTTTCCATGAAGCAAAGTTAACGCACCTATCAATTGGTACATTTTGGAGTGACTAAGAAGGATCCAGGCTTACTTATTCGTTTTCACGTGTAAAACTTGTCTAAATCTTGGTCAAACAAAATTGGCAGAAAATTCAAAAAAAAAACAGAAAAATGAAAAACCAAAGCACATAGTCTTCTTATGTCATGTAGTAAGCATTAAAGTTGATAAACAAGGTCTAGACATATTCAAACCATACTAATCATGTATCTACCCGCTAACCCCTAAACTATGTCTTAAGAAGTCAAGAATGAAGAGAAGTGGTTTTGGGTTTCAAACATGGACATTTCAAAAACCTCCCAAAACTTCATTTTAGGGTGAGTAAGAAGGATACAGGCTTCCCTTTTCATTTTCATGTTCTATACTTGTTTAAATCTTGGTCAAACCTAGGATTTGACCAAGATTCAAATGGGCACAAAAAAATAAAAAAAGCACATAGTGTTCTTATGTCATATCGTAAGCATTCAAGTTGATAAACAAGGTCTAGATATATCCAAATTAACCAGACAAATCATGTATCTACCCCCTATCGACCCTAAACTTCGTCTTATGAAGTCAAGCATGAAGAGAAGTGGTTTTGGGTTTCAAACATGGAAATTTCAAAAACCTCCCAAAATTCAGCTTCATTTTAGAGCGACTAAGAAGGATCGATGCTTTTACCTTTTCATTTCCATGTTTTAAACTTATTTAAATCTTGGTCAAACCTAGGATTTGACCAAGATTCAAATGGGCATAAAAATTCAGACAAAAAATCTAAAGAATGAAAAACCAAAGCACATAGCCTTCTTAATTATGTCATATAGTAAACACTCAAGTTGATAAACAAGGTCTAGACATATTCAAACCAGAAAAATCATGTGTATATCTACCCCTAACCCTAAACTCTGTATTATGAAGTCAATCTCTAGGATTTGACCAAGATTCAAATGGGCATAAAATAAAAAAACAGAAAAATGAAAAACCAAAGCGCACATAGTCTTCTTATATGTCATATAGTAAGCATTAAAGTTGATAAACAAGGTCTGGACATATTCAAACTAGCTAGACAAATCATGTATCTACCCCCTAACCCCTAAACTCTGTCTTATGACGAAGTCAAGCATGAAGATAAGTGGTTTTGGGTTTCAAACATGGAAATTTCAAAAACCTCCCAAAAACTTCATTAATTTTAGGGTGACTAAGAAGGATACAGGCTTCCATTTTCATTTCCATGTTCTATACTTGTTTAAATCTTGGTCAAACCTAGGATTTGACCAAGATTCAAATGTGCATCAAAATTCCAAAAAAATCAGAAAAATGAAAAACCAAAGCACATAGTTTTCTTATGTCACATACATATATATAGTAAGCATTCAAAAGTTCATAAACAAGGTGTAGACATATTCAAACCAGACAAATCATGTACCTCCTAACCCTAAACTTTGTCTTAATTATATATGAAGTCAAGCATGAAGCAGAGAAGTGTGGTTTTGGGTTTCAAACATGGAAATTTCAAAAACCTCCCAAAAAGCTTCATTTTAATTAGACTGGCTGGTTAATTAAGAAGGATCCATGATTAATTACCTTTTCATTGTCATGTTTTAAACTTGTTTAAATCTTGGTCGAACCTAGGATTTGACCAAGATTCAAATGGGCATAAAAATTCAGAAAAAAATCGAAAGAATGAAAGACCAAAGCACATAGCCTTCTTATGTCATATAGTAAGCATTCAAGTTGATAAACATGGTCTAGACATATTCAAACCAGAAAAATCATGTATCTACCCCTAACCCTAAACTCTGTCTTATGAAGTCAAGCATGAAAAGAAGTACGGTGGTTTTGGGTTTCAAACATGGTAAATTCAAGAACCTCCCAAAAGCTTCATTTTAGAGTTACTAAGAGAAAGATCCAGACTTAATTACCTTATCATTTTCACATGTTAAACTTGTATAAATCTTGCTCAACAAACCTAGGATTTTACCAAGATTCTCAAATGGGCATAAAAATCAAAAAATGAAATACCAATGCACATAGTCCTCTTATGTCATATAGCTAGTAAGCATTCAAGTTGATAAACAAGGTCTAGACATATTCAAACAAGACAAATCATGTATCTACCCCCTATCGACCCTAAACTTCGTCTTATGAAGTCAAGCATGAAGAGAAGTGGTTTTGGGTTTCAAAAAAGATCCAGACTTAATTACCTTATCATTTTCACATGTTAAACTTGTTTAAATCTTGCTCAACAAACCTAGGATTTTACCAAGATTCTCAAATGGGCATAAAAATCAAAAAATGAAATACCAATGCACATAGTCCTCTTATGTCATATAGCTAGTAAGCATTCAAGTTGATAAACAAGGTCTAGACATATTCAAACAAGACAAATCATGTATCTACCCCCTATCGACCCTAAACTTCGTCTTATGAAGTCAAGCATGAAGAGAAGTGGTTTTGGGTTTCAAAAACATGGAAATTTCAAAAACCTCCCAAAATTCAGCTTCATTTTAGAGCGACTAAGAAGGATCGATGCTTACCTTTTCATTTCCATGTTTTAAACTTGTTTAAATCTTGGTCAAATCTAGGATTTGACCAAGATTCAAATGGGCATAAAATAAAAAAACCGAAAAATGAAAAACCAAAGCGCACATAGTCTTCTTATATGTCATATAGTAAGCATTAAAGTTGATAAACAAGGTCTAGACATATTCAAACTAGCTAGACAAATCATGTATCTACCCCCTAAAACCCCTAAACTCTGTCTTATGACGAAGTCAAGCATGAAGATAAGTGGTTTTAGGTTTCAAACATGCATGGAAATTTCAAAAACCTTCCAAAAACTTCATTTTAGGGTGACTAATTAAGAAGGATACATGCTTCCCTTTTCATTTTCATGTTCTATATATACTTGTTTAAATCTTGGTCAAACCTAGCTAGGATTTGACCAAGATTCAAATGTGCATCAAAATTCCAAAAAATATCAGAAAAATGAAAAACCAAAGCACATAGTTTTCTTATGTCATATAGTAGCATTAAAGTTGATAAACAAGGTCTAGACATATTCAAACAAGAAAAATCATGTATCTACTCCCTAACCCTAAACTTTGTCTTATGTAGTCAAGCATGAAGAGAAGTGGTTTTGGGTTTCAAATATGGAAATTTCAAAAACCTACCAAAAGCTTCATTTTAGAGTGACTAAGAATGATCAATGCTTACCTTTTCATTTTCATATTTTAAACTTGTTAAAATCATTGTCAAACCAGGATTTGACCAAGATTTAAATGGGCATAAAATTAAAAAAATCAGAAAAATGAAAAACAAAAGCACATAGTCTTCTTATGTCACATATATATATAGTAAGAGCATTCAAAAGTTGACAAACAAGGTCTATACATATTCAAATAAGACAAATCATGTATCTACCCCTAACCATAAACTCTGTCTTATGAAGTCAAGCATGAAGAGAAGTGGTTTTTGGTTTCAAACATGGAAATTTCAAAAACCTCCCAAAAGCTTCATTTTAGAGTGACTAAGAAGGATCCAGGCTTACCTTTTCATTTTCATGTTTTAAACTTGTTTAAATCTTGGTCAAACCTAGGATTTGACCAATATTAAAATGGGCATAAAATAAAAAAATAAAAAAACCAAAGCACATAGTCTTCTTATGTCATATAGTAAGCATTCAAGTTCATAAACAAGGTCTAGACATATTCAAACCAGACAAATCATGTATCTACCCCCTATCGACCCTAAACTTCGTCTTATGAAGTCAAGCATGAAGAGAAGTGGTTTTGGGTTTCAAACATGGAAATTTCAAAAAACCAAAAGCTTCATTTTAGAGCGAGTAAGAAGGATCGATGCTTATCTTTTCATTTTCATGTTTTAAACTTATTTAAATCTTGGTCAAACCTAGGATTTGACCAAGATTCAAATGGGCATAAAAATTCAGACAAAAATCTAATTAAAGAATGAAAAACCAAAGCACGTACATAGCCTTCTTAATTATGTCATATAGTAAACATTCAAGTTGATAAACAAGGTCTAGACATATTCAAACCAGAAAAATCGTGTATCTACCCCTAACCCTAATTAAACTCTGTCTTATGAAGTCAAGCATGAAGAAAAGTGGTTTTGAGTTTCAAGCATGCATGGAAATTTCGAGAACCTCCCAAAATAAAGCTTCATTTTAGAGTGACTACGAAGGATCCATGCTTACACCTTTTCATTTTCAAGTTTTAAACTTGTTTAAAACCTCGTCAAACCTGGGATTTGACCAAGATTCAAATGGGCATAAAATTCAAAAAAATACATAAATGAAAAACCATAGCACATAGTCTTCTTATGTCATATAGTAAGCATTCAAGTGGATAAACAAGCTCTAGACATACTGAAACCAGACAAATCATGTATCTACCCCTATCCCTAAACTATGTCTTATGAAGTCTAGCATGAAAAGAAGTGGTTTTGGGTTTCAAACATGGAAATTTCAAAAACCTCCCAAAAGCTTCATTTTGGATTGACTAAGGAGGATTGATACGTCCAATTTGCATCACTATTTTGTATCATAATTTGCTGTTATTCATTGATATATTTCATATTGGGACACAATACTTATGTTATTTCATCTATTTTGCATGTTTCATCATCATTGGAGGATCAAGCACCGGAGCCAGGATTCTGCTGGAAAAAGCACCGTCAGAACGCAATATTTCGGAAGATCAACTGTGGAAGGGAATTTCACGTAAATTCCTATTTTTCCAGATGACGGAGGGAGCCAGAAGGGGAAGAAGAGAGGAGCCACTGTGGGCCCAGACCATAGGGCGGCGCGGCCCATGGCCTGGCCGCGCCACCCTATGCTCTGGGGGCCCCACAGCCTCTTTCGCCTCCTTTTCTTCGCGTACTCCTTCGTCCCGAAAACCTAAGCCACAGAGAGGACCTCACGGAGGGTTACAGCCGCCTCTGCGGGGCGGAGAACACCAGAGAGAAAAGAGCTCTCCGGCGGGCAGGAATCCGCCGGGGAAATTCCCTCCCGGAGGGGGAAATCGACGCCATCGCCATCGTCATCGAGCGGGACATCATCTCCATCATCATCATCATCATCTCCATCATCTACACCGCCATCACCACCGCTGCACCTCGTCACCGCTGTAGCAATTCGGGTTAAATCTTGATTGTTTGATAGGGGAAACTCTCCCGGTGTTATTCTATACTTGTTGTAGATGCTATTGAGTGAAACCATTGAACCAAGGTTTATGTTCAGATTGTTATTCATCATCATATCACCTCTGATTGTATTCCATATGATGTCTCGTGAGTAGTTCGTTTAGTTCTTGAGGACATGGGTGAAGTCTAAATGCTAGTAGTGAATTATGGTTGAGTAATATTCAATGTTATGATATTTAAGTTGTGGTGTCATTCTTCTAGTGGTGTCGTGTGAACGTCGACTACACGACACTTCACCATTTATGGGCCTAGGGGAGTGCATCTTGTATTCGGTTGCTAATTGCGGGGTTGCCGGAGTGACAGAAACCTAAGCCCCCGTTAGTATATCGATGCAGGAGGGATCGCAGGATCTCAGAGTTTAAGGCTGTGGTTAGATTTATCTTAATTACTTTCTTGTAGTTGCGGATGCTTGCAAGGGGTATAATCACAAGTATGTATTAGTCCTAGGAAGGGCGGTGCATTAGCATAGGTTCACCCACACAACACTTATCAAAACAATGAAGATTATTAAACCACATGAAGCGAAAGTACTAGACTAAAATCCCCGTGTGTCCTCAAGAACGTTTGGTCATTATAAGTAAACAAACCGGCTTGTCCTTTGTGCTAAAAAGGATTGGGCCACTCGCTGCAATTATTTCTCTCGCATTTTATTTACTCGTACTTTATTTATCTGCAATATCAAAACCCCTTGAATACTTGTTTGTGAGCATTTACAGTGAATCCTTCATCGAAACTGCTGCCAACACCTTCTGCTCCTCGTTGGGATCGACATTCTTACTTATCGAAGATACTACGATACACCCCCTATACTTGTGGGTCATCAAGACTATTTTCTGGCGCCGTTGCCGGGGAGTGAAGCGCTATTGGTAAGCGGAATTGGTAAGGAAATTTACTGTTTGTGCTGATTTTATTTCTGCCTGCTGCTATAAATCATTATGGAGAGATCTTCTCTTCAATTTCTATTTGGGAAATCTACTACTACTGCAACGGTAGTGGATGAAGCGCCAGGTGAGGAAGTAGTACCATATAAGATACCTATGAAAATTATTGAACGTGTTATGGATAACCGCTATGAAGGGGATGGAACTGTCCATCCTGGTGATCATTTATTGTTTTTGCATGAATTATGCGGGTTATTCAAATGTGCAGGTATTTCTATGAATGAAGTTAGAAAGAAGCTATTCACTATATCGCTGTCTGGTAAAGCGGCGCACTGGTATAAATTGCTGAAGAATGGTGATTCTATTGATTGGGAGGACATTGTGCCTTTATTTTATTCCAAATTTTATCCTCCAAGTGAAATTCACAAAGATCGGAACCGCATATATAATTTCTGGCCTCATGATGGAGAGAGTATTGCCCAAGCTTGGGGGAGATTGAAGTCTTTAATGCTCAAATGCCCCATTCATGAGCTTCCTGGTAATGTTATTATTGATAATTTCTATGCAAGACTTTCTTTTCAAGACAAGACCTTGCTGGATACTTCTTGTTCTGGATCATTTACACGCAAGAATGAAGAGTTTAAAAGGGACCTTCTTGATCGGATCCAAGAAAATACTGAAGGATGGGAGAACGACAAAGATAGAGAATCAGGTATAATTTATGATTATAAATGCATTGAAGCTTTTATGGATACTGATAAATTTCGTAATATGAGTGCTACATATGGTCTTGATTCCCAAGTTGTTGCAAATCTTTATAAAGCTTTTGCCTCTCATTATGAACTGCCTAAGAAGAATTTTGATAAGTATCATGAACCGTATAAAGATAAAGTTGATTCATCTGTAAACAAATGTGTAGTGGTTGAAACTGTTGATAATGTTATTCCTGAAGCTTATATTGAAAAAACTCCTTTCCCTGCTAAAATGAAGGAGTACTCTGTCATATCTAGTGCGGTTAATAAAAGTGAAAAGAAACCTAAAGAACCTGAAGAACAAATTAAAATTGAACCTGCTGTTGCAATAGTTAAAGATCTTGTGACTGAAAATGTGGAGGATGGTCATATTATTTTCTGTGAAGATGCTTCTAATATTGTTTCACATCCTAATAAATCCAAACAAGTTAGTGTTCCTATGCTATCTGTTAGAATTGGTGATCATTGCTATTATGGTTTATGTGATATTGGTGCAAGTGTTAGTGCTATTCCTTATGAGCTTTACACGGAGATTATGCACGAAATTGGTTCTTGTGAACTTGAAGATATTGATGTGGTTATTCATCTGGCTAATAGAGAAACTATTTCTCCAATTGGTATTGTTCGAGATGTGGAAGTTCTATGTGGTAAGATTAAATATCCTGCTGACTTTTTGGTACTTGGTTCTGCTGCTAGTGATCATTGTCCTATCATTTTTGGTAGACCTTTTCTAAATACTTGTGGAGCTATTATAGATTGTAAGAAAGAGAAAATTTTGACTAGATTTGCTGGTGAACCTTATGAATTTAACTTTTCTAAATTTACCAAAACTCCTTATAAAGTTGACTTGCCTAGTAATGATTTTAAAATGGAGCAGTGTGCATCTATTGTTCTTGTTCCTAATAATCCTTTGCAGCAACATTTGGAGAATAGTGAAAGTGAAGCTTTTAGGAAAGAAAGAGATGAGCTTGAGGAAATTTTTCTTCGCCAACCTATTCTCAAGCATGATTTACCGGTGGAAGATTTGGGTACAACACCGCCACCGAAGGAAGATCCTGTTTTTGATTTAAAGCCTTTACCTGATAATCTTAAATATGCTCATATTGATGATAAGAAAATATATCCTGTTATTATTAGTTCTAAGCTTTCAGAGATTGAGGAAGAAAGGTTATTGGAAATATTGAAGAAACACCGAGGAGCTATTGGCTATACTCTTGATGATTTGAAAGGGATTTCTCCTTCTATTTGCCAACATGCTATTAATATGGAAGAAGATGCAAAGCCTGTTGTTGAACATCAACGTCGTCTAATTCCGAAGATGAAAGAGGTGGTAAGGAATGAGGTATTAAAACTTCTTGAAGCTGGTATTATATATCCTATTGCTGATAGTAGATGGGTTAGTCATGTGCATTGTGTTCCTAAGAAAGGAGGAATGACTGTTGTGCCTAATGATAATGATGAGCTTATTCCTCAAAGAATAGTTGTAGGGTATAGAATGTGCATTGATTTTCGTAAAGTTAATAAAGTTACTAAGAAAGATCATTACCCTTTACCCTTTATTGATCAAATGCTAGAAAGGTTATCTAAAAATACTCATTTTTGCTTTCTTGATGGTTATTCTGGGTTTTCACAAATTGCTGTTAAAGCTAAAGATCAAGAGAAAACCACGTTTACTTGTCCTTATGGAACTTATGCTTATAGGCGTATGCCTTTTGGTTTATGTAATGCTCCTGCTACTTTTCAAAGATGCATGTCTGCTATTTTTCATGGTTTTTGCGAAAGTATTGTAGAAGTGTTCATGGATGATTTTTCTGTCTATGGGAATTCTTTTGATAATTGCTTGCGAAACCTCGATAAAGTTTTGCAGAGATGTGAGGAAACTAACCTTGTTCTTAATTGGGAGAAATGCCACTTTATGGTTAATGAAGGAATTGTATTGGGACATAAAATTTCCGAGAGAGGTATTGAAGTTGATAGAGCTAAAGTTGAAGCAATTGAGAAGATGCCCTATCCGAGGGATGTTAAAGGTATTCGTAGTGTTCTTGGTCATGCTGGGTTTTATAGGAGATTTATTAAAGATTTCTCTAAAATTTCAAAGCCTCTTACTAATCTTCTTCAAAAAGATGTACCTTTTGTTTTTGATGATGATTGTAAGGAAGCTTTTGAAACTCTAAAGAAAGCCTTAACAACTGCTCCTGTAGTCGAACCTCCTGATTGGAATTTGCCTTTTGAAATTATGTGTGATGCTAGTGATTTTGCTGTAGGCGCTGTTCTTGGACAGCGGGTAGATAAAAAATTAAATGTTATTCATTATGCTAGTAAGACTCTTGATGCTGCTCAAAGAAATTATGCTACAACTGAAAAGGAATTGTTAGCTGTAGTCTTTGCTTGTGACAAGTTTAGACCTTATATTGTTGATTCAAAAGTTACAATTCATACTGATCATGCTGCAATTAGATACCTTATGACAAAGAAAGATGCTAAGCCAAGGCTTATTAGATGGGTACTTCTGTTGCAAGAATTTGATTTACATATTATAGATAGGAAAGGTGCTGATAATCCTGTTGCTGATAATTTGTCTAGATTGGAAAATATTGCTTATGATCCTGTTCCTGTTAATGATAGTTTTCCAAATGAACAATTGGCTGTAATAAAGGTGAGCTCGCGAGAGAGCCCTTGGTATGCAGATTATGCTAACTTTATTGTTTCGAAGTATTTGCCTCCAACCTTTTCAGCTCAGCAACGGAGGAAATTCTTTTATGACTTGAGGCATTATTTTTGGGATGACCCACACTTATATAAAGAAGGAGTAGATGGTATTATGCGAAGATGTGTTCCTGAATATGAACAACAGGAGATATTGAGTAAATGTCATGGTAGTGTTTATGGAGGACATCACGCTGGAGATAGAACCGCGCAAAAGGTTCTACAATCAGGTTTTTATTGGCCAACACTTTTCAAAGATGCAAGGAAATTTATTTTATCTTGTGATGAATGTCAAAGAGTTGGTAATATCTCCAGACGCAATGAAATGCCTATGAATTATACTCTTGTTATTGAACCATTCGATTGTTGGGGATTCGACTTCATGGGTCCTTTCCCTTCTTCAGACGGTAACACTCATATACTTGTCGCTGTTGATTATGTTACTAAATGGGTAGAAGCTATACCTACAAAAAGTGCTGATGGTGAGACCTCTATAAAAATGCTTGTAGATGTTATATTTCCTAGATTTGGAGTACCTAGATATATTATGACTGATGGAGGTTCTCATTTTATTCATGGAGGTTTTAGAAAAACTCTTGCTAAGTATGGTATTAATCATAGAATTGCTTCTGCTTATCACCCTCAAACTAGTGGTCAAGTAGAATTATCAAATAGAGAGATTAAAGCTATCTTGGGTAAGACTGTTAATAAATCTAGAAAGAATTGGGCTAGCAAATTGAAAGAAGCACTATGGGCTTATAGAACTGCTTATAAAAATCCTATGGGAATGTCACCTTATAAAATGGTTTATGGAAAAGCTTGTCATTTACCTTTAGAACTAGAGCACAAAGCTTATTGGGTTGTTAGAGAACTAAATAAAGATCCTAAATTAGCCGGTAATAAGAGGTTGTTGCAATTAAGTTCTCTAGATGAATGGAGAAGTGAAGCTTATGAGAATGCTAAACTCTTTAAAGAAAAAGTTAAGAAATGGCATGATAGAAGGATCATCAAAAGAGAATTTAATGTTGGAGATCAAGTTCTATTGTATCGGTCTCGTCTCAGATTCTTTGCAGGGAAATTACTCTCGAAGTGGGAAGGACCATATGTTGTTGAGGAGGTGTATCGTTCAGGAGCAATTAAAATTAGCTCTCTCCAAGGCAATGCCACACAAGTGGTGAATGGACAAAGACTCAAGCATTATATCTCGGGTGATTCTTATAATGTTGATGTTGATATTATTCAAGTGGAAACACCGGAGGCTTTCATCAAAGGACAAATTGACAGTCCGCCAGAACTGGACTTTGAATAGGTAACAGTACAGGTAATAAAAAGTCCGCGTTTACCTTTCCGAACATTATTTCTGCTGTTTTTAGAAAATATGAAAAATTACGGAATCGAAACGGAGTGGAAAAGACGCGCGAGGGCCCGTCACCACAGGCCGGCGCGGGCCCCACCCTGGCCGCGCCGACCTATGGTGACAGCCCCTCGGCGTCCCGTTTCCACTCGTTTTCGGCCTGGAACCTTCCTTTTGTCGTAAAAATATTTGCTATATAATCCCCCGGACCCCTGGAGGTCCGTAATATCGTTTTCTCGTCGTGTTTTGTTTCGAGCTGTTTTCTGCCAGATCTGTTTTCAGTTTAGAAGCGCCATGGTCTCCAAGAACAAGGGCAAGGAGTTTCCGGAGGAAGATGATCGAGATCTTGGGTGGAGAGAGGAAGACAAGGACGTCAAGGAAGAGGATGAAGAAGAGGTGGATGAAGATTCGCGCACGCACCCGCGTGCTACTATCGCAAGCATCAAGGTGGTGGACAACCCTTTTAGCGCAAACAAGAGCGCAAGAATTCGCACTGGAGGAGCGGTTCCACGTCATTACCTAGCTCCAAAACATCTCCATCAGGCACTCATCACCCCTTCCACAATCTAATTTTCAATAATCAAATTGAAGGGACTCCCAAGGCAGCATTGCCTAGCCAGTGGGATATAGATCGCTCTAACACTGCAGGAGAGAAGGAGCCTGAGGCTGAAGAGTGGGGAAATAACTCCAAGAGTTGGGACTCACCGTCGGACAGACTCCTTAACCGCGTCGAGCACAATTCAGAGATGATTCGCAATCTCATATACAGGATTGACGAGCTCCAGGAGCTTATTGAGAAGCTTGTCAGGAATTCATCACCACCATCGCCGAAGGAGTAATTCATCATCGGTATTGGCATCCCCTTGGTTTGTTCCAAGCTTGGGGGAGTGCCGCGGTATCACATCATCACCACCTTTATCTTTTACTATCAAGTAGTGTCATATCATGAGTAGGGAAGTTATCATATGGAATAGTATGCAATGTGGAAGTATCTCTCTTAGTTAGTTATCTATGTATCCGTTGGTGTGAGTTATCGTTATGGAATATTAATGAGAAGTCTTATCATTTACTTTTTGCACACCTTATTTTAGTTTGCAATCTCCATTATATGATTACTCTTGACATGAGTATTGATATCACTTTGGGAGCATCAAGTAAATCTATTTGGTTTTGGCAAACTTAGCATTGGTCAATAGCAACAACATCTTGATGTTTAATAGAAGAGAGAAATACACTTAGATATATTACTCTATTATCTCTATGCTTAGTATTCTAAAGTTAAAATTGCTTGTGCTTATGAGAAAGATGCATGATTGTTTCTATCATATGTATATTTGTTTGTTTCCCTCAACCTTTATGCTTGCTATCAAACCTTGCTAGCCAAAGACCTGTATCGAGAGGGAATGCTTCTCATACATCCATAACTTTAGACCAAACCTATGCCATTTGTGTCCACCATACCTACCTACTACATGGTATTTTCTGCCATTCCAAGTAAATACTTCATGTGCTACCTTTAAATTATTCAAACTACTACTCCTTATTTGTGTCAATGTTCTATAGCTCATGAGGAAGTATGTGGTGTTTTATCTTTCAATCTTGTTGGGCGGACTTTCACCAATGGACTAGCGGCACATCCGCTTATCCAATAATTTTGCAATAAGAGCTGGCAACGGGGTTCCCAGCCCCAATTAATAACTTTCATTAATAATTCTCTTCACATGTTTTGCTCTGATTTATCAGTAAGCAACTTAATTTTGCAATAGACACTCCTCCATGGTATGTGAATGTTGGAAGGCACCCGAGGATTCGGTTAGCCATGGATTGAGAAAGCCAAGGTTGGGGGAGTGTCATCCTTAATAAAACTAAAACACATGTGTAAACAAAAGAGAAGGGGGATGATCTACCTTGCTGGTAGAGATGCCGTCCCTCATGGGAGCCGCTCTTTGAAGGTTCGTTTGGCAAGGGGGTTAGAGTGCCCGCTACCATTCGTTGACAACAACAAACACCGCTCAAAATCTTACTTTTATGCTCTTTATATGATTTCAAAACTTGAAAAGCTCTAGCACATGATTTAATCCCTGCTTCCCTCTGCGAAGGGCCTGTCTTTTACTTTTATGTTGAGTCAGTAAACCTATTTCTCTCTATCTCAAGCAAGCAATTGAGTTGTTGTGAACCAATCATTTATGCTATGATTCAGTTAATCATGTCTTTTATACTTTCTTGTTTAGTACCAATTTTATCTGAATGAATATGACTTTGAAGTTATCAATGATTATGAAGAGATTGTCATGCTTAAATAGGAAGGCTCAGCTATAAATTCTAATATGAAAGCTTTGCTTAGAAGTACAATCCGTTAGTAGTTCTCTGACCAAGAACAAAGTTTGCCATCACCAACTATGATTTCTTATGCACCTTTACTTGTGATTTCTCTTTACTTATTTCGAGATGAGTTATATGAGGAAGTTGTTTACTAGAATGTCTTGTGTGAATGAATATGATGCTTCTTGTCCGTATTCTATTTATCGACTCTTCACTCCATAAACATGTGGTCTCGTTTATCGAGCTCAGTTTCGCTTGGGGACAAGCGAGGTCTAAGCTTGGGGGGAGTTGATACGTCCAATTTGCATCACTATTTTGTATCATAATTTGCTGTTATTCATTGATATATTTCATATTGGGACACAATACTTATGTTATTTCATCTATTTTGCATGTTTCATCATCATTGGAGGATCAAGCACCGGAGCCAGGATTCTGCTGGAAAAAGCACCGTCAGAACGCAATATTTCGGAAGATCAACTGTGGAAGGGAATTTCACGTAAATTCCTATTTTTCCAGATGACGGAGGGAGCCAGAAGGGGAAGAAGAGAGGAGCCACTGTGGGCCCAGACCATAGGGCGGCGCGGCCCATGGCCTGGCCGCGCCACCCTATGCTCTGGGGGCCCCACAGCCCTTTCGCCTCCTTTTCTTCGCGTACTCCTTCGTCCCGAAAACCTAAGCCACAGAGAGGACCTCACGGAGGGTTACAGCCGCCTCTGCGGGGCGGAGAACACCAGAGAGAAAAGAGCTCTCCGGCGGGCAGGAATCCGCCGGGGAAATTCCCTCCCGGAGGGGGAAATCGACGCCATCGCCATCGTCATCGAGCGGGACATCATCTCCATCATCATCATCATCATCTCCATCATCTACACCGCCATCACCACCGCTGCACCTCGTCACCGCTGTAGCAATTCGGGTTAAATCTTGATTGTTTGATAGGGGAAACTCTCCCGGTGTTATTCTATACTTGTTGTAGATGCTATTGAGTGAAACCATTGAACCAAGGTTTATGTTCAGATTGTTATTCATCATCATATCACCTCTGATTGTATTCCATATGATGTCTCGTGAGTAGTTCGTTTAGTTCTTGAGGACATGGGTGAAGTCTAAATGCTAGTAGTGAATTATGGTTGAGTAATATTCAATGTTATGATATTTAAGTTGTGGTGTCATTCTTCTAGTGGTGTCGTGTGAACGTCGACTACACGACACTTCACCATTTATGGGCCTAGGGGAGTGCATCTTGTATTCGGTTGCTAATTGCGGGGTTGCCGGAGTGACAGAAACCTAAGCCCCCGTTAGTATATCGATGCAGGAGGGATCGCAGGATCTCAGAGTTTAAGGCTGTGGTTAGATTTATCTTAATTACTTTCTTGTAGTTGCGGATGCTTGCAAGGGGTATAATCACAAGTATGTATTAGTCCTAGGAAGGGCGGTGCATTAGCATAGGTTCACCCACACAACACTTATCAAAACAATGAAGATTATTAAACCACATGAAGCGAAAGTACTAGACTAAAATCCCCGTGTGTCCTCAAGAACGTTTGGTCATTATAAGTAAACAAACTGGCTTGTCCTTTGTGCTAAAAAGGATTGGGCCACTCGCTGCAATTATTTCTCTCGCATTTTATTTACTCGTACTTTATTTATCTGCAATATCAAAACCCCTTGAATACTTGTTTGTGAGCATTTACAGTGAATCCTTCATCGAAACTGCTGCCAACACCTTCTGCTCCTCGTTGGGATCGACATTCTTACTTATCGAAGATACTACGATACACCCATTTTGGGTGTGGGGATCCAGGCTTACTTTTTCATTTTCATATTTTAAACTTGTTTAAATCTAGGTCAAACCTAGGATTTGACCAAGATTCAAATGGACATAAAAAATCAACAGTTTACAACAGCACACAAAATAAACATGAAATTACATCTAAATCCCTAACTTTTACATGGAGGACCCCAGGCTGAAAGCAAGAAATGCGATCGGGTCTTGAATCTTGATGCGTCTTCTCTTGACAAAGAAGATTGCTGGGAGTTTGCGTACGTACATCACGTCACTTGTGCTCACTGAAGTGTGGGACATGACGCATGCATGGGCAACACACGTAAGTGACATGGATTCAAGGGTAGGGAAGCCAAGAGAAAAAAACGAGAATTTGGACAAAAATAACCCAATCTTGCTAGTATGTCGAAAGTTTGTTTTTCCCAATCTTTTCGACTTTGGGTTATTTCTGTCTATTTTGCCGAAAAAACGAGGACAGAGACTGGAAACGGTGATGCATCTAGCTTCAGAGTACGTCAGATTAAGACTTCATGAGCAACACTAGTCTGACGTAAGTACAGTGTATACAGACAAGACAGGGACTAGACATTGCTACCCACGTCCCTCTGCGCCCCTTCAAAGAAATCATACTCCGTACTAGAATCTCGAAACGTAGGAATTAGTCTGACACGATTTCTGATTGTTTAATTCATAGGATTGCAATTTTCAGAATTCATTGACAATACATTTTTATACAAAAACAAAAAATCCTTCATTGTGTAACCGTATGTTACTACTAGTATTTCTTTTGGTTTTCACACGCAATCAAATGTTATTGGATCCAAATACCGTTGTTTCTCAATCCTATATATTTGGAGATGATCATCACTCTCTAATCATACAATTTTCATATTCCCGCACTTTGAAAATCTTGCGAATAATCAAAGCAGCCAAAATCTATGGTGTGTATTGTATATGTTTATGCCATGCTTAGTTTCATCGAATATTGTTTGGTTGCATCGCGGGGAAACCGCGTGAATTTAGATTAATTGTTGCATGTTTGTTTGTGGTGTGACCAACTGCTTTTGCAACGAAACAACCCCCCCACCATGTACGCATTGTTTGGGTCGCATGCATGATGTGTACAAAATGTTAAAATAGAAATAATGTAGGAATTGAATATGATTGCATGTTGAATTAATCCTATATGAGAGAAATCACACAAATTTGAATTGCATGTTCTTTGGTTGTAGTGCTACACAAAAAACACGTGAATTAGTATGAATTATCATGTATTCAAGAATCAAAGGAGCCACTGAGATTTGAATCCCACAAAATTTCTATGAATTTTCTTCGAACCAAACAAGCCCAACAAGATTCCAAAGGAATATAATACAACGAATCAAACAACTTCCGTTGTTGGAATATTTCCTTAGGACATCAATCCAATAGAAACTATATGATCCAGTTTCAGCGACAATCTGGTCGGTGTAGGCTCGAGGAGGCCAATTGTATATATATGTTTGGACCCGGTTGGTTGAGTGATCATGCTCGTGACATCCAGCCTGAAAGGTAAAATTCGGGCAAGGCCAGCGTGACGCCACAATACTTTTGAAATATTCAAAAGCGCGTAATATTTGTGAAATTTTAATAATAGCTACTACTTATGTGAATTTTTTTCGTTCATACGCTTATTGGGGGGTAGGCTAACCCTAATGGCCTCCTCAAGATCCCTACCTCTACCAAGGTTTCCCGAGTTCATCCACCTCGATGGGT
Organism: Lolium multiflorum; assembly: GCA_030979885.1. NCBI lineage: Eukaryota > Viridiplantae > Streptophyta > Magnoliopsida > Poales > Poaceae > Lolium > Lolium multiflorum. Next base: position 57,325,354 of record CM061748.1, on the reverse strand, counting down.
TCCTTGCCACTTTCGACCATGTTGTGGGCATCATTTCGGGTTCCCGTACCACGGCCAGTCCTTTTCAGGAGTCCCGAACCCGATGCCATAATATTTGTTTGAAAAAAATTCAAGACCGCACAATATTTGTTGAAATAAATGAATAAGCATTTTTAAATAGCTAAATAAAAGAAGTACGAATTTTGAAAAATTTATTTTTTCTAAAACATTAATTGGAGCATTGACATGTTGAACCCACTTGTCGATTTTGCTATCAACATGACTAACTAGCTGATTAGATAACCAAGTGGTGAAATTTGCAACATATTAGACCACCACATGGTGGAAACTGCAAAAAAAATGTCCAAGTGGTGGTTTGTGCAACATATAGAGCAGTACAGTATATGGTAGTACAAGATGAAGAGGCCTCCAAGATGAATGTGCACTGCCGTGGGCCCGTGGTAATATATCATGATGATGGCAAAGGATCTTTTCTCTGCTGAAACTGTCCAGAGCTGATTTGATGAGACAAAATACAGCTCCACGGCGTGCAAGGACAGTATACAGTACATTAGCTTCTTCTCGGGTCACACGCCTTCACGACAGGTGCAGTAGTGCAGCAGAGACCAGAGAGAGAAGGCACGCCCGTAGTACTCGTATTATTGATTTCAATTCAAATTGTTTTTTTTTGCCTGCTTCTCCGTCTTCTTCATCTCCATCTTCTCTGGCGACCCCGCCTACACCAGCAGCCCCTGCACCACCGCCGCCATGCCTTTTTCGGATCATCTCGAGCCACCTGTTTGATGGTACTAGTAGGAGTTGTGGACTTTTATCCATATCGCTCTACCAGCTGCCGCTCGCACTGTCCTCCAATACCTCATACCCAAACGCCAGCGTCCCACTCCCACACCCCCACACCCACTTGACCGCATCCTTCCAATGGCGAGATCGATCAATGAGAGTGGCAGTTCTTGGGTGTTTCCTGATGGCCCCCTTGAAGAAATCGCATCCCGATGCGATGTCATCACCGCCGCGAGCCTCGTCGGTTCATGCAAGTTTTATCATGATTCAGCAACACAAAGTGTAGCTCTGCCTGCATCTCAGCCGTTTGGCATGCCCTGTGTTCTTCATACTCACCAAACTGAGGTACCGCCCGCGCACAATCCCTTCTACCGCGTCCACAAGTTCAAGCAGGAGGGTGCGCAGAAGGACAAGCAGCATGATGCAAAAGATCGCAAGGGTACCTTGTGCCAACTGACGCCGCTGGACAGGATCTCTTCCGATGCCGTGATTCCAGATGGTGGTACGGGCATGTGGGCAGGCGCGAATGGAGATTGGATCGCCCTTCTTGGCTTCCCCTGGAATTGGGAGCTTGTCAATGTGTACACTGGTCGCCGGATTCCTCTACCACCAATAAGTGAGTTTAAATCCACCCCGGATAAACTTGTGTTCGAGTCTAATGATCAACATCTTCAACTGCTGAAGATAGCTATTTGCCGAGTTCCAACAGCTGCTTCAAATTATACTAGTTTCTCTGTTCTTGCCATCTTCAACGCGGCAATTGCAGTCCTTCACTGTGCTTCTAGCAGATGGACAGTTCTTGACAACCAGTTCTTAGCGTACGGCTACTCCGATGCAATCATCCACAAGGGTATTGTATTTGCTGTAACTCAGACAGGCGAAGTTTATGCATGGAATCAACTTTCTTGGGGTAATTTTTCTCATCTCATATGATGTGTTTTCGCTATTACCTGCTAGTTTCAGATTTAGCTTTAGCCTTTTTCTTTTTGTTGTGCAGTTTTCGTGTCATGCCTGTACCTTTCCCCCTCTATATTCAATCAAAATCAGCAGCGATATGCCTTTGAGTCAAAATAAAGTACTCCCTCCGATCCAAATCAAATTGACTCAGCTTTGTCTAGCCAGTGCATCTAGCTAGACAAACTTGAGTCAATTAATTTGTGCATATCTAGCTAGACACATCCAGTTGAGTCAATTAATTTGGATCGGAGGCAGTATTTTAGCTACATCATTATTCATGTATGTAATGAACTAATCAAGTTTTGCTGAACTGACTTCAAGCTGTGCTTTCCTTTGCAAGGTCCTTTGTTGATCAGCACGGCACCTATTCCGCCAGAACTTGATGAACAAGGTCGGTACAATCTTGGCTCCTGGTGGTTAGCACGATCTCCTGATGGTTCTAGACTTTTTCTGGTCCATACCTGGGGCGTTACTGACGGGCGGGATTATACTGGACTGGTTCGGATTTTACCTGCTGCTGCTACCTCTGAGGGTCGTCATGGTCGCACTATTCGCGGGTATGGTAAGGGTTTACTTGGCTGCGAGGTGTACAGCATGGACACCAGTCAGTTGATGCCACCGAGGCCATGGAGGAGGATTATTTCCCTTGGATCATATTCTCTCTTCCTTGGAGTGAACTATCCGATTATCATTCCAGTAGAAGACGGGGCAGAACATGACCGTCCAAATATGGCGAGAAGCAACTCTGTTTACACATCGCACCATGCAGTAGGCCTTGCATATCCTCCTTCTCCAGAAATTTGCCGCTTCAGTTTGAATTCTGAAGACTGTACTGTTGGTTTCCAAACCAACATTAGATGGACATGGCGGCAGGTTCCGTTGTGGCTCATCCCAAGCTTCGCCAACGCCCGGCAATGGAACCTGCCTTCGCGTCACAGGTCCAGAAAGAAGGGCTGATGTACTTTATGTAATACTCGTGTTGTAATGCAAGATTTGTATCTGTTGAACTATTTCATTTGCATGTTTATCTCTACCTAGGCTACTCCCTTTCCGTAGTTGTGTTGTACTATCTGTTGAACTATTTCCTTTGCATGTTATCTCTACCTAGGCTACTCCTCCGTAGTTGTTAAATTGATGTAATGCTCCTACAATGCACGCTACACTGGGCGTGTGGCCTGTAATGTTATCAAACACCTTTTGTACTCGTTCTAGTAAGCATTTCACACTATAGCTCACATAATTAAAGTACTCCTACAACGTATTAGTTGAAAGATATCTCTCATAAGTAAGTACCCCTCTTTGAGCTTATGCGAAACATAAATGACTATTTTAGAAATATATACTCTCGACACAAGATTATATTAAAAACAATGGTACATAGTTCTATTAGAAAAAGAAAGTGTGAATAGTAGAATGATGGAGAAGTGTTTTTTGAGGTCTGTGCATAGCTAGTGTTCATGGTGCAAAAGCACTTAGACTAGTCACAATGGGAAGTATACTAGTCTATGATACAACACCTTCAATGCATAGTATCATGAATTAGTATCATGCAATGTTGCGAAAAACCAATTATTCATTTCTTTCCAAATAGACTAGCTTTGCGAGGATGACAAAACATTTCTTTATTGCCCTCTCGTATGAATCTCCTCCATACATCACCTCTCATACCGATTGAAAGCCATTCCAAATCGTTGGTTCAAGACCATGAATACCAAGCCAATTTTGTTAGCTAGTTGGACCACCCTCGGATTGAGAACCAACGGTTGAAAGAAAGGTGGGCGCCAACTCATATTTTTTTCTCGAGAGTCCGACACTTGATGTTGATTGCAAAGTTCACAAAGGCCAAAATTTTGACATCCTCTTTGTGCAAGTCTTGCCACCATCCAAACTCGGTTTTGAAGTACCAACCAAGAAAAAAAAAGCTTGCACTTTGGAGGACCCCATGGACCATGAAAATTTTGAAAAACTTCCAGTAAATCATGCATATTTCGATTTATATTTTGGTGAAGTTTCATTCGATTTGAATCATAGGTTTGTGAGCAAATATATATTTAGTTTAAACTAGTGCTCGAGTACGTAAGAATCTATTTAATCACAAGCTAGTCATCCGAATGGGATGAAATATTCATAGATTTTAAAACAAGGAATCTACATATTACTGGATTTTTTTTCAAAATTTTCTGAATAGTTTTTCTTTTTTAGCTTCGAAATAAGAGATAGTTTGGAACGTTGGATCTCAAATGGATGGTAGATGGTGGGACACAGTCACAATGTATCTTGGAAGCATCAAGTCACTGAAGCTCTGTCCGGTTTCCAAACCAAGCTAGGAAAGGCATTGAAAATGAAGTTCTGCTCTAAAACATTTCTCATTCCATTTTGGTGCTCGCGCGGTTGCATGCTGCCCACGTGTTAAGGTACGTGTCTCTGGCATGTAGAGAACTACGATTATTGGCGAAAAATATATCGAAATGGAAACTGTAAAAAAAAGCCCTCTCTGGTCAACCTGATGTGACGAGACATCACTGCACCAAACGTCGTCGCAAATTTATAGATGGGTGGCGTGCTAGTCTACCAACAGTCAAATCGGCGCCCAGTCGCAGCAGCAGCCTAGAGTACTACCTAGTTTTTGCCCCTTGCATGTCTATCATCTTCTTCTTCACCCCGTTACAAAAAAAAAACTTCTTCTTCACCCTCCCAGAATCACGCGCACGCGCAGGATCTCGATCCCCACCACGCCGGATCACTAGTACTACTCCGTATACCTTTCTCTCCTTACCCCGGCCGGCCGCGCGCCGCATCGTTCCTTCCATAGCGCTCGCCCTCTCCTCCGAAAACCCCAAGCGCAGTTGCATCCGCCATCCACCTAAATCCATCTTCACGTGATGGATTATTCTAGGCTTTGCCGGGGCGGCGGGGACGGCCACTTGGAGGCTCTCACCGGCGACAACATCGACCTCATCGCTGCGCATCTGGACGTTACCTACACCGTCCGACTTGCTGCATGTTCCAGGGAGCTCTACGACATGATCAGCAAGGATGAAGGTAAGATGCACCATTGGGATGAACCCTGCCTGCTGATGCCTCCGCCTGCTTATTGGTTCGATGAACACTGGGACGTGGCGAGAGCATCTCGTCTGCATGATACCGTGTACGACCTGGTGCCCCTCGACCATCCTCGCCGTTCTGTCGCCCTGCCGTTCATGCACGACAGAAAATGGCTTGGCGCGAACGGCGACTGGATCGCCGCCGCCGATCATCATGAGTGGTGCCTCGTGAACGTCTACACCGAGCGACATATCCCCCTTCCATCCCTACCTGATTCGAAGATTCGTCATAGTATTGTTTCATCTCGACCTGCATACTCTTTTAACTGGCGTCCAGAAATTTATTTGTTGAAGATTGTAATCTGCCAAGTGCCCACAAAAGGTGGGAGGTACGCAGATTACAAGCTCATCGCCTTGTTCGACAAAACGATTTTCTACCTTGAAGGGGGTGGCGACTGGAGAATGCTGGAGGCCCTTACACCTGCACCTGATTATCCAAATTACTGTGATGCCATTGAACTCCGTGGCCACGTTTTTGCGGTGGACGAAACTGACGGCTCCACGTACTTCTGGGACACCGCAAATGGTATTTTTTCAGTCCTTATGTTGCATTGCATGATACACTGCCTTAACCAATGAAGTTATTCATGAACTACCTTGTTTATATTTTACCTTTCTTATATGACTTAATGATCACACCCCCTTTTGCTGAATATGAATGAACCGTTGCTTGCAATGAATTAGTAGTACTAATTAGTCACCAACAAACATAGTATGCTCAGTATGTGATTGCATTCCTGAATTAGTAACTCTACGCCACTGCAGAATATGGGTGTAATTAACCAGTATCTCAAAAGATAACGTGGCACTATGAAGGCACCCTTTTTGATAACCTTTTACACCCATTGTTTCATATATAACTAATTGATTTTGCCTCCAAAAGGAGGACGGGAGACCCCCGCCATCTGCATCAGAGAGATGCATAAGGACTTTCATAAGTATATGACTTAACGATCACATCCTTTATCTGAATATGAATGAACCGTTGCTTGCAATGAATTAGTACTAGTCAGTCATCAGCAAACATAGTATACTCCGTATGTGAATGCATTCCTGAATTAGTAACTCTATGCAACTGCAGAATATGGATGTAATTAACAAGTATCTCAAATGTTAACGTAGAAACAGAAAAATAGAAGAAAATCGTTTGTAATTACATGCGTAGCTTATATTTTCTAGAGATCGGGGAAAAAGCCTTGATTGGATGTACCTACATGCAGATCAAACAGTTCTTTGTTTATATCGGTGAACAATCTGCAGAATGGTATAATTAATTTTGTTTTTGATACATTTTTTCTCCCATTTTCTTGAATAGATTTCAGTTTCCCACAATTATCTTTCATTAGTGATTGTGACGTCCCCTCATTCAAAATAACTCAGGTTATCTTTTTCCTAATTCAGTGATATTTAAGTTTGAGTAAGTTTACGATTAATATCTACAACCTCATATATATATAAGATTTAGCACCTGCAGGCCTAACAAAGTTAGCTGCCTCTAGTCCCCTGTATAGTTCTTTCTTTTTGCTTTCTCAGTTTTTCGTAGCCTTGCTACAACCCTGTATGCTCTAATATATAATGATGCACGACTAGGCATGTGTTCGAGAAAAGAAAATCTAAATATCTTTTGTAATATATGAACCTATATTGATGTTTTAGATGTTGGTAGTATAATTTTCGATAAACTTGAACAGACTTAAATCAGTTTAACTTAGCACAACCATATAGCGTACCTTTTTTAGAACGCGAAAATGAGGTAAACAAATACCATGTGTACCCTTTACTATCAATAGTAGAGAAGAGATTATGAACCTTCAACTCTAAAATGCAAATTCTTCTACTGAATGGATAGCTGCATCTGATACCTATTTTGCAAATGTTACCAGACTTGGGGTTAGCTATAAAGAGCATTTCTTTCTTGTCAAGCTTCATGCACTACCAACACAACCAAAAGTCCGAACTGATCGCAAGGGCGGCAATCCACTTATACAATTCAACACCCCCCGTCACGTGTGATGGGAGACAAGTCAACATGTGGAAAGACTCAGAGGTATAGCTCAAGAGGCATATAAGTGGACTCCGAGGGGGCAACAACAATTTTAGGATAAATTGCGAAAGCCAGGACTCGAACTCGAGACCCTGGCTCTGACACCATGTCAAGCTTCATGGACTAGCCAACGCAACCAAAAGTCCGAACTGATGGAAAGGTCTAGGCAATCCACTTATACAGTTAAACATTTCTTACCCTTCGGGTGGTCACAGGGAAGCTCTCTAATAGATCACTTAAGACAAAGGGAATTAACTACAGCACAGGACTTAAACTTAAGATGATATATATTTGTCAAAATTTGAATGTATCTATATGCTTTCACTGTCTAGATACATCTGAATTTGGACAAATCTCAGACACTTTCGGTGGGACAGAGGTAGTATATAACTGTGTATACACTAACTAGTGTCTAGTTTTGGCGAAGTTTAGACTAGTTTCGTGGGATGGATGCAGTATAACTGATATATTGGACACTTGATTTGAACACATGAATGACCAATGTCCTTAGCTTACATAGTCGTATTTATACTGTGAGCATGAACGATGAACAATGCTGCTGTTTGAATATGGTTGCCAGTAACACCCTATTCGTCTCCATTTCTAATATTGCAGAAAACCTGATGCTCCCGTTTGTAATCCCGCCACCGGTGGTGGATGATCAGCAGTACGCGTGGTTCCTCGCTCCATCTGCTGATGGCAAGCGATTGATGATCATCCTTACAGTAAACAAGATTGGGATTGCCAATGCTGAAGTACCTCCTGACATTCCCTATGCTGCTAATGGGCTTCAGCTACGGCAGTATCCTCCTGTTGCCACCTACGTCTTTGAGCTGGATCCCTTATCTACTGCACGTGCAGGGGACTTTCTTTGGAGGCAGGTTAACAGCCTCAGCGACCACTCTCTGTTCCTCGGACTCAATTACCCAATCATTGCCAACCTGAAGAAGCGTGAATCCAAAGCTCCTGATGGCACATTGGTTCCATTCATGAGGAAAAACTGCGTCTACACAGCATACCGGAATATTCGTTATAATCAATACCCTAAAATTTTGCGCTGCAACCTCCAGCCAGATGAAGGTGAGACTGTGGGAGTTATCAGCCTTCCCAAGGATGGTTGGGATAGTGTCCGACAAGCGGCTATGTGGTTTAAGCCTGCTTTAAACATTGCCCGTTCGGTGTTACCTTTAAAAAAACAGTGACACTTTTTTATTATGCTTGAAGTGTTGAGAAGTAGTACACTGTTTTTAGTATGTACTAGTTTGAATCAGTTTATTTGAACACTGCCCTGCTTTTGTATTTCGTGTTGCCTTCATATTATAACCCATGCATGGCTGTTTTAGGATTGACTTTATTTCAGCACTATAATTACAATGTGTGTACGTCCTTTATAATATAGCCACCTCTTGTTGATCATAGTCATGAGAGGACCATTCCTATTTTTTTCGCCGCTAAAGGGTAAAGTACATCCACTGGCACGGGGGTGTGTTCGGTTCCACCCCATCCCCAAACCGAACATGCATCAACTACGAGCAAGGAAGTAGATGTGCGACCTAGGTGACTGTGCGGACCCCACATGTGAACCAAAGAAAAAAACATGTCAATACGGAACTGATGTACATACGACAACTCCTATATGATATGCGTATGTACGATTGAGCATCTGGAGGTGTGCTGCCACCTGCTTCCTCACACGAAGGGTTGGATCTTGTGTTTCGTACACGGATCGGACTGAAATTGTCGTGTGCATAGCAAGGTTCATGTCAATAAGGCTGAGTTTGGCATCTAAGTCTAGGCAACAAATACTTTTGGGTTCCAACGGCCATCTACAAGGTATTTGCTATAGGCCTACTTGCTCCGGCTGTCGAAGCCCAATAACTACAAATGGGCCTTTCTGCTCATGCAATGTTGGCCCTTTTCTAAAGAACCACAGATCCTATGATTGGCAAAAAACAAAAACACGGAGATTCTACATAAAAGTTGTTTGTATTTATTTTGAATTATTGGGTTGCAATTTTTGAAACTGCTCATGGCCAATATGAAAATCCTTGATCGCTCCATACCCACATAGATCACGGTATTTTCAAAAATTCATAAAGTGGATTTGAAATTTAAAACATATCCTAATAATTCCATGATTTATTCTATTAACTTGCAAGATCTTGGAGCGAAAGAGCTTGTATTAGTCTGCGAAAATAATACTGATAAACCTGTCGTTAACAAGAAATGAAGGTTTATCGTTCAGAGAGGATGCCATGTGGGACCCATGAGACAGTAGCGTCCTCAACGTTTCAAAGAAAAAGGCAAGTAGCCCGAAAATAGGGGTAAAAAATAAATCCTACAAAGGAAACATTTATAGTTCATAGAGGCTGACATGTGGGACCGATCTGCCAGCTGCATCCTCATCATTTCGAAGTCGGCAGGGATCAGAAGAAAAAGGCAAATAGCCAGAAATTAGGGGTAAAAAATAAATCCAAAAAGGAAACTTTTATTCTTAATAGAGGATGACATGTGGGACCGACCTGCCAGCAGCGTCCTCATCGTTTCAAAGGCCGCAGGGGATCAAAAGAAAAAGGCAAATAGCCAGAAATTAGGGGTAAAAAATAAATCCAACAAAGGAAAGGTTTATTGTTCATAGAGGCTGACATGTGGGACCCATGAGCCAGCGGCGACCTCAATTTCAAAGGCGGCATATGATCGAAAAGAAAAAGGCAAGTTAGCAAAAATCAGTGGGTAAAAAAAATCTAAGAAATGAAACTTTATTGTACAGTCCCAGTGTGTAAAAAAAAGGCAAATAGCCAGAAATTAGGGGTAAAAAATAAATCCAACAAAGGAAAGGTTTGTTGTCCATAGAGGCTGACATGTGGGACCCATGAGCCAGCGGCGACCTCAATTTCAAAGGCGGCATATGATCGAAAAGAAAAAGGCAAGTTAGCAAAAATCAGGGGGTAAAAAAATCTAAGAAAAGAAACTTTATTGTACATAGAGGATGACATGCGGGTCCCATGAGCCAGCACCTTACTCAACGTTTCAGAGGCGGCATGAGATCAAAAGAAAAAGGAAACTGACCAAATATCAGGAGCAAAAAATAATCCAAGAAAAGTAACTTTTATTGTACATAGAGGATGACATATGGGTCCCACTTATACAAGCTCTTTCGCTCCAAGATCTTGCAAGTTGATTGTACATAGAGGATGACATGCGGGCCCCATGTGTCAGCAGCTTAATCAATGTTTCCAAGGCGGCAGGGGATCAAAAGAAAAAAGGAAATAGCCAAAAATAAGAGGGTGAAAAAAAATCCAAGAAAAGAAACTTTTATAGTATAGAGGATGACATGTGGGTCCCATGAGCCAGCAGCTTCCTCAACGTTTCAGAGGCTGCATGAGATCGAAAGAAAAAGGCAAGTGACCAAAAATAAGAGGGAAAAAAATCCAAGAAAAGAGACTTGATTGTACATAGAGGATGACATGCGGGTCCCATCAGTCAGCAGCTTACTCAACGTTTCCAAGGCGGCAGGGGATCAAAAGAAAATGGAAATAGCTAAAGATCAGAGGGTGAAAAAAATCCAAGAAAAGAAACTTTTATAGTACATAGAGGATGACATGCGGGTCCCATGAGCCAGCAGGTTCCGCAACATTTTCAAAGGCGGCATGAGATCGAAAGAAAAAGGCAAGTGACCAAAAATCAGAGGGTGAAAAATAATCGAAGAAAAGAAACTTTTATTGTACATAGAGGATGACATGCTGTCCCATTTTGCAGCAGAGGTCCCAACGTTTCAAATGCGGCTTGAGATCAAAAGAAAAAGAAAGTAGCCAGAAATTAGGGGATAAAAAAAACTCGAAGAAAAGAAAGTTGATTGTACATAGAGGATGACATGCGGGACCCACGAGTTAGCAGCTTACTCAACGTTTCCAAGCCGGCAGGGGATCAAAAGAAAAAGGAAATAGCCAAAAATCAGAGAGTGAAAAAAAACCCTAGAAAATAAACTTTTGTAGTACATAGAGGATGACATGCGGGTCCCATGAGCCAGCAGGTTCCTCAACGTTTCAAACGTGGCATGGGATCGAAAAAGGCAAGTGACCAAATATCAGGAGCCAAAAATAATCCAAGAAAAGAAACTTGATTGTACATAGAGGATGACGTGCGGGTCCCATTTTGCAGCAGCGGTCCCAACGTTTCAATTGCGGCTTGAGATCAAAAGAAAAAGAAAGTAGCCAGAAATTAGGGGGTCAAAAAAAACTCCAAGAAAGGAAAGCTTTATCGTTCATACAGGCTGACATGTGGGACCTATGAGCCAGCAGCTTACTCAACGTTTCAAAGGCGGCAGGGGATCAAAAGAAAAAGGAAATAGCCAAAAATCAGAGGGTGAAAAAAATCCAAGAAATCAAACTTTTATTGTACATAGAGGATGACATGCGGGTCCCATGAGCCAGCAGATTCCTCAACGTTTCAAACGTGGCATGAGATCGAAAGAAAAAGGAAAGTGACCAAATATCAGGAGCCAAAAATAATCCAAGAAAGGAAACTTTATTGTACATAGAGGATGACATACGGGTCCCATTTGCAGCAGCGGTCTCAACGTTTCCAAGGTGGCACAGGACCAAAAGAAAAATGAAGTAGCCAGAAATCAGGGGGTGAAAAAAATCCAAGAAAAGAAAGATTTCAATTGGGCTGCATCTGGACATCTGGGCCTTCGAACTATCCTTCTGGGCCTTTTGATTCGTACAATTTCAGCCCACTCCAGAACATGGAAGTTCGGATTTTTCTCAAAAAAAACAGGAATGTCCTATGCTTCGCAAAAACAAAAAACAAGGAGATTCAAGATATAAGTTGTAAAAATAAAGATTTAATTTATCCGTTTGCAATAGCTCAGAGCGAAATACACTGTTTATTGTCTGCAAAATAATCAAGATATCACATGTTTCTTGTACGGGGAGGCTGACATCAGGGACCCATGAGCCAGCAGCGTCGTTAACGTTTCAAAGGCAGTGGGTCGAAAATAAAAAAACAAAAAGTCAGTTGGTAAAAAAATCCAAGAAAAGAAAACATTTATCGTTCTGAGAGGATGACATGCGGGACCGATGAGGCAGCAGCATCCTCAACGTTTCCAAGGCGGCAGGGGATCAGAAAAAAAAAGGAAATAGCCAGAAATTACTTAGGGGTCAAAAATAAATCCACCAAAGGAAACTTTTATTGTTCATAGAGGATGACATGTGGGACCGACCTGCCAACAGCGTCCTCATCGTTTCAAAGGGGGCAGGGGATCAAAAGAAAAAGGCAAATAGCCAGAAATTAGGGGTCAAAAATAACTCCAATAAAGGAAACTTTTATTGTTCGTAGAGGATGACATGCGGGACCCATGAGCCAGCAGCTTACTCAACGTTTCAAAGGCGGCATGAGATCGAAAGAAAAAGGCAAGTGACCAAATATCAGGAGCCAAAAATAATCCAAGATTTATTGTACATAGAGGATGACATGTGGGTCCCATTTTGCAGCAGCGGTCTCAATGTTTGTAATGCGGCTTGAGATCAAAAGAAAAAGAAAGTAGCTAGTAATTAGGGGGTGAAAAAAATCCAAGAAAAGAAAGTTGATGGACATAGAGGATGACATGCGGGTCCCTTGAACCAACAGCTTACTCAACGTTTCAAAGGGGGCAGGGGATCAAAAGAAAAAGGCAAGCCAAAAATCAGAGGGTGAAAAAAATCCAACAAAGGAAACTTTTATAGCACACAGAGGATGACATGCGGGTCCCATGAGCCAGCAGGTACCTCAACGTTTCAAACGTGGCATGCGATCGAAAGAAAAAGGCAAGTGACCAAATATGAGGTGCCAAAAAAACTCCAAGAAAAGAAAGTTGATTGCTCATAGAGGATGACATGCGGGTCCCATTTAGCTGCAGCGGTCTCACCGTTTGAGAGGCGGCAGGGGATCAAAAGAAAAAGTCAAGTGACCAAATATGAGGTGCCAAAAATAATCCAAAAAAAGAAAGTTTTATAGTACATAGAGGATGACATGCGGGTCCCATTTAGCAGCAGCGTATCACCGTTTGAGAGGCAGGGGATCGAAAGAAAAAGTCAAGTTACCAAATATGAGGTGCCAAAAAATCCAAGAAAAGAAAGTTTTATAGTACATAGAGGATGACATGCGGGTCCCATTTAGCAGCGGTATCACCGTTTGAGAGGCAGCAGGGATCGAAAGAAAAAGTCAAGTGACCAAATATGAGGTGCCAAAAAAATCCAAGAAAAGAAAGTTTTATAGTACATAGAGGATGACATGCGGGTCCCATTTAGCAGCAGCGGTATCACCGTTTGAGAGGCGGCAGGGGATCGAAAGAAAAAGGTAAGTGACCAAATATGAGGTGCCAAAAAATCCAAGAAAAGAAAGTTTTATAGTACATAGAGGATGACATGCGGGTCCCATTTAGCAGTGTATCACCGTTTGAGAGGCGGCAGGGGATCGAAAGAAAAAGGTAAGTGACCAAATATGAGGTGCCAAAAATAATTCAAGAAAAGAAAGTTTTATAGTACATAGAGGATGACATGCGGGTCCCATTTAGCAGCAGCGGTATCACCGTTTGAGAGGCGGCAGGGGATCGAAAGAAAAAGGCAAGTGACCAAATTTGAGGTGCCAAAAAAACTCCAAGAAAAGAAAGTTGATTGCACATAGAGGATGACATGCGGGTCCCATTTAGCAGCAGCGGTCTCAACGTTTCCAAGGCGGCAAGGGATCAAAAGAAAAAGGAAGTAGCCAGAAATCAGGGGGTCAAAAAAATCCAAGAATAGAAAGAATTTTGGTTCATAGAGGATGACATGCGGGACCCATGATCCTGCATCGTAAACGGCTCGATCGGAGAACGTTGAACGAGATGGCGCGATCTAGAAAAAAACAATGCCAGAGAGGCTGCCATCTGGGCCCTACATCCCTCGGCGGTGCGGATTTGCGTTGACTCGGCCGGCGAACCCGAGATTTCGAGATGCACCACGTCCCGGGCCACCATACGCGACGTTTTGGCCGCTTTCGTCGGGCTAGGTGGCCTCAAAAACGAGAAAAAAAAGTTTTGACATGCACCACGGAGGGACCAAAATCGTCGGCCATGGTACACCAGCAACCACGGCGCGACTTCAACTTCGTCGGCCATGGCAACTTTTCTTGTAGTGAGTGACATGCTACCAACATAATCTTGATCAACATTATTGTAAAGCATATGAGATGAATGGAGTGATCTGAACAAAAGATTGCTAACAAAGATAATGACTAAACAAATGAATCATATAGCAAAACTTTTCATGAATAGTACTTTCAAACAAGTATCAATAAGACTTGCATAAGAGATAACTCATAAGCAATAAATTCAAAGTAGAATGAATTGAAGCAACACAAAGGATGATTAAGTTTCAGCAATTGCTTTCAACTTGTAACATGTATATCTCATGGATATTTGTCAACATAGAGTAATATAACAGGTGCAATAAGTAAACATGTAAGAATCAATGCACATAGTTAACACAAGTGTTTGCTTCTAAGATAGAAAGGAATGGGTAAACTGACTCAACAATAAAGTAAAAGATTGGCCCTTCGCAGAGGGAAGCATTGATTACTATTTTTGTGCTAGAGCTTTTTGTTTTGAAAACATAGAAACAATTTTGTCAACGGTAGTAATAATTCATATGTGCTATGCATAATACTTCCTACAAGTTGCATGTCTCATGCATAGAGTACCAATAGTGCTCGCACCTTGTCCTACTATCTCGGAAAACACGGATTCTCATCGCATAACATATGCTTCAACCAAGTGTCACAAAGGGGTACCTCTATGCCGCCTGTACAAGTGTCTAAGGAGAAAGCACGCATTGGATTTCTCGCTTTTGATTATTCTCAACTTAGACATCCATACCGGGACAACATAGACAACAGATAATGGACTCCTCTTTTTCATGCTTAAGCATTCAACAATAGTTAATATTCTCATAAGAGATTGAGGTTGTATGTCCAAACTGAAACTTCCACCATGATACATGGCTTTAGTTAGCGGCCCAATGTTCTTCTCTAACATATGCATACTCAAACCATTTGATCATGAAATCCACTACTTCAGACAAGACGAACATGCATAGCATCTCACATGATATCCAACAAAGGTAAAGTTGATGGCGTCCCCAGAAAACATGGTTACCGCTCAACAAGCAACTTATAAGAATTAAGACACATAACTACATATTCATCACCACAATAGTTTTTAAGCTATTTGTCCCATGAGCTATATATTGTAGAGGTAGAGGAATGAAATTTTAAAGGTAGCACTCAAGTAATTTACTTTGGAATGGCAGGAAATACCACATAGTAGGTAGATATGGTGGACACAAATGGCATGGTGTTTGGCTCAAGGTGTTTGGATGCACGAGAAGCATTTCCTCTCAGTACAAGGTTTGGGCTAGCAAGGTTGTTTGAAGCAAACACAAGTATGAACAGGTACAGCAAAACTCACACAAGAACATATTGCAAGCATTATAAGGCTCTACACTGTCTTCCTTGTTGTTCAAACATTTTACCCGAAAATATCTAGACTTAGAGAGATCAATCATGCAAACCAAATTAAACAAGCTCTACAGTAGTTCTTCATTAATAGATTAAACTACATGATGCAAGAGCTTAAACATGATCTATGAGAGCTCAAACAATTGCCAAATTGTCAAACCATATGCATCATTTTCCAATTCCAACCATATAGCAATTTAACGAAGCAATAAGCTTTCGCCATGAACATTAAAGCACAATTAAGAACACAAGTGTTCCATATGAAAAAGCGGAGCGTAATATCTCCAATATAAGAATGGCGAGATCCAACTTTATTCAAACAAAAACAAAAATAAAAACAAACCGACGCTCCAAGTAAAGAACATAAGGATGTGACGGAATAAAAATATAGTTTCACTAGAAGTGACCTGATAATGTTGTCGATGAAGAAGGGGATGCCTTGGGCATCCCCAAGCTTAGATGCTTGAGTCTTCTTAAAATATGCAGGGATGAACCACCGGGGCATCCCCAAGCTTAGACCTTTCACTCTTCTTGATCATAGTATATCATCCTCTTCTCTTGACCCTTGAAAACTTCCTTCACACAAACTTCAAGCAAACTCATGAGAGGGTTAGTGCATAACCACAAATTCATATATTCAGAGGTGACACAATCATTCTTAACACTTCTGGACATTTCACAAAGCTTCTGAAAGTTAATGGAACAAAGAAACTCATTCAACATAGCAAAAGCGGCAATGCGAAATAAAAGACAGAATCTGTCAAAAACAGAACAGTCCGTAAAGATGCATCTGGACTGGGCACTTAACTTGCTCAAATGGAAAAACTCAAAACTAATGAAAGTTGCGTACATATCTGAGGATCACGCTCGTAATTTTGCAGATTTTTTCGAATTTTTTACAGAGACTTATGCCAGAATTCGTGACAGACAGCAATGCTGTTTCTGCGCAGCGATCCCAAATATAACATCAACTTTAACATAGAAACTTTACTTGGCACAAAAACATGATAAGGAGAGATTGCTACAGTAGTAAACAAATTCCAAGACTCAACAAAACAAAAATTGCTGTAGTAAAATAAACACATGGGTTATCTCCCAAGAAGTGCTTTTCTTTAACGCCTTTCAGCTAGGCGCAGAAAGTGCAAATCAAGTAACATCAAGAGACGAAGCATCAACATCATAGCTTGTTCTAATAATAGAATCAAAAGGCAACTTCATTCTCTTTCTAGGGAAGTGTTCCATACCTTTCTTGAGAGGAAATTGATATTTAATATTACCTTCCCTCATATCAATAACAGCACCAACGGTTCGAAGAAAAGGTCTTCCCAACACAATAGGACAAGATGCATTGCATTCGATATCCAAGACAACAAAATCAACGGGGACAAGGTTATTGTTAACCGTAATGCGCACATTATCAATCCTCCCCAAAGGTTTCTTTTTAACATTATCAGCAAGATTAACATCTAAATAACAATTCTTCAATGGTGGCAAGTCAAGCATATCATAAATCTTTTTAGGCATAACAGAAATACTTGCACCAAGATCACATAAAGCATTACACTCAAAGTCATTGAATTTCATTTTAATGATGGGCTCCCAACCATCTTCTAACTTCCTAGGAATAGAAGCTTCAAGTCTTAATTTCTCTTCCCTAGCTTTAATGAGAGCATTTGTAATGTGTTTTGTAAAGGCTAAATTTATAGCACTAGCATTGGGACTTCTAGCAAGTTTTTGTAAGAACTTTATAACTTCAGTAATATGACAATCATCAAAGTCTAAACCATTATGTTCTACAGCAATGGAATCATTGTCACCAATATTTTGAAAAATTTCAGCAGTTTTATCACAAACAGCAGTTTCAGCAGTTTCAGGCAGTTTTGTGCGCTTTGCACTAGGAGTAGAAACATTGCCAACACCAATTATTTTACCATTAATAGTAGGAGGTGCAGCAACATGTGAAGAATCAACATTACTAGTGGTGGTAATAGTCCATACTTTAGCTACATTATTCTCTTTAGCAAGTTTTTCTTTTTCTTCTCTATCCCACCTAGCATGCAATTCAGCCAACAATCTAATATTATCATTAATTCTAACTTGGATGGCATTTGTTTTAGCAAACCTAGCATCTTCAACTTTCTCAGGCATAACTTTCAATTTTAAAAGATCAACATCAAGAGCAAGACTATCAACCTTAGAAGCAAGAATATCAATTTTACTAAGCTTTTCTTCAACAGTTTTATTGAAAGCAGTTTGTGTACTAATAAATTCTTTAAGCATGACTTCAAGACCAGAGGGTACACTCTTATTATTGTTGTAAGAATTACCATAAGAATTACCATAACCATTACTATTAGAAGGATATGGCCTAAAGTTGTTGTTACCATAATTATTCCTATAAGCATTGTTGTTGAAATTATTACTCTTTATGAAATTCACATCAACATTTTCTTCTTGAGCAACCAATGAAGCTAAAGGAACATTATTAGGATCAATATGAGATCTACCATTTGCAAGCATAGACATAATAGCATCAATCTTATCACCCAAAGAAGAGGTTTCTTCAACAGAATTTACCTTCTTACCTTGAGGAGTTCTTTCAGTGTGCCATTCAGAGTAATTGATCATCATATCATCAAGTAATTTAGTTGCGGCGCCCAGAGTGATGGACATAAAAGTACCTCCAGCAGCTGAATCCAATAGGTTCCTTGAGGAAAAATTCAATCCTGCATAAAAGGTTTGGATGATCATCCAAGTAGTCAGTCCATGGGTTGGGCAATTCTTTACCAAAGATTTCATTCTCTCCCATGCTTGAGCAACATGTTCATTATCAAATTGTTTAAAATTCATTATGCTACTTCTCAAAGATATAATCTTAGCAGGAGGATAATATTTACTAATAAAAGCATCTTTGCATTTAGTCCATGAATCAATACTATTCTTAGGCAAAGAAAGCAACCAATCTTTAGCTCTTCCTCTTAATGAGAAAGGAAACAATTTCAGTTTTATAATATCACCATGTATATCCTTATACTTTTGCATTTCACAAAGTTCAACAAAATTATTAAGGTGGGCAGCAGCATCATCAGTACTAACACCAGAAAATTGCTCTCTCATAACAAGATTCAGTAAAGCAGGTTTAATTTCATAGAATTCTGCTGTAGTAGCAGGTGGAGCAATAGGAGTACATATAAAATCATTATTATTTGTGCTAGTGAAATCACACAACTTAGTATTTTCAGGAGTACCCATTATAACAGTAGTAAAATAAACTAAGCAAATAAAGTAAAGACAAGTAACTAATTTTGTTTTTGATATAGAGAACAAGACAATAAATAAAGTAAAGCTAGCAACTAATTTTTTTTGTGTTTTGTTTAAGTGCAGCAAACAAAGTAGTAAATAAAATAAAGCAAGACAAAAACAAAGTAAAGAGATTGGAAGTGGAGACCCCTTGCAGCGTGTCTTGATCTCCCGGCAACGGCGCCAGAAAAAGTCTTGCTGGCGTGTAGTCAACACGTCCGTTGGGAACCCCAAGAGGAAGGTGTGATGCGCACAGCAAGTTTTCCCTCAAAAGAAACCAAGGTTATCGAACCAGTAGGAGCCAAGAAGCACGTGAAGGTTGTTGGTGGAGGAATGTAGTGCGGCGCAACACCAGTGAAACCGGCGCCAACGTAACAGTGAGGTTGTCAATCTCACCGGCTTGCTGAAAACAAAGGATTAAACGTATCGAGTGGAAGATGATGTTTGTTTGCAAAGAACAGTAAAAGCAGTAGAATGTATTCAGATGTAAAAGAATGGACCGGGGTCCACAGTTCACTAGTGGTGTCTCTCCAATAAGATAACTAACATGTTGGGTGAACAAATTACAGGTGAGCAATTGACAAATAAAGATTCAATACATATCAACGATGATTACTATGTGATTTAATCAGGGCATTACGACAAAGTACATAGACCGCTATCCAGCATGCATCTATGCCTAAATAATCCACCTTCAGGTTATCATCCGAACCCCTTCCGGTATTAAGTTGCGAACAACAGATAATTGCATTAAGTATGGCGCGTAATGTAATCAACACAAATATCCTTAGACAAAGCATCAATGTTTTATCCCTAGTAGCAACAGCACATCCACAACCTTAGAACCTACTGTCACGATCCCAGATTTAATGGAGGCATGAACCCACTATCGAGCATAATTACTCCCTCTTGGAGTTACAAGTATCAACTTGGCCAGAGCCTCTACTAGCAACGGAGAGCATGCAAGAACATAAACAACACATATATGATAGATTGATAATCAACTTAACATAGTATTCTCTATTCATCGGATCTCACCAAACACAACATGTAGCATTACAAATAGATGATCTTGATCATGTTAGGCAGCTCACAAGATCTATAACAATGAAAGCACAAGCGGAGAAGACAACCATCTAGCTACTGCTATGGACCCATAGTCCAAGGATGAACTACTCACGCATCAATCCGGAGGCGGGCATGATGATGTAGAGCCCCTCCGGTGATGATTCCCCTCTCCGGCAGGGTGCCGGAGGCGATCTCTGAATCCCCGAGATGGGACGCGGCGCGGCCTCTCGTAATGTTTTCCGTATCGTGGCTCTCGGTGCAGGGTTTCGCGACGGAGGCTTTAAGTAGGCGGAAGGGTAGGTCAAAGGGCGTCACGAGGGCCCACACCACAGGGCCGCGCGGCAGGGCCTGGGCCGCGCCGCCCGTGTCCCGTCGCTCGTGGCCCCACTTCGTTTCCTCTTCGGACTTGGAAGCGTGCAAAAATAGGACCCTGGGCGTTGATTTCGTCCAATTCCGAGAATATTTCCTTACTAGGATTTTTGAAACCAAAAACAGCAGAAAAACAGCAACTGGCACTTCGGCATCTTGTTAATAGGTTAGTGCCGGAAAATGTAAAATAACGCTGTAAAGTATGTGTAAAACACTCAAGTATTGTAATAAAAGTAGCATGGAACATAAGAAATTATAGATACGTTTGAGACGTATCACTGCTCAAAGAAATTATGCTACAACTGAGAAAGAGTTATTAGCCGTAGTTTTTGCATGTGACAAGTTTAGATCCTATATTGTTGATTCAAAAGTTACAGTTCATACTGATCATGCTGCAATTAGGTACCTTATGGAAAAGAAAGATGCTAAGCCAAGGCTTATTAGATGGGTTCTTCTTTTGCAAGAATTTGATTTACATATTGTAGATAGGAAAGGTGCTGATAATCCTGTTGCTGATAATTTGTCTAGATTGGAAAATATTGCTTATGATCCTGTTCCTGTTAATGATAGTTTTCCAAATGAACAATTGGCTGCAATAAAGGTGAGCTCGCGAGATAGTCCTTGGTATGCTGATTATGCTAACTTTATTGTTTCGAAGTACTTGCCTCCAACCTTTTCAGCTCAGCAAAGGAGGAAATTCTTTTATGATTTGAGGCATTATTTTTGGGATGACCCACACTTATATAAAGAAGGAGTGGATGGTATTATGCGAAGATGTGTCCCAGAATATGAACAACAAGAGATATTGAGTAAATGTCATGGTAGTGTTTATGGAGGACATCACGCCGGAGATAGAACCGCACAAAAGGTTCTACAATCAGGTTTTTATTGGCCAACACTTTTTAAAGATGCAAGGAAGTTTATCTTATCTTGTGATGAATGTCAAAGAGTTGGTAATATCTCTAGACGCAATGAAATGCCTATGAATTATACTCTTGTTATTGAACCATTTGATTGTTGGGGATTTGACTTCATGGGTCCTTTCCCTTCTTCAGAAGGTAACACTCATATACTTGTCGTTGTTGATTATGTTACTAAATGGGTAGAAGCTATACCTACAAAAAGTGCTGATGGTGAGACCTCTTTAAAAATGCTTTTAGATGTTATATTTCCTAGATTTGGAGTACCTAGATATATTATGACTGATGGAGGTTCTCACTTTATTCATGGTGGTTTTAGAAAAACTCTTGCCAAATATGGTATTAATCATAGAATTGCTTCAGCTTATCATCCTCAAACTAGTGGGCAAGTAGAATTATCAAATAGAGAAATTAAAGCTATCTTGGGAAAGACTGTTAATAAATCTAGAAAGAATTGGGCTAGTAAGTTAAAGGAAGCATTGTGGGCTTATAGAACTGCTTATAAAAATCCTATGGGAATGTCTCCTTATAAAATGGTTTATGGAAAAGCTTGTCATTTACCTTTAGAACTAGAGCACAAAGCTTATTGGGCTGTAAGAGAACTTAATAAAGATTTTAAACTTGCCGGTAAGAAGAGGTTGCTACAATTGAGTTCTTTAGATGAATGGAGAAGTGAAGCTTATGAAAATGCTAAACTTTTTAAGGAGAAAGTTAAGAAGTGGCATGATAGAAGAATTATTAAAAGAGAATTTAATGTTGGAGATAAAGTCCTATTGTATCGGTCTCGTCTCAGATTTTTTGCAGGGAAATTACTCTCAAAATGGGAAGGACCATATGTCATTGAGGAGGTGTATCGTTCAGGGGCAATTAAAATTAGTTCTCTGCAAGGTAATGCCACACAAGTAGTGAATGGACAAAGACTCAAGCATTATATTTCTGGAGATTCTTATAATGAAGATATTGATGTTATTCAAGTGATGACTCCGGAAGCTTTCATCAAAGATCAAATTGACAGTTCTGCAGAGTCCGACTTTGAATAGGTAACAGTTTTAGTAATAAAAAGTCCGCGTTTAACTTTCCGAACAATATTTCTGCTGTTTATGGAAAATATGAAAAATTACGAGATCGAAACGGAGTGGAGGAGACGCACGAGGGCCCGTCACCATAGTCTGGCGCGGGCCCCACCCTGGACGCGCCGCCCTATTGGGACAGCTCCTCGGCGTCCCGTTTCCACTCATTTTCGGCCTGGAACCTTGATACGTCTCAAACGTATCTATAATTTCTGATGTTCCATGCTTGTTTTATGACAATACCTACATGTTTTGTTCACACTTTATATCCTTTTGATGCATTTTCCGGAACTAACCTATTGACGAGATGCCGAAGTGCCGTTCTGTTTCTGTTTTTGGTTTCGAAATCCTAGTAAGGAAATATTCTCGGAATTGGACGAAATCAACGCCCAAGATCTTATTTTTCCCGGAAGCTTCCAGAGAGCCATAGAGGCGTCAGAGGGGAGCCAGGGGGCCCCACCCCACAAGGCGGCACGGCCAGGGGGGTGGGCGCGCCCCCTATGGTGTGGCTGCACCAGGCCCCCTCCGAGGCTTTCCTTCCGCCTATATAAAGCCCCTGACCTAAATCTTCGATACGAATAAGCCACGGTACGAGAAACCTTCCAGAGCCGCCGCCATCGCGAAGCCAAGATCTGGGGGACAGAGTCTCTGTTCCGGCACGCCGCCGGGACGGGGAAGTGCCCCCGGAAGGCTTCTCCATCGACACCACCGCCATCTCCATCAACGCTGCTGGTCCCACGATGAGGAGGGAGTAGTTCTCCCTCGAGGCTAAGGGCTGTACCGGTAGCTATGTGGTTAATCTCTCTCTCTGTACTTCAATACAATGATCTCATGAATTGCTTTGCATGATTGAGATCCATATGATGAGCTTTGTATCACTATTAATCTATGTGCTACTCTAGTGATGTTATTAAAGTAGTCTATTCCTCCTTCATGATGTAATGTGGACAGTGTGTGCATCATGTAGTACTTGGCGTAGGTTATGATCGTGATCTCTTGTAGATTGTGAAGTTAACTATTACTATGCACTCTAGAGTTACTTTATATGAACTCCGGAATTACTCTCTATGGTGTGACAGTGACAGTGTTTGCATCTTGTGTGATTCCTTTATGACGTTGTGGAGCTTGTTTACTCCGGCTTGAGGGTGCTCTCGTAGCCCTACACAATGAATGGTGTTTGTTATCCAACAATAGAGTCTTTGAAAGTAGTACAAAGGAAGAGAACTTATTTATTTATGTGATCAATGTTGAGAGTGTCCACTAGTGAAAGTATGATCCCTAGGCCTTGTTTCCAAATATCGAATCTCCGTTTATTTACTGTTCTGTTGCATGTTTACTCGCTGCCATATTTTATTCAGATTACTATTACCACTCATATACATCCATACTACTTGTATTTCACTATCTCTTCGCCGAACTAGTGCACCTATACATCCTGAAGTGTATTAGGTGTGTTGGGGACACAAGAGACTTCTTGTATCGTGATTGCAGGGTTGCGATATCTTTGACCTCTACCTCCCCGAGTTCGATAAACCTTGGGTGATTCACTTAAGGGAAACTTGCTGCTGTTCTACAAACCTCTGCTCTTGGAGGCCCAACATGTCTACAGGAAAAGAAGCGTGAGTAGACATCAAGCTATTTTTGGCGCCGTTGTCGGGGAGGAAAGGTAAAAGGCACTCATACTCCGGTCCCAGGTAACTAAGTTATTTTCTGTTGCCGTTGTAAGTGCTCGAAGCTATTTCCTTTAGATCCTGCAATTGCATCTTTTGGTTTCTTGTTTACACTAGTTAGGCATAATGGAAAGCAACAATGAGCTTCTTATTCTATTTCCTGAGTTAAGACATGGATTGTTTGCTGCGAAAATTAAAAAACCTATGGAATCTTATTTGCATGCTAGTAGCAATGATATTAGTATGAACGCTTTGAACACCATTGTTGCTAATGATATGGAAAATTCTAAGCTTGGGGAAGCTGGTTTTGATGAGCATGACATTTTTAGTCCCCCAAGCATTGAGGAGAAAATTTTCTTTGATGATACTTTGCCTCCTATTTATGATGATTATAATGATAGTGGTCTTTTGGTGCCGCCTACTATGGAGAGTAAATTTTATTATGATTATACTATGCCTCCTACACTTGATGAGAATAATAATGATAGCTACTTTGTTGAATTTGCTCCCACTACAACTAATAAAATTGATTATGCTTATGTGGAGAGTAATAATTTTATGCATGTGGCTCATGACAAGAATGCTTTATGTGATAGTTATATTGTTGAGTTTGTTCATGATGCTACTGAAAGTTATTATGAGAGAGGGAAACATGGTTATATGCATCTTAATAATATTAAGTTTCCCCTCTTTATGTTGAGAATCTTGAAATTGCACTTGTGTTGCTTTTCTATGCTTGCCACTTTGTTCTTCATGAATTTATTTGTGTACAAGATTCCTTTTCATAGGAAGTGGGTTAGGCTTAAATGTGCTTTGAATTTGCTTCTTGATGTTCTCTTTTGCTTCAAATCTTAATTCTTGCGAGAGCATCATTAAAACTGCTGAGCCCATCTTAATGGCTATAAAGAAAGAACTTCTTGGAAGATAACCCATGTGTTTATTTTGCTACTGTTTTGTTGAGTCTTGGAAGTTGTTTACTACTGTAGCAACCTCTCCTTATCATGTTTTTGTGCGAGTAAAGTCTCTATGGTAAAGTTGATACTAGATTTGGATTACTGCGCAGAAACAGATTTGCTGTCTGTCACGAATTCGCGCAGAACTCTGTAGGTAACTCAGAAAAATCTGAAATTTACGTGCGTGATCCTCAGATATGTACGCAACTTTCATTAGTTTTGAGTTTTTCCGTTTGAGCAAGTTAAGTGCCCCTGCAAAATTCGTCTTTACGGACTGTTCTGTTTTGACAGATTCTGCCTTTTATTTCGCATTGCCGCTTTTGCTATGTTGAATGAGTTTCTTTGTTCCATTAACTTTCAGAAGCTTTGTGCAATGTCCAGAAGTGTTAAGAATGATTGTGTCACCTCTGAACATGTGAATTTTTATTATGCACTAACCCTCTAATGAGTTTGCTTGAAGTTTGGTGTGGAGGAAGTTTTCAAGGGTCAATAGAAGAGGATGATATACTATGATCAAGAAGAGTGAAAGGTCTAAGCTTGGGGATGCCCCGGTGGTTCATCCCTGCATATTTTAAGAATACTCAAGCATCTAAGCTTGGGGATGCCCAAGGCATCCCCTTCTTCATCGACAACTTATCAGGTCACTTCTAGTGAAACTATATTTTTATTCCGTCACATCTTATGTACTTTACTTGGAGCGTCTGTGTGCTTTTATTTTCGTTTTTGTTATTTTCATTCTCTGAATAAATTCATGCTCATGTGGGAGAGAGACACGCTCCGCTTTTTCATATGAACACTAGTGTTCTTCATTTATGCTTTTAATGTTCAAGGGCGAAAGTTGATCGCTTCACTTGTTGTTATTTTGTTGGAATCAGAAAATGCTTCATATGGTCTTGAATAACTTGATACTTGGCAATTGTTTTGAGCTCTCATAAATCAAGCTCTTGCATCATGTAGTTTAAATCTAGTAGTGGAGAACTACTGTAGAGCTTGTTGAAATTTGGTTTGCATGATTGGTCTCTCTAAGGTCTAGATATTTTCTGGTAAAAGTGTTTGAGCAACAAGGAAGACAGTGTAGAGTCTTATAATGCTTGCAATATGTTCTTATGTAAGTTTTGTTGTACCGGTTCATACTTGTGTTTGCTTCAAACAACCTTGCTAGCCAAAGCCTTGTACTGAGAGGAAATGCTTCTCGTGCATCCAAAACCTTGAGCCAAAACCTATGCCATTTGTGTCCACCATAACTACCTACTATGTGGTATTTTCTGCCATTCCAAGTAAATACTTCATGTGCTACCTTTAAACAATTCAAAAGTTATTATCTCTTATTTGTGTCAATGTTTTATAGCTCATGAGGAAGTATGTGGTGTTTTATCTTTCGATCTTGTCATTTACTTCGGACAGACTTTCACAATGGACTAGTGGCTCATCCGCTTATCCAATAATTTTGCAAAAAGAGCTGGCAATGGGGTTCCCAGCCCCAATTAATTAACTTGCATTAATAATTCTCTTCACATGTTTTGCTCTGATCTATCAGTAAGCAACTTAAATTTGCAAATAGACACTCCTCCATGGTATGTGAATGTTGGAAGGCACCCGAGGATTCGGTTAGCCATGGCTTGTGTAAGCAAAGGTTGGGGGGAGTGTCATCTAATAAATAAAACTAAAGTACATGTGTAAACAAAAGAGAAGAGGGATGATCTACCTTGTTGGTAGAGATAACGTCCTTCATGGGAGCCGCTCTTGAAAGTCTGGTTGATAAGGTAGTTAGAGTACCCATTACCATTCGTTGACAACAACAAACACCTCTCAAAATTTTACTTTTATGCTCTCTATATGATTTCAAAACTTGAAAAGCTCTAGCACATGATTTAATCCCTGCTTCCCTCTGCGAAGGGCCTATCTTTTACTTTATGTTGAGTCAGTTTACCCATTTCCTTCCATCTTAGAAGCAAACACTTGTGTCAATTGTGCATTGATTCTTACATACTTGCTTATTTGCATTCATCATATTACTCTATGTTGACAATTATCCATGAGATATGCATGTTGAAAGTTGAATGCAACTGTTGAAACTTATATCTTCCTTTGTGTTGCTTCAATGCACTCTACTTTGAATTTATTGCTTATGAGTTAGCTCTTATGCAAGTCTTATTGATGCTTGTCTTGAAAGTACTATTCATGAAAGTTTTGCTATATGATTCATTTGTTTAGTCATTATCTTTTGTTAGCAATCTATTGCTTTGAATCACTCCATTCATGTCATATGCTTTACAATAATGTTGATCAAGATTATGATGGTAGCATGTCACCTCAGAAATTATTTGTGTTATCGTTTACCTACTCGAGGGCGAGTAGGAACTAAGCTTGGGGATGCTGATACGTCTCAAACGTATCTATAATTTCTGATGTTCCATGCTTGTTTTATGACAATACCTACATGTTTTGTTCACACTTTATATCGTTTTGATGCATTTTCCGGAACTAACCTATTGACGAGATGCCGAAGTGCCAGTTCCTGTTTTCTGCTGTTTTTGGTTTCAGAAATCCTAGTAAGAAAATATTCTCGGAATTGGACGAAATCAACGCCCAAGATCTTATTTTTTCCGGAAGCTTCCAGAGAGCCAGAGAGGCGCCAGAGGGGAGCCGGGGCCCACCCCACAAGGCGGCGCTGAGTGGCGCGCCCCCTATGGTGTGGCTGCACCAGCCCCTCCGAGGCTGCCCTTCCGCCTATATAAAGCCCTGACCTAAATCTTCGATAGGAATAAGCCACGGTACGAGAAACCTTCCAGAGCCGCCGCCATCGCGAAGCCAAGATCTAGGGGACAGGAGTCTCTGTTCCGGCACGCCGCCGGGAAGTGCCCCCGGAAGGCTTCTCCATCGACACCACCGCCATCTCCATCAACGCTGCTGCTCCCATGAGGAGGGAGTAGTTCTCCCTCGAGGCTAAGGGGCTGTACCGGTAGCTATGTGGTTAATCTCTCTCTCTGTACTCCAATACAATGATCTCATGAATTGCTTTGCATGATTGAGATCCATATGATGAGCTTTGTATCACTATTAATCTATGTGCTACTCTAGTGATGTTATTAAAGTAGTCTATTCCTCCTTCATGATGTAATGTGGACAGTGTGTGCATCATGTAGTACTTGGCGTAGGTTATGATCGTGATCTCTTGTAGATTGTGAAGTTAACTATTACTATGCACTCTAGAGTTACTTTATATGAACTCCGGAATTACTCTCTATGGTGTGACAGTGACAGTGTTTGCATCTTGTGTGATTCCTTTATGACGTTGTGGAGCTTGTTTACTCCGGCTTGAGGGTGCTCTCGTAGCCCTACACAATGAATGGTGTTTGTTATCCAACAATAGAGTCTTTGAAAGTAGTACAAAGGAAGAGAACTTATTTACTTATGTGATCAATGTTGAGAGTGTCCACTAGTGAAAGTATGATCCCTAGGCCTTGTTTCCAAATATCGAATCTCCGTTTATTTACTGTTCTGTTGCATGTTTACTCGCTGCCATATTTTATTCAGATTACTATTACCACTCATATACATCCATACTACTTGTATTTCACTATCTCTTCGCCGAACTAGTGCACCTATACATCTGACAAGTGTATTAGGTGTGTTGGGGACACAAGAGACTTCTTGTATCGTGATTGCAGGGTTGCTTGAGAGGGATATCTTTGACCTCTACCTCCCTGAGTTCGATAAACCTTGGGTGATTCACTTAAGGGAAACTTGCTGCTGTTCTACAAACCTCTGCTCTTGGAGGCCCAACACTGTCTACAGGAAAAGAAGCGTGAGTAGACATCAAGCTATTTTCTGCGCCGTTGCCGGGGAGGAAAGGTAAAAGGCACTCATACTCCGGTCCCAGGTAACTAAGTTATTTTCTGTTGCCGTTGTAAGTGCTCGAAGCTATTTCCTTTAGATCCTGCAATTGCATCTTTTGGTTTCTTGTTTACACTAGTTAGGCATAATGGAAAGCAACAGTGAGCTTCTTATTCTATTTCCTGAGTTAAGACATGGATTGTTTGCTGCGAAAATTAAAAAACCTATGGAATCTTATTTGCATGCTAGTAGCAATGATATTAGTATGAACGCTTTGAACACCATTGTTGCTAATGATATGGAAAATTCTAAGCTTGGGGAAGCTGGTTTTGATGAGCATGACATTTTTAGTCCCCCAAGCATTGAGGAGAAAATTTTCTTTGATGATACTTTGCCTCCTATTTATGATGATTATAATGATAGTGGTCTTTTGGTGCCGCCTACTATGGAGAGTAAATTTTATTATGATTATACTATGCCTCCTACACTTGATGAGAATAATAATGATAGCTACTTTGTTGAATTTGCTCCCACTACAACTAATAAAATTGATTATGCTTATGTGGAGAGTAATAATTTTATGCATGTGGCTCATGACAAGAATGCTTTATGTGATAGTTATATTGTTGAGTTTGTTCATGATGCTACTGAAAGTTATTATGAGAGAGGGAAACATGGTTATATGCATCTTAATAATATTAAGTTTCCCTCTTTATGTTGAGAATCTTGAAATTGCACTTGTGTTGCTTTTCTATGCTTGTCACTTTGTTCTTCATGAATTTATTTGTGTACAAGATTCCTTTTCATAGGAAGTGGGTTAGGCTTAAATGTGCTTTGAATTTGCTTCTTGATGTTCTCTTTTGCTTCAAATCTTAATTCTTGCGAGAGCATCATTAAAATTACTGAGCCCATCTTAATGGCTATAAAGAAAGAACTTCTTGGAAGATAACCCATGTGTTTATTTTGCTACTGTTTTGTTGAGTCTTGGAAGTTGTTTACTACTGTAGCAACCTCTCCTTATCATGTTTTTGTGCCAAGTAAAGTCTCTATGGTAAAGTTGATACTAGATTTGGATTACTGCGCAGAAACAGATTTGCTGTCTGTCACGAATTCGCGCAGAACTCTCTGTAGGTAACTCAGAAAAATCTGAAAATTTACGTGCGTGATCCTCAGATATGTACGCAACTTTCATTAGTTTTGAGTTTTTCCGTTTGAGCAAGTTAAGTGCCCCTGCAAAATTCGTCTTTACGGACTGTTCTGTTTTGACAGATTCTGCCTTTTATTTCGCATTGCCGCTTTTGCTATGTTGAATGAGTTTCTTTGTTCCATTAACTTTCAGAAGCTTTGTGCAATGTCCAGAAGTGTTAAGAATGATTGTGTCACCTCTGAACATATGAATTTTTTATTATGCACTAACCCTCTAATGAGTTTGCTTGAAGTTTGGTGTGGAGGAAGTTTTCAAGGGTCAATAGAAGAGGATGATATACTATGATCAAGAAGAGTGAAAGGTCTAAGCTTGGGGATGCCTGGTGGTTCATCCCTGCATATTTTAAGAAGACTCAAGCATCTAAGCTTGGGGATGCCCAAGGCATCCCCTTCTTCATCGACAACTTATCAGGTCACTTCTCTTGAAACTATATTTTTATTCAGTCACATCTTATGTACTTTACTTGGAGCGTCTGTGTGCTTTTATTTTCGTTTTGTTATTTTCATTCTCTGAATAAATTCATGCTTGTGTGGGAGAGAGACACGCTCCGCTTTTTCATATGAACACTAGTGTTCATTTATGCTTTTAATGTTCAAGGGCGAAAGTTGATCGCTTCACTTGTTGTTATTTTGTTGGAATCAGAAAATGCTTCATATGGTCTTGAATAACTTGATACTTGGCAATTGTTTTGAGCTCTCATAAATCAAGCTCTTGCATCATGTAGTTTAAATCTAGTAGTGGAGAACTACTGTAGAGCTTTTTGAAATTTGGTTTGCATGATTGGTCTATCTAAGGTCTAGATATTTTCCAAAGTCTTTGAGCAACAAGGAAGACAGTGTAGAGTCTTATAATGCTTGCAATATGTTCTTATGTAAGTTTTGCTGTACGGTTCATACTTGTGTTTGCTTCAAACAACCTTGCTAGCCAAAGCCTTGTACTGAGAGGAAATGCTTCTCGTGCATCCAAAACCTTGAGCCAAAACCTATGCCATTTGTGTCCACCATAACTACCTACTATGTGGTATTTTTCTGCCATTCCAAGTAAATACTTCATGTGCTACCTTTAAACAATTCAAAAGTTATTATCTCTTATTTGTGTCAATGTTTTATAGCTCATGAGGAAGTATGTGGTGTTTTATCTTTCGATCTTGTCATTTACTTCTGACAGACTTTCACAATGGACTAGTGGCTCATCCACTTATCCAATAATTTTGCAAAAAGAGCTGGCAATGGGGTTCCCAGCCCCAATTAATTAACTTGCATTAATAATTCTCTTCACATGTTTTGCTCTGATCTATCAGTAAGCAACTTAAATTTGCAAATAGACACTCCTCCATGGTATGTGAATGTTGGAAGGCACCCGAGGATTCGGTTAGCCATGGCTTGTGTAAGCAAAGGTTGGGGGGAGTGTCATCTAATAAATAAAACTAAAGTACATGTGTAAACAAAAGAGAAGAGGGATGATCTACCTTGTTGGTAGAGATAACGTCCTTCATGGGAGCCGCTCTTGAAAGTCTGGTTGATAAGGTAGTTAGAGTACCCATTACCATTCGTGACAACAACAAACACCTCTCAAAATTTTACTTTTATGCTCTCTATATGATTTCAAAACTTGAAAAGCTCTAGCACATGATTTAATCCCTGCTTCCCTCTGCGAAGGGCCTTTCTTTTACTTTATGTTGAGTCAGTTTACCCATTTCCTTCCATCTTAGAAGCAAACACTTGTGTCAACTGTGCATTGATTCTTACATAATTGCTTATTTGCATTCATCATATTACTCTATGTTGACAATTATCCATGAGATATGCATGTTGAAAGTTGAATGCAACTGTTGAAACTTATATCTTCCTTTGTGTTGCTTCAATGCACTCTACTTTGAATTTATTGCTTATGAGTTAGCTCTTATGCAAGTCTTATTGATGCTTGTCTTGAAAGTACTATTCATGAAAAGTTTTGCTATATGATTCATTTGTTTAGTCATTATCTTTTGTTAGCAATCATTGCTTTGAATCACTCCATTCATGTCATATGCTTTACAATAATGTTGATCAAGATTATGATGGTAGCATGTCACCTCAGAAATTATTTGTGTTATCGTTTACCTACTCGAGGGCGAGTAGGAACTAAGCTTGGGGATGATACGTCCCAAACGTATCTATAATTTCTGATGTTCCATGCTTGTTTTATGACAATACCTACATGTTTTGTTCACACTTTATATCGTTTTGATGCATTTCCGGAACTAACCTATTGACGAGATGCCGAAGTGTCCGTTCCTGTTTTCTGTTTTTGGTTTCAGAAATCCTAGTAAGGAAATATTCTCGGAATTGGACGAAATCAACGCCCAAGATCTTATTTTTTCCGGAAGCTTCCAGAGAGCCAGAGGGGAGCCAGGGGGGCCCACCCCACAAGGCGGCGCGGCCAGGGGTGGGCGCGCCCCCTATGGTGTGGTTGCACCAGGCCCCTCGAGGCTGCCCTTCCGCCCTATAAAGCCCTGACCTAAATCTTCGATACGAATAAACCACGGTACGAGAAACCTTCCAGCCGCCGCCATCGCGAAGCCAAGATCTGGGGGACAGGAGTCTCTGTTCCGGCACGCCGCCGGGACGGGGAAGTGCCCCCGGAAGGCTTCTCCATCGACACCACCGCCATCTCCATCAACGCTGCTGCTCCCACGATGAGGAGGGAGTAGTTCTCCCTCGAGGCTAAGGGTTGTACCGGTAGCTATGTGGTTAATCTCTCTCTATACTCCAATACAATGATCTCATGAATTGCTTTGCATGATTGAGATCCATATGATGAGCTTTGTATCACTATTAATCTATGTGCTACTCTAGTGATGTTATTAAAGTAGTCTATTCCTCCTTCATGATGTAATGTGGACAGTGTGTGCATCATGTAGTACTTGGCGTAGGTTATGATCGTGATCTCTTGTAGATTGTGAAGTTAACTATTACTATGCACTCTAGAGTTACTTTATATGAACTCCGGAATTACTCTCTATGGTGTGACAGTGACAGTGTTTGCATCTTGTGTGATTCCTTTATGACGTTGTGGAGCTTGTTTACTCCGGCTTGAGGGTGCTCTCGTAGCCCTACACAATGAATGGTGTTTGTTATCCAACAATAGAGTCTTTGAAAGTAGTACAAAGGAAGAGAACTTATTTACTTATGTGATCAATGTTGAGAGTGTCCACTAGTGAAAGTATGATCCCTAGGCCTTGTTTCCAAATATCGAATCTCCGTTTATTTACTGTTCTGTTGCATGTTTACTCGCTGCCATATTTTATTCAGATTGTTATTACCACTCATATACATCCATACTACTTGTATTTCACTATCTCTTCGCCGAACTAGTGCACCTATACATCTGACAAGTGTATTAGGTGTGTTGGGGACACAAGAGACTTCTTGTATCGTGATTACAGGGTTGCTTGAGAGGGATATCTTTGACCTCTACCTCCCTGAGTTCGATAAACCTTGGGTGATTCACTTAAGGGAAACTTGTCAGCTGTTCTACAAACCTCGCTCTTGAGGCCCAACACTGTCTACAGGAAAGAAGCGTGAGTAGACATCAAGCTATTTTCCGGCGCCGTTGCGGGGAGGAAAGGTAAAAGGCACTCATACTCCGGTCCCAGTGTAACTAAGTTATTTTCATGCCGTTGTAAGTGCTCGAAGCTATTTCCTTAGATCCAGCAATTGCATCTTTTGGTTTCTTGTTTACACTAGTTAGGCATAATGGAAAGCAACAAGTGAGCTTCTTATTCTATTTCCTGAGTTAAGACATGGATTGTTTGCTGCGAAAATTAAAAAACCTATGGAATCTTATTTGCATGCTAGTAGCAATGATATTAGTATGAACGCTTTGAACACCATTGTTGCTAATGATATGGAAAATTCTAAGCTTGGGGAAGCTGGTTTTGATGAGCATGACATTTTTAGTCCCCCAAGCATTGAGGAGAAAATTTTCTTTGATGATACTTTGCCTCCTATTTATGATGATTATAATGATAGTGGTCTTTTGGTGCCGCCTACTATGGAGAGTAAATTTTATTATGATTATACTATGCCTCCTACACTTGATGAGAATAATAATGATAGCTACTTTGTTGAATTTGCTCCCACTACAACTAATAAAATTGATTATGCTTATGTGGAGAGTAATAATTTTATGCATGTGGCTCATGACAAGAATGCTTTATGTGATAGTTATATTGTTGAGTTTGTTCATGATGCTACTGAAAGTTATTATGAGAGAGGGAAACATGGTTATATGCATCTTAATAATATTAAGTTTCCCCTCTTTATGTTGAGAATCTTGAAATTGCACTTGTGTTGCTTTTCTATGCTTGCCACTTTGTTCTTCATGAATTTATTTGTGTACAAGATTCCTTTTCATAGGAAGTGGGTTAGGCTTAAATGTGCTTTGAATTTGCTTCTTGATGCTCTCTTTTGCTTCAAATCTTAATTCTTGCGAGAGCATCATTAAAATTACTGAGCCCATCTTAATGGCTATAAAGAAAGAACTTCTTGGAAGATAACCCATGTGTTTATTTTGCTACTGTTTTGTTGAGTCTTGGAAGTTGTTTACTACTGTAGCAACCTCTCCTTATCATGTTTTTGTGCCAAGTAAAGTCTCTATGGTAAAGTTGATACTAGATTTGGATTACTGCGCGAAACAGATTTGCTGTCCGTCACGAATTCAGAATCTCTGTAGGTAACTCAGAAAAATCTGAAATTTACGTGCGTGATCCTCAGATATGTACGCAACTTTCATTAGTTTTGAGTTTTTCCGTTTGAGCAAGTTAAGTGCCCCTGCAAAATTCGTCTTTACGGACTGTTCTGTTTTGACAGATTCTGCCTTTTATTTCGCATTGCCGCTTTTGCTATGTTGAATGAGTTTCTTTGTTCCATTAACTTTCAGAAGCTTTGTGCAATGTCCAGAAGTGTTAAGAATGATTGTGTCACCTCTGAACATATGAATTTTTATTATGCACTAACCCTCTAATGAGTTTGCTTGAAGTTTGGTGTGGAGGAAGTTTTCAAGGGTCAATAGAAGAGGATGATATACTATGATCAAGAAGAGTGAAAGGTCTAAGCTTGGGGATGCCCCGGTGGTTCATCCCTGCATATTTTAAGAATACTCAAGCATCTAAGCTTGGGGATGCCCAAGGCATCCCCTTCTTCATCGACAACTTATCATGTCACTTCTAGTGAAACTATATTTTTATTCCGTCACATCTTATGTACTTTACTTGGGCGTCTGTGTGCTTTTATTTTCGTTTTGTTATTTTCATTCTCTGAATAAATTCATGCTCATGTGGGAGAGAGACACGCTCCGCTTTTTCATATGAACACTAGTGTTCTTCATTTATGCTTTTAATGTTCAAGGGCGAAAGTTGATCGCTTCACTTGTTGTTATTTTGTTGGAATCAGAAAGCTTCATATGGTCTTGAATAACTTGATACTTGGCAATTGTTTTGAGCTCTCATAAATCAAGCTCTTGCATCATGTAGTTTAAATCTAGTAGTGGAGAACTACTGTAGAGCTTTTTGAAATTTGGTTTGCATGATTGGTCTATCTAAGGTCTAGATATTTTCTGGTAAAAGTGTTTGAGCAACAAGGAAGACAGTGTAGAGTCTTATAATGCTTGCAATATGTTCTTATGTAAGTTTTGCTGTACGGTCACATACTTGTGTTTGCTTCAAACAACCTTGCTAGACAAAGCCTTGTACGAGAGGAAATGTTCCTCGTGCATCCAAACCTTGAGCCAAACCTATGCCATTTGTGTCCACCATAACTACCTACTATGTGGTATTTTCTGCCATTCCAAGTAAATACTTCATGTGCTACCTTTAAACAATTCAAAAGTTATTATCTCTTATTTGTGTCAATGTTTTATAGCTCATGAGGAAGTATGTGGTGTTTTATCTTTCGATCTTGTCATTTAGTTAACTTTCACAATGGACTAGTGGCTCATCCACTTATCCAATAATTTTGCAAAAAGAGCTGGCAATGGGGTTCCCAGCCCCAATTAATTAACTTGCATTAATAATTCTCTTCACATGTTTTGCTCTGATCTATCAGTAAGCAACTTAATTTTGCAAATAGACACTCCTCCATGGTATGAGATTGTTGGAAGGCACCCGAGGATTCGGTTAGCCATGGCTTGTGTAAGCAAAGGTTGGGGGAGTGTCATCTAATAAATAAAACTAAAGTACATGTGTAAACAAAAGAGAAGAGGGATGATCTACCTTGCTGGTAGAGATAACGTCCTTCATGGGAGCCGCTCTTGAAAGTCTGGTTGATAAGGTAGTTAGAGTACCCATTACCATTCGTTGACAACAACAAACACCTCTCAAAATTTTACTTTTATGCTCTCTATATGATTTCAAAACTTCAAAAGCTCTAGCACATGATTTAATCCCTGCTTCCCTCTGCGAAGGGCCTTCTTTTACTTTATGTTGAGTCAGTTTACCCATTTCCTTCCATCTTAGAAGCAAACACTTGTGTCAACTGTGCATTGATTCTTACATACTTGCTTATTTGCATTCATCATATTACTCTATGTTGACAATTATCCATGAGATATGCATGTTGAAAGTTGAAAGCAACTGCTGAAACTTATATCTTCCTTTGTGTTGCTTCAATGCACTCTACTTTGAATTTATTGCTTATGAGTTAGCTCTTATGCAAGTCTTATTGATGCTTGTCTTGAAAGTACTATTCATGAAAGTTTTGCTATATGATTCATTTGTTTAGTCATTATCTTTTGTTAGCAATCTATTGCTTTGAATCACTCTATCCATCTCATATGCTTTACAATAAAGTTGATCAAGATTATGATGGTAGCATGTCACTTCAGAAATTATTTGTGTTATCGTTTACCTACTCGAGGGCGAGTAGGAACTAAGTTGGGGATGCCGATACCTCAAACGATCTATAATTTCGATGTTCCATGCTTGTTTTATGACAATACCTACATGTTTTGTTCACACTTTATATCGTTTTGATGCATTTTCTGAACTAACTTATTGACGATGATGCCAATTGCTTTTGTTGCTGTTTTGGTTTGAAATCAGAGAAAATATCTTAATTGGCTAATCAACCAGATCTTATTTTTCCGAAGTTTCCGAGAGAGCCAGAGGCGCTGTAGGGGAGCCGGGTCCCCACCCCACAAGGCGGCGCGTTAGGGGGGCGCGCCCCCTATGGTGTGGCTGCACCAGGCCCCCTCCGAGGCCTCGCCTATATAAAGCCCCTGACCTAAATCTTCGATACGAATAAGCCACGTACGAGAAACCTTCCAGACCGCCACCGGGCCAAGATCTGGGCTGGGAGTCTCTGGTCGCACGCAGCTGGACGGAAGTGCCCGAGGCTTCTCCATCGACACCACCGCCATCTCCATCAACGCTGCTGTCTCCCATGATGAGGAGGGAGTAGTTCTCCCTCGAGGCTAAGGGGTCCGGTAGCTATGTGGTTAATCTCTCTCTCACTCCAATACAATGATCTCATGAATTGCTTGCATGATTGAGATCCATATGATGAGCTTTGTATCACTATTAATCTATGTGCTACTCTAGTGATGTTATTGAAGTAGTCTATTCCTCCTTCATGATGTAATGTGGACAGTGTGTGCATCATGTAGTACTTGGCGTAGGTTATGATCGTGATCTCTTGTAGATTGTGAAGTTAACTATTACTATGCACTCTAGAGTTACTTTATATGAACTCCGGAATTACTCTCTATGGTGTGACATGACGTGGAGCTTGTTAACCCATGGATTGAGTTTCTCTTGAGTCTGTGCACAATGAATGGTGTTTGTTATCCAACAATAGAGTCTTTGAAAGTAGTACAAAGGAAGAGAACTTATTTACTTTATGTGATCAATGCTGAGAGTGTCCACCAGTGAAAGTATGATCCCTAGGCCTTGTTTCCAAATATCGAATCTCCGTTTATTTACTGTTCTGTTGCATGTTTACCATATTTTATTCAGATTACTATTATCACTCATATACATCCATACTACTTGTATTTCACTATCTCTTTGGCCTAACTAGTGCACCTATACATCCATATGTATTAGGTGTTGGGGACAAGAGATCTCCAATGGTGATTGCAGTTTGAGAGGGGCGTTATTTGACTTTCACTCTCCCAGTTCATAAAACCATAGGCCGGCGCGGGCCCCACCCTGGCCGCGCCGACCTATGGTCTGGCCGCCTCGGCGTCCCGTTTCCACTCGTTTTCGGCCTGGAACCTTCCTTTTGTCGTAAAAATATTTGCTATATAATCCCCCGGATCTCCAGAGGTCCGTATATCGTTTTCTCGTCGTGTTTTGTTTCGAGCTGTTTTCTGCCAGATATTGTTTTCAGATCTAGAGCCACCATGTCTTCGTCGGAGCCTCCGAAGGACAACTTCTTTGAGAACGTCAACCCGTACATGAGCGGGCGTTGAAGATGCATCCTGCTGAACGCCGTCAGAGATGGAGAGTTGCAGATGAAGATGTTCTGGACCTAAGGGAGAAGGTGCTTGGAGGACAGATGAAGAAACCAGGATGCAAGAGGTTTTTCACTCTACAAGAAGATGTCATTGAGCGTGAAGTGACATCTTCCACGATCGTTACCTCCTAACTCCATTATGAACATGACAATGAAGACTGCAGAAGTCAGGAGCGATATCCTCTACTCTCCACAATCATCAACGTTGCAACTCAAAGTAACTTTATGATGTTTGGAATCAAAACTGTGAGTATGAAAACAGGTTTAAACACATAAGCCATGCTGTTCTCAGATTCCTAGACCAAACATACATCATTTGTTGATGGAGAGCCTCTTCCTTGGAAGTCTGATGACGAGAAGAATCCACCATCATCACACCTAAGGAGTACCCATCATCGGATTGGTGCATCCTCGGTTTGTTCCAAGCTTGGGGGAGTGACGCATCATCACTATCTTTTACTTTTTACTATCAAGTAGTGGTACACGCCAAACAGAGTAGGGGAAGTTACATCATAGCAGAATAGTTTGCACAGTGGAAGCATTTAGTTGGTTATCTGTGTATCCACAGTGAGTTAGCTCATGGAATATTAATGAGAAGTCTTATAATTTACTTTTTGCACACCTTATTTTAGTCTGCAATCTCCATTATATGATTACTCTTGACATTAGTATTGATAATATCACTTTGGAAGCATCATAAGTTCATTTGGCTTTGGCAAACTTAGCATTGGTCAATAGCAACAACACCTTGATGTTTAATTAGAAAAGGGAAATACATGTACACTTAGATATATTACTCTATGCTAATGAGTTTA
The DNA here is from genome assembly GCA_030979885.1 of Lolium multiflorum. Taxonomy (NCBI): domain Eukaryota; kingdom Viridiplantae; phylum Streptophyta; class Magnoliopsida; order Poales; family Poaceae; genus Lolium; species Lolium multiflorum. The sequence goes on along the minus strand of CM061748.1, from coordinate 57,286,230 downwards.
GTATTCTGAAGTTAAAATTGCTTGTGCTTATGAGAAAGAGCATGATTGTTTTTATCATATGTATATTTGTTTGTTTCCTTCAACCTTTATGCTTGCATCAAACCTTGCTAGCCAAAGACCTGTATTGAGAGGGAATGCTTCTCATGCATCCATAACCTTAGACCAAACCCATGCCATTTGTGTCCACCATAACTACCTACTATGTGGTATTTTGCGCCACTCCAAGTAAATACTTCATGTGCTACCTTTAAATAATTCAAACTATATTACTCTTTATTTGTGTCAATGTTTTATAGCTCATGAGGAAGTATGTGGTGTTTTATCTTTCAATCTTGTTGGGCGGACTTTCACCGATGGACTAGCGGCACATCCGCTTATCCAATAATTTTACAAAGAGCTGGCAACGGGGTTCCCACCAATTAATAACTTTCATTAATAATTTTCTTCACATGTTTTGCCCGGTAAGCAACTTAATTTTGCAACAGACACTCCTCCATGGTTTGAGAAATGTTGGCTGTGCACCCGAGTAGATCTGCTAGCTGCCATGGCTTGGGGAAAGCAAAGGTTGGGGGTAGGCCATCCATAATAAAACTAAAATACATGTATAAACAAAAGAGAAGAGGGATGATCTACCTTGCTGGTGACATTCCTCCATGGGAGCTCTTGGAAGGTCCGCTGGCAAGGGAGTTAGAGTGCCCGCTACCATTCGTTGACAAACACCTCTCAAAACCTTACTTTATGCTCTTTGAGTATGATTCTCAAAACTGCAAAGTTTCAGCAGCAAGATTTAATCCTCGTTTCCTCGTTAAGGCTTATCTTTTACTTTTATGTTGAGCCAGTTCACCTATTTCTCTCTATCTTAAGCAAGCAATTGAGTTGTTGTGAAATCCAACCATTTATGCTATGATTTAGTTAGTCATGCCTTTTATGCTTTCTTGTTTAGTACAAATTTTATCTGAATGAATATGACTTTGAAAGTTATCAATGATTATGAGGAGATTGTTATGATTAAGGATGAGAGCCCTGCCATATAAATTCTGATATGAAAGCTTTGCTTAGAAGTACAATCCGTTAGTAGTTCTCTGACCAAGAACAAAGTTTGCCATAACCATTTATGATTTCCTATGCACCTCTATTTGTGATTTCTCTTTACTTATTTCAAGTTGAGTTATATGAGGAGGATGTTTACTAGAATATCTTGTGTGAATCAATATGATGCTTCTTGTCCGTATTTTATTTATCGACTCTTCACTCCATAAACATGTGGTCCTGTTTACCGAGTTCAGTTTCGCTTGGGGACAAGCGAAGTCTAAGCTTGGGGGAGTTGATACGTCCATTTTGCATCACTATTTTATATCATAATTTGCTGTTATTCATTGATATATTTCATATTTAGAGATGATACTTATGTTATTTCACCTATTTTGCATGTTTCATGATCATTGGAGAATTATTCACCGGAGTCAGGATTCTGCTGGAAAAAGCACCGTCAGGACACCATATTTCTGAAGATCAACAATTGACGGAATTTATACGGAAAATCCTATTTTTCCAGAAGACGAAGGGAGCCAAAAGGAGGAGCCGGGAGGAGCCACCATGGGCCCCCCCATAGGCCGGCGCGGGCCCAGGCCTGGCCGCGCCGCCTTGTGGGGAGGGGGCCCACAGCCCCCTCTGGCCGCCTCTCCTTCGCGTACTTCTTCGTCCCGAAAACCTAAGCCCCAGGGAGTTACGGAGAATTGACAGAGCCGCCTCTGCGGCGGAGAGCACCAGAGAGAAAAGAGCCCTCCGGCGGGCAGGAATCCGTCGGGGAATCCCCTCCCGGAGGGGGAAATCGACGCCATCGCCATCGCTATCGAGCTGACATCATTGGGGATTGCTCATCATCATCTCCACCATTCTGACCGCCATCTCCACCATGTATCTGTCACCAGCCAACAATTAGGGTTGAATTTGATTGATTGATAGGAAACTCTCCTTGCATTGATTTCTACTTGTTATTGATGCTATTGAGTGAAACCATTGGACCAACCAAAGTCTATGTTCAGATTGTTATTCATCATCATATCACCTCTGATTATGTTCCATATGATGTCTCGTGAGTAAGTTTAGTTCTTGAGGACATGGGTGAAGTATAAATGTTAGTAGTGAACTATGTTGAGTAATATTTAATTGTTTGATATTTAAGTTGTGGTGTTATTCTTCTAGCGGTGTCATGTGAACGTCGATCATAAGGATATTTCAGCCTCCTTCAGGGCCTAGGGGAGTGATTCTATCTGCTTGCTAATTGAAGTGGGTTGCCGTGAGGACAGTAAACCTAAACCCCTATGGTATATCGATGCAGAGGGGGATAGCAGGATCTGTAGGTTTAAGGTTGTGGTTAGGATTTATCTAATTACTTTCTTGTATTTGTGGATGCTTGCAAGGGGTATAATCACAAGTACGTATTAGTCCTAGGAAGGGCGATGCATTAGCATAGGTTCACCCACACAACACTTATCAAAACAATGAAGATTAATCAACTATATGAAGCGAAAGCACTAGACTAAAATCCTCGTGTGTCCTTAAGAACGTTTGGTCATTATAAGTACAAACCGGTTTGTCCTTTGTGCTAAAAAGGATTGGGCCACTCTCTGTGCAATTATTTCTTTCGCATTTTATTTACTTGTACTTAATTTATCTCATTATAATCAAAACCCCTGAATACTTGTCCGTGAGCATTTACAAGTGAATCCTTCATCGAAATCGCTTGTCAACACCTTCGCTCCTCGCGTCTCGACACTTATTTATCGTAAAGTACTACGATACACCCTCTATACTTGTGGGTCATCGGGCACAATTATAGCTCGCGGGGATCACGGCGGTCACCATGGGTGGACTGGTCGTGGCGCCTGGTTTCTCTGATGGACATGGCGCAGGCTTCAATGGACCCTCGGGGGTTCAATGCTGGTCGAGGTGGCGCTTCACCTCGCCGGCAAGTGAGCCAGGCTGAGAGCTTGAGCCACGGCCGGGAGACGCGCTGCGACTGAGCACGGCAGTACCCAATGCGGAGTTCGGTTGAATTTTGGAAAGTGCGCTTTAACGAGGTATGAAACCAGTCTGCCCACCGAATGCAGTTAATCAGCAATATCACCTAGGCAGTATGGAAACAACAATTTTAATGGTAACAAACGATATGGGTACAATGGTGCTCATCAAATTTTAATCAAGACTTCAAAACAATGGAGGAGTAATATGATGTAAGAGTTCAAAGTGGTACAAATTTGGCCGGTATTTGTCCCTGATTTGATTAAAAAGCCATGCAAGGTGTAGTTGGTGGCTTTACTGGCAGTGAGCACAAAAGGAGGGGGTCACAAGGTTGCTGCCTTTGGTTTTGCATGATGCCGCATTTGGCGTTAACACACCGTTTACCTTGGTGCAACAAGCCTCACTGTTGCCATATGGTTTGAGTCGGGTTTTACCAATGTAAGTGGATGCTGAAATAATGCCAAAAATGATGTTCCAAACTCCGCCAAGAAAGCTAACGGACAAGAACCCATGTTTTCGATGCAAGCAACATGGGTAATCAAATTGCCACTTGTAATGTTTTGTACACTAGAATCGCCTAATCACAAGTTTATAGTGCATGTCCTCTTCTTCGTGTTCAAACCATCTTTCACATGGAAGATCAGCAACTGAAAGCAACTTACGTTTTAGGTGCCCACCGGAGGTGCATACAAACCAAAGTTAGACAATGAAGCTTTCAGAAGGTAACTGCTGAAGGTGACCCTATGTCTATCTCCAAGAGATTGCAAATGTTTGAGTGAGAATTGTACGTGGTGGAGAATTTCCAATGGGAGATCTACATCTTCAAAATAATGTGTTTAGGGTTAAATTTCCAAATAAGTCTCGAAGCTCAGAGATGAAAGCCTTCAGACTTACCCGGGGCCTATTGTGGCATCTGATCTTATCTTTTGAGTGATTGGTTTGCTCTGAGAGGACTCGAGAGCAAAAAGCCTGAGTCATTGTGGTGAGAGGGATACCGCCTAATGTGAGAACTGATTTCTTGTCCTTTGGTGGGCGCGGCAATTTCTTTAGCAAGACAAAGGAAGTGGACAGCAGGCTACTAGAAATAAGCCAAGGAGTTGAGGGTTATGGATGGTTTTTTAGACCATACTCATTCCGAGACGAATCGATGTTTTTATCCAAATGGGTTTCTTTTAAAATCAGTTTTGAGGAAGAACAAGTAATACCACCAACTTGGTACTAATAGATATGGGTAACAATGGTGGAAGGGGCAATAATGGATCAAATGGTGATAATGATGTGCAAATGGTAAGATATTGAGAGGACAATGAACAATGACTGTGGGCAATGCTAATAACCAAACAGTGGCACTGTGAAGAAGGTCAATAATGTTAATAGTGTTGCTGCCACCAAGTTCAACATCAAGTTGAGGTCCCAATGGTGTTTGGTTCTCTTAATAAGGCTTTGTTGAACAAAGATACTCAATCTAATAATTCCGTACCTGCTCATTTGATAGAGCATTGTTCATCCTCTATTTTTAATACTGATGAAAACTGCAAATTTTTTGATCCAATTTCTATATTGCATGCTCATACAGGAAAAAACAGGGTTGGCTCACTTTTCTATATATGTTGATGCTGCACCGGGATCGACACGCTCTCATCCGGTCGCGGGCGCATCGGGATCGGGCATCAGCAGGGGTTGTAGCCCTAAGTCACATCAAGTAGCCACGCCGCAGATGACGCGTCACCATTGGGCGCAACGGCCAGGCCAGCCGCGTTGTTGCCTCGGGTGCAGTGGCCGCTGTCCCTCGTGCCTCCTGCTGCCCATCGCCACGCGGCTACATGGTCGCTGTGCAACATGCGCTGCACACACGGCGATACCGAGCGCGCGGTTGGCTGTCAGCCTACACCAGCGCCATCCTGGGCCACAGTGCACCTGCTTTTGGGCAGACTCAGCATGTAGTGTCTCCACCTCGGGCGGGGCGCGGGAGTGGCTACAGCCATTCTCGCAATGATCCTCCGCTGGAGCTCCCCCGGCCCTTCTGCTTCCCGGCTCGCTGCAGCTGTATCGACGCCTCGTAGGGCCCGCCAAGGATGTCAAGCCGGCCAAGGTGGTGGAGAATCTCGGATCGTGTGGCAATGGCTCCCTGATCGTCACATTAATCGCGCATTTATGATTCATCATGCTTCTAAGGAAAAAACAGGTATTAGCATTGTTTTTGCTATAGAAAATTCTCTATTGCCAACTATGGTAACGAGACAGTTTTCAGTTACTCCAATGGCTACTGCAATTGACCTTGAAGGGATGACAAAGAAGACTCCATTCGTTAATAAAGTGGGCGGTTTGGGGGTATTGCGCCTCCTTCGTTGTCCTGCTCTGCCGTAGCCACAAGATTCATGCAGCAACCAAATGCATATGCTACTCGGGATGAAAGGGCCATGCAAAATGTCAACTCCAGACACGACTTTACTTCTCCAGGTAATGGGAAATCTAAACATGCAATTACTTCTTTGTCTAATGAGGATATTTTGTTTAAAGCAAGTCGTCTAGGCATTTCTTTGGGGGAAAATAAAGAGGAAGCTTTAAAAGTTGCAGTTTCTATTAAGGAGGTAGATGTCAATCGAACTTTAGTAATTTTAAAGAAAAATGTTGAGACTAGTTTATATATAATGAAGAAGGCCAAAGTGGTTTGCTAACCTCCAAATTTTCTGAATGCATCGAGATTTGATACTGTGAGGAGGCGCAAGAGTTTTTGGAACAGTGATGATTTGCTAATGCCTATATCAATTTAAGAAACCTCGTAAGAAGAGAGATTTTGACTCTGTCCTGGGGGTTCCTAGAAGTGCTAGATTCAAAAACAAATTTTCGTGTTGATAAGTTCAATAAAAGGTTTATTCTTGAATTCATATGGTATTGGTGATGTTGCAAAACACTATTATCAAAGAACAATTAAGGGAGGAAACACTAGATTTTATCATTTTTACCTGGAGATGGGGAGATTCACTTTTTCAATACCTTTTCTTAAAAAATTGGCAATGGGCTAGACTTTCTTGGTTTTGTCTTCCTCCTCGTGGGAGGTCCTGAGGTATTCTCAGTTACAAATAACAAGGCTACTGATAAGTTGGTTCAAGAACGATTTTTAAATAAATTACATGTTAGATCTAAACATGGTGGATTTTAGTGTATTAGTGTCAGTCTATGGTGCTGCTCAAGATGCCCATAAAGCACAATTCCTAGCTGAACTTGCCAGGATGGGTGATTCGGGATCCACACATTCTCTTATTGGAGGGGATTTAAATATTTTGAGGAGAAAAGAGGATAATAATAATGATAATTTCAAGCCACAGTGGCATTTCGTTTTTAATGCCATTATTGAGATCCTAAACCTGCGAAAGATTGCTCTCTCTCGTAGGAAATTTACTTGGGCTAATCAGCTAGGAAAATCAAACGCTTGGTGCTTGACCCATCCTTTCGAGCGCCCAGAGGGAACAAAATTCCTCTAGTCACGCTTAGAGCTTTGACAAGGGCTGGCTCTGACCAGTGCCTCCTTTTGTTAATTGATTCAGGCAACCAAATGCGTATTAGCAATAAAGCTCACTTTTCTTTTTTGAAACATCATGGTTGGAACATGAGAATTTTTTTATGAGATAGTGAGAGCTGAATGAGGTCGAGACCAGAACACTTAGTTGCCATATAATAAAATCGACATTTGAGGCGTTTTCTTAAAGGTTGGCAAATTTTTAAGTGGACAACATAAGAAAGAAAAAAGAAAAATTGCTTTTATTAATAGATGAATTTGACTTGAAAGCTCTAGCCAATTCTCTAGATGATGATGAGAGAGAAAAGTTAAGAAAGGCAAATGATGATTTGACAAACCTTCGTAGAGATGAGGAATCTAAATGGACACAAAGAGCCAAGGTAAAACATATTCAATAAGGGGGGAATAATACTAAATATTTTCATCTAATTGCAAATGGAAAACACCAAAGGAAAAAAATATTTCAACTAGAACAAGAGGAAGGAACCATAGTGGTGATGAAAATTTACAAGTTTATATTCTGGAATATGAAGTTTTGTTTGGAGATCCAATCGTCTACTTTCACTATGATAGATATACAGGATATTCCCACCAACCCAAGAGGAGTAACAATATCCTTGTTGTTGAATTCACCGAGAAGGAAGTCAAGGACGTTTATTTTTTCTTGGTTATTAACAAATCTCAGGACTCGACATGGTTTTCAGATGAGTTCTACCAAACCTGTAAGTTATCAAGGGTGATTTAATGTCAATGTTCAATCAACTACATTCAGGGGTGAACCAGAAGCTGTTCAAATTGAACTTGGTGTTATTACCCTATTGCCTAAGAAGGAGAATGCGGTTCAAATCCAGCAAAGATAGACCAATCCGCTTTCTCAATGTTAGTTTTAAAATATTCACGAAAGTTGCTACTACATTAGAGTAATAATGTTGTTGAAATAGTTATTAGCTCCCACATGTCGGGTATTCATGCCAGGATGACATATTCTTGAAGGAGTAGTTGTCTTACATGAAACCATTCATGAACTTCATCGGAAGAAAATGGATGGGGTGATATTTGGTGTCTGATTTTGAGAAAGCCTATGATAAAGTAAATGGCCTTTTCTTCTTCAACAAGCAGGTGATGAAAGGTTTTGATCCCAAATGGTGTCAACTCATCGATCAATTTGTTAAGGGCGGAAGTGTAGTGATCAAGGTCAATGATGATATTGGTCACTATTTTCAAACAAGGAAAGGTCTTCGATAGGGTGACCTGTTGTCACCTATGTTGTTTAACATTATTGCAGATATGTTATCTATCCTAATAGCAAGAGAGAAGGAGATGTCAGATAGGAAGCCTTATCCCTCATTTAGTTGATTTTGAGGAATTTATATTGCAATATACCACGACACGATACTTTTCAATGAACATGACTCAGAGAAGGTTGTAAACATGAAACTGAATATTAGAAGCTTCCTTTTGAAGAATTGTCGACTAAAACGACCTTTCATAACAGTTATGATTCTCTGCTTGGTAAGGCCAAAGAGGAAGATGAGCAGTATAAACAACTATTTCGTTGTAAATCTGGTTCTTTGCCTTTCATATATTTGGGTATCCCAGTCCATTATAGAAAGTTAAAGAACTCTGAATGGAATCCTGTATTATAGATTTGAGAGAAAAATCAAAAGTTGGGTCGAAAATTGTTATCATATGGGATTCACCAGATTGATTAACTATGTACTTACTAGTTTACCGATGTTTATGCTATCCTTTATTGATTTACCTAAATGGGTAAGGAAGAGATTAGATTTTTTTCGATCAGTTGTTCTTTTTGGCAATGTGAGGAAAATAAAAAGAAATATAGGTTAACTAATCGAATTCAGACTATGTAATTCCAGACCAAGGGTGGTCTTGGAATAAAGTCCTGAGTTTAAAAATTTTGCCTACTTAGTAAATGGTTATTTAAACTTCTTTCCTCAAGAAGTGAAGTTACAGGCAACAACTATTAAAAACAAGTACCTTTCACAAGTAGGTGTCATCATTGGTCAGTTGCTACAAGTTTGATCGATCCAATTTTCCGAATAACAATGAAAGTTAAAAGGGTTTTTTTAGTAGAGGAAATTTACAGGATCCGAGAAGGAGTGTTTTGGAAGACAGATGGTTAGGTGGATCAGACCCTGCATCTCAGTATCCCCAGTTATATAAGATAGTCAATCGTAAGCATGATAATGCGGCAAATGTTGCGAGTTCAAAACTCATAATATTGGGCTTCTTCCGAGAAGACTGATTGTGATAAATGGGATCAATGGGTACATCTATGCCAAAGATTAATGGAGATAAATTTAAATGATGATCAAGATAAGTTTTGTTTGGGACCCAACACTTTAGGAAACGCAATTGCTAAATCTGAATGTGTATGGTGATATGTTAAATGGGCATACAAGACATCTCTAAATATCTTTTGAATAAAAATCCCACTGGCAAAAATTAAAAAATTTATGGTTCCTCAAGAAGAAAATTTTCTCCTCTGACTACGATAATCTAGCAAAGGAATTGGAATGGAACAACAAACGCCTTTTTCCAGATTGAGGAATTAGTTGAATATTTGTTATTTCTTGTCCTTTTTGTATAGGCTTATTTGGCTATGGTTATTGCTGCATATAATATTACCTCCATCCAAACTACAAATATGTTTCAGTAATTAGTCAATGTGAAACTAACAAAACTGATAAAGCTAGGATTCGCATTGGTGTTTCGGCTTTATGTTGGTCAATTTGGAATTGCGAAATGATATTGTTTTGACAGAAGTGACTCTACTAATTTTTTGCAGGTTATTCACACTATGGTTCACTGGATCCAGCTTTGGCGTTTCTTGCTCCCGGAGGATCAGCGGGAGTGCATGGTTTCTGGATGCAACCGCCTTCGAATGGTTGCCCAGGATATTTCTCACTAGTAATGCTTGGCAGCCTATTAAAATATTACATGATGCCTAGTTTGCTTAGCAATCTTCTTTTTCTGGTACATTTTTGTATCGACCCTCGTTGATCTCTGAATTGTAAACTTTGAATATTCAGTTTATTAATAAAATGTTGTGTGCATCAACCGATGTAGAGGCCGGGGCTCACCCCATTTCGAAAAAAGTGAAACAGGAGCGCACATCCGGTCTAGCAGACTCTTTGCGAGTACCTCATGCAAATGCTGCACAACACTCCATTGAACCGCGAGCAATCTTCAGATAAAAATCCACACCTTCGATGCCTGCCGCTGAAGGACATGATGTCGACAGCGTAACCTCCGTGCGCGTGTCCACCATCACACGCCCGTCACCGAGACCCCGCTGCACCACGCCGCCGAGACCAGCCATCGTCACGTTGTAGATGAAACACCGTCCACCGGGCCGACTCCTCTGTGCATTACGAGTCCTGGTGATGATGTCCTCTGTGTGGGCAGCTTACATGGATAGCGCTCACATCTGTCCATCCAGAGACCCAGATCTAGGTTTTCCCTGAACATGTGGCATGAGGCAAGAGAAGCAGCCACGACACTAACAAGGTAACGACGTCCAAGGACGCCGCCATCGTTGGTCTGGAGATGGTCGGAGTCTGCTCTCACCGGCCCACCTCACAAACCCGGCACATGCACCCGAGGCTGATCCGTGAGGAGCAGAGGACGTCCCACGCCGCCCCGCCATTGATCAGCTCCTCGGATCCCCACTACCACCGCGTCATCACCTCCACCGCGTAGATGAACGAGCAAGCTCCTGCCTCCCACAACCTCGCTGCCCCACTAAACCGGCCAAGGGCCGTAAGCCTAGGCGTGCACCGCCGCCTCGCCGCTCGTCGCCATTACAACGCGCCGATCGTGTCAAGCCCGAGCGCTCGCGACCGCTGGCCCCGCGGGCGTCCCCATGCCCTGGCCTGTAGGCGCGCTATCGTAGTCGCTTCGCCACCGCAGTACGCTGTGGCTTTTCCCGGCCGCGACCCCTTGTGGCGGTGCGAGAGACGGAGAGGGCGGGAGGGGCGGCGGGATCTAGGGTTTCCGGCCGCTACGGCTGGGCGACACGGGAGGAGTCTGTGAGCCGGTCCAAAGGAATCTTAATGAATCAGATTCCCATGGTCCAAGTGGACTATTTTCGTTCTCCACCTCTTGCAAGGTGGCTAAAGCTTATAGCGAGGCACTAAAATCACATGGTCTGTCCTTCGATTAAAGGTCTCTGGAAAACTTGTTGTCAACAAAATCATAAAGTTTTCTTCCGGGTCCTTATACAAAGCAGGCTCAACGTTAAGGAATTCCTGCAGAGAAAGAATTTCTTCATCCCTGACTATTCTTGCCCAATGTGCAATTCCTCTACCTTGGAAACCAGGAATCAATTTTTTTTCCAATGCCCTTATGTGATCATTGTGAAGCTTCATGCACTAGCCAACGCAACCACAAGTCCGAACTGATGGAAAGGACTAGTCAATCCACTTATACATCTCAACACCCTCCTCACGTTTGACCGGAAGAAGAGAAGAGGAGGTCAACACGTGGAAAGCAGAATAGCACATGAATGATCGTATATGCGGCGGACATAGCGGTGGGTAAATATTGCGAGAACCAGGACTCGAACTCGAGACCCTGGGCTCTGATACCATGTGAAGCTTCATGCACTAGCCAACGCAACCAAAAGTCCGAACTGATGGAAAAGGCTAGGCAATCCACTTATACATCTCAACAATCATGTGTTGGCAGTATTTGTGCCCTACCTGGCACACTCCGGTTAGCTCGACACAGCATTTCCAAGTCCAGGATATTATTGTTAGTCTTAAACAATCCATTGGACAGCCTTTTTGCGCTTGGAGATCATTATGCTAATTACCTGGGCAATTTGCTAGAAAGAAATGACTTTATCTGCAAGAGTATGACTCAATCTTACCGATGCAGAAGAATGTTCAAAGATTGATGTCTTTGCTTTGAACAAGAAGAGAAAGCATATGTTGGCTTGCAAGAATGGATGACTTCGTTTGTATAGTCTTTAGTGTTGTTACAGCTTTTCTTGTTAGTTAGTTTTCAGAGCTAGCCTGCTTGTAACTTGAACGTCCTCGCTATATACAATTTAAAAAAATCACAGTGGGAAAATCGCTGTTCAGCTTCAAAAAAGTTAAAGCACAACGCTTCTAGTGTCTCGCCACTGAATAATCAATTTTACTTTAAAATATATATCAAGTGATTTGCAAGTGTCACCCAACTTCAAAGGTGACTGAGACGTTATTCATCCTGGCTAACGATCTGGGGTAAACGATTGTCCTCATTTTAATACCAGAAACTGTGTCCATCCTGATCAATTCAAAATGGTTGTTTTTTCCATGGACTTAGGGATAGAAATATTTATTTAGTTTGATATTTGGTCAGTGCAGGCGACCAACCTAAGATTAAGCAAAAGAACCTGAGCAGCACCTAGCACTAGCGCGTGGCATGGCAATGTTATGCATCAGAGCAATCCCAACCTCTTGCCGCACTCCAGGCTGCCATCTAGCACCTCCTCTACCCCGTACTTATACTTGAACCCCAGCCTCCATGTGCTTTTTGTATTAGCTTGCACTCTCACCCTCTCCTCCCACCACCCTAATCCACACAAAAGTGCATAAACTACACAGCATCGGGTACAACCAAATAAAACATTCAGTTAAAGAACATACTCTTTGATCACTGTTGCTCCGGGTGCTTGCCAGCGTGGCGCCCAGGATATCCTGCATGTTGGGGTACCTCGCGGCGCAGAGGTGTATCGCTGCCGTATGAGCTGCCGACGGCTGCCCATGCAGATGACGTGCGCCTCGCAGACGTCGTCGACGGAACCAGCGGCACGGAGCCGAGGAGGGACTGCAGGAACCTGAGGTTGTTGTGGTCAGTCAACACCGGTGAGAGGCGACAGCATGCTGTGCATGCTGGAGGAGGCGTAGGGCAGGATGGTGTCTCCGGGACGAGGCCGCACAGCATGACGACGACGTCGAATGGCCTCGCCGCGGAGGAGCGCTTTCATTGTACTTGAGTAAGCTCCCGTTGAGAGGGTCTTGAGTGACAGCAAGCCTGCACTTGTACAAATAATATGGCCACAGGATCAACCAATATTCGATAGTTGCTCCCCTCCGCTCAATACTTGTCGCGGATTAGGTAAAATGAAGCAAACACGCCTAAATTCATCAAACCTGCAACAAGAATCTGCGAGCAAGTATTTAGAGCTGAAAGAAGTATTGGATCATCCATTTTATTTTGGGGGCTTGTCCAAAAAATGCAAGCACTACGTCCAAGAATCGTTGCTGTGACCGTAGGGGAATACCAAGCGGGGTCCAGCAGGATTCGTTCATGAACTTCGAGCCGCCGCCGTCGTCCGAAGCGGCGCCGACGCCGTGACGGAGCCCGTGGACGACAACGTCGTCACCGGACCTGCTCGTGACTGTTCTCAGCAGGACAGCGCGTCGCGTCCACGGGTCAATTAACGGTCTTGTACTGGCAAATCAAATCGATCACGATGAAAGATTAAATTGAGCACACAGCGACAGAGCCAACTAAAAAGACCGTTGAGGTCGCATCGTTGAGCAGCTAAGCAAGTCGATGAGTAATCAAGTACGTAACTCCGAGAGGAAAAGAGAACCAGCACTCCAAGTTCTTCATCGCTTCACCTTGCTCTGTTGGGCCGTAGGCTTAGCATTATTGCAGCCCAGTACCCCGTCGCGTTCACGACGCTCAGCCTGTTGGATGGCACTATGGCGCTGGCTTGTTCTACATGCCGATCGATTATTGGTACTCTTGAGCTGCCGGAGTTGTGCATCTCGGGGTGGCGACGAGGAAGACGAACCTGCGTTCTGGATCGCCGGTCTGAAGGTGGCGGCATCGTAGATATCCGCCTCCAACAGCGTCAGCCACCGCCGCGCCGGGCAGCCCTTTCGAGCAGCGCCGTCTTCTCGTCTCAGCGCGCGGTCGTCGTCCACAGACGAACAATTGCGCTTCGAAATCAGATCAAGGAACAATAACGGATGAATACATAATTGAGCTCAATCGATCGGTCGCGAGCTGTCTAGTAGCGTGCGTCCGTGGAGAAATTTGACAGGAGAAGGCGCATACCGATGTTCCGTAACGTCGCGTGGACGGTGCAGCCTCTGTCGAGGAGCCTCCTGACGAGCCAGGACCCGATGTAGCCGGCAGCACCAGACGCATACCCTGCAGCCCATCTCTCTCGCCGGCTCCTTCAGAGGCCTCGGCGCCTCGCCCTGCTCCAGATGCAGATACGCGCGTTCTGGAGTCACTAACTAGCGAACTGATTTTCTTGGCCGTGGCTTGGAAATGCTGGAGCCACTTATTAGCTGCACACCACACAACCTGACAAGTTACACACTGCCTCAAGTGTGGGTGTGGCTAAGACTGCTCATGATTAGACTACTCATAGTGGGAGTAATATAGAGTTGCATGCATTGCCAACTATGCAAATTGGTGACATGGCATGATATTAAATGAAGAAAGAGATGGTTGTGGTAACTAGCAATGTTAGACTACTCATAGTGGGAGTAACTTAGCTAGTAACATCACACAATTCAAGGCATTTTGGTGACATGGCATGACAATGAATGAAGAAAGAGAGTGAGGTGGTAACTAGCTATGTTACCATAACATCACACACCCCAAGATAAGTTGAGTCTACACCATAATAAATAACACAATGCATGACACCACATATAAGTTACTACCCACTATGGAGGTAGTAACTTAGACTAGTAACATATGTCATGTTACTAGTCTAAGTTACTCCCCACTATGACTAGCCTTAGTACCATAACATCACACTTTTCAAGATAGGATGAGTCTACAAGCTAATTAATACACTCATGGATGATACTACTCCCTCCATTTTTATTTAAGGGGCGCATCTCCAAATTCTCTGGGACCTAGGTGGAACGTGATTGGCTAGAAATTCGTTTGGCAAGGGAGTTAAATTAGGATCGGTTGTTACTGCTAGACGTCTAATTAGGAGAGAAATAATGATGCGTTAATCCTCCAGGCCAGTAAACGAGCAGTCTTTGTGCATGCATTGGTGGAGAACGAGCAGTAACCGGGATATATTCCTTCTAAAACGCCTCAATTAATTGTGTGATTAATGACATGCGCCTAAAAACGCTCTAATTCTGAAAACGCCAGGTTTTGGAGATGTGCCCCTTAAATAAAAATGGAGGGAGTACATCTAAGGCTAGCCATAGTGGTAGTATCTTAGCTAGTATCATGCACATTGGTCCCACAAAAATGCTGATGTGGCAGCTAATTAAGGAGGAGAGATGAGTTTAGAGTATCATAGGTGGATACTGTATCATAGCACATATCACAAAAAAGTTAATGCCAAACAAATCTTGTACATCAATTTGCATTGAGATTCTAAATAGCAATAAATATAGCATAACTATGATACTACTCCATGATACTACCCACTATAGGTATAGTATCATACACAAATATCATATGCATGATACTACTATATGATACTTAGCACTATGGCTAGCCTAAGTTACTATGCATTATGAAAATAGTAACATAGAGTAGTGTCATATGCATGACACTACTATATGTTACTCCCCACTATGACATAGCTGGTAACATCACACGTTTCAAGACATTTTGGTGACATGACATGACAATAAAAAAAAAGAAAAAAGTGAGGTGGTAACTAGCTATGTTATCATAACATCACACATCCCAAAGCAATATGAGTCTACAGCATAATTAATGACACATTGCATGAACCACATCTAAGTTACTACCCACTGTGGCAATAGTAACTTAGACTAGTAACATGACATATGTTACTAGACTAAGTTACTCTTCACTATGAGCAGCCTAAAGCCTTTCATAATGCATTGTATCTTAACGCGTTATACTAGATAGCGGTATATGTTAAGAGACAAACTCTTTAATGCATTGTACATTATGATTGTATCTACATTAATAATGTTGTGTATATTTTTCAATGGAAAAGAAAATCAATTTAATCGCTGTCGGGCTTGGGAGTAGCGTATTAATCGAATTGGACGATTAACTGATTTAACCGGTCGGCTATTAATCGGTGCAACCTACACAAATTAGCACTTAAAACAATTTATATAATAAAAATAATAGTATATGAGCCTCTATATGTCTCTCCCTACTTCTCTAAAGCCTAAAATCCTAGAAAAACTTGTACGCTTCTCCTCCGTGACCTAATCTTCAAGGTCACGAGCGAATCAGGATCCACTAGCCGAAGCCGCGTTCCTTCCTTCCACTTCTTCTCCTCTCACCTCTGAAGTTTATCTTCTCCCACCACCTACCTAGGGTACGACCCCTCTTACACCTCAACCACCTAACCTTTTGAAGGCATCCTCGAGCTCCTGGATGAGCTCCTCATGGTGGTGGAGCTCCTGTATCTAAGGTCTGAACAACTGTGAGTAACTGGTGTGGGAGGGCAAGAAACTAGTTGGCGATAGTGGAAATCGAGCTGCTGGAGGCTGAAATCAAGCGGGATCTTCGCAAAACCTACTTTCTAAGGGAGGGATAGCGCCTTTACTAGTGATATGCACTGAAAATTTGTAATTTTTTTGACTAAGTGTAGTAGTTAATCGGGAACATATCTAGTAATCGGACTTTTGGTATGGTTAATAGGGCTAAAGGATTAACACAAGCGATTAATGGTAATCGACACGGTCAGACCCCTAGTAACGATTAATCGGCCTAGTAATCGTTGAATCGGCCTAGTTTTTGAACAGTGACATTTTTTCATAAAATTAGTCTATCAATCGATTTTGCATATAGCTTCCAGCAAGATTTGTACGGAGTATCTTAGTTTACAACACCAATCTCTTTCCTTATTTAATATAGTGCCGCATAAACAAATTACCTAGGATGCCACGTCAAGAGACTCCCATTGTGAAAGGCCTAAAGCGAAACGTGCTTGTTGTAGCTTATGTTTTTTTCGATAAAGGGTATTTCATCATTTTACCCGGTCTCACTATAACTAGGATGCACTTAGCGGCTCAAATTCAAAACCAGAAATTGAAAATATGGCACATCACAGTGGCATTGAAGGACCAGTCCGAAGATCACACACCGTTAACCATGTTAGATAAAAATACTTCTCGATGTGTTCGTCAACCATGTAGGCATCTCCATAAGCAGGTCGTGGTTCTCCACACGCTGTAGAGACGACCATAAACGCATAAACTGTGCACCGGTAGATAACCTGCATAGGAGACAAATTTTTAACGTTAGAAATATCGTCATTTCTACATAGCCACAACACCAGATAACGGTAAGCGCTAATAAAGAACATCTCTCTACCATTATGATTTTGAATGTTTGATGACAACATGTGTGATACTCTAATGTGTATTCAGTGGTGTAGATTGTGATCTATATTGAATACATGATGAAAAGAAAGAAAAGGAAGAAAGCCGGATAACTTGGGGCCGTATATTTGCAAATATTCGGCCCCAAAAATCAGCTAAGGACTAAGAGATAGGGCTTACATTAAACCCCGGCCCCTAAATTGGATCGGACATTTCGATGTCGGCCGAATAATCCGGGGGGGGATATTCTGGCCCTTACTTAGGACGGATATTCCGGCCCCATATTTCACCAACGGGTTGATTTTTTTAGAGGGTATAAATACGCCTCTTCTTCCCCAAGCTCAAGCTGCTCGATTTGCTCAAGAGTATCACATCCAGCTGAGTCACTACAATCACTTGATCTCCTCCTCAACCACCCAAATCTTTTGATCTTTGAAGAATCAAAGGAGAAGACCCCGGTCTACATATTCACCAAAGCGATTTGCATTTCCCCCTCATTCACTTGAGGGCACCTTTGCTAGGGTTTATTTTGGAAACCCTAGTTGTTGTTTTCTTTGATCTGATCTCTTGTTGTTGTGTTGTAACAGCTTTGCGAGCCTCTAATTCAGTTGTGGATGTGTGCCCCAAGAATCTTGTAAAGGCCCGATTTCTGCATCGAGGAAATCTCTTAGTGGACAAGTGAGCTAGGCCTTCGTAGTGTTGCTCACCGAAGAATAGGGTGAGACCTTTGTGGCGTACGATCGTTTCAGCTACCACCTTGATAAGTATCTTAAACCTGTTTTAGACACCATTTCGCCAATTACATAAAATATTAGCAACGCTACATGGTTGATATAAGGTAGATTCTATTTGAATGACTCACAATATAGACCTCGCAAATTTTTACAGGAAGAATAAGTGATTAATAGTTTTGTCATGGTGACAGAAAACACATTTAGTACTTTGATGCCAATTGTGTTTGATAGGGTTATCCTTTGTGAGGATTACACCTCTTTGAAAGACACCTAACACCGAACCCTCGGGCCGCTCCCCAGGGCGGTTCCAGGGCGACCCCCCGCGCCACCACTCCCAACCGGCCACGCTGGCCCTCCTCGCCGCCACTGCCACCGGCCCCGGCCGCGGTAGTGGCGGGCCCAGCCACCAAACGGTGGTCTGGGGACGGTGGTAGCCATGGTCGGCTACACAAGCTGTTGGGGCGGCGGGTGGCGTGTCCGTGGCGACGCGATCTAGGCGGAGTCCTGGATCGGGGTGGTGGTGGTGGTGGCCACCGACGGCGCGATGTGCCGGCAGCGGAGGTCCAGGGGGTTGGGCCGGTTGGGTACTAACCCTAGATCGGTTCAACCCTTGTCCTCTTCGCGGTGTTGGCTGTCGACGGTGGAGGGTCGGCTGCTAGTTGTAGGGCGCTGCTGGCCAGGGCTTCTTCGCCTAGTATCTCCGCCTTTTCCTTGGCCGTCCCGGGATGGTTGGCACCGTTGGGGTCCGATCTGAATAAAGGCGGCAATCCTCCGATTCTTCTCATACTAAGTTGAAGATCTGTCGGATGCTTGTTCCCTCCAGTCTGGGTGGATTGTCGTGTTCTAGAATGCCCTGCCGGCGAAATTCATTGTGCGAATAATGCCTAAAGATTGCTGGATTGTGTGGTTTCGGTTGTGCGCAACCATGTTTTTTATCTGGACGTTTGGTTTCAGAGGGAGTGCTTCGAAGTTCTGCTGGCTGTTAATATCATGGAGTTTTTTTATTTATATGGTGCTAGCGGAGAAGGTCATCAAGCCGAGATCGATGGAATAGCAATGGTGGTCGGATCTTGGTGCGAGGTGGAATTGGCTTGGTGCTTCGTGACTTGAAACAGCGACTGGTATATGGGGGCAACTGCATAGGAGAAGTTCAGGGTCTTATCTTTCAGGATAAAAATCCAAGGTCTGGTCTTAATTGGTTGTGCCTGGTGATGCGCGTAGATGTACACGTCCGTTGGGAACCCCAAGAGGAAGGTAAGGATTACAGTGGCAAGTTTTCCTCAAGATGAAACCAAGGTTTACCGAACCAGTAGGAGCCAAGAAGCACGTTGAAGGTTGATGGTCGCGAAATGTGATGCGGCGCAACAGGGATTCCGGCGCCAACGTAGGAACCTGCACAACACAACAAGTACTTTGCCCAACGAACAAAGGAGGTTGTCATCTCACCGGCTTGTTGTGACAAAGGATTAAACGTATCGAGTGGAAGATGTTTGCAAAGAAAACAGTAAAACAAGTAGATTGTATGCTATGGAAAGAATAGGACCGGGTCCACAGCTCACTAGAGGTGTCTCTCCCATAAGATAAAAGCATGTTGGGTGAAACAAAAATGCAATTGACAAATAGAGAAAGGCATAATAATGCATATACATGACATGATAAATATAGTGAGATTTAACTGGGCATTACGACAAAGAACATAGACCGCCATCCAACTGCATCTATGCCTAAAAAGTCCACCTTCAGGTTATCGTCCGAACCCCCTCCTAAGTTGCAAAGCAACAGACAATTGCATTAAGTATTGTGCGTAATGTAATCAACAACTACATCCTTAGACATAGCATCAATGTTTTATCCCTAGTGGCAACAGCACATCACAACCTTAGAACTTTCTGTCACTGTCCCAGGTATCAATGAAGGCATGAACCCACTATCGAGCATAATTACTCCCTCTTGGAGTTAAGAGTAAAAACTTGGCCAGAGCTCTACTAATAACGGAGAGCATGCAAGATCATAAACAACACATGAACAATAGATTGATAATCACCATAATCATAGTACTCTCTATCCATCGGATCCCGACAAACACAACATATAGAATTACATATAGATGATCTTGATCATGTTAGGCAGCTCACAAGATCTAACAATGAAGCACAACAAGGAGAAGACGACCATCTACCCGCTATGGACCCATGGTCCAGGGGTGAACTACTCACTCATCAATCCTGAGGCGATCATGGCGATGAAGAGTCCTCCGAGATGTCCCCCTCCGGCAGTGGTGTCGGGAAGAGCTCCGTAACCCCCGAGATGGGATTGCGGCGGCGGCGTCTCTGGAATTTCCGTATCGTGGCTCTCGACCGGGGGTTTCGCGACGGAGGCTTTAAGGCGGAAGGTCAACGCGGGGGCCACACGAGGGCCCATGGGGCAGTGGCCGCGCCAAGGGCTGGGCCGCGCCGGCCACCCCCTGGCTGCCTCGTGGCCCCACTTCGCGTCTTCTGTCTTCGGGAAGCTTCGTGCAAAAATAGGACCCCGGGCGAAAGTTTCGTCCAATTCCGAGAATATTTTTTTACTAGGATTTCTGAAAAAACAGCAACTGGGTCTTCGGCATCTTGTTAATAGGTTAGTTCCAGAAAATGCATAAATATGACATATAATGTGCATAAACATGTAGGTATCATCAATAAAGTAGCATGGAACATAAGAAATTATCGATACGCTGGAGACGTATCAGCATCCCCTAGCTTAGTTCCTCTCGTCCCGAGCAGGTAAAACGATAACAAAGATAATTTCTGAAGTGACATGCCATCATAATCTTGATCATACTATTTGTAAACATATGTAATGAATGCAGCGATCAAAGCAAAGGTAATGACATGAGTAAACAACTGAATCATATAGCAAAGACTTTTCATGAATAGTACAAGACAAGCATCAATAAGTCTTGCATAAGAGTTAACTCGTAAAGCAATAAATCAAAGTAAAGGTGTTGAAGCAACACATAAGAAGATTAAGTTTCAGCGTTGCTTTCAACTTGTAACATGTATATCTCATGGATATTGTCAACATAAAGTAATATAACAAGTGCAATATGCAAGTATGTAAATCAATGCACAGTTCACACAAGTGTTTGCTTCTAAGGTGGAAGGAGATAGGTAAACCGACTCAACAATAAAAGTAAAAGAATGGTCCTTCGCAGAGGAAAGCATCGATTGTTGTATTTGTGCTAGAGCTTTTATTTTGAAAACATGAACAATTTTGTCAACGGTAGTAATAAAGCATATGAATTATGAAAATTATATCTTACAAGTTGCAAGCCTCACGCATAGTATACTAATAGTGCCCGCACTCGTCCTACTTAACTTGGACTACCGGATCTTTGCATGCCATGTTTCAACCAAGTGTCACAAAGGGGTACCTCCATGCCGCCTGTACAAAGGTCCAAGGAGAATGCTCGCATTTCTTTCTCGCTTTGATTATTCTCAACTTAGACATCCATACCGGGACAACATGGACAACAGATAATGGACTCCTCTTTAATGCATAAGCATGTAGCAAAGTTATTATTCTCATATGAGATTGAGGATATATGTCCAAAACTGAAACTTCCACCATGATTCATGGCTTTAGTTAGCGGCCCAATGTTCTTCTCTAATTTGCATGCTCCAACCACTAAATGATAGACCTTCTGACAAGACGGACATGCATAGCAACTCACATGATATTCAACAATAGTTGATGGCGTTCCTCCGAACATGGTTATCACACAACAAGCAACTTAATAAAATATAAAGTGCATAAGTACATATTCAATACTACGATAGTTTTTAAGGCTATTTTGTCCCATGAGCTATGTATTGCAAAGGTGAATGATGGAATTTTAAAGGTAGCACTAGCAATTTACTTTGGAATGGCGGGAATACCATGTAGTAGGTAGGTATGGTGGACACAAATGGCATAATGGTTGGCTCAAGGATTTTGGATGCATGAGAAGTATTCCCTCTCGATACAAGGTTTAGGCTAGCAAGGTTATTTGAAGCAAACTCAAGGATGAACAAGTGCAGCAAGACTCACATAAAAGACATATTGTAAACATTATAAGACTCTACACTGTCTTCTTGTTGTTCAAAACTCAATACTAGATATTATCTAGACCTTAGAGAAACCAAATATGCAAATCAAATTTTAGCAAGCTCTATGTATTTCTTCATTAATGGGTGCAAAGCATATGATGCAAGAGCTTAAACATGAGCACAACAATTGCCAAGTATCACATTATCCAAGACATTTTTAGAATTACTACATGTAGCATTTTCCAATTCCAACCATATAACAAATTAACGAAGAAGAAACTTCGCCTTGAACATTATGAGTAAAGCCTAAGGACACATGTGTCCATATGCAACAGCGGAGCGTGTCTCTCCCACAAAGTGAATGCTAGGATCCATCTTATTCAAACAAAAACAAAACGAAACAAACCGACGCTCCAAGTACACCGTATGTGATCGAATAAAAAATATAGTTTCAGGGAGGAACCTGATGATGTTGTCGATGAAGAAGGATGCCTTGGGCATCCCCAAGCTTAGATGCTTGAGTCTCTTAAAATATGCAGGGATGAACCACGGGGCATCCCCAAGCTTAGAGCTTTCACTCCTCTTGATCTTAGTATATCATTCTCCTCTCTTGACCCTTGAAAACTTCCTTCACACCAAACTTCAAGCAAACTCATTAGAGGGTTAGTGCATCATTAATAATTCACACATTCAGAGGTGACACAATCATTCTTTTCACTTCTGGACATTGCATAATGCTACTGGACATTAATGGATCAAAGAAATAAATCCAACATAGCAAAAGAGGCAATGCTAAATAAAAGGCAGAATCTGTCAAAAACAGAACAGTCCGTAAAGACGAATTTATAAATGGCACCAGACTTGCTCAAATGGAAAAACTCAAAACTAATGAAAGTTGCGTACATATCTGAGGATCACGCTCGTAAATTGGCAGATTTTTTCGAATTTTCTACAGAGAATTATGCCCAGATTCGTGACAGACAGCAATGCTGTTTCTGTGCAGCGATCCCAAATATAACATCAACTTTGACATAGAAACTTTACTTGGCACAAAAACATGATAAGGAGAGGTTGCTACAGTAGTAAACAACTTCCAAGACTCAATAAAACAAAAAATTGCTGTAGGTAAAAACATGGGTTGTCTCCCATAAGCGCTTTTCTTTAACGCCTTTCAGCTAGGCGCAGAAAGTGCAAATCAAGTATTATCGAGAGATGGTGTGTCAACCTTACCTTGGGCTTCATCTTTACCTTTCTTAATGTTTTTCTTTCCTTTTGGTTTAGGAAATATATGATTTCCCCCTGGTATAGAGGTGAATTTCAGAGTGCCTTCTCCCACATCAATGACTGCTCCCAATAATTTCAGCAAGGATCTTCCGAATATGATTTTTCCTGTTTCAATAATAAGATAATCAATGGATACTGTTCTTCCACGAATGGTTGTATGCACACCTGCAGCTATTCCCTTAGGAATTATGATAGAGTTATCAATAAGAGCTATTTCTTCTCCCCCTTTATCGACTCCCCAAAGTTTCAAAGATTTATAAATGTTTTCAGGCATAAGGCAAAATTCATACATAATATCACAATAGGCATGAAGAGTTCGATCACCGATGACAATTTTAACAGAAGGGTCCCATGATGAAGGTTTAGGATTCTCTAAGACTTGTTCAAGACGATTACGAACACAGTGATAATTATCATTTAAGCGAGATGTACTTATCTCGAGATTGTTCAATCTATTATGAATGCTAATAAGGGCTGAATCAAAGTTATTAGCTGAATCATGTGATGCAACCAATTTCTTTATGGCATTAAAAGCTTGATCCCCATTACAATGAAGGAAATCTCCTCCTACTAAAGTGTCCAAAGCATATCTATAGCGAACCATAAGACCAAAATAAAAATTACTAAGGAGCAAACTTAGAGTCATTTGAGGTTCAGTTTTGCGATAAGAAGTAAAAATTCTAGACCAAGCATCCTTAAAACTCTCCTCATCCCCTTGCTTGAAAGTGAAAACTAAGTCTTCAGGTGAAGAAGTAACAGGTTCAGAGCTAGACATGGTAATAAAAGTAACTAAATTTTTTTGTATTTTAAATATAGAGTGCAGGACAATAAAGCAAACTAGATAGAGTAAATGCAAGTAACTAATTTTTTTGTGTTTTCGATATAGAGAGCAAGACAGTAAATAAAGTAAAACTAGCAACTAATTTTTTTTGTGTTTTGATTTAGTGCAGCAAACAAAGTAGTAAATAAAAATAAAGCAAGACAAAAACAAAGTAAAGAGATTGAGAAGTGGAGACTCCCCTGCGCAGCGTGTCTTGATCTCCCCGCAACGGCGCCGAAAAAGTGCTTGATGCGCGTAGATGTACACGTCCGTTGGGAACCCCAAGAGGAAGGTATGATGCGCAGAATGGCAAGTTTCCCTCAGTATGAAACCAAGGTTTAATCGAACCAAGAGGAGCCAAGAAGCACGTTGAAGGTTGATGGTCGCGAAATGTGATGCGGCGCAACACCAGGGATTCCGGCGCCAACTAGGAACCTGCACAACACACCAAAGTACTTTGTCCCAACGAAACAGTGAGGTTGTCAATCTCACCGGCTTGCTGTACAAAGGATTATCGAGTGGAAGATGTTTGCAAAGAAAACAGTAAAACAAGTAGATTGTATGCTATGGAAAGAATAGGACCGGGGTCCACAGTTCACTAGAGGTGTCTCTCCCATAAGATAAAAGCATGTTGGGTGAACAAATTACAGTCGGGCAATTGACAAATAGAGAAAGGCATAATAATGCATATACATGACATGATAAATATAGTGAGATTTAATCCGGGCATTTACGACAAAGAACATAGACCGCCATCCAACTGCATCTATGCCTAAAAAGTCCACCTTCAGGTTATCATCCGAACCCCCTCCATTAAGTTGCAAAGCAACAGATAATTGCATTAAGTATTGTGCGTAATGTAATCAACAACTACATCCTTAGACATAGCATCAATGTTTTATCCCTAGTGGCAACAGCACATCACAACCTTAGAACTTTCTGTCACTGTCCCAGGTATCAATGAAGGCATGAACCCACTATCGAGCATAATTACTCCCTCTTGGAGTTAAGAGTAAAAACTTGGCCAGAGCCTCTACTAATAACGGAGAGCATGCAAGATCATAAACAACACATGAACAATAGATTGATAATCACCATAATCATAGTACTCTCTATCCATCGGATCCCGACAAACACAACATATAGAATTACATATAGATGATCTTGATCATGTTAGGCAGCTCACAAGATCTAACAATGAAGCACAACAAGGAGAAGACGACCATCTAGCTACTACCTGGACCCATGGTCCAGGGTGAACTACTCACTCATCACTCCGAAGGCGATCATGGCGATGAAGAGTCCTCCGGGAGATGAACCCCCTCTCCGGCAGGTGCTGGAGGCGATCTCCTGAATCCCCCGAGATGGGATTCGGCGGCGGCGCGGCGTCTCCGTAAGGTTTTCCGTATCGTGGCTCGTGACCTGGGCTCTGCGACGGAGGCTTTAGGCGGAAGGTCAACGCGGGGGCCACACGAGGCCCAGGGGCAGGGCCGCGCGGCCAAGGGCTGGCCGCGCCGGCCACCCCCTGGCTGCCTCGTGGCCCCACTCCGTTAGGTCTTCGGTCTTCTGGAAGTGCAAAAATAGGACCCCGGGCGAAAGTTTCGTCCAATTCCGAGAATATTTCTTACTAGGATTTCTGAAACCAAAGACAGCAGAAAACACAACTGGCTCTTCGGCATCTTGTTAATAGGTTAGTTCCAGAAAATGCATAAATATGACATATAATGTGCATAAAACATGTAGGTATCATCAATAAAGTAGCATGGAACATAAGAAATTATCGATACGTTGGAGACGTATCACCTGGCAATGTTCTTGTTGAAGACATTGTTTTGAGAGTGAGGACTTTCTTCGGGGTGAAAACCTAAGATCTATGATCGGACGACGACAACTTTTGTGCACTGTTTTCTTCTTAAAGGCGTCGCTTATGGAGAAGTTGATCTTCTGGTGTTGTCTTGGTGGTGTCAGTGTTGCTGTTTTAGGTTATGGATCTCTGTAGCAGGACTTTTTTGTAGTTATTTTCTCTTTTTTTGTTGTGTGCATCCTTTATGTCATTAGGGCATGATGTTGTTGCAGAGGCTAGGTGTAATTGGTATCTTCGCGATATTGATATATGCTCTTTATAAAAAAAACACCTCTTTGAAGGTCCAACGCAAAAAATAGTTTTTAGTGGGATTCTTATTTTTCAAAATTTATTAGCTAGCACTTCTCTCTGGATTAATGCTATGTACATTGAGTCTATAAACAATTTACCATTCTCATGTACCTTCCATCGAACATCATGAGACCCTTGAGAACTATGAACCAAAGCCAAGCGTCGTAACAAATCCTACCATGATTCAAGCCTGGGACCAACGGGATTTTGTCTGAATGTTACATTTGGTGGAGAGGATTCCGTCACCTTGGAGATTGTATCACATTTATGACGCACAACATTGTACAAAGCTGAATACTGCTTACGGAGTGTAGCATTACTAAGCCTCGTATCCTCTGATAACCGTGTCTTCGAACCATAGGAAATATATCATATGGGAAAAATAATTTTTTCGTTGCCAAAAGACCAACCAAGAAATGAGAATCACCAGGTTTTCAATAAACTTGGGACAATGCACGAGAGCCGGTATATTTGCTTGTAAGGAGAGTTCGTCGTACCCCTTCTTCACTAAGCAGCTTAAAAGCCATTTACCAAGAAGTGAACTATTTTTGACCTCACGATCATTAATCCCTATGCCACCTTGATCCTTGGGGCGGCAGACTACACTCTGTTTAGCCAAAGATATTTATTTTTCTCATTATTTCCTTGCCAAAAGAATCTTGATCAGAAATAATCCAATCATTGAAAACCTCTATAGGAAGTTGGAAGAAATAAATCATATACAGTACCATGTTGATTAGTACAGAATTGATGAGAACTAATGTTTCGCTAAGAGATAGTAATTTTCCTTTCTAACTATTTAATATGTTATATAATCTTTTCTCGACGTGTTTTTATTCTGCATTTGTAAGTAGCCGATAATAAATAGTTGATCGGAAACATGACTTGTGCATAAGTGGCGGCATCATCGTGTGCCTCCCCGAAACAAAACAATTCACTTATGTGGAAGTTTATTTTTAGTTCCCGAAACAAATCTGATAAAATTAACTTCAAGTTTCTTACTTTTTCAAGATCATGTTAAATAAAAATAAATCGTGTTGGTAGAGTATTGAAGGATAGGCAATCCACCATCCACAAAACGTGGTACTACACCATCAATTTGTCAACCGTGTTTTCTGAGCTTTATAATTATCGCTAACGTATCAGCCAGTATATTAAATAGGATGATGATAATGAATCGCCTTGTCTTAATTAATTTTTTTGTTTGGAAATAGCTACCAACATCATCATTGACTTTAACTGCAACACCTTTCCCGAAAATAAATATATGGATAAGAGTGCGCCCATGATCAAAGAAGCCTTTTATTCTAAGAGTATGTTGGAGGAAACATTGTATATTACCCATGTCGCTATCCATGAATTCAAATATGCATATGTTTATAAGCTATTTATTCCTAACTAACACAGTGGTCGTCACATCATCTTTAATTTTTATAAAAGTAATACTCCATCCGATCCATAATAAGTGTCGTGGTTTTAGTTTATTTTTAGCAAAATTTAAATTAAAACTATGACACGTACTATGAATCGGAGGAAATAATATTTATTAATTATCTTGTACACATTGAATTTTATCCTACAATCTTTATGTAAAATAAATATGGTTTAGAAATTGAGAGATCATTTTCTCATATACTTATGTATTTATGAACGAGATATGTAAAATTTTCTAGAAAATATATGGGTAGTTATATGTGCTATTAGAATTAATATGGCTCTAGTCACAAAAAAAATCTTGGTCAATAAAACATGGGAAACTTAATTTAATCATCTTTAATTTGTGGGAAAATAATTACTACCATTGTGCCAACCATTTCAATACTAAATGTGAAATTGTGATATCCAACCATAAATGTTAACATGAAATTTACCACCCTCTACTACTCTAAATCAAACTTAATATTTAAGAAATAATCTTAAATTTGAAAAAAGTATGTATTTTAACTCATGTTTCTAAGGTGTACATACTAGGTTTATACACCGTTAGCAAAAAAAATGTTTGGACTCAACTGTGGGACTTGTGGTGAAATCTATGGATGAAATAAAGATGTGAGGAATCTGTATGCATTATCAAATAGGATCTAAAGATGACTTTAGTTCCAATGGTTTTGATTTCATCGAGGCGTGATCATTTGAGTTGCCAAACCCTCCTAGTTAATTTTATTCAAGTTGTTTGATCTATTTAACGTAATAGAAATGAGCTTACTTTCATAGGATTTTGTATTTAATAAGTTATTGGTGGTTTAATAATGCATGTCTATTATGAACTTTTGACATTGCGGTTTTTGGTATAAGGTGTTAGGAGCGATTGTGATTTGTACAGATTTGAAAAATCAGGATGACATAGAATAAGGTTAGAATAGAAATGATGTTGTTGGGGTGGATTGATCATGTCCTAAATAATTATGCAGAACATGTGTCAATTGATGGTTAGGAAAGATAAGTTAATCATAAAAAGTTGTTATTTCTTCCTAAAGGATGTCATGCGTGTTGATTCACTTTTATTTTCGAGACTTAATTCTACCGTTCTAAGAATAGTCGTTTATCAAAGGTCATATAAAAGTTTTCAAAACTTGGCATGACGAACTAGTCCTGAATCATCAACTCGGGTGCAACTTCAATCACTTTGACAAGTTATATCAAAAGTTATAAATTTTCCTAGATTTTACATGCATGATTGATTGCAATGCACATATATGTTTTAATTTCTTCTGTTTATAGCATCTAAACCAGGCATATTACACCTTCCAATCATGAGAGTTGAGGATTCCAACGGCTGCTCGCACGACATTACTTTCTTCTTTCTTTTACATAGTCGCACTATATTTTCAAACAAAGGTGCATGCGAGAGAGTGGAAAAGGCACTTTTTTGTTCGTACTAGGAAATGTTATTTTCATAATGGCATAAATGGGTAATTTTTTAACTTACGTCAAACGAAATATGTAATGGTTGTCATTTATTTTTTTATCTAAATCAAGGGCCAGATGTTTCTGCTTATTGTGAAATTTCCTAGCATAATTCTCCTGTCCTTGTTAACCCGTAATGTACTTCTAATAATATATAAATAGATGGATAGATTTCATTATTTTATTTTGTTATCCTTGGGTGGATCAACTCATTTTATTGATTGATAAGATTTATCCAAGCATTGAGGAATTAGAACAATGTAAATAGTATGGTACGGCGTGTAGAATGCACCATACCCGTGTTCGGTTGATTTTTCACTTACAACCTTGGAGTTTACTAAAATCAACATGTTGTCCATACTCTTCCTCTCCCATAATTTAGTCCAAGCTTTCATTTATTTTACGAACTAAGAAATGATACATATTTTAAATTTCGCACCATCTATCTGTCTCCACGGGCTTTTGGCAAACAAGATCAATCCTTAATATGTTTGAATTTTGAAATTTAGTTGAAACTTGTCCAAAAATATTATGAGACTTCTTGTTGCCATTCTTCTATTTATGTAGGTTTTATAAAGTTTCAAGTGTGGTTTCGTGATTCCTTCAAACCTTTGTAGAAGTTGCAGTTGAATTTTGCAGTGGTTCGAGTTGACTTGGATGACCATGGGAAACATGAACATAACTCTGTGTAACAAAAAAAAACAGGCATACATGCATACAAATAAACAAACAAACAAACAAACAAACAAACAAACAAACAAATACCTCATAAACATGTAAGAAACCAAAGTAAAATATGTGTAAATGGTAACCAAATTTGGGAAATTATCAAGCATTTACAAAACTCATGCTAAATATGCTTAAGTGTTACAGAAAATGTAACCAACAAAAACATTATATATTTTAATACAAAGAACTTGTTTAAAGGATCACAGTTCTTATGATTTTTTTGGTAAGTTCTACACAACTGGTAGGTGAAAGTATTTTTGCTCAATCCATACGAAACCACATTTTAGGCTTAAATAGCATGACTAAAAGGGAGTTAGTACACGGTATATACATCAGTCCTCCCTCTTTGCATCTAGACCCACATTGTACACCTAAAATGTCTAGTGTGTTCTATATGCCACCGAAATAGCTCTCCACCCCTTAATTTATTGCTTTATTATTTATAGCATTCATACTATTCTTATTGTGTTGAATTATTTTGCCTTTTCATGCAGGTCAACTAAGAGACAATTGTTTAAACCCAGTTAAAGTGCAAGGGTTCCAGTGTCTCGCTAAATGAACAATCTTTACTTGAGTTTTTTTTATCAGTTGATTTGCAAGTGTCGCTATCAAGTTGACTGAGACTATTCCAGTTCTAAGTTAACGATCTTAAATGATGATTCTTATTTAGCTATGCATTCTAGAAATTGTGTGCAACTTGATCAATTTAGAAATGGTTGTTTTTCCATCAATGGGCTTAGTGGTAGAAATCGTTGTTTATTTATCTTTGGTCACTACAGGTGACCAACCTAAGATTAATCACAAGAACCTGAACACATAATTTCTAAAGGTTACATAGTGTTGCAACCAGACTATAACAAATCCCAATTAGCACCTAGCACTAACAGACGGTGGCATGGCAATATGTTATGCATCAAAGCAATCCCAGCCTCTTGCCGCACTCCAGGCTGCCATCTAGCACCTCCTCTGCCCCGTACTTGTACTTGAACCCCAGCTCCACAAGCTTCTTTGTATTAGCTTGCACTCTCCCTCTCCCACCACCCTAATCCACGCAAAAAGTAAATAGCACGTATTAATCACAACGCATCGAGATAACCAGATTCAAACATTCAGTTAAAGACCCGCAAAAAACAAACATTCAGTTGAAGAACATACTCTTTGATCATCAGCTTGAGTTCGGGGTGCTTGCCAGCATAGTGTTCTAGGATATCCTGCATGTTGGGGTACGCCGCGGCGCAGAGGTATCGGCCGCTGGCGATGTCCGCCAAGCGCTCCATGCAGATGTGTGGCCCGCAGACGTCGTCGACATGAACCAGTGGCACGGAACCGAGGGCCTGCAGGAACCTGAGTGTTCTGTGGTAAAGCTCGACACCGGTGAAAGGCGACAGCATGTTGTGCATGCTGTCAGGGGTGTACGGCAGGATTGTGTCTCCTCCGACGAGGCCGCACAGCAGGACGACGACGTCGAATGACCTCGCGGTGGTGGATGAAGAGGAGGAGTCGTTGTACTTGAGTAGCTCGTTGGCAGAGAGAGTCTTGGAGGATACATAAGCCTGCACGCGTGCAAGTCAACATGGCCAGAATGATCGTTCAATATTCAGCTATTAGCGTTCTAATTTTAGTTAAAGTCAAAACACATTTTTCGATAAAGGGAATATATTAATATCAGGAAGATACCAATTACACCCAGCCTCTGCAACAACGCACCACCCTAATGGCACTACGGATGCACACAGCCAAAAAAAGAAAAGAAAACTAAGAAACAAAAGCCCCGCTAAGTATCTCGGCCTAACAGCCAGGACATCCACCGCCAAGACAACACCTAATTACAGACTCTAAAACGACGCCTAAGAAGGGAACAGTGCTGAACACCATCGTCGCCCGATCAAAGATCTTAGGTTTTCACCCTGAAGATAGTCCCCGCCTTGCAAACAGTCGCTCCACTACAACACAAGCGCACAACCAGTTAAGGCCAGACCTGGGTTTTCACCGAAGTTGTGACCAAGGCTTCACCCGTGTTGTCGCCCCCACTTTCATACCGCTGCTGTGAAGCCCGGAACACCAAGCCAGTCTCTCAACAGCGTGAGACTTTGAACCTCCCTTTGGCCTAGTCCTCCCCTCCGGCCTTCATGAAATTCTCTTCTTCCGACTTTCATCATGGATCCATAGTCACTTGATGTCAACACAGAAAAAGAGCCGCCGCTCCCTCCAGAACCAATCGGTCGGAATAAAAACATGGGTGCGCACGACCGAATACCTCCGATCCAGCAAACCCAGCAAGAAAGCACTGCTACATTTCTCCGCTCGGCGGAGCTCTTCCGGGACTCAACCCTCCGGCCGTACTTCACGAGTCCAGCACCTCCCAGAGGTCCTCCTCTTTCATGCAAGAGAGGTGCCCTAGGACCGTCGCTTTATTTCTGCAAGACATGAGATCCCAAGATCCACCATATCTTTACAATATCTCCAAGTGAAGCCGAGGAAGGCTACAAGGTCGGGGCCGCCGCCCCGATGCTCAAGTGATGCGGGTAGGGATCCCACCATCGATGCAACCCGCGCCGGAACATGGTACAGGAGTTCGCCCTCCAGGCCCATGCGACCAGACGAGTTCAACCACCCCATCACGACCGCTCACGGCCGCTGCACTCTGGCCGCCACAAGCGCAGACCACCACCGCAAGGCCCGAGAGTTGCCACGCTGTCGCTGCAAGTCTGCCCACTCAGTGAAGTTCCCTGGCCACGCCATTGACCACAAGGAAATGTTCGCAGCCTTCAAGGGCGGAGGGAAGTGGTGGCGTGAGGTACTCGGCGGCAAGTCGCTGTGGGACTTCTGGCGCGAGCGGCCACGTATCGGACGGGGGAGCGGGTTAGGGTTATGTTCTATAGTCAACCTCTCATCACTCTTCGTGGAATATGACTTGATAAAGTCAAAGTCAAAACACATAAACTTTAAAAATATATGAAAAATATTAATAACTATAATACCAGTTACATATAAGATGAAAATATATCATATCGAGTCCAATACAATAAACTTTTTATTGTAGTCTATTTTATGTAAATATGCATTTAAAGTTTACAAAGTTTAGTTTGACTAAATAAAAGAATATGAAGTAATTGTGTACGGATGAGGATGTAATCGTATATGTAACATTATGTAACTCTTGGAGATGATATTGCATTCGCGGACTTGATATACTCCCATTCAACTTCAATCGTACTAAATTCAAGTCAATTAAAAGAATTAGGGAGAGTATAGTAATGCAGTAAAAGACTGCATGTATCAATCGAAAGCAGCAGGTCAAGTTAAGCTTCCACTTTTTTGAAAGAAAAAATGTAATAATGTTTTCACTGGGCCTGGTCCAAGAATGAAAGAACTCACGTCCAAGAATTCGTTAAGTTATGACTGTGGAACCCCAAGCCGGGTCCAGCAGATTCGCCGCAAGATCCTTTGTAGCCATCCTCCATTCTCTCGAGTTACGCTGGACGCCCATCACGGAGCCTGTGTGATGACACGCCACCGCTTTTGGACCGCTCGCATCGTTCTTGTGATAATCGTGTCGCGTCCACTATTGCTCCTGGGAAATTGTACTGTGAATCAACGCAAAGATGGAAATAGATGGGCATAGTTAGTGGGTAGAAAGTTGCAACCCTGTCGTGAATACTACGTACAGTATATGATATGAAACAAAAACTTTCATTTTAATTAAGATCCATGAGAACTGGACTACGGTAATTCAAAGAGAAAAAGGATACATCGTATTATTCTCCGTGTAACCAAAGAATCC
Organism: Lolium multiflorum; assembly: GCA_030979885.1. Taxonomy (NCBI): domain Eukaryota; kingdom Viridiplantae; phylum Streptophyta; class Magnoliopsida; order Poales; family Poaceae; genus Lolium; species Lolium multiflorum. Next base: position 57,252,884 of record CM061748.1, on the reverse strand, counting down.
TATAGAGAAAACGATCGGACGACGGAGATGTATTGAAGGCACCTGACGCTAGCGAATGATATAGCTATCCAGGGTACGTCGTCTTGCGGCGACACGATAGGCTCGTCACTTGTCAGGTGTCCCTTCACGTCAAAGGCTGGCTGTCGCTTAGACGCAACGACCACAGAGGAAAATGATTCTTGGATTTTGGATCGAGTATTGGCAATTCGAGCCAGCCGCGTTGTGCATCAGCGGGGTGGCGACGAGGAAGACGAAGTGGCAGCCCTGGATCGCCGGCTCGAAGCTGGCGGCGTCGTAGATGTCCGGCTCGGAACAGCGTCAGCCTCCGCCGCGCCGGGCAGCCCTTTGAGCAGCCGTCTTCTTCTCGTCACCTGTAGCCCGATCGAGGGCGAGTCCGGCCATGACTGAAAGTCAGGAAGGTCGAAGAACGCACAGGAAAAAATCGCCCAATCGATCGCTCGATCGACGGCGAGCTGTCTACAGTGGAATGCATGCGTGGAGAAATTTGACACATACCGATGTTCCGTAAGGTCGCGTGGACGGCGCAGCCTCTGTCGAGGAGCTTCCTGACGAGCCAGGAGCCGAGCCGGCAGCTCCGGTGACGCACACCCTGCAGCTCATCTCTCCCCGACGGTTCCTCACTGGCCTCGGCGCCCGTCGTCGCGCACTGCCCCGATAGCTATATATACGCGTGCGATGAACCACACCGAGCGGATCGACCTGCTTGGTCACGGTGGTAGCTTCGAGGAAATGCTGGAGCACGTACGTGTCGATCTGTCAATCACCACTTATTAGCTGCACATGAGACTACTCACAAAGTCACAACTCACAAGTCCCACGAGTGACGTTCGATCGTAGGCCTCGTCTCGCCTCACGACAGCCCGCAGGCGGCGCCGTGGCTGAAACGCCAAACAGAAAATCCGCGAAGCAAAACGTGCTTGCTCCCGAAAACCACAAACATGAGTGTGACTATTTCTGAGTAAATTTCGTTTCAGTCAGATTATGTTATTAAATTCCAGTTACAATTTATCTTGCAACTTATGACTAGTACAAAGTTACTCCAGCTAGCAAATCCCCACAAACATAGCTCAAGCTACAGAAATATTCGAAAATAATATTATAAAGTTTTAAAAAAATCTGAAATTAAATCTAGATGTAGATAATCTTTGTGTTCTACCAACGTGTAAAATTGCAACTTGAAATATCTTATATTGGAGGCCATGCAAAAATGATAAATTCTGAAATCTATAATTGTGAACAGTACAAACAGGGGCGGAGCTCCAGGGGCAAAGGTAGGGTCGCCTACCTTGACTTTTACGAATATACTTAGATTGCTGTTTTTAAAAATTTTGGTTCAAACATCAAAACGGACCGTATGAAAAACATGCATGTTCAAGAAAAACTACTGAAATCGACACGCCAAACATAGACTATTTTTACCTCCAAATATAAACTCGTATTCTAGATTCAATGTGAATAATATTGCTTGTATTACAGAGATTTATCATTGAATGTACCCTAGTATATACAAGATAAGCTCGAGTTATTCATTATACATACTTGTAGAATTGAAGATTTTTAGATATTTTAAAGACAAGTAATACTTTCTCCGGCCGCATTATTACTCCATTAAGATGACATAGGGTTTACCCGTGACGACATCAACAATTGAAAGGAATTTTCTAGCAACAAAAATAATCAAAATCGAGTTGCGCATCGAACGAGGGATAAACAAACGTCTTGATTATTTGAATTACATCATATTTTTTTAAGAAGATGTAAAGCTTTGCTGTTGAGTTTGGCATTATTCGTATGTTTTCTTAGATTATACTTATAATAAAAAAAATTGTATTGAGATATTATTACTTTTTAGAACTATTTAAATTGGCATCATTCAAAGTTCTCTACCTTAATTTTTTCGTCTTCACATCGAGTACAAACTCTCACAATCTTAAAATCTGTCAGATTTTGTCCTCGAATTTATGGTATTTCGAGTTCAAATTGCACGCAGTGACAGAACTTAACATTGCCTACATCTAGATTTGTTTTCAGATTTTTGTAAAACTTAGAATACCAGTTTTAAAATTTTCAAAAAAAAAAGACGAGCTATATGTAGCTCGTCCTACAAAAGCCCACACAAGCTTGCTCCAGCTTATATTTTTCAGTAAAGAAGGCAGCCCCAGTTACATTTTCCAGGAATCTGCATCACACCCCGTCCATATGCACATATATATGTTGATGCAACGAGACAAGCTTGCTCAACCGAGACCACACCGTGTGAGTGTATGACTGCACCCACAGAGATATACATTTTTCCTACTGTTAATCTAACAGCTGACCAGCGACCTAAAGAAGAGGAGCTGACGAGCAGATGCAATTTCTGCCTCTGCTGTTTGAGTTCTCGACTCTCTAGTGCAACTCTTCCATCTGCACGGAAAGGATCTGGGAGCCAGTAGTTCATCAAATCTGCTGCGCCCAGCTGGTGCAATGCAGGATGTTGCCAGACACGCATCACAGGTCTCCGCTAAAGTCAAGGAGATCATGCGCGGATTGCGTGCCTTATACATGTTACCTCGCACACGCCAGCCCAAGGTCTTCTCCTCTTCACTGGGCACTGCAGCACATTGGGCGACAGGCGTAAGACGCACAACATGGGGATATTCAGGCAATGCGGAGTTTCCAGTGCACAATGACATACCTAAGCGTTGGTACTAAATTTGATGACAGGAAAAGCCTGGTCCACCTTCTCCGTGTTATCGCTCCCGAGAAGTCGAGAAGATGTTTTGTCGCTTCCCTGGCTTCGACGTGAGGAATGTGGCCGCACTGCCCTACCTGTCGTAAAATTGCGCTTGGGAGTTCTTGCTGCAATCGCTGCAGAACGCACCCAGCGCATTTAAAACGGTGCACATTTGTATCTCAGGAATGCATATGTTGCAGACTCGATTGTATATAACATTTAGGCATTATCAGGTGAACTCACGTATGCTTGTTTATTGCTTATTATCCCATCATCCTCTCCCCATAAAACCAGACATTTTTGCTTCACCTGTCCAGAAAAATAGGAAAGCATTCATAATCATCATCAACACATTTCATTTGTCTTTCCAGAGTGATTCAGAAAGGTTGTAATATCCCGCAGTGTAAATGCTAATGAGAGAAGTACATAGTCTATAATTGCCAGTCAGCAGATGAGAATTACGTAACCTTCTGAGTCAACGGTTCCTGTTGGTTTTTTAAAATTCAAGGTTTCAAGGTAATACAGTTGCCACCCAATGATGAAAATAAAGGGAAACTTTGAATCAGCACTGATAGAATGGGTAAACCTATGGTGGAAATTGTGTGTTAGCATTTAGATAGTGCCTCTTAGAGCAGCACTCTTCTTCCGTCGATCAAGAAAAGTAATACTGCTGACTAATAGCTGCTACATGCCTACAACACTGTGGTGATATCAAGATAATGAAACTAGATAATGAATAAGAAACATTTAGCATGTTTGAACAGTGGATAAAATCATAATTTGGACGTTTATAGAAAAGAACCTGTTTTATTTGGTTTAGAACATTATAGCCCCGGTAATCATAAAATTAACCGCAGCATCTTCCCACCAAGGAAGAAGGCAATGTAGACACCAATGCAACAAACAATAGATTAATAAAGGAGAAAAAACATGACTTTAAAACCCAGCAATACAGAGGAAAGCAACAATGGTCTGATTACTCATGACATTGTCTGTGCACAGTTCAAAAGAGGATATCAGGTATATGTAACCAAAATTCAATTGACAGGAAATAATCAGGTATATATATGATTTGAATACAACTATACAAAGTGCATTATTGCAGAATAAACCAATAAAGGTTTGTATAATCATTTCTGTGCATCAAATAAAGTCCTTTCAGCTTAGGCTTTCTAGTTTTGGCAGTTTGTCCTTCACCACGGACAGTTTGCTTTAGTTGTTTCAGTTTGGGTTGTTAGCCTGTTTCTTGGTTGTACTGCCCTTACCATTGGTGGTTTGTAATTGCCTTCATTAGCATTCCAATTTTAATACACAAAGAAACCCATTTCGATGCGTGCTTGAGAAGGAAATAAAAAGTTTCTTCAAGTATAACAGCATACTGAAAAAAGCAGAGAGAAGTAATAGACCAGAATATGGTAGTTGTTTCGATCAGTTACAAGAAATGCATAGAGGCTTACTTGAACCCAATCAAAGAATCCATCTGGAATTGTATTAAAAGCCAAGCGTGTGAACAGTCGCAGAGGAAGACTCTTGAGTACAAAACCTGGGAAGCAAAAAAATTACACCGTGTTCCGGCCAATACAAATGCACATACTACTGAATAGGTTCAACGGAAATTAAAGACAACGATCTTATACGAATGGTTCATGAGAACAAGCAAAACCATTATTAAGAACAAAGAAATATACTTAGGACTACACAGTCCGCATGGGCATCAGGAACAAAAACTAAACATGTACCAGCAAAGTATATGAAAAAAAAAACAGAATGCTTCAACGCGGAAGCAATTCTACTTAGATGCAAAGGATGCAGCTCAGCAAGGACTCACCCAGATATGGAACAAATCTTGGCATTCTGGTCATATCTTTTGTGCCCTCAGTATATACACTTGCACCAATGAAGATTAATTTTGATACCTGCAATGAACAGGAAAATTAGCTTCTTGTGAGAAAGCTTGTGAGATTTGTCCAGTTAAAGAAAGCCACATACAGTTTTCATTAGTATTTTGTGGCAATTTCCAAATGTGCTAGACGGATAGCTAAGAAATGGAGAGAAAACAATAAGTCATAGCATGCTGGTACCGCTTCCGGATAGTTGACTGCAAAATCGATGGCAACAGCAGCTCCGAGACTAGGCCCAACTAGCGCCATAGGCCTTTTGATGTAGGTTTTCCAAAACTGTACAAAGAGGTTTTTAAGATGTATAAGAATCATATCAATAGTCAATGTAGAGCAGCGTTACTCTGACTTGGATAGTTATGATTCTGCTTAGCACAGAGTCATAAAAACAGATGCCATAAAAACTGATCTTAAATGACTAAACATATATGAACAAGGAAAGGCTGATCGAAAACTTGCTCAAAGAAAAGCATAGTGCATGCTATCCAGACAATCCAGCCCTTGTATTGGGATAGAACCTAAAGATTTTGCGCAGTTCAGAGCAAGGCTGGTAACTTCAGTTACTAATCAAAATCATTCTGAATTAAAGATGAAGTCTCCAAGCTAGGAAATAGGAAGTGAATTCATCTCATCACATGGAAATTATTGACATGTGCACCAGCGGTAGTTCTGAACTTGTACCTGGTAAAGATGCTCGCGCTTGGACGCAATGTCACATGGTGGTCTCGTTTCTACGATCCAAACAAGCAGTATTACAAGTGGTCACAACTTTCAATTAATGAACCAATTCCAATGACATGCAGCAGAGATGGATGGCATACCTAAATCAGGAGAAGCCCCATCCAAGAATGTCCACAGCCCAGGCCTCCAGTCCAGCCTCCTCCAGCAAAGGGTAGCACCTCCACTCTAAACAAGAGCTGCAGCCAATAATTTTAGTCCTCTATCCAGACTGCTCAATGCACGGCACAAGTACAGCATGACGCTCTGCAGCAGTACCGTACAATTATTGACACCGAAGCTAGACACTGCAAGTATATCGCACCTGTCGAACCCGTGGAGCAGCACCACCGGGTCACCGCTCTGCTGCTGCTTGAGCGGCCTCACGCAGCTGCTCTGTATCGGGTTCTTGGAGAAGCCGGTCTGATGGTTCAGAGAAACTTGGTCACTCAGGAGTAAGGAAATTTGGAAGGAAAAAAATGTGGAGCGATTTGGAGAGAGGCTAGCTCGCCTGGACGGGCACGCGCTCGATTCGCCTGGCCAGGCGGATGGCGGCGCGGTCGCGGATGCGCTCGACCGCCTTGGGCAAGAACGGCGGGAAGTCCTTGGCGGGGGTGGTGGCGGGAGCGGGGGCGGCTCGGCCGGTGGTGCCGACTTCGGCGGATGCCGCGACCCTGAACCGGGCCCTGGACGGCGCCGGGGCGGCAGGGCCGGGATAGTGAGGAGCAGCGGCATTGGTGGAGATTAGCCGCTTGCCCGCGAGCTCGTTGGAGTGTGCCGGGCTGGTGGGCCGGATGTTATGGGAGCGCGAACCGCGAGGTGGCGATGAGCAGCGGCCGCGTGGCCCCTATGCAGCTACCGTGGCACGGAGACGAGGGGTCGGTCTCTTTTTATCTTGGAAAAAAAGTTCAAAATAAGTGTTTTGGCTCCTAGGTGCATATGCTCTCTTTAGTCTAAACTACAACTTTGATACATTTTGAAATATAAAAAACTTAAATGAAAAATTCACGTGAACATCTTGACATGCTAAGTACGTACAAAGTCTTTCCATGAAAAATCAACTTGTAGTTTGAGCTGTGTAAAAAGACTAATTTTAGTGCTAAAAATAAGGCTTTTTCTGAAACTTGTTTTGTCTTTTTTACATCGATCACAAAAAATGTCGGTATTTCATGAAACTGCACGAACGCACATAGATTGTTAAGATGTACATGCAAAAAAAATTAATTTTTTTACAATTAAAATTATGTTTTTTAGGTGGAGGGAGCATAATCAGCATATGCACCTAGGAGGAAAAACTAAATTGAACGCCCAAATCAATCATGGAAATTACTACTCAGTAACCTTCCTCAAATTCCAATTGCAACCTGAATCAAGATGCAAATTTAATGGTTCGAAGCATTTATTTTTAGTTGTATCCTCACTTACAACTTTAAAAACTCAGTTGCAACCCTATTCAAAGTGAAACAAAACTCACCTGCAATCCAATTACCATATGCATGAATCACGATGTAATCGGACAAAGTAGGACTTAACTCGCTGTTAACTTAGTTCTCAGCTAGCAAAACTGATATTTTAAACTCTAAACCTGTTTGCTCCACTGGAAGTTACAATCCCAACCAAGATTACAGTCGGTTTTTGCTCACGTCCCACTTATAAGAACTTTCTTCCCCAATCTTCAGTTTATATGTTCCCCATGACACATGAAATCCCCTCTCAATTGTGATGAGAACCTCGAACTTTGCAAGCGAGATTTCCGTCGTCGACGGGGAACTCGAATGCCGTGTTGGGGCGGGTAGTACACGGTGGGAGTAGGCCTCTCAAGGCTCCAACATATGACGGTGTGATTGGGTCACCTAAGCACGTGCGTGCAGAGGTCTCTCTGCGCAACCGTGCCGGCGCCAGAGCAACCGGAGCAGAGCATGTGACTAGAGGCAGATTCCACGCGTGGGATCCCTCGGCGGCGAGAGACAATGATACGTCCAAAACATATCTACTTTCCTAGATACTTTTGATGTTGTTTGCCCTCTATCTTGTGTGTTTTGAATACAACTAACACGGACTAACACTATTTTCAGCAGAATTACGCTCGTGTCTCATTTTTGTGCAGAAATTCAACTTTCAGGAAAATCCTCGAAATATAGAAACTCATATTTCACCTGAAGACTCCGGAACAAGAAGACGAGACGGAGGGGCCACGAGGCCACACCTACCCAGCGGCCAGCCTTGGCCGCGCCTAGGGGTGGTCCGGGCCGCCTCGACCCCCTCGACCCTCTCCCCACTATATAAGCCTCCCGATCTGTGATGGGGCTCGCGCTTAAAGAGTTCCGTGCTTCGCCGCCACCCGTAAACCCCAACGGACCGAAACTCCGTTCTAGCACCCTACCGGGACGGGATTTGGAAGGATCATCGCGATGCTTGATACGTACTCAAACGTATCTATAATTTCTTATGTTCCATGCTACTTTTATTACAATACTTGAATGTTTTATACATACTTTACGACATTATTATCATTTTCCGAGACTAACCTATTAACAAGATGCCGAAGTGGGTTCCTGTTTTCTGTTGTTTTTTGTTTCTGAAACTGTAAGGAAATATTCTCGAATTGGACGAAATCAACCCCCAGGCCTGTTGTCGAAGCTTCCGAAGACCGGGAAGGGGAGGGGCCACGAGGCTAGGACACCAGGGTGGCGCGGCCCAGCCCCGGCCGCCGGCCCGTTGTCCTGCCTCGTGACACCCCCCGACCTACCCTTCCACCTACTTAAAGCCTCCGCCGCGAAACCCCCGGTACTGAGAGCCACGATACGGAAAACATTAATGGGGCCGCCGCCTAATCCCATCTCGGGATTAAGAATGCTTCCGCCCCTTCGGAGAGGGGAATCATCACGGAGGGGCTCTATCATCATGCCCGCTCCGGATTGATGCGTGAGTATTTCATCCTTGGACTATGGGTCCATAGCAGTAGCTAGATGGTTGTCTTCTCCGCTTGTGCTTTCATTGTTTAGATCTTGTGAGCTAACATGATCAAGATCATCTATTTGTAATGCTACATGTTGTGTTTGGCGAGATCCGATGAATATAGAATATTATGTTAAGTTGATTATCAATCTATCATATATGTGTTGTTTATGTTCTTGCATGCTCTCCGTTGCTAGTAGAGGCTCTGCCAAGTTGATTCTTGTAACTCCAAGAGGGGGTATTTATGCTCGATAGTGGGTTCATGCCTCCATTGAATCTGGGACAGTGTTCTAAGGTTGTGGATGTGTTGTTGCTACTAGGGATAAAACATTGATGCTTTGTCTAAGGATATTTGTGTTGATTACATTACGCACCATACTTAATGCATTATCTGTTGTTCAACTTAATACCGGAAGGTCTTTGATAACCAGAGGGAGAATTATTTAGGCATAGATGCATGTTGGATAGCGGTCTATGTACTTTGTCGTAATGCCCGATTAAATCTCATAGTAATCATCGTTGATATGTATTGAATCTTTATTTGTCAATTGCTCGCATGTAATTTGTTCACCCAGCATGCTAGTTATCTTATTGGAGAGACACCTCTAGTGAACTGTGGACCCCGGTCCATTCTTTTACATCTGAATATATTCTACTGTTTTTACTGTTCTTTGCAAACAAACACCATCTTCCACTCGATACGCTTAATCCTTTGTTTTCAGCAAGCCGGTGAGATTGACAACTCACTGTTATGTTGGGGCAAGTACTTTGATTGTGTTGTGCAGGTTCCACGTTGGCGCGGTTTTGGTGTTGCACATACATTCCTCCACCAACAACCTTCACGTGCTTCTTGGCTCCTACTGGTTCGATAACCTTGGTTTCTTTCTGAGGGAAAACTTGCTGCTGTGCGCTGATACGTCTCCAACGTATCGATAATTTCTTATGTTCCATGCCACATTATTGATGATATCTACATGTTTTATACACATTATATGTCATATTTATGCATTTTCTTGGAACTAACCTATTAACAAGATGCCGAAGAGCCAGTTGCTTTTCTGCTGTTTTTGGTTTCAGATATCCTAGTAAGGAAATATTCTCGGAATTGGACGTGAAATCTTCGCCCAGTCCCATTTTTGCACGGAGCTTGTGAAGACCGAAGAGATAACGAAGTGGGCACGAGGCGCGCGACCATAGGGTCGCGTGGCCGGAGGGCCCGCCGCCCTGGTGCCCCTCGGCCGCCCCCGACCCTTCCGCCACTTAAAGCCTCTGTCGCGAACCCCCAGTCGAGAGCCACGATACGGAAACCTTGAGACGCCGCCGCGAATCCCATCTCGGATTCAGGAGATCGCCTCTGCGGAGAGGGGATTCATCTCCGGAGGACTCTTCATCGCCATGATCGCTCCGGAGTGATGAGTAGTTCACCTGACCATGGGTCCATAGCATGAGCTAGATGGTCGTCTTCTCCTTGTTGTGCTTCATTGTTGGATCTTGTGAGCTGCCTAACATGATCAAGATCATCTATATGTAATTCTATATGTTGTGTTTGTTGGAATCCGATGGATAGAGAATACTATGTTATGGTGATTATCAATCTATTGTTTATGTGTTGGTTATGATCTTGCATGCTCTCCGTTATTAGTAGGGGCTCGGCCAAGTTGCTTTTAACTCCAAGAGGGAGTATTTATGCTCGATAGGGTTCATGCCTTCATTGACACTTGGGACAGTGACAGAAAGTTCTAAGGTTGTGATGTCTGCCACCAGGGATAAAACATTGATTCTATGTCTAAGGATGTAGTTGTGATTACATTACGCATACTTAATGCAATTGTCTGTTGCTTAGCAACTTAATACCGAATGGGGTTCGGATGATAACCTGAAGGTGGACTTTTTAGGCATAGATGCAGTGGATGGCGGTCTATGTACTTTGTCGTAATGCCCAATTAAATCTCACTATATTTATCATATCATGTATATGCATTGTTATGCCCTTCTCTATTTGTCAATTGCCCAATTGTAATTTGTTCACCCAACATGCTTTTATCTTATGGGAGACACTCCTAGTGAACCGTGGACCCCGTCCTATTCTTTACATAGCATACAATCTGAAATTGTGTTTTACTATTTTCTGCAAACAATCATCTTCCACTCATACGTTTAATCCTTTGTTACAACAAGCCGGTGAGATTGACAACCTCCATCGTTTCGTTGGGGCAAAGTACTTGATTTTGTAAAGCATTCCACGTTGGCGCCGGTTGTTGCGCCCATCACATTTCGCCACCATCAACCTTCAACGTGCTTCTTGGCTCCTCCTGGTTCGATTAAACCTTGGTTTTTTCTGAGGGAAAACTTGCTACTGTGCGCATCATACCTTCCTCTTGGGGTTCCCAACGAACGGTGAGTTACACGCCATCAAGCTCTTTTTCTGGTGCCGTTGCCGGAGATCAAGACACGCTGCAAGGGGAGTCTCCACTTCTCAATCCCTTTACTTTGTTTTTGTCTTGCTTTATTTTATTTACTACCTTGTTTGCATCCAAACAAAACACAAAAATTAGTTGCTAGTTTTACTTTATTTACTGTTGCTTTCATATCGAAAACACAAAAAAAATAGTTACTTGCATTTACTTATCTAGTTTGTTTTATTTATGCTAAAATGAATACCCCTGAAATACTAAGTTGTGTGACTTCACAAATGCAAATAATAATGATTTCCTATGCACACCTATTGCTCCTGCTACTACAGCAATTCTTGTTAAATTAAACCTGCAATTATGAGAGATCAATTTTCTGTGTTAGGTCTGAGATGCTGCCCGTCTCAATAATTTTGTTGAACTTTGTGAAATGCAAAAGTATAAGGATGTAGATGGTGATATTATTAAATTGAAAGTGTTTCCTTTCTCATTAAGAGGAAGAGCTAAAGATTGGTTGCTATCTTTGCCTAAGAATAGTATTGATTCATGGACTAAAATGCAAGGATGCTTTTATTGGTAGATATTATCCTCCCGCTAAAATTATATCTTTGAGAAGTAGCATAATGAATTTTAAGCAATTAGATACTGAACATGTTGCTCAAGCATGGGAGAGAATGAAAACTTTGGTAAAGAATTGCCCAACCCATGGACTGACTACTTGGATGATTATCCAAACCTTCTATGCAGGACTAAATTTTTCTTCAGAATTTATTGGATTCAGCTGCTGGAGGTACCTTTATGTCCATCACATTGGGGGCGGCTACAAAACTTCTTGATGATATGATGATAAATTACTCTGAATGGCACACGGAAAGAGCTCCACAAGGTAAGAAGGTAAATTCTGTTGAAGAAACCTCTTCCTTGAGTGATAAGATTGATGTGATTATGTCTATGCTTGTGAATGGTAGATCTAATGTAGATCCAAATAATGTTCCTTTAGCTTCATTGGTTGCTCAAGAAGAAAATGTTGATGTGAATTTCATTAAAAATAATAATTTCAACAACAATGCTTATAGGAACAACTCTGGTAATAACTATAGGCCATATCCTGCTAGTGGTAATGATTATGGTAATACTTATGGTAGATATGAGGAAAGGATGCTAGAAATTGAAAGATCCACTAAAAACTTTATGCAATCGCAATATGAGCAAAATCAATTGTTTACTAAAACTATGAATGAACAATCTACCTTGTTGAAAAATATAGGAAATCAACTTGAAAACTTGAATAGGGAGATTTCTGGTCTGCAAACTAAAATTTCAAATGCTGAAACCCGAATCTCATACATGTCCGCATCACAATCCTCTTTAATTAATAAAATGGCTGCTAAACCTGATGATATTGATAATAAGATTACTACTACAGCAAATGCCATCCAAGTTAGAATTAATGAGAATATAAGATTAATGGCTGAATTGCGTGCTAGGTGGGATAGAGAAGAAAATGAAAAACTAGCTAAAGAGAATAATGTAGCTAAAGTTTGGACTATTACCACCACTAGTAATGCTAATTCTTCACATGTTGCTGCACCTCCTACTATCAATGGTAAAATAATTGGTGTTGGCAATGTTTCTACTCCTAGTGCAAAGCGTACAAAACTGCCTGAAATTGCTAAAACTAACTGCTTGTGATAAAACTGCTGAAATTTTTTCCAACCTTGGGAACAATGATCCCATTGCTGTAGCTCATAATGATTTAGATTTTGATGATTGCCACATCTCTGAAGTTATAAAGTTCTTACAAAAACTTGCTAAAAGTCCTAATGCTAGTGCTATAAATTTAGCCTTTACAAAACATATTACAAATGCTCTCATAAAAGCTAGAGAAGAGAAACTAAAACTTGAAACTTCTATTCCTAGAAAGTTAGAAGATGGTTGGGAGCCTATCATTAAAATGAAATTCAATGACTTTGAATGTAATGCTCTATGTGATCTTGGTGCAAGTATTTCTGTTATGCCTAAAAAGATTTATGATATGCTTGACTTGCCACCATTGAAGAATTGTTATTTGGATGTTAATCTTGTCATATTAAAAAGAAACCTTTGGGAGGATTGATAATGTGCACATTACGGTTAACAATAACCTTGTCCCCGTTGATTTTGTTGTCTTGGATATCGAATGCAATGCATCTTGTCCTATTGTGTTGGGAAGACCTTTTCTTCGAACTGTTGGTTGTTATTGATATGAAGGTAATATTAAATATCAATTTCCTCTCAAGAAAGGTATGGAACACTTCCCTAGAAAGAGAATGAAGTTGCCTTTTGATTCTATTATTAGAACAAGTTATGATGTTGATGCTTCATCTCTCGATGTTACTTGATTTGCACTTTCTGCGCCTAGCTGAAAGGCGTTAAAGAAAAGCGCTTATGGGAGACAACCCATGTTTTTACTACAGCAATTTTTTGTTTTGTTGAGTCTTGGAAGTTGTTTACTACTGTAGCAACCTCTCCTTATCATGTTTTTGTGCCAAGTAAAGTTTCTATGTCAAAGTTGATGTTATATTTGGGATCTGCGCAGAACAGCATTGCTGTCTGTCACGAATCTGGACACAGGCCTCTGAAAATTGAAAAATTCACTGATGAGCGTGATCTCAGATATGTACGCAACTTTCATTAGTTTTAGAGTTTTTCCATTTGAGCAAGTCTGTGCCAGCTTTAAATTCGTCTTTACGGACTGTTCTGTTTACAGATTCTGCCTTTTATTTCGCATTGCCTCTTTTGCTATGTTGGATTTATTTCTTTGATCCATTAATGTCCAGTAGATTTATGCAATGTCCAGAAGTGTAAAGAATGTTTGTGTCACCTCTGAATGTGTGAATTATTAATTGTGCACTAACCCTCTAATGAGGCTTGAAGTTTGGTGTGAAGGAAGTTTTCAAGGGTCAAGAGAGGAGTATGATATACTATGATCAAGAGGAGTGAAAGCTTCTAAGCTTGGGGATTCCCCTGGTTCACTCCCTGCATATTTTAAGAAGACTAAAGCGTCTAAGTTGGGGATGCCCAAGGCATCCCCTTCTTCATCGACAACATCATTGTTCCTCCTCGAAACTATATTTTTATTCACCATCTTGTGTTCTTTACTTGGAGCGTCGGTTTGTTCTTGTTTTTGTTTTTGTTTGAATAAAATGGAGCATTCACTTTGTGGGAGAGAGACACGCTCCTGTTGCATATGGACAAATATGTCCTTAGGCTTTACTCATAATGTTCAAGGCGAAGTTTCTTCTTCGTTAAATTGTTATATGGTTGGAATTGGAAAATGCTACATGTAGTAATTTGAAATGTCTTGGATAATGTGATACTTGGCAATTGTTGTGCTCATGTTTAAGCTCTTGCATCATATTGCACCCATTAATGAAGAAATACATAGAGCTTGCTAAAATTTGATTTGCATATTTGGTCTCTCTAAGGTCTAGATAATATCTAGTATTGAGTTTTGAACAACAAGAAGACGGTAGAGTCTTATAATGTTTACAATATGTCTTTAGAGTTCTGCACCTGTTCATCCTTGAGTTTGCTTCAAATAACCTTGCTAGCCTAAACCTTATCGAGAGGGAATACTTCTCATGCATCCAAAATCCTTGAGCCAACCATTATGCCATTTGTGTCCACCATACCTCTACTACATGGTATTTCTCCGCCATTCCAAAGTAAATTGCTTGAGTGCTACCTTTAAAATTCCATCATTCACCTTTGCAATATATAGCTCATGGGACAAAATAGCCTTAAAACTATCGTAGTATCGAATATGTACTTATGCACTTTATCTTTTATTAAGTTGCTTGTTGTGCGATAACCATGCTTCTGGGGAACGCCATCAACTATTGTTGAATATCATGTGAGTTGCTATGCATGTCCGTCTTGTCTGAAGGATCTATCATTTTAGTGGTTGGAGCATGCAAAATTGTTAGAGAAGAACATTGGGCCGCTAACTAAAGCCATGAATCATGGTTGAAGTTTCAGTTTTGGACATATATCCTCAATCTCATATGAGAATAATAATCATTGCTACATGCTTATGCATTTAAGAGGAGTCCATTATCTGTTGTCCATGTTGTCCCGGTATGGATGTCTAAGTTGAGAATAATCAAAAGAGAAATCCAAAATGCGAGCTTTCTCCTTAGACCTTTGTACAGGCGGCATGGAGGTACCCCTTTGTGACACTTGGTTGAAACATGGCATGCAAAGATCCGGTAGTCAAGCTAAGTAGGACAGGCGCGGGCACTATTAGTATACTATGCATGAGGCTTGCAACTTGTAAGATATAATTTACATAACTCATATGCTTTATTACTACCGTTGACAAAATTGTTTCATGTTTTCAAAATAAAAGCTCTAGCACAAATACATCAATCGATGCTTTCCTCTTTGAAGGACCATTCTTTTACTTTTATTGTTGAGTCAGTTTACCTATCTCCTCCACCTCAAGAAGCAAACACTTGTGTGAACTGTGCATTGATTCCTACATACTTGCATATTGCACTTATTATATTACTTTATGTTGACAATATCCATGAGATATACATGTTATGAGTTGAAAGCAACCGCTGAAACTTAATCTTCCTTTGTGTTGCTTCAACACCTTTACTTTGATTTATTGCTTTGTGAGTTAACTCTTATGCAAGACTTATTGATGCTTGTCTTGAAGTACTATTCATGAAAAGTCTTTGCTATATGATTCACTTGTTTACTCATGTCATTACCTTTGTTTTGATCGCTGCATTCATTACATATGTTTACAAATAGTATGATCAAGATTATGATGGCATGTCACTTAAGAAATTATCTTTGTTATCGTTTTACCTGCTCGGGACGAAAGAACTAAGCTTGGGGATGATACGTTCCAACGTATCGATAATTTCTTATGTTCCATGCTACTTTATTGATGATACCTACATGTTTTATGCACATTATATGTCATATTTATGCATTTTCTGAACTAATCCTATTAACAAGATGTCAAGAGCCGTTTGCCTCGTTGTTTTTGTTTCGTAAATCCTAGTAAAGAAATATTCCTTGAATTGGACGAAATCTTCGCCAGGGTCCTATTTTTGCACGAGCTTCAAGACCGAAGAGATAACGAGTGGGCGACGAGGCGCCGCCACCATAGGGGCCGCGGCCGTGAGGGGGCCCGCCGCCCTATGGTGTGGGCCTCGTCAGCCCCCGACCTACCCTTCCGCCTACTTAAAGCCTCCACGCGAAACCCCAGACGAGAGCCACGATACGGAAAACCTTCCAGAGACGCCGCCGCGTGAATCCCATCTCGGGGGATTCAGGAGATCGCCTCCGGCACCTGCGGGAGAGGGGATTCATCTCCTGGAGGACTCTTCATCGCCATGATCGCTCCGCGTGAGGATGAGTGAGTAGTTCACCCCTGGACCATGGGTCCAGCAGAGCTAGATGGTCGTCTTCCTTGTTGTGCTTCATTGTTGGATCTTGTGAGCTGCCTAACATGATCAAGATCATCTATCTCGTAATTCTATATGTTGTGTTTGTCGGGATCCGATGGATAGAGAATACTATGTTATGGTGATTATCAATCTATTGTTTATGTGTTGTTTATGATCTTGCATGCTCTCCGTTATTAGTAGAGGCTCTGGCCAAGTTTGTACTTTTAACTCCAAGAGGGAGTATTTATGCTCGATAGTGGGTTCATGCCTTCAACACCTGGGACAGTGATGAAAGTTCTAAGGTTGTGATGTTGTTGCCACTAGGGATAAAACATTGATTCTATGTCTAAGGATGTAGTTGTCGATTACATACGCACCATACTTAATGCAATTGTCTGTTGCTTAGCAACTTAATACTGGAATGGGGTTCGGATGATAAACTGAAGGTGGACTTTTTAGGCATAGATGCAGTTGGATGGCGGTCTATGTACTTTGTCGTAATGCCCAATTAAATCTCACTATATTTATCATATCATGTATATGCATTGTTATGCCCTTCTCTATTTGTCAATTGCCCGACTGTAATTTGTTCACCCAACATGCTTTTATCTTATGGGAGAGACACTTCTAGTGAACTGTGGACCCCGGTCCTATTCTTTACATAGCATACAATCTACTGCAATTGTGTTTTACTATTTTCTTGCAAACAATCATCTTCCACTCGATACGTTTAATCCTTTGTTAGCAAGTGGTGAGATTGACAACCTCACTCTTTTGGGGCAAAGTACTTTGATTTTGTGTGCAGATTCCACGTTGGCGCCGGAACCCGTTGTTGCGTCGCATCACATTTCGCCACCATCAACCTTCAACGTGCTTCTTGGCTCCTCCGATTCGATTAAACCTAGTTTCTTTCTGAGGGAAAACTTGCTACTGTGCTATCATACCTTCCTCTTGGGGTTCCCAACGAACGTGTGAGTTACACGCCATCAGCGCATCACACCTTCCTCTTGGGGTTCCCAACGGACGTGTACATCTACGCGCATCAAGCTAATTTTTCTGGCGCCATTGCCGGGGAGATCAAGACACGCTGCAAGGGGAGTCTCCACTTCCAATCTCTTTACTTTGTTTTTGTCTTGCTTTATTTTATTTACTACTTTGTTTGCTGCACTTAAACAAAACACAAAAAATTAGTTGCTAGCTTTACTTTATTTATTGTCTTGTTCTCTATATCAAAAACACAAAAAAAGTAGTTACTTGTCTTTACTTTATTTGCCTAGTTTACTCTATTACTGCTATAATGAGTAATCCTGAAGTTGAAGTTCGTTCTTTTAAGCAACAAGGTGGAGAAAGTTTTAAAGATGCTTGGTACAGAATTAGTAATGCTCATCATAGGTGCATTAAGAAACACTCCACTACTATCCTTCTTAGGAACTTTTATGTTGGTTTATCTAGTTGGAATAGGTATGTTCTTGATACTCTTTCGGGAGGTAATTTCCTAGGTACTCCCGCTTTAGAAGCTAGTTGCATCATTGAGAGTCTAGTTGGAATACCACCTGTTAATGAAGTTAAAATTGAAATCTCTCTTGAGGATGTTATGAAAAAATTGGAAACCATAGAGAAAAATTTCCAAGTATTGAAACTAAATTGGGAATGCTACTTGATAAAACTAATGAACTTGATAAATCCTTAGGAGGAATTGATGAAAGAATTAGTGTCCTAGGAACTTGTGTTGTCCATGATAATCAAACCAATAGGATTGATGAACTTGAAAAAGCTATGGGAACCTTGGGTTCAACTTTTTCTTCTCTTAAGTATAAGGAGAAAGCTTATGTGGGTAAAGAGCAAAAATTCATGTATGCCTCTAAAGTGCCTAAACAAAAGAATTATTATAGGCCTAAAATTGCTAAAACCCCTAGCACCACCATAGAAAATTTAGATAATGGAGCACCTAAAGTACCCTCTGCAACAAGTTGTGTTTGCAAGAAAAATAATGATGTTGATGCTTCTACTCTTGATGTTACTTGATTTGCACTTTCTGCGCCTAGAAAGGCGTTAAAGAAAAGCACTTCTTGGGAGATAACCCATGTTTCATTTTATTTACTATATTGTTGAGTCTTGGAAGTTGTTTACTACTATAGCAACCTCTCCTTATCATGTTTTTGTGCCAAGTAAAGTTTCTATGTTAAAGTTGATGATAGATTTGGATCGCTGCGCAGAAACAGCATTGCTGTCTGTCACGAATTCTCGCAGAAGTCTCTGTAAAAAAATCTAAAAAATCTGCAAATTTACGAGCATGATCCTCAGATATGTACGCAACTTTCATTAGTTTTGAGTTTTTCCATTTGAGCAAGTTAAGTGCCCTTCCAGATACATCTTTACGGACTGTTCTGTTTTGACAGATTCTTTTTATTTCGCATTGCCGTTTTTGCTATGTTGAATGAGTTTCTTTGTTCCATTAACTTTCAGAAGCTTTGTGCAATGTCCAGAATGTTAAGAATGATTGTGTCACCTCTGAATATGTGAATTTTTGGTTATGCACTAACCCTCTAATGAGTTTGCTTGAAGTTTGTGTGAAGGAAGTTTTTAAGGGTCAAGAGAAGAGGATGATATACTATGATCAGAGCGAAAGGTCTAAGCTTGGGGATGCCCCGTGGTTCATCCCTGCATATTTTAAGAAGACTCAAGCATCTAATCTTGGGGATGCCCAAGGCATCCCCTTCTTCATCGACAACATTATCAGGTCACTTCTAGTGAAACTATATTTTTATTCCATCACATTCTTATGTTCTTTACTTGGAGCGTCGGTTTGTTTTTATTTTTGTTTTGTTTTGAATAAAGTTGGATCCCGCCATTCTTATATTGGAGATATTACGCTCCGCTTTTTCATATGGAACACTTGTGTTCTTAGTTGTGCTTTAATGTTCATGGCGAAAGCTTATTGCTTCGTTAAATTGCTATTTGGTTGGAATTGGAAAATGCTGCATATGGTTTGGTAAATTTGGCAATTGTTTGAGCTCTCATAGATCATGTTTAAGCTCTTGCATCATGTAGTTTAATCTATTAATGAAGAACTACCGTAGAGCTTGTTTAATTTGGTTTGCATGATTGTTCTCTCTAAGTCTAGATATTTTCGGGTAAAGTGTTTGAACAACAAGGAAGACAGTGTAGAGCCTTATAATGCTTGCAATATGTTCTTGTGTGAGTTTTGCTGTACCTGTTCATACTTGTGTTTGCTTCAAACAACCTTGCTAGCCCAAACCTTGTACTGAGAGGAAATGCTTCTCGTGCATCCAAACACCTTGAGCCAAACTCCATGCCATTTGTGTCCACCATATCTACCTACTATGTGGTATTTTTCTGCCATTCCAAAGTAAATTACTTGAGTGCTACCTTTAAAATTTCATTCCTCTACCTTTACAATATATAGCTCATGGGACAAATAGCTTAAAAACTATTGTGGTGATGAATATGTAGTTATGTGTCTTAATTTTTATAAGTTGCTTGTTGAGCGGTAACCATGTTTTCTGGGGACGCCATCAACTTTATCTTTGTTGGATATCATGTGAGATGCTATGCATGTTCGTCTTGTCTGAAGTAAGTGGACTTCACGATCAAATGGTTTGAGTATGCATATGTTAGAGAAGAACATTGGGCCGCTAACTAAAGCCATGTATCATGGTGGAAGTTTCAGTTTGGACATACAACCTCAATCTCTTATGAGAATATTAACTATTGTTGAATGCTTAAGCATTAAAAGAGGAGTCCATTATCTGTTGTCTATGTTGTCCCGGTATGGATGTCTAAGTTGAGAATAATCAAAAGCGAGAAATCCAATGCGTGCTTTCTCCTTAGACACTTGTACAGGCGGCATAGAGGTACCCCTTTGTGACACTTGGTTGAAACATATGTTATGCGATGAGAATCCGTGTTTCCGAGCTAAGTAGGACAAGGTGCGAGCACTATTAGTACTCTATGCATGAGACATGCAACTTGTAGGAAGTATTATGCATAGCACATATGAATTATTACTACCGTTGACAAAATTGTTTCTATGTTTTCAAAATAAAAGCTCTAGCACAAAAATAGTAATCCATGCTTCTCTGCGAAGGGCCAATCTTTTACTTTATTGTTGAGTCAGTTTACCTACTTCTTTCTATCTTAGAAGCAAACACTTGTGTTAACTGTGTGCATTGATTCTTACATGTTTACTTATTGCACCTGTTATATTACTCTATGTTGACAAATATCCATGAGATATACATGTTATAAGTTGAAAGCAATTGCTGAAACTTAATCATCCTTTGTGTTGCTTCAATGCATTCTACTTTGAATTTATTGCTTATGAGTTAGCTCTTATGCAACTCTTATTGATACTTGTCTTGAAAGTACTATTCATGAAAAGTTTTGCTATATGATTCATTTGTTTAGTCATTATCTTTGTTAGCAATCTTTTGTTCAGATCACTCCATTCATCTCATATGCTTTACAATAATGTTGATCAAGATTATGTTGGTAGCATGTCACTTCAGAAATTATTTGTGTTATCGTTTACCTACTCGAGGACGAGTAGGAACTAAGCTTGGGGATGCTTGATACGTCGCAAACGTATCTATAATTTCTTATGTTCCATGCTACTTTTATTACAATACTTGAATGTTTTATACATACTTTACAACATTATTATACATTTTCCGGCACTAACCTATTAACAAGATGCCGAAGCCAGTTGTTTTTTTTGGTTTCAGAAATCCTAGTAAGGAAATATTCTCGGAATTGGACGAAATCAACGCCCAGGGGCCTATTTTTACGAAGCTCGCAAGACCGAAAGGGAGACTAGTGCCACGAGGTGGCCAGACACAGGCGGCGGCCCGTGCCCTAGCCGCGCCCTCGTTGTCTGGCCCCCGTGACGCCCGACCTACCCTTCCGCCTACTTAAAGCCTCCGTCGCAAAACCCCTGTCGAGAGCCACGATACGAAACATTCTCGAGAGGCGCCGCCGTGAATCCCATCTCGGGATTCAGAGATCGCTCCGCACTCGGGAGAGGGGAATCATCACCGGAGGGCTCTACATCATCATGCCCGCCCGGATTGATGCGTGAGTAGTTCATCCTTGGACTATGGGTCCATAGCAGTAGCTAGATGGTTGTCTTCTCCGCTTGTGCTTTCATTGTTATAGATCTTGTGAGCTGCCTAACATGATCAAGATCATCTATTTGTAATGCTACATGTTGTGTTTGGCGAGATCCGATGAATATAGAATATTATGTTAAGTTGATTATCAATCTATCATATATGTGTTGTTTATGTTCTTGCATGCTCTCCGTTGCTAGTAGAGGCTCTGGCCAAGTTGATACTTGTAACTCCAAGAGGGGTATTTATGCTCGATAGTGGGTTCATGCCTCCATTGAATCTGGGACAGTGACATAAAGTTCTAAGGTTGTGGATGTGTTGTTGCTACTAGGGATAAAACATTGATGCTTTGTCTAAAGGATATTTGTGTTGATTACATTACGCATCATACTTAATGCAATTATCTCATTGTTCAACTTAATACCGGAAGGGGTTCGGATGATAAACGAAGGTGGATTATTTAGGCATAGATGCATGTTGGATAGCGGTCTATGTACTTTGTCGTAATGCCCGATTAAATCACATAGTAATCATCGTTGATATGTATTGAATCTTTATTTGTCAATTGCTCGCCTGTAATTTGTTCACCCAACATGCTAGTTATCTTATTGGAGAGACACCTCTAGTGAACTGTGGACCCCGGTCCATTCTTTTACATCTGAATACATTCTACTGTTTTACTGTTCTTTGCAAACAAACACCATCTTTCACTCGATACGCTTAATCCTTTGTTTTCAGCAAGCCGGTGAGATTGACAACCTCACTGTTACGTTGGGGCAAAGTACTTTGATTGTGTTGTGCAGGTTCCACGTTGGCGCCGGTTTCACTGGTGTTGCGCCGCACTACATTCCTCCACCAACAACCTTCACGTGCTTCTTGCACTACAAGAAAAGTTCTGATAGACAACGTCTCAAAATCGTCCACTAAGGGGTATTTTTCGTCGCCTATGGGCCTAACCCGACGATATGGGTTCCGTTGTGGAAACTGCGTCAGGCAAAGTCCAACGACGATTTTTTCGGTCCGTCGCGCTTGGGCGCCCTTCCGCCACGGAAAATCGGACCGTTGCGGAAGTGTTTTCGGGAGCCCGTTGACTGCTGACGTCATGCAAACTGACACGTGGTGACGCCGTTAACTCGCAGTTAACGGCGTTAACCGTGAAACCCCGTGGTAGATGGTAGGCCCACACGAGGCCTGCCACGTCTTAAGCGGGCCGGGCCAGATGACATAGTTTGACCGGTCAACTATATAGCTGGGCTGGTCCATTAGTTACGTGGGCGGGCCTAACCTCTAAGGTTGACTGTCAAAACTTAAATGGGCCGCCCATTTAACATGTGGGGTCCACCTTACAAGAATCGCCGGCCCAAGAAGCAAGTGGGCCGGGTCAAAAACACAGGTGGGTCCCCTTTCCTGTTAAACCATTTAGTGTGTAGGGTCCACCGTATAGCAAGTGGGCCGCCCAACAAGCTAGTGGGCCGGCCAAAAAACACGTGGGTCCCACTTTCCAGCTAAAGGGTCGGCCCATTTAGTTTGTGGGGTCCACCATATAGCAAGTGGGCCGCCCAACAAAATAGTGGGCCGGGCCAAAAACAGGTGGGTCCCACTTTCTTAAAGGGCCGGCCCATTTAGTATGTGGGGCCCACCATATAGAAGTGGGCCGCCCAAGAAGATATGGTCGGCCAAAAACACGTGGGTCCCACCTTCCAGCACGGGCCGGCCCATTTGTTATGTGGGGTCCACCATATAGCAGTGGCGGCCCAACAAGATAGTGGGCCGGGACAAAAACACAGTGGGGCCCACCTTCCCATTAAAGGGCCGGCCCATTTACCATGTGGGACCACCATATAGCAAGTGGTGGCCCAACAAGATAGTGGGCCGGGCCAAAACACATGTGGGTCCCACTTTCCTCTTAA
This sequence comes from Lolium multiflorum, assembly GCA_030979885.1. Taxonomy (NCBI): domain Eukaryota; kingdom Viridiplantae; phylum Streptophyta; class Magnoliopsida; order Poales; family Poaceae; genus Lolium; species Lolium multiflorum. Next base: position 57,229,677 of record CM061748.1, on the reverse strand, counting down.
AGCGCCCATTTAGTACGTGGGGTCCACCATCGCAAGTGGGCCGCCCAACAAGATAGGCCGGCCAAAAACACAGTGGGTCCCACTTCCTCTTGAAGGGCCTGCCCATTTAGTGGGGTCCACCACAAAAGCAAATGGGCCGGCCCAACTAATTATGGGCCGGTAGTGGGGTCCACCTTAAAGCAAGTGGGCCAGCCCAATTAGAGTGTGGGGTCCACCGTAACTCATGGGCTGGCCCAAGAAGTAAGGCCAGCCCGTTTAGTTGTTTATATGCCGGCATAATATGCGCTTTAGGATTTTGCGGGCAGGCACATATGTGATTTCGATTAATTGGGCCGTTTAAGGGATGGGAATTCGTGATTTAGATACTGAGAATATTTACGCAGCATTGATTTCTGTCGGATAGCCTCACTTACCACAAGCACCAAAGAAAAAATGCGCGAAAGAACTATAAAAACTAACTAAATATTACATCAGCTGCAAGGCATTGAAAAAAATATTACAGAACCCAGAGAAATTGAATGGTAATTAAACCTAGCAATACAATGAAGCGATCCGGCAATCTTTTAAGTTGTCCATGCAGCACCTATATCTGAAACAAAGACATTACAAGTTAAGACAGCAACAATGGAAAGGCAAAGACACTACAATATTGTTTGCCAAAGAATTTGGAACTCATCATTTCGTCGTTATAACAAGATCATTGTAATGCGCACAATAAGCAAACAAAGAGTGCATGCCGCATACCAACAGCCAATATAACAGAGCATGTTAGAATGAAACAGCAGACTTACTACTGTCGAGTCCCATGCAAACCAACATGTTCAGGGAGTACAAAATTGGCATGAACAACATAGTAGCAGGCTATAAATTTTGTAACAACGACTGAGCAAGATGAAGTTATGATGGCTACATCTACAGAGCAGGGAATGTAAACCAAAAATAGAAGTTACGATGGCAAAAGCTAAAGAGGAGGGAATGTGAACCAACATGTGCCAAGTGCAATTACTTCATTTTGGCCGTGAACTAAATAATACTCCTGAACTTATAGTGAAGGGGATGCAAATCAAGATGTTTCGGGATATAAACTTGTAATGAGCAACACATGGAGGATAGTTAATGCTGGAGCTTAGGATGGACCAGATACATAATATAGTGGGATCACCTGTGAACTTGTATAAGAGGGAATGCAAACCAATATGTTCAGCTTTCCATATGTGAGCGTCATGCCAAGTCAGAGAAACAAGTCAATAATGCAGCTTTTGAAGAACAAGATGGCACGCAAAATTATTATCTAGTAGTATGACAAGTTTATTTGTACTACAGGCTAGATAGCAGAGTGACTAGATACAAAACAATGGCATCACCTGTAGTACAGGGAATGCAAGCCAACATGTTCATGGAGTAAAAAATTGGCACAAACAACATAGTAGCAGGCCATAATTTTTGTAACAACGACTGAGCAAGATAAAGTTATGATGGCTAGATCTACAGAGCAGGGAATGTAAACCAAATATAGAAGTTACGATGCCAAAAGCTATAGAGCAGGGAATGCGAACCAACATGTGCAATTACTTAAAATTGGCCATGAACTAAATAATAGCAGGATGTTACTATAATACCTACAGTATAATTTTTGTAACAACGACTGAGCAAGATAGAAGTTATGATGGCTACATCTACAGAGCAGGGAATGCAAACCAAAATGTTCAATCGCTTAAAGTTAGCAATGAAGTAGAAAATAGCAACGTGTTACGGTCATAGCTAGGAATGAACTAAAAGAGCTTCAGACAAACAAGCATCTGAACCCAGAACATGGCGCTAAAACAAGGGACTTACATTAGGAGAAGCACTCTGTGGGAGTCACAGCAGATCTTCCTGGGGTTGATAGATCCGGTGATGAAGTACGCTACATGTGCTACTTGGGGTTGGAGAGACGGCCATTACACTTCATGGTTACTCATCTCATCTGCAAAAACGTAACGGCGCGTCGTTAGCACAAACAGGTTCCCCCAAGATTAAACAAGAACTTGCAGGCAAGCAATAGAAAAGCGACAGTAGAAGAGTTTAGATCATGCACGCGCCGGTGAAGCAGATCCGGTTCATGCACAGCGGTGTCGGTGAGCAAGATCCGATGCGGTGGACGACGGATCCGGCGAAGCGGCTCCGGCGGGGTGGACGATACCGCAGCTGAAGCGACTGCGGTAGACTGCTGGATGAGCATATGGTTTCGAGGTTCGGCGGGGATGATCCGGTCCGGTTGATGACGGCGTCGATGAAGCGGCTCCGGCAGCCGGATGACGAGGATCGCGAGGGCTCGGGTAGGCCAGGGAAGTCCGGCGGGGATGTTCCGGTGCGGTGGTCGTGGAGGTGGTAGAGAGAGGGACTTGAGAAGTTCCGGTGGGTGGTCTCAGATGAGAGACTGAGGGAAATGAATTTTTTTGGGAGGGTATCCGGGGCTAGGGAGGTGGTGATCCAAAAAATGACGGCCAGACCCCCCCACCAACCGACTTTGCTGTCATCTCCACAGGGGTAGAATCGGAATTTGGAAGCGTGTGAAATTTTTGTATTTTGTGGGCGGGAAGTTTTGCCGCTATGAGATTTTGAATTTCGCTAAGGTACAAGTATAATGATAAAAAATTGTGAGACCGTACTAGTACCTCTGTTCAAGGCCGACTGTAAAATCAAATCATCATCAAGTTGAACATCGGTTACTACCATGATCATCATCGGACACAGATCTGGTGACATGCACCTGAAATTGGTGCATTCGTTGCAAAGTATAATGCTAAAAAAATTAGTGACCGTACTAGTACTTCTGTTCAAGCCCGAGTGCAACATCAAATCATCATCACGTTGAAAATTTGTTACCATGATCATGATCTATCTCTAAATTTGGCGCATCCGCTAAATCTGGCAAACTATAATGATAAAGAAATTGTGAGACAGTAGTAGTACTTCTGTTCATGGTCGAGTGCAACATCAAATCATCATCACGTTTAAAATTTGTTACCATGATCATGATCTACCTCTGAAAATGGGCGCATCCTCTAAAACTTGCAAAGTATAATGATACAAAATTGTGAGACCGTACTAGGACTTATGTTCAAGGTCGAGTGCAACATCAAATCATCATTACATTGAAAAGTGTGTTACCATGATCATGATCTATCTTCTAATTTGGCGCATCCGCTAAATCTCGCAAAGTATAATGATAAAAAATTGTGAGAATGTACTAGTACTTATGTTCAAGGCCGAGTGCAGGATCAAATCATCATCACGTTGAAATTCGTTACAACGATCATGACATATCTCTAAAATTGGTGCATCCGCTAAATCTCGCAAAGTATAATGATAAAAAAAATTGTGAGACTGTACTAGTACTTGTGTTCAAGGCCGAGTGCAGGATCAAATCATCATCACGGTGAAATTTATTACAACGATCATGACATATCTCTTAAATTGGCGCATCCGCTAAATCTTGCATGTCGGTGCGGAGCAACAGGCCGGTGCTATCAAGGTTGAGGCGTCGGTAGCGTCATCGGGCTCTCCTTTTTTGATAGATCTTCTACATGGCGCGGCGCACCGCCCGTCGAGAAGCAGTCACATGTGATACCGAGGTGGAGACGTCGCCGGCATCCTCGAGGCGCGGCCGCCCTTCTATGAGCCAGCGTCGACTCAAGGTATATATGAATCCATGCGTTGTCGCGCCCCTTCTTCCGATGAAGTGGGGTGCCTTAGATTTATTGTTCTTCTCTTACGATTATTTCGAGCCGAACATGTGTGCTCTTTCTCTGAATATATTGCTTGAAAAGCTAACCAAGTTAATTAAATTCACTTCGTTCTTAATCTTGCGTGCTAATTCTGTTATTTTTGCTGGCAGTGGTGCGTGCAAGGAGATTTATTTGTGGGTGTGCTGAGCTGTTAGGCCTAAGTCGAAATCCTCAGCTAAACAAGGCCTCAGCTTAACACATAAAAAAGGTGTTCAATCTCGCCCACAATGTCCTTTTCTTTCCTCTTCCTTTATTGGAACTTGTTTTGCACACAAGGAAAGTGGCACGTGTAATGTGAGTAAAACCCTCTTAGCCAAAATCAGCTACAAGCAAGATTTTCTGTATTGTAGATGCCCCAATTGACTCTAATCCCCAATGTAGTCTTTTTTTATGTCAGTATAGACTTCTTTACATGGCATGCATTTGCCTAATGAGCAGCATTGTATTGCCATTCTAGCCAACCTGATCGATATGTCAAGCTTCATGCACGAGATGCCATGTTTAATTTACTCCCTCACTCCGATCCATATTTCTTGGTGTAAAATGAATGTGAATCGAAGGGAGTACTTTTCTTAGATACTAGTAGTACTATACCATTTCAAAAAAAAATACTAGTACTACTACATCACAAATGCATCAAAAGAGTACTACCATCACAAGACCACCACGGTTGTACTAGTAGAGTTTAATACTGAACTTCCAAAGGGAATAAGATTACACATATGAACTTTAAACAGGACCAGGAGCATGAGGGCCAGCAGCAGGGGCGTTGACTGGGAACAAGCCAGGCAAGACGTAATTCTGGAGGAAGAGGCCATATGCTGCGTGCTTGGCCTTGGTTGCAGGGCGGTGCTTCCCCGATGTACTTAGGCCTACACCCGTCGCATGCTGGATCAGGCTGCGGATGTCCTTCTGGAGGATTTTGCCACAGAATGGGCAAAATAGCTCCCCGCGCTTGCGGAAACGAATTTCACCACCCTTCAGCCGCTTCAGAACGTAGCGGCTCTTCTGGTCCCTGCGCTCCTTGTTGTCGTCCATGTCGTCAGAATATTCCTGTGAATTATAAAGTACATAATAATCAGGTGCTTAATGACAGATCGAATAAATACTGCACTATCATAAGCAAACCTTAGAAACCCTAAAATTAAATGTGTAGAACAAGTAAATGGCAGAAGAAATCATACTAAATCACGAGAAAACCCTATGAACAGCAATGAACATAAGCCACAACAATTGCAAGTCCACTAAGTATGAACACATAAATTAATTATATGACAAATCAAGCCAACTACATGGCAGATTAGTCGAAATTAAACTAGAATCTGACCGTACGAACCGTAGAATCAAGTACGTCTACAAGAACAAGGTAGGAGATCAAATCAATCAAGAACCAGGTTCGTGCAAACCACGTGAACAGTAATATGACACAAAAAGGATCGGGACAGTTTCGGTAAAAGAGCAGTACCTCCTCGTCGTCACCCTCGACATCCTCCTGGAACTGAACGTTTGGGCCGAAATCGTCGAAGGGGTCGAGGTCCGCGTCCAGCACCGGGTCGAGGAAGACCTCGCCGTGGTGGCCTGCAACGCCTTGCAGATCTTCGGCGGGAGCAACGGCGTTGCTATCCACCTTCTCCTCGACGGCCAGGACGCCCGTTTCGACCGAGGTCGAAGAATCAGACAAGCAGAGGAGACGAGCGGCCTGGGTACCCGGTGAAGCCTCACCCGCCGCGACGGCCACTACCGCAGAGGCATCCTCTGCGCGAGCGGCCGCCGATTGCTCCGCCTCGTACGCAAGACCTGTCTTCATGCTGCTGCGGTTGGAAACGAGGAAGTCGATGCCTCGGAGGTGCGGTGAGTTGATGGGAGGGGAGAGGACGAGCTCGCGAGAGACGATGAGGCCGATTATTTTATAGCCTCTGACTCTCTGTATCAGAATGGCATTAGTTGTGGACGCGAGAGACGATGAGGCCGATTAGTTGTGGACGCGTGAAGTCGTGCATGTACTCGATTCTCACGTATACCAATACTTCCAAACGTCATAAGTAATTCACAATCATTCAGAATAATATGAGACCTTAACATTTTATTGTTTGTGTCAGATATTGTCCATGAAAAATAACATCCTTCAAAAAATAAATCCCCTATGCCAATCCGGTCATGCCCGTCTACTCCAACTAGCTTCCTCGAGTAATTTGTCACCTTACATTCTTAAAATGAACCAAAATTTGGCACAGGGGCATCACATGGAAAATGATGTTACCATTCTCTCTTCCCATTTTTGTTTGAATTTTTCAAAATTGTCATGCCCTAACGGAAAAAATGTATGTTCCTTCTATGAAGCATGTATCAGAATGGCATTACCAAAACCTGGGGGTGGCGGGGCACATGGTGGTGTGATGATACATCACATTTGGACCACACAACACAATTTGGACCAACCAAAAAAATTCAACCACCCTACACAAACCCTGGTCAAAACTAGTTTGACCAATATTACAAAAGTTGTACATAATTCAGAAACAGTCAGAAATATACGAAGCATTCAGGAGTCAATACTGAAGACAAAGCAATTATGCCAAAAGACGAAGGCAGAGGAGGAACAGGTCTTGCTATATTGCACAACAAAGCCAAATTCAACTTTTCATCGATTCCAAAATTCTGGCTGCAATTAGCACACCCTGGTCTCCTGATGTCGCAATAGTTGGCTGCTGGGAGCGGAGACACTCGACTTCCTTCTTCAACTTATCGCACTCTGTGCGAACTTTCAAGTACTTCGTCTCGAAATATTGCGCATGTTCAGCATGCAACTCCACTTCCTGTTGAAAACTTTCACAGTCACAGTTGCAATCACACTGACCAGCCTTGTCAGTGACCACACTCATCGGTGGCTGGGCGCGTAGTTCCTCGACTTCCTTCTTCAACTTCTCACACTCCACGAGAACGTCTGAGTACCGTTTATCAAAAGAAGATTGCATGGAACGGGCATTCTCCTTCGATATGGCACGATTTAAAATGCACCTGCCCACGAGGTGGCGGATTTTCTTATGAAGGATGATGTTGTGGCCCTTGATCTGGTCCAGTTTCGCGGAGAATCGTGTTATCACATCCTGCATTGCAAATTCAACAGCAATGAAGTATGCAGAGTGCAGATGAGGGGGGAGAAATAAACAAATGGAGTGCCAACCTCTTCAATATGCCTGAGAGCTGCAAAGTCCTTGTCCATAGGAACCTCTTCAACGATGGAACCGCCATCCCTGGAAGAAAGACATTTAAGTAGTTGGATCTGGCAGCCAGCAAGGAGGCGATGAAACTGCGGCACGGCAATGGAAACATACACGGCCGAAGATGCACACACGCGCACTGGCTGCTCCTCTCCCGGAGACTGGGCATTCGTCTCTGATTCTGCATTCATGATACCAAACCTATGCAAGAGTTTGAGGTTTCTGTTCTGAAGGGTGGTGTTGTGGCCCTTTAATCTCATAATCCCTTCCTGCATGGAAAAATTCACCAGGAACGAATCAGGGATCCTTTTTCATTCACAGGATATGAAAATCATAAGATTAGGAAAAGCATAGGATTTTGTATACATTACAGAGGGTGTATGCGCTATTTTATGGGCTATTTGGAATGTACAAAATGAAGTCGAGTTTAATAAACCCAAATCTCATCCCTTCTTGCAGGTTATCCCTATGATTATTCACTAGATCCGTATGTTTCTTATCTCCAGCCCGAGGATCAGCAGGATATCATGGAGTCTGGGTGCAACTGACTAGAGACAGCCGCACGGGATTTTTACAGCCAGGGTGGCTGGCAGTTTCCTCATAGAATTACTTACTGATGTGTTTTTGCCTTTTTGGCACCCGCTGTTTTCTATGTTTCGTTGGTGGATCTTTGTGTCGACTCTAGCTGATCCGTGAGAAGTTGTCATAATTTGTGTATGAACTGAAGAAAGCAATAAAGCAGCCATATACATCATTTTGATGCAGAGGCTGTGATATGTCCCCCATTTCGAAAAAAGGAACAAACATAGGATATATTTCTATAAATCAAACAACTAATGTAGGAAAAAAAACCATAGGATCTAAATGCTACACAATTCTTATAGAAGTCCTACGAATTAAAGAAGCCCTCATGCAGTACGGAGATGAAGAGGAAGAAAAAAAAGCAATGGATATATATTATATAGTGCATACATTATTAATGCTCTTGAGAGCTAACAAGTGCTCATCAAACAACGGGTCCTCGATAGCTAAGTACGAAGTGGATCCTGCGGTAGAAAGCACGAGCCTGGAACCGTCGGCCCTGGAAGATGATAGCCGGTTTAGTTGGCACCGCCTGCCAGCAAGGACTCAACGAAAATCCGGCATGGCGATGGAAACATACCCAGGAGCTTCGTACCCACCAGGTTGGCGAGAAACGAGCGATTTCTCAACTTGGGTAGGAATGGCGCTGAAACCAGCCGCCATGGAAGAAAGACGGTTAAATTGTTTGATCCGCTAGCCAGCCAGAAGGCAGAGAAACTTCGGCATGGCGATGGAAACATACCGGGGAGCTTCGTACCCACCATCTTGGCGAAACACGGTCGATTTCTCGGCATCGGTAGGAAGGGCGACACTTGAACGGGCGGCCCTGGAAGAAAGACGGTCAAATAGCTGGTTCTCCCGGGTAAAAAAATAGTTGGATCTGTTTGCCTTGCTGTAATCTGCGTTCATGGGGGCAAAGAAAGCACATGGCGATAAAAACCTACCAGGACTCTTGCTGGATTACTCTGCCCTGACCCAACAAGCCCGAAGCAGACTGAGCTTGCGATGGAAGCGCAGACTGAGCTTGCGATGGAAGCGCAGACATGCCTGTCCGCCGGCGCCGCTGGTACACTTTCAAAGTCGGAGTTTGCAGGACTTTCAGCGGGATGGATTTCACCGCGGATTTAGTCTCAGACAACAACGCCTCCTTCCTCTTCTTACACTTCTTCATGTTCTTCTTAGACAACTTGTTGAACGATGGATGAATCGCTGGAGGAAGAAGGAAGGGACAAGCAGGTGGGGATAGAAGGGGTCGGTGTAGAGCTCTCCGGGGAGGGTTCCCCGGGGAGGAGGATGAAAACTGGAACGAACAGGACAGGGATGGGACTGGGCAATCTTGTCCGTCCATCCAAAATCAAAGGGCGGGAGCACATAAGACTTTGGGCCATTGACAGGCTGGTCCTGCCACAGGCGGACCCCAAGTTTCAGCGATTCAATGTCAGTGAAAAGATGGGCAATGTAAAAGAATCTTGTTCGGGGTCGGCCGCGGAAGCCAATCTCCGTCCCAAGAATCAAGAGCAGATGCCTTCTTTGGGAAGGGTCTTGCGCGGAAGCCAAGGAATCCTCTGCGTCGACAATCTGGTGTAGCAGTAAAATAGACCATCATAGCGGAACATTGATGGAGTCACTACAATGCGTCCGAATCCGGGTATAGTCTTGTCATATCAATGGCCATGTCAGTTTCTCCAGATATAATCTATCCGTTAGCTAGTACTACTACTCTAGAGGCTGACGCCACATGCAGAAGTTGTACAGTACTACGACTACTATCGAGTATCGACTAGTCCGATCACGTCCAGGTCGCAACTACTCAAAAATGGCCGTAAAGAAAATGCAGAAGTAGGATGGGGCCACGACAAAAGACATACATCTATTTATGGACAGAGGTAGTATCATATCAGCATGCATTAGCATCTCATTTGCAACTAGTTGCACTCGCATCCTATTATCGGATATCACACTTCTGCACTTTTAAAAAATATGAAGAAAAACAAAACTGGGACACATATTATGTTGTGTATTGCTCCACAGGTCACAGATGAGTATGTAAAAAAAATCTAGCTTGCACAAAAAAGACAAATGATATGTGAATAGTTAAGGAATATTATTCACTTTGGTCTTTTCTTTTTTCCACAGCTCACATATGGTCACCTTTTGAAACAAATGTTTAGATGTGCGAAAGATACAACATAACCCGTGACTATGATTTGAATTTACATTTTTTTACAAACTCGAAATGTGACATCCGACAATAAGATGAGGGATCAACTAGTTGCGAAATGTTTGCACTCCTGACCATGCATCTGAATCTATCTACTAGACTACTACAACAACATACAAAATGCACCAGTTTTGAACTAGAGATGTAACAGCAGTACTAACCGTTGGTTTCCAAAATCTAACGCTTGTGATTAGAGGGATTCGCGTCAAGAGATACCACAACAGCATACACTTCTTTCTAGAACCATCATGTAGCCATTATGTAGAAGAAGAAAAAAGCAGGGTCACACCAATATCACACGTCCCACTCGATAGTAAGAAAGGTTCCAAGTTATTGTTCCCATTTCTCAACTGGTCATACCTATTTCGATGGTGTAACCTACGTAGTATAAGTTATATATTAGTTGTATGGAAAGTTTGAGCAACATTTAGAACATAATTTTGTACTCCTAATTGGTCCAACATGCATGCTAAGATTGGGGTCTTCACCTTGAAACGGCGAGCGCCGAAAAGCGGGTCAAAATCGCCCAGATCCTCGAAGATATCTACAGGCGCAGCCGCTGTATGAGAGACGGAGTGGGAAACGAGTGGGGCGATGTATGAGAGACGGAGTGGGGGTGTAGTATGTACTATAGTAAGACGGCGAGACGGCGAGGTCAGAGTGATTAAGACTAGTCACAATGGGAAGTACGTAGTACGTAGTATCATACACTACTAGTTTGTGATACTACCTCCACAATGCATAGTATCATAATATGGTTCATACTTATGTCATATTTAAAGTTTTGTAGAATCTCAATGCAAATGTGTGTACATGATGTATTTGTCATGAAGTTTTCTAAGTTTTCTAGGTTTATGTGTTATAATACTACTCTCATATCTCACCTCATAATTGATGTGACACATTAGATTTTTGCCAACATGGCATGTATGATACTACTTACGAGCCTTAAAAGCACTTTTTTGTGATGTTGATCAAATTGTACTCTAAAATTGTCACTGGACAACAGGTCGGCCTATTGCAAACTTGTTTGAATGAGCTAAAATAGTTAGAAATCTAGAAAATTTGTCACTTCAATGAATTTTCATCCTATAACGTTTACTTAATTTGAAAAACGAATGGGGACGTTTGCCATAATGGGACAATCATTTCTACAAAAAAGAATAAGATGGAAAGTCTCGCAATGTTATTTATCATGACAACATTGACAATGTCACAACCGTGGGGTGATTAGGGAATCCACTCCGCTAGAAAAAACAAACTTATATAAGGCATGTGTGGCAATGCAGTTTGTCTACCTTATACACATATCTAGATGTGTAGCTATATATGGATTTTATTTTCCAACTTTAGATGATCAGTTTATAGTTCACCATTTAATTAGAATTCATAATTTTTGGGAATAAAATACTTGGAGGTACCCTGCAAGTGTGGTACCACAAACTAAGCCAAAACATGGGTCCCAATAGTACAACATAGCGCGCATAGGAAGTTTGAGCAAATTTGAAACCAACCAAATGAGGTAGAAACAAATCAGAAAAAAGTTGTGAAACATGTGCATGGAGCCATCACATGACATGTACTTACTACTAACAAGTAAAAAATATAAAACCCTATCATACATAGAGGTTTGGGGTGAAGAGTTATTATTCACACACATATAGAATAAATATGGACTGCTTTTGGCTTTCTACCCATTAATTTGAGCAAGCTTCATGCAGTGTCCACTTCAAACTTGACAACATTGGAACCATAGCTGCTTGAGTTCGCCTCGCTAGCCTCTTCCCATATGTAAGCTTAATTAATTGGTTACACTACGAAAACCACAATCAACTTCTGAATAATGCATGCATTGCCCCCCTTTTGCACATATGCAACTTTGCAAAGTAGGGATTTTTGGTTTACCACACATTAGTGTGTTGTTTTCTTTTTATTAGGACCCATGTTTGGTAGCCACATTTTTCCAAAGCCAAAGTGTGGTTAGCCAAAAAAAAAGCTAGTATGGCTAGCCACCAAATTGTGGCTTAAAATATTAAAGCCAAACTTTGTCAAAACTTTGTAAAAAAAAGTTGAGTCTATGACAAATGGACCATATATACATGCAATGAAGTGTGATAAGCCAAATTGTGGCAAAAACCAAACACATGCCAAATAAACTATATGCATGCATGGCTGCCAAATTTTGGCTTCTTGACAAATTGTGGCTAGGAACCAAACATGCCCTTGCTGGCCAAAGGGGTCCGAATATGTGTTTTGTTTATTCGCTATCATGTGCAGTACGTGTGTGCACAATACCGCAAATCAAAATTTCACGGGTAGGCCAAACATGCATGCATGGTAGGCGAATCGCCATTTCGAAGGCTAATTTGTCAAACTAGCTTACCATGAAACCATCATGTGTACTCCAATTAATTAAGTTCGGATATGAATGGTGGTCATCAACCAAACTAAAAAGAATTCAAAATTTGGGATGATATAGGGATGTGCCCTATTGTTGTGGAATCAGAAAACATTAGCCAACGAAAATGTGGGTTGCATCCAAGTATAGTAGCTCACAAAGTCGATTGCCAAGAAGTTTTTGCCTAAATTTGAAATAAAGCCAAAATGAGGTTCAAACTTATTGAAATCAGCAAGCAAGGCAATCACGAAGTCACCAATTACTACTTTTATCTAGGAAAAATAACAAACATGATGGCATGCAAATATTCTTGAGAAGCAGAATCATTCTGTAAATATATATTTTTGGAACCATGCATGTTGGACATTGATTCGCTTCTTGCCACATGGGTGAGCTAGCTTGGTTACCGCAAGAACCATGCATGGCGAACTTTCGAATCATGACCCCTTTTTTAAGAGATCAATGAAAAACTTCTTATTTTCGACTATACTTTGCCAAATACAGTTTTTTTGGTTTTCCACATAAAGTCTTTTCATTTTTATTGGCCGAATTAAGGGGGGCAAAATTAAAAGGATGTATTTGTGAAGTGGCTACCGCGTGTATTGCGCACACTACCACCTATACAATTTTCACAAGAGGGTGACATGGTTGGATGGCCATGCATTTCCATGGTTTGTTGGATTATCTCATCATGTAGTATATAATAAATTAATTTTGTAAATATTTTTCAATTCAAGTATTAACGATGGTTATATTACAACTCAAATAAATTGGGAAAATACTGGGGTTCGCCTCCCTAGAATCAATCTTGCCCGTCCATTTCCTATCAACTGACTATAGGGAGTACTAGATTTAAATGGCGGTTGGAGTTAATTCCTCAACCTCATCGCAGTATTATTCCCATCTGTCCCCACTAAACAACCCCTGGCGGTTCGTTCTCCCCTGCATTTCGGCAAGTTCCAAAAAACCCCATTGTTTGCAGTTGCTCTCCCTCCCTCCCCCTCAATCCCTCCGATCAGTTCGACGTGCTTCAGCGCTGCCATGGCCGACGGCGGCCTGTTTACGCTAAAGAGGAGCGTCGTTCCCCATGGGACGACCAAGGTGAACGTGGTCTACACGAATGACCCTTCCGTTCTCGAGCACACCCTCAAGATGTACGAACAAAAGCTACTAGAGGACAGGTCCAGGTTCGTCGGCCTCGACCTAGAATACACTGCGGACCAAGTAAGTACCGCCGTCGTTCAGTTGGCCATGGACGACCACGTCCTGGTGTACCATTTCTGCAGGTATGTTCTTCACATGCCTTCCTTTATCCTTTTGTTTTTTAATATAGAAACTCTTCCTTTATCTTGGATCTGCTTTTTTATTTCGACATAGACTAGGTTCTAACTTGTATGAAAACACGAACAAACTAACTTGTATGAAAAATGTGGTCTGGAACGTAATATCCAACATACTTGTATAATTTTTTTGGATTGACCACGATATCTAGTTTCATGATTTTGGTACTCAAAATTTGCACAAATTTCATGTACTCATACTCACCGATAATCGGCATGGATGTCAAGATATTAACATATAGTAACTGAATCTTAACTTGACACTTAAATAATTAGATCATATAGTCGCAACAATAATTCATGTTATTTTGATGTGTATCACTGATGCAAAATCATTGTTTCACTGCAACAAGTATACAGTTTACTGGAAGAAAAATATGTGTACTATTTCAGCATATACGATCTTACAAGATTGATTTGTGTTAACATGCAGGAGTCCTGATAATCTGGCACTGCAAGAATTCCTTCAACATAAAGGAATTTGTTTCACAACTGTTGACATCAGGGGTGACTCTAGCAGGTTTGCTAGAGATGGCATTAAAATTCCTAAACATAATTGGATTGACATTCAGGATATGATCAATTTCAATGGTCCTGGCAATAGGACTGGCATGGGTGATTTGGCAGCCGCCATCATTGACCCATCTTACAAAGACATGAAGACCAAGTTCCCTACTAGCAGCCACGATCAATGGGAGTGCATGCCATTGCCTGAAGTAAACTTGAGGTATGCTGCGATTGATGGGTATGTCAGTTTTGAGTTGTACAGGCGACTCAAAAAAATCAATGATGGGCAGCGTCAAGCACAACCAATTCCAAGGGAAGTGGTTTGCCCGGATTGCAAGGAAGCGGCTAGGTTGGCCGCTCTTCCCCCTGCCTGGCGCGACGAGAAGAAGCAGTGTGTCGGGACAACCTACTGGGAATTTGTATCTTATTGCTTTAGGCACAACATACCATTTGATCCGAAGAAAATGCCACCATGGATAAAGGACTCGTGCGAGCCTACTTCGGGGTCTCCGTGGGATGGCGGTTCACATGGTGAGCAAGCTAGGGCAACGGCTGGATGTGGTGAGCTAGCAAGGGCAGGGCCTGTATCTGGTTGGGAAGCTCCAACAAGGATTCCCGACACACGAAGTGCGAACGAGTGCAGAACTTGGACTGCCAACCCATGGGAGGCAGGTACAAGCGGCACCGGCAAGCGCATCAAGAGGGATGATGATAATTGGTGAACTAGGCTGGCGTTATATGTTTCCAAGATTGTACATAAGTTTAGAATTATGAACTGGTAGTATTGTTTAGGTGATGTAATTACTTTTGCAACAATGTGTATGAGGTTTCAGAATCACGCATCCTTATTTAAACATGTTTAAAACATGGAAATGAAAAGGTAAGCCTGCATCCTTCTTAGTCACTCCAAAATTAAGCTTTTGGGAAGGTATTTGAAATTTCCATGTTTGAAACCCAAAACGACTTCTCTTCGTGATTGACTTCATAAGACAAAGTTCAGGCTTAGGGGTAGATACATGATTTTTCTGGTTTGAATATGACTAGACCTTGTTTATCAACTTGAGTGCTTACTATATGACATAAGAAGGCTATGTGCTTTGGTTTTTCATTTTTTTTTGAATCTTGGTCAATTCCTAGGTACGGTTTGACCAAGATTTGAACAAGTTTAAAATATGAAAATAAAATGTAAGCCCGGTCTGGATCCTTCTTAGTCACTCTGAAATGAAGCTTTTGGGAGGTTTTTGAAATTTCCATGTGTTTGAAACCTAAAACCACTTCTCTTCATGCTTGACTTCGTAAGATAGATTTTAGGGTTAGGGGTAGATACATACATGATTTTTCTAATTATTTTTATGCCCATTTGAATCTTGGTCAAATCATAGGTTTGACCAAGATTTAAACATGTTTAAAATATGAAAATGAAAAGCTAAGCCTGCATCCTTCTTAGTCACTCCAAAATGAAGCTTTTGGGAGGTTTTTGAAATTTCCATGTTTGAAACCCAAAACCACTTCTCTTCATGCTTGATCGACTTCATAAGACAGAATTTAGGGTTAGTGGGTAGATACATGATTTGTCTGGTTTGAATATGTTTAGACCTTGTTTATCAACTTGAATGCTTACTATATGACATAAGAATACTATGTGCTTTAGTTTTCATTTTTTTGATTTTTTCTGATTTTTTTGCACATTTGATCTTGGTCAAATCCTAGGTTTAACCAAGATTTAAACATGTTTAAGACATGAAAATGAAAAGGTAAGCCTGCATCCTTCTTAGTCACTCCAAAATGAAGCTTTTGGGAAGGTTTTTGAAATTTCCATGTTTGAAACCCAAAACCAGTTCTCTTCATGCTTTACTTCATAAGACAGAGTTTAGGGTTAGGGGTAGATATACGTGATTTGTCTAGTTTGAATATGTCTAGACCTTGTTTTATCAACTTGAATTCTTACTATATGACATAAAAAAAACTATGTGGTTTGGTTTGATAGTTCATTGTTCATAATTCATAGTTGATCATACATACGGATCATACATACAGAATTGCGCGATCCTTATCGCGACTTCTAACCTATCTAGTCGTCGAGGAAGATGATGGTCGCGTTCTCCTCCGCATCCCGCGCCTCCTTCTCCTTCACGGCGGCGATGGCCGCCGCCTTGTCTTCTTCCTCCGCCCTCTTCTTGTCGGCATCGTCCTTGAGGGACGCGGCCAGCGCCTTCAAGAAGAGGGGGTCTTCCCCTTCCTCCGCCTCCTCCGCCTCCTCGCCGGCTGGCGGCGCGAATCCGCCGCTGGTGCTCGCCTCCCACGCCGCCTTCGACCGGCGGTTCCTCTCCCGGTCGGCGCGCCATTTGTTGAAGACGGGGCCGCTCATCGGTTTGAGCGGCGGATCCGCCTTGTACCAGAGCCCGCCCGGGGCGAACTCGCGGAGCGACGACGGCATGTACAGGGAGCCTCTGTACCTGCACGCCGCGCGCCGACTCCCGGCGGCGGACTGCTTGCACTGGAGCCGCCACGCCTCCTCGAGCGTGTCCGGCGCGCGGGATCGCTTCGATCCGCTCGCGGGCGACGCGGAACTGGTACGGCGTGAATACATGGCGAGCGGCGAAGAATCACCACCCTGCAATCAAGGCCAAGCACGCAGCATATGGCCTCTTCCTTACGTCTTTTGCCTGGTTTGTTGCCGGTCAACGCCCCTGCTGCTGGCCCTGATGCTCCTGGTCCTGTTTAAAGTTCAGCATTAAACTCTATACTATACAACTGTCGTGGTCTTGTGATGTACAGTAGTACTCTTTTGATGCATTTGTGATGTAGTAGTACTGTACTTTTTTTTGAACTGATATAGTACTATCTAAGAAAAGTACTCCCTCCGATTCACATTCTTTTTAGCACCAAGAAATATGGATCGGATCACCGGAGCGAGGGAGTAAATTACCCTTTTGTTGTGGCTTATTTTGGCTTTGGCAAAAGCCAAAAAAAGCACCTAAATAGGTGCTTTTTGGGCTTTTGGATTTTGGAAGCCAAAAGAATAGAATCTTTGTTCTTGGCTTCCAAAATCCAAAAGCCCAAAAAAGCACCTATTTACGTGCTTTTTTTGGCTTTTGCCAAAGCCAAAAGCCAAAAAAAGCCACAACAAAAGGGCCATAAACATGGCATCTCGTGCATGAAGCTTGACAGATTGATCGGGTTGGCTAGAACGGCTAAACAATGCTGCTCATTAGGCAAATGCATGCCATGTACGATAGTATACATCCAGTAAAGAAGTCTATACTGACATAAAAAAGACTACATTGGGGATGAGAGTCAATTGGGGCATCTACAATACAGAAAATCTTGCTCGTAGTTGATTTTGGCTAAGAGGGTTTTGTGCCCATATTTGTATCTTGGTATAATCCTAGGTTTGACAATGATTTAAACAAGTTTAAAATATGAAAATGAAAAGGTAAGCATGGATACTTCTTAGTCACTCTAAAATGAAGCTTTTGGGAGGTTTTTGATATTTCCATGTTTGAAACCAAGAACCACTTCTCTTCATGCTTGGCTTCATAAGATAAAGTTTAGGGGTTAGGGGGTAGATACATGATTTGTTTGGTTTGAATATGTCTAGACCTTGTTTATCAGCTTGAATGCTTACTATATGACATAAGAAGACTATGTACTTTGGTTTTTCATTTTTTTTTAAATTTTATGCCCATTTGAATCTTGGTCAAATACACTAGCTATGACCAAGATGTAAACAAGTTTAAAACATGAAAATGAAAAGGTAAGCATGGATCCTTCTTAGTCACTCTAAAATGAAGCTTTTGGGGGGTTCTTGAAATTTCCAAGTTTGAAACCCAAAACCACTTCTCTTCATGCTTGACTTCATAAGACAGAGTTTAGGGTTAGGGGGTAAATACATGATTTGTCTAGTTTGTTGTTTAGACCTTGTTTACCAACTACTAGTTCGATTTTGGGCTACTAATATAAAATTAAAATAAGTTGAACTAGTATTCCTCTAAAAAATCATTTTGGTATGCATTGTTTGATACTTTTCATAGCTATAGTGCATCACAAATTTATGATTTCATGCTTTGCTTTGCCAATTTCGATTTTTTCTAACCACCTTCTCTTTGATTTCAAATTTAGGTCAAACTATCGATGCCTACTATGTGTTCTACTTGAATTGGATGCAGCGTGCGCACATGTTTTGCCATTGTTCTGGGCTTCCACACATCTTTGGGGCATCCAAGTATTTAAGTTACCTTGTTTTTTTGAATTGTAATTCATACCCTTCCTCCCAATTTTTATGCACATTTGAATCTTGGTCAAATCCTAAGTTTGACCAAGATTTGAACAAGTTTAAAACATGAAAATGAAAAGGTAAGCCTGAATCCTTCTTAGTCACTCAAAAATGAGAAGCTTTTGGGAGTTTTTTGAAATTTCCATGTTTGAAACCCAAAACCACTTCTCTTCATGCTTGACTTCATAAGACAGAGTTTAGGGTTAGGGGGTAGATACATGATTTGTCTAGTTTGTTGTTTAGACCTTGTTTATCAACTTGAATGCTTACTATATGACATAATAATACTATGTGCTTTGGTTTTCATTTTTTTGATTTTTTCTGAATTTTTATGCCCATTTGATCTTGGTCAAATCCTAGGCTTAACCAATATTTAAACAAGTTTAAAACATGAAAATGAAAAGGTAAGCCTGTATCCTTCTTAGTCACTCCAAAATGAAGCTTTTGGGAAGGTTTTTGAAATTTCCATGTTTGAAATCCAAAACGACTTCTCTTCGTGCTTGACTTCATAAGACAAAGTTTAGGGCTAGGGGTAGAAACATGATTTTTCTGGTTTGAATATGTCTAGACCTTGTTTACCAACTTGAGTGCTTACTATATGACATAAGAAGGCTATATGCTTTGGTTTTTCATTTTTTTGAAATTTTATGCCCATTTGAATCTTGATCAAATCCTAGGTACAGTTTGACCAAGATTTGAACAATTTTAAAACATGAAAATAAAAGGTAAGCCCGACCTGGATCCTTTAGTCACTCTAAAATGAAGCTTTTGGGGGTTCTTGAAATTTCCAAGTTTGAAACCCAAAACCACTTCTCTTCATGCTTGACTACATAAGATAGAGTTTAGGGTTAGGGGTAGATACATGATTTTTCTTGTTTGAATATATCTAGACCTTGTTTATATCAACTTTAATGCTAACTATATATGACATAAGAAAACTATGTGCTTTGGTTTTTAATTTTTCTGATTTTTTTATTTTGATAGATGCACATTTGAATCTTTGTCAAATCCTAGGTTTGACCAAGATTTAAACAAGTATAAAACATGAAAATGAAAAGGGGAAGCCTGTATCCTTTCTTAGTCACTCTAAAATGAAGTTTTTGGGATGTTCTTGAAATTTTCATGTTTGAAACCCAAAACCACTTCTCTTCATGCTTGACTTCATAAGATAGAGTTTAGGGGCTAGGGGATAGATACATGATTTGCCTAGGTTTGAATATGCATGTCCAAACCTTGTTTATCAACTTGAATGCTTACTATATGACATAAGAAGACTATATGCATTTGTTTTTCATTTTTCTGATTTTTTTAAAATTTTATGCCCATTTGAATCTTTTGGTCAAATCCTTGGTTTAATTTGACACGGATTTAAACAAGTTTAAAATATGAAAATGAAAAGGTGGTAAGCAGGCATGTATCCTTCTTATATATATTAGTCACTCTAAAATGAAGCTTTTGGGAGGTTTTTGAAATTTCCATGTTTGAAACCCAAAACCACTTCTCTTCATGTTGTTGACTTCATAAGATAGAGTTTAGGGGTTAGGGGTATATATACATGACTTGTCTTGTTTGAATATGTGTCTAGACCTTGTTTATCAACTTTAATGCTTACTATATGACATAAGAACACTATGCGCTTTAATTTGGTTTTTAATTTTTTTAAATTTTGATGCACATTTTGAATCTTGGTCAAATCCTAGGTTTGACCGAGATTTGAACAAGTTTAAAACAAGAAAATAAAAGGTAAGCCCGCCAGACTGGATCCTTTCTTAGTCACTCTATAATGAAGCTTTTAGGGGGGTTGTTGAAAATGTAAGCATGTATCCTTCTTAGTACGTCACACCACAATGAAGCTTTTGGGAGGGTTTTTGAAATGTCCATGTTTGAAACCCAAAACGACTTCTCTTCGTGCTTGACTTCATAATTAAGACAAAGTTTAGGGTTAGGGGTATATAGATACATGATTTTTCTGGTTTGAATATGTCTAGACTTTGTTTATCAACTAGCTTGAGTGCTTACTATATGGCATATATAAGAAGCTAGGCTATGTGCTTTGGTTTTTCTTTTTTTTTTTGAATTTTTATGCCCATTTGAATCTTGGTCAAATCCTAGGTACGTACGGTTTGACCAAGATTTGAACATGTTTAAAACATGAAAATAAAAGGTAAGCATGGATCCTTCTTAGTCACTCTAAAATGAAGCTTTTGGGAGGTTTTTGAAATTTCCATGTTTGAAACCCAAAACCACTTCTCTTCATGCTTGGCTTCGTAAGATAGAGTTTAGGGTTTGGGGTAGATACGTACATGATTTTTCTAAGTATTTTTACGCCCATTTGAATCTTCGTCAAATCCTAAGTTTGACCAAGATTTGAACAAGTTTAAAAACATGAAAATGAAAAGGGTAAGCCTGGATCCTTGTTTAGGGTTAGGGGGTAGAGATACATGATTTTTGTGGTTTGAATATGGCAGACCTTGTTTATCACCTTGATATATGACATAGGAAGACGGTGTGCTTTTGTTTTTCTTTTTTTTGAATTTTTATGCCCATTTGAATCTTGGTCAAGTCATAGGTTTGACCAAGATTTAAACATGTTTAAAACATGAAAATGAAAAAGTAAGCCTGGATCCTTCTTAGTCACTCCAAAATGTACCAATTGATAAATGAGTTAACTTGGCTTCATGGAAAAAATAATGTCATGTAAATGATTTAACTTGGCTTTCGTACCCTTGAATCCATAGGAAACTTTGTATAAATGTAGTAGTATAATAATCAACCGAGTTTTTACATCAACAGGTCTGTCACTTACGTGTGGTGCCCATGCGTGAGGTCCCACACTTCAGTGAGCACAAGTCACGTGCAATAGGTACGCAAACTCCCAGCCATTTTCTTTGTCGAGAGAAGACGCATCAGGATGCGTATTGGAAGTATGTGGGTCCTTCTGGATCCTTCGGTTGTCCCTCTCACAAAAAAAAAACAAATCTCTCTCATTCTCGGCCTCGCTCGACTCGCGCTCGCTCGCTCGCTCCTGCTCACTGACAAACCCTGCACAAAAGTCAACATCATCACCCGAAAAAGGGGAGACACCATAATTCTCTCCCTTCTTCTCTCCTTCCGAGTGATCCCTTCTTCCTCCGAGTTTCACTCGACGGGCAAACACACATGTGCTGCATAGTAATAATAAAAAAGTAGAAAAATCGACCTACGAATCTATGATTAAATAGGTTAAACTAGGGTTTTGCCCACTACTACAGATCAAGTTCAGAAATATCCAACTACTAGTTCGATTTTGGGCTACTAATATAAAATTAAAATAAGTTGAACTAGTATTCCTCTAAAAAATCATTTTGGTATGCATTGTTTGATACTTTTCATAGCTATAGTGCATCACAAATTTATGATTTCATGCTTTGCTTTGCCAATTTCGATTTTTTCTAACCACCTTCTCTCTGATTTCAAATTTAGGTCAAACTATCGATGCCTACTATGTGTTCTACTTGAATTGGATGCAGCGTGCGCACATGTTTTGCCATTGTTCTGGGCTTCCACACATCTTTGGGGCATCCAAGTATTTAAGTTACCTTGTTTTTTTGAATTGTAATTCATACCCTTCCTCCCAATTTTTATGCACATTTGAATCTTGGTCAAATCCTAAGTTTGACCAAGATTTGAACAAGTTTAAAACATGAAAATGAAAAGGTAAGCCTGAATCCTTCTTAGTCACTCAAAAATGAGAAGCTTTTGGGAGTTTTTTGAAATTTCCATGTTTGAAACCCAAAACCACTTCTCTTCATGCTTGACTTCATAAGACAGAGTTTAGGGTTAGGGGGTAGATACATGATTTGTCTAGTTTGTTGTTTAGACCTTGTTTATCAACTTGAATGCTTACTATATGACATAATAATACTATGTGCTTTGGTTTTCATTTTTTTGATTTTTTCTGAATTTTTATGCCCATTTGATCTTGGTCAAATCCTAGGCTTAACCAATATTTAAACAAGTTTAAAACATGAAAATGAAAAGGTAAGCCTGTATCCTTCTTAATTAGTCACTCCAAAATGAAGCTTTTGGGAAGGTTTTTGAAATTTCCATGTTTGAAATCCAAAACGACTTCTCTTCGTGCTTGACTTCATAAGACAAAGTTTAGGGCTAGGGGTAGAAACATGATTTTCTGGTTTGAATATGTCTAGACCTTGTTTACCAACTTGAGTGCTTACTATATGACATAAGAAGGCTATATGCTTTGGTTTTTCATTTTTTTGAAATTTTATGCCCATTTGAATCTTGATCAAATCCTAGGTACAGTTTGACCAAGATTTGAACAATTTTAAAACATGAAAATAAAAGGTAAGCCCGACCTGGATCCTTTAGTCACTCTAAAATGAAGCTTTTGGGGGTTCTTGAAATTTCCAAGTTTGAAACCCAAAACCACTTCTCTTCATGCTTGACTACATAAGATAGAGTTTAGGGTTAGGGGTAGATACATGATTTTTCTTGTTTGAATATATCTAGACCTTGTTTATATCAACTTTAATGCTAACTATATATGACATAAGAAAACTATGTGCTTTGGTTTTTAATTTTTCTGATTTTTTTATTTTGATAGATGCACATTTGAATCTTTGTCAAATCCTAGGTTTGACCAAGATTTAAACAAGTATAAAACATGAAAATGAAAAGGGGAAGCCTGTATCCTTTCTTAGTCACTCTAAAATGAAGTTTTTGGGATGTTCTTGAAATTTTCATGTTTGAAACCCAAAACCACTTCTCTTCATGCTTGACTTCATAAGATAGAGTTTAGGGGCTAGGGGATAGATACATGATTTGCCTAGGTTTGAATATGCATGTCCAAACCTTGTTTATCAACTTGAATGCTTACTATATGACATAAGAAGACTATATGCATTTGTTTTTCATTTTTCTGATTTTTTTAAAATTTTATGCCCATTTGAATCTTTTGGTCAAATCCTTGGTTTAATTTGACACGGATTTAAACAAGTTTAAAATATGAAAATGAAAAGGTGGTAAGCAGGCATGTATCCTTCTTATATATATTAGTCACTCTAAAATGAAGCTTTTGGGAGGTTTTTGAAATTTCCATGTTTGAAACCCAAAACCACTTCTCTTCATGTTGTTGACTTCATAAGATAGAGTTTAGGGGTTAGGGGTATATATACATGACTTGTCTTGTTTGAATATGTGTCTAGACCTTGTTTATCAACTTTAATGCTTACTATATGACATAAGAACACTATGCGCTTTAATTTGGTTTTTAATTTTTTTAAATTTTGATGCACATTTTGAATCTTGGTCAAATCCTAGGTTTGACCGAGATTTGAACAAGTTTAAAACAAGAAAATAAAAGGTAAGCCCGCCAGACTGGATCCTTTCTTAGTCACTCTATAATGAAGCTTTTAGGGGGGTTGTTGAAAATGTAAGCATGTATCCTTCTTAGTACGTCACACCACAATGAAGCTTTTGGGAGGGTTTTTGAAATGTCCATGTTTGAAACCCAAAACGACTTCTCTTCGTGCTTGACTTCATAATTAAGACAAAGTTTAGGGTTAGGGGTATATAGATACATGATTTTTCTGGTTTGAATATGTCTAGACTTTGTTTATCAACTAGCTTGAGTGCTTACTATATGGCATATATAAGAAGCTAGGCTATGTGCTTTGGTTTTTCTTTTTTTTTTGAATTTTTATGCCCATTTGAATCTTGGTCAAATCCTAGGTACGTACGGTTTGACCAAGATTTGAACATGTTTAAAACATGAAAATAAAAGGTAAGCATGGATCCTTCTTAGTCACTCTAAAATGAAGCTTTTGGGAGGTTTTTGAAATTTCCATGTTTGAAACCCAAAACCACTTCTCTTCATGCTTGGCTTCGTAAGATAGAGTTTAGGGTTTGGGGTAGATACGTACATGATTTTTCTAAGTATTTTTACGCCCATTTGAATCTTCGTCAAATCCTAAGTTTGACCAAGATTTGAACAAGTTTAAAAACATGAAAATGAAAAGGGTAAGCCTGGATCCTTGTTTAGGGTTAGGGGGTAGAGATACATGATTTTTGTGGTTTGAATATGGCAGACCTTGTTTATCACCTTGATATATGACATAGGAAGACGGTGTGCTTTTGTTTTTCTTTTTTTTGAATTTTTATGCCCATTTGAATCTTGGTCAAGTCATAGGTTTGACCAAGATTTAAACATGTTTAAAACATGAAAATGAAAAAGTAAGCCTGGATCCTTCTTAGTCACTCCAAAATGTACCAATTGATAAATGAGTTAACTTGGCTTCATGGAAAAAATAATGTCATGTAAATGATTTAACTTGGCTTTCGTACCCTTGAATCCATAGGAAACTTTGTATAAATGTAGTAGTATAATAATCAACCGAGTTTTTACATCAACAGGTCTGTCACTTACGTGTGGTGCCCATGCGTGAGGTCCCACACTTCAGTGAGCACAAGTCACGTGCAATAGGTACGCAAACTCCCAGCCATTTTCTTTGTCAAGAGAAGACGCATCAGGATGCGTATTGGAAGTATGTGGGTCCTTCTGGATCCTTCGGTTGTCCCTCTCACAAAAAAAAACAAATCTCTCTCATTCTCGGCCTCGCCGACTCGCTCGCTCGCTCCTCCTGCTCACTGACAAACCCTGCACAAAAGTCAACATCATCACCCGAAAAAGGGGAGACACCATAATTCTCTCCCTTCTTCTCTCCTTCCGAGTGATCCCTTCTTCCTCCGAGTTTCACTCGACGGGCAAACACACATGTGCTGCATAGTAATAATAAAAAAGTAGAAAAATCGACCTACGAATCTATGATTAAATAGGTTAAACTAGGGTTTTGCCCACTACTACAGATCAAGTTCAGAAATATCCAACTACTAGTTCGATTTTGGGCTACTAATATAAAATTAAAATAAGTTGAACTAGTATTCCTCTAAAAAATCATTTTGGTATGCATTGTTTGATACTTTTCATAGCTATAGTGCATCACAAATTTATGATTTCATGCTTTGCTTTGCCAATTTCGATTTTTTCTAACCACCTTCTCTCTGATTTCAAATTTAGGTCAAACTATCGATGCCTACTATGTGTTCTACTTGAATTGGATGCAGCGTGCGCACATGTTTTGCCATTGTTCTGGGCTTCCACACATCTTTGGGGCATCCAAGTATTTAAGTTACCTTGTTTTTTTGAATTGTAATTCATACCCTTCCTCCCAATTTTTATGCACATTTGAATCTTGGTCAAATCCTAAGTTTGACCAAGATTTGAACAAGTTTAAAACATGAAAATGAAAAGGTAAGCCTGAATCCTTCTTAGTCACTCAAAAATGAGAAGCTTTTGGGAGTTTTTTGAAATTTCCATGTTTGAAACCCAAAACCACTTCTCTTCATGCTTGACTTCATAAGACAGAGTTTAGGGTTAGGGGTAGATACATGATTTGTCTAGTTTGTTGTTTAGACCTTGTTTATCAACTTGAATGCTTACTATATGACATAATAATACTATGTGCTTTGGTTTTCATTTTTTTTGATTTTTTCTGAATTTTTATGCCCATTTGATCTTGGTCAAATCCTAGGCTTAACCAATATTTAAACAAGTTTAAAACATGAAAATGAAAAGGTAAGCCTGTATCCTTCTTAATTAGTCACTCCAAAATGAAGCTTTTGGGAAGGTTTTTGAAATTTCCATGTTTGAAATCCAAAACGACTTCTCTTCGTGCTTGACTTCATAAGACAGAGTTTAGGGCTAGGGGTAGAAACATGATTTTCTGGTTTGAATATGTCTAGACCTTGTTTACCAACTTGAGTGCTTACTATATGACATAAGAAGGCTATATGATTTGGTTTTTCATTTTTTTGAAATTTTATGCCCATTTGAATCTTGATCAAATCCTAGGTACAGTTTGACCAAGATTTGAACAATTTTAAAACATGAAAATAAAAGGTAAGCCCGACCTGGATCCTTTAGTCACTCTAAAATGAAGCTTTTGGGGGTTCTTGAAATTTCCAAGTTTGAAACCCAAAACCACTTCTCTTCATGCTTGACTACATAAGATAGAGTTTAGGGTTAGGGGTAGATACATGATTTTTCTTGTTTGAATATATCTAGACCTTGTTTATATCAACTTTAATGCTAACTATATATGACATAAGAAAACTATGTGCTTTGGTTTTTAATTTTTCTGATTTTTTTATTTTGATAGATGCACATTTGAATCTTTGTCAAATCCTAGGTTTGACCAAGATTTAAACAAGTATAAAACATGAAAATGAAAAGGGGAAGCCTGTATCCTTTCTTAGTCACTCTAAAATGAAGTTTTTGGGATGTTCTTGAAATTTTCATGTTTGAAACCCAAAACCACTTCTCTTCATGCTTGACTTCATAAGATAGAGTTTAGGGGCTAGGGGATAGATACATGATTTGCCTAGGTTTGAATATGCATGTCCAAACCTTGTTTATCAACTTGAATGCTTACTATATGACATAAGAAGACTATATGCATTTGTTTTTCATTTTTCTGATTTTTTTAAAATTTTATGCCCATTTGAATCTTTTGGTCAAATCCTTGGTTTAATTTGACACGGATTTAAACAAGTTTAAAATATGAAAATGAAAAGGTGGTAAGCAGGCATGTATCCTTCTTATATATATTAGTCACTCTAAAATGAAGCTTTTGGGAGGTTTTTGAAATTTCCATGTTTGAAACCCAAAACCACTTCTCTTCATGTTGTTGACTTCATAAGATAGAGTTTAGGGGTTAGGGGTATATATACATGACTTGTCTTGTTTGAATATGTGTCTAGACCTTGTTTATCAACTTTAATGCTTACTATATGACATAAGAACACTATGCGCTTTAATTTGGTTTTTAATTTTTTTAAATTTTGATGCACATTTTGAATCTTGGTCAAATCCTAGGTTTGACCGAGATTTGAACAAGTTTAAAACAAGAAAATAAAAGGTAAGCCCGCCAGACTGGATCCTTTCTTAGTCACTCTATAATGAAGCTTTTAGGGGGGTTGTTGAAAATGTAAGCATGTATCCTTCTTAGTACGTCACACCACAATGAAGCTTTTGGGAGGGTTTTTGAAATGTCCATGTTTGAAACCCAAAACGACTTCTCTTCGTGCTTGACTTCATAATTAAGACAAAGTTTAGGGTTAGGGGTATATAGATACATGATTTTTCTGGTTTGAATATGTCTAGACTTTGTTTATCAACTAGCTTGAGTGCTTACTATATGGCATATATAAGAAGCTAGGCTATGTGCTTTGGTTTTTCTTTTTTTTTGAATTTTTATGCCCATTTGAATCTTGGTCAAATCCTAGGTACGTACGGTTTGACCAAGATTTGAACATGTTTAAAACATGAAAATAAAAGGTAAGCATGGATCCTTCTTAGTCACTCTAAAATGAAGCTTTTGGGAGGTTTTTGAAATTTCCATGTTTGAAACCCAAAACCACTTCTCTTCATGCTTGGCTTCGTAAGATAGAGTTTAGGGTTTGGGGTAGATACGTACATGATTTTTCTAAGTATTTTTACGCCCATTTGAATCTTCGTCAAATCCTAAGTTTGACCAAGATTTGAACAAGTTTAAAAACATGAAAATGAAAAGGGTAAGCCTGGATCCTTGTTTAGGGTTAGGGGGTAGAGATACATGATTTTTGTGGTTTGAATATGGCAGACCTTGTTTATCACCTTGATATATGACATAGGAAGACGGTGTGCTTTTGTTTTTCTTTTTTTTGAATTTTTATGCCCATTTGAATCTTGGTCAAGTCATAGGTTTGACCAAGATTTAAACATGTTTAAAACATGAAAATGAAAAAGTAAGCCTGGATCCTTCTTAGTCACTCCAAAATGTACCAATTGATAAATGAGTTAACTTGGCTTCATGGAAAAAATAATGTCATGTAAATGATTTAACTTGGCTTTCGTACCCTTGAATCCATAGGAAACTTTGTATAAATGTAGTAGTATAATAATCAACCGAGTTTTTACATCAACAGGTCTGTCACTTACGTGTGGTGCCCATGCGTGAGGTCCCACACTTCAGTGAGCACAAGTCACGTGCAATAGGTACGCAAACTCCCAGCCATTTTCTTTGTCAAGAGAAGACGCATCAGGATGCGTATTGGAAGTATGTGGGTCCTTCTGGATCCTTCGGTTGTCCCTCTCACAAAAAAAAACAAATCTCTCTCATTCTCGGCCTTGCTCGACTCGCTCGCTCGCTCGCTCGCTCCTGCTCACTGACAAACCCTGCACAAAAGTCAACATCATCACCCGAAAAAGGGGAGACACCATAATTCTCTCCCTTCTTCTCTCCTTCCGAGTGATCCCTTCTTCCTCCGAGTTTCACTCGACGGGCAAACACACATGTGCTGCATAGTAATAATAAAAAAGTAGAAAAATCGACCTACGAATCTATGATTAAATAGGTTAAACTAGGGTTTTGCCCACTACTACAGATCAAGTTCAGAAATATCCAACTACTAGTTCGATTTTGGGCTACTAATATAAAATTAAAATAAGTTGAACTAGTATTCCTCTAAAAAATCATTTTGGTATGCATTGTTTGATACTTTTCATAGCTATAGTGCATCACAAATTTATGATTTCATGCTTTGCTTTGCCAATTTCGATTTTTTCTAACCACCTTCTCTCTGATTTCAAATTTAGGTCAAACTATCGATGCCTACTATGTGTTCTACTTGAATTGGATGCAGCGTGCGCACATGTTTTGCCATTGTTCTGGGCTTCCACACATCTTTGGGGCATCCAAGTATTTAAGTTACCTTGTTTTTTTGAATTGTAATTCATACCCTTCCTCCCAATTTTTATGCACATTTGAATCTTGGTCAAATCCTAAGTTTGACCAAGATTTGAACAAGTTTAAAACATGAAAATGAAAAGGTAAGCCTGAATCCTTCTTAGTCACTCAAAAATGAGAAGCTTTTGGGAGTTTTTTGAAATTTCCATGTTTGAAACCCAAAACCACTTCTCTTCATGCTTGACTTCATAAGACAGAGTTTAGGGTTAGGGGGTAGATACATGATTTGTCTAGTTTGTTGTTTAGACCTTGTTTATCAACTTGAATGCTTACTATATGACATAATAATACTATGTGCTTTGGTTTTCATTTTTTTTTGATTTTTTCTGAATTTTTATGCCCATTTGATCTTGGTCAAATCCTAGGCTTAACCAATATTTAAACAAGTTTAAAACATGAAAATGAAAAGGTAAGCCTGTATCCTTCTTAGTCACTCCAAAATGAAGCTTTTGGGAAGGTTTTTGAAATTTCCATGTTTGAAATCCAAAACGACTTCTCTTCGTGCTTGACTTCATAAGACAGAGTTTAGGGCTAGGGGTAGAAACATGATTTTCTGGTTTGAATATGTCTAGACCTTGTTTACCAACTTGAGTGCTTACTATATGACATAAGAAGGCTATATGATTTGGTTTTTCATTTTTTTGAAATTTTATGCCCATTTGAATCTTGATCAAATCCTAGGTACAGTTTGACCAAGATTTGAACAATTTTAAAACATGAAAATAAAAGGTAAGCCCGACCTGGATCCTTTAGTCACTCTAAAATGAAGCTTTTGGGGGTTCTTGAAATTTCCAAGTTTGAAACCCAAAACCACTTCTCTTCATGCTTGACTACATAAGATAGAGTTTAGGGTTAGGGGTAGATACATGATTTTTCTTGTTTGAATATATCTAGACCTTGTTTATATCAACTTTAATGCTAACTATATATGACATAAGAAAACTATGTGCTTTGGTTTTTAATTTTTCTGATTTTTTTATTTTGATAGATGCACATTTGAATCTTTGTCAAATCCTAGGTTTGACCAAGATTTAAACAAGTATAAAACATGAAAATGAAAAGGGGAAGCCTGTATCCTTTCTTAGTCACTCTAAAATGAAGTTTTTGGGATGTTCTTGAAATTTCCATGTTTGAAACCCAAAACCACTTCTCTTCATGCTTGACTTCATAAGACAGAGTTTAGGGTTAGGGGTAGATACATGATTTGTCTAGTTTGTTGTTTAGACCTTGTTTATCAACTTGAATGCTTACTATATGACATAATAATACTATGTGCTTTGGTTTTCATTTTTTTTGATTTTTTCTGAATTTTTATGCCCATTTGATCTTGGTCAAATCCTAGGCTTAACCAATATTTAAACAAGTTTAAAACATGAAAATGAAAAGGTAAGCCTGTATCCTTCTTAGTCACTCCAAAATGAAGCTTTTGGGAAGGTTTTTGAAATTTCCATGTTTGAAATCCAAAACGACTTCTCTTCGTGCTTGACTTCATAAGACAGAGTTTAGGGCTAGGGGTAGAAACATGATTTTTCTGGTTTGAATATGTCTAGACCTTGTTTTTACCAACTTGAGTGCTTACTATATGACATAAGAAGGCTATATGCTTTGGTTTTTCATTTTTTTGAAATTTTATGCCCATTTGAATCTTGATCAAATCCTAGGTACAGTTTGACCAAGATTTGAACAATTTTAAAACATGAAAATAAAAGGTAAGCCCGACCTGGATCCTTTAGTCACTCTAAAATGAAGCTTTTGGGGGGTTCTTGAAATTTCCAAGTTTGAAACCCAAAACCACTTCTCTTCATGCTTGACTACATAAGACAGAGTTTAGGGTTAGGGGTAGATACATGATTTTTCTTGTTTGAATATATCTAGACCTTGTTTATATCAACTTTAATGCTAACTATATATGACATAAGAAAACTATGTGCTTTGGTTTTTAATTTTTCTGATTTTTTTATTTTGATAGATGCACATTTGAATCTTTGTCAAATCCTAGGTTTGGCCAAGATTTAAACAAGTATAAAACATGAAAATGAAAAGGGGAAGCCTGTATCCTTTCTTAGTCACTCTAAAATGAAGTTTTTGGGATGTTCTTGAAATTTCCATGTTTGAAACCCAAAACCACTTCTCTTCATGCTTGGCTTCGTAAGATAGAGTTTAGGGTTTGGGGTAGATACGTACATGATTTTTCTAAGTATTTTTACGCCCATTTGAATCTTCGTCAAATCCTAAGTTTGACCAAGATTTGAACAAGTTTAAAAACATGAAAATGAAAAGGGTAAGCCTGGATCCTTGTTTAGGGTTAGGGGGTAGATACATGATTTTTGTGGTTTGAATATGGCAGACCTTGTTTATCACCTTGATATATGACATAGGAAGACGGTGTGCTTTTGTTTTTCTTTTTTTTGAATTTTTATGCCCATTTGAATCTTGGTCAAGTCATAGGTTTGACCAAGATTTAAACAGGTTTAAAACATGAAAATGAAAAAGTAAGCCTGGATCCTTCTTAGTCACTCCAAAATGTACCAATTGATAAATGAGTTAACTTGGCTTCATGGAAAAAATAATGTCATGTAAATGATTTAACTTGGCTTTCGTACCCTTGAATCCATAGGAAACTTTGTATAAATGTAGTAGTATAATAATCAACCGAGTTTTTACATCAACAGGTCTGTCACTTACGTGTGGTGCCCATGCGTGAGGTCCCACACTTCAGTGAGCACAAGTCACGTGCAATAGGTACGCAAACTCCCAGCCATTTTCTTTGTCAAGAGAAGACGCATCAGGATGCGTATTGGAAGTATGTGGGTCCTTCTGGATCCTTCGGTTGTCCCTCTCACAAAAAAAAACAAATCTCTCTCATTCTCGGCCTCGCTCGACGCTCGCTCGCTCCTGCTCACTGACAAACCCTGCACAAAAGTCAACATCATCACCCGAAAAAGGGGAGACACCATAATTCTCTCCCTTCTTCTCTCCTTCCGAGTGATCCCTTCTTCCTCCGAGTTTCACTCGACGGGCAAACACACATGTGCTGCATAGTAATAATAAAAAAGTAGAAAAATCGACCTACGAATCTATGATTAAATAGGTTAAACTAGGGTTTTGCCCACTACTACAGATCAAGTTCAGAAATATCCAACTACTAGTTCGATTTTGGGCTACTAATATAAAATTAAAATAAGTTGAACTAGTATTCCTCTAAAAAATCATTTTGGTATGCATTGTTTGATACTTTTCATAGCTATAGTGCATCACAAATTTATGATTTCATGCTTTGCTTTGCCAATTTCGATTTTTTCTAACCACCTTCTCTCTGATTTCAAATTTAGGTCAAACTATCGATGCCTACTATGTGTTCTACTTGAATTGGATGCAGCGTGCGCACATGTTTTGCCATTGTTCTGGGCTTCCACACATCTTTGGGGCATCCAAGTATTTAAGTTACCTTGTTTTTTGAATTGTAATTCATACCCTTCCTCCCAATTTTTATGCACATTTGAATCTTGGTCAAATCCTAAGTTTGACCAAGATTTGAACAAGTTTAAAACATGAAAATGAAAAGGTAAGCCTGAATCCTTCTTAGTCACTCAAAAATGAGAAGCTTTTGGGAGTTTTTTGAAATTTCCATGTTTGAAACCCAAAACCACTTCTCTTCATGCTTGACTTCATAAGACAGAGTTTAGGGTTAGGGGGTAGATACATGATTTGTCTAGTTTGTTGTTTAGACCTTGTTTATCAACTTGAATGCTTACTATATGACATAATAATACTATGTGCTTTGGTTTTCTTTTTTTTTGATTTTTTCTGAATTTTTATGCCCATTTGATCTTGGTCAAATCCTAGGCTTAACCAATATTTAAACAAGTTTAAAACATGAAAATGAAAAGGTAAGCCTGTATCCTTCTTAGTCACTCCAAAATGAAGCTTTTGGGAAGGTTTTTGAAATTTCCATGTTTGAAATCCAAAACGACTTCTCTTCGTGCTTGACTTCATAAGACAGAGTTTAGGGCTAGGGGTAGAAACATGATTTTTCTGGTTTGAATATGTCTAGACCTTGTTTACCAACTTGAGTGCTTACTATATGACATAAGAAGGCTATATGCTTTGGTTTTTCATTTTTTTGAAATTTTATGCCCATTTGAATCTTGATCAAATCCTAGGTACAGTTTGACCAAGATTTGAACAATTTTAAAACATGAAAATAAAAGGTAAGCCCGACCTGGATCCTTTAGTCACTCTAAAATGAAGCTTTTGGGGGGTTCTTGAAATTTCCAAGTTTGAAACCCAAAACCACTTCTCTTCATGCTTGACTACATAAGACAGAGTTTAGGGTTAGGGGTAGATACATGATTTTTCTTGTTTGAATATATCTAGACCTTGTTTATATCAACTTTAATGCTAACTATATATGACATAAGAAAACTATGTGCTTTGGTTTTTAATTTTTCTGATTTTTTTATTTTGATAGATGCACATTTGAATCTTTGTCAAATCCTAGGTTTGGCCAAGATTTAAACAAGTATAAAACATGAAAATGAAAAGGGGAAGCCTGTATCCTTTCTTAGTCACTCTAAAATGAAGTTTTTGGGATGTTCTTGAAATTTTCATGTTTGAAACCCAAAACCACTTCTCTTCATGCTTGGCTTCGTAAGATAGAGTTTAGGGTTTGGGGTAGATACGTACATGATTTTTCTAAGTATTTTTACGCCCATTTGAATCTTCATCAAATCCTAAGTTTGACCAAGATTTGAACAAGTTTAAAAACATGAAAATGAAAAGGGTAAGCCTGGATCCTTGTTTAGGGTTAGGGGGTAGATACATGATTTTTGTGGTTTGAATATGGCAGACCTTGTTTATCACCTTGATATATGACATAAGACGGTGTGCTTTTGTTTTTCTTTTTTTTGAATTTTTATGCCCATTTGAATCTTGGTCAAGTCATAG
Organism: Lolium multiflorum; assembly: GCA_030979885.1. Taxonomy (NCBI): domain Eukaryota; kingdom Viridiplantae; phylum Streptophyta; class Magnoliopsida; order Poales; family Poaceae; genus Lolium; species Lolium multiflorum. Next base: position 57,195,571 of record CM061748.1, on the reverse strand, counting down.
GTTTGACCAAGATTTAAACAGGTTTAAAACATGAAAATGAAAAAGTAAGCCTGGATCCTTCTTAGTCACTCCAAAATGTACCAATTGATAAATGAGTTAACTTGGCTTCATGGAAAAAATAATGTCATGTAAATGATTTAACTTGGCTTTCGTACCCTTGAATCCATAGGAAACTTTGTATAAATGTAGTAGTATAATAATCAACCGAGTTTTTACATCAACAGGTCTGTCACTTACGTGTGGTGCCCATGCGTGAGGTCCCACACTTCAGTGAGCACAAGTCACGTGCAATAGGTACGCAAACTCCCAGCCATTTTCTTTGTCAAGAGAAGACGCATCAGGATGCGTATTGGAAGTATGTGGGTCCTTCTGGATCCTTCGGTTGTCCCTCTCACAAAAAAAAACAAATCTCTCTCATTCTCGGCCTCGCTCGACTCGCTCGCTCGCTCGCTCCTGCTCACTGACAAACCCTGCACAAAAGTCAACATCATCACCCGAAAAAGGGGAGACACCATAATTCTCTCCCTTCTTCTCTCCTTCCGAGTGATCCCTTCTTCCTCCGAGTTTCACTCGACGGGCAAACACACATGTGCTGCATAGTAATAATAAAAAAGTAGAAAAATCGACCTACGAATCTATGATTAAATAGGTTAAACTAGGGTTTTGCCCACTACTACAGATCAAGTTCAGAAATATCCAACTACTAGTTCGATTTTGGGCTACTAATATAAAATTAAAATAAGTTGAACTAGTATTCCTCTAAAAAATCATTTTGGTATGCATTGTTTGATACTTTTCATAGCTATAGTGCATCACAAATTTATGATTTCATGCTTTGCTTTGCCAATTTCGATTTTTTCTAACCACCTTCTCTCTGATTTCAAATTTAGGTCAAACTATCGATGCCTACTATGTGTTCTACTTGAATTGGATGCAGCGTGCGCACATGTTTTGCCATTGTTCTAGGCTTCCACACATCTTTGGGGCATCCAAGTATTTAAGTTACCTTGTTTTTTTGAATTGTAATTCATACCCTTCCTCCCAATTTTTATGCACATTTGAATCTTGGTCAAATCCTAAGTTTGACCAAGATTTGAACAAGTTTAAAACATGAAAATGAAAAGGTAAGCCTGAATCCTTCTTAGTCACTCAAAAATGAGAAGCTTTTGGGAGTTTTTTGAAATTTCCATGTTTGAAACCCAAAACCACTTCTCTTCATGCTTGACTTCATAAGACAGAGTTTAGGGTTAGGGGGTAGATACATGATTTGTCTAGTTTGTTGTTTAGACCTTGTTTATCAACTTGAATGCTTACTATATGACATAATAATACTATGTGCTTTGGTTTTCATTTTTTTGATTTTTTCTGAATTTTTATGCCCATTTGATCTTGGTCAAATCCTAGGCTTAACCAATATTTAAACAAGTTTAAAAAATGAAAATGAAAAGGTAAGCCTGTATCCTTCTTAGTCACTCCAAAATGAAGCTTTTGGGAAGGTTTTTGAAATTTCCATGTTTGAAATCCAAAACGACTTCTCTTCGTGCTTGACTTCATAAGACAGAGTTTAGGGCTAGGGGTAGAAACATGATTTTTCTGGTTTGAATATGTCTAGACCTTGTTTTTACCAACTTGAGTGCTTACTATATGACATAAGAAGGCTATATGCTTTGGTTTTTCATTTTTTTGAAATTTTATGCCCATTTGAATCTTGATCAAATCCTAGGTACAGTTTGACCAAGATTTGAACAATTTTAAAACATGAAAATAAAAGGTAAGCCCGACCTGGATCCTTTAGTCACTCTAAAATGAAGCTTTTGGGGGTTCTTGAAATTTCCAAGTTTGAAACCCAAAACCACTTCTCTTCATGCTTGACTACATAAGACAGAGTTTAGGGTTAGGGGTAGATACATGATTTTTCTTGTTTGAATATATCTAGACCTTGTTTATATCAACTTTAATGCTAACTATATATGACATAAGAAAACTATGTGCTTTGGTTTTTAATTTTTCTGATTTTTTTATTTTGATAGATGCACATTTGAATCTTTGTCAAATCCTAGGTTTGGCCAAGATTTAAACAAGTATAAAACATGAAAATGAAAAGGGGAAGCCTGTATCCTTTCTTAGTCACTCTAAAATGAAGTTTTTGGGATGTTCTTGAAATTTTCATGTTTGAAACCCAAAACCACTTCTCTTCATGCTTGACTTCATAAGATAGAGTTTAGGGGCTAGGGGATAGATACATGATTTGCCTAGGTTTGAATATGCATGTCCAAACCTTGTTTATCAACTTGAATGCTTACTATATGACATAAGAAGACTATATGCATTTGTTTTTCATTTTTCTGATTTTTTTAAAATTTTATGCCCATTTGAATCTTTTGGTCAAATCCTTGGTTTAATTTGACACGGATTTAAACAAGTTTAAAATATGAAAATGAAAAGGTGGTAAGCAGGCATGTATCCTTCTTATATATATTAGTCACTCTAAAATGAAGCTTTTGGGAGGTTTTTGAAATTTCCATGTTTGAAACCCAAAACCACTTCTCTTCATGTTGTTGACTTCATAAGATAGAGTTTAGGGGTTAGGGGTATATATACATGACTTGTCTTGTTTGAATATGTGTCTAGACCTTGTTTATCAACTTTAATGCTTACTATATGACATAAGAACACTATGCGCTTTAATTTGGTTTTTAATTTTTTTAAATTTTGATGCACATTTTGAATCTTGGTCAAATCCTAGGTTTGACCGAGATTTGAACAAGTTTAAAACAAGAAAATAAAAGGTAAGCCCGCCAGACTGGATCCTTTCTTAGTCACTCTATAATGAAGCTTTTAGGGGGGTTGTTGAAAATGTAAGCATGTATCCTTCTTAGTACGTCACACCACAATGAAGCTTTTGGGAGGGTTTTTGAAATGTCCATGTTTGAAACCCAAAACGACTTCTCTTCGTGCTTGACTTCATAATTAAGACAAAGTTTAGGGTTAGGGGTATATAGATACATGATTTTTCTGGTTTGAATATGTCTAGACTTTGTTTATCAACTAGCTTGAGTGCTTACTATATGGCATATATAAGAAGCTAGGCTATGTGCTTTGGTTTTTCATTTTTTTTGAATTTTTATGCCCATTTGAATCTTGGTCAAATCCTAGGTACGTACGGTTTGACCAAGATTTGAACATGTTTAAAACATGAAAATAAAAGGTAAGCATGGATCCTTCTTAGTCACTCTAAAATGAAGCTTTTGGGAGGTTTTTGAAATTTCCATGTTTGAAACCCAAAACCACTTCTCTTCATGCTTGGCTTCGTAAGATAGAGTTTAGGGTTTGGGGTAGATACGTACATGATTTTTCTAAGTATTTTTACGCCCATTTGAATCTTCGTCAAATCCTAAGTTTGACCAAGATTTGAACAAGTTTAAAAACATGAAAATGAAAAGGGTAAGCCTGGATCCTTGTTTAGGGTTAGGGGGTAGATACATGATTTTTGTGGTTTGAATATGGCAGACCTTGTTTATCACCTTGATATATGACATAGGAAGACGGTGTGCTTTTGTTTTTCTTTTTTTTGAATTTTTATGCCCATTTGAATCTTGGTCAAGTCATAGGTTTGACCAAGATTTAAACAGGTTTAAAACATGAAAATGAAAAAGTAAGCCTGGATCCTTCTTAGTCACTCCAAAATGTACCAATTGATAAATGAGTTAACTTGGCTTCATGGAAAAAATAATGTCATGTAAATGATTTAACTTGGCTTTCGTACCCTTGAATCCATAGGAAACTTTGTATAAATGTAGTAGTATAATAATCAACCGAGTTTTTACATCAACAGGTCTGTCACTTACGTGTGGTGCCCATGCGTGAGGTCCCACACTTCAGTGAGCACAAGTCACGTGCAATAGGTACGCAAACTCCCAGCCATTTTCTTTGTCAAGAGAAGACGCATCAGGATGCGTATTGGAAGTATGTGGGTCCTTCTGGATCCTTCGGTTGTCCCTCTCACAAAAAAAACAAATCTCTCTCATTCTCGGCCTCGCTCGACTCGCTCGCTCGCTCGCTCCTGCTCACTGACAAACCCTGCACAAAAGTCAACATCATCACCCGAAAAAGGGGAGACACCATAATTCTCTCCCTTCTTCTCTCCTTCCGAGTGATCCCTTCTTCCTCCGAGTTTCACTCGACGGGCAAACACACATGTGCTGCATAGTAATAATAAAAAAGTAGAAAAATCGACCTACGAATCTATGATTAAATAGGTTAAACTAGGGTTTTGCCCACTACTACAGATCAAGTTCAGAAATATCCAACTACTAGTTCGATTTTGGGCTACTAATATAAAATTAAAATAAGTTGAACTAGTATTCCTCTAAAAAATCATTTTGGTATGCATTGTTTGATACTTTTCATAGCTATAGTGCATCACAAATTTATGATTTCATGCTTTGCTTTGCCAATTTCGATTTTTTCTAACCACCTTCTCTCTGATTTCAAATTTAGGTCAAACTATCGATGCCTACTATGTGTTCTACTTGAATTGGATGCAGCGTGCGCACATGTTTTGCCATTGTTCTGGGCTTCCACACATCTTTGGGGCATCCAAGTATTTAAGTTACCTTGTTTTTTTGAATTGTAATTCATACCCTTCCTCCCAATTTTTATGCACATTTGAATCTTGGTCAAATCCTAAGTTTGACCAAGATTTGAACAAGTTTAAAACATGAAAATGAAAAGGTAAGCCTGAATCCTTCTTAGTCACTCAAAAATGAGAAGCTTTTGGGAGTTTTTTGAAATTTCCATGTTTGAAACCCAAAACCACTTCTCTTCATGCTTGACTTCATAAGACAGAGTTTAGGGTTAGGGGGTAGATACATGATTTGTCTAGTTTGTTGTTTAGACCTTGTTTATCAACTTGAATGCTTACTATATGACATAATAATACTATGTGCTTTGGTTTTCATTTTTTTGATTTTTTCTGAATTTTTATGCCCATTTGATCTTGGTCAAATCCTAGGCTTAACCAATATTTAAACAAGTTTAAAACATGAAAATGAAAAGGTAAGCCTGTATCCTTCTTAATTAGTCACTCCAAAATGAAGCTTTTGGGAAGGTTTTTGAAATTTCCATGTTTGAAATCCAAAACGACTTCTCTTCGTGCTTGACTTCATAAGACAGAGTTTAGGGCTAGGGGTAGAAACATGATTTTCTGGTTTGAATATGTCTAGACCTTGTTTACCAACTTGAGTGCTTACTATATGACATAAGAAGGCTATATGATTTGGTTTTTCATTTTTTTGAAATTTTATGCCCATTTGAATCTTGATCAAATCCTAGGTACAGTTTGACCAAGATTTGAACAATTTTAAAACATGAAAATAAAAGGTAAGCCCGACCTGGATCCTTTAGTCACTCTAAAATGAAGCTTTTGGGGGTTCTTGAAATTTCCAAGTTTGAAACCCAAAACCACTTCTCTTCATGCTTGACTACATAAGATAGAGTTTAGGGTTAGGGGTAGATACATGATTTTTCTTGTTTGAATATATCTAGACCTTGTTTATATCAACTTTAATGCTAACTATATATGACATAAGAAAACTATGTGCTTTGGTTTTTAATTTTTCTGATTTTTTTATTTTGATAGATGCACATTTGAATCTTTGTCAAATCCTAGGTTTGACCAAGATTTAAACAAGTATAAAACATGAAAATGAAAAGGGGAAGCCTGTATCCTTTCTTAGTCACTCTAAAATGAAGTTTTTGGGATGTTCTTGAAATTTTCATGTTTGAAACCCAAAACCACTTCTCTTCATGCTTGACTTCATAAGATAGAGTTTAGGGGCTAGGGGATAGATACATGATTTGCCTAGGTTTGAATATGCATGTCCAAACCTTGTTTATCAACTTGAATGCTTACTATATGACATTAGAAGACTATATGCTTTTGTTTTTCATTTTTCTGATTTTTTTAAAATTTTATGCCCATTTGAATCTTTTGGTCAAATCCTTGGTTTAATTTGACACGGATTTAAACAAGTTTAAAATATGAAAATGAAAAGGTGGTAAGCAGGCATGGATCCTTCTTATATATATTAGTCACTCTAAAATGAAGCTTTTGGGAGGTTTTTGAAATTTCCATGTTTGAAACCCAAAACCACTTCTCTTCATGTTGTTGACTTCATAAGATAGAGTTTAGGGGTTAGGGGTATAGATACATGATTTGTCTTGTTTGAATATGTGTCTAGACCTTGTTTATCAACTTTAATGCTTACTATATGACATAAGAACACTATGCGCTTTAATTTGGTTTTTAATTTTTTTAAATTTTGATGCACATTTTGAATCTTGGTCAAATCCTAGGTTTGACCGAGATTTGAACAAGTTTAAACCAAGAAAATAAAAGGTAAGCCCGCCAGACTGGATCCTTTCTTAGTCACTCTATAATGAAGCTTTTAGGGGGGTTGTTGAAAATGTAAGCATGTATCCTTCTTAGTACGTCACACCACAATGAAGCTTTTGGGAGGGTTTTTGAAATGTCCATGTTTGAAACCCAAAACGACTTCTCTTCGTGCTTGACTTCATAATTAAGACAAAGTTTAGGGTTAGGGGTAGATACATGATTTTTCTGGTTTGAATATGTCTAGACCTTGTTTACCAACTTGAGTGCTTACTATATGACATAAGAAGGCTATATGCTTTGGTTTTTCATTTTTTTGAAATTTTATGCCCATTTGAATCTAGATCAAATCCTAGATACGGTTTGACCAAGATTTGAACAATTTTAAAACATGAAAATAAAAGGTAAGCCCGACCTGGATCCTTTAGTCACTCTAAAATGAAGCTTTTGGGGGTTCTTGAAATTTCCAAGTTTGAAACCCAAAACCACTTCTCTTCATGCTTGACTACATAAGACAGAGTTTAGGGTTAGGGGTAGATACATGATTTTTCTTGTTTGAATATATCCAGACCTTGTTTATATCAACTTTAATGCTAACTATATGACATAAGAAAACTATGTGCTTTGGTTTTTAATTTTTCTGATTTTTTTTATTTTGATGCACATTTGAATCTTTGTCAAATCCTAGGTTTGACCAAGATTTAAACAAGTATAAAACATGAAAATGAAAAGGGGAAGCCTGTATCCTTCTTAGTCACTCTAAAATGAAGTTTTTGGGATGTTCTTGAAATTTTCATGTTTGAAACCCAAAACCACTTCTCTTCATGCTTGACTTCATAAGATAGAGTTTAGGGGCTAGGGGGTAGATACATGATTTGCCTAGGTTTGAATATGCATGTCCAAACCTTGTTTATCAACTTGAATGCTTACTATATGACATAAGAAGACTATATGCTTTTGTTTTTCATTTTTCTGATTTTTTTTAAAATTTTATGCCCATTTGAATCTTTTGGTCAAATCCTTGGTTTAATTTGACACGGATTTAAACAAGTTTAAAATATGAAAATGAAAAGGTGGTAAGCAGGCATGGATCCTTCTTATATATATTAGTCACTCTAAAATGAAGCTTTTGGGAGGTTTTTGAAATTTCCATGTTTGAAACCCAAAACCACTTCTCTTCATGTTGTTGACTTCATAATGTCGAGTTTGTTGTTTAGACCTTGTTTATCAACTTGAATGCTTACTATATGACATAATAATACTATGTGCTTTGATTTTCATCTTTTTGATTTTTTCTGAATTTTTATGCCCATTTGATCTTGGTCAAATCATAGGTTTAACCAATATTTAAACAAGTTTATAACATGAAAATGAAAAGGTAAGCCTGCATCCTTCTTAGCGCATCCACAATGTTGCTATTGCCAAATCTGATACGATGGTGAATTTGGCTTTGGTGTGAAATATAGCAATAGCTCCACAATGTAGTGGTTCCAAATATTTATAACGTGGGTCCCGCCATCAAGCTAAAACAACACATAAAGCCAATATGGAACTACTCTCACAATGTAGGGAACTAGTTCCAAATGCCAAAAGTGAAATTTGGCATCGGAGCACCTACTTGCTCCGGTTGCCTGTTTTTCTGGTTTTGGAACTACCTCTACAATGTATGGAACTAGTTCCAAAAGCCAAAAATCAAATATGGAACCACTTTTGGCTACACGTTGTGGATGCTCTTAGTCACTCCAAAATGAAAGCTTACATATACTCTTGGAATACTGTTTTGGGTGATTTGTCATTCAAAAATTTGGTATCATTCGGATCGGAGGAAGTATAGTTGGAGATGAATGGCCCACCAAGTCTCTGCCTTGAAGTTTGCTCTTTGACCAGTATTACTACTCGCGAGGTGCCGAGGAGACGGGGAGGCCAAATTTAAGAACTAACCTTTGCTCTTGCCGTCTTCCTCAGTTCACCACTTTGTTTACCTCTTGGAATACTACTTCGCCACCATGACCGGGAGCAAGTCTCGCCACAGAAGGGCTCGTGCGGCTGCGGCGAAGCTGAGGGAATCCCAGCAATGGCGTCCCTGTGCTGCTGTCGAGGTGCCTTCTGCGCAAGAGTCTTCAAGGGCGTCGCAGCCCGCGACTGCTACCTTCAGGCGATCCTCCGTTCTTGCGCATCTTTCTATGTCTTTCACAACTTATCATCCCCTCCTTTTCTTACCTTCTCTCAATCGTATATTCAGGTCGGGCGGCCTTAGTTTTCCCGCAGCCCTCCTGCCTGCGGAAACATCTTCCACGGAGCCAAGTTCTCAAAGCAGCGAGGTATAGACATTCGTGCAAATTGGGATTCCCATTTTCTCTTTCTTGGTACTTCTCTGGGTACACTTCTGATTTTGTGCTCCATCCCCATCTGATAGAAGCCCCGCTACGAGATCGGTCCCATTTTAGAAATGGTTATGGGCGATTTCTGCGTCGAGACGGCGGACAGAAGCGCCCTCGCCGATGAGTGCATGAGACTTTATTCTGAGCTCGCCACTGAGAAGATCCGGATTCGCATTCTCGACGATATCGCCATGAAATCGTTCACTGCGAGTAATGAGATCCAGCGGCGGAGCCTCGGCCAGGCGGAGACCATGGACAAACTCGCCGGACTGATCCTGAACCTCACGGTTAGGACGGACAAACTAGAGGCCGAGCTGTCACAGGAGAAGGCTCTCAACTCCGAGCTGAAGCGTCAAGCAGGCTCAAGGTAGATCTTGACCAGGTCACTGTGTACCACTAGCTGCAATCCTTGATGACTGTTGTGTCACCTGGCTTCCGAGTTTCTGAAGGTTAATTTTCGAAATTTTGTTCGTAAAATTGGCCTGTGGAAATGTAAACAAACTAGTACTCTTACTTTATTATATTAGTACTTGTGTCAATGTAGTAGTTGTGTCTGAGTCGAGTCAATGTTGAGTCGTTGAGTGGGAGTGGTGTTTTGGAACATGGGAGCATATGCTACCTATATTTTAAATTGCATCTTACACATATTTTAAATCTCAAAAAATTTGAAACAAAAAATCCGCACGTACATCTTCATGTGCTACGCGCTCACAAAGTCGTTTCATAAAAAATGAACTTATCATGTGACGTGTGTAAAAAAGACAAAATTCAGTGCTTAAAACAATGCTTTTCACAGGATAAGTTTTCTCTTTTTTACATAGGTCATAAAAAATATTATTTTTTCGTGAAACTTGACGCACACACATATATTATGGAGATGTACATGTAGAATTTTTTGTCAAATTTTTTCACACTTTGAAATATATTTTGTTGGTAGAGGGAGCATACGCACCCGGGAGCCGAATTGAGGGAGCAGTCGTTGAGTCACCTAGTATCTATAATATCTAAATAGGAACAAGAAATCCAAAATTTTCAAATTCTGGCAAAAATTAGAACTTCTCAGGAAAATCTATTTTTTTATAGGAAATCAAAAACACTGAAACGAGTATACTGTTTTAATTTGAGCCATTTATGTGCAGATTTGCATAAAAAGACTGACATTTTCCCTAAACTTTGTATATTGTGAAGTCAAGCATGGAGAGAAGTGGTTTTGGGTTTCAAACATCCTTTTCATTTTCTTGTCTTAAACTTGTTTAAATCTTGGTCAAACCTAAGATTTGACCAAAAGATTCAAACATGCATAAATTCAAAAAAATCAGAAAAATGAAAAAACAAAAGCATATAGTCTTCTTATGTCATATAGTAAGCATTCAAGTTGATAAACAAGGTCTAGACATATTCAAACCAGAAAAATCATGTATATATCTACCCCTAACCCTAAACTCTGTCTTATGAAGAGAAGTGGTTTTGGGTTTCAAACATGGAAATTTGAAGAACCTCCCAAAAGCTTCATTTTAGATTGTGACTAAGAAGGATCCAGGCTTACCTTTTCACTTTCATGTTCTAAACTTGTTTAAATCCTAGTCAAACCTAGGATTTCACAAAGATTCAAATATATGGGTATAAAATACAAAAAAATAGAAAAATGAAAAACGAAAGCACATAGTCTTCTTATGTCATATAGTAAGCATTAAAGTTGATAAACAAGGTCTAGACATATTCAAACTAGACAAATCATGTATCTCCCCCTAACCCCTAAACTTTGTATTATGAAGTCAAGCATGAAGAGAAGTGGTTTTGGGTTTCAAACATGGAAATTTCAAAAACCTCTTAAAAATTCATTTTAGAGTGACTAAGAAGGATGCAAGCTTCCCTTTTCATTTGCATGTCTTAAACTTGTTTAAATCTGGGTCAAACCTAAGATTTGACCAAAAGATTCAAACGGGCATAAAATTCAAAAAAAATCAGAAAAATGAAAAACAAAAGCATATAGTCTTCTTGTGTCATATAGTAAGCATTCAAGTTGATAAACAAGGTCTAGACATATTCAAACCAAAAAATCATGTATATATCTACCCCTAACCCTAAACTCTGTCTTATGAAGTCAATCATGAAGAGAAGTGGTTTTGGGTTTCAAACATGGAAATTTCAAGAACCTCCCAAAAGCTTCATTTTAGAGTGACTAAGAAGGATCCAGGCTTACCTTTTCATTTTCATGTTTTAAACTTGTTTAAATCCTGGTCAAACCTAGGATTTGACAAAGATTCGAATATATGGGCAAAAAATTCAAAAAAAATAGAAAAATGAAAAACCAAAGCACATAGTCTTCTTGTGTCATATAGTAAGCATTAAAGTTGACAAAAAAGGTCTAGATATATGCAAACTAGACAAATCATGTATCTACCCCCTAACCCCTAAACTCTGTCTTATGAAGTCAAGCATGAAGAGAAGTCGTTTTGGGTTTCAAACATGGAAATTTCAAGAACATCCCAAAAGCTTCATTTTAGAGTGACTAAGAAGGATCCATGATTACCTTTTCATTTTCATGTTTTAAACTTGTTTAATCTTGGTCAAACCTAGGATTTGACCAAGATTCAAATGGGCACAAAATTTAAAAAATCAGAAAAATGAAAAACCAAAGTACATAGTCTTCTTATGTCATGTAGTAAGCATTCAAGTTGATAAAATGGTTCATGCCGGCGTCTTAGCTGCTAAAAAAAATTATACACCAATTGATTTGACGAATTGATGATTTACTCTAGTCTGCTTCTAGACCATGCAGCTAGCGAGTATTCATATGTACTGCATGGAGCCCCCAACTTTTGACTTCCCGTGTCGGAAAAGGCCTGTCTAATAATGTGGGGCAGTGAGGTATCCCGAAGTATCTAGAGGGTTCCAGTGTTTCAGGCTTTCAGCATCGCCAGTCCAAGGGAAGGATGGGTGACGAATCCGTGCATTCACAGCCGTTTAGATCTGAAGAGTCCTTGTATGATGAGCGGTAGATAGCACCTCTAAGCTGCAAATCAACAGCTTCAATTACTTCAAATGAGCATTGGCCGGAAGGCTGACAGAGTGAAAAAATTCAATTTCAAAAACTCATGTATAGAATAGAAAAAAATAAAAAACATGTAGATAGAATAGAGGTATAGATAGATTAGCCCAAAAAAGAAGAGGACGGGGAAATTTCGAACGCTCGCCTTTAACTCAGCACAGCAGACACCTCCCTCGCGCACCTAAACTTTCGAACGCGCGCCCAATATTTCGAACGCTCGCCTTTAACTCAGCACCCAGCCCACCTTGTTCTTCTCTAGACACCTCCTTCGGCGCCCTGTTCTTCTCTAGACACACCCTCGGTGAACCAGGCCGCGCACCAAAACTTCCCCACGCTGTCTATCAGCCGCGTCAGCCGGCGACTGCTGGTGGCGCCGTTCTTCTCCAGCCGCACCGGCAGGCGCGGTCAGCTGGTAGATCCTCACGGTATGCATGCTATCTTCAGGCCTGGGCAAGTACGATTCATTATAGCTCAATCGAAGTCAGTCGCCGTCGCCCAGCCCTTATAAGTTCGTTAGTTCGTTCGAATCGATCGGTTGATATTGTTTTCCTCTCGATGTGTTTGTTTGACATTGTTTTCCGCTTTACCTATTTGCTCGAATTCGTTCGTACTGTACACTGTACTGCTCACCATTGCCCAATGTCTGTAGTCGTCGCTTGGTGCCAGTCCTCTATGGACCTGTTTGTAATCTTATTACTTCTGGGTTCTTTGCACTGCTAATACATCGGTGGATTTACGGCCAAAAAGAAGAAAGAATTTGTTGGTATTATATTGCTTTCGATTGATCTGTTCGCCCCCAAGCTTTTACAGAAGCCGCAAGAGATTCAAGGATGAAATGGCTCTCCTTGTTTGCGGTGGCGGATCTACAGGGTATGCCGTATATGCCACGGCATACCCTGCGTCCAAGCCGTGCAAGATCTTTGATAGTTTAATGAGCTGAGCAATTAATCAAGATGAGTGATGTATATGTATACATGCGGTGCTAATACATGTGGCGTGCAGCCATGCGAACACTGAGCTAGTGCATGTAACCGATTGATTAGACATCCGATTGATTAATGCATTGGCTTTAGCCAACAGTCTACTTGCATGTTTTTCAAGATGTGCGATTTTGTCTCGCGTGTAAGCCTACAAGGCCAGCTATGGCCATGCACCATGACCTGATTAGATATCATGATTAATCAAAGGAAATATCTTGCTACTGTATATACGATTAATCAACTGATAATTAATCTTTGGTAGTCAAGTATATGATTAATTATATATATTTAGTGAGAATTCAGTTCAAAATTAGAGCACCCCGTCAACGGTGCATTTTTCAACAATTTACATTTTGATTATATGCAAAATCTGTTTTATTTAATCATTTTGACATACTCCCTTCAATCCAAATTAATTGACTCAACTTTGTCTAGATACTGATGTATCTTAGACAAGTTTGTTGAGTAGATACATTTATATCTAGACAAATTTGAGTTAATTAGTATGAATCCGAGAAAGTATTTTATTTAATTATTTTTATTAGGACAAAAGAAATTCAATAGAAACTCCAAAATTTTGTTGTGTCATACCCTTTCCTAAAATCCTAGGTCCGCCACTGCTTGTTTGTAAGGCAAAGAGGAAATCATATCATGGCTTATCATCATGGGTATAACCTTTTTAGCTAGATTTTGCTGTTTGGGATCTATGATCCTTTTAGTTGCTGCTCTCCAGTAACATTTTCCCTCTTTTTTATTACAGTGAAAAATACACAGCGAGGAAACCACTGTCCAGCCTAAAAAAAATAGACCTCAGTTGGTTTGCTGAAATCGGCTCAAATAACGTGGCATTTAGTTATATAGTTTTATATTCGACCTGTTTGCTCAGATATGTTGGTTTACGTTCATACGCAACCTGTTGGGCAAGTATGGACACAGCTTCAGTGACTTTCAGGTCAAAATTCCAGCGGTTGAGTGATTTTTGGTTGGATCCATTCCTGTGCGTTCGATCGGCTTTTGATGGCTGTTATTGAGACAAAGTCATGGCTGGACTTTTGACGCAGCTCCAGTGACGTTCAGCTAGGTCAAAAGCCCAGCGTTGACTTTGGTTCAATATCAGCCATCCAAAGCCAATCGAACACACATGAATGTATCCAACCAAAAATCACTCTACAATAAGTCGTTTCCAGACAAAAACAATGTTTATTCCCAAACTATTTTTTTTGAATCCGACCAATCTTTCCCGGAATGCAGAAGAAATATATAAGATTTACTGGAATGTTGTTCTTTTTACTGGACAGTTTGAATTTTAAGTTTAAAGTTGGTTGTAAAACATAAAATGAGGTTTATTGATAAACAATATGGCTGAATCTGATGAAACTCCCCCAGAATGCATAACCCGACATATAAGATTTACTGGATTTTTGTTTCAAAAACTTCTAGGCAGTACGAATTTTAAGTTTAAAATTTTCTCGTGAAACTTAAAATGGGTAAATTTTGGATCCATTCTCGTGCGTTCGATTGGCTTTTGATGGCTGTTATTGAAACAAGTGTTAATTGGTTCTATGCCACTCCTCAATTCACAAGTTGTGTTTATGCCATTACAAAAACTGAAGTTGTGTTTATGCCACTCTCAATTCTCAATATCCCCTTCTATATATGCCATTTTCAATACTCCACTATAATAAATATAGCATATCTATGATAGTACTCTATGATACCACCCACTATGCACCCATGTTCCAAACACCACTCCCGCTGACTGTACCTTATTGTATCGAGCGATAAGCTTGATGAGCAACCCAAACAAACAAACAAAAAGACTGTACCTTATTGTACTTGCTCTTACCCGTATCTTCTCTTTCTCTTTCATCGCGAGTGCAGCTAATTCAGTTAGTCTTCCAATGAATATTAATATTTTGTCTCAATGATGTCATGTTTCGACTAACAATTAGCACTTTTGAATTCTTAGATTGCTTTTTCACACGATGCACTTCTTTTAATTTATTTTACCACATTTCAATGTGAACCTTGACCAAATAAATAGGACAACAATATCACGATCATATAATACATAAGCAGCATTGTTAGAATCGTGTTGGAAAATACTTTCTAATGATACCAGTTTTATATCAATTTTTTTATATACTTCATCCTGAAAAATATGTTTCAACTTCATCAAAACTTGCATGTATCTGCAAACTAAACTCATCTAAATACATGTATATCTACATAAAATTGAAACATCATTTTTAAATAGAGAGATATAGATTAATATTTTTTCGAAGATAAAATACGAAAAACAAGGGTGCATTGTTTATTGAAATGGAGTGAGTAGTATATATAAAATCATTTTAGTTGCCAATGATCATGTTGAGGGCCTCTATTTCTTGTTTTGCTCAGGCCCTCCGTATTCTCAGGTACGGCCCTGGTGGTCTATGAACCTGTATGTAATCTTATTACTTTTGGCTTCTTTGCACTGCTAATAGATCGGCGGAATTACGGCAAAAAAGAAGAAAGAATGTGTTGGTATTGTATTGCTTTCGATAGATCTGTTCGCCCCTCCCCCCCAAGCATTTATAGATGGCACAAGAGATTCAAGGATGAAATTGCTCTCCTTGTTCATAAGGCAAAGAGGAAATCATATCATGGGTAGAACATTATATATATATTTTGCTGCTTGGGATCTATGATCCTTTTAGTTGCTGCTCTCCAGCAACTTTTGTACATATTTCCCTCTTTTTATTAATAAAAAAATACAAAGTGGGGAAACCCAGTGGTCAGCCTAAAAAAATCTGTTCGCTAGGTAGCCGTAGTTTTGCACTCAGTTTGTTTGCTGAAATCGGCTCAAATAATGTAGCATTTATAGTTTTATATTCGACCTGTTTGCTCAGGTATGCTTGCTTACATTCGTAGGTGACCTGTTTGTTGAAATAGCTTATCGCTTCTCTGACCATCTATCTCCTCAACAGATGGACAGAACTTGGATATTATTTGACTCATTAACCACACCAACATATTTGAGTGGTATTGAAGACTTCATGAAGCACGTTAGTGATTTTACTGACGGCGACAAGACAAAGGAAGTGATTTGTCCATGCCGCGTATGTTTGAATATTGGGTCCAAGCCTCAACATGTAGTCTCAGATCATTTATTCGTTTATGGGATGGACCAGACATATATCAGGTGGATTAACCATGGTGAACACTATGATCAGCCTGACATTATTGATCCTCTTTATTCTGATGGTTATCAGCCTGAAGATCTCGTCCAGGATGAGGCTACTGCTAATTTGTTACGGGATCTGTATCCATATGCAAGCCAACAGCCCCATGGTTATCACAAAAAGCCTCTTTTCCATGACCTGATAGAAGATGCTAAGCGCTTAGTGGCCCCTGGTTCTGTTGTGTCAAGATTCGAATTAATTGTGAAATTACTTCATGACAAGTCATACCAGGGGATTACCAATAAAGCGTTCAATGCAGTTGCGAAGACATACAGCGATGCACTCCCTGGGGCTGGACTGCCAAAATCCTTTTATGAGGTGAAGCAGTACATCAAGGTACTGGGACTTGGATATGAGAAGATTGATTTTTGCAAAAATAACTGTGCACTGTTTTGGATGGAGTATAATGACCTCGATGAATGTCCAGTATGTAAGGAATCAAGATGGAAACATGATGGAGCTGGTGGTAAGAAAAAGATTCCTTGGAAGGTTCTGAGATACTTTCCACTTGTACAAAGATTGCAGAGGTTGTTTGCTTCAGAACAAACATCTCGGGAAACAAGATGGCACAAAGAGATTCTCACGCCCGACCCTGATTTACTGAGGCATCCTGCTGATGGCGATGAATGGAAGCAATTCGACCTGGATCATCCAGATTTTGCTGCAGATCCAAGGAACCTGAGACTTGGCCTTGCTACAGATGGATTCAACCCATTTGGCAACATGAGCAACTCGTATAGCATGTGGCCAGTACTAGTTACACCTTACAACCAGGCTCCCTGGACATGCACCGATCAGTCGAACTGTATGATGGCCTTACTCATCCCAGGTCCCAAATCTCCTGGGAAGGATTTTGATGTGTTCATGCAGCCTCTTATTAGAGACTTGCAAACATTATGGGAGGGTGTCCCTACACGGGATGTGTGTCAACCTAAAGAACAAAATTTTCTATTACGTGCTGCTGTACTGTATTGCACCCATGATTATCCAGCTTTGGGCACTATGTCAGGCAGAGTAACATCAGGTTATAATGCATGTGTTCACTGTGATACTGATCAGCTGGCAGTGAGGATAATAAACAAGATATGCTATATGGGCCATCGCCGTTTCCTTCCATTAGATCACAGTTTCCGAAAAAATAGAAAAAAATTGCAATTTATTGGTGATCAGGCCTGTAAAAAGACTAAACCGCAGCACTTTAAGAGTCACGAGTTGGAGGCGCACCTAGAAGCGGTCAGAAATGTTAAACCAGGAAAACCACCAGCCGCCACAGCAGGTACAGGCGTACAGCAGAGAGCATAGAGCAACATCTCTAGTTATATTCCTTTATTTTTCATGTCTAAATTGTTGTATTTGTGTTTGCTTGTAGATGATGACAATGGACAAGAAGCTAGCTTCTGGAGTGTTCTTGAAGATATTGAGGAAGGCCTCGAGGTTAGCATCTATCTCTAATACTGTAGCATTTTCACTATACTACTATGATAGATGAATGGATCATCAGTTATTCACTTGCTTGTTTCGGACAAGATGATGATACTACTATGATAGATGAATGGATCATCAGTTATTCACTTGTTTCGGACAGGATGATGATACTTGTATAGAACAAGCTTTCAGTCTAATCTTTTCACCTTATGCAGGGCCTGAAGCTGTAATGTTTAGTGAGTCGCAGCCTGCACTTCAGTGCTTCTACAAGTCTGAAATGATGAAGCAAAGCTTGGAGTAAAGACTGCAATTTATCTTCATTTTCGGTTCATTCGAATTCTGTATTGTCATGAGTCATGACTCTTGTCATGTAATGGCTGAAGTTAAACTGCCAATTGATTTGTGTCATGTAATGGCTGAACTTAAACTGCTACTCCTACCATTTGTGTCATGTAATGGCTGAAACTTAAACTGCTATGTGTCCCTGTGCGGCTATGTGCCCAGTTTTCTCCTATTGATTTGCTGTCAATATTTTTAGCTAAGGTACTAGAGAAGTGCTGCTCAATTTTTTTTAGCCTATTGTCAGGGATGGGTAACCGCTGGTTAGCCGTTAACCCGATGGTGGTGGTTATGGTATGCAGTATGTCCCCGTGGCAGTTATCAGGGATGGGGACGGGAAGAACTTTGCCTCACGGGGACGGTTTTGGTTTAGTAATAACCAGCGGTTTCTCTCCCCGTTGCCAAATGGAGGTACAGCAGAGAAGAATACAGAAGATGCAGCAGCAGTAGTAGCAGATAGAAAAAGGAAGAAGAGACGAGATGAACTGAGTCTAGCAGCTACCAAAAGGAAGATGGGAGGTGAAATAGCAGCACGTACCAAGAGGAAGGAAATGGAAAATGATAGACCGAGAATATTTTATAAGCGCAGGACCACTCTTTGGGACTTGCCGTATTGGGCTGGTAAGAAGCTTCGGCATAATATTGATATCATGCACATGGAGAAGAATATATGTGACAGCATTGTCGGCACATTACTCAACATTCCATCCAAGACAAAAGATAGCTCAAATGCTAGGATTGATTGTGCAACATTGAATGTTAACAGGCACTTGCAACTGGATCGTAATGACAAAGTGAACAAAGGCAAGGAAAAACATTATAAATTTCGAGGCGCGGAATTCACATTGCCGATGCCTAAAAGGAGATTATTTTGTGAGTACCTCCGAGGTGTGATGTTCCCGTTCGGATTTGCTTCCAACATTGCAAATTGTCTCAATGCTGAAGGAAACAAGCTCCAAGGGTTGAAAACTCACGATTGTCACATCCTGCTGCAAAGGCTTTTAGCTATTGGCATTAAAGATTTAGTGAAGCCAAATATGTACAACGTGATTGCAGAGTTGGGAAGGTTCTTTAGGGAAATATGTAGTAAAACTCTAAGCAGAGCTGTTGTAGAACGTCTTAAGGTGGACATAGCAGTAATCCTGTGCAAGCTGGAGCTGATATATCCTCCAGCCTTCTTTGATGTGATGGTGCATTTGGCTGTTCATCTACCTGATGAGGCACTTTTAAGAGGTCCGGTACAGTATGGATGGATGTACCCTATAGAACGTCGACTGTGCACTTTCAAGAATACAGTTAGGAACAAAGCTAGACCGGAGGCTTGCATTGCAGTGGCGTATATTGCTGCTGAAGCATATACATTTGCCTCAAGATATATTCCTGATATTGAGACCAGATTCAATCGGGGTCGCAGAATTTTGGAAGTTGGAGGATCTGTTTTTAAACATGGTGTTGAGCTAATAGGAAAGAGGACCGAAAAAACATTAGAGCAGTCTGAATTTGAACAGCTGTCTTGGTATGTGCTGAATAATGCTACAGAGGCTGATGAATATGTTAAGTGAGTACTATGCACACGAACTACTCAGTTCCTCGCATATACTATGAACTTGTATCAAAATGAAATATATTCAGCTGACTTGGCTATGTTTTGCAGGTTGTACATGGAAACGAATGGAAAGCTATCGGCACGTGGGAGTGGGTTTCAGGACTGGTTTGAGAAATATGTAAGATGTTCAATTGCACTCTGACTTGTCTATGTGTTTTCACATGAGATGACCTCTTGTCTATTTTGTAATCGTAGATCTCGAAACTCCATGCGGAGAATCCAGGCGCTGTTAGTGCTGATCTCCTTGTCCTATCACGTGGTCCAGATAAGAGGGTGTTGGTAGCTGCAGCTTGCAATGCCAATGGTGTCCATTACAGCTCCTATGAGCGTGAACAACATTTGAAGACACGAAATAGTGGCATCACAACCAGTGGAGATCACTTGACAACCAGAAAAAAGAGATCAGAGTCATTTGACCATTATGGTCACATAGAAGAGGTTATTCAGTTGTTCTATAGTGATAAGGTTACTGTCCGATCTGTGGTTCTATTTAAGTGTTATTGGTACAACCAAGATCCAAACAAGGGCAAAGGTGCCAGAAATGATGGGTATTTCATATCAGTCGATACTACTGCTCAGTGGTACAAGGATGATCCTTATATTTTGGTACCTCAAGCGGCCAAGGTACTTTTCTTGGAAGACAGATCTAGAAAAGGATGGCAGTATGTGCAAAAGTTTGTGGCAAGGAACATATATGATTTGGATGAGAATGCGGATCCAATAATTGGTGCCCAGCAAGATGATTTCGCTGGTTGTATGCAAACTAAAGTTGCTGACATTGATGAAACCTCGTTGGATACAGGTATCCCTGCACATGATGGAGAAGTAGATTTCACTGTTGAGGTTAGCATAGTCGACAAAGAGATGGATAAACTGAAGCTACCTGGTGAATCTCAGGAGGAGAATGGACAGGACGAGCAGGATGAGACCATGCACGAATATCAGAATGAAGACGGAGGTGATGATGATGATGATGATGATGATGATTAGACTCTTGTCTCTGTATCATGCTGTGAGATGAAGAACCATGATTTGTTTTGATTTTTCTATTTGGAAAATGTATGAGTCCTGAAGACAATTATCTGTTGGATTGTAATCCCATGAGCCGAGCCTATCGTAGGTGCCGTCCCGAGGAGGAAGTACCTTAATTTGGGGCGCGCGCGGACGCTGCTGTACCCCGAGCTCGAGACGCCGCCGTACCGGTAGCTCGACCCGCGACGAGGCATGGCGGCGGCGGCGGAAGCGGAGCGGCGGCGGCGGAAGGTAAAGCTCCTGCTGACAAACATATTAGGCACAAATGGGCAACCTTCAGTAACCCATGTTCCATTTTTTTTGTCAGGATAACCCCATGTACCACCTTCCCAATAGAAAAAGTACTGTTCAACCTTCCCCTGTTGGGCCCAATATTTCACTTTTGGGTTGCCAAGGAACATCTACATGGTAATTGTTATCGGTCTACTTGCTCCGGCCGTCGAAGCCCAATAACTTCAAATGGGCCTTTCTGCTCATGCAATTTCGGCCCTTTTCTAATGAAACACAGATCCTATGATTGGCAAAAAAAAATACACGGAGATTCTACATAAAAGTTGTTTTTATTTATTTTGAATTATAGGGTTCCAATTTTTGAAACTGCTCATGCCCAATATGAAAATCCTTGATCGCTCCATACCCACATGGATAACGGTATTTTTAAAAATTCATAAAGTGGATTTGAAATTTAAAACATATCCTAATAATTCCTTGATTTAATCTATCAACTTGCAAGATCTTGGAGCCAAAGAGCTTGTATTAGTCTGCGAAAATAATACTGATAAACCTGTCGTTAACAAGAAATGAAGGTTTATCGTTCAGAGAGGATGCCATGTGGGACCCATGAGACAGTAGCGTCCTCAACGTTTCAAAGAAAAAGGCAAGTAGCCCGAAAATAGGGGTAAAAAATAAATCCTACAAAGGAAACATTTATAGTTCATAGAGGCTGACATGTGGGACCGATCTGCCAGCTGCATCCTCATCATTTCGAAGTCGGCAGGGATCAGAAGAAAAAGGCAAATAGCCAGAAATTAGGGGTCAAAAATAAATCCAAAAAGGAAACTTATATTCTTCATAGAGGATGACATGTGGGACCGACCTGCCAGCAGCGTCCTCATCGTTTCAAAGGCCGCAGGGGATCAAAAGAAAAAGGCAAATAGCCAGAAATTAGGGGTAAAAAAAATACAACAAAGGAAAGGTTTATTGTTCATAGAGGCTGACTTGTGGGACCCATGAGCCAGCGGCGACCTCAATTTCAAAGGCGGCATATGATCGAAAAGAAAAAGGCAAGTTAGCAAAAATCAGTGGGTAAAAAAAATCTAAGAAATGAAACTTTATTGTACAGTCCCATGAGCCAGCACCTTACTCAACGTTTCAGTGGCGGCATGAGATAGAAAGAAAAAGGAAAGTGACCAAATATCAGGAGCAAAAAATAATCCAAGAAAAGAAACTTTTATTGTACATAGATGATGACATATGGGTCCCACTTATACAAGCTCTTTCGCTCCAAGATCTTGCAAGTTGATTGTACATAGAGGATGACATGCGGGCCCCTTGTGTCAGCAGCTTACTCAACGTTTCCAAGGCGGCAGGGGATCAAAAGAAAAAAGGAAGTAGCCAGAAATTAGCGGTAAACAATAACTCCAAGGAAGGAAACTTTTATTGTTCATAGAGTATGACATGCGGGACCCATGCGCTAGCAGCTTCCTCAACGTTTCAAAGGGGGCATGAGATCGAAAGAAAAAGACAAGTGACCAAATATCAGGAGCCAAAAATAATCCAAGAAAAGAAACTTTATTGTACATAAAAGATGACATGCGGGTCCCATTTTGCAGCAGCGGTGTCAACGTTTCAAATGCGGCTTGAGATCAAAAGAAAAAGAGTAGCCAGAAATTAGGGGTAAAAAAACTCCCAGAAAAGAAAGTTGATTGTACATAGAGGATGGCATGCGGGTCCCATGACCCAGCACCTTACTCAACGTTTCAGAGGCGGCATGAGATCGAAAGAAAAAGGAAAGAGACCAAATACCAGGAGCAAAAAATAATCCAAGAAAAAGAAACTTTTATTGTACATAGAGGATGACATATGGGTCCCACTTATACAAGCTCTTCCGCCCCAAGATCTTGCAAGTTGATTGTACATAGAGGATGACATGCGGGCCCCTTGTGTCAGCAGCTTAATCAATGTTTCCAAGGCGGCAGGGGATCAAAAGAAAAAGGAAACAGCCAAAAATAAGAGGGTGAAAAAAATCCAAGAAAAGAAACTTTTATAGTATCGAGGATGACATGTGGGTCCCATGAGCCAGCAGCTTCTCAACGTTTCAGAGGCTGCATGAGATCGAAAGAAAAAGGCAAGTGACCAAAAATAAGGGGGTAAAAAAATCCAAGAAAAGAGACTTGATTGTACATAGAGGATGACATGCGGGTCCCACCAGTCAGCAGCTTACTAACGTTTCCAAGGCGGCAGGGGATGAAAAGAAAAAGGAAATAGCCAAAGATCAGAGGGTGAAAAAAATCAAAGAAAAGAAACTTTTATAGTACATAGAGGATGACATGTGGGTCCCATGGGCCAGCAGGTTCCTCAACGTTTTCAAGGGCGGCATGAGATCGAAAGAAAAAGGCAAGTGACCAAAAATCAGAGGGTGAAAAATAATCCAAAAAAAGAAACTTTTATTGTACATAGAGGATGACATGCTGTCCCAACGTTTCAAATGCGGTTTGAGATCAAAAGAAAAAGAAAGTAGCCAGAAATTAGGGGGTAAAAAAACTCCAAGAAAAGAAAATTGATTGTACATAGAGGATGACATGCGGGTCCCACGAGTTTGCAGCTTACTCAACGTTTCCAAGGCGGCAGGGGATCAAAAGAAAAAGGAAATAGCCAAAAATCAGAGAGTGAAAAAAAACCCAAGAAAATAAACTTTTGTAGTACATAGAGGATGACATGCGGGTCCCATGAGCCAGCAGGTTCCTCAACGTTTCAAACGTGGCATGGGATCGAAGGAAAAAGGCAAGTGACCAAATATCAGGAGCCAAAAATAATCCAAGAAAAGAAACTTTATTGTACATAGAGGATGACATGCGGGTCCCATTTTGCAGCAGCGGTCCCAACGTTTCAAATGCGGCTTGAGATCAAAAGAAAAAGAAAGTAGCCAGAAATTAGGGGGTAAAAAAACTCCAAGAAAGGAAAGCTTTATCGTTCATACAGGCTGACATGTGGGACCTATGAGCCAGCAGCTTACTGAAAGTTTCAAAGGCGGCAGGGATCAAAAGAAAAAGGAAATAGCCAAAAATCAGAGGGTGAAAAAAATCCAAGAAATCAAACTTTTATTGTACATAGAGGATGACATGCGGGTCCCATGAGCCAGCAGATTCCTCAACGTTTCAAACGTGGCATGAGATCGAAAGAAAAAGGCAAGTGACCAAATATCAGGAGCCAAAAATAATCCAAGAAAAGAAACTTTATTGTACATAGAGGATGACATGCGGGTCCCATTTTGCAAGCGGTCAAAACGTTTCCAAAAGAAAAATGAAGTAGCCAGAAATCAGGGGGTGAAAAAATCCAAGAAAAGAAAGATTTCAATTGGGCTGCATCTGGACATCTGGGCCTTCGAACTATCCTTCTGGGCCTTTTGACACGTACAATTTCAGCCCACTCCAGAACATGATAGTTCGGATTTTTCTCAAAAAAAAAACAGGAAAGTCCTATGCTTCGCCAAAACAAAAAACAAGGAGATTCAAGATATATGTTGTAAAAATAAAGATTTAATTTATCCGTTTGCAATAGCTCAGAGCGAAATACACTGTTTATTGTCTGCAAAATAATCAAGATATCACATGTTTCTTGTACGGGGAGGCTGACATGCGGGACCCATGAGCCAGCAGCGTCGTCAACGTTTCAAAGGCGGCAGGGGATCGAAAATAAAAAAAACCAAAAATAAGTTGGTAAAAAAATCCAAGAAAAGAAAACATTTATCGTTCTGAGAGGATGACACGCGGGACCGATGAGGCAGCAGCATCCTCAACGTTTCCAAGGCGGCAGGGGATCAAAGAAAAAAAGGAAATAGCCAGAAATTAATTAGGGGTAAAAAATAAATCCACCAAAGGAAACTTGTATTGTTCATAGAGGATGACATATGGGACCGACCTGCCAACAGCGTCCTCATCGTTTCAAAGGGGGCAGGGGATCAAAAGAAAAAGGCAAATAGCCAGAAATTAGGGGTCAAAAATAACTCCAATAAAGGAAACTTTTATTGTTCGTAGAGGATGACATGCGGGTCCCATGAGCCAGCAGGTTCCTCAACGTTTCAAACGTGGCATGAGATCGAAAGAAAAAGGCAAGTGACGAAATATCAGGAGCCAAAAATAATTCAAGGAAACTTGATTGTACATAGAGGATGACATGCGGGTCCCATGAGGCAGCTTACTCAACGTTTCCAAGGCGGCAGGGCATCAAAAGAAAAAGGAAATAGAAAAAAATCAGAGAGTGAAAAAAAACCATAGAAAATAAACTTTTATAGCACATAGAGGATGACATGCGGGTCCCATGAGCCAGCAGGTTCCTCAAAGTTTCAAACGTGGCATGAGATCGAAAGAAAAAACGCAAGTGACCAAATATCATGAGCCAAAAATAATCCAAGAAAAGAAAGTTTTATAGTACATAGAGGATGACATGCGGGTCCCATTTAGCAGCAGCGGTATCACCGTTTGAGGCAGCAGGGGATCGAAAGAAAAAGTCAAGTGACTAAATATGAGGTGCCAAAAATAATCCAAAAAAGAAAGTTTTATAGTACATAGAGGATGACATGCGGGTCCCATTTAGCAGCAGCGGTATCACCGTTTGAGAGGCGGCGGGGATCGAAAGAAAAAGGCAAGTGACCAAATTTGAGGTGCCAAAAATAATCCAGGAAAAGAAAGTTTTATAGTACATAGAGGATGACATGCGGGTCCCATTAGCAGCAGCGGTCTCAACGTTTCAAGGCGGCAGGGGATCGAAAGAAAAAGGCAAGTGACCAAATATGAGGTGCCAAAAATAATCCATGAAAAGAAAGTTTTATAGTACATAGAGGATGACATGCGGGTCCATTAGCAGCGGTATCACTTTGAGAGGCAGGTGATCGAAAGAAAAAGTCAAGTGACCAAATATGAGGTGCCAAAAAATCCAAGAAAAGAAAGTTTTATAGTACATAGAGGATGACATGCGGGTCCCATTTAGCAAGCGGTATCACCGTTTGAGAGGCGGCAGGGATCGAAAGAAAAAGGCAAGTGACCAAATTTGAGGTGCCAAAAATAATCCAGAAAAGAAAGTTTTATAGTACATAGAGGATGACATGCGGGTCCCAGTTTAGCAGCGGTATCACCGTTTGAGAGGCGGCAGGGGATCGAAAGAAAAAGGCAAGTGACCAAATATGAGGTGCCAAAAATAATCCAGAAAAGAAAGTTTTATAGTACATAGAGGATGACATGCGGGTCCCATTTAGCAGCAGCGGTCACCGTTTGAGAGGCGGCGGGATCGAAAGAAAAAGGCAAGTGACCAAATATGAGGTGCCAAAAATAATTCAAGAAAAGAAAGTTTTATAGTACATAGAGGATGACATGCGGGTCCCATTTAGCAGCAGCGGTATCACCGTTTGAGAGGCGGCAGGGGATCGAAAGAAAAAGGCAAGTGACCAAATTTGAGGTGCCAAAAATAATCCAGAAAAGAAAGTTTTATAGTACATAGAGGATGACATGCGGGTCCCAGTTAGCAGCAGCGGTATCACCGTTTGAGAGGCGGCAGGGGATCGAAAGAAAAAGGCAAGTGACCAAATTTGAGGTGCCAAAAAAACTCCAAGAAAAGAAAGTTGATTGCACATAGAGGATGACATGCGGGTCCCATTTAGCAGCAGCGGTCTCAACGTTTCCAAGGCGGCAAGGGATCAAAAGAAAAAGGAAGTAGCCAGAAATCAGGGGGTCAAAAAAATCCAAGAATAGAAAGAATTTTGGTTCATAGAGGATGACATGCGGGACCCATGATCCTGCATCGTAAACGGCTCGATCGGAGAACGTTGAACGAGATGGCGCGATGTAGAAAAAAACAATGCCAGAGAGGCTGCCATCTGGGCCCTACATCCCTCGGCGGTGCGGATTTGCGTTGACTCGGCCGGCGAACCCGAGATTTCGAGATGCACCACGTCCCGGGCCACCATACGCCACGTTTTGGCCGCTTTCGTCGGGCTAGGTGGCCTCAAAAACGAGAAAAAAAAGTTTTGACATGCACCACGGAGGGACCAAAATCGTCGGCCATGGTACACCAGCAACCACGGCGCGACTTCAACTTCGTCGGCCATGGCAACTTTTCTTGTAGTGTTGGCTCCTACTGGTTCGATAACCTTGGTTTCTTTCTGAGGGAAAACTTGCTGCTGTGCGCATCACACCTTCCTCTTGGGGTTCCCAACAGACGTGTACATCTACGCGCATCAATCACCGACGCCTCTCCATCAACCATCCATGATTCCCCCATCCACGTGTGAGTAATTCCCCGCTATAGGTTGTAGGGGATGGTTGGGATTGGATGAGATTGTTCATGTAATAGCCATAAGATTGTTATGGGCATAGTGCCTAGTATCCGTTTTTAGTATTTTTGATATTGTTGCAACTTGCTATGCGTAATGCTTATCACTTTAGGCCCGAGTGCCATGATCTCAGATCTGAACATGTTATTGAATCATGATGATAATTATTGTCTTTGATCATATCTGCAAGTTGTATACATATATAGTTGTCCGGAACCCGAGGCTCCAAAGTGACAATAATTGGGATAACCGGAGGGGATCTGATGTGTTCACAGAGTGTTAATGCTTTGCTCCAGTGCTCTATTAAAATGAGTACCTTAATTACCAGTAGTTTCCCTTGAGGCCCCGCTGCAACGGGCTGGTAGGACAAAAGATGTCGTGCAAGTTTCTGATTGCAAGCACGCACGACTAAATAGGAACACACGCCTATGGTTATCTTATACTAGGATGTTTATATCATTATTACGTGCAATGCCTATGTCTTTCTATTATATGGACTCTCACATTAATGCAACGCCCGTTCATTCATCCCTGTGCCTAGAATATTTTAATTCTGTCGTTTACTGCAATCATCGCTACTGTTGTTTTTATTTTATTACTGTTGTTACTTCACTACTAACACCGCTATAAAACTGTTACTACTGATAAATTGTTGCGAACAAGTCTATTTTCAGCGGTGAATTGACAACTCATCTGTTAAAGCCTATAAATATTCTTTGGCTCCCCTTGTGTCGAATCAATAAATTTGGATTTACTTCCCTCGAAGACTATTGCGATACCCTATACTTGTGGGTCATCGACAACACCAAGGATGTGTTGGAGAAGGCCACCTTCATAGTGCTACCGTTCGGCCCCAAGTTGCGAACCTTGGCTGAGGAGGAATTGTCCCCAACCACGTAGGTGAAACTTTCGCTAGAGATGAGATAGCAAAATGTGCTTGCGACTAGGACAGGGTAGTGGCCAGAGCCGCTACACCATCACATCTCGTGTGCCACGCGTCGTATGCCTAGAAGTGGCCGTTCCGGCGGGAGTTCCACAAGCGGGGCCACGCCCTACTTGAGATTCCTCGATGCGGCGGCCCTGGGAGGCCTGTAGCTGAGCATGGAGGCGTGTGGTTGTTGAGTCGATGATGCCTGGGTTTTACTATGCAAACCAATAGCTAACATGGATCAACAATAGGGTTATTTATTAAAGTTCGTCCCACGGAAGCGTTGCGAATAAAAATAACATAGCCCCATAACTGTGTTAAGGCGCAGCCACGTTCGCACCCAAACAATGGTTTGGAGCTAGCCTACTCTATAAGTTACTGGAAATGCGATAATTGAGAGATTATGAGTAACTAGTTGAACATGATAAAGTAAACAAGAACTAATTAAAAGTAAACATAAACATGATGTAAATGTGGGATTCAATAGAGTAAAGGCGTCGTCTAGGCTTTCGGTCTCACTAGTACTAGAGGGGAAACCATGTAGCCAGTGGCGGAGCCACGTTGTAGCTGTGTGTCATTTGACTACACAGTTTTTAGAACATAGGTATAAATTATGTAAAAATTTACAAAAAATCATATAAATAGATATATTTGACTACACAACTTTAAAATAACTATACAACATTAATGTCCTGGCTCCGCCACTGCATGTAGCCATCCAATGGAATTACACAAGATACTTCTTTAGATAAATAAACGATCTCTTATGGTAATCGGGTTGTCACTCTTGCAAGACAATAATACACTCTGAACCAAAAGGTCACATGAACTCATCTATCTCCTCCGTCACTATAGGAGAGAGTAATTTACTAGATGGAACCACAAGGTCTAACAGTGCATGCTAGATCATACCTCGCCCTAGAACCAAATCAATTACTCAAACATAAATGAATACAAAGAATACTCCATTGAAATCCTCCTGTTTGAATGATGTGGTGGTGTTGATGGAGATCTAATGGAGGCGTGGTGGCGGCAGGGCTCCACCTTGAGGGTATGTGATATGTGTAGAGAGGCCTCTTAGATAAGCATATTTCTTGTTGTGAAGGGCACCTCTTCCTTGGCTTCTCCCCTCTTTATACAGGACTAGAAGAGCCCTTGGCATCCCCCACAATACCATCCTCATGACTTGGGAAAACCCTAGGGACGAGTGGGGGCCGAAACGATGAAGAAACGCATGTTTTTTTGGAGGTTTTCGCAACCTGGATGTCGCGATACGGGCAGCCAAACGGGCACAGGCTTCCCGTATGGGTGGTCATTAAACTTGCAGATGTCTGCAGTAAAATGGTTGTCATTTCCTCATACAGACTCCGATTTCAGTGTTTCTTCGGCTCATTGAACTCGTATGCACGAGGCCTACACAACCATGGTCTTGGATTTGTATCTATTATGGAAAAAAATCACCTTTTTCCATCCTCTAAATAGCTAAGTCTGGTGGCTGTAACTCCTCCGTATTGTGTCCTCTTTGCTCCCCTTGTCTTCCCTTAGTCATAGATGTGTCTTGCACCTACACACACATAAAAAGCAAGAGAATGGTAATAAAATCCTAATAAAACTAACAGTTGTGCAACACCCATTGAAAGTGAAAGAGAACTTGCAAACATGCATAAATAGGCATAGTTAGAACTAATGGATGGAGCATGATATGAGTGGCAATTAATTAGCACATTTTACATGCCTAGAATATGTTGTAAAATGCACTCATCAACATCTCCAAGCTTAGACCTTGCTCTCCCTCGATCAAGAAGGTCGATAATAAATTCATCCTATCATCTAACTTATTATTCTTATTATGCTACAAGCTTATGGTAAGATAGAACGTAATCATATAAGGCAACATAAGCTCAGTTATTTAATTTCCAAGCCACTAAAGATTAATCAAAACTTCTATGCTCGATGTCAAAAGTAAATCTTACTTGCAAGCAAACTTGTGATCCTCCTATTGCATCTTTTATATTTTTCTATTCTTACTTTGTAAGGTAGAAGCTTAGAACAAATATATCTCTAGATACTAATAGGAAAGTAAATCTACCCAACAGTGCTAGTCAGTCAAGGTTCTCAAGTGCAAAACATTATTTGTCGATTCTAAGAAAATCTATCCATTAGTAATGAGGCTTATGCCAGAAGAAAATGTGGGATCATATCAAAAGAATCATAGGATTAAAGAACTCGTGTATGTCAAACACTTCTTTTGTATTCTTTGCTTTCTAGAACTTCAGTTTTTTAGTAACGAGATCATGCCAAATCTTAGTGTGCTCAATGTGTAGAACATCAATATAATGCAGACCGCGACGCCAACGCCAATGTGGAGGCCGAGAAGGCAACACAGAATAGATTGGTGCACTGATTTTTGGACATAGCAAAAAGCTCCCTCAGTTAGTGCGATTTTTAATCTGTCATTCCCTACTATTTTCCATATGACCCATGTTTCTACTCCCATTCTACACCTACCGATTTGCACAATATGTTCCTGGAATAGATAACCAAATAATGAATTATGCTTTCATAATATGTTTTGTTTTCACCATCGAAAAAAAAATTACTACTTAGGATCTGTTTTGGCCATCTATGAAACGGAACAATGCTAATTAAGATCTGTATATCCACTTAGATATACATAGTTTTTTAGTTTAGATCTCAAGAAGGGCCGGATCCAAAGAAAAATACTACAATAACTATATGGAAGCCTTTTTCAGATCGGAACCAAATCCATCTTTCAAAGTATCAAATCGAACCAAATCGGATCCGTCGGAAACATAAATCAGATTTGTGCTTGAGATTAGGAGAAAAGAGAAGAAAACCACGTGAGGAGAAATACAGATCAGATTGTAAGTAAACATGGAAGAGGAAAACAAACATTGGTTTAGACCCTGGGAGCCATCTCCGATGCCGCATACGTCGCGTGATACTCCCCGACTCTCCGCGGCACTGTGCTCCAGCCATACGCGAAATCGCAAATACCTTCGCTTCCCATGGACGCCATTTTCGACGTCATCGTCAATCTGTCGCCATCGCGTTCAACCTTCTCGGACACACCGGCTTCAGCCGGAGCATAACGCGAGGATAGTTGTTAAACTCACGAAGTACTCGGGCTAGCTAGAGGGGAGATCAAGCCGAGGGACCAGTGGAGATCGGTGAAAACATGATGATAGAAAGAGAGGAAAAATAAGGAGAAGATGTGCGAGATATGGCACATGTCCGGGCTCAACCGGGCTCGTGGCGTTGGGAGCGGGACTGGTTGGGTGATATGGTCATTTAGCGGCTTAGCGCCGCTTTGACCGTCAAGGAAAATCCAATATCCGACAATCTGAACAATACTGGCCTACCATGTTCCAAACATCCAGCAGCTAGAGAGTCACGTCACAAACACACCACCTTTAAAACTTCATCAAAGAAAGCACACACCTCAGACCTACAATAAATGGCACAAAGCACCAAAAATATACAAAAAAAGGACAAAACCAAACCACCAAAGGGCATACGTGTTAGCTCCACGTTAATCAACAAAAAAGTCAAAAATCTGAGAAGAATCCAGGTTGTTGAGGTTTAGTATCACTGGTAGAAAAATGGCCTTTGGTCGCGGTTGGCAACTGCCATTAGTCGCGGTTGCGCAACCGCGACCAATTAGGCGCGACTAAAGCCCCCCCTTTAGTCGCGGTTCCTTACGAACCGCGACTAAAGGCACGTCCACGTGGGCGGCAGGCGAGCGCCAGGGCGGAGGACCTTTAGTCGCGGTTCTTCTGGCCAACCGCGACTAAAGGCCTCCGCAGGGTTTAGGGTTTAGCCCCCCTCCCCCTAAATCTGGTTTCTTTTTAATTTGTATTGTTTTATTTCTTTTGGGTTTTAATTTTGAAGGAGTTTCACATATTCTACCGTACTACATACATGCATATGAATGTACAATTTCAAACAAATTTGAAATTAGAACCAAAAAGAATTCAAGAGGAATATACAATATATATTCAATATCGGATGACCATATACAATTTTGAACAAGTTTCCATACATATTTAGTGCATATAAAGTTCTACGTCCTCTACATAGTGTTCTCCTCTAGGATCGATGACTTCCCTCGCGAACCATCCAGCTAGTTCCTCTTGAAGTGGTCGGAAGCGAGCTTCTGGAGTAAGCGTCGTCCGGAGGTTATTCCTCCTGATGTTGTTCTCAGACGGCTGCCGCTCAGTGGTGTATCTCCGGATCCTCTCACAAACATAGTATCCACATAGATTGGTCCCCGGTGGCTGAATATCCCCAGTCGCAGCCTTTGCCCTTTTAAAATGTAGCTCTTTTTTGAATTCACCGACCTTTTGATCTACGAACCGTCTCCAAACCCTACGAGGCAAGGAAAATTAAATGAACAAGAGAGTTATTAATTAGTTACTTGATATTAGGAAATGATGAACGAAAAAGGCCGATCGATATAGAGCGCAAACGAATGAAAATAATTACTTTTGCATCATTTTTCTCATGTCGGCCCAATGCTTCGGATCCATATTCAGAGAGTCGTGGACGAGAACTGTGGAGTTCTGAATTTGAATTACTAGCAGAATCCAGTGGAACCTGCGGACACGATACATGCACAGTCATGCATAACTCATCGATTAGCCACATACCATGCATGGAGTAAACAAAAGAGAATGTGCTCAAGACAGAAACACTCACCCAAAATGGTAAGGAAATAGAATATCACTTTTGAGTTCCTGTTTTATAAGAAACCGCCACAGGTCATCCTCCACGTCGGTGGGGTGGTGTTCTAACACATATGAATTAACGATTTGTGGGTCAATGAACCCAACATCATGGACGCGCCTTATTCGCATTTCCCGCTTCTTTATTCTGCATAATAGCGTACACAACAAGATAGTTAGGACAATATATATATTTATAGTGCAGGCAATGAACGAGATGGGGTAGAAATTAATAAATCACTTACAGAACATAGCAACTGATGATAGATTTGTCGAGCTCGCGCAGATTGAACAGCTGGAACAATTCACTCCGATGAATTGTTATATAGTAATGTTTGAAGTGATGCTCAGGTCTAACTTCCGCATAAATATAGTCTTTGGCATTTTTAAGTTGTATGTAAGCCTTGTACCAATTTAGCAGACCTGTCATTTGTCGAGGTAGATCCTCTTCCTGCGCAGGCTCGACGAGAGGCCCATTCCGCACATATGTAAATACTACGTCCTTCATTGGCGCCTCATCAAGGCCTAACGCTGCACGAAGAGTCAGACCTAAGTCTGCCGCTTGTTCTTTGGCTCTCGCTACAGTCAATCCCTGTGCTGCCGCAGCTGCTATGACATCAGGGGCATCGTCCGGACCTGCGGCTTTCACTATGAGCGGGGCGATCGACTGTTTACTTTGTTCCCCGAGCTGGGCAACTTGTTTCCCCCCGACCGCGAGTGCTTGACTACGAAGTTCACGTTCATAGTCGTCAGGCAGATTCTTCGCGGCCTGGGACGGTGTGTTCAAAAATGACTTAGCCCAGCTCTTTTCCTTCTCAGAAAATACTTGCTTGGGCTCGGGCTCTCTTTTCTTCTTGCAGTCCGCCTTCCATTTCTGCGCCTAGCTGAAAGGCGTTAAAGAAAAGCGCTTATGGGAGACAACCCATGTTTTTACTACAGCAATTTTTTGTTTTGTTGAGTCTTGGAAGTTGTTTACTACTGTAGCAACATCTCCTTATCATGTTTTTGTGCCAAGTAAAGTTTCTATGTCAAAGTTGATGTTATATTTGGGATCGCTGCGCAGAAACAGCATTGCTGTCTGTCACGAATCTGGGCACAGGCCTCTGTAGAAAATTCGAAAAAATCTGCCAATTTACGAGCATAATCCTCAGATATGTACGCAACTTTCATTAGTTTTGAGTTTTTCCATTTGAGCAAGTCTGGTGCCAGCTTTAAATTCGTCTTTACGGACTGTTCTGTTTTTGACAGATTCTGCCTTTTATTTCGCATTGCCTCTTTTGCTATGTTGGATTTATTTCTTTGATCCATTAATGTCCAGTAGCTTTATGCAATGTCCAGAAGTGTAAAGAATGTTTGTGTCACCTCTGAATGTGTGAATTATTAATTGTGCACTAACTCTCTAATGAGTTTGCTTGAAGTTTGGTGTGAAGGAAGTTTTCAAGGGTCAAGAGAGGAGTATGATATACTATGATCAAGAGGAGTGAAAGCTCTAAGCTTGGGGATGCCCCGTGGTTCACCCCTGCATATTTTAAGAAGACTCAAGCGTCTAAGCTTGGGGATGCCCAAGGCATCCCCTTCTTCATCGACAACATCATCAGGTTCCTCCCCTGAAACTATATTTTTATTCAGTCACATCTTGTGTTCTTTACTTGGAGCGTCGGTTTGTTCTTGTTTTTGTTTTTGTTTGAATAAAATGGATCCTAGCATTCACTTTGTGGGAGAGAGACACGCTCCGCTGTTGCATATGGACAAATATGTCCTTAGGCTTTACTCATAATGTTCAAGGCGAAGTTTCTTCTTCGTTAAATTGTTATATGGTTGGAATTGGAAAATGCTACATGTAGTAATTCTAAAATGTCTTGGATAATGTGATACTTGGCAATTGTTGTGCTCATGTTTAAGCTCTTGCATCATATGCTTTGCACCCATTAATGAAGAAATACATAGAGCTTGCTAAAATTTGATTTGCATATTTGGTCTCTCTAAGGTCTAGATAATATCTAGTATTGAGTTTTGAACAACAAGGAAGACGGTGTAGAGTCTTATAATGTTTACAATATGTCTTTTATGTGAGTTCTGCACCTGTTCATCCTTGAGTTTGCTTCAAATAACCTTGCTAGCCTAAACCTTGTATCGAGAGGGAATACTTCTCATGCATCCAAAATCCTTGAGCCAACCATTATGCCATTTGTGTCCACCATACCTACCTACTACATGGTATTTCTCCGCCATTCCAAAGTAAATTGCTTGAGTGCTACCTTTAAAATTCCATCATTCACCTTTGCAATATATAGCTCATGGGACAAAATAGCCTTAAAAACTATCGTAGTATCGAATATGTACTTATGCACTTTATCTTTTATTAAGTTGCTTGTTGTGCGATAACCATGCTTCTGGGGAACGCCATCAACTATTGTTGAATATCATGTGAGTTGCTATGCATGTCCGTCTTGTCTGAAGGATCTATCATTTTAGTGGTTGGAGCATGCAAAATTGTTAGAGAAGAACATTGGGCCGCTAACTAAAGCCATGAATCATGGTTGAAGTTTCAGTTTTGGACATATATCCTCAATCTCATATGAGAATAATAATCATTGCTACATGCTTATGCATTTAAGAGGAGTCCATTATCTGTTGTCCATGTTGTCCCGGTATGGATGTCTAAGTTGAGAATAATCAAAAGCGAGAAATCCAAAATGCGAGCTTTCTCCTTAGACCTTTGTACAGGCGGCATGGAGGTACCCCTTTGTGACACTTGGTTGAAACATGGCATGCAAAGATCCGGTAGTCCAAGCTAAGTAGGACGAGGTGCGGGCACTATTAGTATACTATGCATGAGGCTTGCAACTTGTAAGATATAATTTACATAACTCATATGCTTTATTACTACCGTTGACAAAATTGTTTCATGTTTTCAAAATAAAAGCTCTAGCACAAATACATCAATCGATGCTTTCCTCTTTGAAGGACCATTCTTTTACTTTTATTGTTGAGTCAGTTTACCTATCTCCCTCCACCTTAAGAAGCAAACACTTGTGTGAACTGTGCATTGATTCCTACATACTTGCATATTGCACTTATTATATTACTTTATGTTGACAATATCCATGAGATATACATGTTATGAGTTGAAAGCAACCGCTGAAACTTAATCTTCCTTTGTGTTGCTTCAACACCTTTACTTTGATTTATTGCTTTATGAGTTAACTCTTATGCAAGACTTATTGATGCTTGTCTTGAAGTACTATTCATGAAAAGTCTTTGCTATATGATTCACTTGTTTACTCATGTCATTACCTTTGTTTTGATCGCTGCATTCATTACATATGTTTACAAATAGTATGATCAAGATTATGATGGCATGTCACTTCAGAAATTATCTTTGTTATCGTTTTACCTGCTCGGGACGAGCAGAACTAAGCTTGGGGATGCTGATACGTCTCCAACGTATCGATAATTTCTTATGTTCCATGCTACTTTATTGATGATACCTACATGTTTTATGCACATTATATGTCATATTTATGCATTTTTGGAACTAACCTATTAACAAGATGCCGAAGAGCCTTTTTGCTGTTTTTGGTTTCAGAAATCCTAGTAAGGAAATATTCTCGGAATTGGACGAAATCTTCGCCCAGGGTCCTATTTTTGCACGGAGCTTCCAGAAGACCGAAGAGATAACGAAGTGACGAGGCGCCGCCACCATAGGGCCGCGGCGGCAGGGGGCCCGCGCCGCCCTATGGTGTGGGCCCCTCGTCGGCCCCCGACCTACCCTTCCGCCTACTTAAAGCCTCCGTCGCGAAACCCCCACCGAGAGCCACGATACGGAAAACCTTCCAGAGACGCCGCCGCCGCGAATCCCATCTCGGGGATTCGGAGATCGCCTCCGGCACCCTGCCGGAGAGGGGATTCATCTCCCGGAGGACTCTTCATCGCCATGATCGCCTCCGGAGTGATGAGTGAGTAGTTCACCCCTGGACCATGGGTCCATAGCAGTAGCTAGATGGTCGTCTTCTCCTTGTTGTGCTTCATTGTTGGATCTTGTGAGCTGCCTAACATGATCAAGATCATCTATCTGTAATTCTATATGTTGTGTTTGTCGGGATCCGATGGATAGAGAATACTATGTTATGGTGATTATCAATCTATTGTTTATGTGTTGTTTATGATCTTGCATGCTCTCCGTTATTAGTAGAGGCTCTGGCCAAGTTTGTACTTTTAACTCCAAGAGGGAGTATTTATGCTCGATAGTGGGTTCATGCCTTCATTGACACCTGGGACAGTGACAGAAAGTTCTAAGGTTGTGATGTGTTGTTGCCACTAGGGATAAAACATTGATTCTATGTCTAAGGATGTAGTTGTCGATTACATTACGCACCATACTTAATGCAATTGTCTGTTGCTTAGCAACTTAATACTGAATGGGGTTCGGATGATAACCTGAAGGTGGACTTTTTAGGCATAGATGGATGGCGGTCTATGTACTTTGTCGTAATGCCCAATTAAATCTCACTATATTTATCATATCATGTATATGCATTGTTATGCCCTTCTCTATTTGTCAATTGCCCGACTGTAATTTGTTCACCCAACATGCTTTTATCTTATGGGAGAGACACCTCTAGTGAACTGTGGACCCCGGTCCTATTCTTTACATAGCATACAATCTACTGCAATTGTGTTTTACTATTTTCTTGCAAACAATCATCTTCCACTCGATACGTTTAATCCTTTGTTACAGCAAGCCGGTGAGATTGACAACCTCACTGTTTCGTTGGGGCAAAGTACTTTGATTTTGTTGTGCAGATTCCACGTTGGCGCCGGAATCCCTGTTGTTGTGCCGCATCACATTTCGCCACCATCAACCTTCAACGTGCTTCTTGGCTCCTCCTGGTTCGATTAAACCTTGGTTTCTTTCAGGGAAAACTTGCTACTGTGCGCATCATACCTTCCTCTTGGGGTTCCCAACGAACGTGTGAGTTACACGCCATCAAGCATCACCTTCCTCTTGGGGTTCCCGGGGACGTCAACACGCGCATCAAGCTAATTTTTCTGGCGCCATTGCCGGGGAGATCAAGACACGCTGCAAGGGGAGTCTCCACTTCCAATCTCTTTACTTTGTTTTTGTCTTGCTTTATTTTATTTACTACTTTGTTTGCTGCACTTAAACAAAACACAAAAAATTAGTTGCTAGCTTTACTTTATTTACTGTCTTGTTCTCTATATCAAAAACACAAAAAAAATTAGTTACTTATCTTTACTTTATTTGCCTAGTTTACTTTATTGCTGTTACAATGAGTAATCCTGAAGTTGAAGTTCGTTCTTTTAAGCAACAAGGTGGAGAAAGTTTTAAAGATGCTTGGTACAGAATTAGTAATGCTCATCATAGGTGCATTAAGAAACACTCCACTACTATCCTTCTTAGGAACTTTTATGTTGGTTTATCTAGTTGGAATAGGTATGTTCTTGATACTCTTTCGGGAGGTAATTTCCTAGGTACTCCTGCTTTAGAAGCTAGCTGCATCATTGAGAGTCTAGTTGGAATACCACCTGTTAATGAAGTTAAAATTGAAATCTCTCTTGAGGATGTTATGAAAAAATTGGAAACCATAGAGAAAAATTTTCCAAGTATTGAAACTAAATTGGGAATGCTACTTGATAAAACTAATGAACTTGATAAATCCTTAGGAGGAATTGATGAAAGAATTAGTGTCCTAGGAACTTGTGTTGTCCATGATAATCAAACCAATAGGATTGATGAACTTGAAAAAGCTATGGGAACCTTGGGTTCAACTTTTTCTTCTCTTAAGTATAAGGAGAAAGCTTATGTGGGTAAAGAGCAAAAATTCATGTATGCCTCTAAGGTGCCTAAACAAAAGAATTATTATAGGCCTAAAATTGCTAAAACCCCTAGCACCACCATAGAAAATTTAGATAATGGAGCACCTAAAGTACCCTCTGCAACAAGTTGTGTTTGCAAGAAAAATAATGATGTTGATGCTTCATCTCTTGATGTTACTTGATTTGCACTTTCTGCGCCTAGCTGAAAGGCGTTAAAGAAAAGCACTTCTTGGGAGATAACCCATGTTTCATTTTATTTACTATATTGTTGAGTCTTGGAAGTTGTTTACTACTGTAGCAACCTCTCCTTATCATGTTTTTGTGCCAAGTAAATTTTCTATTTTAAAGTTGATGATAGATTTGGATCGCTGCGCAGAAACAGCATTGCTGTCTGTCACAAATTCTCGCAGAAGTCTCTGTAAAAAAATCTAAAAAATCTGCAAATTTATGAGCATGATCCTAAGATATGTACGCAACTTTCATTAGTTTTGAGTTTTTCCATTTGAGCAAGTTAAGTGCCCCTTCCAGATGCATCTTTACGGACTGTTCTGTTTTTGACAGATTCTGTCTTTTATTTCGCATTGCCGTTTTTGCTATGTTGAATGAGTTTCTTTGTTCCATTAACTTTCAGAAGCTTTGTGCAATGTCCAGAAGTGTTAAGAATGATTGTGTCACCTCTGAATATGTGAATTTTTGGTTATGCACTAACCCTCTAATGAGTTTGCTTGAAGTTTGTGTGAAGGAAGTTTTCAAGGGTCAAGAGAAGAGGATGATATACTATGATCAAGAAGAGCGAAAGGTCTAAGCTTGGGGATGCCCCGGTGGTTCATCCCTGCATATTTTAAGAAGACTCAAGCATCTAAGCTTGGGGATGCCCAAGGCATCCCCTTCTTCATCGACAACATTATCAGGTCACTTCTAGTGAAACTATATTTTTATTCCGTCACATTCTTATGTTCTTTACTTGGAGCGTCGGTTTGTTTTTATTTTTGTTTTGTTTTGAATAAAGTTGGATCCCGCCATTCTTATATTGGAGATATTACGCTCCGCTTTTTCATATGGAACACTTGTGTTCTTAGTTGTGCTTTAATGTTCATGGCGAAAGCTTATTGCTTCGTTAAATTGCTATTTGGTTGGAATTGGAAAATGCTGCATATGGTTTGGTAAATTTGGCAATTGTTTGAGCTCTCATAGATCATGTTTAAGCTCTTGCATCATGTAGTTTAATCTATTAATGAAGAACTACCGTAGAGCTTGTTTAATTTGGTTTGCATGATTGTTCTCTCTAAGTCTAGATATTTTCGGGTAAAGTGTTTGAACAACAAGGAAGACAGTGTAGAGCCTTATAATGCTTGCAATATGTTCTTGTGTGAGTTTTGCTGTACCTGTTCATACTTGTGTTTGCTTCAAACAACCTTGCTAGCCCAAACCTTGTACTGAGAGGAAATGCTTCTCGTGCATCCAAACACCTTGAGCCAAACTCCATGCCATTTGTGTCCACCATATCTACCTACTATGTGGTATTTTTCTGCCATTCCAAAGTAAATTACTTGAGTGCTACCTTTAAAATTTCATTCCTCTACCTTTACAATATATAGCTCATGGGACAAATAGCTTAAAAACTATTGTGGTGATGAATATGTAGTTATGTGTCTTAATTCTTATAAGTTGCTTGTTGAGCGGTAACCATGTTTTCTGGGGACGCCATCAACTTTATCTTTGTTGGATATCATGTGAGATGCTATGCATGTTCGTCTTGTCTGAAGTAAGTGGACTTCACGATCAAATGGTTTGAGTATGCATATG
This sequence comes from Lolium multiflorum, assembly GCA_030979885.1. Lineage (NCBI taxonomy): Eukaryota > Viridiplantae > Streptophyta > Magnoliopsida > Poales > Poaceae > Lolium > Lolium multiflorum. Next base: position 57,155,271 of record CM061748.1, on the reverse strand, counting down.
TTAGAGAAGAACATTGGGCCGCTAACTAAAGTCATGTATCATGGTGGAAGTTTCAGTTTGGACATACAACCTCAATCTCTTATGAGAATATTAACTATTGTTGAATGCTTAAGCATTAAAAAGAGGAGTCCATTATCTGTTGTCTATGTTGTCCCGGTATGGATGTCTAAGTTGAGAATAATCAAAAGCGAGAAATCCAATGCGTGCTTTCTCCTTAGACACTTGTACAGGCGGCATAGAGGTACCCCTTTGTGACACTTGGTTGAAACATATGTTATGCGATGAGAATCCGTGTTTCCGAGCTAAGTAGGACAAGGTGCGAGCACTATTAGTACTCTATGCATGAGACATGCAACTTGTAGGAAGTATTATGCATAGCACATATGAATTATTACTACCGTTGACAAAATTGTTTCTATGTTTTCAAAATAAAAGCTCTAGCACAAAAATAGTAATCCATGCTTCCCTCTGCGAAGGGCCAATCTTTTACTTTATTGTTGAGTCAGTTTACCTACTTCTTTCTATCTTAGAAGCAAACACTTGTGTTAACTGTGTGCATTGATTCTTACATGTTTACTTATTGCACCTGTTATATTACTCTATGTTGACAAATATCCATGAGATATACATGTTATAAGTTGAAAGCAATTGCTGAAACTTAATCATCCTTTGTGTTGCTTCAATGCATTCTACTTTGAATTTATTGCTTATGAGTTAGCTCTTATGCAACTCTTATTGATACTTGTCTTGAAAGTACTATTCATGAAAAGTTTTGCTATATGATTCATTTGTTTAGTCATTATCTTTGTTAGCAATCTTTTGTTCAGATCACTCCATTCATCTCATATGCTTTACAATAATGTTGATCAAGATTATGTTGGTAGCATGTCACTTCAGAAATTATTTGTGTTATCGTTTACCTACTCGAGGACGAGTAGGAACTAAGCTTGGGGATGCTTGATACGTCGCAAACGTATCTATAATTTCTTATGTTCCATGCTACTTTTATTACAATACTTGAATGTTTTATACATACTTTACAACATTATTATACATTTTCCGGCACTAACCTATTAACAAGATGCCGAAGTGCCAGTTGTTGTTTTCTGCTGTTTTTGGTTTCAGAAATCCTAGTAAGGAAATATTCTCGGAATTGGACGAAATCAACGCCCAGGGCCTATTTTTACACGAAGCTTCCAGAAGACCGAAAGGGGGCCACGAGGTGGCCAGACACCAGGGCGGCGCGGCCCAGGCCCTGGCCGCGCGGCCCTGTTGTCTGGGCCCCTCGTGACGCCCCCTGACCTACCCTTCCGCCTACTTAAAGCCTCCGTCGCGAAACCCCCTGTACCGAGAGCCACGATACGGAAAACATTACTGAGAGGCCGCCGCCGCGAATCCCATCTCGGGGGATTCAGGAGATCGCCTCCGGCACCCTGCCGGAGAGGGGAATCATCACCGGAGGGGCTCTACATCATCATGCCCGCCTCCGGATTGATGCGTGAGTAGTTCATCCTTGGACTATGGGTCCATAGCAGTAGCTAGATGGTTGTCTTCTCCGCTTGTGCTTTCATTGTTATAGATCTTGTGAGCTGGCTAACATGATCAAGATCATCTATTTGTAATGCTACATGTTGTATTTGGCGAGATCCGATGAATATAGAATATTATGTTAAGTTGATTATCAATCTATCATATATGTGTTGTTTATGTTCTTGCATGCTCTCCGTTGCTAGTAGAGGCTCTGGCCAAGTTGATACTTGTAACTCCAAGAGGGGGTATTTATGCTCGATAGTGGGTTCATGCCTCCATTGAATCTGGGACAGTGACAGAAAGTTCTAAGGTTGTGGATGTGTTGTTGCTACTAGGGATAAAACATTGATGCTTTGTCTAAGGATATTTGTGTTGATTACATTACGCACCATACTTAATGCAATTATCTGTTGTTCGCAACTTAATACTGGAAGGGGTTCGGATGATAACCTGAAGGTGGATTATTTAGGCATAGATGCATGCTGGATAGCGGTCTATGTACTTTGTCGTAATGCCCTGATTAAATCACATAGTAATCATCGTTGATATGTATTGAATCTTTATTTGTCAATTGCTCGCCTGTAATTTGTTCACCCAGCATGCTAGTTATCTTATTGGAGAGACACCTCTAGTGAACTGTGGACTCCGGTCCATTCTTTTACATCTGAATATATTCTACTATTTTTACTGTTCTTTGCAAACAAACACCATCTTTCACTCGATACGCTTAATTCTTTGTTTTCAGCAAGCCGGTGAGATTGACAACCTCATTGTTACGTTGGGGCAAAGTACTTTGATTGTGTTGTGCAGGTTCCACGTTGGCGCCGGTTTCACTGGTGTTGCGCCGCACTACATTCCTCCACCAACAACCTTCACGTGCTTCTTGGCTCCTACTGGTTCGATAACCTTGGTTTCTTTCTGAGGGAAAACTTGCTGCTGTGCGCATCACACCTTCCTCTTGGGGTTCCCAACAGACGTGTACATCTACGCGCATCAATCACCGACGCCTCTCTGTCAACCATCCATGATTCCCCCATCCACGTGTGAGTAACTCCCCACTATAGGTTGTAGGGGATGGTTGGGATTGGATGAGATTGTTCATGTAATAGCCATAAGATTGTTATGGGCATAGTGCCTAGTATCCGTTTTTAGTATTTTTGATATTGTTGCAACTTGCTATGCGTAATGCTTATCACTTTAGGCCCGAGTGCCATGATCTCAGATCTGAACATGTTATTGAATCATGATGATAATTATTGTCTTTGATCATATCTGCAAGTTGTATACATATATAGTTGTCCGGAACCCGAGGCTCCAAAGTGACAATAATTGGGATAACCGAAGGGGATGGCTCTGATGTGAGGATGACGTGTGTTCACAGAGTGTTAATGCTTTGCTCCAGTGCTCTATTAAAATGAGTACCTTAATTACCAGTAGTTTCCCTTGAGGCCCCGCTGCAACGGGCTGGTAGGACAAAAGATGTCGTGCAAGTTTCTGATTGCAAGCACGCACGACTAAATAGAGGAACACACGCCTATGGTTATCTTATACTAGGATGTTTATATCATTATTACGTGCAATGCCTATGTATTTCTATTATATGGACTCTCACATTAATGCAACGCCCGTTCATTCATCCCTGTGCCTAGAATATTTTAATTCTGTCGTTTACTGCAATCATCGCTACTGTTGTTTTTATTTTATTACTGTTGTTACTTCACTACTAACACCGCTATAAAACTGTTACTACTGATAAATTGTTGCGAACAAGTCTATTTTCAGGCGCAGGTGAATTGACAACTCATCTGTTAAAGCCTATAAATATTCTTTGGCTCCCCTTGTGTCGAATCAATAAATTTGGATTTACTTCCCTCGAAGACTATTGCGATACCCTATACTTGTGGGTCATCAGACAACACCAAGGATGTGTTGGAGAAGGCCACCTTCATAGTGCTACCGTTCGGCCCCAAGTTGCGAACCTTGGCTGAGGAGGAATTGTCCCCAACCACGTAGGTGAAACTTTCGCTAGAGATGAGATAGCAAAATGTGCTTGCGACTAGGACAGGGTAGTGGCCAGAGCCGCTACACCATCACATCTCGTGTGCCACCGCGTCGTATGCCTAGAAGTGGCCGTTCCCGGCGGGAGTTCCACAAGCGGGGCCACGCCCCCTACTTGAGATTCCTCGATGCGGCGGCCCTGGGAGGCCTGTAGCTGAGCATGGAGGCGTGTGGTTGTTGAGTCGATGATGCCTGGGTTTTACTATGCAAACCAATAGCTAACATGGATCAACAATAGGGTTATTTATTAAAGTTCGTCCCACGGAAGCGTTGCGAATAAAAATAACATAGCCCCATAACTGTGTTATCAGGCGCAGCCACGTTCGCACCCAAACAATGGTTTGGAGCTAGCCTACTCTATAAGTTACTGGAAATGCGATAATTGAGAGATTATGAGTAACTAGTTGAACATGATAAAGTAAACAAGAACTAATTAAAAGTAAACATAAACATGATGTAAATGTGGGATTCAATAGAGTAAAGGCGTCGTCTAGGCTTTCGGTCTCACTAGTACTAGAGGGGAAACCATGTAGCCAGTGGCGGAGCCACGTTGTAGCTGTGTGTCATTTGACTACACAGTTTTTAGAACATAGGTATAAATTATGTAAAAATTTACAAAAAATCATATAAATAGATATATTTGACTACACAACTTTAAAATAACTATACAACATTAATGTCCTGGCTCCGCCACTGCATGTAGCCATCCAATGGAATTACACAAGATACTTCTTTAGATAAATAAACGATCTCTTATGGTAATCGGGTTGTCACTCTTGCAAGACAATAATACACTCTGAACCAAAAGGTCACATGAACTCATCTATCTCCTCCGTCACTATAGGAGAGAGTAATTTACTAGATGGAACCACAAGGTCTAACAGTGCATGCTAGATCATACCTCGCCCTAGAACCAAATCAATTACTCAAACATAAATGAATACAAAGAATACTCCATTGAAATCCTCCTGTTTGAATGATGTGGTGGTTTTGATGGAGATCTAATGGAGGCGTGGTGGCGGCAGGGCTCCACCTTGAGGGTATGTGATATGTGTAGAGAGGCCTCTTAGATAAGCATATTTCTTGTTGTGAAGGGCACCTCTTCCTTGGCTTCTCCCCTCTTTATACAGGACTAGAAGAGCCCTTGGCATCCCCCACAATACCATCCTCATGACTTGGGAAAACCCTAGGGACGAGTGGGGGCCGAAACGATGAAGAAACGCATGTTTTTTTGGAGGTTTTCGCAACCTGGATGTCGCGATACGGGCAGCCAAACGGGCACAGGCTTCCCGTATGGGTGGTCATTAAACTTGCAGATGTCTGCAGTAAAATGGTTGTCATTTCCACATACAGACTCCGATTTCAGTGTTTCTTCGGCTCGTTGAACTCGTATGCACGAGGCCTACACAACCATGGTCTTGGATTTGTATCTATTATGGAAAAAAATCACCTTTTTCCATCCTCTAAATAGCTAAGTCTGGTGGCTGCAACTCCTCCGTATTGTGTCCTCTTTGCTCCCCTTGTCTTCCCTTAGTCATAGATGTGTCTTGCACCTACACACACATAAAAAGCAAGAGAATGGTAATAAAATCCTAATAAAACTAACAGTTGTGCAACACCCATTGAAAGTGAAAGAGAACTTGCAAACATGCATAAATAGGCATAGTTAGAACTAATGGATGGAGCATGATATGAGTGGCAATTAATTAGCACATTTTACATGCCTAGAATATGTTGTAAAATGCACTCATCAACATCTCCAAGCTTAGACCTTGCTCTCCCTCGATCAAGAAGGTCGATAATAAATTCATCCTATCATCTAACTTATTATTCTTATTATGCTACAAGCTTATGGTAAGATAGAACGTAATCATATAAGGCAACATAAGCTCAGTTATTTAATTTCCAAGCCACTAAAGATTAATCAAAACTTCTATGCTCGATGTCAAAAGTAAATCTTACTTGCAAGCAAACTTGTGATCCTCCTATTGCATCTTTTATATTTTTCTATTCTTACTTTGTAAGGTAGAAGCTTAGAACAAATATATCTCTAGATACTAATAGGAAAGTAAATCTACCCAACAGTGCTAGTCAGTCAAGGTTCTCAAGTGCAAAACATTATTTGTCGATTCTAAGAAAATCTATCCATTAGTAATGAGGCTTATGCCAGAAGAAAATGTGGGATCATATCAAAAGAATCATAGGATTAAAGAACTCGTGTATGTCAAACACTTCTTTTGTATTCTTTGCTTTCTAGAACTTCAGTTTTTTAGTAACGAGATCATGCCAAATCTTAGTGTGCTCAATGTGTAGAACATCAATATAATGCAGACCGCGACGCCAACGCCAATGTGGAGGCCGAGAAGGCAACACAGAATAGATTGGTGCACTGATTTTTGGACATAGCAAAAAGCTCCCTCAGTTAGTGCGATTTTTAATCTGTCATTCCCTACTATTTTCCATATGACCCATGTTTCTACTCCCATTCTACACCTACCGATTTGCACAATATGTTCCTGGAATAGATAACCAAATAATGAAATATGCTTTCATAATATGTTTTGTTTTCACCATCGAAAAAAAAATTACTACTTAGGATCTGTTTTGGCCATCTATGAAACGGAACAATGCTAATTAAGATCTGTATATCCACTTAGATATACATAGTTTTTTAGTTTAGATCTCAAGAAGGGCCGGATCCAAAGAAAAATACTACAATAACTATATGGAAGCCTTTTTCAGATCGGAACCAAATCCATCTTTCAAAGTATCAAATCGAACCAAATCGGATCCGTCGGAAACATAAATCAGATTTGTGCTTGAGATTAGGAGAAAAGAGAAGAAAACCACGTGAGGAGAAATACAGATCAGATTGTAAGTAAACATGGAAGAGGAAAACAAACATTGGTTTAGACCCTGGGAGCCATCTCCGATGCCGCATACGTCGCGTGATACTCCCCGACTCTCCAGCGGCACTGTGCTCCAGCCATACGCGAAATCGCAAATACCTTCGCTTCCCATGGACGCCATTTTCGACGTCATCGTCAATCTGTCGCCATCGCGTTCAACCTTCTCGGACACACCGGCTTCAGCCGGAGCATAACGCGAGGATAGTTGTTAAACTCACGAAGTACTCGGGCTAGCTAGAGGGGAGATCAAGCCGAGGGACCAGTGGAGATCGGTGAAAACATGATGATAGAAAGAGAGGAAAAAATAAGGAGAAGATGTGCGAGATATGGCACATGTCCGGGCTCAACCCGGGCTCGTGGCGTTGGGAGCGGGACTGGTTGGGTGATATGGTCATTTAGCGGCTTAGCGCCGCTTTGACCGTCAAGGAAAATCCAATATCCGACAATCTGAACAATACTGGCCTACCATGTTCCAAACATCCAGCAGCTAGAGAGTCACGTCACAAACACACCACCTTTAAAACTTCATCAAAGAAAGCACACACCTCAGACCTACAATAAATGGCACAAAGCACCAAAAATATACAAAAAAAAGGACAAAACCAAACCACCAAAGGGCATACGTGTTAGCTCCACGTTAATCAACAAAAAAGTCAAAAATCTGAGAAGAATCCAGGTTGTTGAGGTTTAGTATCACTGGTAGAAAAATGGCCTTTGGTCGCGGTTGGCAACTGCCATTAGTCGCGGTTGCGCAACCGCGACCAATTAGGCGCGACTAAAGCCCCCTTTAGTCGCGGTTCCTTACGAACCGCGACTAAAGGCACGTCCACGTGGGCGGCAGGCGAGCGCCAGGGCGGAGGACCTTTAGTCGCGGTTCTTCTGGCCAACCGCGACTAAAGGCCTCCGCAGGGTTTAGGGTTTAGCCCCCCTCCCCCTAAATCTGGTTTCTTTTTAATTTGTATTGTTTTATTTCTTTTGGGTTTTAATTTTGAAGGAGTTTCACATATTCTACCGTACTACATACATGCATATGAATGTACAATTTCAAACAAATTTGAAATTAGAACCAAAAAGAATTCAAGAGGAATATACAATATATATTCAATATCGGATGACCATATACAATTTTGAACAAGTTTCCATACATATTTAGTGCATATAAAGTTCTACGTCCTCTACATAGTGTTCTCCTCTAGGATCGATGACTTCCCTCGCGAACCATCCAGCTAGTTCCTCTTGAAGTGGTCGGAAGCGAGCTTCTGGAGTAAGCGTCGTCCGGAGGTTATTCCTCCTGATGTTGTTCTCAGACGGCTGCCGCTCAGTGGTGTATCTCCGGATCCTCTCACAAACATAGTATCCACATAGATTGGTCCCCGGTGGCTGAATATCCCCAGTCGCAGCCTTTGCCCTTTTAAAATGTAGCTCTTTTTTGAATTCACCGACCTTTTGATCTACGAACCGTCTCCAAACCCTACGAGGCAAGGAAAATTAAATGAACAAGAGAGTTATTAATTAGTTACTTGATATTAGGAAATGATGAACGAAAAAGGCCGATCGATATAGAGCGCAAACGAATGAAAATAATTACTTTTGCATCATTTTTCTCATGTCGGCCCAATGCTTCGGATCCATATTCAGAGAGTCGTGGACGAGAACTGTGGAGTTCTGAATTTGAATTACTAGCAGAATCCAGTGGAACCTGCGGACACGATACATGCACAGTCATGCATAACTCATCGATTAGCCACATACCATGCATGGAGTAAACAAAAGAGAATGTGCTCAAGACAGAAACACTCACCCAAAATGGTAAGGAAATAGAATATCACTTTTGAGTTCCTGTTTTATAAGAAACCGCCACAGGTCATCCTCCACGTCGGTGGGGTGGTGTTCTAACACATATGAATTAACGATTTGTGGGTCAATGAACCCAACATCATGGACGCGCCTTATTCGCATTTCCCGCTTCTTTATTCTGCATAATAGCGTACACAACAAGATAGTTAGGACAATATATATATTTATAGTGCAGGCAATGAACGAGATGGGGTAGAAATTAATAAATCACTTACAGAACATAGCAACTGATGATAGATTTGTCGAGCTCGCGCAGATTGAACAGCTGGAACAATTCACTCCGATGAATTGTTATATAGTAATGTTTGAAGTGATGCTCAGTCTAACTTCCGCATAAATATAGTCTTTGGCATTTTTAAGTTGTATGTAAGCCTTGTACCAATTTAGCAGACCTGTCATTTGTCGAGGTAGATCCTCTTCCTGCGCAGGCTCGACGAGAGGCCCATTCCGCACATATGTAAATACTACGTCCTTCATTGGCGCCTCATCAAGGCCTAACGCTGCACGAAGAGTCAGACCTAAGTCTGCCGCTTGTTCTTTGGCTCTCGCTACAGTCAATCCCTGTGCTGCCGCAGCTGCTATGACATCGGGGGCATCGTCCGGACCTGCGGCTTTCACTATGAGCGGGGCGATCGATTGTTTACTTTGTTCCCCGAGCTGGGCAACTTGTTTCCCCCCGACCGCGAGTGCTTGACTACGAAGTTCACGTTCATAGTCGTCAGGCAGATTCTTCGCGGCCTGGGACGGTGTGTTCAAAAATGACTTAGCCCAGCTCTTTTCCTTCTCAGAAAATACTTGCTTGGGCTCGGGCTCTCTTTTCTTCTTGCAGTCCGCCTTCCATTTCTCATGCTGAGCAGCCACGGCCGCTGCATTTTCCTCCACACTAAGTTCCCAAGGCCTCGGGGTGAGAGGCTTTAGTGATGGCTCTGGTATCTTTGTGGTTGCAGGTACATAAGGCTCCGGGTTAATAACCCAAGACTGCCTCTGCTTCTTCGCCGGAGGTGGATTGGGGGGCGGCGTCTGATCACCCGCCGGACGAGGACTGGGGGGCGGCGTCTGCTTACCCGCCGGAGGTGAATTGGGGGGCGGCGTCGGCTGACGTGAAGGAGGTGTAGGTGAACCACCACCACCGCCGCCGCCGCCACCACCACCGGAGGGGGGTGGACTTGTTCGCCTTGGCGCCTCGCCTGGAAACTTGATAAACTTCTTTTGCCATAGAATGAACTGGCGCTTGACATCTCCAAGTCTTCTCGCCCCTTCAGGTGTAGCAATGTCAATGTCCAGGTCCTCAAACCCTTGGACTATGTCCTCCACCGTGACACGAGCATAGCCATCTGCAATGGGGTTGTTGTGGTGGAGTGCTCCAGGTAAACATGGTAAAGCACTGGCGATGGCTACCTTCATGGACATGTTCCCGATAGGATAATACAGATGACATTCTTTCATCTCCTTTATATCGTCCACGGGGTAGCGAGGAGGCTCCGGTGCAGTAATTTCGACCACCAGAGGCTCCGGTGCAGTAATTTCGATCGTCGGTGCACCAGCCGGTGGGGCCTCCGTGGAAGCCACGCTGCTTCTTCTCTGCTCCTGGCTTCCGAGATCCATTGGATGATCTTCATGCTGCGCCCGAGCTGCATCTCTTTCGGCTACTAGTACACTCACGGTTTTCTTCATCACATCCATTTCCGATGCCAACCGCGCCACAACATCTGCATCCCGATCCATCTTTCTCTTACGGCTTCTGTAACCGTACGGGTCATCGTTCTGGGGGAACCCTATTTTCCACGGAATGTGCCCCATGCCTCGTACACGTCCTCCGTGTTCAGGATTCCCGAGGGCTTTCGTCAGCGCGTCGTTCTCTTTGTTGAACTTGATCTTCCCCTCTTGAGCATCCCTCATTGCCTCAATAAGCTTTTCGGTGGGTTTAATTATTTTGCCCCGGTAAACACACTCTCCTGTCTCCGGGTTCAGCGATCCCCCATGCCCGTACCACCAGCTTTTGGCCCTTGGGTCCCATCCCTCCGTACCTGGACGGATTCCTCGCGCCCTCAGCTCGTTCTCCATCTTCTCCCACCTAGGCTCCCAAAGGCGATACCCTCCTGGCCCCATAATATGATTGTACTCCTTCTTAGCCGCATTTTCCTTATTTTTTTCGATAGTTCAAGGAACTGCTCCGATTTCTTTTGCTTCACAAATTCTGGCCAATCATGTTTCAGTTTCTCATATTGTCCTTTGAAATCCGGAGTCTTGTTCTGGTTGACATAGTCACGGGCTAGATTTTGCTTGAATTTCCGGAATGCACTGGCCATCTTTCCAAGAGCGAACTGTTTGAGTAGCTTCCTCCTCTTCTTGTTTTCCGCAATCTTGTTACCCTCCTCATCCAATTTGTGGTATTCCGGAGGTAGGACGACATGTTGCAGAAGCTTTTGCAAGCAATCTTTTTTTGTTCTCTTGTCGACAAAAGTGAAACCAAGACGTGCCTTCTTTGGCTCATTCCACTCCTGGACGGTGATCGAGACGTTGTCTCTAACAACGGCTCCGCATTGGTTGATAAACTTGGTGGCGTTCTTCTCGGGCTCCAGCGGCTTGCCGGTTGCACTGTCGACAACCTCGATGGTATATATTTCTCCTTGTTTCAGCGTCTTGGTTGCGCCACGCTTTGACGACGTACTCGATTGTTTCGATGATCCGGCCGAGGGCTAAAATAAGAAAGAGAGTCGCGCGCGTTAGTACACACATATTTATTCAAATCAGTTAGTTTGTATCACCAGAGGCTCAATGTATATATATACCTCGGCGCCGGAGGTGGTTGCTACTTCCAATTGAAGATCGTCGTTTATCGACGTTTCTTCGGCATCATCTTGCTGACGGCGCCCTTCATCTTCACCGTCAAGGTTCAGATAAGAAGAGATATCATCTTCTTCTTGTCCGGTCGGCACATATGGAATATCGCCGTTTATGATGCCGAACATATGGTCTTCAGCGTCCGGATCATAGTTGTCCAGAATCGGGTCAGCTCTATCGTCCGCCATATGTCAGTCCTGAAAACATGTAGTAAAAACAAATTAATTAAGTGAACAAGGGGCGGTGGCGGTGGCGAAAGGGCGGTGGCAAAAGGAGGCCGGCGAGCTGGAAGGGGGGGAGAGGGTGTCGCGGAAGAGCGCGAGACAGGCGGTAGACGACGGCGTCACGGAGAGGGAGGCGAGGACAACACACACATAACCCGGCCTAGTGCGTGTGTGTGGCGCGCGCCCCCGGCCGGCCGCCGGCCTCCGTCTCCCCTAGATCTGGTACATTTTATTAAGTCAAGATTTTAAGTCAAAATTATTAAGTCAAAAAAAGTCAAAATTTTAAGTCAAAATTGTTAAGTTTTAATTTTATTAAGTCAAGATTTTAGTTAATTAAGTAAATTTGTTGTGTTTTCTCAGTAAACAAAAAAGTGTAATTAAATTTGTAACTCCGTTTAGTTTTGTTTTTTGAAGTGTTACTAAGTTCTTCACATATAATACACGTTTAAAATTTAATTAAGTTACAATTTTAATTATAAAAACTTAGTTACGATTTAAAACAAAAACAAAACAAAAAACCAAAAAACTTCTCTCCAATCTCTCTGTTGTGTCTCACTGCCGAGCGGCGCACCCGCGTGCGCGAGGGCGCCGGCGGCAAGCCGGCGTGTTCGGCGAGGGAGACGGCCGGGAGAGGGCGGCAGCGCGAGGACACTCGCGGGGGCAGCGGCGAGGGTCGGCGCGCGGCGGTCATCTCCATGTCGATATGCGCGCGGCGGCGCGCGCGCGGCGAGAGCGGCGGCCGGGAGGGGCTCGATTAGCGCGCGTTGACGGGAAGGGCAGCAACATACGGCGGCGTGTTCGGCGACGGACGACGACGGCGGCGACGGACGACGACGGCGGCGACGGACAACGGCGGCGAGCGTCTGACGATCGATCTCCGCGCGCGCAGCTTGACGGTTCGAGGAGAAGAAGAAGAACTGGCCGGCCGTTCGCGCCCGCGAGTATTTATAGGCCCCCTTAGTCGCGGTTGGGAGGCGACCGCGACTAGGGCACCCTTTAGTCGCGGTTGGCGGACCAACCGCGACTAAAGGCTTTTTCGCCGGTTTTTCGTTCACACAAGACAGACTTAGTCGCGTTGCGAGGCCAACCGCGACTAAAGGTGTTTTTCAAATTACTTTTTGTTTTTCAAAATGTTAAAAATACAAAAAACTCAGAAAAATAAAACTAATTCATTTCAAAATCATAAAATACAAATAATATATCAAAAAATTCAGAAAAATAAAACTAATTCATTTCAAAATGTTAAAAATACAAATAATATATCAATAAATTCAGAAAAATAAAACTAATTCATTTCAAAATCATAAAATACAAATAATATATCAAAAAATTCAGAAAAATAAAACTAATTCAATTCAAAATGTTAAAAATACAAATAATATATCAATAAATTCAGAAAAATAAAACTAATTCATTTCAAAATCATAAAATACAAATAATATATCAAAAAATTCAGAAAAATAAAACTAATTCAATTCAAAATATTAAAAATACAAATAATATATCAAAAAACTCAGAAAAATAAAACTAATTCATTTCCGCCACTTTCTTCCCGCCAGTTCTTCCCGCCTCTTTCTTCCCGCCTCTTTCTTCCCGCCAATTTCTTCCCGCCTCTTTCTTCCCGCCTCTTTCTTCCCGCCAATTTCTTCCCGCCACTTTCTTCCCGCCTCTTTCTTCCCGCCACTTTCTTCCCGCCTCCTGTCTTCCCGCTCCCATTTTTCCCGCCATTTCTCACTACATATATGTAGCCCGGCTTGGCCAGCATTATCACATCTCTACAATCTCTCATCAATCTCTCATGGCTTCCACCGCACCCACTCTAACCTACCAGCAGGTGGAGGAGCTTTGCGCCTCGAACTACCCTTGCCCACCGGGCTACCGCGTCCCCGCCGGCTGGAGCCTAAGCGCCGGCGGCGTGCCGGTCCCTCCCGTCCCTCAGGGTACTGCGCGTCGGGCGGCCATCACGAACCACTACTACCTCGACCTCACGCCGGAGCAGCGGATGAATCCCCGCTGGCATCCCGATAACCAGCATACTTGGGACGCCTTCTTCATCAATCGGCGTGAGAGGGCGCTCGCCAGGTATGAGGAGGACGGTCTGCCTCCTGGGAACTTCCACGAGGCCGGCCGTCGGCTATGGTGGTACGGCCGGACTCTGCAGAGCGTCATGGACTACATCACGGCCGGCGATATCCCCCGCCTGCGCTACCCTCAGTTCGAGCCACGAGCGCCGCCCGACGACAGCGACGACAGCAGCGACGACGACGGCGGCAACCTAGAAGGCGACGACTACCAGTACAACGGCGGCGGCTATGAAGACTACGAGTATGCATATTATACGCCTAGGCAGGAGTATGACTAAATCACTCCAAATTTCATGTATCATCAGTGCTATCTCGAATCAATCGAATCATTCGAAAATGGACACGAAAACACATCACGGATAATATAATTTCTTCCCTTGTGTCCCTGCTTGCTTACGATTGGGCCGTATCCATGGAGCATCCTCATCATTTAACTTAATGCTTGGGTCGGTATTCACTTTGAAGGGCGGAATTTCACCAAACATATTATAATCTTCTGACATGTCTGTCTTGTCCTCCACTCCCACGATGTTTCTTTTCCCTGAAAGAACAATGTGGCGCTTTGGATCATCGCATGATGTACTGATCGTTTTCTTATCTTTCCGTTTCCTCGGTTTGCTACTCATGTCCTTCAGATAGAAAACCTGAGCGACATCTTTCGCTAGGACGAATGGTTCGTCAAGGTAACTAAGATTGTTGAAATCCACCATTGTCATTCCGTATTGCTGGTCCACCTTTACCCCACCTCCTGTTAGCTTGAACCATTTGCACCGGAACAAAGGGACCTTGAAGGAGGGTCCATAGTCAAGTTCCCATATCTCCTCTATGTAACCATAATATGTGACCTTTTGCCCATTCTCGGTTGCTGCATCAAAGCGGACACCACTGTTTTGGTTGGTGCTCTTTTTATCTTGGGCGATCGTGTAAAATGTATTCCCATTTATCTCGTACCCTTGGAAAGTCGTTATAGTCGAAGATGGTGTCTTGGCCAACATGTACAGCTGATCTACAACAGCATTGTCACTCATTAAATGTTTTCTCAACCAACCGCCGAAAGTCTCCATGTGGGCCTTCCTAATCCAGGATTCAGGCTTCCCCGGGTTGTCCGAGCGTAAAATATTCTTGTGTTTCTCAAAGTACGGAGCCACCAAGCTGGAATTGGTCAGAACTGTGTGGTGTGCTTCAGTCAGAGAATGGCCGTCCATACATATCGTTGATTTCCTTCCGATCGTGCCTTTTCCACTTAGTCTCCCCTCGTGCCGCGATCGAGGAAGACCAATCGGCTTAAGGTCAGGAACAAAGTCAACACAAAACTCAATTACCTCCTCATTTCCATAGCCCTTGGCGATGCTTCCTTCTGGCCTAGCACGGTTACGAACATATTTCTTTAATATTCCCATGAACCTCTCGAAGGGGAACATATTGTGTAGAAATACAGGACCGAGAATGGAAATCTCTTCGACTAGGTGAACCAGGAGGTGCGTCATAATGTTGAAGAAGGATGGCGGGAACACCAACTCGAAACTGACAAGACATTGGACCACATCGTTCTGTAACCGTGGTAGAACTTCTGGATTGATTACCTTCTGAGAGATTGCATTGAGGAATGCACATAGCTTCACAATGGCTACTCGAACATTTTCCGGCAGGAGCCCCCTCAAAGCAATCGGAAGCAATTGCGTCATAATCACGTGGCAGTCGTGAGACTTCAGGTTTTGGAACTTTTTCTCCGCCATGTTTATTATTCCCTTTATATTGGACGAGAATCCAGACGGGACCTTCATACTGCTCAGGCATTCAAAAAAGATGACCTTCTCTTCTTTGGTCAGAGCGTAGCTGGCACGACCTTGAAACCATTCCGGATGCCGGTTATCAGGGTCTTTCAAACGTTGCTGGTCCTGCCGTGCTTCCTTTGTATCATTTGTCTTCCCATACACGCCCAAGAAGCTTAGGAGGTTCACGCAAATATTCTTCGTAACGTGCATCACGTCGATTGCAGAGCGGACTTCTAGGACTTTCCAATATTCTAGCTCCCAGAATATAGATTTCTTCTTCCACATGGGTGCGTGCCCGTCAGCTCCCTTCGGAATTGATTGTCCGCCAGGACCCTTTCCAAAGATGACTTTCAAATCCTTGACCATATCAAATACCTCAGCACCAGTGCGTTCCGCAGGCTTCGGCCGGTGATCTGCCTTGCCGTTGTAATGCTTGCCTCTCTTTTTTACTGGATGATTTTTCGGAAGAAATCGACGATGCCCAAGGTACACGTTCTTCTTACAATTTGGCAAATGTACACTGTCAGTCTCATGTAAGCAGTGCGTGCATGCATTGTATCCCTTATTTGACAGTCCCGAAAGGTTACTAAGAGCAGGCCAATCGTTGATGGTTACGAAAAGCAACGCTCGTAGGTCAAATTCCTATTCTTTGTGCTCATCCCACACACGGACACCAGGTCTTCCCCTGTTATCACCAGAATTTGGACAAGTCAGAGGTGGGCCGCGATCAAGATGGACTTGAAGATATACATATAGAAGAGATACGTGAATCGGCCTTTTATACCAAGTTGGGCTAAACTGCCCATGTATCTGTAACATATTAGATCGCATCTTAGTTTAGAAGTTAGAGTTTTACCCGTGCACGGTTTGGTGCACGCCCACATTAGAAAGTCCCCTGGACTATAAATATGTACCTAGGGTTTATGGAATAAACAACAACCAACGTTCAACACAAACCAATCTCGGCGCATCGCCAACTCCTTCGTCTCGAGGGTTCCTCCGGTAAGCACCATGCTGCCTAGATCGCATCTCGCGATCTAGGCAGCACAAGCCTGCCTAGTTGTTCATGCGTTGCTCGTACTGAAGCCTTTTTGATGGCGAGCAACGTAGTTATCGTAGACGCGTTAGGGTTAGCATCGTTCTTAGCATCATATGCTCGCGTAGTGCAACCCTTGCGCGTCTAGCCGTCCTTGTGCCTCATCATGGGTGCAGGGGCGGCACCCCGCTTGATCTTTATTTAGTAGATCTGATCCGTTATGGTCGCTCCTTGATTCATCAAGGATTAGTTTAATATCTGCAATAGTTAGGCCTTACAAAGGGTTGGAGGATCCAGCGGCATGCGGGGTGTAGTTTGCTGCCCCTAGACAGGACGTTCGAGGATCAACCTAGTGTTGGTTTTTAGGCCTTGTCTAGGGCTGGCTTACGTTTACCGTGCGTGAGCGCGAGGCCCAATCGTGAGTAGGATGATCCGATTATGCGGTGAAAACCCTAGATCGTCGTAGATCTCATATGCTTTATCTTGATCAAGCAGGACCACCATATATTCGGCCACCTTGGACGAATCATGGGTGGATCGGCTCCATGAGCCGATTCACAGGACAACCTGAGAGCCGATCGAGGCTCGTATTTAACGTGTACGTGTGTGCCCTGCAGGAAACTAAGCGAGGCATCATCCACACCTTCCCGACCAGGTATAGGTCAGGTGGCACGCCCTTGCGACCCGCATCGGCGCGCGACCAGGAGGCTTTGCGGGCCGTCGCTCTGAGGGACTGGGGCCAGCCGCAGCCCTAGTCATTCCCGGCTCTACGGTGTTGGCCAGTCGCTGCCCGCCGGTGGGTTTCGACGTCAACACATTCTGGCACGCCCGGTGGGACAATCTTCAACGACAACCATCTCGCCATCCACATCAGAGATGGCGAAAGACACCATGCCGTCTTCATCGGAAGTGGCAGAAGAAACTCCGGTCACGTACGGGGATCTCATGGCGAGCTCAAGAAGAAGTACGACGAGATCAAGTCTCCTCGAAGCCGACCTAATCGGCTCTTTCCACAGGACCCGCTCCCATGGCATCGATGGAAGGGGTTCACACCTGAAGGCGCGCTTGATGGAGTGGACCTGTCCACCCCGTCCGAAGAACGCACCAGGTCGCTGCGTCAGGAGATCAACTTCATGGTGGCTCATTCGCTGCACCGCCATTCTGAGAGCCTGGTGAATACGTTGGAGCGCGTCGCGCTGCGCGTGATCCAGGAGATCATGAGCCATCAGTACTCTCCGTCAGGACCAACCCTAGGGACTCACCAAGGGGAAGCGCTGCTCCATTCCCGTCCCCCGCTGCCATTCGCGTTGGCAGCGCCCGAAGCGCCGAACTCATCGGCTTTTGTCGTCTACAAGATTGGTGGTGACCCCAGTGACTACCAGTTCCTACAGGACGCGCCCAAGGAGATCCCGCACGGATACGCATGTGCATACGTGCCAGACTGCAGCACCTGGGCACCCTCGAACCAGGTGGCTATAGCAGGGACTTCTGGGGCAGCAGGAGGAACGTCGGAGGCAGACCCCGAGAAGCAAACGTGGCTAGCTAAATACGCCACCCCGACGAAACTCCCGAGCCCAGCTCCTGCAGTTGGCTCAGAACCAGAGAAACAGCATGGCTGGTTAAGTACGCCACTCCGACGAATCTTCAGGGTTCGGCACCTGCAGCCATCACCGCGGATCAAATTTGTACGATCCTGAAAGATCAGTTCGGCATGATGCCGAAGAGAAAGGCGATCGGCTATACCAAGCCGTACCCCAATGAGTACGAATTGATCCCGCTACCACCCAAATATCGGCTCCCGGACTTCACAAAGTTCAGCGGATCAGATGGCTCCAGCTCCATCGAGCATGTGAGCCGATATTTGGCACAGCTGGGCATGATCTCAGCGTCGACGAGCTGCGCGTGAGGTACTTCTCACAGTCCCTCACAGGATCGGCTTTCGGATGGTACACGTCGCTGCCACCGAACTCAATCCAGACCTGGAAGCAGCTGGAAGAACGGTTCCATGAGCAATATCACTCAGAGGCTTCCGAGGCTGGCATTGCCGATCTAGCTCAAGTACAGAAGCGCGGAGAAACGGTATCAGAATACATTCAGCGCTTCAGGACCGTTAGGAACCGATGCTATTCGGTTCATGTAAGCGAAAAAGAAGCAGTCGAATTGGCGGTGGTGGGTCTATCATCATCGATCAAGGAAGTGGCCTCCCAGGCGGACTATCCTTCATTAGCACACATGGTGCAGAAGTTGTCAGCATATGAGCAACGCCACCCGGATATCTACCAAGATAAATTCAAGCGCGTGGTTACCATGGTTGACGCAGGCGAAGATGAAGGTCCTACGGGAGAGCGAGAGGTCGCAGTAGCTGAGTGGACTCGAGCTGCAGGCCCAGTAACCTGCAAATGGGTAAAGCCACCAGGGCCTCCAAGAGGGTTCGACTTCGACGTGACGAAAACCGAGCAGATTTTCGACCTCTTACTCGCGGAGAAGCACATAAAGGTACCCGAAGGCCACAAGTTTCCTACGGTGCAAGAGCTGAACGGAAAGCCATACTGCAAGTGGCATAACACGTTCACCCACACCACCAACGACTGCAGGGTGTGGCGTCAGCAGATCCAAGTGGCGATAGAAAATGGGCGATTAATTTTTAACCAGTACGCCATGAAGGTCGACACACACCCCTTCCCCGCCGTCAACATGGTGGAGTTTACCCACCTTGGAGGGTGCCAGCCTGATTTCTCAGCCAACATCAGCATGGTAGAGCTTGGACACCGCTCTGAGAAGGACGGGGATGAGGACAGCTGCTCTCAGAGCAAGGACACTGAAGCCGCTCCAGCGATCGGCTCCGTCAAGATCAAAGCACGTCAAGAGGAAAGATACCAACGACCCCAGATCACTCCTCTCCTCGATCATGACCAACGCAGGATATGACCATACGATACGATAACAAGATGAAAGAGGTCGGATGACCATAAACGCCGTACATCGCATGAGGATGATGAGGAGCGCAGCACGGGGGGAGCAGACGATACGGACAGGCATTGGCACGCCCCTTCTTCGACACTGCTGGGATTCAGGAATGAGCCGATTACCAACAATCGGCAACTGCCCAGAATGCAACCGAAAAAGAAGGAGACAGCCAATGTATTCGTGTTCGAGCGCCTAGGGCCTCTCCCACCGCAAAAGACGTGCTGAGACCCCTCCGTTGGAAGATCTCGAGGATTCAGAAGACGAAGGAGAATACGAAGAAGACAGGTGCCACCGTCCAAGGTGGTGCCCTGACGGTCTCAGCCATACACAAAAACGCAGGGTTCAGCGATTGCGCGGTCTGGAGGAAGCTGAAAGGATGTACTTGCATACGCTGAGGAAGGCACGACCTGATCTTCGCAAAAGTCCAGAGGACCCTGGATGAGGAGGGACTGCCGCAAAGAAAAGAGTGGCGCCCAAGCAAAAGAGAGCCGATGATGATACATCGGCTGGCACAAACATGGTGTTCATTCGTCCGGCGGAGTGTAGTGCTCCACGATTACACAGTGCACCCGACATGGATAACAGCAAGCGCACCAACGTGCTAAGGTCAGAGATTGGGCTGGTTATATCCGCCGACATGGACGAGTAGCAAGACTACGTCAATAAGCAACATGGCGAGGCCGATCCTTGCGATCGGCCCTCCGAAACTGATGAAGGGATATTACAAAACCTTCACCGAGCAAGCAACATGGAGGCCGATTCCAGCAATCGGCCCAAAATTATCCTCACCATCCATTCTGCCTAGGATCAACGATTAACCCAACAGGGACTACCCGAAGAGCCGATACCATCAATTCTCTTGACAGAATCGGCTCGGGGGGCACCTAGATGGATAAAACACGAGGATATGAAATAATACTGAGTATGGGGGCCGATACACAAATCGGCCCAAAATTTTTAAACAT
The DNA here is from genome assembly GCA_030979885.1 of Lolium multiflorum. Classification (NCBI taxonomy): domain Eukaryota; kingdom Viridiplantae; phylum Streptophyta; class Magnoliopsida; order Poales; family Poaceae; genus Lolium; species Lolium multiflorum. Next base: position 57,135,022 of record CM061748.1, on the reverse strand, counting down.
TTTACAGCCGATGCAAGGGCATCGACTTTAGAATTGAGAAATAGCAAGAGAAGCCCCCATGAAAGAACTCCTCAAGAGAGTAGTTTAACGGCTCAGATCTTCTCTTCAAGAACAATGCTAAGGGCAGCTTGGGTGCCCAGATCAGGTTAAGGGTGGGTCACATCAGATCCACCGAAAGAAGGGAGCCGATCTGACCTATAGGGACGAAGAGGCGCATTGAGGAAACTCGGGGGGCAGCCCACCTTGAAGGCTCTCTGCAAGCCGATTTACGTGCATCGGCTGGCTCTGCATGATCAAGCCTGGGCTAAGTCGGCTAAATCTCGCCTCGAGTAAGGCTCGGGGGGCAGCAGGCCTGGTGGATGCTTTGTTTTTGCTCAGCAGTAAAGCCGATTGGGGTACCAACGGCTGGTCCTTCATTGCAACCTTCTTCACGAGTGATGATTATTGAAGAACATTGTTAGGTTTGGTTGGGAAAGTTCGAAGGTTTCCCTGAAGATACTGCATTTTCTGCCAAATTTAGAAAATCATCGTTTGGAGAAGGGAAGGGCGAATCTTGAAGGACCGATACGGTGCTATCGGCTCAGTATGCATTGGCAAAGGGGACGAATCGGCAAGGTCAGTGGAGAGGAAATCGGCAAATCAAATTGGGGAAAGGTTCTTCATTAATAAGAAAGATTTCTTACATAGTAGAACTGATTGCCCTCGAAAGGGGATACATTGCCCCGCCTACTTCTACGGATCCTACGCTAAGGGCCCTATCTACGGGCTGTTGCTGCCCTCGTCGTCGCCGTCGTCGCCGCTGTCGGCGCTGCTCCCGGCCGGCTCGTCATCACTGCTCCAGCGGCCGCCGGCGGGACCTTCATTGTCCTCGTCCTCCTCGACGTCGTCGTCGTCGCTATCGAAGTCACTCAGATTTCCTGGCCAAGGGCAATGGCGCTTGGCCGGCGGCTCGTCGGGAGCTATCGTCATCGTCGTCCTCCTCTTCCTCCTCCTTCACCTCCTCGGAGGTGGCCCCGTCCCAGGGGAAGTGATCATCCTCGCTTTCTTTTACCGCTTCCTTATCGGCAAGGAAGCGGAGGTCGCTTCCCGTCGGTCGGGACCCGTCGTCCTTCGACCAGATGGAGAAGTCATGGTCTGACTCTCCCGGCCGCAATAGCGCGGCGGATGTTGGCCGCGTGGACTTCTGCTGGGTTATACTCCGGCGTCGGCTCGCGGGATGTGGAGGACTGGCTGGAAAAATCCGATGGAGCAGAGGAAGAAGAAGACATCGTGGCGCGGAGGGCTTTTCGAGATGCTAATGCGAAGAAGATGCAGAGGAGAACTGTTCGTAGCAGTTAAGTAAAAGGGGACATAATAAGAATTCAATGCCACAGCAGTTTCCGAGGAAGTGGTGCCAAAACTGTCAAATCGTGCGGAGAAGTTGAGAAGGCAAGTTGTCATGATGAGGAACTCTGCCGGTTCGGCTCTGCATGACATTCGAGAGAAAAGCATAATGATTTTGGAAATGTCCTTTCCAAAACCATGTGGCATCAATTTGGACAAGTCAGAGGTGGGCCGCGATCAAGATGGACTTGAAGATATACATATAGAAGAGATACGTGAATCGGCCTTTTATACCAAGTTGGGCTAAACTGCCCATGTATCTGTAACATATTAGATCGCATCTTAGTTTAGAAGTTAGAGTTTTACCCGTGCACGGTTTGGTGCACGCCTACATTAGAAAGTCCCCTGGACTATAAATATGTACCTAGGGTTTATGGAATAAACAACAACCAACGTTCAACACAAACCAATCTCGGCGCATCGCCAACTCCTTCGTCTCGAGGGTTCCTGCATCATGCTGCCTAGATCGCATCTCGCGATCTAGGCAGCACAAGCTGCCTAGTTGTTCATGCGTTGCTCGTACTGAAGCCTTTTTGATGGCGAGCAACGTAGTTATCGTAGACGCGTTAGGGTTAGCATCGTTCTTAGCATCATATGCTCGCGTAGTGCAACCCTTGCGCGTCTAGCCGTCCTTGTGCCTCATCATGGGTGCACGGGCGGCACCCCGCTTGATCTTTATTTAGTAGATCTGATCCGTTATGGTCGCTCCTTGATTCATCAAGGATTAGTTTAATATCTGCAATAGTTAGGCCTTACAAAGGGTTGGAGGATCCAGCGGCATGCAGGGTGTAGTTTGCTGCCCCTAGACAGGACGTTCCGAGGATCAACCTAGTGTTGGTTTTTAGGCCTTGTCTAGGGCTGGCTTACGTTTACCGTGCGTGAGCGCGAGGCCCAATCGTGAGTAGGATGATCCGATTATGCGGTGAAAACCCTAGATCGTCGTAGATCTCATATGCTTTATCTTGATCAGCAGGACCACCATATATTCGGCCACCTTGGACGAATCATGGGTGGATCGGCTCCATGAGCCGATTCACAGGACAACCTGAGAGCCGATCGAGGCTCGTATTTAACGTGTACGTGTGTGCCCTGCAGGAAACTAAGCGAGGCATCATCCACACCTTCCGACCATAGGTCAGGTGGCACGCCCTGCGACCCGCATCGCGCGCGACAGGAGGCTTTGCGGGCCATCGCTCGAGGGAGCCAGCCGCAGCCCTAGTCATTCCCGGCTCTACGGTGTTGGCCAGTCGCCGCCGGTGGGTTTCTGACGTCAACATCCCCACAGCTGTAAAAGTTCATCAACTAATGGCCTTAGGTACACATCGATGTCGTTGCCGGGTTGCTTCGGACCTTGGATGAGCACTGGCATCATAATGAACTTCCGCTTCATGCACAACCAAGGAGGAAGGTTGTAGATGCATAGAGTCACGGGCCAGGTGCTATGGCTGGAGCTCTGCTCGCCAAAAGGATTCATGCCATCTGTACTTAGACCAAATCTTATGTTCCTTGCGTCAGCTGCAAAATCTTTAAACTCTCTGTCGATCTTTCTCCATTGCGTTCCATCTGCGGGGTGTCTCAACTCCCCGTCCGACTTACGGTCCTCTTTGTGCCATCGCAACAACTTGGCATGCTCTTTGTTCCTGAACAGACGTTTCAACCGTGGTATTATAGGAGCATACCACATCACCTTGGCGGGAACCTTCTTCCTGGGTTTCTCGCCCTCAACATCGTCACCAGGGTCATCGCCTCTGATCTTATAACGCAATGCAGTGCATATCGGGCATTCATTCAAATTCTCGTATTCACCGCGGTAGAGGATGCAGTCGTTGATGCATGCATGTATCTTCATAACCTCTAAACCTAGAGGGCAGACAACCTTCTTTGCTTCGTACGTACTGGCGGGCAACTCGTTATTCTTTGGAAACATATTCTTCAACATTTTCAGCAAGTTTTCAAATGCCGAGTCAGCTACACCTGTGCCTTCCATTTCAGCAAATCCAGTGCAGCCCAGCTTTTTCCACCATCATCGCATCCGTACAGCTTTGTGATCCTCTAACATGCGATCCAAATTCTCCCTCTCCTTTTCAGTTTCGCAGCGACTCCGTGCATCAGCAATGGTCCGACCAAGATCATCAACGGGCTCATCACGTGCCTCTTCTTGATCACCTTCCCCTTCACCTTCCCCACCTTCAGCATCATTCATGAAAGTATCACCGAAATGATCAAGATAGCTCTCATCGATGTCATCCCCTTCTTCATCTTCTTCCATTATAACCCCTCTTTCTACATGCTTGGTCCAACAATTATAGCTTGGCATGAAACCATGCCGAATCAGGTGCAGGTGAACTTCCCTTGAGGAAGAGTAACCCTTCTGATTCTTACAGTCAACACATGGACAGATAACAAAACCCCCCTGCTTGTTCGCATTAGCCACTACGAGGAAATCTTTCAAACCCGTAGTGAATTCGCCGGAGAGTCGGCTAGCGTACATCCATTGCCGATTCATCTGCATTATTATAATACAAAATATATAATTAACCATCATGCATTTGTTAAACTAAATAGAAATTAAACAATGAACTACACACATATGCATATTTTATCAATGACACATATATATGAAAGGTTCAAGTTGTTGCTAACCGCGATCGAGGAGGAAAAAATAAATGAGGAAGCTCGATCAAGTGTGGCTCCGACACTTCATATTATGTTTGTTTCATGCTCTTGGGACATTTCATCAAACACCTTGTGTGCATAAGAGGAGCCAAAAGCAAACCCTACACCCCCTTGTGAAGTTTGTGAAGAGAAGTGGCACCAAATGGCTAAGTGCTGTGGGCTGGATGGTATATATAGGGGAGGGGCTTTAGTCGCGGTTGGGGCCAACCGCGACTAAAGCCTCCACCGAGCACCCTAGGCCCAGGCCTTTGGTCGCGGTTCGCCACAAGGGCCGCGACTAAAGGTCCCATTGGTCGCGGTTCTTGCATATCCACGACTAATGGGGCTGTCCGGAAGGCCTTTTTTCTACCAGTGTATGGAGTAGGACGCACGTAACGGACCTTCCACCAGCCCATAACGTACTTCAGTAGCGCCAAACACATGTGATCACGTTCAAGGCTCCAGCCTCCAGCAAGCGATCATCCGTATAACGCACCGTTGCCGGTAAGCTTCAAATACGAACATTGTACGAATTGATGGATTCCTGGCGCCAACGGGCGTGGCTCGCCGACGATCGATCTCTGTGCACCAGCGTCAGAGCAACCGCGACGCGCGCCCACCGGACGGGCGGGGAGAGTGCCACGCCGCCGCCGCGTGCCGCGCGAGAGAACATCGGAGTCTGCCCGGCGCGTAGCGACGACGGACGTCCATGTCTGCATGTCGACGACGGCGTCCATGTCTGCATGGCGACGTACGACGGGCGTCCATGCCGCCGCGACATCGGAGTCTGCCCGGCGGCGACCACGGATAAATACAACACTCACAGTATATACAGATATTGACCGTTGCAGCGAAGCCGGCATTGCTCTGTACGTACTGAACTGCTGATGTGTGCGCGCGCAGAAGAAAGCACAAGTACACTCAACAATGGCTGGTGCAGAGCATCCACGTTGTCTCCGAGACCGATGGTGATGGCCCAGCTTGTGTAGTCCGTGCAGGTTTGGACGGATCGATCGGCCATGGAGCGCGGTTTTCCAAGAACAAAGATGGGGCACGGAGCAGTCGTCGTACTGTACCAACCACGAAACCAGCGTCAACGTTGCCGGCTTTGTGTGCCGCACTTCGCGTCGGGTGTGATCGCGGCCAACGAGGGGAACGGAAAACGAATGGTCGCGGCCAACAGAGCAGCTGTACAATTGACGAATAGTAGCGGTATCAAGATTACAGTAATCATTACTAGTATTTTCCGTATTCCATGCGGTCCCCTCCTTGTATTTGTACCACCACTGTTTAATGAAAGCTTCTACCCCTGTTCAAAAAAAAAAGTAATCATTACTAGTAGGAAAACTCACAACAAACCAAAATGATCATGGCCGGATCTCACATTACAGTTTCATCACTTTGAAACAAAAGCATTGGAGAGGGGATCTCCACTCGCTCCCGTCGCCCCGTGGCGACCGGGGCACCCCACCCTCCCAATCACTTCCCTCGCCGCCATCGGTGGCAGCGGCGGACTTCCTCTTCATGCGCACCTAGAGGGGCCGACGGGGTGGCTCTCGACATGGTGGTGGTGAAGCTCGGCGGTGCTGGCTCCGGCCGTGGCGGGCGGCACGGCTCCCGGATGTGGCGGTTGCGCCGCGCGCAACGCTCCCATGGCTGCCGGCGATCATGGGCTTGGCTTGCTAGGGTTCGGACAGATCTAGGCTTGTGGGCCTAGAACCAGGCCTAGAAGGGCCCGGCCGACCTCTCCTTCTGTCGTGGCGTGGACGAGCTCTCGTCGCGTTGGGCGGTTCAGCACTCCTGGAGCTGGCTACCGTGGAGCTGATGGCTACAAGTGCATAGATTAATTGTAGCTAGTTTCGAAATAAAAGTATCAAACCACGTAGTGCTATTGGTAGAGGTCTTTATGTCCCTCGTTATTATCTACCAAATGATACTTGTAAGATTCCTTTGATCTCAAGTAAGATTGTTTAAAGAAGTTGTGTTTGTTTTGCAAGAAATTAAATGAAAGTAAGTAAAGTGTTGGGCTTGGTGTTGGAACTCAATAAGGCTTAATGTTCTCGGTGATGTAGGATACACCACTAGCATGTGAGAATTAATTATGATTAGGATAGCTTATATCTTTCATCATGATATGTGTGAGGAGAGCTCCATAATAAGATGTTCGCTAACAAGTTTCACGAGCAACCGCTTCTAGAGTCATGTGATGATGTCATAAATGCTTGTGGTCACAAGTAGCACCGGGCATACTCCCATACAAATCCAAAGAGTAGATTCCTCTCTTTAGTCCTGAAGGCAAACAATATATGGTCGACTTCACATAACATCTAAAGAGGAGATCTAACACAATGTCATAGATCAATTAAAGATCAAAGACCAAAGTTATAGACCATCTTAATTTATTTCACCTTATAATAATGCTAGGGTTTCACCATCTCCCCCAGAACAATGTGAACTACTCACACATGGTGACAATCAACAACATCATCATATTCAAATGGATAGATTGCAAGGGTAAAAAGGGGATCACGTGCAAACCCACAATAGGACTTGGAATTACAACAAGATCTAAATGTACGATAGATGGGATGGTGATGTTGATGAAGATGTAGCGCTTGATGATGAGGCTGATGATGCGTTGTCCTCCGATGATCCGTGAAGCAACAAGGATTTTCCATTCTCCAAGTTCCTCCTCTAGATCCCTTCCTAGCATGGTGTTTCGTGGTTTTCGATGTCTTTTTATGTAGGATCTCTGATCCGTCTTCGTGAGGTGAAATATTTGACGAGGCGGACATCCTGATAGTCCGTACACGGGCAGATGGTATGGGCGGGCTCTGCCCGTCCCGATGCTCGTTAAACTCTCTGAAGCCTCCCCTTGCGTCCTCTCTTCACCCATGCGTGTGGAAAATCATTTAAATGGCATTTATCACTTAGAAATATCATATAATTACATAACATGATAGTCCCAATTGATATATTCATAATAGTTAATAAATTGGGATCCTGCTCAAACAAGGGTAAAAGGTGCGCGAGCGCAGTAAAATACCAAAATCCTAGTCTACTTATGCAAAAAAAAACAAGAGGTACATATGCTTAAAATATGGACTCATCAGAGCTCGTGTGGTTGGCAGCCAGATCTAGTCTTGCGGGTCTGGATCTAGGCTTGGCGGGCTTGGCTGGGATCTGCATGATCTAGGTTGGTCTATGTCAACGCCCGGATTTTTAATTCCAGATGCCTATTATGCCATACATCGCAATTCCAGGAAGCTTGTTTTTGCGAGACATAACAGTTGATATCACAGAACATTATTTATTACAAACCATAGTCATCTTACAATAAGGGATCTCATGATCCAAACTTACAACAATAGTTGATCTATTGATCAACATGCAAAACACATAGCGGAAGTACGTAGTAGTGGTCCATCTATTTCACAGGCAACGCTTGACGTCAGGAGACAAGCCTAGTTATCGTAGACATCTTGTTGTCCATCTTCTTGGTACTGGTGCTCTTCTTCATAGTCTGGCCATTTGAATAGCCAGGGACAATGCCATGAGTACTTTATAAAGTACTCGCAAACTAATACTAATGTAAGTACTAGCAACTATAGTGGGGGTTCTAAGCTCTAGGTTTATTTGCATAAAGCCAGTTTTATTTCATAAGCACTTAGTAGTAAAAGACTCTTTATTTGCCTAACTAACTCAAGTGCGAACATTACTGTCATTCCCACAACTCTGTTGTGATCAAGTCAAATTCACCCTTCAAGTCATAAGTCATTTTGAAAACTTATGACAACGGAACAGTATGGCCATCCAACCGTCCATAACCGCGGACACGACTATTCGAATAGGTTTACACTCTGCAGAGGTTGTACACTTGTGCCACAACTTTTGATTACATCCGTCAGGGATAACCCTGAATAATCATACTCAGTATGCGATCATCAACCATTAACCTTTCACTTACATACCCTAGTATAGGCACCTCCCCTATGAGCTTGGCCTCCTAGTGATGGCAATCTGCCATCATGGGAACTGCACAGGGCTTGGGTAGGACATTCACCTCATTTTCACGTCATTTCACCTTTCACGGAGGCAGCCTCAGCATAAACCCTATGATGCTTGTTTAGAGGGAATCCATACTAAAGGCATAAATTTCTAGTTAAGCCCTACCCATAATCAGGTATTGTGGGGGTACTCTAAAATTGGAATGGTATCGCATCCGAACCCAATCATCAGTTTTTGTCAAATTCACCTCGTCATTCAAATGTCCTATTCACCTCCAAAACTTTCAATATAATGACTCATCATTATAAGGTTTTCAAAGTCATTTGATTCACATGTTCCCATCTAGAGTAGTCAATTTTAGTTTTAGCACTAGCAACTAATCATGAGGGGTGCTAACTCAATCCTAGCTTTCTAGGATAAATTTGATGTTCTTGTAGTACTCTACACTTAGACCAAAGTTAACTATAAAAATAAACCTTGATAATCAAAGTAAAAGATTGCAAGATAAAAACTTGGGCTTGGTAAAAAGAATTCTTAAACACAAAATAATATTGTAATGGTGCCTTTCTCTAGTAGAGCTTGCATTAGGGTAGCTTGCAAGAGTATAGCTTGCCTTGATTGGTAAAGTGATCAAAGTTTTCCTCCTCTTCTTCGTAGAAGACCTCCTCCTCCTCGTAGCCTTCGGTACTAGTGTCTATAAACGGATACGAGGCATACAATTACCGAACAATACTGAAGTACTTACTTAACACTAAAAGGGCTCACACAAGCTAATCTAGCATCACACCATTTTTAATATTGTGGTTGGCTTTGTTTTCTTTTTAAGAAAAATAATTTACTCTCATTGAAATATTTACTAGAGTTTCTATTTATTTCCTTTGAAGAATAATTTCCTCTCATTGAACCTTACTAAGATTTAATATCCTCAAATAATAAGTATGAGATCATGTTGACCAAAGTCACCACTTCATATTTATCTTTTGGGAAAATGATTTAAATGAGATGCTACATCTCATACAATTTAAACACTACTTTGGAAACAATTTAATATCACTAAGTAATCAAATATGAGGTTCTATAGACCAAGGTCATCACCTCATATTGAATGACTTGGGACATTGATTTAAATGAGAGGATACCTCTCATACTATTTAATTAATAAATTGGGGTAATTTAAATGGACTAGAAATGGCCACATAGCCATTATTTTGCTCTAGCCCATGATCATAGGAAACAACCATGTCATATTTTTACATATTTAGATAGACAATATGAAATGTGATTTTTGAGAGTTGGAATCAACTCAAAATGAAGTATGTTTGATTTTTAAGAAATGTTTGAATTCTGAAAACCTACTGCCTTGTTATTTTTATTGCAATTGATCTGTAATGAAACAAGGGTTGAGACCAGTGGGGTTGGCTAGATATTTTCATCTACTTTCCAGAAATATTTATTTCATCATTTTTGGCTGAGTATATATTTTTGAACATGGCACTAGTATTGAATTTGGATTAAAACGAAATAACAGAATTTGAATTACTGGGCTAAGGCGGGAAACTAAACGGGCCGGCCCAGCTACGTTCCATTGCGCAGCGGGCCGCCTGACAGAGGCTCCCGCCTGTCAGCGGGTTTTAAAACGCCGAAGCGGTACGAGATTGTGGACCGTATGGGCGGTTCTCCGGACGAGGGCAGAGCGAATGGAGGTGAAGGGGGTGCAGGAGGATGACGGGATGACGAGGGGCGGCGCTGTGCCGTGCGTGCTCTGGAACGTGTCCATGTCGATCCTGGCATGCTCTGGGTGGCATGGGAACGGTCTGGTCCGTACTATGCACGTCTCCTCTTCGACCAGGACGAGTACATGCGTGTTCAGTGGAGTGAGGTAAGCCTATTTGACAAGGTGAGGTCAACCAGAGTAGAGAGAAAGGGAGAGTTGGCATGGTGGTTGACATGGGAGTGACATGACCATGCCTTGGTCATTTTTCTCCCATGAACAGTGGTGCCAATGCATGGCATGGTCCAGGGGATGAAGAAGGACAATGATGATCACAAGGCATGGATGGTTTAGGCTAAAATCCATCAGATTTTAGAGTGTATGATCATAGTCAAATGGTGCACATAAGGTGTTTGATAAAATGGCCGAAAGAGAATTAAATTTGAATTTTGGCAAAATATTTTATGGGTGTGAATCAAATAATGTTTGGCACACCTTGGTGGCATTGGTTTGAAAAATGGGTTTGATTTGGTGAAATTCATATTTGATGTGATCTAGAATCCGTTTTAATGTTGCAACTTTGGATGCTTATAATAAGAATTTGAAAATGAATTTGCAAGGTTGGTCAACACCAAATGTGATCACCTTGATGTGTTTTTGGATGAGGAGCAAAGAGTTGAGAAAGTTTATTTTAAAAATTGTTAACCACAAGGGCCCAAAGTAGGTACCCTGATATAATTGTCACAAATGACCATTATCATATGTAACTTGGTTTTGATATTTCTTTTGATTTTTTTTTGCATTTCTTTGATTCAAAAGTTATTATTTTGAGTTTATTGATGTCCTCCAACCATCTACACCAAGTAAAATAGCCTAGGTTAAGATTTTGCAAAAGTGGCCATAGGCTCATATATGATGCCATTTTTCTTTTCTTTTCTTTTGGTTTGTTTCTCTTTGATCCCAAGAATCATGGTTTAGGGTTTTAGAAACATTGGTAAACACTTCAAACAAGCATTATGGCAACAACAGAATATAAATGCATGATCACTATGCAACACACTTTAAATTTAATTCAAGCGTTTTGTTGGCTCCAAATTTTGGAAATAGCTTTTGATTGTTTGTCAACATATTAAATAAGGTTTCCAATGAACCTAGGGGTGAAGTAGTGTAGTTGTCGACTTTCACTAGATCCCCAAATTATGGCTAAGTGTTGAATTGTGATATTTTGATTATTGTTGTTTCTAGTTTTAGTTGATTTGTTTGATTCCTTTTCTTCTCTTAATTTAAGGACCAAATTCTATTTAATGGAGCAAGGCAATTATTATGGCAATAAACAATTAAAACACTCATTCAAACAATATTAAAATAAAAGTTTTTGTTTGTTCATAATTTTGGCCTCTTGAATTCTTGATAATTCACATTTCAATTTTTGGGATGTTACAGTCTATGGGTGTGCGCCCGTTGTTGGTCACCCTAAGCCACCGTGCCTCCATCAATTTCGTGTTCACCTTCTGGGTTGGACGTGTCTGAATTTGGCGACATGTTCGCCTGTTCGTGTCATAGGCCTGCTGTTCTTGAGAGGCATACGTCATTCTGACATTTTAGGGGCAACCCCTAGCCAGCTCGCATGGATGGTGTCTCGGGTCCGGGGCATGCTAGCCAGGTAGGTAGTACTGTAGTAGGCCTCGTGCTGCAGCCGCTTTCGCGACTGTAGTTTTCCTACCGACCATCAGGCTGCGCTGGTGCAGGTGTAGATGTGTGTTGGGACGGTGATCCTATCGTGGTGCCACCGAGCTAGCACCATTTGTGGTGTCTGGATCGGGGTCTGGCCGGGACTGGCCAGCCATCTCTTGCGTTCATCATGCAGGTGATTCTAGTTGGGACTAGATCGTAATGCATCTTAGGTTGGTGGTGCGGCAACTATTTCTGCTTTGTCCGTTCTGCGTCCTCGCGCCTGTGTTTGGATTTTTTATCGGTTGGATCTGGGCGAAAGCTGAGCTTGGCTTTTCCGGGTGTCGTTCCCTTGTTGAAGGCGTGCCAATAATGATCTTCTGGTTTGGTTTGATGGATTCCGTCCCTCCATCTCAAACGGCCCCTCATGGTGGCCTCGCTTTGGGCAAACTTCTCTTGCAGTGTCTTGTTGATCACCCTTTGATATCTCGCTTGTGTTGCAGTCCTCTCGCAACATTGTACTTCTACACGGTCCTGCTTCGGTGGTTGGCGGCCTACCTAGCATCTGGAGCTTTGCTAGGTCGGCGTCATGACCTAGATGTTGTCGGTGTTTCTATACGAACGCCACTGCAAGATGTTGTGTTTTTGGTCTAGACCTAGCTCGAGTTGTAGGGGTGGTTTGGGGTCTGGGTGAAAGCTTTGCAGGACCTTGGTTTCTGCCGACGATGATGACGCGCTCTCGCGCCATGCACCTTCTTAGAGGCATCACCGCAAGACCCCTCCTTCTTTGGATCATCAAGTTCTGCTAGGCTACTGGCACGTCATCGAGTTCTCCATGGGATGTTGCTTGGTGCGGTGGAGGGTTTTTGGCCCGAACTTGGTCGTGATCGCTTCGGTGCAATATAAGACAAGGCTCCCTCAACCTAGTGCATGTTGGCGCTTCGACCTAGGGTCTTTTTTTTATTATCTTATGTTGTTTGTGTGCGCTTTGCAGGTGTGTGTGTGTGTTGTAACTCTTGTGTAACTCCTAGCCGGTTGGTGGCTTCTTTAAATAAAATTCAGGATCATTTCGAGGTTTCCGTCTAAAAACAAAAAAGCATCGCATTCAAATTAGGGAATTGCTAGTTCTTACTAGATTGAAAACTAAGCTAGTGCTCAGTCGACTCCTCCAACGTCGGATTTGCATCGTGATTCGTACTCTTGAGTTGCAAGTTGGGTTTCAACTGATATTTTTTCAGTTGTAAGTGGAATTGCAACTCAAATTTTCCATTTGCATGTGGGATTGCAACTACGGGAAAAATGCCTCCAAACCATTAGATTTGCTTCGTGGTCCGTGCTAATGGTGAGTTACCATTGGTTGTAACTGATATTCAATGATTGAGAACTAGTCACACCTTCAAATTACTTTCTCTGTATTTATTTACTCTGTGTTCTAGATTTAGTTGAAGTGAAGATTTATAAATTTTGACTAAGAATATAAAAAAAATATAAATGTTCATCATAAAAAATACTTATAATATAAAAATATACTTTGTAGTGATTTTAATACAATATATTTTATATTCGACATGTTAATACTTGTTTTACTAAACTAGCTAGGTGGCCCTCACAAATACGAGGGCATCGTCTTAAGCGCGCTCCATGTGTCCAAGAAATAAATTTATGGTTCTATAAATATTAAAAATATACTAATTTCTAAATGGCATTCTACAAAAACAACCACAAATGTTATGCTAAGATAATATCACTAGTGTGTATATGAATCATTTAAATTTATGGAAAATAATCACTCATATGAATTCCTCAAAACACCGTCTCACCATATTCTAGAACATCCTCTATACTCTATTTTGATATTTTTTTACCTCTTCATGCTATATCACCCACTCTTCAAAGCCCCTCCCACATATTATGTGTTTTATACATGATTATGCCAACTTGGATCATAGTAGCATCGTCTTACTAGCACAATATTCAGGTTAGCTTGGATCATAGCAGATTTCCAATTTTTACCAGAAGTAGTAAACTTGTAATTTCAGTGGCTAAAAGTGTAGGCATGAGGTGATAGCCGGGGTGTTGCATGAATAAGATTGATACAAATAACATAGTGTTTATCTCTAACTCCACTGTGTGTATGTACGTGTTTCAAATATAGTTATGCGTACTAACCAAGAGAATTTACACAACATCTATTGTCCTACCTGCCCATTTCACCGGAGCCAACTTAGAACTACAAATAATTAAGGTTTACTCTTTCGAATAACCTGAAACAATGCATTAGCACTCCATGAACACACAATATCCTCAAACTACCACATATTTCCCTTGGTTTCCCTGACTGTCACTTTAGGGTTTGTAGGTTCAACATAATAATAGTCAATACACTATGCAGATACATACCAAACTCATATATATGATAGAGAAATAAAAGTTCAGTACTAAAATCATGTCACTGGGTCCTAGCAACAAGCACTAAATGTTGGAGATATGCCCAAGAGGCAATAATAAAGTGGTTATTATAATATCTTTGTGTTTATGATAAATGTTTATATACCATGCTATAATTGTATTAATCGAAACATTGATACATGTGTGTTATGTAAACAACAAGGAGTCCCTAGTAAGCCTCTTGTATAACTAGCTTGTTGATTAATAGATGATCATGGTTTCGTGATCATGAACATTGGATGTTATTAATAACAAGGTTATGTCATTAGTTGAATGATATAATGGACACACACCCAAATGAGCGTAGCATAAGATCAAGTCATTAAGTTCCTTTGCTATAAGCTTTCAATACATAGTTGTCTTAATCCTTCGACCATGAGATCATGTAAATCACTTACACTGAAAGGGTACTTTGATTACATCAAACGTCATTGCGTAAATGGGTGACAATAAAGGTGGGATTAAGTATTTGGAAAGTGTGAGTTGAGGCATATGGATCAACAAGTGGGATTTGTCCATCCTGATGACGGATAGATATACTCTGGGCCCTCTCGGTGGAATGTCATCTAATTAGCTTGCAAGCATATGAATAGTTCATAAGAGATCACATACCACGGTACGAGTAAAGAGTACTTGTCGGTAACGAGGTTGAACAAGGTATGGAGATACCGATGATCAAACCTCGGACAAGTAAAATATCGCGAGACAAAGGGAATTGGCATCGTATGTAAATGGTTCAATCGATCACTAAGTCATCGTTGAATATGTGGGAGCCATTATGGATCTCAGATCCCGCTATTGGTTATTGCTCGGAGAGGAGTCTCGACCATGTCTGCATAGTTCGCGAACCGTAGGGTGACGCGCTTAAGGTTCGATGTCGCATAAGTAGATTTGAGTATGGTATGGAGACGAAGTTTGTTCGGAGTCTCGGATGTGATCCAGGATGTCACGAGGAGGTCCGGAAGAGTCCGGAGAATAAGATTCATATAAGGGAAGTTGATTTCTGGGTTTCGAAAATGGGATTGTTCCGGTGTTGACCGGAAGGTTCTAGAAGGTTCTGGAAGGTTCCACCATGGGGCCCACGACCCGGGAGGCCCACCGTGGGCCGAGGGATGCTCCCTGGCCTAATGGGCCAGGGGCACTTGGCCCCCAAGGCCCAGGCCGGCCAACCCCTAGGGTTTCCTTGGGGGACTTGGGAGGGGAAAGCCCTCTCCCCCTTGGCCGCCCCCTAACCCTAGATGGGAAAGGGGCCACCCTGGCCGGCCAGCCCCCTATATAAAGAGGGGAGGGGGTGGCCGGCCAACCCATCCTCCCATTGCCTCCTCCTCGCCTCTCCCTCCACCATACGCTGCCGGGCTTAGGCGAAGCCCGGTTTCTTCCTCCACCACCACCACCACGCCGTCGTGTGCTGGACGTTGGAGGAGATCTACCACACCTCCGCTGCCCGCTGGAACGGGAGAGGAAGGAGCTTCATCGACACCGTACGCGCGACCAAGTACGGAAGTGCCGGATTGCAGCACCGGGGACGATCGTCTACACCAACAACGAGATTAATCTCGTAGGCTTTGGAATCTTCGAGGGTTAGTCTCATCTCCATCTCGTTGCTTAGATCTAGTAGATTGGATCTTGGGTGTTCCATAGATTAGATCTGTTGGTTTTATTCGCTTTGCGGTAGGAAAATTTTTGTTTTCTATGCAACGAACCCCATCAGTGGTATCAGAGCCACGTCTATGCATAGATCTGTTGCACGAGTAGAACACAATGGTTTGTGGGCGGTGATGCTTTTGTTGCTTTAGTATGTGTACTTTGCTTCTTGCGGGATGGTGGGATGAAGCGGCCCGGGCTAACTTTACATGACCGCGTCTCATGAGACTTGCTCCACGCTTGACATGCAACTTGTATTGCATAAGTGGCTTTGCGGGTGTCTGTCTCTCCCACCATAGTGAAGATTGTAATTTGCACTTCTATTGTCAACACTAGTATCACCGTTGTGGTTCATGTTCGTAGGTAGATTGGATCTTACTCGAAAACCCTAAACCACGTAAAAGATGCAAACCAAATTAGAGGCGTCTAACTTGTTTTTGCAGGGTTTGGTGATGTGATATGGCCATTATGTGATGATGATTATATTCGATGTATGAGATGTTCATTGATGTATTATGGCAACCGGCAGGAGCCTAATGGTTGTCTTTAATTTTTGTTAAAGACCTGCGTGTCTATTCATCATGTAATAGCTTTATTCCAAGTAGTTGTTATAGTAGCTATAAGTGATGGACAACCATGAAGCGGCGCCATGACCTTGACGCCATGCTGGTGATGATGGAGATCATGTCCGTGCTTTGGAGATGGAGATCAAAAGCACAAGAAGAAAGGCCATATCATATCACACATTATGAATTGCATGTGATGTTAATCCTTTTATGCATCTTATTTTGCTTAGATCGCGACGGTAGCATTATAAGATGATCCCTCTCACTAAATATCAAGATAATAAAGTGTTCATCCTTAGTATGCACCGTTGCTAAGACTTGTCGTTTTGAAGCATCTCGTGATGATCGGGTGTGATAGACTCTACATGTGCATACAACGGTGCAAGCCAGATTTGCACACGCGGATACTAAGGTTGCCTTGACGAGCCTAGCATGTACAGACATGGTCTCGGAACACGGGATACCGAAAGGTAGAGCATGAGTCATATGAATGATATGATGAACACTTTGAGTGTTCGCCTTTGAAACTACATCTTTTCTCGTGAAGATCGGACTTGGTGTAGTGGATTTGGTTCGTGTAATCACTAAGACAATGCGAGGGATGTTGTTTTGAGTGGGAGTTCACCTAGTTAATTTAAGAATTAAAACTGAACTCATTTTGTCATAAACTTAGTCTAAACTCTTTGCAAATATGTTGTAGATCATGGCGCCCCCTCCATCAATTTTAACCAGTTCCTAGAGAAAGAAAAGCTTAAGGGCAATGGTAGCAACTTCACTGACTGGTCCCGTCATGTGAGGATTTTCCTCACTGGCGTGAGCGCAATTTGTGCTCGAAGCACCGCTAGGTCCCCCACCACCTCCTGCAGTGTCCGAGGACATAAAGAATGTTTATGAGACTCGGGTAACTCGTACTCCGAAGTGTGCCATCCTGTGCGTTTAGAGGCAGAGCTCCAAAAGCGTTTTGAGCACCACGACCCATGTGAGATGATGCGTGAGCTCAAACTTATCTTTGAGACTCATGCAGCCGTGGAGAGCTATGAGGCCTCGAAACAGTTCTTTAACTGCATAATGGAAGAGGGCAGCTCCGTTAGTGAGCACATGTTCGCCATGTCCGGACATGCGAAGAAGCTCAGTGACTTGGGGATTGTGATCCCTAACAAGCTGGGTATTCATCGTGTCCTCCAATCACTGCCACCAAGTTACAAGAACTTCGTGATGAACTACAACATGCGAACATGAACAAAGAGTTACCTGAACTCTTCTCCATGCTGAAGTCTGCTGAAGTAGAAATTAAGAAGGAGAACCAAGTGTTGATGGTCAACAAGACCACCAGTTTCAAGAAGCAGGGCAAGCCTAACAAGGGCAACTTCAAGAAGGGCGGCAAGAAAGTTGCAGCACCTCCTGAGAAGCCTAAGGCTGGTCCTAAGCCTGAGACTGTGCTACTACGCAGGGGAAGGGGCACTGGAAGCGGAACCCCAAATACTTGGCCGATCTAAGAGCGGCCATGCCAAGAAGAAAGGTATATTTGATATACATGTTATAGATGTCTATCTTACTGGTTCTCGTAGTAGTGCCTGGGTATTTGATACTGGTTCGGTTGCTCACATTTGTAACTCGAAACAGAACTGCGGAATAAACGAAGCCTGGCAAGGGACGAGGTGACGATGCGCGTTGGAAATGGATCCAAGGTCGATGTGATCGCCGTCGGCACGCTCCCCTACATCTACCTTCGGGATTAGTTTTAAACCTCAATAATTGTTATTTGGTACTGCGTTGAGCATGAACATTATATCTGGATCTTGTTTAATGCAAGACGGTTATTCGTTTAAGTCTGAGAATAATGGTTGTTCGATTTATATGAATAATGTCTTTTATGGCCATGCACCTGAGATGAATGGTTTATTCTTGTTAAATCTCGATAGTAGTGATACACATGTTCATAACATTGATGCTAAGCGAATTAAATTGAATGATAATTCTACTTACATGTGGCACTGTCGTCTTGGTCATATTGGAGTGAAGCGCATGAAGAAACTCCATTCCGATGGACTTCTTGAGTCACTTGACTTTGAGTCACTTGACAGATGCGAAGCATGTCTAATGGGAAAAATGACTAAGACTCCATTTTCTGGCACAATGGAGCGAGCTACAGACTTATTGAAAATCATACATACCGATGTGTGCGGACCAATGAGTGTAGCATCGCGCGGTGGTTATCGTTATGTTCTAACCTTCACGGATGATCTGAGTAGATATGGGTATATTTACTTTATGAAACACAAGTCCGAGACTTTTGAGAAGTTCAAGGAATTCCAAAGTGAAGTAGAAAATCAACGTAACAAGAAGATTAAGTTTCTGCGTTCTGATCGCGGAGGCGAATATCTGAGTTATGAGTTTGGCATGCATTTAAAGAAATGCGGAATACTTTCACAGTTGACACCGCCGGGAACACCACAGCGCAATGGTGTGTCCGAACGTCGTAATCGAACTCTCTTAGATATGGTTCGTTCTATGATGTCTCTTACCGATTTGCCATTATCGTTTTGGGGCTATGCTTTAGAGACACAGCGCATTCACTTTAAATAGGGCACCATCTAAATCCGTTGAAACGACACCGTATGAATTATGGTTTGGGAAGAAACCTAAGTGTCGTTCCTTAAAGTTTGGGGTTGCGATGCTTATGTAAAGAAGTTACAACCGACAAGCTAGAACCCAAAGCGGAGAAATGCGTCTTCATAGGATACCCTAAAGAAACAATTGGGTATACTTTCTATCACAGATCCGAAGGCAAAATCTTTGTTGCCAAGAACGGATCCTTTCTTGAGAAGGAGTTTCTCACTAAAGAAGTGACTGGAAGAAAAGTAGAACTCGACGAGGTTGATGAACCTTCTCTCATAGATCGAGTAGCGCAGTGCCGGAAGAAGTTCCTGTGCAGCCTACACCGATAGGAGAGGAAGCAAATGATGATGATCATGAAACTTCGAACGAGGAAGCTACTGAACCTCGCAGATCGACGAGGGAACGTACCACTCCTGATTGGTATGATCCCTGTCTAAATGTCATGATTGTGGACAACAATGATGAGGACCCTGCGACATATGAAGAAGCGATGATGAGCCCGATTCCAACAAATGGCAAGATGCCATGAAATCCGAAATGGGATCCATGTACGATAACAAAGTATGGACTTTGGTAGACTTACCTGATAGCCGCAAGGCTGTCGAGAATAAATGGATCTTCAAGAGAAAAACAGATGCTGATGGTAATATTACTGTCTATAAAGCTCGACTTGTCGCAAAGGGTTTCCGACAAATTCAAGGAGTTGACTACGATGAGACTTTCTCACCTGTAGCAAAGCTAAAGTCTGTGAGGATTTTGTTAGCAATAGCTGCATTTTTCGATTATGAGATTTGGCAGATGGATGTCAAAACGGCGTTCCTTAATGGTGACATTGAGGAAGAGTTGTATATGGTACAACCCAAAGGTTTTGTCGATCCTAAAAATGCTGACAAGGTATGCAAACTTCAGCGTTCCATTTATGGACTGAAGCAAGCATCCCGGAGTTGGAACCTACGCTTTGATAGAGTGATCAAAGATTTTGGTTTTATACGGACTCATGGTGAGGCCTGTATTTACAAGAAAGTGAGTGGGAGCTCTGTAGCGTCCCTTATATTATAGATGACATATTATTGATTGGGAATGATATAGAACTTTTAGGCAGCATTAAAGGTTATTTGAATAAGTCTTTTTCAATGAAAGACCTTGGTGAAGCAGCATACATTTTAGGCATCAAGATTTATAGAGATAGATCAAGACGCCTAATAGGCCTTTCACAAAGTACATATCTGGACAAGATTCTAAAGAAGTTTAGAATGGATGAAAGCAAGAAAGGGTTCTTGCCTATGTTGCCAGGTAAGGTCTTGAGTAAGACTCAAGGTCCGGCTACGGCAGATGAAAGAGAGAGGATGAGCAAGATCCCCTATGCTTCGGCAGTAGGCTCTATCATGTACGCCATGCTGTGTACTAGACCGGATATCGCACATGTTAGTTTGAAGCAGATATCAAAGTGATCCAGGAATGGAACACTGGACACGGTCAAGAATATCCTAAAGTACTTGAAAAGGACTAAGGATATGTTTCTTTGTTATGGCGGTGACCAAGAGCTCGTTGTAACCAGTTACACCGATGCAAGTTGGAACACCGATCCCGATGACTCTAAGTCTCTCTGGGTACGTGTTTATATTGAATGGTGCGGCAGTAAGCTGGAGCAGTTCCAAGCAATGCACGGTGGCGAAATCTTCAACAGAATCTGAATATATAGCGGCTTCAGAGGCTTCATCGGAAGCGGTATGGATGAAGAGGTTCATTGTTGAGCTTGTGTGGTTCCTAGTGCATTGGACCCGCTAGTCATTCTTGTGACAACACGGGTGCCATCGCCAATGCAAAGGAACCAAGGTCACACAAGAAGCTGAAGCATATCAAGCTGCGTTTTCATTCGATTCGCGAGTACATCGAAGATGGTGAAGTAGAGATTTGCAAAGTACACACGGATCTGAATGTTGCAGATCCGTTGACTAAAGCTCTCCCAAGGGCAAAGCATGACCAACACCAGAATGCCATGGGTGTTAGGTACCTTACAATGTAATCTAGATTATTGACTCTAGTGCAAGTGGGAGACTGTTGGAGATATGCCCAAGAGGCAATAATAAAGTGGTTATTATAATATCTTTGTGTTTATGATAAATGTTTATATACCATGCTATAATTGTATTAATGAAACATTGATACATGTGTGTTATGTAAACAACAAGGAGTCCCTAGTAAGCCTCTTGTATAACTAGCTTGTTGATTAATAGATGATCATGGTTTCGTGATCATGAACATTGGATGTTATTAATAACAAGGTTATGTCATTAGTTGAATGATATAATGGACACACACCCAAATGAGCGTAGCATAAGATCAAGTCATTAAGTTCCTTTGCTATAAGCTTTCAATACATAGTTGTCTTAATCCTTCGACCATGAGATCATGTAAATCACTTACACCGAAAGGGTACTTTGATTACATCAAACGTCATTGCGTAAATGGGTGACAATAAAGGTGGGATTAAGTATTTGGAAAGTGTGAGTTGAGGCATATGGATCAACGGTGGGATTTGTCCATCCCGATGACGGATAGATATACTCTGGGCCCTCTCGGTGGAATGTCATCTAATTAGCTTGCAAGCATATGAATAGTTCATAAGAGATCACATACCACGGTACGAGTAAAGAGTACTTGTCGGTAACGAGGTTGAACAAGGTATGGAGATACCGATGATCAAACCTCGGACAAGTAAAATATCGCGAGACAAAGGGAATTGGCATCGTATGTAAATGGTTCAATCGATCACTAAGTCATCGTTGAATATGTGGGAGCCATTATGGATCTCCGATCCCGCTATTGGTTATTGGAGAGGAGTCTCGACCATGTCTGCATAGTTCGCGAACCGTAGGGTGACGCGCTTAAGGTTCGATGTCGCATAAGTAGATTTGAGTATGGTATGGAGACGAAGTTTGTTCGGAGTCTCGGATGTGATCCAGGATGTCACGAGGAGGTCCGGAAGAGTCCGGAGAATAAGATTCATATAAGGGAAGTTGATTTCTGGGTTTCGGAAATGTTCGGGTGTTGTTGACTGGAAGGTTCTAGAAGGTTCGGAAGGTTCCACCATGGGGCCCACGACCCGGGAGGCCGTGGGCCGAGGGGATGCTCCCTGGCCTAATGGGCCAGGGGCACTTGGCCCCCAAGGCCCAGGCCGGCCAACCCCCTAGGGTTTCCTGGGGATCAACTTGGAGGGGAAAGCCCCTCTCCCCCTTGGCCGCCGCCCCTAACCCTAGATGGGAAAGGGGGCCACCCTGGCCGGCCAGCCCCCTATATAAAGAGGGGGGGGTGGCCGGCCAACCCATCCTCCCCTCCTCTGGCCGCCTCTCCCTCCACCATACGCTGCCCGGCAGCCCTGCAGGTTTTCTTCCTCCACCACCACCACCACGCCGTCGTGCTGCTGGACGTTGGAGGAGATCTACCACACCTCCGCTGCCCGCTGGAACGGGAGAGGAAGGAGCTTCATCGACACCGTACGCGCGACCAAGTACGGAAGTGCTGCCGGATTGCAGCACCGGGGACGATCGTCTACACCAACAACGAGATTAATCTCGTAGGCTTTGGAATCTTCGAGGGTTAGTCTCATCTCCATCTCGTTGCTTAGATCTAGTAGATTGGATCTTGGGTGTTCCATAGATTAGATCTGTTGGTTTTATTCGCTTTGCGGTAGGAAAATTTTTGTTTTCTATGCAACGAACCCCATCACTAAAGTATCAGCATCATACAAGAATATCCTGAAGATAAATACCTCAAATCTCGATACATATGCATGATTACATGATCAATCTCATCCAATCCCCATCCACCTCACATGCCTACCCATAACTACTCACTCATCGTGATGGAGAGTGAGAACATGGTTGATGATGATGGTGGTGAAGACGGCATCGAAATCCCCCTCTCCGGCGTGTAGAGCGGGACCAATTTGACTCCGAAATGAAGATTATGGTGGTGGCGGCGCTTTGTTTCACGAAAAGGTTTGTCCTCCTGGGAGGATAGGTTTTCGGGGTATATAAGGAGGTATGTGAAAGGAGGAGGTGGGGCAACGTCCGAGGCCAGAAAGGGCCTAGGTGGCGCGACATACATAGGGGCCCGTGCCACCCGCTCTTGTTCTCGGCCTGTTGATCTCCTGGTGGCCCACTTTAGCCCATTTTGTTCATCTCAAAAATTCCAAAGCTTGGCATATGATCTTGCCCTTTTTGGAGTCTCATAGCTCTTATAATGCTCAAAATACTAACGAAGGTATTTTTTGCCATACAATGTTAAAACCAAAATAAAGGGAGTTTATAGGAAAGTCCGACAAACCATCTAAAAATGCACAAGTAATGATATACTAATGAAAATAACAATACAAACTAGTCTTATAAGTTGCTATTATTATGATACAAAATGCACATATCAGCCCCCCGCAGGCGACCACTCCCCCGGAGGGGTGAACTCATCTTACCGGCTCCGAGTTCTTCGGTGTGTCCACGAGGGGTCGCTTGAGCTCCCGCTTGCCATGGCGGATGCATTCGGGGCCCAACCCTAGGCCGTGTCGAGATGAGGGCCACCGGCTGTTGTCGTGAGAAGTGGTCAGTGAAGATCTACGTTGATGCTGCGGGCAGGCCATTCCTAGGTCGCGGTTGGGAGGGGTTCGCTTCCTCCCATCATTTGGACCTCGGAGATCCTGTCCTCTTCTCGTTGGTTTGGCACGGCAAGTTCTCCATGAAGGTCTTCAGTGGTGGTCAGGGCCGCATCGAGTTTCAGTTCGTGAGTTACCACGACCTTTGATAGAGCACTCCCTGCCGGTTTGCTTCCTGGTCGCTCCAAGGCCAACTGTCGCAGCACTGAAAGCACAAAAGCAATTCTTTTTTTTTCATTCCCGAATGTACGACATATCTTGTTATTATGGTACTTCAAACTATGAATCTTCCGATAAACAGACCCGAGGGATCCCCGGGCTCACACGCATGGTGTTCAAACATGCCAGTCTCCGAAAAGCAGACTCCTCTACGGGATATGCTCGAGCTTCCCCGCGGAAGAACCCATCGCCTTGGTTCGGCACCATTCGAGTAGGCGCGCACCTTTGTCGACCTCTCGCCTGGTATGGGCCGCAGAAAAGGTCGCGTCGTCTCACCGTCGCCCGCCAGCCTCGCCTCGCCCGCTCCATGTGGACGTAGCTACGGCTACCGCCGACCTCTAGCTCCTCTGCCCCGCTTTCAGTTCGTGAGTTACCACTACCTTTGACATAGCATTTCGCTTTCTGGCCGCTCCAAGGCCAATTGTCGCAATACTGATGGCACAAAAGCATATTTTTTCATTCCCAGAATGTACGACATATCTTGTTATTACGGTACTTCAAACTACGAATCTTCCGATAAACAGACCAGAGGGATCCCCGAGCTCACACGCATGGTGTTCAAACATGCCAGTCTCCGAAAAGCATACTCCTCTACGGGGTATGCTCGAGCTTCCCCGCGGAAGAACCCATCGCCTTGGTTCGGCACCATTCGAGTAGGCACACACCTTTGTCGACCTCTCCCCTAGTATGGGCCAGAGTAAAAGGTCTCACCGTCGCCCGCCAGCCTCATCCCGCCTCGCCCGCTCCATGTGGACGTAGCTACGGCTACCGCCGACCTCTAGCTCCTCTGCCCCGCCGTCGACACATCCACCTACCACTGTTGGCCACGGAGCTCCGCGTTGCACAACCGGCGTTTGACAGTTTGTCAAATGTAATTTTTTCCTCTTTTCCTACCATTTTTTGTTTCTAAACTATTGTGTACTCTTTTAGTTAATTGACACAACCATTTGGCAAATGTAGATGGCTTCGAGCAAGAGTCCGAGCTCCTCTGACTACACGACGTCGGATGAGAAGTTTGACATGGAAGAGGAAGAAGACATCGCCATGGCTCTTGCATTGCACGCTCCTATGACCACACGATGTTCGATGAGGAGTTTGACATAAAATATCATTACCTATGATGGTGATATGAAATACATCGAGCACATTCCGAGCATAGGTATGTAGAACATACTACCTCCGTCCTACAAAACTTGTCTAAAACATATTAAAATTTAAATATGCGTAGATACTATTTAATGTCTAGATATATCTAAATTTTACACTTCTCATAGAACTTTTCGAAGAGAGGGAGTGGTGGAAGAGGCTCGATCACGAGCCGTGGGCATTTGGGGTCTATCAACCTTTTGCCGCTACCCGAATTCGAAGTCTCGCCCAGATCAAACACGGAAAGCCGGAGCTCCCACTTCCAGGTGGGCCCCCCACGGGCCACGCCCACGCATCGCGCACGCACGCCAGGAGGCTCCACCAACGAGAGGAGCAAACCGCCCAGTCGGCCCACACCCCAGTCCCACCCAGTCGTCTCCCTCGTCTCCGCTCCACCCCGACTTCGGACCCGTCTCGCCCCTTTCCCCGCCGGTCTCTCCGCCGTCCGCGCGAGGGGATCGCCGGCACGGGATGGCGGCGGCGGCGGCGTCGGGTTCGGTCCCTGCGGCGCCCAGGGTGGGGCTACTCTACGACAACCGGATGTGCGCGCACGCGACGCCCGACGGGGAGGACCACCCGGAGAGCCCCGAGCGGCTGCGGGCCATCTGGCGCAAGCTCGTCGCCGAGGGCATCGCATCCAGGTACTACGCGCCTCCCCCGACTCCCTCAGCGAGAGCAGC
Organism: Lolium multiflorum; assembly: GCA_030979885.1. NCBI lineage: Eukaryota > Viridiplantae > Streptophyta > Magnoliopsida > Poales > Poaceae > Lolium > Lolium multiflorum. The sequence goes on along the minus strand of CM061748.1, from coordinate 57,109,624 downwards.
CTGATTTTCTGTGTGGGGATCGGTTGCGGACGCGTTCGTATCTGCTTTTGTCGCGTACGGTTCCACCGGGAGAGTCGAGGTCCTCGCGCGCTTTGGATTTTCTTGGTTTGCTCCTGTTTCGACTGTAGCCATTTCCACTTCGATCTACTGGACAGACATTGCATTATTAGTCTCGAGGAAAATGTTAGCACCATGACTTTAACTGTTGGCTTAGGTCTGGACTACTTGAAGTGTTCAAAGGTTCCGAGATAGGATAATAGAGAAATTCGTCATATAGTGGTTCAAACATTTGTGCACTGTACCGCTTAACACAATAGAGTCCGGGTATTCGCGCAATTTTGGGGGTAGCCAAGCTCTTGCGTAAGCACAATAACTTGGATGGCAAGTTTAAAAATCAGCATTATAACTTTAAAAGTGCTGTCCATTCTGTGCATCAGTTGATTAGTTAACTGTATCCCTTCACAAGGTTCTGTGGCTGCAGCCGTAACATCATTTTCTTCCAGGTGTCAGGTCCTGAAGGCGAAGGAAGCCAATGAGAACCACATAGCCTCTGTCCACACCCAGGACCACATAAAGCTGATGAGGGATATCAGCTCAAAGGAATACGATTCCAGCCGAGATGATATCGCTAAGGGATTCAATTCTATTTACTTCAACGAGGGCTCCTCAGAGTCCGCTTTCCTTGCAGCTGGGTCCGTCATAGAGGTGATTATCACGTGCATTTCCTGCATCATTTTGTGGTCTTGTACAACTGTTTTGACTCCATCAATCCGTTCACTAACAATGACTCATTTGGCAACTAGGTTTCTGAGAAGGTTGCGGCTGGTGAGCTGAATTCTGCTATTGCTCTAGTCAGGCCCCCAGGCCACCATGCTGAACGTGATGCGGCAATGGGGTTTTGTCTCTTCAATAATGTGGCTGTTGCAGCTAATTATCTCTTGAATGAGAGGGTGCGTAGTCAAAATTTTCCTGCTGTTTTTTCTTCTTAAAGATCAGCAAGTGTTGCTCTTGTTCATCGTTTCCTCGATAGGAGCAATCAACTAGTATTTGTTATCATGTGACCTACTGAGAAGGTGGAGTCATATTCTGACATTCTCCTTTTTTCTTGCAGCCTGACTTATGTATCAAAAAGATACTAATCGTCGATTGGGATGTTCATCACGGGAATGGCACCCAGAAGATGTTTTATGATGACCCTCGAGTGTTGTTCTTTTCAGTTCACAGGTATGACAGAGCACCTTGCAAGGTTTTTGAGTCGCCGAGCCAAGTCGAGTTGCCAGCCCTCCGGCTCGGCTTTTAGTCGACGGAAGTTGCTGCATAGTCGCCATATGCCCATAAGTCGCTGAATAGTCAAGAGTCGCCCTGATTTTGAGAAAACGATTTGGCGATTACATGGTGATTAATCAGCGACTCAAAAACCTTGTCACCTTGCCATTTATTTGGTAGTTTTGTTTAGATTTGAGACTAGTTTCATGATCTTCACCATATCATATCTGCAAAATCATGCCAGTTCTGTTGCCTAGATTTTTAAGGTTTACTGCTCTTTGAATGGATGTAGCACGTGTAACACGTTTTGTGATAGTAGTAAATACTCCAGTTGATATAAATTTACAAGCTCCATTTTTTGACATGGTATTAGACTGAGCTGGCCTTGCTGTAGTGCTGTTGGATATAGTACCACCAATCCACTATATGCTCTTTTAGGATATAGATCAGATCAAAATTCCTGTCACGTATTGTCTATTGCAAATGCGCACTGCTAGTTGATTCGATCGGGCTGTGAACACAATGAAAACGCTTGAGACTAGTTTGTGAGTAATGTGCAAAGGAACCTATTAGATTTCAACCCAATTATTACTTTGTCAGTGGAAGAGTCCATAACTGATAACTCTATGTGATAGGCTTATTTGATTTTCTGCTTCATCCTAGACATTTTACTGCTATACTTTCTGGATCTACACTACTAATATTGGATTGGCCTCACTTGTCTGTTCAAATGAGCATAGTATATTGCATTATTTCCTGCTGGCCCTTGATCATGCCTATATTGTGATGCATGTTTAAAGTAGTAAAAATAGAGATGTTTGTAATGCACTTCATTGCTTCTGATTGAAAACCGAGTTGTATTTGTTATACAACTCTTGCTCTAATATTTATTTGATTAATCTGCACCGATATTATCTGGAGCAACCAAAACACACAATGTAGATATTTTATCTTTTTTTTCCCCTGATTGCGAGAATTTGTAGCCTGCCAGATGCAAGGTGCAAGCTTCTTCTAACATTGTTTTATTAACATAGTAGATATCTGAGGAAAGCTAGTCTTCTAACTGCTTATTGATTAAGTTTACAACTTTACGTTTTAGCTTTCCTTAGGATGAATCATTGTAACTTGTCATCTGAATAAGGCCTCTCTGAGAACTATCCAACCAATTCTGATAATACGAAACCTCAAACTTACACAGTCATTCCATCACTTGCTATAAAAGCCAACTTTTCTGGCATGTGGTATTCTGTTGATCCTTCGATAGTATAAATTGTATGCCACTCCAATGTTTGCTATGTAGATTTGATTTTGGAAGCTTCTACCCTTCTCAAGGGGATGCATCTCACTGCTTCATTGGGGAAGGAGCTGGTCAAGGGTACAACATTAATGTGCCTTGGGAGCATGGTAAATGTGGTGATGCAGACTATGTCGCTGTATGGGACCATATACTGCTTCCTATTGCAGAAGCATTTGATCCTGATATAATATTAGTGTCTGCTGGGTTTGACGCAGGTAAACAAGTTGGGAAATTCTTAGAACTAGTCCCTACAATTCAAACATCTAACTAAATTTAGGCACTTCTTATTAAGCTTGACTGCTACTGACAACTTCTAGTTTATTTCTGCGAGTTAGATGTGCACTTCTTAGACTAGTACGCCTCATGTACTTGGATTCCATGTTGCATAGCAAATGATCTTCACTGGTGACATCTTGACAGTCTCTGGAACCGTTGTATTATACTCCCTCCGTTCCTTGATATAAGACATGTAGTTTATTGAGAAAAAAATCCGAAATATAAGGTATAATGCGTTGCATCACTCGCCTGGAGAATGTTTTTAGGGATTTGATTACGTTTTCTATCTCATGCAAACTCCTCTATTTTCTCACCCCAATTAGTCATGGGTAATCTCGCGCAAAACTGGTGTATCTTTTCCTCAATGTGCATTCTTTAATATTCGTGCAAAAAACTATACGGCCTATATTTAGGAACGGAGGGAGTATTATATTGCTGTCAGCGAACTTCTGTCTGTCTCATCTAGTAGCATGCCTGTTTTTATTACTGCTAGTTTGAATTTCTTTTCACTTATTTTCTTGGTAGCCCTGGGTGATCCTCTTGGTGGTTGCTGTATCACTCCAAATGGATATGCACTGCTATTAACAAAGGTATGCACTCATAGCAAAATGACCTTTTATTAAACTCACCACACCACACACTCTCCTGGCCATAAAGAAACATTGATCACGCTTGACCTTGGAGTCTAGGTTTGCTGGAGTAATGTATCTCTTGTGACAATTTTGGTGGTGGTGGTTGTTGTTGTTGTCGTTGTCATGCTTTGGTATCACCTGTTAGAAATTTCCATTCTAGGTTTGCTGGAGTAATGTATCTCTTGTGACAATTTTGGTGGTTGTTGTTGTTGTTGTTGTCATGCTTTGGTATCACCTGTTAGAAATTTCCATTGATCTCATCAATTTTTTAATATCTCTTATATATTTCTTGGACTTTCTATTCAGCTGATCGACGCTTATGCTTATGCCTGTTACCTGCAGCTGCTGGGTTTTGCAAACGGAAGGGTGGTGATGGCTCTTGAAGGAGGTTATAACCTTAAGTCCATAGCAAACTCAGTTTGTGCTTGTGCAAAAGTTTTGCTAGGAGATAAGTTTGCATTTAACGCTCGAGAGAAGCGACCATTTGAATCTACGTGGAGAGTTATAAAAATGGTAATGGTCTGCACTATACTATTTCTGTGTAGTTCCATCTCCCTATAGATACCTATAATTATGATTCCCCATTTCCCCCCCACCCCTATGCATTGCCCAGGTACGTGATGAATTAAAGACATACTGGCCTGTTTTGAGCAGTAAGCTTCCGAAGAATGTACCTTTGAGGAGTGTGCCCTTGTATATCGAGGTAAATTTCCTCTTTTGCTTTTTCTTTTCTTGGAGACTTTGGGGCCTACTTGGTCTAGCCCCCCGATAATGAATTGTGCTCTTATGTACGAGATGTGGATCGCTTTGTTCCAGATCAAGTTATGTTTGCTGGGAAACTTGACAACCTCCTCTCTTTCTGCAGACATGTCATATCTATAGTTGCAGTTTTCAAACCGCATTCTGAATGCAAAATTATTTTTTGTTCCAGGATTTTACTGAAGTACCATAATGTAGCCCAATTCCATAGATGAATGCATGTTCATGAGTTATGTGGTCTGTGTTGCACAACTCAGTTGATAGGATATTTCCATATTGTCCGCAGGCAGCCCATACTTGATGAACCTTTCTTCGCTGTTGTTGTTGATAAATGCGTCATGTATACATATTCTTATGTTCGGAGATGCCTATCAAGTCTTAACTCTTGCAAAAGCACACAGAGTTATACAGCTTAACTGTATTTATATTGTGCGTCTTTAATTTATCTTGTGTCACTAGTCTCACATTCGATTTACCATTTATACGGCTTGATGCATGGAGACTTACTGCATAGCTGAGACGAATTATAGGAAATATTAACCCAGTGGTGTTATGCCCTTGAATAATTTATTTTTCTTGTTTTTTCTGTCGGGGAATGATCAGCCGTACGCTTCCTCTGGTTCTGAGTCTGATGTTGAAGATGTTGATGAGCTTCCTGATGCTGTTTCCTCTGTTGATATTGTTCAAGTTGTTGATGATGGTTTAAGTGAACGCATCACAATGTTGAAACTTGACCAAGATAACGTTGCAACAAAGAACACCTCAAGCTGCACAACAGTTGAACAAAGTCCAACTGATTCAGTTCAAGTGCAAAATGATGGATCTGTGGTGGCGCCTACAAGAATATATGATCTCCCATTTACTTGGAGATCAGCATTGTCAAAAGTTTATGTTTGGTATGCTAGCTTTGGTTCAAACATGTGGACCCCAAGGTTCTTGTGCTACATTGAAGGTGGGAAGGTAATGTTGAAAACACACTGTTTTTTATATCTTGGTAGGACCATTACGGTCCGCTATTTGAATTTTTTGTAACGTGTCACTGCCTTCATCGCATCCTCGGTACATCCCTTTGGAAAATAGGTTATGATACCCAAATCACTTATGGAGGGTACTTTTGTACTGTTCTCACAAATTGGGAGTAAATATTTCTTGACCTCATACATTAGTCTGCTACGCGAAGGTGAATTACTTCAATTGGATAAGTCGTCGCTGCCCAGAACGATGGCTGCTCATGCTTGTCCCACAGCGGTTGAACAAACCTGCTCTGCCCCATGGTTCTTCATCCTTCCCTTGCTGCTCCTCTTAGTTTTTTCAATCTAGCACTATGTGCATAATTCGACATGAGGATCAGTGTCTATGAATGTAAAACGTCATGACCATTGGCTGTAGATGATGAAAGAGATTAAACTCTGTATTGCCGACAGTGGCAGAGCTTAGGCTAGACCAACCTCGGCCAGAGTCCCCCTTCACATATGCATGCACATTGGTAACTAGCAAGAAGTTACTCCTTCCATCCCAAAATAAGCTGCTCAAATTTGTCTAGATACAGTTGTATCTAGACATATTTTTAGTGTGTAGATACATCCGTATCTAGAAAAAGTTAAGCAACTTATTTTGAGACAGATGGAGTATAGTTTTTGCTGGCCAAGTCTTCGGTTTAGTGCACAATTTACTTCTCAATTAATGCTTAGCCCCTCCATATTTGGCCTGAAGCTCCGCCGATTGTCGTATCTTCGCTCCTGCCTCTCTAACCTCCAGGCCCAATCCCACGCAGCCCCACACAGCCTAGGCTGCGCGGGTTAACCATGCTGACTATCCCAACATTAGAAACCGACAATATTATTAATCTTTATGGTGTCGTAAGTGACTTGGTCTAATCCCCACCACCGATCCACACAAATTTGTAAGTTTTCTAAAGGGTTGTACCGAAGGAACCCTTTTTGGGGATATTTTGATCCGAGATAAGTGTTTTTAGTGCTTTCCACAAATGTAAAATGCATAAGCGCCTTATTATTAGTTATTATAATCTTTATGAATGCAGTATTCCTTTCTGTCTTCCTTATTGTAACCCTTGTATTTTCCTTTTCTGGCAAGCAGTATTCTTTGTGTAAAAGATTGTTATCTACTTTGATCTGTGGCAGGTGGATGGTATGAGTATATCATGTTTTGGATCACATGACACAAGCCCACCAAGGGGTACCATGTGGAAGAATGTGCCTCACAGATTGTTTTTTGGGAGATCCTCTACCCCCTGCTGGGGTACTGGTGGTGTTGCTTTCCTCAACCCTGAGATAAACTACAATGATAAGTCATACATCTGCATGTACAAAATAACGTATGTATAGTTACCACATCTACATTTTATTGATCCTTGAATCAGGGCTGGTTGGCACATGATCTTTGATTAGTGCTCTGATTCCATCATGAATTTCCTTTTTTTCTTGACAGGCTTGAGCAATTCAATGATGTATTGTTTCAAGAGAATCGTTTAGTGGATAGCAGTGAAGATGGAAAAAATGAGTTTCCGGACTCTCCTTTGATTGGCTTGTCGGAAATGGAGTCTATCTCTTCAAACAAAGCTCTTCATCTTGAATCTATCAAGGTTGGATTTGCTGCTTTCCACATCAACAAGCATACTCTTATCTTCCGCGTACAATATTCTATATGGCTATTAATGAGAATAGATAATATTGCAATCGTTAAGAAACAAATGCTCTTAAATGTGACTGCCCTTGTGGCACTTTGATAAAGGACACTACCGACTTCTTCCATGGCTATCACTGGCAAATCTGTCACTCTTCCAGATGAACTTTAAATTCCAAGTCTAATGCCTGCTGTTAATGGTGGATCCTTTGGTAAGGAAATGCCATGTCCTGCCTCTTTGGCCTATTAGGTTAATCTGAACTTAGAAGTGCCTGTATACCTGGGACCTGATGGCTAGATCAGATTGCATTTGATACCATGAGAGGTTAAAGAGTCTTGTATCGGTACAGTACAGACTGAAAAGAATATAATTTTTTTTTCTAATGCCGGCTTCATCCATGGTCATATAGCTGACACTAGTTAGTTTTAAAAATAATTCTGAGTCTACTGATATTTAATGACAGACGATCATTTGTGTAACTTATTAATATTTTCCATGTTACAAATTTCCTGCAGGATAGCTGGTATTCCAATGTACTTCATCTTGGAGAGGAGGATGGTCTTCCAATTCTAACTATGACGTAAGTTCCAGTCTTCACTTGTTCTTTTAGATACCATTTGAGGCATGCTTGAAGGGAAGTGATAAGAGATGCAAAGATCAAGAACTTTTCATGGATAGTGTAAAATTGTTTGTTTTCCCCTGCAGATGCCCCTCAACAGATGTTGCGCGGCACAAATCCGGCGAGCTGCCGTTAGCTCCTCCATCTGAGACCTACTCCGCCACTCTAATCAAGGGACTCGTGGAAGGGAAGCAGCTGGACACGCAGGAAGCTGCCAATTACATCAACGATGCTGCTGCAAGAGGCCTGTAAACTTGTGGAAGCTGCTCGTGTTTTGTACAGCCATTGGGAAGGAAGGACGTAGGGCTTGATTCAGGACTAGGAGAGCCATAGATGCATTGCTTTGTGCCAGCGGATAACATTGGGTTTGATTAGGCAGTAGGATCTTTCAGAGTTTGACGTGGTTTGATCATCGAGAGAATTCCATGTATGGAACAACTTTCAGTAGAACAAAACGCAATCTCTCTCCCAGCACACCAAACCAAACTTGCCCGAATTACTCCAGTTATCTTTTGGTGTTATGTTATATATGTGGCTGTTGCTATTGCCGTTGCCATTGCCATTGCCATTGCCTGCTATGGTTCGTTACTTTCGAACACATCGTACATACATGCCTATAAATTCTGGGAATTGGATGCCTTCAAGATTCCAAATTTCACCATAGCAGAACTGAAGTGCAATAATTGGAAAAGAAAATACCAAAAATAGACGCTAGAAGGAGGGCTCGAACCTCCGACCTTGTGGTTAACAGCCACACGCTCTAGCCAACTGAGCTATTCCAGCTATCTGATTATTGAGCGACCGATGATATAATAATAACGATCTCTTATAGTCCATCACCACATCACCTCCTCACCATTTACCTCACACGTTATTTGAAGGTTGAAGCATATGATATTGTGTGTTAAGTATAATATACATTCAAAATAAAGACGCAAGAGAGCAGTGTCGGCGTACACCGTGCAAAAGAAATGACTGCGAGCCTCATCATTCATCAACCGGCCGCTGATACTACATGAAACCTTTTTTTTCTCGAAATGAGGGACTTACCCTAGCCTCTGCATCTAAGAAGTCTCAAGTTTCAAGTCTTACAAATCACGGATCACATAACGTGGCAGCATGAACAAGCCATTGAAAAATAGAATACATCAATTGCCTATGCATTTTCTATCCTATTAGAACGCTGCCAACCACCCTGATTGAAGATAGCCCGTATGACCGCCATCAATTGAGTGCATCCAGACTCTATAGGTTCCCTCTGATCCTCCGGAAGGAGATAGGACCACATGTTGATCCAGTATTTAGCCTTGTGGATAACATGTAAATGGAAATTACTTTCTGCTCTGTTAAAAATAATATCATTGCGGCAATTTTAAATTGCCCAAAGTAAAGCACAAACTCCTACACGAATTCGAGCCGTAGTTTTCTTTGTCGATCCCGTTTAGCCAATTACCAAACATATTCTTAATATTAACTAGGGGCGCAATATTGAAAGTAAAATAGACCACTTGCCAAATCAACTTCGAGAAAGGACATCTAATAAATAAGTGTTCCACAGATTCCTCAGAATCACAGAAAGCACACTTCTTCGATCCCGTCCAGTTCTTTTTTAACTAAGTTATCCTTTGTGAGTAGCACTTTTTTGTTTAAAAACCACATGAAGATCCTAATCTTAAGTGGAACTTTGAGGCGCCAAATATATTTCCTAAGAAACTTAGTATGGCCATTCATGAGATCAGCATAAAAGGATTTCACAGAGAAAGTCCCAGAAGCCGTAAGATTCCACACAAAACTACCCGGCTCATTTGTGAGCTGAATTCCCATGAGGCGTTCCACCAAGTGAACCCATTTAGCCCATTTCTCATGAGATAGTACCCTGCTGAAACTAATATTCAACGGTACATTGTTCATCACTTCTGTAACCGTGGCATTTTTTTGTCGCACGATATTAAAAAGAGAAGGATACTGAATATCTAGAGGTTGGCGGCCCAACCATCAATCCTCCCAAATTCTAATGTTATGTCCATCTCCTAAGAAAAATGAACCTCTTTGGAAGAACTTCTCTTTTATATTCATAAGTTCCTTCCAAAAAAACGGGAGTCTATCGGTTTTGTTTGGACCTGAGAGAGGGTTTTAGATCGAAGATGCTTGTTTTGCAGCAACTCCTGCACACTTCCTCTTCATTCACTAATTTAAATAGCCATTTGCTAAGTAAACACTTGTTTTTAATATCGAGCACCTCAATTCCCGAGCCCCCTTGATCTTTTTGACGAGCAATAATATTCCATTTTGTTAGCCTATATTTCCTTTTAGTTTGATCACTTTTTTCAAAAGAAACATGACCTATAAAAATCTAATCTTTTCCTCACCCCTTTTGGTATCTGAAAGAAGGATAACAAGAACATCGGCAGACTCGTAAGAGCCGAATTAATTAAAACTAATCGATCTCCATATGAGAGCATTTTCCTAGCCCAACATCCTAGTTTTTGAACGATCTTCGACTGGTTTGTGGGGCCCTGGACTAGCTGTCCGAAACACCCGTTATGCATACACATTCACGATCCATGATCAGTGTGTCGTGAAGGCATAACTGAACTGGTATCAAATACAACATCCATTTCAGTACCGAATAAAAAGATTACAATGGTCACATGACCAGATACTTACATAAGAGACATAATGGCAGGAGATCATCAACCACACAGCGGAAATACTTCAGACGAAAGTGTTCGCATGGCCCAAGTCATGCCCTAACCCTACATGCAACTGACTGGGAAGATGTTCCTAGCTCGCATAGACGTCGTCGACTCCTTCTTCATCTGTCGGACTCCACCAAGTCTGGCCAAGTAAATAGCCAAGGACAAAGCCATGAGTACATTATAAATTATACTCGCAAACCACCTTAGAGAGAAGTAAAGAATATGCATATTTGGCAGTAGCAAGGAACATGCACTAAACTAGGGCTACAAGAAGTGAGAGATATATAGTTTCTCTCAAGAGTATGACATCTCTATATATTTGTTTAAAACCTTTTTGTAAACAAGTTTATTTGCAGAATAATAGGTAAGGATGACCCATTTTCCCTTCCGGCCATCTTATATGGCCAAAACAACTTTTCCAACTTTTCACCGTACCTCCTAGGTACATTTCCACCAGTCCCACTGGCATCATTTTCCTGAAACATTTTTGAGAAAACACTTTTATAAACCAAAACTCCTTCAATGCCAAGAAACAGCCTTTCCCACGTCCATAACCGCGGACACGGGTATTCGAATAGATTTACACTCTGCAGAGGTTGTACACTTTTCCCACATGATCCGATAAATCCGTCGGGATCATCCCTGGTTCACCAAGCGTCAAAACGTGAGGCTCGGATAACCGATCATAGTTTTTTCGCTTGCTTGCCTTAGCCTAAGACATGTCGAATGAGTTGTACCTCCCAACACCAGAGTACGGGGGCTGTCCAGGAGTAGCAAGGTCCCCAGCACACCCGACCCTCCGGAATGCCATCCAACCACTTAGGCATCTTTCAATGAGAGCTCATAAGTTGTACCCCGCGTACCTAAACATGCAAATGGGTTGCGTCCCTTCTCATGGGAAGAACCCCGGTCGAAGCGTCCATGGCCGGACTGCCACTACACTTGCAGGACCCAAACTAAGGCGAGACAAACTACTACGCTATGCCCCGTCCCACTTAAGGGTAATGTGGTTGTACTGGCTGGGTCCAGTTAGGTACTCAGTCACCAAAGTTTTTCGAAAATAATTTTCTCCACTTGCCTCCAGCAATTTTCTTCCCAAAACCTTTTAACTTTTCATAAACTCACACTTGGGTAGGGCTACCCCGTTCCAAGGTTTTCGAAGAATTTCTTTTCTTGAAAACTTTTTTCTCAAACCTTTTTTAAAAGGGCTCCCAACCTATAGTCCAGCTTTTCTTAAAAAGCGGCGACAAGAAGGATAAGGTGTTAAGCACCATATCACTAACAGGTATTTGTTTAGTAGGTATCAACGAGGGCTGCACCCGTAAGGGTGGAATAATAAAACTCCGAGTGGCATGACCACTCACATAAATAAATAAACCATGCAATTTATAAAAATGGTAAATATGCAACAGTAAGATAATTAGGTCAAGATATGCAGCAAGAGGTGGCTTGCCTTTGTTGGCTATTTGTCCCTGGACTTCTTCTTCACGAACCATCTGCTCTTCCTTCCTCTTCGAAGTCCTCACCAAGATCCTCTCCTTCTTCGATAGCGTTCACATTCTAACGTCGAAAAATCAAAGAGAAGGCAATCAATCACATAGCCACAGCACCAACCACACACACAAGACTAGTAGCAACCATTCAACCAGGGACAGTAACACATCAAATAAATGGCACCTAGGATAAGAATGGTTATTTTGCTAAAAAGTCCCTGCCTCACAACAAATCATAATCTACACAATCAAAGGTGGCTAATGACCTTCGGAAACCACCAGTAGGGGTCTGGTGCCAAGGTTCATTAAATAGCATTTTAACCAAAAACAACACAATTTCCGTGTGGGTAAAATATGTACTAGCATCAATTTAACAAGCCACTCCAAAATAATGCACACGAAAAATTGGTAAAATCACAGAGAGTAAAGCTAGACTTTAAAAAGCTACAGAAATTGGATTCACTAAATTTAGGTTTATAAAATAAAGTTTATGATTTTTATAAAACCAGAAATGACTTAGGGACCAATTAAATGGCCTAAATCTTTCTGTGAGTCACAAAAATACATGTAACACATCTACTGGAAGCTATTAACATGAGGAACACACATGCACATAAATCACACACAAATAAATTTGAAAATGTTTTTTAAAACTAAACAGTACAGAAATTAGACCAAACCAAATACTAAGCACACAAGCATCAGAGTACAATCAACCAGAGACAATCATACCAGTGAATAAGTACTACCAAATGTGATCTAACAAAACTGGTTTGTCAATTTTCTGAGCTATAAATTAATTTACAAAATTAAAGTACTAAAAAGGTACCCTGTTGATAAGGGATTAACTTATCAATGCCTACGAGTTGTAGACTAGGGTTTTAGTTGGAAGTAGAGGGCAAGTAGATCTCGAAGGTTCAGCCGGAAAAGTACTCGACTGTTATGAAAACTAGGGTTGCGTGAAACAATCAATCGATCCTTTCTTTGTCCCTCGACTCCCCCTTATATAAGAGGCAGAGCCGAGGGTTTCGTGATACACAAGTTAAGTCGGAGGGTTTCACCCGTCCCGCAATAGTTACAAGTCAATATTCCTAATACAATTCTATCTTTCCAAACTATCTCCCGATTGGGCCTCTGGGCTTTACAAAACTTCGGGTCGTGGGCCTTCAAAACCCGGGTACTTTCTTCGGCAGGCCCATTGGGGATGCCTATGTCAGTAGCCCCCGAGATTTTGCTTTAATCGCAGAATCAAGGAAAATCTCCATCTTTACAATCTGCACATGATTTCTTCATCTCGACAAATAATCTTTTATAAAGGAGTTATATATTGTACAAGGATAATGGTAATTGGGGCTGGTTCATCTGATAGATCAGGTACCAGTTAACTGCTCTCGTAGCAATCCGCAAAAACCTACTTCAAGATCACGTCCCTGGACATGATCTCGGGATACTGGTGTAATTCGACATGTGCCGCTTAAGGTCTTACCAGATGCCGAATTCCAGTCATGTTTTATTGGGTACCTAACGCGTCCATTAGGATTTTTCTTCGTATTCATGGATAAAAAGTAGCAAAGCGCCAGAGGCGGTGCCACGGAACAGATGGATCCGGGGACTTACCTTCGTAGAGTTTTGCGGCATTCAGAGATTATTTCGCGACTTAAGCGCTCTGAGAATATATTGTCGAGTGCTTTTTCCGGCTGTTGGAATAGCACATTTATTCGAGTCAACGGATGACTTATATTGTGCTTATCTTATCCTCCCGATGGGAGTACATGAAGAGTTATTTTGATAACTCGAAATATGCTCACCAGTGCTTATTAAATTTCATCGGGCACGCGAACAGCGTTCCCGATGGAAGTAGCCCCCGAGGCTACAGCCAAGTGCATGTACTTGGTTGTAGGCTCACCTTTTTAACACCTTTGCCACTATATTGTCATTTTTCATGCTTCTGTTCATATTTATCGGGGGCGGGAACAACGCTCCCAATGGGAGTAGCCCCCGAGGCTACAGTCGAGGATTTATACTTGGCTGTAGGCTCCAATTTGTCTCCGTCGCAATATTTTTGAATCCTCCCCTTCTGAATCATCTCCATAAATCTTCTCGAAACTTCTTTATAAAGTAGCCCCCGAGCATTTGAACAAAAACTTGTATTTGGTCAAAGGCTCTCGAGATTACCAGTCGTCATTCATTGTCGCCAATTTTCAGATCATCAAAGCCGAGATTTTTCCATTGATAAAGTGACATCAGTGCTGACGATAGCCACGACCACTGTATCGGGAAGACACGAGAGCTGTCCCTTCACTGACCTGCGAGCCCGAAATCTGTGACACGTTGACACGTTACGCAAGTGGGGGACACACGTCGTCCACTTTTTCTGGCACGCACACTGCAGCGCCTGTCCAGTTCCATCATGGTAAAAATACCATTTTACCCCTTGATCCACGTGTAAAGCATCAAGTCCATCCTCATACCATCCAATGGTGCGACGGTTTGGCTGAGCTCGCTATAAATACTCATCGCCCTCCTCGTTTAATCCCCTTCGCCGCACCATTGCTCATACCTCCTCTGTTCCAATCCCCATTGCAACCACCATAGCTCCAGCGCTCACGCACTGCTCCACTTCCGCGACGCCATTGTTGATGCCACCGCGGTCAAGACTCTCGAGGCACAACACCCCCGAAGCGAAGATGGCGGCGCAAGATCTGGAAGTAGCTGAGTGGGAGAGATCCAAGATCTCCGCTCAAGACATCAATTTGCTGAAGAAGCTCGACCTGAGCAAGAAGAAGGACGCGCTGCTCTTCCCCAGCGAAGAAAGCTACCCGACTCCGCCTATGGAATATCGGTTAGTTTTGTCGACCATCTGATCCGCGGCCTCTCTGCACCCATCCACGAGTTTTTGCGTGGATTACTTTTTGTGTACGGGCTGCAACTTCACCATTTTACTCCCAACTCCATCCTCCACATCTCTATTTTCATCACTCTTTGCGAGTGCTTCCTTGGAGTCCAGCCTAACCGGGCTCTGTGGAAGCGCATCTTCTTCATCCGCCGTAATGGCTCCCACAACATCGCCTACAACATAGGCGGTGTTGTCATCTGCGTCCGCCCTGATGTCGAGTACTTTGACGTCAAATTCCCCGACTCCGTCCAAGGGTGGCGCAGAAGATGGTTGTACGTCCGCGAGGATTGCCCCGACTCGCTGGAATACAACATCGTGCCTTTTGACGGCAGCGCCAAAATTCTCCGCCGCCGCTCCTGGGACGCAGAGGCGACCGAAGAAGAAAAAACAGCGACACAAGCGTTGATGTTCCGTATCCACGAGCTCCAGAATACCCGCGGCCAAGAGCTGTCGGGTATCCAAATAACAGCGTATTTCCTTAGGATTAGGGTGCAGCCTTTGCAGGCTCGCAAAAACCCCCTCTAGATGTATACTGGCAATAAAGACGTGGATCGCGTGTCGACAGATTTTTCGGTCAAGGACTTAGAGAAACTTGTCCGGAAAATCTCATCGCTAAAAAAGAAGGACACCATCCCGTCATCTTGTCGCGTGGTACCATACAGCAGTACCAACCCCCCCAGGTAATCTATCTTTTATCGTCTACTTTTTTTTGTTGTCCACCTTTTTTGACTGTTATTGTGCTTTTCACTTACTTCGACTGCTGTTCTGCTGTGTATTGATATGATTTCTTGTCTATATATTCTTATCTCGTGCAGAACCACCAAACTGCATCTTCTCTTCCTCCCCTTCCCGAAGGTGGAGATGTCGACGAACGAGCAATCGTTGCTGACGACGCCCATGTTCCTTCTCAACCTGAGGGTGGAGCCGCGGTTTCTCATAAATCCGCGGCTTGCTCTGAAAAAGAAGTCGAATCCGAGGCTTCGGAGTCAACCGAGTCCATTGATACGTCTCAAACGTATCTATAATTTCTTATGTTCCATGCTACTTTTATTACAAATGAATGTTTTATACATACTTTACAGCATTATTATACATTTTCCGGCACTAACCTATTAACAAGATGCCGAAGTGCCATTGTTTTCTGTTTTTGGTTTCAGAAATCCTAGTAAGGAAATATTCTCGGAATTGGACGAAATCAACGCCAGGGCCTATTTTTACACGAAGCTTCCAAGTCCGAAGAGGAACGGTGGGGCCACGAGGCGACATCGCCACGGCGCGGCCCAGGCTGGCCGCGCGGCCCTGTTGTGTCGCCACCTCGCGTCGCCCCCTGACCTACCCTTCCGCCTACAAATAGCCTTCGTCGCGAAACCCCCTGTACCGAGAGCCACGATACGGAAAACATTACTGAGAGGCCGCCGCTGCCAATCCCATCTCGGGGGATTCAGGAGATCGCCTCCGGCACCCTGCCGGAGAGGGGAATCATCACCGGAGGGGCTCTACATCATCATGCCCGCCTCCGGATTGATGCGTGAGTAGTTCATCCTTGGACTATGGGTCCATAGCAGTATCTAGATGGTTGTCTTCTCCGCTTATGCTATCATTGTTATAGATCTTGTGAGCTGCCTAACATGATCAAGATCATCTATTTGTAATGCTACATGTTGTGTTTGGCGGATCCGATGAATATAGAATACTATGTTAAGTTGATTATCAATCTATCATATATGTGTTGTTTATGTTCTTGCATGCTCTCCGTTGCTAGTAGGCTCTGGCCAAGTTGATACTTGTAACTCCAAGAGGGAGTAATTATGCTCGATAGTGGGTTCATGCCTCCATTTAATCTGGGACAGTGACAAAGTTCTAAGGTTGTGGATGTGCTGTTGCTACTAGGGATAAAACATTGATGCTTTGTCTAAGGATATTTGTGTTGATTACATTACGCACCATACTTAATGTAATTATCTGTTGTTTACAACTTAATACCGGAAGGGGTTCGGATGATAACCGAAGGTGGATTATTTAGGCATAGATGCATGTTGGATAGCGGTCTATGTACTTTGTCGTAATGCCCTGATTAAATCACATAGTAATCATCGTTGATATGTATTGAATCTTTATTTGTCAATTGCCCGCCTGTAATTTGTTCACCCACATGTTAGTTATCTTATTGGAGAGACACCACTAGTGAACTGTGGACCCCGGTCCATTCTTTTACATCTGAATACATTCTACTGCTTTTTTTTACTGTTCTTTGCAAGCAAACACCATCTTGCACTCGATACGCTTAATCCTTTGTTTTCAGCAAGCCGGTGAGATTGACAACCTCACTGTTACGTTGGGACAAAGTACTTTGATTGTGTTGTGCAGGTTCCACGTTCGCGCCGGTTTCACTGGTGTTGCCGCACTACATTCCTCCATCAACAACCTTCACGTGCTTCTTGGCTCCTACTGGTTCGATAACCTTGGTTTCTTTCTGAGGGAAAACTTGCTGCTGTGTACATCATACCTTCCTCTTGGGGTTCCCAACGGACGTGTACATTTACGCGCATCAAGACTGTTTTCTGGCGCCGTTGCGGGAGATCAAGACACGCTGCAAGGGAGTCTCCACTTCCAATCTCTTTATTTTGTTTTTGTCTTGCCTTATTTTATTTACTACTTTGTTTGCTGCACTTAAACAAAACACAAAAAAATTAGTTGCTAGCTTTACTTTATTTACTGTCTTGTTCTCTATATCAAAAACACAAAAAATTTAGTTACTTGTCTTTACTTTATTTGCCTAGTTTACTTTTTGTTTACTTCATCATGTTTCCTCCTAAGTTTACTCTGGAAAAGATACCGGTAGGACGAGGTTGTATCATTGGAAGAGATAATATAGAAGAATTTTTCACCCATGTTAGTATGGATGAAGATTTTAAAGATATACCATTATTAAAAACTGCTCCTACTTATGAAAGTGCTGCTGCCTGTTTAATACACATGTTGGAAACTAGATTTGTTAATCTCAATCCCATAATACAACATATGTTTATTACACTCTCGGATATGGAGATGGGAGAAAAGAGGAATTTTGTTTTAAAAGTCCTTGTTAGGGAATTTGAAGATATAGCTAAAGAAGCTAGAAAAGTTTTTATCAAGCATAAGAGGCTTGGTTTCTTTCCTGATTTTAAACAAATACTTGAAAAGATGGATATGGATAGAATTAAGTACACTAATAATGTTAATGATGGTAGGGAAATTAAAGCGCCAATACCTAGTAAGCTCCTAGGGATGCATGAAGCTTTGCAAAATAACTATGCTTGGCTTGTTCCTGAAAATTTGTTTGATGAGAATAGTAAGCCTAGGAGCAATGAGAGAGGAGTTACTTATATAGACCAGATACAATGCATTGTTGAGAAAATTCCCAACTCCCAAGGTAATAATGTTGATGCTTCATCTCTTGATGTTACTTGATTTGCACTTTCTGCGCCTAGCTGAAAGGCGTTAAAGAAAAGCACTTCTTGGGAGATAACCCATGTTTCATTTTATTTACTGTATTGTTGAGTCTTGGAAGTTGTTTACTACTGTAGCAACCTCTCCTTATCATGTTTTTGTGCCAAGTAAAGTTTTTATGTTAAAGTTGATGCTATATTTGGGATCGCTGCGCAGAAACAGCATTGCTGTCTGTCACGAATTCTGGCATAAGTCTCTGTAAAAAAATCGAAAAAATCTGCAAATTTACGAGCGTGATCCTCAGATATGTACACAACTTTCATTAGTTGTGAGTTTTTCTATTTGAGCAAGTTAAGTGCCCCTTCAAGATGCATCTTTACGGACTGTTCTGTTTTTGACAGATTCTGTCTTTTATTTCGCATTGCCGCTTTTGCTATGTTGAATGAGTTTGTTTGTTCCATTAACTTTCAGAAGCTTTGTGCAATGTCCAGAAGTGTTAAGAATGATTGTGTCACCTCTGAATATGTGAATGTTTGGTTATGCACTAACCCTCTAATGAGTTTGCTTGAAGTTTGTGTGAAGGAAGTTTTCAAGGGTCAAGAGAAGAGGATGATATACTATGATCAAGAAGAGTGAAAGGTCTAAGCTTGGGGATGCCCGGTGGTTCATCCCTGCATATTTTAAGAAGACTCAAGCATCTAAGCTTGGGGATGCCCAAGGCATCCCCTTCTTCATCGACAACATTATCAGGTCACTTCTAGTGAAACTATATTTTTATTCCGTCACATTCTTATGTTCTTTACTTGGAGCGTCGGTTTGTTTTTATTTTTGTTTTGGTTTGAATAAAGTTGGATCCCACCATTCCTTATATTGGAGATATTACGCTCCGCTTTTTCATATGGAACACTTGTGTTCTTAATTGTGCTTTAATGTTCATGGCGAAGGCTGATTGCTTCGTTAAATTGCTATTTGGTTGGAATTGGAAAATGCTGCATATGGTTTGGCACTTTGGCAATTGTTTGAGCTCTCATAGATCATGTTTAAGCTCTTGCATCATGTAGTTTAAATATATTAATGAAGAACTACCATAGAGCTTGTTTAATTTGGTTTGCATGATTGATCTCTCTAAGTCTAGATATTTTCGGGTAAAGTGTTTGAACAACAAGGAAGACAGTGTAGAGCCTTATAATGCTTGCAATATGTTCTTGTGTGAATTTTGCTGTACCTGTTCATACTTGTGTTTGCTTCAAACAACCTTGCTAGCCCAAACCTTGTACTGAGAGGAAATGCTTCTCGTGCATCCAAACACCTTGAGCCAAACTCAATGCCATTTGTGTCCATCATATCTACCTGCTATGTGGTATTTCCTGCCATTCCAAAGTAAATTACTTGAGTGCTACCTTTAAAATTTCATTCCTCTACCTTTACAATATATAGATCATGGGACAAATAGCTTAAAAACTATTGTGGTGATGAATATGTAGTTATGTGTCTTAATTCTTATAAGTTGCTTGTTGAGCGGTAACCATGTTTTCTGGGGACGCCATCAACTTTATCTTTGTTGGATATCATGTGAGATGCTATGCATGTTCGTCTTGTCTGAAGTAAGTGGACTTCACGATCAAATGGTTTGAGTATGCATATGATTAGAGAAGAACATTGGGCCGCTAACTAAAGCCATGCATCATGGTGGAAGTTTCAGTTTGGACATACAACATCAATCTCTTATGAGAATATTAACTATTGTTGAATGCTTAAGCATTAAAAGAGGAGTCCATTATCTGTTGTCTATGTTGTCCCGGTATGGATGTCTAAGTTGAGAATAATCAAAAGCGAGAAATCCAATACGTGCTTTCTCCTTAGACCTTTGTACAGGCGGCATAGAGGTACCCCTTTGTGACACTTGGTTGAAACATATGTTATGCGATGAGAATCCGTGTTTCCGAGTTAGTAGGACAAGGTGCGAGCACTATTAGTACTCTATGCATGAGACATGCAACTTGTAGGAAGTATTATGCATAGCACATATGAATTATTACTACCGTTGACAAAATTGTTTCTATGTTTTCAAAACAAAAGCTCTAGCACAAAAATAGTAATCAATGCTTCCCTCTGCGAAGGGCCATTCTTTTACTTTATTGTTGAGTCAGTTTACCCACTTCTTTCTATCTTAGAAGCAAACACTTGTGTTAACCGTGTGCATTGATTCTTACATGTTTACTTATTGCACCTGTTATATTACTCTATGTTGACAAATATCCATGAGATATACATGTTACAAGTTGAAAGCATTCGCTGAAACTTAATCATCCTTTGTGTTGCTTCAATGCATTCTACTTTGAATTTATTGCTTATGAGTTAGCTTTTGTGCAACTCTTATTGATACTTGTCTTGAAAGTACTATTCATGAAAAGTTTTGCTATATGATTCATTTGTTTAGTCATTATCTTTGTTAGCAATCTTTTGTTCAGATCACTCCATTCATCTCATATGCTTTACAATAATGTTGATCAAGATTATGTTGGTAGCATGTCACTTCAGAAATTTTTTGTGTTATCGTTTACCTACTCGAGGACGAGTAGGAACTAAGCTTGGGGATGCTTGATACGTCTCAAACGTATCTATAATTTCTTATGTTCCATGCTACTTTTATTACAATACTTGAATGTTTTATACATACTTTACAGCATTATTATACATTTTCCGCACTAACCTATTAACAAGATGCCGAAGTGCCAGCTGTTTTTCTGCTGTTTTTGGTTTCAGAAATCCTAGTAAGGAAATATTCTCGGAATTGGACGAAATCACGCCCAGGGGCCTATTTTTACACGAAGCTTCAAGTCCGAAGAGGAAACGAAGTGGGGCCACGAGGCGACGACACGCAGGGCGGCGCCGGTGCTGGCCGCGCGCTGTTGTGTCGCCACCTCGCGTCGCCCCCGACCTACCCTTCCGCCTACAAATAGCCTTCGTCGCAAACCCCCACCGAGAGCCACGATACGGAAAACATTACTGAGAGGCCGCCGCCGCCAATCCCATCTCGGGGATTCAGGAGATCGCCTCCGGCACCCTGCCGGAGAGGGGAATCATCACCGGAGGGGCTCTACATCATCATGCCCGCCTCCGGATTGATGCGTGAGTAGTTCATCCTTGGACTATGGGTCCATAGCAGTAGCTAGATGGTTGTCTTCTCCGCTTGTGCTATCATTGTTATAGATCTTGTGAGCTGCCTAACATGATCAAGATCATCTATTTGTAATGCTACATGTTGTGTTTGGCGGGATCCGCTGAATATAGAATACTATGTTAAGTTGATTATCAATCTATCATATATGTGTTGTTTATGTTCTTGCATGCTCTCCGTTGCTAGTAGAGGCCAAGTTGATACTTGTAACTCCAAGAGGGAGTAATTATGCTCGATAGTGGGTTCATGCCTCCATTTAATCTGGGACACAGTGACAGAAAGTTCTAAGTTTGTGGATGTGTTGCTACTAGGGATAAAACATTGATGCTTTGTCTAAGGATATTTGTGTTGATTACATTACGCACCATACTTAATGCAATTATCTGTTGTTTACAACTTAATACCGGAAGGGGTTCGGATGATAATCTGAAGGTGGATTATTTAGGCATAGATACATGCTGGATAGCGGTCTATGTACTTTGTCGTAATGCCCTGATTAAATCACATAGTAATCATCGTTGATATGTATTGAATCTTTATTTGTCAATTGCCCGCCTGTAATTTGTTCACCCAGCATGTTAGTTATCTTATTGGAGAGACACCACTAGTGAACTGTGGACCCCGGTCCATTTTTACATCTGAATACATTCTACTGCTTTTACTGTTCTTTGCAAACAAACACCATCTTCCACTCGATACGCTTAATCCTTTGTTTTCAGCAAGCCGGTGAGATTGATGATGGCGTGTAACTCACACGTTCGTTGGGAACCCCAAGAGGAAGGTATGATGCGCACAGCAGCAAGTTTTCCCTCAGAAAGAAACCAAGATTTATCGAACCAGGAGGAGCCAAGAAGCACGTTGAAGGTTGATGGCGGCGAAATGTAATGCGGCGCAACACAGGGATTCCGCGCCAACGTGGAACCTGCACAACACAACCAAAGTACTTTGCCCCAACGAAAGTGAGGTTGTCAATCTCACCGGCTTGCTGTAACAAAGGATTAACCGTATTGTGTGGAAGATGATTGTTTGCGAAGAAAACAGTAAAGAACAATTGCAGATTGTATGCGATGTAAAGAATAGGACCGGGGTCCACAGTTCTAAGGTGTCTCTCCCATAAGATTAAAGCATGTTGGGTGAACAAATTACAGTCGGGCAATTGACAAATAGAAAAGGGCATAACAATGCATATACATGATATGATAAATATAGTGATATTTAATCGGGCATTACGACAAAGTACATAGACCGCCATCCAAGCATGCATCTATGCCTAAAAAGTCCACCTTCAGGTTATCATCCGAACCCCTTCCGGTATTAAGTTGCAAGCAACAGACAATTGCATTAAGTA
The DNA here is from genome assembly GCA_030979885.1 of Lolium multiflorum. Classification (NCBI taxonomy): domain Eukaryota; kingdom Viridiplantae; phylum Streptophyta; class Magnoliopsida; order Poales; family Poaceae; genus Lolium; species Lolium multiflorum. Next base: position 57,087,085 of record CM061748.1, on the reverse strand, counting down.
TGGTGCGTAATGTAATCAACAACTACATCCTTAGACATAGCATCAATGTTTTATCCCTAGTGGCAAACACATCCACAACGTTAGAACTTTCTGTCACTGTCCCAGATTCAATGGAGGCATGAACCCACTATCGAGCATAAATACTCCTCTTGGAGTTAAGAGCAAAAACTTGGCCAGAGCCTCTACTAATAACGGAGAGCATGCAAGATCATAAACAACACATAGGTAATAGATTGATAATCACCATAACATAGTATTCTCTATCCATCGGATCCCGACAAACACAACATATAGTATTACAGATAGATGATCTTGATCATGTTAGGCAGCTCACAAGATCCAACAATGAAGCACATAAGGAGAAGACGACCATCTAGCTACCGCTATGGACCCATAGTCCAGGGGTGAACTACTCACTCATCACTCCGGAGGCGATCATGGCGATGAAGAGTCCATCGGGAGATGATTCCCCTCTCCGGCAGGGTGCCGGAGGCGATCTCCTGAATCCCCCGAGATGGGATTCGCGGCGGCGGCGTCTCTGGAAGGTTTTCCGTATCGTGCCTCGGCATACAGGTTTCGCGACGAAGACTTTAAGTAGGCGGGCAACGGGGGCCACACGAGGGCCCCACACACCGGGCCGCAAGGCCAGGCCGCGTCGCCTGTTGTGGCGGCGCCTCGTGGCCCCACTTCCTTTCCCCTTCGGTCTTGGAAGCTTCGTGCAAAAATAGGACCCTGGGCGTTGATTTCGTCCAATTCCGAGAATATTTCCTTACTAGGATTTCTGAAACCAAAAACAGCAGAAAAAAGCAACTGGCTCTTCGGCATCTTGTTAATAGGTTAGTGCCGGAAAATGCGTAAATACGACATATAATGTCCATAAAACATGTAGATATCATCAATAATGTAGCATGGAACATAAGAAATTATCGATACGGGAGACGTATCGCATCCCTGCTTAGTTCTGCTCGTCCCGAGCAGGTAAACGATAACAAGGATAATTTCTGGAGTGACATGCCATCATAACCTTGATCATACTATTGTAAACATATGTAATGAATGCAGCGATCAAAACAATGGTAATGACATGAGTAAACAAATGAATCATAAAGCAAAGACTTTTCATGAATAGTACTTCAAGACAAGCATCAATAAGTCTTGCATAAGAGTTAACTCATAAAGCAATAAATCAAAGTAAAGGTATTGAAGCAACACAAAGGAAGATTAAGTTTCAGCGGTTGCTTTCAACTTATAACATGTATATCTCATGGATAGTGTCAATGTAAAGTAATATAACAAGTGCAATATGCAAGTATGTAGGAATCAATGCACAGTTCACACAAGTGTTTGCTTCTTGAGGTGGAGAGAGATAGGTAAACTGACTCAACATAAAAGTAAAAGAAAGGTCCTTCAAAGAGGAAAGCATCGATTGCTATATTTGTGCTAGAGCTTTTATTTTGAAAACATGAAACAATTTTGTCAACGGTAGTAATAAAGCATATGAGTTATGTAAATTATATCTTACAAGTTGCAAGCCTCATGCATAGTATACTAATAGTGCCCGCACCTTGTCCTAATCAGCTTGGACTACCGGATCATCGCAATACACATGTTTCAACCAAGTGTCACAAAGGGGTACCTCCATGCCACCTGTACAAAGGTCTAAGGAGAAAGCTCGCATTTTGGATTTCTCGCTTTTGATTATTCTCAACTTAGACATCCATATCGGGACAACATGGACAACAGATAATGGACTCCTCTTAATGCATAAGCATGTGGCAACAATTAGTGTTCTCATATGAGATTGAGGATATATGTCCAAAACTGAAACTTCCACCATGATTCATGGCTTTAGTTAGCGGCCCAATGTTCTTCTCTAACAATATGCATGCTCCAACCATTAAGGTGGTAGATCTCTCTTACTTCAGACAAGACGGACATGCATAGCAACTCACATGATATTCAACAAAGAATAGTTGATGGCGTCCCCAGAAGCATGGTTATCGCACAACAAGCAACTTAATAAGAGATAAAGTGCATAAGTACATATTCAATACCACAATAGTTTTTAAGGCTATTTTGTCCCATGAGCTATATATTGCAAAGGTGAATGATGGAATTTTAAAGGTAGCACTCAAGCAATTTACTTTGGAATGGCGGAGAAATACCATGTAGTAGGTAGGTATGGTGGACACAAATGGCATAGTGGTTGGCTCAAGGATTTTGGATGCATGAGAAGTATTCCCTCTCGATACAAGGTTTAGGCTAGCAAGGTTATTTGAAGCAAACTCAAGGATGAACCAGAAAAACTCACATAAAAGACATATTGTAAACATTATAAGACTCTACACCGTCTTCCTTGTTGTTCAAAACTCAATACTAGAAATTATCTAGACCTTAGAGAGACCAAATATGCAAACCAAATTTTAGCAAGCTCTATGTATTTCTTCATTAATGGGTGCAAAGTATATGATGCAAGAGCTTAAACATGAGCACAACAATTGCCAAGTATCACATTATCCAAGACATTTTAGAATTACTACATGTAGCGTTTCCGATTCCAACCATATAACAATTTAACGAAGAAATTTCAACCTTCGCCTTGAACATTATGAGTAAAGCCTAAGGACATATTTGTCCATATGCAACAGCGGAGCGTGTCTCTCTCCCAAAGTGAATGCTAGGATCCATTTTATTCAAACAAAAACAAAAACAAAACAAACCGACGCTCCAAGTAAAGAACATAAGATGTGACTGAATAAAAATATAGTTTCAGGGGAGGAACCTGATGATGTTGTCGATGAAGAAGGGGATGCCTTGGGCATCCCCAAGCTTAGACGCTTGAGTCTTCTTAAAATATGGATGAACCACGGGGCATCCCCAAGCTTAGAGCTTTCACTCCTCTTGATCATAGTATATCATACTCCTCTCTTGACCCTTGAAAACTTCCTTCACACTAAACTTCAAGCAAACTCATCAGAGGGTTAGTGCACAATTAAAATTCACATATTCAGAGGTGACACAATCATTCTTAACACTTCTGGACATTGCACAAAGCTACTGGACATTAATGGATCAAAAGAATTCATCCAACATAGCAAATACGGCAATGCGAAATAAAAGGCAGAATCTGTCAAAAACAGAACAGTCCGTAAAGACGAACCTGAAAGGGGCACTAGACTTGCTCAAATGGAAAAACTCAAAACTAATGAAAGTTGCGTACATATCTGAGGATAACACTCGTAATTTTGCAGATTTTTTCGAATTTTCTACAGAGACTTATGCCAGAATTCGTGACAGACAGCAATGCTGTTTCTGCGCAGCGATCCCAAATATAACATCAACTTTAACATGGAAACTTTACTTGGCACAAAAACATGATAAGGAGAGGTTGCTACAGTAGTAAACAACTTCCAAGACTCAAATAAAACAAAAATTGCTGTAGTAAAAATATGGGTTGTCTCCCATAAGCGCTTTAACCTTTCAGCTAGGCGCAGAAAGTGTAATTCAAGTAACATCAAGAGTAGAAGCATCAACATCATAACTTGTTCTAATAATAGAATCAAAAGGTAACTTCATTTTCTTTCTAGGGAAGTGTTCCATACCTTTCTTGAGAGGAAATTGATATCTCATATTACCTTCCTTCATATCAATAACAGCACCAACGGTTCGAAGAAAAGGTCTTCCCAACACAATAGGACAAGATGCATTGCATTCGATATCGAAGACAACAAAATCAACGGGACAAGGTTATTGTTAACCGTAATGCGCACATTATCAATCCTCCCCAAAGGTTTCTTTTTAACATTATCGGCAAGATTAACATCCAAATAACAATTCTTCAATGGTGGCAAGTCAAGCCTATCATAAATCTTTTTAGGCATAACAGAAATACTTGCACCAAGATCACATAAAGCATTACATTCAAAGTCATTGAATTTCATTTTAATGATGGGCTCCCAACCATCTTCTAACTTTCTAGGAATAGAAGTTTCAAGTTTTAGTTTCTCTTCTCTAGCTTTTATGAGAGCATTCGTAATATGTTTTGTAAAGGCAAATTTATAGCACTAGCATTAGGACTTTTAGCAAGTTTTTGTAAGAACTTTATAACTTCAGAGATGTGGCAATCATCAAAATCTAAATCATTATGAGCTACAGCAATGGGATCATTGTCCCCAAGGTTGGAAAAAATTTCAGCTTTATCACAAGCAGCAGCTTTAGCAATTTCAGGCGTTTTGTACGCTTTGCACTAGGAGTAGAAACATTGCCAACACCAATTATTTTACCATTGATAGTAGGAGGTGCAGCAACATGTGAATCATTATCATTACTAATGGTGGTAATAGTCCAAACTTTAGCTACATTATTCTCTTTAGCTAGTTTTTCATTTTCTTCTCTATCCCACCTAGCACGCAATTCAGCCATTAATCTTATATTCTCATTAATTCTAACTTGGATGGCATTTGCTGTAGTAGTAATCTTATTATCAATATCCTCAGGTTTAGCAGCCATTTTATTAATTAAAGAGGATTGTGATGCGGACATGTATGAGATTCGGGTTTCAGCATTTGAAATTTTAGTTTGCAGACCAGAAATCTCCCTATTCAAGTTTTCAAGTTGATTTCCTATATTTTTCAACAAGGTAGATTGTTCATTCATAGTTTTAGTAAACAATTGATTTTGCTCATATTGTGATTGCATAAAGTTTTTAGTGGATCTTTCAATTTCTAGCATCTTTTCCTCATATCTACCATAAGAATTACCATAATCATTACCACTAGCAGGATATGGCCTATAGTTATTACCAGAGTTGTTCCTATAAGCATTGTTGTTGAAATTATTGTTTTTAATGAAATTCACATCAACATTTTCTTCTTGAGCAACCAATGAAGCTAAAGGAACATTATTTGGATCAACATTAGATCTACCATTCACAAGCATAGACATAATCACATCAATCTTATCACTCAAGGAAGAGGTTTCTTCAACAGAATTTACCTTCTTACCTTGTGGAGCTCTTTTCGTGTGCCATTCAGAGTAATTTATCATCATATCATCAAGAAGCTTTGTAGCCGCCCCAAAGTGATGGACATAAAGGTACCTCCAGCAGCTGAATCCAATAAATTCCGAGAAGAAAAATTTAGTCCTGCATAGAAGGTTTGGATAATCATCCAAGTAGTCAGTCCATGGGTTGGGCAATTCTTTACCAAAGATTTCATTCTCTCCCATGCTTGAGCAACATGTTCAGTATCTAATTGCTTAAAATTCATTATGCTACTTCTCAAAGATATAATTTTAGCGGGAGGATAATATCTACCAATAAAAGCATCCTTACATTTAGTCCATGAATCAATACTATTCTTAGGCAAGGATAGCAACCAATCTTTAGCTCTTCCTCTTAATGAGAAAGGAAACAATTTCAATTTAATAATATCACCATCTACATCCTTATATTTTTGCATTTCACAAAGTTCAACAAAATTATTAAGATGGGCAGCAGCATCAGAACTAACACCAGAAAATTGCTCTCTCATAACAAGGTTCAGTAAAGCAGGTTTAATTTCAAAGAATTCTGCTGTAGTAGCAGGTGGAGCAATAGGTGTGCATAGGAAATCATTATTATTTGTGTTTGTGAAGTCACACAACTTAGTATTTTCAGGGGTATTCATTTTAGCAACGGTAAATAAAACAAACTAGATAAAGTAAATGCAAGTAACTAATTTTTTTGTGTTTTTGATATAGAGAGCAAGACAAGAAATAAAGTAAAACTAGCAACTAATTTTTTGTGTTTTGTTTAGGTGCAGCAAACAAAGTAGTAAATAAAATAAAGCAAGACAAAAACAAAGTAAAGAGATTGGGAAGTGGAGACTCCCCTGCAGCGTGTCTTGATCTCCCGGCAACGGCGCCAGAAAAAGAGCTTGATGGCGTGTAACTCACACGTTCGTTGGGAACCCCAAGAGGAAGGTATGATGCGCACAGCAGCAAGTTTTCCCTCATAAAGAAACCAAGGTTTATCGAACCAGGAGGAGCCAAGAAGCACGTTGAAGGTTGATGGCGGCGAAATGTAATGCGGCGCAACACCAGGGATTCCCGCCAACGTGGAACCTGCACAACACAACCAAAGTACTTTGCCCCAACGAAACAAGGAGGTTGTCAATCTCACCGGCTTGCTGTAACAAAGGATTAACCGTATTGTGTGGAAGATGATTGTTTGCGAAGAAAAAGTAAAGAACAATTGCAGTAGATTGTATGCGATGTAAAGAATAGGACCGGGGTCCACAGCTCACTAGAGGTGTCTCTCCCATAAGATTAAAGCATGTTGGGTGAACAAATTACAGTCGGGCAATTGACAAATAGAAAAGGGCATAACAATGCATATACATGATATGATAAATATAGTGAGATTTAATCCGGGCATTACGACAAAGTACATAGACCGCCATCCAAATGCATCTATGCCTAAAAAGTCCACCTTCAAGTTATCATCCGAACCCCTTCCAGTATTAAGTTGCAAGCAACAGACAATTGCATTAAGTATGGTGCGTAATGTAATCAACAACTACATCCTTAGACATAGCATCAATGTTTTATCCCTAGTGGCAACAAGACATCCACAACCTTAGAACTGTCACTGTCCCAGATTTAATGGAGGCATGAACCCACTATCGAGCATAAATACTCCCTCTTGGAGTTAAGAGCAAAAACTTGGCCAGAGCCTCTACTAATAACGGAGAGCATGCAAGATCATAAACAACACATAGGTAATAGATTGATAATCACCATAACATAGTATTCTCTATCCATCGGATCCCGACAAACACAACATATAGTATTACAGATAGATGATCTTGATCATGTTAGGCAGCTCACAAGATCCAACAATGAAGCACATAAGGAGAAGACGACCATCTAGCTACCGCTATGGACCCATAGTCCAGGGGTGAACTACTCACTCATCACTCCGGAGGCGATCATGGCGATGAAGAGTCCTCCGGAGATGATTCCTCTCCGGCGGGTGCCGAGGCGATCTCCGAATCCCCGAGATGGGATTCGCGGGCGGCGTCTCGGAAGGTTTTCCGTATCATGGCTCTCAGCACGGGTTTCGCGACGAAGACTTTAAGTAGGCGGAAGGGCAACGGGGGGCCGGCCCCACACACCAGGGCCGCAGGGCTGGTCAGGCCGGTTGTGGCCTGCCGTGGCCCCACTTCCTTTCCCCTTCGGTCTTCTGGAAGCGTGCAAAAATAGGACCCCGGGCGTTGATTTCGTCCAATTCCGAGAATATTTCCTTACTAGGATTTCTGAAACCAAAAACAGCAGAAAACAGCAACTGGCTCTTCGGCATCTTGTTAATAGGTTAGTGCCGGAAAATGCGTAAATACGACATATAATGTGCATAAAACATGTAGATATCATCAATAATGTAGCATGGAACATAAGAAATTTTCGATACGTCGGAGACGTATCAATTGACAACCTCACTGTTACGTTGGGACAAAGTACTTTGATTGTGTTGTGCAGGTTCCACGTTGGCGCCGGTTTCACTGGTGTTGCGCCGCACTACATTCCTCCATCAACAACCTTCACGTGCTTCTTGGCTCCTACTGGTTCGATAACCTTGGTTTCTTTCTGAGGGAAAAACTTGCTGCTGTGTACATCATACCTTCCTCTTGGGGTTCCCAACGGACGTGTACATTTACGCGCATCATCCATTCCTTCTGCCGTTTCTCCAAAAAACAAACGGAAGAGGGGTGACGCGGAGGGCTCTGGCACCTCCAAGCTGAGCAGTTCTCCTATCGAGGAAATTGTTCCCGAAGAAACGCAACCCTTTGACGCCTACGCGTCCGCCCTTGTCAGCTCGTAAGTTGCCATGTCGCTCTTTCTTGTCATTATGTGTCGAATAATCTGATTCCATATCAAATAATCTCGTTCTACTTTTGTATCCAGCGGCGAGGAAGAAGAAGAAGAACCCGCCGCCAATGTGACTGCTCCTGTGAGCACGTCTCATACTTTGGCTGTGTCGGAGACGCACCACACTGCGGAAGAAACCTCGACTCCTCATCCAGATCCCCAGAGGTCGACTCCTGCCACTAGCCCCCGAGCCTCTTCGCCAAAGAGAGCGAGGATCGAGCTAGGCGAACAATTCTTCCTTGCCGGAGTTTCACCGACTCCAGCTTTGGACGATGTAAGTCTACTATCTTTGCTTTTCTATTTGTCGAGTTTTTCACTACTCTGAACCTTTCTTTTCGTTTTCTTTTCTGCAGCCTCTGATGCAACCCTTCATTAACCTTAGCGCCCAATTTATTGGGTACCACAATACTGTTGAAGGGTTGAAAGGTAAACTGTCAGATGATCCATCTTTCCTGTTCCTTGATAAACATCCTTGGCCCTTGTGCAAATTTTAACTTCTGTCTTCTGTCTTTTCAACAGAATCTCTCCTTGCGACAGACAAACGGGTTGAAGACCTTGCCAGCAAACTCAAGGCAAGTGAAGAAGCTCGCGAGAAAGCTGAAAAGGATGCTTCTTGCATTGAAGATCTGCGGAAGAGGCTTCACGAAGCAGAAACTGCGCTTAGTGACAAAATCACTCAGGATGTTGCTCGTGAAGGAAACGTCGCCTCCCGCCTTGAATCCTTGAATCGGCGGTTTGTCAGTAAGTTCACTAATCCATCTCCCTTCTTTTCAGTGATGTGCCTTCCCTTCTTTTTGTTGAAGACCCGAATTTTTGTCTCAGCAGGGAAGATGAATCAGGATTTTACGCTAGAAAAGCCTGAAGACGACCGCTTTCTTGACGCCTTGTCCCTCATCGAGATTCATGCGGACTTAGTGTGCCGTAGCATCTTTGATGCCCAAGCCGCATTTTCACGCTTGTTTCCTTATTTCTTCCCGAAGAAAAAGGAACCCGACACCTTTGCTGCCCTTGCCAAAAGCTTCGTCCCTCAAGAAGATCTTGGGCTTGCTCTTCGCCAAGAATGTTTGAAGATTGGCGTGGAGGGTACTATATCATTGGTTACTGAGAGCCAGCAAAGCGTCGACTGGGCAAAGGTTGGCGAAGCTACCAAGCTGAAGCGGGAGAAATGGCCATCTCTGATCAAGGCTGCGAAGCCCTACTCGAAGAAGATCCTGGCCTTCCTCGGGTACAAGCCAACGCCATCCTCTAGTTCTGCCAAACCGGAGGTCAAGTAGATTGCCCTGCCTATCTTTTTTGTTTCTGTCTTTTGACGCCTGTCGCCATAGATGTAGCTTGCGACAGCGTATGATTGGTTCACTAGGATCCAAACTTTTGTAAGAGCCATGTAAATATCTTGAAAGTCAATGGAAATATCTTGAAAGTCAATGTAAATATCTTGAAATATCCAATACAGTGATTGATGTCGAATTTTTCTTTCCAGTTGGTTTTTGACAACTATACTTCGACTCCTCGTCCATCCGATGATTTGCCTGCTTCCTCTTACTCGAAGAAAACGTCAGTTGACGATGAATTCATTGAAAATTTTTCGAATGCGGGTTCAGCACATGACTTAGAAGAACGCCATCAACAGCTTCAGTCAATGAGGAAACAGACACTCATGGTAATGGATCAGTCCCGAAAATCATCTGAGAGGAAAAAAATTGCACGACAGCAAGCTGAAGAAGCTATAACTGCAAAAGAGGCTGCCGTCGCTGAAGCTACACAGGTCACTTCCCGAGAGAATTTTATGCTTGAATTGATGACTGACGCAAGCCTGGAAATGGCAGGTATGCTTCTTAAGCTTAAAATTCTTTCTGTTGCCTGCTTGCTTTCCATCTCCAACTGGTGTGCTGTTTGTCGAATAGGTCCCTTTTTGGATGCCGCTGCCGAAGATCAACGGGTTGACACAAGATCAAATTTCCTTGTCAATCTGGCGCTGGACCATGGCTCCCTTTTTTGGGCAACGCCTGAGCGTACCCGACAAATCGTCAGGTTTCAAGATCGCGCGTGTCAAATCCGTGAGTTCCTTGAATTTTGCACCAAAACGATGTCCATGGTCTACAACTCCATGTTCCCTCGAAATATTCAGCCTAAGACGCTTCCCGAGCTGATGACCAAGTTCAAGGACTCTCATCAGATCCATGGATTTGTGAAGGCTCAACTAATAGCTGGCGCCAGATTTGCCCTTATTATTTTCCACTCGAAACTGGACATGACTAAAGTGGTTGAAACTGTCCACACGAAGTTGAGTCGGCGGCGGAGAGGTGTCGACAAAATTGACGAAATAGTTACACCAGTGGCCGAAGAAATTATTGACGACCTCCTTCGAATGGATGCCGACTTTTTTGCAGACGGCCATTATGCCGATTTTCTGGGTGCCTCTAATGAAGAAGATAGGATAAATATAGACGACCTGTTAGGTCGTGACTGAATCTACTTCTTCAGTATATAACTATCTTGTCGAGTATATTGTAAAGCAAGGATATATACTTTTTCTTTCCCCTAGCCCCCGAGTGTTTCGGTAGCTAGTGTCTTTATTTTTATTGTCTTTGCGAGGTGTTTCACACCAAGGCAAGGATCGTTGTAGATTTATATGTTGTATGAATTTTTCTTGTATATAACGAACTTTTGTCGGGTAATGGATCCCGAGCTTGTCGAAGGAAAAAATGTATATCACCAATATCTTTATTATATTGCAGCATCGCGAGCCCGCCTCATCAAAAACCTTCCAGCCCCACTCGGTGCCCTGAAAGGAAAAGAGTGCATCTGAAAACTCGCGGGCGTTTCAATACATTGTATGTTTACATATATATCTTGACTTAAGCGTAGAAACGCCTAAGTTACGCCACGTTCCAGGGATTTGGCTCTACAATCCCTGTCTTCTTGTCTTTTATCCTGTACGCTCCACCCTCGATTACTTCAGTGACGATGTAAGGACATAACCATGGCGACTCGAGCTTTTCATGGTTGTCTTGCGTGAGTCGAATAACTAGGTCCCCAACTTGGAAGGATCTTGGCCGCAATCGTCGACTATGATAATTTTTCATATCTTGCTGATATTTTGTGACTCTTGATAATACTTCGTCTCGAGCTTCATCCAGTGCGTCCATATCATCTTCGAGTGCTTTTCTTGAGGTTTGTTCATCAAACTCCGCCACTCTCGGGGAATTGTGTTCTATTTCTATCGGCAGTACCGCCTCAGCTCCATGAACCAGGAAAAACGGGGTTTCCTGTGTTGCTGTGTTGGGTGTTGTTCGTATGCTCCATAGCACGCTGGGCAACTCCTCTGGCCAAGTGTGCCGAGCTTTTTCCAATGGTCCTAACAAGCGCTTCTTGATGCCGTTGCAGATGACGTCGTTTGCTTTCTCGACTTGACCATTAGTTTGCGGGTGTGCGACTGACGCAAAATGTAGCTGGATGCCTACTTCTGCACAATAAGCCTTGAATTCTTTTGACGTGAAATTGCTGCCATTGTCTGTGATGATGCTATGAGGAACTCCGAACCGAAAAACGATGCTCTTGATGAACTTGACCGCCGATGCTGCATCTGGCGAATTTATCGGCTTCGTTTCAACCCACTTGGTAAACTTGTCGACAGCTACAAGCATATACTCGTATCCTCCTGGCCACGCCTTGTGCAGTTTGCCCACCATATCAAGACCCCATTGAGCAAAAGGCCACGACAAAGGTATTGGCATCAGTTCCGCTGCCGGAGAATGAGGTTTTGCGGCAAACCTTTGACACGCATCACAGGTACGCACTATGTCCTTTGCATCCTCGATGGCTGTTAACCAATAAAATCCTGCTCTGAAAACCTTGGCCGCAATAACTCGACTGCTTGCATGGTGTCCGCATACTCCCTCGTGCACGTCCTTTAAAAGCACCCGACCTTCTTGAGCTGTGACGCAGCGCTGTAAGACTCTCGATATACTTTTCTTATAAAGCTCGCCTTTAACCACAGTAAAGGCTTTAGATCTACGAATAATTCGCCTTGCTTCTACTGGATCGTCGGGTATCTGCTGCCTTGAAATATATGCGATATAAGCTTGTATCCATGGTACTTGTATTACCATTACCTCGTGTGATTCTTCCTCATCTCCAGATGCACCTGCCTCGAGGGCTGCCGAAGCCCTCGAGCCTTTCTCGACCTTCTCTTTCCTCTTTGGTTGTTTCCTTGCCTTAGTCGACCTTTCACTTATCTCCTCCCAAAAACTCCCGGTGGTATTGCTAGACATTGCGACCCGATATTTGCCAGAACATCGGCTTCGTCATTGCTGAGCCTGCTAACATGATTTACTTCACACCCGTCGAATAGTTTCTCGAGTTCATTGTATAACTCCTTGTATGCTATCATGCTATCGTTGACCGCGTCACATTGATTCATCACTTGTTGAGCCACCAGCTGGGAGTCACCGTATATTTTTAATCGGGTCGCACCACAAGCCTTCGCCATCTTCATCCCATGTATCAGCGCTTCATACTCTGCCTCATTGTTAGATGCGTTTGGAAACGTCATCCGTAGTACATATTTCAACTTGTCTCCTTGGGGTGAAACCAGTATCACACCTGCTCCCGCTCCTTCTAACCTCTTGGACCCATCGAAATTCATGGTCCAAGTTCTCGATAAATCAGGGGGTCCCGTGTTTTGCAGCTCCATCCACTCTGCGACGAAGTCTAAGATCTGCGACTTTATCGCTTTTCTTTTTCATGTGTGATGTCCCGAGGGGAAAGCTCTATTCCCCAAAGGGAGACACGGCCCGTAGCTTCCGGGTTATTCAATATATTTGACAGTGGTGCCTCATTGACCACTATTATCGGATGTGCCGAAAAATAGTGTCATAGCTTTCTTGCTGTTGTAAACACTCCATACGCTAGCTTCTGATAATGCGGGTACCGCTGTTTTGAAGGCGATAAAACTTCACTAATGAAATATACTGGCCTCTGTACTCCATGGAGTTTCCCTTCTACCTCTCGCTCAACCACAAGTGTCGTGCTGACCACCTGGGGTGTAGCCGCAATGTATAACAGGAGAGGTTCCTTTTCCTTGGGTGCCACCAATATGGGAGGTGTCGAGATCGTGCGCTTGAGATCCTCGAAAGCTCTTTCTGCTTCTTCGTTCCACTCGAACTTTTCCCCTTGCTTGATCAAATCGTAAAATGGCAGCGCCGTTTCTCCTAGCCTGGCGACGAATCTGCTTAAAGCTGCGACTGTTAGCTGTTGTATCTCCTTTAACTTTGTTGGCTTTCGCATTGTCACGATGGCCTAGATTTTCTCCGGGTTAGCCTCGATTCCTCTTGCTGACACTAGAAACCCGAGAAGTTCTCTTGCAGGGACACCGAAAGAGCACTTTGTCGGGTTTAGTTTGAGGCAGAATTTGTCGAGGTTGTCGAAAGTTTCTCTGAGATCATCGATCAGTGTTGATCCTTCCTTTGTTGTTATGACAACATCGTCAATATACACTTGGACGTTCTTTCCAATCTGCGTGGCCAAGCACTTCTGCATCATCCGCTGGTATGTTGCACCCGCGTTTTTCAACCCGAAAGGCACCGTTCTGTAGCAAAACACGCCATAAGGGGTGATGAAAGCTGTTTTGACTTCATCTTCTTCCTTCAGTCGAATCTGGTTATAACCAGAATATGCGTCCAAGAAAGAAAGACGTTCACAACCTGCCGTGGAGTCGATAATTTGATCGATCCTTGGGAGAGGAAAGTGATCTTTTGGACAATGTTTATTTAGACACGTGAAGTCGACGCACATGCGAAGGACTTCGTGTTTTTCTTCGGACCATCACGGGTTTGCTACCCACGTGGCTTCGTGTGTATTTCTTTGATGAACCCGCTTCTCGAGTCGATTGATTTGATAGCATAGCTTTGCGGTTTGGTTCCGAAAACGCCGCAGAGGTTGTCTGATTGGCCTAGCCAATGGATCCAAATTTAGGGGGTGCTCGGCAAGTTCCCGGTACTCATGTCAGCTGGACACCATGAGAAGATTTCCCAACGCTCACGGAGGAACTCGACGAGCGCCTTCCTATGCGAGGTACATGTTTGTGGCGATAGGTCGTCTTCTTGGGATCTCGGGTGTATTCGCACTTCCTTCGAGTTCTTGGTAGTATCAAAGGTTGGTTCCTTAAGCGGCCTCCCGACATCCGGCAACACGTCGTAGTCCGTTATCGCTTTGACGCCATACTCGCTTGCATTTCGAAAGTTTCGACAAGCGATGGAAATCCTTGTCGCACTTATTCTGCTAGCGCAAAACTGCCTTTCACTGTGATTGGTCCCTTAGGTCCAGGGAGCCTCCACAACAAGTACGTGTAGTGGGGTACTGCCATGAATCTGGCATACGCGGGTCGTCCCAATAAAGCATGGTATTGCGATGGGTAATCCACGACTTCGAATTCCAACCTTTCTATCCTGTAGTTTTCTCGGGTTCCAAACTGAACGTCGAGATTGATCTTCCCCAGTGGATAACTTGGCTTGTCTGGTGTGATACCATGGAAACGCGTATCCGTTGGTTTTAAGTTCGCCAAGGATATATTCATCTTCCTCAATGTATCTGCGTACATAAGGTTTAAACTGCTGCCTCCATCTATAAATATTCGAGACACGTCAAACCCTGCAATCACTGCTGGTAAGATCAAAGTTGATTGCCCTGGTCGAGAAACTTGCTGCGGGTGGTCCGCTATAGTGAAGCCAATGTCCTGTCCCGACCAATTCAGATACTCCACTGTTGTAGGGGGCATCTTCTCTGCCATAAAAACTTGTCGCGAAATCACTTTCTGAGCTCTGTTGGATGGCCTGGCCTTCTGTATCATCGAGACCGCGCCGTTGGTGTCGATATATGGAGGTGGGTGTGGTGCTGCCGCCATTCTGAGCTGGTGCCGATTTTCGTCCGTAATTGCGGGAGGAGGCGGAAGGTGAACCTCGCTCCTTGGCCCATGAGGGTATCTGTTTGCTTGTGGCATGTCCCAAATCTGTTCAATGCCTGAAAAGTTCGACGTCTTTTCTGTGTCCCCTCTTTCCATTGTTGTCGAGATAAAAGTGCATTTGGCATGGCCCGTTCATCATATCTTCGGGAGATATGTACGGCCTCTGGAACCTTGGACCATTATTTTGCCTATTTGGGCGGGACCATCTCGCTGTTCACCGCTCTTTTGATAATCATCTCGATTGTTTCCTTCATTATTTCTGCGGAAGCCGGCCGATATTTGGCCGGGACCGTTGTGCTCTGAATACTGGCGAGAAAAACGTCGCCTATTTTGGAAGTTTCTGTTCCGATCTTCCTGGGGCGATCTATGCCGCTTGTTGTTGACAGCGTCCTCTCCATCTACCCAGCGATTTGCTATCTCCATGAGTGCTGCTATTGTTTTTGGGTTAGTTCTTCCGAGGTCCTCGATGAAGTCTTTTCTTCGGATCCCCCCGACAAAAGCATCTATCGCTCTCTCGTCAGATACATTTTCTGCTGAGTTTTTGATAATATTCCACCTCTGTATGTATGCCCTCATCGACTCGTCGTATTTCTGTCGACAGGCTCTCAGCTCCTCTATTGACGCAGGTTTCTTGCACGTGGACAAGAAGTTCTTTACAAACAAGCTCTCGAAGGTTTCCCAACTATCGATAGATGTGGAAGCTTTTTGATTCATGATCGAGCTGCACCACTTAAATACAGCTGGATGCTTTGCATAGCTGTTGCCTTAGTTCCACCCGTCAACTTTACTGTCTCCAGATAGTCGACCAACCAATCCTCGGGATCTTGCAATCCATCGAATTTTTTATAACTAAATCAGGCAACTTGAAATCTGATGGGACTCACGTTTTGCGGACTCATCGAGTAAAACACGGGAGTCCACACAGATCCTCGTCATCTACTTCAGGTGACTGCCGACGTTCTCTCCTTTCCTGTCGCGCCCTGTCGACCCGTGTCTGCGCCACTGTGTCTCTTGCCGATGTTCTTGGAGGTGGTTGTACTGCCGCTGTAGGTAGCGGGCTATTTTGCCTTGCAGCACCTTCAGGAGGCGTGCTCGTACTCGCAAACGCTGTCCCATGACTCCGACTCCTGCCAAAGCCATGTTGTACAATGCCTCCCTTGGATCTCCTGCGGGTGACCTATTCGCCAGTATGAAGGCCTGTGTCGCCATATATCCTGCTTCCGGAGTCTTTGGTATAATGTTTCCTCTTTCATCAATCGACATAAAGGACATGTCAAGATTCTGAATCAGATGCTCCCTCTCTGCTTCCGGTATGTTTTGTAGTCGAGATCTTGCTCCGCTACGGCCATCTCTATGGTTATCTTCCGACGTTCCTGAATGTCGGCTCAGCTCAGCCCTTCGCCTGCTTGACGCAGAAGCAGCAGCTCTTCTTTTTTCGAGTTCTTCTCTTTCTTTTTCGAGTTATCTCCCCTTACGGGCTAGCCTATACTGGTACGCCTGTAACTCTGCGACTGTGGCAGTGGTATTCATCGGCTCCGTGCCGTTCATAGCTCTTGTCGCTCTATCCCACGCTTCTTGCTGTAGTTGTACTTTGTCTCTTGGTTGCGGACCAAGATATTTGGTGCCCAAACCTCGCATGAGATCAGCGGGATCGACGCATGGATTGCCCAAATCATCGAAAGCCTCTGATGTCTCCGGTTCTGCTCGACTTGCTTCACCAATTGCGTACACTTGGTGGTATATTGAAGCTTGATTGTCATCGATATTGGTGACACCGTCGTATAGATCGGCGAAAACCTCACGAATAGATGTAGATCTGTCGATGAAGTCGAAAGCATCGACGCTGTCGGAATCGCTGCTTATATTTGAGTCCGCATACGACCCGACGGATATGTTGCCGAAGATCTTGACGAGTTCTTCGCTTGATGCAAGCTTGGTGGAGATTGCCGACGAAACCTCTTCATCGCCAGATTCGAATGATGAAAACGATCCCGATGAATCGGAACCAGCTGCAACTGGTCTCGCCGAACTTGATCTTGCGAGTCTATTAGATCCTTCCTTCCCGACGCGGAAGTGGAACCTTCCGAACGCCATGTCCATGGACTCCTCCAGATACGCATATGCATCCATACGGGAGGGTGGGTGAGGAACAAAATCGACTAGAGCAGTTTCGATCTGTTTACCTCGATCCGTCGCGTTGCTTGCTACCGAAGATGTTGATGATGTTGAACGTGCCATCGAGATCAGAACCTTGTCGCCTCTAATTCCCACAGACGACGCCAATTGATAAGGGATTAACTTATCAATGCCTACGAGTTGTAGACTAGGGTTTTAGTTGGAAGTAGATGGCAAGTAGATCTCGAAGGTTCAGCCGGAAAAGTACTCGACTGTTATGAAAACTAGGGTTGCGTGAAACAATGAATCGATCCTTTCTCCCTCGACTCCCCCTTATAAGAGGCGGAGCCGAGGTTTCGTGATACACAGTTACAGTCCGGGAGGGTTTCTGACCCGTCCCGCAATAGTTACAAGTCAATATTCCTAATACAATTCTATCTTTCCAAACTATCTCCCGATTGGGCCTCTGGGCTTTACAAAACTTTGGGTCATGGGCCTTCAGTAAACCATGGGTACTTTCTTCGGCAGGCCCATTGGGGATGCCTATGTCACCTGTTTTGGTTATAAAATTCTCAGAAAAATAAAGATAGGTCATAAACATAATCCCCTTGAACCAGGTGTGGTCTAGCAAGATATCTAACCCTGGAACTTGGTTTGATTGCAAAATCCCATACATTTTTCAAAACAAAAATCCCCTAAGTCAGATCTGCACAAATCTCAACCTCTAATTCAACCAAAAAAAAGAAGCTCCTGCTAGGGTATGATATGCCAAAATAAAGCTAGTGATATGTACTTCCTAGAAAAATTAACCTCACTGCAAAAATGTAAACATAAATCTCACAATTAAATAATCACTACAAAAGCACTATTTTACCAAAAAAAAAGCCAGTAAATATCTATAACATAGAATTACATGAATGCAACTGAAGATGGTCCATAATTAGTTATGAAACATTAATAAATTTGAAGCAAGGAATTTGGTGGACTGAGGAATTTTTGGTGATTTAAAAACTGTGGACAGATCTGCAGGAATGTTATTCTACAGAAAAGGGGAAAAAAAAGGGCCCAAAACAACGGGTCCGGCCAGCACAGTGCTGGCCCGGCCCGGCTCGGCGCGGAAGCTCGCAGGGGCCACGGCCTAGCATGGCCAAGACGCTGTGAGCCGCACAGAGGCCACGCGCGAGCGAGCGGGCCGGATGCGAGCGCTGGATCAAGATCTGACGGCTCGCGTCGCGAGCTTCCGCGACGACCACAGTCGGCACAACCGCGATGTACAGGCAACGAGGGCGCCGGGGACCTAGCTCGCCAGGGAAGGAGAGAGGGCTCACCTAGGGGCGGTCGGGGAAGGCGGAGGGGACGCAGCGGCTTGGACGCGCTCGAGGCTCTCCGGCGGCGGCTTGGTCGGAGACGAGGTCCTCGTCGATGGCTGCTACCGGGACAGATACGGGCGCGACGGAGACGCTGCAGGTGAGACGTGGAGCTCGGGGAGCATCATCTCCGCGACTCGGGCGTGCAGGCGGGTTGTGGACGACGACACAGACGTGGTTGTCGACGACAACGACAAACGAGCGCGCCGCAGAAAAAAAAACTCAATGGCGACGGTGTTCTCGAGAACCTCTGGCAAGGGAATAAGGGGCCGGGTTAGGTAAGGAAGAGAGACATCTGCGTCGACGGAAACTGGGAGAAAGGGCGGAGAGCGGCGGTGAGAGTGACGACGTGCACGCCGGCCAAGGGAGGAGCACGTACATGCAAGTCAACCAGGCAATAGTGTAGGTGATGGTGCAAACACATTTGGTTGATTGATGATGTTAAGGGATCATTCGGGGAGATAGGTGATGTGAAACGATCAATTAGTAACGTGGATGACCATGGTGACTTAAATCATCAATTCAAGTGGTCAAAGTGATGATGTTAAATAAGTGTATCAGAGAGATGAGAATGAAGAGGTGAAAAAGATATTTAAGGTTCAAAATTAATTGCATTGGTTTGATTCACTTTCAAAGAGTAGATCCGCTTTTCATTCAAAAAATAGCATTTCGAAATTTGGTTGAAAAAGAGCAAGGTAGTATTTGAGTTCAAATATGGTCTACTAGCATGACAATGCCTTGTATATTTTCTTTTTCTCAAAACCTTTTGATATAAAAAGGCACAAGAATGGCCTATATACCATTTACATGCATTTTGCTAAATGGAGATAGAACAAAGGAAAAAATAATTCTCAAGAAATTATTTTTGAAAGGAAAGATATGAAAAAAAACATAGCAGTAACATTTCCTAGTTTTAAAAGAGAAAATCTTTTGAAAGTAGTTTGATAAAAACTAGAAATATTTTGGAAGTCAAAAGGAGAGGAAATGGGGGTTTAGGGTTCTATGAAATTGGAGGGAACCTTCAGAATTGAAAATGGGAGTTGAGGCCAAGAATTCTTTAAGAGAAGGGTTTAATGGTCTTGGGAAGATAGAGACGCAAATGGAGATTATACATTTGTTGGAAAAATGATCATCTACCAAGATTATGCATAGGTGGAGTGAGAAGAGTAAATGATATATCAATGAGATGTATTAGTGGCAAGGCCAATGCCATGGATAATGGATCACAGATCAATTAGTCCTAAAATTGGGATTTGTTGCGTATGGCCTTTATTAGATTTAAACTCAATAGGAAATCTTATTTTTGAAAAGTTTCAAAAAGAGAGAAGGTTTTAGGAGGTGGAGTAGAATGACCCATAGTTAAAGTAGAATAAAATGAGGATCATTCCATTTTGTTTCAGGAAACCAAAATCTGCATATAAAAGGTTTTGTAAAATTTTGAAGTCACACAAAGTAAGGGTAAACCATTTGGAAAATATTTTATATCAAAAATAATTTTTAGAAACCCCTTTTTTATACTATGATCAGAGGTGACCATACTCGATTTTTAAAAGAAAAGGTTCATGGCAAAATCTTTTGAATCAAAATTTAGAGTCATAGGGCAGAACAAAAGAGATTATGTATTTTGTCAAAAAGTTCGAATACCTTAGAAGAGAGGAGGTTAAGGTAACACAAGAGTGGCCATATTTAGCTTAACACTATTTAGCAACCATCACTCATCAAACAACGTCGGACATGCATTTCCAACCAAAAACAAATCAATGCACGCGGAACATTGATACGTCGCAAACGTATCTATAATTTCTTATGTTCCATGCTACTTTTATTACAATACTTGAATGTTTTATACATACTTTACAACATTATTATACATTTTCCGGCACTAACCTATTAACAAGATGCCGAAGTGCCACTGTTTTTCTGCTGTTTTTGGTTTCAGAAATCCTAGTAAGGAAATATTCTCGGAATTGGACGAAATCAACGCCAGGGGCCTATTTTTACACGAAGCTTCCGAAGACCGAAAGAAGGGCCACGCGAGGGCCACACGCCGGGCGGCGCGCCCAAAGGGCCGCGCCGGCTGTTGTGTGGGGCCGCGCCTACCCTTCCGCCTACAAATAGCCTTCGTCGCGAAACCCCGATCACGAGAGAAAACATTACTCGAGAGGCCGCCGCCGCCAATCCCATCTCGGGGGATTCGAAGATCGCCTCCGGCCTGCCGGAGAGGGGAATCATCACCGAGGGCTCTACATCATCATGCTTGCCTCCGGATTGATGCGTGAGTAGTTCATCCTTGGACTATGGGTCCATAGCAGTAGCTAGATGGTTGTCTTCTCCGCTTGTGCTATCATTGTTTAGATCTTGTGAGCTGCCTAACATGATCAAGATCATCTATTTGTAATGCTACATGTTGTGTTTGGCGAATCCGATGAATATAGAATACTATGTTAAGTTGATTATCAATCTATCATATATGTGTTGTTTATGTTCTTGCATGATCTCCGTTGCTAGTAGAGGCTCTGGCCAAGTTGACACTTGTAACTCCAAGAGGGGGTAATTATGCTCGATAGTGGGTTCATGCCTCCATTTAATCTGGGACAGTGACAGAAAGTTCTAAGGTTGTGGATGTGCTGTTGCTACTAGGGATAAAACATTGATGCTTTGTCTAAGGATATTTGTGTTGATTACATTACACACCATACTTAATGCAATTATCTGTTGTTCGCAACTTAATACCGGAAGGGGTTCGGATGATAACTGAAGGTGGATTATTTAGGCATAGATGCATGCTGGATAGCGGTCTATGTACTTTGTCGTAATGCCCTGATTAAATCACATAGTAATCATCGTTGATATGTATTGAATCTTTATTTGTCAATTGCCCGCCTGTAATTTGTTCACCCAGCATGTTAGTTATCTTATTGAGAGACACCACTAGTGAACTGTGGACCCCGGTCCATTCTTTTACATCTGAATACATTCCACTGCTTTTACTGTTCTTTGCAAACAAACACCATTTTCCACTCGATACGCTTAATCCTTTGTTTTCAGCAAGCCGGTGAGATTGACAACCTCACTATTACGTTGGGGCAAAGTACTTTGATTGTGCAGGTTCCACGTTGGCGCCGGTTTCACTGGTGTTGCGCCGCACTACATTCCTCCACCAACAACCTTCACGTGCTTCTTGGCTCCTACTGGTTCGATAACCTTGGTTTTTTCTGAGGGAAAACTTGCTGTGTGCGCATCACACCTTCCTCTTGGGGTTCCCAACGGACGTGTACATCTACGCGCATCAAGCTCTTTTTCTCGGGCGCCGTTGCCGGAGATCAAGACACGCTGCTGGAGTCTCCACTTCCAATCTCTTTACTTTGTTTTTTTCTTGCTTTATTTTATTTACTACTTTGTTTGCTGCACTTAAACAAAACACACAAAAATTAGTTGCTAGCTTTACTTTATTTACTATCTTGTTCTCTATATCAAAACACAAAAAAATTAGTTACTTGTCTTTACTTTATTTACCTAGTTTACTTTATTACTACTAAAATGAGTAATCCTGAAGTTGAAGTTCGTTCTTTTAAGCAACAAGGTGGAGAAAGTTTCAAAGATGCTTGGTACAGAATTAGTAATGCTCATCATAGGTGCATTAAGAAACACTCCACTACTATCCTTCTTAGGAACTCTTATGTTGGCTTATCTAGTTGGAATAGGTATGTTCTTGATACTCTTTCGGGAGGTAATTTCCTAGGTACTCCCGCTTTAAAAGCTAGTTGAATCATAGAGAGTCTAGTTGGAATACCACCTGTTAATGAAGTTAGAATTGAAATCTCTCTTTAGGATGTTATGAAAAAATTGGAAACCATAGAGAAAAATTTTCCAAGTATTGAAACTAAATTGGAAAAGTTACTTGATAAAACTGATGAACTTGATAAATCCTTAGGAGGAATTGATGAAAGAATTAGTGTCCTAGGAACTTGTGTTGTCCATGATAATCAAACCAATAGGATTGATGAACTTGAAAAAGCTATGGGAACCTTGGGTTCAACTTTTTCTTCTCTTAAGTATAAGGAGAAAGCTTATGTGGGTAAAGAGCAAAAATTCATGTATGTCTGTAAGGTGCCTAAACAAAAGAATTATTATAGGCCTAAAATTGATAAAACCCCTATCACCACCATAGGAAATTTAGATAATGGAGCATCTAAGGTACCCTCTGCAACAAGTTGTGTTTGTAAGAAAGGTAATAATGTTGATGCTTCTTTTCTTGATGTTACTTGATTTGCACTTTCTGCGCCTAGCTGAAAGGCGTTAAAGAAAAGCACTTCTTGGGAGATAACCCATGTTTTATTTTATTTACTGTATTGTTGAGTCTTGGAAGTTGTTTACTACTGTAGCAACCTCTCCTTATCATGTTTTTGTGCCAAGTAAAGTTTCTATGCTAAAGTTGATGCTATATTTGGGATCGCTGCGCAGAAACAACATTGCTGTCTGTCACGAATTCTTGCATAAGTCTCTGTAAAAAATTCGAAAAAAATCTGCAAATGTACGAGCGTGATCCTCAGATATGTACGCAACTTTCATTAGTTTTGAGTTTTTCCATTTGAGCAAGTTAAGTGCCCCTTCCAGATGCATCTTTACGGACTATTCTGTTTTTAACAGATTCTGTCTTTTATTTCGCATTGCCGCTTTTGCTATGTTGAATGAGTTTCTTTGTTCCATTAACTTTCAGAAGCTTTGTGCAATGTCCAGAAGTGTTAAGAATGATTGTGTCACCTCTGAATATGTGAATTTTTGGTTATGCACTAACCCTCTAATGAGTTTGCTTGAAGTTTGTGTGAAGGAAGTTTTCAAGGGTCAAGAGAAGAGGATGATATACTATGATCAAGAAGAGTGAAAGGTCTAAGCTTGGGGATGCCCCGGTGGTTCATCCCTGCATATTTTAAGAAGACTCAAGCATCTAAGCTTGGGGATGCCCCCCTTCTTCATCGACAACATTATCAGGTTTCTTCTAGTGAAACTATATTTTTATTCCGTCACATTCTTATGTTCTTTACTTGGAGCGTCGGTTTGTTTTTATTTTTGTTTTGGTTTGAATAAAGTTGGATCCCGCCATTCTTATATTGGAGATATTACGCTCCGCTTTTTCATATGGAACACTTGTGTTCTTAATTGTGCTTTAATGTTCATGGCGAAAGCTAATTGCTTCGTTAAATTGCTATTTGGTTGGAATTGGAAAATGCTGCATATGGTTTGGCAATTTGGCAATTGTTTGAGCTCTCATAGATCATGTTTAAGCTCTTGCATCATGTAGTTTAATCTATTAATGAAGAACTACTGTAGAGCTTGTTTAATTTGGTTTGCATGATTGGTCTCTCTAAGTCTAGATATTTTCGGGTAAAGTGTTTGAACAACAAGGAAGACAGTGTAGAGTCTTATAATGCTTGCAATATGTTCTTGTGTGAGTTTTGTTGTACCTGTTTATACTTGTGTTTGCTTCAAACAACTTGCTAGCCCAAACCTTGTACTGAGAGGAAATGCTTCTCGTGCATCCAAACACCTTGAGCCAAACTCCATGCCATTTGTATCCACCATATCTACCTACTATGTCGTATTTTTCTGCCATTCCAAAGTAAATTACTTGAGTGCTACCTTTAAAATTTTATTCCTCTACCTTTACAATATATAGCTCATGGGACAAATAGCTTAAAAACTATTGTGGTGATGAATATGTAGTTATGTGTCTTAATTCTTATAAGTTGCTTATTGAGCGGTAACCATGTTTTCTGGGGACGCCATCAACTTTACCTTTGTTGGATATCATGTGAGATGCTATGCATGTTCGTCTTGTCTGAAGTAAGTGGATTTCATGATCAAATGGTTTGAGTATGCATATGTTAGAGAAGAACATTGGGCCGCTAACTAAAGCCATGTATCATGGTGGAAGTTTCAGTTTGGACATACAACCTCAATCTCTTATGAGAATATTAATCGTTGTTGAATGCTTAAGCATTAAAAGAGGAGTCCATTATATGTTGTCTATGTTGTCCCGTATGGATGTCTAAGTTGAGAATAATCAAAAGCGAAATCCAACGCGTGCTTTCTCCTTAGACCTTTGTACAGGCGGCATAGAGGTACCCCTTTGTGACACTTGGTTGAAACATATGTTATGCGATGATAATCCGTGTTTCCGAGCTAAGTAGGACAAGGTGCGAGCACTATTAGTACTCTATGCATGAGACATGCAACTTGTAGGAAATATTATGCATAGAACATATGAATTATTACTACCGTTGACAAAATTGTTTCTATGTTTTCAAAACAAAAGCTCTAGCACAAAAATAGTAATCAATGCTTCCCTCTGCGAAGGGCCATTCTTTTACTTTATGTTGAGTCAGTTTACCCATTTCTTTCTATCTTAGAAGCAAACACTTGTGTTAACTGTGTGCATTGATTCTTACATGTTTACTTATTGCACCTGTTATATTACTCTATGTTGACAAATATCCATGAGATATACATGTTACAAGTTGAAAGCAATTGCTGAAACTTAATCATCCTTTGTGTTGCTTCAATGCATTCTACTTTGAATTTATTGCTTATGAGTTAGTTCTTATGCAAGTCTTATTGATACTTGTTTGAAAGTACTATTCATGAAAAGTTTTGCTATATGATTCATTTGTTTAGTCATTATCTTTGTTAGCAATCTTTTGTTCAGATCACTCCATTCATCTCATATGCTTTACAATAATGTTGATCAAGATTATGTTGGTAGCATGTCACTTCAGAAATTATTTGTGTTATCATTTACCTACTCGAGGACGAGTAGGAACTAAGCTTGGGGATGCTTGATACGTCGCAAACGTATCTATAATTTCTTATGTTCCATGCTACTTTTATTATAATACTTGAATGTTTTATACATACTTTACAGCATTATTATACATTTTCCGGCACTAACCTATTAACAAGATGCCGAAGTGCCAGTTGCTATTTTTCTGCTGTTTTTGGTTTCGAAATCCTAGTAAGGAAATATTCTCGGAATTGGACGAAATCAACGCCCAGGGGCCTATTTTTACACGAAGCTTCCAAGACCGAAAGGGAGAAGTGGGGCCACGGGGCCACACGCCAGGCGGCGCGGCCCAAGCCACAGCCACGCCGGCCTGTTGTGTGGGCCCTCGCGTCGCCCCTTGACCTACCCTTCCGCCTACAAATAGCCTTCGTCGCGAAACCCCCTGTACCGAGAGCCACGATACGGAAAACATTACCGAGAGGCCGCCGCCGCCAATGCCATCTCGGGGGATTCGGAGATCGCTCCAGCACCTCAGAGGGGAATCATCACGGAGGGGCTCTACATCATCATGCCCGCCTCCGGATTGATGCGTGAGTAGTTCATCCTTGGACTATGGGTCCATACAGTAGCTAGATGGTTGTCTTCTCCGCTTGTGCTATCATTGTTTAGATCTTGTGAGCTGCCTAACATGATCAAGATCATCTATTTGTAATGCTACATGTTGTCTTTGGCGGGATCCGATGAATATAGAATACTATGTTAAGTTGATTATCAATCTATCATATATGTGTTGTTTATGTTCTTGCATGCTCTCCGTTGCTAGTAGAGGCTCTGGCCAAGTTGACACTTGTAACTCCAAGAGGGGGTAATTATGCTCGATAGTGGGTTCATGCCTCCATTTAATCTGGGACAGTGACAGAAAGTTCTAAGGTTGTGGATGTGTTGTTGCTACTAGGGATAAAACATTGATGCTTTGTCTAAGGATATTTGTGTTGATTACATTACGCACCATACTTAATGCAATTATCTCTTGTTCGCAACTTAATACCGGAAGGGGTTCGGATGATAACCTGAAGGTGGATTATTTAGGCATAGATGCATGCTGGATAGCGGTCTATGTACTTTGTCGTAATGCCCTGATTAAATCACATAGTAATCATCGTTGATATGTATTGAATCTTTATTTGTCAATTGCCCGCCTGTAATTTGTTCACCCAGCATGTTAATTATCTTATTGGAGAGACACCACTAGTGAACTGTGGACCCCGGTCCATTCTTTTACATCTGAATACATTCCACACTGTTTACTGTTCTTTGCAAACAAACACCATTTTCCACTCGATACGCTTAATCCTTTGTTTTCAGCAAGCCGGTGAGATTGACAACCTCACTGTTACGTTGGGGCAAAGTACTTTGATTGTGTTGTGCAGGTTCCACGTTGGCGCCGGTTTCACCGGTGTTGCGCCGCACTACATTCCTCCACCAACAACCTTCACGTGCTTCTTGGCTCCTACTGGTTCGATAACCTTGTTTTTTTTCTGAGGGAAAACTTGCTGCTGTGCGCATCACACCTTCCTCTTGGGGTTCCCAACGGACATGTACATCTACGCGCATCAAACATAAAAAGTTTTTGTTCCCCCAGATTTTTGCACTTTGGAAAACTAAACAAGGTTGCAAAAATTTGGGTGTTACATGGTTCCCATTCCTTATTCAACAAACGCCTATAATGAGTATGAATACCCAAGTAATTAATAGTTAGTTCCCCCACCTCGCATCAAAAAATGGCCCTATAGTCATTTTGGACCTCTTAGGCCTTATTGAAACAAAATATTTCACTATTGTGAAAATTTATTTTGAGCGTCGACAGTTGTTCAAAAATGCAAAGTATCAACTTCATGTTCACCGCCTTCTCAACATCGTGTTCCAAGAAGAGAATGGTATCATCGGTGTATTGAAGAACTGGTATCCCCCTCAACTAGATGGGGTATGAATCCACCAACTTGGCCATCCACCTTTGCTCTCGCATTGAGAATTGCCAACATGTCCGCCACAATATTAAAAAGAATTGGAGATAACGGATCTCCTTGTCATAGCCCCTTCAAGCTTTGGAAATAATGACCTATATCATCATTAACTCGGATTCTGACAGTCCCACCTTGCACGAAACTCGCAGCCCATTCACACCACAAAGGTGGAAAACCTTTCATACGCAGGGCTTGCTATAAAAATGACCATTTCACTTTATCGTATGATTTTTCAAAATCGATCTTAAATATAACACACCATCCATTTTCTTCCTATGAAGCTCATGTATGGTCTCATGTAAAACCACTACACCCTCTAGTATATTCCTTCCTGGGATAAAAGTGGATTGAGTAGGATGCACAACTTTATGTGCTATTTTCGTAGCTCTATTTGTTCTAACCTTTGTAAAAAAATTAAATTTTACATTTAGAAGGCAAATAGGCCTATATTGCTCTATTCTACTTGCGTCTTTCTTTTTAGGCAGTAAAGTGATGACTTCAAAGTTTAATTTAAACAAAGGTAAATCCCCGGTCTACAACTGCGCAAACATAGCCATAATGTCCCCCTTTATTACCTCCCAAAATTTCTGATAAAACTCCACGGGCAACTCATCAGGCCCGGGAGCTTTATTTCGTTCCATTTGCATAATCGCTTCTAACACATTCTTCTCGCTGCATTTAGTGATTAGAATTTCTCTTTCTTCCGCAGAGTCGTAGACAATTGCAGAATACCATCAACTTGGTTTTCTATCATAGCAAAAGAATTTGGATCCGGCGCCCCAAATATTTTCCTATAAACTCAGTAATGAATAGTTTTTTAGATTCTCAAGGATACATCCTCCCCGGTTCCATTCATATATCATAAACGAAACCAGTGTTCAACACAAGGAGAAAACAAAACTCACCCAAAACGTTCCAAAAAGCCACTGCTTTTTGAACCCAAACTGGAACACAAGTTTTAAACCTACTCAGCATCAACCCCTCCAGGGCAAACTGAACCAACTGCAGCCCAGCGCCAACAAAAGCACGCCTCAAACTAAGGTATTCATCAGCTAAACCCAAAAAACCACCGCCTCTATGGCACACCAGCACGAAAGAGAAAAAGCAACATAAGGAGTCTAAACCTATTACACACCACTGCAGAACTGAGGCATATTACAGCACAACATGCACCGAAGCATCCTCCTCTGGATGTTCCTTCAGGTATTCCAGCGAAGCCCTCGTTCCATGAGCAAGCTTCGAGGCAGGAGCCCAGGAGGAGATCCACTCGAAGTTGGTACACTTCAGCTCGGTGCCAGTTCCAGTGGTGCTTTGATCTTGCTCGACATGTGCTCCATGAAGAGGTCCACTTCCTTCCACGACTGATCCTTGAAAGGAACTTTCCAATTTCTCAGATAGGAAAGAATCACTCTCCACACCTGCTTCAAATCCAACCAAGTGAGTCTATTGAGCACTAAGCTATTAAATTTCTCAGATAGGAAAGAATTCCAAATCCCCCACAAAATAGCAGAAGAGATGAAATTAAATTGTAAGAACTTTTTATTATAGAGCCATCTCACGGTGGGCATAAAACCCGAAACCCGAGGCCCGAACCCGAAATACCCGGACCCGAACCCGAAAAACCCGAAACCCGAAAAATCGGGTGCTAAAACGGGTGCCAATTTGAGAAACCCGAAATTAATACAGGAAAATCGGGTGTACGTGTCGGGGACCCGAACTACCCGCTTAACCCGAAGTACGTACATCATCTTTGCTCAGCCCAGACGCCCAGCTAGTTTAGTCCCGCACAAACACAGCCCAAGGCCCAAGAGGCCAGGACAAAACGCTGTCGCACCAATTCCTTGAGTCTGGCTCAATCGATCAACCCTAACTTCAGCACGCACCAGCTCCGATCTGGCAGCCGCCGCGCTCTCCCTGACCTGGCCTCCAGCTTCCTCTCCCCGATCTAGCCATCGCCGCACTCTATGCAACCTGGGCGCCGCTACCTACGGCTCGGTCGAGCGCCTCCCGCCGCCCCAGCCTGAGGGCGCAAGCAGCAGCTCCGCGCCGGCTGCCTCCAGCGACGGCGTGCTGTGGTGCCCCGAAGGCGGCGTCCCTTGACGGCGTGATGGACTGCAGCGCCGCGCCGCTCATCGTCCGCCCCGGTCGTCAATTGCTCCCACAGATCTTGAGCATCCTTTGCATCCTGTAGTTCTCTGTTCGGGCTAATCGGGGAAACCCGAACCCGGACCCGAACTTCCGGGTACCCGAATCGTCGGGTAGCTATTTTCTGGCAAGAAATTCGGGTGTCTTTTCTTGAAACCCGATTTTTCATTTACCCGAAAAACCCGACCCGAATAATTCGGGTTACCCGAACGCCCAGCGTGAGAGCCATCTACTAGCTATATCTAAGTACTCTCCTACTTTATGTTTAAACACTCCATCAACCAAAGCCCACACTTGCCTAGCAACAATGCAATCAAAAAAGAGATGATGTACACTCTCAAACTCTTTGCAGAAAGAACATTCAATTGGTTTTGGAATACCTCTCCTTCTCAAATTATCCCTAGTCATAATTTTATTTTGTAACAGCAGCCAAAGAAAAATCTGAATCCTAGGAGGGATTTTTAAATCCCAAACAACAGGTAAAAAAATGGGAGTCACTCCCCTAAAGTTCACCAGAGCATACATAGATTTTGAGTAGTAAACCCCATTTATTTAATAGGCCCAGATAAGTTGGTCCTCATCAGTATTAAAAACTATAGTCTCAACAATAGCTAACAATTCCTGCCATTGTGCCATCATATCATCAGTAAAAGTTCTCCTAAAAACACATCTCAAGTTTGTTCCACCCCATACCTCACTAACAGTTTTAGTTTGTTCATTAGAGATAAAATAAATGTCCCAAAACTAAGTAGCTAAATTAGTATTGCCAAACCAAATATCTTCTCAAAATCTAACACTCCTACAATTTTCTATTTTCCATTTATACCCAAACCTTACTGCTTCTGCAGCACCCATCACCCCTTTCCAAAAGGTTGATGGATGTGCATCATGACAACAAAGAATATTGGGATCCCTAGTATTATACTTGATGTCTATCACTTTCCTCCACAAGGTCCCTTCCCCCTGTATATACCTCTTAATCCAAGATCCTAGGAGACATAGGTTTAAATCCTGCAAATGAGGAATACCCATGCCACCAAACTCCTTTCTCATACACGCAGAGGACCAATTAGCTAAGTGAATTTTGTTGTTCCCTTCTTCATCATTCCATAAACAATTAGCCAACTGTGTATTAATCAGGTTTAAAGCCCATTTAGGGAATTTAAAGAAAGAAAGCAAATAAATTGGAATACTAGCTAAAACTGACCTACTAATTCCCTTTTAGCTGCAGAGGACAACATTTTCCCTCTCCAACCAGCTAGTCTAATTAAAAGAGAATCAATCAAAGATTGTAAATCCTTTTTTTTTAATTTGGCATAATGCAAAGGAATCCCTAGATATTTAATTGGGAAATAACCTAACACACAACCAAAAGTCTCCAGGAAGGTAGTGCACTCTTCCACTTCTATATTAATAGGTATCAAGTCACTCTTATGATAATTAATTCTGATGCCATAGATTTGTTCAAAACAAGTAAAAATCCATTTCATATTAGTTGCAATTCTATTACTTTTCTCAAGGAAGAGCATAGTATCATCAGCATACTGAAGACACACAACACCTCTAGGGACAAAACCAGGGCAAAGACCTCTAATCAAACCCTCATTGCCCCCTTTGAGAAGCATTTTAGAGAAAACATCAACTACAAAATTAAACAAACCAAGGGACAGAGGGTCCCCTTGTCTTAAACCTTTGCCAGTAAGGAAGAAATCACTTTCTACTTCACTGATTTTCACCCCAACTGAACCACCTGTGGTTAATTGTTTTATAAGCCTAATCCAGAAAGGACTAAATCCTCTAAGATGCAAAACCTCATACAGGAAATCTTGATTAACCCTATCATAAGCTTTTTCATAATCAATCTTGAAAACAAAATCTTCCATTTTCCTCCTATGCACCTCATGCACAATTTCATGTGCAGTAACAACACTCTCCAAGATATACCTACCCTTAATAACGGCAGATTGATTCTGAGAAACCAATCTCCCTATGATCTTAGCCAATCTATTTGTCAAAACTTTACAGAAAATCTTAAAACTACAGTTAAGTAGGCTTATAGGCCCGAACTTCTTCATAATTCTAGCATCATTTTCTTTGGGTATCAAAGTAATCATAGAAAAATTTAATCTAAAAATATCCAACTTATCATCAAACCAAGCATCAAAAAGATTCAATAAGTCTTGAGCAATAATGTCCTAGTATCTCTGGTAGAAGAAAAAAGACAAACCATCTGGTCCAGGTGCTCCATCAACATAGGAACCAAAAACAGCTTCTTTTATTTCCTCTAAAGTAAATCTACTCCCTAACATCTCATTTTCTTCTAAAGTTACTTTTTCTTCAGGGAGGAAATAATAATCTAACAGCCTAATATCAGGTCTCTCTTCAGCCCCAAACAAGTCCTTATAATAATTTTTAGCTATCTCTAACATTCCTTTTGTTTCAGTTACAGGACCCTCAGGACCATCCAACACAGGAATCATTTTCTTCCTCCTTCTTTTGTTAGCTAAAGCATGAAAATATGCAGTGTTCCTATCCCCTTCACAAATATCTTTATCTTTAGAACGTTGTTTAGCTTTTATTTCCTCAATAAGCCAAAAGGAACTCAGTTGAGCAAGGATTTTCTTAAACCTCTCAGCTTCACCCACTAGGATTTCCTGGCTTTCAGCTTTAATATCTAAAGAATCATATTCTTCCATAAGGGATTTTTTCTTTTTCCTAATGTCATCATCTATATTTGCACTCCACCCTTTAGCAGAGCTCATAAAACATCTCACTTTAGCTTGCCAGACATCCAAAGGATTGCTACTATAAACCTGGATAGACCAAGCTTCTACACTACTTAAAAAGAACAAAGGCGTTCCCTATTCTGCCACTACGACTTCCCTTTCATCGTCAGCTCGTGCCTTTCCTCGCCCACCTCGTCGTTCGTCCCGCTTCGTCAATTGCCTCGGCTTTTATGGGCCTGGCCCAATTTCACAGGCTCGGTTATCGTTTCTTTCTCTCCCCCTAACGAGCAAACAACGAACATAATCGCCTCTAGGTTTTCCCCGCCGCCACTCGATCGATCTCCGGCAGGCGGCGCCGCCTACCTCCTTCGGCTGGAGTAAAGGAACCCCCGTCTTGCCATTCCTCTTGATGTTGTATCGGAAGGTCAGGGCGCAGCAGCTGGAGGTCGTATTTGGCCAACGATCGTGCCCTTCGTCTTCATCCAGGCGCATGGATACAAAGGCGTGGCGGCGCCTAAGGGCAGGCCGGCGTCGACAGGCGCGCGAGGGGGCCTAAGGGCAGGGCGACCTCATCTCGTTTTCTTCTTCTACTCCCGCGGCCGGCCGGCCGGCCTCGTGTCATTTTCAGATGTAGGAAGAAGTATACAATGGTGCATAGCACCCCAAGGAAGATGATAATGGTGCGTGCCTGTATTCATTTTGTATTGTCAAAATATCTGAAAATCTTATAAGTTGCCTTTGCTTTGCAGTTAGTAGTTCTGAATATTGCTTTCCCATAGTCATATTCAATATAATACGATTAGTCTGAACCCCAGCTTAGAGCTCAAGGTAGACAAGTCAGTATAACTTTAGGTGATTGTTGAATTCCCGTTAAGAGCCAAGAGCTCAGTATAAACATTGGGCCTACCTTAAAAGATCAGATTGTGTGCAGTAAAATTCGAAATGGTTGTACTGGAGTCGCAAGAATGCTGAATGAGATTTAATAACACTGAATTAGATATCAAAATTTTGGATTTAAGGATTATGTTCCAGATGTGAGCATATCACGTCTGCCATTTTAGGTGGAGGGTGGGTGGTCATGGATTTTATAGAGTTCTACATGTGTTAAAAAAATGTGAGGATGGACGGATTATGCATTTAGAATTCTCATATATAGTAATGCAGTTTGACCTGCTAAACTTAAAGTCAGAAGTTCCACTCCGGTCTACACTCACATGGGCTTTGGAAGCGCAGATATATTACTGCACCCAGATAATACGTATCAAATCTTTCAAACACCGCTCCCCCCGTGTCGCACCCAGGCGACACCGGGGGCGACCTGAGCGCCGCCGCCACCCTCCCCCACGCCTCGCCCCCATCGCCGCCGCTGCCGCCGGCCCTTGCCGCGGCGGCGGCAGGCCCTGCTGCCGAAGGTAGTAGGGGTCCTCCCTTTTCTCTGATGGCGCTGGCGGAAGGTCGAGGCGGCTGGGGCGTCGTCGGCCGGCTCGTCGGCGCAGGGACGCCGGGGCGGCGGCCCCGGATGGCGGTGGAGGTCCCCTGCCCTGCTGCTGCGACGGGGGTGGTCTGGCGGGCGTGGGCTGCTCGCGGCGGCGGATCGGGGGCTTCCCGCCCAGATCTGGCCTGCCGGCCGACGGCATGGACGGGCGGCGGCTCGCGGCCCGTGGCTGGGGAGGTTGCCTCCCCTACGGATCTGGTCGCATCGTCTTCTCGGGCGCGGTTTCGTCATGGTCAGGTGGGGGTTTGGTGCCGGCGAGGTGTGGTGCTCGTGCGGGCGAGGAGGTCAGGGCGGCGGCCCTGGATCGATGCTGCGGCATCGTGGCTGTGCGTGGCTTGCGTGTGGTAGCTGTGCCACAACTCCGTTTGTGTGGTTGTGTGCAGCCGGAGGAGAGGAGGTCGGGACGGCGGTCCCGGGACGGTGGGCTTTGCGCGGTGCACCACAGCGTGAGGTGCTGTGGTGAGAAGCGTGGCAACGCCGGAGCGGTGGCTCCGGGTAAGAGGCGGACGTGGGTGCTGCTGTGAGGACGTCGGGGCGGCGGCCCCGAGTCGGAGGGCGTGGCGAGGCTCACCATGGCAGGAGGTGCCCTGGTGGTCTGGGAGCTGCATTGTGGCGACGGCGAGCTGCACGGCGGGCATGTCATCTGCATTTGTTGGACAGACTTCAACGACTTGGGCTTGGTGAACTCCGCGCGAAAGCACTGCATCGACCTAGGCCGATGCCGGCGATGTCGGCGTCTTCGGACGTCGCTCCCCTCGTTGGAGGCATCGTCGAGGAGCTCCTTCACCTCCCTCGTCGCTTCGAGTCTCGGACTCTCCGGGTGAAAACCTAAACTCCGACTTTGGTCGGAGTGGGCGTCGGCGGCGTCATCGTCGCTTCCCCCTTGGGGGCGTCGCCTTGGAGGCCGGTACTCCATCAGTCTACGTTGGCTTGCTTGCTTGGCTGGTCCTCTGTCGGCCAGGTGTGTGCGCGGTCTCGGGACCGGTGTGGAAGCCGGAGCGGCGGCTCCGGGAATTCGTCGACATTCATGGTGATGCCTTTGGTCGCTTGGGTGGCAGAGGCGTCGACTCGACTGGTGCGTGGCCCTGGGGCCAGCGTGGAAGCTGGAGCGGCGGCTCCGGAATTCGTCTGCGTCTGTGTGGTTGCCTCTGGTCGCTTGGGTGACGGAGGCGTCGACACGGTTGGTGCGCGATCTCGGGATCGGTGTGGACGCCGGAGTGGCGGCTCTGGACTTTCGGCGTTATGCTGCTTGTGTGGCTTTCGTCGTCGTGCTTCTAGGCGTTGGCTCTGGCCGCTTGGGTGGCAGTGCCGTCGGCCTCGCTGGGGCGCGGTCTTCGGACCGGTGTGTGTGGGTTGCAGCTGTAGCTCTAGGGTGTCGCCTTTCCTGCTTGGGCGGAAGAGTCGTCGGCTCGTGTGGTGCGCGGTCTCGGGACCGGCGTGTTGCGTTGTGTTGTTCGGTTTTCGGCCAGTTTCCCTTATTAACTGGTCATTTTCCCTCTTCTTAATGAAAAGGCAGAGCTCCTGCCGGTTGCTCCAAAAAAAAATAATACGTATCAACACTTGTACATTAGAAAGTTCATATTTTGATTTGTAGTATGTATAATATCTTTGAAAGTGTATGCTGTTAATGATATTGCATAGAGCAGATGAAGACATGTCAGGAGTGTTTGTTGTACTTAGATCTGACTGGCGTTGCTGTATTTCTGGTCAATGTTAGTTTTCTTCACATAGGGATCAGAGTATGACTGACTTTGCTCTTGTTTCCAGTCCATGGAAGAAAGTTAGCATTTTATTTCAGTAGCAAAGCCTCAATTGAAGAAGTTGACAGTAGTTGATTCAGCAAATGGAGGGAGTAAATTAAGATAGCAAACACTGCAAATTTTTCTTTCACTAAGAAATGTTACCATAACTCTCGCTCGCACTTAGGCTTAACTAAATTTATTCAGGGTGACAAGTCAGGGCCCTTTCTTAGAAGAGGCCAGTATAAAGTTATGCGTACGACTGAGAAAAGAATAACAGATTTCACGTTTGTACCTGTAGGTATAAACTGCTTACCACGGCAAACTCAAAGTTGAGATTTCGTACGATCAAGAGGCACGTGCCAAACTTGCTGCGTAGAAAATTAGACTTAAGAACACACCCACTATCCCATAGCATTCATACAGCCAAATGAGCATCAGTTTGGGCAGGCGCTTCTCGGAGGTTGCGATGTCTATTACATTGTGTAGCTGATCGTTGTAAACGAGCACCAGCTGGAGACTAATTGTATTCAAGCAATCCTTGTAAGGTAAATAGTTTTTCTCTGTTCTTTCTTGGAAGGGATCCATTCTTCAATTGCGAGCATAAGTATGTTGGATGAATGCAATTGGTTAATTAAGTTAAAGAAAATGTTTGCCTTCCATAAAAGTTGTACTGTACAATATATTATTTATAATCCTATTGTTTATTTAACTAAAAATTTAGCCTGGTTAGTAATGCCCGGATGATCGACAAATGTTGTCAGATTGTCCAATTCTCAGTACATGAATTATTTTGCGGTTGTATGTTGCTAAAAAAATGAAATGTATTAATATATATTCTGGAATGCCTAATATGAAGCAGATAGATTTGTTATATATTATGGAAGAACTACAAGATATATTAGACGGAAAATGAATCACCAAGCTTTTAGAGAATTCATCTTAGCCCATGGTCTATTCTCAATCATTTTATTGTTTGACTCCTCATGTCATTTAAGGAGAACTTCATTTTGAATTTCCAAAGGTGGCTGCAAGTCGTGAGTATTGTTTCCTCATTTCCGTTCCTTAGTTCTTCTAAGAGCAAATCGGTCACGATTTTTATTTATAGAGATAGCGTGTGTGATACAAAATGAATTTTCTGCTTCTCCAGTTCTCCTTGTGAACATGATGATTTAAGGATACTACTGTTTAATAAAAGGATTGAATGTTCCAGGCAGGGGCAGGGGCTGGATAACTCTGCACACATTTGAATTTGGACCTGATGAGTCGTGGCTTACTCTTGGCGGAAGATTGTGTCACTGTCAAGACATATCAACGAAGTTTGACTCCTTATTCCTTGGTTGACTCCTTATTTCCAGTTGATTAAGCTAGCATTTATGCACTTGCTCATGTCGATTGAATTGGCTATCTCGTCAAACTACACTTGCTCATTTCTGCATTTTTTTTGCATCAAGAGGCTGTGAGGAAATGAGCAGACCCCATTATCATAAATTCATATTGACAATCAGGTACAACATTGGTTTAACTACATAGAAAAAATAGGAATTACTATGATGGTGACAATGCAGATGCCAATTGAAACACTGGTGTTGGTTTAGTAAAAAAAACTACATGGACTGCAACACAATCACTTGGTTCAGATCCTAAAGTTAATATCCTAGAGTGCGTAGATAATGAGTTAATCTGATGTTGGTCTCTTTTTTGTATTAAATTGTTATACAGATCTAATCATGCCCAAGAAGGCAGTTGGAAGATGAGAAATGATTCCAATGTCCGTTTCAGCCTTCGGGGAATTTTGAGGTTGACACTTGATAGGTTCTCTGCACTTTATGTTGTTGTACTTAGTGTTGCCATTTACGATAACAAATTACTTTTTTTGAATTTGGCGTAAAAAATGCTCGTCGGTTTGTGTGATATTTGATTGATTTCCTTGGTTATTAAATTAGTGCTAATACGAATTAAAAAGTACAAGGAAGGTGACTGCGTGCAGGTGTTCCGTTGTTGCGGTGCAACACCATAGCGGAGCTTGGCCTGTGTGCCAGCGTATTGCGGGGTTGACATGGCGGACACCACCACGACAGAATTGTTGTTGGACCGCGCCCGCATGGTGCTCCCAGATGGACAGGAGAGCACGCATCAGAAGTATGTGCTTAATCTTCAGCCTTTTTCATTGTCCGTCACACGATGTCATGCAACCGATCAAGTTAAATCATATGGTATTTTTTACCTTTCTAGAATCTAATGTATTCAAACCCATTTAACGAATGCTTGTTTAGAATAATGAGTTAACTTTGTGCACTGATAATCCATGCTTTCCACTACCATACAATTCTTGTCATTCATAATATCTCTTTGCTGTCAATGGTTGCTATTGTCTGACATCCATGAATGAAATGCTAACATGTTCGTACAAAAACAAAAAAAAATTGTCGTCCAATACTTAACTTTCTAGCAAATAATCTCCATTGGATGTAGCAATGTTTCCAGCTAATGAGGAGCCCTGACATTACGCAGCTGACGGAATCTACAAGGGTGCAGCATTCGCCTTCTACAGCAACTTCTCCCATGGCAGACACTTTGTCGTCCTTGCGCTATCCTGCTCGGTGGCCCTCTGCCCCCTTGGTTGCAGGTGAGCCTGATAGGAACTCAACAAGGATTTTGGGTCAACGTGATATGCTATTTTGTGTTGAGTAGATGGAAGCTAGGATGGAGGCTGTACAAAATTGCTTTGAGGTGCAAGGTAATCTTGGGTGCTCATACATGCTTATTCTCCTTTGTATCTCCATGCCCTATGTATATACACAATGTTAGTACATCGATCTCCCCCTATGAAATTTTGCGTGATCTTTGGTTTAGAATAGGGTGTACACTGATGATATGGTAGCTGCTGGTGGTCTAATCAGAGATTATTCTTGCATAGCAGACTTGGTAAAAAAATACAAATTTTTCTTTCATGTTCCTCCCATGTTCATTGCAATATGAAAAGCTTTCTTGCAGAACCTCTTATAAATGCCTTTCCTGACATATCATTACTACCAATGCTAAGAATAGCTTAGCTTGTTTTCCATGCTTTACAAGTGGTTCACAAGATTGAGAAGTTGGAAAATGAAGCTACATCTATGGAATCTTGTGGAGAAATATGGTACTTTTTTACATGAGAGATACATTATTAGTGTTTCGTTTATTTGACTAACAATCTTAACACTTCGTGTACCGAGTGATCTTTGTGAACATAAAAATTATTGCTTGTTGTTTCTGGACTTGTGTTACGAATGAATGTGCCAGTTATGCAGCGTTCCCAGTTTTCCATGTTACAGTGGGAGTATTTCAAATTTAATGTACAACTCAGCCATACAAATAATGTGCTTATGCAATGTATAGCTTAGTGAAAATGGTAAAATTCTAAAATACATAGATCCAAGCTGAGATCCAATGCAAGTTCAGATATTAGATATAACCGCTGAATATTAGATATTGCACTGTGCAGCAGATTCAAGGTTAGTGAGCACCCTTATCTGAAACTCTGTATTGATGATGCAGTTGCTAAAAGTGGCTCTTGGATATGAGGTGGTTTGCTGGGAACATGGGTTTCAGGATGATCATGAGCAACCTAGGAGCTGAAGAAGCCTTCAGTGGTGTCTCGTGACATATTTTTGACCCTTCTAGCCGAGATTAAGCGGTTTGTGCCATCCCCTGCACACTTTATAGTGGACTAACAATTGCTTCAAGGTGAAGTCTGGTTTGGGACGAGATCAATGCGGAGAAACTAGGCAATGGTTCGTGAGGGCTGCACTACTGGCTCTTATTACGTCGCAGTTTGTCATAGTCATTGCTCCTGAATTATTTGCAAAGTTCCAAGAAAAAATAAGAAACGAAAATATATGATGTAAATTTTAGAATTAGATGTAGATAGATATAAAATTGCGCACCCTTTTTGTTTGACATTGTTTGATTAAGGGATGGCTTTAAACCGATATATGTTTTCTCTCATGGTTGTGTACTTCCTGGTCATGTACTGTTAGTACATGTTGTAGTTTATCAAATTGTACAGCAGGTGAGACTAATTTGCTTGACACCGCCCGAGACGGTCGGAATGGATCGACAGCTGCTGCCGCAAGGTGCGTTTGGCGTCTCTACGGTGTTGATTTTATCCTGGCGTCTCTACGGTGTTGATTTTATCCCGTCGTCTCTATGGTGTTGATTTTATCCCGTTGCAACGCACGGGCATTTGTCCTAGTTTACCAAAACATCTAAAAAATGTACTCTAGTACTCCACCATTTTTTAAATTTAAAACTAATTTTCTTAGGAGCAGTAGCCTCCCCAGAGTCCCAGACTATTGGAGTATGATCACTCCTTAACCTGGGTAAAGCTCTTGCATTCCCTAAAGGAAACAGAGCCTCAAAACTAGTATTACAAAAAATCCTATTAATCCTACTCATAATCATGTTGCTTTGATTATTACTCCAGATAAAAGATCTACCTGCCAAACCAATCTCCACTAGAGCCCACATATCAACCCAAGCATTAAATTTGTCAGCCCATTTAAAATCTATAACACCATTACTCTTATCACTCTGAGACCTAACCAGATTCAAATCACCACCAATCATGACAGGCCCATCCCAGCTTAAAAACAACTCATGCAATTCTGAAATAAAAGCATCTTTACCCTCCTCATAACACTACAAGAAATCTGCCATAAGTTGACAAAAATAAGGTGTCACTGAAACGTCACTGATGGCTGCTTGTGACGTTACCGTGACGCTTTTCAAAACGTCGAAAGCTGGGAGTCAGCAGTGAGTGCTTAAGACGTTTCACTTGAAAACGTTGTAGAGCTTTGTGACGTTTTAAAATGTCACTGACGGCATGACGTTCCCAAAACGTCATGGGCACCTGCCCGAGTCCAGCGTGGCAATCCGACGTGGCAAAATTGTGACGAATTAGAAACGTCGTTATCCGAATTCAGCCCGGTCCATTCAGCTTCTTATGTGGGCTGAGCCCATTAGTTCTGATTATTTTTTTCGGCTTTGTTGGGCCTTGGCCCGTAACTGGCCCAATTACCTAAGCCTTTTTAGCTTATTTTTTTTTCAACGGCCTTTTTAGCTGCTGTACTTACTGGGCCTGGGCCAATTTTCATTGGGCCGTGGCCTTTTTAGGACCCATTACACTTTTGGGCCGTGGCCTTTTTAGGACCCATTACAGTTTTGGGCCGTGCCCTTTTTAGGACCATTACACTTTTGGGCCTTGGCCTTTTTAGGGTCCATTATGGTTTTGGGCCTTGGCCTTTTAGGGTCCATTAAGATTTTGGGCCTAAGCCTTTATAGGGTCCACAAAGGTTTTGGGCCTCAGCCTTTTTGGGGTCCATAAAGATATTGGGCCTTGGCCTTTTTGGGTCCATAAAAGTTATGGGCTTTGGCCTTTTTACTGTCCTGCAAGTTTTTTGGGCTTCGGCCTTTTTTGCCTTTTCAACTCCCATTTTTCGAAAATGCAATTAATTATTTGTTGGGCTCTAGCCTTTTAAGAGCCCACAATAGCCCAACAGTGCATATATTAAACTAAGAAATTCAACAACAAAATATAAAAGACAACATTTCAAATCTGCAAATTTCACAGCAGAGTGACAGCAGCAACATGACCAGGTTCACAGATTCACCAACATGTCAAGAAAGTTCACATATTCACAGTAAGAAGTTCACAGATATGACCAAGTTATTGTCACGCTGCCAGGATATGACCAAGTTCCATGGTGGGACACAAAAAAGGGATGCGACCAGCAGCAGGAGCTAATTCGCAGATGCTCCGAAGATGGACATCATGTGAGCAAGCCTCCTATCACTTTCCTCAGTCCGCTTGAGGAGCTCCATGTAGTCCTTGTCACGCTGAGCTTGTGCGGCTTCATTTGCCGCTTGCTTCTCCTTCTGGGCAGCTGCTTCTTCCATGATGGCAGCAAACTGCTGCTTCATCTGTTCAGCTTCCTCCTGGGACCTCTTCAGCTGTGCTTCCAGGTCATGAACATGCGCCGATACAGCAGCTGCGGTGGGCTTGTTGAGCTTGACAGTGGAACTGGGCTGAAGTCCAGCATTCTTCAGGAAAGTGCTGTGCTTGGCTTCCTTGCTAAGAACCTTTGCAACAACAGCGACTGCAGACCTTGGCGGTGCACCTTCTGGCACAGGAATAGCCAACTCAGCTTCCATATCAGCCTGGAGATCCATTTCCAAAAGATTCATCAATTCAGGAAACGCACAGGTCCAAGAATGGTTCACAAAAGTGAAATGAACAAGTCACTTACTATTGCAGCTAGAGCTTCCTCAGAGAAACCATCCTTCTTGCTGTGATGGGTCGCCTTAAAGATGTCGACTGCATCTAGCTCTTCACCTCTGCGCTCCTCCCTCTGGAAATGATGTTCACCAAGAATCAGAACATAAGCTTGTGGAGACAAGAGTAAGATGCAAAAGGAAATTCTGTAAGAGTGTTCTTACAGTTGCATACAGATGAGCAGCATAGCTACGAGAGCCAGTCTTTTGGCCAAATTTGACCGCAGCACGACTGTCCTTGTTCTTGGTACATGTGTTCTGCAGAAGGGCACAATCATGATATTCAGTAATGTGCACACTATAACGATGAGCATCATGTCTACCATGCAAGCACTAATGACTGCAACTGAAGCAAAGAACATACCCTGTGTCTTGGGGTTACCCACAGAGCAGTTAGAGCTTCCCATTCTTCATCTGAGACATCCTTAACAGGGGACTTGATGCTGACTTCATTTGCTGGTACTTTGTCGAAGTAGTCCCTTTTCAGGATGTAGCGCCTGTTCTTCGACACTTTCCGCAGTACGTCATAGCAAGCCTTCTGGATGACTTCCGACTCTGTGTCCATGTTGAAATTTGCCTACAAAGCAAACAAGGGCAAGGACGAGGTTAGTTATCATGAACTATGAACAATCAAGCAAGCACTCCTATCATCTAACAAATGAACTGGTGATGAAGAAGATTACCCCCATCTTTCCAACAAAGTCGGCCAACAAATTCTCATCCCTCTTGTACAACTTGAAATGCGGAAGGAGCGGCATCTGGCCTCTTGCAAGCATTCCACCCTCCGATGCAAACTTGGCAGCAGGCAAAGGCTTCTCAGGACGTTTCAGCCCTGGAGGAATCTCAATGGTAAGCTTGACTCCCATCCCCTTGCAAATCTGCTCCAGCCCGGTGCCCTTCCTTTTACGGCCACCTGCAGCAGTGGTTCCACCTGAATAGCATACATACAAAGATCATGTCAGAAAGCAGCACCCACAACCAAAAGAGTTTATAAAGATAAACAAAAAAGGCAGTAGATAGTGTGGACAGCTGTCCAACAAAAACTTGCCTTCATCATCCTCAGGATCAAGAAAACCATCAGAATCAAAGTGCTGATGGACCATGACATCGATGCAGTAGGACCTGTGTCCCTGCGAACAGTGCTTGCTTCATCGATCCTTTCATCAATCTGCGGTGAGCTACTGCGATTGTTGCGGGGCGGAGTATCTTCATTGTTGGTTGCAGACGCTTCACTTGATGTCCTCCTGGTGGCTCTTTTGGAAG
This sequence comes from Lolium multiflorum, assembly GCA_030979885.1. Taxonomy (NCBI): domain Eukaryota; kingdom Viridiplantae; phylum Streptophyta; class Magnoliopsida; order Poales; family Poaceae; genus Lolium; species Lolium multiflorum. The sequence continues at coordinate 57,044,246 of CM061748.1, read as the reverse complement.
GAGCTTCAGCAACAGGTTCCAGATGCCTCTTTCTCCCTCCTGGAGCATCAGCAAACACTCTAACAGGAGGCATTGAACTTTGTTCCTTTTGCAACCTCTTACTCCTCCTCCCTGGGCTTGTCTTTCTAACAGAAGCCTTTTTCTTTCTACTCTTGGGATCCTTCAATGCCTCGCAAAAATAGCAAAACAAAATGGCATTACATCACAGGTTATAGCAAAACATAAATAAGAAAACAGATACAAGTAATGCCAGCCCTCCAAAGATGATAAGCAGAATGCACCTTCTCAATGTGTTCCCCTATACTCCCTTCAACCTCCCCATCCTCCTGGTCAACCAATTGGTCATTGCTCGGATGATAATCTGAGCTGTCGCCTTGTGTTATGGCAGATGACTCATCATTTGAAAGTGTGGAACGACCTCCACCTCGACCACCATGTGACTTCCTAAAAATTGACACTACGGCGGGGATACCCAGGGATTGTAAGACACGGTTGTTCCGCATCATTGTCCTAGCCCTGTCCTTCTCTATCTCGGTGAGTGGCGCTTCTTTACATGTATGAGAGAAATATGTAACCATTAGATTGATGGTTGAAATGCATAGAAGCAAGCCAACTCGAACAACTAAGGTAAATTGTTTAATCATAGCAATTTTCAACTTTTAGTTTCATTTAATCCTAGGGTACAGAAATATTCAGACAGAGCCAAAAAAACCCAGCACCCGATTAAAAGCATCAATTAGACACAATTATGTTAGGATGAAGCCGCATACCAGCCAGCTGCTTCTTCCCAGTCTTTGCCATGCCTGATGTTGATGGGTTGGATATGTGCTGGCACGAAAAGAATAACAATTAGTGACAGCAGATACAACATATGGATGCAATTAAAGAACCAAGCAACATAGGTTCATGTGGATCAACAATCACCTGGTTCACCTTGCTCCTTGAAGTAGGTCAGACCTTGATAGTATTACCTACGAAGATAACAGGTTATAATCATTAGACATATCCCTTCATACAACAATAGACATGTACACAGAAAAAGCTGTAGGCATGTACAGATAAACAGGGCTCCCAAACTTTGTTTGGGAGAAGTTTCATCAACACAGGATAGAAGGGCAATATAAATGTTCATCGACGAAATATAAAAGGGAATGCCTTGGTAAAGATCTGTACCAAGCAAGATCCGCAGCAGGTAATCATATTATGTACTAGTTGCAGCAAGAAAGATCTGTAGAAGCTAATCATATATGGACTGCAGTAAACTAGATGTACAATCTACAGAGCCCAAGCCAAGTAAAATCCCCCAACAATCACGGACTGGTTGCAGCGAGACCCACGCCAGGCAAGATCTGCATCACTAATTGACTGGTTGGATACAGCAAGCAAGATCGGCAGCAGGTAATCATATAGGGACTGCAGTAAACCAGATCTAAATTCTACAGAGCCTGAGCCAAGCAAGATCCGCAGCAATCATCGACTGGTTGCAGCAAGACACATGCCAATCAAGATCCGAAGCAACCATGGACTGCTTGCATATAGCAAGCAAGATCGGCAGCAGGTAATCATATAGGGACTGCAGAAAACCAAATCTAAAATCTACAGAGCCTGAGCCAGGCAAGATCCGCAGCAATCATCGACGGTTGCTGCAAGAACATGAAAAGCAAGATCCGAAGCAACCATGGACTGGTTGCAGCAAGAACCATGACAGGCCGAGCAACCCTGACCCTGGACAAGCCAAGGAAACAAGCCATGCCACGAAATCCCTAACCCTAACCATGACATGCCAAGCAAACCGTAACCCTAGCCATGGCCGACGAAACCCTAAGCAGGCCAAGAAAAGGCCATAGATCGAAGAGGGGGGGAGGGGTCGGGTTGAGGAGGGAACTCGCCTGAAGATCTTGTGGCGAGCGTCTACGCACGCGCGGCCGTCGTCGGCGGGTAGCTCTCCGCTCGTCCGCTCGTCGGAGCGCCGCTCGTCGGTGGGGATGAGCGGAGTGGGAGGGGAATTGGGGTTCGTATTGCACCGGAGTGGGAGGGGAATTGGGGAATTGAGGGAGCTCGTACGGGATTTGACTGAAATGTCCCTCCTTTCCAGCTTAGGTTAGTGGCGTTTCGGACATTTGCCCTCCTTTCCAGCTTAGGTTTCAAAACATTTCGCTGGAGCTGGCGGGTGGATTCAAAACATTTCGCTGGAGCTGGCGGGAGAAGCTGGGCGGGAGAGTTTTGGGGTTTTGGAGGGTTTTGGGGTTTTGGGGTTTTGGAGGGAATTTTTGGGGCTTTTTTGTGCAAAACAATAATAATTAAATGCGCAATAATGCATATAATTTGGTGTAGATTAAAATATTTTTAAAAACAGAATATCATGTAATTAAACGTGTGTCACCGTCATTCCTTTAATGATAATAATATAGGGATATATGAAACTCCTAGAATCCTTAATAATTAAATTATTTAAAAAAATCAGAAAATGTTTGGTTAATTAGGTCAAATAATATATGTCTCTTGCACACACTAATTATATGTTATCATAAGGCATATGCAAGCTTTATCCCATTCTATATACATCAAGATTCCGAACGTGGCAGTTCGATCGTGAAGGGTTCTAGCTCCTAGCTAGAATGTACGTCGTCTCCGCTCGACTTTTTGGCTCCGTTTTAATTTGCCAACTGCGCAAAAAGGGGCCGCCGGGACATGCGGTATGGCCGTACCGGGCGCGCGCGTGCACCCATCCGCCAACGCGCGAAACGGAAAACATTTAGCACATAAAATGACGCGTCCTAGACCTAAAAACATTTTTCACTCCATTTATTGAACCAAGGAAAGTGTGGCCCCAGTTCAAATCCTCCCGGTCAGTTTGATTCGGCGGGACACCGCGAAGCGGGAGGGATTCCCAGATGGCTACCGCGCGCATACGGCATGTGATAGGTGGTGCGTAGGAGGTATCCTGCCGCTGCGCGGAGGTCTCGCGCAATACTAAAATGCGCACCATGTAGCTCCTTCACAAAAAAAAGCCCTTCCGGCACCCGAAAATGGAAAAACCGTCGCCCATGGTTCGGGTTGGAAATCCGCGACGGGCCTTGCTTCCCATCCTAAGGTGCACGCACGTGCCAAATATGGCCTCGTTCCGACAAACTATGTGGTGAAACGGGCGTTTCCTACTCATTCCCCCTAAAAGCCATAGAACTCCGGACGTGATAGCCCTACTCGTGAAGGGTTTTTCAAGATAATTGTCGTATCCCAATTCCGTCTTTTGAAGTGGTTACTAGGACACATAAAATGACGCCACGCGGCTCCGCTCGATTTTTTTGCTCCGTTTAATTTGCCAACTGCGCAAAACGGGGCCGCCGGGACATGCGGTATGGCCGTACCGGGCGCGCGCGTGCACCCGTCCGCCAACGCGCGAAACGGAAAACATTTAGCACATAAAATGACGCGTCCTAGACCTAAAAACATTTCCCCTCCATTTATTGAGCCAAGGAAAGTGTGGCCCCAGTTCAAATCCGGTCAGTTTCCAGCGGATTCGGCGGGACACCGCAGGAAGCCGGAGGGATTCCCAGATGGCTACCGCGCGCATACGGCATGTGATAGGTGGTGCGTAGGAGGTATCCTGCCGCTGCGCGGAGGTCTCGCGCAATACTAAAATGCGCACCATGTAGCTCCTTCACAAAAAAAAAGCCCTTCCGGCACCCCGAAAATGGAAAAACCGTCGCCCGTGGTTCGGATTGGAAATCCGCGACAGGGGCCTTGCTTCCCATCCTAAGGTGCACGCACGTGCCAAATATGGCCTCGTTCCGACAAACTATGTGGTGAAACGGGCCGTTTCCTACTCATTCCCCCTAAAAGCCATAGAACTCCGGACGTGATAGCCCTACTCGTGAAGGGTTTTCAAGATAATTGCCGTATCCCAATTCCGTCTTTTGAAGTGGTTACTAGGACACATAAAATGACGCCACGCGGCTCCGCTCGATTTTTTGGCTCCGTTTAATTTGCCAACTGCGCAAAACGGGCCGCCGGGACATGCGGTATGGCCGTACCGGGCGCGCGCGTGCACCCGTCCGCCACGCGCGAAACGGAAAACATTTAGCACATAAAATGACGCGTCCTAGACCTAAAAACATTTTCCCCTCCATTTATTGAGCCAAGGAAAGTGTGGCCCCAGTTCAAATCCGGTCAGTTTCCAGCGGATTCGGCGGGACACCGCAGAAGCGGGAGGGATTCCCAGATGGCTACCGCGCGCATACGGCATGTGATAGGTGGTGCGTAGGAGGTATCCTGCCGCTGCGGAGGTCTCGCGCAATACTAAAATGCGCACCATGTAGCTCCTTCACAAAAAAGCCCTTCCGGCACCCCGAAAATGGAAAAACCGTCGCCCGTGGTTCGGATTGGAAATCCGCGACAGGGGCCTTGCTTCCCATCCTAAGGTGCACGCAAATATGGCCTCGTTCCGACAAACTATGTGGTGAAACGGGCCGTTTCCTACTCATTCCCCCTAAAAGCCATAGAACTCCGGACGTGATAGCCCTACTCGTGAAGGGTTTTTCAAGAGAATTGCCGTATCCCAATTCCGTCTTTTGAAGTGGTTACTAGGACACATAAAATGACGCCACGCGGCTCCGCTCGATTTTTGGCTCCGTTTAATTTGCCAACTGCGCAAAACGGGGCCGTCGGGACATGCGGTATGGCCGTAACGGGCGCGCGCGTGCACCCGTCCGCCAACGCGCGAAACGGAAAACATTTAGCACATAAAATGACGCGTCCTAGACCTAAAAACATTTTCCCTCCATTTATTGAGCCAAGGAAAGTGTGGCCCCAGTTCAAATCCGGTCAGTTTCAAGCGGATTCGGCGGGACACCGCAGGAAGCGGGAGGGATTCCCAGATGGCTACCGCGCGCATACGGCATGTGATAGGTGGTGCGTAGGAGGTATCCTGCCCTGCGCGGAGGTCTCGCGCAATACTAAAATGCGCACCATGTAGCTCCTTCACAAAAAAAGCCCTTCCGGCACCCCGAAAATGGAAAAACCGTCGCCCGTGGTTCGGATTGGAAATCCGCGACAGGGGCCTTGCTTCCCATCCTAAGGTGCACGCACGTGCCAAATATGGCCTCGTTCCGACAAACTATGTGGTGAAACGGGCCGTTTCCTACTCATTCCCCCTAAAAGCCATAGAACTCCGGACGTGATAGCCCTACTCGTGAAGGGTTTTTCAAGATAATTGCCGTATCCCAATTCCGTCTTTTGAAGTGGTTACTAGGACACATAAAATGACGCCACGCGGCTCCGCTCGATTTTTTGGCTCCGTTTAATTTGCCAACTGAGCAAAACGGGGCCGCCGGGACATGCGGTATGGCCGTACCGGGCGCGCGCGTGCACCCGTCCGCCAACGCGCGAAACGGAAAACATTTAGCACATAAAATGACGCGTCCTAGACCTAAAAACATTTTCCCCTCCATTTATTGAGCCAAGGAAAGTGTGGCCCAGTTCAAATCCGGTCAGTTTCCAGCGGATTCGGCGGGACACCGCGAAGCCGGAGGGATTCCCAGATGGCTACCGCGCGCATACGGCATGTGATAGGTGGTGCGTAGGAGGTATCCTGCCGCTGCGCGGAGGTCTCGCGCAATACAAAATGCGCACCATGTAGCTCCTTCACAAAAAAAGCCCTTCCGGCACCCCGAAAATGGAAAAACCGTCGCCCGTGGTTCGGATTGGAAATCCGCGACAGGGGCCTTGCTTCCCATCCTAAGGTGCACGCACGTGCCAAATATGGCCTCGTTCCGACAAACTATGTGGTGAAACGGGCCGTTTCCTACTCATTCCCCCTAAAAGCCATAGAACTCCGGACGTGATAGCCCTACTCGTGAAGGGTTTTTCAAGAGAATTGCCGTATCCCAATTCCGTCTTTTGAAGTGGTTACTAGGACACATAAAATGACGCCACGCGGCTCCGCTCGATTTTTTGGCTCCGTTTAATTTGCCAACTGCGCAAAACGGGGCCGCCGGGACATGCGGTATGGCCGTACCGGGCGCGCGCGTGCACCCGTCCGCCAACGCGCGAAACGGAAAACATTTAGCACATAAAATGACGCGTCCTAGACCTAAAAACATTTTCCCCTCCATTTATTGAGCCAAGGAAAGTGTGGCCCCAGTTCAAATCCGGTCAGTTTCCGGCGGATTCGGCGGGACACCGCAGGAAGCCGGAGGGATTCCCAGATGGCTACCGCGCGCATACGGCATGTGATAGGTGGTGCGTAGGAGGTATCCTGCCGCTGCGCGGAGGTCTCGCGCAATACTAAAATGCGCACCATGTAGCTCCTTCACAAAAAAGCCCTTCCGGCACCCCGAAAATGGAAAAACGTCGCCGTGGTTCGGATTGGAAATCCGCGACAGGGGCCTTGCTTCCCATCCTAAGGTGCACGCACGTGCCAAATATGGCCTCGTTCGACAAACTATGTGGTGAAACGGGCCGTTTCCTACTCATTCCCCCTAAAAGCCATAGAACTCGGACGTGATAGCCCTACTCGTGAAGGGTTTTTCAAGATAATTGCCGTATCCCAATTCCGTATTTTGAAGTGGTTACTAGGACACATAAAATGACGCCACGCGGCTCCGCTCGATTTTTTGGCTCCGTTTAATTTGCCAACTGCGCAAAACGGGGCCGCCGGGACATGCGGTATGGCCGTACCGGGCGCGCGCGTGCACCCGTCCGCCAACACGCGAAACGGAAAACATTTAGCACATAAAATGACGCGTCCTAGACCTAAAACATTTTCCCCTCCATTTATTGAGCCAAGGAAAGTGTGGCCCCAGTTCAAATCCGGTCAGTTTCCAGCGGATTCGGCGGGACACCGCAGGAAGCGGGAGGGATTCCCAGATGGCTACCGCGCGCATACGGCATGTGATAGGTGGTGCGTAGGAGGTATCCTGCCGCTGCGCGGAGGTCTCGCGCAATACTAAAATGCGCACCATGTAGCTCCTTCACAAAAAAAGCCCTTCCGGCACCCCGAAAATGGAAAAACCGTCGCCCGTGGTTCGGATTGGAAATCCGCGACAGGGGCCTTGCTTCCCATCCTAAGGTGCACGCACGTGCAAATGGCCTCGTTCCGACAAACTATGTGGTGAAACGGGCCGTTTCCTACTCATTTCCCCTAAAAGCCATAGAACTCCGGACGTGATAGCCCTACTCGTGAAGGGTTTTTCAAGATAATTGCCGTATCCCAATTCCGTCTTTTGAAGTGGTTACTAGGACACATAAAATGACGCCACGCGGCTCCGCTCGATTTTTTTGGCTCCGTTTAATTTGCCAACTGCGCAAAACGGGGCCGCCGGGACATGCGGTATGGCCGTACCGGGCGCGCGCGTGCCAACGCGCGAAACGGAAAACATTTAGCACATAAAATGACGCGTCCTAGACCTAAAAACATTTTCCCCTCCATTTATTGAGCCAAGGAAAGTGTGGCCCCAGTTCAAATCCGGTCAGTTTCCAGCGGATTCGGCGGGACACCGCAGGAAGCCGGAGAGATTCCCAGATGGCTACGCGCGCATACGGCATGTGATAGGTGGTGCGTAGGAGGTATCCTGCCGCTGCACGAGGTCTCGCGCAATACTAAAATGCGCACCATGTAGCTCCTTCACAAAAAAAGCCCTTCCGGCACCCCGAAAATGGAAAAACCGTCGCCGTGGTTCGGATTGGAAATCCGCGACCGGGGCCTTGCTTCCCATCCTAAGGTGCACGCACGTGCCAAATATGGCCTCGTTCGACAAACTATGTGGTGAAACGGGCCGTTTCCTACTCATTCCCCCTAAAAGCCATAGAACTCCCGACGTGATAGACCTACTCGTGAAGGGTTTTTCAAGATAATTGCCGTATCCCAATTCCGTCTTTTGAAGTGGTTACTAGGACACATAAAATGACGCCACGCGGCTCCGCTCGATTTTTTGGCTCCGTTTAATTTGCCAACTGCAAAAACGGGGCCGCCGGGACATGCGGTATGGCCGTACGGGCGCGCGTGCACCCGTCCGCCAACGCGCGAAACGGAAAACATTTAGCACATAAAATGACGCGTCCTAGACCTAAAAACATTTTCCCCTCCATTTATTGAGCCAAGGAAAGTGTGGCCCCAGTTCAAATCCGGTCAGTTTCCGGCGGATTCGGCGGGACACCGCAGGAAGCCGGAGGGATTCCCAGATGGCTACCGCGCATACGGCATGTGATAGGTGGTGCGTAGGAGGTATCCTCCGCTGCGCGGAGGTCTCGCGCAATACTAAAATGCGCACCATGTAGCTCCTTCACAAAAAAAGCCCTTAGGCACATCGAAAATGGAAAAACCGTCGCCGTGGTTCGGATTGGAAATCCGCGACCGGGGCCTTGCTTCCCATCCTAAGGTGCACGCATGTGCCAAATATGGCCTCGTTCCGACAAACTATGTGGTGAAACGGGCCGTTTCCTACTCATTCCCCTAAAAGCCATAGAACTCCGGACGTGATAGCCCTACTCGTGAAGGGTTTTCAAGATAATTGCCGTATCCCAATTCCGTCTTTTGAAGTGGTTACTAGGACACATAAAATGACGCCACGCGGCTCCGCTCGATTTTTTGGCTCGTTTAATTTGCCAACTGCGCAAAACGGGCCGCCGGGACATGCGGTATGGCCGTAGGGCGCGCGTGCACCCGTCCGCCAACGCGAAACGGAAAACATTTAGCACATAAAATGACGCGTCCTAGACCTAAAAACATTTTCCCCTCCATTTATTGAGCCAAGGAAAGTGTGGCCCCGATTCAAATCCGGTCAGTTTCCGGCGGATTCGGCGGGACACCGCAGAAGCGGAGGGATTGGCTACCGCGCGCATACGGCATGTGATAGGTGGTGCGTAGGAGGTATCCTGCCGCTGCGCGGAGGTCTCGCGCAATACTAAAATGCGCACCATGTAGCTCCTTCACAAAAAAGCGGGTTTAGGTTAGGCTTTGGTGTAGGGTTAGGGCTAGGGTTTAGGGGGTAGGGCTAGGGTTTAGGTTAAAGGTAAGTATTTATGGTTAGGTATATGTTTAGGGTATAGGGTTAGGGTTAGGGTTTATGATGCATGGTTCTGCAGCTCCGGTGTCGTGGTTTAGGGTTTTAGAGGGGTTTTAGTGCTCGAAGCCTCCCGTTTAGGGTTTAGGGTTTAGGGGAGCTACTTTTGCACCATTAGACCTTGCACCACACCTTGACACATATCATAGGTCCACATGCAAGATTTGGTGGGGGTCCCGGTGCTCGGCGGGCGTTCTCCCCCTCCTTCCCCCAAAACAGGAACGTGTGCGGGTCTACCCCCTAGATTTCTCGCGCAGGGTGCACCAATGTAACTTTTCATTATTTTAGGTTTGTTTAGGACATATACACATGGAGAACCAAGATTGGGACCCTTTGGCACATATACCCGCAGCTAGAGCCATTATCACACGATCGAGGGTGTGCCTGATCTGGTTAGGGTTTGGTGTAGGGTTAGGGCTAGGGTTTAGGGGGTAGGGCTAGGGTTTAGGTTAAAGGTAAGTATTTTATGGTTAGGTATATGTTTAGGGTATAGGGTTAGGGTTAGGGTTTATGATGCATGGTTTTGCAGCTCCGGTGTCGTGGTTTAGGGTTTTAGAGGGGTTTTAGTGCTCGAAGGGAGTTTAGGGTTTAGGGTTTAGGGGAGCTACTTTTGCACCATTAGACCTTGCACCACACTTTGACACATATCATAGGTCCACATGCAAGATTTGGTGGGGTTCCGGTGCTCGGCGGTCGTTCTCCCCCTCCTTCCCCCAAAACGGCGGAACGTGTGCCCCGGCGGGTCTACCCCCTAGATTTCTCCGCGAGGGTGCACCAATGTAACTTTTCATTCTTTTAGGTTTGTTTAGGACATATACACATGGAGAACCAAGATTGGGACCCTTTGGCACATATACCCGCAGCTAGAGCCATTATCACACGATCGAGGGTGTGCCTGATCTGGTTAGGGTTTGGTGTAGGGTTAGGGCTAGGGTTTAGGGGTAGGGCTAGGGTTTAGGTTAAAGGTAAGTATTTATGGTTAGGTATATGTTTAGGGTATAGGGTTAGGGTTAGGGTTTATGATGCATGGTTCTACAGCTCCGGTGTCGTGGTTTAGGGTTTTAGAGGGGTTTTAGTGCTCGAAGCCTCCCCGTTTAGGGGTTAGGGTTTAGGGGAGCTACTTTTGCACCATTAGACCTTGCACCACACCTGACACATATCATAGGTCCACATGCAAGATTTGGTGGGGTTCCGGTGCTCCGGCGGTCGTTCTCCCCTCCTTCCCCCAAAACAGCGGAACGTGTGCCCCGGCGGGTCTACCCCCTAGATTTCTCCGCGCGAGGTGCACCAATGTAACTTTTCATTCTTTTAGGTTTGTTTAGGACATATACACATGGAGAACCAAGATTGGGACCCTTTGGCACATATACCCGCAGCTAGAGCCATTATCACACGATCGAGGGTGTGCCTGATCTACTGGTTAGGGTTTGGTGTAGGGTTAGGGCTAGGGTTTAGGGGGTAGGGCTAGGGTTTAGGTTAAAGGTAAGTATTTATGGTTAGGTATATGTTTAGGGTATAGGGTTAGGGTTAGGGTTTATGATGCATGGTTCTACAGCTCCGGTGTCGTGGTTTAGGGTTTTAGAGGGGTTTTAGTGCTCGAAGCCTCCCCAGTTTAGGGTTTAGGGTTTAGGGGAGCTACTTTTGCACCATTAGACCTTGCACCACACCTTGACACATATCATAGGTCCACATGCAAGATTTGGTGGGGTTCCGGTGCTCCGGCGGTCGTTCTCCCCCTCCTTCCCCCAAAACAGCGGAACGTGTGCCCCGGCGGGTCTACCCCCTAGATTTCTCGTGAAACTTGAGGCATACACATATATTATGGAGATGTACATGTAATTTTTTTTGTCAAAATCTTTCCACACTTCGAAATACGTTTTGTTGGTAGAGGGAGCATACGCACCCGGGAGCCGAATTGAATTTCCGAAGCCTGAAAAAATGACAACACACATCGATGTTATATATGCAATGCCAAAATCTGGGTGTGAAATATTCAACCAGATCTGACACTATTCACATCAGCAAAAGTATGATTTATCTAAGTTGATCCTATGATCCTACCTAATGGGGAGATCCTATACAAGTCTACCCCGAGCTGTGCCTCATAAACAAAGAGACGATAGAAGCAAAGTTTCTTGACAAGCAAATACAAATAATTAACTAGGCATGGATCTTGGAGAAGTCGTCAGTAATTGCCTGGCTTCGTCAGCCACGGATTATCACTCTTCGGGCTCTGCTGATCACTCTCCGTCGTCCACGGATCATCACCCCACTGATCAGCACCAGTCCACGTTTTCTTCCTCAGGTCCTGCCAATAATCACTACTCTTCGGCGCATCACTACCCTCCAGCCACTGCTCATCATTCATCTTCGTCCGTTTGCCATGAAGGGGACTTGTCTGCTGGGTGTTGTCGCTGGAAGCTGGTGCCTTCAAGATTGCTAGTTCAGCCTGCGCGCTTGCAAGCTCAGCATTTAACCTTGCTATTTCAGCTGCAGCATTTCTCTGTGCATGTTCAGCTTCGATCTCTGCTGCATTGCATTTGCGACACAGACGTCCCCTCAGCTTGTCTTCCTTCTTGCAACCGGGGCAAAACACAAGGTAACGCAGGAAGAACCATATCTTAACGTAGAGCTGGTAGCTCACGTAAGCATCTTTAGCTGCATACTCCAGGTTTAGATCAGACAACGGCTGCTCTTCCCAGTAATTGTGCCTGTCTCGAGGGAATTTGCTCTTCATCTCGCTGTACGACTCGTCCAAGATGCTAGTTGCAAGACTAGCCATTCCATCCCTCAATAATTTTCCTCTCTCGTTGAGACCTTTGACGTTGACAATTTCCTGGATATCGATCCAGTTCCGACTAGGAATCATAATCTTCTCGTAATATAACTTTATAAAATCTTGTCTCTTGTCAACGCTGCAGAACACAATTTCTTGATTTTGAAGGAATGAGCGCAGCGCCGGACATTCCCCGTTGGTCCTGAAAACAAAAATTTAGTACTTGCGAGATCAACACTTGAATAAAATTTGGGACTACGAAGCTAGTCTATATGCAATCTCATAGCTTGAATATAAAATTTGAAACTACATAAGTTTAGTAAGTTCATGATCAACAGTCTGAATATTATCTAGTCATAATTCATTTGGTACTAATAGAATGCATGAACAACACTTTTATGAAATGTGTAAGTGCAATTGTTTAGTCATTGAAATTTCATTTTGCATCATATAATTTTGAAACTAACAAAATTCTATTAAATGCAAGATCAAGACTCCGGAAATTTGCTTGTGATAATTAATTTGGTATAATGAAATCCAGTACATGCTAGATGAGCATATGGATAGATTCAATTTGATGCAAAAATTTAGTACTTGCGAGATCAACACTTGAATAAAATTTGGGAATACGAATGTTTAGTCTATGCAATCTCATAACTTGAATAAAATTGACATAAGTTTAGTAAGTGCATGATCAAGAGTCTGAAAATTATCTAGTCATAATCCATTTGGTACTAAAAGAATGCATGACCAACACTTTTATGAAATGTGCAAGTGCAAATTTTTTAGTCATTGAAATATCATTTTGCATCATATAATTTTGAAACTAACAAAAGTCTATTAAATGCAAGATCGGGACTCCGGAAATTTGCTTTGTGATAATTAATTTGGTATAATGAAATCCAGTACATGCTAGATGAGCATATGGATAGATTCAATCTGCAAGATCAGGACACCATGCTAGCACGGTTTGTAGTTTAATTTGTTGCACCTAGCCCAATGAACCAATTTGTAACTTGCTGTTGCACGAATTCCCCTCTCCACAATTTCTTTCAATAACACAAGAATTCCCCTCTCCACAATTTCTTTCAATAAAATGCACAATCCCATATTCTTGAAACTGCCTTGCGAATTATGGTGCATGTGAGTTGCAATTTTCTCTCAAACAGAGAAACCAGAGCACTCGAGATTAACTAAAACAGATCAAGATTAACTAAAACAGAGCACTCGAGGGTGACTTGGTTCATCATGCACTAGCGATTAACTAAAATCTGAGCAAGATTAACAAAATCAGAGCAAGATTAAGTAAATCAGAGCAAGATTAAGATCTACAAACCAGGAAAAGTGGTAGACGAGGACGTGGTTCCTCATGCACAGCTGAGCGACGGCGAGGTAGTTGTCTACTTCGTGGTTGGGGTCCTCCCGAGTGTACTCGAGATCCAATCCTACAAATTTGTTCTCTTCTTCTTCCGCATACCACTGCGCGTACATCTTCAGGTACTTGCTCATCGTCTCCTCCTCGTTTGTGTAGACCACTTCGATCTCCTTGCCGCCATGGACGGTGAAGGTCCTGATCTGAGTAATGTGCTGCAGCGGAACAGAGGAAGAGGAAGAAGAAGCAGCGTCCATGGCGCGGAGGAGGCAGAAGCGGCGGAGGAGGCAGAAGCGGCGGAGGAGGAAGCGGCGGAGGAGGCAGAAGCGGCGAGGCAGAAGCGTCTTGGCGCGGAGGAGGGTTTTTCGTGTAGTGGGAGTAGTGGAAGCGGAGTGGAACCGTCAAGAAGCGGAGAGGCGGAGGAGGGAATTTCTGATTTATTATAATTAGTAAAAACAGAGAATGAGGGTTCCATTTTACCTGCTGGCCCCTAATCCACATAAAATTACCCGAAATGGCCCAACCCAGTGGTATCTACTGCTAGATGGCCCCACACGTCAGTGGGTGCCATTTTGCCCCACCCACCCCAAAATGTCCCCATAAAATTACCAAAAGCAACTTTCTCCCCTGTCTCACTCTCTCTCTCTCCCAACCCAGCCGCCACTGCCGCCTCTTCCTCTCCCAACTCCGTCGGCCGAAGCTCCGTCAAGCTCCGTCGGCCGAAGCTCCACTGCCTCGATCCGTCGGCCGAAGCTCAGGTTAATTTGGGGGATGAGCGGGGGATTTTCTAGGGTTAGCCGTACTTAATCTCGGGGGATTTTAATTGGGGTTTTTTGTCCGAGCGGCGATTTTCCTAGGGTTTGATCGATTCAAAGTAGATTCTAGTGCTAGAGTGATTTTCCTGGTTTAGATTGATTCAAAACATGTGTAGTGCTGCTAGTGCGAATGTCAATCTGAAACTAAACATCCCAACTTAGTTTTAATTAATGTGTAATTAATAGTTTCATAGTTCTCAAATTGTTCACTGCTTGTTATTAGGTCGACACCATGGACCCCTATGACTATGAAGTTGCCATTTTGGTCCCATCCAAGAAGGCCGTGGAGACCATCGACATCAGCTCATCCTCCGAAGGTGAGGATGGTGCTCTAGATAGGGTTCATGTCAAGCAAGAGAAAGCTGATGATGCTGCAGCAATGGATTGTGCAGCTGATCATGAGGAAGTTGCTCCTCCTCCTGCTGCTGATGTCCATCTGACTCGTCGAGGTAAAATATATATATAGTAGTTATAGATGCAGGATATAGGTCAAATGCTTAATTAGTCTCGGTTTGGCATAATAGCTAGTCAATTTGTAGCATTCAAGGAATATACTTCAGTTTCTATAAATACTGTTGGTTTGATATATACTTCAGTTTTAGGAAAACTTTAAACTAGGCCTTATTCCCTGGTTTCTTTGTATGTAGGTCCCAGGATAGAGGCAGGTGAGGAATGGGATGACTTTTGCATGTATCCCAATCTAGTGGAAATGAATCCTACACAAGTTGAAACCCTGAGATATCTTGTTGACGAAAAGCGCCCCGCAATTCCTTTTTATGTGTGCACTATAAAGAGTGCAAGTTCCGTGGGAGGCAGTTCCTCCAGAATGGTAAATAATTACTCCATCTCAAGGATGTTTTTGCATCTTTATATGTTGACAATTACTTCATCTGAACGAAGTTTTGCATCTTATAATCTGCAGTACTTCAACCGGAAGTTTACCCAGCAGTACATCTCGACGAATATGCAGCTTCCAGACAATGACTTTCTTGTCTCTTACAGTGAGAGACATGGTGTGAAAGTGAGGATTTTCCAGGGCAAAGGGAAGTGTGACGGTGCAGTGATCACAACAAACTGGAGTGCTGTGGTGCGGAAGAGCAAGATGGAGGCAAATGATATCTTTGTGTTTTGGTTCCGCATTCGCGCCCGGGGCGGTCTCAAGTTGTATGTCAGGAAGCTCGAGAAATGAGCTAGCAGGCTGAACCTCTCTAATTAAGCTAGTAGTACTATATATATGTGTGTATGAGCTCAAGTAATATGAGCGTTGAACCTCTTATCGATCGATCTGGTACTATCTAATGGCCTGTTGGTCGATGTAATGTGCTCAAGTAAATGAGCGTTGAACCTCCTCGGTAGTATCTATAATTAACGTGTCCTTTTGGTACTATGTTATTGAGCTCAAGGCTGCACTATATATGTGTAATATAATGTGCTTTTGGTGGTCTATATATGCTGGAGTATATATAGATATATATAGTTTGCTGGCCGTAATTAATTATTAGTCTATATATTAGCCTGTTGCTTAGCTAATGCTCCTGTACAAATTAACTGTTGTCCTAAATCAGTATCCCCTCTGATAGATTATGTAACAAGATCATATCCATAACTATAAAAAAAAGAAGTTGCCTTAGTTTCACTATGTAAATGATAAAGGATGGTAAGCTGACAAGATCTCTCCAATAGCTCCACTGGTTAACTAGCACGTTGACACATCTAGAGGTGCTGGGTTCGACTCCCAGCCCTCACACTTTTTGATTTTTTTTGGCGCCCAGGAGAGGCCCAAATATCCCTTCCGAATCCAACTCCCTTCGATAACCTAGCAGAAATTCGAATCCAACTCCCTCCGCAACTCGGCGGCGGCGGTGGCGGTGGTCACCGGCCCCGTCCCTCTCCGACGACGAGCCCCGGCCCTCTCCGACGACGAGCCCTCTGGTGGGGCATCTCCCGGTCTGCACCCCTCTCATCTCTCCCCTCTCGATCTGTTCTTCTTCGTCAGTTCACAATATCGAATCTCTGTGATCCGAGGTGACGGCGGTGGTGGGTGTGCCAGCGCTGCGTCCGAGCAAGGGATGTGCTGTCCATCTGGCTCGCCGACGACGACGACGAGCCCCTCGCCGACGACGAGCCCCTCGCCCTCGCCGACGACGAGCCCCTCGCCCTCTCCAGGACGAGCCCCTCGCCCTCTCCAGGACTAGCCCCGTCCCTCTCCAGGACGAGCCCCGGCCCTCTCCCACGACGAGCCCCTCCGCATCTCCCGGTCTGCACCCCTCTCATCTCTCCCCTCTCGATCTGTTCTTCTTCATCAGTTCACAAAATCGAATTGAACTGCTGTGCATTGCTTGAAATTGGAACTGCTGTGCAGTTAGGTGTGTGCTAATTGCATCATTTTGTTCTTCCGCAGATGGACAGACGCTGGATTACAACAAGAATTAGAAGGCTTTCCCCTGAACACACAAAGGGAGTGGCAGAGTTTATGCAGTTTGTTCGCTTGAGTGCTGCCAATGATGATCAGGTGTTGTGCCCATGTCGTAGCTGTCTTAACCGGTGCACAAAACCTCTAGATGTAGTAGAGGCTCATTTGCTTCTTTTTGGGATGGCAAGCACTTATGACCGATGGGTCTTCCATGGAGAACCATTACATCCTGTACCTGAAGCTGGACATGGAGGACAAGGAGGTGCACCTGAAGCCGGACATGGACATGGAGGTGAACCTGAGGCTGGACATGGAGGTGAACCTGAGGCTGGACATGGAGGTGATGCAGGGGCACACCATGTTGGTGGAGGTGATGCAGAGGCACACTATTTTGGTTTGCAAGAGGAAGATGGTTACGAAGATGATAGAATTCCTGATCTGCTTGCTGATTTGTACAAGTCAGAACCGCAAGGTGCTGGAAAGGACACTATATTTGCTGAGTTGATAGAGGAAGCCAAGCGCGCAGCCAGCGATGGGGGTACAATGTCAAGGTTTTCACTCATAGTCAAGTTACTTCAGGCCAAGTCGTACTACCGGATTAGCAACGTTGCATTCAACGCGATACTCCTGATTTTGGCCTTGCAATACCCTACTAGCTCAATACCAAAGTCATACGAGGAGGCACTTAGCATAATCGGCAGGTTGGGACTTGGTTATGATAGTATCCATGTGTGCCCGAATAACTGTGTATTGTTCCGGAAGGATTATGCCAAGGAGAATAATTGCCCCAAGTGCAAAGCCTCCAGATGGAAAGATGCTGATGGTAGGAGACAGATCCCAGAGAAGGTGCTGAGGCACTTCCCATTGATTCCAAGGCTGCAAAGAATGTTTCTTTCAAAGGAGCAATCAAAGGAAGTACAGTGGCACAAACTGAAGCGGCAAGACGTGGAGAATGATCTCAGTCATCCAGCAGACGGGGATGCATGGAAGGATTTTGACAATATTCATAAAGACTTTGCCGCTGATGCCAGGAACATAAGGCTTGGACTTGCCACGGATGGTTTTAATCCCTACGGGAATATGAGCAACTCCTACAGCATGTGGCCTGTATTCGTGGTGCCATACAACCTTCCGCCGTGGGCATGTATGGATCAGTCCAACTTCATGCTTGCATTGCTAATCCCTGGTCCATCCTCTCCAGGAAAAGATTTTGATGTCTTCATGGAGCCTTTGATGGAAGAGCTGCAGGAGCTCTGGAAAGGTGTAAAATCGTATGATGCCAATAGTCCAGACAAGTTTGATCTCCGTGCTGCAATCTTATGGTGTATTCATGATTATCCGGCACTGCACACATTGTCAGGGAGGGCCACAGCTGGTTACCAGGCATGTGTGCGTTGTGACAAAGAGAATTGCTCCAAGAAATTAAGGAACAAAATCTGCTTTATTGGGCACCGCCGTTGGCTACCTCGGCAACATCCTTGGAGAAATAGCAAAGAATTCGATGGTGCTTCTGAAAGCCGTGAGAAGCCAGCGGAATTCACTCCAGAAGAGCTGAGGCAACAGCTTGATAGGGTTAGAGATGTGATACCAGGCAAGCTTCAGAAGAAAAGGAAACGTGAGGACGGTCAGTGTTGGAGCCGTAGATCATGTTTGTGGGACTTGCCATACTGGGAAGATCTAAAGCTGAGGCATAATCTCGATGTAATGCACATCGAGAAAAACATCTGTGACAATTTGATTGGTACTTTCATGAACATACAAGGCAAGACCAAAGACACTGTCAATTCAAGGCTTGATTTGGAAGACATGGGCATAAGACGTGACTTGCATTTGCAGCCTGTTTCAGCTGACTCTTTTGAGATGCCACAGGCGTGGTATACAATGAGTAAACAAGAAAAAATTGCTTTTTGTGAATTCATAAAAGCTGTGAGGTTTCCAGATGGGTACGCGTCTAACATATCCAAGTGTGTTGCTTCTGATAAGTGCAAGCTTCAAGGGCTGAAGACCCATGACTGTCATATATTGCTTCAAAGGATCTTACCGGCTGGCCTTCGAGGAACAATCCATGAAGACATATATGAAGCGGTTGCTGAGCTTGGAAATTTCTTCAGAGAGCTGTGCTGCAAAACACTGAAGAGAGACGTTCTGGACAGACTTGAAAAGGAAATCGTAGTTATTCTTTGCAAACTTGAGAAGATCTTCCCCCATCTTTCTTCGACGTGATGGTGCATTTGGCCATCCATTTACCAAAAGAGGCAAGGCTTAGAGGCCCAGTGCATTACGGTTGGATGTACCCAGTCGAAAGAAGGTTGCTAACATTGAAGCGTTATGTCCGGAACAATGCCAGGCCGGAGGGATCGATTGCCGAAGCATATATTGTTGATGAGTGCCTGACATTTTGCTCGAGATACTTCGACGATGTTGAAACAAGATTCAACCGTCCAAGTAGAAATCCGGAGCGGGATGATTCACATATTGGTGATCTGTCTGTTTTCAAACACGGTGTGAAATTTATTGGAGCCTCTCAATATGTGTATGCAGGTGAGGACTATGACAACATGGTGTGGTATGTGCTCCGAAGTTGCCCTGAGGTTGATCCATACATCGAGTACGTTTCTCTTCATCCCCATATATAGATAGGTTATTGCAGCATGTCCAAATAATAATTAGGATCTATTTTCTGTTGCCATTCCAGCCTGTGCAAACAAGAGTTGAACCAACGAGGTGGTCAGATCAATGTTGATAGATGGCTTGCCAAGAACTTTGCTAGATGGTTTCAGACTCATGTGAGATCTTTAGCTGGTTTATTTCTGAAGATTGGAAAAGTTCATGATATAAATTTTCTGTGTGTGTTACTCACCCCCTGGTTGATTTTTTGCAGATTGGAAAAATGCGAAATGATGTCTGTCCTGATCTCTATGCTTTGGCGTGCAAACCAGATTTTAGAGTGAGACTATATTCGGCATGTGTTGTTGACAGTGTTCGGTACCATACTGTTGACCGCGAGAAGAACAGAAAGACACAAAATAGTGGAATCGTTTCTGAGGGAGATCATGATGGCAACATCATTGACTTCTTTGGTCAGCTGAAATCCATCATCAGATTGCAATACAACTCCAGCGGTGGCGTCCATCGGTCAGTTGTCCTCTTCCGGTGTGACTGGTTTGACCTTGGTGGTAGGAAACCCGGATTCGACGATGATGGACACTTCAAGAGTGTTAACACAGAAAAGTTTTGGTACAAGACCGATCCTTTCATTCTGACATCACAAGCAACCAAGGTCTTTTATGTGCCAGACACTAAGTTGAAAGGAAAATGGCAAGTTGTGCAGAAATTTCACCATAGACATCTATGGAGTGTAAAAGAAAATGAACAGGGACCCGGTGTTGCTGTACTATCATATCAAGATGAAGATTCCAGTCAAGTTCCTGTGCAAGAAAAAGAAGGCACTGCACGGAGTAGGACGAGAAGTGACCAGGAACGTGTGCTACTTGAAAAAGTCATTGTGGACAAACTGAAGAAACGGAGCAAGGAGGTTGTGCCTGAAGAATTCGAGGAGGTTGATCAGACAATGTACCAATATTGCAGTGATGATGGTGATGATGGAGGAAATAGGACTAGGAATCGTCCAGTTTCCGAAGAAGATGAATAGCAGTTTGAATCTGTAGTTTGTGTAATGGATGAATAGCAGTTTGAATCTGTAGTTTGTGTAATGTCAGTTTATTTCAGATTATGTGTCAGGTTGTTTGGCCCAGAATTTATGTTGAACATGCCAGCTTGTTTTCCCCAGAATTTATGTTGAATATGTCAGCTTTTTGTTCCCAGAATTTGTGCCCAATTTTTTTGGGGAATCCATGCCCAATTTTTAGGGGAATCCATGCCCAATTTTTTCAATACATGGCTGACGCCGGCGACCATATATGGGCGGCGCCGCCGTGCATGGCTGACGCCGGCGACCATATATGGGCGGCGCCGCCGTACACATTTTCAACAGAACTCATTTTCAACAGAACACATTTTCAACTGAACAGAATTGCACACATACATAGACATGGTTCAAATTCAGGAACTAAACATTGTGGCACGAACAGACAAATGTTTGGAATTACAACACAATAACTCTAGCATATACTCTAGCTTCTTCTCCTCCTGACCAACAGATCACTGAATTCACCCTAATTTCAGTTCGTACACATCACCCAGGTACAACAGATGACAAAAGCTACAGATAGCACCCAAACCATGAAGCCTCTCATTTTCTTTGGTTCAGGGTTGCTCTGTTTCCTTGCAGCAAGCAGAAACTTTTCTTCCTGGAGCCTCTCAATTTCTACCTGGAGCCTCTCAATTTCTTCATCTCGATCCCAAACAGCATCACGCAGATCACGAACTAACTCTTTGTGACGTGCATCCAGCGGATCATCAATCCACTTAAACACTTGACACCCTATTCCACCAGCAATCTGACAGATGAAGAACAAAAGAGGATAAGTAAGGCATAGTAGAAAAGAAACTTCAGAAGACGGCAGCTCCAGGAAATTCAGAATGGGGGCGGGGGGGCGTGCTCGAAGACTAACCGAGCGAATTTTGCAGTTCCGGTATCTTCTCCCAGGATTCGGATCACTCCAAGAAATCCATTGCGGCATCTTCTCGCCACAGTCACATACGTCGGCGGGCTCATAATCGAATGGCCGCTGCCGATACGGGATGGGCGTGCCCGGCCGCCGCCGGCGACGCGACGACGCTCCTGACCTAGAAGAACTGCCCGAGCAGGCTGGGAACTGCGCCGCCATGCAACTGGTCGGAGGGATTTTGGTCGGAGGAGGAACCCTAGCTAGATGCACCTGGTCGGAGGGATTTTGGTCGAGGTGGAGGGATTTTGAAGACAACTGATTAGTCTATCATGTCTATATACATGGACAACCATACTTTTGTCAACAACACTATTGTAGCAAAGCGGTAGGGAGTGGTAGTGCGGCAGCGCCAGGTCGAGGGTTCGAGTCCCCGCAAACGCAATTTTTGCCAGTTATTTCCATCTGGAGCCACTCCAACCCCGGATGGGCCGTCGGGCCAGCAATTCAACCCCCGGATGGGCCGTCGGGCCAGCAATTCAACCCCCGGATGGGCCGTCGTGGGGTAGGCCAGCAGCCAGCAGCCTAGTAGAGGACAGCCCAAAAGAGGAGGATATCACCAGTAGCCCATTAAAATGGTGGACGGCACAGAGAAAAAAATAACAAGACGCCTTTGTCCCACAAGTATCAGTTGGTCCTACATGTCAGTTAGTTCAAGCCAGTTGCTTCCAGTGACACGTGTGAGGCGCGTGGGACCCGAAAAGGGACACATAGGCAAAATGGATGACATGGCAGCCAAACACATACCATTGTATTGAGCCAAATGCCAATGACGCTATTGATTTGTCGCAATCGGCATCGGGAAAACGTCGTAGGCCACTTAATTTTGCTAATGACGTTTTGACCTAAATTGGCAATGACGTTTTTGCCCAATAACGTCACGATTTTCTAGGGTTTTGCCCCCCGGAGTGGCCAAGGACGGTCAAAGCTAGGAACGTCATAAAGCTATGACATTTTGATTTCCAGTCATAAAATAAACGTCATATTATGGCAGATTTCTTGTAGTGTAAGGAGAGCCATAAACTGTAGATAATCTAATACCTACACCAGAACTTTTGACCCTAGCAGTTGTACTAACAGAGAAAGATTTAATATCCCAAGAAATAACCTCAAAGATATCACTATTTATAACAACTATAATACCACCAGTAGTACCAACTGCAGGCATAAAATTCCACTCAAAATTCCTATTCCCTAAAATAGTTTTCAAGAAAGATTTAGAGAATTTCTCTTTTTTGTCTCATGGAAACCAATGTAGTCAACTTTTAAAGGAATAACAGTGTCCTATAGGCACTTTTTCCTACCAGGAGCAGTGATCCCTCTAATATTAGAAAAGGAAACTAACATTGTAATCTCTTCCTGGGGTGCTTGCCCCGAGACTTCCTAATAACCTCTATCCATTTCTCCCCTTCATCCTCATAGTTTTCATCACACTTCCTATTTCTATTCTTTGGAGTAGTAACTAAAGCTCCATTACTAGGCAATAAAATTGCACACTGAGATTCAGGAGTTGAATTCTCCCTAGGGATCTCAATATCTACCAACCCACTCATAGAAGATATCACATTGTTCCTATGAATCCTAGATTGAACAGCATGATTTTCCTCTACTCTACCACTAGCACTGATAGCAGATATATAAATACCAACATTCCTAGCCAAAGATTCAATATAATCAACATCTAGAGACTGAAAAAGCATTAGAATGCATTATACCTTTCATCTTCTTGTTAGGCTCCTCCAGATTGTTCCTCTTCTTGTACTCAATAGCCTTCTTCATCATATTCATGGATCTGTCCACTCTAGAGCTCTGCCTTGTTGCTTGCACAGGCCCCCAAACCTTCTTCTTCCTTGCTCTCCCCTGGTTATCTATGTTCCCCTCCTCTTCTTTGTCAGACTTATCAAACCTAGGGAGAATCTCATCTAGTAGAGCAGCTTCAAGACCACAAATATCCATCTCCACCCCTTCCAGATCAATTTTCTGGTGACAAGCTAGGTTCTCTTGATCATCCCAAAGGAAGTTCTGAATCTTCACTCATTGAATCATCAGCTATATTAGCCCCATTTTTCCAGATAAATCTACCATCCTCACCAACACAACCATTCCTATGCAGCAAGTCATACACCTCTGAACCACTGACATACTCCTTGACCACCTCATCATCAGATACTAGTCTTCTCACAACAGATCCAGAGTTGGAGGCACCATGAGTCATAGAATTAGCAGAAGCATTCCCAGCTGCAGTACTTCTGTCAATGTCAATACCATCCTGCCTCTCACCAGTTTGTCCATCATTCCCATGCTCGTCATTTTCATCAGAAGGAGGAGGAGGTGGGGGAGGGGGTCCTCAGCCACACCCATAGCAGGTTCTCCCTCAGCTTCAAACAACAGCTGGTGAAACTTCCCTTGGAAATGAAAAAACCTGCCAGCATGAATTATAGTAGAGTCTCTACATTTTATCTTGACCCTAACCACCTCAGCACAATCCTTGAACACACTCATCCAATCCATCTCTTCTAAGATTCCTCACACAGAGACAACTTGAGCAATGCAGTTCCATTCACACCATGGAGGCTGCAGGCCATGAATCTTCATCCAAGTTTCTTGCATTACTGCCACAGGATCTGGATCATCGTCCCAAGCTTCCAAACCTAGGATAGCCAATCACCTGATCTACTGGGAGATGTGGGGGAAACTTAACCAAGTAAGACCACTGGGTGAGCTCTCTGATCTGCCAGGGCCAGTTTGTTCTATATATCCCAACAAACTCCTTGGCTAGCTCAGCTTTTGCAATGTTGCCTTCCTCTATCAGCACTAGGCCACATTTCTTTGTAGTAGCCACAGGATTTACCACCACATCAGGGATCTCAATATGAAAAAATCCCAGACCATTAGCTGCACTTCCTATGTACTTAGCCACTTGAGGTGGCCTCTTGATGACAGGACACCCTTCAATAGAATGATTGGTGGCTTTGCAGATGAAGCAGAGAGCTTTCTTGTCACAAGATTGCTTGAAATGCCTAGGTTCTGCACATCCAAGACAGATAGTGTCCACATATGACATCTGGTTGGGGATCACCTGAGCAGCTTCACCACTCCCACCACATTTCTTCTTCTACATCTGCTTAGGCATCCCACTTTTTTCTTTAGCATCATTCTCTCCATCTGAGCTCTGATTTTTTTGAGGAAATTCTTTATTGTTTGGGGCTATCCACTGGTTGGATTGATACCCAAATTGTTGTGGGGGAAATTGAGGATATGCACCTTGGAAAGCCCAAGGAGGAGGCATCCCACCAAGAACAAAGCCATATGGTTGTGGGGGAAAAGGGAAGCCACATTGATTTTGTTGGAAATCTTGGAATGGCTGTTCCTGCTGCTGTGGATTCTGTTTGAACTGGTTGCTATGTTGCTGTCGATTCCAATTATCCCCCCTTCCTCCTCCAGATCCTCTCCCTCTGTTTCTTCCACCACGGACACGGTCAGCCATGGTCACCTCCTCAGACTCTAGATCTATGAGCTCAGTCTCTTCAGCCCCCAAGTAACATAGGCCTGGCCTCTCTGGTGGCAATGGCGGTGGTGGAGGAGGACTTCAAACCCTAGGCAGCAAATGAGGGTTTATATATGTCACCTCTCTCGTGGGTGGCTTGTCCAGATGCTGAGGAATATGCCAAAGTTGCTCAAAAAGCAGCTCGATATCCTTATCCTCCATGTGCACCGCAGATACAGGGCACCCACCAGCTTTTGACTTGGTCCACTGCGCCATGGACAAGCTTCTGGAACCCACCACCACTTCTTCCACCTTTTCCTTCCCGCCAAAACCAAGAGCAGCAGCTCCTATCAGACTTCTGAATCCTCGGATCCTTCTGCAGACACTTCCATCAGCAGCGCATGTTGATGTAGGATCAGCAGCGCCGATGCTGCCTTCAACTCTGTGACAGCAAGCCCCAAAGGATGATGTCTCTTGTTCCATCGCGGCGGCAGCAGTGCTTGAGCTCTCTGCACTGGCAACTCGAATGGGGACAGCGTTCTCTTCAGACACTGCCTCCGCTCCGACAACCGCCGCTTGCCATCCAACATGCTCCGCGCCGTGTCCTGGAGTTCCAGATCTCTCTGGATGACCTCCTGCATCAACGCAGTTCTCGGACCAGGCTTCCGCCCCTGCAACGGCGCCTGAAGCGCCATTATCACCCATTCAACATGCTTTGTTTTTGGCTTCGCCTGGTCCATCGATCCCCGCCGGCGCGCCGAGGGAGGCGAGCTCGGGATCAACGACGATTGGCCCAAACGAGCCCAATGCAGAAGCTGAAGCCTCCGCGCCGAGGCGATGAAGCAGCTTTGTCCTCGAAGTGCTCCCTGCGCGACGACCTCGGCCTCGCCATTGCCGATCCAGCTTCCGCACCCGCAGCGCCTTCGCGAGGTCCCTTCTCCTCTTTCCTGCCTCCGGCACCACACTCCCTCCACCACGACTGCTCCCCCGCCTCTTCTCCCTCCTCATCCGCGCAGATCGTCAGCGTCAGCCTTCGATTCGCCCTTGATTTTGGGAGGAACCTAGCTATCTGCGGTGAGCTCAAAATGGATGAGTTCGGTGTCGGGAAGGAGGCAAGTGGCAGGAGAGTATGCTCGCGTGACGCGTGGAGATGCACTCCCCGCCCTCCTGGACCGCCATGGACGCGGATCGAGGTGATCCCGCCATGAACAGTACCTCGGGTCAGGCTCGGTGCGGAATCGCCTAGAAGTCGCGAGAGCAACATCCTACCCACTGCTAAGTTCATTAGTTCTTAGCAGCCAGATTAATTAGCACAGCTGCCAAGTTCATATTTCTTAGCTACCCGTAATGAATAGTTTTAAATTGGGTTGACCCACTATAGTACCTTCATCCTGCTCCAATTGGATACTGCATGAAAACTGCCACTAACATATGTACTCTTCGGCTACCCTGAGTCGTGAAACGACTGGTTCATCTAAACACCACCCCATCATAAGCACACGAGCTAGCTAACTAAGTAGCATCTTCTTAGGAGAATACATATGTACATCAATGGACAAGGACGGAGAAACTATATGTGGACGCCCATCTTGCAACATGGGAGGGGCGGATTCAACTATCTGTGGACACCCATGCCATCTCGCAACACCAATGGAACGGCAAGGGTTCGGGTCGCCCTTGTGTCTGTCACTCATGTGGAGTGACACGGGATGCAGAAACGTAGGCAGTAGCACAATCTTGACACAATCTTATCAACAACACAAGGAATTTTAGACAAAAAAGGACCACCTATCCCAACGAATTGCCTGAAAAGACTACCTACAAAAAAATTTGTCAAAAAGGACCACGGGCAGTGCGTGCCAGATGACACGTGGTGGTTGCCGCCATTTCTCGTGGCGGCAGGGCCCGCCGCCACTCTCCCTGGAGGCACGTCAGGTTGCCGTCGTCGTAGCGTCAGCTGACGTCCAGGCTGTGGGCCATGCCGCCACCGCCTGGGGCGGCACCCCTTTTCATCCTACAGTTCGTCAGGGCGCCTCAGCCGACGCGCGCATGAATGATTACCTCTGGCTCGGAGCTAATTACACCTATGGTCCAGGAACTTGTATAGCATGTGAAGCTTTGGTCCTAGTACTTGCAAAACATGAAATAGTAGTCCAGGAACTTGCAAGTCGGGCTCATCACTGGTCCTCGCCAATCAGAAGCCGCCAAGTGTCAGCCACGCTGGCAGTTTGGACGCGCTGGCATGTGTAGTTTTTGCTGATAACCCCCTGTTGTTTCCATTTTCTCTGTTTCTAGTCTGTCTGAACTGCCCGTTGGATCGTTACAGGTGTCCTCGGTTGCGCGTCGGCTGCACGAATCTCCAACCCTAGTCGAGAGAGCTGAGCTGAGACAGGAGCGGGCGGCGAGCGGCGCAGCTGGTCGGCGACAGAGCAGCGGCGGAGAGGAGCGAGGTGCTCCGCTCGCAGGGCGGGAGAGGCAGGAGGGAGCAGCGGCGGAGAGGAGAGAGGGAGCTGGGCGTGAGCTCAATGGCGGCGACGGCGAGCGGCGGTGGCGGAAGCAGATGGGCAGAGGAGGAATGGAAGGAGACGTCGGTCGTCTACTACCCCACGGCGACGAGAGGTGCTGCCACGCCGTCAAAGGTATAACCTTCTTCATCGTCTCCGGCTGTTTCCCCTTCTCTGCCTCCCCTGTTCATAAATTCTTCTTTGAACCAAAATTGTGCACAAAAGTTTGAACCAAATTTGTTTTTTCAAATTCGTAGGAAACATTGGATCAATTGGAGAATGATGGTGTGATTAGAAGCAGGAATTCCAGAGACATTGAGGAAGAAAATAAACAGCTAGTGCACAAGCTTAATGAGATGGAAAATGAGATAAAGAGAAGGAAATGTAGGAAGAAAGAAATGCAGAGGGCACACCAGCAAGATCTTAGAAATAGAGATAGGAGAGAGGTCATAATGTTGGCAGTTGTAGCTTCTGGCTTGATCTTGTACTGTGTTGTTGCTTTGTTCATCAGGGGCTTTGTGTGAGCCATTTTTGTACCAATGTACATTTTTTGGTGAAATAAAAATTGTGTGTTGTATCAATGGCAGCAATTGTATGCACATCAGATGATATTAAACATCAGTTTCCCAGTGAACATTACTTGATAGCACAATTCCTCCAAGGCAGTAGTTGATAGCACAATGGCTATAAATCCAAATTACATCAGTTTCCCAGTGAACATGTTTAATTCATAGCACAATCTAAAATAAACAAGGACAAAAAATGATGCTTAGTTGTCACACACCATATTCAGTTATGACAATATGAATCACATCTAGATGTCATCTAGTGATGGTGCATTCTGGCTTAGTTGCATCTCTTGTACATTCATCTCTGGAATGTTCATCTCTGGAATGTTCATCTCTGGAATGTATTCCTGGTTTAAATCAGGGAAAGGATGGTCATCTCCAAACATCAAGTAGTAGAAACTGCCAGGACCTGTTATGTATCCTCTATTTGTCCTCTCTCTGCCTACAGGTGGATCAACTAAAGCTTGTGCTTCTGCTAGCATCTCCAAGTCTGTATCATGTACTTGACTTGTGGTAGCATCTCCAGGTCTTTTTTCCCAGCTGGTGCTTCATGAGGTTGGTCTGCAGTTCCACTTGTGCTGGCATCTCCACTTCTTTTCTTGGTAGCTCTTCCTCTTGCTCTTCCTCTTGCTGAATCTCCATCTGTGCTAGTTGTTGATCTGTTTCTTCCTCTGCCTCTTCCTCTCTGTGAATTTGCTCTTGCTCTTCCTCTTCCTCTAGTTGTTGCAGTAGTCATCCTTCTTGATGGTAATGGCATGCTTTCCCTTGCATTAACAACAAACTCACTCTCTGGCAGTGGTTCAGTTGCTCTAGCAATTGGTACATGAGTAGCTTCCTGGACAGTTAATTTTAGTTAGTCCAATATATCATATGAGCATGGATTAATAGCAGTAATAGAAGGAGTGTAATACATTACCTCTTGTCCCATCATATAAACCATATGATCTTGTCTGTGGCTTGGGTCCAGGGTTGGATCAGGGTTTTGAGGGAATAGATTCTGCATAAAAAGCAGATAAAGCATGTCATGACAAGCAAGTGAATGACTATTCTTTGGAGACTGAGTGAGATGGAGTGACAGTGCATATACAATGAAATTATTCTGATTCCACTATCTCTGTCTAGTAACTTGTGAAGCTTGCCTGTTAACTTGTGATTCTCAGTTGTTGTCTACCTGTCTTTTGCTATATAAATAACAGCTACTTGCAATGTGCTCAGCAGGCACAACATGGAGTATAGTCGCAGGTCCACTGGTTCAAGGTCACAAGAAAATCCAGGTGCCCATCCTCTAGTGTACCATAGAAGAAGTGCAAGGGAGAGGCAGCTGGCAGAGGAGAGAAATAGAGAGTTCATGGAGCAAGAAGCTGTTACTGGTTTGGAGCAGCTAGGTGAATGTGTTGTTAGAAGGATGTTTATGGCATTGCCTGCTCCTAATGCTCCAGCAAACACTAGAAGGGCTTGTCAACCTACTATGCCATCCATGGATGAGCTGCCAAGAAGAGTTGATGGGCTACATCCTAGGGAGGCAAGGAATCAAAGGCTTTGTTCAGGTGATTACCCTCCCTTGGATCAGTTGGAGAGAGCTCTTGAGGGAAAATACCTGCATGCATTGGTCCCTCCACAAGTAGAAAAGGAAGTGACAACATCCATTGTGCTATGCAAGGTGAAGAGAGCAATGAAAAGATGGGTGGCTAGGATTAGGAACAAATTAAAGAACCAGTAGTGTGTGTGTGTGTGTGTGTGTGTGTGTGTGTGTGACAAGCAATGTAATGTTGTTTGTGAAATAAAATGTCTTGTGCCAATTACTTACCAGCATTATGTCAGGAATGTCATATTCTTCATCTTCTTCAACAATTCCAGCCAGTTGTTGAGCCATTTGCTTCTGCACAAATTTAATGTGACCTTTTTTGTTGTGCCCAGATTTACCACATGTAGAGCAGTGGATGTGCACTCCAGCCCTGGTAAACACCTTCACTCCCTTCTTCATCTTCTCTTCTGGTGCTTTTCTTCTATTTTTCTTAGGCCTCCCCATGACCTTTGTGAAGAGAGGTGGATGCACTTCTGCTGCATCCACTTTGTCCCAGAATATTCTGCCTCTTAGTGGAGCCAAATTAAATCCATATGCTTTGTTATATGTATCAACTGTGTAGCAAGAATGGACTAGATTTTCTGGATTTAGTCTGTCTGTCCTGCAACAAGCAATTGCATGGTGGCATGGTATGCCTGTTAGTTGCCACCTCTTGCAGTCACAGGTTTTACCCTTCAAGTCAACACAGTAAGATCTCTCTAGCTCATGTGATTGCACAGAGAATTGATAATTTCCTCCTGCTTGGACAATGCAATTCATACTCCACTCAGTAAGCTTGTCTAGTTTCTTCTTTATTTTTGGACAAATCCTTCCATGCCATTTAGCAGCATCCCTTTGTTTTGACAAATTCCTTTGCATCTGCTTGTAAAATAGCATCTCAAGCATTGACAGCACTGGATTCTCCCTAGCTGCCAATATGTAACTGTTGAAAACCTCTGAATGATTGTTCAGTAACATGTCACACTTGGAAAAATCAGAGAAGAATGCCTTGATCCATGTGTTTGGTACTAATTCTTCCACCCACTCATATGCTTGCTCACTGTCTACCTTCATCTTTTCCATGTTTTTTTGCCATTTGGGAATATTAGTTGATCTTGCTATGGCCCACAAGTCATTCTTCAGTGTCTCTCCTCTATGGCCTGCTTTTTGAAAATTCTGAATCAAATGTCTCACACAAAACCTGTGCTCTGCATCTGGGAAGACCTTCTCCACTGCATTTATCAGGCCCTTTTGTCTGTCACTCATAATTGTCCAGGGAGATGTGTTGGTGATGTTGAGATCATCTCTTAGTGTTGTCAGGAACCACTCCCAAGAACTTGTGCACTCCACCTCCACCATGCCCATGGCAATGGAAAAAATGCAGTCATTTGGGTCTATGCCAACATCAGTAAGCAACACTCCCGTGTACCTTGTTTTAATATGACATCCATCAACACATATTAATGGCCTGCATCCACTGAGAAATCCTCTTTTGCAGGCATCATATGACCAGTACATTGTTGCCAAGTGCTCCTTCACAATGTCACTCCCTGTTTCTTTCACAGAATTGGTGGACAGGAAGAAAGTTGATCCAGGGTTTGCCCTCTTTAGCTCTTCACCATAATCCCTTAGTAGAGAAAACTGTGCTTCTTCATTACCATGGATTTCTAACAGTGCAGCCTTCCTTGCTCTCCCCAACTTCCACCTGTCAGGGCACATGTTGTATTTTCTCTGAACCTTTGCTGCAAATGACTGCATGTCCATTTTTTGATTGTCTCTGAATTCATTAATGAATTGTGTGCATAGGAATTTAGCTGTAAGAGTTCTCATTTCATAAACTCTCTCACATCTGTGTTCTTCTTCATAAGATGTCACCACATATCCACCTGACCTCTGCAAATCAAAACCTATCTTCAGCCTCCATGGACAACCTTCCTCACACCTAACATGAAGCCTGGTTCTATCATTCTTGGTTTTCCTTGTCTTCACCCTCTCTCTGATGCTGTATGCATTAACTGCTTGCCTTGCCTCTTCAATGCTAGCAAATTTCATGCCAATTTTGAATACAGGAGATTCCATGTCCACTACTGGGTTAAATGCTGCAAACCTGTACTCTAGCTGCAGTCTTTCTCCTTCTTCCAAATTAAGATCTCTGTCTTCCAGTTGTGAATCATCTTCCAGGTCAGGAGCAAGCACAATCTCATTGTTGTCATGCAAGTCAGTGTCAACATTGTCCAAGAACAAATCATCATCTCCAGATTCTGCATCATAGTCACTGTCAAAAAATTCAGAGTCTGTTGAGCTATCACTGTCTGAATCATCTGCACATGACTGCACACACTCCTGGCCAAGATCTTGTGCTACAACAATTGATGTTGATGCTGCTTCTTCAGAGAGTTCAAGATCATTTCTAGCAATTGCTGCTCTAGCCCTCACAAGCTCAGCCCTGATCAACCTGATAAAATTTGTGTGATCAACAAATATTACCAGGGTTTTATGTACTTTTGCTTCCCTTCTCATGTCTACCAAATCATCTTCAGTAAGCAGAGGCACCAAGCCATCAATCAGCTCTTTACCTGGGCAAAGCTAGTAGACATGAACCTTCTCATTTCTCAGACAATCAAGCACACACAAAATGTGATCAAGGGTTGAGTTGTTCCAACTGTCAATTAGCAGATTGTCAAATACAGAGACAGTGTCATCCACATAACTCAACTTTTCTGCAAGGCCACAGAAAAAGCCATTGTGGCACACCTCCAGAGAAAACAGCTTTGGAGCAAGCTTTGGATTAGTAACTGCAAAAATAAGAAGACAAAGAATCATTCAACAGTGATATGTCAAGTTGATTTGAATTGTCAATGCTTGTCTTATTAAAAGTACTGTTGCCTTGTGTGTGAGCATTGTCATGTTCCTGCCACATCCACCTTAAATATGGGTGCCACAATGTGCTGCCTGGCCAAATTGAGCTCAACCATGGAACACATTGAGTGGGCTGACAAAAAAAGAAGAAGCACTGGTTCCAGAAGAAGCTCTGCTCCTCTGTTGAGCTCAAGTGCTAGTGCTAGGGAATATAGAACAAGAGAAAAAGAATTGCTAGTCTACCACAGAAGAAGTGTTGAGAAGAGGGAGGCAGCAGCTGAGAGGAATAGGCTACATAGGCTAGCTGTAGAACTGGATGCTGCAGCTGGCCTAGAAGAGCTAGGTCATGGCATGGTCTACTCTCCTGCAAATAGGCATGTTATGTCTGAGATAACAAGCTCAGCTCAGCCAACCCAACCTAGAGTGTATGGCTCTACTGCAGATGAAGTTGTTAAATACCCTGGAAGACTAGCATTTGATCCTTTCTTTGTGCCTATAAAAAAAGAGGATTCCATGCTAGCTGCTGTCATGTTGTGCAAGATAAAGAAAGGCATCCAAGGGTTTGCAAAGAAGGTGTCCAACAGCATGAGTTGCAAGAAACAGTAATGTGCTTTCTGTCTGTTTAGTTCCAAAGTTAATTTGCCACTTGCTGTTGTCATGTTGTTACTACTGCACTTGTATCTGAATTTGCCACTGAGCTGCTGCCACGCTGTTTTTCAGAGTTAACACTTGCACAATTCTGCCTAAATTTGAATTTTTTTGCTCCTACTCCACGACAAGGAATCAAAATAACATATCTAACACAGAAAATTAACCAAAACAACTCAAGATTCTCGGATTGAACGAGATTACAGTGCGCTTTTCCGCCTAACTGCAACAAGCAAGAACTGCCTCAATACTCCTAACCTATGAGCGATAATTGCCTCAGACGACATTGTCGTTCATTACTGATCGATTCGTCGCAAAAAATCTGGTTCATTCGGTTTCTAACTTACCCTCACCAAGAACAGCTCCGCGGGCCGGGAAGCAGAGGAGCAGAAGCAGAGGGAGAAGACGAGATCGAGGACGGCGAGGCGTACCGTAGGGTGGCGGATCATCCTTCCAGAGCCTCTCCCGAATCTCCGGCGCATCCATCGGCTGCAGGAGCAGCGGCGGGAGGAGCAGCGCGTGCGCGACGACGAAGAAGAGCACGCGCCGATAATTTTGCTCCGAAAAAAAACAAATAAATAACTTAACCACCACGCCGTCCGCGCGGGAGGATTTCCAGGGGGTTATTTGCAAAGTGCCCACCGCGACAAAAACCACCTGGCCACCCGATTCAGACTCCAGCGTGGCACAGTCCGACTCTGAGGACCAAATCTTCACATACGTTGCAAGTTACTGGACCAGAGCTTCACGTTTTGCAAATAGTAGGACCAAAACTTCACATGCTATACAAGTTCCTGGACCTGAGGTGTAATTAGCTCTTTCTTTATCTAGCCATGCTAGCATACTCCTTTAAAGCGTAACTTGCATTGGACCGTGTCGCATTGGATTGCTTCAGGATTTGCTTGCAAATCTATTTATACACATTAATCCGTATCTATGTCTCGTCTGCAGAGTCGCGCTGTTGATTGGGCTTGTGCTGGAAATTTTGATAGAAAAGACCACCTGCTCCAACGATTTGCTAGAAAGGACTGCCTACAAAAATAATTGTCAAAAAAGACCACCTTACCATGGCGGCAGCGCCGGCCAAGCGACGCGTGGCATCTTGCCGCCGTAGCCTGTGGCGGCAGGGCCTGCCTCCGTTAGCACTGGCGGCACATCAGCCGGCCGGCAGCACCATCACGCGGCGATAGAGCTGGTGGGCCATGCCGCCATCGTAAGAGGCGGCAACCTGACGTGGACATCTGCCGCCACAGCTCCCGGCGGCATGCTCCGTGTCTCGTAGCCGATCACTCGCTCCCTCGCTGATTCAGACGCTCCTAAATACGTAGTGTTTTATCTACTAGACGAACTGTTATAGCAGGTCCATGACCGCATGTACCATGAGAAGAAGTGCAAAGCACTTTTCATCAAGCGCGAGCATGCGCGTACAGTGCAGCCACATGCACTCAAAATCACTGCAGCGCGATCTTCGAGCTAATTACACCTCAGGTCCAGGAACTTGTATAGCATGTGAAGTTTTGGTCCTACTATTTGCAAAACGTGAAGCTCTGGTCCAGTAACTTGCAACGTATGTGAAGATTTGGTCCTCAGAGTCGGACTGTGCCACGCTGGAGTCCGAATCGGGTGGTCAGGTGGTTTTTGTCGCGGTGGACACTTTGCAAATAACCCCCTGGAAATAATTCGTCAGTCAGTTAAGTCCTCCCGCGCGGACGGCGTGGTGGTTAAGTTATTTATTTGTTTTTTTTTCGGAGCAAAATTATCGGCGCGTGCTCTCTGTTCTTCGTCGCGCACGCGCTGCTCCTCCCGCCGCTGCAGCCGATGGATGCGCCGGAGATTCGGGAGAGGCTCTGGAAGGATGATCCGCCACCCTACGGTACGCCTCGCCGTCCTCGATCTCGTCTTCTCCCTCTGCTTCTGCTCCTCTGCTTCCCGGCCCGCGGAGCTGTTCTTGGTGAGGGTAAGTTAGAAACCGAATGAACCAGATTTTTTGCGACGAATCGATCAGTAATGAACGACAATGTCGTCTGAGGCAATTATCGCTCATAGGTTAGGAGTATTGAGGCAGTTCTTGCTTGTTGCAGTTAGGCGGAAAAGCGCACTGTAATCTCATTCAATCCGAGAATCTTGAGTTGTTTTGGTTAATTTTCTATGTTAGATATGTTATTTTGATTCCTTGTCGTGGCGTAGGAGCAAAAAAATCCAAATTTAGGTAGAATTGTGCAAGTGTTAACTCTGAAAATTTGGTGTTCATAGTTTCAGGGTTTTCAGTTAATTCAGTTAGTGTTACCTATGACAGCCAAATGGAGATTGACATGAAGTACATTGTTAATACTCATATTAGAAGAGGAACATTACAACTGACATACAAGTGCAGTAGTAACAACATGGCAGCAGCTCAGTGGCAAATTCAGATACAAGTGCAGTAGTAACAACATGACAACAGCAAGTGGCAAATTAACTTTGGAACTAAACTGACAGAAAGCACATTATTGTTTCTTGCAACTCATGCTATTGGACACCTTCTTTGCAAACCCTTGGATGCCTTTCTTTATCTTGCACAACATGACAGCAGCTAGCATGGAATCCTCTTTTTTTTAGGCACAAAGAAAGGATCAAATGCTAGTCTTCCAGGGTATTTAACAACTTCATCTGCAGTAGAGCCATACACTCTAGGTTGGGTTGGCTGAGCTGAGCTTGTTATCTCAGACATAACATGCCTATTTGCAGGAGAGTAGACCATGCCATGACCTAGCTCTTCTAGGCCAGCTGCAGCATCCAGTTCTACAGCTAGCCTATGTAGCCTATTCCTCTCAGCTGCTGCCTCCCTCTTCTCAACACTTCTTCTGTGGTAGACTAGCAATTATTTCTCTCTTGTTCTATATTCCCTAGCACTAGCACTTGAGCTCAACAGAGGAGCAGAGCTTCTTCTGGAACCAGTGCTTCTTCTTTTTTTGTCAGCCCACTCAATGTGTTCCATGGTTGAGCTCAATTTGGCCAGGCAGCACATTGTGGCACCCATATTTAAGGTGGATGTGGCAGGAACATGACAATGCTCACACACAAGGCAACAGTACTTTTAATAAGACACGCATTGACAATTCAAATCAACTTGACATATCACTGTTGAATGATTCTTTGTCTTCTTATTTTTGCAGTTACTAATCCAAAGCTTGCTCCAAAGCTGTTTTCTCTGGAGGTGTGCCACAATGGCTTTTTCTGTGGCCTTGCAGAAAAGTTGAGTTATGTGGATGACACTGTCTCTGTATTTGACAATCTGCTAATTGACAGTTGGAACAACTCAACCCTTGATCACATTTTGTGTGTGCTTGATTGTCTGAGAAATGAGAAGGTTCATGTCTACTAGCTTTGCCCAGGTAAAGAGCTGATTGATGGCTTGGTGCCTCTGCTTACTGAAGATGATTTGGTAGACATGAGAAGGGAAGCAAAAGTACATAAAACCCTGGTAATATTTGTTGATCACACAAATTTTATCAGGTTGATCAGGGCTGAGCTTGTGAGGGCTAGAGCAGCAATTGCTAGAAATGATCTTGAACTCTCTGAAGAAGCAGCATCAACATCAATTGTTGTAGCACAAGATCTTGGCCAGGAGTGTGTGCAGTCATGTGCAGATGATTCAGACAGTGATAGCTCAACAGACTCTGAATTTTTTGACAGTGACTATGATGCAGAATCTGGAGATGATGATTTGTTCTTGGACAATGTTGACACTGACTTGCATGACAACAATGAGATTGTGCTTGCTCCTGACCTGGAAGATGATTCACAACTGGAAGACAGAGATCTTAATTTGGAAGAAGGAGAAAGACTGCAGCTAGAGTACAGGTTTGCAGCATTTAACCCAGTAGTGGACATGGAATCTCCTGTATTCAAAATTGGCATGAAATTTGCTAGCATTGAAGAGGCAAGGCAAGCAGTTAATGCATACAACATCAGAGAGAGGGTGAAGACAAGGAAAACCAAGAATGACAGAACCAGGCTTCATGTTAGGTGTGAGGAAGGTTGTCCATGGAGGCTGAAGATAGGTTTTGATTTGCAGAGGTCAGGTGGATATGTGGTGACATCTTATGAAGAAGAACACATATGTGAGAGAGTTTATGAAATGAGAACTCTTACAGCTAAATTCCTATGCACACAATTCATTAATGAATTTAGAGACAATCAAAAAATGGACATGCAGTCATTTGCAGCAAAGGTTCAGAGAAAATACAACATGTGCCCTGACAGGTGGAAGTTGGGGAGAGCAAGGAAGGCTGCACTGTTAGAAATCCATGGTAATGAAGAAGCACAGTTTTCTCTACTAAGGGGCTATGGTGAAGAGCTAAAGAGGGCAAACCCTGGATCAACTTTCTTCCTGTCCACCAATTCTGTGAAAGAAACAGGGAGTGACATTGTGAAGGAGCACTTGGCAACAATGTACTGGTCATATGATGCCTGCAAAAGAGGATTTCTCAGTGGATGCAGGCCATTAATATGTGTTGATGGATGTCATATTAAAACAAGGTACAAGGGAGTGTTGCTTACTGCTGTTGGCATAGACCCAAATGACTGCATTTTTCCCATTGCCATGGGCATGGTGGAGGTGGAGTGCACAAGTTCTTGGGAGTGGTTCCTGACAACACTAAGAGATGATCTCAACATCACCAACACATCTCCCTGGACAATTATGAGTGACAGACAAAAGGGCCTGATAAATGCAGTGGAGAAGGTCTTCCCAGATGCAGAGCACAGGTTTTGTGTGAGACATTTGATTCAGAATTTTCAAAAAGCAGGCCATAGAGGAGAGACACTGAAGAATGACTTGTGGGCCATAGCAAGATCAACTAATATTCCCAAATGGCAAAAAAACATGGAAAAGATGAAGGTAGACAGTGAGCAAGCATATGAGTGGGTGGAAGAATTAGTACCAAACACATGGATCAAGGCATTCTTCTCTGATTTTTCCAAGTGTGACATGTTACTGAACAATCATTCAGAGGTTTTCAACAGTTACATATTGGCAGCTAGGGAGAATCCAGTGTTGTCAATGCTTGAGATGCTATTTTACAAGCAGATGCAAAGGAATTTGTCAAAACAAAGGGATGCTGCTAAATGGCATGGAAGGATTTGTCCAAAAATAAAGAAGAAACTAGACAAGCTTACTGAGTGGAGTATGAATTGCATTGTCCAAGCAGGAGGAAATTATCAATTCTCTGTGCAATCACATGAGCTAGAGAGATCTTACTGTGTTGACTTGAAGGGTAAAACCTGTGACTGCAAGAGGTGGCAACTAACAGGCATACCATGCCACCATGCAATTGCTTGTTGCAGGACAGACAGACTAAATCCAGAAAATCTAGTCCATTCTTGCTACACAGTTGATACATATAACAGAGCATATGGATTTAATTTGGCTCCACTAAGAGGCAGAATATTCTGGGACAAAGTGGATGCAGCAGAAGTGCATCCACCTCTCTTCACAAAGGTCATGGGGAGGCCTAAGAAAAATAGAAGAAAAGCACCAGAAGAGAAGATGAAGAAGGGAGTGAAGGTGTTTACCAGGGCTGGAGTGCACATCCACTGCTCTACATGTGGTAAATCTGGGCACAACAAAAAAGGTCACATTAAATTTGTGCAGAAGCAAATGGCTCAACAACTGGCTGGAATTGTTGAAGAAGATGAAGAATATGACATTCCTGACATAATGCTGGTAAGTAATTGGCACAAGACATTTTATTTCACAAACAACATTACATTGCTTGTCACTCACACACACACACACACACACACACACACACACACACACACACACACACACACACACTACTGGTTCTTTAATTTGTTCCTAATCCTAGCCACCCATCTTTTCATTGCTCTCTTCACCTTGCATAGCACAATGGATGCTGTCACTTCCTTTTCTACTTGTGGAGGGACCAATGCATGCAGGTATTGTCCCTCAAGAGCTCTCTCCAACTGATCCAAGGGAGGGTAATCACCTGAACAAAGCCTTTGATTCCTTGCCTCCCTAGGATGTAGCCCATCAACTCTTCTTGGCAGCTCATCCATGGATGGCATAGTAGGTTGACAAGCCCTTCTAGTGTTTGCTGGAGCATTAGGAGCAGGCAATGCCATAAACATCCTTCTAACAACACATTCACCTAGCTGCTCCAAACCAGTAACAGCTTCTTGCTCCATGAACTCTCTATTTCTCTCCTCTGCCAGTTGCCTCTCCCTTGCACTTCTTCTATGGTACACTAGAGGATGGGCACCTGGATTTTCTTGTGACCTTGAACCAGTGGACCTGCGACTATACTCCATGTTGTGCCTGCTGAGCACATTGCAAGTAGCTGTTATTTATATAGCAAAAGACAGGTAGACAACAACTGAGAATCACAAGTTAACAGGCAAGCTTCACAAGTTACTAGACAGAGATAGTGGAATCAGAATAATTTCATTGTATATGCACTGTCACTCCATCTCACTCAGTCTCCAAAGAATAGTCATTCACTTGCTTGTCATGACATGCTTTATCTGCTTTTTATGCAGAATCTATTCCCTCAAAACCCTGATCCAACCCTGGACCCAAGCCACAGACAAGATCATATGGTTTATATGATGGGACAAGAGGTAATGTATTACACTCCTTCTATTACTGCTATTAATCCATGCTCATATGATATATTGGACTAACTAAAATTAACTGTCCAGGAAGCTACTCATGTACCAATTGCTAGAGCAACTGAACCACTGCCAGAGAGTGAGTTTGTTGTTAATGCAAGGGAAAGCATGCCATTACCATCAAGAAGGATGACTACTGCAATAACTAGAGGAAGAGGAAGAGCAAGAGCAAATTCACAGAGAGGAAGAGGTAGAGGAAGAAACAAATCAACAACTAGCACAGATGGAGATTCAGCAAGAGGAAGAGCAAGAGGAAGAGCTACCAAGAAAAGAAGTGGAGATGCCAGCACAAGTGGAACTGCACACCAACCTCATGAAGCACCAGCTGGGAAAAAAAGACCTGGAGATGCTACCACAAGTCAAGTACATGATACAGACCTGGAGATGCTAGCAGAAGCACAAGCTTTAGTTGATCCACCTGTAGGCAGAGAGAGGACAAATAGAGGATACAGAACAGGTCCTGGCAGTTTCTACTACTTGATGTTTGGAGATGACCATCCTTTCCCTGATTTAAACCAGGAATACATTCCAGAGATGAACATTCCAGAGATGAATGTACAAGAGATGCAACTAAGCCAGAATGCACCATCACTAGATGACATCTAGATGTGATTCATATTGTCATAACTGAATATGGTGTGTGACAACTAAGCATCATTTTTTGTCCTTGTTTATTTTAGATTGTGCTATGAATTAAACATGTTCACTGGGAAACTGATGTAATTTGGATTTATAGCCATTGTGCTATCAACTACTGCCTTGGAGGAATTGTGCTATCAAGTAATGTTCACTGGGAAACTGATGTTTAATATCATCTGATGTGCATACAATTGCTGCCATTGATACAACACACAATTTTTATTTCACCAAAAATGTACATTGGTACAAAAATGGCTCACACAAAGCCCCTGATGAACAAAGCAACAACACAGTACAAGATCAAGCCAGAAGCTACAACTGCCAACATTATGACCTCTCTCCTATCTCTATTTCTAAGATCTTGCTGGTGTGCCCTCTGCATTTCTTTCTTCCTACATTTCCTTCTCTTTATCTCATTTTCCATCTCATTAAGCTTGTGCACTAGCTGTTTATTTTCTTCCTCAATGTCTCTGGAATTCCTGCTTCTAATCACACCATCATTCTCCAATTGATCCAATGTTTCCTACGAATTTGAAAAAACAAATTTGGTTCAAACTTTTGTGCACAATTTTGGTTCAAAGAAGAATTTATGAACAGGGGAGGCAGAGAAGGGGAAACAGCCGGAGACGATGAAGAAGGTTATACCTTTGACGGCGTGGCAGCACCTCTCGTCGCCGTGGGGTAGTAGACGACCGACGTCTCCTTCCATTCCTCCTCTGCCCATCTGCTTCCGCCACCGCCGCTCGCCGTCGCCGCCATTGAGCTCACGGCCCAGCTCCCTCGCTCCTCTCCGCCGCTGCTCCTCTCCGCGGGGCACCTCCCTCGGTCCTCTCCGCGGAGCACCTCCCTCGCTCCTCTCCGCCGCTGCTCTGTCGCCGACCAGCTGCGCCGCTCGCCGCCCGCTCCTGTCTCAGCTCAGCTCTCTCGACTAGGGTTGGAGATTCGTGCAGCCGACGCGCAACCGAGGACACCTGTAACGATCCAACGGGCAGTTCAGACAGACTAGAAACAGAGAAAATGGAAACAACAGGGGGTTATCAGCAAAAACTACACATGCCAGCGCGTCCAAACTGCCAGCGTGGCTGACACTTGGCGGCTTCTGATTGGCGAGGACCAGTGATGAGCCCGACTTGCAAGTTCCTGGACTACTATTTCACGTTTTGCAAGTACTAGGACCAAAGCTTCACATGCTATACAAGTTCCTGGACCATAGGTGTAATTAGCTCATAAAGAAATGTCGAGTCCGGTGGATGTAACTCAGGAGCTAAGCAGTACTCAGTACTCGTACCAGCAAGGAATTTAGAGCACAAGATTGAAGTAAAAAAGGCAATAAAACTCACAACGCCACGAGAGGTGGCGGAGGCGGCTAGGCACAGGGCCCGCTTCCTCGCCCAGCAGGCGGGGTTGCAG
Source organism: Lolium multiflorum (assembly GCA_030979885.1). Taxonomy (NCBI): domain Eukaryota; kingdom Viridiplantae; phylum Streptophyta; class Magnoliopsida; order Poales; family Poaceae; genus Lolium; species Lolium multiflorum. The sequence continues at coordinate 57,002,825 of CM061748.1, read as the reverse complement.
GCGGCGGCCTAGGCGAAGGAGGACGTGGCGGCGGCCCAGGTGGCGGCGGCGGAGGAGGAGGCCAACTCTATGGCCAGGACACTTCTGTGGGACTCCTCTCTGGTCGAGGCCCTCGAATGCCGCAGGCGGGAGGGGGTGACCAATCTGCGGCGTGCTCGGCCTGCGGAGTGCGCGAAGCGCGACGACGGTGCCGGCCCCTCCGGCGGCCAGTAGTAGGCCGCGCGACTGCGAGTAACCGAGGCCAGTGTAGGCCGCGCGACGGCGAGTAGGTACGGCCGTTGTAGTTTTAGGTTAACTCGACTAACCATCTCTGTAAAGATGGTCTTTTTGGCCAATCATAGTAATGAAAGAAATATTTTGCTTACCTAGTCACTGCCGACCGGGCCCGGATGCACCCAACGCGGACACTTTGTGCGACCGCGGAGACGCAAACCTGGCGCATATTTGGGCCAGGTTTGCGTCGCGCGGATGGTCCGGTCACTTTGCGTCCCGCTGGAGCAGGGCTAGCACGCCCGGTCTGGCGCACGCAAACGGTCGCTCAGCGTCCGTTTGCGTCGCCCCGTTGGAGATGCCCTGACAGGAAATGGTTAGCTTTCAGACCATGGCTGATTGAGGAAACTGTGCGCTGCAAAACTTCGGGACCTATCAAAGATCGGGACTTTCTATGAAACTTCGTGTTAGGGTGGATTTGTTAGGTTAAGATAAATATGCCGGCGCAGCTCAACTTTGTGCAAGATTGGGCGTGGCTGATCGAGAAGATTGTACACTGCTGGATTAGTTAGCTATCAAACCTTGGGAGTATCTGCGAAACTTGGTGTGGATTTGTTACATTAATATGTCATGATAAACATGCAGCATCGCTGAAATCTGATAAAAATTGAGTATGGTTGACTGAATAAATTGCACACTGCTGGAAATCAATGAGAAATGAAGAAGGGAGAAGATGTGCAGGTTTCTCTCAGGTATTTTGTCTCAGCTCAGTCCTTTTTTTTCTGTCTTGGCTGAGCCCTGGGTATGGGAGAAAGGAGGGTTTTGGCTTTCAACCCAACATCCAATTACCAACCTATCGTTCCCGTCACTCTGCCAATGTGTAATGCTCAGAAATTTCTTTCTAGCATGCACGCTAGCTAGCGTGCAATTTTTATCAAGTTTCACTACGTTTTAATTGGTCTAGTATTTCTGCAGTCACTACAGAAAAAATTGTCTTTGCCGTGCAGCCTATCTTTGCCGTGTGTACCCGCACGGCAAAGATTTCTTTGCTGTGCGCGCACGACAAAGTTAGGATTCACGGCAACGACGGAAGAGGCCGCACGACAAAAAAAAGTGCACGGCAATGGCCCAACACACCGCACGTCAAAGATTCAGTGCACGGCAAAGGCGTTGGGTATTGTCGTGCCTCACCCTTTGTCATGCGCGCAGCTGTGTTGCACGACAAAGCAGGCCTTTGCCTAGTGTAAGCGCACAACAAAGATATAAAAACTGGAGATCTTCAGCTCAAAGGCGTGGCGTGGTATAGTTATCAACAAATGAACAGTTAGCCCAGTGGCAAGGTTGCACGCTTTCCCTACTTTGCGTCCTAGGTTCAAATCCCAAATCAACCAGTTTGAGGTTTTTTAGATAAAACATGTTTGGCACACGGCAAAGAAGCGACCTTTGCCGTGCTGCGTCGCACGACAAATCCGCGAGGCGCACGTCAAAGAAGCCTTTGCCGTCAATGGCATTATCGTGCGACCTTTGTTGTGCGGCATCGCACGGCAAAACCTTCGCCGTGCGGCATCACACGACAAGTCCTTTGCCGTGCATATAGCGCCCTTTGCCGTGCAAATAGTTGCACGGCAAAAGCTTTTCTCCCGTAGTGAGTTCACGAAAACATGACAAAACTTGATGAAACTTGCCAACATGAATCTTCTCAAACAGTTGCATCCAAAAACAATAAGCATCTACTGATCCGGAGGGAGAAGATATGAGATAGGACCATAACTGAATCGGATGAGTGGCCATTGTGATAAACTAGATTTTTGTGTGAAAAACTCTAGTCTTGTTAAAGTAACTCCTGCAAGTCTAAATCGACACATAAAGCTAAAATGCCTGTCCACACTCTACCCTTAGTTTAACGCGTCCTGATAAAATGCCGCGCAACTCAACTTTCTGCAAGATTGGGCGTGGCTGATCGAGGAGATTGTACACTGCTGGATTAGTTAGCTATCAAATCTTGGGAGTTTCTAACTTGGTGTGGATTTGTTACGTTAATACGTCATGATAAACATGCAACATGGCTGAAATCTGTTAAAAATTGAGTATGGTTGACTGAATAAATTGCACACTCTGGAAATCAATGAGAGATGAAGAATGGGGAAGATGTGCAGGTTTCTCTCAGGTATTTTGTCTCCCTAGGGTCCTTTTTTTCTGTCTCAGCTGAGTCCTGGGTACGGGAGAAAGGAGGGTTTTGGCGACCAACCTATCGTCCCCGTCACTCTGCCAATGTGTAATGCCCAGAAATTTCTTTCTAGCATGCACACTAGCTAGCATGAAATTTTTATCAAGTTTCACTACGTTTTAATTGGTCTAAAGTATTTCCGCAGTTCCCCGAAAGCATGACAAAACTTGATGAAATTTGCCAACACGAATCTTCTCAAACAGTTGCATCCAAAAACAGTCAGAGGAGCAGGACGCTGCAGGTGGCGATGACTCCGGCGAGCCGCATTGGGCAAAAATTCTCTCGGCCTCTTGGATTCTTGGGTGCTTGGCCTGCCTCTGTTCTTCAGGGCAGAGGTGGAAGAAGGGTTTTTGGGCTTTTGGCTCTCAATCTCAGGCGGGCTATGCCTATCGCAACAGCTGCGTCGATTCTGATTCTGTCCATGTGCGATGCCCCGCTCTTGCTTGTGGTGCCTTTCAGGGGCGGACCCAGGATAAATTTTTAGAGGGGGCAAACATATGATAAACATATGATAAGTGATGCAAATATTATTTCTAAGTGGAGGCAAACCAGCCTTTAGCTTAACATATTACAAGGTTTCAGAAAATTGGTGAGGGCAGTGATGGATCCGCCCATGGTGCCTTTCCCGCCTTGCATGGAAATGGAAATGTTGGGGCAGGACGAAGAGATGATGTTGGTCAGTGAATGGCATGGTGCGGATGTAGCACCTAGCTGCTCTGAATTTCAACTTTGCCCGTAGTGTGACAAGAAATTGTTGGTTTTCAGACCATGGCTGATTGAGGAAACTGTGCACTGCCAAACTTCGGGACCTATCAAAGATCAAGACTTTCTACAAAACTTCCTCTAGGATGGATTTGTTAGGTTAACGCGTCCTGATAAAATGCCGCGCAGCTCAACGTTGTGCAAGATTGGGCGTGGCTGATCGAGGAGATTGTACACTGCTGGATTAGTTAGCTATCAAATCTTGGGAGTTTCTAACTTGGTGTGGATTTGTTACGTTAATACGTCATGATAAACATGCAGCATGGCTGAAATCTGTTAAAAATTGAGTATGGTTGACTGAATAAATTGCACACTCTGGAAATCAATGAGAAATGAAGAATGGGGAAGATGTGCAGGTTTCTCTCAGGTATTTTGTCTCCGTAGGGTCTTTTTTTTTCTGTCTCAGCTGAGTCCTAGGTACGGGAGAAATGAGGGTTTTGGCGACCAACCTATCGTCCCGTCACTCTGCCAATGTATAATGCCCAGAAATTTCTTTCTAGCATGCACGCTAGCTAGCATGCAATTTTTATCAAGTTTCACTACGTTTTAATTGGTCTAAAGTATTTTTGTAGTTCTCGAAAGCATGAAAAAACTTGATGAAACTTGCCAACACGAATCTTCTCAAACAGTTGCATCCAAAAACAGTCAGAGGAGCAGGACGCTGCAGGTGGCGATGGCTCCGGTGAGCCGCATTGGGCAAAAAATCTCTCGGCCTCTTGGACTCTTGGGTGCTTGGCCTGCCTCTGTTCTTCAGGGCAGAGGTGGAAGAAGGGTTTTTGGGCTTTTGACTCTCAATCTCAGGCGGGCTATGGCTATCGCAACAGCTGCATCGATTCTGATTTTGTCCATGTGCGATGCCCCGTTCTTGCTTGTGGTGCCTTTCAGGGGCGGACCCAGGATAAATTTTTAGAGGGGGCAAACATATGATAAGTGATGCAAATATTATTTCTAAGTGGGGGCAAACCAGTCCTTATCTTAACATATTACAAGGTTTCAGAAAATTGAGTGGGGGCAGCTGCCCCCCCCCCCCCCCCCCCTTGCTATAGGCTGGATCCGCCCATGGTGCCTTTCCCGCCTTGCATGGAAATGGAAATGTTGGGACAGGACTCGAAGAGATGATGTTGGTCAGTGAATGGCATGGTGCGGATGTAGCACCTAGCTGCTCCGCTGCTTTGAATTTCAACTTTGCCCGTACCGTGACAAGAAATGGTTGGGCTTTTTTCAGACCATGGCTGATTGAGGAAATTGTGCACTGCAAACTTCGGGACCTATCAAAGAACGAGACTTTCTATGAAACTTCATGTAGGGTGGAAATAAATATGCCGCCTCGACCTCGCCTACGCCCGTGCACACCGCCATGTCGCCTTCAACCTTGTCGCCTCCACCCACAAGTTCTCCATCCGGGCAAGCAAGTTCATCGTCGTGCGTCCCGCCCCGCCGCTCGTTCCTGGACGTGGTTACTGGGACGCGGGCTCAGGCGGGGGCGGGGGGAGACTCCGTGATGGTGAGGCCTTCTACAACGCCTACGTCATCATCTCTGTCATTAACAGGGGCCCAGTCGCTTGCGTTGTCAGACCGAGTCTAGGGGGGTCTACGTCGTGTTCTACTCCCTCCCCGCCTCGGTCGTCGATGCTTTCGGCTTCTTAGGTGGAGTTACCTCCCCCTGGCCCTCAGCCTACGCACCCTCCTCCTACTCATCAGCCTGAGCTAAGGAGGAGGGGCCGATATGCGACGGCTGAGGATGGGGCTGGGGCTACGGACGAGGATATGATGCAGAGAGCGATGCGTCGTAAGGCGACGAAGAACCTAGATGCGTCAGGTACGAAAAGTTCCTCCACGTCTTTTACTAGTTTTTCAGATTTCAAAATTTCTTCTATGTTGGGTAGTGTAGGCGTTTCTTTGGGTCGCACTTCGGGGGAGATTTCGGTTTCGGCCAATGTCTTGAGGCATTTGGAACATGACCGTATCACGATAATTTCGAAGGCTTCAGCGGGGGCTGAACTATGTTCTCTAGAGGAGGATGAAGATGATATCATCTCAGATGGTCGTCTTCTTTCTACTCTAGTAGGTGGTATTTCGGAGGCGGACTTGGAGCAGTCGGGGTTAGAGTCATTTTATGACCTAAAAGCCTCTAGACGATCTTCCAAGTCTTCTGCGGAAAAGAAGAAGAAGATAGGTCAGGTTTAGCTACAAAATCTAAGTTAGTTTCTAAATGAATGGCATGTTTAGGAATAGCAGAGGTCTTCGTGACTTGGCTAAGAATTTTCATATTGCCGATTGTTGTAAGGACTACAATTTAGATTTTATTGCTATTTTTGAGATGGGTAAGCGTGATTACTCTCAAAGTTTTTTAAACCGGTTATCCGATGGAATAGACTTTAAATGGTTTTCTCGCCCACCTAGAGGTAGGTCTGGTGGCTTGCTCATTGGAGTCCGGACAGATTCTATGGAAGTTTTGGCTAATTCTGATGATGAGTATCATATCAAACTCACTATTCGGAATAGAGCTGATAATTTCATTTGGAGTCTGGTTTCCGTTTATGGTGTGGCCCAGGACAACTTTAAGGCTGACTTTTTATGTGAACTTGTGAATCTTGCAAAGAACGATCCATACCCTATTCACTACCGGAAAATGAGCCTTTGCCGTGCAACTATTTGCACGGCAAAGGGCCCTATATGCATAGCAAAGGCTTTGTCGTGCGACGCCGCACGGCAAAGCTATTGACGGCAAAGGCTTCTTTGTCGTGCGACTCGCCAACGTTGCACGACAAAAGGCTTTGTTGTGCGACGACGCACGACAAAGGTCGCTTCTTTGCCGTGTGCCAAACATGTTTATCTAAAAAATGCCCCAAACTGGCGGGTCTAGGATTCGAACCTACGACGCAGAGTAGGGAAAGCGTGCAACCTTGCCACTGGGCTAAGTGTTCATTTGTTGATAACTATACCACGACACGCCTTTTAAGCTGAGAAGAAATCCAGTTTTTACATCTTTGCCGTGCGCTTACACTAGGCAAAGGCTTCTTTGCCGTGCGTTTGTTGAAAACACTAGGCAAAGATTTGCTTTGTTGTGTGTTTGTTAAAAACACTAGGCAAAGGTGTGCACGGTGATGACCCACAAGTATAGGGGATCGCAACAGTCTTCGAGAGAAGTATTACCCAATTTATTGATTCGACACAAGGGGAGACAAAGAATACTTGTAAGCCTTAACAGCGGAGTTGTCAATTCACCTGGAAACAGACTTGCTCGCAAGAGTTTATCAGTAGTAACAATTTTATAGCAGTAGGAATAGTGAAATAACAAGCGGTGAAATAAAGACAGCAGTAGTGATTATAGTAAACAACAGGATTAAAATACTGGGACGGATTAACGGGCGTTGCATGGATGAGAGAAACTCATATAACAATCAAAGCAGGGGCATTTGCAGATAATAATAAAACGGTATCCAAGTACTAATCAATCAATAGGCATGTGTTCCATATTTAGTCGTACGTGCTCGCAATGAGAAACTTGCACAACATCTTTTGTCCTACCAGCCGGTGGCAGCCGGGCCTCTAGGGAAACTACTGGAAATTAAGGTACTCCTTTTAATAGAGTACCGGAGCAAAGCATTAACACTCGTGAACACATGTGATCCTCACATCACTACCATTCCCTCCGGTTGTCCCGATTTCTGTCACTTCGGGCCATTGGTTCCGGACAGCGACATGTGTATACAACTTGGAGTAAGATCATAAACAACGAATATCTTCATGAATCAATAACATGTTCAGATCTGAGATCATGGCACTCGGGCCCTAGTGACAAGCATTAAGCATAAAAAGTTGCAACAATATCATAAAAGTGACATCTACGGATACTAGGCACTATGCCCTAACAATCTTATGACTATTACATGACCAATCTCATCCAATCCCTACCATCCCCTTCAGCCTACAACGGGGGAATTACTCACACATGGATGGGGGAAACATGGCTGGACGATGGAGAGGCGTTGGTGGTGATGGCGGCGATGATCTCCTCCAATTCCCCGTCCCGGCGGAGTGCCAGAACGGAGACTTCTGGCTCCCGAGACGGAGTTTCGCGATGTGGCGGCTCTCTGGAGGGTTTCTGGCGACTTCGACTTCTCTCCGTGCGTTTTTAGGTCGAGGGCGATAAGTAGTCCGAAGGAGGGCGTCGGGGGCCAGCCGAGGCCGCCACACACTAGGGCCGCGCGGGCCCCTCCTGGGCCGCGCCGGCCTAGTGTGTGGGGCCCTCGTCCCACCGGCTTGCCCTTCTGGCTCCGCCAATATTCGGGAAAATAGGGCCTTGTATAAATTCCGAGGTTTTTCCTGAAAGTTGGATTTCTGCACAAAAACGAGACACCAGAGCAATTCTGCTGAAAACAGCGTTAGTCCGTGTTAGTTGTATCCAAAATACACAAATTAGAGGCAAAACAATAGCAAAAGTGTTCGGGAAAGTAGATACGTTTTGGACGTATCAACTCCCCCAAGCTTAGCTTATTGCTTGTCCTCAAGCAATTCAGTTAACAACTGAGCGATAAAAGAACTTTCACGAACACATTTGCTCATATGATGTATATATTCTCATGCTATGGCTAATACTTAAGCAGTTCATAATGAGATACATGCAAATAAGATCATCCAACAGCTATGTCAATCATGGAGAGGTACCAACAATTAATAATAAGCATCATGAATCATGTATATAAGCAGGATTGCAATGTTCATAAGAGAGTATGATAAAGTGGTCTCTCGCTTGCCCGTATTTGATCGGCAAAACATAAATGCCCAGGCACCTCTGGAGTTCATAGAAAGACTAGAAGTAGTGGTTGTCAAAGATAAAAGCATCAAAATTATACCACAATCAATCATATTTTGAGACAAGCATATTATACTAAGAATGACAGTTGTGCTCAAGATAGTGCTCAAAGAAAGAATGGAGACACAACATAAAAGTAAAAGATTGACCCTTCACAGAGGGAAGCAGGGATTAACATGCGCTAGAGCTTTTCATTTTTAAAACAGGAGTAAAATTATTTTGAGAAGTGCTTGTTGTTGTCAACGAATGGTAATGGGTACACTAACTACCTCGTCAACCGGACTCCCAAGAGCGGCTCCCATGAATTATTTGTATGTTTATGTGGCACTCCTTCCAACCTTTCTTACACAAACCATGGCTAACCGAATCCTCGGGTGCCTGCCAACAATCACATACCATGAAGGAGTGCCTTTTTATTTAAGTTTTATTATGATGACACTCCTCCCCAACCTTTGCTTACACAAGCCATGGCTAACCGAATCCTTCGGGTGCCATCCAACAATCACAAACCATGGAGGAGTGTCTATTTAAGTTAATTAATTTGGGACTGGGAATCCCATTGCCAGCTCTTTTTGCAAAATTATTGGATAAGCGGATGTGCCACTAGTCCATATGAGAGTCCGTCAAAAGTAAATGACAAGGTTGAAAGCTAAACACCACATACTTCCTCATGAGCTATGAAACATTAACACAAATTGAGAAGCATTTTGAAAGTTTTAAAGGTAGCGCATGAGAATTTACTTGGAATGGTTTGAAATGCCATGCATAGGTATATATGGTGGACACTTTGGAACAACTTGGTTTTCAGGTGTTTGGAAGCACGAGCAGCGTTCCCGCTCAGTACAAGTGAAGGCTAGCAAAAGACTAGGGAGCGACAAATCAAGAGAGCAGTAACTGTCATAATCATGCTTGCGGCAAAATAAATTAACGGAGGCATAAAAGTGATACAAGAACTATGAAGCAATATAAATCATCGAGGCTTAATTGACTTTTTGTTCAGTCATATGCATGCGTGAGCATGTGCCAAGTCGATATAAATGAATTATTCAGAGGAGGATACCACAATGCCATACTTACTTATGAATAAAACAATGCAAGCGAACATCCATGACATGCTACTCATATTAATAAATTGGAGCTAAACATGAGAGATCATGAACTACTAGACTTTCTCAAATAACATATACCTCACATGAACCAACTAAGCATGCTCACATGGATGAGTATATGTACAAAAATGAAAACAAATAGAGTTCATACCAGCCTCTCACCACAATCCAATTGTTGTAGATCGTCATTATTGCCTTTCACTTGTGTAGCTTGGATAATATGAAATGAAAACTGATACGTCTCCAACGTATCGATAATTTCTTATGTTCCATGCTACTTTATTGATGATACCTACATGTTTTATGCACATTATATCGTATTTACGCATTTTCGGAACCTATTAACAAGATGCCGAAGTGCAGCCTCGTTTTCGCTTTTTGGTTTCAGAAATCCTAGTAACGAAATATTCTCGAATCGGACGAAATCAACGGGTTCCTATTTTTCCGAATATCCAGAACACCCGAGCCGCGGAGGAAGCCCAGGGGGGCCCACACATGGGGCGCGGCCGGAGGGGGGCCGCGCCGCCCTATGGTGTGGTGGCCCAGGCCCTCCGAGGCTCCCCTTTCGCCTATTTAAAGGTCCTGACCTAAAAACCCACGGAGAAGCCACACACGCGAAACCTTCCGGAGCCGCCGCCATCGCGAAGCCAAGATGCGGGGACGGAGTCTCTTCAGGCACCCTGCCGGACGGGGAAGTGCCCGAAGGCTTCTCCATCGACACCGCTGCCATCTCCACCGCCATCTTCATCACCGCTGCTGCTCCATGAGGAGGAGTAGTTCTCCATCGAGGCTCGGGGCTGTACCGGTAGCTATGTGGTTCATCTCTCCTATGTGCTTCAATACAATAATCTCATGAGCTGCCTTACATGATTGAGATTCATATGATGATGCTTGTAATCTAGATGTCATTATGCTAGTCAAGTGAGTTTTACTTATGTGATCTCCGGAGACTCCTTGTCCCACGTGTGTAAAGGTGACAGTGTGTGCACCGTGTGGGTCTCTTAGGCTATATTTCACAGAATACTTATTCACTGTTATGAATGGCGTAGTGAAGTGCTTATTTATATCTCTTTATGATTGCAATGTGTTTTGTATCACAATTTATCTATGTGCTACTCTAGTGAAGTTATTAAAGTAGTTTTATTCCTCCTACACGATGTAATGGTGACAGTGTGTGCACCGTGTTAGTACTTGGTTTATGCTATGATCATGATCTCTTGTAGATTGCGAAGTTAACTATTGCTATGATAGTATTGATGTGTATTATTCCTCCTACATAAGCATGAAGGTGACAGTGTGCATGCTACGTTAGTACTTGGTTTAGTCGTATTGATCTATCTTACACTCTAAGGTTACTTAAATATGAACATTGAATTGTGGAGCTTGTTAACTCCGGCATTGAGGGTTCGTGTAATCCTACGCAATGTGTTCATCATCCAACAAGAGTGTAGAGTATGCATTTATCTATTTCGTTATGTGATCAATGTTGAGAGTGTCCACTAGTGAAAGTCTAATCCCTAGGCCTTGTTCCTAAATACTGCTATCACTGCTTGTTACTGTTTTTGAATTACTACGCTGCGTTACTATTGCATGTTTACTTCCTGCAATATTACTACCATCAACGCACGCCAGCGAGCTATTTTCTGGCGCCGTACTCTGCTCATATTCATTCATACCACTTGTATTTCACTATCTCTTCGCCGAACTAGTACACCTATTAGGTGTGTTGGGGACACAAGAGACTTCTTGCTTTGTGGTTGCAGGGTTGCATGAGAGGGATATCTTTGACCTCTTCCTCCCTGAGTTCGATAAACCTTGGGTAATCCACTTAAGGGAAACTTGCTGTTGTTCTACAAACCTCTGCTCTTGGAGGCCCAACATTGTCTACAAGAATAGAAGCCCCGTAGACATCAAGCACTTTTCTGCGCCGTTGCCGGGAGGAAAGGTAAAAGGCACTCACACTCCGGTTCCAGGTAACAGTACTTTTCTGGCGCCATTGTGTGTGTACTCGAAGCTATTTCCTTTAGACTCTGCAATCGCGACATTTGGTTTCTTGTTTACACTAGTTAGGCATAATGGACAACAAAGAGCTTCTTATTCTATTTCCTGATTTAAGACATGGATGGTTTGATAAAATTAAAAAACCCATGGAACATATTAATATGAATGCTTTGAACACTATTGTTGCTAATGCTATGGAAAATTCTAAGCTTGGGGAAGCTGGCTTTGATGAGCATGATATTTTTAGTCCCCCAAGCATTGAGGAGAAAATTTACTTTGATGATACTTTGCCTCCCATTTATGATGATTATAATGATAGTAGTCTTTTGCTACCTATTATGGAGGATAAATTTGATTATGATTACAATATACCTCCTATATTTGATAGCTACTTTGTTGAATTTGCTCCCACTACAATTAATAAGAATGACTATGCTTATGTTGGGAGTAGTAATTATTTTATGCATGAGACTCATGATAAGAATACTTTATGTGATAGTTATATTGTTGAGTTTGCTCATGTTGCTACTGAAAGTTATTATGAGAGAGGAAAATATGGTTGTAAAAATTTTCATGTTACTAAAACACCTCTCTATGTGCTGAAATTTTTGAAGCTACACTTGTTTTATCTTCCTATGCTTGTTACTTTGCTCTTCATGAACTTGTTTATTTACAAGATTCCTATTCATAGGAAGCATGTTAGACTTAAATGTGTTTTGAATTTGCCTCTTGATGCTCTCTTTTGCTTCAACTTCTATTTCTTGCGAGTGCATCATTAAAACTGCTGAGCCCATCTTAATGGCTATAAAGAAAGAACTTCTTGGGAGATAACCCATGTGTTTATTTTACTACAGCAATTTTTGTTTTGTTGAGTCTTGGAAGTTGTTTACTACTGTAGCAACCTCTTCTTATCATGTTTTTGTGCCAAGTAAAGTTTCTATGTTAAAGTTGATGTTATATTTGGGATCGCTGCGCAGAAACAGCATTGCTGTCTGTCACGAATTCTGGCACAAGTCTCTGTAGAAAATTCGAAAAAATCTGCCAATTTACGAGCGTGATCCTCAGATATGTACGCAACTTTCATTAGTTTTGAGTTTTTCCATTTGAGCAAGTCTGGTGCCATTTTAAAATTCGTCTTTACGGACTGTTCTGTTTTTGACAGATTCTGCCTTTTATTTCGCATTGCCGCTTTTGTTAAGTTGAATGAGTTTCTTTGTTCCATTAACTTTCAGAAGTTTTGTGCAATGTCCAGAAGTGTTAAGAATGATTGTGTCACCTCTGAACATGTGAATTTTTGATTATGCACTAACCCTCTAATGAGTTTGCTTGAAGTTTGGTGTGAAGGAAGTTTTCAAGGGTCAAGAGAGGAGTATGATATACTATGATCAAGAGGAGTGAAAGCTCTAAGATTGGGGATGCCCCGTGGTTCACCCCTGCATATTTCAAGAAGACTCAAGCATCTAAGCTTGGGGATGCCCAAGGCATCCCCTTCTTCATCGACAAATTATCAGGTTCCTTCTCTTGAAACTATATTTTTATTCGGTCACATCTTATGTACTTTACTTGGAGCGTCTGTGTGTGCTTTTATTTTTGTTTTGTTATCTTAGTTCTCTGAATAAGTTCATCCTTGTGTGGGAGAGAGACACGCTCCGCTGGTTTGTATGAACACATGTGTTCTTAGCTCATAATATTCATGGCGAAGTTTCCTCTTCGTTAAATTGTTATATGGTTGGAATTGAAAAATGCTACATGTAGTAGTTGGTAAAATGTCTTGGATAATGTGATACTTGGCAATTGTTGTGCTCATGTTTAAGCTCTTTCATCATATACTTTGCACCTATTAGTGAAGAAATACATAGAGCTTGCTAAAATTTGATTTGCATATTTGGTCTCTCTAAGGTCTAGATAATATCTAGTATTGAGTTTTGAACAACAAGGAAGACGGTGTAGAGTCTTATAATGTTTACAATATGTCTTTTATGTGAGTTTTGCTGCACCGGTTCATCCTTGAGTTTGCTTCAAATAACCTTGCTAGCCTAAACCTTGTATCGAGAGGGAATACTTCTCATGCATCCAAAATCCTTGAGCCAATATTCATGCCATTTGTGTACACCATACCTACCTACTACATGGTATTTTTCCGCCATTCCAAAGTAAATTGCTTGAGTGCTACCTTTAAACATTTCAAAAGTTATTACCTCTTATTTGTGTCAATGTTTTATAGCTCATGAGGAAGTATGTGGTGTTTATCTTTCAATCTTGTTGGGCAACTTTCACCAATGGACTAGTGGCTTCATCCGCTTATCCAATAACTTTGCAAAAAGAGCTGGCAATGGGATTCCCAGTCCCAAATTAATTAACAAAAATAGACACTCCTCCATGGTATGAGATTGTTGGAAGGCACCCGAGGATTCGGTTAGCCATGGTTTGCGAAAGAAAGGTTGGAAGGAGTGCCACCCAAAAATAAAATAAAATGGGAGCCGCTCTTTGAAGGTTTGTCTGGCAAGGGGGTTAGAGTACCCGCTACCATTCGTTGACAACAACAAACACCTCTCAAAACTTTACTTTTATACTCTCTTGATGTTTTCAAAATAAAAGCTCTAGCACAAATATAGCAATCGATGCTTTCCTCTTTGAAGGACCTTTCTTTTACTTTTATTGTTGAGTCAGTTTACCTATTTCTCTCCACCTTAAGAAGCAAACACTTGTGTGAACTGTGCATTGATTCCTACATACTTGCATATTGCACTTATTATATTACTTTGCATTGACAATTATCCATGAGATATACATGTTACAAGTTGAAAGCAACCGCTGAAACTTAATCTTCCATTGTGTTGCTTCAATGTCTATACTTTAAATTATTGCTTTATGAGTTAACTCTTATGCAAGACTTATTGATGCTTGTCTTGAAAGTACTATTCATGAAAAGTCTTTGCTTTATGATTCATTTGTTTACTCATGTCATTACCATTGTTTTGATCGCTGCATTCATTACATATGTTTACAATATGATCAAGGTTATGATGGCATGTCACTTCAGAAATTATCTTTGTTATCGTTTTACCTGCTCGGGACGAGCAGAACTAAGCTTGGGGATGCTGATACGTCTCCAACGTATCGATAATTTCTTATGTTCCATGCTACTTTATTGATGATACCTACATGTTTTATGCACATTATATGTCGTATTTACGCATTTTCCGGAACTAACCTATTAACAAGATGCCGAAGTGCCAGTTCTGTTTTCTGCTGTTTTTGGTTTCAGAAATCCTAGTAACGAAATATTCTCGGAATCGGACGAAATCAACGCCCAGGTTCCTATTTTGCCCGAAGCATCCAGAACACCCGAGAGCCGCCAGAGGGAAGCCCTGGGGGCCCCACACCACAGGCGGCCTGGCCGCGCCGCCCTATGGTGTGGTGGCCCCAGCCCCTCCGAGGCTCCCCTTTCGCCTATTTAAAGGTCCTGACCTAAAAACCCCGACGGAGGAAGCCACGGTACGCGAAACCTTCCAGAGCCGCCGCCATCGCGAAGCCAAGATCTGGGGGACAGGAGTCTCTGTTCCGGCACCCTGCCGGACGGGGAAGTGCCCCCGAAGGCTTCTCCATCGACACCGCCGCCATCTCCACCGCCATCTTCATCACCGCTGCTGCTCCCATGAGGAGGGAGTAGTTCTCCATCGAGGCTCGGGGCTGTACCGGTAGCTATGTGGTTCATCTCTCTCCTATGTGCTTCAATACAATAATCTCATGAGCTGCCTTACATGATTGAGATTCATATGATGATGCTTGTAATCTAGATGTCATTATGCTAGTCAAGTGAGTTTTACTTATGTGATCTCCGGAGACTCCTTGTCCCACGTGTGTAAAGGTGACAGTGTGTGCACCGTGTGGGTCTCTTAGGCTATATTTCACAGAATACTTATTCACTGTTATGAATGGCGTAGTGAAGTGCTTATTTATATCTCTTTATGATTGCAATGTGTTTTGTATCACAATTTATCTATGTGCTACTCTAGTGAAGTTATTAAAGTAGTTTTATTCCTCCTACACGATGTAATGGTGACAGTGTGTGCATCCGTGTTAGTACTTGGTTTATGCTATGATCATGATCTCTTGTAGATTGCGAAGTTAACTATTGCTATGATAGTATTGATGTGTATTATTCCTCCTACATAAGCATGAAGGTGACAGTGTGCATGCTACGTTAGTACTTGGTTTAGTCGTATTGATCTATCTTACACTCTAAGGTTACTTAAATATGAACATTGAATTGTGGAGCTTGTTAACTCCGGCATTGAGGGTTCGTGTAATCCTACGCAATGTGTTCATCATCCAACAAGAGTGTAGAGTATGCATTTATCTATTCTGTTATGTGATCAATGTTGAGAGTGTCCACTAGTGAAAGTCTAATCCCTAGGCCTTGTTCCTAAATACTGCTATCACTGCTTGTTACTGTTTTACTGAATTACTACTGCTGCGTTACTACTGCATGTTTACTTCCTGCAATATTACTACCATCAACTGCACGCCAGCTAGCTATTTTCTGGCGCCGTACTACTGCTCATATTCATTCATACCACTTGTATTTCACTATCTCTTCGCCGAACTAGTACACCTATTAGGTGTGTTGGGGACACAAGAGACTTCTTGCTTTGTGGTTGCAGGGTTGCATGAGAGGGATATCTTTGACCTCTTCCTCCCTGAGTTCGATAAACCTTGGGTAATCCACTTAAGGGAAACTTGCTGCTGTTCTACAAACCTCTGCTCTTGGAGGCCCAACATTGTCTACAAGAATAGAAGCTCCCGTAGACATCAAAACCACGCTCCAGCCACCGAAGACCATTGAACTCATGATGAACTTTACAAACCAAAGAAGAACAGAAAATATTTTTGGTGTTTTCGAATTGGAAACAAGAACAAAAGAAACAAGCAAACAAAGCAAAATCTTTTTGGGTTTTCTCATAGCAAACCAACGATAGCAAATAAAGTAAACTAAGAGCAAAGAACCAAATAAACAAATGGTGAAGAGAAACAACAGAAATATTTTTGGTCTTTTTGTGTTTTAGGAAAGAAACAAAGCGAAAACAAAAGAATGCAAACTAACAGAAACACAGAAAAGCAGGATGACAGAAATCTGCCAAAACCTGACAGCAGTACAGAAATCGAAATTAACAAAAATCTTCCATTGCTCAGCTCAAAAAGTGTTCAACTAATGAAAGTTAGATAACAACCTGGGGCACATGCTCAAAAATTGGCAACTCAAAATAACGTTCTGGCTGTGCGTACGAATTTTTTTGGTAACAGCCCAGAATCTGTTTTTGGACAGCACTTCCCCAAATATCATCTCCCTCTCATTAGAAAACCACTCTAAGAAACTAAACAAGTATGTACAAGTATCCAGCAACCATAATATGCAAAGAATGAGTGATGCCGGTATACCTCCCCCCAAGCTTAGGCTTTTGGCCTAAGTGGAGTTCATTCCCAACGAGGGTCGGAGTTCCACGCCGGTGGATCATACATGGAGTGATAATAAGGCCCCTGCGCAGAAGAATGTCGTGGAGGTTCCACATGACCATAATGTTGATATGAGGAGCTCGCTGCATCGGATGAAGAGTCGGGGTGCTCCTCGGCCTCCTCCGTGCCTTCCCTTGCACGATGGCCTTCCCTTTCTATGTATGCGTTTAGCTCATTTTCTGTGATCGACCACCCTTTCCTGGCATCAAGGTTAAGCAGAGCAGGTGCAGGCAATCGTACTAGTTTTTCAATTTTCTTAGTTATTCTCCAATTTTTCTTATACAAAGTTATCCTATAATACAGGTTGTTCAAATTAGATGCATCTGAAATAAACTCATGTTTAATCATGGAAACAACATCAAGTTTCTCTATGGAAAGCGGAATATCTAGATGGTGAGGTTCTACACCATGCATAGCTAATAAGCGAGAGGCGATAAGACCTCCACAAATTCCTCCTTTCTCACGGTTAGTAGCAAGTCTACAAGCTATTAAAGCACCCAAATTATAGGTCCTATCCTGTTGCAAAGCGGCAGCTAAGAAAGCCATATCTTGAACAGACAACTTACTTGCATTCTTTCTAGCAAGAACGCACTTTGTAACGAAATAAGCAAAGTAGCGGATAGCTGGATGTTGAATGCTACTAATCTTACCACCATCATCGGAGAAGCTCCTCCCATTACAAATCATTGTATAAAGATTCGAGAGCTCCCGCGGCGTTCCCCTGACCTTCTCGCAGGATCCCCACTGCGGCACTCTAATTGCTGCACAAAAATCACTGAAAGGCAAGTTGATAGTTTTGTTATAAATCTTGTACCGGACCATGGGGTTAGTTTGAGACCGATGAAATTCGAAATCCTGCACAACCGACACCGTTAGTTTAGCATATTGGTAAGGTTCACCAACAGTAAAACCTTCCAACCCTGCATTGGAAATCAGTGTTTGAACATCTTGCAGGATTCCTGCATTCCGCATAAAATCCGTGCATGGGTAATAAGAGGGGTATACTCCCTCTTCGCGGTGAACTCTCATGACTTGCTGCACCTCCAATTCTTGTTGGTTTAGTTGGTGCCTACTTCCTTCCATTTTCTGAAATTTTTCAACAATCATTATAAAATTTGATTTCAAGGTATATAATTGAGGGGAACTACTATAGGAACTTGCTAGAGTACTAAACATGCATCAAAACTAGTTTCTACCACTTAGAACAAGCATGCAAGCTCACTAAACATGTTATCTACAGCAGCAAAATATTCAAGATATACTCAACCAAACAAAATTCTAATTGGACAATCAAAGGAGTCACATACCAAGGAGCAAATGTGCCAAATTTCAGACAGAAATCTGGGCTGAGCAAAGAGATCGAGAAATCGCGAGTTCTTGAGCAGAAACGCGAGTGAGAGAAAGTGAGTACGAGTTTTTTCGGGAGAGAGAAGTGCTGGGAGGAAGAGATGGTGGAGGGGCCCACACACCAGGGTGGCGCGCCCCCCTTGCTGGCCGCGCCGGCCTGTGGGGTGCCACCCTGGGGTGCCCCACTGGTCAGCCCCAGGTGCTCCCAGGTGCCTCTTCGAAAAATAGGACTACCAGTATAATTTTTGTAAATTTTTGAGAACTTCGAAAAATGCACATTTCTGGGTGTTAAATTAATTATTACTGCGCAGGAAAATGATTTCCAAAATCTTAAACAACTAAAGCATATTGCAAAACAAAAAGTGCTACAGCAAGTAAAACAAATGGAGGGAGAAAGAAAGAAAGAAATGTTGTTTAGCTCTCTTATGCATTAAAATATACTTGTTAACAAGGTTGATCAAGTCTTGCTACCAAATAAATTTTATATGACATAAGAAGAAATAAACCTCAAATCAATCATGTTACCTTATATTGAATTGATATGGATCCAATCACAAGAGTTTGATATTCTTCTTTAGGCTCATATATAGGACAATCAATGGATCCCACTTTGATAGTTTTCACATTAAAAATTGTATTAACTCCATATACTTTATCAATCCTCTTGGGAAAATAGACAGTATGTTCCTTATCATCAACATTGAAAGTAACCTTGCCTTTATTGCAATCAATAACAGCCCCTGCAGTATTAAGAAAGGGTCTTCCAAGAATAATGGACATATTATCATCTTCAGGCATTTCCAACACAACAAAATCAGTTAATATCAAGCAATGTTGAGTAACTTGAACAGGAACATTTTCACATACACCAACAGGAATAGCAGTAGATTTATCAGCCATTTGCAAAGATATATCAGTTGGTATCAACTTATCTAAATCAAGTCTCTTATAAAGAGAAAAAGGCATTACACTAACTCCTGCTCCCAAATCACATAGAGCAGTTCTAACATAATTATTCTTGATGGAACAAGGAATAGTCGGTATACCTGGGTCTCCAAGCTTCTTTGGAACCTTACCACTGAAGGAGTAATTAGCGAGCATAGTGGAAATCTCCTCATTGGGAATTTTCCTTTTGTTAGAAACAATATCTTTCATATACTTTGAATAAGGAGGCAATTTAATAGCATCAGTCAAAGGGATTTGCAAAAATAAAGGTTTCATCCAATCACAAAATTTATTATAATGTTCCTCCTCCTTTGATTTTAGTTTCTTAGCAGGAAAAGGCATTTGCTTTTGCACCCAAGGTTCTCTTTCATTACCATGTTTCTTTGTAATAAAATCTTCTTTAGTGTACTTTTTATTTTTAGCATGCTTTTCAGGTTCTTCTTCAACCTCTTCTTTATCAGGAGTATCATCCTTATCATTATCTTTATCATGTTCATTACCACTTTCAGTTTCAGCATCAGAAATAGAAATACTATTAGGATCATTAACAGGTTCAGAGGATTCTACAACATTCTTATGTTTCTTTTTCTTTTTCTTAGATGGAGCACTAGTTTTAGTTAGTTGAGAATCTTGTTCAACTCTTTTGGGATGCCCTTCAGGATATAGAGGATCCTGGGTAGAAACACCACCTCTAGTTGTTACTTCATAAGCATGTTTTTCTTTAGAATTATTTCCCAACAAGTCATTTTGCACTTTAGTGAGTTGATCAATTTGAGTTTGAACCATATGAAAATGTTTAACAAGTATCTTAACATCATTGGAGGTTCTCTCCACAATATCATGCAATTCACTAATAGCTCGAGAATTTTCCATTAAATGATTCTCTACTCTCATATTAAAGTTTTCTTGCTTAACAATATAATTATCAAACTCATCTAAGCATTGAGCAGGAGGTTTTGAATACGGAATATCTTCCCTAGTAAAGCGTTGAAGAGAGTGTACCTCAATCATGGATGAAGGGGGAGTTATCTTACATAAATCTTCTATAGGAGGTAAATTCTTCACATCTTCAGGTTTAATACCCTTCTCTTTAAGAGACTTCTTGGCTTCCCTCATATCTTCATCATTTAATTTAATCATACCCCTCTTCTTCAATATCGGTGTCGGGGTTGGTTCAGGTGTAGACCAATCATCATGATTCCGGCCTATTTTAGCCAATAATTCTTCAGCGTCGTCTGGAGTTCTTTTCCTGAAAACACAACCAGCACAACTATCCAGGTATGCCCTAGACTCAATGGTTAGTCCACTATAAAATATATCAAGTAAATCATGCTTTTCCAAATCATGATCAGGCTGAGCTCTAATAAGAGAGCAAAATCTCGCCCAAGCCTCAGGCAATTTCTCTCCATCTTCCTGGTCAAAATTATAAATTCTCTGCAAAGCAATATGTTGAGCACTAGCAGGAAAGTATTTTCGAAAGAAAACATCACGCAAGTCAATTGGACTTTTAATAGAACCAGGAGGCAAATTATTATACCAAGTTTTAGCATCATCCTTTAATGAGAAAGGAAAAAATTTAGCGACAAAATAAGTACGCATCTTGACATCATCAGAAAACAAGCTACTCAGAGTAGATAACTCAATCATGTGTTCAACAGCACTTTCTTTTTCAGTACCACAAAAGGGTGTTTTCTCAACAATAGCTATATGAGATAGATCAAGAGAAAAATCATAATCTTTATCCTTAATGTTTATAGGAGATGTGGCAAATTTAGGATCAGGAGACAGTTTATATCTAACAGCATGTTCTGCAAGCAACTTTTTAATTTTTCTTGCATCAGTAGTAGCATTGCATTTTTCAATAAAATCATCATCAAGCTCCACATAATCTTCATCAAGATCATCACTAGAATATTCAACAGACTCAGGTGAATTAACAGGTGTAGCAGCATTTTCATTAGGAGTTTCAGTATTTTCAATTTGCCTAGACCTAGCAATTGTAGCATCTAGAAAAGATCCTAACGAACCATCATTATCAAGCACAGCAGAAGCATCATCACAATTATAAGAGGAATTTTCAGATTCAGCAGAAGTACCAGCATTTGAAGCTTGTGGTGGTGAAACAAGTTTACTTATCACAGATGGTGAATCAAGAGCAGCAGAGGTACTAAGAGTTGTACCTTTTCTTGTAGTGGATGGTAATATGGCGATCTTAGTATCGCGAGGTTTACCCATGATGGAGACTTTGCAGCGAACAATATCAATCCAAGTGAACTTCCAAATAAAGCTATGCTCCCCGGCAACGGCGCCAGAAAATAGTCTTGATGACCCACAAGTATAGGGGATCGCAACAGTCTTCGAGGGAAGTATTACCCAATTTATTGATTCGACACAAGGGGAGACAAAGAATACTTGTAAGCCTTAACAGCGGAGTTGTCAATTCAGCTGCACCTGGAAACAGACTTGCTCGCAAGAGTTTATCAGTAGTAACAGTTTTATAGCAGTAGGAATAGTAAAATAACAGCAGCGGTGAAATAAAGACAGCAGTAGTGATTATAGTAAACAGCAGGATTAAAATACTGTAGGCACAGGGACGGATTAACGGGCGTTGCATGGATGAGAGAAACTCATATAACAATCAAAGCAGGGGCATTTGCAGATAATAATAAAACGGTATCCAAGTACTAATCAATCAATAGGCATGTGTTCCATATTTAGTCGTACGTGCTCGCAATGAGAAACTTGCACAACATCTTTTGTCCTACCAGCCGGTGGCAGCCGGGCCTCTAGGGAAACTACTGGAAATTAAGGTACTCCTTTTAATAGAGTACCGGAGCAAAGCATTAACACTCCGTGAACACATGTGATCCTCACATCACTACCATTCCCTCCGGTTGTCCCGATTTCTGTCACTTCGGGGCCATTGGTTCCGGACAGCGACATGTGTATACAACTTGCAGGTAAGATCATAAACAACGAATATCTTCATGAATCAATAACATGTTCAGATCTGAGATCATGGCACTCGGGCCCTAGTGACAAGCATTAAGCATAACAAGTTGCAACAATATCATAAAAGTGACATCTACGGATACTAGGCACTATGCCCTAACAATCTTATGACTATTACATGACCAATCTCATCCAATCCCTACCATCCCCTTCAGCCTACAGCGGGGGAATTACTCACACATGGATGGGGGAAACATGGCTGGTCGATGGAGAGGCGTTGGTGGTGATGGCGGCGATGATCTCCTCCAATTCCCCGTCCCGGCGGAGTGCCAGAACGGAGACTTCTGGCTCCCGAGACGGAGTTTCGCGATGTGGCGGCTCTCTGGAGGGTTTCTGGCGACTTCGACTTCTCTCCGTGCGTTTTTAGGTCGAGGGCGATAAGTAGTCCGAAGGAGGGCGTCGGGGGCCAGCCGAGGCCGCCACACACTAGGGCCGCGCGGGCCCCTCCTGGGCCGCGCCGGCCTAGTGTGTGGGGCCCTCGTGCCCCCACCTGGCTTGCCCTTCTGGCTCCGCCAATATTCTGGGAAAATAGGGCCTTCTGTATAAATTCCGAGGTTTTTCCTGAAAGTTGGATTTCTGCACAAAAACGAGACACCAGAGCAATTCTGCTGAAAACAGCGTTAGTCCGTGTTAGTTGTATCCAAAATACACAAATTAGAGGCAAAACAATAGCAAAAGTGTTCGGGAAAGTAGATACGTTTTGGACGTATCAACTCCTTAGCTTTGTTGTCCTCAAGCGGCTTTTAGCTTCATGCGCGTCCCAAACGTATCTATAACTTCTTATGTTCCATGCTACTTTTATAACAATACTTGCATGTTTTATACACACTTTACATCATTATTATACATTTTCTGGCACTAACCTATTAACGAGATGCCGAACAGTCTGCTGTTTTTGGTTTCAGAAATCCTACAAAGGAAATATTCTCGGACGAAATCAACGCCCAGGGTCTTATTTTTCCACGAAGCTTCCAGAAGACCGAGGGAGAAACGAAGTGGGGCCACGAGGCGCCAGCACCATAGGGCGGCGCGGCCCAGGCCCTGGCCGCGCGGCCCTAGCGTGTGGGCCCCTTGCGTCGCCTCCTGACCTACCCTTCCGCCTACTTAAAGCCTTCGTCGCGAAACCCTCTGTACCGAGAGCCACGATACGGAAAACCTTACTGAGATGCTTGATACATCTCAAACGTATCTATAATTTCTTATGTTCCATGCTACTTTTATGACAATACTTGAATGTTTTATACATACTTTACAGCATTATTATACATTTTCCGGCACTAACCTATTAACAAGATGCCGAAGTGCCAGTTGCTGTTTTCTGCTGTTTTGTTTCAGAAATCCTAGTAAGTTTATATACTCGAATTGGACGAACTAACGCTTGGGGTCTGATACGTCTCCAACGTATCGATAATTTCTTATGTTCCATGCTACTTTATTGATGATACCTACATGTTTTATGCACATTATATGTCATATTTATGCATTTTCTGGAACTAACCTATTAACAAGATGCCGAAGAGCCAGTTGCTGTTTTCTGCTGTTTTTGGTTTCAGAAATCCTAGTAAGGAAATATTCTCGGAATTGGACGAAACTTTCGCCCAGGGTCCTATTTTTGCACGAAGCTTCCAGAAGACCGAAGAGATAACGAAGTGGGGCCACGAGGCAGCCAGGGGCTAGGGCGGCGCGGCCCTGCCCCCTGGGCACCTCGTGTGGCCCCCCGCGTTGACCTTCCGCCTACTTAAAGTCTCCGTCGCGAAACCCCCAGTACCGAGAGCCACGATACGGAAAACCTTCCAGAGACGCCGCCGCGAATCCCATCTCGGGGGATTCAGGAGATCGCCTCCGGCACCCTGCCGGAGAGGGGATTCATCTCCCGGAGGACTCTTCATCGCCATGATCGCCTCCGGAGTGATGAGTGAGTAGTTCACCCCTGGACCATGGGTCCATAGCAGTAGCTAGATGGTCGTCTTCTCCTTGTTGTGCTTCATTGTTGGATCTTGTGAGCTGCCTAACATGATCAAGATCATCTATATGTAAT
This sequence comes from Lolium multiflorum, assembly GCA_030979885.1. Classification (NCBI taxonomy): domain Eukaryota; kingdom Viridiplantae; phylum Streptophyta; class Magnoliopsida; order Poales; family Poaceae; genus Lolium; species Lolium multiflorum. Next base: position 56,978,838 of record CM061748.1, on the reverse strand, counting down.
TCTATATGTTGTGTTTGTCGGGATCCGATGGATAGAGAGTACTATGATTATGGTGATTATCAATCTATTGTTTATGTGTTGTTTATGATCTTGCATGCTCTCCGTTATTAGTAGAGGCTCTGGCCAAGTTTGTACTCTTAACTCCAAGAGGGAGTATTTATGCTCGATAGTGGGTTCATGCCTCCATTAAATCTGGGACAGTGACAGAAAGTTCTAAGGTTGTGGATGTGCTGTTGCCACTAGGGATAAAACATTGATTCTATGTCTAAGGATGTAGTTGTTGATTACATTACGCACCATACTTAATGCAATTGTCTGTTGCTTAGCAACTTAATACTGAATGGGGTTCGGATGATAACCTGAAGGTGGACTTTTTAGGCATAGATGCAGTTGGATGGCGGTCTATGTACTTTGTCGTAATGCCCAATTAAATCTCACTATATTTATCATATCATGTATATGCATTGTTATGCCTTTCTCTATTTGTCAATTGCCCGACTATAATTTGTTCACCCAACATGCTTTTATCTTATGGGAGAGACACCTCTAGTGAACTGTGGACCCCGGTCCTATTCTTTACATAGCATACAATCTACTGCAATTGTGTTTTACTGTTTTCTTTGCAAACATCTTCCACTCGATACGTTTAATCCTTTGTTACAGCAAGCCGGTGAGATTGACAACCTCACTGTTTCGTTGGGGCAAAGTACTTTGGTTTTGTTGTGCAGATTCCACGTTGGCGCAGGAATCCCTGGTGTTGCGCCGCATCACATTTCGCGACCATCAACCTTCAACGTGCTTCTTGGCTCCTACTGGTTCGATTAAACCTTGGTTTCATACTGAGGGAAACTTGCTTCTATACGCATCATACCTTCCACTTGGGGTTCCCAACGGACGTGTGCATCTACGCGTATCAAGCTAAATTTCTGGCGCCGTTGCCGGGGAGATCAAGACACGCTGCAAGGGGAGTCTCCACTTCTCAATCTCTTTACTTTGTTTTTGTCTTGCTTTATTTTATTTACTACTTTGTTTGCTGCACTAAATCAAAATACAAAAAAATTAGTTGCTAGTTTTACTTTATTTACTGTCTTGCTCTCTATATCAAAAACACAAAAAAATTAGTTACTTGCATTTATTTTATCTAGTTTGTTTTATTTACTGTTGCTAAAATGAATACCCCTGAAAATACTAAGTTGTGTGACTTCACAAATGCAAATAATAATGATTTCCTATGCACACCTATTGCTCCACCTGCTACTACAGCAGAATTCTTTGAAATTAAACCTGCTTTACTGAACCTGGTTATGAGAGATCAATTTTCTGGTGTTAGTTCTGATGATGCTGCTGCCCATCTCAATAATTTTGTTGAACTTTGTGAAATGCAAAAGTATAAGGATGTAGATGGTGATATTATTAAATTGAAAGTGTTTCCTTTCTCATTAAGAGGAAGAGCTAAAGATTGGTTGCTATCTTTGCCTAAGAATAGTATTGATTCATGGACTAAATGCAAGGATGCTTTTATTGGTAGATATTATCCTCCCGCTAAAATTATATCTTTGAGAAGTAGCATAATGAATTTTAAACAATTAGATACTGAACATGTTGCTCAAGCATGGGAGAGAATGAAAACTTTGGTAAAGAATTGCCCAACCCATGGACTGACTACTTGGATGATCATCCAAACCTTCTATGCAGGACTAAATTTTTCTTCGCGGAATTTATTGGATTCAGCTGCTGGAGGTACCTTTATGTCCATCACATTGGGGGCGGCTACAAAACTTCTTGATGATATGATGATAAATTACTCTGAATGGCACACGGAAAGAGCTCCACAAGGTAAGAAGGTAAATTCTGTTGAAGAAACCTCTTCCTTGAGTGATAAGATTGATGTGATTATGTCTATGCTTGTGAATGGTAGATCTAATGTTGATCCAAATAATGTTCCTTTAGCTTCATTGGTTGCTCAAGAAGAAAATGTTGATGTGAATTTCATTAAAAATAATAATTTCAACAACAATGCTTATAGGAACAACTCTGGTAATAACTATAGGCCATATCCTTCTGCTAATGGTAATGGTTATGGTAATTCTTATGGGAATTCTTACAATAATAATAGGAGTGTACCCTCTGGTCTTGAAGCTATGCTTAAAGAATTTATTAGTACACAAACTGCTTTTAACAAATCTGTTGAGGAAAAGCTTGATAAAATTGATACTATTGCTTCTAGAGTTGATAGACTTGCCTCTGATGTTAATCTTTTAAAATTGAAAGTTATGCCTAATAATGATATTGATAATAAGATTACTACTACAGCAAATGCCATCCAAGTTAGAATTAATGAGAATATAAGATTAATGGCTGAGTTGCGTGCTAGGTGGGATAGAGAAGAAAATGAAAAACTAGCTAAAGAGAATAATGTAGCTAAAGTTTGGACTATTACCACCACTAGTAATGCTAATTCTCCACATGTTGCTGCACCTCCTACTATCAATGGTAATATAATTGGTGTTGGCAATGTTTCTACTCCTAGTGCAAAGCGTACAAAACTGCCTGAAATTGCTAAAACTGCTGAAACTGCTTGTGATAAAACTGCTGAAATTTTTTCCAACCTTGGGAACAATGATCCCATTGCTGTAGCTCATAATGATTTAGATTTTGATGATTGCCACATCTCTGAAGTTATAAAGTTCTTACAAAAACTTGCTAAAAGTCCTAATGCTAGTGCTATAAATTTAGCCTTTACAAAACATATTACAAATGCTCTCATAAAAGCTAGAGAAGAGAAACTAAAACTTGAAACTTCTATTCCTAGAAAGCTAGAAGATGGTTGGGAGCCCATCATTAAAATGAAATTCAATGACTTTGAATGTAATGCTTTATGTGATCTTGGTGCAAGTATTTCTGTTATGCCTAAAAAGATTTATGATATGCTTGACTTGCCACCATTGAAGAATTGTTATTTGGATGTTAATCTTGCCGATAATGTTAAAAAGAAACCTTTGGGGAGGATTGATAATGTGCATATTACGGTTAACAATAACCTTGTCCCCGTTGATTTTGTTGTTTTGGATATCGAATGCAATGCATCTTGTCCTATTGTGTTGGGAAGACCTTTTCTTCGAACTGTTGGTGCTGTTATTGATATGAGGGAAGGTAATATTAAATATCAATTTCCTCTCAAGAAAGGTATGGAACACTTCCCTAGAAAGAGAATGAAGTTGCCTTTTGATTCTATTATTAGAACAAGCTATGATGTTGATGCTTCTACTCTCGATGTTACTTGATTTGCACTTTCTGCGCCTAGCTGAAAGGCGTTAAAGAAAAGCGCTTATGGGAGACAACCCATGTTTTTACTACAGCAATTTTTTGTTTTGTTGAGTCTTGGAAGTTGTTTACTACTGTAGCAACCTCTCCTTATCATGTTTTTGTGCCAAGTAAAGTTTCTATGTCAAAGTTGATGTTATATTTGGGATCGCTGCGCAGAAACAGCATTGCTGTCTGTCACGAATCTGGGCACAGTTCTCTGTAGAAAATTCGAAAAAATCTGCCAATTTACGAGCGTGATCCTCAGATATGTACGCAACTTTCATTAGTTTTGAGTTTTTCCATTTGAGCAAGTCTGGTGCCAGCTTTAAATTCGTCTTTACGGACTGTTCTGTTTTTGACAGATTCTGCCTTTTATTTCGCATTGCCTCTTTTGCTATGTTGGATTCATTTCTTTGATCCATTAATGTCCAGTAGCATTATGCAATGTCCAGAAGTGAAAATAATGATTGTGTCACCTCTGAATGTGTGAATTATTAATTGTGCACTAACCCTCTAATGAGTTTGCTTGAAGTTTGGTGTGAAGGAAGTTTTCAAGGGTCAAGAGAGGAGAATGATATACTATGATCAAGAGGAGTGAAAGCTCTAAGCTTGGGGATGCCCCCGTGGTTCATCCCTGCATATTTTAAGAAGACTCAAGCGTCTAAGCTTGGGGATGCCCAAGGCATCCCTTCTTCATCGACAACATCATCAGGTTCCTCCCCTGAAACTATATTTTTATTCAATCACATCTTGTGTTCTTTACTTGGAGCGTCGGTTTGTTTTTGTTTTTGTTTTTGTTTGAATAAAATGGATCCTAGCATTCACTTTGTGGGAGAGAGACACGCTCCGCTGTTGCATATGGACACATGTGTCCTTAGGCTTTACTCATAATGTTCAAGGCGAAGTTTCTTCTTCGTTAAATTGTTATATGGTTGGAATTGGAAAATGCTACATGTAGTAATTCTAAAATGTCTTGGATAATGTGATACTTGGCAATTGTTGTGCTCATGTTTAAGCTCTTGCATCATATGCTTTGCACCCATTAATGAAGAAATACATAGAGCTTGCTAAAATTTGATTTGCATATTTGGTTTCTCTAAGGTCTAGATAATATCTAGTATTGAGTTTTGAACAACAAGGAAGACGGTGTAGAGTCTTATAATGTTTACAATATGTCTTTTATGTGAGTTTTGCTGCACTTGTTCATCCTTGAGTTTGCTTCAAATAACCTTGCTAGCCTAAACCTTGTATCGAGAGGGATTACTTCTCATGCATCCAAAATCCTTGAGCCAACTACTATGCCATTTGTGTCCACCATACCTACCTACTACATGGTATTTCTCCGCCATTCCAAAGTAAATTGCTTGAGTGCTACCTTTAAAATTCCATCATTCACCTTTGCAATATATAGCTCATGGGACAAAATAGCCTTAAAAACTATCGTAGTATTGAATATGTACTTATGCACTTTATCTTTTATTAAGTTGCTTGTTGTGCGATAACCATGCTTCTGGGGAACGCCATCAACTATTGTTGAATATCATGTGAGTTGCTATGCATGTCCGTCTTGTCTGAAGGATCTATCATTTTAGTGGTTGGAGCATGCAAAATTGTTAGAGAAGAACATTGGGCCGCTAACTAAAGCCATGAATCATGGTGGAAGTTTCAGTTTTGGACATATATCCTCAATCTCATATGAGAATAATAATCATTGCTACATGCTTATGCATTTAAGAGGAGTCCATTATCTGTTGTCCATGTTGTCCCGGTATGGATGTCTAAGTTGAGAATAATCAAAAGCGAGAAATCCAAAATGCGAGCATTCTCCTTAGACCTTTGTACAGGCGGCATGGAGGTACCCCTTTGTGACACTTGGTTGAAACATGGCATGCGAAGATCCGGTAGTCCAAGCTAAGTAGGACGAGGTGCGGACACTATTAGTACACTATGCATGAGGCTTGCAACTTGTAAGATATAATTTACATAACTCATATGCTTTATTACTACCGTTGACAAAATTGTTTCATGTTTCCAAAATAAAAGCTCTAGCACAAATACAGCAATCGATGCTTTCCTCTTGAAGGACCTTTCTTTTACTTTTATTGTTGAGTCAGTTTACCTATCTCCTTCCACCTTAAGAAGCAAACACTTGTGTGAACTGTGCATTGATTCCTACATACTTGCATATTGCACTTGTTATATTACTTTATGTTGACAATATCCATGAGATATACATGTTATAAGTTGAAAGCAACCGCTGAAACTTAATCTTCCTTTGTGTTGTTTCAACACCTTTACTTTGATTTATTGCTTTATGAGTTAACTCTTATGCAAGACTTATTGATGCTTGTCTTGAAGTACTATTCATGAAAAGTCTTTGCTATATGATTCACTTGTTTACTCATGTCATTACCTTTGTTTTGATCGCTGCATTCATTACATATGTTTACAAATAGTATGATCAAGATTATGATGGCATGTCACTTCAGAAATTATCTTTGTTATCGTTTTACCTGCTCGGGACGAGCAGAACTAAGCTTGGGGATGCTGATACGTCTCCAACGTATCGATAATTTCTTATGTTCCATGCTACTTTATTGATGATACCTACATGTTTTATGCACATTATATGTCATATTTATGCATTTTCTGGAACTAACCTATTAACAAGATGCCGAAGAGCCAGTTGCTGTTTTCTGCTGTTTTTGGTTTCAGAAATCCTAGTAAGGAAATATTCTCGGAATTGGACGAAACTTTCGCCCAGGGTCCTATTTTTGCACGAAGCTTCCAGAAGACCGAAGAGATAACGAAGTGGGGCCACGAGGCAGCCAGGGGCTAGGGCGGCGCGGCCCAAGCCCTGGCCGCGCGGCCCTACCCCCTGGGCACCTCGTGTGGCCCCCCGCGTTGACCTTCCGCCTACTTAAAGTCTCCGTCGCGAAACCCCCAGTACCGAGAGCCACGATACGGAAAACCTTCCAGAGACGCCGCCGCCGCGAATCCCATCTCGGGGGATTCAGGAGATCGCCTCCGGCACCCTGCCGGAGAGGGGATTCATCTCCCGGAGGACTCTTCATCGCCATGATCGCCTCCGGAGTGATGAGTGAGTAGTTCACCCCTGGACCATGGGTCCATAGCAGTAGCTAGATGGTCGTCTTCTCCTTGTTGTGCTTCATTGTTGGATCTTGTGAGCTGCCTAACATGATCAAGATCATCTATATGTAATTCTATATGTTGTGTTTGTCGGGATCCGATGGATAGAGAGTACTATGATTATGGTGATTATCAATCTATTGTTTATGTGTTGTTTATGATCTTGCATGCTCTCCGTTATTAGTAGAGGCTCTGGCCAAGTTTGTACTCTTAACTCCAAGAGGGAGTATTTATGCTCGATAGTGGGTTCATGCCTCCATTAAATCTGGGACAGTGACAGAAAGTTCTAAGGTTGTGGATGTGCTGTTGCCACTAGGGATAAAACATTGATTCTATGTCTAAGGATGTAGTTGTTGATTACATTACGCACCATACTTAATGCAATTGTCTGTTGCTTAGCAACTTAATACTGAATGGGGTTCGGATGATAACCTGAAGGTGGACTTTTTAGGCATAGATGCAGTTGGATGGCGGTCTATGTACTTTGTCGTAATGCCCAATTAAATCTCACTATATTTATCATATCATGTATATGCATTGTTATGCCTTTCTCTATTTGTCAATTGCCCGACTGTAATTTGTTCACCCAACATGCTTTTATCTTATGGGAGAGACACCTCTAGTGAACTGTGGACCCCGGTCCTATTCTTTACATAGCATACAATCTACTGCAATTGTGTTTTACTGTTTTCTTTGCAAACATCTTCCACTCGATACGTTTAATCCTTTGTTACAGCAAGCCGGTGAGATTGACAACCTCACTGTTTCGTTGGGGCAAAGTACTTTGGTTTTGTTGTGCAGATTCCACGTTGGCGCCGGAATCCCTGGTGTTGCGCCGCATCACATTTCGCGACCATCAACCTTCAACGTGCTTCTTGGCTCCTACTGGTTCGATTAAACCTTGGTTTCATACTGAGGGAAACTTGCTTCTATACGCATCATACCTTCCACTTGGGGTTCCCAACGGACGTGTGCATCTACGCGTATCAAGCTAAATTTCTGGCGCCGTTGCCGGGGAGATCAAGACACGCTGCAACGGTCTCAAAGGCCGCGCGGCTCGGGCCCTGGTCGCGCGGCCTGTGGTCTGGGCCTCGCGTCGCCCCCGACCTACCCTTCCGCCTACAAATAGCCTTCGTCGCGAAACCCCCTGTACCGAGAGCCACGATACGGAAAACATTACTGAGAGGCCGCCGCCGCCAATCCCATCTCGGGGGATTCAGGAGATCGCCTCCGGCACCCTGCCGGAGAGGGGAATCATCACCGGAGGGCTCTACATCATCATGCCCGCCTCCGGATTGATGCGTGAGTAGTTCATCCTTGGACTATGGGTCCATAGCAGTAGCTAGATGGTTGTCTTCTCCGCTTGTGCTATCATTGTTTAGATCTTGTGAGCTGCCTAACATGATCAAGATCATCTATTTGTAATGCTACATGTTGTGTTTGGCGGGATCCGATGAATATAGAATACTATGTTAAGTTGATTATCAATCTATCATATATGTGTTGTTTATGTTCTTGCATGCTCTCCGTTGCTAGTAGAGGCTCTGGCCAAGTTGATACTTGTAACTCCAAGAGGGAGTAATTATGCTCGATAGTGGGTTCATGCCTCCATTGAATCTGGGATCGTGACAGTAGGTTCTAAGGTTGTGGATGTGCTGTTGCTACTAGGGATAAAACATCGATGCTTTGTCTAAGGATATTTGTGTTGATTACATTACGCGCCATACTTAATGCAATTATCTGTTGTTTACAACTTAATACTGGAAGGGGTTCGGATGATAACCTGAAGGTGGATTATTTAGGCATAGATGCATGCTGGATAGCGGTCTATGTACTTTGTCGTAATGCCCTGATTAAATCACATAGTAATCATCGTTGATATGTATTGAATCTTTATTTGTCAATTGCCCGCCTGTAATTTGTTCACCCAGCATGTTAGTTATCTTATTGGAGAGACACCTCTAGTGAACTGTGGACCCCGGTCCATTCTTTTACATCTGAATACATTCTACTGCAATCATTGTTCTTTACTGTTCTTTGCAAACAAACACCATCTTCCACTCGATACGCTTAATCCTTTGTTTTCAGCAAGCCGGTGAGATTGACAACCTCACTGTTACGTTGGGGCAAAGTACTTTGGTTGTGTTGTGCAGGTTCCACGTTGGCGCCGGTTTCACTGGTGTTGCGCCGCACTACATTCCTCCACCAACAACCTTCACGTGCTTCTTGGCTCCTACTGGTTCGATAACCTTGGTTTCTTTCTGAGGGAAAACTTGCCGCTGTGCGCATCATACCTTCCTCTTGGGGTTCCCAACGGACGTGTACATTACGCGCATCAAGCTCTTTTTCTGGCGCCGTTGCCGGGGAGATCAAGACACGCTGCAAGGGGAGTCTCCACTTCCAATCTCTTTACTTTGTTTTTGTCTTGCTTTACTTTATTTTATTTACTGTCTTGTTTGCTACATATTAAAAACACAAAAAAATTAGTTACTTTACTTTCTGTCTTATTTACTAGCTCTATATCAAAACACAAAAAAATTAGTTACTCGCATTTACTTTATTTTCCTCTTGTTTATTTCATCATGTTTCCTCCTAAGTACACTCTAAAAGACATACCGGTAGGCCGAGGGTCTATAATTGGAAGAGATAATATAGAAGATTTTTTCACTCATGTTAGTATAGCTGAAGATTTTGAAGATAGACACTTGGTAGAACTTGCTCCTACTTATGAAATTGCTGTTGCTTCTCTAGTACACATGTTGGAAATTAAATTTGTTAATCTCAATCCTATAATTCAGCATATGTTTCTTACACTCTCTGATATGGAGGAAGGAGAAAAGAAAGATTTTGTCTTAGAAACTCTTCTAAAAGAATTTGGTGGTGTAGCAAGAGAGGCTAGAAAAGTCTTTACTAAATATAAAATGCTTGGTTCTTACACCAACTTTGCTAGTACCCTTGAAAAGATGGACATTGATAGAATTAAGTATACTAATAATGTTAATGATGGAGGGATATTAAGACATCAATACCTTGCAATCTCGTAGGAATGGTGAGGCTCTAGAAAAGAATTATGATTGGATTGTTCCTGAAAATTTGTTTGATGAGAATAGCAAGCCTAAGAATAATGAAAAAGGAGCCTCTGAAACTTACATAGATAAGATAACATGCATTGTGGAGAAAACTCCCAACTCCCTGATGCTTCTATCTCTTGAAAATACTTGATTTGCACTTTCTGCGCCTAGCTGAAAGGCGTTAAAGAAAAGCACTTCTTGGGAGATAACCCATGTTTTATTTTATTTACTGTATTGTTGAGTCTTGGAAGTTGTTTACTACTGTAGCAACCTCTTCTTATCATGTTTTTGTGCCAAGTAAAGTTTCTATGCTAAAGTTGATGCTATATTTGGGATTGCTGCGCAGAAACAGCATTGCTGTCTGTCACGAATTCGCAGAGTCTCTGTAAAAAATCTAAAAAATCTGAAAATTTACGAGCGTGATCCTCAGATATGTACGCAACTTTCATTAGTTTTGAGTTTTTCCATTTGAGCAAGTTAAGTGCCCCTGCCAGATTCATCTTTACGGACTGTTCTGTTTTTGACAGATTCTGCCTTTTATTTCGCATTGCCGCTTTTGCTATGTTGAATGAGTTTCTTTGTTCCATTAACTTTCAGAAGCTTTGTGCAATGTCCAGAAGTGTTAAGAATGATTGTGTCATCTCTGAATATGTGAATTTTGATTATGCACTAACCCTCTAATGAGTTTGCTTGAAGTTTGTGTGGAGGAAGTTTTCAAGGGTCAAGAGAAGAGGATGATATACTATGATCAAGAAGAGTGAAAGGTCTAAGCTTGGGGATGCCCCGGTGGTTCATCCCTGCATATTTTAAGAAGACTCAAGCATCTAAGCTTGGGGATTCCCAAGGCATCCCCTTCTTCATCGACAACATTATCAGGTCACTTCTAGTGAAACTATATTTTTATTCCATCACATCTTATGTTCTTTACTTGGAGCGTCGGTTTGTTTTTATTTTTGTTTTGTTTTGAATAAAGTTGGATCCCACCATTCTTATATTGGAGATATTACGCTCCGCTTTTTCATATGGAACACTTGTGTTCTTAATTGTGCTTTAATGTTCATGGCGAAGGCTTATTGCTTCGTTAAATTGCTATTTGGTTGGAATCGGAAAATGCTGCATATGGTTTGGTAACTTGGCAATTGTTTGAGCTCTCATAGATCATGTTTAAGCTCTTGCATCATGTAGTTTAATCTATTAATGAAGAACTACCGTAGAGCTTGTTTAATTTGGTTTGCATGATTGGTCTCTCTAAGTCTAGATATTTTCTGGTAAAGTGTTTGAACAACAAGGAAGACAGTGTAGAGTCTTATAATGCTTGCAATATGTTCTTGTGTAAGTTTTGCTGTACCTGTTCATACTTGTGTTTGCTTCAAACAACCTTGCTAGCCCAAACCTTGTACTGAGAGGAAATGCTTCTCGTGCATCCAAACACCTTGAGCCAAAACCCATGCCATTTGTGTCCACCATATCTACCTACTATGTGGTATTTTTCTGCCATTCCAAAGTAAATTACTTGAGTGCTACCTTTAAAATTTCATTCCTTTACCTTTGCAATATATAGCTCATGGGACAAATAGCTTAAAAACTATTGTGATGATGAATATGTAGTTATGTGTCTTAGTTCTTATAAGTTGCTTGTTGAGCGGTAACCATGTTTCTGGGGACGCCATCAACTTTATCTTTGTTGGATATCATGTGAGATGCTATGCATGTTCGTCTTGTCTGAAGTAAGTGCGATTTCATGATCAAATGGTTTGAGTATGCATATGTTAGAGAAGAACATTGGGCAGCCAACTAAAGCCATGTATCATGGTGGAAGTTTCAGTTTGGACATACAACCTCAATCTCTTATGAGAATATTATCTGTTGTTGAATGCTTAAGCATTAAAAGAGGAGTCCATTATCTGTTGTCTATGTTGTCCCGGTATGGATGTCTAAGTTGAGAATAATCAAAAGCGAGAAATCCAATGCGTGCTTTCTCCTTAGACACTTGTACAGGCGGCATAGAGGTACCCCTTTGTGACACTTGGTTGAAACATATGTTATGCGATGATAATCCGTGTTTTCCGAGCTAAGTAGGACAAGGTGCGAGCACTATTAGTACTCTATGCATGAGACTTGCAACTTGTAGGAAGTATTATGCATAGCACATATGAATTATTACTACCGTTGACAAAATTGTTTCTATGTTTTCAAAACAAAAGCTCTAGCACAAAAATAGTAATCCATGCTTCCCTCTGCGAAGGGCCATTCTTTTACTTTATTGTTGAGTCAGTTTACCCACTTCTTTCTATCTTAGAAGCAAACACTTGTGTTAACTGTGTGCATTGATTCTTACATGTTTACTTATTGCACCTGTTATATTACTCTATGTTGACAAATATCCATGAGATATACATGTTACAAGTTGAAAGCAATTGCTGAAACTTAATCATCCTTTGTGTTGCTTCAATTCATTCTACTATGAATTTATTGCTTATGAGTTAGCTCTTATGCAAGTCTTATTGATACTTGTCTTGAAAGTACTATTCATGAAAAGTTTTGCTATATGATTCATTTGTTTAGTCATTATCTTTGTTAGCAATCTTTTGTTCAGATCACTCCATTCATCTCATATGCTTTACAATAATGTTGATCAAGATTATGTTGGTAGCATGTCACTTCAGAAATTATTTGTGTTATCGTTTACCTACTCGAGGGCGAGTAGGAACTAAGCTTGGGGATGCTTGATACGTCTCAAACGTATCTATAATTTCTTATGTTCCATGCTACTTTTATGACAATACTTGAATGTTTTATACATACTTTACAACATTATTATACATTTTCCGGCACTAACCTATTAACAAGATGCCGAAGTGCCAGTTGCTGTTTTCTGCTGTTTTTTGTTTCAGAAATCCTAGTAAGGAAATATTCTCGGAATTGGACGAAATCAACGCCCAGGGTCCTATTTTTCACGAAGCTTCCAGAAGACCGAGGGGAAAGGAAGTGGGGCCACGAGGTGGCCAGACAACAGGGCGGCGCGGCCCGTGTGGGCCCCTCGCGTCGCCCCCTGACCTACCCTTCCGCCTACAAATAGCCTTCGTCGCGAAACCCCCGTACCGAGAGCCACGATACGGAAAAACCCTGCCGGAGAGGGGAATCATCTCCCGGAGGACTCTACATCATCATGCCCGCCTCCGGATTGATGTGTGAGTAGTTCATCCTTGGACTATGGGTCCATAGCAGTAGCTAGATGGTTGTCTTCTCCGCTTGTGCTATCATTGTTTAGATCTTGTGAGCTGCCTAACATGATCAAGATCATCTATTTGTAATGCTACATGTTGTGTTTGGCGGGATCCGATGAATATAGAATACTATGTTAAGTTGATTATCAATCTATCATATATGTGTTGTTTATGTTCTTGCATGCTCTCCGTTGCTAGTAGAGGCTCTGGCCAAGTTGATACTTGTAACTCCAAGAGGGAGTAATTATGCTCGATAGTGGGTTCATGCCTCCATTGAATCTGGGATCGTGACAGTAGGTTCTAAGGTTGTGGATGTGCTGTTGCTACTAGGGATAAAACATCGATGCTTTGTCTAAGGATATTTGTGTTGATTACATTACGCGCCATACTTAATGCAATTATCTGTTGTTTACAACTTAATACTGGAAGGGGTTCGGATGATAACCTGAAGGTGGATTATTTAGGCATAGATGCATGCTGGATAGCGGTCTATGTACTTTGTCGTAATGCCCTGATTAAATCACATAGTAATCATCGTTGATATGTATTGAATCTTTATTTGTCAATTGCTCGCCTGTAATTTGTTCACCCAGCATGTTAGTTATCTTATTGGAGAGACACCTCTAGTGAACTGTGGACCCCGGTCCATTCTTTTACATCTGAATACATTCTACTGCAATCATTGTTCTTTACTGTTCTTTGCAAACAAACACCATCTTCCACTCGATACGCTTAATCCTTTGTTTTCAGCAAGCCGGTGAGATTGACAACCTCACTGTTACGTTGGGGCAAAGTACTTTGGTTGTGTTGTGCAGGTTCCACGTTGGCGCCGGTTTCACTGGTGTTGCGCCGCACTACATTCCTCCACCAACAACCTTCACGTGCTTCTTGGCTCCTACTGGTTCGATAACCTTGGTTTCTTTCTGAGGGAAAACTTGCTACTGTGCGCATCATACCTTCCTCTTGGGGTTCCCAACGAACGTGTGAGTTACACGCCATCACCCATCTGGGGGGATTCAGGAGATCGCCTCCGGCACCCTGCCGGAGAGGGGAATCATCACCGGAGGGCTCTACATCATCATGCCCGCCTCCGGATTGATGCGTGAGTAGTTCATCCTTGGACTATGGGTCCATAGCAGTAGCTAGATGGTTGTCTTCTCCGCTTGTGCTATCATTGTTTAGATCTTGTGAGCTGCCTAACATGATCAAGATCATCTATTTGTAATGCTACATGTTGTGTTTGGCGGGATCCGATGAATATAGAATACTATGTTAAGTTGATTATCAATCTATCATATATGTGTTGTTTATGTTCTTGCATGCTCTCCGTTGCTAGTAGAGGCTCTGGCCAAGTTGATACTTGTAACTCCAAGAGGGAGTAATTATGCTCGATAGTGGGTTCATGCCTCCATTGAATCTGGGATCGTGACAATAGGTTCTAAGGTTGTGGATGTGTTGTTGCTACTAGGGATAAAACATCGATGCTTTGTCTAAGGATATTTGTGTTGATTACATTACGCGCCATACTTAATGCAATTATCTGTTGTTTACAACTTAATACTGGAAGGGGTTCGGATGATAACCTGAAGGTGGAATATTTAGGCATAGATGCATGTTGGATAGCGGTCTATGTACTTTGTCGTAATGCCCTGATTAAATCACATAGTAATCATCGTTGATATGTATTGAATCTTTATTTGTCAATTGCCCGCCTATAATTTGTTCACCCAGCATGTTAGTTATCTTATTGGAGAGACACCTCTAGTGAACTGTGGACCCCGGTCCATTCTTTTACATCTGAATACATTCTACTGCAATCATTGTTCTTTACTGTTCTTTGCAAACAAACACCATCTTCCACTCGATACGTTTAATCCTTTGTTTTCAGCAAGCCGGTGAGATTGACAACCTCACTGTTACGTTGGGGCAAAGTACTTTGGTTGTGTTGTGCAGGTTCCACGTTGGCGCCGGTTTCACTGGTGTTGCCGCACTACATTCCTCCACCAACAACCTTCACGTGCTTCTTGGCTCCTACTGGTTCGATAACCTTGGTTTCTTTCTGAGGGAAAACAGCCGTTGTGCGCATCAGGTACCCCACAAGGTTCCCAAAGAACGTTTACAGTAGGAGCAAGAAGCACGTTGAAGGTTGATGGTGGCGAAATGTGATGCGGCGCAACAACAGGGATTCCGGCGCCAACGTGGAACCTCACAACACAACCAAAGTCTTTGCCCCAACGAAACAGTGAGGTTGTCAATCTCACCGGCTTGCTGTAACAAAGGATTAACCGTATTGTGTGGAAGATGATTGTTTGCAAGAAAACAGTAAAACAAGTATTGCAGTAGATTGTATGCGATGTAAAGAATAGGACCGGGGTCCACAGTCTCTCCCATAAGATAAAAGCATGTTGGGTGAACAAATTACAGTCGGGCAATTGACAAATAGAGAAGGGCATAACAATGCATATACATGATATGATAAATATAGTGAGATTTAATTGGGCATTACGACAAAGTACATAGACCGCCATCCAACTGCATCTATGCCTAAAAAGTCCACCTTCAGGTTATCATCCGAACCCCATTCAGTATTAAGTTGCAGCAACAGACAATTGCATTAAGTATGGTGCGTAATGTAATCGACAACTACATCCTTAGACATAGAATCAATGTTTTATCCCTAGTGGCAACGGCACATCACAACCTTAGAACTTTCTGTCACTGTCCCAGGTGTCAATGAAGGCATGAACCCACTATCGAGCATAAATACTCCCTCTTGGAGTTAAGAGCAAAAACTTGGCCAGAGCCTCTACTAATAACGGAGAGCATGCAAGATCATAAACAACACATAAACAATAGATTGATAATCACCATAACATAGTATTCTCTATCCATCGGATCCCGACAAACACAACATATAGTATTACAGATAGATGATCTTGATCATGTTAGGCAGCTCACAAGATCCAACAATGAAGCGCAATTAGGAGAAGACGACCATCTAGCTACTGCTATGGACCCATAGTCAGGGGTGAACTACTCACTCATCACTCCGGAGGCGACCATGGGTGTAGAGTCCTCCGGGAGATGAATCCCTCTCTCCCGGCGGTGCCGGAGGCGTCTCTGAATCCCCGAGATGGGATCGCGGCGGCGGCGTCTCAGGTTTTTCTGTATCGTGGCTCTCGGTATTGGGGGTTTCGCGACGGAGGCTATTTGTAGGCGGAAGGGCAGGTCAAGAGGCGGCACGAGGGGCCCACACCATAGGTCGGCGCGGCTGATACGTCTCCAACGTATCGATAATTTCTTATGTTCCATGCTACTTTATTGATGATACCTACATGTTTTATGCACATTATATGTCGTATTTACGCATTTTCTGGAACTAACCTATTAACAAGATGCCGAAGTGCCAGTTCTGTTTTTTGCTGTTTTTGGTTTCAGAAATCCTAGTAACGAAATATTCTCGGAATTGGACGAAATCAACGCCCAGGTTCCTATTTTGCCGGAAGCATCGAACACCCGAGAGCCACGAGGAGGGCCCTGTGGGCCCAGACATAGGGTGGCGCGGCCTGGGCCTGGCCGCGCCACCCTATGGTGTGGGCACCCCTTCGACCCTCCTGCGCCGCCTCTTCGCCTATTTAAAGCCCCTGCATCGAAAACCCTTACGAAGAAGCCACGGTACGCGAAACCTTCCAGAGCCGCCGCCATCGCGAAGCCAAGATCTGGGGGACAGGAGTCTCTGTTCCGGCACCCTGCCGGACGGGGAAGTGCCCCCGGAAGGCTTCTCCATCGACACCGCTGCCATCTCCACCGCCATCTTCATCAACGCTGCTGCTCCCATGAAGAGGGAGTAGTTCTCCATCGAGGCTCGGGGCTGTACCGGTAGCTATGTGGTTCATCTCTCCTATGTACTTCAATACAATAATCTCATGAGCTGCCTTACATGATTGAGATTCATATGATGATGCTTGTAATCTAGATGTCATTATGCTAGTCAAGTGAGTTTTACTTATGTGATCTCCGGAGACTCCTTGTCCCACGTGTGTAAAGGTGACAGTGTGTGCACCGTGTGGGTCTCTTAGGCTATATTTCACGAATACTTATTCACTGTATGAAGGCGTAGTGAAGTGCTTATTTATATCTCTTTATGATTGCAATGTATTTTGTATCACAATTTATCTATGTGCTACTCTAGCAATGTTATTAAAGTAGTTTTATTCCTCCTGCACGATGTAATGGTGACAGTGTGTGCATCCGTGTTAGTACTTGGTTTATGCTATGATCATGATCTCTTGTAGATTATGAAGTTAACTATTGCTATGATAATATTGATGTGATCTATTCCTCCTACATATGCATGAAGGTGACAGTGTGCATGCTATGTTAGTACTTGGTTTAGTCTTTTGATCTATCTTACACTATAAGGTTACTTAAATATGAGCATTATTGTGGAGCTTGTTAACTCCGGCATTGAGGGTTCGTGTAATCCTACGCAATGTGTTCATCATCCAACAAGAGTGTAGAGTATGCATTTATCTATTCTGTTATGTGATCAATGTTGAGAGTGTCCACTAGTGAAAGTCTATTCCCTAGGCCTTGTTCCTAAATACTGCTATCGCTGCTTGTTTACTGTTTTACTGCGTTACTACTGCTGCGTTACTACTGCATGTTTACTTCCCGCAATATTACTACCATCAACTGCACGCCAGCAAGCACTTTTCTGGCGCCGTACTACTGCTCATATTCATTCATACCACTTGTATTTCACTATCTCTTCGCCGAACTAGTGCACCTATTAGGTGTGTTGGGGACACAAGAGACTTCTTGCTTTGTGGTTGCAGGGTTGCATGAGAGGGATATCTTTGACCTCTTCCTCCCTGAGTTCGATAAACCTTGGGTGATCCACTTAAGGGAAACTTGTTGCTGTTCTACAAACCTCTGCTCTTGGAGGCCCAACACTGTCTACAAGAATAGAAGCACCCGTAGACATCAAGCACTTTTCTGGCGCCGTTGCCGGGGAGGGAAGGTAAACGGCACTCACACATTGGCAAGCCCGGCAACTAAGCACTTTTCCTCCCTCGTCAACTACGCGCCAAGCACTTTTCTGGCGCCGTTGCCGGGGAGGAAAGGTAAAAGGCACTCACTCCGGTTCCAGGTAACAGTACTTTTCTGGCGCCATTGTGTGTGTACTCGAAGCTATTTCCTTTAGACTCTGCAATTGCGACATTTGGTTTCTTGTTTACACTAGTTAGGCATAATGGACAACAAAGAGCTTCTTATTCTATTTCCTGATTTAAGACATGGATGGTTTGATGCGAAAATTAAAAAACCCATGGAACATATTAATATGAATGCTTTGAACACTATTGTTGCTAATGCTATGGAAAATTCTAAGCTTGGGGAAGCTGGCTTTGATGAGCATGATATTTTTAGTCCCCCAAGCATTGAGGAGAAAATTTACTTTGATGATACTTTGCCTCCTATTTATGATGATTATAATGATAGTAGTCTTTTGTTACCACCTGTTATGGAGGATAAATTTGATTATGATTACAATATACCTCCTATATTTGATAGCTACTTTGTTGAATTTGCTCCCACTACAATTAATAAGAATGACTATGCTTATGTTGGGAGTAGTAATTATTTTATGCATGAGACTCATGATAAGAATGCTTTATGTGATAGTTATATTGTTGAGTTTGCTCATGTTGCTACTGAAAGTTATTATGAGAGAGGAAAATATGGTTGTAAAAAATTTCATGTTACTAAAACACCTCTCTATGTGCTGAAATTTTTGAAGCTACACTTGTTTTATCTTCCTATGCTTGTTACTTTGCTCTTCATGAACTTGTTTATTTACAAGATTCCTATGCATAGGAAGCATGTTAGACTTAAATGTGTTTTGAATTTGCCTCTTGATGCTCTCTTTTGCTTCAACTTCTATTTCTTGCGAGTGCATCATTAAAACTGCTGAGCCCATCTTAATGGCTATAAAGAAAGAACTTCTTGGGAGATAACCCATGTGTTTTTTTACTACAGTACTTTGTTTTATATTTGTGTCTTGGAAGTTGTTTACTACTGTAGCAACCTCTCCTTATCATGTTTTTGTGCCAAGTAAAGTTTCTATGTTAAAGTTGATGTTATATTTGGGATCGCTGCGCAGAAACAGCATTGCTGTCTGTCACGAATTCTGGCACAAGTCTCTGTAGAAAATTCGAAAAAATCTGCCAATTTACGAGCGTGATCCTCAGATATATACGCAACTTTCATTAGTTTTGAGTTTTTCCATTTGAGCAAGTCTGGTGCCATCTTAAAATTCGTCTTTACGGACTGTTCTGTTTTTGACAGATTCTGCCTTTTATTTCGCATTGCCTCTTTTGCTATGTTGGATTCATTTCTTTGATCCATTAATGTCCAGTAGCTTTATGCAATGTCCAGAAGTGAAAAGAATGTTTGTGTCACCTCTGAACATGTGAATTTTTGATTATGCACTAACCCTCTAATGAGTTTGCTTGAAGTTTGGTGTGAAGGAAGTTTTCAAGGGTCAAGAGAGGAGTATGATATACTATGATCAAGAGGAGTGAAAGCTCTAAGCTTGGGGATGCCCCCGTGGTTCATCCCTGCATATTTTAAGAAGACTCAAGCGTCTAAGCTTGGGGATGCCCAAGGCATCCCCTTCTTCATCGACAAAGTATCAGGTTCCTTCTCTTGAAACTATATTTTTATTCGGTCACATCTTATGTACTTTACTTGGAGCGTCTGTGTGTGCTTTTATTTTTGTTTTGTTATCTTAGTTCTCTGAATAAGTTCATCCTTGTGTGGGAGAGAGACACGCTCCGCTGGTTCGTATGAACACATGTGTTCTTAGCTCATAATATTCATGGCGAAGTTTCCTCTTCGTTAAATTGTTATATGGTTGGAATTGGAAAATGCTACATGTAGTAATTGGTAAAATGTCTTGGATAATGTGATACTTGGCAATTGTTGTGCTCATGTTTAAGCTCTTGCATCATATACTTTGCACCCATTAATGAAGAAATACATAGAGCTTGCTAAAATTTGGTTTGCATAATTGGTCTCTCTAAGGTCTAGATAATTTCTAGTATTGAGTTTTGAACAACAAGGAAGACGGTGTAGAGTCTTATAATGTTTACAATATGTCTTTTATGTAAGTTTTGCTGCACCGGTTCATCCTTGAGTTTGCTTCAAATAACCTTGCTAGCCTAAACCTTGTATCGAGAGGGAATACTTCTCATGCATCCAAAATCCTTGAGCCAACCACTATGCCATTTGTGTCCACCATACCTACCTACTACATGGTATTTCTCCGCCATTCCAAAGTAAATTGCTTGAGTGCTACCTTTAAAATTCCATCATTCACCTTTGCAATATATAGCTCATGGGACAAAATAGCCTTAAAAACTATCGTAGTATTGAATATGTACTTATGCACTTTATCTTTTATTAAGTTGCTTGTTGTGCGATAACCATGCTTCTGGGGAACGCCATCAACTATTGTTGAATATCATGTGAGTTGCTATGCATGTCCGTCTTGTCTGAAGGATCTATCACCTTAGTGGTTGGAGCATGCAAATTGTTAGAGAAGAACATTGGGCCGCTAACTAAAGCCATGAATCATGGTTGAAGTTTCAGTTTTGGACATATATCCTCAATCTCATATGAGAATAATAATTGTTGCTACATGCTTATGCATTTAAGAGGAGTCCATTATCTGTTGTCCATGTTGTCCCGGTATGGATGTCTAAGTTGAGAATAATCAAAAGCGAGAAATCCAAAATGCGAGCTTTCTCCTTAGACCTTTGTACAGGCGGCATGGAGGTACCCCTTTGTGACACTTGGTTGAAACATGGCATGCAAAGATCCGGTAGTCCAAGCTAAGTAGGACGAGGTGCGGGCACTATTAGTACACTATGCATGAGGCTTGCAACTTGTAAGATATAATTTACATAACTCATATGCTTTATTACTACCGTTGACAAAATTGTTTCATGTTTTCAAAATAAAAGCTCTAGCACAAATATAGCAATCGATGCTTTCCTCTTTGAAGGACCATTCTTTTACTTTTATTGTTGAGTCAGTTTACCTATCTCCCTCCACCTTAAGAAGCAAACACTTGTGTGAACTGTGCATTGATTCCTACATACTTGCATATTGCACTTGTTATATTACTTTGCATTGACAACTATCCATGAGATATACATGTTATAAGTTGAAAGCAACCGCTGAAACTTAATCTTCCTTTGTGTTGCTTCAATACCTCTACTTTGAATTATTGCTTTATGAGTTAACTCTTATGCAAGACTTATTGATGCTTGTCTTGAAGTACTATTCATGAAAAGTCTTTGCTATATGATTCACTTGTTTACTCATGTCATTACTTTTGTTTTGATCGCTGCATTCATTACATATGTTTACAAATAGTATGATCAAGGTTATGATGGCATGTCACTTCAGAAATTATCTTTGTTATCGTTTTACCTGCTCGGGACGAGCAGAACTAAGCTTGGGGATGCTGATACGTCTCCAACGTATCGATAATTTCTTATGTTCCATGCTACTTTATTGATGATACCTACATGTTTTATGCACATTATATGTCGTATTTACGCATTTTCTGGAACTAACCTATTAACAAGATGCCGAAGTGCAGTTCCTGTTTTCTGCTGTTTTTGGTTTCAGAAATCCTAGTAAGAAATATTCTCGGAATTGGACGAAATCAACGCCCAGGTTCCTATTTTGCCCGGAAGCATCGAGAACACCGAGAGCCACCGGAGGAGGCCCGTCCCAGGCCAGGTGGCGGGGCCCTGGCCGCGCCAGCCTATGGTGTGGGCACCCCTTCGACCCTCCTGCGCCGCCTCTTCGCCTATTTAAAGCCCCTGCATCGAAAACCCTTACGGAGGAAGCCACGGTACGCGAAACCTTCCAGAGCCGCCGCCATCGCGAAGCCAAGATCTGGGGGACAGGAGTCTCTGTTCCGGCACCCTGCCGGACGGGGAAGTGCCCCCGGAAGGCTTCTCCATCGACACCGCTGCCATCTCCACCGCCATCTTCATCAACGCTGCTGCTCCCATGAAGAGGGAGTAGTTCTCCATCGAGGCTCGGGGCTGTACCGGTAGCTATGTGGTTCATCTCTCTCCTATGTACTTCAATACAATAATCTCATGAGCTGCCTTACATGATTGAGATTCATATGATGATGCTTGTAATCTAGATGTCATTATGCTAGTCAAGTGAGTTTTACTTATGTGATCTCCGGAGACTCCTTGTCCCACGTGTGTAAAGGTGACAGTGTGTGCACCGTGTGGGTCTCTTAGGCTATATTTCACAGAATACTTATTCACTGTTATGAATGGCGTAGTGAAGTGCTTATTTATATCTCTTTATGATTGCAATGTATTTTGTATCACAATTTATCTATGTGCTACTCTAGCAATGTTATTAAAGTAGTTTTATTCCTCCTGCACGATGTAATGGTGACAGTGTGTGCATCCGTGTTAGTACTTGGTTTATGCTATGATCATGATCTCTTGTAGATTGCGAAGTTAACTATTGCTATGATAATATTGATGTGATCTATTCCTCCTACATATGCATGAAGGTGACAGTGTGCATGCTATGTTAGTACTTGGTTTAGTCTTTTGATCTATCTTACACTATAAGGTTACTTAAATATGAGCATTATTGTGGAGCTTGTTAACTCCGGCATTGAGGGTTCGTGTAATCCTACGCAATGTGTTCATCATCCAACAAGAGTGTAGAGTATGCATTTATCTATTCTGTTATGTGATCAATGTTGAGAGTGTCCACTAGTGAAAGTCTATTCCCTAGGCCTTGTTCCTAAATACTGCTATCGCTGCTTGTTTACTGTTTTACTGCGTTACTACTGCTGCGTTACTACTGCATGTTTACTTCCCGCAATATTACTACCATCAACTGCACGCCAGCAAGCTATTTTCTGGCGCCGTACTACTGCTCATATTCATTCATACCACTTGTATTTCACTATCTCTTCGCCGAACTAGTGCACCTATTAGGTGTGTTGGGGACACAAGAGACTTCTTGCTTTGTGGTTGCAGGGTTGCATGAGAGGGATATCTTTGACCTCTTCCTCCCTGAGTTCGATAAACCTTGGGTGATCCACTTAAGGGAAACTTGCTGCTGTTCTACAAACCTCTGCTCTTGGAGGCCCAACACTATCTACAAGAATAGAAGCACCCGTAGACATCAAGCAGGGCCTGGCGCCGCCGCCGGGGTCGCCACTCGTGGTACTTTACTCTTCGGTCTTCTGGAAGCTTCGTGCAAAAATAGGACCCTGGGCGTTGATTTCGTCCAATTCCGAGAATATTTCGTTACTAGGATTTCTGAAACCAAAAACAGCAGAAAACAGCAACTGGCTCTTCGGCATCTTGTTAATAGGTTAGTTCCAGAAAATGCGTAAATACGACATATAATGTGCATAAAACATGTAGATATCATCAATAATGTAGCATGGAACATAAGAAATTATCGATACGTTGGAGACGTATCAGCATCCCCAAGCTTAGTTCTGCTCGTCCCGAGCAGGTAAAACGATAACAAAGATAATTTCTGAAGTGACATGCCATCATAACCTTGATCATACTATTTGTAAACATATGTAATGAATGCAGCGATCAAAACAAAAGTAATGACATGAGTAAACAAGTGAATCATATAGCAAAGACTTTTCATGAATAGTACTTCAAGACAAGCATCAATAAGTCTTGCATAAGAGTTAACTCATAAAGCAATAATTCAAAGTAGAGGTATTGAAGCAACACAAAGGAAGATTAAGTTTCAGCGGTTGCTTTCAACTTATAACATGTATATCTCATGGATAGTTGTCAATGCAAAGTAATATAACAAGTGCAATATGCAAGTATGTAGGAATCAATGCACAGTTCACACAAGTGTTTGCTTCTTAAGGTGGAGGGAGATAGGTAAACTGACTCAACAATAAAAGTAAAAGAATGGTCCTTCAAAGAGGAAAGCATTGATTGCTATATTTGTGCTAGAGCTTTTATTTTGAAAACATGAAACAATTTTGTCAACGGTAGTAATAAAGCATATGAGTTATGTAAATTATATCTTACAAGTTGCAAGCCTCATGCATAGTGTACTAATAGTGCCCGCACCTCGTCCTACTTAGCTTGGACTACCGGATCTTTGCATGCCATGTTTCAACCAAGTGTCACAAAGGGGTACCTCCATGCCGCCTGTACAAAGGTCTAAGGAGAAAGCTCGCATTTGGATTTCTCGCTTTTGATTATTCTCAACTTAGACATCCATACCGGGACAACATGGACAACAGATAATGGACTCCTCTTAAATGCATAAGCATGTAGCAACAATTATTATTCTCATATGAGATTGAGGATATATGTCCAAAACTGAAACTTCAACCATGATTCATGGCTTTAGTTAGCGGCCCAATGTTCTTCTCTAACAATTTGCATGCTCCAACCACTAAGGTGATAGATCCTTCAGACAAGACGGACATGCATAGCAACTCACATGATATTCAACAATAGTTGATGGCGTTCCCCAGAAGCATGGTTATCGCACAACAAGCAACTTAATAAAAGATAAAGTGCATAAGTACATATTCAATACTACGATAGTTTTTAAGGCTATTTTGTCCCATGAGCTATATATTGCAAAGGTGAATGATGGAATTTTAAAGGTAGCACTCAAGCAATTTACTTTGGAATGGCGGAGAAATACCATGTAGTAGGTAGGTATGGTGGACACAAATGGCATAGTGGTTGGCTCAAGGATTTTGGATGCATGAGAAGCTCGCATTTTGGATTTCTCGCTTTTGATTATTCTCAACTTAGACATCCATACCGGGACAACATGGACAACAGATAATGGACTCCTCTTTAATGCATAAGCATGTAGCAACAATTATTATTCTCATATGAGATTGAGGATATATGTCCAAAACTGAAACTTCAACCATGATTCATGGCTTTAGTTAGCGGCCCAATGTTCTTCTCTAACAATATGCATGCTCCAACCATTAAGGTGGTAGATCCCTCTTACTTCAGACAAGACGGACATGCATAGCAACTCACATGATATTCAATAAAGAGTAATTGATGGCGTCCCCAGAAGCATGGTTATCGCACAACAAGCAACTTAATAAGAGATAAAGTGCATAAGTACATATTCAATACTACGATAGTTTTTAAGGCTATTTTGTCCCATGAGCTATATATTGCAAAGGTAAATGATGGAATTTTAAAGGTAGCACTCAAGCAATTTACTTTGGAATGGCGGAGAAATACCATGTAGTAGGTAGGTATGGTGGACACAAATGGCATAGTAGTTGGCTCAAGGATTTTGGATGCATGAGAAGTATTCCCTCTCGATACAAGGTTTAGGCTAGCAAGGTTATTTGAAGCAAACTCAAGGATGAACCGGTGCAGCAAAACTCACATAAAAGACATATTGTAAACATTATAAGACTCTACACCGTCTTCCTTGTTGTTCAAAACTCAATACTAGATATTATCTAGACCTTAGAGAGACCAAATATGCAAATCAAATTTTAGCAAGCTCTATGTATTTCTTCATTAATGGGTGCAAAGTATATGATGCAAGAGCTTAATCATGAGCACAACAATTGCCAAGTATCACATTATCCAAGACATTTTAGAATTACTACATGTAGCATTTTCCAATTCCAACCATATAACAATTTAACGAAGAAGAAACTTCGCCTTGAACATTATGAGTAAAGCCTAAGGACATATTTGTCCATATGCAACAGCGGAGCGTGTCTCTCTCCCACAAAGTGAATGCTAGGATCCATTTTATTCAAACAAAAACAAAAACAAAACAAACCGACGCTCCAAGTAAAGAACACAAGATGTGACTGAATAAAAATATAGTTTCAGGGGAGGAACCTGATGATGTTGTCGATGAAGAAGGGGATGCCTTGGGCATCCCCAAGCTTAGACGCTTGAGTCTTCTTAAAATATGCAGGGATGAACCACGGGGGCATCCCCAAGCTTAGAGCTTTCACTCCTCTTGATCATAGTATATCATACTCCTCTCTTGACCCTTGAAAACTTCCTTCACACCAAACTTCAAGCAAACTCATTAGAGGGTTAGTGCACAATTAATAATTCACACATTCAGAGGTGACACAATCATTCTTTACACTTCTGGACATTGCATAAAGCTACTGGACATTAATGGATCAAAGAAATTCATCCAACATAGCAAATATGGCAATGCGAAATAAAAGGCAGAATCTGTCAAAAACAGAACAGTCCGTAAAGACGAATTTTAAAATGGCACCAGACTTGCTCAAATGGAAAAACTCAAAACTAATGAAAGTTGCGTACATATCTGAGGATCACGCTCGTAAATTGGCAGATTTTTTCGAATTTTCTACAGAGACTTATGCCCAGATTCGTGACAGACAGCAATGCTGTTTCTGCGCAGCGATCCCAAATATAACATCAACTATAACATAGAAACTTTACTTGGCACAAAAACATGATAAGGAGAGGTTGCTACAGTAGTAAACAACTTCCAAGACTCAAATATAAAATAAAGTACTGTAGTAAAAACATGGGTTGTCTCCCATAAGCGCTTTTCTTTAACGCCTTTCAGCTAGGCGCAGAAAGTGCAAATCAAGTAACATCAAGAGTAGAAGCATCAACATCATAACTTGTTCTAATAATAGAATCAAAAGGCAACTTCATTCTCTTTCTAGGGAAGTGTTCCATACCTTTCTTGAGAGGAAATTGATATTTAATATTACCTTCCCTCATATCAATAACAGCACCAACGGTTCGAAGAAAAGGTCTTCCCAACACAATAGGACAAGATGCATTGCATTCGATATCCAAGACAACAAAATCAACGGGGACAAGGTTATTGTTAACCGTAATGTGCACATTATCAATCCTCCCCAAAGGTTTCTTTTTAACATTATCGGCAAGATTAACATCCAAATAACAATTCTTCAATGGTGGCAAGTCAAGCATATCATAAATCTTTTTAGGCATAACAGAAATACTTGCACCAAGATCACATAAAGCATTACATTCAAAGTCATTGAATTTCATTTTAATGATGGGCTCCCAACCATCTTCTAACTTTCTAGGAATAGAAGTTTCAAGTTTTAGTTTCTCTTCTCTAGCTTTTATGAGAGCATTTGTAATATGTTTTGTAAAGGCTAAATTTATAGCACTAGCATTAGGACTTTTAGCAAGTTTTTGTAAGAACTTTATAACTTCAGAGATGTGGCAATCATCAAAATCTAAATCATTATGAGCTACAGCAATGGGATCATTGTTCCCAAGGTTGGAAAAAATTTCAGCAGTTTTATCACAAGCAGTTTCAGCAGTTTTAGCAATTTCAGGCAGTTTTTGAACTAAGCTAGGGGATGCTGATACGTCTCCAACGTATCGATAATTTCTTATGTTCCATGCTACTTTATTGATGATACCTACATGTTTTATGCACATTATATGTCATATTTATGCATTTTCTGGAACTAACCTATTAACAAGATGCCGAAGAGCCAGTTGCTGTTTTCTGCTGTTTTTGGTTTCAGAAATCCTAGTAAAGAAATATTCTTGGAAGTTGTTTACTACTGTAGCAACCTCTCCTTATCATGTTTTTGTGCCAAGTAAAGTTTCTATGCCAAAGTTGATGTTATATTTGGGATTGCTGCGCAGAAACAGCATTGCTGTCTGTCACGAATCTGGGCACAATTCTCTGTAGAAAATTCGAAAAAATCTGCCAATTTACGAGCGTGATCCTCAGATATGTACGCAACTTTCATTAGTTTTGAGTTTTTCCATTTGAGCAAGTCTGGTGCCATCTCTAAATTCGTCTTTACGGACTGTTCTGTTTTTGACAGATTCTGCCTTTTATTTCGCATTGCCTCTTTTGCTATGTTGGATTTATTTCTTTGATCCATTAATGTCCAGTAGCATTATGCAATGTCCAGAAGTGAAAATAATGATTGTGTCACCTCTGAATGAGTGAATTATTAATTGTGCACTAACCCTCTAATGAGTTTGCTTGAAGTTTGGTGTGAAGGAAGTTTTCAAGGGTCAAGAGAGGAGAATGATATACTATGATCAAGAGGAGTGAAAGCTCTAAGCTTGGGGATGCCCCCGTGGTTCACCCCTGCATATTTTAAGAAGACTCAAGCGTCTAAGCTTGGGGATGCCCAAGGCATCCCCTTCTTCATCGACAACATCATCAGGTTCCTCCCCTGAAACTATATTTTTATTCAGTCACATCTTGTGTTCTTTACTTGGAGCGTCGGTTTGTTTTTGTTTTTGTTTTTGTTTGAATAAGATGGATCCTAGCATTCACTTTGTGGGAGAGAGACACGCTCCGCTGTTGCATATGGACACATGTGTCCTTAGGCTTTACTCATAATGTTCAAGGCGAAGTTTCTTCTTCGTTAAATTGTTATATGGTTGGAATTGGAAAATGCTACATGTAGTAATTCTAAAATGTCTTGGATAATGTGATACTTGGCAATTGTTGTGCTCATGTTTAAGCTCTTGCATCATATACTTTGCACCCATTAATGAAGAAATACATAGAGCTTGCTAAAATTTGATTTGCATATTTGGTTTCTCTAAGGTCTAGATAATATCTAGTATTGAGTTTTGAACAACAAGGAAGACAGTGTAGAGTCTTATAATGTTTACAATATGTCTTTTATGTGAGTTTTGCTGCACTTGTTCATCCTTGAGTTTGCTTCAAATAACCTTGCTAGCCTAAACCTTGTATCGAGAGGGAATACTTCTCATGCATCCAAAATCCTTGAGCCAACTACTATGCCATTTGTGTCCACCATACCTACCTACTACATGGTATTTCTCCGCCATTCCAAAGTAAATTGCTTGAGTGCTACCTTTAAAATTCCATCATTCACCTTTGCAATATATAGCTCATGGGACAAAATAGCCTTAAAAACTATCGTAGTATTGAATATGTACTTATGCACTTTATATTTTATTAAGTTGCTTGTTGTGCGATAACCATGCTTCTGGGGAACGCCATCAACTATTGTTGAATATCATGTGAGTTGCTATGCATGTCCGTCTTGTCTGAAGGTCTATCATTTTAGTGGTTGGAGCATGCAAAATTGTTAGAGAAGAACATTGGGCCGCTAACTAAAGCCATGAACCATGGTGGAAGTTTCAGTTTTGGACATATATCCTCAATCTCATATGAGAATAATAACTTTGCTACATGCTTATGCATTTAAGAGGAGTCCATTATCTGTTGTCCATGTTGTCCCGGTATGGATGTCTAAGTTGAGAATAATCAAAAGCGAGAAATCCAAAATGCGAGCTTTCTCCTTAGACCTTTGTACAGGCGGCATGGAGGTACCCCTTTGTGACACTTGGTTGAAACATGGCATGCAAAGATCCGGTAGTCCAAGCTAAGTAGGACAAGGTGCGGGCACTATTAGTATACTATGCATGAGGCTTGCAACTTGTAAGATATAATTTACATAACTCATATGCTTTATTACTACCGTTGACAAAATTGTTTCATGTTTTCAAAATAAAAGCTCTAGCACAAATACAGCAATCGATGCTTTCCTCTTTGAAGGACCATTCTTTTACTTTTATTGTTGAGTCAGTTTACCTATCTCCTTCCACCTAAGAAGCAAACACTTGTGTGAACTGTGCATTGATTCCTACATACTTGCATATTGCACTTGTTATATTACTTTATGTTGACAATATCCATGAGATATACATGTTATAAGTTGAAAGCAACCGCTGAAACTTAATCTTCCTATGTGTTGCTTCAACACCTTTACTTTGATTTATTGCTTTATGAGTTAACTCTTATGCAAGACTTATTGATGCTTGTCTTGAAGTACTATTCATGAAAAGTCTTTGTCATATGATTCACTTGTTTACTCATGTCATTACCTTTGCTTTGATCGCTGCATTCATTACATATGTTTACAAATAGTATGATCAAGATTATGATGGCATGTCACTTCAGAAATTATCTTTGTTATCGTTTTACCTGCTCGGGACGAGCAGAACTAAGCTTGGGGATGCTGATACGTCTCCAACGTATCGATAATTTCTTATGTTCCATGCTACTTTATTGATGATACCTACATGTTTTATGCACATTATATGTCATATTTATGCATTTTCTGGAACTAACCTATTAACAAGATGCCGAAGAGCCAGTTGCTGTTTTCTGCTGTTTTTGGTTTCAGAAATCCTAGTAAAGAAATATTCTCGGAATTGGACGAAACTTTCGCCCAGGGTCCTATTTTTGCACGAAGCTTCCAGAAGACCGAAGAGATAACGAAGTAGGGCCACGAGGTGGCCAGAGGGGTGGCCGGCGCGGCCCAAGCCCTGGCCGCGCCGACCTACCCCCTGGGCCCCTCGTGTGGCCCCCCGCGTTGACCCTCCGCCTACTTAAAGCTTCCGTCGCGAAACCCCCAGTACCGAGAGCCACGATACGGAAAACCTTACAGAGACGCCGCCGCCGCGAATCCCATCTCGGGGGATTCAGGAGATCGCCTCCGGCACCCTGCCGGAGAGGGGATTCATCTCCCGGAGGACTCTACACCGCCATGGTCGCCTCCGGAGTGATGAGTGAGTAGTCCACCCCTGGACCATGGGTCCATAGCAGTAGCTAGATGGTCGTCTTCTCCTTGTTGTGCTTCATTGTTGGATCTTGTGAGCTGCCTAACATGATCAAGATCATCTATCTGTAATTCTATATGTTGTGTTTGTCGGGATCCGATGGATAGAGAGTACTATGATTATGGTGATTATCAATCTATTGTTCATGTGTTGTTTATGATCTTGCATGCTCTCCGTTACTAGTAGAGGCTCTGGCCAAGTTTTTACTCTTAACTCCAAGAGGGAGTATTTATGCTCGATAGTGGGTTCATGCCTCCATTGAATCTGGGACAGTGACAGAAAGTTCTAAGGTTGTGGATGTGCTGTTGCCACTAGGGATAAAACATTGATGCTATGTCTAAGGATGTAGTTGTTGATTACATTACGCACCATACTTAATGCAATTGTCTGTTGCTTTGCAACTTAATACTGGAGGGGTTCGGATGATAACCTGAAGGTGGACTTTTTAGGCATAGATGCAGTTGGATGGCGGTCTATGTACTTTGTCGTAATGCCCAATTAAATCTCACTATATTTATCATATCATGTATATGCATTGTTATGCCTTTCTCTATTTGTCAATTGCCCGACTGTAATTTGTTCACCCAACATGCTTTTATCTTATGGGAGAGACACCTCTAGTGAACTGTGGACCCCGGTCCTATTCTTTACATAGCATACAATCTACTTGTTTTACTATTTTCTTTGCAAACATCTTCCACTCGATACGTTTAATCCTTTGTTACAGCAAGCCGGTGAGATTGACAACCTCACTGTTTCGTTGGGGAAGTACTTGGTTGTGTTGTGCAGGTTCCGCGTTGGCGCCGGAATCCCTGGTGTTGCGCCGCATCACATTTCGCGACCATCAACCTTCAACGTGCTTCTTGGCTCCTACTGGTTCGATTAAACCTTGGTTTCATACTGAGGAAACTTGCTTCTATACGCATCATACCTTCCACTTGGGGTTCCCAACGGACGTGTGCATCTACGCGTATCAAGCTAAATTTCTGGCGCCGTTGCCGGGGAACTGAAGAAAAGCTACACCACAAAGATTTCTAACTCCCACGTCAACTACACGCCAGCAACTAAATTTCTGGCGCCGTTGCCGGGGAGATCAAGACACGCTGCAAGGGGAGTCTCCACTTCTCAATCTCTTTACTTTGTTTTTGTCTTGCTTTATTTTATTTACTACTTTGTTTGCTGCACTAAATCAAAACACAAAAAAATTAGTTGCTAGTTTTACTTTATTTTTTGTCTTGCTCTCTATATCAAAAACACAAAAAAATTAGTTACTTGTCTTTACTTTATTTGCCTAGTTTACTTTATTTCTGTTATCATGAGTAATCCTGAAGTTGAAGTTCGTTCTTTTAAGCAACAAGGTGGAGAAAGTTTTAAAGATGCTTGGTATAGAATTAGTAATGCTCATCATAGGTGCATTAAGAAACACTCCACCACTATCCTTCTTAGGAACTTTTATGTTGGTTTATCTAGTTGGAATAGATATGTTCTTGATACTCTTTCGGGAGGTAATTTCCTAGGTACTCCCGCTTTAGAAGCTAGTTGCATCATTGAGAGTCTAGTTGGAATACCACCTGTTAATGAAGTTAAAATTGAAATCTCTCTTGAAGATGTTATGAAAAAATTGGAAACCATAGAGAAAAATTTTCCAAGTATTGAAACTAAATTGGGAATGTTATTTGACAAAACTTATGAACTTGATAAATCCTTAGGAGGAATTGATGAAAGAATTAGTGTCCTAGGAACTTGTGTTGTCCATGATAATCAAACCAATAGGATTGATGAACTTGAAAAAGCTATGGGAACCTTGGGTTCAACCTTTTCTTCTCTCAAGTATAATGAGAAAGCTTATGTGGGTAAAGAGCAAAAATTCATGTACGCCTCTAAAGTGCCTAAACAAAAGAATTACTATAGGCCTAAAATTGCTAAAACCCCTAGCACCACCATAGAGAATTTAGATAATGGAGCACCTAAAGTACCCTCTGCAACAAGTTGTGTTTGCATGAAAAATAATAATGTTGATGCTTCTACTCTCGATGTTACTTGATTTGCACTTTCTGCGCCTAGCTGAAAGGCGTTAAAGAAAAGCGCTTATGGGAGACAACCCATGTTTTTACCTACAGAAATTTTTTTGTTTTGTTGAGTCTTGGAAGTTGTTTACTACTGTAGCAACCTCTCCTTATCATGTTTTTGTGCCAAGTAAAGTTTCTATGCCAAAGTTGATGTTATATTTGGGATTGCTGCGCAGAAACAGCATTGCTGTCTGTCACGAATCTGGGCAAGCTCTGTAGAAAATTCTAAAAAATCTGCCAATTTACGAGCGTGATCCTCAGATATGTACGCAACTTTCATTAGTTTTGAGTTTTTTCATTTGAGCAAGTCTGGTGCCATCTCTAAATTCGTCTTTACGGACTGTTCTGTTTTTGACAGATTCTGCCTTTTATTTCGCATTGCCTCTTTTGCTATGTTGGATTTATTTCTTTGATCCATTAATGTCCAGTAGCATTATGCAATGTCCAGAAGTGAAAATAATTATTGTGTCACCTCTGAATGAGTGAATTATTAATTGTGCACTAACCCTCTAATGAGTTTGCTTGAAGTTTGGTGTGAAGGAAGTTTTCAAGGGTCAAGAGAGGAGAATGATATATTATGATCAAGAGGAGTGAAAGCTCTAAGCTTGGGGATGCCCCCGTGGTTCACCCCTGCATATTTTAAGAAGACTCAAGCGTCTAAGCTTGGGGATGCCCAAGGCATCCCCTTCTTCATCGACAACATCATCAGGTTCCTCCCCTGAAACTATATTTTTATTCAATCACATCTTGTGTTCTTTACTTGGAGCGTCGGTTTGTTTTTGTTTTTGTTTTTGTTTGAATAAGATGGATCCTAGCATTCACTTTGTGGGAGAGAGACACGCTCCGCTGTTGCATATGGACACATGTGTCCTTAGGCTTTACTCATAATGTTCAAGGCGAAGTTTCTTCTTCGTTAAATTGTTATATGGTTGGAATTGGAAAATGCTACATGTAGTAATTCTAAAATGTCTTGGATAATGTGATACTTGGCAATTGTTGTGCTCATGTTTAAGCTCTTGCATCATATACTTTGCACCCATTAATGAAGAAATACATAGAGCTTGCTAAAATTTGATTTGCATATTTGGTTTCTCTAAGGTCTAGATAATATCTAGTATTGAGTTTTGAACAACAAGGAAGACAGTGTAGAGTCTTATAATGTTTACAATATGTCTTTTATGTGAGTTTTGCTGCACTTGTTCATCCTTGAGTTTGCTTCAAATAACCTTGCTAGCCTAAACCTTGTATCGAGAGGGAATACTTCTCATGCATCCAAAATCCTTGAGCCAACTACTATGCCATTTGTGTCCACCATACCTACCTACTACATGGTATTTCTCCGCCATTCCAAAGTAAATTGCTTGAGTGCTACCTTTAAAATTCCATCATTCACCTTTGCAATATATAGCTCATGGGACAAAATAGCCTTAAAAACTATCGTAGTATTGAATATGTACTTATGCACTTTATATTTTATTAAGTTGCTTGTTGTGCGATAACCATGCTTCTGGGGAACGCCATCAACTATTGTTGAATATCATGTGAGTTGCTATGCATGTCCGTCTTGTCTGAAGGTCTATCATTTTAGTGGTTGGAGCATGCAAAATTGTTAGAGAAGAACATGGGCCGCTAACTAAAGCCATGAACCATGGTGGAAGTTTCAGTTTTGGACATATATCCTCAATCTCATATGAGAATAATAACTTTGCTACATGCTTATGCATTTAAGAGGAGTCCATTATCTGTTGTCCATGTTGTCCCGGTATGGATGTCTAAGTTGAGAATAATCAAAAGCGAGAAATCCAAAATGCGAGCTTTCTCCTTAGACCTTTGTACAGGCGGCATGGAGGTACCCCTTTGTGACACTTGGTTGAAACATGGCATGCAAAGATCCCGTAGTCCAAGCTAAGTAGGACAAGGTGCGGGCACTATTAGTATACAATGCATGAGGCTTGCAACTTGTAAGATATAATTTACATAACTCATATGCTTTATTACTACCGTTGACAAAATTGTTTCATGTTTTCAAAATAAAGCTCTAGCACAAATACAGCAATCGATGCTTTCCTCTTTGAAGGACCATTCTTTTACTTTTATTGTTGAGTCAGTTTACCTATCTCCTTCCACCTAAGAAGCAAACACTTGTGTGAACTGTGCATTGATTCCTACATACTTGCATATTGCACTTGTTATATTACTTTATGTTGACAATATCCATGAGATATACATGTTATAAGTTGCAACCGCTGAAACTTAATCTTCCTATGTGTTGCTTCAACACCTTTACTTTGATTTATTGCTTTATGAGTTAACTCTTATGCAAGACTTATTGATGCTTGTCTTGAAGTACTATTCATGAAAAGTCTTTGTCATATGATTCACTTGTTTACTCATGTCATTACCTTTGCTTTGATCGCTGCATTCATTACATATGTTTACAAATAGTATGATCAAGATTATGATGGCATGTCACTTCAGAAATTATCTTTGTTATCGTTTTACCTGCTCGGGACGAGCAGAACTAAGCTTGGGGATGCTGATACGTCTCCAACGTATCGATAATTTCTTATGTTCCATGCTACTTTATTGATGATACCTACATGTTTTATGCACATTATATGTCATATTTATGCATTTTCGGAACTAACCTATTAACAAGATGCCGAAGATTCTGTTTTCTGTTTTTGGTTTCAGAAATCCTAGTAAAGAAATATTTCGGAATTGGACGAAACTTTCGCCCAGGGTCCTATTTTGCACGAAGCTTCCAGAAGACCGAAGAGATAACGAAGTGGGGCCAGGTGGCAAGGGCCGGCGGCCCAAGCCCTGGCCGCGCCGACCTACCCCCGGGCCCCTCGGCCCCCCGCGTTGACCCTCCGCCACTTAAAGCTCCGTCGCGAACCCCCGACCGAGAGCCACGATACGGAAAACCTTACGAGACGCCGCCGCCGCGAATCCCATCTCGGGGGATTCGGAGATCGCCGGCACCCTGCCGGAGAGGGGATTCATCTCCGGAGGACTCTACACCGCCATGGTCGCCTCCGGAGTGATGAGTGAGTAGTCCACCTGGACCATGGGTCCATAGCAGTAGCTAGATGGTCGTCTTCTCCTTGTTGTGCTTCATTGTTGGATCTTGTGAGCTGCCTAACATGATCAAGATCATCTATCTGTAATTCTATATGTTGTGTTTGTCGGGATCCGATGGATAGAGAGTACTATGATTATGGTGATTATCAATCTATTGTTCATGTGTTGTTTATGATCTTGCATGCTCTCCGTTACTAGTAGAGGCTCTGGCCAAGTTTTTACTCTTAACTCCAAGAGGGAGTATTTATGCTCGATAGTGGGTTCATGCCTCCATTGAATCTGGGACAGTGACAGAAAGTTCTAAGGTTGTGGATGTTGTTGCCACTAGGGATAAAACATTGATGCTATGTCTAAGGATGTAGTTGTTGATTACATTACGCACCATACTTAATGCAATTGTCTGTTGCTTTGCAACTTAATACTGGAGGGGGTTCGGATGATAACCGAAGGTGGACTTTTAGGCATAGATGCAGTTGGATGGCGGTCTATGTACTTTGTCGTAATGCCCAATTAAATCTCACTATATTTATCATATCATGTATATGCATTGTTATGCCTTTCTCTATTTGTCAATTGCCCGACTGTAATTTGTTCACCCAACATGCTTTTATCTTATGGGAGAGACACCTCTAGTGAACTGTGGACCCCGGTCCTATTCTTTACAAAGCATACAATCTACTTGTTTTACTATTTTCTTTGCAAACATCTTCCACTCGATACGTTTAATCCTTTGTTACAGCAAGCCGGTGAGATTGACAACCTCACTGTTTCGTTGGGACAAAGTACTTGGGTTGTGTTGTGCAGCGTTGGCGCCGGAATCCCTGGTGTTGCGCCGCATCACATTTCGCGACCATCAACCTTCAACGTGCTTCTTGGCTCCAACTGGTTCGATTAAACCTTGGTTTCATACTGAGG
This sequence comes from Lolium multiflorum, assembly GCA_030979885.1. Lineage (NCBI taxonomy): Eukaryota > Viridiplantae > Streptophyta > Magnoliopsida > Poales > Poaceae > Lolium > Lolium multiflorum. The sequence goes on along the minus strand of CM061748.1, from coordinate 56,942,305 downwards.
GAAACTTGCTTCTATACGCATCATACCTTCCACTTGGGGTTCCCAACGGACGTGTGCATCTACACGTATCAATTGCCAACACCAATTATCTTACCATTGATAGTAGGAGGTGCAGCAACATGTGAAGAATTAACATTACTAGTGGTGGTAATAGTCCAAACTTTAGCTACATTATTCTCTTTAGCTAGTTTTTCATTTTCTTCTCTATCCCACCTAGCACGCAATTCAGCCATTAATCTTATATTCTCATTAATTCTAACTTGGATGGCATTTGCTGTAGTAGTAATCTTATTATCAATATCATTATTAGGCATAACCTTCAATTTTAAAAGATTAACATCAGAGGCAAGTCTATCAACTCTAGAAGCAATAATATCAATTTTATCAAGCTTTTCCTCAACAGATTAAAAGCAGTTTGTGTACTAATAAATTCTTTAAGCATAGCTTCAAGACCAGAGGGTACACTCCTAGTATTGTTGTAAGAATTCCCATAAGAATTACCATAACCATTACCATTAGCAGAAGGATATGGCCTATAGTTATTACGAGTTGTTCCTATAAGCATTGTTGTTGAAATTATTGTTTTTGATGAAATTCACATCAACATTTTCTTCTTGAGCAACCAATGAAGCTAAAGGAACATTATTTGGATCAACATTAGATCTACCATTCACAAGCATAGACATAATCACATCAATCTTATCACTCAAGGAAGAGGTTTCTTCAACAGAATTTACCTTCTTACCTTGTGGAGCTCTTTCCGTGTGCCATTCAGAGTAATTTATCATCATATCATCAAGAAGCTTTGTAGCCGCCCCCAAAGTGATGGACATAAAGGTACCTCCAGCAGCTGAATCCAATAAATTCCGCGAAGAAAAATTTAGTCCTGCATAGAAGGTTTGGATGATCATCCAAGTAGTCAGTCCATGGGTTGGGCAATTCTTTACCAAAGTTTTCATTCTCTCCCATGCTTGAGCAACATGTTCAGTATCTAATTGCTTAAAATTCATTATGCTACTTCTCAAAGATATAATTTTAGTGGGAGGATAATATCTACCAATAAAAGCATCCTTACATTTAGTCCATGAATCAATACTATTCTTAGGCAAAGATAGCAACCAATCTTTAGCTCTTCCTCTTAATGAGAAAGGAAACACTTTCAATTTAATAATATCACCATCTACATCCTTATACTTTTGCATTTCACAAAGTTCAACAAAATTATTAAGATGGGCAGCAGCATCATCAGAACTAACACCAGAAAATTGATCTCTCATCAGGCAGGTTTAAAGAATTCTGCTGTAGTAGCAGGTGGAGCAATAGGTGTGCATAGGAAATCATTATTATTTGCGTTTGTGAAGTCACACAACTTAGTATTTTCAGGGGTATTCATTTTAGCAACAGTAAATAAAGCAAACTAGATAAAGTAAATGCAAGTAACTAATTTTTTTGTGTTTTTGATATGGAGAGCAAGACAGTAAATAAAGTAAAACTAGCAACTAATTTTTTTATGTTTTGTTTAGGTGCAGCAAACAAAGTAGTAAATAAAATAAAGCAAGACAAAAACAAAGTAAAGAGATTGAGAAGTGGAGACTCCCCTTGCAGCGTGTCTTGATCTCCCCGCAACGGCGCCAAATTTGGCTTGATGCGCGTAGATGTACACGTCCGTTGGGAACCCCAAGAGGAAGGTATGATGCGCACAGTGGCAAGTTTCCCTTAGTAAGAAACCAAGGTTTAATCGGACCAGTAGGAGTCAAGAAGCACGTTGAAGGTTGATGGTGGCGAAATGTGATGCGGCGCAACAACAGGGATTCCGGCGCCAACGTGGAACCTGCACAACACAACCAAAGTACTTTGCCCCAACGAAACAGTGAGGTTGTCAATCTCACCGGCTTGCTGTAACAAAGGATTAACCGTATTGTGTGGAAGATGATTGTTTGCAAGAAAACAGTAAAACAAGTATTGCAGTAGATTGTATGCGATGTAAAGAATAGGACCGGGGTCCACAGTTCACTAGAGGTGTCTCTCCCATAAGATAAAAGCATGTTGGGTGAACAAATTACAGTCGGGCAATTGACAAATAGAGAAGGGCATAACAATGCATATACATGATATGATAAATATAGTGAGATTTAATTGGGCATTACGACAAAGTACATAGACCGCCATCCAATGCATCTATGCCTAAAAAGTCCACCTTCAGGTTATCATCCGAACCCCATTCAGTATTAAGTTGCAAAGCAACATACAATTGCATTAAGTATGGTGCGTAATGTAATCGACAACTACATCCTTAGACATAGAATCAATGTTTTATCCCTAGTGGCAACAGCACATCACAACCTTAGAACTTTCTGTCACTGTCCCAGGTGTCAATGAAGGCATGAACCCACTATCGAGCATAAATACTCCCTCTTGGAGTTAAGAGCAAAAACTTGGCCAGAGCCTCTACTAATAACGGAGAGCATGCAAGATCATAAACAACACATAAACAATAGATTGATAATCACCATAACATAGTATTCTCTATCCATCGGATCCCGACAAACACAACATATAGTATTACAGATAGATGATCTTGATCATGTTAGGCAGCTCACAAGATCCAACAATGAAGCGCAATTAGGAGAAGACGACCATCTAGCTACTGCTATGGACCCATAGTCCAGGGGTGAACTACTCACTCATCACTCCGGAGGCGACCATGGCGGTGTAGAGTCCTCCGGGAGATGAATCCCCTCTCCGGCAGGGTGCCGGAGGCGATCTCCTGAATCCCCGAGATGGGATTCGCGGCGGCGGCGTCTCTGGAAGGTTTTCGTATCGTGGCTCTCGGCTGGGATTTCGCGACGGAGGCTATTTGTAGGCGGCAGGTCAGAGGCGCAGGGGCCCACACCATAGGTCGGCGCGGCCAGGGCCCGGGCCGCGCCGCCTGTGGTGTCGCCACCTCGTGGCCCCACTTCGACTCTCCTTCGGTCTTTGGAAGCTTCGTGCAAAAATAGGACCCTGGGCGTTGATTTCGTCCAATTCCGAGAATATTTCGTTACTAGGATTTCTGAAACCAAAAATAGCAGAAAACAGCAACTGGCTCTTCGGCATCTTGTTAATAGGTTAGTTCCGAAAATGCGTAAATACGACATATAATGTGCATAAAACATGTAGATATCATCAATAATGTAGCATGGAACATAAGAAATTATCGATACGTTGGAGACGTATCACTTTCTGAGGGAAAACTTGCTGCTGTGCGCATCATACCTTCCTCTTGGGGTTCCCAATGGACGTGTACATTACGCGCATCAGACGCCACCGCCGCCAATCCCATCTCGGGGGATTCAGGAGATCGCCTCCGGCACCCTGCCGGAGAGGGGAATCGTCACCGGAGGGGCTCTACATCATCATGCCCGCCTCGGATTGATGCGTGAGTAGTTCATCCTTGGACTATGGGTCCATAGCAGTAGCTAGATGGTTGTCTTCTCCGCTTGTGCTATCATTGTTTATATCTTGTGAGCTGCCTAACATGATCAAGATCATCTATTTGTAATGCTACATGTTGTGTTTGGTGGGATCCGATGAATCTAGAATATTATGTCAAGTTGATTATCAATCTATCATATATGTGTTGTTTATGTTCTTGCATGCTCTCCGTTGCTAGTAGAGGCTCTGGCCAAGTTGATACTTGTAACTCCAAGAGGGAGTATTTATGCTCGATAGTGGGTTCATGCCTCCATTTAATCTGGGACAGTGACAGAAAGTTCTAAGGTTGTGGATGTGTGTTGCTACTAGGGATAAAACATCGATGCTTTGTCTAAGGATATTTTTGTTGATTACATTACGCACCATACTTAATGCAATTATCTGTTGTTTACAACTTAATAGAGGTGCGGATGCTAACCCGAAGGTGGATTATTTAGGCATAGATGCATGCTGGATGGCGGTCTATGTACTTTGTCGTAATGCCCTGATTAAATCTCATAGTAATCATCATTGATATGTATTGAATCTTTATTTGTCAATTGCCCACCTGTAATTTGTTCACCCAATGCTAGTTATCTTATTGGAGAGACACCACTAGTGAACTGTGGACCCCGGTCCATTCTTTTACATCTGAATACAATCTGCAATCATTGTTCTTTCTGTTCTTTGCAAACAAACACCATCTTCCACTCGATACGTTTAATCCTTTGTTTTCAGCAAGCCGGTGAGATTGACAACCTCATTACGTTGGGGCAAAGTATCTTCATTGTGTTGTGCAGGTTCCACGCCGGTTTCACCGGTGTTGCGCCGCACTACACTCCTCCACCAACAACCTTCACGTGCTTCTTGGCTCCTACTGGTTCTATAACCTTGGTTTCTTTCTAAGGGAAAACTTACTGTTGTACGCATCACACCTTCCTCTTGGGGTTCCCAACGGACGTGTGCTTCACGCGTAATCATTTACCGTGTGCCCCGAGGGGTCTTTGTCGTCCAGAGATCTTTGCCGTGTGTTTTCTTTATTCTTTGCCATGCGGCCTTTCTTTGCCATGCGGTTTCGTGCCATCGCACGGCAAAGACTTCTTTGCCGTGCGCAAGCGCATGACAAAGACGTGCCGCACGGCAATGCCGTTTTTTCCCGTAGTGATTCTCATAGGGGGAGATTTCAACTTGCTGAGATTCCGCAATGAGAAAAGTAAAGGCCTTTTTAATGGCCAGTGGTCTTTCTTGTTTAACGATGTCATAGATAGCTTAGACTTGAGAGAGGTTGAGATGGCAGGCCGATAGTTTACATGGGCTAACAGTTTACCTGACCCAACATACAAAAAATTAGACCGCGTGTTGATGTACACCAGATGGGAGGGTAAATATCCGATGGTGTCAGTCTGCGCTCTAGAACGTATTGAAAAACTGTCGGACCATGCTCCCATACTTTTAACTACCGGGTTCGCTGTCTAAGAAACCATTAATGGAAGGTGCGCAATGGAAAAAAATTCAGGCATGAGAGACCCACTTTTGCAAAGTGGAAATGTATAGCTTTATTCATGATATCTCCTTACTACAACATATAATTAAGTCTAAGCATAGAGAATCCTCTGTCTTGGATCCATAGCTTGCCTTAGTCTGTATAGTTTTCTTTTTAGGTAAGTCATGCTTTGTAATCTCTGGTTTCACCTTTTTGTTCTTTCTATATTAATAAAAGGTTAACTGTGGGCCTTTTTGCCTCACAGTCAAGGGTCAAAAAAAAAGAAACCATTAAGTTTGAACTTGGATGGTTACAGCGGAAAGGTTTTCACGAGATGATTAAAAATTTATGGGAAAGACCAGTGTATGCCAACAATCCAGTTATAAGGTGAAATAAAAAGATGCGAGCTCTTCGCAAACACCTTTCTGGATGGGCGAGTCATACAGCCGGTATTCTTAAAAAGAAGAAGCTTTTCTTATCGTCTATCATAGATGAGATAGAAGCGCTTGCTGAAGTGAGACCGCTAACGAGCATTCAATTGGATTTGAAAAATAAATATAATACTCAATTAGTGGGTCTTCTTCGGGAAGAAGAGTTGAAATGGTACCAACGTTTAAAGGACCAATTCATTCTGGAAGAAGATTCAAATACGAGATATTTTCATGGGATTGCCAATGGCCGTCACAGGAAAAAACGTATACAATCTCTAGTACAAGATGAGGGTCTAATTGAAGGCCATGAGCAACTCAAATCCTATGTTACTAATTATTATAAGGGTCTATTTGGTCCGCCAGATGAGAGCTCCTTCTCTTTGGATGAGTCCCAAATAGCAGATATACCCCAAGATTCTCAGGAGGAGAATGTTGTTTTAACGGCTCCTTACTCGAAGGAGGAAGTTAATAAGACTATTTTCCAAATGGAACATAACAAAGCCCCGGGTCCAGATGGTTTTCCCGCTGAATTTTATCAGACTTTTTGGGATACAATCAAAGGCGACCTTCTAGAAATGTTCAGTGTTTTACGCATTGGACAACTATAATTATTCCGTCTAAATTTTGGTGAGGTTATCTTGTTACCCAAAGTTAAAGAGGCAGAAAGGATCCGACAATATAGTCCCATCTGCCTCTTAAATGTAAGTTTGAAGGTATTCACGAAAGTGGCCACCATTAGACTGAATACAGTGGCTGATCATGTGGTAAGGCGGTCGCAAACCGCTTTCATGCAAGGACACAATATCCTAGATGGGGTTGTGGTTCTACATGAGGCGGTTCATGAACTGCATACCAAAAAGATGAATGGGGTAATCTTAAAACTTGATTTTGAGAAAGCTTATGATAAAGTCAACTGGTCTTTTCTCCATCAGACACTCAGGATGAAAGGTTTTTCACCGGAGTGAGAGCGTTGATCGATAATTTTGTGTATGGAGGAAGTGTAGCGATTCGTGCCAATGATGATACGGGACGCTTCTTCCAGACACGAAAAGGTTTACGCCAAGGCGACCCTCTATCACCACTTTTATTTAATATTGTGGCGGATATGCTCGCTATATTGATCGAACGAGCTAAATCTGATGGTCAAATTGAAGGAGTGATCCCACATCTTGTAGATGGTGGCTTATTAATCCTTCAATACGCCGACGATACAATTTTATTTATGGAACATGATCAAGCTCGAAATTTAAAGCTGATTTTCGCTGCTTTTGAGCATTTATCGGGACTCAAAATAAACTTCCATAAAAGTGAATTGTTCTATTTTGGCGACGCTCAGGGCTCAGTCGCCGAATATTCGGAACTGTTTGGCTATGGGCAAGGCCAGTTTCCTATCAACTATCTGGTCATCCCGATTCATTATCGGAGATTAACGATGGCTGAGTGGAAACTAGTCGAGGAAAGACTTCAGAAGAGACTTAGTAGTTGGAAAGGTAAAATTATATCCCTTGGAGGAAGATTGGTGCTCATTATTCACTCAATATGGTGCTGTATATGATATCCTTCTTCATTTTGCCAAAAGGTGTATTACACAAGCTCGATTATTATAGATCAGATTTTTTTGGCAAGGTGATAGTGAAAAAAAAGAAATATCGACTGGTCAAGTGGTCTGTCGTATGCCGACCTAAAGATATGGGTGGGCTAGGAGTTCACGACCTTGAGGTCAAGAACTCAGCCTTATTAGGTAAGTGACTTTTTAAGCTACTAACCGAAGAAGGCGTGTGGCAGACCATGGTTAGAAGAAAGTACATTGGTGACAAAGCGTTATCCCAGATCCTTTGGAAACCGGGAGATTCACATTTTTGGGCTGGCCTAATGGTAACGAAGAATTTTTTTCTTCAGATATGGTACTTTTATTATTAAGGATGGATCGCAGATACTGTTCTGGGAAGATACATGGCTAGGGAATAGGCCTCTTTCTGAACAATATCCAGCGTTATACAACATTTTTCGTCGCAAAAGTGATACCATTGCATTAGTAATGGCAACCTCACCTCCGACAGTGATGTTTAGACGAGATTTAATCGGTCCGAGACTTCTTGCATGGAATGTCTTACTGTTGCGCTTGGAATCCATCTAGTTGTCTGAAGGGCAAGATGAATTTTGTTGGAACTTACAATCCAATGGAAAATTCTCTGTAAGTTCATTGTACAATGTCATTATCCAACCGGAAATACCAGTTGATAAACACAAGAAGATTTGGAAGATGAAGATACCGCTCAAAATTACGATTTTTGGCTGGTATTTGCGCCGAGGAGTAATCCTAACCCAAGATAATCTTGTGAAATGCAATTGTCATGGGAGTACGCAGTGTGTTTTTTGTCAACACAATGAGACAATTAAACACTTGTTTTTCCAATATCGCTTTGCCAGATCTATACGGTCATGCATCCAAATAGCTTCTGATCTGTATCCCCCGACTAGTGTGGCCAATATCTTCGGTAATTGGCTTCATGGGATCGATCACAGATTTAGAATGTTTATTAGGGTGGGGGTGCTTGTCATTATATGGTCGCTATGGCCGTGTAGAAATGACAAAGTTTTTAATGACAAGAATTGTTCTCTCTTGCAGGTTATCTACAGATGTACCGCTACTCTCCGTTCGTGGACTGTGTTGCAGAAGGTGGAGCACCGCGGCCTGTTTACGGAGGTCTGTACAAGGTTGGAGGATACGGCGAGGGATACTTTTTCCCTACATGGGTGGCAGCATAATCTACGGATTGGGCCTCCGCCTTCACCTTAGGCGTTTTACATTTTCTCATGTTTGATATGTAATTCGCCTTTTTTAGCACTTCAGACTTTTGAGATATTTTGAACGGCAGTGTGCATCTAGCTATGCAAAGGTCGGATGTAATTGCTTTTTATGAGTAATAAAGCATACATTATAAAAAAAAGATAAATATGCCGCGCAGCTCAACTTTGTGCAAGATTGGGCGTGGCTGATCGAGGAGATTGTACACTGCTGGATTAGTTAGCTATCAAATCTTGGGAGTTTCTACGAAACTTGGTGTGGATTTGTTACGTTAATAAGTCATGATAAACATGCAGCATGGCTGAAATCTGTTAAAAAATGAGTATGGTTGACTAAATAAATTGCACACCGCTGGAAATCAATGAGAAATGAAGAAGGGGGAAGATGTGCAGGTTTCTCTCAGGTATTTTGTCTCCGTTGGGTCCTTTTTTTTCTGTCTCAGCTAAGTCCTGGGTACGGGAGAAAGGAGGGTTTTGGATTTCAACCCAACATCCAATGACCAACCTATCGTCCCCGTCACTCTGCCAATGTGTACTGCCCAGAAATTTCTTTCTAGCATGCCCGCTATCTAGCGTGCAATTTTTATCAAGTTTCACTACGTTTTAATTGGTCTAGTATTTCTGCAGTTCCCGAAAGCATGACAAAACTTGATGAAACTTGCCAACACGAATCTTCTCAAACAGTTGCATCCAAAAACAATAAGCATATGCTATCCGGAGGGAGAAGATATGACCATAACCGTTTGATGCAGCTAGTGTCCGGGGGACAAACGGCAATCAACATCAACGGTGAGATAGGCCTGTTCTTCAGGAATAGGCGGGGGGTGCGACAGGGAGACCCGCTCTCCCCGGTCCTGTTTGATTTCATGGTGCACGCCCTAGCCGCGATCCTGATAAAGGCCAAGGGGGCCGGTCACATCCAGGGGGTGGCCGGACATCTCATACCGGGTGGAGTCACACATCTCCAGTATGCGGATGACACCATGATCCTATTAGAACCGTCTACTTTAGGAGTAGCAAACCTTAAATTACTCCTACTTTGCTTTGAGAATATGTCAGGACTTAAGATAAATCTCTCTAATAGCGATGTGGTGGTGACCGGGGTCTCCAAGGAGGAACAACTCAGGGTAGCGGAGAGCCTAAATTGCTCTCTGGGGACGCTCCCTATGAAATACCTGGGGCTCCCAATATCGGATAAAGCCCTCTTGGTGGCAGACTGGCACTTCCTAAATGAGAAGGTGGGTCATCGGGTTGATCCTTGGCAGGGTCTCTTTCTAGCTTCCGCGGGTAGACTAGAATTGACCAATTCATGCCTCTCGAGTTTACCGATGTTTGCGATGGGCATGTACCTCCTACTTGACTCGACGTATGGAGCTATGAACAAATCCAAAGCTCGCTTCTTCTGGGAAGGGGTGGGCCCCAAGAGGAAATACCATATGGTGGATTGGGACACGGTTTGTAAACCCAATGCGTATGGGGGTCTGGGATCCTCAATACAAAACGCATGAACATCGCCTTGATGGTCAAATGGGTTTGGAAACTGTATCAGGGAGTTGAGGGTCTATGGGCGGACCACCTCAGGGCCAAGTATTTGGGCGAGCACGACATTTTCTCCCCCAGGGTACCAATGCAGGGATCTCATTTCTGGAATTCCATTCAGAAGTTGAAGTGGTACTTCAAGCTAGGGGGAAAACATCAGGTCCACGACGGAAATAGTACTTACTTCTGGCTGGACTGGTGGACTGGGGCTGGGCCGCTCAGGGTGAGCTTCCCACGCCTTTTCGATTGATGCGATAATACGTTTGCTACGGTAGCAGCGGTCAGAGTTGCTGAGGGGTGGCATATTAGGTTCAGAAGGGCCTTCGGCTTGGCGGAGACGGTGGAATGGGAAAACCTGTATAGGGTCTTTGACCTACACCCGTTTAGCCAGGGGAGAGATAAGGTGTCCTGGGGCCTGGAGGAGTCCGGGGAGTTCTCGGTGAACTCCTTGTATTGTAGGTTATCTTTGGGGGCGGCGGTGACCCACTTCAAGGATGTCTGGAAAACTAGGGTACCGCCCAAGATCAAGATTTTCCTATGGCAACTCCTCCGTGGTAGACTGCCGGCAAGGGATCAGCTGGTCAAGCGACATGGCCCATCAGATGGGAGATGTGCACTCTGCGGGGAGGCAGAGGACTGTAACCACATATTCTTCGGCTGTCACTTAGCTAGGTTTATGTGGGCGGGGGTTAGGGAACTCCTTGGCTGTGATTGGAATCCGGCAGGGGCCGGATAATTTCTGGGTCTCGTCTAAGGGATATCGGGAGCGTTGCGTAGGCTAGTGTGGTTTACATTTGCGGCACAAAGCTGAGCGCTTTGGAATATCAGAAATAAACTTGCTATCGAAGGGAAGATGATCAATAACCCGGCCGATGCTCTGCTACACATGTATCTTAACATGCAGAGATGGAGGGTTCTGATCAGACCGAAGGATAGGAGGCTCCTGGATGAGGCGATGGTGGAGGTGCGCAGGCTCCGAACGCGGACGAGAGACGACAACTGACTTCGTTTGGTGCCTGTGTGTGTGGATCTAGTGTTTCAGACTTGTAGTTGATGTTGGTCCATGAACGATCTTAGTGTTTATCTTAGCAGTTTGGGGTTGGTGTTGGTGGATTCCGAACCCGTTGTAAAATGTTGTCAGACGTTGGTGGCTTTATTTATAAAGCTGGGCGGGTGGCCTTATGTTTAAAAAAACTGAATCCGATGGGTGGCCATTGTGTTAAACTAGATTTTTTTTGTGAAAATCTCTAGTCTTGTTAAAATAACTCCTGCAAGTCTAAAATCGACACATAAAGCTAAAATGCCTATCCACATTCTACCCTTAGTTTTTTTGGTTTTTTCAATTCCATTTAACCAATTTCTAAATATATTTGTGATATTTTTTGGTGAAGGTAAGTTGTAAGTAATATGCATAATACACCAAACAATACGAGAAAACAAAATGATAGAAATAAATGCTAAATAGTCACCCAGGAGTCACAGATGGAGTGATAGTTACGGTCACAAGAAACAACGCCTACCTGCAACATCACCTACCCACACCGTGCAAAACAAATGACTACGGGCCTCATCAACCGACCGATAGGACATGAACGTGACACCAACATATATACTCTTCTTCTCGCAAAAAAAAAAACATATATACTCTTCGACTACCCTGAGTCGGGAAACGCGGCATGTAACTGAACACCCCATCACAACTCACAAGTACACAAACTAGGTGCGGAAATGAGCGTAAAACCTAAGAAAGCATCGGCTTTGAAGAAGACGCATGTAAGGAGATATTAGAAGACCCATCTTGCAGCACCTTCGGAACACGGGGGCAGAAACGTCGGTAGCTGCGCAATCTTGACACGATCACCTCAGCCGAGACAGAGACGTACAAGTCCAATCAACAGCATGACTCTGCAGAGGAGAAATAGATACAGTTAAGGTGTGTAATAGATTCAGAAGAACTGAAGCGATTCAAGCACCGCTTTAACGGTTTAAGCATGATTCTCAAGAACATGGTCGAATGCAGGTTACCCTTTAAATTTGCACCTGTAAGCTAGCATGGGTGTCTAATCAAGCATCAAATGCTAGGAAATACAAGCAGCGTCGAGCAGACCTTGTCCGAGAACCGATCTACTAAAAGGAGGGATTGTGGTTCGAGTCTTCTGCAATGTCCAAACACTTGCACTAAAGAACGATCTAAGCAATAACACATTCCACCGATAGATAAATTCAGAGAACTGGTGAGTTGGGTGGATGTAGTGCAGAAGCTAGTCAGTGGTAGTAGAATTAACAGCACAAGATTGAGTAACAAAGGCAATAAAACTCACATCAGCATGAGCCCCATGACTATGCAGAGCACCAGCAGTAAGACGAGTTTCCAGTCCCAGAACGCCATCCGCTCTTCCGGAACCAGCACAGAGTCGATGAGGTAGACAGCTAGGCCTAGGGGATCGCTGTCGAAGACCTTCTTGGTGACGGCGGCCGCGTTCACCGACGAAGAAACTATCACCGTCACCGTGCCTCCGGAGATGTAGATGTCGTAGTCCCCGGGCCCGTTAGCGAGCGTGGCCACCTTCGTGTCAAACATCGCCCCGAGCACCTCCTCGGAGTAGAGTGTCGCCACTCCGTGGTAAAGCAGAAGCGCGACCTGGTCGTCGGCGCTGAGGTTGCTGAACCTGCGTTGGCCGAACGCCGCCACCGCCTCTTCGTCTGGGCAGAAGATGGTGAGCCCCGCGTCACTAGCCATCTGCGCGAAGAACGCCTCGCCCGCGGCGACGAGGCCGGCGAAGGCACCGCACCCGCTGTCCGACAAGATCTGCGCCATCATGAAGGCCTCGGACGGCTGTCCCTCGGCGAAGGGGACGCTCAGCAGGAGCAGGATGCTGCAGGTGGCAATGGCGACATTGGGCAAGGTTTCTCTCGTCCTCTTGGATTCTTGGGTGCTTGGCCTGGCTCTGTTCTTCGGGGGAGTGGTGGGAGAAGGGTTTTTGGCTCTCAGGCTGCCTGTTGCAACGCCGCGTCTATTCTGATTCTGTATTGGCGCCTCTCTCCATGTGCGATGCCCCGGCCTTGCTTGGGGAGTTCGGGTGCATTTTCCTCCTTGCATGGAAATGGAAACGTTGGGGTCAGGACTCGAAGAGATGATGTTGGTCAGTGAATGGCATGATGCTCTGCTGCTTTGAATTTCGGCTTTGCCATTAGTGTGACAAGAATGGTTGGCCTTCAAACCATGGCTGGTTGAGGAAATTGTGCACTGATAGATGGATGACTGGGTGATCTATCAATCCTGAGGACTTTCTACGAAACTTCGTGTGCGTCCTGATAAATATGCCGCACAGCTCAACTTTGTACAAGACTGAGTATGGCTGATTATGGTGATTGTACACTGCTGGAAATCAAAAGGTTGGACAGTGCAACAGTTACCTTTCAGACTTTTAACTTTGCAACAACGCATGTACTGTAGTGAGATGACCTATAGGCTGTTTGTTTAGCCGAGTAAGTTTACTTTCCGAATTTCTAACTTTGTGCAAGATCGAGTATGCCTGATTGAATAAATTACACACTGAGAACTGTGAGAATGAAGGACGGGGATGTTCGGAGGTGGTGTTTTGGCTCATAGTTGCATATTCTCGTGTACATTCAGAGATTCTATGTCCGCACACAAGTTTTCGCATAAATAAATATTTAATGTGACCTGTGTAAAAAGAACAAAAAAGATGTTACGTGAATAAGCATAAAAAAATCTATTTTTTACATGGGACACAAATAATATTTTTTCCCGAATACTTGTGGATGAACATAGAATGTCTAGATGTACATGCAAAATTTTATCTTGGAATTTGTTGACCTTCTGAAATATATTTTCACACAACAAGTTCCTATGCACCAGCTACCCGAATTGAATTTCCTGGAGATGTATAGGTTTCTCTAGGGTACATTTTTTTAGCTGAGTCCTAGGCATGGGAGAAGGAGGGACTTGGCTGACATCCAGTGACCAACCAAGTTCGTAGCATGAAACCATCACATTTGTGTGAGATGTTCGGAAAAACACCACTTTATGATTGCGCGATAATTGATTTCTGGGTACGACCGAATGGATCTTGATGATCTTGATCTTGTTCTTGAGTTCCATCTTGTGCTTGATCAAGTGAATGCATTTGTTCTTGTTCTCATTATTGATCTTGCTCATTTCGTTGAGGGCTTGGAACTTGGTCTTGGAAAGGTAGCTCCTCTTGAGTGTTGTGTTCATCTTTTGTTGAGGTAGGAGGTTCAATAAGAATTGAGCTCTATTTTTTTTCCATTTCATTCTTGGACTTTATGTCACCAATGCCCAACGTTCCTATTCTTATGACTTGAGAAAATTAAGCATCACCTACAACAATTTAAACATACTTTGCTTGGGAGCCATTATTTCCTCAAATCGCATCTACTCGGTAGGCAACCTCAAAATCATATCCGTAAGCGTTTGAAATAGTGTACATGTACTCGTTCGTACTGCAATAGTGCACCATCAATACCGAATTACTTCTTTGGGGGAATATTCGCAAGTTCGAATCCAAGTTTGAGTCAATATGAAGGAGAGATAAATCATTTTTCCTAAGTTTTAGAAAATAAAAAATTGTCCATGTAAAGGATGAATACCAGCATGTTTGCAAAAAAATGAAAGTTCTGCAGGAAAGTATGTTGGTCTTGCAGAAACTATTAGGGGATTTCAAACTAATACTTTCCAGAGAATTAGATGGCCTACCCGAAGAGGCTTTTTATTTGGTGGGTAACATCGATGAAGCTAGCACGAAAGCTATAACCTTAGAAGAGGAGAACAAATCAAAGAAATTGAATTAAATCTTTATGTACTGACTCCTAAGCGAATTATTTGGGATTGTGAAGTAAAATAAATCATTTTATCCACTAATAATGGCCAAATTGGCGTATTACCAAACCACGCCCCCATTAACATAGTAGTAGATATGGGTCCTTTGAGAATACGCCTCCTCAACGACCAATGGTTAACGGCAGTTCTGTGTAGCGGTTTTGCGAGAATAGTTAATAGTGAAATCATCATTTTAGGAAATGATGCGGAATGCGTAGTGGTATTGATCCAGAAGAAGCTCAAAAGGTACTTAAAATAGTCGGTATTGTGTAGGTACCTAAAGGTACCTGCTCAACGTAGGTGCAGAAGGGTAGAAAGGCTGATCAAAATTTATTGATGCAGCTATCCATTCAATGTAGAAGAATTTGCATTTTAGAGTTGAAGATTCATAATATAAAAATATAAAAGTTCTCGCCTTTTACCCATTTTTAATTTTTTTGGAATGAATACACCATTCAATTTGGTAGATAGAGTACTAAACATTTCATTGAAAACTTACAACAGCTTGCCAAACAAAGGCTAATAGAAAAAAAAGAATAGAGGTATGACAGACATAACATCGACAATGGGGTTAAAAATTGCATAAGCTTCGGGCAATTTGGCAAAGAAAAAACTAGTCGGGTAAAGAACACAATTGAAAAAGATACATGTTAAACTAAGTATATTAGGCATAACAAGCATTTCATTCTTGTAGAGTAAATAATTAGATTTTAATTGAGTTAATTTTCTAAGGGGAAAAGGAGAAGGCGGATTCAAATTCGTTTTTCTTCGTACTTTCCCAAACACAAAATACCTCCTTGTATTCACACTCTCAAATGAGAGTGGAATAAATTCAACTTTTATATAATATCTTAATATAATTTCATGTAATGATCAATGCATTTTTTGATTCTATATTATCTGCATGTCTAAAATACTAGCAAGAGAATATTCTTCATTTTTTATATAATTGGAATGGGATTGACAAATAACAAATAAACATAATAGTGTTTATTAGTGTTGCATAAAACGAAATAAAACAAAATGGGGTGTGGCCAAGTGGTAAGGCAACGGGTTTTGGTCCCGTTACTCGGAGGTTCGATTCCTTCCGTCCCAGATTGTTTCTGATAGTACTCCGCACAAAACACACAAATTTATCTTCTAAAAAGGAAAATATTGAATGAATAGAGTGTAAATTCTAAAACTTGGGTATCTCTTTTTCTTTCGGGCAAGGTAATTCCCGTAGCGAGAATGAAGTTTCTACAACGATCGCAAATCTCTCAGATAGAATCTGAGAATAAAACTCAGAAAAAAAAAACCAAATTTGTAATTGCATACCAAAGTTCTAAGTTTGTAACTTATACACGGTGACGGTGGCTTTGGGTATTGTGATTTTTACACAGTTCGCAAATTTTCATAAGTTGGCCCCGAAAATTGCAAAAGGATGTTCCTAGCATATATACACCCATGTGTGTGATTTTTTTCCTAATTTTTGAAGTATGAAATACGTTTTTCGAAAAAAAAAATCGAAGCTGGGATCAGGTGTATCTCCGGCCCTCCAAACCATGATTCTCGAATCTCCACTGGTGGAAAAATGGCCTTCGGTCGCGGTGCGCAACTGCCATTAGTCGCGGTTGCGCAACCGCGACCTATTATTCGCGACTAAAGGTCCCACCTTTAGTCGCGGTTCCTTACGAACCGCGACTAAAGGCCCGTCCACGGGCGGCAGGCGAGCGCCAGGGCGGAGGACCGCGGTTCTGCTCGCCAACCGCGACTAAAGGCCGCCGCAGTTTAGGGTTTTAGGCCCCCCCCTGGTTCCCCTAACCTGTTTACTTTTTAAGTTGTATTGTTTTATTTCTTTTGTGTTTTATTTTAATTTTGAAGGAGTTTCACATATTCTACGGTATACATGCATGTGAATGTACAATTTCAAACAAATTTGACATTAGAACCAAAAAGAATTCAAGAGGAATATACAATAATATATATTCAATATCGGACGACCACATATACAATTTTGAACAAGTTTCCATACATAATTTATAAGTGCATATAAAGTTCTAAGTCCTCTACATAGTGTTCTCCTCTAGGATCGATGACTTGGTTCGCCAACCATCCAGCTAGTTCCTCTTGAATTGGTCGGAAGCGAGCTCTGGACTAAGCGTCGCCCGGAGGTTAATCCTCTTGAGGTTGTTCTCAGACGGCTCCCGCTCGTGGTGTATCTCCGGATCCTCTCACAAACATAGTATCCACATAGATTGGTCCCCGGTGGCTGAATATCCCCAGGCGCAGTCTTTGCCCTTTTAAATTGCAGCTCTTTTTTAAATTCACCGACCTTTTGATCTACGAACCGTCTCCAAACCCTACGAGGCAAAGAAAATTAAATGAACAAGAGAGTTATTAATAATTACTTTTGATATTAGGAAATGATGAACTAAATAGGCCGATCGATATAGAGCGCAAATGAATGAAAGTACTTACTTTTGCATCATTTTTCTCATGTCGCCCCAAAGCGCCGAATCCATATTCAGAGAGTCGTGGACGAGAACTGTGGAGTTATGAATTTGAATTACTAGCAGAATCCAGTGGAACCTGTGGACACGATACACGCAGTCATGCATAACTCATCGATTAGCCACATACCATGCATGGAGTAAACAAAAGAGAATGTGCTCAAGACAGAAACACTCACCCAAAATGGTAAGGAAATAGAATATCACTTTTGAGTTCCTGGTTTGTAAGAAACCGCCACAGGTCTGCCTCCACGTGGGGTGGTGTTCTAACGTATATGAATTAACGATGTGTGGGTCAATGAACCCAACATCATGGATGAGCCTTATTCGCACGCTTCTTCAATCTGCATAATAGCGTACACAACAAGATAGTTAGGACAATATATATATATATATATATAGTGGGCAATGAACGAGATGGGGTAGAAATTAATAAATCACTTACGAACATAGCCGATGATAGATTTGTCGAGCTCGCGCAGATTGAACAGCTGGAACAATTCATTCGTTGAATTGTTATAGAGTAATGTTTGAAGTGATGCTCAGGTCTAACATCCGCATAAATATAGTCTCTGGCGTTTTTAAGTTTTATGTAACCCTTTACCAATTTAGCAGACCTTTCATTTGTCGAGGTAGATCCTCTTCCTGCGCAGGCTCGAGAGGACCATCCTTCACATATCCAAATACTACGTCCTTCATTGCCACGTCATCAAGGCCTAATGCTACACGAAGAGTCAGACCTAAGTCTGCCGCTTGTTCTTTGGCTTTCGCGCCAATCCCTGTGCTGCAGCTGCTATGACATCAGGAGCTTCGTCCTCCGGACCTGCGGCTTTCACTATGAGCGGGGGATCGACTGTTTACTTTGTTTCCCGAGCTGGGCAACTTGTTTCCCCCTTTCTAATTTTTTCTCGGCCTCCTCCAAGGCTTTCTTCTCCGCTTCTCCGCCTCCTCCTGCTTCCTCCTGAACGTGAGTGCTTGCCTACGAAGTTCACGTTCATAGTCGTCGGGAGATTCTTCGCGGCTTGAGACGGTGTGTTCAAAAATGTCTTAGCCCACTTCTTTTGCTCATCAAAATACTGGCTTGGGCTCGCCCTCTATTTTCTTCTTGCAGCTCGCCTTCCATTTCTCTAAATCAGCAGCCGCGCCCGCCTCGACTTCCTCGGCACTACATTCCCAAGACCTCTTGGGGAGAGGCTTAAGTGATGGCTCCGGTATCTTTGTGGTTGCAGTACGTAAGGGTCCGGGTTAATAACCCGGACTGCCGCTTCTTCGCGGAGGTGGATTGGGGGCGGCGTCGATCACCCGCCGGACGGGGGCGGCGTTACCCGCCGGAGGTGAATTTGGGGCGTCGCTTACCCGCCGGAGGTGTAGGTGAGCCACCACCACCACCGCCGCCGCCACCACCACCGAGAGGGTGGACTTGTTTGCCTTGGCGCCTCGCTGGAAACTTGATAAACTTCTTACCCAGAATGAACTGGCGCTTGAAATCTCCAAGTCTTGTCGCCCCTTCGGTGTAGCAATGTCAATGTCCGGGTCCTCAAACCCTTGGACTATCTCCTCCACCGTGACACGAGCATAGCCATCTGGAATGGGGTTGTTGTGGTGGAGTGCTCCAGGTGGTAAAGCACTGCCGGTGGCTACCTTCATGGACATGTTCCCGATAGGATAATACAGATGACATGCTTTCATCTCCTTTATATCGTCCACGGGGTAGCGAGGAGGCTCCCCAGTAATTTCGACCACCACCATGGTGCGTAATTTCGATCGTCGGTGCACCAGCCGGTGAGGCCTCCGTGGAAGCCACGCTTCTTCTCTGGCTTCCGAGATCCATTGGATGATCTTCATGCTGCGCCCGAGCTGCATCTCTTTCTACTAGTACACTCACGGTTTTCTTCATCACATCCATTTCCGTTACCAGCTTCGCCACAACATCTGCATCCCGATCCATCTTTCTCTTACGGCTTCGTAACCGTACGGGTCATCGTTCTGGGAACCCTACTTTCCACGGAATGTCCCCATGCCTGTACACGTCCTCCGTGTTCGGGATTCCCGAGGGCTTTTGCCGTTCTCTCTGTTGAACTTGATCCTCCCCTTGAGCATCCCTCATTGCCTCAATAAGCTTTTGGGTGGGTTTAATTATTTTGCCCCGATAAACACACTCCCCTGTCTCCGGGTTCAGCGATCCCCCATGCCCGTACCACCAGCTTTTGGCCCTTGGGTCCCATCCCTCCGTACCGGACGGATTCCTCGCGCCCTCAGCTCGTTCTCCATCTTCTCCCACCTAGGCTGCCAAAAGCGATACCCTCCTGGCCCCATAATATGATTGTACTCCTTCTTGGCCGCATTCTTCTTATTTTTTTCGACATTTCAGAACTGCTCCGATTTCTTTTGCTTCACAAATTCTGGCCAATCATGTTGCAGTTTCTCATATTGTCCTTTGAAATCCGGAGTCTTGCCCTGCTTGACAAAGTCATGGGCTAGATTTTGCTTGTATTTCCGGAATGCGTCGGCCATCTTAGAAAGAGCGAACTGTTTGACTAGCTTGCACCTCTCCTTGTTTTCCTGAATCTTGTTACCCGCCTCATCGTATCTGCGGTATTCCGGAGGTAGAACGAAATGTTCTATAAGCTTCTTGAAGCAATCTTTTTTTGTTCTCTTATCGACAAAAGTGAAACCAAGACGTGCCTTCTTTGGCTCATTCCACTCCTGGACGGTGATCGAGACGTTCTCTCTAACAACGGCTCCGCATTGGCTGATAAACTTGGTGGCGTTCTTGCTGGGCTCCAGGGCTTGGTTTCGTCGACAACCTCGATGGTGCATGTTTCGTTTGGTTTCATCGTCTTGGTTGCGCCACGCTTTGACGACGACGTACTCGATTTTTCGATGATCCGGCCGAGGGCTAAAATAAGAAAGAGAGTCGCGCGCGTTAGTACACACATATTTATTCAAATCAGTTAGTTTGTATCACGAGAGGCTCAATGTATATATATACCTCGGCGCCGGAGGTGGTTGCTACTTCCAATTGAAGATCGTCGTTTATCGACGTTTCTTCGGCATCATCTTGCTGACGGCGCCCTTCATCTTCACCGTCAAGGTTCGATAAGAAGAGATATCATCTTCTTCTTGTCCAGGTCGGCACATATTGAATATCGCCGTTTATGATGCCGAACATATGGTCTTCAGCGTCCGGATCATAGTTGTCCATAATCGGGTCAGCTCTATCGTCCGCCATATGTCAGTCCTGAAAACATGTAGTCAAAACAAATTAATTGCGAAGGGGGCGGTGGCGGTGGCGAAAGGGCGGTGCCAAAAGGAGGGGGCGGCGAGCTGGAAGGGGTACGGGAGAGGGTGTCGCGGAAGAGCGCGAGACAGGGCGGTAGACGACGGCGTCACGGAGAGGGAGGCGAGGACAACACACACATAACCCGGCCTAGTGCGTGTGTGTGGCGCGCGCCCCCGGCCTAGTGCGTGTGTGTGGCGCGCGCCTCCGTCTCCCCCTAGATCTGGTACATTTTATTAAGTCAAGATTTTAAGTCAAAATTATTAAGTCAAAAAAAGTCAAAATTTTAAGTCAAAATTGTTAAGTTTTAATTTTATTAAGTCAAGATTTTAGTTAATTAAGTAAATTTGTTGTGTTTTCTCAGTAAACAAAAAAGTGTAATTAAATTAATTTGTAACTCCGTTTAGTTTTGTTTTTTGAAGTGTTACTAAGTTCTTCACATATAATACACGTTTAAAATTTAATTAAGTTACAATTTTAATTATAAAAACTTAGTTACGATTTAAAAAAACAAAAAAACCAACCGCGAGCGGCATCGTGCGCCTAATAGCGCGGCTGCGGAAGAGCCGCGGAGAGGGCCGCGGCAGCGCGCGAGGAGAGACCGCGCGCCGCGAGGGACGCGGCGGCGGTCATCTCCATGTCGACATGCGCGGCGGCGCGCGCGCGCGGCGCGGCGGGCCGGGGAGGGGCTCGATTCGCGCGCGGACGGGAAGGGCACATACGGCGGCGTGTTCGGCGACGGACGACGACGGCGCGCGACGGACAACGGCGGCGACACGGCGGCGAGCGTCTGAGGAGGCCGATCGATCTCGCGCGCGCAGCCTGACGCGAGAAGAAGAACTGGCGGCCGTTCGCGCCCGCCAGTATATATAGACCCCCTTTAGTCGCGGTTGGGGTGGCCAACCGCGACTAAAGGTACCCTTCGCGGTTGGCCACCCCAACCGCGACTAAATATTTTCGCCGGGTTTTCGCGGAAAAATATTTAGTCGCGGTTGGCGAGGCCAACCGCGACTAAAGGTATTTTCAAATTACTTTTCTTTTTCAAAATGTTAAAAGTACATATAATATATCAATAAATTCAGAAAAATAAAACTAATTCATTTCAAAATCTGAAAAATACAAATAATATATCAAAAAGTAAAGAAAAATAAAACTAGTTCATTTAAAAATCTTAAAAATACATATAATATATCAATAAATTCAGAAAAATAAAACTAATTCAATTCAAAATCTTAAAAATACCAATAATATATCAAAAAATTCAGAAAAATAAAGCTAATTCAATTCAAAATCTTAAAAATACATATAATATATCAAAAAATTCAGAAAAATAAAACTAATTCAATTAAAAATCTTAAAAATACAAATATTATATCAATAAATTCAGAAAAATAAAACTAATTCATTTAAAAATCTTAAAAATTCAAATAATATATCAAAAAATTGAGAAAAATAAAACTAATTCATTTAAAAATCTTTTCCGCCTCCCTCTTCCCACCAGTTCTTCCCGCCGCTCTCTGTCTTCTCGTTGGCCCCCTCTTCCCGCTCTTTCTATCCGCCGCCCTCTTCCGCCTCGTCTTCCCGCCATTTCTTCCCTGTCTTCCCGCCTCTTTCTTCCGCCACTTTCTTCCCGCCACTTTCTTCCCGCCACTTTCTTCCCGCCTGTCTTCCCGCTCCCATTTTCCCGCCATTTCTCACTACATATATGTAGCCCGGCTTGGCCAGCATTATCACATCTCTACAATCTCTCATCACTCTCTCATGGCTTCCACCGCACCCACTCTAACCTACCGGGTGGAGGAGCTTTGCGCTCGAACTACCCTTGCCACTGGCTACCGCATCTCCCGGCTGGAGCCTAAGCGCGGCGTGCGGTCCCTCCCGTCCTCGTCGCGCGCGGCGGCCATCACGAACCACTACTACCTCGACCTCACGCGGAGCAGCGGATGAATCCGCTGGCATCCCGATAACCAGCATACTTGGGACGCCTTCTTCATCAATCGGCGTGAGAGGGCGCTCGCCAGGTATGAGGAGGACGGTCTGCCTCCTGGAAACTTCCACGAGGCCGGCCGTCGGCTATGGTGGTACGGCCGGACTCTGCGAGCGTCATGGACTACATCACGGCCGGCGATATGCCCGCCTGCGCTACCCTCGTTCGAGCCACGAGCGCCGCCGCGCAGCGACGACAGCGACGACGACGGGCCGCAACTTAGAAGGCGACGACTAGACAACGGCGGCGGCTATGAAGACTACAGTATATTATAGGCCGGAGTATGACTAAATCACTCCAAATTTCATGTGGGAGTATGACTTAGTCACTCCAAATTTCATGTATGCGGGAGTATGACTTAGTCACTCCAAATTTCATGTATCATCAGTGCTATCTCGAGTCAATTGAATCATTCGAAAATGGCCACCAAACACATCACGGGTAATATAATACACATGATTCATTCAACAAAGTTTGGTACAATAATAAATTATTACACATCATTTATTCCCTTGTGTCCCTGCTTGCTTACGATTGTGCCGTATCCATGGAGCATCCTCATCATTTAACTTAATGCTTGGGTCGGTGTTCACTTTGAAGGGCGGAATTTCAGCAAACATATTATCTTCTTCGACATGTCTGTCTTGTCCTCCACTCCCACGATGTTTCTTTTTCCGAAAGAACAATGTGGCGCTTTGAATCATCGCATGATGTACTTATCTTTCCGTTTCCTCGGTTTGCTACTCATGTCCTTCACATAGAAAACCTGAGCGACATCTTTCGCTAGGACGAATGGTTCGTCAAGGTAACCAAGATTGTTGAAATCCACCATTGTCATTCCGTATTGCTGGTCCACCTTTACCCCACCTCCTGTTAGCTTGAACCATTTGCACCGGAACAAAGGGACCCTAAAGGAGGGTCCATAGTCAAGTTCCCATATCTCCTCTATGTAACCATAATATGTGACCTTTTGCCCATTCTCGGTTGCTGCATCAAAGCGGACACCACTGTTTTGGTTGGTGCTCTTTTTATCTTGGGCGATCGTGTAAAATGTATTCCCATTTATCTCGTACCCTTGGAAAGTCGTTATAGTCGAAGATGGTGTCTTGGCCAACATGTACAGCTGATCTACAACCTTATTGTCACTCATTAAATGTTTTCTCAACCAACTGCCGAAAGTCTCCATGTGGGCCTTCCTAATCCAGGATTCAGGCTTCCCCGGGTTGTCCGAGCGTAAAATATTCTTGTGTTTCTCAAAGTACGGAGCCACCAAGCTGGAATTGGTCGAACTGTGTGGTGTGCTCAGAGAATGGCCGTCCATACATATCATTGATTTCCTTCCGATCGTGCCTTTTCCACTTAGTCTCCCCTCGTGCCGCGATTGAGGAAGACCAATCGGCTTAAGGTCGGGAACAAAGTCAACACAAAACTCAATTACCTCCTCATTTCCATAGCCCTTGGCGATGCTTCCTTTGGCCTAGCACGGTTACGAACATATTTCTTTAATACTCCCATGAACCTCTCGAAGGGGAACATATTGTGTAGAAATACGGGACCGAGAATGGAAATCTCATCGACTAGGTGAACCGGGAGGTGCGTCATAATATTGAAGAAGGATGGCGGGAACACCAACTCGAAACCGACAAGACATTGGACCACATCGTTCTGTAACCGTGGTAGAACTTGGATTGATTACCTTCGAGAGATTGCATTGAGGAATGCACATAGCTTCACAATGGCTACTCGAACATTTTCCGGCAGGAGCCCCCTCAAAGCAATCGGAAGCAATTGCGTCATAATCACATGGCAGTCGTGAGACTTCAGGTTTTGGAACTTTTTCTCCGCCATGTTTATTATTCCCTTTATATTGGACGAGAATCCTGACGGGACCTTCATACTGCTCAGGCATTCAAAAAAGATGACCTTCTCTTCTTTGGTCGAGCGTAGCTGGCACGACCTTGAAACCGTTCCGGATACAGGTCATCGGGTCTTTCAAACTTTGCTGGTCCTGCCGTGCTTCCTTTGTATCATTTGACTTCCCATACACGCCCAAGAAGCTTAGGATGTTCACGCAAATATTCTTCGTAACGTGCATCACGTCGATTGCAGAGCGGACTTCTAGGACTTTCCAATATTCTAGCTCCCAGAATATAGATTTCTTCTTCCACATGGCTACGTGCCCGTCAGCTCCCTTCGGAACTGATTGTCCGCCAGGACCCTTTCCAAAGATGACTTTCAAATCCTTGACCATATCAAATACCTCAGCACCAGTGTGTTCCGCAGGCTTCGGCCGGTGATCTGCCTTGCCGTTGTAATGCTTGCCTTTCTTTCTTACTGGATGACCTTTCGGAAGAAATCGACGATGCCCAAGGTACACGTTCTTCTTACAATTTGGCAAATGTACACTTTGAGTCTCATGTAAGCGGTGCGTGCATGCATTGTATCCCTTATTTGACAGTCCCGAAAGGTTACTAAGAGCAGGCCAATCGTTGATGGTTACGAAAAGCAACGCTCGTAGGTCAAATTCCTCTTCTTTGTGCTCATCCCACACACGGACACCAGGTCTGCCCCACAGCTGTAAAAGCTCATCAACTAATGGCCTTAGGTACACATCGATGTCGTTGCCGGGTTGCTTCGGACCTTGGATGAGCACGGCATCATAATGAACTTCCGCTTCATGCACAACCAAGGAGGAAGGTTGTAGATGCATAGAGTCACGGGCCAGGTGCTATGGCTGGAGCACGCAAAAGGATTCATGCCATCCGTACTTAGACCAAATCTTATGTTCCTTGCGTCAGCTGCAAAATCTTTGAACTCTCTGTCGATCTTTCTCCATTGCGTTCCATCGGGGTGTCTCAACTCCCGTCCGACTTACGGTCCTCTTTGTGCCATCGCAACAACTTGGCATGCTCTTTGTTCTGAACAAACGTTTCAACCGTGGTATTATAGGAGCATACCACATCACCTTGGCGGGAACCTTCTTCCTGGGTTTCTGGCCCTCAACATCGTCACCAGGGTCATCGCCTCCGATCTTATAACGCAATGCAGTGCATACCGGGCATTCATTCAAATTCTCGTATTCACCGCGGTGATGGATCGTTGATGCATGCATGTATCTTCGAACCTCTAAACCTAGAGGGCAGACAACCTTCTTTGCTTCGTACGTATTGGCGGGCAACTCGTTATTCTTTGGAAACATATTCTTCAACATTTTCAGCAAGTCTTCAAATGCCGAGTCAGCTACACCTGCTGTGCCTTCCATTTCAGCAAATTCGGTGCAGCCCAGCTTTTTCAGACCATCATCGTATCCGCCTTCTATCCTCTAACATGCGATCCAAATTCTCCCTCTCTTTTTCAGTTTCGCAGACTCCGTGCATCAGCAATGGTCCGACCAAGATCATCAACGGGATCATCACGTGCCTCTTCTTCACCTTCCCCTTCACCTTCAGCATCCTCCATGAAAGTATCACCGAAATGAGCAAGATAGCTTTCATCGATGAAATCATCCCCTTCTTCATCTTCTTCCATTATAACCCCTCTTTCTCCATGCTTGGTCCAACAATTATAGCTTGGCATGAAACCGTGCCGAAGGGTGCAGTGAACATCTCTTGAGGAAGAGTAACCCTTCCGATTCTTACATTTAACACATGGACAGATAACAAAACCCCCTGCTTGTTCGCATTAGCCACTACGAGGAAATCATTCAAACCCGTACTGAACTCGCCGGAGAGTCGGTTACCGTACATCCATTGTCGATTCATCTGCATTATTATAATATAAAATATATAATTAACCATCATGCATTTGTTAAACTAACTAGCTACAAACAATATAAATTAAACAATGAACTACACACACATGCACATTTTATCAACGACACATCAAAGGTTCAAGTTGCTAACCGCGATCGAGGAGGAAAAAATAAATGAGAAAGTTCAAGTGTGGCTCCAACACTTCATATCATGTTTGTTTCATGCTCTTGGGGCATTTCATCAAACACCTTATGTGCATAAGAGGAACCAAAAGCAAACCTAACACCCACTTGTGAAGCTTGTGAAGAAAATGGCACCAAATGGCTAAGTGTTGGCTCTGGGTGGGTATATATAGGGCGGCTTTAGCGTTGTGCCAACCGCGACTAAAGGCCTTGCACCTTTAGTCGCGCTTGCCAACCGCGGCTAAAGCCCCACGTGCAACGGCTGGCCACCGAGCGCCCGGGCCAGGCCTGGTCGCGGTTCCTCCCGAACCGCGACTAAAGGTACCATTAGTCGCGGTTCCTTTACCTTCGCGACTTATGGGGCTCACCGGAAGCCTGTTTTTCTAGTAGTGCTCGATTGCTTCGCCTGCTTTTCAAATTTCAACTCAGCTAATTTCAATATGCAGGGCCGGTACGTACACATACCCTGCCCGCAGAGAAAAGAATACCAGTGTACCACCATGAGCTGGTACGTACGTACGTACTACCGATGTCTGGTACTACCCCTGACGGTCCATCGCGGCGGCGCATGCAGTCGAACTCGCACGAAGAAGTACACTGGGCACGCCCAGCTATAAATCTCCGGCGAGCGGCCAACCGCCATGAAACCATCACAGCAGAGAGCTGGCACCAAAGTAGCCCAATCATCACAAGCTAAGTTATCTGGCCGGTGACCCGATGAGGCCGTCGGCGGCGTCGCTCGCGGGAGCGCTGCGAGTGTGCTTTTGCCTGTCCCTGCTCCTCGGGGCGCTGGCAACGCCGGCGTCCGACAGACAAGACTGCGGCGGCGGCGGTGGTAGCCAAGGTTCACACTGGGCCATGTGCCTCCACGCTGCCTCAGGTCGCTCATCCAGAGATTAGGGACCACCCGCGCCGCCGCGCGCCTCACCTGCCGGAGTCTCCACCGCAGCCAGAGCTGCCTTGCGACCATCCGGCCAGGCCGACGCCGGCGTCACAGGCGGAGCCGGAGCCCATGCCAATGCCCGAGTCGCCGGAGCAGCAACCTGCTGACGAATTCGATCCACTCAATCCGGACGGCCTCCGCGAGAAGGGTTACTAATTGCAGCCCTTCTGCTGTGGCGTGGTATCACTGCTGAATCCTGCATAATGCTCCACGGGCACCTGTTGAGTTATAGAATAAGCCCGTGGAACTTCCCTTCCCTAATCATACAATAAGAACACCCATCACTAAGCATTCAATAAATATCATTACTAATTGAAAATGGTAGCTGTGAGGTGTTGCCGATTGTGTTTATTCCTACAAACAAAACGATATGGTACTACTACCAATATTTATCATGTATGCTTGGATTTATCGACGTGAATTATGAATCTCAGAACAAGATATAACCTGTTATAACCTGTGTAAATTTGTCTATAATATGCTGCAGCATGGATTAAGAGCATCTCCAGTCGCGTCCCCTAAACCGTCCCCAAACCGATTTGGGGCGCGCCGGACAAAACGAGGGGACGCACCGGGCACGCCGGACACAACGAAAAGCGAGGCGGGCTCCCAAATGTCGGCGACTATTTGCATAAACCGTTGATTCACGCCTTTTTTTCTCGTCGCTCCTTCCTTCCCACGCCTCCCACCCCTCCGCCGCCGCTGGATTTGCCAGCCGTTTCGGCGTCTGATCTCTTCTGAGAGTCGGCATCGTCGTTGCGGCTGGCGCTCCCGCCTCGCCGCTTCGCCATCGCGTCCAGAACGCGGCATCAAATCTGCCCCGCGCACACAAGGTGCTCGACGACTTGCCGTAGGCGCGATTGGCCGATGTTC
Source organism: Lolium multiflorum (assembly GCA_030979885.1). Lineage (NCBI taxonomy): Eukaryota > Viridiplantae > Streptophyta > Magnoliopsida > Poales > Poaceae > Lolium > Lolium multiflorum. Next base: position 56,914,218 of record CM061748.1, on the reverse strand, counting down.
GTAGCCTCGTCTGCTCGGCGCAATTTTAACCATTGATTTTGCTTCAGACATGGATAGCGACGACGAGATGCTTGCCCTGCTGCTGGAGGACGAGCAAGCCTTCGACAACGACCTCCGGAGCATTTGCGATCATCGTGTCCCTCCAGGACATGCTTGACGCCGAGGCGGAGAAGAGGAAGAGGCCACGCCGCGGAGGATCAAGGCCGGGAGAAAGAAGTCCAAGCCGGCAGAGGATGGAGGGGCATACCATGCTGCACAACGACTACTTCGCAGATGGTGCAACACATGAAGACAATTTTCGGCGTTGGTACAGGATGAGCAAGGGTCTGTTCATGAATATCCTCCACGGCGTTCGAGAGTTCGACCCCTACTTCAAGCTCAAGCTCGACGTTGTAGGCGTTGTCGGTTCGTCGAGAAGTGCACCGCCGCCATGAGGATGCTTGCATACGGAGCACTTGCCGATACATAGGACGACTACCTTCACATGAGTGAGTCTACTGCCATTGAGTGCATGTACAAGTTTTGCCGAGTTGTGGTGGAAAAGTTTGGCAAATACTACTTGAGAGAGCCAACTGAGGAAGAGACTGCAAGGATCATGGCACAAAATGCTGCCAGAGGATTTCCTGGAATGCTTGGAAGTATCGATTGCATGCACTGGTCATGAAAGAACTACCCGTTTGATTGGCAAGGTATATACAAAGGGCGTCATGGATATTGCAGTGTGGTGCTTGAAGCTGTGGCAGATTATGATCTGTGGATTTATCATTCTTTTTTTGGCATGGTGGGATCACACAATGACATCAACGTGTTGCATCAGTCTCCGGTGTTCAGCAGACTAGTAGAAGAGCATGCTCCACCATGCAACTATGAGATCAATGGCCACCAATATAACAAAGGCTATTATCTAGCCGATGGTATATATACAAAATGGGCCACTTTTATCAAAACAATCTCGAATCCATCAGGTCTGAAGAATTCCCACTTTGCTACGCGACATGAGGCTTGCAGGAAGGATGTCGAGCGGGCATTTGGTGTGCTTCAAGCACAATTTGCCATTGTCCCTATGCTCTAAGCTGGTCTCACGACCAAATATGGGAGGTGATGCGGCTTGTGTGATCATGCACAACATGATCATCGAGGATGACCGCAAGAATCATGCCAGGACACATGTTGGTCCCTATGAGTGTGAGGGCCCTCTTGCGGAGGTTGATCATGAGTTGCTGCAGATTTTGCTGATTTTCTCGCCATGCACGCAGAGATCCGTGACAGCAATGTTCATGATCAACTTCAAGCTGATCTCGTTGAGCATTTGTGGAGGATCAAAGGAAATGCCGCGGCACCTTGATCTAGCCCTATTTATTACATTTATTTAGTTGCTTTATTGTTTGTTGTATTTTAATTTAAAAACAATCTCCGCAAACATATTTATTCCTATGCTATATTTGATAAATGGATGTGTGTTAAAAAAGCTTTAAAAAATGTTTAGGGGCGGCGTTTGGGGGACGCTGCTGGGGAGCGACGTCCCCCAAACGCGGCACGGACAAAACATGTCCCCCAACGCTCAATCCGACGTGGTTTGGGGGACGCGACTGGAAATGCTCTAAATCTTCAATTTTGATTGTTTCCCTCTCGACGATGAAGCTTATCCCCCATCGTCTCACTAGCCGATCTTGACCCCTGTTATTTTTGGGTCATATCTAGTATTCAGAGTTTGCCTCGATTTGGTACCGCTCGCGCAGCCCGCACAGTGCTTTATCCCTAGATGTCCAGTCAACTGCCGCGCCTCAACACATTTCGGGAAGAACCAGCTAGCTCTGGGTTCGAGTGGCATTTCACCCCTAACCACAACTCATCCGCTGATTCTTGTCCGGACCTCTGCTTAGTTTCATCCAAGCTTCATCCTGGTCTGGTCTGATCACCCAGGTTCAGGTCCATAAGCAAATCCTAATGACAGAACATTGGAACTTTTGCTAATTTCTGTGAAACCTTTGTGGCACTGAACTGATATTTATCTGAATCTTGTTCAAAGTTGGATTTAGCTTTTAAAAATGTCTGAAACTTGTGAGACAATCAAATTCTGAAAAACGATATGTAGCCTCCAATTAGCATATACATCCACCATAGATCTTGCCTCTGGGGCACCGTGATATCAAAAAACCCGCGACCTCTACCATGTGTTAAAGCTCACAGATGATTTCAGCTCTACTCCTGCCCAGAAACCTACTTGACATGATAGATCTATGTACATGTAATGTTTTCTGCAGGCATGTCAGCCACCATTGCCGAGCAGATAAGACAATGAACCGTGAGACACTTAGACTGACCCAAAGAGAAGGTAATCTCATAGAGAACAGTTATGACGACTAGAACAGCAACTTACTTCCGCTAGAGAAAATGAAAATTCACATGAAATCAATAAAATCCATGACGTCAAAATGAAACTCGGTCTCATACAGATCGTTTGGCCCCTAAATTTCCGCAGAAAATGTGCACGTGCTGCCATAACCAAGACGGCGAGATTGTACTGAACCAGATATCGAGTTAGCTTCAGAATGCACGGTCATATGGAGCGAAAACAAGACGAGTACATAATCTGGTACCTGCGCCGTATCGACGCAGGCAAGTCTCGAGGTAATTAAAGGCTGCACCTACAGCAGATCAGCATCAAAGTGGCGTGCCGCCAGGAAGCGAGGGCAGTGACTCGCCAGCAGTTGGCACTAGGCAAGACTCAAATCGGGTAACATCATCCATCGGACTGGGGAGTGAATGCAGTTGCTCGCCGGCGGTAGGCAACCGTTATCAATGTCAACACCAGCGCCCATCGCTTATGTGCACCGAGTTATTAGGCATATTGCGAATAATCAGCCTCATGTTACAAGATTATCTATGCATTATTGTGTTAGAATGACACCTACACAACATGATGAACCTGACATATATGGTCATGCTCTGGGGTGACATATGGTCACTGCCATCAGCGGGCTACCAGGCATTTCCTTCTCAATACAAGATAAAACTGCAATCGTTGCCAAAAGCACCATCTTATTACTTCTCTCAAAATAGCATGCAAAACCAAAGCAGAATAACTAAATACTTCTTAACATACCCACAAAGAGTGTTTCATGTGCTGTAAGAAGCACCACCAGGTATTATTGATTACCTTGGCTCGGGATGCTTCACTGCGACAAGCAAGGATGCGACACCAGAGCTTATGCCGACCTGCCTGCCTGACGCTCCTCCGACTCAGAGAAGAAGTCACCCAGAAGATCGTCTTGGCCATTGTACTGTACCTTGTTAGCTCCAATAGTCTCACCGCCACCAAACCCTCCTGCATAGCAGTTGCTATTGGGGCTGTACTGTACCTTGTCAGTAGCTCCAGTAGTCTCGCCGCCACCGAATCCTCTGGCGTAACTGGTGCCATGGGGGCTGCTGGTATCAGTAACATTTCGAGCAAAGCTGCCAGTACTGCTCACATTTCCTGTGAAATTGCCGCCAGCAAAGCCAGAATTTCCACTGCTGTAACCGCCAGTGCTTCCGCTGAAGACTGCCTTGCCGCCACCTCCACTGTTGTAGTCGCTGGCGCCATAGGTGTTGGGAGAATTGTACCCACCAGTGCTTCCACTGAAGACTGCATTGCTGCCACCTCCGCTGTTGTAATCGCTGGTGCCATAGGTGTTGGGAGAATTGTACCCACCAGCGCCGCCATAGCTACCAGTATTTCTAGCCGAGTTGCTGGCACTATTGTAGCTTCCGCCACTGCCATATCCACCAGGAGCTGCATTGTTGTGGATGCTAGAATGCTCACCGCCACCACCAGTGCCGCCATAGCTACCAGTATTTCCAGCCAAGTTGCTGGCACTATTGTAGCCTCCGCCACTGCCATATCCGCCAGGAGCCGCATTGTTGTGGATGCTAGAATACTCACCGCCACGACCAGCGCCGCCATAGCTACCAGTACTTCCAGCCAAGTTGCTGGCATTACTATAGTTCCCGCCACTGCCATATCCGTCAGCAGCCACATTGCTGTGCATGCTAGAATACTCACCAACACCACCAGCACCGCCATAGCTACCAGTACTTCGAGACAAGTTGCTGGCATTATTGTAGCTTCCGCCACTGCCATATCCACTAGCAGCTGCATTGTTGTGGATGCTAGAATACTCACCGCCCCCACCAGCACCGCCATAGCTACTAGTACTTCCATCCGAGTTGCTTGGGATACTGTAGCTTCCGCCACTGCCATATCCACCAGCAGATGCATTGTTGGGGATGCTAGAATACTCACCGCCACCAGCTGCACCACTGTAACCATCATATCCTGCACTACCATATGCACCACCACTGGCATGCCCTCCACTTCCATAGCCACCACCATTGCCTCCATATCCACCACCGCCGCTTCCATGTCCTGTGCTGCCATATCCACCAGTGCCATATCCGCTACCTCCGTAATTTCCACTGCCGTATCCACCTCCACGTATTCCACCAGCGCGGTCATTGGCATAGTCCACCTTTACAACTCGTCCTTGAAGGTCCTAAAGCAGATGGATGTGTTACACATTTGCAACAAAAATAAACATGACTCGATGTGTTAAAAAGAACATAACATCTAGTTTGGTGATGACATGCATCTGCATATTATATAAGCAGTGCCACATGAATAAAAGCAGAAAAAACAAATGCCAACTTATGATAGCAGAACAAAATTTTCAGAGGAATTAGGGCATGTCACTTTTACAGTTCAGCAGACTACCCTAGCCATAAAGTAAGTCAAAATAATTAAAATATTTACAGGAATATTGTGTCATCATTGATACGCCACAATCTGCAGATAGTCAGCTATTCCCTAAACATGCATTCTATTGCTGCTCTGATCTTGTAGCTACACTAGTGTTCATGAATCATGAGAGTAAATATCCAGAATCATGCATCTAGGAAACAAGTGCCATCAACTTAGGATTCTTACAAGTCAACATTTGAATAAAAAAGAATTGTACAAGTTACAAGAATGTGTTCACAACAATATACCGATCAAAATGGCAAACGTCTCAGGTTCTAGCATAAATGGACCAATACTTGTATAGCGGGTGAACTTTGCTCTTATTAACCACGGATGTTTATGTACCTCACATAAAGGGAAGTTGGAAAGAATTCCTCTGCTTCATTTAGCATTTACTATAGTTGATTTCGTTTGCTAACTAAGTACTGTGGTGTTGTCCTAACTATTGTGTGTTTGTCATCTGACATTCGCTTCATTTCTTTTTCAGAGGTGTCTTTTGACTGCGCATGTAAGGTTTGATGTGAACAAATGGGGAAAAGGTGGAAAATGTATTGGCAGAAAAAAAATCAATGAAATTGTTCGGTTGCTTGGTTTTGATGCACGGAAAAGAATACAATGGTTATTAGCTTAAACTAAGAAGAGAAGCACAATTTATCATTAGTGAGTCAATGCCAGTTAACAGAATTCTACTTCAGATCGAAGGCAACACCTCAGTACTGATAATTATATTGTATCATTAAATTGATAAAACAGTTTGGAAATTGCAGCGCACGACTTGTGTCCTGTAAAACACAATAAGCAATAACAACGAATAGACAGCAGGACAAGCTGCTCCTCAAGCAAAAAAACATCCAACATGGAATTTCAAACTATCTTTGCAAAGTGGGGCAGACAGATATAAACAAAAGAATAGACGTGAATGGCATAGCATATCTGCAAAATCACCTTGCCATCCATGGCACTGATGGCAGCCGCTGCAGCTTCACTTGATGTGTAAGTAACAAATCCAAAACCCTTTGACCTGCCAGAATCCCTGTCCATGATGACTCTAGCTGAATCCAACCCAAACAAAAAAAAAGTGTTAGGGGCATGGAAACATGGCAAAATATATATCAAATGTGTCACGGTAATTGGGCACGGAACCTTCAAGGACATCCCCATAGCCAGAAAAGGCATCCCTCAGAGTTGGGTCATCAGTGTTATATGACAGTCCTAAAAGCAGGGGGACAACCAGACATGTTATTAGATAATTCGCCGACAATATATAATATGCACGAACCTGAGCTAGAACCAGTAATCCATCTGAGCATACCTCCAACAAAAAGCTTGGAAGAAGACATGCATCTTACTGCCTGGAGCAGGGACGAATTCGAGGACGCCGATGTCCTCCTCAGCACACTTCCCAGTCTACTAGCGAAAGCCATTGCACAGATCCCCTGCTACAAAACTGGCACTGAAGAAGGAAAAAAAAAAACCATGTCTGAGACAAATTCACAATTGCTAATGGGAAAGGGTTAACCCGAAATGGGGATCCAGTTGAACCCCCAAAATCCCTTTTTTTACAAAATTTGGGATTTTGTAAAATTGACCTGCTACTGGGAGTACTAATACGGGGGGCCTCAAAAGCAGATTTTAGATGCGGGAAATAAGCAAACGGCGGGTGCAGCCGCCACGCCCCGATAGTCCGTCAAATCGACCGGACGGGGTCAATTGAGGCCAGTCCAGTGCCGAGGAAGCAGATCTGTTCGATCTGATTGTTCACCGCAACGGAAGGCAAGAGCAAGTTCAACAGTAGTCCGAGCAAGCTAGGGTTCCGCAATCCTTACCAGCGAAAGGAATAGCGTCCGGAACACACCGTCGGTAGATGTGGATCAGGGGAGGGGAGGATTGCGAGAGAATCGAGTTCCGAGGTACTAGCAGGGGTGCTTGGGTGGGGGGATTAGGGTTTCGGCGGCGAGAGACTCCGGGATGGCGGCTCCCCTTCCTAAACCTACCTGTTTAAACCCTACCGGTAGGTTTGTTCCTTAAACCCCTGCGACCTGTACGCAAGAGAATGAGAACGTGAATGGGCTGTTTCGCACACACAAAATGTGAAGGACCTTGTTTGCATTTTTATTTATTTTTATTTTTCTAGATAAATTGAAGTGTGCAGGATATGTACCAGAATATGAGTCAATGCATACATAACACGATATTTGTTGTCACATTCAACAAGGGAATAATCGAGAAGAAGGGTGTCATCATCATCTCCGAAAAGCAACGGTTGTGCAACCAAAGCTGTTTTGATTTGGGGAGCGACACCACATCGTCCGTCCACGCTAGAAGCTTCCCATGTCGGCGTGGCTGGCTGTCTCCGAGCCTAGCCTCTCCACCCAACCAGAGGACCCAAGGATGGCCTCCAAGCCACCGGCGGCATGCATACCACCTCCAGATGAACCCGTTAGCGGAACAAGCATCGCGTCGCCTACAACTAAAGTCCCTCATGTCGAGAGGGTTGGCGGCGGTGGAAAGAAGGGTGTCCCTATTGGCCCTGGAATCAAAGACGAATAGGAGGTCAGCCGACCTAAAACCACCAAGCCCCACCGCAACACCCTCTCTGCGCTCTCCACATCAGAGGTCGGGTAAAGGATGCCTCTTTCTCTAGGGGCCTGCGTCGCCTCAACCTCCACGGGCACAACCAAATCTTGCTCCCTGTCCGCTGAATAAAGGGGAGCCACCACAGCGAAAAACGCAACTCATGCTCCCGAAGCCCCTCGCGGTTGTACATGGATAGGTTGCGGGCCCTCTCCTCCCGCTGTAGCAGCGGAGCGGCGCGCAGCTCACGTTCATGCGAAGCCTGCGCTCATACGGCGTCTCACCACCAAAGTCCTCGCGCCCCAAGGAGGCCGCACCTTAGCATGGTTCCAGGCTGATCTCATATCAGCATAAAGAGTTTTAGGACTAAAACCCCTCTAAGTATGTACCTTAGAGATTGCGAGCCACTTGGCCTTCTCCGTTGACGTAGGGGGCTTATTCGTCGTCGTCGTCTTCTTCTTCTCTTATTGTTCTTGTTCTTGTTATTTTTCCAAGATGAACTCATCTGCATCGTCTCCGTGGAGATTCAATTGGCTTAACAGATCGTCCGCGACAGGTTTCCTAGCTGTTTTTATTTAGGTTTTGTTTTCGACTTAGAGATTTTTGTTTTGGTGGAAACAGAAACAGAGAAGGAAGCAGCTCCTTTCCCGGACGAAATATGGGCCTGGCGCATTTCGGAATTCCTGACGCGGGCCGAATCTTTTTCGCCGCTTAAAGCGGTAAATAGCAGCCCCTGAACGGGCCGTGCAAGTCAGGCGAGGAACGGTGCCGGTTCTGTTCCGTGGCGGGCCGGCTCTTCGGCCAGGTTGGTCCGACTCCGACAAGACCTCAACTGGTCCTAGTCGCACTTGCCCTAATAAACGAGGCGCACGATTCCCTCAAAAAAAAAAAAACCAGGCGCACGATTCCGCCGCGAGAAGCCGCCGCCGCCCGCGCCCACCGCGCTACGAGAAGCCACCGCCGCATAGGTGCTTGTGTTTTTTTCGTTCCGCGAACTTGGCTAATCAAGCCTCTGCCCGTCACCAAACCAACCACCTCTTCCCCAGTACATCTTAGGCATAGCCAAGAGGCACAACAAAGAGAGAGAGGAGCACAAGCGGACGGAGGAGGAACAGAATAATAAGAAAGATAAGGAACAAAATCGCATGGAGGAGGAACAAAGGCTTAAGGAGGAAGAAAGGGCGGAGATCGAGGCAGCAAGAAAGGAATATTTGAAGATTGTACTGTCAAGAATGAAATTGATGAGGAAGGTCGGCCGTCCTGCCACTCTCATGTACTGCAAGAACCTGGACGCTCGTGAATTGCTCAGTCGCAAGAGCAACTGTGATGAAATCAAATGGGAAAGCGGGTAATGAGTAGTGCTAGTTGAATATTGAAATTGAAATTTTGGTTGTTGGAATATATCTTTTTTTTTCGGTAGCATCAGGTACACCTTTTCTCATTGTGAAGAAATCGTTGATATTTTACATATATGGGTAGGACCTCCTTCTGATAGTAGTGGATTAAGGCGCATGTAAAGACATAAACCACAACAGCCCACGTCTGAACTACCCACCTTGCATGACTAGCCTGTAACCCTCGAGGATTTCACCATGACGCCTAGCCAAAGCAAGAGAGTTGCGATAGGAGATGTCCTGTAAGCGAGGGAGGCTTCCGAAAAGATAACTTCAGCCGTAGGGTTGCTCTTTCTCTGTAACCATCCTGTGTGAACATACAGAGACTTCCTTTTTTTGCTTCATCCATGATCTCAGTTTACGAGACTTTCATCTCAAATTTCATCTTTTAGCTAACATCAGGGCCCTGTGAGAATAGTTTTGGTACTAATTTACTAATTGATATGCATTTTTTATTTCTCGTTTGACCTTTTCAGATCTTTACTTCAGTTTGGCCTAATTTTGTTTTTCTGATTCCAGGCCTGTTGATAAGGAGATTTTGCTTGAGAAAGAGAGAGCCCTCTGGAATGCTGCTATGGAATATCGGAAAGTTCAAAACATGGTGATCCATTACTTAGTTGATATTCTTTCATGTACACTGTTTTTAGTAGTTTCTCACTGCAAATTGATAACTACATAACATATTGTCTTCACATATTATTTCTTGTCTATACAACTATATGGTACTCCCTCTGATTCATATTACTTGCCACACATCCATATTAGTGGCAACTAATATGGATCGGAGGGAGTAATACTATCTAACGTTAATACTTATAGTACCCGTTGATATGCTATATCCAACTGTGTACTTGAAATTCTATGAACTTGCTACCGGAGAATATCCTTCACATTAACCAGATTCTGCCACAGGGTAGGACATAGCTTAGAAATATAAGGCTTGGAAGCTTCCCTCGCCCAAACGTCTTCACGATATTACACCACCTGCTAAGTTGTCCAATCATGCTTGCTACTCCATCAGTTGAAGTGCACAGCTAAAATAAATTGGTATACGGTTCTATGTCTGAGCTCCTTTTCACTTTGTAAATCACAAAGGTTCCCTAGGGAGTGGGATCACAATCTGCTGGCCCAATCGAGTAGTGGGGAATATTGTTCACTTTTAAACTCAGCTCAAAAGATGCTTTCAAAACGTCAAATGACTAGTTTTGCAAATAGATTATCCTATTTAAAGTTATATAAGTAATAATTTTGGATGATCAATGTTGACTTGTTGATTGGGGGCCTTCCATAGGTTTTGTCATTGTTTGGTTTCCGCTGTCCTTAACTGCTGGGTGTGATGGTAGATTGGTCCTCTTGTTTGATCCGGAGACTTGAGTTTAAGGTTCATTGATGGGCATACATTACTCCATTTTGTAAATTTGAACCATTAAGTGATCACTTTTCACAGGATAAGTCAGAGACATTTAGATTACATTGTGCGTTTACATGTTGCAAGGATCATAAACACCATCTTTAAGCCCCCAAATAATATTCTCTTCGTATCACCTGTTTTATTTTTGCCATAATTTATGTTTTACACATGTTTTTCGTTCCGTAAAATTCGTTTCAGAATCATTTACAAAACAGTGTAGTGATTTTATGCTTCATGCAGAATTTTACATTTAACTTCCTATCTTGTAGCCTCTTACTGATCATCAATTCTTCCCACCAGGACTCTGAATATGATTTGGTTGCTAGCAAGATGACCTTTTTTCCTATAATGTCGAGGAAGTGCATGTGGTACCACTGCAATCTTGTGGGCTGTAAGAGAGAAACTCCTTTAAAAGTGATGCAACAGTATTTCTTTCTTGAGATCAACAGGACTCGAGGGAAGACTGACACTTTACAGCATGCATTGCACTTGGTATGTACTTGTTAGTTGTATATATTTTAAGCAAATAAGTCACTGATCTTCAGCAATTATGAACGATTGATTTGTCCTTTAATACTGGGTGATTATGCATGATTCTCTTTTGCCTTTAGATGATGACGTCGACAATTCCTGTAAGGCATGTCCTTCCCATAGTGGCATTTTGCATCCCTGCAAGGGTGGATTTACTTGTGGAAGCAAAGAAGGTTAGATAACTTTTCTTAGCTTTATTATATTGGATTAGTGTTATGTTTGCTGGCTTATGGTATTGTCATATAGCCACACCAACAAGAGCCTTGGATGGAGATGTTGTGTCACCTGGCATACCTGCTCCCTTGCCTACCCTGGGGAATGAAACCCTTGGGCCTACCACCAGAAGGTATTATAACATTTGCATCAATGCTTGAATAGTTGAAGTCTTGCGTTTTATCTCACTAATTCCTTGGTGCGTAGACTACCAGCCTTGGTTGGAGGTGGAACTTCCCGACCTGGCCCACCTACTGTAGCTGCAATAGGAACCCCTCCCAAGTCCAAATCCTTGCTGCCATGCCGAATGGAAGACCAGGGCCTATCACCAAAAGGTCTCATTGCATTTTATTCTATTGCTTCCTTGATGCATTTTGCTTGAACAATTCTTATATTGCATTTATATATTGACCCCTCGTGAATTTGTAGGCATTTGGAAATAGCACTGGCATTGGCTGGAGGTGGAACTTCCTCAAACAGCTCATCCAAAGACAACCCCAAATGCAAGTAGCAGAAAAAAGTTAATTTGTGTCTTGACTATATATATGCCGCTTGGTTTACCTGTCCATGTTTCAGTTTGTCTGCAGCTGGATGTTGCAACTTGCAATGTCACTTGGACTGCAACCTGGGAAATATTATGTCACTAGATGATGTAGGTTCATCACTTGTTCCATGTTCTGTGAATTGGAACTACTATTGAGTTTTAATTTGTTTTGCCTTGTGTACAATCTGTTAGCCATTTTGGCCATTGTACAGCATCAGTCCGTTATCCTCAAATTTTGCTCTTTGCCCCCATGTGACCCCCATGTGATTAATCGATGCAGCCACGTTCTCTGAATTTCGCTGGCTCTATCTTTTTTGATTGATTTCCACATGCTGTGGTGCCTCATCCTCCGCATGGCATATCGTCTCTTGGTGCGCATAAAACGCAAATCCGGAACCCGAAAACATGAGCACTATGTTGAGTAGGCATTGTAGGTACCCGAATGTTAAGTTCATGACCCTGACCCCTAGTTTAGTTTACCGTTGACTATTGACTTTGTGCGCACCCTCTTGGTGAAACCATACTCGCCGATTACATCTTGGTTTTGTGAAAATTAAACTTGAATTTAAGGAAAACAAAGATTAGAGTGGGAGAAGGGATTTAGACCTGAAACATTGGTTAGGGTATAAGATCAAGTTGACTATATGAGTTGCTAGGACACCATGGAACATGCAAGACGTGGAAGGTGTAGAGGGAGTTGAGTAAATGAGATCCATGCCTTGATTTCACCTATAACAGTTGTGAGGGCTTAGGTAACAACTGCCAAAGTTTGAATATTTTAACACTGCCAAATCAAAATTGGTGTTGTTTTCTAGCTAGGGTAGTTGACTAGGGGACAAGAGAAATATGGAGTTGGAAGTAGATGATCACAAACGTTGGATCAAGGATATGGTGAGCTAAAAGCCTAAAACACATCACAAATATGAATTCTAGTTAGGTACATCGACATTGCCACAAGTGAAAAGGTTTGAATCGGAGTAGAAAAGGTTGAATCGATATACACTTTTGGACTAGCCAAGACTTGGTGGTGTAGGAGTGATCTTGATGTGTTGATGTTCCTTTAGAGAAAACCCTAGTGAAAGTTGTCACATGGGCAGATGTAGTGAGAAGGAGAAAGGGTTTTACCTGACCAAACAGGTGGGGTGTTTAATGAGTTGCTAATTGGTTTTATCTCTAGAAGGGTTTTGCTAAGAGGTAGCTCAAGAAGATTTTAAACAAGCAGATCAAGGCAATTCATCTACAAGCAGATCAAGGCAATTCATCTTGATAAACAGATCAAGACAATTCATCTTAACAAAAAGATCAAGGCAATTCATCAAACCTTACAATTAGATTTTTTTTGTTCCCCTGATTTTTGCACTCTGGACAAACAAACAAGGTTACAAAACTTGGGGTGTTACACGGAGTACGACCGCAGCCTGCTTTGCAAAAGCATGATCGCGGGAGCCTTCACCGGAGAACGGCTGCGGCGGCGGTTGGGGTGGGGGAGGAGTGCAGGGGCGTCAGGTGGAGAACTGACATGGATTCCTTTTTGTTTTTTTATTTTGTGGAGTAAACCCCTGGTTTTGCAGTTGAGTTTATCACACTCACACATAACTTTTCATAAAGTTCCTTAGCAAGAAAAAGAAAATATTGTACTAGGACCAATCCGCAACAAATGAAGGGCCCCTCGACGCACACTTGAGCTCGGGTGGAGAACTGACATGGGCCCTATATGTCAGAAATCGTGTCAATTCGTGTTCAGAGAAGGATTGTTGTTTTTTGCGAAAAATTCGGCAAAATGTGGTAGTTTTTTTTTGCTTCCAATATATGAAGTGGTACCAAAATCTACATTTAGCTAGAAATGTGGTGGTTCTATGCTAACAGCTCCGGTGTGAAGGAGAAGAGGTGGAGAACGAGCAAGCCGTGCTGAAGAACAGGTGGAGCTCTAAGATTTCCATCACGCGAGAATAATTTTCACGGGAAAGAGGAGAGATTGTCCCACGGAAGACAAGATCATGCCCAACCCACGATGTGAGGGACACCCTCCATACAGTGGGGAAAACTCCGTCCGTAAGCCATGATATTTACGGGAATAGAGCGTCGCTAATTATACACCTTTCCTCTTTCTTCCACGTAATCAAATTTTCCGACGTGTGCAAATTTACATACAGCTGACTCAACGCCATTGTTACATGCTCGGCCTTAGGCGGACGGGCTTCTGCGGCCAACATGCAAAAGAGAACGAACGGGAGGAAGAGAGGCCTCTCCCGTTCTTCTTTCAGCCAAGACATACAAGTGATGTTGATATGACAAGGGAGCGACATGTTGGATTGGTTGGATTGATATGCCGCCGGAAAAATTGAACGGTTTCCGTCCGCTGGTGTGGTTTGTACTCTGCGCTTCTTTATTCCAAAAGCGAACAAAGCTATACGTACCGATCGCTCCAAGGCTCCAAGCCTCTTGCCGTCACGAACAATCTTATCGTCCGTCACCATCGGTCCACGTAGCAAGAGGCCCGCCTAACACGATTGCTCGTTTCTCAAAAAAAAAAAAAAAAACACGATTGCTCGTGTTCGGTTCAGGGCAAAACATTTCATCTGTTTAACTGGTGGTCTGGAACGCGTGCGCCACTATCGTCAGCCGCAGCTTTGACTGGCGCCTACCAGTCGTTGACTGCAGCCGGGGCCCGCGTCGGTCCACTGAGAGCACGGGCGCCGACCCTTTGTCGCCGGACCACCAATCCCAATCCCTGCTGCCTGCGGGGCGTAGTACCGGGCCCATACCCGGCCGTACGTGTGGTGGTGGGCTCTCGGGCCGCCTCGCTTTCGGAACTCGACGCGGAAAGCAGCGGGTGAGAGACACGGCCGTGGCAGCCTAGCCTAGGTTCGGATCGGTGCGGGAGGGGGAGGCGACGGTGAAAACTGAAAAGCAAGGTCCGTGCTTCTATCTGGAGAAAAGAGGCGACAAACAGGGCCGCCTCTGTGCTTCTGATTCAGCGATACAGATTTTGCGGATACGCTCACAATTCACCATTATGTAGTTCGTACTATGTCTGTATTTCAAAGATCCAAAGGACATTATTGATCAACCCAAAAAAACAACTCGACACACCATACATTCTTGGCTGCGCGGAAATGCTGAGATCTGACAATAAAAGTACGAACACATTTCAAGACACCAAAACCCGTAGTATTTTGTCGTTTTCGCACACCAAATATTATAATGTACACCATCCGCCCAACAAAAAACAAAGACAGCTTTCATGAAACGGAGGGAGTATTTTGGAGTTGATTTTTTTCCCGCATTCGTAGAACACGTCGTTATCTACATCCATGATCACTGTGTATTGCGGAAAACAAATGTTAAAACATCTCTCTCTCCAACTTTAATGTCCCTTGGAGTTGGAGCGGAAGAAAAGACACAAGGCGATGTATCGTGGACCAGCCGGATTAACATGGTTACTCCCTCTGTATCGGTTTACTAGGCTTGTTGTGAAAATTAGGAGAAATTCTAGGAAATTAGCCGTATTTCCTAATTAATAGGTGATTCAATCCCTTCGCCTCGTGGAAACCTGCGATCGGCCGTTAATTGATCAAACATGGTGGGAACAGTTTCGTCCAATGCATGCTCGAGATCACATCTCATTTCTGTTTTATTTGGTTACACCTCAATCAAACGGTATCTGAAGATTTCCTACACCAATAGATACAGATCTAGGTCACGGTGTTTGCAAGAGAAGCCTAGTAAACCAGTTTAGAGGAAGTACTTGCTATGCTCGGTCTTCTGAATGTATTAGTTCACACACCGCCCGCTTTAATAGTTACTTGCGAAGCATATCTATTTCATAAAAAATCGTCAATTGTAGACTAGAAACTCATTTGTGATTTTTTTCCAAGCGATCCCAAGGAATTTGAATATATCTTACACTGCCCGCTTTGATTTAATTGCACTTCGATCGAACGGATTTTCTCATGTATTTGAAGATATCCTACATCAATAGATACAGACCTAGGTCGATCTGAACGCTCGTCAAAATAAGCCCAGTAAACCAGTATAGAGTGAGTACTTGTCGTGCTCGTTTGCTGAATGTATTAGTTCACACACCGCCCACTTTCAATCATTGCTTGAGATGCATATATGTTTCATAGCAATCGTCAATTGTATGCTAGAAACCCATTTGTTGCAATTACAACCAACGGAATATTTTTCTTACACGTAAGATTAGTGAAGAATCGTGAATGATCAATTTACAGGATAACGACTAGCCACGGCTCCTCTAAAAACAAAGGGTCTCTTTAGGGCTCACTACTGAGAATTAGCTTAAAGCACAGTAGAATAATATCGGAGTCTTTTATAGTTGTTCCTTTTTTAATTTTTTACAATCTAACAATTTTCTTTAGAAACACACAAGTCAAATTTCCCCCTTATTTCGTAAAATAAGAGCACGCAACGCAAATTCGGTAACATTTTCATAATTTGAAAATTTTAAAAAATTCTTGATTGCAACCCTGTTGGCAAATAGAAAATTCTCAATTGCAACCGGAGGAAATCTCGGTTCCAACCACAATTGCAACTAGATAAATTTAGTTGCAACCACACTTGCAACTCGAGAAAGTCTCGGTTGCAACCATACCTTGCAACTGAAAAAGTCTAGTTGGCGGCCACACTTGCAACTACGAAAAAATCTCAGTTACAACTACACTTGCAACTGAAAAAAAAAATGTCAGTTACAACCCTACTTGCAAGTTGCAACTATAATGAATAACGATAAAATTATCATATGTGCTCTCTCTAATAACCGGATCGGCGCCGTAGACCTCATGGTTCACGATTTACTTGTCCGACCATTGGTTCATCCAGTTCAAGTGTTGGTATGTAAAAAGTACAAGAACAAGACAAATTTATACAATACAAAAACTATCCATATCTATTTCTTGCACCAAGCAACATTGGCCAAGTTGGTTATTACGTGAATCCTTCTACCC
The DNA here is from genome assembly GCA_030979885.1 of Lolium multiflorum. Classification (NCBI taxonomy): domain Eukaryota; kingdom Viridiplantae; phylum Streptophyta; class Magnoliopsida; order Poales; family Poaceae; genus Lolium; species Lolium multiflorum. The sequence goes on along the minus strand of CM061748.1, from coordinate 56,897,804 downwards.
TACCGAAATGACGAAAAATAAAGTTGCACGTAATATCTGACGGTGACAAAATCTGGTAAGCTCTAAGTTAAATTTCAGTATAATGAGAATTTTTAAATCCGAAAAACAAAACTTCCTTGGGTCTATTGCCTCTTTCATTGTCTTCACTCTTACTCCCTCCGTCCACAAATAAATGTATATTTGGGTTTTTAGATAAGTCAAACTTTATTTAACTTTGACCAACTTTTTAGGGAAAAGTAATAATAACATTTATGACACTAAACTACCATCACTAGATTCATCTCATAATACAGTCTCATAATAGAGTAATTTGATGTCACACATGTTGCTACTTTTTGGTAAAAAAATGGTCAAAATTGTTAAAGTTTGACTTATCCAAAAACCTAAATGTACACTTATTTGTGGACGGAGGGAGTATTAGAGCATCTCCAGTCGCGTCTCCCAAATGATGTCCGGGCAAAGCGCCGGATTAGTCGTTTGGGGGACGTCCGGACAAAATTTTCGTTTGGAGAAGGTCCCTTTTCTAGCCACGTACCCCAAACGCGACCTCCAAACAAAAAGTAAGTGTAAAAGTCGTGTCCGACATCCCCGGTAGAGCCTCTATACACAGGGGATGGGCTAGGGACGCCGGACAACATTTGGAGCATGTTCGAACCGAAGCGGCCTTTGGGACACACGACTGAGACATTTTTTTTGGCCGACGTGACTGGAGATACTCTTATCTTGGGGACTACCACATCCACGGTATACGACATGCCGACATCCAAGTGTCGCCGTTGATAGTTGACGGTCTATCACTCTAGGTCTAGGACACTATCTCACGATGCCCTCTACATGCCAACATCCACAGGCCGTTGTCGATGACACTGGATCGGCAATCCACGACGATCCTCTGTCATCAATTTCTTTTCCCAAAGAAAAGATGCCCGCAATCTTGATTATAAAATTCATTCATGTGTGTTACCGGGAACTCTCAGTTAGCCGAAATAAGATGATTAAGATGATTATCAAAGTGCTGGCGCTATCAAACCAAAATCCAGCCGTCACATCGGAAGTGCAGCGTGACTGTGTGACAGACAGTAACCAGAGTCTCCCCTCGCTGCCAACCACACCCACCGTGGTCGTGCTACTGTGCGGCTGCGCCCAACTCGTCCGTCTCCACATGCTCCGACCTTCCACACCAAGCAAGCCCCACGCCCAGGCCCAGCTCCCCGTCGCAAAACCCCACCGCCACCGCCGCCGCCGCCGCCACCGGGTCCCGAGCCTCCCCAACTGCCCCACTCCAATGCGACGGCGGCACCCGCCGCCGTCGCTCCCCATGGCCGCCCACCTCCCCCAAACCCTACCCACCCTCCTCCTCCTGCTCCTCCTCACCACGGCCGCTCAAGCATCCGCCGCCGCCGCCGCCGACAGCGAGCGGGAGGCCCTGCTCAGCTTCAAGGCGGCCGTCACATCAGACCCAGGCGGGCTCCTCCGCGCCTGGACGCCCACCTCCCCCTCCCACTGCCGCTGGCCAGGCATCACCTGCAGCCCCGCCGGCTCAGTCACCTCCCTCACCCTCCCCGCCACCCCAACCCACCACCTCTCCGGCGCCCTCTCCCCGTCCCTCGCCGCCCTCCGCCGCCTCCGCGTCCTCGCCCTCCCCTCCCACGCGCTCGCGGGCGCGCTGCCGCCCGCGATCTGGACGCTGCGCCGCCTCCACACCCTGGACCTCTCCGGCAACCGCCTGCGCGGCGAGATCCCGCGCACCCTCCCCTGCGCCGCGCTCCGCACCCTCTCCCTCGCCCACAACGCGCTCACCGGGTCCCTCCCCGCGGCCCTCGGCTCCCTCCCCGCGCTCCGCCGCCTCTCCCTCGCCGCCAACCGCCTCGGCGGCGCCATCCCCGACGCCCTCGGCGCGCTCCGCGGCCTGCGGCTCCTCGACCTCTCCGGGAACCTCCTCGTCGGCGGCATCCCCCGGAGCCTCGCCAACTGCACCAACCTCCAATCACTCGTCCTCTCCTCCAACCTCCTCGACGACGTCATCCCGCCGGAGATCGGGCGTCTACCCAACCTCCGGGCCCTCGACGTGTCCCGGAACAGCTTGAGCGGCCCTATCCCGCCCGAGCTCGGCGACTGCGCGCAACTCTCCGTCCTCGTTCTCTCCAATCCCTACATACTGGCCGACGGTCGTCTGAACGACGGCGATGTCGAGGACTTCAACTACTTCCAGGGAGGCATACCAGCTCCCATCGCCGCGCTGCCGAAGCTCCGGGTGCTGTGGGCGCCGAGGGCGACCCTCGAGGGGGAGCTGCCAGCAAACTGGACCTCCTGCCAGAGCTTGGAGATGGTGAACCTGGGCGAGAACCTGCTCTCCGGCGGAATTCCCAGAGGTCTGCTGGACTGCGGGCATCTCAAGTTCTTGAATTTGAGCTCCAACAAGTTCACCGGTTCGGTGGATCCGTCGCTGCCTGTGCCTTGCATGGATGTGTTTGATGTCAGCGGGAACCGGCTGTCCGGCTCGATTCCGGCGTTCCTCTCAAGGGGCTGTCCTTCACCTCGGCTCCTCCCGTTTGACGACTTGGTGTCGGAGTACACTTCCTTCTTCGCGTACCAGGCGATCGCCGGGTTCGTTTCGTCTTCGGGAGTCATGGCTACTGATCTGACGAGCTACCATAGTTTTGCCAGGAACAATTTTACTGGAACTGTGGCATCGTTGCCGATTGCTGCTGAGAAGCTGGGGATGCAAGGGGCCTATGCTTTCCTGGCTGATGGGAATGATCTTGCCGGCGAGTTGCAGCCTGGTCTATTCGATAAGTGCAGCAACAGTTCAAGGGGTTTCATTGTGGATGTCAGCAACAACCTGATCACAGGAGGGATTCCGGCAGAGATTGGGTTGTTGTGCCGTTCTCTTGTTGTTCTTGGTGTTGCTGGTAACCGCCTTTCTGGTTTGATACCGGCAAGCATTGGGCAGTTGGATTATCTTATCAGGTTGGATTTGAGTAGGAACCAGCTTGGTGGTGAGATTCCTGCTTCTGTGAAGAAATTGCCGCATTTGGAGCTCCTCTCTTTAAGCCACAACCTTCTGAATGGAACTATTCCAGATGATATTAATCAGCTGCACTCTCTTAAGGTTCTGGACCTGTCCTCAAACCTGCTTGCAGGGGAGATCCCTCGTGCGCTTGCTGACTTGGCAAATCTGACTGACCTCTTCCTTGATAATAATAAACTTACTGGGGAGATACCAGCTGAATTGGCTAATGTGGCATCTCTTACGAAGTTTAACGTTTCATTCAACAACTTGTCCGGTCCAGTGCCAACAAATAGCAGTGCAGTTGGATGTGACAGCGTTATTGGGAATCCTTTGCTACAATCTTGTCACATGTATACCCTGATGGTTCCTTCAGCTGGTCAGCAGGGCCGTGGTCTGAATTCAAATGATAACGACACAGCGCCTGTGGATACACAAAATCAAGGAGACAGCAGTTCCTTCAATGCAATTGAAATAGCTTCGATAACATCTGCAACCGCTATCGTTGCAGTCCTTCTTGCTCTGATTGTACTGTTTATTTACACAAGAAAGTGTGTACCCTGCATGTCAGCTCGATCATCTGGAAGAAGAGAAGTTATTATCTTCCAAGAAATCGGGGTGCCGATCACTTATGAGACTGTTGTTCGAGCTACCGGAACTTTCAACGCAAGCAATTGCATTGGAAGTGGGGGTTTTGGCGCCACTTACAAAGCTGAAATTTCACCTGGAGTGTTGGTAGCTATAAAGAGGCTCTCTGTTGGGAGATTCCAAGGAGCGCAACAGTTCCATGCTGAGATCAAAACTCTTGGGAGATTAAGACATCCCAATCTTGTTACCTTGGTAGGTTACCATCTTGGTGAGTCGGAAATGTTTCTCATATATAACTACTTGCCTGGAGGAAACCTTGAGAGATTCATACAAGAGAGATCAAAGAGACCGGTAGGCTGGAAGAGGCTGCACAAAATTGCTCTGGACATTGCAAAAGCACTTGCTTATCTGCATGACACTTGTGTTCCTAGGATCCTTCATCGTGATGTGAAACCAAACAATATTTTGTTGGACACTAACCATAATGCTTACCTCTCAGACTTCGGGCTGGCAAGGCTCTTGGGAAATTCAGAAACCCATGCGACCACTGGTGTAGCGGGGACTTTTGGTTATGTTGCTCCAGAGTATGCTATGACTTGCCGAGTTTCAGATAAAGCCGATGTGTATAGCTATGGTGTTGTACTGATGGAGTTAATATCAGACAAGAAGGCCTTGGATCCATCATTTTCTCCTTATGGTAATGGGTTTAACATAGTTGCTTGGGCATGCATGCTGCTCCGTCAAGGCCGTGGTCGTGAATTTTTTGTTGATGGTCTGTGGGATGTGGGCCCACATGATGACTTGATAGAGGTGCTGCATTTAGCAGTGATGTGCACTGTGGAATCGCTCTCTGTGAGACCAACTATGAAGCAAGTTGTTCAACGGCTAAAGCAACTTCAGCCTCCAATACGGGAACACAGATAAGGGTGCATGCTTCACATACTGAACATTTAGAAGGTACAGATAGCTGTAACTTGGGCCCCTTGACGAGTTTTGTGCTAATCATTTGCTTAACTAGATTTCATATTGTAGATGCCAGCTTTGTATAATGCAGTTCTAATTTAATTGCCCACTAATGTGTCTGCTGATAAGAAGAGCAGATGTAAATTAACAATCTAATTCTGAAGATTTCATTTACGGTTGGCCGACTCCATGTTATTGTATGGCTTTAAAGATTCTTCAGTGTGTCAATGTCAATGCAGGAAAATGCATCTACAAAAGTTTGATGTCTTCATGCAAATTTTAGCATCCATAATCTGCTCGAGTGTTTGTATAAAAATATTTCTCATTGTTGCTTATTATTATTTGGTCATGTCTGATGTAGTCAACTAATTCAGCAAGTAGACATTATGTACAGTAACCAAGATGAATTTGCAACTTTTGATTTAGTTGACACCTTTGGATCTTTGTTAGTGATTTGTAGCTCCACTTGTTAGAAAGATAGATCAATAATTGCCACTATAAAGCCACCACACTCAGTTTTTTCTTATATTGTTGCTACTAGCTTACTGTAACTGAGAACAAGTGACACCATCACGTTGGCAGGAGCATGTCAAGGTTTTGCTTCTGAACAAGTGAAGGGCTCATTCTCTTCAGAGTTTTAGTTTTGCATGTACTGCACTTTGCATGCATGTGAGCGTTAGACAATTGTGACATTAGTATGTCTGCGAAAACTCCCAGGATCAATGGATCATATTCCAGAAAAATTAGTCTGTAAATCTGTTAGCGTCACTACGGAAAAAACCTTGGATCTTATCATCTAAAAAAAAGTTTCAGTTCATTGGTTTCGTATTTGCTCTCTTTTAACCTACTGGTTGTTAGTGCAATCCAATCAGTCCTCAGAAGAAGAGAAAACAACAAATCGATGTATCGCCTAAACAATACCCTGAGATCAAATTGTCCCATAGTGTGAGAGCCATACCCAACTTAATAGGAAGAACTAAGGTAAAAGAAAATACTATCTGAACTGAACTTGTATACAAAACGTCTGTAGTCAATTAATTCAGCAAGTAGACATTATGTACAGCAGCAACCAGGAGCAGCAAGATGAATTTGCAACTTTTGGTTTAGTTGACACCTTTGGGTCTTTGCTAGTGATTTGCAGCTCCACTTCTTAGAAAGGTCAATAATTGCCACTATAAAGCCGCCGCCCTCAGTTTTTCCTTGTTGGGAGATCTATTAGAGAAACATGGCAACCCTCACCAATTTAACGAAAACTAATATTGTTGCTAGTAGCTTACCGTAACTAAAAACAGGTTACACCATCACGTTGGCAGAAGCACATTCTCTTCAGAGTTTCAGTTATGTCTACTGCACTTTGTTTTCCAGTAGGACCATGCATATAAGCATTAGACAACTGTGACATTAGTATGCCTGGGAAAACTAGTCGTTCCAGGATCAATGGATCATAGTGCAGGAAAAAAATCTGTAAATTTGTTAGCGTCATTAGAAACAGTTGCAAGTTCATTTGTTTCCTATTTGCTCTATTTTAACCTGTTGGTTGTCAGTGCAATTAAATCAACCCTCAGAAGAAGAGAAAGCAAAGCCAGTGCACAATAAGAGAAAGTAGCTAGCCCCAATGTAATAATAATGGATCAAAAGTGTCTTTAGCACATGAGCTTCAGTGCTCCTGGTGCTATGAAATCATATTATTTGAATTCCAAAAAAATTGAAATTAAATACCTACATACATATAAACATTCCGAAGATACAGTAAAAAAATTGGAGAAAAATATATTATATTTTGAGCTATACAAAAAAGACAAATTTCTGACAAATATACGTCCCTATACGTACCAACAAATTTGTTTTTTTCCTGTAGCTCAAAATACAAAGCAACTTCTAGCGAAACTTCTCACGACTATTCGGAACATATATGTGTATTCGTGAAATAAATGTGACGATTTTTTGAAACATAGATACATAATTTTTTTAATATTTAAAAAACTGAGAGCACTGGTGCTCATGTGCACCAAATGCTCACTCATCAATGTATCGCGAAAACGAGAACCATACACAACTTAATAGGAGGAAGAACAGGGGAAAACAAGCTACTATCGGAACTGAACGTATGGTGGTCTCAGGCCTGATCAGTTTCTCGTTTTGGTGGTCCATTCCTGGAAGCGGCTGGCAGGGAAGTTGGTGAAGAGGCCGTGGACGCCGGCTATAAAGCCGGCACTTTTTTTTTTTTTTTTTTTTTGCATCGTTGGGATATCTATTGAAGAAACATGGCAGTTCTCACCAATTGAAGGAAAATGCAAAGAAACATGGACTGATATTGTTGCTAGTCGCTTCTGTAACTGAGAATAGGTGGCACCATCACGCTGGCAGGAGCATGTCAAGCTTTTGCTTCTGAAGAAGTGGAGGGCTCATTCTCTTAGAGTTACAGTTTTGCGTCTACTGCACACTTTCTTTTCCAGTAGCACCATGTATATGGGCGTTAGACAATGGTGATATTAGTATGCCTGGGGAAACTAGTTGTTCTAGGATCAATGATTATATGACATAAAAATTAGTCTGTAAAGCATTGCCTTCTTTACTATATCTTGTATTTATCGTACTTTTGCCCTAAGGAGTTTCTTTCTCATTTAACAAAATAAAAATGCGAGAAAAATTGCAATCCCTACCACATACTAGTGCACATACATGCCTTCATCGACGTTGTTTTTTGACCGGAAGACCTAAAGCTAACTATCGAGACTTTGGGCTATCAGGACATGTACTTCGAGATATGGTTTATGAAAGTTTGTTACCAGGTGCAACAAGATCTAGTTGGTAAGGATAAAATCTTGTTTCGTATTTGTATGGATGATCCTAGAAGAGCCCTCTTTACCATTTTGTATAAAGACTACTGCACACTTTCTTTTCCAGTAGCACCATGCATATGAACGTTAGACAATGGTGACATTAGGCCATGTACAACGCCTGAGCGCTTATCTAGACACTTATTGAGCAGTTACTAGATGCATACAAGCCCCCGCCGGCTCGTAGGCATACTTTGCGTGTATTGTTCAAGCGCCTAGCTCTTATTTGTGCGTCGATGCCAAGAAAACGACTGGGAATTGGGCAAAACTGCCAGGATCAAATTCCTAGCGCCTGCACTAGGGAAACAACCTTGGATCACCTAAAGAACATTTTCAGTTGATTTGTTTCCTATTTGCTCTCGTGTAACCTGCTGATTGTTAGTGGAACCAAATAAATTCCTCGGAAGAAGAGTAACCACAGCAAACGCAGAATAATATAAAGTAGCCCCAATGTAATAATGAATCGATGTATCGCCAATACAAAATCCTGAGATAAGTTTATCTCACAGCGTGAGAACAATACTCAACTTAATATGAGAAAGAACAGGGGTAAGAAATTCTACTATCTGAACTGAACTATGTTTTTCAGTAGCACCATGCATATGAGCGTTAGACAATGGTGAGATTAGTATGTTGGGAAAACTCTCAGAATCAAGAGATCATATGACAGAAAATTAGCCTGTAACTCTGTAAGCATCACTGCGGAAACAACCTTGGATCTTATGATCTAAAACACAGTTTCACTTCATTTGTTTCCTACATTTGGTCTCTTTTAAACTGCTGTCTGTTAGTGGAATCAACTAAATCCCCAGAAGAAGAAAAAACACAACCACAGCAGACAAAAAGAGAATGTAGCCCCAATGTAATAATGAATCGATGTATCGCCAATACAAAATCCAGAGATTAGTTTATCTCACATCGTGAGAACAATACCCAACTTAATAGGAGGAAGAACAGGGGTAAGAAAATTATACTATCTGAACTGAACGTATGGTTTCCTGATCAGTTTTTGGTTTTGGTGGTCCATTCCTGGAAACGGCGGAGGCTGGCTGGGAAGTCGGTGAAGAGTCCATCGACGCCGACGTTGTTGAGCCAGTAGTCGTACTCTGCGTAGGGGTCCTGCCTGAAGTTGTAGTGCAGGAAGCGGTTCTCGTTGCGGTAGGTGTAGGGATGCACCTGCAGGCCCCTGGCGTGCGCCATGGCGACGAGGTCGGTGGGCGTGGCGAGGCGGTTGGCCTTGGTGGGCGGCACCACGGTGTCCTTCCAGGGCCCGATGCCGACGACGTAGTCCTTCATGTAGTCTAGGTACTCGTCGGAGGTTATCTCGTCGTAGGACTGGTTGGTGTCCTCAGTGCGCACCGTCAGATCGTCGATGAGGAACACCTTGGGCAAATCGGTGAGGCCGGCGGCGTAGATGAGCGAGGTCGGCGCGAAGGACTGGATGAAGACGGGCTTCTCCAGCCATGGCTTGGTCATGTACTTGCCGCCGTAACCGTACTTCTTCAGCGTCGCGATGAACTTGTCCTCGTACTTCTTCCCGTCCGCCCACTTCACCTGCATCATTGTCATCGACCGACACAGAGTTCATAGCAAATTAACGATCAGGATTCAGGAATTGGAATGCTAGTTATATAGACGATGCTTCTAGAATCTAGCTGTGTTTATGTAGGGGTTAAGCATGTACGTGCTGGTTGACGAACACGGGGCTCTTCATCTCCGGGTAGATCCCGACGACCCTCTTGGCGTTGAGAGCGATGTTGATGAACTCGTCGAAGGTGATGATTGGAGAAATGCCTGCAGAAAAGATAAACGAAAAAAGATTAGGAGATTTAATCTAGACAGACGTTCACTAAAAAAAACTTGATCACTGTGATAGATGTACGTGCCGTTGTGTGATTGTTCACGGAACGACCATCTCTGCTTCGCCCTCAGCGTCTTCAGCTCGGCCAACGTGAAATCAGCTGCGAGAAATCAGGGGGAGTTCGTTGGAGATTAACTGACAGTCACTACAGATCAGGTCGACGGTTAATGGATAGATCGACTGGGGCGGGGCGTACTGATGAAGAATCCGGTGACGTTGGCCCACTGCACCTCGAGCGTGCGGCGGCGTGCGGCGAACTCCTTGTGGTCGGCGACGTCGGTGGTGTCGTCGAGCGTCATGTCGTGGAAGCAGACGAGGTGGCCGTCCTTGGTGGCCGCGATGTCCGCCTCGATGAAGTCGGCGCCCTCCTCGATGGCGCGCATGTACGCCACCGCAGTCTCCTCGGGGAGCTCGCCGTTGGAGCCCCTGTGCGCGATGTTGAACGGCCTGGAAGTCTGCAGCGGCTGCTTCGCCCCCGCGGCTCCGACCAGCGGCCGCGCCGTGGCGCCGCCGCACGCGCACCCGAGGACCAGCAGCGCCGCCGCGACGACGATCCCTGCACATGCATACGCATTCGAAAGAAGGTCAGACAACGAGGATTTGATTCGTCGAATCACGGCGGGATCACGGGAGAGGTCGGCGGCGTGTGCACGTACAAAGGGAAGCCATTTTCCCGTTCGGTGCGCGAGCTCCTGTTGGCGGCGTCGCGCTACCGCTGGCCGCCTTAGGTTGTGGTAGCTAGTTAGGGTTGCGGCGACGCCGAGTGTATATACGAGGAAAGTAGGAGGAATATCCCATATCCTATTCCCTCAAGCAAAAACAAAATCCTGATTTTGCGCCTGCTTGGATACTGCAGATAATATCGGGAAACTCTTTTTCTCGGACGTCCGATCTGCTAGATGCATAGAAAATTTCTAGGCGCTGATATGGCGGTGGGTGAGAGAGGGACCCAGTTGAATGGTTAGGAGGAGAGTTTAAATCTTAAATTTGATATTTCGATTGTTCCATAAAAGCGAAATAATTATTTAGTAGGAGATGATGTTTTTGTCGATAGCAAGACGTCTATGGGTATGCGTACCTGCATTCATAGAGGTAGGGGTTGGGTGTGCGTGCGTGCTCGTAGGGGTAGACTGTCTGTGCGTGCCTTCATATGAGTAAGTATATGCGCGTATTTGTGACCGTCCACTGTACTATGTTCGAAAAAAAAGAGACGGACCAAGTTCGATCACGTTCTCAAGCAGATGGCCACGTTTAATGTCTAGCTCAGCATTCGGTAAAAACGCCGTCAAAAGTCTCCGCAGGTTTAGCATTTTTGTTGCATCTTCTCTCTGAGAATATCATTATTTTTGCAGTAGAGATTAGTGTTGTAGTACTTCTACTATTGTTCATCGAACGACACACGATTGTAGCAGCAGGCCAACCAGGTACGGATGACGGACCCAAGCTGCAATATAAACCAGGCATCGGTACAAGACTGCAAAACCACATGCTGCAAACCAATTAGATCTTGTGTATCTGCAGGTGGATGGAACCTGCATGCTTGTAGACGCAAACTAAAGCTAATTACCTAAATTCGTACGAAGTGGTTGTGATATACCGTATTTTAGAAGAACAATTGTAAATGGTAGAATCAGTTGACAGATACTCGTGCGTGCAGATTTGCAAAGGCTAAGCCAGTACAGCAGTGTGCTTCCCTCTTGTGTTGTGTATCGCTCACAAAGCTCCATTCTTGGGGGCGGCATCCTCTCCTATTAGATTCTTTGTGTGGAGTGTTTGGTTACCTCCATGAATCAAGTTTTTCGTATGGCTTGCTATTTAAAATAGTACTAGAAGGGCCTTGCGCGCTTTGGGTGCGCCCATTTCTATTTTTTCGGCAGTTTTTCCCTTGTCCCTGCATAGTGTGATTGATTTCATAAGCTAACATTGATGATGCGCACCTATAAACTTTTGCAAACATCAATACCAGGCATATCAACAGACACAGAAGTTTTGATGGCAATTTGACATCAGCAAATATTTAGAAGGACATTTTTCATTGATATTGTGTCGAACCTTACTTTCTAGCTTATTCCAAGAAAAATCTTGTATATCGTTCATCTAAAAAAGTTGATGTGACTGGATTCTCACATATCATTCAAGTTTTTTAACTCAAAACGGCACATTTTATTAAAAGCTTAACAACGTTACATCATCTAATACATCAACTAAAATAGAGTTTGGAATAACCTCCGTCCACCTTATTACATAATAATTTGAATCATAGCTCAACCTAGCAAGGTTACGCGCTGCCTTGTTTGCCTCTCCAGGGCAATGCTTGAAAACAATATTTCCGATAGATAAGCTAGCTGGAAGCAATCCGCCAAGATGCTGTATAATGACTCCACAGGTCGTTATTTCCATTGCCTGCATTGATTAGCTCGAGACTATCCGATTCAACAGTTGAAGGGGAGCATCCGAGCATATCATTCAAAATTGTAGCCACTGTGAGTTTCAAAAGAGGAAACATGTCATCGTAGTGGCTGCCGTAAAAACCTTAAGTACAAACCATGTATGACATGCTAATTTTTAACATCTCACCTGAATGACTGAAATGATGCAGTATTTGACAATGTAAGCACTTCATCTTAGAGTTCAGCAAGCAACATTTTCGAAACATACGTACCACAATCAGGCCACCAAAATGGTAACCAAATGCACCAGTTCATATAAAGCCATGCAATCCTTGTAATGCAGTATAAGTCACCCCATCAATATGTACTGCACCTGCTATAAATTCAGTTCTTAGTTTGTTCACAACATTCTTGAACACATTATGAAATATGCAATGTATAAGAAAACAAGAACAAAAGATATACATCTTTCTTATTGCACAATGTCGTCACAAGAGGATACCACACAAGTTGTGCTTCCCTGAACAAAATAATTGGACAGAAAAAGTTCAACTTAAAGACTCATTAGCATAATCCTATACTGCTTATCTAATACCATGTGATGGTGTAGATGCTTTACCATGGAAGAATTGTTTTTATTAGCTAAGACGCAAGGCGGTGCATTTGACTCCTACAGGAAGCAAATGCAGATCACAAAACTGGCTACATGTCTATGCTTGAGATGGCAAATATTTAACATAATTTCAACACCGTTGTGCAGAACAATGACCGTTCCTAGACAACAAATAACTATGGCGCAATAGTTAACATTAGTTTTCTAAACCAGATAGGAAGGTCCAAGAAACAAAACAAAAATCTGGATTACATATTGTCAAGGAGATAAAAGCTTGAGACAGAAACTATGTATCTCAATAAGGGAAAGAACAAAGAGATTCTCCTCTTGACTCCTAACCAAACCAACTTTCGTGCAGATGAACCTAAGTTTAATCTGAAGTACATAATTAGCAAAACCATCACCTGTTTCTATGGATGCAGACCACTAATACTTTAAGTCTTGCAACCATACCATGTCTTAGTAATATTTATACATTTGGCTTTATTGCAGTTTCTTTATATTTGTAGGGAGTGAAATTTCGACTAAAAGCACAATAGATGGTAAGAATAAAAAGTAAAAATCATATCTGAAAACAAACTGCATGGTGGTGAGCCAACTAAATCAATATCAAGATAGACCTGTTAATGTTAATTAGTACCACTAATATGATATGTTAAAATGAATAATAATTCTAAGTTGGAAACATAGTCCGCTCCAGTACTAATATCTAGAATCAAATTAAAAAGAGTAAAAAGGATTGACACCCAGTCACCCAGAGACCTTCTCTCATTTCTTCAGAAGTATAAGCCCTAACACAACAAAGTTCTACTCATGCGGTCAGAATAGAAAAACCTGTCAATGATATCACTAACTAAACGGAAAACCAAAACTGATCCCATGCACCTGGTATGTATAAAACATATTTCAAAAAGTTAAAAGAATTAGGAAAAATATTTCGCATGTAGAGGGACGCATTCTATGTGTGCACGTAAAGTTTTACTCCCTCCGGTTCATATTAATTGACTCTAAAATGGATGTATCTAGACATATTTTAGTTCTAGATACATCCATATTGAAGTCAATTAATATGAATCGGAGGGAGTACATAAAACCGACATTTTTTGTGCCCTGTGTAAAAAAGAGAAAAAAAATGACTCGTGAAATGGACTATTTTAGCACCAAAATTTGTGATTTTTACACAGGACACAAAACATGTCGATTTTTGCTGAAACAACTTTGTAAGCATGTAACATGTCAAAATATACAACCGGCATTTTTTCTGTATTTATTTGACATTTTTTAATATATTTAAAATGCATTTCAAATAAAGGGTGCATATGCACCTGGGTGCAGAAACACCCTGTCCCTAAACAGCTAGGTAAAAACTGAATATCAGAGCAAAAGGTTCAGGATCTTTTTGGTTGACGCCCAGGTTAGCCACGCCAAATCCAGGGCGTGCCAATATTTTGGTCAAGGATTTGCTCGCCCCTGTTTCGCCCGCGCGTGGCGTGAAATCTGAACTGGGCGGCCAATATTTTGGTGTGGCTCGGCTAGATGGGCTTCAATCCAAAGGCTGGCCTATACTTCCAGTCAACGCCAAGATTTTGGTAAGGTAGCCGCTGGCCACAATCCAAACAGGCCCTCAATTACAAAGGAAAAGCATATAGGTATTATGACCATTGGATTATTTATGTAGCTATTAAGAAGTAAGGCACTATAATGTCCACCTCCAAGGGCTTACCTTTGTGTTAACTATTAAGTCCTATATAGAATAAACTGATGAGAAAAAACAAGATGACAGTGTCTCAATGAAGTCAAGGTTGTTTGCAACCATGTGGAAACAAATGTAAATGTCCAGTGAGATACAGTCAATCTAAAGGAGAACAGACAATCTAGAATAGCAAGGTGAGAAGATACAACACTATATAGTCTACGTCTAGGGATTTATCTTTGTGCAGCGAGTCTAGTGACATGTGCTTGTTAGCAAATCAGAGAGATTCCTTCTTACTAAATACGATTCAGGAAAAGCGGTTGACTAATGAAGAAGAAAAAACATCACTGCAGGCCATGTTTGCATATTTGGGTCATTGGTAGATTCAAGTATTCATCATAACAACAACTCAAGATTAGATGGGAAATTCCTCCCTTGACTAATAGGCTGCTCTTAGTACTCATGATTTGCAAGTATTCATAAACTTCCTTCTGGTTTCTAAAGCTTATTTTACCAATGCATATCTTAATAATAATTTCCAAATAAGAAGATCCACATAACTTCCAAAAATGTAGATCCTATGTTTTCCCTATTTATATGTTTTGGATAGATACTACAACCCTAAAAAATTCAAAAATGTGATCTATTGTATTATCTTGTGTTAATCGAGGAACTATAAGTACCAACAGTTCGAAGACAGGTTTGATCGTATCGGTATAATACATAAAAACAAAGAACGTCGCCTCCAATCCTTAAGTTGCCCTCTGGAAAAAATAAAATCTTTAAGTTGCCCTTGTTGTGATGTAGGATTGGCACCAGCCTCTCTAGCTGAAAGAAAATCAATGTCAATAACAGCCCATGATATCTCCAAGTATTTACAAATTTAAACTCTTCTCCTAGTGATTTCATCACAAATAACTAACCTAATGTGGCAGCAAGAACAGTCAATGCATTTTATCAGTGCACGCACAGCAATAATACTGACCAGACAGTCTTGCCATCTCTCCCACTTTATGATCACATAGTGTTACTTTTAATTGCACATAGTCCTATCCCTGAAACAGCTACACCACATAATGTGATGGAATTGAAGACATTATTCTCTCCTCAAAATCTGCCATCCATCTCTATTACAGCAGAATCAAACATTGCTTAAGTGGGAAACCTGGTGAAAAAAATAGTGTACGTAAACTTGAGAACACACCATCTCCTACAGGAACCAAGATGTTATGACCGGCCTGGTCTACCGCCGGAGGGGGCCCATTGGCCCAACCGGCCAAGCTTAGTTAGGGGCTTAGCCCAGTTAGCAGATTAGGGTTTCGCGAGTTCTCTTATATATACAAGTTGTAATAGACTAAATCAATCAAGCAATAATCAGATATCATTATTGCCGACTCCCAAAGGAGTCGGCCTTCTCCCGTCCGCGCCGCCCAAGCCCTAGCCACCACAGCGCGAGCGTTGCCCGCCGCGGCCGCTCGCGCCTTCTCTCCACAGAACTCCACCCACTCTACAGTCGCGCCGCCAGCCACCTCGCTTCTCGCCTCCGCCGTCAGAGCCGGCCCTCGCCGCCACCGCGCCCCGTCGTCCCCCGCGCCGCCGCCTCCTCCTCTCGCAGCAGCCTCGACGGCCTCGCCGCGCCGCCGCCGTCCCGCGCCGCCTGCATCTGCAGGGGATGACTACGCCGGCCTGTCGCCACCCTCGCCGCCACACGGCCGCGCCGACGGCCCTTCCCGCCAGGAGCGCCCGCTCGCCCCGCCTCACCTCCTCCGCCGCTCCGTGGGCGGCTCGCCGCCGCCCCGCCGGGCCCCGCCCCTGCCCTGGGGGTGCCCATCCTGGTCCGCCCCGCCATCGCCCGACTGGGTGACCGTCCGAATCCCCGCCGATCCACTCGGCCGCACCGGCGCCACCCCCCGCACCACCGCCCTCCCGCCCGTCCTTCCCGGACCCGCCGCCTGTCCGCTTCGCCGAGCCGTCCGCTGGTCGCACGGAGTACCCCGCCCAGAACGCCAACGGCTTCGCTCCCCCACGCTACGCCAAGCTGGAATTCGCCACATACGACGGCGTCGAGGACCCCCTCAATCGGCTCAACCAGTGCGAGCGTTCTTCCGGGGACAGCGTACCGTCCTCGGACCGGACGTGGCTCGCCTCGTATCACCTCCGCGGTGCCGCCCGACGTGGTACTACTCCCTGGAGCAGACGAGGGTGGCATGCCTCCATGGGACCGGTTCCGTGAGCTCGCCTTCTCCGCTTCGGCCCTCCACCGCGGCAGCCGCTGGCGGAACTTGGGCGTTTGGCGTTCACCACCACGGTGCAGGACTTCGCCGACCGCTTCCAGGCCCTCGCATGCCATGCGCCCGGCGTGACAGGCCAACAGCGCGCCGAGCTCTTCATTGGCGGCCTTCCGGACCATATCCGCGTGGATGTCGAGCTACAGGCTACGCGGGACCTCCAGACGGCGATGCACTACGCGCGCGCTTATGAGCGTCGCGCCCAGGCGGTTCAGCAGACACCCCTGGCCCGCGGCACCCGCGCCGCCCGTCCTCCGCCTCCGGCCGCGGTCGCCACCCGGCCCGCCCCACCTGGACCGGCTGGCCCTGCCCCCGCAGCTACACGCACGTTCCGCCGCCTCACCCCGGCGGAGCAGCTCGAACGCCGCCGCCTGGGACTCTGCTTCAACTGCGACGACCCATACACGCCCGGTCACGTGTGCCCGCGCCTCTTCTACCTAGAGACCGTCGACGACGTAGACGAGCCGCGCACCGAGATGGCCGGACTCCGACGACGGTCGTCGCCGCGGCATCCGACGATGGCCGGACTATCCACGAGCTGCCACGGCGCTCGCCGCCACGCGCTCGCCGGCATCCTCCGCGTGCGTGTGACCGCCTCCTCGGTCACGCCAGGCGCGAGCGTCATCTGGCCAGATCGACATCTCGTCACTTTCCTCGCGGATCGGGCGGACCTGGCGCCGACGCATGACCTTCGGCTCCATCGCCCATCCGACACCTTCGTCACAGCGCCCGCGCGACATGGGCTGCTTCGGCGCCGTCGACCACGTGAGCGACCATCGCATCCTTCCCTGACCTTCTGCCGAGCCGACAGAGACTTGATGAGCGCCGACGCCACAAGGGCCTCGGGTACACAGCTGGTCTCCGGGGCCGACGACCGAGCCCCTCCCGACGCACCTGCACGGCGACATCTTCGAGGAGCCGCGGCTGCCGCCCCACGAGCATGTGACCCGCATTGCTCCCGGGGTCGAGTGGCGGTGCGCCCATACCGCTTGCCTGCATCGACTACCGCGCCCTCAACGCCCTCACGCTCAAGGATAAGTTTCCGATCCCGGTGGTTGACGAGCTGTTTGACGAGCTCCACGGCGCGAGGTTCTTCACCAAGCTCGACCTCCGCTCAGGCTATCATCAGGTGCGCATGCACCCGGAGGACATCGCCAAGACGGCGTTCCGGACACACCATGGCCACTTCGAGTTCGTGGTGATGCCTTTCGGCCTCACCAACGCGCCAGCAACCTTCCAGGCCCTGATGAATGATGTCCTTCGTCCATACTTACGTCGTTTTGTGCTGGTTTTTTTCGATGATATTCTGATCTACAGCGCATCATGGGCGGAGCACCTGCAACATGTCGCCATCGTCTTCAACGAGCTTCGAGCGCATCGACTTCACCTCAAGCGCTCGAAGTGCTCGTTTGCGACGACCTCGGTGGCCTATCTCGGTCACGTCATCTCCGCCGACGGGGTGGCGATGGATGCGGACAAGGTGGCGGCGGTCGCCGCCTGGCCGACGCCGCGTTCACCACGCGCCCTCCGCGGGTTCCTGGGCCTCGCCGGCTACTACCGGAAGTTCATCCGGGAATTTGGCCTCATCGCCTCGCCGCTCACACGCCTGCTGCGGCACGAGGCCTTCGCTTGGGACGACGAGGCTACCGCTGCCTTCGAGGCCCTCAAGGGGGCCCTGACGACGGGCCCCGTTCTCCAGATGCCGGACTTCGACAAGCCGTTCATCGTCGACTGCGACGCCTCCGGGGCGGGGTTCGGCGCCGTCCTTCACCAGGGTGACGGGCCGCTCGCCTACTTCAGCCGGCCGTTTGCTGCACGCCACCTCAAGCTTGCGGCGTACGAGCAGGAACTCATTGGCTTGGTTCAGGCCGTCCGCCACTGGCGCCCCTACCTATGGGGGCGCTCGTTCCGCGTACGGACGGACCACTACAGCCTTAAGTTCCTCTTGGACCAGCGGCTGTCGATGGTGCCCCAGCACCAGTGGATCAGCAAGCTGTTTGGCTTCGACTTCACGGTGGAGTACCGTCCGGGGCGCCTCAACACGGTGGCCGACGCCTTGTCCCGCCGCGACAACGATCCCGACGCCACTGAGGGAGAATCGGCCGGCCGCCTGCTCTGCATCCGCTCGGGGCCCTCCTTCGTCCTATTCGACCGCATCCGCCAGGCGACGGTGTCCGCGCAGGATGCCCAGCTTCTGCGGCAGCAGCTGGACGCGGGTGAGCTGGACGACCCTTGGCGCGTCACCGACGGCCTCCTCCTCCACGGGCGCCGCGTGTTCGTTCCCGACCATGATGACCTCCGCCATCAGGTGCTGCTCTTGGCACACTCCGCCGGTCATGAGGGTGTCCAGAAGACCCTCCACCGTCTTCGCGCGGATTTCTACATTCCGGGCGACCGGGTCATGGTCCAGGATTGGGTGCGTTCGTGTGAGACGTGCCAGCGCAACAAGACGGAGACCTTGCGCCCAGCTGGTGTCCTGCAGCCGCTTGACGTTCCTTCGCAGGTGTGGGCCGACATCTCCATGGACTTCATCGAGGGTCTTCCGCGGGTGGGCGGCAAGTATGTCATCCTCACGGTGGTTGATCGCTTCTCCAAGTACGCCCACTTCATCGCGCTTGGCCATCCCTACACAGCGGCGTCTGTGGCCCGCGCTTTCTTCGACGGTATCGTCCGCCTACACGGGTTCCCCTCGTCCATCGTCTGTGATCGCGATCCGGTGTTCACAGGGCACGTGTGGCGTGACCTCTTCCGCATAGCGGGGGTCCAACTCCGGTTCAGCACGGCGTTCCATCCTCAGACGGACGGCCAGTCCGAGGTGGTCAACAAGGTGATCGCCATGTATTTGCGCTGTGTTACAGGTGATCGTCCGCGCGCTTGGGTGGATTGGCTTGCGTGGGCGGAGTACTGCTACAACACCTCCTACCACTCCGCCCTGCGTGCTACGCCATTTGAGGTGGTCTACGGTCGGCCACCACCACCTATCCTACCGGTGGATCCTGCGACAGCGCGGACGGAGGCAGCTGGCGAGTGATGCCTACGTTCCCCCTCCTTTCCTGTAGACAGTGTTGGGCCTCCAAGTGCAGAGGTTTGTAGAACAGCAGAAGTTTCCCTTAAGTGGATACCCAAGGTTTATCGAACTCAGGAGGAAGAGGTCAAAGATATCCCTCTCATGCAACCTGCAACCACAAAGCAAGAAGTCTCTTGTGTCCCCAACACACCAAATAGGTGCACTAGTTCGGCGAAGAGATAGTGAAATACAGTGGTATGAATATATATGAGCAGTAGCAACGGTGCAAAATAGCTTGGGCGTGTAGTTGATGGTGGTAGTATTGCAGAGAGTAACGCAAAGAAAACAACAAGCAGAGTAACTCAGGTATTTAGGAACAAGGCCTAGGGATTACACTTTCACTAGTGGACACTCTCAACATTGATCACATAACAGAATAGATAAATGCATACTCTACACTTTGTTGGATGATGAACACATTGCATAGGATTACACGAACCCTCAATGCCGAGTTAACAAGCTCCACAATAATGCTCATGTTTAAGTAACCTTAAGTGTAAGATAGATCAATACGACTAAACCAAGTACTAGCATAGCATGCACACTGTCACCTTCACGCATATGTAGGAGGAATAGATCACATCAATATTATCATAGCAATAGTTAACTTCGCAATCTACAAGAGATCATGATCATAGCATAAACCAAGTACTAACACGGTGCACGCACTGTCACCTTTGCACACATGCAGGAGGAATAAGACTACTTTAATAACACATCACTAGAGTAGCACATAGATAAATTGTGATACAAACACATTGCAATCTTAAAGAGATATAAATAAGCACCTCACTATGCCATTCAACAGTGAATAAGTACTTCGCGAAATATAGCCTAAGAGACCCACACGGTGCACACACTGTCACCTTTACACACGTGGGACAAGGAGTCTCCGGAGATCACATAAGTAAAACCCACTTGACTAGCATAACGACATCTAGTTTACAAGCATCATCATATGAATCTCAATCATGTAAGGCAGCTCATGAGATTATTGTATTGAACTACATAGGAGAGAGATGAACCACATAGCTACCGGTACAGCCCCGAGCCTCGATGGAGAACTACTCCCTCCTCATGGGAGCAGCAGTGATGAAGATGGCGGTGGAGATGGCAGCGGTGTCGATGGAGATGGCGGTGGTGTCGATGGAGAAGCCTTCCGGGCACCCGCCCGGCCCGGAACAGAGACTCCTGTCCCCATCTTGGCTTCGCGATGACGGCGGCTCGGAAGGTTCTGTGGGTTTAGTCGTACGCCTCAGGGTTTTCGATCCAGGGGCTTTATATAGGCGAAGAGGCGGCGCCAGAGGGTCGAAGGGGTGCCCAACTATAGGGGCGCGGCCCCACCCTTGGCCGCGCCGGCCTAGGGTTTGGTGGCCCTGTGCCCCCTCTCTGGCGGTTCTCGTGTGTTCTGGATGGTTCCGGGAAAATAGGAATCTGGGTCTTGATTTCGTCCGATTCCGAGAATATTTCGTTACTAGGATTTCAAACCAAAAAGCAAAACAGGAACTGCACTTCGGCATCTTGTTAATAGGTTAGTTCCAGAAAATGCATAAATACGACATATAATGTGTATAAAACATGTAGGTATCATCAATAAAGTAGCATGGAACATAAGAAATTATCGATACGTTGGAGACGTATCAGCGAGCTCATCCGCGCCCGTGACGAGATGCTGGCCGAGGTGCGGCAGCGTCTTGTGCAAGCTCAACAGGTCGCCAAGCACTACTATGACGGGCGACATCGTGAGGTTGAGTACGCGGTGGGTGACTGGGTGTGGCTTCGCCTGTTGCACCGCTCTCATCAGTCCCTCGACCCGCGTGCCAAGCGTAAACTTGGTCCGCGTTATGCGGGGCCCTTCATCATCGTCGAGCGGATTGGGACCATGGCGTACAGGCTTCAGTTGCCAGAGGGGGCCCGCATTCACGACGTCTTCCACGTGGGCCTGCTGAAGCCCTATCGCGGTGCCCCGCCAGTGGCCACTCCACCACTTCCGCCGACGGCCGCGGGACGTCTGCTGCCCAGTCCGGCCAAGGTGCTCCGCGCTCAACTACGTCGTGATGTCTGGCACTTGTTGGTGCAGTGGGAGGGCCTTTCCGAGGAGGAGGCGACTTGGGAGCTTCGCGAGGAGTTCCAGCAGCATTACCCAGACTACCAGCTCGAGGACGAGCTGTTTGCGCAGGCGGGGAGAGATGTTATGACCGGCCTGGTCTACCGCCGGAGGGGGCCCATTGGCCCAACCGGCCAAGCTTAGTTAGGGGCTTAGCCCAGTTAGCAGATTAGGGTTTCGCGAGTTCTCTTATATATACAAGTTGTAATAGACTAAATCAATCAAGCAATAATCAGATATCATTATTGCCGACTCCCAAAGGAGTCGGCCTTCTCCCGTCCGCGCCGCCCAAGCCCTAGCCGCCGCCTCCCACGCATCCGCGACGGCGCCTTGCCGCCGGCGCCGTGATGCCTACGTTCCCCCTCTCGCACAGTGTTGGGCCTCCAAGTGCAGAGGTTTGTAGAACAGCAGCAAGTTTCCCTTAAGTGGATACCCAAGGTTTATCGAACTCGGGAGGAAGAGGTCAAAGATATCCTCTCATGCAACCCCGCAACCACAAAGCAAGAAGTCTCTTGTGTCCCCAACACACCTAATAGGTGCACTAGTTCGGCGAAGAGATAGTGAAATACAGTGGTATGAATATATATGAGCAGTAGCAACGGTGCCAGAAAATAACTTGGCGTGTAGTTGATGGTGGTAGTATTGCAGCGAGTAACGCAAAGAAACAAGAAACAAGCAGTAGTAACTCAGAGAACGTAAACAAGTAGCGATAGCATATTTAGGAACAAGGCCTAGGGATTAGACTTTCACTAGTGGACACTCTCAACATTGATCACATAACAGAATAGATAAATGCATACTCTACACTTTGTTGGATGATGAACACATTGCGTAGGATTACACGAACCCTCAATGCCGGAGTTAACAAGCTCCACAATAATGCTCATGTTTAAGTAACCTTTAGTGTAAGATAGATCAATACGACTAAACCAAGTACTAGCATAGCATGCACACTGTCACCTTCATGCATATGTAGGAGGAATAGATCACATCAATATTATCATAGCAATAGTTAACTTCGCAATCTACAAGAGATCATGATCATAGCATAAACCAAGTACTAACACGGTGCACGCACTGTCACCTTTGCACACATGCAGGAGGAATAAAACTACTTTAATAACACATCACTAGAGTAGCACATAGATAAATTGTGATACAAACACATTGCAATCTTAAAGAGATATAAATAAGCACCTCACTATGCCATTCAACAGTGAATAAGTACTTCGCGAAATATAGCCTAAGAGACCCACACGGTGCACACACTGTCACCTTTACACACGTGGGACAAGGAGTCTCCGGAGATCACATAAGTAAAACCCACTTGACTAGCATAACGACATCTAGATTACAAGCATCATCATATGAATCTCAATCATGTAAGGCAGCTCATGAGACTATTGTATTGAAGCACATAGGAGAGAGATTAACCACATAGCTACCGGTACAACCCCGAGCCTCGATGGAGAACTACTCCCTCCTCATGGGAGCAGCAGCGGTGATGAAGATGGCGGTGGAGATGGCAGCGGTGTCGAGGGAGATGGCGGTGGTGTCGATGGAGAAGCCTTCCGGGCACTTCCCCGCTCCGGCAGGTGCCGAGATTCCTGTCCCCGATCTTGGCTTCGCGATGACGGCGGCTCGGAAGGTTTCTCGTGGGTTTCGTCGTCCCTGGTTTTCGATCCAGGGGCTTTATAGGCGAAGAGGCGGCGCCGAGGGTCGAAGGGGTGCCCAAACTATAGGGGCGCGGCCCCACCTTGGCCGCGCCGGCCTAGGGTTTGGTGGCCCTGTGCCCCTCTCCGGCGGTTCTCGTGTGTTCGATGGTTCGGGGAAAATAGGAATCTGGTCTTGATTTCGTCCGATTCCGAGAATATTTCGTTACTAGGATTTCTGAAACCAAAACAAAGAAAGGAACGGCACTTCGGCATCTTGTTAATAGGTTAGTTCCAGAAAATGCATAAATACGACATATAATGTGTATAAAACATGTAGGTATCATCAATAAAGTAGCATGGAACATAAGAAATTATCGATACGTTGAGAGACGTAAGCATCCTGTTAGTTCTGCTCGTCCCGAGGTAAAACGATAACAAAGATAATTTTTAAGTGACATGCCATCATAAACTTGATCATATTGTAAACATATGTAATGAATGCATCGATCAAAACAATGGTAATGACATGAGTAAACAACTGAATCATAAAGCAAAGACTTTTCATGAATAGTACTTCAAGACAAGCATCAATAAGTCTTGCATAAGAGTTAACTCATAAAGCAATAATTCAAAGTAGAGGGCATTGAAGCAACACAAAAGAAGATTAAGTTTCAGCGGTTGCTTTCAACTTATAACATGTATATCTCATGGATAATTGTCAATGCAAAGCAATATAACAAATGCAATATGCAAATATGTAAGAATCAATGCACAGTTCACACAAGTGTTTGCTTCTTGAGGTGGAGAGAGATAGGTGAACTGACTCAACAATAAAAGTAAAAGAATGGTCCTTCAAAGAGGAAAGCATCGATTGCTATATTTGTGCTAGAGCTTTGGTTTTAAAAACATCAAGAGAGCATAAAAATGAAGTTTTGAGAGGTGTTTGTTGTTGTCAACGAATGGTAATGGGTACTCTAACTACCTTATCAACCAGACTTTCAAGAGCGGCTCCCATGAAGGACGTTATTTCTACCACCGTGGTAGATCATCCCTCTTCTCTTTTGTTTACACATGTATTTTAGTTGGGTGGCACTCCTTCCAGCCTTTCTTTCACAAACCATGGCTAACCGATTCCATCGGGTGCCTGCCAACAATCTCATACCATGAAGGAGTGCCTTTTTATTTTATTTTTATTATGATGACACTCCTCCCCACCTTTGCTTTCTCAAGCCATGGCTAACCGATTCCATCGGGTGCCGACCAACTTTTCACATACCATGGAGGAGTGTCTATTTGCAAAATTAAGTTGCTTGATGAATCAGAGCAACACATGTGAAGAGAATTATTAATGAAGTTAATTAATTGGGGCTGGGAACCCTTTGCCAGCTCTTTATGCAAAGTTATTGGATAAGCGGATGAAGCCACTAGTCCATTGTGAAAGTCTGTCCAAGTAAATGACAAGATCGAAAGATAAAACACCACATACTTCCTCATGAGCTATAAAACATTGACACAAATAAGAAGTAATAACTTTTGAATTGTTTAAAGATAGCACTCAAGCAATTTACTTTGGAATGGCGAAGAAATACCATGTAGTAGGTAGGTATGGTGGACACAATTGGCATAGTGGTTGGCTCAAGTATTTTGGATGCATGAGAAGTATTCCTCTCGATACAAGGTTTAGGCTAGCAAGGTTATTTGAAACAAACACAAGGATGAACCGGTGCAGCAAAACTTACATAAAGTACATATTGTAAACATTATAAGACTCTACACCGTCTTCCTTGTTGTTCAAACTCAATACTAGAAATTATCTAGACCTTAGAGAGACCAATTATGCAAACCAAATTTTAGCATGCTCTATGTATTTCTTCACTAATAGGTGCAAAGTATATGATGCAAGAGCTTAAACATGAGCACAACAATTGCCAAGTATCACATTACCCAAGACATTATAGCAATTACTACATGTAGCATTTTCCAATTCCAACCATATAACAATTTAACGAAGAGGAAACTTCACCATGAATATTATGAGCTAAGAACACATGTGTTCATACGAACCAGCGGAGCGTGTCTCTCTCCCACACAAGGATGAACTTATTCAAACAAAACAAAAACAAAAACAAACAGACGCTCCAAGTAAAGTACATAAGATGTGACGAATAAAAATATAGTTTCACTAGAAGAAACTCGATAAGTTGTCGATGAAGAAGGGGATGCCTTGGGCATCCCCAAGCTTAGATGCTTGAGTCTTCTTGAAATATGCAGGGATGAACCACCGGGCATCCCCAAGCTTAGACCTTTCACTCTTCTCGATCACATTATATCACCCTCTTCTATTGACCCTTGAAAACTTCCTTCACACCAAACTTCAAGCAAACTCATTAGAGGGTTAGTGCATAATCAAAAATTCACATGTTCAGAGGTGACACAATCATTCTTAACACTTCTGGACATTGCACAAAACTTCTGAAAGTTAATGGAACAAAGAAACCCATTCAACAAAGCAAAAGCGGCAATGCGAAATAAAAGGCAGAATCTGTCAAAAACAGAACAGTCCGTAAAGACGAATTTTTAGATGGCACCAGACTTGCTCAAATGGAAAACTCAAAACTAACGAAAGTTGCGTACATATCTGAGGATCATGCACGTAAATTGGCATAATTTTCTGAGTTACCTACAGAGAGGTAGACCCAGATTCGTGACAGCAAAGAAATCTGTAACTGCGCAGTAATCCAAATCTAGTACTTACTTTACCATAGAGACTTTACTTGGCACAAAAATGCAACAAAACTAAGATAAGGAGAGGTTGCTACAGTAGTAAACAACTTCCAAGACACAAAATAAAAACAAAGTACTGTAGCAAAATAACACATGGGTTATCTCCCAAGAAGTTCTTTCTTTATAGCCATTAAGATGGGCTCAGCAGTTTTAATGTTGCGCTCGCAAGAAATAGTAGTTGAAGCAAAAGAGAGCATCAAGAGGCGAATACAAAACAAATTTAAGTCTAACATGCTTCCTATGCAAAGGAATCTTGTAAATAAACAAGTTCATGAAGAGCAAAGTAACAAGCATAAGAAGATAAAACAAGTGTAGCTTCAAAAATTTCAGCACATAGAGAGGTGTTTTAGTAACATGAAAATTTCTACAACCATATTTTCCTCTCTCATAATAACTTTCAGTAGCATCATGAACAAATTCAACAATATAACTATCACATGAAGCATTCTTATTCTCATGCATAAAATAATTACTACTCCCAACATAAGCATAATCAGTTTTATTAGATGTAGTGGGAGCAAATTCAACAAAGTAGCTATCATTATTATTCTCATCATCAAATATAGGAGGCAAAGTATCATCAAAGTAAATTTCCTCCTCATTGCCCGGGGGACTAAAAATATCATGCTCATCAAAACCAGCTTCCCCAAGCTTAGAATTTTCCATAGCATTAGCAACAATAGTGTTCAAAGCATTCATATTAATAACATTCCCATTAGTTTGCATACAAAGTTCCATGGGTTTTTTAATTCTCTCTTCAAACACATCATGTCCTAATTCAAGATAAAGTTCATAAAGATCTCTCATATTTTTGTTGTCTTCCATTAAGCCTTACTAGTGTAACAAGAAACAAAAAGATGCAATTGCAGAGTCTAAAGGAAATAGCTTCGAGCACAAACACAATGGCGCCAGAAAAGTACTTTACCTGGAACCGAAGTATGAGTGCCTTTTACCTTTCCTCCCCGGCAACGGCGCCTAAAAGTGCTTGATGCCTACGTTCCCCCTCCTTTCCAGAGTGTTGGGCCTCCAAGTGCGAGGTTTGTAGAACAAGAAGTTTCCCTTAAGTGGATACCCAAGGTTTATCGAACTCGGGGAGGAAGAGGTCAAAGATATCCCTCTCATGCAACCCCGCAACCACAAAGCAAGAAGTCTCTTGTGTCCCCAACACACCAAATAGGTGCACTAGTTCGGCGAAGAGATAGTGAAATACAGTGGTATGAATATATATGAGCAGAGCAACGGTGCGAAAATAGCTTGCGGCGTGTAGTTGATGGTGGTAGTATTGCAGCAGAGTAACGCAAAAAACAAGTAAACAAGCAGTAACTAGCAGTATTTAGGAACAAGGCCTAGGGATTACACTTTCACTAGTGGACACTCTCAACATTGATCACATAATAGATAAATGCATACTCTACACTTTGTTGGATGATGAACACATTGCGTAGGATTACACGAACCCTCAATGCCGGAGTTAACAAGCTCCACAATAATGCTCATGTTTAAGTAACCTTAAGTGTAAGATAGATCAATACGACTAAACCAAGTACTAGCATAGCATGCACACTGTCACCTTCACGCATATGTAGGAGGAATAGATCACATCAATATTATCATAGCAATAGTTAACTTCGCAATCTACAAGAGATCATGATCATAGCATAAACCAAGTACTAACACGGTGCACGCACTGTCACCTTTGCACACATGCAGGAGGAATAAGACTACTTTAATAACACATCACTAGAGTAGCACATAGATAAATTGTGATACAAACACATTGCAATCTTAAAGAGATATAAATAAGCACCTCACTATGCCATTCAACAGTGAATAAGTACTTCGCGAAATATAGCCTAAGAGACCCACACGGTGCACACACTGTCACCTTTACACACGTGGGACAAGGAGTCTCCGGAGATCACATAAGTAAAACCCACTTGACTAGCATAACGACATCTAGTTTACAAGCATCATCATATGAATCTCAATCATGTAAGGCAGCTCATGAGATTATTGTATTGAACTACATAGGAGAGAGATGAACCACATAGCTACCGGTACAGCCCCGAGCCTCGATGGAGAACTACTCCTCCTCATGGGAGCAGCGGTGATGTGATGAAGATGGAGATGGCAGCGGTGTCGATGGAGATGGCGGTGGTGTCGATGGAGAAGCCTTCCGGGCACTTCCCCGTCCGGCGGGTGCGGAACAGAGACTCCTGTCCCCGATCTTGGCTTCGCGATGACGGCGGCTGGAAGGTTTTCGTGGGTTTAGTCGTACGCCTCGGGTTTTCGATCCAGGGCTTTATATAGGCGAAGAGGCGGCGCGGAGGGTCGAAGGGGTGCCCAAACTATAGGGCGCGGCCCCACCCTTGGCCGCGGCCTAGGGTTTGGTGGCCCGTGCCCTCTCTCGCGGTTCTCGTGTGTTCGGATGGTTCCGGAAAAATAGGAATCTGGGTCTTGATTTCGTCCGATTCCGAGAATATTTCGTTACTAGGATTTCAAACCAAAAACAGCAGAAAACAGGAACTGGCACTTCGGCATCTTGTTAATAGGTTAGTTCCGTAAAATGCATAAATGACATATAATGTGTATAAAACATGTAGGTATCATCAATAAAGTAGCATGGAACATAAGAAATTATCGATACGTTGGAGACGTATCGCGCTCATCATCCGCGCCCGTGAGAGATGGCCGAGGTGCGGCAGCGTCTTGTGCAAGCTCAACAGGTCGCCAAGCACTACTATGACGGGCGACATCGTGAGGTTGAGTACGCGGTGGGTGACTGGGTGTGGCTTCGCCTGTTGCACCGCTCTCATCAGTCCCTCGACCCGCGTGCCAAGCGTAAACTTGGTCCGCGCTATGCGGGGCCCTTCATCATCGTCGAGCGGATTGGGACCATGGCGTACAGGCTTCAGTTGCCGGAGGGGGCCCGCATTCACGACGTCTTCCACGTGGGCCTGCTGAAGCCCTATCGCGGTGCCCCGCCGGTGGCCACTCCACCACTTCCGCCGACGGCCGCGGGACGTCTGCTGCCCAGTCCGGCCAAGGTGCTCCGCGCTCAACTACGTCGTGATGTCTGGCACTTGTTGGTGCAGTGGGAGGGCCTTTCCGAGGAGGAGGCGACTTGGGAGCTTCGCGAGGAGTTCCAGCAGCATTACCCAGACTACCAGCTCGAGGACGAGCTGTTTGCGCAGGCGGGGAGAGATGTTATGACCGGCCTGGTCTACCGCCGGAGGGGGCCCATTGGCCCAACCGGCCAAGCTTAGTTAGGGGCTTAGCCCAGTTAGCAGATTAGGGTTTCGCGAGTTCTCTTATATATACAAGTTGTAATAGACTAAATCAATCAAGCAATAATCAGATATCATTATTGCCGACTCCCAAAGGAGTCGGCCTTCTCCCGTCCGCGCCGCCCAAGCCCTAGCCGCCGCCTCCCACGCATCCGCGACGGCGCCTTGCCGCCGGCGCCGTGATGCCTACGTTCCCCCTCCTTTCCTGTAGACAGTGTTGGGCCTCCAAGTGCAGAGGTTTGTAGAACAGCAGCAAGTTTCCCTTAAGTGGATACCCAAGGTTTATCGAACTCAGGAGGAAGAGGTCAAAGATATCCCTCTCATGCAACCCCGCAACCACAAAGCAAGAAGTCTCTTGTGTCCCCAACACACCTAATAGGTGCACTAGTTCGGCGAAGAGATAGTGAAATACAGGTGGTATGAATATATATGAGCAGTAGCAACGGTGAGGCAAGGCGTGTAGTTGATGGTGGTAGTATTGCAACAGTAGTAACGCAAGAAACAAGAACAAGCAGAGTAACTCAGAGAGAACAAGAAACAAGTAGCGATAGCAATATTTAGGAACAAGGCCTAGGGATTAGACTTCACTAGTGGACACTCTCAACATTGATCACATAACAATAGATAAATGCATACTCTACACTTTGTTGGATGATGAACACATTGCGTAGGATTACACGAACCCTCAATGCCGAGTTAACAAGCTCCACAATAATGCTCATGTTTAAGTAACCTTTAGTGTAAGATAGATCAATACGACTAAACCAAGTACTAGCATAGCATGCACACTGTCACCTTCATGCATATGTAGGAGGAATAGATCACATCAATATTATCATAGCAATAGTTAACTTCGCAATCTACAAGAGATCATGATCATAGCATAAACCAAGTACTAACACGGTGCACGCACTGTCACCTTTGCACACATGCAGAGGAATAAAACTACTTTAATAACACATCACTAGAGTAGCACATAGATAAATTGTGATACAAACACATTGCAATCTTAAAGAGATATAAATAAGCACCTCACTATGCCATTCAACGGTGAATAAGTATTCGCGAAATATAGCCTAAGAGACCCACACGGTGCACACACTGTCACCTTTACACACGTGGGACAAGGAGTCTCCGGAGATCACATAAGTAAAACCCACTTGACTAGCATAACGACATCTAGATTACAAGCATCATCATATGAATCTCAATCATGTAAGGCAGCTCATGAGACTATTGTATTGAAGCACATAGGAGAGAGATTAACCACATAGCTACCGGTACAACCCCGAGCCTCGATGGAGAACTACTCCTCCTCATGGGAGCAGCAGCGGTGATGAAGATGGCGGTGGAGATGGCAGCGGTGTCGATGGAGATGGCGGTGGTGTCGATGGAGAAGCCTTCCGGGGCACTTCCCCCCCGGCAGGTGCCGAACAGAGATTCCTGTCCCCGCATCTTGGCTTCGCGATGACGGCGGCTCGGAAGGTTTCGTGGGTTTGTACGCCCCAGGGTTTTCGATCCAGGGGCTTTATATAGGCGAAGAGGCGGCGCCAGGGTCGAAGGGGTGCCCAAACTATAGGGCGGCCCCACCCTTTCGCGCCGGCCTAGGGTTTGGTGGCCCCGTGCCCCCTCTCGCGGTTCTCGTGTGTTCGATGGTTCCGGGAAAAATAGGAATCGGGTCTTGATTTCGTCCGATTCCGAGAATATTTCGTTACTAGGATTTCTGAAACCAAAAACAGCAGAAGGAACTGGCACTTCGCATCTTGTTAATAGGTTAGTTCCAGAAAATGCATAAATACGACATATAATGTGTATAAAACATGTAGGTATCATCAATAAAGTAGCATGGAACATAAGAAATTATCGATACGTTGGAGACGTATCAGCATCCCCAAGCTTAGTTCTCTCGTCCCGAGCAGGTAAAACGATAACAAAGATAATTTCTTAAGTGACATGCCATCATAAACTTGATCATATTGTAAACATATGTAATGAATGCATCGATCAAAACAATGGTAATGACATGAGTAAACAACTGAATCATAAAGCAAAGACTTTTCATGAATAGTACTTCAAGACAAGCATCAATAAGTCTTGCATAAGAGTTAACTCATAAAGCAATAATTCAAAGTAGAGGGCATTGAAGCAACACAAAAGAAGATTAAGTTTCAGCGGTTGCTTTCAACTTATAACATGTATATCTCATGGATAATTGTCAATGCAAAGCAATATAACAAATGCAATATGCAAATATGTAAGAATCAATGCACAGTTCACACAAGTGTTTGCTTCTTGAGGTGGAGAGAGATAGGTGAACTGACTCAACAATAAAAGTAAAAGAATGGTCCTTCAAAGAGGAAAGCATCGATTGCTATATTTGTGCTAGAGCTTTGGTTTTAAAGAGAGCATAAAAATGAAGTTTTGAGAGGTGTTTGTTGTTGTCAACGAATGGTAATGGGTACTCTAACTACCTTATCAACCAGACTTTCAAGAGCGGCTCCCATGAAGGACGTTATTTCTACCACCGTGGTAGATCATCCCTCTTCTCTTTTGTTTACACATGTATTTTAGTGGGGTGGCACTCCTTCCAACCTTTTTTTCATACCATGAAGGAGTACCTCTTTTTTTTTATTTTTTTATGATGACACTCCTCCCCACGTTTGCTTTCTCAAGCCATGGCTAACCGATTCCATCGGGTGCCGACCAACTTTTCACATACCATGGAGGAGTGTCTATTTGCAAAATTAAGTTGCTTACTGATGAATCAGTGCAACACATGTGAAGAGAATTATTAATGAAGTTAATTAATTGGGGCTGGGAACCCCTTTGCCAGCTCTTTATGCAAAGTTATTGGATAAGCGGATGAAGCCACTAGTCCATTGTGAAAGTCTGTCCGAAGTAAATGACAAGATCGAAAGATAAAACACCACATACTTCCTCATGAGCTATAAAACATTAACACAAATAAGAAGTAATAACTTTTGAATTGTTTAAAGATAGCACTCAAGCAATTTACTTTGGAATGGCGAAGAAATACCATGTAGTAGGTAGGTATGGTGGACACAATTGGCATAGTGGTTGGCTCAAGTATTTTGGATGCATGAGAAGTATTCCCTCTCGATACAAGGTTTAGGCTAGCAAGGTTATTTGAAACAAACACAAGGATGAACCGGTGCAGCAAAACTTACATAAAGTACATATTGTAAACATTATAAGACTCTACACCGTCTTCCTTGTTGTTCAAACTCAATACTAGAAATTATCTAGACCTTAGAGAGACCAATTATGCAAACCAAATTTTAGCATGCTCTATGTATTTCTTCACTAATAGGTGCAAAGTATATGATGCAAGAGCTTAAACATGAGCACAACAATTGCCAAGTATCACATTACCCAAGACATTATAGCAATTACTACATGTAGCATTTTCCAATTCCAACCATATAACAATTTAACGAAGAGGAAACTTCACCATGAATATTATGAGCTAAGAACACATGTGTTCATACGAACCAGCGGAGCGTGTCTCTCTCCCACACGAGGATGAACTTATTCAGAGAATGAAAATAACAAAACAAAATAAAAGCACACACAGACGCTCCAAGTAAAGTACATAAGATGTGACTGAATAAAAATATAGTTTCACTAGAAGAAACCTAAGTTGTCGATGAAGGGGATGCCTTGGGCATCCCCAAGCTTAGATGCTTGAGTCTTCTTGAAATATGCAGGGATGAACCACCGGGGCATCCCCAAGCTTAGACCTTTCACTCTTCTCGATCACATTATATCACCCTCTTCTATTGACCCTTGAAAACTTCCTTCACACCAAACTTCAAGCAAACTCATTAGAGGGTTAGTGCATAATCAAAAATTCACATGTTCAGAGGTGACACAATCATTCTTAACACTTCTGGACATTGCACAAAACTTCTGAAAGTTAATGGAACAAAGAAACCCATTCAACAAAGCAAAAGCGGCAATGCGAAATAAAAGGCAGAATCTGTCAAAAACAGAACAGTCCGTAAAGACGAATTTTTAGATGGCACCAGACTTGCTCAAATGGAAAAACTCAAAACTAACGAAAGTTGCGTACATATCTGAGGATCATGCACGTAAATTGGCATAATTTTCTGAGTTACCTACAGAGAGGTAGACCCAGATTCGTGACAGCAAAGAAATCTGTAACTGCGCAGTAATCCAAATCTAGTACTTACTTTACCATAGAGACTTTACTTGGCACAAAAATGCAACAAAACTAAGATAAGGAGAGGTTGCTACAGTAGTAAACAACTTCCAAGACACAAAATAAAAACAAAGTACTGTAGCAAAATAACACATGGGTTATCTCCCAAGAAGTTCTTTCTTTATAGCCATTAAGATGGGCTCAGCAGTTTTAATGTTGCTCGCAAGAAAAGTAGTTGAAGCAAAAGAGAGCATCAAGAGGCGAATACAAAACAAATTTAAGTCTAACATGCTTCCTATGCAAAGGAATCTTGTAAATAAACAAGTTCATGAAGAGCAAAGTAACAAGCATAAGAAGATAAAACAAGTGTAGCTTCAAAAATTTCAGCACATAGAGAGGTGTTTTAGTAACATGAAAATTTCTACAACCATATTTTCCTCTCTCATAATAACTTTCAGTAGCATCATGAACAAATTCAACAATATAACTATCACATGAAGCATTCTTATTCTCATGCATAAAATAATTACTACTCCCAACATAAGCATAATCAGTTTTATTAGATGTAGTGGGAGCAAATTCAACAAAGTAGCTATCATTATTATTCTCATCATCAAATATAGGAGGCAAAGTATCATCAAAGTAAATTTCCTCCTCATTGTGGGGGACTAAAAATATCATGCTCATCAAAACCAGCTTCCCCAAGCTTAGAATTTTCCATAGCATTAGCAACAATAGTGTTCAAAGCATTCATATTAATAACATTCCCATTAGTTTGCATACAAAGTTCCATGGGTTTTTTAATTCTCTCTTCAAACACATCATGTCCTAATTCAAGATAAAGTTCATAAAGATCTCTCATATTTTTGTTGTCTTCCATTAAGCCTTACTAGTGTAACAAGAAACAAAAAGATGCAATTGCAGTCTAAAGGAAATAGCTTCGAGCACAAACACAATGGCGCCGGAAAAGTACTTTACCCGGAACCGAAGTATGAGTGCCTTTTTACCTTCCCTGGCGCCTTAAAAGTGCTTGATGCCTACGTTCCCCCTCCTTTCTGTAGACAGTGTTGGGCCTCCAAGTGCGAGGTTTGTAGAACAGCAAGTTTCCCTTAAGTGGATACCCAAGGTTTATCGAACTCGGGAGGAAGAGGTCAAAGATATCCCTCTCATGCAAACCCGCAACCACAAAGCAAGAAGTCTCTTGTGTCCCCAACACACCTAATAGGTGCACTAGTTCGGCGAAGAGATAGTGAAATACAGTGGTATGAATATATATGAGTAGCAACGGTGCCAGAAAATAACTTGGCGTGTAGTTGATGGTGGTAGTATTGCAGTAGTAACAAAGAAACAAGAACAAGCGTAGTAACTCAGCAGAGAACAAGAAACAAGTAGCGATAGCAGTATTTAGGAACAAGGCCTAGGGATTAGACTTTCACTAGTGGACACTCTCAACATTGTTCACATAAGAATAGATAAATGCATACTCTACACTTTGTTGGATGATGAACACATTGCGTAGGATTACACGAACCCTCAATGCCGGAGTTAACAAGCTCCACAATAATGCTCATGTTTAAGTAACCTTTAGTGTAAGATAGATCAATACGACTAAACCAAGTACTAGCATAGCATGCACACTGTCACCTTCATGCATATGTAGGAGGAATAGATCACATCAATATTATCATAGCAATAGTTAACTTCGCAATCTACAAGAGATCATGATCATAGCATAAACCAAGTACTAACACGGTGCACGCACTGTCACCTTTGCACACATGCAGGAGGAATAAAACTACTTTAATAACACATCACTAGAGTAGCACATAGATAAATTGTGATACAAACACATTGCAATCTTAAAGAGATATAAATAAGCACCTCACTATGCCATTCAACAGTGAATAAGTATTCTGAAATATAGCCTAAGAGACCCACACGGTGCACACACTGTCACCTTTACACACGTGGGACAAGGAGTCTCCGGAGATCACATAAGTAAAACCCACTTGACTAGCATAACGACATCTAGATTACAAGCATCATCATATGAATCTCAATCATGTAAGGCAGCTCATGAGACTATTGTATTGAAGCACATAGGAGAGAGATTAACCACATAGCTACCGGTACAACCCCGAGCCTCGATGGAGAACTACCCTCCTCATGGGAGCAGCAGCGATGAAGATGGCGGTGGAGATGGCAGCGGTGTCGATGGAGATGGCGGTGGTGTCGATGGAGAAGCCTTCCGGGGCACTTCCCGCTCCCAGGTGCCGAACAGAGATTCCTGTCCCCGCATCTTGGTTTCGCGATGACGGCGCTCCGGAAGGTTTTCGTGGGTTTCGTCGTACGCCTCGGGTTTTCGATCCGGCTTTATATAGGCGAAGAGGCGGCGCGAGGGTCGAAGGGGTGCCCAAACTATAGGCGCGCCCCACCCTTGGCCGCGCCGCCTAGGGTTTGGTGGCCCTGTGCCCCCTCTCGTTCTCGGTGTTCGGATGGTTCCGGGAAAAATAGGAATCTGGGTCTTGATTTCGTCCGATTCCGAGAATATTTCGTTACTAGGATTTCGAAACCAAAAACAGAAAACAGGAACTGGCACTTCGGCATCTTGTTAATAGGTTAGTTCCGGAAAATGCATAAATACGACATATAATGTGTATAAAACATGTAGGTATCATCAATAAAGTAGCATGGAACATAAGAAATTATCGATACGTTGGAGACGTATCACGCCGCCTCTCCTCCTCTCGCTCGCAACACTTCCACCCCTACAATCTACGCCCTCGCCCCGGTAGAACCCTAGTTTCTACCACAAGATGACATTGATAGCTGCAGGAAGAACACCTTGGAATAGGAAGCCAGTAGTAGAAAAAGGAATTGACCTGATACAATCAATTAGTACGTTTAAATCGCCTGATGTAGAGGCCATGCCCATTGCATAATGGACTAACCAATGGAATCCTCTAAGATAACAAAAATAAAGCTTTTGTGATGCTAGACTTGGCCAATTAGATAATCTCCAAATCAATCATCCAACGGGTTAACTAAGTTCCAAGTAATGAGATTATTCAATGTATTTATAATCCATGGTCACAACCTTGCAACTACTGAAAATCTAAGAAAAATTTCAGGGGAGTTACTCAAACTGCATGCCACGGAAGTGTGATTACACAACCAATTTGTGAATTAAATACCAGATAATCAACTCTAAGAAAAAAGAACTGCACAGTGACTACTGCTCAAACCATGTGAAAAGGGTAAAATGACCAATCATTGGGTTTGCATTACTGCAGTTATATAAAGCCCAATCAATTATAAACTCAAATCCTCTGCTACTATATGCAAAGTATGGATAATAGTTGGACTCAGTCCCTGTATGATATCACACTCATACATCAATCATCCGCAAACAATAGACCAATAGTACACCAAGTATCTCCAAGCATACAGAGAAACAGATCTGGAGTGAAACTTGTCAAAAAGAAACAGATACGATTGTAAAAAAGGAAAAAAGAGAGGGATGAGATGGCCTCACCTTGTTGGAGGAGAGGAATTGGAGAAGCGCAAGATTGCTGCCGTAGCTAGCGGAGATGCAGAGTTCATCCCCACATCGTGGCGGCAGTGGCGACCGATTCGTCCGGGAGTATGGGGATGGCTGAACAGGGCAGGGGCGAGAGAGGAGGCAGGTGCTGTTTGTTCCCTTCTCGAAGAGGATGTAGATGCCGGTGGTGCCAGAGGCGCGGACGGCGCATCATAGGCAGAGGCAGGGACAACAGCAGCCCTATGTTGATTCCCTCGACGCCTTCCTCCATTCCTCTCTCGGCGCTGGGCAGAACATTCACCTCCCCTGCCCTGTTCAGCCATCGGGCTGCTGTTGTCCCTGCCTATGATGCCTATGACGGTGTGCGATGGGCGACGGCGCTGGGCAGAGCACAGCTAGGCGAGGAGAACTGCGGCCGCAGCCAAGAAACAACAAAGGAAGAACGAACCCGCGGTGAAAGCAAACCCGAACCGACCCTCAAGGCCTCAACCGACACGACGACCATATGGAGCGACGACACGCATGCGCTGACCCAAATCACGGCTCATCTTGTTAAAAAAAAAAAGATCACGGCTCATCATGGAAGAGAGCAAACGCAGCACGAACAACCGGTCTAGGTGGGGTCCGTGACAACGACAGGCAAATCCACCAGAATCCTTGCCAACCCTGAGAGCTTAGTGCTCTTCTAAGATTTAGATGGCCGACCGTCTTGAAAGACGAGGATGGCCAAACTGTAAGCTTTGCCCTTTATAAGCAATCTCCTGAGTCGTTGGAGCACATACTCATCAATTGCAAATACACCAAAAGGCTATGTGGGCAAATCAAGATTTGGCTAGATCTCCACTTCATCGACATGGACAACTGGGACGCACAAACAATCTCCTTTTGGTAGCTCACAACGACGAAGCACAAAGACTTAGCCTCCATCACCCTTCCCGGGTCTTGGCGAATTTCCAACGAGTGCAACGCAAGAGTTCCCTCCTTCGTGGTGGTGGAACGCAACTGGCGCGGCGGCAACCAGGGCAAGCGTCCATACGAGGAGATCTCTGGCGGCGGGCGCGGCGTCGGGACCAAGACCTTCGCCAACGTTTGGACAAGGAGCAGGAAGCGCATCGCCGCCAGCAACGCGCATGGGATGAAGCTCCACCATGGCACAAAGAAGAAGAGTGGTTTGACCACGACCTACACTGCCCCCTTCCCCTCCTCTGAATGTGCAAGGGCACGATTCAGGAAGGGGAGCGGGGCCCCGCCGCAACAAACCGCCACGAATCCCGCATGGGGCGGAGCAGGGCTCTGTCGGGCGGTTCAGAGACGGTGGCAGGCGAGTCGTCAGGGAGCGACGCCACACACATCATCTGCTACAAGTGCGGCCAACCGGGCCATATGCAAGTTGACCGCACCGCTAACCCGTTCTGTGTGAACTGCAAGAAAGAGGGCCATGTTTCCATGTGCTCCATTTTCGCCAAGCTTCAAGAGCCATTCTGGGCAGGTTTCCGTGGGGATGGCCGGGGCTTCTTCTGCTGTGAAGTAGCTGAAGAAGAACTAAAGAAGCCGGTCGCGAACTCAGCCATTGTCTGCATCGAGTCAGGGGATCTCTCAGCAGAGAAAGTGGAAGCGGAATTCAAAGATTTGGTGGAGGAGGAATGGGACTGGCAAGTCCAGAAAATCCCCTCTACCGACTTTTCCCTGATCTTCCCATCAAAAGAGAGTCTTCGTATGGCTATCCGCGGGCGGTATCAATCTTCCGGCCAGTCAGAGCCACGCTATTGTCATGTCCAACACCGCAGATCCTGCGCCGGTGGAGCAGCTGGTGGGTGCCATAGAATTGGGCAGACCGCTCTCGTTGGACGAGGCGTCCCTTGCCAATGAAGCAGGGATAGTTTGTATGTTAATTGGTTGCAGGGCCCCTGTCCAAATCCCCGAGTCCATCATGCTTTTCGTCAACATGCAAGGCTTCCGTATGCGTGTGGTCCGTGAAGGGGAGTCAGCGGCTAAGGGGGCGCCCTGTCCTCCACCTCCACACAAGACAACGGAGGAGGAAGAAGATGAGACAGCTAACTCAGACGGAGACCGTTGGGACGGTCGCAGGGGACGCCACGCCAGCAAGGAACCGAAGAATCAAGCTCCAAAGAACTTGGGCAAAGGATCGGGTGCAAGCAGAAAATCTGTCCCGTTGGGGGAGGCATCGCCGTGTGCTGATAAGGAGGAACTCCTATCGGCTTTGCCAAAGTCTGTGTTCTCACAATATGGATCAAACCTCACTAAGGACGGGGACATTTTCCCCTTGGTGGCAAAAATCATGGCTTCGACCACGGCCGCTGCGGCGAATATTGAAGGGGAATCTGCCAATGAAAGTGAACAACAGCCGATCTCCCAGTCCATCTCGGAGCAATGCACCCCAGGGGGCGGGGCTGCTACTGGCCAGAACTATGTGACTCCGGGCAAAGCTGCCCCTATGTCCAAGGCAGACAAGGAGGAAATTGGTTGGGCAGAGCCAATTTTGGTTGAGTTTGATGCCGAGAAGCTAAGAGAGAAAGAAAGACGCAGCAAAAGAAACAATGATCGCCCCTCCAAACCCCACAGCTCGAGTTTGGCCGCGGTGACCACCCAGCTGGAATTCACGGACGACTCTGACGCGGCCTCCAAGCTGGTCGGCGACAACCTGCAAGGTGGGAAGGTGATCCCGGAGCTGGCGGCGGTGGTGGCAAGGGCTCCAAGGAGCCGTGCCTCGCCGGTGGACTCCTCTCGCAAGAGCGCCCAAGGCCAAGGACTAACGGAGGGCCCCGTGCTGGAACGAGCGATGCGGGCGGTGGCGGACAAGGATCCAGGTACCTCTCAACCTATCTCTAGCTTTGCTGTTTTCCAAGACTCGCCTTCGGATCTTTTGCTTTCTATCGCCAAAGATAGTTGTGTTGTGTTCCCTTCGGCTGCCGGGACCCCTCTAGAAGTGTTGTCCCTGATACGTGCGAAAGAACTGGCCCAGGCTGAACTAATTCTAGCCCGTACCAAAGTTGAGGCTCAACTTGCCAAAGAAAAAGAGGCGGCAGAGGCCGCGAAGTGTGCTGCCGTGAAGTGTGCTGAACAAGAAAAACGAACCCATGCGGGGAGTCCTCGGTGCCAGAAGGGTCTGGCACAGGAACCGCACTTGGTGCACCTGCCTTTAAGGGCCGCAGGGGAGCACATAGAGTACATAGAGTTGTTGTATAGGGTACAAGGCCGCGAACCCGCCAAGCACGGGCGAAAGGACTGGTGTCTTAATGCGTTGCTTATTTTGGAACATCCGAGGGTTCGGGCGAAAGGGGCGCTGGACCCTACTTAAGGAGTACCTCCGAAACCACCACATAGACGTGGTATGCCTTCAAGAAACTGTCAAACAGGAGTTTACTGACCAGGAACTCCGTAGCTTAGAAGTAGGGGGGAAGTTCTTTTGGCATTGGTTACCCGCAATAGGCCGATCGGGAGGCATGTTGATGGGCTTCAGAGACAACCGTTTCGAGATTGGTAATATCGACATGGGACAATACTTCTTGAGTGTTACGGCCTTGTGGCGAGCAAGCAACCTCAAGCTCGAGATCATGGGGATCTACGGGCCGGCTGATCACTCCCTCTCAAGGGATTACCTCGACGAAATCACCCTCAAAATTAACCACACAGTGGATCCCATTATCATGGGTGGGGACTTCAACCTGATACGGACTGAAGAGGACAAAAACAATCATAGAATCAACTGGGCTAGGCTCAACATGTTCAACGAGGCTATCAGTGACTGGGCTGTTTGGGAGATCCCTCGCACAGGGGCGAGATTCACCTGGACAAACAAGAAGCTTAATCTTGTCCGTAGTGTGCTGGACAGAGTGTTTATCGCGCCGATTCTTGAACCTCGGTTTCCTTTATGTTCAGTGGTTGCAGAAACTAGTTTGGGCTCTGATCACACACCACTGATCCTGGATATCGGGGAAGACATTCCGATTAGAAGCAACCGTTTTTTCTTCGAAACAGGTTGGTTTGAGATTCTGATTTTCACCAGTTGGTGTCCCAGGTGTGGGATGGCCTGGGCTCTCAGGTTGGCGGGAGAGACATCACTGACTGGTGGCAGGGCATGAGCGGTGGCCCGCGTCAATATCTGAGGGGTTGGAGCAAGAATATCGGCAAGGAACAGAGAGTCATCAAGTCACAACTGCTTGACCAAATCAAACTGCTTGATGAGGAAGCCGATGCAGATGGTTTGGAAGAACAACTCATCAATATCTACAAGCTAGAGGAGGAATACTGGCGACAATGAGGCAGAGTGCATTGGTCCTTGCAAGGGGATGCAAACACCGCGTATTTCCATGCCGTAGCCAACGAACACCGAAGGAAATCCTAATATCCTCCCTCAATACGGATGCAGGCCCTATTACGAATAAAATAATGATCCAAGAGCACATTTACTCCTTCTACCGGGACCTGTTAGGCTCGGATAAGCCTCGACTATGTGGTCTTGCTCAGCACGCTTGGGACCTTTCACCTAGGGTCTCTCTCGAGGAAAACCTGCACTTAGCTCTTACGTTCTCGGAAGAAGAGCTCACGACCATGGTCAAGGAGATGAAGACCGATACTGCACCGGGTCCGGACGGATTTCCAGTGGCATTCTTTCAGTGCTGCTAGCCCTTAGTAAAACACAGGGTTTTACACATCCTCAACGACAGTGGCGGAGGCAGGAATAAATTTGAGGTGTGGCGGAGTTTGAATCTTATTTCAACGACAACAAGATTTATTCCACTTCGAAGTGCAATTTCAATTTCAAAATATCTTTTTGTACTTACTCTTCTTCTTCGGCGCTATTTCGGTACCGGTCCTCGCGGCCTTGTCGCCTTGACGGTGGCTATCTCATCTTGCCGGCCGGTCGCCGCAGCTCTCCGCTTGTAGGCTGTTGTTGTGCCTAACCGCCTCCACAGACGATCGAAACTTCACCATTATAGGGGTTTCCGGATTTCAGAATTGGGCAGTTGTTGGC
Source organism: Lolium multiflorum (assembly GCA_030979885.1). NCBI lineage: Eukaryota > Viridiplantae > Streptophyta > Magnoliopsida > Poales > Poaceae > Lolium > Lolium multiflorum. The sequence goes on along the minus strand of CM061748.1, from coordinate 56,855,938 downwards.
CAGATCGGCAGATCGTATATGTACTATCGTGGAGATTGAGGTAATCGGCACGCTGCCCACGCACAGCCCAAGGAGCATTAGAGATCAGGCCTGGCCCAGGACAAAACTGCATGTACTTTTTTTTTGTACTTGAACACTACATTTGGTAGTACTTGCGTATGATTTTAGGTATGGCGCCTGCCAAACCAAGCCAGATTGCTGGCTCCGCCCCTGCTCAACGATTTTATTCTGGGGAGGATCAACATCGCCCGTCTTAACTTTGGTGTGCTATCGCTTATTCCAAAAGTGCCAGGTGCAGACAGAATCACACAATTCAGGCCAATTGCTCTTATCAATGTGATCTTCAAGATCGTCTCCAAGGCGTTTGCCACAAAATTGGACCCAATTGCTAATCGTGTTATCAGCCATAATCAGACGTCATTCATAAAGGGAAGATTTATTCTTGATGGGGCGTTGGCTCTTCAAGAAATCATCCATGAAATGAAAAGCAAAAAGCTGGGGGGCATTTTGCTAAAGCTTGACTTCGAAAAAGCCTACGATAGGGTCAATTGGGAATTCTTGACCGAGGTTCTGCGTGCAAAGGGTTTTGATGGCGGAGCCGTCCATAGGATCATCCAACTAGTTACCGGAGGGCAGCCGAGGAGATGACTATGACCGCCGTGTATCCAGGGCCGGCCCTGGGAAGGGTCTGGCGGGGCGGCAGCCCCGGGTCCAGAAAAATTGGGGGCCCATATTTTTGTGTAGGCTTACTATACATTGCAGAAAAAATAGGACAGTTCTACGATTTTAGATGGACTTGGTCTATAGTTGGACTCTTTCTTTTTCTATTGGTTTCCAATCCGGATGGCCAGCCACGATTTGAGTCAGCGCCTGAAATTCATTCCAACTATCGATATGTGAAACATCGCCAATTTGCCCGAGCCCGACGCTTCGATTCCCTGCCTGCCCTCTCGCGGATCGTGGCTTTTGCCCAGGACGCCTTGTTTTTGCCCTCGCTCTCGCCGATCATGACCGACCGACCGCGAGACGATCTGATGACTACTTCCCTCCTGGGGACTACGATGCTGCCTGCTAGTCCGCTGGCCAGTGGCCGTCGCAGTTGGCAGTCCCAGTTCGGCCGTCATCAATCAGGCAATCATCCAATCTGCATATTAGATTAAGATAGAAGGTAAGAAAGGCCGCTACAGTTCTCTTGAAATTCTACTATATGCTCGCCTATAATTCGGGTTATAAATTTTGATTAGCAGTTGTTGTTCTTATTTATAGGAGCAGGGTTAACTAGTTTGGCAACTCTATACATCGACAAGAAGTTAATAGACGAGTTTGATATGGATACCATCGTCACGGACTTTCCTTCTAGGAATTGGCGGAAAAAAATTTAAGGTATCATGTAAACATTGTTTTATATGGATATTGAAGTTGTGTATACTTAAAAGTATTTATTTTTCATCATCTCATACATGCGAAAAAATAGTAAAAGGAGCCCAAAATTTTAGTTTCGCCCGGGCCTCCGAAATCTCAGGACCGGTCCTGCGTGTATCACTGACAACGGGGCCACTAGCAGGGCGGGACTCTTTGCGTGTCTTCTCGGCTCTTCGGGCTCTTTTCTCTCCATCCGGCGCTCGCAGACATATGCTCTAAAAGTTAAAACACTCCCAGAAAAAATGCTAGACATAAGTTTATGAAAACTCTCCATTGCTACTTACCCATCTGGCCGGGTGCCCATGCACGAGCCTCCGAGTATGTCATGCCGATGGTTCTTGAGTTTGAACGTTTCTGTTTTTGGAGTTTGAACGTTTTGTTTTTTAGTTTTGAGCTGAGAAGTAGTTCTCGGTTGAGTTGTACATTCATGCACTTGATTACAACTAAGATATTTTTAATTGTAAGTTTGGTTGCTACTGAAATTTTCATTTGCAAGTGGAGCTACATACATCTTGTTAGATCTGTTTCGTGATTCATGCTATGTCACTCCGTTTCTTTTTAACCTGTTTGGAGTTGAACGTTGTTTTCAAAGAATCAAGCAATTACTGAACATGGCAAAATTGGCTTCTGCTACAGTTCACAGTTACCGCCAAGTCACGTGCATCAACTGAACTAGCATATCCATTGTGGACATTGTAAAGCTGACATATCTCTCAAATTAGTTCACTCCCTTAACTTACAGTAAAACACCTCAGGCCCTGCATTCCTTTCCACTCAATGGAAAGGTAAGGGCAGTAACATAATAACTAAAAATTCAGAGTGAAAGAAAGGGAAGAAGATAACACCTCTCCCCACGTAGGTACATTTCGGCAGTTACAAGAAGACCGACGGTGTGGGGTTGACGACGATGTGCCTGAGCGGGTTGGTGACGTCGTCGCCGCCGGCGTGCTTCACGAACTCCGCCGGCGTGAGGAAGTTGCCGTGGCAGACGCAAACGATCCTCACCTCCTCCCCTTTCCTGTACTTGTAGAGGAAGCCGTCGATCTTCTTGCCGTTGGGGCCGTCCACCTTGGACGAGACCATCGGCATGTCCTCCATCATAGTCTTCCGCAGGTCGCCGGTGCTCGTCGTGCGCATCGTCAGCGACCGGAGGGTTCGCAACGGCGGCGGGTGCTCCTTAGCGACGCCGTTCGGCGTCGGCGGCGGCTTCCCGGCCGGCGGCAACGGCGACGGCGGTGGAAGGGACTTGCTCTGCTGGTTGCTGGCGCTATTATTACTGTTATTATTGTCGGAAGACGTTTCCATGCTCGATGTGCTCCTCACATCAGCGCCATCACCGCTACCTGCAGCAGAGGAGGAAGATGTCACATTTTCATATTGCAACATGCTAATAAAGATTCATATCCCAATGTGCTGCTTTCCATTTACTAATCGTCGGTGCTTTTGAAGTTTTCAGCTGGAGAATCCAAATCATATAAACCAGCTTGGATAACGATTATTCTGAACAATCGTAGTACTCTGACGCTACCTAGTTAGTGACTCATACTACTCCAAACAGGCCAGAAACTAGAAACATCAAACATGCCGTAGAAGGCATCTCTTCAGACCCTACGACCAACAGCACCGCTCAAAAAAAATCCATAAATGATATCACCAGAAACAAACGCCTGAAAAGGAACACAAAATCCTAGGTGTACGTAGATAAAGTTACCCGAAAAAAGTATTCTCTATCTCTATTGATGAAGCAGATATCAGCCAATTTAGCAAAAAAGAAGAAGGAAGCATCAAACAGAGCTAGCGTTCTAGCAAATTCATCTCGGTACGGTGAACAGCATGCACCCTTTGCTCCATGGCAACGTAATTGCAACTTGCAAGGCAAATCACAAGACCAAGCAAGATCCATGACAAAGAACACACAAATTATTAGATCCATCTGCCCATGCATCAACTAGCAAAAGACACAAGCACAGACAAGGCGGCATGACACCGACCTGCATGGAACATCAGGAGCTAGGCAGCAAACCAGAGCCGGCAAACGAATAATTCAAGTAGAGAGAAACGCAATAGAACAGTGGGAATTACTGGCCGATTGCAATAAATAGTTCTAGAACTAGTGGAAGAAGATGGTGGAAGCAAGCACGTGTCCACCATACCTTGCTCTGGCATGCTCGAGGAGGCGTTCCCCTGCGCGACGACGGAGCGCCGGAGCTGGAACGCGCTGGGGTACAGCGGCTCCTGGGCGTCGTCCCGGCCGCTGCCCCCTGACTTGCCGGAGTTCATGGAGTTGCGGCGCTCGAGGCGCTTGCGCTTGGCCTGGAGGCGCTTGAGGCTCTGCATCTCGCGGCGGCGCCACCGCTCCTCCTCGGTCTCGGTGGGCAGCGAGCTGGTGCGCATCAGCGGCGCCGGCGCGGGCGTGGCGGCGGCGAGGTCGTCGCTGCCGTAGGGCGAGCACACGGAGGACGCGAGGGAGGAGGAGCGCACGAGGCGCGGCTTCTTGGCGTCCCGCCCGGAGTTGGCGCCGAAGCTGCCGCCCAGGGACAGCCCGAGGCTGAGCTCGACCACGTCGTCGGACTCGCCGGCGCCGCCCCCCGCCTTGTCGGACGACGCGCCCTTCTCGCCGCCGAACCTGCCCAGGAAGTCCCTCGACGCCATGGCTGGCTGGCTGGCTGGCAGAGAGCAAGAAATTCTCGTCCGGGACAGAGAGCAACGCCTCCCCCTCAGCAAGCTCCAAGAAACTCCAAATTCCTCAGGAGCGCCTCACCATTGCTGCGAATTCCTCCCGCGCGGGGCAATTCACGGCCTCCGGACGCAGAGGAAAGAAGGTCGGTCACACGGCGTGGCAAAAGCGCCGGAACGATCGACGAAACAACCGCAAGAACCACAGCTGAATCGGCAGCAATCAATCAACCAGATCCCTCCTACCCCTGCCTCTACCTCGGCTGTGCGTGCGTGGGATCCTGGAGACAGAGAGAGAGAGGTGGATGGGAATGGAGAGGAGAGGAGAAGCCTGCGTGCGTGTCGCTCTAATCTCCCTCCTTACTCCATTAAACCGAGCAAAGAAAAAATCCATGCGAATTGTTTGGAAAGGAAATAGAGGGGAGCTAGTTGGATGGGACTACGAGCTCATGGAGGGCGTCCACGTGTCGGACAGCGGGTACACGTGTTGGATCCCGACAAGACGAGCCGGTATCTGGCTCGGCTCGGCTCGGTTGGGACCGCGGTTGGTACTTGGACAACTGTGACGTGTCGAGGGCGCGTAGGGGCGTCCGGCCTGACACGTTTCGGGATTCTGGTTGGGGGCACGACTATCCGTGCAGTGCAACTACAGACTACTCTATTTTATGAACAGTCAGTTCTTGATTATCTGTACCCACTAACGCACGTACACTGAACCTCCGTTCACTTTTAGTTTACTAATCCCTCGATTCATAAATAGATGTTAAAGATTTATTTAAATTTAAATGTATCTATACACTAAATCGTATCTAGATACATTCAAATTTAGATAAATTTTTGGCATCTATTTATGGATAGAGTTCGTACAAATTTTAAGACCAATTTTTAAGTCATTTGAAACTATTACTTTCATACGCTAAGAGCATCTTGGTCTCCAATTGCTCCCCAAACAAAATTTTAGTTGAAATATAAACAAAATGATAACGGAGGATATATCTTTGTGAATTTTCATACAACTCTTCAGCATATCAACCGATCTGAAGAAAAGCCTTAATTTGGATGAAACTGCCGAGACCATCCTTACAACATTGCTTTTTTAGGAATTTGTGCAGCCTTTCACAATGCATTATATCTTAGATTGTTATACTTATGTACCGGTGTATCTTAAGAGATATTCTCTCCGCAACGCATTGCATCTTAGAGGGTTGTGTCTACATTTAGGGCATGTTTGATTTGCATGATAGGAAAAACGTAGAAACAAGGAAAATATAGTTTTTGCAATGTCATGCCCACTTCAATTTAAAAATTCATACGAACCAAAATTTGTTTGATGTTACCACAAGAAAAGCAAAATATTCTGACAAAGATCTATGAATAGATGTTAGATTTCCTATAAAATCAAGTGCAAGTGATTCCTTAGGAAATACCCATCCGATCTCTTGTACTAAATCGGATTCAATTAAAAGGAGTATTTGTATAGCAATCAATCCTACAAAGGAAACACACATCATAGGAATTTTTTCTATAGTATTTAGTACTACAAATTTTATGTGCAAATCTTGAAACAAACATGCCCTTAATGATTTTGGGCGGATGCATGCATGAGATTGAGCTAGCAATGCATTTTGCCTATGGCTAAGTACGAGAGTTGTATCTTAGCGAAGATACAAGACCAATCTCTTTCACCATTTAATAATATGTCACATGAGCAAAGTACCTATGATACAACGCTTAGAAACTCAATTTGTAAAAGACCTGAGAGAGACTGTACTCATAATATAACTTAGGATCTTGTAAGAATCGTTTCTCTCTCGAAATCATGGGCCACATTGTACTCACGTAGGGTGATATTCACCGCCTGTTGGGCAAGGACCACCTTGTTGGCTCCGCTGAGAAGGTTCTGGCGATGGGCCTCCAACTCGGCTTGAGTCGCAACCACGTCGGCATCGGGCGCAACGGGTGTCGACAGCTTATCCATGGATGCTTGGGGGCACTGCGGATGTGCTAGCGATGTTCTGCTGCCTACTTAGCCGTGCGATCGGACATGGTGGTTGCGATCGGTACGCATCCTACAGGCCGCGAAGTGCTTGTGGATTCGGAGCCACCAGCACCTCAGCAGGAACCTGCGTGCCGACGTAGATTTGGTGCGCGCCAAAGAACATGATGTTGCCGTTCCTGGGGAAGGTAGTGTTAGAATATGTTTTCAGTTTTTATATTGTTTGTACCGTATCCGGTACAATCTCTTTGTAATCTCCCTGTAACAAACTCTGTACGTTTTCCAATACTATAAACACGTAACCGAGGCCGAGGCAAAGGTACTCGTTCTACCCAGATTGCTAACATGGTATCAGAGCCGCCCTCTTCCCAGACCTAGCTGCCGCCGCCGCCGCCGCTAATCAGCCGCCGCCGTGTGCCACCACAACCCAAACAAATCCGCGCCGTCACCGCAGTTCCCTGCTGCCGTCACCGCGCCTCCACGATCAAACCAAACAATCCAGACAAACACAAGCCGTCGCCGCCGCCGCTGCTTCTCAGCCGCCGCCGCCACTGCCAGATACAACACAAGCCGTTGCCGCCGCCGCTGTTCCTCAAGCTGCCGCCGCTACCGCCACACAGACAACCCGCCGCTACATCAGTTCTCTGCTGTCGCCGCCGGACCACTACAACCCTAAACCTAGATCGGTTTTTGTGATCATCCTGTTCATCAACAGCCATGAGTGCGTCTAGTTCGTCGGGGATGTCGAGCTCTGCTCTTGCCGCTGCCCTGGGGGCTCCTCCCGCTCAACAACTGACGCGCAACAACTTTTTGCTGTGGAAAGCTCTTGTCCTCCCGGCCTTCCGTGGTGCCAATGTGATGGCTCTTCTCGATGGATCGGATCAAGCACCTGCAAGAATCATTGAAGTTGAGGATTCAGAGAAGAACAAGTCCAAAGTTCCCAATCCTGCATACATAGAGTGGATGGCCAGAGACCAACAGGTTCTCCGTTTCCTCCTCAACACCTTGTCGCCGGAGATCCTTTCCCATCTGCTTGACGTCACCTCCACTGCCGAGGCCTGGACTGCCATTGGAGCTATGTTCAAAACTGCCTCCCGCACTAAGGCACAGCACCTGCGAGGCGAACTCAATGACACTAAGAAACTCTCCCTGACAGCGGACCAATATTACACCAAGATGAGGGGTTTTGCATCTGAATTGTCTGCTCTTGGGAAACCGGTTGAAGATGATGAACTTCTCGGCTATCTGTTGCATGGACTAGACAAAGGAGAGTACAATGCCCTCATCACCACAGTCAATGGAAATCCGGGTACATCGCTAGAGGAGTTCTATGAGCAGCTGAGCTCTTATGACATGCGCAACGGGGTTGAAGAGAATGGCTCGTTTGTCTCTTCTGCAAATCTGGCTCGACGTGGTGATCAACGTCCTCGTGCCCGTACACCCCCGCCCCGCGGTCGCACTCCTCCACCACCTCGGACTCGCAGCCCAGACCGCGGTCCATACCGTGGCGGTGGATACAGAGATGATGGTCGTGGAAACTGGCGTCGTGATGATCGTCGAGGTGATCGCAGAGATGATCGCCGTGACAGAAACAGAGATGATGGTGGTGGTTACCGTCGGACAGATGGACGTCGTTCAGACCGCGTCCCTACTCCATATGTTGACACTGAGTGCCAAATCTGTAAGAAGCATGGCCATCCTGCAAATGCTTGTTGGTGGCGTTATTCTGATGACAAGAAGGACAGAGATGATGGTGACAAAGGAGCAAACCTTGCGTCATATGGTGTTGACACAAACTGGTATACTGATACAGGAGCCACTGATCATATTACTAGTGAACTGAACAAGCTTCTCATCGCCAACAAGTATCATGGCCAAGATCAAGTCCGCACTGCTGAAGGCACAGGTATGCACATTAGTCATATTGGTAATTCAGTTTTGCGCACTCCTCATGGTTCCTTTGATCTAAACAACATTCTTCATGTTCCTAGTGCATCTAAAAATCTTTTATCAGTCCATCGCTTTACCCTTGATAATCATGTCTTTATTGAGTTTCATCCTTTCTTTTTCTTAATCAAGGACCAAGCAACTCGAAGAACTCTGTTTAGGGGCCCCTGTTGGGGTGGTCTCTATCCCTTGGTGCCCATGTTTCATGAGACCGCCAAGCACGCCTTCATCACAATAAAGCCATCATCATCCACATGGCATCGCCGCTTAGGACATCCATCTTCATTCGTGGTTCAACAAGTTCTTAGGAGAAATAAAATAGCTTACACCCCAGAGAGTACCCCATATGTTTGTGACTCTTGTCAGTTGGCCAAGAGCCATCAGTTACCATATCCCACTTCTTCTAGTGTTTCCACTGCTCCCTTGGAGCAAGTGTTTTCTGATGTATGGGGCCCTGCTCCTCTCTCTGTGGGAAAACATGCATACTATGTAAGCTTTATCGATGATTTTAGTAAATTCACATGGATCTATTTGCTCAAGAAGCGTTCTGATGTTTATCAAGCTTTTCTTAACTATCAGCAATTTGTTGAGCGCAAGTTTGATAGGAAAATTGTTACTATGCAAACAGATTGGGGAGGTGAATATGAGAAACTAAACGGTTTCTTTCAGAAGGTTGGCATTACACATCATGTCTCTTGCCCTCATGCTCATCAACAAAATGGTTCAGCTGAAAGAAAACATCGTCATATAGTTGAAGTTGGTCTTGCTTTACTTGCAAATGCATCCATGCCACTAAAATTCTGGGATGAAGCTTTTATAACTGCCACCTTTCTCATAAATTTGCTCCCTAGCAAAGTGCTCAATTTTGAAACCCCCACTGAACGCCTTCTTCATATCACACCAAACTACGATGCCCTTAGAACTTTTGGATGTGCCTGTTGGCCTAATCTTCGTCCTTACAATAAACGAAAGCTTGCTTTTCGTTCCAAACGCTGTGTTTTCCTTGGCTATAGTCCTCTTCACAAAGGTGTAAAATGTCTAGATATCTCTACAGGTCGCATATACATCTCCCGCGATGTTGTCTTTGATGAAAACGTCTTTCCGTTTGCATCCCTCCATCCAAATGCCGGTGCCCTTCTTAAAAAGGAGATTCTTCTCCTTCCATCTTCCTCTTCTCATGAGAGTGCTCAAAATTGTACTGCCCATATTGTACCTATTGTGTCTACTACTAATGTGCTGCAGGAAACTACACATAATGAAGAAAACAGCAGTCAAAACAGTGAAGGAAATGGGCCAGAATCTGTTGATGACCATCAGACGCAAAACGACGAAACCAGCACAGAACACGAGGTGGATATGCCTGAACATTCCTCTGACTCTGTCGACGAGGCGCAGCAGTACGAGGAAGATCCGCCATCTGTCGCGTCGGCCAGTGGGCAGGCCTCGCCTGTCCCGCCTGCGCGTGACGGCCACACGCCCGGGGGACCGCGTGCACCTGCGTCTCCTCCCGTGTCGCCGCGTGTCTCTGCCTCGCCGAGCGTGGAGAGCCCGGCCTCATCATCACATGCAGTACCAGATTCGCCTGGCGCCGTGTCCCCTGCCGGCTCAGTTGGATCTTCTGTGGCCAGCTCTGTTGAGGGCTCGGCTGCTGGGGGAGAAAGCTCCGACGAAAATTCGAATAATGCAAATTCTGGCACCGATTCTGACAATTCTGCTGCTGCTTCGCCACCTCCACCTTCTCCACCTGGAGTTCGTACTCGGCTGCAGAAAGGTATACGCAATCCAAAACAGTATACTGATGGCACGGTTCGTTATGGCATGTTGTCTTCTACAGGTGAACCATTAACACTTACAGAAGCTTTGAATGATCAAAATTGGTGTAAAGCTATGAAGGAAGAATACAATGCACTCCTTGAGAACAAGACTTGGCACCTTGTTTCCCCAAACAGAAGCAAAAACTTGATTGATTGCAAATGGGTATACAGAATCAAGAAGAAGGCTGATGGTTCCATTGACAGATATAAAGCAAGACTGGTTGCAAAAGGGTTCAAGCAAAGGTATGGCATTGATTATGAGGATACTTTTAGCCCTGTGGTAAAAATTGCAACTATCAGGATTGTTCTGTCTCTATCTGTTTCCTGTGGATGGAGTCTAAGGCAGCTAGATGTCAAGAACGCGTTTCTTCATGGTGTTCTGGAAGAGGAGGTCTACATGAGACAACCTCCAGGTTTTGAGAACCCTCATGCTCCGCATCATGTTTGCAAGCTTGACAAAGCTCTATATGGTTTGAAACAAGCGCCTCGAGCCTGGTATTCTAGATTGAGTTCTAAACTATGTGAACTTGGATTTACACCATCAAAGGCTGACACTTCTTTATTTCTCTTGAAGAAGTCAGGTATATCTATGTTTGTCTTGATTTATGTTGATGACATCATAGTTACTGGATCTTCAGATCGTGCTATTAATGCCCTTCTTCGAGATTTGAATGTGAATTTTGCTATCAAGGATCTAGGAGACCTACACTTTTTCCTTGGTATTGAAGTAAAAAAGGTGCACAATGGTCTACTCTTGACACAGGAAAAATATGCCACAGAGTTACTTGAGAAAGTTGGTATGCATAGCTGTAAACCTGCCCCTACACCTTTGTCATCATCTGAACAGTTATCTCTCACAGATGGTACACCTCTTGGCTCTGAAGACTGTACTCAATACAGAAGCATAGTTGGAGCTTTGCAATATTTAACCCTCACACGGCCTGACTTAGCTTTTTCAGTGAATAAAGTTTGTCAGTTTCTTCATGCTCCAACTACAGAACATTGGACAGCTGTCAAACGGATCCTCAGATATGTGAAAGATACATTAAAACTTGGGATTACCTTTACAAAATCGTCATCTACACTTCTAAGTGCTTTTTCAGATGCAGATTGGGCAGGTTGTCTGGATGACAGAAGGTCTACAGGTGGTTTTGCTATATTTGTTGGACCAAATTTGGTTTCCTGGAGTGCAAGAAAACAGGCTACAGTATCTCGTTCCAGTACTGAAGCTGAATATAAGGCTCTAGCTAATGCTACAGCTGAGTTGATTTGGGTTGAAGCTCTTCTTAATGAACTTGGAGTAAAATTGTTACAAAAACCAAGTCTCTGGTGTGACAATCTAGGAGCTACCTATCTGTCTGCAAATCCAGTGTTTCATGCTCGCACTAAACACATTGAAATTGACTTTCATTTTGTCAGGGAAAGAGTTGCTAGCAATAGATTGGGCATTCACTTTATTTCAAGCAAAGATCAAGTGGCTGATGGTTTTACAAAGGCTCTGCCTGTGAAGAAGCTCGATGAGTTCAAACGTAATCTCAACCTTTTAGAAGGTTTAGATTAAGGGAGGGTGTTAGAATATGTTTTCAGTTTTTATATTGTTTGTACCGTATCCGGTACAATCTCTTTGTAATCTCCCTGTAACAAACTCTGTACGTTTTCCAATACTATAAACACGTAACCGAGGCCGAGGCAAAGGTACTCGTTCTACCCAGATTGCTAACAGGTAGTTCCGTTGGCGAAGCTGCCAGCGTTTTCGCTGACGAAGTACAACGAGCTGAGCCTCTGGACAAGGCCAGAAACCACACGATTGCCGAAGACGCCATTCTGGGCAATTGAACCGACACAACAATGTTATCTGTAGCATGAAAAATTCATTCCGAATACACATACTTCCTACGTGGCATTGCAAGTACATGAGCATCTTAAACAAACCATAACATTTGTTAAAGCCTCGTCACAAGAATAATACTATGGTGCAATTTGTGCTCTCTTAGCTAACATAACTTTGTACGAATAAAACAACTCAAGTAGATGGTTTTCATGTTTGTAGTTCATGTCGTTTAGAACAAAGTACATGAGTAAATTTACCTCAGTTTAAGGTTGGCAGGAGTACATTATTTCCAGCATATGTTTATCTGCCCGATCGAGCAAGTCGAGTTCTCGTATTCTGAATGGACTCGCTCTTTATCCATGTGAATGTGATCTTAACAAATCGCTTAATTAGTGTACCATCATTTGAAGTGGCGCAACGTTATCCCTTATCCGAAACAATGATTTTTCGGCCGACAAATTCGTGGCGCATACTTGGTACTCGACTACCCAAGTACTCCGTACATACATGAACATCTTAAACAAAACCGTTAGATTCGTTAAAACCCTGTCAAAAGACTACGTACTGGGTGACTGAAAGAAAAAAAAACCATACGCTCATCGGTCAGCACCAATCCAGCAACCTCGTTCCTCCTACCGGCTCGAAGCTACCAACCCGAGCTATACAAAGCAGCTCGGCTCGGCTCGGGTGGCCCACGGGAAGCGGACGCAGCTCTCCGCGGCCCCGGAGGGGCAAGGCAGCAACTGGCACCCAACAAACAAAACAGCCCACTGCAACTTGCCGCGGGCCCCACACAACCAGTTGCGTTGCGCTGCGCGCGGACGCGGGCCTACGCCGCAGCGACACGTGTGCGGGCCCCTCGTATCAGCCCGCAGGCTGGTCCGGTACGTGTGCGTGAGCCCGCCGCATCGCCCGCCACGTGCCTCCATCCCTCTCGCCGCGGCCCGGGCGGGCCCCGCGACAGCTCGCCGTCCCGCACGCACCGCCGGTGACCCGTCCGCTCCGCCCGCACCCGGTGACGGACGCGTGGGCCCGCGCGGCGCCCGGGGCCCGCGCGTCGGCGACCAGCACGTGCGAGATCCTGCCGTGAGGCGAAGCCCTGCGTTCGTTGTGGGCATGGGGCGCTGTCCAGAAGCCGGACACGTCACCGCGCGCGACGACGGCGACGTCCCATCCACGCGTCGGGGCAAGGTGGCGAACGGACGGCGGAGATGCCGCATGCCTACTTGGTGGGCCCGCGCCCGGGCACAAGTGGATGGCGGATAGCGTTCGCTTCCGGTGCCACGCGCGGATCCTCTGCGGCCCGCCGGCGACGCTTTGGGGTTCGGAGAGCTCTGCGACCAACAGCTGTGTAGTGTTGGATGGACGACTGCTGGAACCGAGAGGGAGACAGATCGTCGTCGAGGTCCCGAAGCCAGGTGTAAAACCTCCCGATGGTTCTCATCTCTTTCCCTGGATTCCTCCTATCGACCACTTTTTCCCATGTCCATTAAACTGTCTGTACACCATCGCAACAGCTAACAATGTAAACCCACTGCACCAACCGGTGTTCTCCTAATTCACTTTTCTACTACCTCTCTATCTTTTTAAGAGCAATTTCAATAGTATAGTCAGCTCTTGGCTATAAGCAAAGTGTCATGTCATATATAGCCAACGTAGAACCAATATATATATAATAGTAAGCTATAAAAATGTAGTACTTAATCAATATGTGGCCCACCTTTCACTCTTACAAAGTGCCTATGCGCACGTGTTAGAGCTGGCTCTTGCATAAGAGCCCACTCTCCTTCTCTCTCCTCCTCTCTCTCCTCCAACTAAGCAATAATATACTATTTTAATCCTTATAGCTAGCTGACTAGGACTTATTGTACTTGCTCTAAATAGACAACATCTGAGATTTGTATAAATCTAGATGTACTTACACGAGGTTATTTAATGTCTAGATAAATTCAGATTTAAACAAACCATAGACATCTATTACTAAAAGGAGGAAGTACAACATTATCAGGACAACTCAATTAATTAAAAAATATAAAAATGTATTAAACATAATAAAATACAATAAATATGTTACGTACGGGATCACCCAACAACAACCACATACACTAGCACGAGATGAAGACGCACCACCGTCATTGCCTCTGCCGACCTTGTCGTAATAAACGATACATGAAGTCATCATACTAAGATCTCATAAGAGCTCCGCACCAAAACAACAACCATCGCTGATGATGAAAATCGTAGGTCACAAGAGCCAGACCTTAAACCACACAGATGAACATAGACCGGATCCTAAGAAATCCACCTGGAGGACAACACCACACCCACTTCCACCTACGCTAGGCGCACTACCGTAAGAGGGATATGGAAGGGAGGAATTTACTCTGGATTCAAGATGTCATCACCGTCTCACCATCCAAAGAAGACAGTAGACCTACCTAAAAAGGGATGAAAAATCTCTCGTACTCCCTCTATACCAAGGCTTAAGGCGTTAAATTTTTAGCACAGTTATTTAGGTAGCAATCTGTGGAGAGAAAAATGGCCATATTTCCATTCTTGCCCCTGCATGCACGGTAGTACTCCCCTTAATTCCTCTCCTTAAGTCTGCTCATGCACGATTCTCTATCTCCTCATTTCTCGCGCGCCTCCATGGTTGGTGTCTGCTCCCAGAAGTCAAAGCAAATGCTGGGGGAATAACTGCCTTGCTGTTTTTGAGGAGTCAAGGATAAGGGGCAAATACGGGAACAGATGGATCGCCAGGGTCTCACGCCTTAAGCCTTGAGGAAATATCAGAAAAAAATTCACGCCCTAAGCCCTGGTATGGAGGGAGTATGTGAGAGGCCATGATCCGGCGCGCCTCCAAAGCCGCAAGGGCCAATAGTGTCGGGACGGAACGGTGGCATTTCGCGTCGAGGGACGCCCTAGATCTGTTTTGTATCGACTCCTCTCAACCTTGAGGTACTTATTCCTACTGAAGAATTACGATTTCAAAGAGGAACTCATGATTCACTATTGACTAATGTGCATGCGAAGCTGCCGCAAAGGAAGTTGATTTCCAAGACGGTGTATAAGAAATGAGGTCAAAGAAATGCATACGGCGTGTTTGGTAGACTGTAGGCCATTTGGCCCGCACCCGCGGAGATGAAAATGAGCCGTTTGGTAATTCCACTCGCCATTGTGGTCTGCTGGCGTGGACGGTGACGGCATGGTAGTGATCGGGGAGAGGTAATCTCACCGTGTGGCCAAGAGATGAGGCTAAGATAATTATGTGAGCAACCTAAATTGGCACATGTCTATCCATAATGCAACCGAAACTACCAAACACAACACAAAATTGATCTTGATCTCGTTTGCAACGAGCTAACATGCACGCACAGCTCGTTCCCACGAATTCTCAAAATACATTCAGTCTACCAAATGTGTCCATACTACCGAGGTGAGCACATATTCATTGGGATTTTGTGAGTGCATCTTTATGGTCTCACACTCTCACAGTTATAAAAATGGCTCAAATAAAAGTGCTCCCTCGCTACGTTTCATAATTATTTTGTAGTTTGTATTGAAAATCACGACAAATCAGTAGTTAAGATATTTACTTTTCCGTCCACTTATTTAGATTGTGCTCGATCTCTCATCTTCAAGCAGTGAAAGCATGGATCACCATCACCTAAGACTAGTCACAATGCATAGTATCATATAGAAGTATCATGTGTATGATACTACTATATGTTATTATGTCCACAATGCATGGTATCATATGCTAGTATCATAATCTTCCTATATTAATTGATTTGTATAATCTCAATGCAAATATATGTACAAGATTTGTTTGATATTAAATTTTCTAGTACTACGTGCTATGATACGGTATCTACCTATGATACTACTATCATCTCTCCAATCTTTAATCACACTGCCACATCAGTTTTTTGCATGCATGTGATGCATGATACTACCTATGATACTCCCATTGTGGGTAGTCTAACCCTTCCTTGCTAAGATTAATTTTGTTTTCTTTGATAATCGCACCATTCTACTAATAATCATTAGCAGTATTTGCAAATAGATTACAATATAAAATACAAATAAGTGTTTAGATCACTTAGCGACCACTAAATACCTGCTACTGATGATCCGGCTAAACCCCAATCAAACAGCCATCACGGCTGACCGGTGACTGTCCAATAAATCAATAATTGCTAGCTCCATGGAGAAGGATAAGCCACACGCGGCCCGTTCGCATGGGATCCAGCAAATCCGCGAGCTGGGGAGCAGGATCTTGGGGATATCGATTTTGTACGATGTTCGCCACAGGAAAGATAAAGGTAAAACAAAAATCGGTGATCTGGCGATGTCAGATTCAAACCCCAATAATCAACTTGTCTCCTTTTTTCTCTTGCTCTCCTTGCACGGCGCCAAGTTGCAAGCTTGCGCTTTCAAGTTGAGGTTAGGCAGGCTACTGATATTGTTGTTAGTACAAACCTTTGCTTCTTTTTTTAAGAGTACGGTAAGGGCTTATATGTCAAATAATCGGTTAGGCAGGCTACTGATATTATTGGTAAAACACTGTTTCTTGAAATCTTGTTGGAATAAGATAAGATTCAAGAAGCATGTAGAATGATTGATAAAGAATGTCTCCTTACTCAATTTCATACCATGTAGAAAATACAAATAACAAAATGAGGGACTACCTCTATCCATAAATAGATGTCTACACAATAGATTATCTCTTGGTTTTGCCTCTAACAACAAATATTTGCATGCTTCTAAGAATACGTAGCAACTAAAACTAAATTGGAAAACATGGTATTAAAACGATATATCACATACTACCTCTATCCATAAAAGAATGTCGTTGGTTTGTTTAGATTTAGATGTATCTAAACACTAACATCCGAATTTAGATAAACTTGCGATATCCTGTTATGGATGGATGGAGTACAATAGTTAAAATTCTCTTGTTGCTCCAATAATTCAAAGTTGCACCCCAGATGTATGTGTTCATAGGGTGAACAAGTAAGGGGATTTTTGGCTCTCGGGTGCAACGCACCCCCATAGACTAAAAAATTTATAGTAATTTAAAAAGTCAAAAAAAAAATTGAATCTTCATGAAAACCAAGGATGATCAAGTTTGTACTCGCAAAAAAATGTTTAGAAACGAAATGATTCCCATGGTCTCCAGGGCAAAAAAGACAAAATTATGACAAACATAAAGTGAATAGTACCTGGTCATGCGGCGTTTCGAGTTTGTTCTTTTTACCTAGGATACAATAAAAGTAATTTCCTAGGGAAATATTTTGTTTCAAGTACAATACCTGATCATCTTTGATTCCCCAAAAAAATATTTTTTTTTAACTTTTAAAAATTTATTTTTTATTTTTCCAAGTATAAGGGTGTGTGGCACCCGAGAGCCAATCTGTATTTCCCGGGTGAACAATGCCATTACTATTGTAAATGACATAATACATGTTTAGTACTGGCATATGTTAAAATAAGTAAATCAGATGTTTCAAGTTTTTATTTTTAGAAACCTTACTTTTATTTATTTGATTATATATCTGAATGACATATCATATGTATTTTTTGCATGAAACTTCGCACTCACTCATAAAAGATGCAAACATGTATGTTGTAAAAAATTTAGATTTTCTTTATTTTTAGACATTTTACTATCGTCTCTTAGCGAATAGAAGATAACTATTTTTGTTTCGTCTCTCTCTGTCTCTCAATTCTTCACCTCAAGGGTCATCTTAAGTGGTATTGCTGATACGTCCATTTTGCATCACTATTTTATATCGTAATTTACTGTTATTCATTGATATATTTCATATTTAGAGGTGATACTTATGTTATTTCATCTATTTTGCATGTTTCATGATTATTGGAGGATCATTCACCGAGTCTGATGGAAAAAGCACTATCGGAATGCAATATTTCGGAGATCAACAATTGACGGAAATTACAGAAGATCTTATTTTTTCCGAAGATGAAGCCAGCCAAAGGAGGAGCCGAGAGGGCCGCCATGGGCCCCAGGCCGGCGCGAGCCCGGCCCGGCCGCGCGCCTTGTGGGGAGGGAGCCCAGCCTCGGCCGCTCTCATTCGCGTACTTCTTCGTCCCGAAACCTAAGCTCTCCAGAATAAGCGAGGAGTCACAACCGTCTCTCGGGGCGGAAAACACCAGAGAGAAAGAGCTCTCCCAGCTGAAATCGCGGAAATTCCCTCCGAGGGGGAAATCGACGCCATCGTCACCGCCATCGAGATGGACTTCATTGGGATCATCATCACCATCATCTCCACCACCCCGTCATCTCCACCGCTGCACCTCATCACCGCTGTAACATCTAGGGTTGAATCTTGATTGTTTGATAGGGGAAACTCTCCCGGTATTGATTACTCCTTGTTATTGATGCTATTGAGTGAAACTATTGAACCAAGGTTTATGTTCAGATTGTTATTCATCATCATATCACCTCTTATCATGTTCCATATGATGTCTCGTGAGTAGTTCGTTTAGTTCTTGAGGACATGGGTGAAGTCTAAATGTTAGTAGTGAATTATGATTGAGTAATATTCAATGGTTTGATATTTAAGTCTTGGTGTTATTCTTCTAGTGGTGTCATGTGAACATCGACTACATGATACTTCACCTTTATGGGCCTAGGGGAATACATCTTGTATTCGTTTGCTAATTGTGGGGTTGCCGGAGTGACAGCAACCTGAACCCCCTTGGTATATCGATGCAGGAGGGATAGCAGGATCTCAGAGTTTAAGCCTGTGGTTAGATTTATCTTAATTACTTTCTTGTAGTTGCGGATGTTTGCAAGGGGTATAATCACAAGTATGTATTAGTCCTAGGAAGGACGGTGCATTAGCATAGGTTCACCCACACAACACTTCTCAAAACAATGAAGATTAATCAACTATATGAAGCGAAAGCACTAGAATAAATTCCCGTGTGTCCTCAAGAACGTTTGGTCATTATAAGTAAACAAACTGGCTTGTCCTTTGTGCTAAAAAGGATTGGGCCACCTGCTGCAATTATTACTCTCGCATTTTACTTACTTGTACTCTATTTATCTGCTATATCAAAACCCCCTGAATACTTGTCTGTGAGCATTTACATGAATCCTTCATCGAAACCGCTTGTCAACACCTTCGCTCCTCGTTGGGTTCGACACTCTTATTTATCGAAAGTACTACGATACACCCCCTATACTTGTAGGTCATCAAGACTATTTTCGCCTTGAAGCGCTATTGGTAAGTGGAATTGGTAAGGAAAACTTACGTGTTGATTTTATTTCTACCTGCTGCTATAATTCATTATGGAGAGATCTTCTCTTGAATTTATATTTGGAAAATCTACTACCGCTGCAAAGGTAGTGGATGAGACGCCAGGTGAGAAAGAGGTTCCATACAAAATACCTATGAAAATTATTGGACGTGTTGTGGATAACCGCTATGAAGGGGATGGAACTGTCCATCCTGGAGACCATTTACTGTTTTTACATGAATTATGCGGGCTATTCAAATGTGCGGTATTGCTATGGATGAAGTTAGGAAGAAACTATTCTCTATATCGCTGTCTGGTAAGGCGGCGCATTGGTATAAATTACTGAAGAATGGGGATTCTCTTGATTGGAATGATATTGTTCCTCTATTTTATTCTAAATTCTATCCTCCAAGTGAAATTCACAAAGACCGGAACCGCATATATAATTTCTGGCCTCATGATGGAGAGAGTGTTGCCCAAGCATGGGGGAGATTGAAGTCTTTAATGCTCAAATACCCCATTCATGAGCTTCCTGGTAATATCATCATTGATAATTTCTATGCAAGACTTTCTTTTCAAGATAAAACCTTGCTGGATACTTCTTGTTCTAGATCATTTACACGCAACAAAGAAGAGTTTAAAAGGGACCTTCTTGATCGGATTCAGGAAAATACTGAAGGATGGGAGAACGACAAAGATAGAGAGTCATGTATAAATTATGATTATAAATGCATTGAAATTTTTATGGATACTGATAAATTTTGTAATATAAGTGCTACTTATGGTCTTGACCCTCAAGTTGTTGCAAATTTTTATAAAGATTTTGCCTCTCATTTTGAATTGCCTAGGAAGAATTTTGATAAGTATCATGAACCGTACAAAGATAAAATTGATTCATCTATAAATAAATGTGTTGTAATTGAAACTGTTGATCATGTTCTTCCTGAAGCTTATATTGAAAAAACTCCTTTCCCTGCTAAAATGAAGGAGTATTCTGTTATAACTAGTGTGGTTAATAAAAGTGCAAAGAAACCTATAGAACCTGAAGAGCAAATAAAGGTTGAACCTGCTATTGCAATAGTTAAAGATCTTGTGACTGAAAATGTAGAAGGTGGTCATATTATTTTTTGTGAAGATGCTTCTAATATTGTTTCACATCCTAATAAGTCTAGGAAAGCCAGTGTTCCTATGCTCTCTGTTAGAATTGGTGATCATTGTTATTATGGTTTATGCGACATTGGTGCAAGTATTAGTGCCATTCCTTATGAGCTTTATACGGAAATCATGCATGAAATTGGTTCTTGTGAACTTGAAGATATTGATGTGGTTATTCGGCTAGCTAATAGAGAAATTATCTCTCCTATTGGTATTGTTCGAGATGTGGAAGTTCTATGTGGTAAGATTAAATATCCTGCTGACTTTTTGGTACTTGGTTCTGCTGCTAGTAAGTCTTGTCCTATTATTTTTGGTAGACCTTTTCTAAATACTTGTGGAGCTGTTATAGATTGCAAGAAAGAGAAAATTGTGACTAAATTTGTGGTGAATCTTATGAGTTTAATTTCTCTAAATTTACCAAAACTCCTTATAAAGCTGATTTGCCTAATAATGATTTTAGAGTTGAACAGTGTGCGTATATTGCTCTTGCTCCTAGTAATCCTTTGCAGCAACATTTGGAGGATAGTGAGAGTGAAGTCTTTAGGGAAGAAAGGAATGAGCTTGATGAAATTTTCCTTCGTCAACCTATTCTTAAACATGACTTGTCGGTTGAAGATTTAGGTACAACACCACCACCAAAGGAAGATCCTGTTTTGATTTAAAACCGTTGCCTGATAATCTTAAGTATGCTCATATTGATGATAAGAAAATATATCCTGTTATTATTAGTTCTAAGCTTTCAGATTTTGAGGAAGAAAGGTTATTGGAAATATTGAAGAAACACCGAGGAGCTATTGGTTACACTCTTGATGACTTGAAGGGGATTTCTCCCTCTATTTGCCAACATGCCATCAATATGGAAGATGATGCAAAGCCTGTTGTTGAATATCAGCGTCGTCTAATTCCTAAGATGAAGGATGTGGTAAGGAATGAGGTATTAAAACTTCTTGATGCTGATATTATATATCCTATTGCTGATAGTAGATGGGTTAGTCCTGTGCATTGTGTTCCTAAGAAAGGAGGAATGACTGTTGTGCCTAATGATAATGATGAGCTCATCCCTCAAAGAGTAGTTGTAGGGTATAGAATGTGCATTGATTATCGAAAAGTTAATAAGGTTACTAAGAAAGATCATTACCCTTTACCTTTTATTGATCAAATGTTAGAAAGGTTGTCTAAAAATACTCATTTTTCTTTCTTGATGGTTATTCTGGGTTTTCACAAATTGCTGTTAACACTAAAGATCAAGAGAAAACCACTTTCACTTGTCCCTATGGAACTTATGCTTATAGACATATGCCTTTTGGATTATGTAATGCTCCTGCTACTTTTCAAAGATGCATGTCTGCTATTTTTCATGGCTTTTGCGAGAATATTGTAGAGGTATTCATGGATGATTTTTCTGTCTATGGGAATTCTTTTGATAATTGCTTAACCTTGATAAAGTTTTGCAGAGATGTGAAGAAACTAACCTTGTTATTAATTGGGAGAAATGCCACTTTATAGTTAATGAAGGAATTGTATTGGGACATAAAATTTCCGAGAGAGGTATTGAAGTTGATAGAGCTAAAGTTGAAGCAATTGAGAAGATGCCCTATCCTAGGGATGTTAAAGGTATTCGTAGTGTTCTTGGTCATGCTGGGTTTTATAGGAGATTTATTAAAGATTTCTCCAAGATTTCAAAGCCTCTTACTAATCTTCTTCAAAAAGATGTACCTTTTGTTTTTGATGATGATTGTAAGGAAGCTTTTGAAACTCTAAAGAAAGCCTTAACAACTGCTCCTATAGTTGAACCTCCTGATTGGAACTTACCTTTTGAAATTATGTGTGATGCTAGTGATTTTGCTGTAGGTGTTGTTCTTGGACAACGAGTAGATAAAAAATTGAATGTTATTCATTATGCTAGTAAAACTCTTGATGCTGCTCAAAGAAATTATGCTACAACTGAAAAAGAGTTATTAGCTGTAGTTTTTGCTTGTGACAAGTTTAGATCTTATATTGTTGATTCAAAAGTCACAATTCATACTGATCATGCTGCAATTAGGTATCTAATGCAAAAGAAAGATGCTAAGCCAAGTCTTATTAGATGGGTGCTTCTTTTGCAAGAATTTGATTTACATATTATAGATATGAAAGGTGCTGATAATCCTGTTGCTGATAATTTGTCTAGATTGGAAAATATTGCTTATGATCCTGTTCCTGTTAATGATAGTTTTCCAAATGAACAATTGGTTGTAATAAAGGTGAGCTCGCGAGATAGTCCTTGGTATGTGATTATGCTAACTTTATTGTTTCCAAGTACCTGCCTCCAACCTTTTCAGCTCAGCAAAGGAGAAAATTCTTTTATGACTTGAGGCATTATTTTTGGGATGACCCACACTTATATAAAGAAGGAGTGGATGATATTCTGCGTAGATGTGTTCCCGAATATGAACAACAAGAGATATTGAGTAAGTGTCATGGTAGTGCTTATGGAGGACATCACGCCGGAGATAGAACCGCGTAAAAGGTTCTACAATCAGGTTTCTGTTGGCAAACTCTCTTCAAATATGCAAGAAAGTTTATTTTATCTTGTGACGAATGTCAAAGGGTTGGTAATATCTCCAGACGAAATGAAATGCCTATGAATTATACGCTTGTTATTGAACAATTCGATTGTTGGGGATTCGACTTCATGGGTCCTTTCCCTTCTTCAGAAGGTAATACTCATATACTTGTCGCTGTTGATTATGTTACTAAATGGGTGGAAGCCATACCCACAAAAAGTGCTAATGGTGAGACCTCTTTAAAAATGCTTCTAGATATTATTTTTTCCTAGATTTGGAGTTCCTAGATATCTTATGACTGATGGAGGTTCTCATTTTATTCATGGTGGTTTTAGAAAGACTCTTGCTAAATATGGTATTAATCATAGAATTGCTTCCGCTTATTATCCTCAAACTAGTGGGCAAGTAGAATTATCAAATAGAGAGATTAAATCTATCTTGCAAAAGACTGTTAATAAATCTAGAAAGAATTGGGCTGGTAAATTGAAGGAAGCACTATGGGCTTATAGAACTGCTTATAAAAATCCGATGGGTATGTCACCTTATAAAATGGTTTATGGGAAAGCTTTTCATTTACCTTTAGAACTAGAGCACAAAGCTTATTGGGCTGTAAGAGAACTAAATAAAGATCCAAAACTTGCCGGTAAGAAGAGATTGCTACAATTGAGTTCTCTAGATGAATGTAGAAGTGAAGCTTATGAAAATGCTAAACTCTTTAAAGAGAAAGTTAAGAAATGTCATGATAGAAGAATTATCAAAAGAGAATTTAATGTTGGGGATAAAGTCCTATTGTATCGGTCTCGTCTCAGATTTTTTGCAGGAAAATTACTCTCAAAATGGGAAGGACCATATGTCATTGTGGGGGTGTATCGTTCAGGGGCAATTAAAATTAGTTCTCTGCAAGGTGATGCCACACAAGTGGTGAATGGACAAAGACTCAAGCATTATATCTCTGGTGATTCCTATAATGAAGATGTTGATATTATTCGAGTGGTGACTCCGGAAGCTTTCATCAAAGGCCAAACTGACAGCTCTGCAGAGTTCGACTTTGAATAGGTAATCGTACTGGTAATAAAAGTCCGCGTTTAACTTTCCGAACAATGTTTTTGCTATTTTTGGAAAATATGAAAAATTACGAGATCGAAACAGAGTGGAGGAGACGCACGAGGGCGTGCCCCCATAGGCCGGCGCGGGCCCCTGATGACCCACAAGTATAGGGGGTGTATCGTAGTATCTTCGATAAGTAAGAATGTCGATCCCAACGAGGAGCAGAAGGTGTTGACAAGCAGTTTCGATGAAGGATTCACCGTAAATGCTCACACAAGTATTCGGGGGTTTTGATGTAACAGATGAATAAAGTACGAGTAAGTAAAGTGCGAGAGTAACAATTGCAGCGAGTGGCCCAATCCTTTTTAGCACAAAGGACAAGCCGGTTTGTTTACTTATAATGACCAAACGTTCTCGAGGACACACGGGATTTTAGTCTAGTGCTTTCGCTACATACGGCTAATTAATCTTCATTGTTTTGATAAGTGTTGTGTGGGTGAACCTGCTAATGTACCGCCCTTCCTAGGACTAATACATACTTGTGATTATACCCCTTGCAAGCATCCGCAACTACAAGAAAGTAATTAAGATAAATCTAACCACAGCCTTAAACTCGAGATCCTGCTATCCCTCCTGCATCGATATACCAACCGGGGCTCAGGTTGTCACTCCGGCAACCCCGCAATTGGCAAACGAGTACAAGATGCCCTAGCCCCATAAAGGTGAAGTGTCGTGTAGTCGACGTTCACACGACACCACTAGAAGAATAACACCACAACTTAAATATCATAACATTGAATATTACTCAACCATACTTCACTACTAACATTTAGACTTCACCCATGTCCTCAAGAACTAAACGAACTACTCACGAGACATCATATGGAAAATGATCAGAGGTGATATGATGATGAATAACAATCTGAACATAGACCTTGGTCCAACGGTTTCACTCAATAGCATCAATAACAAGTAGAAATCAATACCGGGAGAGTTTCCCCTATCAAACAATCAAGATCAAACCCAAATTGCTACGGCGGTGACGATGTGCAGCGTGGAGACGGTGATGATGATGAAGATGATGATGATGGTGATGGAGATGATGTCCAACTCGATGGCGTGACGATGGCGTCGATTTCACCCTCCGAGGAATTTCCGGCGGATCTCAGCCCGGAGAGCTCTTTTCTCTCGTGTTCTCCGCCCCGCGAGGCGGTCAGAACTCTTCGCGAGGTACCCTCTGGAGCTTAGGTCTTCGGGACGAAGGATTTCACGAAGAAAAGGAGGCGAGAGGGGCCGTGGGCCCCCTCACAGGGCGGCGCGGCCAGCCCTTGGGCCGCGCCGCCTATGGGGTGGGCCCACCTCGGTCCCCGCCTCCCCTTCCGGCTCACTTCGTCATCCTGGAAAATAGGATTTTTGTATAATTTCCGTCAACTGTTGATCTTCCGAAATATTGCATTCGACGGTGCTTTTTCCAGCAGAATCCTGGCTCCGGTGCTCGATCCTCCAATAATCATGAAACATGCAAAATAGATGAAATAACATAAGTATTATGTCCAAATATGAAATATATCAATGAATAACAAGAAATTATGATATAAAATAGTGATGCAAATTGGACGTATCACCTGCCGCGCGCTCTATGAGGACACTGTCCCTCTCCGACTGTTCGACCTGGTACTTTCCTTCCGTCGTGAAAATTCCTGCTATATAATCCCCCGGACCCCTGGTGGTCCATATATCGTTTTCTCGCCGTGTTTTGTTTCGAGCTGTTTTGCCAGATCTCCGGATCTAGAGCCAGCATGTCTTTGTCGGGGACTCTGAAGGACAGCTTCTTTGAGGACATCGTCAACCCGTACATGAACGAGCTAAAGATGCACCCGAAGGAATTGCTGCTCGTAGATGGAGAGTTGAAGATTGAAGATGTCCAAGGTCCTAAAGGAGAAGGAAGTCTGGAGGACAGGATGGAGAAATTAGAAGAAGAGGTTTTCAACTACAAGAAGATGGCTGAGCGTGAAGTGGACATCTTTCACAAAATTGTGTCTGAACTTATTGATGGACACAAGAAGGAGACTGCAAAGCTGTGGGACGATATCCTTTCGCTTCACGACACTACCAACAAACTCCAAGCTCAACTCTATGATGTTTAAAATCAGAACTGTGAGTATGAAAACATGTTTAAACACATAAGCTATGCTGCTAGTTTCAGGATTCCCGAGACCAAGATGTCGTTTGTTGATGGAGAGCCTCTTCCTTGGAAGTCTGATGATGGGAAGAATTCACCACCACCACCGAAGGAGTAAGTAATCATTGGTATTGGCACCCCCTTGGTTTGTTCCAACCTTGGGGGGGTGGCGCGGTATCACATCATCACTATCTTTTGCCTTTTTACTATCAAGTAGTGTCATATCATGAGTAGGGAAGTTATCATATAAGATGGGTTGCAGTATGGAAGTATCTCTTTTAGTTGCTATGTATCCCTTGGTGTGAGTTATCGTTATGGAATATTAATGAGAAGTTTTATCATTTACATATTGCACATCTTATTTTAGTTTGCAATCCCTATTATATGATTGATCTTGTTGTTAGTATTGGCATCACTTTGGGAGCATTGAGTAAATCTATTTGGTTTTGGTAAACTTAGCATTGGTCAATAGCAACAACACTTTGAGTTTAAGTAGAAAAGAAGAAATACATGTAGATATGTTATTTCATTATCTTTCTTTCTTGTTAGCTCCTAGCTTAGTATTCTGAAGTTAAATTTGTTTGTGCTTACAAGGAAGATGCATGATTGTTTCTATCACATGTATATTTGTTTGTTTCCCTCAACTCTTATGCTTGCTAATCAACCTTGCTAGCCAAAACCCATGAGAGAGGGCTTCTCGTGCATCCAAAGCCTTAAACCAAACCTATGCCATCAGTGTCCACCAGAACTACCTACTATGTGGTATTTCCTGCCATTCCAAGTAAATACTTCATGTGCTACCTTTAAACAATTCAAAAGTTATTACCTCTTATTTGTGTTAATATTTTATAGCTCATGAGGAAGTATGTGGTGTTCTATCTTTCAATCTTGTTGGGCGGATTTTCACCAATGGACTAGTGGCTTCATCCACTTATCCTATAATTTTGCAAAAAGAGCTGGCAACGGGGTTCCCAGCCCCAATTAATCAACTCTCATTAATAATTCTCTTCACATGTTTTGCTCTGATTCATCAGTAAGCAACTTAATTTTGCAATAGACACTCCTCCATGGTATGATAAATGTTGGAAGGCACCCGAGGATTCGGTTAGCCATGGCTTGAGAAAGCAAAGGTTGGGAGGAGTGTCATCCTTAAATAAACTGTGTAAACAAAAGAGAAGGGGATGATCTACCTTCTGGTAGAGATAACGTCCTTCATGGGAGCCGCTCTTTGGAAGTCTGTTTGGCAAGGGGGTTAGAGTACCCACTACCATTCGTTGACAATAACAAACACCTCTCAAACTTTACTTTTATGCTCTCTATATGATTTCAAAACTTAAAAAGCTCTAGCACATGATTTAATCCTGCCTCCAGGGCCTATCTTTTACTTTATGTTGAGTCAGTGAACCTATTTCCCTCTATCTTAAGTAAGCAATTGAGTTGTTGTGATCAAACCATTTATGTTGTGATCTACTTAATCATGTCTTTTATTCTTCCTTGTTTAGTACAAGTTTTATCTGAATGAATATAGCTTCGAAGGTTATCAATGATTATGAGGAGATTATTATGATTGAGTATGCAAGTTTTGCTATAAGCTTTAATATAAGAGCGCTGCTCGATAGATAAGTACAATCTGTTAACTGTTCTCTGACCAAGAACGAAGTTTGCCATCACCAATTATGATTTCATATGCACCTTTATTTGTGATTTCCCTCTACTTGTTTCAAGTTGAATTATATGAGGAAGTTGTTCACTAGAATGTCTTGTGTGAATTAATATGATGCTTCTTGTCCGTATTTTATTTATCGACTCTTCACTCTATAAATATGTGGTCTTGTTTACCGAGTTCAGTTTCGCTTGGGGACAAGCGAGGTATAACCTTGGGGGGAGTTGATACATCCATTTTGCATCACTATTTTATATCATAATTTAATGTTATTCATTGATATATTTCATATTTAGAGGTGATACTTATGTTATTTCATCTATTTTGCATGTTTCATGATTATTGGAGGATCATTCACCGGAGTCAGGATTCTGGGAAAGCACCGTCGGAATGCAATATTTCTGGAGATCAACAATTGACGGAAATTACACCGAAGATCTTATTTTTCCCGAAGATGAAGCCAACCAAAAGGAGGAGCCGAGGAGGGCCGCCATGGGCCCCCCATAGGCCGGCGCGGGCCCTGGCCTAGCCGCGCCGCCTTGTGGGGAGGGGGCCCACAGCCCCCTTCGGCCGCCTCTCCTTCGCGTACTTCTTCGTCCTGAAAACCTAAGCTCCAGATAATAAGCGTGAGGAGTCACGCCTGGGGCGGAAAACACCGAGAAAAGAGCTCTCCTCAGCTGAAATCGGGAAATTCCCTCCGGAGGGGGAAATCGACGCCATCGTCACCACCATCGAGGTGGACCTTATTGGGATCATCATCACCATCATCTCCACCACCGTCACCGTCATCTCCACCGCTGCACCTCGTCACCGCTGTAACATCTAGGGTTGAATCTTGATTGTTTGATAGGGGAAACTCTCCCGATATTGATTACTCCTTGTTATTGATGCTATTGAGTGAAACTATTGAACCAAGGTTTATGTTCAGATTGTTATTCATCATCATATCACCTCTGATCATGTTCCATATGATGTCTCGTGAGTAGTTCGTTTAGTTCTTGAGGACATGGGTGAATTCTAAATGTTAGTAGTGAATTATGATTGAGTAATATTCAATGGTTTGATATTTAAGTTGTGGTGTTATTCTTCTAGTGGTGTCATGTGAACGTCGACTACATGATACTTCACCTTTATGGGCCTAGGGGAATACATCTTGTATTCGTTTGCTAATTGTGGGGTTGCCGGAGTGACAGCAACCTGAACCCCCGTTGGTATATCGATGCAGGAGGGATAGCAGGATCTCAGTTTAAGCCTGTGGTTAGATTTATCTTAATTACTTTCTTGTAGTTGCGATGCTTGCAAGGGGTATAATCACAAGTATGTATTAGTCCTAGGAAGGGCGGTGCATTAGCATAGGTTCACCCACACAACACTTATCAAAACAATGAAGATTAATCAACTATATGAAGCGAAAGCACTAGACTAAATTCCCGTGTGTCCTCAAGAACGTTTGGTCATTATAAGTAAACAAACCGGCTTGTCCTTTGTGCTAAAAATGATTGGGCCACCTGCTGCAATTATTACTCTCGCATTTTACTTACTTGTACTCTATTTATCTGCTATATTAAAACCCCCTAAATACTTGTCTGTGAGCATTTACAGTGAATCCTTCATCAAAACTGCTTGTCAACACCTTCTGCTCCTCGTTGGGTTCGACACTCTTATTTATCGAAAGTACTACGATACACCCCCTATACTCGTGGGTCATCAATTGCTAAGATGACAACATTGCGTGTGAACTAGTATTTGCAAAAAGATTCAGTTTAGTATGGTGTGATTTCCTTTTCAACTCTAATATAATATAGTCTCTAATTTCAAAAAACTTGTAAAAAAATTAGGCTAATGAATATGCTTGAAAAGATGAACTTAAAGTAGAAAAAACTGGAAATTTTGGTCTAGTTTGGTGTACATGTATGTATTTATGCGGTAGATGTGCACAAATTATCGATTTTGATTAAAGATATTATATGGATCGAGTGCAATAGTATTACCAGATAGGGTTATTCAAGAACATGTGTGCTTCTTAGAGCACAAATTTTAGAGCTAAACAAACATTAGTAATTCTCTTTTCCAGACTCGCGAAAATGTTTAGCTTCTCAATTTGTTTACATTTACACATTATCACTTGAGGTACTCCTCTCGAAAAAGAAAAGGACTGAAGAAGAGGGAAAGTTCTTAATAAGATCCTGCTGCATTTCGTTGTGGCGTAGCGTACTTAGTGATTAACTCTTGTTAATTGACAACTTGCACGGCATAACTGACCGTTCAGATTTTATTTACAAAAGTTGGACAAGACCCATCCGTCTATAAAGGAGCTGTACACTTGGCTGAGAGCGAATTTCAGAGCAAACAACTGATAGTTAATTATCTTCTCCATACTTCAGTAAAAGTAAACTTTTACCATATGTTAACATCTACACAAGACTGATCGAAACAACAAAATTCACATGACAACTTGATCTTTCCACCCACCCATTTGGTTATTTGGCAGTGACAACGATCCATACATACAAGGCTTATCATTTGGTACTTTTCTCGGAAAAAGGACAGGGAACCAACACGCAATCGATCGATCGATTGCAGCTGTTGGACGACACGTACCCTGCATTTTACTTTAATGAAAAAAGAGACAGCAAGTTGCTAATAGATCATGCTGCAACTCGTTCTTGTTAATTGACAACTTGCATAGCATAATTGACCGTACGTGGTATAGTACTACTGGCCCCATGTCATCTTCTTTTTTCTATGAAAAAATGTATACTCCGTAGAAAGGCCATTGGTCACGTACGCTAGGCGTGTTTTTTTTTCAGACACGACTCAGCTAGAGTTCCCAACTCATATACCAACTATCAAGATTTGTAATAGATTCATCATAACACATATATTTTATAATATATTTATTTAATATGAAATTGTTGACATTATATTTAATATAATTGGTAAAAATTGAAAACATTAACTTTTGGACAAAACTTATACGACCCCTCCTACGAGACGGAGGGAGTACCCCGTAGAAAGGCCTCAATAAACTCTTCTATCGGTATAATAGCCTTTTGGCTGATTGTTCAGGAAATGCGTTTGTTTAAATAAAGCTCTCTAAATTTCCGCAAAAAAAGAACTCTTCTATCGGTAAAGCTATCCTTAATGGCGCACCGGATAAACCTGGCAATGGGGCAATTAAATACAATATGATCAACATCTTCAATCACCCCACGGTGCACACAAAATTCAGATCCTGGCCATTTCCTAAGGGCATGTACAATGGTATAGTATCACACCTTTCCTTAGTCCTCCACATCATCTAGAGAAGTTAATAGTTATAACATGTACAATGTATTATCTCTTATAGTCATCCCTTACAATTAATGAAAATTAACTAATTTTGGTAGAAAATCATGTTGCTAAGGGACGACATGTGATACAATAGTGAAACTGGTCTTTTCTTATTTTCTAAGGGATCATTCCTTAGCTGAGGGAAGACAACCTTCTCTTTCCATATTCTCTCTCCTCCAACTCACCACAAATCCTATGTGTCAGCTCTAAGTGAAGGTTGACATCACCCCATTGTACATGTCCTAAGAACCAATTTAGTTGGCCGGGTGTATAGATATGTATGAATTTGGACAAATCTTTGATATCTTTTTATAGATATAGGGAGTATATCTTTTCTCCGAGATCCCAATGCACCCTATCTTCATTGTCATCTAAAACAAGTCCCTCCAAAATGGTAATTAAATCATTCGAATCCCTTTCCTCCACAAGTCCAAAATACCTATGGGTCGGCTTGCTTCTCGTTTCGTTATACTGGCTCGATTCGGCGCTGAGACCTCGCTTTCATCATGGTGTCATCTCAGTTACAACTTGTATTTACTCTGTTCAAAAATATAAGTGACTTAACATTTTCTATATCTACATACTAAAAACACATATAGGTACAACAATATATAAGCAAAGTTGAATCACTTATTTATGGACTATTTATGGATGGAACGAGTACAATGCAGCGTCTACCGCGATAGAATCATTGCCCGAAATTTCCTTTTAGCTGACTGACAGGAATATGCAGCTGCATTTGCATGTGGCAAGAGCAGGAACATGTGATATAGACAATTCCTCAGACCCGTGGAAATGTGGAATGGAGAAAGACAATGGAAGGAAGCAACAACACGAGGATGAAGAGCAAGTAGCAGCAGAGAGGACGTGTAAGAGCACCCACAATGTGTAGCCAAAAGTGGTTCCAAATTTGCTTTTTAGCTTTTGGAACTAGTTCCCTACATTGTGGAGGTAGTTCCAAATCAGAGAGAAGAGGGAACCGGAGCAACTAGTTGCTCCGATGCCAAATCTATTGATGAAATAAAGAATAGAGTTCCACTGTGGTGGGGAAGAAAGAGATGGGTGAAGAGAGAGCGCTGCTGAGAGGGGAAAAGCTATTTAATACTAGTTATATCAGTTTTGGGACCCACGTTACAGACAATTTGGAACTAGCTACACTGTGAAGGTATTGCCATATTGCACTTTCTAGCCAGATTCTAGTTTGTGTCAGATTTGGCCATCTATACATTGTGGATGCCCTAAATGCGCAGAAAGGTCCACGAGTACATGCTACACAGTGGCGGTGCCTCTCAACTTGGCCAACTTGCCGAAACAAACCCGTCAGAAATGAAGTGATCGATTCTCTCTCGTTTCACATCATCTCATCTCCTCCTCAAGCTCAAGGTCTACTTGACAATAGTTTATGTTATCCACCGACCGGCAGTAGTGAACGCCCCCACGACGCCAAATCGATCCATCGATCGATCGGCGTCCGGTTGGGTCGGTGTTCGTGTGTCCCCGCGGCGTGCGTGCATGCACCTGAAGCAGTGAGGCGAATATAGTATGCTGACATATATAGGGCCACACCAGGTTCTCTTATCAAATTTGATCAAACTATTTTGAAATATGAATCCTAAGTTCGACAAAACTATTTGAGGGAATCTGACTCCTAAATTCGGCGTCACTGAAAACGGCGGAGAAGTTGTGCACATCGATGCCAAGAATGCACTGCGCCGAAACAGGACAGACGCCTAGTTGCAAGGAGCTGAAGCAAAATGGCGCCAAGCTCATAGTGTTGTTCCATGCCCAATGCATCATTCTTCCCCACGGGGCGTCGTTTTTGGAGCTGATGCCGGCGGGAGGGGCTCTGAGGCGGAGCGGTTTTCATCTACCTCGTCGATGTTGTCGAGTCTCAACAGCATGACACAGCGGAATCTCGGTGATGTAAGAGGTTTGCTCGAATCGCGTAGGGTGGCGATGTCATCTGGGGTCGATTGTACGCCTATCAAGTTCAATGCATTGATCCTTCCCGAAGATGGGTCAGCGAAAGATGGTAGCAGCGACTTCTCGAGTGTGTACAGTGGTGTGCGTTCAGGGTTTGTTGGACCGATTTAAATTCCCGACTCGCTATGGAGTGTTTTGGTGAGGCCTCCAATTTTCTTATGATGTGCGTTGGTGAGGACCGGGCATGAGACCCCGACAAGATCACCCCCTTCGTTAAGCTTGTAGGTGTTGACATTTGTTGTTACTTGTGAGCATGGGCGGATCTACCATCCCTCCAGCCCGGGCGGTCGCCCGGGCTTGGCGGCGGCGGCACGCCTAGTATCATGTGATGTTCTATAGCATTTTGTCTCAAAAAATGGCATGGTAGACATGTTTGCCCAGGCTTCTAGAAACTTCTAGGTCCGCCCATGCTTGTGAGTTGCATCCTTTTAATGCAGAGGCTAGGGGTAGAACCTTTATTTTGAAAAAAAGTTAAACAATGGATGTTTCGTCTAGGTTTTTAAGGGTTTTTTTTCGCGGTATACATGTTTTCGAACATACCAGTTATAATACTGTTCAAGATTTATCCAACAAATTTATCAATTAAATCCAAATTTATATATTTTTAAAATTTAAGTAAAAATACAATTGTCAACAAATTTATCAATTTATCAAAAATTATATTTTTTTATAAAATTTAAGTAAATTATACAATTGTCAACAAATTTCGTTGGACGAAAAGTTCTCTCAGTGATAAGCGGAATAAGGAGAGATTCTGAAAATACCGGCAAACAAACAAAGCTAGCTACCAGAAGCAGAGCCTTGTGCACGTGTACGGACGGACCGATCCATGCACCAGATGAAGATGAATCGGACACACGTCGACAGTACACGAGACGATCTAGAACTTCGAACTTCGAATAGAGAGGTAGACGTGACGAGGGGGTTGAACGTAGGCATCCATGGCGCATGGAGTTAACTGGGAACATGTGTCGCCAGAGAGCGACGAGACGAAGAGAATCAATCATGGATTGGATGGGTGGATGCTAGCTGCACGTGCCCACGGAGAAAGGGGATGGATTGGATGTGACCTGCACGACAACAACTACTCTGCACACCCGGTGAGATTTCCAAGAGATTTGAGTTCATAGGTTTCTTTTTAGATCAACGGTATTTTTTCGAGGTATATTGACATTACTGCGTGTAACTTCCCAGATAACCTAGAATAAGCATTAAGTTACCACACATGACAAGAGAAAGAGAGCTCAAAAACACAAATTCAGATGTCACAGGATCAGACTACAACAGAAAAAAGAGCTCATAAAACACAGATCCAAATGCTTTCAACCATTTACCAACCAACCAGACATTTGAACTACAGATCCAAATGCTTTCAATCATTTGGCAACCAACCAGACATACAAATAACACACAAAGTATATGTAGAAAAACACCACCTGAGTACTTTCGAACGTACAACACTGACTAGAAAAAACTTGAATGCAGCAGCTACTGTTGACTCAAAACAAAGTACACGTCTAAGTAGCACACTTGATCAGTTATCAGCACCTCAACTTATGTAAGATGGAAGGAAAACAATTTGCAGATCAAACGTTCTGTGCCAAGTTCTGAACAAAGGTATGCAGTACATACGGGGAGCAATAAACTGCAATGTGTGAATGACAATGACCTCCGTTTACCAGGATGAAAGACGGCTCATGTTATGTTAATTTTCGTTTTAATCTGAACTGATGGCACAGATTATACCAATGATTAATTCCACCATGTCCGATCAGATAAAGCAGTAATCACAGGATCCATTGAGGAACTCAGTACGGGAGCTATAGTTGAGGAAGAAACCTAGATTCTCTCTAATCTTAGTTAAAAAACTGTGGCCCATATAATTTACAAATGTGGGAGGTATAGTACAACATGATGTGGAACATTATCAACTAATCAGGACCTGCAACTAATCTACCCAAAATCCCAGAATAATGAACCATCCGCAACTTCGCATCTTAGTGAACCAGCAAGGAAAGCATCTGTGTTGTTGAACTTCTGAGGAATGCAGTTAAGTTCTTATCAGTAGCCTTAGTTTCCTGTCATGCTTTATCATCGAACTTACAGTCTCTACGACCAACACAGTCTGCAAAAGAATAGCAAACAATAATTCAAAATAGAGATGTAAAAAAGAAAATGTTTGATATTTGAACAAGAAATTGTGCGTATATCATTATTCTAAAAAAAGCCACAAAACACAAATATTTTAGCTGAGATGTTTGTTGGATGTTGGATGAATTTCCAGGACTGGAACGTTGGATGTATGCTCACAAGGGATAAGTTACCTGAAGGCAGGTATAAGCCAAGCCAGTAGCAAAGTAGAAATTTGCATTACCAGTACCCTGTAAACATGGTCATGTTAGTAATAGTATGCTACATGTGTCAAGGCAAGGAAGGAGGAAAGGAGAGAGAGAGAGAGATACCCTCCAGATCCATAGGTTGTGCATGACAGGGCTAAGGAGAGAGACTCCGATATATCCGAAAAACAAGAAGAAGGTGAATTGCATCTCTGCAAGATGGAAAGATATAACATTAACTTCTTACGACATTAGACAGCAATTCAAAGTAACTGATACAGAATTTTAGCTACCTGCTAATTCGTTGGCAAATAAGCCCAGAAGTCCTAGATATAGAGCTGAATCTCCAGCCTTGAAGAAATGAATGGATTTAGGTATAAGAACAGAGAGCAAAACATGAAATAAGGAATTATAGCATTAACCTATGGTACCTGACAATTCAACAGAAATGTCATGTAAAATGTACTCACCGAGGGATAAGACTTCAACATCCCGACAATTGCTGTGTAAACAAAGGCGAGGAAGCACGGTCGATGCCTCAAACGGATTGCCAACGGCAAGACCATAAAGATAATGTTCATATTAAAGACTATAAGGAAGAAGCTTCTGAAGAAGTCGAAGACTTCGGCAAAGAAATACCTGCATTAATTCCCAAACGGATGAGATTAGTCAAATTATACCTGGGTTATTGTTATACTTGTTTTAACAAGACTTACCATAACACGCCAATATTTGGTGATAAATCCTTCACTGTAAGGATAAAACCATATGTCCTGCAGAAACATGGCAGGAGTCAATACTAGGCATATGGCAGCAGATAAAACCCAGTCAATTCCTAACCAAGACAACTTTGACAAAATGAGGCTCAATAACAAAGCCTGCATGTGGGAGAAACGGAGAGAATGCGAGAATATGCTGATCGGAGTATGCAAATATTCAACATTGAATTCATAATCAAGTGATATTTTCCTTTCTCCCTTAGAATCCATCTTGAACAGAGAAAGTTTTAGCAGAAACTACTATGCACACTCACATGAATGTGATGGTCAAAAAAATGGTCAAGCAACTTACTTTTCAAACATCTCCTGAAGGCCACCCGCTTTATTTAGAATAATGCTGTTCAATACCAGCACATAACATGACCAGATAAACACCCACAACATGAAGTGGAGTACTGGTTTCCATGAGATTTGTCCAAAACCTCTTTGACTAGTACTTTTTCCAATATCCGAAATGTCAACTTTACTGGCACTCGATCCTTTTTGAAGAAAAACTTTGGCTGGAGGAGTATCTGGGCCATAACCCAGTAAAAGAGTAACCTGAAAAACATATAGTTAGATCAGCAGTGCAGATAAATGAGACACAAGTATGAAGATTGAAAAAGAAAATGGTTGTGGCACATACCGGTAAAATGAGGATTGCAGGATAAAGAGAAAGGTGTGTTGCCATAACATAACCAAAGGCAGCGAGTGGCGCGAGACCTAAAAAATTGTAAGGATGTTTTAACTAGCATCAGACTTGGGCAATTCTAGGTTGCTCGAACATTAATATACTATCTTCGAGGAAAATTTGACCAACTGAAGATTTGCTGAATAAAAGGGCAAGAAAGAAAAGCAAAATGAAATAAAACAACTAGTTTAATATACTCCCTCTGTCCCAATCTAGGTGGCGCCCTTTTTCGAGGTCTAAGTTTGACCATCAATTTGACTAACAAAGCATGGATTATATGCCACACAAGCACAAGTTATATCATCAAATGCGTAATTGCATAAAGATTCTAATGATATAATTTTTATAACTAGTAACATATGTTTTATTGGTCAAAGTTAAAGCACGGAAAATGATGGCACTATATCCATTGGGACAGAGGAAGTAAGAGATATTAACTAGGCATTAGTAAACAGAGAGGGAAACATAGAGAGTTTCACTTACGGGAACATGCTCCATATATCATTACCACAACCATTAAATTCTCGATTGGTGACGTACATGAACCCACACAGGTGATTATTGTCCAAGGGTTCCACAAATATATTAGAGAAGCAGTATCTCCTGCACTTGCATTCACTGCAAGTATCAATAAAAATGATAAGTAGCAATATAACAAGTACTAAGCAATCACAAGCACAAAGCATCTGATCAAAAGAAACATGGTGTTTCATTCACACCTTTCCAGACTAGGTTGTTGGCCTCTCAAAAAAAATTTGTACTATCAGGGAAGCAAATGACTATACAATTTAAATTCCATGATGCAAATCCATAATACTTTTTATATTCCTTGTAACAGAAAAGTCACCAAAGTGGGATTCCTTCTTTCGGAAAATATCAGAGTTCAGAAGGATTACATTTATGAACAAAATATCTCGAAGTTGCTTGTATGTTACCAGAATAAAAAATTCAAATCTTCCATGCTGGGAGGAGGCACGGAGCTATGTGTAGTAGTTGCTAAAACAAGTAGGTGGCAAACAAAAAGAAAATTTAGTTCTCAAGATTCAATAAATCACAGTCAACTGCCATGACTTACCTGGATCGTTTACTGATTTTGCGAGGTCAAGGGACTTCAAGCTTTTTCCACGTGCTATTTGGAGTGTACGCCCAGTTAATCGGATGAGCATAGCAGCTATAAAATCTACAGCCACAAAAACCAAACTGCGCGGTGCATTCATGAGTGTAATATAAAGTACATAACTGCCAACAACATGCATAAGTCATTGAAAATATTTAAGGTCACATTTTCTTCAAAGCTTATTTGAACTGTTTTTTCTTCTATGAAAATCAGGTATACATGAACAAGCTTTCAATCTTAGACAAACAGATACTGGTTCCAATGAAAAGGTACATGCCAACTTATTTACCTGCAATATATGTGGGCATGGTGTCCACCTGACCTGTGACACCACGGAGCGTTAGAATGGTAGCATTTCAAATGACGATCGGATCAATGGAAGATATATTGCAACAGCAGTGGCATCGAAGAAATGATCACGGAAGCATCGCGATGAAGGGATCAATTACCTTTTGCTGGTTAATGGACCAAGAACCGATAGCAGCAAAGGGGAACCATGATACATCGAACCTGAAAGACAGATCGTTCATCAGGGTGGATCATCCCTTACAGGTTCATACTGTAACAAAATGTCACAGCTAAGCCATGAAATGTAATTGCAACAAAAATCTGGGCCCCTGGTGCTAAGTAGGAGTCATATCATATTCAGAAGGAACCCAGTCAAGCGTCTGGAAATAGCTCTGCACGACCGGATAATACCACCTCGCGTACCACTATCGCGGCCTCAAAACGTGTGTTCGCTATGCGAAGTGCTCAAAGTTAGCAAAGCGAGCAAGGAGGGGAAGTGCGCAACCTACCGGAATAGGGGGACATGGACGCCTGCTTCAGCCAGTATCCTTCTGCCACTGCAAGATACACAGAGGTCCAATTACGGCGACATCACACGGGGGGCTGGGGTTCGCAGGGGAGGAAGGGATGCGAGCGAGCAGTTGCTTACGGCGGCGGAGGGATGTGAGAGGGGTGGAGACCTCCGGGCGGGAGGAAAGGTGGAGGTCCCCGCCGAAGAGCACCAGGACGAGGCGGAACCCGACGGCCGCCGCGGCCATCGGCCAGTAGTGTCGGATCGCCATCGCCGCCGATCTGAGCAGCCCCGTCTTCTCGGCAGTGACCGGAGCAGTTCTAGGCCAGTGGGCTGATTCGCTTGCTAGTGGCCGGCAGGGAAAGACGCTCCCGTGGTCAGGCCCATCGCCTACACAGCCCAACAAGCTCGCCGGGCGGACGGCGAGGTCCGGCAACCGTGGGGGAGAGCCGGAGAGGGAAGGGGAGGGAAGCAGTGCCTGCACAGGCGGCTGGGCGTGCCGGCGGCCGGCGAGCGACGAGCGGATCCAGCGTACGACGAGGACGAGGACGGGAGGATGGGCCTTCAAAGCTTTCAGGCTCCAGCAAATACGCCACGGACACCACGATCAAGAGCCCATAGAAACTCTGTCGTGCAATTCTCTAAATTTTGAAACCTGACGGAAATGCACTTTTGTATGCTCCCTTGACCTAAAAAATAACAAATTTCTAAATGTTCAAAATTTCGGCATTTTTTTTGAGGGAAAAAATTCGGCATTTTTTTTGTCCCGTATTTCTCTACATTGTGCTCGCTTGAAGTTTCGTGAAAAAGAATGATATGTTGCGTGGTTTGTGTAAAAAAGGTAAAAAATTGCCCTGGAAAAAGCATTATTTTGACACCAAATTTTGTATTTTATTTTTCGCACAGCACATAAAATAAATCATTTTTTTTCTTAAAACGACTTTGTATAACGTAGGATTTGAAGATTTACGCGCAATTTCTTTTAGACATTTTTAATATTTGAGACTATATTAAAAATGCATTTTAAATAAAATGAGCATATGCACTCAAGAGCAAAAACGCTATATTCGCATTCAGATTTTCTGAACAATAAAAGGGTGGTTTAACGAGAAAATCAAACCATTGGGTTTAGCAACCAAGTTCCAAATATTTAAACTTTTATGTTTATCCTAAATCAAACAGCTTAAGATTTGATCACGTTAATACAAAAGTTTATCACGTTAAAAGCTGCGTTTGGGAATTGTTTTGAGTGGGCGCATTTACAAGAATAGGCGTCCTAACACTTGGCGCAAACCAATATTATCGCCTTGATAGAAGGTATGCCAGAACTTTCTAAAACTTAGAGCATCTCTAACAGACTCCTTAAACCGCAGCTCGTAATGTTTGTTGCATGTTGGTTTGCATATTTAGATCTAAATTTAGATCAGAATAGACCCGTGGACGCGGTCTGGTCCGTAAATATTTTATCGGGGCCTGTTTCTAGCCCGTCTGGCCGGTATATATCACGTTCGGAGCACCCGATGCAGACAAAACCC
Organism: Lolium multiflorum; assembly: GCA_030979885.1. NCBI lineage: Eukaryota > Viridiplantae > Streptophyta > Magnoliopsida > Poales > Poaceae > Lolium > Lolium multiflorum. The sequence continues at coordinate 56,815,838 of CM061748.1, read as the reverse complement.
TCACACCACACCGCCACTTCTACTGCCACTCCGCCGCATCGACCACTCGCATTCCAGCGTCGGTGACCTAAATTGACCGTGCAGCCGGTAAATCCAAGCTCCATGTGGCGCCATGTTGTCCGGACACGGCTCGAGCAGTTGCGGGGGCGGCTAGATGGCTGTGGCGGATACTTGAGCGGGCGAGGCGCCGACGAGAAATCGGAAGCCATGATGAAGCGGTCGGACGCGGCACGCCTCCGCGGCCCGTACCGGTACACGAAGTACGGGCTGGCGCTGCCGCCCGTGTTCTACTGGCGGGAGTGGAGCTTCTCCCGTCGCCCCACCACCTGTGTTGCTTCCTCCGCCTCCTCCACGTCAACTTCGCGCGCTCCGCCATATCCAGTGAAGATGGGGGTCAAGGACGCGCCCTGTTTTGCTCCCGGCGACTACGTCGAAGACGCGGAGCTTGAGCAGATCCCCCCCCCCCCACTCTAGAGGACGCGACCGACTTAGCGCTCGGTGACTTCGTCAACGACCATCCCCTCTCCACCAACCTTGGGTTGGTGTCGCGGACGAGCCGACGCGAAGAGGAGAAGGCGAAGGAGTGGCACGTGTGAAAGTGCATGGAGCCCCCATGTGTGGTTTTGGTAATTAATGACAATCCCTATGGACTAATGTTTGCATTGAGTTATATTTGTAGGAGTTGTCCATAGGCAATTCTTGAACCATATGTTGGCTTCAAGGTTGCAAGAAGAAGAATTTGATGAAGGATATCAAGTGTCAAGTATGTCTTGAAGATGAAGATGAAGTGAGCCCTCAAGTTACTTCAAGACATCAACATGATTAAGAATGAAGTGCAAGTTCAAGATGAGCCATCTCGAAGAGATTCTTTGCTTGAGTCTTGCCATCCATATGATGATCATGGATATGTGAAGATGCGCCGAAGAAGAAGCTCTCCCATGGTGGATTATGGGGGAGCAATCCACATGGTGGTCATGGTTAAGTGAAGATGAGCCGAAGAAGAAGCTCTCCCATGGTGGTTTATGGGGGAGCAATCTACAAGACTTCGTCAAGCAAGCACAAGCAAGAAAGGCGTTCCATCTTGTTGAGGTCAAGATCGTCGTCATCAAGCTCAAGTGGAATGCGCAAGTATAAGGTTGTGATGACCCAGCGTACCACTGCATGGTGTAGTACATAAGTCGTTGACATAACACAAGTGAAACACCGTTCCACTCATATTACATCTCTCAGAGTGGTACAACAAAAACATATGCGAGTCCAAGGTATGTCTATAGAAGTACACACGAGCTGTTTACATAAGATCAACACAACCTCCTACTTTACAGTGAGGTAAAACTTCAAATAAAGCTCCAGAAGAACGACTCGTAATCTATCTTATTGCTAACTTAAGTTCAAGAGCTACTTGGCTTGCTATAGAAATCTAGCTACTTAGGTGCTAGGATTAGGAAAAAGTTCCCTTCTATTACTAGTCTAGGTTTTCAATATAGTTGGTGCAGAAGTTGACTCCATTGACTTCTTTGACTGGATTCTTCATCTTGTTGCAATTGACTCCTTTGTCTTCGAGTTCCACGGTAGTTTCTCCTTCGGTGCCTTGATCTAAGAAGGGGGTTCAAACGAGATAGAATGAGTACGAGCGTACTCAACAAGTTCATATTAGGAAATAGGTGTATCATGCACTAGCTACAGCCATAGACCAGAAAGTCATAGGCCAATGCAAGTTTTCATAAACATTTCTTCAAAAGGTTTATTTTATTCTGAAAACTATGCCCGTCTTCACAGTTGACTAGAACTTCATGGAGTTCCTTTCTCGCTGTCATAGCCTTCCCGAACAGGAGGATCACAATTCATCCTCTCCAGAGGTGCGTTACTTTTCCCATAAGAGAACTTATCCTTGTTGCCAACCGAGTAGCATGCTCGTCCACACTTCCTTTGGTGTGAGGCCAGGTGTAAGATCCAAGCCCACACCGCCTTCTCCGCGACTGCCCACCCTTTTGTCCAACCGTACACCCCAGTAGACTTCCCCGATAATACGGCTTTACTCACGGTGTACTCCGGACAATCCCTCATAGATGGTAGAGCTTATCATCACTAATGGATGGGGATTTAAAAGGATATCCCAACCTATTGCGGAAGTGCCTCCAACACCCCACCGGCTCTACCAATCCGTTGGTGTGCAGAAGGGAAAAGATACGGCTGGCTTCCCCAGAGCCATTATAGATCTCATGGTCAACGCGGTTTGTACGGCGCTAGAATCACTGGACGGCATTGGTAATTAATCCTAGGGTGATATAACCCATGCAATGGAACCTCCACCATATCAACACATACCATGGTTCCATTGCCCACCACATAGTCATATTCATAATTGTAAAATAATACTTTGCTTTTCAATGCATGAGTGATAAGTATAGTACTTTGCATATAGTTTGATACAAATAATCAAATGACATGAGCAAGCGATGAACTTGCCTTTCTTGACTGCAAGATTATGCAGTCAAAAGCTTAGATACGTGATAACTCCAAATTCTGAAATACCATCATCGTCCGGTAAGGACAATGTTTAAAGAACTGTCAAAGATGCTATAATGCATAGTATGAGATGCAATCGTCCCGAGCGTAACCTGATCCCGATGATTTAAGATTGATGAGTTGTAAAGATTTCTTTAGGATGTGTTGCACCTTTAGAATGGTTCTTAAACAAGGTTCTTATTAGGGTTTGGTTATATTAGCATCATAATCAAGTGATATAAGACATCATAACAATCATACACATAAAGAATAGTGGTGGAACAATATGTAAAGAACAGTTGTCAATTTTAAGTTCTGCAGAACATGATTGATGATTACTTATACTATACTTCAAAAGAATAACTTTTGAAGAACATGTTAATTAAGAATAAGAACTACTATAATTAGGGGCTATGGCTTCTAGGATTTACTTATTAGATTCATTTAGTTCTCTAATAGGAACTAGTTGGATTGTTAAATAGAATTGGTCTATACATAGCAAGTATTAACAATTTATTACTATGGTTGATTATGGGTATCATATCAAAGAATGATGGTCAAAGTGTTGATATAAGTTAGGGTTTACTATGGCTTCACATTTGTTTCACTAAGTAATGCTTAATAGCTTCTAAATTAGATGGTTTATCTCTTCCTGAATAGGGTTCAGTGGAATAGGAGCATGTGATGTGTATTACTACACAAAATATTGGTACTAGGATTGATCTCCATGGTTCTTCTAGGGTTTGATGGTTTAGGAGGATTCCAATGGTGTGGTATTTAGAATTGATGATCAATGGTGCTAACATACTATCAAGCTAGGGTTTGCTCCTAAGTGACACTAGTGGATCATATAGGTTTAATTAGAAAGCAAAAACATGAAATAATGATCACATGTGAATTGGTTTTATTTTAGTAGATCACAAACATGGATTCATTTGTTGTTATTTAGGGTTCTATGAGTATAGGTGAAATTCAGATAATTATATGAGATAAACAACTAGGATTTTAGAGTTGGTTCTAATATGGAATGATCACATAAAATAATGGGACCAAAGTTCTTACTTATATTTGAACTAGGTTTTTAATTTGTGTTACAATTCTTAAAATAAGAATTGGTAATAGATTTGAATTCATTAATAACTTTGAAATAGAAACAATAATACGTTTAACATTATATTACTTTTTAAAAGACTTAATAAAATATGATAAATACTATTAGGGTTTAGGATTTTTAATTAATAGTTGAAGTATTTATCAATTAGGATTTTCATACGATTAAACATAATTATCAAGAAAAATTTGTTGTTTTATATGGCATCTTAAGGTGAAGTAATATTTAATGTTTTCTTCATGTGAAGAATTGAAACAAGAATTTATCTACTTAGTTTTTAGGTTTTAATAGTTTAAAATTTAAAATTTGGTTTTCTAAAATTTTAGAGGAAATTCATATTGTTGTTCTTTTAAACCTTAAGTATTTGTTTTCTATTTTATTTATAGAGGTCATTTTATGATACTCAACTCTATTTATTGTTTTCTTTTTATTTTCTTAAATGTTTAAAAGATTTGTCAAAAAAAATAACCATTAATAAAAATAAGATAAAAAAATAGCCCAAGTGGTCTGTTGGGCTGGCCCAATTGATTTGGCCCAAACCAGGCCCGGGTCGGTTGGGTCTAACCCAACCCAACCCCCACTCTCTCGCTCACCTCTCTCTCACACACGCACGCACACGGTCACCGCCTACTTCTCTTCTCTCTCGTGACCACCACGCCCCCGCGGCGGCGCCGCTCGCCCCCGGCCGCTCCTGGTCAACCCCGGCACCGGCGAGTTAGGGCTTTTGGTCGCCTCGACGAACTCTACCACCTCCCCTAGGTTGATTTGGCCGCTGCTATCTCTAGCGGTCGCCTCGACCCCGAAACCCTAGCCGGACATCGGCGGCTAGTCTGGCCGCCACCGGCCCCTTCAGACTCCGGTGAGCTGTTGCTGCCCTAGTGACAAGGTATCAACTTGTCAATGCCTATGGATTGTAGGCTAGGGTTTAGTTGGAAGTAGAGGGTAAGTAGATCTCGAAGGTTTCAGCCGGAAAGTACTCGACGAATATGAAAACTAGGGTTTGCAGACAATGATTCGATTCTTCGTCCCTCGCCTCCCCTTTATATAGGAGGTGGAGCCGAGGGATTCGTGCTATACAAGTTACAGAGTCCGGGACGGTTTCTAACTCATCCCGCCAGATTACAAATAACACTTCCTATTACAACTCTTGACTTTCCTTGATATATCTTGGGCTCCCGAATCTTCTTATTCTTCGGGTAGTGGGCCTTCAGTAAACCCCGGGTACTATCTTCGGCAGGCCCATTTGGGATGCCTATGTCACCTAGCGCCACCTTGTGGTCCTTCTTCCCCAACCCCATCGCCTCCTTGCTGCTTCCCCGTCGCTGGCCTCGAGCCCCTGCTCGACTGCCCCGACGCCACTGACCTCCTCCTGGTTCCCCGCGTCAATCTCCTCTGTGTGACGATGGTGGGGTGGTGATGTGATGCGGCTGCTGCCATGCGATGAACTGGTGGTGGCTATTGGTGGATGACTCGACCTCGACCTCGACCTCGATGGACGGCGCCATAGACGCAACCTCGGCGTCGGTGTACTGGTGGTGCTATCGCTGTCCTCACGGCATACTCGACCTCAACGTCGACCTCGACGCCGGCAGGACGGCGTCGCCGACGCAACCCCGGCGTCAACCGCTATGACTATTCCTCTATCACACTGTGAGCTACTCATACCCTCTTTCCCTCTCTCTCTGTCTCTCAGTATTCTATATGCCCATGGATTTGTTGGCCAAACATTTGGGTGTGCTTAACCCGATTGCTGCATGTTCATGGTGATTATCAAATGATATTACTGTTAAATCATCTAGTGTCTTGTGCTTGATCCAAGGCCTCAACTTGGATAATTGAACCATCCGAGCCTGTATAGTTATGTCACTGATGATCTGTGATTTCTATAGACAACACTATCTATGATTAAAGGATTATGATGCTGGTATGATATTTGCTTGTAGCTGTTCAATAAGACAGTGAATCGATGCTAACAATGATTCCTAGCTAGATTAACTAGGAAAATGATTTGAATTCATTTGGTATGAATTGCAAGTGTGTGGCTATTTGTTGGGTTGTACTGTCCACATGACAGTGGTTAATTGGATGAATTCAGTTATATTTTTGGTGTAGACTCCTGTTGAGTTCAGATACAAGTACTGATACATAAAGGTGGATTATTTACTTGATGATTTATGGTTGAGCTTGTATGCATATTTGTGATAGTTTTACTGGAGATTTGAGATGATCCATTAATTGTATGTGATTCATTATGTGTGGAGCAAAGTTAATTATGTGGTCATCCCCTGATGGGTTTACTACTGCTGCTACTTGGGGTTCTACTTGGTTGGCCTGGAACTTATTTTCTGGACCCCAAGTAATTCCTGAAGATTGTAGATTTGTTAAGGAAAGTTGTGCTGTGTAATGATTTATAAGAACAGATGCTGTTGCTTGATTCATTGACCCTGCCTGTGATGCAAAGGCTGAGGCTAGATTTTTAAATAAGAACAGATACTGGTTGCAACTTTCCAAACTCTATGATGAGCATAGCATAGCACTTCTATGCCAGATCTGAGAGAAATAGTCCATCAAATCCTCCTAGGCAAGTTCTAGTTGAAGGGTAGTTGGATGGGACAGATTTATATTATTCCCCTGATTTACTTGATATGACTATGCAAAAGATAGGAACAGATACTGCAAGATCTGGTCTCTGAATTGCTACCTACTGTACTCGGTAGCCTGTCTTCTGGATGCTGATTGCTTCTTGTGGTTAGCCTGCACCTCCTTGCTGCTTCTGCTTCTCCTAGGATCTATCTGATGATTTCAGTGGTTTATCCAGTGGATTTGTTCTTGCTGTTCTATAGCTACTTACCAGATTTGCCAAAGTGTGGTGTGTGTGTTGGCTGAAAATGTGAGATGCAGAGGAAAGCTGCTTGGTACAGCCTATGTGCTGTTTATATAGGGCTGGAGTGTTGGCTGTGGGGGTGACAACACACAGTTGCATGTGTGAGTATGCTGCTTGCATATGACATCATCTGATTGTACAAGTTCCCATGTTGGTTTGCTTTTCCTCTTGTGCAAGGTATCTCAGGTGGATCTTATCCCTTGCCTGACCATGCTTTGCCTTATTTTGGTACTGCCAAGTGTTAATTCTCATGGGCTGCTACATGTGAGCTTTGCATTATAATCTGTGGGATTAAATTGTGTGGCTAATGATCATTCATCTTGACCATCTAATGTCAATGGTGAATTACTTTATTTAAATCATGTGGGCTTGCTTAAATAGGAACTTGGCTAGGTTAGAGGGATTAATTGGTTGCCTTTGTTGCCTAAAATAAGTGGATCAAATATTGTTGCCCTTTTCTCTTATTTGACATGGATCAAATGTTGTTACTTGTCCCTGTTGCCTATTTTCTCATTGATGCCAAATGATATAGTGTAAGGGTACATTGCCCCAATGTGTGGTTTTGGTAATTAATGACAACCCCTATGGACTAATGTTTTCATTGAGTTTATATGAAGGAATATTCCATAGGTACTACTTGTATTCCATGTGTTGGATTCAAGTATGGATGCCATGAAGATAAAGATACACCTTGTGTATTGGCATCAAGATCATTGTTTTAAAGATACATATGTGACATGATCAAGAAGAAGAAATGAAGATGGAGTTCTTATGTGGAACTCAATATTAGCCATGCTCTATCTTAAGTGAGTATGAGAAGATACAAGGTTGATTTGGGCAAGTTCAAGATGAGCATCTCAAGTGGATCACATGCTTGAAGCTTGCCGTCCATTGGTGATGATGGACATGTGAAGATGTGCATCAATGGAGCTTTCCCATCATGGTGTATGGGGGAGCATTTGTGAGTATACACGAAGCGACAATGATCAAGTGATGCATTCCGGCTTGAGTGGAGCGTGAAGTGTTATCATCAAGATCAAGCGAGATGCGCAAGGGAAAGGTATGACCTTGATAGGTTTTCCTTTTACCGGTCTCGAGGTGGTTGATGGGAGACCGGATTATAGGATAGATAGCCGCACTATTAAGAGGGGCTTTCGGTTGGGTAACTTGATCACATCGTCTTAGGGAGCTCAATCCTTTGCATACTTTGCATATTATTATTGCTTCTTGGTATTTCTCGGTGTGAGGCTCAAGTTCATCGAAAACGGAGTTCGCATGCATCTTCTATTGTGTTTTCGAGGTTGGGTGATTTTACCGGTTATTCATGATATAAGGTTCTACCTTTTATATTCATGATAAAATCCCCTCCTACAGATTCTTGGGTTTTCACTTTCTATAAGATAGCATTTGTTGTTATCTTCCAAACAAAATTGGTTTCATTCGAATCGGAGTCCGGGAGCATTTGTTATTAAAGAAAAGATAAAAAGGGAAAAGAATAAAAAGAAAAGAAAAGAAAAAAAGAAAAAGGGGGAGAGGCTGCCGGCCGGCCGCCCGGCCTGCCGGGCCGCGCGCCGGCCCACCCGGCCAAATCCGGCCTGGCCGCTCGTGCCATCCGGGCGCCGGTCCCGTGGGCCTGGCGGCGTTCTCCGGCCCAGGCGCCGGTTTCTTACCGGGCCGCCCGGCCGCCTCCCGGCCCGACCGGGGCCTCCTCCGGACCGCGCGCCGCCTCCCTTACGCGCGCTGCCCATGCGCGGGGCGCCGGCTTGCCGCCTGGGCCTGGCTGCTCCGAGCGGCCCACGCGCCCCGCCCGGCTGGCAGGCCGGCCCGACCGGACCGGGGCCTCCGGCTGGGCCACTTTTGGAGCCTTCTTTTTCTGTCTTTTTCCCCAACAGTTATTTTTCCACTTGGGCTATAAATACCTTTCTTCCACCTTGAGCCCAAGTAGTTCTTCCCATTCTCTCACCTCCATTGTTGCTATTTGAAGAACTTGCTCTCCCCTTGATTCCTCCAACCATTCTTGCTCATATTTGAGGATTGAGAGAGGAGATCTAGATCTACACTTCCACCAAACCATTTCTTCTCTAAGTGAGGGAATCTCTTGGGATCTAGATCTTGGAGTCTTTGGTTGACTTTCCCCTTGTTCTTCCTCTCCAATCTCATCCTAGCATTCGTTGCTTTGGTGGGATTTGAGTGTGAAGGACTTGAACACCTCCGGTGTTCTTGCCTTGCATCAATGCATAGTGTTGAGCTCTCCACCACGATTTGTTCGAGTGAGAGACCGTGAGCTTGTTACTCTTGGAGGGTGACCTCCTAGTTGGCTTGGTGATTGGTGCTCCGGTGATCTCTTCAAGAAGATTGTGAAGAGGCCCGGGCTTCTCCTTCGTGGAGCTTGTGAAGTGGTTGTGGAGCTTGCCATCTCCGGAGCGGAGGAAAAGCTAACCATAAGGAAAGGGCCATTATCCTTCGTGGGTGTGGTTTGGAGAATAGGGTGAGCCTTCGTGGCGCGGGGAATCCTTCGTGGGACCTCCACTCCTCCAAACGTGACGTACCTTGTTGCAAAGCAAGGGAACACGGGAATACATCCTCGTCTCCGCGTGCCTCGGTTATTTCTATACCCGAGCTCTCTTTCCTTGTGATAGCCATCGTGCTTGAAGTACATATATCTTGCTATCACTTGTGCTACATATATCTTGTGCCTATCTTGCTTAGCTCTAGTTGCTATTGTTACACTTAGTTGAGCTTAGCATATTTAGGGTTTGTGCTTGTAAACTAAATGATAGTTTAATTCCGCATTCATACAAGACAAATCCGCAAGAGTTTGTAATTGCCTATTCACCCCCCCTAGGCGACATCTCGATCTTTCAATTGGTATCAGAGCAAGGTCTCTCCTTGTTTAAGGCTTCACCGCCTTGAGAGTAAAGATGTCGGCTAGTATAGTGCACAATGACACAATTGTCTTTAATGGCACAAATTATCTTTTGTGGAGAAATTGCTTGCTTTGTAAGCTTCGGACCTTGTGTCCACATATAGAGCAATTTCTAGATGTCGGTTTTTCTCCTCCGATGGATTCTCAAAATCTATCTTTAGAGGATGAGAAAAACTTACATCTTGAAGCTCAAGTATCTAATGAGCTTTTATTCTCTTTGAGACCCGATTTTCGTAGGTTCTTGATATATATAAAGCGAAAATCGTCTCATGAGATGTGGATCAAGCTTAAGGAAATGTTTGGTGGATCCACTTCTCAATTGGTCGGTGGTGACTCCGAGGAGCTCTCTTCCCCTTCACATCATGAAGAGCTCCAAGTTGCTTCCACCTCCAGCCGTGATGATATATCATCTTCTTTCACTTCACCAACGTGTAGCAAGACACGAGGTAATGATATGGTGAGTGGTGAGGAAAATTGCAATGTTGATATTGTGCTCAATAGTGATGATTCTTCATCTCTATCCCATTGTAATGCTTCCTCTTTGGACTTAAACACATCTAGCATTGAAAATGACCTACATGCTTGTGTTGATAGTCCTTGCATATCATGTGTAAATTGCTTACATAGATCTCATGAAGATATGCTTACCTTGTCTTGCTCCCATAATCAAAATGCTTATATTTCCTCTAGTTGTTTGTTGACTAACAATTTAGAGGAAACCGAACACTCTATGGATCAAGACATGTTTTCAAATGAGGATTCAAGAATATCTTCATCTTCATTCTCCGGTATGCACATGTGCCTTATGGCAAATGGATCAAAGGTATCTCCTACTTTGACTCCTAACACTTCCTCTAATGATGAGAGTGATGATGATGATAATGATGAAGAATATAATACCTTGGTGCATAATATGGCAACGATATATGCTTCTCTTCATGGTAATAAAGAAGCTCGTGCTAATCTCGAACACTCTATGGATATCTTGAATAAATATAGGGAAACCATAGTGAAGTTGGAGTCCCATGTTGAAAATGAGGAAATGAGATTCACTCTCCTCAAGCATGAGCTAAAAGATGAGAAGCATACTAATTTTATGCTTACACAAAAAATTGAATCCTATATGCATGAAAATGAGAAAACTATTGTTGATGCTTGTGCTACTAACTCTAATTCTTGTGAAGCATCTACCTTAGAGGAGAATGTTGAGCTAAGGGCTCAACTTGAGTTGCTAACTAGCAATTATAGGGAATTGGAAGAAAGTCATAAAAAGCTCTCAAGCTCTCATGATGATCTTCTAATTTCCTATGATGGGCTAAAGTTAGCTCATGAGGCAAGTATCACTAAGGTAACATCTTGTGAGCCTCATATGGATGTTAGCACAATCTCTACTACAAATGTTATATTGCCATGTGCTAGTCCTTCTAATCCATCTAGTCAAACTAGTGATACACTTTGTGTTGGATTACTCACTTTGCCTTGTTGCTCTAACAATGAAGCTTCTACTTCCTCTAGTACTTGTATTTCTACTAACCATGTAGAGGAAATCAAAGAGCTCGAGGCCCAAGTCCTTTCTTTGAAGAAAGACTTGGAAAAGCGTCATGAAGGGAAATCCGCACTTGACAAGATGCTAAGTGTGCAACAATCCCCCAATGACAAGAGTGGACTTGGATTCAACTCCAATAACAAGAACAAGTCCAAGAGCAAGAGCAACAAGAAGAAGGGCCAAGATAAAGTCGATAATCCGGCCAAGTTAGTTTGCTTCAAGTGCAAGGTTGAAGGGCATCATGTTAGATCATGCCCATTAAAGAAAAAGAAGAAGCACTTGAGTGAGAAACAACAAGGGAAACGGTCACAAGGTAAAGGTCAAGCTCATGCTCGACCTCAAGTTGAAGATAGGCCACTTCCCAAGAAGAATCAAGATATTGTTCCCCAAGAGAAGAAATCAATAAAGAAGAGAAAGGGGAACACTTGCTACTTATGCCGTGAGAAGGGGCACTTTGCTTCTTCTTGCTTAGGTGGTACCTTATCTAACCCTGTAATTGTTGATAATGATTATTCTCTAGGGAAGGATAAGGATGGCAATGTGTTTACCAAGTTTGTTGGAACTCAAAGTGGTTTCAAGAAAAGAACCATTTGGGTTGCCAAGCCTATTGTGACTAATCTCTTAGGACCCAACTTGGTTGGGGACCAACAATCTCAAACTTGATCAATAGGTGCATATGGAGGTCATTGGAGACTTGGCTACTTCATGAAGAATTAAGGGATCTTCATATATTATATTTTTACCAAGCCAAGTCATATGGATTATCATCTATATCTTATATCCAATGTTCCTCTTTGCGGTAACTTATACTTCAACTCTTCATGTTTATTGTAAGTTACTTGCCCCTTTGCATGTTTGGTTTTGTACCAAATATGTGTATGTACGTGTTGTGTCTTACTTGCCTATATTGTGTATTCAAGTATGTTTGTTTGACTCATCATATACTTGTGTATTGTTTTGAGCCTAATGCATCTTGATGATATCTTATTTGGCTCTCTTTTAAGTGATTAATGGAACATCCCATTTTGGGGGAGTGATATGCTTTGTGCATCTCTCTTTCTTTAAAATGTGTGTATATGAGTACCACCACTTAGTATTGATATTGCAAGATTATCTAGTCACTATGTGGTGTGTCATACTCATGAGAAATTCAAATTCTAAATATCCATTAATCATCTCTAGTTGAATTTTAGTTGCCTCTTATTTAGAAGATATGTTTTATCACATTATGGGGGAGTAATATGTTTTGTACATATCACAAGCCTAGAAAATGTGAACATATGAGGTTATGCCACTTAGAGTTGATGCTCTTAATTATCTTGTTCCTAGGTGGCATGTGTGCTCAAACAAGCTCCATTCCTAATAAAAATATTTTATTACTCATCTTGTGGGCTCTTGTTTGAATATGAAATTCTTCGTGCGGTTTTTCCTCAAATACATATCTCTATATCTTATTTGGGACACCGTTTGCTTCAAGTTATTCTAATCATTGCCGTGCGTGATTGTGTGACTAGTTGAAGTTATCAAGAATCTTCATCCGTGCATAGTGCTTAATTCTATATACTTATCCTATGCCTTTTATTGTGAAGTTGATCCTTACTATCTTTGTCAATTCACCACCGGAAATTATTTCCAATATACTCATTGTCTTTGACAATTGATAACCTTATATGTGGTTGAATTTATGGATCACCTTCACCTTGGATTGCTTCTTATTGCCTTATTTTATTTCCAACAAATCCTTGTAGCTCCCATGTGTCTTCCTTGTCCCTTTGAAAAACCTTTTGATAAATTCTCTTGATTCATATCAAGTGTTTGTTTTGGAAGAAAAACCTTTTCCTTACGGTACATTGTGCCATTGTGAAAAGTGTAGAGGGTTTGGTTTATGTGTTTGAACCTTGCTCTTTTTGGGAGTTTGCTATCTCATTCCCTCTTACATATTTTATTTGCTTGAATGAGATAAATCTTTGAGCATGTTTGCTTTATTTCATCCTTTATGCTCGATGGTTTCTTCTTAGTTCATTTGTTGAACTTTGTTGAACAAATCTTTTGTGATTTGCGTCTTTGATATAATTTGGACAACAAATTTGTTTGGTGACACCTTGATGCCTTATCTAATTCTTTTGGTGTTTTGTCCAAAGTATATCTTTCTTGGATCTTTAAAGGTTTTGGTGCATGCTTATATGTAATTTGTTTATACTTGTAGCATGCTTGCTTTCTTTGATCCATTATGTAGGATATACTCCATCAAATCCTAAATGGCTAAGATGTGCATGAAATTCAAACTTCATCTAAATATGCACATGTTTATATGGAGTGTGTCCTATATATTGTGGTTAGTCTAACCATGTTGGACCCAATAAGTTTGGGGACCAAGATGTACTTGAATAATGTTTTAGGTACATTGGAGATGCAATGGAGGCTTGTCTCATCTATAAGGAAGGTGTTGTCACCATATGAGAATTGGAGTCAAGCTAGGATGATCGATGAACTCTTATCTACTACATCAAGCCATTGCTATCTCGGTAACAAGTATCTTATTCATGCATTCTCATATAGCATCCAACCTCTTGTAGGTTGTATCTTGGCATGAAATTATTTATTTCAAAAATATTGCGGTTCTTGAAAACTCATTTTTAAAGTAAAACTTTTTATTGTACATTTGAGTAATTTGAGAAGATGCATATGTTGGGAATATATATACATCATGTTTACGATTCACCTACCCAAATATGCCCTCTAGCAATTTATTGCATATCAATTCCTCAAAGAGCTCTTATGTGCAATATTGATGAAATTGCGAAATAAATCCATATTTATGATACTTGTTGCCTTTCTCAAAATACTCCAACTAGCTCTATTTCCCTTATTGTTAGTTGTGATGTTTTTGAGGTTTAACTTGGTTGAAGTTCATTCATATACCATAAGTGAAAATTGGAGCCATAGGCTATATATGCTTCTTAAGCAAACATCCTTTGGTATATTTTATGACTTCATCTTGGATATCTTGTCTTATCTATTTTGTTAACCTCTTGTGTGTGCATGTTTCTTTATGGATCACTTTGTCCACTTTAGAAACTCATATACATAAGAGCGTTAATCCATCATCTTGATATCCTTGTTCTTTGCCGACCATCTTTTACCCCTTTTGTTTTTAGTGGGTTGGTAAAGAAAATGTATGAGTGCTTGGTTTATTTATTTTCTTCATGCACTCATATCTCGTAATTGTTGGACTAAAGTTGTTCTTGATAAGCATACTCTCTTTATCTTAGTTGTGTTCTAAATGATATATAGGGAGTGAGGATTCCATGTTTGTGCATATTGTATTCAAATGCAAACATTATAAATTGTGCACGAACCTTGGGGAGCTTTCTTATTTTTAGAGCACTATATCTCTCTTATCATGATATCTTTGTTTGTCCAATTGGATCTTTGATTGCTTGCTTTATTTTTTGAAGCTCACCTCACCATGTTATCTTTATGCAATCTTTGATCCTCAATATAGTTTGATTTCCTTCAAGTATTCATCATTGGATATGTGCACTTGATTCCACTCAAATTATGAGAAGTGCACATTTTGGGGAGGAACTCACATTATATTGGCCTTCTAAAATTTTCACCCATTTTGACAATCGATGCCAATGGGGGAGAAGTTTAGAGGGTTTAAGGGAATGGTTTTATACTTAAGCTTGGTTTGTGCTTAAGTGTTTTGCCTCTCATGCATTCCATATTTATATGTCTTGCATGGTTGTATATATATAGTGGAAACTATCCCAAAGGTTAATCTTGACAATATATGCAATGAATTCATGTTCATCACACGTGCATACATTGTGGGGGAGTTTTCTCTATATATATTGGTTCTACTCACATCCATTGCATTTGTTGTAGTTGTGTGAGTAGAGCCGGTTTTGATATGGACTAGTTGCTTTGTGTTACTTGACCATATCAAATACAACCTCTTGTATACAACTTATCCTCGAATAAGTTGCGTACTTGTTTCTAATATTCATTATATAAACCCTCTTATTGTGGTTGTCATCAATTACCAAAATGGGGGAGATTGTAAGGGTACATTGCCCCTATGTGTGGTTTTGGTAATTAATGACAACCCCTATGGACTAATGTTTTCATTGAGTTTATATGAAGGAATATTCCATAGGTACTACTTGTATTCCATGTGTTGGATTCAAGTATGGATGCCATGAAGATAAAGATACACCTTGTGTATTGGCATCAAGATCATTGTTTTAAAGATACATATGTGACATGATCAAGAAGAAGAAATGAAGATGGAGTTCTTATGTGGAACTCAATATTAGCCATGCTCTATCTTAAGTGAGTATGAGAAGATACAAGGTTGATTTGGGCAAGTTCAAGATGAGCATCTCAAGTGGATCACATGCTTGAAGCTTGCCGTCCATTGGTGATGATGGACATGTGAAGATGTGCATCAATGGAGCTTTCCCATCATGGTGTATGGGGGAGCATTTGTGAGTATACACGAAGCGACAATGATCAAGTGATGCATTCCGGCTTGAGTGGAGCGTGAAGTGTTATCATCAAGATCAAGCGAGATGCGCAAGGCAAAGGTATGACCTTGATAGGTTTTCCTTTTACCGGTCTCGAGGTGGTTGATGGGAGACCAGATTATAGGATAGATAGCCGCACTATTAAGAGGGGCTTTCGGTTGGGTAACTTGATCACATCGTCTTAGGGAGCTCAATCCTTTGCATACTTTGCATATTATTATTGCTTCTTGGTATTTCTCGGTGTGAGGTTCTTGAGCTTGTTGCTAGCTTTACAACAAGCTCAAGTTCATCGAAAACGGAGTTCGCATGCATCTTCTATTGTGTTTTCGAGGTTGGGTGATTTTACCGGTTATTCATGATATAAGGTTCTACCTTTTATATTCATGATAAAATCCCCTCCTACAGATTCTTGGGTTTTCACTTTCTATAAGATAGCATTTGTTGTTATCTTCCAAACAAAATTGGTTTCATTCGAATCGGAGTTCCGGGAGCATTTGTTATTAAAGAAAAGATAAAAAGGGAAAAGAATAAAAAGAAAAGAAAAGAAAAAGAAAAGGAGAGGCCGGCCGGCCGCCCTGCGGTACGCGCGCCCACCCGCCAATCCGGGCCGCTCGTGCCATCCGGCGCGGTCCCTGTGGCTGGCGGCGTTCTCCGCCAGCGCCGGTTTCTACCGGGCCACCTGCCGCCTCCCGGCCCGACCGGGCCTCCTCCGACCGCGCGCCTCCTTACGCGCCCACGCGCGGCCGCGCCCGCTTGCCCCGCCTGCCTGGCTCCGAGCGGCCCACGCGCCCGCCGGCCGCAGGCCGGACCGGACCGGCCACCGCCTCCTCGCGCCTCGGGTCGGCCGGGGGCCGGGCCACTTTTGGAGCTTTTTTTCGCCCGTTTTTTCTTTTTCCCCAACAGTTATTTTTCCACTTGGGCTATAAATACCTTTCTTCCACCTTGAGCCCAAGTAGTTCTTCCCATTCTCTCACCTCCATTGTTGCTATTTGAAGAACTTGCTCTCCCCTTGATTCCTCCAACCATTCTTGCTCATATTTGAGGATTGAGAGAGGAGATCTAGATCTACACTTCCACCAAACCATTTCTTCTCTAAGTGAGGGAATCTCTTGGGATCTAGATCTTGGAGTCTTTGGTTGACTTTCCCCCTTGTTCTTCCTCTCCAATCTCATCCTAGCATTCGTTGCTTTGGTGGGATTTGAGTGTGAAGGACTTGAACACCTCCGGTGTTCTTGCCTTGCATCATTGCATAGTGTTGAGCTCTCCACCACGATTTGTTCGAGTGAGAGACCGTGAGCTTGTTACTCTTGGAGGGTGACCTCCTAGTTGGCTTGGTGATTGGTGCTCCGTGATCTCTTCAAGAAGATTGTGAAGAGGCCCGGGCTTCTCCTTCGTGGAGTGAAGTGGTTGTGGAGCTTGCCATCTCCGGAGCGGAGGAAAAGCTAACCATAAGGAAAGGGCCATTATCCTTCGTGGGTGTGGTTCGGAGAATAGGGTGAGCCTTCGTGGCGCGGGGAATCCTTCGTGGGACCTCCACTCCTCCAAACGTGACGTACCTTGTTGCAAAGCAAGGGAACACGGGAATACATCCTCGTCTCCGCGTGCCTCGGTTATTTCTATACCCGAGCTCTCTTTCCTTGTGATAGCCATCGTGCTTGAAGTACATATATCTTGCTATCACTTGTGCTACATATATCTTGTGCCTATCTTGCTTAGCTCTAGTTGCTATTGTTACACTTAGTTGAGCTTAGCATATTTAGGGTTTGTGCTTGTAAACTAAACGATAGTTTAATTCCGCATTCATACAAGACAAATCCGCAAGAGTTTGTAATTGCCTATTCACCCCCCCTCTAGGCGACATCTCGATCTTTCATATAGAATGATACATTGATCCCTCTTATGATCCAGATATGATACATAATTCCCAAAGCTGCCTATAAACTGAAATTGATCCCTCTAATCCACAATTTAGATATTAGAACAAGTTTCTAATATCTAGTAGTCGAGTTCCAATACCAAAATGCCTCATCTTTGATGATGGCGACATTTTAACCATGACAATTTGTTTTCCTTTTTGTCTTTGTTTTATTTTTCTTTTGCAGTAAATGAAGACTAAGGATTGAGAAGATGAAGATTTAGTCTTAGGGTTTTCTTTTCATTATTTTGTAATTTTCCATTTTGTATTCTCATCTTTCTTGTGTAACTTGTAATATTATAATAAGTGTTGTAATAATATTTATGTGAACTGTTATTTGTAATTTTTGTTTCTCATTTATATTTATTGTTACTTTGCATTTATATAATTGTTTAGAATTCGAATTCCAATTCAAGATCTTGTTTGAATTCTGTCTTCCATATTTGAATTTGAATTCAAACTGCTTCCCTCGAAAACGTAATAAATTAACAAAGGTCATGTCGAAACTTATCGCACTTGTGTCGATGACATACCTCAATTCCATCGACACAAGAGAAACCTCGATCACTTTGTGTTGTAGATGAACGCGCGAAAATCCCCCGGATTTTCTATGCATGAATGCAATGCACATTCTCGTGTTCTCTCTTTTTCTTGCCTCTAAACCTGGGATATTACAAAGGTTTGCTCTTGATAGGGTTTCTTTCTCACGGTCTCATAGTGTAGTTGGAGACCGGTTTATAGTTTAGTTGCCGTACTATCAAGAGGGCTCTCGAGTGAGTAACTCGATCGTATCGTTCGGAGAGAGCTCAAACCTTTGCATCCTTGCATCATCTTTCTTGGTTGTTATTTGGACCTTATCCATGTGATGTTTTAGAGCTTGTGCTTATTCTCATGACAAGCTCTAGTTCATCGAAAACGGATTTCGCATAGATCACTTGTTGCATTTTCGAGTTTGATTCATCATCTTTCTTGGTTGTTATTTGGATCTTATCCATGTGATGATTTAGAGCTTGTGCTTATTCTCATGACAAGCTCTAGTTCACCAAGAATGGTTTTTGCACGGGCAACTTGTTGCATTTTCGAGATTGGAGGTTTTACCGGTATGTCTTTTTTAGATAGGTCAAACATTTCATCATTTGTTTCTATCCTCCCTTGTTGGACCATGATGGTTTCCTGCATGATCTTGTAGAGCTTGTTCCTAGCTTCAAAACAAGCCCAAGATCATCAAAATCGGAGTTCGGATGCTAAAGTTATGCCCGTTTTAGTTTTGGTGTTTCTGCAGTTTTGCCAGGCCAGATTTTTCAGAAATATCCGGGCCGGATTATCCGGGCCGGATATTTGAAATATCCGGCCCCCGAAATCGGCTAAGGACCGAAGAAAAGCAGCCTGGATAGGGGCCGGATTTTTGGCCGGATTTTGACCAGGTTTTGTCCCCGAGGCCGGATAATCCGCCGGATAATCCGGCCCTTTAGGCCGGATTATCCGGCCCTGGTTTTGCCCAACGGCTCGATTTTCTTGGGGGGTATAAATACCCCCCTTCTTCCTCCTTGGGCTGTGCTTCTCTCACACTCTCTCTCCTCCATTGTTGAACTAGAGAAGCTTGCTCCATCTCTCAATCCCTCCATGATTCTTGCCCCCATTTGAGGGAAAAGAGAGAGGAGATCTAGATCTACATTTCTACCAATCAAATCCATCTCTTTGTGAGTGGAAATCTCTAGATCTTGATCTTGGTGTTCTTTGTGAATTCCTTTGTTCTTCCTCTCTTATTCCCCCAATAGCTTTTGTAGCTTTGTTGGAATTTGAGAGAGAAGGACTTGAACATCTTTGTGGTGTTCTTGCCATTGCATTTGGTGCATCGGTTTGAGTTCTCCACGGTGATTCGTGGTGGTGAAAGTAAGAAGGTTGTTACTCTTGGGTTCTTGGAACCCTAGACGGATTCTAGGCCTTTGTGGCGGTTTGTTGGGAGCCTCCAATTAAGTTGTGGATGTGTGCCCCAATCTTTGTGTAAGGCCCGGTTTCCGCCTCGAAGGAAATCCCTTAGTGGAACCGTGACCTAGGCCTTTGTGGCGAGGGTCACCGGAGATTTAGGTGAGACGCCTTCGTGGCGTTCGGTGTGTGGTGTGAGTACCGCATCTTGGGGTGAGGCCTTTGTGGCGTTGGTGTGCATCGAGCAACCACACCTCAAGGTGAGCCTCTTGTGGCGTTCGGGAGCACTAAGCCACCGCACCTCTCCAACGGAGATTAGCACTCGCAAGAGTGTGAACTTCGGGATAAATCTTCGTCTCCCGCGTGCCTCGGTTATCTCTATACCCGAGCTCTTTACTTATGCACTTTACCTTGTGATAGCCATCGTGCTTGAAGTTATATATATCTTGCTATCACATGCTTGCTTGTATTGCTTAGCATAAGTTGTTGGTGCACTTAGGTGAACCTTTGCTTAGAATAAGTTGTTGGTGCACATAGGTGAACCATAGTATATAGGCTTTGGGCTTGACAAAGTAAACGCTAGTTTTATTTCGCATTTGTTAAGCCCATCTCGTAAAAGTTTTAATCTGCCTATTCACCCCCCCTCTAGGCGACATCCGTATCCTTTCAACGTGGTGGCAAAATGGCAGAGGAAAGTTTATTGCGACATCATCAGCAAGGATGAGAGTGAAGCAGCCACCGCATCGTCGTTCGCGTCACCGCCATGGCAAGAGGCTCCGCTGAGCATCCCGGAGCCGAATTTGGTATATAGTTTTTCGTGGCAGCGACTTCCTTTGGATTTAGGTCGAACTTTTTATGGTTACCAAGTACAGGCGATCAATTTATAGTACTTTTCAATAATAAAGGTTGTCGAACCCACGGAGAGCCGAAGGTATTGGTTAGTATGTTTGACAAGTAAAACAATAAAAATGGTGTAATGATTTGATATTTTGGGTGTGTAGTTCGCAACAAAATAAAGTGCAAGAACTGAATACTCCCTCCATCCCAGTTCATAGGGCTTGCGCATATCCCTAGGTTGTTAATTTGGTCAACATAATATGATTTCTATATTACAAAAATTATATCATTAGAAAGTAGAACATCTAATCTTTCTAATGATACATATTTTGTAATACATATGTTGCATTATTAATTATCGTCAGGGAGTAAATTTTTTGAGTAAATGCTCTCAATGTTAGAAAGCCCAATCATTTATGCACCAACATGACAAGCTCAAGTTTGTGTGTGAACTTATATTTGACAAGCGTTCCCAAGGGCAGTATGGATATACTTAGCATTTAGATTTCTACACAACATGCTGAATATTTTGTCAAGTTTTATTTTCTTAGAGGCCGAGCCTAAATTAGGTGCAACCATAGATATGAGAAAATCACCTCGCACTTGCTGGTGACCTAGTGTGTTGTGTCAGGCTCCTACAATGATGGCTCACGTCGCTTTTTACACATTGTTGCTGGCCCACTGCATGCATGCACACTAGGGGTGTAAACAGATCGGATCAGATTTTGCTCATACTACCAGTGGGCACACTATGGTGCGCTACTACTAGCACTCCACCTAAAAATAGTAGCGGCCAACCAAACGGTTCGCCACTGCTACTCTCCCAAGGTGCGCCGCTGGTACTCCCCCTAGGTGCGTCACTGCTATTTTTGAAATCTAGATCTGGATATAGATCTAAATGTGGCCCCATTTTATTTGTGTTTTTTTGTGATTGTTTGTTTTGAATTTTGTTCTGCATCTGCCACTCCACATCTTTGTGGTGGCCGGTGTTGGAGAGGAGGGGCATGTATGCCAGCGTTGAAGAGGAGCATGGTGGCCGGCGCTGAAGAGGAGAGGCGTGGGATGGGGAGGAGGGAGGAGAAAGCAGAAAGAAGAGGAGGAAGTAGTATGGAGGGAGGAGGGAGAAAGGAGAGGGGTGGAGGGATGAGGGAGGAGGGAAAATGGAGGAGGGTGGATGGACTAGAGGAGATGTAGAGGAGGGGTGGCCGGTGGAGCAGAGAAGAGAAGAAGTGAGGAAGGAAGAAGAGAGGAAGATGCCCACTTAAGGAAGAGAGGGAGGAGGCCTCAAGGTGCGCCACTCCTAACATTTCTTTTTGACTTTTGTTTCTCATAATTTAATCTCTTCGAAAACTCCTATTTCCTTTTTGATTTTGATGATTTTGAGGATTCTAAAAGAATTGTTAAACTTGCATAGGCCGTTGAAATCGGATGTAACTTTTTCCGTGGATACGTCACTAGTATGTCTAGGGAAGGTGTGGTGCGTCACTAGACATTACCAATGGCGCAGCACACCTAGGTGTGGTGCGTCACTAGTATGTCTAGGGAATGAGGTCCCTTAACTTGAAAATAGTAGTAGCGCACCTCTAACCCCTACTGCGCCATTGGTAACGGGCTTGCAGTGGAGCACGTCTTAGTGGTGTGCCACTGCTTATAGCAGTGGCGCATCACTAGCTCTAGCGATATTGGCTCTATCTGTTTTCCTACTAGTGTCATTTACCATATATTTTTCTAAAATTCAGACCGGAGCATATATTGAACACGAGATTCGAATGCGGATAGAACTGTGGATTCAAATCAGAAATGTGGCGGACACGGACAGGAAACAAAAAAAAATTGTCGGTAGATAGTTATAGTACTTAAGAGAGATTTAAACTTTCATCCTTGTGTAAGTTAAGTAAAAAGAGGCACGATACACTAAAACTCAAGCATTGATATAAATTTAAGCTAAGCATGCTCGCCAAATGAAATTTTTAACTTAATAACTACTAATCTTTTGAGTTTGGCTTGGATTTGGACTAAAATCGGATTATCCGGATTAAAACCTCCAGATTATCCTAATTGAACTTTAGATAGTACATATGAGCATGCTATTTGTTACTAGTTGAATGCCCGTGCGTTGCTACGGTCCTTGTTATCTTACCATACGTGCATACATTATATAGATAAAAATCACATGTTTCAAAAAAGATAGCAATATAATATTCTGATACATTAAAATTCTATATAATTTGTTCTTAATTTTTTGCACCAACACATTAATTCTTCATCATCGGTAGCTAGTGTTGCACCTCCACGAAGTGGAATATATTAGTTGATTGATTAGTTACATGTACCATGATAATCCCCATGTCGACAAAAAATAAGAAAAATATCGACAGGAAAGTTCCAAGTCTGGACCTGTATATGCACAACAACAAACAAATGATCGAAATAGTTGGCAAAACTTCAGCAAGTAAAGGGGACATTCATGTTGCATTAATCCACCACAGTGAACACTACAATATAGAGGATGTACCATATGATATGTACAATTATCAGATACAAATTTATTTTATAAATTCCCACCTATTATATGCAATGAAAGAGACATAAAAGCATATGTGCATATCATATGAGGTAAATAAAATGAACCTTGTTTTATTTAGCCAAATTATCACCATCTTTTTATGGATGCATGTGTATGAATAGAAAGAACAATCCAAGAAGAGAAGAAAGTTATGTATACTTTCTAAATTGCTAAAATTTAACTTGAATATAGTAAGTCACAAATACTGATTTTGAATATGTAGACTTGTACAGTGCGGAAATAGGAAACTTCTAATTGGCATTAACTCTATGCAAAAATCATTGACCATGGTCTGAACTAAAATATGTAAGCTGGATACTTTTCATAGAAGAGAACTCTTACCGAGACAATTATCTATGCATTAGCAGAATAATTAGCGGTTCATATTTTACTTCACCTCATTTTCTTCAGTGTGACCCTGCGTTACAAAACAAATTTAGTCAGATTGAAATTCTATTGATCATTTAACAGACTGACTAATGAGAAAGTGAGGTCATGTCATTGTCTGACTGATCTTTCCACTAACCAATCAGGGAAATGCTTTTCTTGAGCCTTTGGTGAGAGGAAAGAGCTCTTGGAAGAAACAAACTATGAAGAACTTGTTGAAGCGGGTAGACTAATTTCTTTCAGCTTGCTTTCTCAGTTAACCATTTCGTCTATCAAATCTTGTTGTAGCTTCATGCGCACTTAGGAGATCCAACACTGCGAACGATCATGCTTCAGTCTTACAACACAAAGAGAAATAACATATCGGTGGCGACAGCTTCTACTTTGATAACAACAAAATCAGAGACACCAGTCCAAGAATCGACAGGTAAACTGATTCCTATTGTGAATAAGAATAACAAGAGCGTTAAGCCGGTCCAAAAGAATATTTGCAAACAAGGGGGGGTACCTATGATTATCAATGTGGTTATCTGCACTCGGTAATATAAGGACATCATCTCCTGAATGACTAAGAGGCGCAATCAATATATGTTTTTTGGCACAAAGATAAAGTACATGGGTTTATATAATCAAGTGCATACACTCGCAAGCTTCAAATATTCATATTTGCACTTATAGTAGGGACGTGCTATTCCGGCAGATAACCATAGTAATCACAATAGTGAAATTATAAAATCAACAGCATCGGCTTGCAAGCTTGAAATATCCACGTTTGCACCAGACGTGCTATTCCGGCATATAACCACAGTAATCACAACAATCAAGGTACATGTTAGAAGCAAACAACCAAGTTTAATTTTCAAAGGACTGACGTGCTCAGCCATGCTGGTTTTACTATATTATATCTATCGGCAAACTCATCGTAGGAAAATTATGATGAAATGATAACTTCACCTGGTAAGGGTATACAGGTTTAGTTAGAGGTCTACATTTGCATCAACAAGAGCAAGTACCAGCAAACATTTCCGTTACATGTATTACTCAGACTAACAAAACTGCCAGAAACTTTCTGAAAAAAACTGGGAAAGGAATAGTACTTACCAGAAAACTTTAGAGTTTTACATGTATTCTTCATGCCAACAAAACTGATAGAAAGTTTGCATTGTATAAAATTTCTGTTGCAAACATATGATATTTTAGCTTGAATATGCATCCACAGTGCATGGCCCAGAAGCGCTACTTGACAAACCCTGGAACGAAAAGTAAGCTCCATGTGGGCATTCTTTAGCAATAGATGTTACTGGTTTTTAAATAAATCCTCAAACATATTCAGTAAGTTTATCATTTATTGAGAAAAAGAGAAAGATGGCATGTACAAGTAAGCATTGCTCAGAGTCACACATAAGAAAACAGATTGGGATTGGACAATACTATTAGGTTAGGACAAAACCAGTCATGTTGCCTTAAGAGTTAGACTCTACTTTTGGGTCTCTTGGGTGCTACACGCAAACTCCAAAGTTTAATCGTGTGCACAATACAAGTAAGAAGTGCACTTCAGTCCGTAGGATAGTTCAAGATAATTGTAAATTTTGCTGGCACGTATATCGTGGTAACTGAAAGATTAAACTTAAAGGAAGCTAATAGACATGAAAGCTAGTAATTGCATTGGCACAACAATATGCTGCATAATAAGCCTTGTGACGTGTGAATGCCGTCAATAGGATGTCTTGTCACAGATATCTTATAAATGAAAATCTCTGAATATTTAGATTCAGGTCCCTCAAAGGCTACAAACACCATCATCACCTATCATGCAGGAAAGCAATAGAAATGTAGGTCAAACACGCCTAATTGTTATAGAAATGTAGGTCAAACATACAGACCACTAAGATTGTGATACACACGTGTAGCTTTTATTGGCAAGCATGGTTGCATGTGTTCAGTAATAGCTGGGATTAATGAAAATTGGGACAAATGCAACCATCTTATCTTGGTGTTGCGAATTTGTGGTGATCTAACATCACATGCCCTTAGCTCAGCAATCTCACTATGATTGGCTTCAGAAATCGTGATGTAGTAAGCAGAATGACACTTAAGAACATAAAAAATACATGGGAAGAATCTGAAGATGTAAAGGGTCACACGAGATTTAGACAAAATGCACAGACAAATGTACCTATCCTACTGGCCATCTAGGACTCCTCATCTTCAGCGAAGTACCTGTGGGCGGATGCGGTGCTCCTTGTCAGCACATGATTGGAGATAACTATATCTTAGAAAGAAAAAAATATTAACAAGAAGCACAAATTGCACACACCACTAATTCAAATGAACATGAAGAAAACTTACCATTGATCGGAGTCAGCGGCACACATATCCTCTTCCCTTAAACGGCCTTCGGCATCGCCGGAGAACAAACTCTGCATCATTGGCATCCTTCTCCACCATCTCCCACACTTTGGTGCACCTGGCCAAGACCAGCTCCTAGCCGTCCTTCCATCAAAATCTCGGCTAAGGAGCGAGTCCATTAAGGCACTAAAAGGTGATCTCTGACAAAATAAGCTCAATGAAGTGACCACCTAAAATATGTCTTTTTTTTTTTGCAGGAATACTAAAAGATGTCAGTGACTACTCATGTAGTCCAAAATTTGCAACGATCCAAAATTTACAAAAGCTTCAGTTTATCTTCTAAAATAATTAGGGCTAGTATCAAGTCTATGGTACCACCAGATGACCTCTCGCAACTACGGCAACAACATATCTTTTGCTTCTTACATACTTGCATATAACTTTGTAAATAATATATTGTCTGCAAGATGTGCAAATAAGATTGAGCTAGGCATGCCAAGTCTACTGAATTACTTACGTTAAAATTAAATTAAATAGAAAAGCACTCTTTTATATTGCAATGTTACTGAATTACTTACCTATGTCAATGGGCATGCATGACAAACGAGTACATTAGCAGGACTACATATAGTTGATGAATAGTAACCACGAGTGAGCAGTGGCCTGTAGACTGTGGAGATCAAGCAACAAAACCTAATCCTTTAAATACGAGACGTGATTGCCTGATGTTAGCAAGATGTAGAGAAGTGATATATCATGTTCAAATCAAGAGGTGCTAAAAAGTTCACGTGCTTTCCAGACTGCAGGCGGTGAATCAATCGACCCATAGGAGCTATCACGTGCTTTCCAGAATAATAACTTATTTTATAAATCTAATTGGTGTGATCTTTGTTTTCCTCTCAATCATAAGTGGTGTGATCTTCTAAATCTCTGTAGATATAGAATCAGACGTTGATTTAGGTGGCGGAGGAAGAATGATTGGGCGGCTGACGAGGGGATCTACTGGATGGCGGCGCACGGAGGACAGTCGACATGTGGAACCAGCGACAATAAGAGGTCGGGGAGGAGTCCGGCAGCAGCAGCTCCACCAGGCAACTAGGCCGACGCTTCAGATCGGGGGCGGCAGCTATCCCATCGGTGGGAGCCCAACTCCGGCGGAAATCTGCTCGATCGAAAAGCATAACAGCCCGTCGGTCGAGTGGTTGACGAAGAAACACCTAGATCCCCGCCGCCGCCTGGATCCATGCCCAGTAGGCTGAGCTCGCCCAAGTCGCGGGGCATCATCGGGCGCGGCAGACACGACTGCAACGGGGTCAGGGAACTTGAAAGGAAAGACCACACCCCTATGTCCCTAGATAACTTGATATGAATGATAGAGTCATGGGGAGAATCGGCGGCGGAGGGGAAGCGAGGAGTGATGAACCCTAAGGCGAGAGAGAGAAATCGTGGGGGGGATGACGGAGACGGGATGGGTGAGAGCGTTTCGTCGCAGCGCGATCTGCAAGGCCAATCGGACGGATTGCCTGTGTCCGGAACGAAGAGGGACAATTGGACGAACATGATGCTTCCAATGACGACCACCAAAGTGCGTTGAGTGTCAAACGACCAACTCCAATTTAATAGTAAAGATATCATATCATGTACCGTATCTGAAATACCATTTTGGAATCGGATATCCTTATCTACCGAAGTCTTTAAAATCGGATATAGATACCTTAAAATGGATTCTGGCCGGTTCGTTTACACCCCTATTGCACACAAACAAAAGCATTGGGTGCCTGCCTTCCTTGCTTACTTGCAGGCAGGCTCACTACTAGCTTCTGCTCCACGCGCATCATAGTTGTTGCTGGCAGACTTGTGCATGGTACTCGCTAAGAGCATCTCTAGCGGCTACCCATTCAGAATCCTCAACTCGCGTGGATGGGGTTAACTGTATCGACTAATTTCGCGTGATAATCTTAAGCCATAGAACATATCCTCTATCCCGAACCCTAAACACGATTTCTCAAATTTGGCGTGAGAATTTCAAACTAGTTCATTCGAGATAATTTACAAATTACAACGATTCGCAAAATACAAAATCCTACACCGATTTCTAGCTAGCTAGCCTAGGATTCGTCTACATCATCGGGACTTGGGGTTCTTCATCGGCGATTGCGAGAGCGCTGGAGCTTCGCGTGTCCTCGGTGTCAAAGTTGTTGCCGGTGTCGACGTTGGAGAAGTCGGAGGACTCGTCGGAGTAGTCGACGATGATGTACCTGCGGTGAGCCATCTCCGAACAAAAACCGTAGAGTATTACAACAAAATATCCATATGTAAACAATGCAAAGTGGTCCAGCAACAATTAATTTTCTTCAGATTGAATACAAAAAAATAACAATTTCTTTTGAAAAAAAGTCACAAATGATTACAACAAAAAATCCACATGTTTGCAAACAATGCAAAGTGTTGAAGCAACAATTAATTTGATACAGATTGAATTGCAAAAAAAAAATCATCAACTATTTTTACGAAAGTTACAAGTGATTACCAAAAAATCCATATGTTTGTGAAGAATGCAAAACATGGTCAAGCAACAATTAATTTGCTAGGGATTGAATTACAACAAAAATCATCAACTATTTTTTACGACAGTCACAAACAATTACAACAATAACATATCACTTACCTCAAACCATCGTCTGTGGCAGCCCGACTTGCCGTTTCGGGCCGATGAACAAGAACCCGGCTTGCCGAAGGCCCCTAGGCACTAGATAGTGCGACTCCGGGCCGTCCCCACTGGTCTACCGTCTCCCCAAGATCGTGGTAGTCCGTAGTCACAACCGTCGGAGGGATCAGATAAAGTCACAAAAGTAGGCTCGAATGTCTCCATCTTCAAGTAGGATAAGTGCCGACTTGATGCTCGTGAACATCCTAAGACGACAACGTGACGAACCAGCAAACACGATGACGAGTGATTGGGCTTAGCGAACTAGCCAACAGCTAGCCATCCATTCATTTAGGTAGCACGCATGCATAAACTGCAGCTGGCAAAATGTGCGTACATGCATGCTCATTCTCCTGTTTTATTGAGAGAGAACCGTGCGTGGGAAGCAGTCGGGCACCCCATCACATGCATGGTACTAACTCAGCGCGCGCGGAAGGTGGTCCAAAGGGAAACGCGATTTGAGACGCGATCCTCGCGCTGGATCGGCCGACCGATTACAAGTGTTTTCCTATATATAAGCACATTCCAGTATCACTACACACACATAAGCATCAAAAAATGTACAAGAGAGCAAGAGCTGAGACACTGATTCAAATGCAGGGTCATCAAGGATGACAAACTGCAAGAGAGAAACAGCTGAATATAATAACAGATACCTAAACAAGTTTACAGGTCGCTACAAACGGCCACTAACATTTAACAAACACAGATACTGAAGTTTACATGTCAGAGCATTGCAAAATCCGGCAATAACTTAGCCACAAAAAAGGCACCAGCACGTCAAAATGAGGCATCATCAGGTTAAAACAGAATTTTCTTGGCCTAATAGGATGCAAGAGAATGCGGATGATTTCAGAGATTCCTAGAGGACTATGGGGTGGGAATATTATCAAGGGGCGAATAGTCTTAGTTTCCTACTTTGCTGGATTGCAGAGTTTCTATGCAGCAACAGGTATTTGCTTGGTACCATTGAAGCGGCCAGACCTCCCATTCCCATTGTCATTGTAGAATGGTCGTGCCTGATGGTATCCGTTCCCATTCTGACGGTAGCCAGCCCCGTTCTGGCGGTAGCTGTCCCTGTTCTGGTTGTAGCCACCGTCCCTGTTCTGGTTGTAGCCGCCTTCCCTGTTCTGGCTGCCTTCCCTGTTCTGGTTGTAGCCGCCTTCCCTGTTCTGGCCACCTTCCCTGTTCTGGTTGTAGCCGCCTTCCCTGTTCTGGTTGTAGCCGCCTTCCCTGTTCTGGTTGTAGCCGCCTTCTCTGTTCTGGTTGTAGCCACCGTCCCTGTTCTGGTTGTAGCCACCCCTGTTCGGACTGTATCCGTTCCTGTTCTGACGGTAGTCATTCCCGTTCTGACGGTAATCGTTCCCCTGCAATCCTCGACCACGGCCCGGGTACTCATTCTGATTTCTGGATTCATTCCTCATGTCATTGCCATCACGGTGGTTATCGTTGTTCACGAAGCGTCCTCTGAAGTTTTCACCATGATGGTACTTATTATTGTTCACAAAGTTCGCTCCCTGACCCCTGAAGTTGTCGCCATCACGGTTGTTGCCATTGTTCACAAAACCTGCTCCCTGTCCCTTGAAGTTGTCGCCATCACGGTTGTTGCCATTGTTCACAAAAAGTCCTCTGCCTGGCAGGACCCGACTGTCCCGAGGATTGTCATTGTTGTTGCTACGGGTGGCATAATTAATAACTGAAAGTTTTTTAAGAGAATTAACATCTGAAGGTTAAAACATAGGAGACAATTGAGCTATATCAATGCCTAATAACCAGCGAAAAGGTAACTTGAAACGACTTACTAAAACTAAAACAATTATGTAAGGAGGCAGCAATCTCTGTACACTTGATCAGTTATCAGCATCATAAATTGTTGGTGATGTAAAAGAAAACAATTGCAATTTAATAGGTTTCTAACCTACCAGACATGATTATCACTAGTCATGCATCCTATATTGTTTATATTAAGGACTATTTTCAGATGGAGTAAGGACTAGAAGGCACATGCATGTTCAAAACTAAGAGAACAGCAATGCTATACCTGGGCAAGCCAGACTAAGACTATGGAAGAAATAATTCTAGTTTAGTTGTGTACGATGTGGAGATCATAATGCTGTCTCACCTCGTCTTGGGGTTCGTTTCTCCTGAACAACAGACACGTACGAGCCAAAGCGAATTTTCGCTGCCTAAAAATCAAAACAAGTATTAGTCAGCTCTTGCAACATCTTGCAGATACTGAAAGGTTGAAACCACGATGGACAAGTAGGCCAAGTCACAATTAGCCCTGCAATTAATTTATAAAATGAACCTAAATGTGCTCCAGAAAACTTAAGTTCCACAAATGGATTCAACACAGCATTCTTATACTGCAAAGCAAGTGCTAGTAAAACTGAAACACAATTATGGAGCATAGCCAAATATTGCACTTGTAAGTATTACTACAGACTGTGACAAACATCTATGAGAACAAACCTCAATTGCAGCATACATGGATTGTTGAGACTCAAATTCAACGAAGCCAAAGCTGAACCCCTCAGACTGGAAAACCATCACAAAAATGTCAGCAAGCATATGATTTATGGAAACCAATCCCTGCATTCATACAATATTAACTAACCTCACGGTGTACAACTTGGATACCGCAAGGCTTGATAGCACCAAACTTCCTGAACTCAGCCTCAACAATTTCAACAGTTGCATCCAAAGGCAAGTTCTTCACAAAGATTGAATACCCTTGGTCTAAGGAACAAGGCAGTGTTAAACTTCAGTACAGTGAAGGTTCATGCTTCAGTTTTGTTTACAAAAATATGGAGGATCCACTGACCATCAAAAATATTTCTGTCATTTGGAGGCGCCGTATCAGCTGCATGGGTAGTTTTTGCAGGAACAGGTGAAGAATTTTCTACATTTTCAGCTCTCTTTCCTGTAGGTTTTGGTCTAGGTATGGGCTTGGTAACTGGTGCAGGCTGTGTGCTCTCATTCTTGGTCTTGACCTATCCTCATAGAAGCCAGCAAGTAAGCATGAAACATCAAGTTAATTATCATTTGGTATTCAGAACTCACGCAGTTCAGGCTAAGCAGGGAAAGTGCAGGTAAACAATAGAAAACTTACAATCGACGCATAAGACTTCTTGATAACATCCTTATGAGCTGAAGCAGGAGGAGCAGGGGCTGCCTCAGGTATCTTAGTAATACCATTCTTAATCTGAGAATTTTGATTTCCAACTGAAGTTTTGACTTTGTCGTTGACAGAAATACTCTCTACAGATGGATCCATGACTTCATCATTCACAGCAATATTCTCTAAAGATGGATTTATGACTTCAACATCCACATAAGTAGTCTCTGCAGATGGATTTATGACTTCACAGTTGACAGGAACACTCTCTGCAGATGGAAGCTCTGGGTCCAAGCTCTCCTTGATAGATGTTTCTGATAAAATATTGAAATGTCAGCAACCTACAAAGGAAAAGTTTTTGGAAGATGAAATTCCAATACCTGGCTCAGCTGGAAAGGGGGCAATCTGAGTGTATCCATTAGAATGGTCAACAAAAGCTTCATTTGTCTCAGGGGATGGCATCTCCCGCACATATCGAAGCACGTCATTCAAAACATAATAGCCTCCAGTTTCTTGTGGAGCAAGGAAGAATGACTGAGTAAATCTATGCTTCACAGTATCAGGCATTGTAAAAAATCCAGTAACCACAATGAACACACCACCCGCCAGGGATGGCTGAGTATCTATGTTCTCTAACTGTATCAAACAGTCCTTCAGTTCTGTAGATAAGAAGTATTCATTGATAGCCTGGTCCAGCATGAGAAACAGATCAGTTATAACATATCACATGACTAGGCATGTAACATTGCTTAATTGATTACATGGCATATTAAGTGAGAGAAGTGTTGGAATAGCTATACTGCGAGCAAATGATATTACATGGTTGTAAATGGATGATCCACAATAAGATATAAACAGGCACACTCTTTAGCTAAACGATGTTCATTGATCACATTTCATCAACACATATGGCCTATAAATTGGATTAAATGCGCAATTACCTGCCCAATTTACAATCAAAATTCACTCTATATACAGCAAGGTAGAACATGCAGAAGTAGTGTGCAGTTGTGAATTACCACGCCAAAGCAGCCTGATTGTCCTCAACATACCAGCAAAACGTATAACCAGATGGCATACTATCTACCATTATATGTCCTCAAGGTCTTTTAATTCTAAGTAACAAGTGGTAGAAGTGGAGTCTACGCCTCTACGGTATGGATGAGAACCTAGCTCTAAAATTTTAAAAAAGAGTGGAGAGGCGTGTCCTTACTTCTGGTGTCCACATTTAATTTATACATCTTATGCTTAATGGTAAAATCATAGAATACTGCTGCTGTGCTGCAGAGAACTTACATCTGTAGTTGTTACAGTTGTCAATGTACCATCAGAATCTGCTCGACCAAGAGTACTTTCATCATGATAGAACTTGTGGACACATTCTGGTGACGAATTCAGAATTCTGTAGTATTGTTGAGCAAATGCAATCCCAATCTGCAAGCAAGACCAATCACGTTTAACAGTACTGCTATTATTTGCAGATTAATAACAAAACATGGAGAGAAAAAAATACCACATTCGGATTATGAGGAGAACCGTCAGAATTCTCACTTTCCGTAGCCATTGCTGCACAGACATAAGACTGATTAGTATCTAATGTTTGAAGGTGAATGAATATTTTGAGACTATCGAGCAGCGTCAGCGGTTCAAAAGCGATAGTTAAGCAGAAATGCTCATAGTAAAATGCAAATGCTGTTGCATCAAAACAAATTGTTGCTACAAAGAAATATTTACAGCAATTGGCCGAGCAACCATCTACAAAGTCCTCAGTTTCCAAACACCCAAACCATTGGAAAACAACAACTCAAGCATGCTGAAACGTGTTTCACAAATTATTGGCCTAACTTACACAGTACAAATGAGCAGCCTAAGCGATTCAAAGGATATAGTCAATCAGAAATGCTCATAGTAAAATGTCAATGCTGTTGCAGGAAAACAAGTAGTTGCTACAGAGGAATACACAGCAATTGGCTGAGGAACCATCTATAAAACGAGACCAACCCAAGCACTAGCACCCGTTGGCTTTTTTTTATAGAAGAAAACTCGGTGAGCCCCGGGTTGCTCTCAAGACTCGAACCCGGGTGGTTGGCTTGCGCTCCCGCACACCTAACCAGCAGAGCGACGCTCTGTTCTCGGAACCATCTGTAAAGTCCTCAGTTTCCAAACATGAAACACCCAGGACCATTGGCAAACAAAAAACACAGCAGCACAGTGGTCTTTGTCCATCAATATTGCTATCATGCTGACACATGTTTCACAAATCATCGGCACAACTTAAAGAGCAGAAATGACAATAACTGTCATATCATATTGAGAAAACATGGATACAACCAAACTTTGGCTGATGATTTTTTCCCCAATTTACCAATTAGCACACAAAACAAAACCATTTATTCAGCTGGCTCAAGCTGTGTTTATCCAACAACAGGAATAGTAGAATCCAGAAGGAAGCTAGGTAGAACCTCTTGATGCAAAGGAAAATTGACTGACTGACTGACAGAGTGACAACCATGCAGATAAAACAACTCACAAAAGGATAATGATTGGAATTTCAGAACCGAAACAGTAAGGTAGCTAACAAAATGAACAAGTAGACATCATGCAAAGGGAAATTGACTAAATGACAGACTAACATCCATGCAGATAAAACAACACACAAAAGGATAATGATTGGAATTTCATAACCCAAACAGTAAAGTACTTGCTAACCAAATGAACAAAGTACACATCAAAGCATCGACCACATTTGATGCATGTAAACCTAGCATATCACAAAAAACATTTCCCACAAGGCAAAGGCAATACGAAATGCCTGCAACTCAGTTGCCAAGCGCCAACTGAAACACTCCCACCAAAGCAAATTCTGAAACCACACAAAATTCCCACCAAAGCTACATATCTAGTGGCCGCATACTGGCTAGATTGTCCTGACGCTCCAAACAGGTCAACGGTCAGCATCAGTGTAATAGAAACCGATAATCTGCAGAACTAAAAGATACCAATTTCACAAAACAAAGCCACCACGCAAACCACAGCGAGCAAGTCACACAGCATGTCGAATTCGGCACTAAAAAGGAGCCCTTTTCGACCCCCACAAGCACACGCAAGCTAGTTCGTGACCCCCTACGAGGCCAATCTGTTCAACAAACCCACCGACAACGAACAATCCAGCGCGAATTCGCAGACGACCGCGAATTTCAAACCCTGAATCTGTGCAAAGCTCGCAGCATTACCCCGCACGAAATCCGATCCCCCACACAGACGACCGGTCCGAAACCCGCAACGTTTCGCGAACCCCCCGCCACGGCGAGGACGCGCGCGCGCGGACCGCCGAGCAAAACCAAAAAATCGAGAGAAAAAGAGAGGGGAGAGATCGAGGCCGCGCGCGTCGGGGGCAGGGGAGGAGATGTACCTTCCGGACCGCGCCCGGGCCGACGGCCGCCGCCGACGGGCACGGGATGAGGGCGACGGCAAACCCTAGCGGAGCGACGCGGCGACGGAGCAGTTGGGGGTCGATCGAGGCGGAGTGAGAGAGAAGGGGAATGGATGGAGCCGGAAGAGGGGTTTATAACGGGAAGGGTTTTGCCGGGTGGCGAGTGTTCACTCTGCGTGTCACTGACTTGTGGGCCTCACTCGGCTGGTCACGGTCCGACCCGCTCGTCGGTTCGGTCCGACCCAGGATTTTCCTGTTACGATCCCGACGACGATTCGTCTTTTCTTTTTTATTTTCTTGCTGGACCTTCTCGAAACCTCTCTCCCTTTCCCGGCCCTTCTACCATGGCGGCGGCGGCGGCGGCGCACTTCCGGCGTTTCCCTGAACCTCCGCGTGCTCGCATTCGCTTCTCCACCACCAACCCCGTACGTCATCTTCTTCTCCTGACCCAGCTCGTGCTCCGGCCTGCCCCTGCTCCGGCCCCAATCCGCCGCCGCAGTCGCTTAGAATCGGCCCCGACGTCTCACGCGCGTCTCCGACGCCGCAGCTCCCGTTCGAGCTTATCGCGGCATCGTGTCCCTGCCGTATCTCTCCACCCGTTCAGCAGTATCCGGTCGGAGGACATTGGTTTTTTGAGGTATGAGCTTTTACTAATCATCCAGTAATAATTACTACTTAATAAATCCAAACCAGTTAACCTCCACAATGTGTCCTGGCTACGCGCGCTAGTGAACAGAGGCCGCAGCAGCCGATAGGAGCTCTGTACATTTGTGGGATTAGTATTGGCTGATTTTTGTTGTCATTCGCAGGCTGTTCCTTCCTGGGGTCAGGGTGAGCTTCATATCCCACAACGCGATCCTGAAGCGTCGCATGGAGAAAAGTGGAGGTGATGATGATAGTTCTGACGGCATTGGCTCCCCAATTGCGTTGGATGCAGAGGTTGGCAAGGAAGCCAGGCGAGAGCATCACAATGAGGATCGGAAGCAAAAGAGGAGGGGTAAGGGGAATCACAATAAGGATTGGAAGAAAAAGAAGGTGAAGGCGTTCGAAGCCAAGCAGAACAAAGAGGCGGAGGGGGTGAGACAGCTGGAGAGTTCGCGCCATCTATGCGCCGCTGGAGTTTGGCACTGAGGTTGGGTTGCGCTGCCGGCTTGTGACCAGGATGGTCCTTTGTTATTCATGGATCGGTCAGCTGGTGATGGTGAGGATGACTTGCCTGTTTATGAGGAGGACTTGGGCAGTGAAGTTGATGAAGATGGCATTGTCAATATAAGGGTAGGAAGCCTGCATGGGTAGATGATGAGGAGGAGAGCACTGAGGTGGACATCTTAAAGGTTGCAAGGTTGAGGAAGTTGAGAAAGGAGGCTGATGAGCATGTGATATCCGGCAAAGAGTATGAAGCTCGGCTGCGTGGCCACCACACCAAGTTAAACCCATTCACTGGCTGGGAAGATATGCACCGTAAAGCTCCTCTCCCCGGGTTGTCTGATGATGAATCCAATGAGGACGGTGTAGTTGACAGTATTCTTCAGAACAATGATGAGCTTGTTGTAAAGGGTTCTACTAAGCTCCTGCCTGGCATGTTGGACTTCTCAAGGCTTGTCGATGCTAATGCGCAGGATCCATCCTGTGGTCCAATCAATTCAGTGCAGTTTCATAGGAATGTGCAACTGATGCTTGCTGCTGGCCTGGACAAACATCTGAGGTTTTTCCAGATTGACGGGAAGAGAAACCCCAATATTCAGAGCATATTTATCGAGGATTGTCCGGTTCACAAGGCAAGGCACGTTTTCTACCTGATGGCTCTGAGGTGATCCTTTCAGGCAGGAGGAAGTTCTTCTACTCATTTGATTGGTGAAAGCTGCAGTCAGTAGGACTGGACCCTTGACTGGACGCGAGGAGAAAAGCCTGGAAAACTTGGAGATATCACCTGATTCTAGAACCATTGAATTTGTTGGTAAGGAGGGGTACATTCTTTTGATATCTTCCAAAACAAAGCAAATCATTGGAACCCTCAAGATGAACGGAACGTACATACATTGGCTTTTGCGGACGGTGGGAATCAGCTACTGAGCAGCGGTGGGGATGGCCATGTTTACCACTGGGATCTTAGAACAAGGAAGTGTATGCACAAGGCTACTGATGAGGGTTCCCTGACAGACATTTCTCTCTGCACCTCTCGGGACAGCTCTTATTTTGCAACAGGCTCCAGCAGTGGCATCGTGAATGTGTACAAAAGGGATGAGTTCCTTGGCAGGAAAAGCAAGCAATTGAAGACAATTGAAAACCTCACAGCCGAGATTGGTCAAATGAAGTTCAACAATGATGCTCAGATTCTGGCGATAAGCTCGAGGAATGAGAGGAACGGGATGAGGCTCGTGCACGTCCCATCCTTCACCGTGTTCCAGAACTGGCCAGGGCCTCGGTTCAGCCTTCAGTACCCGAGGTGCCTGACTGCCTGGACTTCAGCCCGGGTAGCGGGATTCCTCTCTGTCGGACATGCTGGTGGAAAAGTTTTACTGTACAAGCTGCACCACTATCAGAATGCCTAGGTTCAGACTTGTCTGGAGAACCCAGTTTTGAGTTTTGACACTGTATTTCTGCTCCCCGAAAACGGATTGTTTATCTGTAGCCTGACCTTCTTAATCCCTTTAACCCTTTTGAGTGTTGTTAAATGTCACCGATAATTAATCCTAATGCAATTCAATACCCTCTGCTCTTTCTTTTCTTTTCTTGTATCATTGTATGCATGCAAGTTGTATACTACTGCCTGTGCGCTGCAGAATTTCTGCACACCGTTAAAAATGTGGGTGTGGCTGGAGGAAAGATGATGAGCAGTGTAATGGTCTACGTGTCTGTAGCTGATGAATGCTGTTTTGTGTGCTCAAGTAGGTGTTTTCGTCTTCAATGGGTGTCCGCGGTGAGATTGTGGTGCGTCCTTGCCGTAGTAGACTAGCACTAGACTACTAGTAGTGCCTTCTTCCACGTATAGCTCGTGTCACCTTCAGTCATGGTGCTTACTGTTTTTTCCTTTGTTTTGCTTAGGTTGGCCAGTTCGCGTTCCTTGGACACCAGCGATCTGCTCCAGAGATTTTACGGGTCTGTGTAGTTTGCTGTGGCAGGGACAGTTGTTCCCCTGCGCCATGCCCACCAAGTGCTCGATCCTATGCATGCACGAGGTCTGTGATCGATTGGTGCCTTGCTGGTAGTCGATGGCAGGACGGCGTGCTCCATTGATACTGACCAGTGCGGCTCCTGTTCCAGACGACCATCCCATGGTACTCCGGCCAAGCAGATAGCAAGCTTGAGTGGTGGCACTCCATGTGCTGGAAGGCGTCTTCCTTTCCACTTCCCCAGGCCCCGGTAATGCCCATCGCTATGATACAGTTCCACATGTGTTGAGAACTTGAGATGATCAACCACTGACTTGTTTAACAGTGGCGTTGAAATCCTTACAGTGCAAAGTTCCCCTTGCCTGCCCAGAACTGTCCGGAGGAGGATCATCGCGCTCGCGGCATGCTCGCTGTGGCCCAGGTATGCCTTCCTTCTGTCGCCCTCACACAAATGCCTGCCCCCCACCCTCCCTCCTGTGCATTCCTCTAGCTGTTGCCAATGAAGCTTCGTCCTGTGTCATGCTCCGGTGTCCTCTCCTGTTCATTCCTCTTTAGCTGGTTCCAATTAATTCACACCCTGCATCATGTGCCCGGTGTCCTGGATGATCTGGCACTGACTGTAGAAAGTCCTCTTATTGGAGAGTTTGACGTGGCCTGGTGCAGCGGTAGAGCCTCACCGCCTGTGACCGAGAGGTCCCAGGTTCGAGTCGCGGTCTCCTCACATTGCACTACGTGGCTTGCCACTAACACCTTCCCCAGACCCCGCACAGTGCGGGAGCTCTCAGCACTGGGTACGTCCTTTTTTTAGAGGGGTGGTTTGTCTGTACTGAGCCTCCATTGCAACCTGTGGATGCTATATTCATTCACAAGATATATCAATTCAATTTACTGCAAGACGATGAGTTATTTGTTTGGTTCAAGCGACACCATCCTCGTGCGAATGTCGGGGTAGGATTGCTGTAGAATTTTTTTCCTTTATGGTGTGTACACACAGTTTGGGAACTAACTACAGGTCTGAAACTTCAAGTGGGCGTTATCACACCTATCTGGCAGGAAACATCTTGTTATCTATAATAGTGTGTGATGTTCCTAGCATGCAGGAGCCAAATGGTCCCTTCTTATCCAAAATAGACGCAGATTGGGTAAACACTATTGCTTCGTGTGATCATATCTTGCGAAACAAACAGTAGTTATGTATGTATTCAAGAAAAGGAACATGATCTGATCAAAGTAAAATCAACAGAGAACTCGCGAAAAAAAAAATCAACAGAGAAGACCTTATAAAAGGGTATGATTTCATAATCAGTTGCTTGCTTCTTCTAGTGTCAATGACACTGAGGCCAGGAATAATTATATTTCTTCTATATAATTCAGTCTTCAGCAAAATACAGAGGGTTACATTTACTAGTGGCTAAGCTTCCAAACGGAAACAACTATCGCCAATCATATTTAGTTTATGTACTACTGAAAGACAGTTGCCTACGCAATTTTGGTTGCCCAGCTTGTATCTTCTCTGTAGCCTCTCCACCTATGACCTCGTCAATAAGGTCCCTGAAGATGGATCTTTCAATGTCCAAAATCATTCCTTGTATCTCACCATCAGAGCTCCCCCATTCTTTCATATCATACAATGCATCCTCAGCTAACAGCATGTTTTCAGCCTCATCCTCTTCGGAGCATTTTGCTGGTGAGCTCTCGGATAAGAGCCTGTCAACCTCTGTGCACAATTCCTTGAAAAGTCGGCACCCACTTAACTTCCTTGATCGAAGAAGTTTTGCCATTCCACTGGAACTATAAATGTTCATCTTCTGAGCTATAATTTCATTTACCAGATCAAATATAATTCTGCGGTTAAGCTTTTCCATGTTAGGGTCAGAACTCTTCTTAGCTCCAGTAACAGCTTGGGTTGCTGAAATGAAGTGTGGCTTTGTTTGCTCTAGAATGAGGAAGAGCTCCGGATTGATCGGGCAGCTGAATGGACATAGTTGACCAGGCATCGCTGCGAAGCTGAGTTCCTTGTGCAGAAGACCAGATGCTAAGAGTATCTCGTAGATATACTGGTTATCTTTAGAGCTTGCAGCTTCATCGTTCATCGATTGCAGTTGTTCAAGCTTCTGAATTAGGGCTTCTAGATTTTCTGGTTTGATCTGGTTGACTTCACTGCTTGTCTTTGACTGCGGTGTGTCTGGCAGGCTGTTTGGATTCCAGCATTCATCTGAAGTATGTGTCTCACCATCTGAACAAACAGAGAAGGTACACATATATTCAGAAACCAGTTAACAAACCTAAGATTTTTTTGTGGCAGACAGAAGTACAGAATTACAACAGTACAACTAAAAAAAATACGTATATGGATCACATAGAAGTGAAATTACTATTCTGTCTACATAATCCACTGAATCACACACACTAGCTGTATTTGTAAAGGAGCACTGGTGGGCACATCTATAGTAGCAATGTATAGACACCAGAGGACATGCATCATGCTGCTGCATAATTGCAACATGTGGGGCTTGCTAACATAGCACTGTTCACTACCAGCACATCAGATGCAACTATCAGTATGCTATGGTTCCTCCCATTCGCAGGACCACGAGCTACCTGGTGGTAGCTTTTATTGCAGATTATCTGTCACTAGCGTCATCGGTATGCTTACAGCTAACTATGTTTGTCCTTCGCATAGCACTATGGTCTTTTGAATTGAATGGGACCAAATAGTAGGATCGATCATGCCATTGATCTTGCAGTTGGTGGCTATCCATTATAAAAAATTGGGGTTTATGTCATATGGAGGAAAAGTAACTGCTAGATCAACTTCTCACCTTTGAATGAATCCGAAATACTTTTATGGTAGAAGGATGTGTCGAGGACCGAGACGGGGCTTGGGACATTCTCCAATGAATGAATCCTGTGATCTGACCCCAGGATGAAAGAAGGGCTCTGAAAGAAATGAGAATTTTTGGTTAGTTGGTTATAAAGAACAAGCATATCGGAAAGAATCTTAGAGCTGGCTGGTTTCTTTCGTTTATGGTTATCTATTTATCTTTACCTTTTGGGCTGGTGTTGCAGCAGTGTAGTTTGGTTGAACGGACGATGAACTGACAACCGTAGGCTTTTGACAATCCATTATACTGACATCAATCTGCTTCGCCAAGCTGATCCTTCTTCTCGGACTCTGCGAGACCTCATTGTCACGGTTGCTCTTCACTTGAGAAGGTTTTGATCTTGTTCTTCCTCTTGGGGATGCTGCTTCATTCGACTTCTTGCTCGGCGACTTCGGTGAGACTGGGGGCCGGGACCGCCTCTCTGACTCTGCCTTCCTCTGGACCAGCCTGGGGCTTGATGAGCCTGTCGGCCTCGGGGAGCTTGCTCTGCTTGCAGGTTCTTCAGACTTGGATTGAGCCCTTGTAGTGCGAGAATGGATCTTCTCATTTGTGCTGCTTTCGTTCTTGTCAAGGGATGAATCTCTGGCCTGCAGCTTCCTGAGGCTTCTGAGCCCTGCAAGAGGAGCAGCTGAGACCCCAGATTTCTCAGTGGTTCTTGCCGGCTTCATGACTACAATGGGAGACTCAAAGCTTCTGGAACTGGTGGTGGCTAGATCCTCTTTTTGCCCCTGAAAAGCCACTGATTCACTATCGCCGTCGCCGTTCTGGCACGTAACATCCTTTGAATGCAATGCACCCAGAATTCTGAGTGCTCTGAAGTCCTTGTTGCACTCTGAGAACTCGAGACCACCGAGCCTTCTCTCTATATCGGCATACAGAGACGGGGTTCTTGGCCTCACCTCAGAGTCTCGGCATTGTGAAGCCTTGCTGTTGGTGACGCTGACACCTCTCTCCTGCTGCCTCCATGGAGCGGCTTCAGTGAGAATTCTTGGAGAAGGCTTGGTTTTTGGTGCTGAAGGCTCATTCTTCGGTAGAGACACACACTGATCCTGGCAAGCCCTCCTGGGCGAACGCGATGGACGCTCGCTCTGGGTGGCTTGTTCTGCTGGTCTCGGTGATCTTGCAGGCTCATAGCTGTCAGCGATTAGCATCCCGGTCGCATCTGGCGCTTCTTCCAATCCCATGAGCTTGGCGATGACACTGTTGGACCGCCTGTGGCTTGGGGAATCTTGAGGTCTAAGAGCATCCAGGAGAGAGTCGTCGGTCCTCCTGTAACTGTAGTTCTTCAGACGTGAACTTGGGCTCAGAGATTCTTTCCTGCTGTCCAAGGACAGTCTGGGAAGCTCTTTGGCCCGTGTGGGAGCAGGCTTCTTGGCTTCTTGGGTTTCTGCCGACCGCAGGAGCCGCCGATCATCGCATGAGAAGCGTGAATGCTCCTGGAAACGCCTGCTTGGTTCGACGACGTTCACAGGGACGACCTTGCTGCTCCTATCGATGCCGATGACGTAGGTCCCGTCCATCGACTTGGAAAGAAGCAATGGCCTCGGCGAGTCTTTGTACTGCATGTTCTTTCTTGGCTCCAAAGCTGAAGTCTTCACAGTTAGGCCACCAGAGTCCCGGTTGATGGAGTCCTTCACGATGTCCCTGAAACCAACCTCGTTTGGTTGCCCGGTCTTGGTGTCAGCGCTAGCGTCCTTGAGACTTGGTGAGTTCTTCAGTGGTCTCTGCACAA
The DNA here is from genome assembly GCA_030979885.1 of Lolium multiflorum. Classification (NCBI taxonomy): domain Eukaryota; kingdom Viridiplantae; phylum Streptophyta; class Magnoliopsida; order Poales; family Poaceae; genus Lolium; species Lolium multiflorum. The sequence goes on along the minus strand of CM061748.1, from coordinate 56,773,363 downwards.
AGGGCTCCTCGTTGATGTATGGAGTCTCCTGTTGGACTGATTTGCTGGCATCGATTGATGAGAAGGATGAGCAGGAAGAGGAAGAACAAGAAGCTCTTGATGACTCTATTGAGAGGCTACTGTTCTCGGTCATGCTTTTGCTGAATGTTTTCTCCTGCAAAATAAATCCATACGTTAGAGCCCTGTCAATATTAACTTATTCATGAGTATATTGGCTTTCCTGAAAACATAAAGTTGATTTAGTCCAGACAGGTGAATTACCAGAATGATCTTTGGGGTACTTGAGGTCTGCGCTGGAACATTGCTGCTGCTGCTTTTCGGCGGAGTACGGCCTGGACAAAATAATACGACGTCAGAATAGTTACCTAAATAAATTTTTAAACAGAGAAGACAGAGAACATTATCCTGTAAATCCTGGTAGTACATACATAATGAAATGGATGGATTTGATGGGAGAAAAGGTGACGAGAAATTTTCTTGTTTCTGTTCACCTAATTGTTTATGTTTAGGTGCATTAATATTTTAAATCGAATTGTTAAGCTGTCATCTTCGGTTAATCGGTCATCAGGGGAACGTTTCTTTAACCAAAAGTTGAGCTGTCCTCTTCAGTCAGTTTCATTAAAAAAAATATGAGCTTTTAGTAACCTACTGCTCAGCTGTCCTCTTCAGTGAGAAGTAGTTATGCTAATTCTGGATGCAGAAATACACATAACGGTTGGGTATCATTATATCAACGCCCGGTTCGTACAGTGCTAAAAGTAGTCGTGCGCTGTCGTTGAACATTCTTAGGGAAAAGATTTTGATGGTGAGGATCCGCTTTCACTGATCGTAGTTATTAGTATTTCCGTTTGCAGTTGTAGGTGTTTCCCTTAGCAGAAGAAGACTTGTTTATGATTAGTTTCTTCTGAGAAGAAGAAAACCGCAAACAGAATAAGGCTTATACCATCCTTAAAACTTGTTTCCAACTTAAGAAAAACTCTACCATCCATACTGCAAGAGGAAGTTTTATCCTATTTTACTGTTTTTACTAACCAAGGCATATTTGTTTGTACTGAACTTGTCAGGTCCCAAGTGTCCATGTTACCCAACTCTGGATGGCATGGCAGTCTGAAAGGACTAGCGTTGAGTGAACACAAGAAGCAATCTTTCTGACCAGAGAAGAAAAGAAAAGCCACCTAACTTTCTGATATATATCTAGTCAACGGTAGCAGAGCCAGTTGCAGCAAGCGCGCGATTCGGAGAACGAGTAAAAACTCGGGAACAAGTAAACTAACTGGACATGGAAACTGTAATCGAGAAGAAGAAGAAGGAGAAAAAAATGGGTTGATTACGTCAGAACATGGATAGAACTTGGCAGCCGACACACGCAGAGCAGAGCATGCCGATGCCAGTGTTAGAGGTAGCAGGGCATGGATGATGGAGACGAAGGCAATGGAGGTGAGGAGGTGGTGTTGGTGTTACCTTTGGGAGGCGGAGGCAGGCTCTTGTGTCGCGGCTGCCGGCCGCGGGGCGCGGCGGTGAGCAGGCGCTGGCGGTCGAAGATCTGGAATATGCCGGCCATGCAGCCCATGTGGCGGTCGAGGTCCGGCATGTCGTCGGTGAAGGCGTTGAGCACCCTCCTCGCCGGCGGCATCTCCTGAGCTGATCGGACGTCAGACGCCGGTCCCAACCGGAGCGGTTCTTCACATTCGCCGCCCCAGCAGGCGAGGCGCGCGGCACCGAGCAGAGCGAAGGTTCCGAAAGCAGAGAAGTCGCAGAGCAAGAAGCGGCGGCAGTGGCTGTATCTATCTATCCTCGCTCGCGTATGCGGATGGAGGTGCAGATATAGTAGAAGTTGAGTCTGGTGCTGGGGATGGGTGTTGTGAGTTCAGCGGAGGAATGTTGTGCGTCAGCCGCTCATGCAGGCTCCGTTCTCGTGACCTGGTGAAGATGGATGGAGGATGGAGGTGAGGGGCGAGTTGGGGCTGGGAGCTTTATGAGGCGAGCGTGGCTGCTGGCCGTGTGGGGGTGGGGGGCAATGGGGTGTTGGTGTGGGTCAAGCCGTGTCGCTGGTCCTTGCGCGCGCGCGTCGTCCATCCATCACAAGGCCATGCCCATGTGCGCGCCTGATCATTGCGTGCACTCCGTTGGGTGTGCGCGCGAAACGCCATGTGAGTTGTGTCAGACCCGCACAGGAGCTTCCTCCCGCCGATCGCCGGTCCGGTCCAGGCGGCCGGACGGCCAGCCAGCACCGCCGGCGGCGGCGTTTAATGGCCAGCGCCACCGCGCGGGCAACCACCGGCACGGCGCGCCCACCGCGCGTACGGCGTCCAGCTCCGGCGCCGGGCACGCAGGCACCGTGCGCGCTATCCATTGGCCGGCGATGATGATGGTGTCGTCGCTGCTGGCTGGATGGATGGATGGATCGGACGACAGCTCATGGGTGGGACGGGGCCGGTCGGCCGTGCCGCGGTGCCAGCCACGGCGAGGGATGACGGGAGAACGACGGCCCGGCCCCGTACACGACCAGACCAGCTATACGTACATGCGCGGTATCATTACGTTCAGTACGGTCGCGCGTGTGACTGGGATGGCGAGATACGTATACGTACGTACGTGCCAGTTGCTGCTACCGCAATATACCGCTGCTTTGGCCGCATCCGCGCGTGCGATCCGTAACTGCGTATGTGCTCGTGTACGTGACAGTGACGCCGGGAGTAGATAGCTATTTACGGCCACCGAGAAAAGAGAAGGGTAAATTCTCGGTGCGTTTTGTCGTGATGGGGAAGCAGGAGGAACCTGTGCGTGCGGTGTACCGCCCCACTTACTCCGGCCGTGCGCCCGCTCTGAACCCCCGATCACCCTGTCGCTCGCTGATGTTACTGTGTGGGAGGCAGAGTGCTATCATCGATCACGGTGAATCTGTGATCTCTTTTACTGCCTGCGTCTCTGGGACCCCTGGGCTTAAATTCTTGCATGGTTTGGTTAATACCTGTGCTTGCTGCGTTTGGGAAAACTTGTTAGTGCAAGCACCTCTCGATTCCCCCGAATTTACGCGAAAGAATGAAATGGAGATCTGGGAATGGATAGATCATGGATGCGTGTTTGGGCAGGGCAGTTATGAGGTACTCAACCGTGTACGTACGGCCAGCTAATGGAGTTTAGTGCTCGATCCGAATTCAAGCCGGGGCAGGTGTCGTGTTTAAGTGCTACTAACACGGTCTTAACACTGAGGCAGCAGTGTCGCTGCCGGTGCCCTTGCTCAATGGCTTGGCTGGCCCGTGGGGGACGGGTTCAAGCGGAAGAGCATCTCTTGTGGTTCTTTTAAAGGAGGATCTCTATATCTCCACATAGATGTATACAGATTTTTTTTTAGATGTTCTAAGTTTTTCAGTGAAACGTTTATGTCTAGACCGTCTGTATTTTTGATTTAGTCACTGTTAAGTGGACCTCTTGATCTCAGATGTGTGTGGGGACGCGTGCGCAGGGAAGGATTGCTTTGGATGGTTCTAGCTCCGTTCTCTAGATTTGAAGGATGAGTTGAGAAAATAGATGGTCCTCTATATTTAGATGACCGTTTAGATGAGCCACTGGAAGCGTTTTTTCAGCTCATGGTCATCTATTCACATTTAGATGATCATATAGAGGAGCCACTAGAGATGCTCTAACGCGACTGCACGACGTAGGTCAATTAAACTCTCGTCCATACTACCAGTTAGCACTGTAGTAGTGGCTCACTTAATTTGTGCATTGTGATAATAACAATTCCATCTACTCTCTCTGTTCATCGAAGGTATATAGATGCGATGTCCAATATTTGTTTGAAATTGATTAAAACTTCTAGAGTGTCTACATGCATCCTTTTGTAGATAGAGGTACTACCAATTTTCATTAGTATAACTATCATGATTTTAAATAGCAGACTATAGCCTTTCTGCATTGGGCAACTAACTGCATTAGCTCGCTAAAAGGTACCGAAGTCTTTAAACAGCCAGCTATAGGCACGCTATAGTCGGGTTGTAGCTACTTTGAGAGGTCGCAGCTATAGCCTATAGCTGCCTATTTAAAACATTGATAATAGCTCCATGGGCGTCCCAAACAGCCACTCGACATTCCCCCCCCCCCCCACCCCCCCAACCCCCCCACACACACACCAATAGGGCTTTTTTGACGTCCACTTCAAAATGAGATCGCACTGGCTTCCCAAGAAGGATATCGGCAATAGGCGCAACCTAAAACTCTGTCGGCAACCCCACGCCGGACTCGACATATAGGGATCGGCCATGGGCACTAGCAAGCGCGGCCATCGTTATATTTTCTCGGCGAACCTGCACCGGCATCGACGCACACAAAAAAATCCCTACTTCTACTTACCTCCCAATCCATTCTCCCGTCCGTCGATCCTCTTCCAGCCCAAAACCGTGACGTCTTCCAGGACCGTCACCCTGCACCTCCGCCGTCGCCACGATACCTCCGAAGAACCCGCCTAAGAATCAAAATTTTAAGAACCCGCACAAGATGTGGCTGATGGAGAAGACGGTAGATTGGATGCAAGCAAAATGTGAGGATGAATGCCTCCGACGTAAGATGAACCCACTAAGACCGAATTGGCCATGCGCATAGTCACCGAATTCCATAAGGCGACGATGGAAGCGGAGTTCCTTGGAAGCAAATGCCATGGCATAGTCGGGCAAGCCAATGGAGCACCACCGCGGGTTCTTCAAGGAGCATCTCGCCAGCCTACTGCTACGAGAGCTCCGATGAGCCGATGCCCACTAGATTGTCCTCTCCAAAGATAGGCGAGAACGATCCCACCGCCAACCTTGATGGCATGTTCTCTCCGATTGTGCCTGACTTCAAGAAAGCAATGGCTAGGCCGGCGCCATCCCCCTCGACCTAAACTACACCTACTCCGACTTGCAATGCCATGTGTCGGGCACCTCTCTCGTTCATCGATGACGCCCGCACCCACTCCTCCACCAAACGTACCATTTATGTGGCGCGGTATCGACACCAGCCATCTGTTTGAGGGATCTTGGAATGCGCTACGATGCCGACGCGACATTGCTTCACTATACCAGATTATCAGAGAAGTATGAGAAACGAGGCTCGCGTGCATTGCTTTGAGAAGGGCGGCGGCTACGTTGTTGATATAGATGATCCCTTGGCCACCTTGTCAGCCCGCCACACCGGCCGTTGAAGTGGCATTCTTGAAGAGGGTGCAATCCTCAATTGACAAGTGGAAGTCTGAGATGTCGTCGAATCCAGGTCATTCAAGCTCAACAAGCTAACGAAGGTGGAAGTCCCCATGTTAGAGAAGCAAGGCAGGAAGACCGAGCTCGAGACGGTGAAGGTTGCGGTGAAAAAGAGGAAAAAAAGGATTTCATGATATTGACCACCAACATGTCTACAATGGAAGTTGAGATGAGCCATCCTGAATGATGGATCCGGTGTCTTCGATTTGATTTCTTTGTTATGCCGTCGCGTAATATTGTGGCCGGATTTGAGAGGAATTTTCGTGCCGGGGATTTTGAATTAATCGCTGAGGCTCTTGTAATTTCCATTTTTTGGTTTGAAATTCTGATTAGTAATAACAGGCTTAGCTCATTTTTTGGTAGCTCTGTTTGGTACAAACGTTGTCTAACGGCCTTCGATCGGCTAGGCGGGTCACTGTGGAGTAGTTTTAGGGCCAATCAAGGAGCATGGCGGCGACTGCTCGCACTCCGATATGCATGGCGCGGCGGTGGTCCTCCATGTGTCGCCGCCACCGGCACCAAGTCCCAACGCCATGATCCACCGATCCAGACGCAGCCGCGCGCGCCGGAGCCGGAGCCGGAGACGACGACACGGTCGAGGTGATTCGGCCATTCGGGGACGAGCTCTCCTCACCGTGCCGTAAACTTTCTGCCGCAGCAAATTAACCAACCAAAGTTCTGAAGACATTTCTTCCCTGCGAACGCAAGCAAAGCAAAGCAAAGCAAAGCAAAGCAAAGCAAGCAGGTGTACGTACGTGGTTGTAGTTGTAGTACCGCAGTAGTTGTTGTTTGTGCTCTCAGAGGATCGGAGGCGGAGGAGTAGCAAACAAAAACGCAAGCTAGAGAACATGCGCATTGAGGCGCCTGTCGGTGGGGCCCCGGGACCAGTGTAGGTGGATCTGGGGGCACCATGGCTGCTCCCTTTCAAGGTTGGACCATCGCCATCCAGTACTTTGCTTGCTTGCTTTCTCCATCCTCATCTTCTTCCTTTGCTGAATACTCCTGGTAGCATGGTAACAAATCAATCCAGAATTTGCAAAATGATTGTCCATTTGCGCAGTAACTTTTCATGTGTGTCCCAAGCCAAGTTCAAACGTAGAACAAAAGGATTATATTGTGGAACGGAGTAATTCGTACGTGGTGCCATGTTAACATAAGGAAGATCGACGAATAAGAAATTTCCGGCTACAGAAATTTTCGAAGAGATTCCCGGCACTGCCGCAGTGGGACTTTTCAAAAATTGTGGGATTCAATGCGGTGGTCGTGGTCTTGTTTAATGAGGACGATAAGTAGAAGCAGAGGAATCTCTGCGTATTCAAGGAGTTCGTTAGATTTCCCGCCAGCTAGTATACATGCTTCCCGGCCCTACTCACGTGTGAAGTAAAGCGAGCGACGTCTCTTCCTTCCCGCTAATTCTTGTGAATTTCGCCCACGAATATTCGAATTTTCATGGTCTTGCTGGAACATGGATACGGGTATTCAAGGCCACCTAATATGTCCTAGGAAATTTTTTTGAATGGTCAGTTTGCGCTGCACAAATATTTGCCGGTGAGTGAGTCAGCGGCGAATACTGTCGAACGACATGCATGCATATATCGAGCACTTCATCGTCCATCCAACTGGATACCAACTGTCGATCGAAGGCGACGAGCCCCTCCAATAACATATTTTGGTACGGGAAGCAGCGTGTGCACTCTGCTGCTGGACACGACGACTTGGCGATGGAGCCATGAGTCCACATTGTACGCGTACTACGTACCAGCGACCGGAGGAGACGTTGCATCCTGCGCAAAAGTTGCTTCTCCTTCTCCTTGGCGTTGGCGTGGAGCGTGGCCGGCCGTGTAAGCTGGCCTGCAGGCAGGCGCCCAACATCGAGAGTGACACAGCCGACGGTGGCGCCACTGTTGGTCCGGGAGGAGGGGAGTAATGGGAACCGCCGGAGGGTGTCTGCGTCGCCGGCGTGGGGTTGCTTTCTGCCCTGGGCAGGGTTCTTTGCATGGACCTGTGGCATATCTTTGTTCCGTGGCGAAGCACTGAAGAAAAAAGTTGGTCCAGCGAACTCTAAAGGCATAAAATAATTTTTTGCAAAAAAATTCAAAGTGTCTTGCCACATTAATAGTACTTGATGTGATCTAAGGCATAATCACTTAATAAAATGGCAGTAACACCATATTGAAATATAAGTAGACCCTACAAACACACCCATAAGACCATCTCTACCGACGAGCCCCATAACGCCCCCCAAAACGAGACGACTATTGGGTCCAGACTATAAAAAAGCGCGCACACCGGCGACCCTAATAGGAAATCCACGTCAGGTCGAGCCCAATAAAACCGTCGACAAACCCCAAAAGATCCTGTAGGAAGGGAGGCTACCGGACGCGCCGACACCAAACTCACGCTGCTTCATGTTGGATTCCCTGCAATTTGGCTAGTCAAATAAATCCCCAGTCACACTCCATCCTCTCTCTCTCTCTCTCTCTCTCTCTCTCTCTCTCTCTCTCTCTCTCTCTCCCCCTACCAACCGCACCGAGCACCAAATCTCCCATGGCAAAGCACCGAGAGCAGCCACGACCGTGCCCGCCGACTCAAGCGTCCAACCTGCCGGCGCAACATCGTCGTGGTTGGCGGCGACGCTCGAGGGCGGAGGCCGGTGACCGCGAGCAAGATTCATGGCGGTGCTCGCGTGCACGTCCTCCAACCATGACACCCAAGAGGCCTCCGTCCTCATTGTGCGCACCTCCACCGCCCGCGACACCCAAGTAGGCCCTCTCCTTCACCCTTTTCTTGTTTTACCCCATTTTATTACCATAAAATTGTTAAGCTTCATGCATCAACACCCCCTCTCACGTGTGACGGGAAGACGAGAAGACAAATCAACACGTGTAGAGAGGCAAAGAGGCAGCGGAAGGTCGGATACACACGGCAGGAGGCTGCGGGGAGTTTTTAAAATAAATTGTGAAAGCCAGGATTTGAACTCGAGACCTGGGGCTCTGATACCATGTTAAGCTTCATGCACTAGCCACTTGAACCAAAAGTCTGAACTGATGGAAAGGGCTAGGCAATCTGCTTTATACACGTCAACAAAGATGAGATTATTTAGGTCCATTTCAAGCAAGAAAACTTATGATTGTATCATTTCAGACAATCTCTTTGGTTATGGATGTGATTTCAAATCATTTTGTATTGAAAATGAGATCATAATCCAAAGTATGGATGCACTACATTTTTTTAGAAAATGGAGGTTATGGTCCAAGCCTCTGCATCAATATCCACTACATTTTTTATTAAAATTATTCAGCGGAGCCTTGCAAGAAAAATACAAAGATCAAACCCAAGCTGTCTTACTAGCGACAGATGTCGCAACACCTACAAGCTTGATGAAGGGGGTACAATCATAGGTTGCTAATTAAATAGTAAAATAGGTTGCTAAAGCATCTAGGTTAATGCATATTTCATCTTAGAAGTAATCTTCACAAATACTATTATAAGATTAAAATTAGTTACCGGTCATGTAAGCAGGGACGGAGCTACCTTGAGGCCGCTGGGGTCAGCTGACCCCCATGAAAAATACAAATTTCTTTACTAATTAGTATTACCTAGTGCTAATTTGTATACGATGACCCCAGTGAGATAGATAGATTATAGTGATGACCCCAGTGGTATTTTTTTCCAGCTTCTTTTATGCAAACATGACTCGTATTAGTTTTGCCTATTGTCATTTGAGTACCTAACCATTATTACTGACCGGCAGCAGTTTTGGTAAATGTATATGTTCCTTCAAAGAAAAACAAAGTCAAAGAAAAGACTGCCATGACGCATATAGACGCATCTCCTACTCCTAACTACGAAACTAACCATTTTTTTTCTGCATACTCCAAGAGGAACACCTAACGTCCCTAGAAAAACAGAAACCCTTCTTGTTTAACACAAGATTCGCAACTGTGATTTTGATTTCTGACAGCGATTAGGGCTTAATAATCGCCCCGCCCTGACTTTGTCAGTAGTTGGTGTGCCGACACGAAGAACACAAGCTGCTGAAGTAAGCAACCTGCCCCTGCAATTGCAAACAAACTAACATGACATAAATACTCTTTTGTGGTACAAGTTGCAAGATCTTGCAGGTGAACATTTGGCAGAGAATCTAGCAGGTGACGGGTACTACTACACCGATAGACATAGCTTTGAACTGTCACGGTGACACCTGAAAAACATTCTTGAATAGAGCAAATGTGTCGACGGATAATGCATAGATGAGATTGATTTGACTTGTGAAAGACATATTTTCTATAGCAAATGTATCTCACTATTATTGTACTTGGCAAGAACATGGGAGTATTGGATTTTCGAAACTCCATTGTGAAAATGCTCCCGTGAGCACATCTTGTTGTCGGATGTCGAGCTATCTGTCCCTCGATCATTGCATGGGCTGTATGCGCCTGTACATTTTGGGTCACTGATAATCCATCATGTTACTCCTTCGTGCGCATCCCAATACTCAATTACCAGGAGATTATGCGTTATTCATGCAAGTTGCATCATACTCACATGATAGGGCATGTGGCGCTTAGATCCATAAATTTTGGTGAGGCTGGCTAGCTAGGCTGCAGAAATATTCCTGGAATAATTGAGCAGCACATGTACTTTGCACGTACCATCAAGAAAATATTAGCCCAAGAAAGCGGATTTAATTAGTTAATTTGTTGTTTCAGTTTATCTTTATGTTTCGTTCCCTTTTATAAAATTGTAATGCTATTTTTTAGGGATAATTGTAGCAGAAACAGCCTAAGATGATCCAAGCTAATTATCATTCCTCGGCGCCAGCCGTGTATGCCTTTTCAATGGTTCACTGAGCTATGCAAGCTTTTAATATTGTTATACGCTGATATGATTAAACCAGACAAACGAAGTACACCGTACACCTCAGGAATGTGCAAGCAACGACCATATACGCCACTTTATGGGTGTACGTTGATATGATTAAATCGGACAAAAAGTACACCCTGCACCTCAGGAATGTGCTATGTATGAATGACTACATACGAGGAGCATAATTGAAGAAATAGATAAGGCAACCCGCCTGTGCTCCGGTGTCCCCCCCCTCGTTCGAGAAATGGTGGTGTGAAACACATTGACGGTCCGGATTGCGCGATACCGGTTGGTTTGGATACGGTGGTCCCTGTATAAAGTTTGTACTTTGTATTATACGCATTGTACGGGATGGCGTGGCAAAGTAGAGGTGCTGACGTGTGATCTTGCGTGTCCGTTCCGGTAGCCTCCGTGTCCCTTGCGTGTCCCCTCCCAGTATAGAAAGGTCCCCCGCCGCATCGCCTTCTCCGTCCCCTTCCATTTCCCCCCAACCGCCCCCAAATTTGGCAAAGAGCAGAGGTGAGGAGAGAGACAGAAAACCCTAGCCCCATTCGACCACATCCATTGCCGGCGATGGAGAGGAAGGGTAGCAAGGCGGCGATGGAGAAGGAGGGGAGCAAGGCGGGGTCGGCGTCGTCGGCCGCGTTTGCGGTGCTGCATGCGGAGAATGCGGAAGCCGAGGCGTCGGCGACGGCCTCGGAGGCTGAGCTGCTGGTGAAGGAGCCGGAGGTGGAGGATCTGAAGGAGGGCGGCGCGCAGGGTTTGGTCGCGGCGGCAGATCTGTGGAAGTCGGAGGCAGAAGCGGCGGTTGTCGCGGAAGGAGTGGCGGGAGCGGCGACGCCGGTGCTGGCGGATGATGTGGACCAGAAGGCGGAGGCTGAGGAAGGCGTCGCCGTCCGTGGGCCGGCGGATGTTGGGAAGGGGAAGGAAGAGGTGGTTGTGCGGGAGGCGGAGGTAAGCGCATGTTCATCCTCTTTTACGCCCCCCTCTTTTAATTTCATTTGCATGTGTGCTTAGTGTTCCTGAAATTTGTAGAATCTTGGTTTGCACTGCATCCGTGGGTCGAATATATGTAAATGTCTGGTCCGGGAGGCAATATAATTTGATATATGTTGATCTTGGCTTTGCATTCGTTGATACAATCCTATTGAAATGACATGCATGAACCGAAGCTAGTTTTGTTAGGATTATATGTAACCTACCAGCATTTAATAATGCAAAGCGCATGAATGATATAGACAATGGTATACTAGTATTTATACACACACATGCATCTAGTTGGTTCAATCATTGATGATGATTAAACACCAGGAATTAGATGATATAAATCATTATATTTTAGTTAATCCTTACTGATTTGATAATACTATAGTATTGGAGTGGTGTAGCTAGTGCAGAGAACAGAACAAAAGAGAGTGTGACATTGATGATGATGAGGATGTATCATAGTAAGAATGTAGGGCATGAAAATTAAAGGCATGAGTTGTGGCCAAGAGGATACTAGTTATGATGTGTATGTAGCTGCCTTAAGTTATTTTAGGAGGATGTTTCATTGTTGTTCTGATTCATCATTTAGGTCATGCAAGTGTTGTCAAGATAAGCTGCTAGTTGCAATGGTTGCATTGCTGCTGCTTGTAATTTCATAGTTAATAGCTTGCTGTTTTGTTTAGCTCATGATGATTCAATGATGTTGCACTGTTCTGTTTTGTTTAATTTCATAGTTAATAGCTTGCTGTTTATCATGGGATTACTGTGCTATGATTGAAAGGATCTTGTAATGTTTAGTAGAATGAAATCATGATGAGAGAAGGTGCTACCATAATGTAAATATCAATATAATTAAAGACTAATTAAGATGATCTGTTTGGTATGCATAGTATTTGGATGACATTTTCCTATTGTGGATTAATGTGGGGACTTATGTTATTTGTATGAAGGGTGGTGAAGGGTCCAGGAAGCGGAAGCGCAAGGAGGATGAGGCTGTGCCTGCTGCTCCAGTGCCTGCTCCAGTGCCTGCTCCTGTGCCTGCTCCTGTGCCTGCTCCAGTGCCTGCTCCTGTGCCTGCTCCTGTGCCTGCTCCTGTGCCTGCTCCTGTGCCTGCTCCAGAAGTGCCTGGTCCAGCTTTCCCTGGTCAATATGAGCAGTTGGAGGATTCAGATGGCTCCCTGGAGGTGAGCTATACAATTTGTTCTGTAGCAATGCATGTATTTCAGTATGTTTGCTATGTATCTGTAATCTTAACTTGTTCAATTTGTTGTTGTGCAGTATGACTCCCAGGATTCATGCGAGTCCGTGGACAGCAGGAACATTTCATCCTTCTGGACCAAGCTGCTGAAGAAGCTGGATGATGGGGACCTCCCTTTCAAGAAGAGGGGGAGGTACTTCTGTCCATGGCACAAGGTGAAGCCCAGGGATGGCATGCTTGGTAGCCTCAGGCAGCACTGCGAGGAGCTAGCCCATACTGGCAGCTCCAAGCAGATAAGGGCAGAGCATCAAGGCCTTCTGATGGTGCTTGCTAATGAGGATGCATGATGCCTAGTTCCTGTGGATGGTGGTTGATATGTACATTTGCTTTTGGTTTATGATGTTGGAACTACTGGTGTGAGTTGTGTTGAACAATGTTTGGTTTGCATTTGAACTGAGTAGTCAGACCATCTATTATAGTGATGGTCTTAATTACTGAATCTGTGTGGATCTATGTTCTGTGTTGAATTATTATGTAGCTGATGATGCTTAGCTCTGTGTTTCATTTGGAATGATGGTGGTTTCATGTTTCATTAATTTGTCAATGAAAGCACAGCTCAAGTTTAGCAGAAGTTTGAAACATAAAGAAAAAAATTGTAATCCATCATTGCAAACAAAAATGTGCATGTATTTCATTAACATGATGAGGGCCTTTGCTGAATCCTACTGTAATAGTAGTGACAAATTTGCATATAGATGGTTAGGTAACATGGCTATGATTTTAATTATATGCTAGCACATTAGGACTAATGCAAATTTAAATATAAAGCAAGTTAAATATTAAAACAAAACATCGAAATATTAGAGCACATCAGCAACAAATCATGCAAATATTAGACCAGATCAGCAATAGTCCTTGCCTGTAAATATACTGGAGCAAAGGGAAGTGTTTCGACGGAGGGGTTTTCGGACGAGAAGAGGGGGAATGTCCAAAAAATGAGAAAACCACCATGGATTGGGCCAAGATTTGGCACACTTGTGAACCTTGTGATGTGAAACCTTGGTTGCTCAGTGTTTTCCCATTTTGGACTTGGCACCATGGTGGCCCCATGGTATAGATGTGTCGAGACGGGGGTTTTCGGAGGAAAAGAGGGGGTAATTCATGAAAGTTGAGCAAACCACCATGGAATGGGCCAAGATTTGGCACACTTGTGAACCTTGTGATGTGAAACCTTGTTTGCTATGGGTTTTGATTTTTTGGAGTTGGCACCATGGTGGCCCCATGGTGTAGATGTGTCGAGAGAGGGGTTTTCGGACGAAAAGAGGGGGAATGGCCAAAAACTGAGCAAACCACCATGGAATGGGCCAAGATTTGGCACACTTGACCACCTTGTGATGTGAAACCTTGTTTGCTATGGGTCTATATTTTTTGGACTTGGCACCATGGTGGCCCCATGGTGTAGATGTGTCGAGAGAGGTGTTTTCGGACGAAAAGAGGGGGGAATGGCCAAAAACTGAGCAAACCACCATGGAATGGGCCAAGATTTGGCACACTTGACCACCTTGTGATGTGAAACCTTGTTTGCTATGGGTCTATATTTTTTGGACTTGGCACCATGGTGGCCCCATGGTGTAGATGTGTCGAGAGAGGTGTTTTCGGACGAAAAGAGGGGGAATGGCCAAAAACTGAGCAAACCACCATGGAATGGGCCAAGATTTGGCACACTTGTGAACCTTGTGATGTGAAACCTTGTTTGCTATGGGTTTTGATTTTTGGAGTTGGCACCATGGTGGCCCCATGGTGTAGATGTGTCGAGAGAGGGGTTTTCGGACGAAAAGAGGGGGAATGGCCAAAAACTGAGCAAACCACCATGGATTGGGCCAAGATTTGGCACACTTGTGAACCTTGTGATGTGAAACCTTGTTTGCTATGGGTCTATATTTTTTGGACTTGGCACCATGGTGGCCCCATGGTGTAGATGTGTCGAGAGAGGTTTTCGAAAGAGGGGGAATGGCCAAAAACTGAGCAAACCACCATGGAATGGGCCAAGATTTGGCACACTTGACCACCTTGTGATGTGAAACCTTGTTTGCTATGGGTCTAGATTTTTTGGACTTGGCACCATGGTGGCCCCATGGTGTAGATGTGTCGAGAGAGGGGTTTTCGGACGAGGGGGAATGGCCAAAAACTGAGCAAACCACCATGGATTGGGCCAAGATTTGGCACACTTGACCACCTTGTGATGTGAAACCTTGTTTGCTATGGGTCTATTTTTTGGACTTGGCACCATGGTGGCTCCATGGTGTAGATGTGTCGAGAGAGGGGTTTTCGGACGAAAAGAGGGGGAATGGCCAAAAACTGAGCAAACCACCATGGATTGGGCCAAGATTTGGCACACTTGACCACCTTGTGATGTGAAACCTTGTTTGCTATGGGTCTATATTTTTTGGAGTTGGCACCATGGTGGCCCCATGGTGTAGATGTGTCGAGAGAGGTGTTTTCGGACGAAAAGAGGGGGGAATGGCCAAAAACTGAGCAAACCACCATGGATTGGGCCAAGATTTGGCACACTTGACCACCTTGTGATGTGAAACCTTGTTTGCTATGGGTCTATATTTTTTGGAGTTGGCACCATGGTGGCCCCATGGTGTAGATGTGTCGAGAGAGGTGTTTTCGGACGAAAAGAGGGGGAATGGCCAAAAACTGAGCAAACCACCATGGATTGGGCCAAGATTTGGCACACTTGACCACCTTGTGATGTGAAACCTTGTTTGCTATGGGTCTATATTTTTGGAGTTGGCACCATGGTGGCCCCATGGTGTAGATGTGTCGAGAGAGGGGTTTTCGGACGAAAAGAGGGGGAATGGCCAAAAACAAACCACCATGGAATGGGCCAAGATTTGGCACACTTGACCACCTTGTGATGTGAAACCTTGTTTGCTATGGGTTTTGATTTTTTGGACTTGGCACCATGGTGGCCCCATGGTGTAGATGTGTCGAGAGAGGGGTTTTCGGACGAAAAGAGGGGGGAATGGCCAAAAACTGAGCAAACCACCATGGAATGGGCCAAGATTTGGCACACTTGACCACCTTGTGATGTGAAACCTTGGTTGCTCAGTGTTTTCCCATTTTGGAGTTGGCACCATGGTGGCCCCATGGTGTAGATGTGTCGATAGAGGGGTTTTCGGAGGAAAAGAGGGGGTAATTCATGAAAAATGACCAAACCAACATGGAATTGGCCAAGATCTGGCACACTTGTGAACCTTGTGATGTGAATCCTTGTGCTGTCAAAAATGACCAAACCACCATTTTGGAGTTGGCACCATTTAAGGTTGGGTAAAAAAAAAATCATAATATTTTTCATAATTTGTATGAAACAATAAAATTGTAACTTTATTCATATTTGATAGATCTTAGTTTACAGACATAGATGTAATGTGCATGAAGTAAAATTTGGAAATTATTATTTGTAAAAACCAGAATGCAATTTGAAACTTTGCATTGAAAATAATAATTACAAATATGGGACTTAAATTGCATTATTATGAGTTGGGACAACTTAATGGGCTTTCGGCCCATTTAATGATTAATGAATGCGTTGACTGGTACATTACGTGCGAGTTGTGCGGGGTGATTGGGTTGAAATAGTGCAGGTCGTGGACTCGTTGACCTAACCTCCATCTTCCCACGTCCGCCGCCCCCCACCTGAACCACCGTCCGCCGCCGCCGAGGTGAACCACCGTCCGGCACCACGCACATCACCGACCCTGGGACGCACATCTCTGTGGCGGCCACCGTCGTCAGTGCATCGACATCAAGATCTCTCCCGCGGCCACCGTGGGTGTCTGCTGCGGCCATCATCGTCTCTGCCGCGGACATCGTCTTATCTAGGGCGGCCACCGTCTCTGCCTCGACAAACGCAGGTATGCCGCCGCCACCATCATCTGTGACGCGACCATACTCTCTCTCACGGTCGCATCCTCCTCCCTCAACCCTAATTTCCTCAGCACATGCGGTATAGATAGTCCTTGTCAAATACGCACGTCCCTTCTAATGATAATTGGATGTCTCTGAACGGCGACCTGGGCGTGCCTGTATGGGGGCGCCTAAAACGGAGGGGACAACGGGGTCGCCGTGGGCTCGTGCCTCTGCAACGTGGGCGTTGTTGATGCACAGCCATGGCGAGCGGGTGCGAGGAAGCAATGCGGCGAGCAGCGCGGACCGCGGAGGTTTACACACGCATGTGGCGGCGCGGCTCAATGCCGGCCATGGCAGCAGAGCTTGGCACAGCATGCGTGTTTGGCGGCTTGCTTTGCCCAGTACATGCGACAACACAATCCGAAGCGTTTGGCTGGGCTACAACGACTGGCCAGCAGCACACACACACACGATTAGAATTGAGGGGCATGTAGTCTTTTCTTGAATCGTGTCTGTCTAGTTATGTCTAGTTACAGAAAACCCCTTTTGGGTAAATCAAAAGAAGATCTCCTCCTTGTAATGGGTATTTTACCAAGGGACCATCAACTTTGGGTATATGATCCAAGGCCGATGAACTTCTGGGTAAATAACCAATTTTCCCTAACATATTAAACTAGACTTGTATGTGTATCTGAACAGTTTGATGTCTCACAAATCTGAACGAGTGAAGGTGCGCTTGCAACTTGAAACATATAAAGCTGGAAAGAGAACTTTTTAGTGTAATCTGTTGTATGAACTAGATCAAAGAAAGCTTTAGGTTACTTGGTCTCATATTCAACCTGATGGAAGATTTTTTTTTTCATTTCTATTTGGATTGACCGCTGCAGATTCGATAACACTTATTGAATTTTTTGTAGCCAAGTTGATTTATATAACATGGGTCCATATATTCCGTTAATTTTTTCCTATAGTTTTAGATGATTCCCTCTCGCATATTCCATTTTGCGGGTTTTCGTAACTTTTCTCTTTGTTCTTTTATCATCTTCATAGTATAGAAGACATAAGAGACTGCAAGATAGATGTTGTTTTTCTTGTAGGCACGTTATTTTTTGCATTATTCATCTTACAATTATGTTATTCACTCTAAATATTCCAATAAATGATCTATATGTTTGAATGTGATTGTATGGTCTTAGAGATGTCTGCATATACGTGATTCATATAGGTTCATCATGGGTTATGTGTATTGAAATTACATGATGCAGGAAATAAAGCTTGATTTTACTAAGAAAATATGGCCATATTTAGGAGACCGAAATTTAGGATTTACATAAGATATAGAATAAAAAAGTATAGAAAAGGCAACTCATACAAAAAAAGTACTATTAATAGACGTGTTGTATGGCAAGACGTGCGTTGCACGTACACACTAACTAGTACATGTTAGCAGACGAAGTACAGATGTGTTTTCACAGGAAGTTCATATATGATATGACAAGAAGTTCAAATCTGTTATCACGTGAAGTTTGAATCTGCTGTCACATGATGTTCAAATCTGTTATTACGTAATTAAACCCGAGGGTATAGTGTATTAGTTTCATGTGATGCAGTTGTACAATTTTATTTCGTACCTATTATTAATTTAATGCTGTTCACAATTGGTCTACACAGGATGCAAGACCCAGACGGGGAGATTTTTTGTGACATCATTAGGTGGCAGAAAGTCGTAGCAGCAATGACGGACGACCAACGAGACAAATTATGCACTTGTGCTGTTGGCCGTTGCATGATCCAAATTCCATCCAGAAAGATACGGCCACTATTGGTGAAATACATGATGCAGGTTTATGACGAGGAAAAGGGTAGGTTCATCATTGAACCTAGGGTGGGTGAAATATCGGCAACAAATGAGGATGTGGAATGCTTGCTAGGATTAGAGGATCAAGGCTTGTCCTCTGCTGATATTTTAGAAGAGGAAGGAGAAGAATGGAAAACAAACATACCTACTAGATTTCTTAGTAAAAAAACTGGCAATTTAGTCATGAAAGATATGATTGATGAAATCATTACATCTAAAGCCACAAATGATGACTTCCTTCGAAGAGCTGTCTTAATTCTTATAGGGACTGTTCTAGCTCCTACTTCGACAGTTACGGTTTACAAGCCGTTCTATGCATTTGTGGAAACAATGTACAAGTTACACGACTTGAATTGGAACCAATTCACGCTTGCATATGTCATGAACCAGATCAGCCCTTGCCGGAGAGGAATATATGTTAGGCAGTGGCCGAAAGGCAATGTCGCAATTTTAGAGGTACATGTCGTTTAATGTTTTCGTTTTAATTTATTGCAACATATACTAATTGTCCTTTATATTTTTTCATGTAGTACTTGTATTGGGAGAAAGTGCAACCTATTGATGAGATAGCACTATATTCTCGCATCTCTTCACGCCCACTTATGATCAACTGGACAGAAGCTGCTGTAGCCTTGAGAGATAGCTATGATCAAGATAATGGCCGGGGCAAGGGTATCCTTAAGGTAACCATAGCGACACGGCCATTTCATATATTTGTTTAAAATGTAACTATCTACTATGAAAAATCTTACTTACATATTGAAATTGCGAATTTTAGATTGAAGATTGCATCACAGAGGAATATAGGCGAAAGTCTGCGAACATGGGTGCGGAAATTAAAAAACCGGGTAGTGGAAGGAGCAATGGAAAGGGCACTGGAAGGAGCAATGGGAAGGCAAGTAGCTCGAGAAAACCAGCAGGCCCGTCGTGGGAAATAAAGATGGAAAGCACCATGAAGAGGTTGATGCAGGATTTGAAGAGGGAGATAATGGAAGAACTACCAGAGATATGCGCGAAGGTGAATTGGCCGATATATTTCTCAACGACAAAGTTCACCCTGTATTTAATTATTATTGACATGACAAAATTTATATTCTTGTTGCAGGATGTTGTGAAATTACTAAACAAATCAGGTGTTAAGTACAAGGCATACAAGGAACCAATATATATGTCAGATCAGTACGATTATTACGAAGGCTGCGAAGTACCTGAACGGAAAGAATTTGTTTACGACAAAAATAGTGACACCCGGAGTGTGTCAGTACGTAACGAAGATGGTGACAAGGTTAGTTTTACAACAAATAATTGAGACTAACATGCTTCCACTATCGTTTCAATATACAATCTAGTCCAATCAATATAGAATATGTGTAATACTTTGGATATTTGACCTGCGTCATGTTCATCTATGTTTCCTTTGCGTAGGTGTCCAAAGAGGCCCATAAAGAAGAGGATTACATCACACCTGCAAGGACCAAGTGTGACTTTCTAGGGGATGGCACGCCAGACAATCCTTGGCAACCGGCTGAAGATTTTAAGGAGGCCTCTTCATCGGAGGTGCCATCAAATATATTTGAACCTGCGCTCATTAAAATGAACAAAGAGGACGAACATAAAGACGCTGCATCAGAAGGTTCAAAAAGCGTCAATAGTGCAACCGGGAAGAATGAAGATGTAAATGGAAAGAGGAAGCGAAAGATCCCTCTTAAACTGCAGTATCCTTATATCGTTGAGAATCGAACAAAACGTCAACCTCGGAAAAAACCAACTCCCGCAAAAGGTACGCAATGGTAATTTATTTGTTAACTTTTTGATTAGTAATATCATACTAACCACAATGCATTTTGTTTGTACAGCTACTCCGTCAACCAATGATGTCGAAATTCCGCAAGACTCTACTGCGTTAACAGCGGAACACATTGCAGCAGCACAGCTTTTTGTTCAACTGTGCTGCAAGACTGAGGAAAATGGGAAAAAATGTGTCTACAAAAATGATATTGGCGTCACATTGACATCACAGAGGCTTAAAGTGGTTCTAGACCATAAATGGTGTACAGATGATGTAAGTACATAGCTGATGACTCAAGTATGCACATACTTTTGATGTTTGAATTATGCACATGTATGTTTACGTGTTTGCTACACCAAACATTTGTTTTTCAGGTTATCGATGCTTACATTGGAGATTTGTCTCTTCGTGTTGGGGATGATCGGTACTTATGTGCAGCGTGGAGGTCATCATTCCTGCTAGAACAACATCGCAAAGGCCAGAAAACTAAAAAAAGTAAGAAGAACGATGATGACTTAGCTATAAGAACTGGAACCATTCAACGAGTGGTGGACGAATATTTTAGGCGGCAGAAGGTAAAGTATTCCATCAATATGACAAACTTTAGTACGAATACTAATTTACATTGCAATGACAATTTTTTCCTGTCACACAGGCATATTTTCCAGTTAACATTATGAACAATCACTGGATTACCGTGATCATGCACATACCGAAGGAAGAATTCCAAGTTCTTGACTCATTATTTCCATTAAGTGTGACAATAGACACTGTCAGGGCTCTGGTACTGTTTCTTGTACTACATATTGTCTTCAAATTTAATGCGCACTCAAACATCTAATTATCTATATTTGTATAGAGAGAACAAATATCTGCTGACATCCTAGAGTACAACAATTCTACATCTGGATTTTTCCCTGATGTGAAAACTTGGGATATAAAATCATACAATATGCCGCAGCAAAAAGATGGGTCAGTACATGCAAACTACAAATAAATACATATTACAATACTACTTCTGAACTAAGTCAATGTAATCAATTATTGTTGCAGCAATTCATGTGGCTTATTTGTTCTTCAATGCATGGAACATTGGGATGGAGATAAATGGACTAAAGAAATATCACAGGTACTGGTTTCTACATGCTGAAAAAAAACCTTTGTTCCATGCTACATAAAATTAATAACCCATGCCTTTTGTTTGCAGGAGATGATAGACGGATCAAGGAACCTCATTAACGCACAGATAGTTTTAGCAACTTCAAATCTCTTAGACACGGTGAAAACAAAGGTTGTCCGGATCTCCAAGAGATTTACAAAGTAGATAAACCAGCAGTGAGCATAGGTTGGGTTTTAGTCCCGTAGAAGGTTTCCCAGCTTGTGTGAATCTCCTGTAATTCTATATGTATGACAGTTAAGTACGATTGGCAACTACTGTGCTTGTGTGATTTTAAGTATTCATCTATCTATTGTCTACATCTATTCCTTCTTGTTCAAACTACGATGTCACTTACCTGCCTGTCGTCAGGGTTATTTGCAGCACCCTTAAGCTATATTTAAGTCGAGATCTTATGCTGTCGGTCACATATTAAAATCACAATGGTTTTAGATTGAACTGTGCGTGTAGGACTGGATCAGTCATGTACTTTACGTTGCTTTAAAGAACAGCATGAACACACTTACTCTCCGCTGTCTTGTGAGCCAGTTATCACCTTGCCGCGATGTGTTTCAACTTGCTAAAACTCGGCTACAAGGTTCATCTTATAAATCTCATCTCTTGTAATCCTTATGTGCTGTGTAAACCAAGCCCATGTACCAACATTTCGTATGGAGAAAATTACAAAACCCACCACAACATGCGTGCGGCTAGGGGGTTTCAAAAAAACGCCACCTTTCAAAACGACCCAGCCGGCCCCTGCCTTGTAACGATTTATTCTTTCTCTCCCCTTCTCCCGTCCGCCTCAGCCGCCGCCGTCGCACGTCCGCCGCCGTCGCACGTCCGCCGCCGTCGCACGTCCGCCGCCGTCGCACGTCCGCCGCCGTCGCACGTCCGCCGCCGTCGCACGTCCGCCGCCGTCGCACGTCCGCCGCCGGCCGCGCGACCGCCGCCGCCGACATGCCGTCCTGGAACGACGGAGAGAGCAGCAGCCAAGACAGTCTGCTCTCTGAGTTCGCCAATGGGGCCGATCTGAGCCCAATGTGTCGGGTACGTGTGGAGCTAGGGTTAGGGTTTGGTTCAATTTGGGAATTTGCTTGATTTAAACCATTTGATTCGAATTCGTTGTATTTTATCTTCTCATTAAGGTCCCAGAGACCATGTATGACCCGGATTACGCCGGTGTTCATGCTGGGCCGGAGCGCTGCCACCACCACTTGCCGTGCCACAAGTATGTGGCATTCGACGGGACGAACACGGGCCGGAGGTTCTTGGGCTGTGGATGCAAGGTAGGAACATCCTTCTGCATTTACAAATTCTTTGTGCAGTGATCAAATGTTGTGACAGTTCTTGTGTTGTGGATGGATGTACCAATACAAAACCTTGTGTCATATTTAGCACCACAGTTTTGAGCCACATTGTTTCATCAACACTTGTACTAATTTTTGGAATAAAAAAAATTTTCAGGACAATATTTGTGAGACAGTATTTTGGGTGGATCAGGAGTGGCCACAATCTCTGAAACGTGCATTGCTCCAGTTGTGGCATTCATTTGAGGAGGAGAAGGAAACCAGAATCTCTGGTAATGTAGAGTATGCTACTGCCAATTACCAGCTAGTGCTTGAGAAGAGGGAGCTGGAAAAGAAAAACCTTGAACTGCATAAACAGCTTGGTAGCCTGAGTACTGACCAAGAAGGAATGGTTGCAAAATCTGCTGCTGAACTTGAGAAGGTTATGAGGGAGAAGGCAGAGCTGCAGATTGCCACTCTAAAGGAGGACAAGAAGAAGCTCGAGTATTACGTTGCAGATCTCTTCAATATTAGAGACAGAAACCAGAAGAAGATGAAGGCCATACAAGAGATTTCTGCAAGTTGGGAGTGAAGCATGCCACTATGTTGATGTAATAAATGTACTACATGTTTTATCTCTGAGATTTGTGTAACTGAACCAAGTACACTTTAGTAAAGAAAACTAAAAAAAACCATGTCACCATTCCAACTCAAGCTTCATAATGTACTACATGTTCTATCTCTGAGGTTCATATAGCATAATGATTGATGACTACATATCGGCATGCCAACTCAAGCTTCATAATATCGTGCGAAGTTCATCCTTTAAAACGCACCCTTTCAAAATAAGTCATTCATCTTCCTGACCTACAAACATATGCGCAACATGCCTGCAATTCACAAAACCAGATGATAAAGTAAATAACTATAATATACAAGGATGCATAAATAATTGATCGCAAACAAAAATTAATACTCACCTAGGATTCAGCTCACATTTCAAGCTACGTTTGGTGTGTCCACCCTTTTTGCATCTGCTACATCGAATCCCCCTACCCCGCTCGTCATACGATA
The DNA here is from genome assembly GCA_030979885.1 of Lolium multiflorum. NCBI lineage: Eukaryota > Viridiplantae > Streptophyta > Magnoliopsida > Poales > Poaceae > Lolium > Lolium multiflorum. The sequence continues at coordinate 56,749,991 of CM061748.1, read as the reverse complement.
ATGGCCTTCCATTCTTTGTCACGGGTCCTTCTCCATCATCTCTACGCTTTCGTTTCTTAGGCGCACCTCGAGCAGCAACTTGAGCAGGATCACCCAATTCATTAACATTAGTATTAAGCGAGTTTGTGGCACGGTTGGGTACATTATCATACTCCATCTTCTTTGAAATAATGTCAGCATAAAATGCCTTGGTCCGCTCGAATAACACTGGATCTTTGTATGCAACTTGCAATGCTTCAGCTTGTAACACGTTCAGCTCCGTAAATCTTTGTCGCTCCTCCGCTACGGGAAAACCCCAACCATACAGATCGCTCGTGCGCCTCGCTGGCAAGCCACCCCTAGCTTGTTTAGAGAATCGGAGCAGAACTAAACAACCCGGTATTTCATCCAAATCCAGCACATCAAGTACATGGAGAATATGCTTGCAAGGAAGTCCCCTCCGGATCATCCTTCGACAGCTGCACTCTACAAATTTATCCGAGTTGGCCGGTTTATAATCAACATAAAACTTTGCATGCTTTCTCTTTTTCCAAGCAACAACAAACTGCATCTCACCTTCTGTTCCCTTGTACTGATCTATAACCTCAATGCCTTCTATTTTATATATCTCTTGCTGCAATATATAAAAGTTTGCCGGAGTGAATACCTTTGCAGCAGCTCTCTCAATTCTCCTCAAATTGGTTACTGGTACAGGTGATGTCTGTGAACTGATGCAGTCATCTTTTGCCTCCGTCTCTCGAATGCGCACTATAGCATTCTCGTAGTGCAAAATCAAATCCACTAGTGTCATACCGTAGTCTAGGTGTAGGTGAAGACATGAGTTAAGACTTTCACTTCGCTGATTGCTTTTCATACCAAGCCAGAACCCCTCAGATAGGTACGCCGCTGCCCATAATCTCCTCTTCTTGTACATTCTTTTCAGCCAAGTTTGTGTTTTCTCCGTCTGCCATTTCTGGATAAAAGCGTGCCATCTTTCCTCGAATATATCCGGTGTGGTCGTGTAATACAACAGAGCCCGAAACTCACTCAACGACTTGAAACTTAGGTGCCGAGCCATGTTCTTTTCAATGTGCCATGAACAAATACGGTGCGACTGCTCCGGAAACACACTTCGAATAGCTCTAATCATCGCACTATCGGCATCGGTGATTATTGACTTGGGTTTCTGCTGCAACATAGCTTTCAAAAAAGTCTTCAGTAGCCATACATATGTGCGTTCCTTCTCATCTGATAAGATGGCACACGCAAAAACTGTCGTCCTCCGGTGATTGTTAATTCCAACAAACGGAACAAATGGCATACCATATCGGTTCATCTTATATGTGCTGTCAAACACGAGTACGTCTCCATAATCATTGTAATCCTGCCTGGACTGAGCATCACACCAGAACAAGCTTTTCAAACGACCTTTACTATCAACGTCGTACTCAAAAAAAATCAGCACACTTCTTCCTCCGGTTCTCCATCATGGCAATGGCTGAGGTAGCATCACCACCTGCAAGTAACTTTCTCTTCTCCCTGCAGCACATGTTGTACAAGTCCTTCCTCGTAAACCCAACAGTGGTGTACCGACCATACTTGCTGAGGAAGGTATCCATGATCACATGCTTCCTAACCCCAGCTGCTGCCAATGCTAATATCTCCGCTTTCTGGAAATCTTTTATCCTCCGATGTGACCATAAAAATGGGCTCTCCGTCGGTTCTGCACACTTATGACTATGCTTGTAAACAAATTTTGCAACACGCCAAAGCCCCGTACCTCTATCAAGCTTCACATCCAACTCCGCTTTACAATTGCAACGTGACAAAGGTCTCAACCTACGGGTGCGGTTGTCCATAGTCAGAAACTTGCTGTTACGTTTTCCTTCCCGTGAACACACAAAACGCCTTCTGCGAACTATTTTGTTAGCACCCTTACTCTTTTTGAACTTGAACTTTCTTACACTGAATCCCTCTTGTCGAGCATATCCATTATAAAAAGTATAAGCAGCTGCCTCAGACACAAATGTCATCTCCATTACCTCCCAGTAAAACTTTCTCTTTTCTTCTGTATCACTCTCATCTTCATCCTCTGATCCATTCTTTTTCTTACCAACAGATTTCACCTGCATGCACAATTTTATAACATTCAAAACATAAATATTTTTTAACGCAATGTCCGCGATTCATAAAACGAATAAATTCAGAATACTTACATGTCTTCTTCTAACAGGTTCTTCTATAGTCTCCAAGTCTGAATCACCGTAATAGTCGTAAGAAGAATTATCGCCAACTAATACCTGAGCAAACAATAAATATTAACGATCATGTCACGACGACATAAAATGCATTGTTCAATTATTAAAATTTAATTAAACATACATATGACCTAATAAAAAAATATGCATACCTCGTCAACAAAACCTGAGTCCAATCTCTCGTCATCAGTTGGCTCGTCCAGAACATCACTCTGAATCTAATGCATTTTAAACCATGTGAACATCAATTACATATTTTTATGCAATCGGAAATTTATTACTACAAACTCACATTATGAGTGTCAACATCTTCTTCTAGCTCTACATTATCATCTTCTAGATCAACACCATCTGCATCCATCTATTAACAAAAAAGCACTATCAGTATTTAACAAATTACATACAACTGCTAAATATAACTAGTATTTCCGTTTCACTCACACTTTCGTCGACATCATCGTCTCCAGATGTTTGTTCATCTTCAGGAGGTGCATTATCGTTGCCAGACGAAATATTGAATTCCTCTTCATCTGTATTTCCGCTCTCGTACTCCATTGAACTTGCACTCAAATCTGAAACGTCCATCGCCTGTCCAAAGTAACAACAAAATAAGTACATCTGAAAAAAAGAGCTCCAAACCCAAACCCTAACATCAACCAAATCATGAACATGCAATTAGTTTTAAAAATCAATTACCTACCAGCAACCAACAATGTAGCAGCAGGAACAACCCGCGTGCGATCCTTGGCCAGCCTCCTCGTCGCCGGATCCGCCTCCCGCCTCCACGTCCGACCTTGGCCAGCCTCCTCGTCGCCGGATCCGCCTCCCGCCTCCACGTCCGACCTTGGCCAGCCTCCTCGTCGCCGGATCCGCCTCCCGCCTCCACGTCCGACCTTGGCCAGCCTCCTCGTCGCCGGATCCGCCTCCCGCCTCCACGATGCACGGCTTCGCCGGCTCAGCTCTCGGAACGAAACCGCCCTGCGCTAGGCCTTGCCGTCCCAACGTCGTCCTCCCTGCCGTCTCCCTCCCGATGGACAGAGCCTTCCAAACCCTAAGGAGAACTAGCAATGGCGCACACGCAAGGATTCAAATTATTTCCCCGTAACCACCGCCTATCGCCGGCATCAAATCCACGTGATCGACGTAGTTTTCGGGTCCAACTCCGATTCTAATGCCGTGGGGCCGGTGGAAACCGTCATCACCAAACATACGTACAATATCTACGTGGCATCCGATCATCTATGTGGAATATGACGTGGAGTATAATTATACGCCACTAATACGGCCCCACCGTCTCGAACGGGTATCCCATCTGAACGTCGTTCACCAGGGGGGGGACACCATGATGTACGCGATGTGGAAAACCGGCTGTTTTCCATGTGTCTCCGCCTTTGCCTGGCAAACAACAAATGTACTCTTTGCCGAAAATCATCGTCAAAACTATCGGGCTCACTGTAAAATTGCGGAAAACGTGACGGCAAGGTTTGGCTCCATTCAAACATCGGAAAAAACTCACAACAAAGAAGAGCCCTCGGCACAGAAGGTGGACGCATGTCCACACCGCCATGAGTGATGGAAAATGTGATGGCGACTTGGCTTTGCCGAGTGTTGCTCTCGGAAAATACTAGAGAAATCTTTTTTTTTTTCACTTCTCGTTCACATTCCTGAGTTTATTATAATGTGGAATTAGCTCAAAGATGCATCTTATAATGAAAAGTTCGATATAATTACTGACAACAACAAATGCATAATATTATTTGTGCAACTTTAGGTCTAAAAATGCATCTATCTAGATCTAAAGTTGCACAAATCTGAATATGCAACATCTCCATTAACCACTAGAGAGCCAACATCTAAGATTGTTGTCTTGGAAATGTCCACTTACCTAGAAAATCCCTTGTGTGTAGCAAAATAATGTTTACAAAATGTATTTATTAACTAAATCGTGACAAATTGTGTGTTTAGGTTGTTGTGAAGTGTATAAGTAGATTGCCTAGCCCTTTCCATCAGTTTGGACTTTTGGTTCAAGTGGCTAGTGCATGAATCTTAACATGGTATCAGAGCCCCAGGTCTCGAGTTCAAATCCTGGCATTCACATGGTTTTCGTAATTAAGCCTAAAAATTGCTGTTGCCCCGGTTTTTGCAATTAAGGCTAAAAATTGTTGTTGCCCCCCTCTTTAGCCACCGCCGATGCCATGTTTCGGTGTGCTCTTCTTCTTTCACGTGTTGACTTTCTCTTCTCCCGTCACACGCGAGTGGGGGTGTTGTGAAGTGTATAAGTAGATTGCCTAGCCCTTTCCATCAGTTCGGACTTTTGGTTCAAGTGGCTAGTGCATGAATCTTAACATAGGTGTCCTTTGATTCATAGAAAATGAAAAGGTTAATGAATATGAAAATTATAGGATTGGGATGTCATGTTGAATCCTATGGGAAGGTGAAGTTTGTTTGATTGTACCAAAGTAATTTTTTCCATGAGGTACTCCCTACGTCGTCAAATAAGTGCTCGTCCATAAAAGTGTGTACTTCTATGTTTTCAATGCACTTTAAAGTAGCAAGAATTGCTTCTCTCTCATCGCACGGAAATCAAATCCAATAATATTCAACACATATTATCTTTATTTTCTAAATATTTTTAGCTTATTGGAGGTGAAAGAATCAAAGAGCGAGATGTTGATTTGCATCTTCCCAATGCAATTGTCTCTCTCCATTTTATAATTTCTCTTCAAAATTCTGCACGTCCATTTATTTATGGACGGAGGGAGTATGATCTAAATTTTTTTTATAGGATTTGCACTACGAGATTCCTATAAGATTAGTTCTATAGGATATGTCCCTATGAATCAAACAACTTATCTAGAAAATTTTCCCATAGAATTCAAATTCAATACAATTTCTATACAAATTCTATGAATCAAGGAAACCTTAATTTACAAGATGTACATATAGAGTGCACCTATCTGCCCATCTCTACATGGCCCTAGGTTGCCCCGATTGGTCAGCGTGAGGCAAGCTAGAGGTAGTGCCCAGAAGCCGAGAGGGATAAGATTGGGGAATTGCGAGGGCCGAGGGAGCAGTTCCACGTGCGGGCCACATCCCACGTGGTTCCTGCTGCCTGGTGCGGTGTGCGCCACCATGGATCCACCCGATGGCTGCGGCGGCTGCAGGACACAGAATCTCCCCAGAACCTGGCTTGATCGGCCGGTAAAGCCGCCTCGATCTTTTCCCCACTGGATTCGTCGATCACAACTGCCGCCGCCCGCCGGCGTTTCTTCCGTAGAAGCTCGTCTCACTTCTCAGCAGTCCATGCTTCTCAGTAAGTTTTTCAGGGTAGTAGTTTAATTTGCAGGGGGTATCATCTATTCGCAGAGGGCCTTCGGGAGGACAACATGCATCTAAGTAGACATGCGACTTGCTCAGAACCTAGTACACACACGCGACGCGAGTCAATTGATCGTAGACGATAAGGCCGGCGGCCGGCAAACGTTGCGCACATGACATGTCCCGATGCGCATCCACCGGCCGGCATCGTGGCTACATCGATCGATCAGCAGCATGGGTCGACAGCATGTGCACTTTGGCCCGCCCCCAAGCAGCCACTAACCATCGGTAGCTAGACAGCCATCCTGCGGGCTCGATCGTGAACTCGCCGTTCTGATCACGACGGCTCAATGATATGTACTCGCATCAATGTGGTTAAACGAGCCCAAACAAATAAGCTGTCATCCAGCCATGTGGGCTGTGGTGCCCTATATGCATGCGCGCATGCAGGGTCTGGCTTTGAGATTTCGATTAATGGAGCATCCATGTCGATGGGCAATGGCCGGTCGATTGGTGGATGAGCAAGACTAGACAAGACTGCTTTTGACAGACCAATAAAGGATTTTGCTGAACAAGACGATGATTTCAAGAGTACTTCCTCTGATTTCTTTGTATCTGCTGATGATTACAATCTGTAGTAGCATGTGTTCGAGGAACGATCATATAATATCTAGCGCCATGCATAAACACATTGTCAGTGCTCGCTATTTGATTTGCATGATCGTCTCATTGATTTGTGTGTGCGCTAAGTATGAGGGATACTTTTTGCATATGTTTTCTTGCTTTGGGCGATGATTACACTATGTAGCACCAAATGTTGAAGGGATGATCTTCAGACCTTGTAATACCTAGCGCCCTGCACATACCTATTGCTAATGCTTCCTCCTTGGTTTTGTGGGATCATCTCTTAGATTATATTGTGTTGTATAAAAATGAGGCTCTCTACGGATCAATCTAACCGAGATGTGGAAGTCACACGCACCTGTAGAAAAATACTTTATGGTAAAACTAAGGTAAGGTGTAGCTTAAAATTAGAAATATCCAATACAAGTTAAGATGAAAGGGCTTATATGGAATAGTGAAGAGATTAGAGATAAAGAGAAGCACCTGTTTATTTCAAAAACTATTAGGGAGCAAAAACTAGATTGTATTGTGTTGTTAGAAACATGGGGGTTTAATTTTTCTTCAGCTTTTTTGAGACATCTACCAGGTGGCCGATACATTGTTTGGTTTTTCTTTCCGCCACATGGGCGATGGGGGTCTACTAGTAGAGTGTAACACAGAATCTCCAACGGTCGAAACCGTTGATCCGGAAGACTTTTGCGTGAAATTCCATTTGAGGCCCATGTCGGATGGGGAGCGGGCTTTTCTGGCAATACACGACGCCCATAAACCCCCTTTATTTGCCGAATTAGTTAGGGTCTGCGGAAATGAAATACTGCCTATGTTGGTAGGTGGTGATTTCAATATTCTGCGCAATCCCCAAGAAAAGAATAAAAAATACTTGTAATGTGAGCTGGATCTTTGCTTTTAATGCGATTATTGAAGACTTAAACCTAAGTGAAATAGTTCTCTCCGAAAACAGTTTACTTGGGAAAGTCGTCGAGAAAAACGTACCTACGAAAAGCTGGACAGAGTGCTAGCGAGTGTAGAGTGAAAACAAAATATTCCACTTGTCTTTGTTAGGGCGTTGACTAGATCGGGTCAGGTCACCTTAGTAATAAACCCCAATTTTGATTCGAACTATCATGGTTAAGCGAGGATGGGTTTTTAAAGAAATGATCAAGACATAATGGAAGGCCATTAATATCAGGAGGGATCCTTTTAAGATATGGCGAAACAAGGTACGCCGCCTTCGGCGCTTTCTAAGAGGATGGGCAAAAAAAGGAGTGGGAAATATAAAAAAGGAGAGAGAGAACGGATGATGCGGCTTATTGACGAGCAAGATATTAGAGCCAAAAATTTCCCTCTTAATAAAGTCGAAAGCGATAAATTAAGATAGGCAAATAAAAAGTTAATTAGCGAAGCTTCGAAGGGAGGAAGAGTCAAAATGGGCTCACCGTGCAAAAGTTAAACATATACAAGAGGGTGAAAATAACACGAAATACTTCCACTCGATTTCTAATTGTAAACATAGGAATAAAGCAAATTTATCAATGAGAGCAAGATGAAGGGACTATACTTCGCGAGGAAAATTTAAAGGTTTCTATAATAGGGTATTGCAAAAAGTTATTCAGGGCACCGGCCAAAGAGAAAATGTGATCTCAGACATTCCATCATTGTATCTAGAGGAGAACAACATACTTATCACTGATTTCACGGAGGAAGAAGTGTTTGAGGCTATATATATCCGAAATGAACATAATAAAGCCCCGCGACCAGACTGGTTTCCAACTGAATTTTATCAAACTTTTTGGGAACTAATAAAACACAATTTTATGGAATTGTTTAGGAAGTTGCAACAAAAAGAATTGCCACTTTATAAACTGAACTTTGATATATAATTTCTTTAATACGTAAGAATGAATATGTGGTTCAGATACAAAAATATCGCCTTGTTTGCCTACTAAATATGAGTTTTAAGATATTAACAAAAGTTGGTACAAATAGAATTAAGGGGATAGCCCCAAAATTAATTAAGCCTGGACGCCATGCATATTCTTGAGGGACCATTTAGTCCTGCATGAAACCATTCATGAACTTTATAGGAAGAAAATTGATGGAGTTCTTTTCAAAATCAAATTTCACGAGAATGATGTGAATTAAATATGTAGTGTATATATGGTGGATGGTTAGGAGTAACGGTTAATAACGATATTGGCCATTATTTCCAAACAAAAAGGGGTTAAGGCAAGATGATCCCATATCCCCCATTTTATTTAATGTTTTGGCTGATATGTTGGCCATCCTTATTGCAAGGGAAACAAAGGATGGACGAGTGGAGGACTTGTACCCATCTAGTGGATGGTGGAGTGTCCATTCTCCAGTATGTTGATGATTCTATTTTGTTCATGGAACATGATTTGGAGAAGGCTAGGAACATGCAATTTATTCTATATATCTTTGAGAAGCTATAAGGCCTTAAAATAAATTTCCACAAGATTGACATTTTTTTTGTTTTGGATAAACAAAAGAGATGGAGAACCAATACAAGCAAATCTTTAAGCATAAGATGGAGCTCTGCATTTTCGGTATCTACGAGTAATTATACATTACAGAAGGTTACTATAAAAAGAATGGAATCCAGTGGAAACAACTTTGAGAAAAGTTGGGATGCAGGCAAAGCAAGTTGCTGTCATACTGAGATAGGCTTGTTCTTATTAATTTCTTTCTGACGAGCTTACCGATTTTATGCTTTCTTTTCTAGAAATACCAGAAGGGATAAGGAAAATACTAAGCTTTTATCAGTCTCGTTTCTGTTGGCAAGACGATGACCACTAAAGAAAATATAGATTAACAAGATGGAACATCATCTGTCGACCCAAAGACCAAGAGGTCTGGGGTTGAAGTACTTGATATAAAAACAAATGTTTGCTTAGAAAATAGCTTTTCATATTGTTAAATAAGTGGGAGTGTGGCAAGCGTTGCTGCATAATAAATACCTTTGTAACAAGTGACTGCTAAACCAACCGACTCTCAATTTTGGATAGGGCTAATGAGAGTCAAGGAAGATTTCGTTAGAAGAGTATTGTCCAAATACGGAACGAGCAGACGGCTCGCTTCTGGGAAGATAGTTGGTTATGTGATTTGACACTTGCAAGCCAATATCTGTCTCTATATAAAATCGTGCGACGAAAAAATATTTTAGGTTCTAATGTACTTTCGAAATCTCCTCTAATATGGAATTTAGGAGAACTCCCACCAAAAATAAATGGGAGATTTGGCTGCAACTAGTGCGTATGCTTACGAGAGTCAACTTATGGAATGAAGATGATAAAATTGTGTGGAACTTCAGAACCTCTGGCATGTTCACATTCAATTGTATGTACTGTGATATGATGAACATACACACAATTTTCTTGAGGAAATATGTATTGAAGTTAAAAGTACCATTAAATATAAAGATCATTATGTGGTTTCTTCATCACAAAATATTGTTGCCCCGTCTCATGTAGCATTGTTTTGCATGTATATCCAACGATAAAGATGTGGCACTTCATAATCATATATAGAGATGTTGTGCCTGGACGATAAGTTGTCTACCAAGACATTGTTTTTGCATTTCTTCTTGTTCCCATCGCACCATTTCTATCTATAGCATGTTCTTCTTATTATGAAGCTTTTCAATTTGTGTAGGCTATGCAGCTTCACATACCAACGGCGGTTCAGGAGACAGAGGGATCAAACAAATGGGAAAGAGGAAGGCCCGCCAGTGTTGGCCATTTTCATGAAGAGACGGCCCCCAACCACTTCAGACTGCTCATAGTGAGAGTAACATAGCTAGTAACATCACACATATCAAGGTATTTTGGTGACATGGCATACCAATAAATGAAGAAAGAGAGTGAGGTGGTAACTAGCTATGTTACCATAACATCACACACCCCAAGGCAAGATGAGTCTACAACATAATAAATGACACAATGCATGACACCACATATAAGTTATTACCCACTATGAAGGTAGTAACCTAGACTAGTAACATGTCATATGTTACTAGTCTAAGTTACTCCCCACTATGACCAGCCTCATCAAGGTGATCTTTAAACTTGGGCTAGGGACTTTGCGTATCCCTACTCCCTAGTGCCTGCATTCCCTACTTGGGGCCGGTTCTAGGGAAGATCACCCTAATGACCTACACTAACATCAAATGGGACATCAAGATTTAGGAGGTCAATGACATAGTCGCCCTCAGCCATGGCAAGCCAGCTTTTGCCATTGCTCAGGCTCTAAAGGTTGGATACTTCCTCACCTTCAAAAAGCTAAATCTAAAAGAGTATAAATTGGTCATCTTTGATTACTCATGTTGTCAAGTGATGAAGAAATGCCCTAACCATGAAGATGCCACCAGGATGATTGTGAAGGATCGGCTCTCGTTACATTGTTTCTAAGTAAACTTTGTAGTTTGTTGTGTAGACTGTCGTTCTAATACGGTACTCTGCTAAGTTTGGTACTATTGATTACCGATCTAGTATGGATATTACTTGTGTTCTTTTGATATGGGCTGTTGTGATTGTGCTTGGTAACCTTACGAAAAACAGGAGAAGTGGTTACTATAGTGCCTGCTATGGTATCAACTAAACAACAGTAGTCGTCTTTTGACTTTCTCCGTGGACTGACTAGTTACAATGGAGAGTATCATATAATAGTATCATGCATATGATATTAGTATGATACAGTACTAGTGTACGATACTATCTTCACAATGCATAATATCATGTAGTAGTATCATATGTTACATGTATTTAATGATTTGTAGAATCTCAGTACAAGATTTATTTGGTATTAATTTTTCTAGTCCTACGTGCTATGATACGGTATCTACCTATGATACCACTATCATCTCTTTCATCATTAATTGATGTGACAGATCAGCTTTTTTGCATGCATGTAGTGCATGATACTAACTATGATACTCACATTGTGAGTAGTCTAAAACCAAAACTGTCACAACAGATTTATCCTAAGGACTAGAAAAAAGCTTATTAAACTAGCAAACAAAATCCACAACATGGTATAAATCGTGTTTCCAACGGGGCATCCCAAGCCAGCCCCCGGAGCCTAAAAATTTCTAAAGCCTGCCAAACATGCTGGAAACATATGATTTAAACATGTATCCTGTCAAGACGAGACGTGAAAGCTGAAGCCAAAACATGCACGATCGATGCTCCTGCCATGCTACACCATCTACCCAGCTCCCTATATAGCTTTTCTTTCTAGGCAGGGAGTCCGCTATATATCTCTCCTTTGTGTGGGGCGCAGGTAGGGCCCTTTCCGATAGACGAGAGAGTGAGTTCAAGGTGGCCCGGCCCCGGCCGCACGCCATGAGTAGGCAGGGTGACCCGGTACATGGCAAATCAGTGGCCTAAACCAGCAAGATCGACTAGCTTACCTAGCACAGCTGGAAAACCATGCATTGAGCTGCTTTCCCTCGAGCCCAACCACAGTACTCATGAGTTCACGATAATGTTCTCCTTTGGTAATTGCGCACCCGCTCGACAATCTACTTCTACATTGTAGTACATCCTATACAAATGCGCATTTTATTGACACTTTTTCTTAATCACAGTGGAGAGCACTACCTCCATTCTAAAGATTAAGGGTTATATTATTTTTAGAAAGTCAAACTATGTCAAATTTGATGATGGATAATAATTAAATACATGTAAATGTTACTGCTTTCAGGCTGGTCATAGTGGGGAGTAACTTAGACTAGTAACATATATCATGTTACTAGTCTAGGTTACTATCTTCATAGTGGGTGGTAACAGTATGTGGTGTCATGTGACACGCGTGAAGCACACGTCCGTTGGGAACCTCAAGAGGAAGGTGTGATACGTACAGCAGCAAGTTTTCTCTCAGTAAGAAACCAAGGTTATCGACAGGTAGAGTCAAGGAAAACGTGGCCAAATCGGAGATGGGCCGTAAGATGGGCTTGAAAGATATACACGTGGAGCATTTTGAAGCGGCCTTGCACGAAGAGTTTGGGCTTAATTGCCCGTGTATCTGTAATATAGTAGATCGTATCTTAGTTTAGATTAAAAGATAGAGTTTAACTCGTGCACGGTGCATGTCCGATTAGAAAGTCCCTTGGACTATAAATATGTATCTAGAGTTATCGGAAAAGGAGGACAATCACGTTCACAACAAACACAAATCGGCGCATCGCCACCCCTTCTTTCGAGGGTTTCTCCCGGGTAAGCATCATGCTGCCTAGATCGCATCTTGCGATCTAGGCAACACAACGTTTATTCGTTTACCTTGTGTTACTCGTTGAAGCATTGTTGATGGCGAGTAGCACTATTTATCGTAGATGTTTTGGGGCTTGCGTAGATGCTTTTATGCATATCTTAGCTATGCCGTCCCTCAATATCTAGCTGCCCTTACACCTATCCAGTGTAAGGGCAGCATCTTGCTTGTTCGTTACTTAGTAGATCCGATCTGTTATAGTTGCTCCTTGTTCTTCAAGGATTAGTTTAATATCCGTATGGTTAGGCCTTGCAAACGGGTTGAACGATTCGGTAGTGCGTTAGGTGTGGTTTGTTAGTCCTAAGAGGGATGTTCGGAAATTAACTTAATGTTGGTTTTTAGGCCTCTTTAGGGTTAGTTTTCCATTATCTTTCGTGTCTATTAGGCTCAACTACGCGTAGGATGTTCCGATCATGCGGTAAAACCCTAAATCGTAGATTGGCTTGGCTTTGTTATGATCAAGCAGGATCCCCATGTCATGAAAATCCAACATGAACCATGGGGCGATCGGCTCTTTGAGCCGATCCACAACCCGAGAGCCGATAGGGCTCGTATTTAATGTTTACGTGTCTGCCATGCGGAACTAATCGAAGCAATCCAACACCTTCCTGGCCAGGTATAGGTCGTGGCACGCCCTTGCCCCGCCGTGTGCCGGAGCATTTGGGACGACGTCGAGGACCGGGCCCGCTGCCGCCTTGAAGCCTCCCGGCTCTTCGTGTTGCTTAACCACCGCTCGCCGGTGGGTTTTGTGGCAACACATTTCGCACGCCGGTGGGACATCGGGACAATCTTCCAACCACGTCGACATCCGCGTCTCGGATGGCGGAAGAACCGAGTATGAAGATCTGCCTCCGAGCATAAGAAAAGATATGACGAGCTCAAGGCCATCTTGGAAGCCGATCTCATCGGCGCTTTTGAGAAAACCCGTTCGCACGGGATCAAGTTCAAAGGGTTCCAACCCGAAGGCGCGCTAGATGGACTAGATCTATCTCTCCCTTCGGACGAACGTACAGAGCCCTGCGACAGGAAGTCAACTATGCCGTTGCTCACTCTCATCGGCTGAGAGCTTGGTGAATACTGGAGCGTGTCGCGCTCAATGTGGTGCAAGAAGTCACGAAGCACAAGTACTCTCCGTCAGGTCCTGCTCTAGGAACTCACCAAGGGGAGGTACCGCTCTACACAAGGCCACCACCGCAACACACGTTTGCAGCTCCCAGCTACAAGGTTCACCGGCGTACGTCGTCTACAAGGTTGGAGGTGATCCAGGCGACTACCAATTCTGTATGATCCGCCCAAGGAAATTCCACATGGATACGTGTGCACACACGTGCCGGATGCAACAACTGGATGACCCAGTTACAAGAGGAAGGACGCCACAGAGGAGTCGATGGAGCGGAAGCGTTCTGGAGATGAGAAACGCGTGGCTAACTAAATATGCCACCAATACAAGTCATGAACGATCAACTTCTGCCTACGGTGGATGAGATCACCGCAATCATGAGAGACCAGTTCGGCATCCTGCCGAAGAAGAGAATGATCGGCTATTCCAAGCCGTATCCCAACGACTACGACCTGATCCCGCTGCCACCTAAGTATCGGCCACGACTTCACAAAATTTAGTGGATCGAAGGAACCAGCTCGATCGAGCACGTGAGCCGATACTTGGCACATTGGGCATGGTCTCAGCTTCGGACGAGCTACGTGTGAGGTTCTTCGCACTCTCACGGGTCCAGCCTTTGGGTGGTACACCTCGTTGCTACCTCGGTTCGGACGTGAAAGCACTGGAAGAGCAGTTCCATGTACAATACCATTCAGAAACTACGGAAGCTAGCCTTGCCGATCTGACCCAAGTTCGGCAGAGACGAGGAGAGACGGTATCGAGTACATCCGAAGTTCGGGACCGTCAGAACCGATGTTATTCGGTTCGCCTATCGAGAAGGAAGCGAGTGGCGGTAGCAGGACTATCGCCGCTTAGAGATGTGACCTTCCAAGCAGAGTACAATTCAGCGCACATGGTTCGAAGTTGACCATATGAACAGCGCCATCCAGAATTCACTGTCGCCCTGATCGAGACAGACGAAGATGAAGATTCTGCAGGAGATCAGGAGGTCGCTGTAGCTGAGTGGACGGGTGACATAGGCACCCCAAATGGGCCTGCCATAGATGGTACCCGGGATTTACTGAAGGCCCACTATCCGAAGAATAAGAAGATTCGGGAGCCTAAGATATATTAAGGAAAGCTAGAGTTGTAATAGAAAGGATATTTTGTAATCTGGCGGGACGAGTTAGAAACCGTCCCGGACTCTGTAACTTGTACAATACGAAACCCTCGGCTCCACCTCCTATATAGGGGGAGTCGAGGGACAAAGAAAGGATCGAATTTATTGTCAACAACCCTAGTTTTCATAATCGCCGAGTACTTTTCGCCTAAACCTTCGAGATCTACTTGCCCTCTACTTCTAGCAAAACCCTAGTCTACAATCTGTAGGCATTGACAAGTTAATCCCTTGTCAATTGGCGCCGTCCGTGGGAATTAGAGGCTGCAAGGATCTGATCTCGATGGCACGTTCAAGATCTTCGACTTCATCGACAAGCAACGCGATGGATCGAGGTAACAAGGAAAAGACTGATCTATTCAATTTTATTCCTCACCCGCCCTCCCGTATGGATGCATGTGCCTATCTGGAGGAGCCCATCGTCATGACGTTCGGAGAATTCCGATTTGGCGTCAACAAGGAAGGATCCTATCGTCTCGAAGTTCCGATCTCGTCAGCGGTCGACTCCAACTTTTCGTCGACCGACGAGGAGTTTTCGTCGACATACTTCGACAACAAGGCAAGCGGAAAGCTCGCCAAGATCTTCAGCAACACATCCTTCGAGTCATCTGCGGACTCCTTTATAAGCAGCGACTCGACAGCACGCTTCAACTTCATCGACAAGTCTGTGCCATCGGAAAGGTCTTCACCACTCTATATGATGGTGTCACCGATCCCGACAAAAATCAATGCACAAAATATCATCGGATCTATGTGGTAGAAGGGGCAGGCACATCAGACCCGCCAACATCGGAGGCTTTCGACGAATTGGGAAATCCATACGTCGATCCCGCCGATCTCAGACATGGTCTAGGCACCAAATATCCTGGATCCACAACTCGCGCAAGAGTACAACTCGCAAAGCGCGTGGGATAGGGCCGCGAAAGCCATGGATGGTTCAGAACCCATGACCAACACCACTGTACAGAACTTCAAGCATATCAATATAGACTTGCTCGAGTAAGCGAGAGTTGGAAAAACAGACAGCATCCTTGAATAGGAGAAAAGAAGCTTCTGCATCAAGCGACGCCCGGCAGATTTAAGTCGCCTTTCAGAAATACAGGAGATAGTCACAGAGAAGCTCGGAGGAGAGCAATGTCTCGACCGCAAACCTGAAGCAGAAAGAGGAAACATAATCCAAAATCTCGACATGTCCTTTATGTCGATCGATGAGAGAGGAAATATCATCCCGAAACGCCAGAGGCAGGTTACATGGCAACACAAGCATACATCTTGGCATCCAGACCACCTGCTGGAGACCCGAGAGAACCATTGTTCAATATGGCGATGGCCGGAGTAGGAGTTATGGGAACAGCGTTTGCAACAACGCCTCCCGAAGAAAATCCCAGACAAAATAGTCCACGACACACCGCAGCAGTTCAAGACCCACCACGAGCAAGTGGAGCAAGAGACACAGCAGTCCAAGTAAGAGTGGACAGAGCGCGACAAGAAAGAGGGACCGTCCGCACTCGCCAGAGCTTGCCGACGAAGATATGTGTGGGCTCCCATGCTTTACGAGAAGAGTGCGAAAAACTCGAGTCCCAAAAGGGTTCAAGTTACCGGAGAATTTCAAGAAGTTCGACGGCCTGCAAGATCCCGAGGATTGGCTCGTGGATTATCTCGAGATGGTGAAACTGGTAGGAGGAACCAGAGCAACAGCTATGCAAAGTATCCAAGTTCACCCGAGTGGTGCCGCAAGATCTTGGATAAAGAAACTCCCCTTGAACTCCATCGACAGCGGGGAAACCTTTGAGGACATCTTCGTGAAGAACTTCCGATCCACCTGCAAAAAACCCGCGTCGTTGGAAGAATTACGAGCGTGTCGACAAAAACATGACGAGTCGATGAGAAAATATATACAGCGGTGGAACATTATCAAAAACTCGGCAGAAGATATATCCGACGAGAGAGCAATAGATGCGTCGGGGAATCCGACGAGCAGACTTCGTCGAGGACTTGGGAAGAACTAATCCAGACAATCTCAGCGTTGATGGAAATCGCTAACAAGTGGGCATGGAGAAGACGCAATATACAACAAACGACACAGTCGCGAGAAGAGGATCGTAGTCGAAATTACCAAAATAGAAGGCGATTTTCTCGAGTTCTACAACAACGATGCTCCTGGCCATATATCGGCTTTCGGGGAAACCCTGGAGGAAATAGTCGAGATGATTATCAAAGGAGCAACGAGCAACAAGGCGACAATAGAGGTGATTTTCGCGGCAACAGACAAAATAGTGGACCAAGGATTCAAAGACCTTACGTGTCTCCCGAGGAGATGATGAACGGTCCGTGTCAAATGCACTTTTACCTCGACAACAATGGAAAGACAGTCAGGACATCTCAGAAAGATCGGCAATTTCAGCAATGTTGCGAGCCGCAGGAATCGCAAATGCCCAAGCAAATAACAGAAATCCTCGGGAGCCAAGGAGCGAGATTCACCTTCCACCTCCTCCCGCAATAACCGAAGAAAATCGACACCAACTCAGAATAGCGGCAGCACCACAACCACCCCCATATGTTGATCCCAATTCCAATGGCGCAGTTTTAATGATTCAGAAAGCTAGGCCGTCCAACAGGGCGCAGAAGGTCATATCTCGACAAGTGTTTATGGCGAAAAGATGCCTCCACCAATCGAGTATCTAAATTGGTCAGGGCAAGACATAGGCTTCACAATTGCGGATCATCCGCAGCAAGTTCCTCGACCAGACAATCAGCACTTATTCTACCCGCAGAATTGGGGTTCGACGTGTCGCGAGTTTTCATAGATGGTGGCAAAACCTCATGTATGGACACATTGAGGAAGATGAACATATCCCTGGCAAACTTGAAACCAACCGACACACGTTTTCATGGGATCACAGAGAAGCCAAGTTACCCATTGGGTAAGATCAACCTCGACGTTCGATTTGGAACCCGAAAACTACAGGGAGAGAACGGAGTTCGAAGTTGTGGATTTCCGTCGCAATATCACGCTTTGTTGGGACGACCAGCTTACGCCAGGTTCATGGCAGTGCCGCATTATACATATCTGTTGTGGAGGTTGCCTGGGCCTAAGGGACCTATCACAATCAAAGGAAGCTTTGTTATCCGATAAATGCGACAAAGATTTCCGACTGTCAGAAACTTTCGGGATGCAAGAATATGCGGCACCTAGGCTCACTGATTATGATGTGCTGCCAGAGGTAGGAAGATCTAAGGAGCCAACTTTCAATATAAATAAAGATTCAAAAGAGGTACAGATCCACCCGACAGATCCAAAGAAAACGACGTCCATTGCTACAAACATGGATGTCGCATAGGAAAGCGCGCTCGTCGAGTTCCTCCGTGAGCACTGGAAAATCTTCGCATGGTGTCCAGCCGACATGCCAGGAGTACCCAGGGAACTTGCCGAGCACCACCTCAATTTGGATCCTCTTGCACGACCAGTAAAGCAACCTTTGCGGCGTTTTGAGCCTAGCCGCAAAGCTATGTTATCGAAATAGATCGACTCAAAGATGCCGGGTTCATCAGAGAAATATCTACGAAGCCACATGGGTAGCTAACCCAGTGATGGTGCCGAAGAAACACACAATAGTCCTTCGCATGTGCGTCGACTTTACGTGTCTCAATAAACATTGTCCCAAGGATCACTTTCCCTCCCAAGGATCGATCAAATCATCGACTCCACGGCAGGATGTGAACGTCTTTCCTTCTGGACGCATATTGGTTATAACCAGATCAGATTAAAAGAAGAAGATGAAGCCAAAACAGCGTTCATCACACCTTATGGCGTGTTTTGTTACAAAACAATGCCCTTTGGTCTGAAAAACGCTGGAGCAACATATCGGATGATGCGAAGTGCCTAGCAACACAGATCGGGAAAAATGTACAAGTCTACATCGACGATGTCGTAATAACATCAAAGAAAGGTTCAACGCTGATTGAAGATTTGAAGGAAACCTTCGACAACCTCGACAAGTTCTGCCTCTGAACCCGACAAAGTGCTCTTTTGGAGTAGGGAGAACTTCTCGGGTTCTTAGTATCAGCAAGGGGATTGAAGCTAACCCAAAAAATACAGGCCATCGTCACTATGAGAAAGCCAACAAAGTTGAAGGAAATACAACACTAACGGCGAGTCGCACTTTAAGCGATTCGTCGCAGCTAGGAGAAAAGGCACCGCCGTTTTATGCGTTGATCAAACAAGGAGAAAAATTTCAATGGAACGAGGAAAGAGCTTTCGAGAATCTCAACGAGCAATTTCGACACCGCCAATATTGGTGGCGCCAAAAGAGAAAGAACCTCTCCTCTTGTACATTGCAGCTACACCTCAGGTGGTCAGCACGGCCTTAGTGGTGGAAAGGGAAGAAGAAGGTAAGCTTCATGGAGTTCAAAGGCCGTATATTTCATCGAAGTACTCGCCGTCAAAACAGCGGTACCCGCAATATCAAAAGCTAGCATATGGAGTATTCACGACACAAGAAAATTGCGGCATTATTTTTCGGCTCACCCGATAATAGTGGTCAATGAAGCTCCCTTATCAAATATATTGAACAATCCGGAAGCTACGGGTCGTGTCTCCCTTTGGGGAATAGAACTTTCCCCTCGGGACATCACGTATGAAAAAGAAAAGCAATAAAGTCGCAGGTCTTACCAGATTTCATTGCAGAGTGGATGGAGCTACAAAACACGGGACCCCAGATTTATCGAGGACTTGGACTATGAACTTCGACGGGTCCAAGAGATTGGAAGGTGCCGGAGCAGGCGTGATATTAGTTTCACCTGAAGGCGACAAGTTGAAGTATGTTCTGCGGATGACGTTCCCAAACGCATCTAACAATGAAGCAGAATATGAAGCTCTCATACATGGGATGAAGATGGCAAAAGCTTGTGCAACCCGACAAAATTTTTGGCGACTCACAGTTGGCAGACACACAAGTCATGAACCAATGCGATGTCAACGAAAGTATGATAGCATACAAGGAGGTGTACAATGAGCTAGAGAAGCTATTCGATGGATGTGAAGTAAACCACATCAGGGATGAGCAACGATGAAGCCGACGTTCTCGCAAACATCGGGTCACAATGCCTCGCAATCCCTCCAGTGTTCTGGGAAGAGATCGAGAGATCAACAAAGCCGGCAAAAACAAAAAGGAGAAGAAAGAGAAAACATCGACTGACACCAAAGAGAAGAAGAAGAAGAAGAGCAAGAACTAGTCATGATGGTACAAGTTCCATGGATGCAGGCCTACATATCATACATCCTAAGGAAAGTCATACCCGACGATCCCGAAGCAAGGCGAATAATTAGGCGATCAAAAGCTTTCACTGTGGTAAAAGGGGAACTGTACAAACGCAGTATTTCGGGTGTGCTACAACGGTGTGTTACACCCGAAGAAGGAAGGATCATCCTAAAGGACGTGCATGAAGGAATATGTGGGCACCACGCGAGTAGCGAGCTATCGCGGCTAAGGTTTGAGCGGATTTTATTGGCTAACAGCAATCGAGGATGCGAAGGAAATAGTGCGAACTTGCGATGCGTGCCAAAGATTTGCGGCAAGACCCCACTCTCCTGCCGCAGAACTTATGCCAATTCCATTGTCTTGGCCTTTCGCTCAATGGGGTCTCGACATGGTAGGTAAATTACACAAAGCTTCGCCAGGAGGTTATGAGTATCGACAAGTTTACAAAATGGATCGAAGCAAAGCCGATAAATTCACCGGACGGCGTCGGCGATTAAGTTCGTGAAAAGCATTGTCTTCGATTTGGAGTTCCTCACAGTATTGTGACAGACAACGGCAGCAATTTCACGTCCAAGGAGTTCAAAGCATACTGCGCAGAAGTGGGCATTAAATTAAGTTTTGCGTCTGTTGCACACCCTCAGACCAATGGACAAGTCGAGAAGGCCAATGGCATCATCTGCAATGGCATCAAGAAACGCCTGCTAGGACCATTGGAAAAAGCCCGGCATACTTGGCGGGAGGAGTTACAAAGTGTGTTGTGGAGTATCCGAACAACACCAAATAGCGACACAGAAACACCGTTCTTTCGGTTCATGGCGCCGAAGGTCCTGCCGATAGAAATAGAGCACGATTCTCCAAGAGTCAGAATATGACGAAGAAACATCGAGAAAAGCTTTGGAGGATGATGTCGATGCACTCGATGAAGCTCGAGACGAAGTCCTGTCAAGAGTCGCCAAATATCGCAGGACTGAAAAACTATCACAGTCGACGATTGCGCCAAGGTCTTTTCAAGTTGGTGACCTAGTTCTGCGGCTCAACCAAAAAAGTCACGAAAAACTCGAATCACCATGGCTTGGACCCTACATCGTCACGAAATCGAAGGAGGAGCATACAGAATCAAAGACAAGAAGACAGGGATTGACGAGCCAAATCCTGGAATGTGGCACAGCTCAGGCGTTTTCTACGCCTAGGTGTCGAAAATATAGTCCTTTGTAAAGCTTCAATGTACTGAAACGCCCACGAGTTTTCAGACGCACTCTTTTCCTTTTTCGGGGCACCGAGTGGGGCCGGGAAAGGTTTTTAATGAGGCGGGCTCGTGGTGCTGCAATATAATAAAGATAGTGGAATTATATATCTTTTCTCGACAAGATCGGGTCTTCCCCTACATGATACAATATATATAAACACAGTATCGACAAATGCAAAAAGAAGCACCCGGCCGTGGTAAAAATACCTCGCCAAAATAAAAAGAGATATCGACAAAATAGTGATCAAACAAAAGCTCGGGGGCTTACACCCGTACAAAATAGTACACAATGTATATTATCTTGCTTTGGGACAACCTCGCATTATAATACACAAGTTATTGCAATCAAAACGCCCGGGGGCTTGGCGATAAAAATAAAATACAATGACTTTACAATATAGCTCGTCTATACAGGATACAAAGTTCGGAATAAATGTCAAGGATTTCCCAATATATTATCTATGGTTAAGCGCTCGTTATTTACAGCGCGAGTACTATGCTCAGCATAGCTACCCTTCACGAAGAATTCGGAATCCATCCGAAGAAGTTCATCCATCATATCTTCAGCAAGGAGTAACTATGTCATCATATTTGCCGAAGTTCCTCTTCCTCTTCGACATCTTCTCCAGGCACTTTGGGACAATTTGCCTTACATCTAACTTCGGGTAGCAAATCTTTATCATAATCATCGCAAACCTTGCACCCGCAGCTAGTTGGGCTCGTACAAAGCCGTGGATGCGAGGAGCATCTCGAAATTTGTCCATCAATGCAGGAAGGGTTTCTGGCATCTTATTGCGAGGAAACATGGTACCATACACCAGAGACAAAGTTCTTGTACAGAAGTCAAGATATTCGCGAACCTGAAGTGCACGATCTTGAAATCTCACGATTTGGCGGGTCCGCTCAGGTGTACCCCAAAAAGTCGATCCGTGCTCATGTGCAAGCCGAAGGAGAACATTGGAACGAGCTTCGACACGTTCATCTTCAGTTATAGGATCCAAAAAGCACCTATGGTTTCATAAAACAATTCGGTGGGCAATGAGGAGGCAAGCAGCAAAGGAAAACGAAGAAGTGAGATAAGGACAATGAAACTTACCCGCCATATCCAAACTAGCATCTGTTAGCAGCTGAGCATAGAATTTTCTCGAGATGCGCGCATCAGCTTCAGCAACAGCAGAGTCCTTTTCAGCAATGGCAGTTTGTGCTTGTTGGAGTGCAATTTCCTTGGCTTCAGATGACTTACGAGCCTTTTCCATTAGCACAAGTGATTGCTTCTTCACGAACTGAAGTTGGTGTCGAAGTTCGTTCAATTCTTGCGACAAGGAATCCTCGGCAGACGAAGCATCAGCAGGAGTTCTCCTTGGGGGAGAAGGCAAGATATTGGAAGAACCAGGAGCTGGCGTATAATTGTCAAAAATTAACTGGAAAAAGAAATATTTCGACATCAATCACTGAGCAAAAGATAGATTTTCATTCATCTCCATAATATATACATGTCTATTACAAAAGGATCTTCTAGAGGGATACTGAAATAGTTCTCGCCAATAACACTATGGCGACAAAGCCAAAAGAAAGAGGAATGCTAAAAAGAAAAGCAGAGGCATTCAACTAGACCTCCGGCTTTGATGAGCTAGGAGTCGAAGATGGCTTGATCCCGATATAAGCCAGGATTTTCCTCGTGTTGGGCTTAGCTGCCTTGATCAAAGACCTCCACCTTGACTGTTCTATCTGATCGTGTCGCCAACTTTCGACCAGTCGATAGATTGTTGGCTATCAGCAACCAAGGCGACAGTATTTTCCACGGCAATCTTCATATTCTCATGGCGCACCCTTAACCCAAGATCTTCAGATGGATTGAAACACTTGGCGAGGTCAAGGAAAGTTGCGGGTTCCTCTTTCTTTGGGAAGAAGTAAGGAAAAAGCGCGACAACCCCGCTTTAGCTTGATCAAT
Source organism: Lolium multiflorum (assembly GCA_030979885.1). Taxonomy (NCBI): domain Eukaryota; kingdom Viridiplantae; phylum Streptophyta; class Magnoliopsida; order Poales; family Poaceae; genus Lolium; species Lolium multiflorum. The sequence continues at coordinate 56,726,793 of CM061748.1, read as the reverse complement.
GCCTCCGCGTGCCTCTGATCCATGAACTTCAAGGAGTGACAGGGCGTCAAGAAGAGAATCATTGGCGGGTTCATCAAGTTGAAATTCTTGAGCTGTTCTAGCTGTCAAGAAAGAAAAAATTGAGCAATAAACGAGTGCAGAGAAGAAAATACAAGAGAATAATGAGTGGTACTTACCTACGAAGCGGCGACTCTGCGTCGTTAAACGCTTACGGATCGCCTCCTCGCGAGCAGATTGGGCGGCTATGTGATCGCTCGGGAAGTTTCGACGGTGTGAAGCCTCTTTCTAAGGTCTTCGACACCGCGGCGCAGCCTTGGCTTTATCAGCCTCTGCTCGTGCATCAATAGCATCTGACTCAGCCTTTTTGCGAGCCTTTTCACTTTGCTCTAATTGCTGAGCAAGTGTGTTGGCACGATCATTGGCTTCCGCCAGTTTTTCTACAATGGAAGATAAATATAGTTACAAATCTCGACAACAAAGAAGAAACAAAAGAACAGAGGCAAAAAGAAGGAGCAGATCATTACCTTCAGCTTTATTCGCATATTCACGGTACCCAACAAATTGGGCACCGATGCGAAGAAGATCCTTGATCATAGGCTGTTAACCAAAAAGAGAAAACAAAGAGAAAATGGGGGTATGAGAAAAATATGGTGATGCACAGAAGCAAACAGAGAAAACATACAACTTACATCTTCCATGAGAAGGTTCGAAGAGCTACTCAATTGGAGAGTAGGCTCCGAGACAATCTCCGTCCTTGCCCTTTTCGGTGAAGGGGCTCGGGGGCTCGAAGGAGGTAGAAGCGCCGATGTTTTGTTGAGGAGGCGAGGATTCCTCTCCTTCAACTCGTGGCTCTGAAATAACTAGGGTATGTGACATACTCGTTCGAGCAGCCACATCCAAAGCTGGCGTTTCCTCGTCATCATCACTATTGCAAAAGGGTGGCAGTGTAAAAAGCAAGGCAAGCAAAAATTCTTGAATAGGAAAATAAAAGAGGGAACTTACGAACTGATGATACTGCAAGATATGGGTCGTAAGCTGCCTTTTGCGGTAAAGAAGCAGCTTCTTCGGTTTAGAAGTCCCGGAATCTTCGACATTACCCCTCTTCCTTTTGTTCTTTGGAGAATCAGCAGGAGGAGGAGATTGGCCGAGTGTCTTCTGAAGCATCTTTTCAGCAGATCCCGCAGATTTGCGAGAATCTGGGTTCATTCACAAAAGAGGAGGCCTCTTGGTTATCATTAGAGATAACGGTCCTTTCTTCGACTTCCCCACCTTCAGGAAGAGGAGGAAGTGAAACAAGATTTGGATGATTCTGTCCAAAAAGAGGGAAGGATATCAGAACGGAGCAAACAATGCAAAAAAGCAAAGGCAGTAAAAAAATTGCGCGACAATGATTACCTTAGGAAGCGCATGGGCGCTGTATGGGTTTACGCGACAAGAAGAAGGGATGGCATCTTTTTTGGGAGATTGATTTTCGGACAAGCCTCTCCAGGTCCTTGACTTCCAAATCCACCGACAGCCGGTCCACGTCTTCGTTGCAGTATATTTCCAGAGAGGGAATTTGCGAGCTTGAAGAGGCTGAACTCTACTCTTAAGGAAATACACTATAATCTGGATACCCGACAATTCTTTGCCGCGAGTATTTTGCAACTCATGGATGCGAGCCATCAGGATTCAGTAAGTTCTTTCTTCCTCGGTAGCTTCTGCATCCCCCAGAACGGCGACGAAGAATTTTTCGGCACCGTCAAAAGGAGGAATATTATCCTCGAGGCAGCCATCGTTTTCTTCGCGAATGTATAGCCACCTCTTGCGCCAACCTTGAACGGAGTCGGGAGTTTGACGTCGAAGTAATCAGGAGTGGAGCGAATAGAAATAACAACGCCGCCTATATTATAGGCGACATTGGGAGAGCCATTGCGGACAGAAGAAAATGCGCTTCCAAAGCGCCCAATTGGGTGAGACGCCAAGGAAGGCTTCACAAAGTGTGATGAAAATAGAAATGTGGAGGATTGAGTTTGGCGTGAGGTGGTGAAGCTGGAGACCGTAGACATAGAGTAATCCACGGAGGAAAGGATGGATGGGGGTGGATAAACCACGGATGAGATGATCGACAAAACTTACCCGGTACCCCATTGGAGGGGCTGGGTAGCTTTCTTCAGGGAAGCAAACCGCTTTGGGCTTCGCGGTGATTCAGTTTCTTCAGGAGGTTCGGTCTTGGTTTGTGATCTTGGACCTCTCCCACTCCGCAGTTCCTAGATCTGCGGCGGCCATGGAAGAATCAGGAGTGTTGTGCCCGGTTAAGCGGCGCGGTGGCATCAACAACGGCAATGGCGAGCAAGCGAAGAGAAGAGCTTTGGCGCAGTGGAGCGCAAGGGAAGATTTTGCAGAGGAGAGCAGAGAACGGCGCGAGCGGAAGTGCTCGAGGAAGAAGAAGGAGATCTTATATAGAGGTGCGGTGAAGCGACGAACCGTTGGATGAAGAAAGAATGCAGGAGATGATTACCACGTGGCAACGAGGGCAAATTAGTATTTCAACATTGACGAGGTTACAGAACGTGCGCCAGGAAAAGCGGAGGACGTGTGTCCCCACTTGCACGACGTGTCAACGTGGTAAGAAAAATGGACCCACGAAGCAGAAAAATTTCGGCTATTCATAGAAGTGAAGAGATTTTGACAAGGGCAAATTTGTCGACAAGAAAAATAATAAAAAAGAAGAGAATGGCGACAGGACAAATCATTTTGAATATTTCTGGAGCCTTTGATCAAACACAAGTTTTTGCCCAAATGCTCGGGGGCTACTTTGGAAAAATAGAAAATTTCGAATATGACAATATAGAAATGGCGAGAGCCTATGACCAAATCCAAGAATTTGTTCATAGCCTCGGGGGCTACTCCCATCGGGTCGCGCACCCGATAAATATAAAAATATCGAGAAGGATTATAAATATAACGGCAAAGGATGCTAATCTGTGGAGCCTACACCCAAGCACAAGTTCTTGGCTGTAGCCTCGGGGGCTACTCCCATCGGGAACGCTGTTCGCGTGCCCGATGAATTCGATCAGAAATAGAGAAAAGGAGTGAGTATATTTCGAGTTACATAAATAACTCTACATACACTCCCATCGGAAGACAAAATAAAGTCATCACATATGACTCAATAAAATGTGCTATTCCAAAGGCGAAAAGTACTCGACAATATATTCTCGAACGCCAAAGTTGCGATCAATTTCTGAATGCCGCAAATTTGCGAAGGTAAGACCCAGATCCGTTCTGCTGGGCGTGGCATCGCCAAAGACTGCGCTCGCTACTTTTATCCGTATCAGATACGAAGAAAAATCTAACGGACGCGTTAGGTACCCGATAAATTTGACGGGACTCGACAGAATGGTAAGACCTTAAGCGGCACTGTCGAAGTTTACACCAGTATCCCGAGATCATGTCCGGGGGACGTGATCTTGAAGTAGGTTTTTGCGGATTGCCACTAGAGCAGTTAACTAGTACCTGATCCGTCGGATGAACTAGCCCCAACTACCATTATCCCCGTACAATATAGAATTTTATAAAAGCTCTTGAACAAAAATAAACGGGAGAGATTTTCCCGACTCTACGATTCAAGCAAAATCTCAGGCTATGACATAGGCACCCCAAATGGGCCTGCCATAGATGGTACCCGGGATTTACTGAAGGCCCACTATCCGAAGAATAAGAAGATTCGGGAGCCTAAGATATATTAAGGAAAGCTAGAGTTGTAATAGAAAGGATATTTTGTAAGCGGGACGAGTTAGAAACCGTCCCGGACTCGTAACTTGTACAATACGAAACCCTCGGCTCCACCTCCTATATAAGGGGGAGTCGAGGGACAAAGAAAGGATCGAATTTATGTCAACAGAACCCTAGTTTTCATAATCGCCGAGTACTTTCGCCTAAACCTTCGAGATCTACTTGCCCTCTACTTCTAGCAAACCCTAGTCTACAATCCGTAGGCATTGACAAGTTAATCCCTTGTCCGGGGCAAAACCCGTGTCCTGCAAGTGGGTGAAGCAACCAGGGCCTGTGAAGGGGTTCGATTTGATTTGAGCAAAACGGAGCAAATTTTTGATTTGCTGCTGAAGGAGAAACAGCTGAAGTTACCCGAAGGCCACAAAATCCCCACGCCACAAGAGATGAACGGCAGGCCATACTGCAAATGGCATCACACGTTCACCCATACCACCAACGACTGCAAAGTTTTACGCGGACAGATTCAGATGGCGATAGAACAAGGCCGATTACTTTTCGGTCAGTTTGCCATGAGAGGTTGACACGCAGCCGTTTCCGGAGGTCAACATGGTCGATCTCGGCCGGTGCATAGGACGCGAGCAGGTTTCTCGCTTGATATCAATATGGCAGGGCTTGCGAGATCGCCATGGCAAGGATAAGCCCGAGAGCAACGCTCCCGCGGCAAGGTGAAGAGGAGGCCGATCCACACGATCGGCCCCAAACAATGAAAAGTGGTGAATCCTCAGTAAGTATTACGATGGAAAAGGAGGCCGATTCTAACGATCGGCTAAAGCCAACCTCAACATGCCTTCTGCCGGTGCGTGACATGGATTTAGCAGGCGACGGAAAGCTGGGGTATGGGTTTACGTCGACTGATGAATTGGAAGAGATTGACATTGGCCCTGGGGATAAGCCACGACCAATATTTGTCAGCAAAAAGTTGGATCCGCAGCTGAAGAGCCAGTTGATAGCCCTGTTGAAGGAATACCCAGATTGTTTCGCATGGGATTACAGAAATGCATGGGTTAGACAGGAGCATTATCGAGCATCGGCTCCCTCGAAGAAAGGATTTCGGCCGTTCCAGCAGCGCCCACAAATGAAGGCCGAAATCTTGGTGGAAGTCAACAAAGAGATCCAGAAGATGTTAGACGCCGGGTTCATCAGGCCATGCAGGTACGCTGAATGGATTTCCAATGTCGTACCTGTGGAGAAAAAGGATGGCCGGTGCGCGTCGCCATAGATTTTCGGAATCTCAACAGTGCCACCCCAAAGGACGAATACCCAATGCCAGTAGCAGAGACTTTGATCAATGCAGCGGCTGGTCATAAAGTTTTAAGCTTCATGGATGGTAATGCCGGCTACAATCAAATCTTTATGGCTCCGGAAGATATAAACAAGACTGCGTTCAGAGTGCCAGGTTCGGTGGGCTTGTTTGAATATGTAGTCATGACGTTTGGACTGAAAAATGCTGGCGCAACATACCAAAGGGCCATGAATTACATCTTTCACGATTTGATCGGCAAATTGGTCGAGATTTACATCGATGACGTGGTGGTTAAGTCTGTTTCGGTGGACGGGCACTTGGGAGATTTACGGCGCGTCCTCGACCGAACTAGAAGTCGGACTGAGAATGAATCCAAAAAGTGTGCCTTTGGTGTGACGGCCGGGCTTGGGTTTCTGGTCCATGAGCGTGGAATTGAGATCGGCCTGAAAAGTCAAGAGGCGGTGCAGACAATGAAGCCACCCACCACGAAGAAGGAGCTCCAGTGTCTCATTGGCAAAATCAATTTCGTCAGAAGGTTTATCTCTAACCTGTCAGGACGAATCGAACCATTCATGGGACTGGTCAAAATTAAGTCCGAGGAGTTTCGCTGGGGGCAGAGCAAAAAGCATTTGACGATATTAAGGCATACTTGACGAAGCCTGTGTTGGTTCCACCACGGCAAGACAGACCCTTCTACATTTATCTCACGAGCTGATACCTCTATCGCGGTGGTGGTGCAGGTTTATGATGGTCTGGAAAAAGTGGTTTTCTACCTCACAGAAGGATGTTAGATGCGGAAACAAGGTACCTCGAGATCGAGAAGTTGTGCCTTCGCTTCTTTACCGCACCAAGATTCAGCACATCTTGCTGAAACAGAAATCATCGTCATCTGCAAATCGGATGTCATCAAGCACATGTCAGTCGGCTCTGTATTGAAAGGCCGACTCGGTAAATGGATGTTTGCTCTATCGAATTTGATATCCGGTATCAACTGCGAAAGCAGTCAAGGGACAAGCAGCTGATCTTATTGCTGAGCGAATAAACACGGATGTAGCGGCACTATCCGTGCGTGCATGGACCATGTTCTTCGATGGATCGGTCTGTGAAGATGGCTGTGGCATCGGCATGCTCCTCGTGTCGCCTCGGGGGCAACATACTCCTTCTCCATCAGTTGTCTACACCTTGCACTAACAATGTTGCTGAATATGAAGCGATATGCAAGGGAATGGAGTTGCTATTGGACGCCGGAGCGGAGGCAGTGGAGATCTTTGGGGATTCCAAATTGGTGATTTCTCAACTCACGGAGGAGTACAAGTGTGAAAGTGAGTCACTTTTCCCATTATGGATGCAATGCCGTGAGCTGATGGCCCAGTTCAGGTATATCAACTTCCATTGGATCCCAAGGACGCAAAATACCGAGGCAAACGACCTTGCACAGACGGCGTCAGGATACAAAGACGTGGTTGAGGAAGCCAATTTTCAGGTGCAACTCATGGAGCCCGATGATTGGAGAGCCGATATCTTCAATTACTTAAAGGATCCGGCTCGGGGGCACCTAAACGGATAAGACGGGCCATGAAGTACGTCCTGATTGGGGATGACATGTTCTACGGGACCTTGGAAGGGTTCTTGGGGCCACCGAGTCCAATCGGCTCTTGCATGAGGTACATGAAGGTGCTTGTGGAACTCACCAATCGGCTCATAAGATGAAGTGGCTGATTAGGCGATCGGGATTTTACTGGCCCACTATGCTTGAAGATTGTTTCCAATACTATAAAGGGTGTCAGGCATGTCAAAGATTTGGGAGCATTCAGATGGTGCCTGCATCAGCAATGAATCCTATCATCAAGCCGTGGCCATTCCGAGGATGGGGCATGGATATGATTGGCAAGATACATCCTCCTTCGAGCAAAGGTCATGTATGGGTTCTGGCCATTAAAGATTATTTCACCAAATGGGTAGAGGCCGTCCCTATGAAGGCAGTGAACGCGTCAGACGTTGTCGATTTTGTGAAGGAGCATGTCATCCATAGATTCGGAATTCCCCAGACTATCACGACCGATGGAGGTTCGGTTTTCGTGTCGAAGGAGTTTAGGAAATTCTGTGATGATATGGGAATCAAGTCGATCCGATCGTCGCCATACTACGCTCAAGCACAGGCTGAGGCGTCCAACAAAAGTTTGATTAAGCTGATTAAGAGAAAGATCGACGAGAATCCTAGGCGTTGGCACGAGATATTGTCAGAAGCTTTGTGGGCTTATCGCATGTCGTGCCATGGAGCAATAAAAACCTCGCCATACCATCTGGTCTACGGAAGCCGTGTTACCTTGGGAAATCCAGCCGGGTCGAGAAGGGTTACATTTCGAATGATCTAACTGCGAAGAATATGCAGCCCGATGAGCGACGATTGAGGATGCAACGGAACTTAGACTTTGGTCACCTGGAGAAGATCAAGGAGAATAAAGCCAAGGTGGCTCGGGCATATAATAAGAAATTGAAGCCAAAGGAGTTCCGTGGGTGATCTGGTATGGGAAGCTGTATTGCCGTTGGGGACTAAGGATAAAATGTATGGAAAGTGGTCTCCAAATTGGCACGGCCCGTACAAAGTCAACCAAGTTTTAAAGGGCAATGCATATATGCTCGAGCGTTGGACGGAAGTTCCCTGGCTGTCAATGGCCAGCATCTCAAGAAGTACTTCCCAAGCATGTGGGATGATGAGCGGTAAGATATGGAGGCCGATAGCATCTCAAGGTATTTCCCAAGCATGTGGGATGATGAGCAGTAAGATATGGAGGCCGATACACGAAATCGGCCAGCAGAAAATTTTAAAAAAAATTGGGAAACAGCCGATGCACGGACATCGACTTTAGAATAAAACAGCCGATGCGCAGTCATCGACTTTAGAGGAATCAAGCACCATGGTCAGGTTTCAAGTTGGTCAGGTTTCAAGTTATCGTCTAAGTCTGAAGATTGCTTACCTGAACTGGCCTGGTTGTTTATCAGATTGGCGTTATCGGCGTCTGGTAGTGAAAGCCGATACGATGTTATCGGCTCTTGGGGCGTTGACCACCTTTGAAATTGGTTGATTGGAAGTTCAATTGGAGGAACATTTTCATTAATTCAAAGGGGATTTTACAGCGAAGAGCTAATTGCTCTCAAAAGGGGTCATCTGAGTGCCTAATGCACTGCTACTAACCCTATACTACTCCCTAATCTAAGGGCCGTCACCCCTCGCGTCGTGCTGCCGCCGGGGCACGGCGGGCTCTTCGTCGTCGCTGATGAAGCCGCGGCATCTTCATCCTCCTCGTCGTCGTCATCGTCATCTGACCAAGCCCAGCCTCGGAGGAGCTTGGCCGGTGGGTACCCGGTGTCGGAGGAGTCTTCTTCTTCAGATTCCTCCGCTTCTTCTTCCTCTTCGTCGGAGGAAGGATCCATCTCCCAGAGGAGGTCGTCTTCGCACGCCGCTTCCAGCTCCCCGTCGACGAGGAACCGGAGGTCTTCCTCCCCGACGGTGCGGGGTTCGTCGGCTTCCGACTCGATGGAGAAGTCCCATTCTCTCGCGTCCCGATGCTCGGGCGCGAGAGCCTAGATGGCCATCTGATTGACCTCCGGCTCTACTTCGCTCGAGGAAGAGGATTGGGAGGAGGAAGAGGAAGACATGGCTACGAGGAAGAGGGTTTTTTTGGCTGACGGCTGGTTTGGAGCAAGGGATGAGGAGGTGTTCGATGCGGTTAAATAAAAGGAGATATATTGGAGATTCAATGCTTGGCAGTTTCGAGGATGTGGTGCCAAAGCCGTCGATCGTGCGAGAAGTTGAGAAGGCAAGGCGTCATGATGAAGAATACTGCGACGGTTTGCTCTGCCACGACATGACCCTCGAAGGAAAATGAATGGTTTTGAAATTATCATTACCAAAACCAGGGGCATGTGTTATCACCGGATTTGGCCAAATCGGAGATGGGTAAGCGAAGATGGGCTTGAAAGATATACACGTGGCATCTTTGAAGCGGCCTTGCACGAAGAGTTTGGGCTTAATTGCCCGTGTATCTGTAATATAGTAGATCGTATCTTAGTTTAGATTAAAAGATAGAGTTTAACTCGTGCACGGTTAGGTGCACGCCCAATTAGAAAGTCCCTTGGACTATAAATATGTATCTAGGGTTATCGGAAAAGGAGGACAATCACGTTCACAACAAACACAAATCGGCGCATCGCCACCCCTTCTTTCGAGGGTTTCTCCCGGGTAAGCATCATGTGCTAGATCGCATCTTGCGATCTAGGCAGACAACGCGATTCGTTTACCTTGTGTTGCTCGTATGAAGCATTGTTGATGGCGAGTAGCACTATTTATCGTAGATGTTTTGGGGCTTGCGTAGATGCTTTTCTTATGCATATCTGCTTAGCTATGCCGTCCTCAATATCTAGCTGCCCTTACACCTATCCAGTGTAGCATCTTGCTTGTTCGTTACTTAGTAGATCCGATCTGTTATAGTTGCTCCTTGTTCTTCAAGGATTAGTTTAATATCCGTATGGTTAGGCCTTGCAAACGGGTTGAACGATCCGGTAGTGCGTTAGGTGTGGTTTGTTAGTCCTAAGAGGGATGTTCCGGGAATTAACTTAATGTTGGTTTTTAGGCCTCTTTTAGGGTTAGTTTTCCATTATCTTTCGTGTCTATTAGGCTCAACTACGCGTAGGATGTTCCGATCATGCGGTGAAAACCCTAAACCGTCGTAGATTGGCTTAGCTTTGTTATGATCAAGCAGGATCCCCATGTCATTGAAAATCCAACATGAACCATGGGGCGATCGGCTCTTTGAGCCGATCCGCAGGGCAACCTGAGAGCCGATAGGGCTCGTATTTAATGTTTACGTGTCTGCCATGCAGGGAACTAATTGAAGCAATCCAACACCTTCTGGCCAGGTATAGGTCAGGTCGCCTTGCACCCGCCAGGCCGTGTGCCGGAGCATTTGCGGGACGACGTCGAGGGACAGGGCCCGCTGCCGCCTTGGAAGCCTCCCGGCTCTTCGTGTTGCTTAACCACTGCTCGCCGATGGGTTTTGGCAGGCAACAGTTTTATCCCTAGTAGCAACATCACATACACAACCTTAGAACTTTCTGTCACTGTCCCGCATTCAATGGAGGCATGAACCCACTATCGAGCATAAATACCCCCTCTTGGAGTTACAAGTATCAACTTGGCCAGAGCCTCTACTAGCAACGGAGAGCATGCAAGAACATAAATAACACATATATGATAGATTGATAATCAACTTGACATAATATTTTATATTCATCGGATCCCACCAAACACAACATGTAGCATTACAAATAGATGATCTTGATCATGTTAGGCAGCTCACAAGATCTAAACATGATAGCACAAGAGGAGAAGACAACCATCTAGCTACGCTATGGACCCGTAGTCCAAGGATGAACTACTCACGCATCAATCCGGAGGCGGGCATGGTGATGTAGAGCCTCTCGGTGATGATTCCCCTCTCCGGCAGGGTGCCGGCGATCTCCCGAATCCTCCGAGATGGGATTGGCGACGTCCATCTCTGGAAGTATTTCCGTATCGTGGCTCTCGGTACAGGGGTTTTCGCGACGAAGGCTTTAAGTAGGCGGAAGGGTAGTGTTGGAGGCGGCGCGAGGGGCCCACCCCATAGGGCGGCGCGGCCCTATGGTGGCGGCGCCTCGTCGCCCCACTTCGTAATCCCATCGGTCTTCTGGAAGCTTCATGGAAAAATAAGACCCTGGCCGTTGATTTCGTCCAATTCCGAGAATATTTCCTTTGTAGGATTTCTGAAAACAAAACAGACTGGCACTTCTTCGGCATCTTTTTAATAGGTTAGTGCCGTAAAATGCATAATAATGATGTAAAGTATGTATAAAACATGTGAGTATTGTCATAAAAGTAGCATGGAACATAAGAAATTGTAGATACGTTGAGACGTATCAAGCATCCCCAAGCTTAGTTCCTACTCGAGTAGGTAAACGATAACAACAAATAATTTCTGAAGTGACATGCTACCAACATAATCTTGATCAACATTATTATAAAGCATATGAGATGAATGGAGTGATCTGAAGTAATAGATTGCTAACAAAGAGATAATGACTAAACAAATGAATCATATAGCAAAACTTTTCATGAATAGTACTTTCAAGACAAGTATCAACAAGACTTGCATAAGAGCTAACTCATAAAGCAATAGATTCAAAGTAGAAGGCATTGAAGCAACACAAAGGATGATTATGTTTCAGCAATTGCTTTCAACTTGTAACATTTATCTCATGGATAATTGTCAACATAGAGTAATATAACAAGTGCAATAAGTAATCATGTAAGAATCAATGAACACAGTTGACACAAATGTTTGCTTCTAAGATAGAAAGAAGTAGGTAAACTGACTCAACATAAAGTAAAAGAATGGCCCTTCGCGAGGAAGCATGGATTACTATTTTTGTGCTAGAGCTTTTATTTCGAAAACATAGAAACAATTTTGACAACGGTAGTAATAATTCATATGTGTTATGCATAATACTTCCTACAAGTTGCAAGCCTCATGCATAGAATACCAATAGTGCCCGCACCTTGTCCTAATTAGCTTGGATTTACATGGATTATCATTGCATAACATATGTTTCAACCAAGTGTCACAAAGGGGTACCTCTATGCCGCCTGTACAAAGGTCCAAGGAGATCAATCGTATTTGCTTTCTCGTTTTTAATAGATCTCAACTTAGGACATCCATACCGGGACAACATAGACAACAGATAATGGACTCCTCTTTAATGCATAAGCATTCAACAACAAATAATATTCTCATAAGAGATTGAGGATGAATGTCCAAACTGAAAACTTCCACCATGATACATGGCTTTGGTTAGCGGCCCAATGTTCTTCTCTAACATATGCATACTCAAACCATTTGATCATGATAAATCACCCTTACTTCAGACAAGACGAACATGCATAGCATCTCACATGATATCCAACAAAGGTAAAAAGTTGATGGCGTCCCCAGAAACATGGTTACCGCTCAACAAGCAACTTATAAGAACTAAGACACATAGCTACATATTCATCACCACAATAGTTTTTAAGCTATTTTCCCATGAGCTATATATTGCAAAGATAAAGGAATGAAATTTTAAAGGTAGCACTCAAGTAATTTACTTTGGAATGGAAGAAAAATACCACATAGTAGGTAGATATGGTGGACACAAATGGCATGGGTTTTGGCTCAAGGTGTTTGGATGCACGAGAAGCATTTCCTCTCAACAAGGCTTTGGCTGGCAAGGTTGTTTGAAGCAAACACAAGTATGAACAGGTACAGCAAAACTTACACAAGAACACATTGCAAGCATTATAAGACTCTACACTGTCTTCCTTGTTGTTCAAACACTTCGCAGAAAATATCTAGACCTTAGAGAGACCAATCATGCAAACCAAATTTCAACAAGCTCTACGGTAGTTCTCCACTAATAGATTAAACTACATGATGCAAGAGCTTAAACATGATCTAATGAGAGCTCAAAACAATTGCCAAGTATCAAGTAATTCCAAACCATATGAAGCATTTTCCGATTCCAACCAAATAGCAATCAACGAAGCAATTTTCAGCCTTCGTCATAAACATTAAAGCACAATTAAGAACACAAGTGTTCAAATGAAAAAGCGGAGCGTAATATCTCCAATACAAGGATGGTGGGATCCAACTTTATTCAAACCAAAACAAAAATAAAAGCAAACCGACGCTCCAAGTAAAGAACATAAGATGTGATGGAATAAAAATATAGTTTCACTAGAAGTGACCGATAAGTTGTTCGGAAGCTTCGTGGAAAAATGGGCGTTGATTTCGTCCAATTCCGAGAATATTTCCTTTGTAGGATTTCTGAAACCAAAAATAGCAGAAAACAACAACTGGCGCTTCGGCATCTTGTTAATAGATTAGTGCCGGAAAATGCATAATAATGATGTAAAGTATGTATAAAACATGTAAATATTGTCATAAAAGTAGCATGGAACATAAGAAATTATAGATACGTTGGAGACGTATCATCATGCATTGTATCATTTATTATGTTGTAGACTCATCTTGCCTTGAGGTGTGTGATGTTATGGTAACATAGCTAGTTACCACCTCACTTTTTTTTTCATTTATTAGCATGTCATCTCACCAAAATGTTTCAAATAGTATGTTGAGAAAAATATGATGTGACACAACAATTAATGAGTAGAGGTGTGGGAGTGGTATCATTAATATGATATTGTATCATAATCCCTCTGTTCTCAAATAAGTGGACGTTTAGCTTCAAACTTTGTCCACGAAAGAGTGTACTACTACATTTTCAATTCACTTTAAATTAGCCAAAATTACTTCTCTCTCGTCGCACGGAAATCAAACTCAATAATATCTAGCACATGTTATCTTTATTTTTTACTACATGCTATTAGCTTATTGGAGGTGAAAAAATTAAAGAGGAGAGAGACGTTGGTTTGCATATTCCCAATGCAATTTTTCTTCACTTGATAACTTGGCTTGACAAACCAGCACGTCCACTTATTTGTGGAAGAAGGAAGTAGCGTGTAAAACTATAAAAATTATGAAATATATTATGTACAAAAATTTGCATTTAGATTCTACAAAATATAAAATCGAATGGAACTATGATACTATACATTCTAGGGGTGATACCATAAACTAATAGCTTATGCATAGTACTAGTGTATGATACTTCCTATGGTAACCAATCTAACTTATGGTATTTTTCACTGTGCTCATTACTAGATTAGACGACCAGGGGTTACCTAAGGATACATCATTTTCCAAAAAAAAATAGCGAAAATCTGCTGAATGTATTGATAATCATCAACATCAGTACAAAAGGTTCCTAAAAGTAACAAATTACGAATATGCCATTGTACCACCTAGTGACGACTACAAGCACCTGAGCGAGCCGAAGGCGTGCCACTATCCTCGCCCCTCCCTCACTGGAGGGCAAATCTTGGCATAGTACAGTCATCGTTCTAATCACCAAAGGTCCAATGTACGAGAGCACCATCCATCACCAATGATGAAAACTGTAGATTGGAAGAGACATATCTGCAACCATACCAACGAAAACGAAACAAAAAAGGTCAGAAGCTAGGAGATTCGGACACACCCTCTGCCGGTGCTAGGCACACCACCAGAGCGAGGATATGGTAGGTAGGACATTATTATGAATTCAGGAAGTCTGCCGCCGCTTCACGATCCCAAAGAAGAAACTAAAACTTCCTAAAAGAAGGACGGAAATCCTCTCGTCGGCGAGGGTCCATGGGTCTGCTGCACCTTCAAGGTCCTAAGGGCCGCCTGAGGCAGAACAAACCGGCATCGTCGCCAGCGAGGAAACGGAAACCCTAGAGAGGTTGTTTCTCGCTTTGTTAATTAACATTTTAAAAAGACCAATCTAGTCGGACGGTAGTTTTTGTTTCCATCAATTTCCCTATTCCATTTGAATCATACTAGCTAGAAATATGGGCAATAGTCGAAGTCAAGCAATGTTAGCTATAGCACTTTTCCATATGTTAGAGCAATTTCAATAGTGTAGTCAGCTGCTAGCTATAAGACAAGTGCCATATCAGCTATAGCTAACTTAGAGCCAACATATACAATAGTGAGCTATAAAAGTGTAGTACTTTTACAATACATGGCCCACCTTTTAGTCTCACATAGTGCTAGGAGCACGTCTAGAGTGAGATAAGAGCCCCATCTTCTCTCTCCTCATCTCTCTCCTCCAACTAAGCAACAATATATTATTTTATATTATGAGACATTGTTTGCTCTTAAAGCAATTCCAATAGTGTACAATTATAAATAAGTCTTATCATCTATAGCTAACTTAGCCAACATATACAATAAGCTATAAAGTATATTTTTACAAAACCACCTTTTATCTCACATAGTCAGGAGACGCTTTAATTTGCTGAATGAGAGTACTCCTTCTCTCTCCTAATCTCTCTCCTCCAACTAAGCAAACTTATAATATTTTATCTCTTATAGCCAGCTGACTGTACCTTATTGTACTTGCTCTTACTACCCTTAGTCTCTTTTTTTCACGTGGAGTATGAGGTATAGGAAGTGTCAATTGGGTAGCTTGCTTCGGTTGGGGATTCGGAGATATGTGTACGACGCGCTTGGGAATTGGGATAAGCAACCGACTTCAAAGTCAAGATCCACATGATTCTTCACATCTACGTGTCCGTACATCGGAAAGGTTCCAATGTTTAAATACACAGAGAACATGCACGGCCTACAAGTTGTTAAATTCTGAACGTGCCGCTCATATGCGAATTAACGATGCAATGTAGTCAGCAGTCTAACGAACCGGCCCCTCACCTTCCCCGCCATCTGACCAAATCACAGGTTGACCTTGTTGTGATTTGCACGGTTATTTCACATTTTGAAAGCTAATAATTCACCATATCAACAACACAAGAACCCATTTTCTAACAGTCACTTCGAATCCTTAAAGGAATACAATGAGATTCCCGCGTTGCAAACACGGCCTTTAGGGTCCACGAAGCCGTTGAAGTAGTGCAGCTGACTACGGATGAGTAGATCTCACTAGATTGAGGTTGAAATACGAGACTGCATATATGGAACATGGGGACATGTGAACCCACTTTTTGAAAAGTTCCGTTTGTGATGTCAAAATATGTTTTAAAAATCGAAACACAAAATGATTTCTCAGATGATCTCAAATATGTGCCCTGGACATGAGCATGAAAAAATCTTTTATTTTGTCTCGGCAAAAAAGTGAAAATTTGTGGTATATATGTGACGATTTTTTGTTTTTAGATTGAAATAAAAAAGTGGTTTCTCCGCGAAAACTTTCCACGCACACATGGAACATGCGTACGTAGGATATTTTTATTTCGAATTTTTAACATTTAAAATGATTTTTTCACATTATCAAACCGGACTTTTCCGTTGAAATACTCGTTAGGTAACGAACTAACTAACAAATTTCCCCCTCGTGTCTGTCCAGTGATTGTATTGACCAGCTAGAGTACCTACCTGTATTTAGCAGCTCAAAGGATCACATGCCTGTCATGTGGTACAGGTACTCTTGAGAAGGCCAGCCCTGCATTGCATGTGTAGGGTAGAGTACATGGCCCCAAATTGACAAAGCTTAATTGCGTGCTAAGCTGGAAACATTTTATTGCTTGGAGATCAACTAAGCAACGACTTAACTGGGTCTGAACACTGAATATTAACATGTTGAAGGCGCACGTGGCTTTTCATTTAGGCAGAGCGAAGCAAGGGATCAACGACTCTAGCTATCAGCAAGTTGGTTTCAGTAGCTGGGTCTGAACTCTGAATATTCCAGGACGATTCTACTAGCCAGACTCTGCAAGAATGGAGCAGATTTTTTTTTTTTTTGAACCAACATCGGGAGGGGAAAGACCCCTACCTCATACCATTTTATTATAGAAAAACTTGTCAGCGAGCTAAGGCAGCTCAAAATCTTACAACCATGCAAAGGGGAGAGAGGAACCGACAGCCTGAAGAAAAGAGAGTCTAGGATGAAAAATACATAGTCCAATCCGAAATCCTTTTTCGGATCTCGGTTTTTTCTTCTTTCCTAGCTCTAAGTGCCCAAAGTTTGCAGAAATCTAGCCCTTGCCTTGCTACCAGGTTGGCCGGCAGCTCTATGTCATCAAAAACCTTTTTATTTCTTGATAACCAAATGCTCCAAAGCATGGCAGTAATAATCATTCCCCAAGCATTTCTTTTATGGGTTGGCCATCTTTCTTTTACTATAGCATATATGTCTGGTAGCTCATCTATTCCACTTAAGTCGATCCCAACAAGAGACAAGATTTGCTTGGTCCTAATGCAATCCATGGCGAAATGTTTCACTGTCTCTGTAGCTTTGCACCCGAAAGGGCATTTCTCATCAGCCACAATATTTTGCTTGAACAGAAGAGTTCTGACCTTGATCCTACCCTTAATCAGTTGCCAGGCAAAGATTTTTCCTTTTCTTGGTGCCGAGCAGTTCCAAACATCATCAGCACCTACTTGATCGATTCCACCCCAGTTCATAAGTTTGTAAAGGTTTCTCACTGCAAAATTTTCGCTTCTGTTAGATCTCCAAGCTCTTTTATCAAAAACTGTATCTTGGAGAGTGCATGTATGTAAGAAAGTGAGAAGTGCTTCTTTTTCGTCGGCTGCTCGGCTGGAAGTGATATGATTTAACGGTATAGTCCAATTGCCATCAATCCAACAGTCTGAGATCGAGATGTTAGGCCGGATAGCATGTGAGAAAAGTGCCGGGAATTGGAAGTAAGATAATTGTCATTATGAGTATGTTTTCTTTGCCTATTTATTATATTCAATCTTGATAGAAGTCAATTAGGATGAATTGCATCTCTTTCTTTAAACAAATAGCGGAGAAGGCTTTGTCTGATTCTCTTGTCTTGAAATTCGGCGTTCCCCTGTCAGCTTTTAGTCGGGCCTGCACTCTGAACTGAATTCAGAGCTTAGGAGAAAATGTAGCCATGGGAGGGGCCATTATTTGAGCAGCCCAAGACTGCAGCCCACTGATGTGCTGTACTGCTACCTGCTCCGCCTGGTTTGAACGTATTGGGCCACACTTTAGGTATCTTACTAGCTTCCTCTTAAAACCTTTATTTTTTCATAAGCTGCACCTGAAAGAGTGTTCTCATTAGGCTAAAGCCCAAGTCACAAAATGTACCTGTGTTTGGTTGCACAGAATTGGCCTCTGTATTGAATTGGCAATGGAATACCAAATCAACGTTTCCAATGGAATACCATAATTGTTGTTTGGATGCGCATGGTATTCATCTGTAGAATCGAAGCAACAATGGAATTCTAAATCCTGTTTGGATGTACCTTGTGTGGAATTAAAAGTTTTTTAACTTTTAAACAATATAAGCTGTGTAACATGAATGAAAATGACATAGAATGTGTTTGCATGTAGACTAGCTAATTTTGAGTTATTTTCCGAAATCAATTACCGAAATTGCACACACACATCCTATATTCACCAAACTAGCACTACCTCCATTTTTGCATCACGAACTAGCAGCTGCCGAGCTTGGGGAAGGAGGAGTCCTGGCTGGAGGAGGCCCTGCCGGTCGAGGAGATCGAGCAGCTGCCGAGCTCGGGGTCGACGGACGCATGCGGCGTCGACGAACTCGGGGGCAGGCCGCGGTGGTGATTGACTGGAGCGAGCTGAGCTGGCTCGAGCGGGCGCGGCTCGAGCGGCGAGGCAGCGGAGCGGGGGGAGGGAGCGGAGCGAGGAGCGGTGGGGATGGTCGGCGGGGGTGGAGGTTCGGCGATGGGAGGCGCCTGCGGTCGATAGACGAGGCGGTGGACGGCGACGGGGTGGAGAGGCGGGAGGTGGAGGGCGGGGAGAGGCGGCCGGTGGCGGCGCAGCGACGCGACCGGCGGAATCGGCGATGGGGAGGCGGGGACGCGAGGGGAGCTGAGCGAAGCGAGGTGAACCAATTCGGAGCAATACGGAGCTCCAGACCTCTGAATTGGGCCACGGGTAAGTTAGGCGCCCGCGGGGGTGAGCTCGGAATTGGGCCCGAATTCCATGCCCCAATTCCAAGCACAACCAAACAGCGGAATTGGCCTTTTGGGGGCTCAATTCCAATTCCGAGGCTCAATTCTATGCAACCAAACACTGCCTAAAGGCTTCCATGTTCTCCATTCTCCAAAAAAAAGAGGAAACTATCTCTCTTACTCACCAGCCTATTACGAAAATTGGGCCTGTCCGACGTGTTCTCTCAATTTTTGCATTACTTCGTTATTTGTTCATCAACATATTGTTCCAAAAAGTTATAAATAGATGTTCTCACACGTATGTTTGTCTTGTTAGTTCTCAAAATCGTGATTTTACAAAGGAATTTTTATGACATCATATTAGTGGCAGAACAAAAAACCAACACAAAATAGAATAAAATAAAATATACAAAATGGTCAAGAACTTCAAAATATTTTATGCAATAAAACATTATGGGTGAATACAAGAAGTTCAAGAGGAAACAAAAGAACGGTTTAACAAAAACAAAAATGTTTGGAGGAAACGAACAGAAGCATTATTTTATACCGGTATAAAATATATATTAAGAAATTAGCTAATGATGTTGACAATTTATCTTGTAGCTAGGTTACATATATTGAATAGGCACGCAAAAATGTTGTTATGAGCCATTAAATTTACATGTCTTCCTTTTCATCCCACTCCTAATTATTTCAATGGTCGCTGCCCTAGCAATTAGCACAAGTATCTCTTTCTAATTCTACATTCGTTGTCGTCACATCGATTGCTACTCCCCGTAACTGTACACCATCAATGTAATCTCCACTTCCATACTAGTCTCCAATGGTATTCCAAAAATCAGACCCCGTATAAGCCAAACTTCAACATTAACCTATTTCTGAGCCATTATAATCCTTTATGTACACAGTGAGATGTGGGACTCATTCGTCATTGAGACACATCTAGTGGGGCAGTAGCGGCTTTGACGTTGACAAAGGAGTGGTAGTGATGGGAATACGGTAGGGGAGTATGAGGTAGGGCAAGAGTCCAATGTACCAGCGGGCTCTAAGGAGCTTTTTTAGGGGCCTTCCTTCCTATAGTTGGAGTTGTAGTAGGGTCCTGCTACAATTGATCAATTTGTTGGTCGTAGCTTGAAACATCAAACTAGGGGGCTTGTTGGAGATGCTCTATAACCCATCCTTGTCCATACCCATAGATGATGGTTACTCTCTGCCTCGCAGTCCACCGTGGATGTCGTCTCCACCAATGCCCTGGTCTCTTCTAGTCCCTACGCCTAAAACCTCCGACAATACTTCGTTTTCTTGGGCCAATCGTGTCTCACGATAATTTTTGCCATTTGCTTTCCACTCATGATCCTAACCACTCCTGCAAAATCTTCCTCCGACTCTATCGTTGCTGCTCCTAACTAATTCCGCTTTAGCGAGGTTGAAATTGTAAATCACCATGATTCTACTCCCTCCTTTCCTAGATTTAACTTCACCGAGCATTGGATCAATAAAATGTGTGCAGACCGCCACGAAATCCGTCCCATTCGAAAATCTTTTTTCCGGATATGAACCTAACTATATCCGTTTTTCAACATAAACCACGTATTGCTCGACTCATTCTGGTTAATGTCAGATTTCGAAAAACATGCTTGCAAGTTATCATCACGTCGAGCAATGATTTTCTCAATCCGAAAGGTACTTCAAACGGGATCGCTCCCTCAGCGCCTTTGTGGGCGTGCATGTGACGCAGTTTTAATTCAGTACGCACTTATCATCAACTCAGTGGCGATCAGATGCAGTTCGATCCCTGATTAACCTGAGCTTCCGCTAGGCGCGCCTTTCTGCGCACATGCAGACCGGCGATGCACGCACGCTCTCTCGTGCAGCTCATACGCACAGGCGTCGCACCTACGCATTGGCCATGGACCACCCCTCGCGCCGTGCCGTCCTTCCAGGTGGTTGTGGCACGGCGGCGTGCGGACGGAAGTCGCTACGCTTGAACCACCGATTGCGTGCATCATCACCGGTTGCTTTCGATTTGCGGCGCCAGATTGGCTAGCTGCTCGAACTTCAACAGCCTACTGGCGGTTTCAGTTTCAGGCTTTCAGGTCAGTGCAAGTGATTGCCTCAGTTTCAGCTCATCCCTCGTATAACTCGGCGCTTCTCTGTAGCCATTGCTCCTGGCAATTAGGATGGACGATTGATTGTTCAAATGGAGATATTACTCATCTTGCAAATAATCTCACAGATTAATGTATCCCTGATATTCTCAAGAACAGAATCTCTGAAACCTTTAGTGCTCCACAGTACCCAGTACAATAACTCATGGCAAGATGATCCTTTGCTCCCTTTGCCGTGATCAGACTTCAGATGCTGGCATAGTGACATGCTGTTTAATGATTAGTCGTATCTCTGCCGTATTATATATGTCACTATGATAAGGCGGGGAGGAGAGGTAAAGGAGGAGATGACGGTACAGAAGGTATCACGGTACTCATGATATTGCGGCCCAGGTGCCATGGGAGAAATGATGCTCTTCATCCCCCTTCTCTTCTGCTCCCTTTTCGGATACTAATTAAAGGACGAATCCTAAGAAACTTCCCAGATCAGCTTTCTTGTGGGGAACATGTGAGCTACTGTTGCAGAGAGCTGAATTTTGATCTCTGTGGGGATCAAATCAAGTCCACTTTTGAATTTATGAAGCTTCTAGTACTTCCTGCTTGTCAGCAAAGTTCAGAAAAGGAGAGCAGGGAAGAGTTGGAAGTTGAAAACAGTAAAATGAAGGTGGCTTTTGTCATTCTGAATTTCTGACTGTGAAACAAGTGAGCTATAGTCATCAGAAAGTACAGATAGATATACAGGAGAGTGTTGAGTGAATGGTATTTGAGTAGAAGTTTATGCATGGGAAATTTGCTGCTGTTCGTCTGGCAGAATGTGAAGCTAACGTGGGTCTTCAGCAAGTTGCAGATCTTATTTCAAGCTGCGATGAACCTTTTGCTCGATCGTAGGTGCTAATCACATGTAGCATGACTGGCTAATCTTAGGACCACCCGAGTTCGTTGGTACCCTCTCCTTTACATGCGACGCAATCACCCATGTTGTGCATTTTCAATTAGCAGGCCTAACAACCATGATTTGGTGAAGAAAAGAAAGACACACAGGGCATCAATCAGGTCGTGTCGTCAGTTAGCTCATCACAAAGGCACTTCCGCATCTTTCATCTAAAATCATGATCTCAACCTCGGAATACAACCGCCACGACCGTAATTTCCCACGGTGGTTCATCCAAAATGCGCACTCGTACACGAGCTTTGCCGCGGAGACAACTGAATCTTCAGAGGAGATGTGATCGATGTTCTTGCCCAGATGTCACCGAGACAACGAATGGTGTGGACTGTGGTGCAAAGGAAGAGACAGACTTTCGACGGCATAGACCAAGTCCCCTGCACTGTAAGAAATGACCGCGACGAGTGGGCGGGGTTGTCGTCTCGCCATGCATATACAGAAATTCCCAAAAAAAAAAAACATCGTATTTGCCCACGAAATTTGCAAATCCACGATTTTTTATTTTTATTTTAAAAATTGACCTAGTTGGCGTCCCTAAGACTGGCCACCAGGCCGCGTGCCGACGAGCCCATTATAAAATAACTATATTTTAGAACATGATTAGCCTTTTTTTTGTATCTCTGAAATATAACCGTCACATAAATAAAATTACAAATAAATGGTGTATTCGTCATAAAACTCGTTAACACGGCCAAACCCTAGTGCTATTTGCAAACAACCCAGTGCAATACCGTTTAATTTTTGAAAAATCAGGAATCTTGGTTGATTTGCCAAATTCGTACTCAATTGTCGTGGTTTCTTGGAATTTTCTCTTCCTTATGCTACATATGGTTCCATGATCGTGACAGTATGCTTGCACTTGCCCACTCATGGTCACAGATGACAACAAACATAGCCGCTAGCTTTCACAATTTGGGAGACACTTTTTCTAAGAGGGGGCGCTTCGAAGCTCTGCTGGTAGTTAATATCGTGGGATATGTTCTCGTTTCATGGTGCTGGTAGAGAATGTCATGGAAGCTAAGATCTAAGGTATGGCAATGACGGTTCAAGTCTGAGCAACGATGAGGAATTGGATTGGTGTTTCATGACTTGGAGTAGCGGCATGATAGTGGGGCGACTACATAGGAGAAGTTCATAGTCTTATCTTTTAGGGTGAAAATTCAAGGTATGGCCTTAATTGGTTGTGCATGGAAAATTGGCAATGTCCTTGTCGAAGACATTGGTTTGTGAGCGAGGACTTTTTTCATAGTGAAAACTTAAGGTCTAAGATCGGGTGACGATGGTGCTTGTGCTATGTTCCCTTTTTAGAGGCGTCGCTTTTGAAGAACTTGAACTTTTGGTGTTGTCCTGGTGGTGTTTGGACTGTTGTTTTAAGAAATTGATCATTGTAGCAGGACTTCTCTTTTTTGTAATTTTTCTCTCTTTTTTAGGTGTGTGCATCTGTAATGCATCTGTAATGCCGCTAGGACAATGCGATGTTGCAAAGACTAATTGTAATTGATATATCCACGATATTAATATATTAATATATACTTATTATCTTAAAAAGTGGGATGAGACATCCAGCCACTTTTCCAAAGGAAAAAAGTAACAAACAAAAGCACCACTGTCTCAAACACGAACCACGGTATGCCTGCCTAGCTAACATGGAGCCGGGTGGGTAAGTGAGCCGTATCATTCTTATGGTCTTTCTATTCCCTCGAACAATCCCTGATTTGATTTGTAGTACTACACAACTCCATACGACCTAGTACGTGACGGTTCCGGTTTCCGCCGACGATTAGGAGGCGATTTTTTCGTTTCCTTTTTCTGGTCGCCGTCGAGTCTAGGGTGTAGAATCGTAGCCACCAAATTCTATTGACGTCCACCGTTCCTGCTGTGCTCCCGATCGCTGGGTGTTCCTGGCGGTTCCCATCTTCTCAGTTTCAATCAACAAAAGCCTTCGGCGTGTCTAGGGGAGCGATCGTAATACACCTGGTTCCTAGATCGGTGAAGTGTTTTTGGTCGTCGAGAGTAGGAGAAGATGGACAAGGTAGCCGGGCTTTTGCAAAACCTGAAGTTGTCGGAGGAGGAGCGACAAGGAGTTAAGAGCAATTGGGTTGGGAGGAAGGGGAAGGAGGTTGGAGGGCCGCAAGCGATCGGAAAGCTGCTATCAGAGAGGCCCGCTCATCCAGACGCGATCAACCAAACTCTTGGTTACATCTGGTGCCCACTCCGCGGGATCGAGTGCAAGGAGATGGGTGAGAACATGTTTTTGATCACTTTCAAACAGGAGTCAGGGAAGAGTAAGGCCCTATATGAGGGGCCCTGGATATTCGAAAAGGAACTGATTGTTCTGGAGGAGTTTGATCCAATGAAAAGGCTGGAGGAATATGAGTTTAAGACCATCCCGATCTGGGTTCGCGTCTTTGGTTTGCCACTTGGTATGATGGATCGGTTTACTGGGGAGATAGTTGGGAGTAAGCTTGGAACCTTTGAGGAGATGGAGACGGGAGATGATGATAAGGCGATTGGAAAATATTTGCGCGTCAAAGTCCGGATCTTAGTAGCAAAACCTCTACTGCGTGGACTTACTATGGAGGTTGATGAGCATGGAAGAACTGTGTGGTGCCCTCTGGAATATGAACATCTGCCAGACTTTTGTTTTGTGTGTGGAGTGCTAGGGCATGGGATGAAACTTTGCACAATCAAGCTGCCAGCAGGAGAAAAGCCGCAGTATGGTATTTGGATTAAGGCGGATATGGGAAGAAGAAGAGGAAGTGGGGAGGAGGATCGTGGTCGAAGAAGTGATGTGCGTGGCTTGAGTGGCAGCCGTGAATATGGTGTTGCTCGGTGGGGAGGGAGGTCAAGGAGTGATGGCGCTTCATGGCGGAAGGATGGCATGGCGTCGGGTGATGGTAAGGGAAGAGATATGGAGAAAAGAGAGGAGATAAATAATCTTATTGAGGGGAATAAGTTGGCACTACTTGATGGCCCATATAAGGATGGTAGGAATAAAGGGGCACCGACGGTAATTGTTAATCCAGAGGCATTCCATGACGGGAAGGGCATGGATGTCATTATGGGCACAGAAGAGGGGAAGAAAGGGGAGGCGAACGGCAATACGGAGCCATCCATGCGGGACGCAGGGGAGGTGGATGGAGATTTTGTAGAACATTCTGATGGTAAAAAGAAGGATGGGAAGAAATATAAGAAAGTGCCACGAGAGAAGTTGCGAAATGACGAGAGTGTGCCTAATCCAATCGAACTGTCAGGGAAGAAACATAATTTATCGGATGATGGTGATGAGGAGAGTGATACGTCTCCGACGTATCGATAATTTCTTATGTTCCATGCCACATTATTGATGATATCTACATGTTTTATGCACACTTTATGTCATATTCGTGCATTTTCTGGAACTAACCTATTGACGAGATGCCGAAGGGCCAGTTCTGTTTTCTGTTTTTGGTTCAGAAATCCTAGTAAGGAAATATTCTCGGAATCGGACGAAATCAAGACCCAGATCCTATTTTTCCACGAAGCTTCCAACACCGGGAAGGACCCGAGGGGGCCACAGGCCCACCAGACCATAGGCCGGCGCGGCCTGGGTGTGGCCTGCGCCACCCTATGGTGCCGCCACCTCGTTGACCCTCTGACGCTGCCTCTTCGCCTATAAGAAGCCCCTGGACCTAAAACCTCGATACGAAAAAGCCACGGAGAAACCTTCCAGAGCCGCCGCCATCGCGAAGCCAAGATCCGGGGACAGAGTCTCTGTTCCGGCACGCCGCCGGGACGGGGAAGTGCCCCGGAAGGCTTCTCCATCGACACCACCGCCATCTCCATCAACGCCGTGTCTCCCATGAGGAGGAGTAATTCACCCCGGGCTGAGGGCTCTACGTAGCTATGTGGTTAATCTCTCTCTCGTACTCCAATACAATGATCTCGTGAGTTGCTTTGCATGATTGAGATCCATATGATGAGCTTTGTATCGCTACTAGTTGTGTGCTACTCATGTGATGTTATTAAAGTAGTCTATTCCTCCTGCATGGTGTAAAGGTGACTAGTGTGTGCACCGTGTGGTTCTTGTCGTAGGCTATGATCATGATCTCTTGTAGATTGTGGAGTTAATTATCATTATGATAGTATTGATGTGATCTATTCCTCCTTCATAGTGTAATGTGGACAGTGTGTGCACTATGTTAGTTCTTGGTTTATTTTGCAATGATCTATTATGCTCTAAGGTTATTTAAATATGAACATCGAATGTTGTGGAGCTTGTTAACTCCGGCATTGAGGTGCTCTTGTAGCCCTACACAACGAATGGTGTTTGTCATCCAACAAAAGAGTGTATGTAGCACAAATGAGAAGTTATTATTTATTATGCGATCAATGTTGAGAGTGTCCACTGGTGAAAGTATGATCCCTAGGCCTTGTTTCCAATACTGCAAACACCGCTTATTTACTGTTCTGTTGCATGTTTACTCGCTGCCATATTTTATTCAGATTGCTATTACCACTCATATACATCCATACTACTTGTATTTCACTATCTCTTCGCCGAACTAGTGCACCTATACATCCGACAAGTGTATTTGGTGTGTTGGGACACAAGAGACTTCTTGCTTTGTGATTGCAGGGTTGCTTGAGAGGGATATCTTTGACCTCTTCTCCCTGAGATCGATAAACCTTGCGTGATCCACCTAAGGGAAACTTGCTGCTGTTCTACAAACCTCTGCTCTTGGAGGCCCAACACCTGTCTACAAGAATAGAAGCACCGTAGACATCAAGCTATTTTCTGGCGCCGTTGCCGGGGAACGAATCAAGACACTCCATCAAGCCCGTCACACGCCATCAAACCTCCCACGTCAACCACGCGCCAGTTGTGGACAGCAAGCTATTTTCGGCGCCGTTGTGAGGAAAGGTAAAGGTACTCACACTCCGGATCTCGGCTACTAAGCTATTTTCGTTGTAAGTACTCGAAGCTATTTCCTTTAGATCCTGCAATTGCATCTTTTTGTTTCTTGTTTACACTAGTTTGGCATAATGGACAAGAATGAGCTTCTTATTCTATTTCCTGATTTAAGACATGGATGGTTTGATGCGAAAATTAAAAAACCTATGGAACATATTAGTATGAACGCTTTGAACACCATTGTTGCTAATGATATGGAAAATTCTAAGCTTGGGGAAGCTGGCTTTAATGAGCATGATATTTTTAGTCCCCCAAGCATTGAGGAGAAAATTTACTTTGATGATACTTTGCCTCCTATTTATGATGATTATAATGATAGTAGTCTTTTAGCACCACCTGTTATGGAGGATAAATTTGATTATGATTACAATATGCCTCCTATATTTGATGATGAGAATAATAATGATAGCTACTTTGTTGAATTTGCTCCCACTACAACTAATAAAATTGATTATGCCTATGTGGAGAGTAATAATTTTATGCATGAGACTCATGATAAGAATGCTTTATGTGATAGTTATATTGTTGAGTTTGCTCATGTTGCTACTGAAAGTTATTATGAGAGAGGGAAACATGGTTATATGCATCTTAATAATATTAAGTTTCCCCTCTTTATGTTGAGAATCTTGAAGTTACTCGTGTTTTATCCTCTTATGCTTGTCACTTTGTTTTTCATGAATTCATTTGTGTACAAGATTCCTTTTCATAGGAAGCATGTTAGGCTTAAATTTGTTTTGAATTTGCCTCTTGATGCTCTCTTTTGCTTCAAATACTATTTCTTGCGAGTGCATCATTAAAACTGCTGAGCCCATCTTAATGGCTATAAAGAAAGAACTTCTTGGGAGATAACCCATGTGTTTATTTTGCTACAGTACTTTGTTTTATATTTGTGTCTTGGAAGTTGTTTACTACTGTAGCAACCTCTCCTTATCTTAGTTTTGTGTTTTGTTGTGCCAAGTAAAGTCGTTGATAGCAAGGTTGATACTAGATTTGGATTACTGCGCAGAAACAGATTTCTTTGCTGTCACGAATCTGGGCAAAATTCTCTGTAGGTAACTCAGAAAATTATGCCAATTTACGTGAGTGATCCTCTGATATGTACGCAACTTTCATTCAATTTGAGAATTTTCATTTGAGCAAGTCTGGTGCCCTTTTAAAATTCGTCTTTACGGACTGTTCTGTTTTGACAGATTCTGCCTTTGATTTCGCATTGCTTCTTTTGCTATGTGGGATGGATTTCTTTGTTCCATTGACTTCAGTAGCTTTGGGCAATGTCCAGAAGTGTTAAGAATGATTGTGTCACCTCTGAACATGTGAGTTTTTGATTATGCACTAACCCTCTAATGAGTTTGTTGCGAGTTTGGTGTGAAGGAAGTTTTCAAGGGTCAAGAGAGGAGGATGATATACTATGATCAAGAAGAGTGAAAAGTCTAAGCTTGGGGATGCCCGGTGGTTCATCCCTGCATATTTCAAGAAGACTCAAGCATCTAAGCTTGGGGATGCCCAAGGCATCCCCTTCTTCATCGACAAATTATCGGTTCCTTCTCTTGAAACTATATTTTTATTCGGTCACATCTTATGTACTTTACTTGGAGCGTCTGTGTGCTTTTGTTTGTGTTTTTGTTTGAATAAATGCTTGTGTGGGAGAGAGACACGCTCCGCTGGTTCATATGAACACATGTGTTCTTAGCTTTTAATTTTCATGGCGAAGGTTGAAACTGCTTCGTTAATTGTTATATGGTTGGAAACGGAAAATACCGCATGTGGTAATTGGTATAATGTCTTGAATAATGTGATACTTGGCAATTGTTGTGCTCATATAGATCTTGTTTAAGCTCTTGCATCATGTACCTTGTACCCATTAATGAATAACTACATAGAGCATGTTAAAATTTGGTTTGCATGATTGTTCTCTCTAAGTCTAGATATTTTCTGGTTGAGGTGTTTGAACAACGAGGAGACGATGTAAAGTCTTATAATTCTTACAATATGTTTATATGTGAGTCTTGCTGCACCATTTTATACTTGAGTTTGCTTCAAACAACCTTGCTAGCCTAGCCTTGTATTGAGAGGAATTCTTCTCGTGCATCCAAATCCTTGAGCCAATAACCATGCCATTTGTGTCCACCAGACCTACCTACCACATGGTATTTCTCCGCCATTCCAAAGTACATTACTTGAGTGCTACCTTTAAAAATTCCATTCTTTACCTTTACAATATATAGCTCATGGGACAAAATAGCTTAAAAACTATCGTGGTGAAGAATATGTACTTATGTGTCTTATTTCTTAGTAAGTTGCTTGTTGTGCGGTAACCATGTTTCGGGGACGCCATCAACTTTTACCTTTGTTGAATATCATGTGAGTTGCTATGCATGTTCGTCTTGTCTGAAGTAAGGGCGGTTTTCACAATCAAATGGTTTGAGTATACATACTGTTAGAGAAGAATATTGGGCAGCTAACTAAAGCCATGAATCATGGTGGAAGTTTCAGTTTGGACATAAAACCTCAATCTCTTATGAGAATATTAACTATTGTTGAATGCTTAAGCATTAAAAGAGGAGTCCATTATCTATTGTCTATGTTGTCCCGGTATGGGTGTCTA
This sequence comes from Lolium multiflorum, assembly GCA_030979885.1. NCBI lineage: Eukaryota > Viridiplantae > Streptophyta > Magnoliopsida > Poales > Poaceae > Lolium > Lolium multiflorum. The sequence goes on along the minus strand of CM061748.1, from coordinate 56,697,577 downwards.
AGTTGAGAAAGATCAAAAGCGAGAAATCCAATGCGAACCTTCTCCTTAGACCCTTGTACAGGCGGCATAGAGGTACCCCTTTGTGACACTTGGTTGAAACATATGTTATGCAATGATAATCAGTGTCAACCCAAGCTAATTAGGACAAGGTGCGAGCACTATTAGTATACTATGCATGAGCCTTGCAACTTGTAAGATATAATTTACATAACTCATATGCTTTATTACTACCGTTGACAAAATTGTTTCATGTTTTCAAAATAAAAGCTCTAGCACAAATATAGCAATCGATGCTTTCCTCTTTGAAGGACCATTCCTTTTACTTTTATGTTGAGTCAGTTCACCTATTTCTCTCCACCTCAAGAAGCAAACACTTGTGTGAACTGTGCATTGATTCCTACATACTTGCATATTGCATTTTTTATATTACTCTATGTTGACAATTATCCATGAGATACACATGTTATAAGTTGAAAGCAACCGCTGAAACTTAATCTTCCTTTGTGTTGCTTCAATACCTTTACTTTGATTTATTGCTTTATGAGTTAACTCTTATGACTTATTGATGCTTGTCTTTAAGTACTATTCATGAAAAGTCTTTGCTTTATGATTCAGTTGTTTACTCATGTCATTACCATTGTTTTGATCGCTGCATTCATTACATATGTTTACAATATGATCAAGTTTATGATGGCATGTCACTCCGAAATTATCTTTGTTTATCGTTTACCTGCTCGGGACGAGCAGAACTAAGCTTGGGGATGCTGATACGTCTCCGATGTATCGATAATTTCTTATGTTCCATGCCACATTATTGATGATATCTACATGTTTTATGCACACTTTATGTCATATTCGTGCATTTTTGGAACTAACCTATTGACGAGATGCCGAAGGGCCAGTTCTGTTTTCTGCTGTTTTTGGTTCGAAATCCTAAGGAAATATTCTCGGAATCGGACGAAATCAAGACCCAGCATCCTATTTTTCCACGAAGCATCCGAACACCGGGAAGGACCGGAGGGGGCCACGGGCCTGGACCATAGGCCGGCGCGGCCTGGGTGTGGCCTGCGCCACCCTATGGTGCCGCCGCCTCGTTGACCCTCTGACGCCGCCTCTTCGCCTATAAGAAGCCCCTGGACCTAAAACCTCGATACGAAAAAAGCCACGGTACGAGAAACCTTCCAGAGCCGCCGCCATCGCGAAGCCAAGATCTGGGGGGACAGGAGTCTCTGTTCCGGCACGCCGCCGGGACGGGGAGTGCCCCGGAAGGCTTCTCCATCGACACCACCGCCATCTCCATCAACGCTGCTGTCTCCCATGAGGAGGGAGTAATTCACCCCCGGGGCTGAGGGCTCTACTGTAGCTATGTGGTTAATCTCTCTCTTTGTACTCCAATACAATGATCTCGTGAGTTGCTTTGCATGATTGAGATCCATATGATGAGCTTTGTATCGCTACTAGTTGTGTGCTACTCATGTGATGTTATTAAAGTAGTCTATTCCTCCTGCATGGTGTAAAGGTGACTAGTGTGTGCACCGTGTGGTTCTTGTCGTAGGCTATGATCATGATCTCTTGTAGATTGTGGAGTTAATTATCATTATGATAGTATTGATGTGATCTATTCCTCCTTCATAGTGTAATGTGGAGAGTGTGTGCACTATGTTAGTTCTTGGTTTATTTTGCAATGATCTATTATGCTCTAAGGTTATTTAAATATGAACATCGAATGTTGTGGAGCTTGTTAACTCCGGCATTGAGGTGCTCTTGTAGCCCTACACAACGAATGGTGTTTGTCATCCAACAAAAGAGTGTATGTAGCACAAATGAGAAGTTATTATTTATTATGCGATCAATGTTGAGAGTGTCCACTGGTGAAAGTATGATCCCTAGGCCTTGTTTCCAATACGCAAACACCGCTTATTTACTGTTCGTTGCATGTTTACTCGCTGCCATATTTTATTCAGATTGCTATTACCACTCATATACATCCATACTACTTGTATTTCACTATCTCTTCGCCGAACTAGTGCACCTATACATCGACAAGTGTATTTGGTGTGTTGGGGACACAAGAGACTTCTTGCTTTGTGATTGCAGGGTTGCTTGAGAGGGATATCTTTGACCTCTTCCTCCCTGAGATCGATAAACCTTGGGTGATCCACCTAAGGGAAACTTGCTGCTGTTCTACAAACCTCTGCTCTTGGAGGCCCAACACTGTCTACAAGAATAGAAGCACCCGTAGACATCAGAGAGGCAGAGTAAGTGTAAGAAGAACAGGAAGGATGAGGTGGGTATGATGGTGGTGATAGAGGAAAATCTTGCTAATTCATCGGCCGGGCTGCAGGAGCAGCCCCGCCGGGACCAATGATTGCTGCAAGTTTGAACTGCCGGGGACTCGGGAATGGCCCGGCAGTTCGTGGCCTCTTGTCTTTCAAGAGGGAGGTGGACCCGGATGTGCTCTTTCTTGCTGAAACGAAGCTTTATGAGAATGAGATGGAGAGGTTTAGGTGGTTGCTTGAGCTTCCTCACATGTGTGTGAAGAATCCAGAGGGGAGAAGTAGAGGCGTTGCTTTGTTCTGGAAGAGAAGTGTTAATGTGTCCTTGAGATCTATTGGTAGGAGACATATTGACGTTGATATCACTAATGAGGATGGAAGAGTGTGGCGTATGACAGGGATATATGGTGAATCACAGGGAGATAGGAAACCAGAAACATGGCGCACGATGAGAACACTTAAACAGCAACATCAGGATGGAAGACCGTGGCTTTGTTTTGGAGACTTCAATGAGATTCTGTCAAACTCGGAGAAAGCAGGAGGTATTTTACGCCCACAAATATGTATGGATAATTTCCGTAATGCACTACAAACATGCGAGCTGGCTGATCTTGGTTTTGAGGGTGATCTGTACACGTGGAGGAACCATAGTAAGAACGTTGCGACATATATTTGCGAGAGATTGGACCGGGCAACGGCTACAAGTGAATGGTGTGCTTTGTATCCAAATTTCCGAGTGGTGCATGGGGATACCTACCACTCGGATCATAGACCTATAATAGTGCATCTTGATGAAGAAGCAATGTCATACCAACGTTCTGCGAAGGGTCCGTTCAGGTTTGAGGCGCGTTGGTTACAGGAGGAGGGGTGTGATCAAGTGATAGAAATGGCGTGGAAGGAAGGCTGGGATAGTGGTGGCCAAAATGTGTCGGATGCTCTAAAATCGGTGGCAAACCAATTGCAGGCATGGGATGAAAATGTGATCGGCGATCTAGGAAGGAGAATAAAAACAACAAAGAAGGAGTTGAATAAATGTATGAGGAAGCCGATCTCGCAGGAGAAGGTGACAGAGGAGGCGAGGCTGCGGTGTCGTCTAGAGTTGTTGGAGGAAATGAATAACACGAAGTGGAAACAGCGTGCCCATACGTGGTGGTTAAGAGATGGTGATCGTAACACGCGATATTTTCATGCAGCTGCGACGACACGGAAGAAAAATAACATGATAAAAGAGTTACGAAAGGAGGATGGGACGGTGGTGGCGGCGGGGAAAGAACTAACCGATTATGTTATATCTTATTTTCAGGACCTTTTTACCTCAAGTGCGGGTGATCGACTTGAAGAATTAATTGGGAAGGTGGTGCCTCGTGTGTCCAATGAAACAAATAATCTTTTGATGGCAGAGTTCACACGTAGTGAGGTTAAGGTGGCTTTGGATTGTATTGGTAGTTTGAAGGCTCCCGGTCCTGATGGTATGCAATCTCTAGTTTATAAGAAATATTGGCATTTGATGGGTGACCAGATCGTCGATGAGGTGCTATATGTGCTTAATGGTGGTCCAATTCCGGACGGGTGGAATGATACTTATGTTGTATTGATTCCTAAGGTGAAGAAACCAAGTCGGATTAAGGATCTGCGGCCAATTAGCTTATGCAATGTGCTATATAAACTTGTCTCTAAGGTACTTGCTAACCGGTTGAAATTAATTCTTCCTGATGTGATATCAGGGAATCAAAGTGCGTTCGTGTCGGGTCGCTTAATCACAGACAATGTACTGATTGCTTATGAATTGTCACACTATCTGATGAACAAAAGGAGTGGAAAAGAGGGTTTTGCGGCGGTAAAGGCTGATATGAGCAAAGCTTACGATAGAGTGGAATGGAGTTTTTTGGAAGCAATGATGATTAAGTTGGGATTTTGTAGAGCGTGGGTGAAGTTGATTATGAAATGTGTGACCACTGTCAAATATCAGATTAAGGTGAATGGCGAATTGACAGGAAAATTCATGCCCACAAGAGGTCTAAGGCAGGGGGATCCTCTTTCTCCCTACTTGTTTGTGATTTGTGCTGAAGGGTTGTCTGCACTGTTGTATGATGCAGAAGTCAACGGTCGTATTAGTGGTGTCAAGATATGTCAAACGGCACCCGCTGTGACACATTTGTTCTTTGCAGATGATTCGATTCTTCTCATTAAAGCTGACAATGAGGAGGCTTTAGCCCTTCGAGAAATTCTTGAACTGTACGAGAATTGTTCTGGACAGTGTATCAACGCTGAGCAATCAGCCATCATGTTCAGCAAGAATTCAAGTCAAGTTCAAAAGGATTTGGTGAAGGGTGTTCTTGCAATTCATGGTGACGCGTGGAATGAGAAATATCTCGGGCTGCCTGTCTATGTTGGAAGATCGAAGAAAAAGGCGTTTGCTTATCTAAAGGATAAAATATGGGCTCGTATTCAAGGGTGGATAGAGAAGTTATTATCCAAGGCGGGTAAGGAGGTTTTGATAAAAGCGGTTGCTCAGGCAATCCCGACGTTTGCAATGTCCTGCTTCTATTTGACAAAGAGCTTTTGTGATGACATAAGTAATATGATTGGCAAGTTTTGGTGGAGTCAGCAAGATAAGACTAACAAGATCCATTGGATAGGGTGGCAGATGCTGACTAAGCCGAAATCGATGGGAGGGTTAGACTTCAGGGACATTCACGACTTCAATATTGCGATGTTGTCGCGACAGGCTTGGAGGTTGCTTCAACAACCTGACAGTTTATGTGCACAGATTTTGCGAGCCCGATACTACCCTGATGGTGACCTTCTTGCTGCTGCACCCACGGATGGTATATCATATGCTTGGAGGAGTATTTTGCATGGTGTTGACTTGATAAAAAAGGGTACATATGGCGTATTGGTAATGGAGAATCAGTGAGAATATGGTCTGACCCATGGATCCCTAAGGTATGGGATAGGAAAATATCTACTCCTCGGAACGGAAATTTGCTTCAGAGGGTTTGTGATCTTATAAGTCCAATAACTGGTACGTGGGACGAACAGTTAGTCAGAGACACTTTCAGTACCAATGATGCTAGCTTAATTCTGAGTATGCCGGTTCGTGCTGATGCGGAAGATTTCATAGCATGGCATTTTGATAGTAAAGGACTACATTCGATGAAGCAGGCTTATAAACTGCAGGTACAGCTTGGTGAAAATGAAAGGAATGGTGGCAGGGCTGGGAGTTCTACGGATGTGAGTAATCTTGATAGCGGAGGTGATGATCGTTGGCGACGTATTTGAAAAATCCCATGTCCTCCGAAGATCCAGATGTTTATTTGGAGACTGGCACACAACACTCTTGCTTTAAGGCCAAACCTAGCAAGACGTGGTGTCATTTTGGATAATGTTAACTGCTTGTTCTGTCAAAGTTGCATGGAAGAGGGCGCTCATCTTTTTGTTAAGTGTACTAAAGTAAAGGAAGTGTGGCGTTGCCTTGATATGGAGTGGATGAGGCAGGAGCTTGAACGTTCAGTATCAATTTATCATGCAATGGATATTATATGGAGGAGTCCCGTGGAAAAACGAGTTCAGATTCTGACTTTTTGGTGGCTATGGTGGAACAACCGAAATAGACTCAGGGAAGGAGATAAGGTCCTTGACGCAAGTGAGATTGCCCACCAGGCTCGCTGTTATTCGATGGAGTATATGGAAATTTTGGGGAAGAAAACATCAATTACAGTATCTGAACAGATAATCTGGAGACCACCTGCACTAGATGTGATTAAGTTTAACTTCGATGGAGCGTTTACTCCAGGTCACTGCCATGCAGGTTGGGGTGTCATTGCTCGCAATCATAAAGGTGAGGTGGTGGCTGCTACTGCTGGACGTAGCGAGAATGTGATGGATGCTTTTCAAGCTGAACTGATGGCGGCGGTGCAAGCGCTACGTTTGGCCGAGCATTTGGGAGCTATCCATGTTATTCTAGAGATGGATTCGCAACTGCTGATGTTAGCGCTAAACAGAAGAGAAGCTGATGCATCTTCCCAAGCTCTGATTGATGATCTCAAGTTTCAAATTAGAACTAATTATTCCCTATGTGATGTCGTTGCTTGTAAGCGTGAACTTAACAAACCAGCTCATGAACTTGCTAGGATTGGGTGGTCTTGTGATGTAAACAGAGCCTTGCTCTGGGAGTACGAAGTACCAGCGCACATTGCTGATCTTGTGTCAGGCGAAATGCCTTAATAAAGCTAATGCTTTCCCTCAAAAAAAAAAAAAACTCCATACGACCTAGTAGCTCTCAAAAAGAAAAAAATAGATGGAACGAGTAGCAGCACACCAATAGGGGTGCGTGCCAGTATCGCCACGTTTTATCCACGAAGTACCGGCCTCGTTGAGTCGTTGGTCCACACGGCTCCATCCGCTTCTACATTCCTAAAATAGGAAAATATGCCACTAGTGTGGCCGTCTACTTAATCATCATTTTAAAAATTTCGGGGGTGGTTCATCTGAAAGATCGATAGTATCGGATGCCTGTATCTTTGGCCGGCTTGTGGAAAAGTCTTGGGAGGCAAGTGCAAGGTGAATTGGGACTCGAAGCCAAAAGACATGAGAGAGGCCTCGACGTTCTATGCCTCAACAAATTTATCACGGCACTTCAGGTAATAAATATGGCTTTTGGGACTTCTCTTGGCTCGATGGGTGCTGCCCCAAGGACATCACAGAGGCGGCGCTAGGTGTATTCATGTGTATGCACATGAATAGCCATGATTTTGACAAAACAACAAAAATCTAGGTAAACTGAGATTTTTTAGCAAAGATAACAAGGATTTTAGCAAAATGAATACCCATGATTGAAATGAATACACAACCCTTGAATCCTGGCGCCGCTAGTGGGACATAACACCCTCATTTTCAAGTTCTCGCGCAAGAGAAAATGCAACATGGGAAAGACCATAGGGAATAACTTGTGGGTTTCTCAAATCAACATCTAGAATGGTCTTAGTATTGATTATATATTGCTCAATTTGTCAAGCTATGGGAATATTTGCCTCACATTCAACTCTCCAGCAGTTTTGTGTGGTTGGTTCTCCAAAGTAGAATTTGGATGGAGGATAGATTAGAGCGGCGAGGTTGGTGAAGTTATGGTATTTGCAAGCTTTGCCACCAAGTTGAAGAATCCGCCTTGCATCTCCTCTTCAAGTGTCGTTTTGCGGTTAGAGTTTGGTCAAGCCTAAGAGAGTGGATCGTCCTCGAAGATGCGAACCCAAGTGATTGGGATGCCACGCAAAACATCATAGATTGGTGGAGAATCATCGTGCCAAAACGAGGCCCGTCAAGGAAAGCTATGGCATGTCTTGACATGCTTGTTCCATGGCAAATATGGAAAGAATGGTATGGTCGTGTATTCCGAACCATTCGACCACCGTGGCTATGACGGTTGCAAGAATTAAAGACCAAGCGAAAATGTGGTCCTTGGCTAGAGCTAAAGCATTGAGTAATGTAAGGGCATGAATAATTGTTGATAAGATTGTCTTATCTTATTGCCGCCACGTAATCTAGATATAACAAGAAAATATGATATACAATGGGTTATTTTTTAGTCTTATCTTTAGTAATGAAACATTTCTAAATAAGTGGTGAGACAGATTGTTACAAAGAGATGCTAAGACTAAGAGAAGACAAATCTCTTTTTCTTGTTTCTCTCTCCTCCACATCATTAATTATCCTAAGTGACAACGCTAATATATAACCATTGTACATGCCCTAATGCTGAGAGAGAGTACTTTTTTACTTTAGGTGTGTCTTGCTTTTTGCCTTCACACGGGCTTTATTAAACTCTAAATACCTTCTTGTTAACCAACGAAAATGGTAAAATTCTATTTTGTTTCGAAAAATAGAATAATCGTACCAGATCACCGAGTGGTGTCCGAGCATGCATGGTTCTGCTGCGGCAATCCGAATGGTGCATCCAGTAGGGCTGATTGATTTCTTTTTTTGAACAATTACCTTATAATGATATAGAAGGCAGAAATAATTTACAAAGCATGGCCACGAAAGCCAACATTAGGAACGCAGTTCAAATTCAGCAGTATCGTCCAATTTGCCTTTTAAATGTTAGTTTCAAAATCTTCACTAAAGTTGGGACTAACAGAGTGACTGATATTGCTGACAAAGTTGTTCAGCCAACCCAAACCGCTTTTATGCCTGGGAGACACATACTTGAGGGTGTAGTGATCCTTCATGAAACCATTCACGAACTTCATCGAAAAAAACTTGATGGTGTTCTTTTTAAAATCGACTTCGAGAAAGCCTACGATAAGGTTAATTGGTCTTTTTTGCAACAAGCAATGCGAATGAAGGGGTTCGACCCCAAATGGTGTGAATGGGTTCAGAGATATATAGAAAAAGGGAGTGTTGGAATTCGTGTAAATGAAGACATAGGTCATTATTTTCAAACAAAAAAAGGTTTGCGACAGGGAGATCCTTTATCTCCTATTTTGTTTAATATTGTTGCTGATATGCTCGCAATTCTTATCCAACGTGCGAAACAAGATGGGCAGGTTAGTGGTTTAATCCCTCATTTGGTGGACGGGGGACTCTCAATTTTACAGTATGCGGATGATACTATTCTTTTCATGGAGCATGATTTAGAAAAGGCACTTAACATGAAGATGGTTCTTTATATTTTTGAACAGCTTTCTGGACTTAAAATCAATTTTCACAAGAGTGAGTTATTTTGTTTTGGGAAAGCGAAAGATGATGAGAGTGAGTATACAAATCTTTTCGGATGTGATATAGGCTCACTTCCGTTTAAGTATCTGGGGATTCCAATTCATTTTCGAAAGCTGAAAAATAGTGAGTGGAAACCGGTAGAAGACCGTTTTGAAAAGAAATTAAGTTGTTGGGCTGGGAAAATGTTATCCTATGGTGATCGCCTTAATCTTATAAACTCGGTTCTCACAAGTTTGCCAATGTTTATGCTATCTTTCCTAGAGATTCCTATAGGAGTAAGAAAGAGGCTAGATTTCTTCAGATCTCGTTTTTTCTGGCAAAGCGATGGACACAAAAGAAAATATAGACTAACAAAATGGGATGTTATTTGTAGACCAAAAGATCAGGGAGGATTAGGAGTGGAAGTGCTACATCTAAAAAATATAAGTCTACTAAGCAAGTGGTTGTACAAACTTATGAACGAAGAAGGAGTGTGGCAAGAGATAATCCAAAACAAATATTTGAAAACTAAGACACTTTCTCAGGTTACAGCAAAGCCAACGGATTCACCTTTTTGGAAGGGTTTAATGAATGTCAAAGATGAGTTTTTCAAAAGAGGGTCTCTTGTAGTAGGAAATGGACAAAATACTAGATTTTGGGAAGACACATGGCTAGGTGATCGGCCTCTTAAGGATCAATACCCGACTCTTTACAACATTGTTAACCATACAAATGTTACGGTAGCACATGTGATGGGCTCAACACCTCTGAACATAGGATTCAGGAGAGCTTTATCTGGGAACAAATGGGATAGATGGGTCCATTTAGTTACTCGCCTCATGATGTTTCAATTGACGGATGTGGAGGATGCTTTTAGATGGTCGCTGACTACTTCTGGTGTGTTCAGTGTTAAATCTATGTACACAGACTTGCTTAATGGACACACATGTTATCTTAAGAAATATATTTGGAAGATCAAGGTTCCACTTAAAATCAGAATTTTTATGTGGTTCCTACATAAGGAAGTTATATTGACCAAAGACAATCTTAGCAAACGGAATTGGCATGGATGCACTAAATGTAGTTTTTGTGATCAAGATGAAACAATACAACATTTGTTCTTTTCATGTCCCTTTTCCAAAATCATTTGGAGGATTATTTATATGACGTTTAATTTACCTCCTCCTTCTAGTGTCTCAAATTTGTTTGGAAATTGGTTAAATGGGGTGCCAAAAAAAGATAAAGGCCACATTAGAGTCGGTGTGTGCGCTTTATTGTGGGCTATATGGACAGTCCGTAATGATTTTATATTTAACAAAAGGAGTTTCCCATCTTTTATGCAGGTTATCCCTTTGGTCACTCATTGGATCCATATGTGGTCCTTCCTGCAGCCGGTGGAGGAACGTCCGGACATGGATTTTGGGTGCAACCGTTTGGCGACGGTCGCACGGGATTTCTACAGCCAGTGCGGTTGGCGGTCTGAGAAAAGGCTCACATCATGATGCTACATCGCTTTTTTCTTCTAGCTTTTTTTAGGTGGCTTATCCATGTTGAGACTCTAAGTGATCCATGAGCTGTAATAATTGTGTACTCTTACTACTGTTTTGGTGTGACTTACTTTAATAAAAAGCCGTATGCATCAATTGATGCAGAGGCAGGGGCACCCCATTTCGAAAAAAAAGGGCAAGTCTCCAGATAAAAACCCAAAAAAGCTACTCTCTCGGCGGTGTGATTTTGAGCTCCTACTTCCTAGCGTCAGGTTGGGCACCGAATGCTGGTGACGACTGTTGCCGAGGCACCAGGCATTCATGTTCTTCCAAATTGCATAGCCCACCGTGTAGAGTGTAAATTATCAACGACCTGGTTCGTGTTTGACTGGGGCGCACGCAGGGCTTGAATTCCTTCGAGTGGATTCTCAACGACCGGCTGCTCAACGTGCCCCTAGCTTCCTGTGCTGGCTGGAGAAAGTCGTTGCCGCAGCTAGCTGGTGCTATTTCTAGAGAGTACGTACAGTGTGCAGACGTGCGTGTAGCATGTGGTGAACACGTCTTGTGTAGAGTATAAACTAACCTGGACCTACGTGGGCATGTATCAAGTGGCGACGTGGCGTCACCGTGGACGTTACTTTATAGGTCAGACCACCTGGGTCAATTCCTTCGACCCGTTCAGCCGTCCGCGCCGCCGCCGTCGCTCTGTTCCATGGGCGCGCCGCCGCCGCCGCCGGTCAAACCACGGAACGGTCGTCCCAGCAAGCAGCAACTAGAAGGAACTTAAAGCAGAGAGATCGTTCAGAAAAGACGGGGAAAATCCATGGAAAGAAGAAGAGTCGGTTCAATAGAGGAAAAGAAAATACGGACCAGTAGAATATATTCTTGCACGTCGCACGTTTGCTGATCCGACCTCGCGTTGCGTTGCTAGTTGCCGAGTGCTGCCGTCGCTTCGGTTGGCCGCCGGCAGGCCGTCGTTTTCTTAACACGAACGAACGCATGACCGGCCGGCCGGTGCCGATCCACTCCGTCGCTACCTGCCATATATGGCCACGTTGCTTTCTCTTTCAGCATCTCAGCAGGAAGTACGAGGTACGCACTACGCGCCACCACTGGGCTTGCAATTTATTTTTATTCTTTTTTTTACTGAGGAATGTAACATGCAGTATCCATTTTACTGCACTCGCGATAGCGCACATGCTCCCCCCGCCACCCTCGGTGGAGCAAAAGTTGGGCTTGTTGGATGCCCGTGTTCTCTCTGCGTCGTGGCTCGTACGGTTATTAAGACAGTCTCGGCCATGTCTCCTAAGAGCATCTCCAGTCGCGTCCCCCAAAGCTCTCAAATGGATTTGGGCGTACAAAAAAGCGTTTGCCGCGTTCAAAGCCATTTGTCCCGCGGCCCGATACGGTGTCCGGCGCCCGAGCCGTCCCGTCCCACGGACGCTCGGGACGCCGGACACAGCAACAGGCGGGCTCCCACATGTCGCGACTATTTGCATAAACCGTTGGTTCGCGCCTCTTTTCTCGTCGCTCCTTCCTTGCCTCCCCTACCGCCGCTGGATTTCCGCCGTTTGGGCGTCGATCTCGAAGGGCACCTCTTGGCCGTCGGCCGCCGCCGCGCGTCGCCGGCGTCCTCGCGCCCAATCCCGCCACCTCGCGCACGAAGGTGCTCGACGACTTGCCGTAGGCGCGATTGGCTGTTTGTTGCGTCGTCGCCTCGGCGCAATTTTAACCATTGATTTTGCTTTAGCCATGGACGGCGACGATGAGATGGTTGCCCTGTTGGAGGACGAGCAAGCGTTCGACGGCGACTGCGGGAGCATTTGCGATCATCGCGTCTCTCCAGGACATGCGACGCTGAGGCGGAGAAGAGGAAGAGCCGCGCCGCGGAGGATCAAGGCCGGGAAGAAAGTCGAAGCCCCGGCAGAGGATGGAGGGCATGCCATCACAACGACTACTTCGCCGACGGGCAACACATGCCGACAATTTTGGCGCCCAGGATGAGCAAGGGGCTGTTCATGAATATCCTCCACGGCGTTCGAGAGTTCGACCCCTACTTCAAGCTCAAGCTCGACGCGTAGGCGTTCTCGGGTTCTCGTCCATTCGAAGTGCACCGCCGCCATGAGGATGCTTGCATACGGAGCACCTACCGATACACGGGACGACTACCTTCGCATGAGTGAGTCTCTGCCATTGAGTGCATGTACAAGTTTTGCAGCTGTGGTGGGAAAGTTTGGCAAATACTACTTGAGAGGGCCAACTGAGGAAGACTGCCAGGATCATGGCACAAAATGCTGCAGGAGGATTTCCTGGAATGCTTGGGAGCATCGATTGCATGCGGGCATGGAAGAACTGTCCGTTTGCTTGGCAAGGTATATACAAAGGCGTCATGGATATTAGTGTGGTGCTTGCTGTGGCAGATTATGACCTGTGGATTTGGCATTCTTTCTTTGGCATGGCGGGATCACACAATGACATTCCGGTGTTCAGCAGACTAGTGGAAGGGCATGCTCCACCATGCAACTATGAGATCAATGGCCACCAATATACCAAAGGCTATTATCTAGCCGATGGTATATATCCAAAATGGGCCACTTTTGTCAAAACAATCTCGAATCCATCAGGTCTGAAGAATTCTCACTTTGCTACACGACAGGAGGCTTGCAGGAAGGATGTCGAGCGGGCATTTGGTGTGCTTCAAGCACAATTTGCCATTGTCCGGTACCTGCTCTAAGCTGGTCTCACGACCAAATGTGGGAGGTGATGCAGGCTTGTGTGATCATGCACAACATGATCATCGAGGATGACCGCAAGAATCATGTTAGGTCACATGTTGGTCCCTATGAGTGTCAAGGCCCTCTCGCGGAGGTTGATCATGAGTTGCCTGCAGATTTTGCTGATTTTCTCGCCATGCACGCAGAGATCCGTGACAACAATGTGCATGAGCAACTTCAAGCTGATCTCGTTGAGCATTTGTGGAGGATCAAAGGAAATACCGTGGCACCTTGATGTAGCATCTAGCCCTATTTATTATATTTGATTACTTGTTTTATTGTTTGTTGTAATTTAATTTGAAAACAATCCTCGCAAACATTTTTATTCATATGCTACATTTGATATAAATGGTTTATGTGTTAAAAAATTATTTTAAATGTTTGGGGCGGCGTTTGGGGGACGCGGGCTGGGAGCGACGTCCCCCAAACGCGGCACGAACAAAACACGTTCCCCAAACGCTCAATCCGGCACGGTTTGGGGGACGCTTTGGGGGACGCGGCTGGAGATGCTCTAAGAGTGGCTGATACGTCTGACGTATCGATAATTTCTTATGTTCCATGCCACATTATTGATGATATCTACATGTTTTATGCATACTTTATGTCATTATTATGCGTTTTCGGAACTAACCTATTGACGAGATGCGAAGTGCCAGTTCCTTTTCTGCTTTTGGTTTCAGAAATCCTAGTAAGGAAATATTCTCGGAATTGGACGAAATCAACGCCCAGTCCTATTTTTACGAAGCTTCGAAGACCGGAGGGAGACGAAGTGGGGCCACGAGGTGGCCGGACACTAGGGCGGCGGGGCCTGGCCGCGCCGGCCTGGTGTGTGGGGCCCTCGTGTGGCCCCCGACCTGCCCTTCCGCCTACTTAAGGTCACCGTCGCGAAACCCTACCACGTTCGACGAAACCGAGAAAACCTTCGAGCCGCCGCCATCGCGAAGCCAAGATGGGGGACAGGAGTCTCGTTCGGCACACCGGGGAGGGAAGTGCCCCGGAAGGCTTCTCCATCGACACCACCGCCATCTTCATCAACGCTGCTGTCTCCCATGAGGAGGGAGTAGTTCTCCATCGGGCTCGGTACCGGTAGCTATGTGGTTCATCTCTCTCCTATGTACTTCAATACAATAATCTCATGAGCTGCCTTACATGATTGAGATTCATATGATGATGCTTGTAATCTAGATGTCATTATGCTAGTCAAGTGGATTTTACTTATGTGATCTCCGGAGACTCCTTGTCCCACGTGTGTAAAGGTGACAGTGTGTGCACCGTGTGGGTCTCTTAGGCTATATTTCACAGAATACTTATTCACTGTTATGAATGGCATAGTGAAGTGCTTATTTATATCTCTTTATGATTGCAATGTGTTTTGTATCACAATTTATGTGTGCTACTCTAGTGATGTTATTAAAGTAGTTTATTCCTGCACGGTGTAATGGTGACAGTGTGTGCATCGTGTAGTACTTGGCGTAGGCTATGATTGTGATCTCTTGTAGATTATGAAGTTAACTATTGCTATGATAGTATTGATGTGATCTATTCCTCCTTTCGTAGTGTGAAGGTGACAGTGTGCATGCTATGTTAGTACTTGGTTTGGTTATGTTGATCTGTTATGCACTCTGAGGTTATTTAAATATGAACATTGAATATTGTGGAGCTTGTTAACTCCGGCATTGAGGGTTCGTGTAATCCTGATTAGTGGTGTTCATCATCCAACAAGAGGGTGTAGAGTCTAGCATCTATCTATTTATTCTGTTATGTGATCAATGTTGAGAGTGTCCACTAGTGAAAGTATGATCCCTAGGCCTTGTTCCTAAATGCTGCTATCGCTGTTTGTTTACTGTTTTACTGCATCTTTACTTTCTGCAATATTACTACCATCAACTGCACGCCAGCAAGCACTTTTCTGGTGCCGTTACTACTGCTCATATTCATTCATACCACTTGTATTTCACTATCTCTTCGCCGAACTAGTGCACCTATTAGGTGTGTTGGGGACACAAGAGACTTCTTGCTTTGTGGTTGCGGGGTTGCATGAGAGGGATATCTTTGACCTCTTCCTCCCCGAGTTCGATAAACCTTGGGTGATCCACTTAAGGGAAACTTGCTTTTGTTCTACAAACCTCTGCTCTTGGAGGCCCAACATCTACAAGAATAGAAGCACCCGTAGACATCAAGCTATTTTGGCGCCGTTGCCGGGGAGGAAAGGTAAAAGGCACTCATACTCCGGTCTCAGGTAAAGTACTTTTTGTTGCCGTTGTGTGTGTGCTCGAAGCTATTTCCTTTAGATCCTGCAATTGCATCTTTTTGTTTCTTGTTTACACTAGTTAGGCATAATGGACAACAATGAGCTTGTTATTCTATTTCCTGATTTAAGACATGGATGGTTTGATGCGAAAATTAAAAAACCTATGGAACATATTAGTATGAACGCTTTGAACACCATTGTTGCTAATGATATGGAAAATTCTAAGCTTGGGGAAGCTGGCTTTGATGAGCATGATATTTTTAGTCGCCCAAGCATTGAGGAGAAAATTTACTTTGATGATACTTTGCCTCCTATTTATGATGATTATAATGATATTGGTCTTTTAGTACACCTGTTATGGAGGATAAATTTGATTATGATTACAATATGCCTCCTATATTTGATGATGAGAATAATAATGATAGCTACTTTGTTGAATTTGCTCCCACTACAACTAATAAAATTGATTATGCCTATGTGGAGAGTAATAATTTTATGCATGAGACTCATGATAAGAATGCTTTATGTGATAGTTATATTGTTGAGTTTGTTCATGATGCCTCTGAAAGTTATTATGAGAGAGGAAAATATGGTTGTAGAAGTTTTCATGTTACTAAAACACCTCTCTATGTGCTAAAATTTTTGAAGCTACACTTGTTCTATCTTCCTATGCTTGTTACTTTGCTCTTCATGAACTTGTTTATTTACAAGATTCCTTTTCATAGGAAGCATGTTAGACTTAAATTTGTTTTGAATTTGCCTCTTGATGCTCTCTTTTGCTTCAACTACTATTTCTTGCGAGTGCATCATTAAAACTGCTGAGCCCATCTTAATGACTATAAAGAAAGAACTTCTTGGGAGATAACCCATGTGTTTATTTTGCTACAGTACTTTTATTTTGTATTTGAGTCTTGGAAGTTGTTACTACTGTAGCAACCTCTTCTTATCTTAGTTTTGTTGCATTGTTGGGCCAAGTAAAGTCTTTGATAGTAAGGTTCATACTAGATTTGGATTACTGCGCAGAAATAGATTTCTTGCTGTCACGAATCTGGGCCTAATTCTCTGTAGGTAACTCAGAAAATTATGCCAATTTACATGAGTGATCCTCAGATATGTACGCAACTTTCATTCAATTTGGGCATTTTCATCTGAGCAAGTCTGGTGCCATTTTAAAATTCGTCTTTACGGACTGTTCTGTTTTGATAGATTCTGCCTTTTATTTCGCATTGCTTCTTTGTTGTGTTGGGTGGATTTCTTTGTTCCATTACCTTCCAGAGCTTTGGGCAATGTCAGAAGTGTTAAGAATGATTGTGTCACCTCTGAACATGTGAATTTTTGATTATGCACTAACCCTCTAATGAGTTTGTTTCGAGTTTGGTGTGGAGGAAGTTTTCAAGGGTCAAGAGAGGAGGATGATATACTATGATCAAGAAGAGTGAAAAGTCTAAGCTTGAGGATGCCCCGGTGGTTCATCCCTGCATATTTCAAGAAGACCCAAGCATCTAAGCTTGGGGATGCCCAAGGCATCCCCTTCTTCATCGACAAATTTATCAGGTTCCTCCCTTGAAACTATATTTTTATTCGGTCACATCTTATGTACTTTACTTGGGCGTCGTTTGTTTTTGTTTTTGTTTGTGTTTGAATAAATGCTTGTGTGGGAGAGAGACACGCTGGTTCATATGAACACATGTGTTCTTAGCTTCTAATGTTCATGGCGAAGGTTGAAACTGCTTCGTTCATTGTTATATGGTTGGAAGGGAAATGCTACATGTAGTAATTCTAAAATGTCTTGGATAACTTGATACTTGGCAATTGTTGTGCTCATGTTTAAGCTCTTGCATCATATACTTTGCACCTATTAATGAAGAAATACATAGAGCTTGCTAAAATTTGGTTTGCATATTTGGTCTCTCTAAAGTCTAGATAATTTCTAGTATTGAGTTTTGAACAACAAGGAAGACGGTATAGAGTCTTATAATGTTTACAATATGTCTTTTATGTGAGTTTTGCTGCACCGGTTCATCCTTGTGTTTGTTTCAAACAACCTTGCTAGCCTAAACCTTGTATCGAGAGGAATACTTCTCATGCATCCAAAATCCTTGAGCCAACCACTATGCCATTTGTGTCCACCATACCTACCTACTACATGGTATTTCTCCGCCATTCCAAAGTAAATTGCTTGAGTGCTACCTTTAAATTTCCATCATTCGCCTTTGCAATATATAGCTCATGGGACAAAATAGCCTTAAAAACTATTGTGGTATTGAATATGTACTTATGCACTTTATCTCTTATTAAGTTGCTTGTTGAGCGGTAACCATGTTTCTAGGGGCGCCTTTTTACCTTTGTTGAATATCATGTGAGTTGCTATGCATGTTCTTTCTGAAGTAAGGACGGTTTTCACAATCAAATGGTTTGAGTATGCATCGTTAGAGAAGAACATTGGGCCGCTAACTAAAGCCATGAATCATGGTGGAAGTTTCAGTTTGGACATAAAACCTCAATCTCTTATGAGAATATTATCTGTTGTTGAATGATTAAGCATTAAAAGAGGAGTCCATTATCTGTTGTCTATGTTGTCCCGGTATGGGTGTCTAAGTTGAAGAATGATCAAAAGCGAGAAATCCAATGCGAACTTTCTCCTTAGACCCTTGTACGGCGGCATAGAGGTACCCCTTACGACACTTCGTTGAAACATATGTTATGCAATGATAATGTGTGTAACCCAAGCTAATTAGGACAAGGTGCGGGCACTACTAGTATACTATGCATGAGGCTTGCAACTTGTAAGATATAATTTACATGATACATATGCTTTATTACTACCGTTGACAAAATTGTTTCATGTTTTCAAAATAAAAGCTCTAGCACAAATATAGCAATCGATGCTTTCCTCTTTGAAGGACCTTTCTTTTACTTTTATCTGAGTCAGTTCACCTATTTCTCTCCATCTCAAGAAGCAAACACTTGTGTGAACTGTGCATTGATTCCTACATACTTGCATATTGCACTTGTTATATTACTTTACATTGACACTATCCATGAGATATACATGTTATAAGTTGAAAGCAACCGCTGAAACTTAATCTTCTTTTGTGTTGCTTCAATACCTTTACTTTGATTTATTGCTTTATGAGTTAACTCTTATGCAAGACTTATTGATGCTTGTCTTGAAGTACTATTCATGAAAAGTCTTTGCTTTATGATTCATTTGTTTACTCATGTCATTACCATTGTTTTGATCGTTGCATTCATTACATATGCTTACAATAGTATGATCAAGGTTATGATGGCATGTCACTCCAGAAATTATCTTTGTTATCGTTTACCTGCTCGGGACGAGCAGGAACTAAGCTTGGGGATGCTGATACGTCTCGACGTATCGATAATTTCTTATGTTCCATGCCACATTATTGATGATATCTACATGTTTTATGCATACTTTATGTCATTATTATGCGTTTTCGGAACTAACCTATTGACGAGATGCGAAGTGCCAGTTCCTGTTTTCTGCTATTTTGGTTTCAGAAATCCTAGTAAGGAAATATTCTCGGAATTGGACGAAATCAACCCGGGGTCCTATTTTTACGAAGCTTCCAGAAGACGGAGGGGAGACGAAGTGGGGCCACGAGGTGGCCAGACACTAGGGCGGTGCGGCCTGGGCCTTGGCCGCGCCGGCCTGCTGTGTGGGGCCCTCATGTGGCCCCCTGACCTGCCCTTCCGCCTACTTAAGGTCTCAGTCGCGAAAACCCTACCACGTTCGACGAACCAGAGAAAACCTTCCCGAGCCGCCGCCATCGCGAAGCCAAGATCGGGGGACAGGGTCTGTTCCGGCACACCGCCGGGACGGGAAGTGCCCCGGAAGGCTTCTCCATCGACACCACCGCCATCTTCATCAACGCTGCTGTCTCCCATGAGGAGGGAGTAGTTCTCCATCGAGGCTCGGGGCTGTACCGGTAGCTATGTGGTTCATCTCTCTCCTATGTACTTCAATACAATAATCTCATGAGCTGCCTTACATGATTGAGATTCATATGATGATGCTTGTAATCTAGATGTCATTATGCTAGTCAAGTGGATTTTACTTATGTGATCTCCGGAGACTCCTTGTCCCACGTGTGTAAAGGTGACAGTGTGTGCACCGTGTGGGTCTCTTAGGCTATATTTCACAGAATACTTATTCGCTGTTATGAATGGCATAGTGAAGTGCTTATTTATATCTCTTTATGATTGCAATGTGTTTGTATCACAATTTATCTGTGTGCTACTCTAGTGATGTTATTAAAGTAGTTTATTCCTCATGTAATGGTGACAGTGTGTGCATCGTGTAGTACTTGGCGTGGCTATGATTGTGATCTCTTGTAGATTATGAAGTTAACTATTGCTATGATAGTATTGATGTGATCTATTCCTCCTTTCGTAGTGTGAAGGTGACAGTGTGCATGCTATGTTAGTACTTGGTTTGGTTATGTTGATCTGTTATGCACTCTGAGGTTATTTAAATATGAACATTGAATATTGTGGAGCTTGTTAACTCCGACATTGAGGGTTCGTGTAATCCTACACAGTTAGTGGTGTTCATCATCCAACAAGAGGGTGTAGAGTCTAGCATCTATCTATTTATTCTGTTATGTGATCAATGTTGAGAGTGTCCACTAGTGAAAGTATGATCCCTAGGCCTTGTTCCTAAATGCTGCTATCGCTGTTTGTTTACTGTTTTACTGCATCTTTACTTCCTGTAATATTACCATCAACGCTGTGTACGTCTCAACGTATCGATAATTTCTTATGTTCCATGCCACATTATTGATGATATCTACATGTTATATGCACATTTTATGTCATATTAATGCATTTTCGGAACTAACCTATTAACAAGATGCCGAAGAGCCAGTTCTTTTTTCTGCTGTTTTTGGTTTTGAGAAATCCTAGTAACGAAATATTCTCGGAATTGGACGAAATCAAGACCCAGGTTCCTATTTTGCCACGAAGCTTCCGAAGACCGAAGAGGAGACGAAGTGGGGCCACGAGGTGGCCACGCCATGGGCGGCGCGGCCCCCCGGCCGCGCCGACCTGGTGTGGGCCTCGCCGCCTCTTGACCTACCCTTTCGCCTACAAATAGCCTCGTCGCGAAACCCCGACCGAGAGCCACGATACGGAAAACCTTCGTGGCCCGCAGCCGCCGCCAATCCCATCTCGGGGGATTAGGAGATCGCCTCCGGCACCACGGAGAGGGGATTCATCTCCCGGAGGACTCTACACCGCCATGGTCGCCTCCGGAGTGATGAGTGAGTAGTTCACCCTGGACTATGGGTCCATAGCAGTAGCTAGATGGTTGTCTTCTCCTCATTGTGCTTCATTGTTGGATCTTGTGAGCTGCCTAACATGATCAAGATCATCTATCTGTAATTCTATATGTTGTGTTTGTCGGGATCCGATGGATAGAGAATACTATGTTATGGTAATTATCAAGTTATTACATATGTGTTGTTTATGATCTTGCATGCTCTCCGTTATTAGTAGAGGCTCTGGCCAAGTTTGTACTCTTAACTCCAAGAGGGAGTATTTATGCTAGATAGTGGGTTCATGCATTGATACTGGGACGATGACAGAAAGTTCTAAGGTTGTGTTGTCTTTGTTGCCACTAGGGATAAAACATTGATGCTATGTCCGAGGATGTAGTTATTGATTACATTACGCACCATACTTAATGCAATTGTCTGTTGCTTTGCAACTTAATCGGAAGGGTTCGGATGATAACCTGAAGGTGGACTTTTTAGTCATAGATGCAGTTGGATGGCGGTCTATGTACTTTGTCGTAATGCCCAATTAAATCTCACTATATTTATCATGCCATGTATGTGCATTGCGGTGCCCTCTCTATTTGTCAATTGCCCGACTGTAATTTGTTCACCCAACATGCTTTATCTTATGGGAGAGACACCTCTAGTGTGTGGACCCCGGTCCATTCTTTTATACTGAAATACAATCTCTGCAATACTTGTTCTTGTTTTCTTGCAAACAATCATCTTCCACACAATACGGTTAATCCTTTGTTACAGCAAGCCGGTGAGATTGACAACCTCATGTTTCGTTGGGACAAAGTACTTGGTTTGTGTTGTGCAGGTTCCACGTTGGCGCGGAATCTCTGGTGTTGCGCCGCACTACATCCGCCGCCATCAACCTTCAACGTGCTTCTTGGCTCCTCCTGGTTCGATAAACCTTGGTTTCTTTTGAGGGAAAACTTGCGTGCGCATCATACCTTCCTCTTGGGGTTCCCCAACGAACGTGTGAAATACACGCCATCAAGCTCTTTTTAAGCGCCGTTGCCGAACGAAGAAAAGCTACACCACTAATTGCCAACTCCCACGGCAACAGCTCTTTTTCGGCGCCGTTTTGGGAGATCAAGACACGCTGCAGGGGAGTCTCCACTTCCCAATCTATTTACTTTGTTTTTGTCTTGCTTTATTTTATTTACTACTTTGTTTTGCTGCACCTAAACAAAACACAAAAAATTAGTTGCTAGTTTTACTTTATTTACTGTCTTGCTCTCTATATCAAAAACACAAAAAAAATTAGTTACTTGCATTTACTTTACTAGATTCATCATGTTTCCTTTTAATTTTACCACAAAAGACATACCGGTAGGACGTGGGTCTATCATTGGGAGAAATAATATAGAAGAATTCTTCAATCATGTTAGTATTACTGAAGATTTTGAAGATAGACACTTGGTAGAACTTGCACCTACCTATGAAATTGCTGCTGCTTTAGTTCGTATGTTGGAAACTAAATTTGTTAATCTCAATCCTATAATCCAACACATGTTTCTTACACTTGGTGATATGGAAGAAGGGGAAAAGAAAGATTTTGTTTTAGAAACCCTTCTTAGAGAATTTGGTGGTCTAGCAAGAGAAGCTAGAAAGGTCTTTGCTAAATTTAATATGCTAGGTTCTCATACTAATTTTGTTGGTCTCCTTGAAAAAATGGACATGGATAGAATAAGGTACACTAATAACATTAATGATGGTGGGGAGATCAAAGCACCAATACCATGTAAACTCCTAGCTATGAATGATGCACTAGAAAATAACTATGCTTGGCTTGTTCCTGAAAATTTGTTCGATGAGAGTAGCAAGCCCAAGACTAATGAGAAGGGAGACGCTGAAACTTATGTATCCAATATACTATGCATGGTTGAGAAAACTCCAAACCCCGCTGTAGATGCACCACCCTTTGATAATACTTGATACACACTTTCTGCGCCTAGCTAAAAGGCGTTAAAGAAAAGCGCTTATGGAAGACAACCCATGTTTTTACTACAGTACTTTGTTTTATATTTGAGTCTTCGAAGTTGTTTACTACTGTAGCAACCTCTCCTTATCATGTTTTGTTGTGCCAAGTAAAGTCTCTATAGTAAGGTTCATACTAGATTTGGATTACTGCGCAGAAACAGATTTCTTTGCTGTCACGAATCTGGGACTAATTCTCTGTACGTAACTCAGAAAATTATGCCAATTTACGTGAGTGATCCTCAGATATGTACGCAACTTTCATTAGTTTTGAGTTTTTCCATTTGAGCAAGTCTGGTGCCATTTTAAAATTCGTCTTTACGAACTGTTCTGTTTTGACAGATTCTGCCTTTTATTTCGCATTGCCTCTTTTGCTATGTTGGATGAATTTCTTTGATCCATTAATGTCCAGTAGCTTTATGCAATGTCCAGAAGTGTAAAGAATGATTGTGCCACCTCTGAACATGTAAATTTTTATTGTGCACTAACCCTCTAATGAGTTTGCTTGAAGTTTGGTGTGAAGGAAGTTTTCAAGGATCAAGAGAGGAGTATGATATACTATGATCAAGAGGAGTGAAAGCTCTAAGCTTGGGGATGCCCCGGTGGTTCACCCTGCATATTTTAAGAAGACTCAGCGTCTAAGCTTGGGGATGCCCAAGGCATCCTTCTTCATCGACAACATCATCAGGTTCCTCCTGAAACTATATTTTTATTCCGTCACATCTCATGCACTTTGCTTGGAGCATCGGTTTGTTTTTGTTTTTTGTTTTGTTTGAATAAAGTTGGATCCTAGCATTCACTGTATGGGAGAGAGACACGCTCCGCTGTAGCATATGGACAAGTATGTCCTTAGGCTTTACTCATAATATTCAAGGCGAAGTTTCTTCTTCGTTAAATTGCTATATGGTTGGAATTGGAAAATGATACATGTAGTAATTGCTATAATATTTTGGATAATGTGATACTTGGCAATTGTTGTGCTCATTTTTAAGCTCTTGCATCATATACTTTGCACCCATTAATGAAGAAACACTTAGAGCTTGCTAATTTGGTTTGCATATTTGGTTTCTCTAGAGTCTAGATAATATCTAGTATTGAGTTTTGAACAACAAGGAAGACGGTGTAGAGTCTTATAATGTTTACAATATGTCTTTTATGTGAGTTTTGCTGCACCGTTCATCCTTGTGTTTGTTTCAAATAACCTTGCTAGCCTAAACCTTGTATCGAGAGGGAATACTTCTCATGCATCCAAAATCCTTGAGCCAACCACTATGCCATTTGTGTCCACCATACCTACCTATTACATGGTATTTCTCCGCCATTCCAAAGTAAATTGCTTGAGTGCTACCTTTAAATTTCCATCATTCGCCTTTGCAATATATAGCTCATGGGACAAAATAGCCTTAAAAACTATTGTGGTATTGAATATGTACTTATGCACTTTATCTCTTATTAAGTTGCTTGTTGTGCGATAACCATGTTTGGGGACGCCATCAACTATTCTTTGTTGAATATCATGTGAGTTGCTATGCATGTCCGTCTTGTCTGAAGTAAGAGAGATCTACCACCTTATGGTTAAGCATGCATATTGTTAGAGAAGAACATTGGGCCGCTAACTAAAGCCATGAATCATGGTGGAAGTTTCGTTTTGGACACATATCCTCAATCTCATGTGAGAATAATAATTGTTGCTACATGCTTATGCATTAAAGAGGAGTCCATTATCTGTTTTCATGTTGTCCCGGTATGGGTGTCTAAGTTGAAGAATGATCAAAAGCGAGAAATCCAATGCGAACTTTCTCCTTAGACCCTTGTACAGGCGGCATGGAGGTACCCCATTGTGACACTTGGTTAAAACATGTGCATTGTGATGATCCGGTAGTCCAAGCTAAGTAGGACAAGGTGCGGGCACTATTAGTATACTATGCATGAGGCTTGCAACTTGTAAGATATAATTTACATAACTCATATGCTTTATTACTACCGTTGACAAAATTGTTTCATGTTTTCAAAATAAAAGCTCTAGCACAAATATAGCAATCGATGCTTTCCTCTTTGAAGGACCATTCTTTTTACTTTTATGTTGAGTCAGTTCACCTATCTCTCTCCACCTCAAGAAGCAAACACTTGTGTTGTGCATTGATTCCTACATACTTGCATATTGCACTTGTTATATTACTCTATGTTGACAATTATCCATGAGATATACATGTTATAAGTTGAAAGCAACCGCTGAAACTTAATCTTCCTTTGTGTTGCTTCAATACCTTTACTTTGATTTATTGCTTTATGAGTTAACTCTTATGCAAGACTTATTGATGCTTGTCTTGAAGTACTATTCATGAAAAGTCTTTGCTTTATGATTCGTTGTTTACTCATGTCATTACCATTGTTTTGATCGCTGCATTCATTACATATGCTTACAAATAGTATGATCAAGATTATGATGGCATGTCACTTGAAATTATCTTTGTTATCGTTTTACAACGGACGAGCATAACTAACAGGGATGCGATACGTCTCCAACGTATCGATAATTTCTTATGTTCCATGCCACATTATTGATGATATCTACATGTTATATGCACATTTTATGTCATATTTATGCATTTTGGAACTAACCTATTAACAAGATGCCGAAGAGCCAGTTGTTGTTTTCTGCTGTTTTTGGTTTCAGAAATCCTAGTAACGAAATATTCTCGAAATTGGACGAAATCAAGACCCAGGTTCCTATTTTGCCACGAAGCTTCAGAAGACCGAAGAGAGACGAAGTGGGGCCACGAGGTGGCCACGCCATAGGCGGCGCGGCCGGGCCCTGGCGCGCCGACCTATGGTGTGGCCTCGCGCCGCCTCTTGACCTACCCTTTCGCCTACAAATAGCCTCTGTCGCGAAAGTGCCGAGAGCCACGATACGGAAAACCTTCCGTGACCAGCCGCCAATCCCATCTCGGGATTCGGGAGATCGCCTCCGGCACCCTGCCGGAGAGGGGATTCATCTCCCGGAGGACTCTACACCGCCATGGTCGCCTCCGGAGTGATGAGTGAGTAGTTCACCCCTGGACTATGGGTCCATAGCAGTAGCTAGATGGTTGTCTTCTCCTCATTGTGCTTCATTGTTGGATCTTGTGAGCTGCCTAACATGATCAAGATCATCTATCTGTAATTCTATATGTTGTGTTTGTCGGGATCCGATGGATAGAGAATACTATGTTATGGTAATTATCAAGTTATTACATATGTGTTGTTTATGATCTTGCACGCTCTCCGTTATTAGTAGAGGCTCTGGCCAAGTTTGTACTCTTAACTCCAAGAGGGAGTATTTATGCTAGATAGTGGGTTCATGCCTGCATTGAGGACAGTGACAGAAAGTTCTAAGGTTGTGTTGTCTGTTGCCACTAGGGATAAAACATTGATGCTATGTCCGGGATGTAGTTATTGATTACATTACGCACCATACTTAATGCAATTATTGTTGCTTTGCAACTTAATACTGGAAGGGGTTCGGATGATAACTGAAGGTGGACTTTTTAGGCATAGATGCGGTTGGATGGCGGTCTATGTACTTTGTCGTAATGCCCAATTAAATCTCACTATATTTATCATGCCATGTATGTGCATTGCGGTGCCCTCTCTATTTGTCAATTGCCCGATGTAATTTGTTCACCCAACATGCTTTATCTTATGGGAGAGACACCTCTAGTGACTGTGGACCCCGGTCCATTCTTTTATCTGAAATACAATCTACTGCAATACTTGTTTTACTGTTTTCTTGCAAACAATCATCTTCCACACAATACGGTTAATCCTTTGTTACAGCAAGCCGGTGAGATTGACAACCTCACTATTTCGTTGGGACAAAGTACTTGGTTTGTGTTGTGCAGGTTCCACGTTGTAGGAATCTCTGGTGTTGCGCCGCACTACATCCCCGCCATCAACCTTCAACGTGCTTCTTGGCTCCTCGGTTCGATAAACCTTGGTTTCTTTCGAGGAAAACTTGCTGTGTGCGCATCATACCTTCCTCTTGGGGTTCCCCAACGAACGTGTGAAATACACGCCATCACCGGCACTTTCGGTGCCGTTACTCTGCTCATATTCATTCATACCACTTGTATTTCACTATCTCTTCGCGAACTAGTGCACCTATTAGGTGTGTTGGGGACACAAGAGACTTCTTGCTTTGTGGTTGCAGGGTTGCATGAGAGGGATATCTTTGACCTCTTCCTCCCTGAGTTCGATAAACCTTGGGTGATCCACTTAAGGGAAACTTGCTGCTGTTCTACAAACCTCTGCTCTTGGAGGCCCAACACTGTCTACAAGAATAGAAGCACACGTAGACATCAGTGGCTGAAACGGCCGTTCATGCAGAGTTTTCGTTGTGTTGCGCTCCACCTATACAAAAGGAAATCTTCCCCAGTGTGAGCTCAGCTGATCGTGAAAATGGCGCGAGCGTGCTCGAAAAGGGTGCGAAAGGATTCTGTCAGCCTCCTCGAAACAATTCACCTGTTTCTACCCTCCACCACCCCCCTATTCGAAACACTCCACCCTTTCCTTCGTAGTCCATTGTCGGATCCTAGAGCAGGTAAGCGGCACACTCTTCTACAGTCATCGGCAGCGGCAAGCATATTTCCTCCTCTTCCTCGAGTTCTCATTCACCCCCATCGATGACTGTAAGTAGCCACACCTCTAGCCTGGTATCGTAGGGTTACATCTTGGTATGGTAGGGTAGATCTGGATATGTTTTGCATGTGAAGTGCTAGTTTATCTGTGATCTAGGTACAATATGGTTGAAATCTAGCATTGGTATGTGTAGTGTTTTTTGAAATGTGCTTCATATATGACCTCGTTGGCCCCGACAAGCATGTTGACACCCCTGACAAGGCCGATGCATGTAAGTGGAATAGGGACGCCCTTGCCCACAACGAGATCATGACCTTCACCAGCATGACAGACGCCGTCAAGGATGCTTCACAGGCCATCATGGAAAATAAGACGACTTGCATGCACCATGATTTCTACAAGGCAGTCATGGACATTATATTGTAGGCTTCATCGAGGAGTCTCTCATGGAAGCTTTGGCAACCTCGTAGACAACAAGGCCTAGGGTACCAACTTTATCAGCATGGTTGAGCCACACATGATCCTCTGGATCATGACCTACCTTTCCAAGTACTACTACACTTTGTAGACCTATGGTGGGTTTTGGGCCATGGCGTGGGGATGCATGCATGGAGATGATGGTGAAAGTGATGATATGTTGATATGAACATTTTTTTTGTAACTAGGGCTTAAAAATTTCTGATGTCATGTATATTTTGATGAGGTGTTATATACTAACCCTTATGTGATGCATGGTGGTATTTCAATGTTAGGATGACACCCACTTTTTTGGGGTGGTAGGTTGACACCATGGGTGTAGGATGAACTTGCGATCCCACTTTCGGCAATGATCACATGAATACTCCTCTTAGTTTATGATCTGGTAGTTTATGATCTGGTGTGAAACTGTGTGATGCTTTGTTATGATTTCATTAATGCTTGTGATGATGTACCTTGCTTGTTCTTCTTCTGCTATGTTAGTGGTATGTGGTGTACAGAGGGAGGCGTCTAGGAGTCTACAAATGCAAGATCTGCCAAGATCAAGTTAATGGTTTCTCCAAAAATAACTATAGAGGGTATAAAACTTCGGAGGATGCACGGGAGGAGTACCAAAGGTTGATCAGGTTATGGTTAGTCAACCAATGGTTGTTGTAGCTATGCCTATAGGCAAAGGATCCCCTCGGGTCCGAGAGAGACTAGACTGAAAGATTCCATCATCGTCAGCCTGATTATGGTGATCGTCAAGATCTTTGTTTTTTCGACTCCCCTCCAATTGGATGTATTTGTGCAATGACACGGTTGAACTTACTATATTTGAACCATGGTAACAATATGCAACCTCACGATATGCAACCTATGATTTACATCAGCCGATGAAAAAACGGTTGTGTGCAGCCTACCGAACAAAGGATGAGAGTTACCTACTCGGCGTAGAAAAAGACTTCTCGAGCTACCAAACAAAACACAGAACATGACCTGACCAACTGCCCTTCAATAGCGTAGGTGCAACCTACCAAACACAGCATTGATCCCAGTTTGCTCCATCAAAATTACGCATGGAAACGAAACGAGACATGACTTTCTTATGCATTCTTGCAGACAAATAAAAATATCTGTCCTGTGGTGTTTTTCAGCACTGCTGCCTGACCAAAATAGTGCATTTTTTTGGGAGAGAAAATAGTGCATTTCCTGTGGCGTCATATCAAATGAAGGAGGCACCTCCGACCCCTCAACAGTCAACAACCAACTACCCCGAAACGGAATCCGTGGGAACGGAGGTCCCTATCTGCAAAAACGGCAAGTACTGCCACAAGTATAAATTTTCGTATGCTTTTCCTGCCGTTTCTGCCGCGCCCTTCCACCTCTGCTCCTTTCTTTCCCCTTCTACCTTCAACAACGACTCCTCCGGATCCCCGCAACCGGAGCAAGCGCCATGGGCGCGATAGTCTCCTGCATGTCCGGCCGCAACGGCCGGTCACCCTCGGCCTCCCCGCCGCCCGCCGCCAAGCGGCGCTCGTCCGTCTCATCCCGCCGCAGCGGCGGCGGCGGCGCCAAGGCCGCGGAGATCGACGAGCAGGCGCTGGCCGCCGCCGCGGCGCTCGTGCTGGGGCAGCGCGGCGCGGGAGGCGCGTTCGACCGGTCGGCGTCCGTGCGGTACGCCGCCAAGCGGCAGCAGCAGGGCCCGCCGCTGCCGAGGAGCTCCAGCACGCGCCCGCGCTCGCTCGCCGACCCCGAGCTCCAGCCGCAGCAGCTCCTCGCCAAGGTACTACCGCGGCCCTCCTTCCCTTCCTTCCTTCCCCGCTTGCTTCTTCCCGTCGCATTGCTTCGTTGGTCCGCGTGCCGCCGCGTGGAAGTTGAACGCTGCTCCTTGTTGACTTTTCCTTTTACTATACTCGCACGGGATTTCTGGTGGGGATCGGTTGGTTTTCGCGTCGCCCGTCAGCCCGTGGGGAACCTCCGTCATTTTCTACTAGTAAACGTTTCTTGAATACATCGCATCCTTCGATTTGTTACCATGGCGACTGCGATTAGCTCGTGTGAGAACCAGCAGTGCTTCCATTTTGCAGAGGATCTCTGAGCCATTTGCGCCACTGGCTAGTGGGGCTATATATAACATGGATAGCCTGCAGCTCCAGGTGTCTCTCCATCCGTTCCTCCATGGCTGCACAATGTAATCCATAGGACGAGCTGTGGAGCATTGATTTGGGACAACGTGTTGGAAACTACGGTTGTGTGGGTGATTGCCTGATAGGTGGTGGTTGTTGGAGTACATATCGGCGTGGTTCAGAATTCAGAGTCCATTCCATTGATTCTTTCTTGTTAGCCTCCTAGGACAATGATGTTGGCGCATGTGTTCATTTATTTTAGAGGACACTCGGATATCTTTTTCTCGAAAAAAATGGGGATGGAATGTTTAGCTTTTGTAAATAACTCTGTAAATACTTGCTTTATATAAATATATAATATAAAAAATCCAATGGGATGCTCTCCCACTGTTTAGCCTCAAAAACAAAGAGGGGGTATCTGCCAACTTGTGCAATGGTGACGGATCCTCATTCCTGAAATTACTTAGTTCAAATTGTTTCTGTCACGGTGAATCTGTGTTATCTTTGTTTAGTCAACAAAAAGAAGTTTGTTATTACCTAGCCTGTCTTGACCGTTACTAGAAATGGCTGCCGGCAGCCAGCAAGCTTGACTTATATACCGGCATAATTGACCGCTGAGCAATCCCTAATTGATGATTGATGTTGACTGTTCACCACTAAGAAGAATTTGGTTTACGAACGGCACGTGCTTTGGTGGAAAAGGGGTATTTGGTTTACTCGTAAATTTGTGTTTGATATTTTCAACGTCACTGCTAAATTGTTGGATATTTTTATTTTCGAAAAGGAGGTTGAGACCCCCGGCCTTTGCATCAAAGAGATGCATATGGCCTTAAAATTATTGAATGTGTAAATACGGTAAGCTGAACTAGCATGCATTTTGGCTGTCAATTGGGGGTTTTATTTTCTAATAATGTGCAAACAACCATTGTTACAGTTGCAACAAGTAAAACACCCGTACCCTTATGACACTTTGTCTGCTACTTCTGCTCCTGAATTCCTGGTGAAACTTCAAAATATTTATTACAGAGTGTTGCTTAAGTAATGCAGATGTTCAACGTTGTTTTAAGCTTGTTGCTCGTGTACACTTCCACACAACATAAATGTTGGCTATGTCCATTTGTGTGCAGACCGGAAGCAAATGGAGCTCTTCCATTAAATGGAGGATGTTACAATATTATTTGTATATCTAACCACGGTCATTGCATCCATATAGTATCTATTATCAGATTAACCAATGATTTACTTCTTCAACAGGATTTGAATACAAAAGATTTGGAAACCAACATCATTGTTCTTGTTCACGGAGGCGGGTTTGGTGCTTGGTGCTGGTACAAGACCATGTCACTTCTTGAAGATAGTGGGTTCAAAGTCAATGCTATCGACTTAACAGGCTCCGGGATTCATTGCTCTGATACAAACAAGATTAGCAGTCTTTCAGAGTATGCTGAGCCACTTACATCTTACCTTAAGGGCCTAGGTGATGCTGAAAAGGTATGGTCTCTTTTCAAATACTAATCATAATATGTTTCACATATACACCAGAGTCTACCTCAATTAGGAATGCTTATTAAGCTATAGTTGACTATTGTAGTTGATAACATAATAAGAAGTTAAGATAGACACTATTTTTTTTATTTTGCGGATAAGATTGACAATATTAGCCTAAGATTATGTTATAATCAAGATGCACAATAAACGAAGAACGAAAAGTAAAACACTGCAGGGGACACGAGATTTTAACGTGGAAAACCCTTGCAACACACAAGGGAAAAACCACGGGCGCCAGCCAGCAAAACTTCACTATTTCGGTGGTGTTTACAAGCCGTGGGTGTACAATGATGCGACAAAACCCTAGCGGCGGCTTACGGAAAAATATAGACGGTGGCAACGATCCGTACCGCACGGGCCTCGCTCCGCTCGTCAGAAGTTAGCCTCTTCTTGGAATTTGGATCACAATATAACAAACTCCACCTTGAGACAAATTCCTTGTAGCATGAACTTCAACAAACACCTGAATCAACAAAGAAAACACTTGCTGGCGCCAATAGCCACTTGGGCTAAACAGTTATACCAACCAAGCTTGAGCAAAGCTCAAACTTGGACACAGAGACGGCTTAGTCATCATATTAGCAGGATTATCATGAGTACTAATCTTGCATACCTTCACTTTACCTTTTGCAACCACATCTCTGATTGCGTGGTACTTAATATCAATGTGCTTTGTCCTCTCATGGAACATCTGATCTTTAGTAAGATAAATAGCACTTTGACTGAACAACTTAATGCAAGAATTATCTCCACAAAGCTCAGCATATAAACCTTTCAACCAAACAGCCTCTTTACTGCCTCAGCAATAGCCATGTACTCAGCCTCGTAGTAGATTGTGCAACAGCATCTGCAAAGTAGCCTTCCAACAGCACACCAACATAAACACATAACCTGTGAGGGACCTTCTCTTATCCAAATCGCCAGCATAATCTGAATCCACATATCCGGCGAGCCCCTCACCAATCCTGCCAAACCTCAAGCAAGCTTTTGATGTGCCGCGAAGGTACCTGAAAATCCACTGAACAGCTTTCCAATGTTCTTTACCAGGATTAGCCATGTATCGACTGACCAAACTCATAGCATATGACAGATCAGGACGTGAACAAACCATGGCATACATCAAGGAACCAACAGCACTAGAATAGGGAACTCGAGACATGTACTCAATATCATCTTCAGAGCTAGGACATTGCAAAGCTGACAACTTGAAATGAGAAGCAATAGGAGTAGTAACTGACTTTGCATCATGCATATTAAAACGATGAAGAACTTTCTCAATGTACTTTTCCTGACTAAGAAACAACAAACTAGACTTTCTGTCCCTTTTAATTTCCATGCCTAGTATTTTCTTAGCAGGACCAAGATCCTTCATCTCAAACTCACTACTTAATTGATTCTTTAAAGTAGTGATCTCTTTCATGCTCTTGGCAGCAATCAACATATCATCAACATATAGCAGCAAATAAATAGGTGATCCATTAACAAACTTGATATACACACAACTATCATACTGAGATCTCTTAAAACCATGTGTAAGCATAAATGAATCAAACCTTTTATACCACTGTCGTGCGACTGTTTCAGACCATAAAGGGACCTCTTTAATTTGCAAACAAGATCCTCCTTACCAGGCACAACATAACCTTCAGGTTGGTCCATATATATCTCCTCCTCCAACTCACCATGCAGAAAAGCAGTCTTTACATCTAGCTGCTCAAGATCAAGATCATGCATAGCAACAATACCAAAGAAAGCACGAATAGAACTATGCTTCACAACCGGGAGAATACATCATTATAATCAACACCTGGAATTTGACTGAAACCTTTTGCTACTAACCTTGCCTTAAACCGTGGAGGCTCATTAGGAAACAAACCTTCCTTTCTTTTAAATATCCACTTGCAGCGGACAACCTTCTTTTGTTTAGGCAAGTGCACAACATCCCATGTGCCATTCTTCTCAAGCGATTGCATCTCTTCTTGCATCGCACCTACCCACTTCTCTTTATCAACCGAAGCAATGGCTTCAGTATATGTAGCTGGTTCAATATCATGCTCCACCTGTTCAGCACAACTCAAAGCATAATCAACAATATCACATTCTTGAATTAATCGGGTAGGAGGTGCAATATTTCTCTTAGGGCGGTCAGCAGCAATAGACCGTCCTTGTCGCTGAACAATAGGTGGTGAAGGTGGAACATCATTATCATCATTGTTGGTTTCAGGAACCACATTTTCATTCTCCTTTGCGTGCTCCACCTGCACGCCAATTCTGTGCTGCTCATCATCAGAAACATCAGGAGAATCAATAGCATCAGAAATATCAGTAGACGGACTATCATTAAACATAACCGCCTCATTAAAAATGACATTCCTGCTCAACACAATTTTCTTAGTTTCAGGATTCCATAATCTATATGCCTTAACTCCTGAACCATAACCAAGGAAGATGCACTTAACAGCCCTTGGCTCCAACTTTCCATTATCAACATGAGCGTAAGCAGTGCAACCAA
Organism: Lolium multiflorum; assembly: GCA_030979885.1. Lineage (NCBI taxonomy): Eukaryota > Viridiplantae > Streptophyta > Magnoliopsida > Poales > Poaceae > Lolium > Lolium multiflorum. The sequence goes on along the minus strand of CM061748.1, from coordinate 56,663,539 downwards.
AAACTCTCAAATCTGAATAATCAGCAGGCGAACCAGACCATACCTCAATTGGAGTTTTCTTAACAGAAGGTGACCTGTTGATGAGATAACATGCGGTGGAGGCTGCTTCAGCCCAAAAACTTCTATGCATCTTTGCATTAGACAACATGCATCGAGCCCTCGAAATAATGGTCCTGTTCATGCGTTCAGCCACGCCATTCTGTTGAGGGGTGTACGGAATGGTATGATGTCTTACCATCCCATCATTGCTGCAAAACTCATCAAATTCATTTGAACAAAATTCCATACCATTGTCAGTACGGAGTATCTTAACCTTCTTTTCAGTTTGGGTTTCTACCATAACTTTCCACTTCTTAAAAGCATTAAAAACATCAGATTTATGTTTGGAAATATGGCCACACTTTCCTTGAGTAATCATCAATAATAGTAAGCATGTAATTAGCACCACCATTAGAAGTTCTACGGGACGGACCCCAAACATCAGCATGTACATAATCTAAAATGCCTTTGGTGGTATGAACGGAAGCATTAAATTTTACTCTTTTATGCTTACCAAAGATGCAGTGCTCACAGAACTCAAGCTTACCTAAATCACAGCCATCAATTAGCTCTCTCTCTTTGCCAATTCTGCCATGCCTAGCTCACTCATATGTCCAAGACGCTTATGCCAAAGGTTAGTCTTACTAGATTCATCAGAACTAACAGCAGCAATACCAGGCAAAGTGCTACCTCTAAGGACATATAATTTCGCAGAATTCATATCACCAATCATAATAATGAGAGAACCTGATGATACCTTCAAAAGTTTGTTCCCACCTTTGTACTTGTACCCGTCACAATCAAGGGTACTCAAAGAGATCAAATTCCTCGCCATGGAGGGTATGTGTTTCACTCCTGTCAACGTGCGTGTCATCCCATCATGGGTCTTGATCTGAACAGAACCAATGCCAACAATGCTGCACTGGTTGTCATTCCCCACACGCACAAAATCTCCACTCTGCACAGACTCATAAGAAGAACCAATCTTTGTTACAGCAAATATGAAACGAACATGCGTATCAAGAATCCATTCATCATCACGTGAAACACATGCAGCCAAGACAGCTAAGCAATCTCCATCAGAACTATTACTACCAGCAACAACAGCAGCCTCACCCTTACCGGTGACAACGGCAGCCTTACCATTACCATCATTATTTTTCGGTTGGTAAGTTCCGTTCCTTTTCTCCTTGTTCTGCAGCTTCCAACAATCATCAATATTGTGGTTAGATTTCTTACAATACCTGCAGAACTTGTCACGTCCTTTGGACTTTGAGCGACCTCTGTCGCCCTTGCTCTTATCTCTGTTGTTGTGGTAGTAGTTATCTCGCTGCTCAGGCCTGCCACGGACCTCTAATGCCTCCGCCTTGGAGGACGAACTTTCAGCCTGCACCATAGATTTCATTTTCTCCTTTTGTTGGAGAGCATCATAAACTTCCGCGAGAGTTAGTTTGTCGCGGCTCAATAATATGGTGTCACGAAAATTACTGAAAGAATTAGGCAGCGAGCATAAAAGAAGAAGACCTAAATCCTCATCCTCATACTTAACTTCTATAGACTGCAAATCAGAAACAATCTCTTTCCAGGAAGATAGGTGATTCATTACCGAACCTCCCTCTTGCAACTTATGCGAGAACAGCTTCATCTTCACGTGCAATCTGCCCGTGAGATCCTTGGACAAACAGATCTCCTCTAGTTTGACCCATAACTCGGCGGTGGTTTTCTCCTGCAGCACTTCCTGCAGAATATTATTGGACAGATGGAGTTGAATCAACGATAAAGCCTTACGGTCTTTTCGCTTCTCCGCATCGGTCTAGGTATCCTTCGCTTTCTCGCCGAAAGCATCGATCGCTTCATCCAGATCTGAAGATTGGGCGAGAATCGCCCTCATCTTCACTTGCCACAAAGCAAATCTCGTGGTGTAGTCCAGCTGCGGTAGATCGAATTTCAGTGACGACATCTCGTAAACCCTAGATCCAAAGAACACGGGCTCTGATACCACTTGTTATAATCAAGATGCACAATAAACGAAGAACGAAAGTAAAACACACTGGGGACACGAGATTTTAACGTGGAAAACCCTTGCAACACACAAGGGAAAAACCACGGGCGCCAGCCAGCAAAACTTCACTATTTCGGTGGTGTTTACAAACGCCGTGGGTGTACAATGATGCGACAAAACCTAGCGGCGGCTTACAGGGAAAAATATATAGACGGTGGCAACGATCCGTACCGCACGGGCCTCGCTCCGCTCGTCAGAAGTTAGCCTCTTCTTGGAATTTGGATCACAATATAACAGATTACATCCAACCATTCGATGCAGCATACATATAAGATAAGTACTGTATGTTTCAGTGTTCGGAATTAATTTATAAGGGATATATTCTGTAAACGTATTTTGGCTATCATAATAATAGGAATCATTCAAATTGATACTAAAATGTGAGTCTGTGAACACCAGCTAAGTTTTTCTGATGGTTATGGTTTGAAGTAGGAGAGTTAGTATTTGCTTAAATAGTTTTAAATAGCTGCATCACATGCCATTAATGCATGTATAATTCATCTATGAAGAGGATGTCATTTTTGGTTAGTAAAGTAAATTCTGTGCGCTCTGATGCATTGGCTTCAACTTCACATTTTCTTAGTATTATTGGAATTTCATTTGTTGTGCTGGTTTTCATATTTTCAACCACCACATAATTTCTTTAAATAGATTTTTACCGTTAAGTTCAAGTGTACATCATGCCCCCTGTTCTCTGATATTCTTGCTATGCACAGCATCTTTGCCACACAACTAATCATACTCTTTTGGTATTTTTGTTATTGCACAGGTGATTTTGGTTGCGCATGATTTTGGTGGTGCTTGCATATCCCATGCAATGGAGATGTTTCCCTCGAAAATTGCCAAAGCTGTTTTCCTTTGTGCAACAATGCTGACAAATGGACATAGTGCTCTTGATATGTTTCAACAGGTTGATCTCTATGACAGTGTAATTGTAATTAAAAATATGATGAAAAAACTTAATTTTATATCGCCTTCAAGTTAGTACTTTCGAGGATTCTGCTTGATGCCAGACAATTCTTCTCCATATGCTGCAGATGGATACAAATGGCATGCTCCAAAAGGCACAGGAATTTGTATACTCCAATGGCAAGGACCGACCTCCCACTGCTATCAACATCGACAAGGCCTCGATAAGAGATCTATTATTCAACCAAAGTCCTGCCAAGGTATTATACTATCCATGGTCACCTCCAACGATATCGCTGAATCCTAGTTTGAAAATTGAACTCTGACACCCACTCATTGTGTTCCTGAAGGATGTAACCTTGGCTTCGGTGTCCATCAGACCTGTCCCATTTGCCCCGATAATGGAGAAACTCACCCTAACAGAAGAAAACTACGGTTCTGTGCGGAGATTCTTCATTGAGACTACGGAGGACAACGCGATACCTCTGTCCCATCAGCAGAGCATGTGCGCGACCAACCCGCCAGAGAAGGTTCTGCGGCTGAAAGGGTCCGACCATGCCCCTTTCTTCTCGAGGCCGCAAGCGCTGCACAAAGCCCTTGTAGAGATAGCAACCTTGCCACCAGCTAAGGCATCATGAGAGCTTGTTCTATATCAGATTTTTTTTCCCAGCCAGCGAGATCGCCATGATTGTTCCCATGGCTGCTGCTGCTGGTGCTGTATATGTTGAGGTTGACAGTATGCTTTGAGGCAGAATGCCATGGTTCAGAAGTCATTATACAGAATGCTGGTTCTGTCACGGTGCAGCAGCAGAGTAGGAGCTCTGAAATTCACCCTCATCTTGACGACCTCATCTTGCTGTGTCCACTAACATGCCATTGCTAAGTAATTGTTGATGCATATGTAATTCTACTACAGCCAAGTGAGGAAAATGAAAGGAAGTTGATGCTAGCTGATTTATGTTTCTTCTATCGGTGTGAATTATGGTTTTACAGAGCCGCATTTGCACGAAACCATATGTAATCCTGACTCGTGTTAGGTCCTATGCGTGTGATAGTCTTTTGATCGGATTTCACCCTTGATCGCCGACGTAGCAAACGAGGTACTTCGGAGGCTGCTGTGGCGGGCAAGGAGTATGATGACCTTGCCTGGTTCTGAGGTTAAATGGTTGTTTCCTTCCATCCTCCATTTCGAGGACAAACTCAAATGGCGGGTCAATCGTCCTGAAACCCAGGTGTCCAGCTTGATGACGCCTCTGACTGTCTGTTCGTCCTGTGCTTTGGGATCCTGAGGTAACTGAAGTTGGGACGAAGCCCCAGCTGTAGCATGTTGTGGGAGCCCATATTTGACGCTCTCAGCTTCGCCTCGCGGGACGACGCGTGAAGTGGGCCGGCCCAGTTGATCGGTTGCTATTTGCTTTAATGGTCTCCTGTTCATTCTTTTCAGTTCGTTTTTTTGTTGTTAATTTTCAATTATTTGGTACAAAAAAACTGATCAGATCCGAAAACTGTTCAGATTTTCTGAAAAGTTCAAATTTGAAAAAATGTTCAGATATGGAATACGTCTAGATTTTGGAAAAATGTTAATTTTTTTTAAATGTAATTTTTTTTAAAAATGTTTGGGTAATGGTATAAGCCTGCCTGGCTCGTCGAACAAAGATGAAAGTCGGCCATAGCGATCCGGGAGTCCCGTGTGGAAGGGCTCTCGCTCAACGGATCAAAGGTACGCCGGGGAGAATAGGCTAATGACTCCCAAGAGCTCTTATCGATGGAGTCGTTTGGCATCTCGATGTCGACTCATCACATCCTCGGGTTGAAGAAAGTCCCAAGGGTTTGGTTGTTCGCGGATGAAAGTGGTACCTAAATTGGGTTTAGAACATCGTGAGACAGTTCGGTTCCTATCTACCATTGGTGTTAAAAGGAGATGTTCAGATTCTAAATTTGTATGAATTAAAAAATATTCAGATTTCAACAATATTTATGTTCAAATTAAAAAATTATTCAAATTTCATAAAAATAAAAAAATAGAAAAATAGAAAACCGAAAACAAAAGCGAAAATGAGAAAGAAAAGCCAGAGAAGCTGGACAAGTAAACGTGAATGTTCTAGAACATTACCAAAACCGAGAAAAAACTGACACGCCAAATGCTAGGCCAGCCCACGTAAGAAACTCAGAGCATAGGCGTAGTCTCTTAGCTACTATCATGCACACTTGTTTTACAAAAATATCAACATGGCAGCCAATTAAAAAGGAAAAAAAGGAGATTAAAATAATATAGGTTGATACCGTATCATAGCACACATCACCAGAAGAGTTAATATCAAACAGATCTTACAATTTTGCATTGAGATTTTACAATTCAATAAATATAACAAGATTATGATATACTACCCACTATAGAGAGAGTATAATACACAAGTATCATATGCATGATACTACTATACAAAGGGCTCCCCAAGTCCTACCCCGAAGCGGGCCGCTGCTGCCGGCCTTGGGGGAGGCTAAGGTGTCGAAGAAGGAGCAGACGCTGGAGGAGAGAGCGATACATACAAAGAAACGCAAGGACCGACGCACCGTCGTGTGGGCGAAGAAAGCCCATCAATTTTCCGAAGCCGCCGCCAGGGTTGCCACCGAGATGGTCTTGAAGATGCAGGCACATGCCAACGCCTAGCTCAGGATATCGCCGGCCGCGGCTCAGGCCATGCTCATGTTGAAGCGGGAGGTGCTCATCGGCCATGCCCATGCCTCGTCGAGAGTTTCGCAAGTTCCCTGGCCGCACAAAAAATGAAAATTAGGCTGAGTGGACATAAATGCGTCGAGCCACTCTACCTCTGACCCGAACATACACTTGAGACAACGAGTCCAATTTGGTGTTCACTGCCCAACTCAATCGGACCAAAACAAACACTTTTGGTGTCTGACATGTGTCAGACCGTTGAAGATGCCTTAAGTATGAGCTTCTCCTTCGCTTCTCCTTTCGCGAGGGACCCTACGGGGTGTCTGTATGTTTGACAAGTGTCAAAACATTGCTGGTATTTCCCTCCCCCACCTTGGATGCGGGAGTTGTACACACATTTGTTTTTAGATTGGAGTTCTCAAAACAAAATATCTTAAGAACCTTTTGTTCAATATTTTAGCTCCTCGCGTCGAAAACTACGTCTCATGTAGATATATTATGAGATCTTCCAAAACTACTATAGATGTACTTGGAGTTTGTACCTAACTATAATTAGATTTTTACTGAGATGTACTTTGGTTTTTAGTGTATTTTGTGGGTTAGAACAAAAGAGACACCGTAGGGTGGAAGATGCATTTTGTCTATTTTTACTTTTTATCCGAATTTTCAAAGCAAAATATCTCATAAACAGTTTATCGAAACTACAAATCGTTTTCATGTGATTAAGACCAAACTTAAGAGAGTGAGAGTGGTCATCTGGCGTATGATTGGGTACGGCCATCGGCAGAGGAAAGCGACGACCCATCTATATCTTGGCGTAGTTATTCTGTAGCTGTCGTGGCCCGTAGGGCCCACTGGTCACATGCACGCAGACGGATAGCCGGATAGACGCGAGACCCGCACCGACGAATTCCGCCTTGCACGCGATCTCCACCGTCAACATGGAGAGATGAACGGCTCATGACACTCCACGCAGCCTATACTAGGTGTTATTTTCCTCTGCCGTTCTCGCACCACCGCCCGTTGCCATGTGCTTTCTAGCTGACTTTGGTCAACAGGGCATGGAAACTGTTTTGTTTGCTCTTCTTGCATATATGTCCCACCACAAACGTGAAATTTCTTAACGCAGAGCATCAACTTTGATGGATTCTGCCACTGCCAATTGGTAGCTTTGTATGTTGTCAGTCTCTTAGAACATGTTCGGTCATGCCATATGCCACAAGCTTATTGTATTGGTTAGGTATAGTAAAGGCAAAGTATGACGATTAGATATGCCATAGATGCTGAAAATACCATTTTCTTGTATGTTCATGTCGGCAGGGAGTAGTCACACTCACACATCTAGCTTTTTAAAAATATTTTAAAGTCTGATGTGATATCTATCTAAATTACATAGTGATGTTTTTTATAGTATGAAATACATATAATTACTTAATTAGGTATCTATTTTATTTGCATTCCACGGAGCAGTCATTTGATAGAGTTATTGATCGTATGTTGAGTCGCAACCACATATCAAACACATCATTGGCTCATCTCTTCTGCATTGCATTCTCTTCACATTGCATTTCTACAAAATGTTTGTCAACAACCTCTGTCATAGACTCATCCTACCCCGCCATAGACTCTCATGTCACGGTCAAGACCATATGCACTTAGTTTTTCTTAGTTCATAATTTTTTAATCGTCAAATAATGCTAACCTCCTCTGGATAATTCGCGTCCCTCAAGACCGGAAAGGTGACGTGGACGTCTAGCTCTCCCTCTGTTCCCTTTCCTTGCTTGCTTCGTTGTCGCTCGTTTCTTTCTTTCAGCTGCTTCCGCTCCCCATTTATATGTTTGAGCTCCTTCCTGTTGTAATAAAAATTGTCGGACCGCCGATGTGTGGTAGTTCCTTCCCTCTAGTGCTAGTCTAGCCCACATAAAATGAAAAAAATGCCAACCTCAACTCACGACGCTTCTAGATGGCTTGATTACGCCAAATGCATACCCTATGTTGAAAACTCGGTTTAATTTCATCTAGTTTCTAGTTTTTGCATGATTTAGAATCGTGCGCTACAGTTAGTTGGTGGACACCCAACAAATAGATACACCAATTCTTCCTACCATATCTATGGCATATGAATGCATTTATGGATGGCTATTTTTAACTTCAAATGCCAAATAACACATTACCTAAAACACCCAGATTTGGCTAGCTGTGTTTGCAAGGGAGGCACCTTTCTCCAGCTATATGATTTAGACAATTCCTTGAACTGTTCAGTCCCACCATCCAATCATACACCAGCTTAAACAAATCACGTCTTACCAAAAAACCTCTTCTGCTCTCACAAACAAGACCATCATTTCCAGAATTTCGAAACTTTTCGAGGACCAACCTGCAAAAGAGCCACCCCCTACCTGCAAACGTTCCACTCTATAAAGGAAACCACCAACAGCAGAGCACTCCCCACCACCACTCCCACCACTCCGAGCGGCTCCTCCTGCCTCGTCCCCTCGCCGGCGCCCGATCTGAGGTATCGAATCGCCTGCCCTCCCCGCTCAGATCCCTCTCGCTGTGCCATTCCGTCGATCCGCGCGGTGATCTCCCGCGCTGTAGGTTTTTCGGTGGATGTTCACCTCTGGATCTGGTCCTAGACTTCGAATTTAGATGGATCGCGTGCCTTTTGTTCCGCGGATCATGCATTTTTCCTTACTCGGTTTAGGATCCGTGGATTTAGAATGCGTGGATGTCGGAATTCCGCCTACCTACCTGCTTTTGTCGGTCCTTGATTTGGTGGGATGTCGGCCAGTTTACCTTTGCTCAATGTAGATTTGTGGGGATCACGCTTTTAGTTCGGGAATTTGGGTGCGGAAAGGTTGCGTTCCCATGGCAGTTTCTTCGTGAAGGGTTACCTTGTACGTAGATTCGAACATTCTATGGCGTCTGGTTCGTAATTGTAGCAATGGTGCAGCAATTTCAGGCTCGCATGCCTGGGGGGTGGGGGACTGACGACTAGACTTGTGATGGGTATCTGCTTTTTGGAGAGAAAGTTGGATGATAATAGTTGTAATTAAACACATAGTAGGGATGGGCTGGTGTGTGCTGATATCAGCTACGATTTGTAGTTTTAGAGGTCAATGATCTAGCTGTGATGGAAAAAAGTAGAGAGTTCGAAACCAGCTGTACTTGACTTAGGAAGCAGTGCATATGCATTCTCCTCTGCAACCAGGTGCTGAAACAATTCAGGAGAAGGAAAATATCTATCAGTATTGCAGATGGATTCTTTTTTTGCTGTGTCAAGTCATGATTGGTCCAACACCTGTATGGTGTATGGAAGGGGACCGTGTACCTGGCCTGTTTGATGTACCGATTACTCCCTGCCAACCTCTCTTGCAATCTACTTGTCGTCGTTAACCTAATGGGCCATTTGATTAACTAAAATTACAATGACTGAAAATCCCATTAATATCCAACACTCTCAAAAATAAGCAATGGATATGGTACTGTTATATTTTGTCTTAGTTCAAACTAAACCTTTGTCTGTATTTTTCCTGTCACATGCTGGGTGCTGGTTGTAGTGCTTGGCTTGACATGTACTGCAAAATCTGTTCTATAAATGCACCAATTGTAGAGTCATGCATGTCAACCGATGTGATCGAATGAAGCGAGGATATATCTTTGAATATCTTGTCTTGTTTGAATGATCTTAGGTGGTGATTCTCTTAGACTTGATAGTCTATATGAATGTGTGATTCACTCCACTGTGTTTTCAAACCGCGCTTTGCACCGAGTAGCCTGCCGTCCTGTTACTTTTTCCTTGTCAAGCCACAGATGCTGAAAAATTGGTGTAATTGATACAGGGTTTTATTGCCAATGTAGTATTTCCTCTTGACATCCATAACAGTCTCACAGGATGGTAGGTTAGATGCCTGAAAAAACTGGCTCTAGGCTTCTAGCTGTAACATTCTCCACTTCAAAATTTTGATAATCTTTGTGCCAACCAGCAGTTGTTAAAGTATTCTCTGAACTAGATTTTGTGGTTCTGTTGTTTGATTGTGATTATAGTTGCCTTGGATTGAATTCTCTTCTTTGGTCCGAATTGCCCCATTTTCCCGGTCACCATGGATTGACTACTACACACCTTGATCTACGGCAAGATTTCTAGCAAGCATACTCCACGTTTTCCCTTAACAAAATGATGGTTGAGCCAATTTGATGTACTGTTCCAAGTTATCAGAAGCATCTGTTAGAGCCCTTTGTTCATGATTTCTCTTTTATTTCTGAAGCTGATCTTACCTAACCTGTTTATTTTAACATTTTCTGAAATTGGCACCACCTTAACATTTTAGTAGTGATTAGTAGCCCAAATAATCAAATATGGATGTATGGTTGTGTAGTTTATCATGGACATCTGAAATTATCTGGAAGCTTTTATACATTTTATCTCTGATGATTTCATTTGCTGTTTTGACCCTATTGTACTCTGGCAATCAGCATGAACTTCACTGATATGTTGCACTTTCCCATTTTCTCTAACAGTCAAGATGAGTCGTGGCGGGAGCGCTGGTGGTGGTCAGAGTTCTCTGGGTTACCTATTTGGAGATTGTGAACCTGCAAAACCTGCTGCAGCAGCTGCTGCGAAGGCCCCACCTGCTGAGAAACCAGCACCAGCAGCTGCTGATGTAACCAAGCAAATTCCAGCTGGGATTCCAGGCAGCAGGGCAAACAACTATCACCGGTCAGAAGGCCAGAACACCGGCAACTTCCTTACGGTATGCCTTGTTTCCTCTGTAATGAGTCCAAATTACTTGGTACTTATCTCTGGATTTGCAAGAGTCATCTGCCAGTGTATATTAGAAGCTTTTGTTGGCATCGGTTTACTTATTTGACCACTCCATTGTTGGTGGTTTTCGCTAGAACTATATTCTACCCAGTGCACTTTTAATGACTACTTACGTGAGTGTTGCTAAGTACTTGACATGTACATAGTACATGGTAATCACCAGTAATGCATTAACTCACACAATCTAGCCGTGTGTTCTTTGTTACTACATTTGGTAATATAACTAGAATGTAACAGTTCTCATGTTTTCACTGTAAAGCTAAGGCTAAGCAAATAAGTTGAAGCAACATACTATTATTTGGCCTACTAAGCCGATTTGAAGTATGACATAATCTTGGAAAAAAATGTATGACTTGGCAATTCAAAGATAATGATCATTTTGGTCACTGATTTTTTTCTTTTGAATTGCATGTTTTTTTACCATGTGCTCAGAAACGCTTGCCTTCTGTCTCACCTTGCAGGACCGTCCTTCAACCAAGGTTCATGCCGCCCCTGGCGGTGGCTCATCCCTGGGGTACTTGTTTGGCGGGGGCGCTGGAAAGTGATGCTACTGATGCTGCTTAATGAACGATGAACGGTCTGTATCTCTGTTATCCATGTGGGAAAAAACTGGAAGTGTTTGATTTCAGCAATTTACCACCTGTGTCGATGTACTGTGTTCTGTATGGTTCATGTGTCCAAGCTGACCTCCTGCTTGGAAGCCAGCTTGTCTAAAACCTGTCGCTGTCAAGACTAATCGTGTTGATATCAAAATTGGCGTGCCTACTTACTTGTTTGCTCCCTCTACTGTGTCAACTGGTTTTATGCTTTTATCAGCATTCGTTATTGTGTTAATGTTTGAGAAGGCTGCCTTATAGCCGACAGTGTATCTGAGTGGTTTGAAGCTGTTGTGGCTAAACATTCTGCTGTGTGATAAGGTGCATATCTTTTTTGTGAATTAAACTTGGGGACTGGTGCTGTGCTGAACTTATCGTAGGCTTCAGTTTGTGGTAGACATGGAGCGTGGTGCCTGATTAGAACCCTCCATGGCCTTGCACTGCTGCTTGACTATTGCTGGTTAAGACCTTGAATTGTGTTTAAGAAAAACACAAAGAATTGGGCGGTAGTAGGGTTTGTCCACACGGCTTGACTCGGGGAGCTTCATCGCAATAATCTGATTTTGTCTCCTTTCTCCAAATCAACCTTGCATGATTAACTGTGGTGTAAAGAGCTGCCTTATTTTGCCAGAAAGATTCCTGTTCAGAATCACTGGTGCCTATGCTGGTTTGCTCTGTTATTGCCACCTCTTGTTACCTTGATGCTCTCCGACACAAACCAGTGTATGGTCATGAATTTGAGAATGTGATAACCAATTTTGTACAAGACACGCTGCCCACGTAGGAGACTAGATGGTGGTATCTCCTGCGCTGACCTAATATAGTTATCGGGCTGGGCAGTACTTCCTCCGTTTCCAAATGTAAGACGTTTTGGTATAGCTCGAATTGAACTGACAATTTTTTGTATATTTAGGAGAAGGCTTGGCGGGGCAGAGAGAGTAAAATGGATCATTGTAGGATGTTTTCTTTTTTAGGGCAACAATGAGGGAGGTTTACGACGGCATGTCCTAGGCCTTGCAAAGGAGCGATGAGAAGGTAGCGAAGGTTGGAGGAGGCAGGTTGGAAGGACATGGATGTGGGGCACAACAGAGGGACAAGATACAGATAGGTGCCGTGCCAACCAGCTTTGGTGAGAAGTGTTACAAATTACAGTACTGTATCTCGAAAGTTCTTAATAGAGCCATATACTACATGGCCGCGACTAACCCCGCCAAGACCAAACATCAACTCCTACTCATGCTTTGCGCCTGCAATTTCCTATAAAACTGCCTCATGTTTCATCCTAACGGCGAGGAAAGACATCTTTTTTCATTTCGAAGTTCCAAAGAGACCGGAAAGTGTAATCATGTTATTCAGCCTCCTATGACGCGGATGAAAATGGACAAAATCCGACCAAGCGGAGATGGAGATCCAAACAATTTCGGAGTAGAGGCATTAGAAAATGAGGTGGCCTATGGTGTCTTCCTCACCATTGCAGAACTTGCAAATGGCGCATCTTGGCTCTTTTTTGACGAAAAGGCAGACTGACCTGCTTTTCTATTGAATAAAGTAGAAGCGTACATCTTACAACGTTTGGACATGGATAACTAGAAAGCGATTAAAACAAGGGATGCAGTGATTTTCCTGGGCATGACTTATCGTAAGACTTCAGTCAGTCTCCCATCTTTGCAGCAGGTGACCAGCTCGCTCCATAATCTGGACTCCTCGATAATACAATAGTGCAAGCGACTTAGCGATGCAGCAACATTTCGGAAAATCCGAGCATTCCGCTCCTTTTAGAGCATCCACCAGGTTAGCTAGATCGAGGATAGAAATGTGGAGTTGTGGATGACACATATATAAGTCGTAGACACCCTGTCTCACTGTTTCTCTTTCTACGAAATGTGATAACAATCTAACTGGCACAAAAAATCGTTCCATCGGCACATAGGTTAATTAGCCCCATGTTTGAGCAGCCAACGTACATTACATATGCTCAATCTGTGCAATTAGACGTGAGTGGTCAACATGTGCAATGGGGCCTTGTCACGTTTTGTTGGGGTCATTCTAGGATTGCCATAACCATCTTGCCCTTTGAGCCAAGTCATTCATTTGCAAGTCTGGAAGGGCAAGGCCGCCATACATAGAGGGTCGACACACTGTTTTCCAGCTGACCAAGCATTTCCCTCAAGGGGCAATCTCGTCTTGAGCCTAGAAAAAGCCACGACATATCTTGTCAGCAACTTAATTTGGATATCCAAACTGTAGGAGCTAGAGAGGGGCTTCTATGCGCTCATACCACCTTTGCCTTTTCGCCATGCTTCCTTGCATCAGATCGCGTAGACACTATCGTAAAACCTGAACTATACAGGACATTCAGATCGGCAGTTGCATCGAGAGTTAGCTGTCCTAGTAGTTCACGTGGTATTTGCTCATTTTCACACGTGTAAACGGCAATGCCATACCGAACCACGTAGAGCCTAGCTAGTACGTATACTTTATGAGGAGGATAATGTTTTGTTTGTGTGATGTTATAGATACGTATACGATTTTGATATGAATGGAATGGAACCGGCATGCTCTCTCCTGGATTAGAAGTACATTGCACATGAGCTGGTGGGAGAAACCAAAGGGATATCAGATGAGGCAACTGCTTGGCATTTGGGCCCCATCCTGATCGGATACAGCCAAACATAGGAAATTGAAGTGATCATTCCCTTCAGGTGAATGCTTTTCACTTTGTCTGTGATTATTGTTGCTCTCTCCGTTCATAAATACTTCATGTTCTAGATTAGTCAAGGTTAAACTTGGTAACCTTGGACTAACTATTATGAAAAATATCAATATCCACAATGTCAAATCTATTGTATTGAAATCTTCATAAAGCATATTTTTTATATTATATGTATTTAATATTATGAATACTGATATTTTTTCTTATATTTTTAATTAAATTTTGCAAATTTAACTTTTATTAATTTCAAAACACAAACTAAATAAAAATGGAGAGAGTATAGTGTCCGAGATGTACGCACATGCAAGGCTAGCATATACTCCTCCACTAAACAGAATCGAGTGAACATATACTATGATACTACCTTCGTTTTAAAATGTTAGATGTTTTGCTAGGCTGTTTTAAAACCTTTTGTATTTCAAAACAAAGGTAATAATTGATACCTAAACCTGTACGTTTCCGATTCAGCACGTACTTAACTGTAGAATGGCGGTTGCTTTTCTTTTCCTTTTTGAACGGCTCAAATTAATGGTGGTGTCTATATGAAGTATATCTTTACTTTCACATCGATCTAGTTGTTGTTAACTTTGTTTGTCCAGTGTCCGCTGGAAAAAAGGAAGAACCGAGACATGAAAGTCCTACAAAATCCCATTAAATCAGCATGCCATATTGTAATTGGACTATTTGATTCGCATGATTAATAATGTAGATGTGATAGTAATAGTCATAATAATAATAATAATAATAATAATAATAATAATCATCATAAGATTTCATGATATGTTGAATTAGATATATGGATTAATACGTGCCACAATTGGGGCCTTTGTTGTTTACTTTTAATTTTTATGATTATTTTGTTATGTGCATCCCTGAATGTCCCAATCATCTCTTGACATATGTTCTTTTTCTTGATATTAATATATTTCTCAATAAAATATGCCGTTTCTATATTTTGTTTGGCATCTTAAAATTTTATTCCTATTTTAAATAATAATATACATTATGAAGCTTGTTTAATGGCATGCCAAATTTGATACATGATAAGTGTATGATAGAATCTAAGGGCCGTGAGACTGGAATACCTGTTAAATTATAAATTAACTCAAAATTTAATCTAGGAAGGAATTTCTCCATTATTTTCTATTTTCTGAAAAATTATGTCATACAATACTTACCATACATCATGATCCTTTTATCCATCCTCCATGCAGCAAGTGCATTTTCTAGGTTAAGAATCAAATACAATTTATTCGATTCACTTACTAGCTAGGTTGTGCAGACCTTCCACGCACATGCTCATGTTGAGCTTTCTTGTCTTGTTTGTTTGTGTGTTCGGGAAATACGTTTATACTTACACTCATGGGTTGGGTGTTTTCATCACCGTCCGTTTTGCTTTAAGATTCGGATAAAAGAAGGAGAGAGAAAAGAATCTGTCAATCTACCAAGGCGAGCAGGAATCTCGAGGAATAAATCGACGGTCCAGAACACACCCACACCCATGCTTGTGTGTACAAAATAAAATCCATTTTGTCTATTCCAATCAAAAAAAGGAAATTACTCGGCCCTTCCTTTCTCCGGTCTTCGGTCATCCATCTTTGTTTATCCTTCTTGAATGCCATACATGTTGGACAATGGGCATACATCGATGTGTTAACTTTGTACTTGTTGTTCATCTTACCTACTCTTTTTATTCATTATATTTTGCCCTTTTTAGTACCATATATGTCAAACCCAATCATGACTACGCGTCTACGACTTAGCAATTCTCCAGACCAAACTTATATTCCCTCCATTCCTGAATATAAGCCATATAGTTTTTCGAGAAAAAATTCAGAATATAGGCTTTAGTGCGACACACCACTTGTATAGAATTTTTTTAGGGATTTGATTATATTTTCTTATATTTTGAAAAGTCCTCTATTTTCTCATGTCAAATGTTTAGTGATAATCCCGCCAAAATCTGGTGTAATTTTCTCTCTATATGTGTTCTTTAATTTCCATGCCAAAAACTATATGGATTATATTTAGGAACGGAGGGAGTGTATCATAGTGGAGTTGGAAATTCTTAGTAATATCACGTTTGGAATACCAGGTGACAACATATACTTAGGGGTTGGCAAACACGTTTTCACGGTTTGACCTGTTTTAGCTTAGGAAGTGGATATTTCAATATTTGATTTGTGAAACTAAGTGAACTACAACTACTCCCACTAACCGGTTTGGAACAGTTTCCACCAGTTTCAGTTTTGTACACACCTACATATACTGAACATCAATATAAATTGTGCAAGGATTTTATTATTCTATATTGTCGGATCATGGTTTTGCAGTTTTCTACATGTTGTGTGTCTATGTAGTTGCACATCTATCTTTTCTATAGGGTGTGCCTTGTTGTAGACGAGTATATATAAATGATGTGTATAAAGCATCCTAGGCTGCATGGAGCTCTTTATTTTCAAAAATTCAAAAAACATATTTACATGTTTGAAAAATCCGGAAAAGTATGGATGTAGTCCACAATGTATCGTGCAATCATGCAATATCTCAATGCAAAATTCTTTATACTCTGAGCTGCAAAAAATTGATCACAATGTCTGAAAGTTTTGGAGTTTTGAAAGTGTCCATTGGTCAGTAAACTAAGATCCACGTCTTTATCAATTTTGTGTTGCCTAGAATACAAGTCTTTTGCAGTGAGGTTTTTCATTCTTGTAGCATACATTATTGACTCGTCCAGATTTTTTCTCAGATTTTTGAAATTTATAAATTTGATTTTCAAAATAAAGGGCTCACTAGAACTCGTCTCGCGTTTGGAGTATCTGATGTAATCTAGTTTAGAAAAACCTTCAACATATTTATGTACTTGCACATCTATATTTGGTTACAGATGAGCATATGTAGTCTTTTGTTTGTATATAAAGCATTTAGCATAGTATCGAAAGACCCCACCACATATTGTTGTGGGTAGCAGGGAAAATTGAGATATTCTGAAGAAATACCTCAATGATTAAAAAATACTAACACCTTAAAATATTTAATGCGAAAAACATAGTAAAAAATAGAAGAGAAGAATAGACTCGTATGCAGTTTCTGTATGTTCCCATGTATGTATCTCTACTCTCTAGGTATGTTTTTGCAAACTTCTTGTGTCTAATAATGATGTTTTCTGTGTGTGCATCACTAGTAGAAAAAAGGTCTTCCTTCCAAACCCATTAGTTTCCAAATACTTTGACCCGGGACTAATGGAGTCTTTAGTCCCGGTTCTGCAGGTGAACCGAGACTAATGCTCACCAACCGGGACTAAAGGGCTATGGTGGGCTGCCGGCCGACGCAGACCTGTTACCAACCGGGACTAAAGGGTTGGTGTTCCCAACCGGGACTAAAGGTTTTTTCTGGTTTTTGCTCCTCACACACCCTTCACCCCCCCTCCCTGGATCGTCTTTTTTTGCTTTGCAAAATACAAAATAAAATAATAGAAAATTGAAAAAATAAAATGTTTTCAGATTCTTGTATGTTATGCAACCTACTATTTGGTGAAATTAAGAAATTCGAATTTTCACTTTTTTTTAGATTCTCAAAATTCCAAATGAAAATACGAAAGCAGGAAGATTTTAGTTTTTGCTATAAATTACGGATTTTATATTTTATTATTTTTTCAAAAAATAAAATTAATAATTGCACCTTGCATAAAGATTACTATTACTTTTACCCAATTTTTAGATTTTCAAAGTTTTAGGTTTTAGGTTTGGCAAAAAAAAATTAAAAAATTAAAAAATTAAAAATAATACAAATTAAAAATTTAATGTTTATTTATTTATTCAAGATTATTATTACATCATTACTTTTGTTTATTAAAGGAATTATTTGAAATTCAAACAATAAATAAATGGGACATCGACCAACATGTTAATAGGATTGATATGATACTAGTATCACATACATGCGCGTGAAGCAATTGGATGTGGGACGGGATGGAACTCAGAAGTTAAGCGTGCTAGTGCTAGAGTAGTGGGAGGATGGGTGACCGAGCAGGAAGTTTGACCACGAGTAAGTAATTTGACTAGAGATAAGTTTAGTTAGAGATAGATACTAAACTATGCAAATAACTGAAATAATAGAAATTCTGAAAAAAATAGAAAAAAATAAAGTGGAAAAAATTAGAAAAAATAAAATTAAAAAAATTCACATGAAGACATTTTTGCCCTGACGCACGGAACCTACATGGATGGACCTTTATTCCCGGTTCATAAGCAACCGGGTGAAACCGGGACTAAAACCCGTTGTGAACCGGGACTAAAGGCTCTTTTTCTACTAATGCATGTCACAATTGCAAGTAACCACTGATATTTTAAGTTTACCCCCTCTAAAATCAATACATTTCTATCCACCTGTCATGGTTGCATGTAACCTCTAATATTTTAGCAATGGACTGGTGTGCGGGGACTATGGAGAAGATAAAGATGAAATTTCGGATTCAATTGATAACTTTTTTTTTAAATGGATCGATTGATATGAGTCGGAGGCTCGGAGATGTAAGCTTTTAGTCGGTCTCACCCATATTCGGTGTTCAAAGGGGGGACACCATTGGTACACCAGGCGAACATGGGTTGGACACGTATCCGCGTCCCACCCAAATGGATTTAGAGGGGAACTTGGGTTAGTTACTATCTCAATAAAATATGAGTGTCTCTAACGCTCAGTCGACTGAGACTTAGCTTATGTCTCAGTCAAATTACTTTAGCGTGTTTTAACATGGGTTTAAATAAAATACAAACATCAGCAAACACGAATCTTCAAGCAGAAATAAGATTCAGCGTAGGAGCATGTGACTGAGACATAAGCTATGTCTCAGCTAGCTGAAACTTAGCAATTCTGATAAAATATATGGTTTGAAGAATGACTTAAGATTCCAGATGATATAACTAGTAAATTTGTTCTCCCCACTCAACATACCACTATTCGTGTTAGAAATGGGTCATAAATCCAAGGTACTGCTCATTCAACAAAACAATGCGAATGAGGACAGTGCGGCGCCCGGGCATCGCAGTGCTCGACCGTCTGCCCAACGGGATCGGAGCTACGATATAGCTGCAGCCCGCCAACTGGTTCGAGAATCCAGAGAACTTGTATACTCTCAGCGTGAGTGACTAGTCTAGAATTTCAAATCGTGAACGAAACACGTTCTTGAAGTGTGCACTCGGCGGCGGCGCGACACGCCGGAGTTCATTAATTCCGATCGTTGTCCCGCATGCATGCACGCGCGCCTAGCTTTGCTTTTGCTAACCTGACGGACGGTTCGCGCGCGGGCACACGGCGCGCGCTACGCACGGCGCATCGGCAGCTATGCTACGACGATCGATGGACCAACCTAACGCACCACGTAGGCGGCTAGGCAGAAATGAATCGAAATTATAACTACTCCGTCCGGTTAGCAACTACAAACACCTCAAAAGAATCGAGGAAGGGTATGTAGGAGCTAGGGCCGCCAAATTGAGAGCACGAACACGGCGATCCCGCTCGTAACCGGCCAACGGATTCGTGGCAACACGGAAGGTCTTTTCAATACTATGCTATAGTATGCGGCAAAACGTTGATGTTTCAAAACGAACGGCTGTAACGAAAGCTTATGCGATATGACACAAAAGGTTCACTCTCGATGGATGTTTGCATAGTATCCATCTAGCAGAGTTATTGTTTCAGCTAAACCGTGTGTGATGTTTTCGCGCTTTCTTTTCATTTTCCGCTTCTTTTTTTTCCACCGTTTAGCTGCCTTCCCATCACCCCCGCAGCTCGTCTATAAATCAAGTGATAGCCGCGAGTAGCTTATACCTGCCAAAAATGATTGAAAAGACTACAGGAATAATGCCTTCCTACCGTAGATATGTGTTGAGTTACCAAGGTCTACTCACGCTTAGAACAAGGATGGAGCAGCGCTAAGGGCTCTGCTTTCCGCAGAGCCGCCTGGCCGCTCAGGGGCTGTTAGTGTGCCGGCCCTTACGATGTCCGGCAGTCTCCGATCTAGTGTGGATTTATTGTTGCAGGACTCTGAGTCGCTGCAGGTCTTCAGCCATGAACCCAAGCCAAAGAGGGAAAAGCGTACGTCCTCCAAGAGCGTAGCCGGCGCCGTTGTGGCCTCGGGCTCCGGCAAAGACCGTTCTGACGAAGATTTTTAGTTACTATATTTATATGTAATATGGGTGGAAAATATCGATCATGAGCCCTCCAAATATTAAGTGTACCGTAATTTAGTGCGTTAATGTTTGATTAATATATATGTGGCAAAATCCATGGACTAGTACCTTTATCCAAAGAACGAGCTATTCAATTTTTTTATTGTAGTTGCACACAATTTTGTATGCAAAAGCTATGTGACAGTGACTATTGCACGCTACTAGTAAAAAAACCAACTGTGTGTGACATACCTAATGTCATATGCTGAAGTACTCTAAACTGTATGCAATTATTGGAACTGCCTTACGACAGTTCGAACAATGTAAAAATTGCACACACTCTAAATTACAAGACTAACAACAAGGAGTACAACAAAAATTGGTGGGAGTTGAAAGGGGAAGGTAGATCGGTTTGAATGGTATGGGCTTGGAAAGAAATATATACCACAAACCGCAAGCTCAACAGCTAGCAGAGTGGCCAGCACAACAACTAGTTTTTTTTGTATTGTCAGAACGCAAACCAAATCCTAAGACATCACACATGGCCCTACCGTATTCTATTGTGAATAAAATGTTATCCATATCCTAAGGCATCACACACGGGTGTGCTCGAACATAACCTATGTGATGTGCACATCTTCCTTAAATACTGGCCCTTTCCCTTTAGCCATGTTCATAACAACCTCGGAAATTTCTATCCGTTACATTGGAGCCCCGTCGCCCGCATCCCTGCAAGCTGGTACTGTCGACCGTTGCCATTGTTATATTGTGATCCAAATTCATATACTAAAGGGAGGCTAACTTCTGACGAACGGAGAAGGCCCGACGCCTGATCGTTGCCACCGCCTATATATACATCTTGTAAGCCACCGGCTAGGGTTTATCAGATTATAAGATAACCCACGGTGTTTGTAAACACTCACCGATATAGTGAATTTTTGCTGGCTGGCGCCCGTGGTTTTTCCCCCTTCTATGTTGGAAGGGGTTTTCCACGTTAGATCTTGTGTCTCCGCTGCGTTTTCCTTTATCGTTTTTCGTTATTTGCTTGTCGCTTTTATAACAGTCATGGCCAGGGAGCCCGCCGGATCTGACGTCACTGACACCGCAGATTCGAATGAGGTATAGTTTCTAGACTTAATTAGGGATACACTCCAGTTCGACATTTGGGTTTTCTCATTTTGATCCGTTCCATATTGGTGAATATTCTTGCTTCCCCATTGCGACTGCGAGGATATCCATGCTGAGATAAAGCTATGTGTTTAAGGGCTAAACCACCGATGTTGAAGCTAGAGAAGAAGAAAGCAGAGGAAAAAAAAACGATGATGTTTGACGAACAAAAGTTAAATATGGAGCTACATCTGGCGGATATTGTTCATAGACAGAAGATGAAGGCAAATGCTAACAAGTTGAAGATGAAGAAGAAATAGGCTTCATTATGCTTTGGCTTCCGTTGTAATCATACTAGATGTTGTAATAGCACTTTCAGGTTTATCTAGGTGCAATCAGTTGAGATTTTTGAACAATCCTTATGAGTAAAAAGTTTAAATAATGTAACGGATGAAAAAATAAAAATAAACTGTGGAAACATTATATGGCACGAATAATGGAAAAATGGGTTTGCGAGGTGTTTGTGTTTGCAAATGGTTCTTCCTATTTGAGTTATGTGTGATCCGAGGGATCGACGCAGTCCAACAAACCCAAACCTTACCAACTTTCGTGTATAAATAAGGATCAGCGATCTCATGTGGTCTCATTCCACTCTCAATCGCCCCGCTCTATACGACCACGACTGGTCCTCAGAAAACTCATCTGCTTGGCGAGATAGGAGCTAGCTTTTGGCTGGAGATGTTCCTCGTCGGAGTGTGTTGATGACCTACCAAGCAACACGTTGGCCGTGAAGTAGCGCCGATCTATGTGATCGTAGGATAGACATGCCACCGACATAACCAGTCAAGCTGGCTCGTCCATGCCTTCCACCACGACCGGACCTATCCTCGCGCTCCACCTCGGCCGGACTGCAGCCAACACCTCCCTTCAAGTTGGCTTGTGTTCCCTAAGGTTTACGTTCTTAGCTTTTACATGTTTACCTTCTATTTATCACACAAATCTACTAGTAAAAATAGATATATCTATAGATTATAACCACAATTAGCAAGGCTAGATCATTTAGAATATTTTGTTAGAATCAGTGTTCGGTTTTATAGTCATTATCGCAATTAGCATGGCCGGAATCATTAGAATATATGTTATGGTATGACATGATTTGGTTGTTAGATCTATATATGTTCGGTTGTGATGTATAAGCTAGATTGATATTAAATGATATTATTCTTATATCTGTGTAATGTTGTAATACAACATTTTATAATTATCTTTATATGTTATATTCTGTAAGAAAGCTAGATCTATACATTACATGTTTTTCTATATGTTTAACGTATTTAATTTTAGCTAACGTCTTATAATAGGGAAGATATTTTGGTGACACTGCATAAGAATTGGACAGCCCGACTCAGCACCATCACTTGCAAGTAAGAACAAAAATGATTTGCACTTGAATTTATTTAAATTTTACTTGTCTATATTTATGTTTTAACACCAACGAGTTTTTTTGTGCAATTTTCCTAGCAATGAATCTAACGAAGCAGAGAACTAAATTCAGATTAGGGCCGACGAGAATGCCCGCATACAGGTGTCCTACCATAGATGCTAGCGGCACAACAAGTAGAATGTGACATAATAGATGGGGTGGATGTGCATCATTGCCCGCAGAACCTGGATCATGGAGACTACTACAAAAACAATAATGTGTATAGTTAACAATAGAAATACATGTATGCTTGTGGTGTATGAAATGTATAATTAAATATAAATGAGTTTTTCTAATATATGTGTATCCACTGTTGAGTTATGGGCTATTGGGTACAACTGAGTATTGCTTCTTGCGTGTATAAAATGTCTTCGATGCTTTCTAAAATCATACGGCTGATTAAAACAAGCGCGTGTTATCTGGGTACACATATACCTAGTTCAACACTACTCATTTGAAGGGTATATCATATAGTTTGTGATGGCCTAAGCGGTTTCTTGCGAAGAACGTGTGTGTGAATGGATGCCCCATCGCACACGGTTAAATAAAACATGTGCGCCATAGAGAAGCATCGTCCACCCTGGCATATTGATAAAAAAGAGCGCTTGCTGCATACGAACATCCATATGGCGCTGTAGGCGCTGCCTGCCCCTTTTCTCGCTCGGTCCCTGTCCTCCCTGGCGACATCTTGCGGCTGACTTGGTGGCTTGTTGCGCCCCTGCTGAGAGTAGAAGCAAAGTGTCAGAGGTGTCGAGATGGATGGTGTTCATGATTACAACGATGCACCACCAGGTAGCGGCCGAGGTTCCTGGGAGGACGCGAACCACTAAGGCGGCATGAATGGCGCAGCCGTGACGCAAGCACATAGACTCCACACCACTCGCGATATACGAACAAGTTGGTGGGCACCCCACTAGTGTTGTCAATGCTAGAGAGCTGGCTTCTCGACGGCAACATGTGGCAAGGAGGCATGGCTCATGGATAACGGTGTGTGTGTACACAATACATACTTGTGCCCCACAACCCCACCCAGTCTTCCACGTTGGTCTGCCACATCGTCCCATAAGAGTTTCTCGTAAGTTTTTCCCCGTAGTTCTAGTATTACTGCAGCTGATAGTCTCATGTCTCAGCTTGCCTCACCACCAATAGGTGTCATGATTCCAGGCCCTTAATTTGCTAGGGCTGTATACAAAGCGTAAACGGTGATATCGGGCTGGATTGTGTAATTAATTAACAACAGGGACAAATCTGATGGAGTTTCCACCATTGCCGCCGGTCTGAAGGATCAACAAGCATATGATGCCATCAACTTCGAGACTCTGTCATGAAATACACCATCGACGTGGGAGGGAAAATGAGGCAAATTTATTCTCGTAGGTGTCGCTCCCAACACCCCCCCCCCCCCGACGCGTCATGTCATACAAACCCTATCCCAACTAGGATCAGCCGATACGTCTCAAACGTATCTATAATTTCTTATGTTCCATGCTACTTTTATGACAATACTTGAATGTTTTATACATACTTTACAGCATTATTATACATTTTCCGGCACTAACCTATTAACAAGATGCTGAAGCGCCAGTTTTTTTCTTTTTTGGTTTCAGAAATCCTGGTAAGGAAATATTCTCGGAATTGGACGAAATCAACGCCCAGGGTCCTATTTTTCCACGAAGCTTCCATAAGACCGAAGAGATAACGAAGTGGGGCCACGAGGTGGCAGACCACGGGCGGCGCGGCCAAGCCCGGCCGCGCCGGCCGTGGTGTGGGCCCTCGTGAGCCCTCTGACCTGCCCTTCCGCCTACTTAAAGCCTTCGTCGCGAATACCCCTGTGCCGAGAGCCACGATACGGAAAACCTTCCGAGACGCCGCCGCCGCCAATCCCATCTCGGGGGATTCAGGAGATTGCCTCCGGCACCCGGAGAGGGGAATCATCACCGGAGGACTCTACATCATCATGCCCGCCTCCGGATTGATGCGTGAGTAGTTGATCCTTGGACTATGGGTCCATAGCAGTAGCTAGATGGTTGTCTTCTCCGCATGTGCTATCATTGTTTAGATCTTGTGAGCTGCCTAACATGATCAAGATCATCTATTTGTAATGCTACATGTTGTGTTTGGTGGGATTGATGCGCGTAAATGTACACGTCCGTTGGGAACCCCAAGAGGAAGGTATGATGCGCACAGTGGCAAGTTTTCCCTCAGAAAGAAACCAAGGTTTAATCGAACCAGGAGGAGCCAAGAAGCACGTTGAAGGTTGATGGTGGCGAAATGTGATGCGGCGCAACAACAGGGATTCGGCGCCAACGTGGAATCTGCACAACAAAACCAAAGTACTTTGCCCCAACGAAACAGTGAGGTTGTCAATCTCACCGGCTTGCTGTAACAAAGGATTAAACGTATCGAGTGGAAGATGTTTGCAAAGAAAATAGTAAAACACAATTGCAGTAGATTGTATGCTATGTAAAGAATAGGACCGGGGTCCACAGTTCACTAGAGGTGTCTCTCCCATAAGATTAAAGCATGTTGGGTGAACAAATTACAGTCGGGCAATTGACAAATAGAGAAGGGCATAACAATGCATATACATGATATGATAAATATAGTGAGATTTAATTGGGCATTACGACAAAGTACATAGACCGCCATCCAACTGCATCTATGCCTAAAAAGTCCACCTTCAGGTTATCATCCGAACCCCATTCAGTATTAAGTTGCTAAGCAACAGACAATTGCATTAAGTATGGTGCGTAATGTAATCGACAACTACATCCTTAGATATAGAATCAATGTTTTATCCCTAGTGGCAACAGCACATCCACAACCTTAGAACTTTCTGTCCCTGTCCCAGATTCAATGGAGGCATGAACCCACTATCGAGCATAAATACTCCCTCTTGGAGTTAAGAGTACAAACTTGGCCGAGCCTCTACTAATAACGGAGAGCATGCAAGATCATAAACAACACATAGACAATAGATTGATAATCACCATAATCATAGTACTATCTATCCATCGGATCCCGACAAACACAACATATAGAATTACATATAGATGATCTTGATCATGTTAGGAAGCTCACAAGATCCAACAATGAAGCACAACAAGGAGAAGACGACCATCTAGCTACTGCTATGGACCCATGGTCCAGGGGTGAACTACTCACTCATCACTCCGGAGGCGACCATGGCGGTGTAGAGTCCTCGGAGATGAATCCCCTCTCCGGGGGTGCCGGTGCGATCTCCTGAATCCCCGAGATGGGATTCGCGGCGGCGTCTCTGGAAGGTTTTCCGTATCGTGGCTCTCATGGGGTTTCGCGACGGAGACTTTAAGTAGGCGGAAGGGCGGGGGCCACACGAGGTGCCCGGGGGTAGGCCGGCGCGGCCAGGGCTTGGGCCGCGCCGCCCTAGCCCCTGGCTGCCTCGTGGCCCCACTTCGTTATCTCTTCGGTCCGGAAGCTTCGTGCAAAAATAGGACCCTGGCGAAAGTTTCGTCCAATTGAGAATATTTCCTTACTAGGATTTCTGAAACCAAAAACAGCAGAAAACAGCAACTGGCTCTTCGGCATCTTGTTAATAGGTTAGTTCAGAAAATGCATAAATATGACATATAATGTGCATAAAACATGTAGGTATCATCAATAAAGTAGCATGGAACATAAGAAATTATCGATACGTTGGAGACGTATCAGCATCCCCAAGCTTAGTTCTGCTCGTCCCGAGCAGTAAAACGATAACAAAGATAATTTCTGAAGTGACATGCCTTCATAATCTTGATCATACTATTTGTAAACATATGTAATGAATGCAGCGATCAAAACAAAGGTAATGACATGAGTAAACAACTGAATCATAAAGCAAAGACTTTTCATGAATAGTACTTCAAGACAAGCATCAATAAGTCTTGCATAAGAGTTAACTCATAAAGCAATAAATCAAAGTAAAGGTGTTGAAACAACACAAAGGAAGATTAAGTTTCAGCGGTTGCTTTCAACTTATAACATGTATATCTCATGGATATTGTCAACATAAAGTAATATAACAAGTGCAATATGCAAGTATGTAGGAATCAATGCACAGTTCACACAAGTGTTTGCTTCTTAAGGTGGAAGGAGATAGGTAAACTGACTCAACAATAAAAGTAAAAGAATGATCCTTCAAAAGGAAAGCATCGATTGTTGTATTTGTGCTAGAGCTTTTATTTTGAAAACATGAAACAATTTTGTCAACTGTAGTAATAAAGCATATGAGTTATGTAAATTATATCTTACAAGTTGCAAGCCTCATGCATAGTATACTAATAGTGTCCGCACCTCGTCCTACTTAGCTTGGACTACCGGATCTTTGCATGCCATGTTTCAACCAAGTGTCACAAAGGGGTACCTCCATGCCGCCTGTACAAAGGTCTAAGGAGAAAGCTCGCATTTTGGATTTCTCGCTTTTGATTATTCTCAACTTAGACATCCATACCGGGACAACATGGACAACAGATAATGGACTCCTCTTAAATGCATAAGCATGTAGCAATGATTATTATTCTCATATGAGATTGATGATATATGTCCAAAACTGAAACTTCAACCATGATTCATGGCTTTAGTTAGCGGCCCAATGTTCTTCTCTAACAATTTTGCATGCTCCAACCACTAAAATGATAGATCCTTCAGACAAGACGGACATGCATAGCAACTCACATGATATTCAACAATAGTTGATGGCGTTCCCCAGAAGCATGGTTATCGCACAACAAGCAACTTAATAAAATATAAAGTGCATAAGTACATATTCAATACTACGATAGTTTTTAAGGCTATTTTGTCCCATGAGCTATATATTGCAAAGGTGAATGATGGAATTTTAAAGGTAGCACTCAAGCAATTTACTTTGGAATGGCGGAGAAATACCATGTAGTAGGTAGGTATGGTGGACACAAATGGCATAGTAGTTGGCTCAAGGATTTTGGATGCATGAGAAGTATTCCCTCTCAATACAAGGTTTAGGCTAGCAAGGTTATTTGAAGCAAACTCAAGGATGAACAGGTGCAGCAAAACTCACATAAAAGACATATTGTAAACATTATAAGACTCTACACCGTCTTCCTTGTTGTTCAAAACTCAATACTAGATATTATCTAGACCTTAGAGAGACCAAATATGCAAATCAGATTTTAGCAAGCTCTATGTATTTCTTCATTAATGGGTGCAAAGCATATGATGCAAGAGCTTAAACATGAGCACAACAATTGCCAAGTATCACATTATCCAAGACATTTTAGAATTACTACATGTAGCATTTTTCAATTCCAACCATATAACAATTTAACGAAGAAGAAACTTCGCCTTGAACATTATGAGTAAAGCCTAAGGACACATGTGTCCATATGCAACAGCGGAGCGTGTCTCTCTCCCACAAAGTGAATGCTAGGATCCATTTTATTCAAACAAAAACAAAAACAAAAACAAACCGACGCTCCAAGTAAAGAACACAAGATGTGACTGAATAAAAATATAGTTTCAGGGGAGGAACCTGATGATGTTGTCGATGAAGAAGGGGATGCCTTGGGCATCCCCAAGCTTAGACGCTTGAGTCTTCTTAAAATATGCAGGGGTGAACCACGGGGGCATCCCCAAGCTTAGAGCTTTCACTCCTCTTGATCATAGTATATCATTCTCCTCTCTTGACCCTTGAAAACTTCCTTCACACCAAACTTCAAGCAAACTCATTAGAGGGTTAGTGCACAATTAATAATTCACTCATTCAGAGGTGACACAATCATTATTTTCACTTCTGGACATTGCATAATGCTACTGGACATTAATGGATCAAAGAAATGAATCCAAAATAGCAAAAGAGGCAATGCGAAATAAAAGGCAGAATCTGTCAAAAACAGAACAGTCCGTAAAGACGAATTTAAAGCTGGCACCAGACTTGCTCAAATGGAAAAACTCAAAACTAATGAAAGTTGCGTACATATCTGAGGATCACGCTCGTAAATTGGCAGATTTTTTCGAATTTTATACAGAGGACTGTGCCCAGATTCGTGACAGACAGCAATGCTGTTTCTGCGCAGCGATCCCAAATATAACATCAACTTTGACATAGAAACTTTACTTGGCACAAAAACATGATAAGGAGAGGTTGCTACAGTAGTAAACAACTTCCAAGACTCAACAAAACAAAAAATTGCTGTAGGTAAAAACATGGGTTGTCTCCCAAAAGCGCTTTTCTTTAACGCCTTTCAGCTAGGCGCAGAAAGTGCAAATCAAGTATTATCGAGCGTAGAAGCATCAACATTATTACCAGGGGTGTTGGGAGTTTTCTCAACCAAGCATAGTATGTTTGATATATAAGTTTTAGCGTCTCCCTTTTCATTAGTCTTAGGCTTGCTACTCTCATCGAACAAATTTTCAGGAACAAGCCAAGCATAGTTATTTTCTAGTGCATCATTCATAGCTAGGAGTTTACATGGTATTGGTGCTTTGATTTACGTCCAATTTGCATCACTATTTTGTATCATAATTTGCTGTTATTCATTGATATATTTCATATTGGGACACAATACTTATGTTATTTCATCTATTTTGCATGTTTCATCATCATTGGAGGATCAAACACCGGAGCCAGGATTCTGCTGGAAAAAGCACCGTCGAACGCAATATTTCGGAAGATCAAGCTGTGGAAGGGAATTTCACGAAAATTCCTATTTTCCAGATGACGGAGAGGAAGGAAGAAGAAAGAGGGGCCACTGTGGACCAGGGCGGCGCGGCCCGGCCGCACCACTCTCTGGGGGCCCACGACCCTTTCGCCTCCTTTTCTTCGCGTACTCCTTCGTCCCGAAAACCTAAGCCACAGAGGGATCCCCACGAAGGGTTACAGCCGCCTCTGCGGGGCGGAGAACACCAGAGAGAAAAGAGCTCTCCGGCGGGCAGGAATCCGCCGGGGAAATTCCCTCCCGGAGGGGGAAATCGACGCCATCGCCATCGTCATCGAGCGGGACATCATCTCCATCATCATCATCATCATCTCCACCATCTACACCGCCATTACCACCGCTGCACCTCGTCATCGCTGTAGCAATTCGGGTTAAATCTTGATTGTTTGATAGGGGAAACTCTCCCGGTGTTATTCTATACTTGTTGTAGATGCTATTGAGTGAAACCATTGAACCAAGGTTTATGTTCAGATTGTTATTCATCATCATATCACCCCTGATTGTATTCCATATGATGTCTCGTGAGTAGTTCGTTTAGTTCTTGAGGACATGGGTGAAGTCTAAATGCTAGTAGTGAATTATGGTTGAGTAATATTCAATGTTATGATATTTAAGTTGTGGTGTCATTCTTCTAGTGGTGTCGTGTGAACGTCGACTACACGACACTTCACCATTTATGGGCCTAGGGGAGTGCATCTTGTATTCGGTTGCTAATTGCGGGGTTGCCGGAGTGACAGAAACCTAAGCCCCCGTTAGTATATCGATGCAGGAGGGATCGCAGGATCTCAAAGTTTAAGGCTGTGGTTAGATTTATCTTAATTACTTTCTTGTAGTTGCGGATGCTTGCAAGGGGTATAATCACAAGTATGTATTAGTCCTAGGAAGGGCGGTGCATTAGCATAGGTTCACCCACACAACACTTATCAAAACAATGAAGATTAATCAGCTGTATGTAGCGAAAGCACTAGACTAAAATCCCGTGTGTCCTCGGGAACGTTTGGTCATTATAAGTAATCAAACCGGCTTGTCCTTTGTGCTAAAAAGGATTGGGCCACTCGCTGCAATTATTTCTCTCGCATTTTATTTACTTGTACTTTATTTATCTGCAATATCAAAACCCCTGAATACTTGTCTGTGAGCATTTACAGTGAATCCTTCATCGAAACTGCCAACACCTTCTGCTCCTCGTTGGGATCGACATTCTTACTTATCGAAGATACTACGATACACCCCCTATACTTGTGGGTCATCAAGACTATTTTCTGGCGCCGTTGCCGGGGAGTGAAGCGCTATTGGTAAGTGGAATTGGTAAGGAAATTTACTGTTTGTGCTGATTTTATTTCTGCCTGCTGCTATAAATCATTATGGAGAGATCTTCTCTTCAATTTCTATTTGGGAAATCTACTACTACTGCAACGGTAGTGGATGAAGCGCCAGGTGAGGAAGTAGTACCATATAAAATACCTATGAAAATTATTGAACGTGTTATGGATAACCGCTATGAAGGGGATGGAACTGTCCATCCTGGTGATCATTTACTGTTTTTGCATGAATTATGCGGTTTATTCAAATGTGCAGGTATTTCTATGAATGAAGTTAGGAAGAAACTATTCACTATATCGCTGTCTGGTAAAGCGGCGCACTGGTATAAATTGCTGAAGAATGGTGATTCTATTGATTGGGAGGACATTGTGCCTTTATTTTATTCCAAATTTTATCCTCCAAGTGAAATTCACAAAGATCGGAACCGCATATATAATTTTTGGCCTCATGATGGAGAGAGTATCGCCCAAGCTTGGGGGAGATTGAAGTCTTTAATGCTCAAATGCCCCATTCATGAGCTTCCTGGTAATGTTATTATTGATAATTTCTATGCAAGACTTTCTTTTCAAGACAAGACCTTGCTGGATACTTCTTGTTCTGGATCATTTACACGCAACAAAGAAGAGTTTAAAAGGGACCTTCTTGATCGGATCCAAGAAAATACTGAAGGATGGGAGAATGATAAAGATAGAGAATCAGGTATAATTTATGATTATAAATGCATTGAAGCTTTTATGGATACTGATAAATTTCGTAATATGAGTGCTACATATGGTCTTGATTCCCAAGTTGTTGCGAATCTTTATAGAGCTTTTGCCTCTCATTATGAACTGCCTAAGAAGAATTTTGATAAGTATCATGAACCGTATAAAGATAAAATTGATTCATCTGTAAACAAATGTGTAGTGGTTGAAACTGTTGATAATGTTATTCCTGAAGCTTATATTGAAAAAACTCCTTTCCCTGCTAAAATGAAGGAGTACTCTGTCATATCTAGTGCGGTTAATAAAAGTGAAAAGAAACCTAAAGAACCTGAAGAACAAATTAAAATTGAACCTGCTGTTGCAATAGTTAAAGATCTTGTGACTGAAAATGTAGAGGATGGTCATATTATTTTCTGTGAAGATGCTTCTAATATTGTTTCACATCCTAATAAATCCAAACAAGTTAGTGTTCCTATGCTATCTGTTAGAATTGGTGATCATTGCTATTATGGTTTATGTGATATTGGTGCAAGTGTTAGTGCTATTCCTTATGAGCTTTACACGGAGATTATGCACGAAATTGGTTCTTGTGAACTTGAAGATATTGATGTGGTTATTCATCTGGCTAATAGAGAAACTATTTCTCCAATTGGTATTGTTCGAGATGTGGAAGTTCTATGTGGTAAGATTAAATATCCTGCTGACTTTTTGGTACTTGGTTCTGCTGCTAGTGATCATTGTCCTATCATTTTTGGTAGACCTTTTCTAAACACTTGTGGAGCTATTATAGATTGTAAGAAAGAGAAAATTTTGACTAGATTTGCTGGTGAACCTTATGAATTTAACTTTTCTAAATTTACCAAAACTCCTTATAAAGTTGACTTGCCTAGTAATGATTTTAAAATGGAGCAGTGTGCATCTATTGTTCTTGTTCCTAATAATCCTTTGCAGCAACATTTGGAGAATAGTGAAAGTGAAGCTTTTAGGAAAGAAAGAGATGAGCTTGAGGAAATTTTTCGTCGCCAACCTATTCTCAAGCATGATTTACCGGTGGAAGATTTGGGTACAACACCGCCACCAAAGGAAGATCCTGTTTTTGATTTAAAGCATTTACCTGATAATCTTAAATATGCTCATATTGATGATAAGAAAATATATCCTGTTATTATTAGTTCTAAGCTTTCAGAGATTGAGGAAGAAAGGTTATTGGAAATATTGAAGAAACACCGAGGAGCTATTGGCTATACTCTTGATGATTTGAAAGGGATTTCTCCTTCTATTTGCCAACATGCTATTAATATGGAAGATGATGCAAAGCCTGTTGTTGAACATCAACGTCGTCTAATTCCGAAGATGAAGGAAGTGGTAAGGAACGAGGTATTAAAACTCCTTGAAGCTGGTATTATATATCCTATTGCTGATAGTAGATGGGTTAGTCCTGTGCATTGTGTTCCTAAGAAAGGAGGAATGACTGTTGTGCCTAATGATAATGATGAGCTTATTCCTCAAAGAATAGTTGTAGGTTATAGAATGTGCATTGATTTTCGAAAAGTTAATAAAGTTACTAAGAAAGATCATTACCCTTTACCCTTTATTGATCAAATGTTAGAGAGGTTGTCTAAAAATACTCATTTTTGCTTTCTTGATGGATATTCTGGGTTTTCACAAATTGCTGTTAAAGCTAAAGATCAAGAGAAAACCACTTTTACTTGTCCTTATGGAACTTATGCTTATAGGCGTATGCCTTTTGGTTTATGTAATGCTCCTGCTACTTTTCAAAGATGCATGTCTGCTATTTTTCATGGTTTTTGCGAAAGTATTGTAGAGGTGTTCATGGATGATTTTTTTGTCTATGGGAATTCTTTTGATAATTGCCTGCGAAACCTTGATAAAGTTTTGCAGAGATGTGAAGAAACTAACCTTGTTCTTAATTGGGAGAAATGCCACTTTATGGTTAATGAAGGAATTGTATTGGGACATAAAATTTCCGAGAGAGGTATTGAAGTTGATAGAGCTAAAGTTGAAGCAATTGAGAAGATGCCCTATCCGAGGGATGTTAAAGGTATTCGTAGTGTTCTTGGTCATGCTGGGTTTTATAGGAGATTTATTAAAGATTTCTCTAAAATTTCAAAGCCTCTTACTAATCTTCTTCAAAAAGATGTACCTTTTGTTTTTGATGATGATTGTAAGGAAGCTTTTGAAACTCTAAAGAAAGCCTTAACAACTGCTCCTGTAGTTGAACCTCCTGATTGGAATTTGCCTTTTGAAATTATGTGTGATGCTAGTGATTTTGCTGTAGGCGCTGTTCTTGGACAGCGAGTAGATAAGAAATTAAATGTTATTCATTATGCTAGTAAGACTCTTGATGCTGCTCAAAGAAATTATGCTACAACTGAAAAGGAATTGTTAGCTGTAGTCTTTGCTTGTGATAAGTTTAGACCTTATATTGTTGATTCGAAAGTTACAATTCATACTGATCATGCTGCAATTAGATACCTTATGACAAAGAAAGATGCTAAGCCAAGGCTTATTAGATGGGTACTTCTGTTGCAAGAATTTGATTTACATATTATAGATAGGAAAGGTGCTGATAATCCTGTTGCTGATAATTTGTCTAGATTGGAAAATATTGCTTATGATCCTGTTCCTGTTAATGATAGTTTTCCAAATGAACAATTGGCTGTAATAAAGGTGAGCTCGCGAGAGAGCCCTTGGTATGCTGATTATGCTAACTTTATTGTTTCGAAGTACTTGCCTCCAACCTTTTCAGCTCAGCAAAGGAGGAAATTCTTTTATGACTTGAGGCATTATTTTTGGGATGACCCATACTTATATAAAGAAGGAGTGGATGGTATTATGCGAAGATGTGTTCCTGAATATGAACAACAGGAGATATTGAATAAATGTCATGGAAGTGTTTATGGAGGACATCACGCTGGAGATAGAACCGCGCAAAAGGTTCTACAATCAGGTTTTTATTGGCCAACACTCTTCAAAGATGCAAGGAAATTTATTTTATCTTGTGATGAATGTCAAAGAGTTGGTAATATCTCCAGACGCAATGAAATGCCTATGAATTATACTCTTGTTATTGAACCATTCGATTGTTGGGGATTCGACTTCATGGGACCTTTCCCTTCTTCAGACGGTAACACTCATATACTTGTCGCTGTTGATTATGTTACTAAATGGGTAGAAGCTATACCTACAAAAAGTGCTGATGGTGAGACCTCTATAAAAATGCTTGTAGATATTATATTTCCTAGATTTGGAGTACCTAGATATATTATGACTGATGGAGGTTCTCATTTCATTCATGGAGGTTTTAGAAAAACTCTTGCTAAGTATGGTATTAATCATAGAATTGCTTCGCTTATCACCCTCAAACTAGCGGTCAAGTAGAATTATCAAATAGAGAGATTAAAGCTATCTTAGGTAAAACTGTTAATAAATCTAGAAAGAATTGGCCTAGCAAATTGAAAGAAGCACTATGGGCTTATAGAACTGCTTATAAAAATCCTATGGGAATGTCACCTTATAAAATGGTTTATGGAAAAGCTTGTCATTTACCTCTAGAACTAGAGCACAAAGCTTATTGGGCTGTTAGAGAACTAAATAAAGATCCTAAATTGGCCGGTAATAAGAGGTTGTTGCAATTAAGTTCTCTAGATGAATGGAGAAGTGAAGCTTATGAAAATGCTAAACTCTTTAAAGAAAAAGTTAAGAAATGGCATGATAGAAGGATCATCAAAAGAGAATTTAATGTTGGAGATCAAGTTCTATTGTATCGGTCTCGTCTCAGATTCTTTGCAGGGAAATTACTCTCGAAGTGGGAAGGACCATATGTTGTTGAGGAGGTGTATCGTTCAGGAGCAATTAAAATTAGCTCTCTCCAAGGCAATGCCACACAAGTGGTGAATGGACAAAGACTCAAGCATTATATCTCGGGCGATTCTTATAATGTTGATGTTGATATTATTCAAGTAGAAACACCGGAGGCTTTCATCAAAGGACAAATTGTCAGTCCGAGAACTGGACTTTGAATAGGTAACAATATAGGTAATAAAAAGTCCGCGTTTACCTTTCCGAATATTATTTTTGCTGTTTTTGGAAAATATGAAAAATTACGGAATCGAAACGGAGTGGAAAAGACGCGCGAGGGCGTGCCACCATAGGCCGGCGCGGCCTGACCTGGGCCCGCGCCGACCTATGGTCTGGCCGCCTCGTTGCCCCTTTCCGACTCGTTTCGACCTGGAATCTTCCTTTTGTCGTAAAAATATTTGCTATATAATCCCCGGACCCCTGGAGGTCCGTAACATCGTTTTCTCGTCGTGTTTTGTTTCGAGCCGTTTTCTGCCAGATTTGTTTTGATATAGAAGCACCATGGTCTCCAACAACAAGGACAAGGGGCTTTGGAAGGAAGAGATGGATGAAAGGATCAATAAAGAGAAGGAGAAGATAGCATCTGCAGAAGGAGAGTGGGAAACTACGAAGAGTAAGCCAATCTTGGTGGGATCGGTTAACACTGGGCGTTCTTTTTCTCATAACTTGCAGGGAGCTCTTCCGCCTGCTCTGGACCTCGACTCTTTCCCCTGTGTGGATGAAGCCATACGGGTTGCTGATGAGTTTTGTGATCAATATCGTGCTCTAAGAAGGGAAGTGGAGATACTTCAGGAGGAGAATCAGCGACTTCGCAGAATGCTGGAATATTACTCAAATCCCAGCACAAGGCCGTCACCGCCACACTCGGGTAACGATAAGTCTCTTCAAGTTTTGGTGCAGAATTGCAAACTTGAGAAGCTGAAGCTGAAGGAGATCCTTATGAAGCGCGAGAAGAATCCATCACCATCATCACCGAAGGAGTAATTCATCATCGGTATTGGCATCCCCTTGGTTTGTTCCAAGCTTGGGGAGTGCCGCGGTATCACATCACCACCACCTTTATCTTTTACTATCAAGTAGTGTCATATCATGAGTAGGGAAGTTATCATATGGAATAGTATGCAATGTGGAAGTATCTCTCTTAGTTAGTTATCTATGTATCCGTTGGTGTGAGTTATCGTTATGGAATATTAATGAGAAGTCTTATCATTTACTTTTTGCACACTTTATTTTAGTTTGCAATCTCCATTATATGATTACTCTTGACATGAGTATTGATATCACTTTGGGAGCATCAAGTAAATCTATTTGGTTTTGGCAAACTTAGCATTGGTCAATAGCAACAACATCTTGATGTTTAATGAAGGAGAGAAATACACTTAGATACATTACTCTATTATCTCTATGCCTAGTATTCTAAAGTTAAAATTGCTTGAACTTATGAGAAAGATGCATGATTGTTGCTATCATATGTATATTTGTTTGTTTCCCTCAACCTTTATGCTTGCTATCAAACCTTGCTAGCCAAAGACCTGTATCGAGAGGGAATGCTTCTCATACATCCATAACCTTAGACCAAACTTATGCCATTTGTGTCCACCATACCTACCTACTACATGGTATTTTCTGCCATTCCAAGTAAATACTTCATGTGCTACCTTTAAATTATTCAAACTACTACTCCTTATTTGTGTCAATGTTTTATAGCTCATGAGGAAGTATGTGGTGTTTTATCTTTCAATCTTGTTGGGCGGACTTTCACCAATGGACTAGCGGCACATCCGCTTATCCAATAATTTTGCAATAAGAGCTGGCAACGGGGTTCCCAGCCCCAATTAATAACTTTCATTAATAATTCTCTTCACATGTTTTGCTCTGACTTATCAGTAAGCAACTTAATTTTGCAATAGACACTCCTCCATGGTATGTGAATGTTGGAAGGCACCCGAGGATTCGGTTAGCCATGGATTGAGAAAGCCAAGGTTGGGGGGAGTGTCACCCTTAATAAAACTAAAATACATGTGTAAACAAAAGAGAAGGGGATGATCTACCTTGCTGGTAGAGATACCGTCCCTCATGGGAGCCGCTCTTTGAAGGTTCGTTTGGCAAGGGGTTAGAGTGCCCGCTACCATTCGTTGACAACAACAAACACCTCTCAAAATATTACTTTTATGCTCTTTATATGATTTCAAAACTTGAAAAGCTCTAGCACATGATTTAATCCCTGCTTCCCTCTGCGAAGGGCCTGTCTTTTACTTTTATGTTGAGTCAGTAAACCTATTTCCCTCTATCTCAAGCAAGCAAGTGAGTTGTTGTGAACCAATCATTTATGTTGTGATCCAGTTAATCATGTCTTTTATACTTTCTTGTTTAGTACCAATTTTATCTGAATGAATATGACCTTGAAGTTATCAATGATTATGAGGAGATTGTTATGCTTAAATATGAAAGCTCAGCTATAAAATCTAATATGAAAGCTTTGCTTAAAAGTACAATCCGTTAGTAGTTCTCTGACCAAGAACAAAGTTTGCCATCACCAATTATGATTTCTTATGCACCTTTACTTGTGATTTCTCTTTACTTATTTCGAGATGAGTTATATGAGGAAGTTGTTTACTAGAATGTCTTGTGTGAATGAATATGATGCTTCTTGTCCGTATTTTATTTATCGACTCTTCACTCCATAAACATGTGGTCTTGTTTATCGAGCTCAGTTTCGCTTGGGGACAAGCGAGGTCTAAGCTTGGGGGAGTTGATACGTCCAATTTGCATCACTATTTTGTATCATAATTTGCTGTTATTCATTGATATATTTCATATTGGGACACAATACTTATGTTATTTCATCTATTTTGCATGTTTCATCATCATTGGAGGATCAAACACCGGAGCCAGGATTCTGCTGGAAAAAGCACCGTCGAACGCAATATTTCGGAAGATCAATGTGGAAGGGAATTTCACGAAAATTCCTATTTTTCCAGATGACGGAGGGAGCCGAAGGGGAAGAAGAGAGGGGCCACTGTGGGCCCTCACCATAGGGCGGCGCGGCCCGGGCCTGGCCGCCACCCTGCTCTGGGGGGCCCACGACCCTTTTCGCCTCCTTTTCTTCGCGTACTCCTTCGTCCGAAAACCTAAGCCACAGAGGGATCCCCACGAAGGGTTCACCGCCTCTGCGGGGCGGAGAACACCAGAGAGAAAGAGCTCTCCGGCGGGCAGGAATCCGCCGGGGAAATTCCCCCTGGAGGGGGAAAAACGCCATCGCCATCGTCATCGAGCGGGACATCATCTCCATCATCATCATCATCATCTCCACCATCTACACCGCCATCACCACCGCTGCACCTCGTCATCGCTGTAGCAATTCGGGTTAAATCTTGATTGTTTGATAGGGGAAACTCTCCGGTGTTATTCTATACTTGTTGTAGATGCTATTGAGTGAAACCATTGAACCAAGGTTTATGTTCAGATTGTTATTCATCATCATATCACCCCTGATTGTATTCCATATGATGTCTCGTGAGTAGTTCGTTTAGTTCTTGAGGACATGGGTGAAGTCTAAATGCTAGTAGTGAATTATGATTGAGTAATATTCAATGTTATGATATTTAAGTTGTGGTGTCATTCTTCTAGTGGTGTCGTGTGAACGTCGACTACACGACACTTCACCATTTATGGGCCTAGGGGAGTGTATCTTGTATTCGGTTGCTAATTGCGGGGTTGCCGGAGTGACAGAAACCTAAGCCCCCGTTAGTATATCGATGCAGGAGGGATCGCAGGATCTCAAAGTTTAAGGCTGTGGTTAGATTTATCTTAATTACTTTCTTGTAGTTGCGGATGCTTGCAAGGGGTATAATCACAAGTATGTATTAGTCCTAGGAAGGGCGGTGCATTAGCATAGGTTCACCCACACAACACTTATCAAAACAATGAAGATTAATCAGCTGTATGTAGCGAAAGCACTAGACTAAAATCCCCGTGTGTCCTCAGAACGTTTGGTCATTATAAGTAATCAAACCGGCTTGTCCTTTGTGCTAAAAAGGATTGGGCCACTCGCTGCAATTATTTCTCTCGCATTTTATTTACTTGTACTTTATTTATCTGCAATATCAAAACCCCCTGAATACTTGTCGGTGAGCATTTACAGTGAATCCTTCATCGAAACTGCTGCCAACACCTTCTGCTCCTCGTTGGGATCGACATTCTTACTTATCGAAGATACTACGATACACCCCCTATACTTGTGGGTCATCAATTTCCCCACCATCATTAATGTTATTAGTGTACCTTATTCTATCCATGTCCATTTTTTCAAGGAGACCAATAAAATTGGTATGAGAACCTAGCATATTAAATTTAGCAAAAACCTTTCTAGCCTCTCTTGCTAGACCACCAAATTCTCTAAGAAGAGTTTCTAAAACAAAATCTTTCTTTCCCCTTCTTCCATATCACCAAGTGTAAGAAACATGTGTTGGATTATAGGATTGAGATTAACAAATTTAGTTTCCAACATGCGAACTAAAGCAGCAGCAGCAATTTCATAGGTAGGTGCAAGTTCTACCAAGTGTCTATCTTCAAAATCTTCGTAATACTAACATGATTGAAAAACTCTTCTATATTATTTCTCCCAACTATGGACCCACGTCCTACCGGTATGTCTTTTGTGGTAAAATTAAAAGGAAACATAATGCAATAAGCAAAAAGTAAACAAGGCGAATAAAGTAAAGACAAGTAACTAATTTTTTTGTGTTTTTGATATAGAGAGCAAGACAGTAAATAAAGTAAAACTAGCAACTAATTTTTTGTATTTTGATTTAGTGCAGCAAACAAAGTAGTAAATAAAATAAAGCAAGACAAAAACAAAGTAAAGAGATTGAGAAGTGGAGACTCCCCTTGCAGCGTGTCTTGATCTCCCCGGCAACGGCGCCAGAAAACAGGCTTGATGCGCGTAAATGTACACGTCCGTTGGGAACCCCAAGAGGAAGGTATGATGCGCACAGCAAGTTTTCCCTCAGAAAGAAACCAAGGTTTAATCGAACCAGGAGGAGCCAAGAAGCACGTTGAAGGTTGATGGTGGCGAAATGTGATGCGGCGCAACAACAGGGATTCCGGCGCCAACGTGGAATCTGCACAACAAAACCAAAGTACTTTGCCCCAACGAAACAGTGAGGTTGTCAATCTCACCGGCTTGCTATAACAAAGGATTAAACGTATCGAGTGGAAGATGTTTGCAAAGAAAATAGTAAAACACAATTGCAGTAGATTGTATGCTATGTAAAGAATAGGACCGGGGTCCACAGTTCACTAGAGGTGTCTCTCCCATAAGATTAAAGCATGTTGGGTGAACAAATTACAGTCGGGCAATTGACAAATAGAGAAGGGCATAACAATGCATATACATGATATGATAAATATAGTGAGATTTAATTGGGCATTACGACAAAGTACATAGACCGCCATCCAACTGCATCTATGCCTAAAAAGTCCACCTTCAGGTTATCATCCGAACCCCATTCAGTATTAAGTTGCTAAGCAACGACAATTGCATTAAGTATGGTGCGTAATGTAATCGACAACTACATCCTTAGATATAGAATCAATGTTTTATCCCTAGTGGCAGCACATCCACAACCTTAGAACTTTCTGTCACTGTCCCAGATTTAATGGAGGCATGAACCCACTATCGAGCATAAATACTCCCTCTTGGAGTTAAGAGTACAAACTTGGCCAGCCTCTACTAATAACGGAGAGCATGCAAGATCATAAACAACACATAGACAATAGATTGATAATCACCATAATCATAGTACTCTCTATCCATCGGATCCCGACAAACACAACATATAGAATTACATATAGATGATCTTGATCATGTTAGGCAGCTCACAAGATCCAACAATGAAGCACAACAAGGAGAAGACGACCATCTAGCTACTGCTATGGACCCATGGTCCAGGGTGAACTACTCACTCATCACTCGGAGGCGACCATGGCGGTGTAGAGTCCTCGGGAGATGAATCCCCTCTCGGCAGGGTGCCGGAGGCGTCTGAATCCCCGAGATGGGATTCGCGGCGGCGGCGTCTCTGGAAGGTTTTCCGTATCGTGGCTCTCGTACGGGGGTTTCGCGACGGAGACTTTAAGTAGGCGGAAGGGCAACGGGGGCCACACGAGGTGCCCAGGGGGTAGGCCGGCGCGGCCAGGGCTTGGGCCGCGCCGCCTAGCCCCCTGCTGCCTCGTGGCCCCACTTCGTTATCTCTTCGGTCTTCGGAAGCTTCGTGCAAAAATAGGACCCTGGCGAAAGTTTCGTCCAATTCCGAGAATATTTCCTTACTAGGATTTCTGAAACCAAAAAACAGAACACAACTGGCTCTTCGGCATCTTGTTAATAGGTTAGTTCAGAAAATGCATAAATATGACATATAATGTGCATAAAACATGTAGGTATCATCAATAAAGTAGCATGGAACATAAGAAATTATCGATACGTTGGAGACGTATCAGGGATCTGATGAATCTAGAATACTATGTTAAGTTGATTATCAATCTATCATATATGTGTTGTTTATGTTCTTGCATGCTCTCCGTTGCTAGTAGAGGCCAAGTTGATACTTGTAACTCCAAGAGGGAGTAATTATGCTCGATAGTGGGTTCATGCCTCCATTGAATCTGGGACAGTGAGAAAGTTCTAAGGTTGTGGATGTGTTGTTGCTACTAGGGATAAAATATCGATGCTTTGTCTAAGGATATTTGTGTTGATTACATTACGCACCATACTTAATGCAATTATCTATTGTTTACAACTTAATACTGGAGGGGGTGCGGATGCTAACCCGAAGGTGGATTATTTAGGCATAGATGCATGCTGGATAGCGGTCTATGTACTTTGTCGTAATGCCCTGATTAAATCACATAGTAATCATCGTTGATATGTATTGAATCTTGATTTGTCAATTGCCCACTTGTAATTTGTTCACCCAGCATGTTAGTTATCTAATTGGAGAGACACCACTAGTGAACTGTGGACCCCGGTCCATTCTTTTACATCTGAATACATTCTACTGCAATCATTGTTTTTACTGTTGTTTGCAAACAAACACCATCTTCCACTCGATACGTTTAATCCTTTGTTTTCAGCAAGCCGGTGAGATTGACAACCTCAACGTTATGTTGGGGCAAAGTATCTTGATTGTGTTGTGCAGGTTCCACGTTGGCGCCGGTTTCACCGGTGTTGCGCCGCACTACCTCCTCCACCAACAACCTTCACGTGCTTCTTGGCTCCTACTGGTTCGATAACCTTGGTTTCATACTGAGGGAAACTTGCTTCTATACGCATCATACCTTCCACTTGGGGTTCCCAACAGACGTGTGCATCTACGCGTATCACCCACCCCTTCTGCCGCCAAAGGGCTACGCAGAGGGAGAGGGGACCAACACTCACGCTGCCTGAGATTGGCTTGGGGCAGGGGGGAGAACGAGGTCGCCACCCTTGTCAATTCTCGTGGGAAGAAGGGGGAAATGTCTATTCATCTTGTGGTTGGTTAATCAACTATCAATTGAAAACCTATGGCAGTGACTTACATTGTTTAGGAAGTATAAGAGTCAGCACTTCATCCTAGCTCCACACACTCGTGCCGTGTTTAGACGTTCGGCGCATCAGGCCTAACTCACAAGTGAAGAGGCTTTCCATTCCAAAACGGCATGTCGAGAGGATAACCATCATCACTTATAGGTGCCCATAGCCATCTCTAGCTAGCGAGGTGGGACTAAAGTCAATGACCATTGTCCCAAAAATAATCAATATGGGCATGGAGTTTTTTTTTATTTACCGAGATAAACATTGTTCTTGTTTACTATTTTCCTTTTTCTATGACAGACCATCTTTGCAGTTCCCGTGATGTGCTGCATTTCCCCATGAACGTAGTAGTCTTTGTTAGCTCGGCTCGGCTCAAACTTGCTAAAACTGGGTCAACTAGCGATTTAGTTTGACTCGACTCGTTTAACAATTAACTTCAGATTTAAAACATAACTCGACTCGCAAAGCTCGTGAGTAGCTTCCGCATAACTCGTTAAAAACTGCCAAAAGAAACATGTATAATATTTGATGATTTTTTTAATTATTTGGACATAAATAATACTCAACAATCATTCGAAATAGCAACTCAAGCTGATAAACCACAACTATCAATAATTATATCCTAAGAATAATATTGACAGATTAGTAGACAAAACACAAACCATATTCACAAAAAACATTGCAAGAAAAATCAACAGATCACAAGTGTACTTGAGTTGTCAAATAGCAAAAGAGGACTTGGGCCGGCATGACTTAGCCACTCATGCTGGCAGGGCCGGCTCTGGCCATAGGCGACCATGGGCAACGCCCATGGGCCACCGCCTGGAGGGGGCCCTATCAGTGCACATCTGCACTACATACTCTCCCGTTGGAATTTTTTTTGGAGAAGGGCCAAAGGCCACGAGGAGAACCGATGCACCACGACGGAGGGAATCAGACGGAAAGAAAAGAATGATCTGACTCGATCGCCTCCGCCTCGTCTATTCCCCGACCCTGAGTCGCCTAGACTCCTAGCCAGGACCAGCTGAGCATAGGGAGCCGAGCAGGCAGTGCCAGGCTCCCAGTTCAGATCCCTTTCTTCTTCGATCTATGCTTAGGTAATTCTGCTACACGCCTACATCTTATTTGTTTACCGATCAGAAATTGTATGTTTCTCACTTCCTATCATCAAAGGCAAGAATCGGATCTTGGATAATATGATGATCAAATTTTATGTGCAGATCATGAGGTCAATGAGCAGTCCTTAGATGACAGTAAGTAAATAACTTAGTATCAATTTTTTGCAGAAGTAAATATGTAACTTACAAATTATAATTTGTTAAATTTAAATGCAGATCTTGATGTTGATGTTAATGATGACAGTACATGGGAGGATAATCTGCAGCCTTCCCAGAACATGGGATAATCTTGACAATGTGGAAATTTTTTGTGAAGCACTTGAGCATTATCGATAGAGTCATTGGGAATTTGGATTTACTTGAGGTAATAAAACTAGCAGGGGACACTACTTGTAATATTCTGCTACTCTTTTTTGCCTTCCTATTCGTTATATAACATTACTTAGTGGTTAACAATTATGTATCATTGGATGTTAACTTTTTATATTTTACAAATAAAACTGGACACATATATATTTATATGTATGTGTGTATACATATTAGTCTTAGCATCTTAGGGGCCTCTTTCGTCACCTCGCCCAAGGGCCGCGCGAAAGATAGAGCCAGCCCTGCATGCTGGATTAGCTTCTTTGACCAGATTGCACAATCTAATGTTGACTTTTACCGAGCAAAACCAGCTACTCACGAGTAGGTGAACTCGGCTCATATAGCTTAAACTTGTTTAACGATAAAAGTTGAAACTCAACTCGACTCGTTATACATCGAGTTTGAGTCAAGGCAAGTCGAGTTGTGAGTTACTCGTTTGGCTCGCGAGTTATAAGTTTTAATTCCAGGCCTAGGTTTGCATAGATAGATTATAAAACATTCGCGTGATGTCATCAGACACGTGGCCAATTTCTATTTACCATATTGGATAACTTTTTTGGCAGCAGTTTGCCAATCACATAAAAACACGTGGCAACTTTATACTTTCCTTACCGATCAATAATCAACCGACAAGGCGACAAGGACTCTAATTATACAATGACACGTTCTGCCTACGTGTGTGTTTTAGCGCGACACGTGTCGAATGACCGGTTGAGAAACATTGGTTGAGCTGAAAAT
Organism: Lolium multiflorum; assembly: GCA_030979885.1. Lineage (NCBI taxonomy): Eukaryota > Viridiplantae > Streptophyta > Magnoliopsida > Poales > Poaceae > Lolium > Lolium multiflorum. Next base: position 56,618,550 of record CM061748.1, on the reverse strand, counting down.
ATTCCATTATATGTTTTAGGAGATGTTTTTACCGCTTCATATGTTCAATACCATTTTTAATGCAAATTTGTACGTACTCAACACTTCATATCTTCTGGGCTACTCCCTCCGTCTCAGTTTACTAGTCTTCCCCGTATCTATAGATCACCAATTTGATCTATATAATTTAAATTATATAATGCAGAAATTATATGATTAGAAAATAGAACATCTAAACTTTCTAATGTATAATTTTTATAATATATAACTAATGATAACTTAATCTAATTTACGATTTAGGGATACGCGCACGTCTAATAAACGAGACGAAGTATCTTTTGGGTTGTTCTCTGTTCACCGTCCGTACGGAACATCAAGAAAAAATAAGTGTGTGTGTATGACGTTTCAACTCCAACTATTTTAGGTCCATCTCCCACACATATATGCACGCTTTCGATGCCGAAAACGTTTTTGTACTTTTGAATTGTTTTCCTCTTCTCCCGTGTGTTTCCAATGGGTTCCTTGGTATTGGACATTGCTTTTTAATTTATAGATTAAACCTCCGTTTCAGAAAAAAATGATGCCGCGATTTTACTAAAATTCAGCTTATTATCTTGTGGAGCAAGTTCTTCATTATTGCTATTTGTCACGGGCTGTTACAAGGTTTGTGTAACGCCTGGTAATTAAGACTATTGATTGACAAAATAATTAGCTGTAATTTTTTTATTGTGCAGCAAGTTCTTTATTATTGCTATTCATCACGAGCTGTTACAAGATTTGTGTGTAACGCCTGGTAATTAAGACTATTGATTGACAAATAATTAGCTGGAAAAAGTTATTACTCCGTAGCAAAAATACCCCCGGCCTCTCCTATTTAAACGCCCACTCACCTCACCGTCTCAACATCACCTTCCAAACCATTCCTTCCAAGAAACTTCTGAAGAATCCCACTCCAAGCACTGCCATGGATCTCTCCATGGCTACCGGGCCGGAAGACTCCCTCCTTCTGCTCCTCCTCTCTGCCACCACCCTCCTCCCGCCACTCCTAGCCGCGCTCCTTCTCGCCGCCTCCCTCGTGTGGCTCTCGCCGGGCGGTCCGGCATGGGCCTTGTCCCTCTGCCGCCGCCCGCCGCCAGGTCCGCCGGGCGTCGTCACCGCACTCTCCAGCCCCGTGGCGCACCGCGTCATGGCGGCGCTGTCCCGCTCCGTCCAGGGCGGGGCGGCATTGATGTCCTTCTCCGTCGGCCTCACCCGCGTCGTCGTCTCGAGCCAGCCCGACACGGCGCGCGAGATCCTCGTCAACCCAGCGTTCGGCGACCGCCCCGTGAAGGACGCGGCGCGGCACCTCCTCTTCCACCGCGCCATGGGTTTCGCCCCGTCCGGAGACGCACACTGGCGCGCGCTCCGCCGCCTCGCCGCGGCGCACCTCTTCGGTCCGCGCCGCGTGGCGGCCTCCGCGCCCCAGCGCGCCTCGATCGGCGCGCGCATGCTCGGCGACGTCGCCTCCCTCATGGCCCGCCACGGCGAGGTTTCCCCTCGCCTGTTCCTCCACGCGGCGTCCCTCAGCCACGTCATGGCTGTCGTCTTCGGCAAGCGCTACGAAGACTTCGCGAGCCAGGAAGGCGCCGCCGTGGAGGAGATGGTGAACGAAGGGTACGACCTCCTCGGCACGTTCAACTGGGCCGATCACTTGCCGTTGCTCAAGTGGCTCGACCTCCAGGGCGTGCGGCGCCGGTGCGACAGGTTAGTCCGGAAGGTGGAGGCGTACGTCGGCAACATCATACAGGAGCACAGGGCGAAGCGCACCGCCAGAGGAGGCATTGCGGATGAGCTCTCCGGCGACTTCGTCGACGTGCTCCTCGGGCCCGAAGGAGAGGACAAGATGTCTGATTCCGACATGATCGCTGTTCTCTGGGTAAGAGTCGCTAATAACTGAACCATATCAAAAAGCAAAGATTCAGATTTTTCTTTTGTAGTACAACTGGTTGCATTCAAGTTATTGTCTTGCGAATGTTAATTTGGACTCTGCACGTTTCAGGAGATGATCTTTCGAGGGACGGACACGGTGGCAATCTTGATGGAGTGGATCATGGCGAGGATGGTGCTGCACCCGGAGATTCAGGCGAAGGCACAGGCGGAGGTGGACGCCGTGGTTGGCCGTGGCAGGGCCGTGACGGACGAGGACGTGGCCAGGCTCCCCTATATCCAGTGCATCGTGAAGGAGACGCTGCGCATGCACCCGCCGGGCCCGCTCCTGTCGTGGGCGCGGCTGGCCGTGCACGACGCGCACGTCGGCGGCCACCTCGTCCCCGCCGGCACGACGGCGATGGTGAACATGTGGGCCATCGCGCACGACGCCGCCCTGTGGCCCGAGCCGGAGCTGTTCCGCCCGGAGCGGTTCATGGAGGAGGACGTGAGCGTGCTCGGCAGTGACCTCCGTCTGGCCCCCTTCGGCGCCGGCCGCCGCGTGTGCCCCGGCAAGATGCTGGCCCTGGCCACTGTCCACCTCTGGCTCGCGCAGCTGGTGCAGCAGTTCGAGTGGGCACCGGCGACCTCGGGCGGCGTCGACCTGTCGGAGCGCCTCAACATGTCCCTGGAGATGGCGACGCCCCTCGTGTGCAAGGCCGTCGCTCGCTAGGGTAAAAGCTGCCGCGCCGCCGCCGCCACCTAGGCTCTCCTGTCAGACTGGTGGCGGCGCTACGTACTCTATTGCCTACTGATACAGGCTAGCTGTTGGAGGCTAGCTTACCAGGGACGCTTTTTTTTGTATCTCCATTCATGGCCTAGCTAGGTTTTGTCTCGTTCCATTGGCAACCGATCCTTTAGCCAATGAGGCAGAGCTAGCTAGGCCATGAGTTACTCCTGCTCCTGGCAAGCTTGCATGCTCTGTCTTGACAGGGTAATTTTGGTCTTCGATAGGTCGAGGTAGTAGTATGTTTTGTTCGGGAGAAAACCTTATGTGCGTGAGTTGAGCTGTCATGTCGTATGTCGAGGAAAATTAGTGAGATTTTGAATATGTTCCAATGAATTATAAACATTGCTTTCTCTTGCTACAAATTGCGCCCGTTGTGAAATGGTGTGCACAACGAAAACTCGTGACCTCGTGCATGCATTGTCACGTTGTGCTACCACCGTGTATATATCTCGGCTAACGAACCCCCTCCGTGAGAAGCACCGTGTCATGTCGTTCAAACTATGAACGATGTGTCATTAGGTTCTCTCGTGTTAACCCCTCAAAAAAGGTTCTCTCGTGTTAAGCTGGTTTAATTTGTTATGTATCTACAAACTCCGTTCGTAAATACCAGTGTTTCATGTTAAAAAAAACTCCGTTCGTAAATAAATGTCTCAACTTTGTTGAGATACAGGTATATCTATATAAAATTGAGTCACTTAAGAATGTCTTATCTTACTCATTGGATGTGATTAGAGCAGATAAATAACATGTTACACAATGGATTATTTCTTAACGTTACCCGCTATAATTATGGTTTGCATGCTCCTTAAATTATAGCATGATTATAAAACGAACTAGAAAATAGTACGTGTACCAAGATAAGACTTCTCATACAATGGAAAAAATGGCTTATGTTTCTAGCTAAGAGATTAATCTTTTAGCTAAGAGAAAACACGCCTCTCATTTATTATTATTTTCCTCTCCCACAACTCAACAATTATTCTACGTGATGTAGCTAAGATAAAATCATTATACATACTCTTATTGTTTTCAAACGGGGGGAAGTACACCAGAAGTGCATGTTTTAATCCACAGTATGCCTATCTTATTTTGTGTGTGATGGAAATATGCAAACATTCGGACCCCTAATTCGGATCACATGTAGATTGACTGAACAAGTTGTGAGATGACTTCAAGCTATATGTTTCTCCTGTCACGGATTTTTTCCCCCTAGAACAAGGTGGTAAGAGCATCTTCACCGCTACACCCCACATCGACATCAATAGCTGTTTGGAGGTCCGATGGTGCTTTTGGGTCATACCGGCACGTTCAAAAAGTAGCCGGCTAGTTTTGGATCTTAATACAATCGCTGGCAACCCCGTGTCGACCCCTTCGCGTGGGGTGCCGAACGGGCGTGCCAACGCCTCGCACCACGTCGAATGGAATCCACCAGGCCCGATTGGCAGCCGCTGAAAAGGCGGTCAACGTAATTGAACTAGCCATGTGTGCTAGAAATCAATGGCACCAGCCCCGCTCACCTACCTTCGCATACCTTCGGCCAAGAAAAATAAATGGCTTAGCCATACATGTTGGCCTTTTAATGCGCACCACCGCTCTCATGCCCGCATCCGGGTATAAAACGGGGTGCTCAGGCACCGGCTCCTCCTCACACAAACTCTAGCGCCACCTCCACCTTCTCCCCTACGCGTTCCATGGCAGGTGCTAGGGGTCACGGTCGGGGACGTGGCCACCGCGACAAGGGAAGGGGCCGCGCTGCAGGATCCCCACCGTCTGAACGCTCATCGTCACCCGAGGAGGAGACAAACTGCTTCGATGACAAGTTCTTCGAGTTCGTCGTCCTCATCAACGAGGGCCCTTTCGGCACAAAGAGGCTTTCGGAAAAATTCGTGCAATTTCTCACCAGCCTGGAGCTGGCTGGGTTGCACCCGCGGGAAGCCAGCTGCGACTTTCGCCGGTGGGCTGTCGAGGTCCTGTTCGACGAGCAAAGGCCAGATATGTTCCTCGACACCGCTGGGAGGAGTTCGCCCGTGTCCACAACCTATAGGTCGGCTGCTTGGTGAACTTCTTGTGGGAGGGTGACAAGGAGCTCAAGGTGAAGGTGTTTGACGACACATCCTGTCATAGTCACTACCATGGCGACAGTGGCGACGGCAGCAACAACATCGACGATGACCAGAAGCCTATAGTTTAGGTTTTTTACGTTCTTTCTTTACAGTGAAGATGGCAAGGGCCATTAGAAGCCTCTAGTGTAGGTTTCTGGATGTTCTTTCTTTGCGGCAAAGATGGCGAGGAACATAATTAAGAACCTTATAGTTTGGGTTTCTGGGTGTTCTTCTTTCTCGACGAATAAGGCGAGGGCCAGCACAAGCCTCTAGTTTAGGTACCATTGGTGCTTATCAATTTTTCAACTATGTAAACGATGAAATCTATGTAAAGTTTCTATCTCAAATAAAATTTATTTATTTACATTTGCTCATTTAAAGTGTGCAACCTCTCCCCATGTGCCAGCGCAGCAGCGCTCCCTCCCCAAATTGGTAATGGGAGCAAGTGTCGACGCCTCCATAGCGCACTGTCGGCGCACCTGTCGGCGTCTATTTGAGACGCGCCGGTGGAGATACTCTAAGATATCCCTCATGTCTTGAAATGAAAATTACTCATTCCATTTCATAATTTTTGTCAGGGTTATTATGTTCCGACTAGTTCTCAGATTGGTCGATCAGTGCTTGTTGTGTCTTCACACATGTTGTGACTTGCCAAGTGTGAGAAGAGTCGGGACCTCAGGCGTAACAAACTGTGACACTCTGAAGTGAGAACGGCCATTGACTCAGGTACAAGTGTATTCGTACAGGCCGTTAGCCAGTCGGTTAGCCAACCATCCGAATGCCATGCCGTACTCTGCAGGTACCGTTGACAGAAAAACCTTCAACCAGTGCAAGTGAAGCCTGCATCTGCATTCAGCGGCGCCCAAGAAGTTTCTGGAAGGTCGACTCCGGGCTGTGTCAAGCTGAAGATGCTCTACCCTGCTCTACCCCTGGTTATCTTTTCTTCAGTTTCTAGCTAGACTACATACGCACCATCTGATATCTCATCTTCAAAGTGTGTACTCGCCCATAAAATGCTTGGGGAAGTTTGGTAGCCAGGACAAAAAACCTAAAGCGTATGATTCCAGGGCCCCTTGCCTGATTGCCATGATCTGATATAACATCTCACCTAGGAAATAATATCTTGTGACGTGACAGGGTCGAGACGCGTGCATGCTCTTTCCCTGAACGGAAAGAGGCTGTGTGCCTCTATGCAGTGTGCTATGCTGTTGGTATGCAGTGTCCTATGAGGTTATATTTTATGCTACCATTAGACATGGGAACTTACTTGGAAACAAGGGCAAGTGGGGGTCATCATCTCATGATTGCCGCAATCTTCAGGTGTGGGTGAGATTGGGAGAGCGATGGCAAAGATCTCGCGGGATAATGCCTACGATTAGTCTTGTCTGATGGAAAGAATGGAGCTGTGAGATGAGATGTCAGTTTTCCGTCCGCGAGACATGCATGTGTCACATGCTCAGAACATCATCTCAACCCACTACTCCCTCCATCGACGAAGAAGAAAGAGGGGGTTTGTGTTGTTTGGACGGCCAATATTGGCTCAACATATTCTCCCGGAGAGAAGAAAGAGGGGATTTGCTTTTGTTTTAGATGGCCAATATTGGCTCAGCAAATTCTCCGTGGGAAAAAATCAAGAGGGCCTAATTGGCGCGCATCCAGACATTTCGGCATTCAAGTGTATATATCTAACAATTAGAACAAGAGGTTTATCTAGGCAAGCACTTCTGCTCCGGTGCTTCTCCCCTGGCGAAATTCTGGGCACGTCAAACACAACAACGGTGGAGATCTTCCCATACCTGTTCGTAAGCGGGGGCACGATCGTAATTTCAGTGTAGGTCCAGTCCGTACAACCTTGTATGTATGGCCCGTGTTGTGTTGTACCTCGTCTTTGTACGTATCTAAGATCACGTGCGCGTGTGCCGAAATAGAAATGTCCTATAAAAATCTTGCTCACGTGACCTCTTTTTTTCTTACGTGATGTACACATACCGTATCAAACAAACGGGTATACATGGGCTGGATGTGGGTTTCAGCGGACCCAACACATGAAGAAAAATCAAATATAACCCTTCAACTTGTTTAGTTGTGGAGCTCTCACTAAAAAAAAAAGGCTCCGGGCCGCGGCTTCGTCGTCTCTGTTCGCTCCAACCCCTCCACGCTGCTGAGGTGTGTCGTCATTCATCCAGTCGTCTTGATTCGGTAGGCGTATGTTCTTCCGACAGCTCCGCAACTTCAAGTTACGGCAGGTGTGTCGTCCTCGTTCATGTCGATCTGATTGGCAGGTAGCTAGCTTGCATCTTGCTCCAAGGCGTGGATTTCCAACGACTGTGGTCTGATTGATACATGTTGGTAGCTTGCACTGGAGTGGATTGCTGATTGGTTCCATGTTTGCAATTTTACGTGAGTAGACTGTTCCGGTCTGAAGTTCTCTTGCTGTGGGAGATACTTGTGATATGCGATCTGGTTTGATCTAGTGTGCAGGTTTAGATGGTCTTGGGAGTAGGTTGGCTGTGTTGGCGATGTGACCTGCTACAAGGCCACAGCAATCATCAGGTTTTCTTGGAGCTTCAGTTGAGGTGGTTGGCGACGCAGTGTTAATCGTTGGGAGCAATGTTAATGTCACGATGGAAGTGTCAGGGGATGAAGACTTTCCCGCAATCTGAGATTTTTTTTATAGAATATTAAAATATTTTATAAAAACATTTTGTAAAACCCCCGAAAGGAATAGATAATAAAACAATACAATTGCAAAAAAAGAGAACTAATTAAAATGATTTGATTTTTCTTTTCCCACCCTCATGGTCTTTCTAATCGAAGTTTAGGATCCAAAAGAAAATGGCTAGAATTTACTTCTAGTATATATACTCATCTAGAAGCGCATACAATATTTAATGCGTGGTAAAGGCGGAAAACTAGTGGCATAGGCATTCTGGATGGGCCTGCCGAAGAAGGTATCCGGATTTACTGAAGGCCCATGATACGTCTACAACGTATCTATAATTTTTTATGTTTCATGCTAGTTTTATAACAATACCTACATGTTTTGTTCACACTTTATGATGTTTTGATGCATTTTCCGGCACTAACCTATTAACAAGATGCCGAAGCGCCAGTTCCTATATTCTGCTGTTTTTGGTTTCAGAAATCCTACACAGGAAATATTCTCGGAATTGGACGAAACAAAGGGGGCCCCACCCCACAAGGCGGCGCGGCCAAGGGGGAGGGCGCGCCCCCCTATGGGGTGGGCCCCTCGAGCGCCCTCCGACTCTGCCCTTTCGCCTATATAATCTCTCAAAACCCTAGTACCGAGAGCCACGATACGGAAAAGTTCCAGACGCCGCCGCCGCCAATCTCATCTCGGGGGATTCAGGAGATCGCCTCCGGCACCCTGCCGGAGAAGGGAATCATCACCGAAGGGCTCTACATCACCATGCCCGCCTCCGGACTGATGCGTGAGTAGTTCATCCTTGGACTATGGGTCCATAGCAGTAGCTAGATGGTTGGTCTTCTCCTCTTGTGCTATCATGTTTAGATCTTGTGAGCTGCCTATCATGATCAGGATCATCTATTTGTAATGCTACATGTTGTGTTTGGTGGGATCCGATGAATATGGAATACTATGTCAAGTTGATTATTGATCTATCATATATGTGTTGTTTATGTTCTTGCATGCTCTCCGTTGCTAGTAGAGGCTTTGGCCAAGTTGATACTTGTAACTCCAAGAGGGAGTATTTATGCTCGTTAGTGGATTCATGCCTCCATTGAATCTGGGACAGTGACAGAAAGTTCTAAGGTTGTGGATGTGCTGTTGCCACTAGGGATAAAACATTGATGCTTTGTCTAAAGATATTTGTGTTGATTACATTACGCACCATACTTAATGCAATTGTCTGTTGTTTGCAACTTAATACTGGAAGGGGTTTGGATGCTAACCTGAAGGTGGACTTTTAGGCATAGATGCATGCTGGATGGCGGTCTATGTTCTTTGTCGTAATGCCCTGATTAAATCTCATAGTGATCATCATGATATGTATATGAATCTTTATTTGTCAATTGCCCACCTGTAATTTGTTCACCCAGCATGCTATTTATCTTATTGGAGAGACACCACTAGTGAACTGTGGACCCCGGTCCTATTCTTTTACATCTGAAATACAATCTACTGCAATCATTGTTCTCTGTTGTTCTTCGCAAACAAACATCATTCTCCCCACCATACGTTTAATCCTTTGTTTTCAGCAAGCTAGTGAGATTGACAACCTCACTGTTAAGTTGGGGCAAAGTATTTTGATTGTGTTGTGCAGGTTCCACGTTGGCGCCGGAATCACTGGTGTTGCGCCGCACTACACTCCTCCACCAACAACCTTCACGTGGCCTTCATCTCCTCCTGGTTCGATAAACCTTGGTTTCTTACTGAGGGAAAACTTACTGCTGTGCTCATCATACCTTCCTCTTGGGGTTCCCAACGGACGTGTCTGTACCGTCACAAGGAAGCTTCTGCGCTAGCAACTACTTTCTGGCGCCGTTGCCGGGGAGATCAAGACACGCTGCAAGGGGAGTCTCTCACATCTAATCTCTTTACTTTGTTTATTGTCTTGCTTTAGTTTACTTTATTTTCTGTTTTGTTTGCTTTCTTTATATCGAAAACATAAAAAAATTAGTTGCTTTACTTTATTTCATTTGTCTTGTTTGCTTTCTCTATATCAAAAACACAAAAAAATTAGTTACTTGCATTTACTTTATTCTGTTATCATGACTAGTCCTGTAGCTATTACTCTATCACCTGAGGAATCGATCTTTACTTTTAAACAAGGGGGTGAGGAGAGTTTTAAAGAAGGTTGGTCTAGAATTTTTGATTCTTATAGTAAAACTGAACCTAAAATGACTCTAAGTTTGCTTCTTAGTAACTTTTATTTTGGGCTTATTCTTCGTTATAGATATGCCTTAGATGCTGTAGTGGGAGGAGATTTCCTTCACTGTGATGGGGATCAAGCTTTTAATGCCATAAAAAAATTGGTTACATCATCTAGCTCCGCTAATAATTTTGATTCATCTCTTGCTAGCATTCATAATAGATTAAACACTCTCGAAACAAATATATCTTGTTTAAAAGAAGGGTACAACCAGATTCGCGAATATTATGATTATGTTCCAGTAAGCTTTGAACCTTCAATGTGGGTGCCTACTATTAAAGTTGCTATTTGTGGTGAAATTTTTTATGCCCGCTGTGATATTATGTCTGAGTTCTGCCTTATGCCTAAAAGTATTTATGAATCTTTGACACTTTGGGAACTTACTGAAGGAGGAGAAGGAATAACTATGACTGATAACTCCGTTATGATTCCTAAGGGAATAGCTGAAGGCGTGTTCACAATCTTTCTTGGAAGAACGATATCCACTGATTATCTCGTTGTTGAATGTGTAGGGACAGGACAAATCACACTTGGAAGATCCCTGCTGAAACTCGTGGGAGCAATCATAGATGTGGGGAAAGGCACTCTAAATTTTACCTCTACACCCGGATGCGGTCATATATTCCCTAAACCAAATAGTAAGAATAAGAGTAAGGAGGGTAGGCGTAAAGCCCCTGGTAAGAATGTTAATGCTTCATCTCTCGATAATACTTGATTTGCACTTTCTGCGCCTAGCTGAAAGGCATTAAAGAAAAGCACTTTTTGGGAGATAACCCATGTTATTTTTACTACTGTTTTGTTGAGTCTTGGAAGTTGTTACTACTGTAGCAACCTCTCTTTATCATGTTTTTGTGCCAAGTAAAGTCTCTAATAGAAGGTTGATACTAGATTTGGATTTCTGCGCAGAAACAGATTTGCTGTCTGTCACGAATTCGCGTCCTTCTCTCTGTAGAAGAATCAAAAAAATCAGCGAAAATTCATGCATGATCCTCAGATATGTACGCAACTTTCATTAGTTTTGAGTTTTTCTATCTGAGCAAGTTAAGTGCCTCAGAAAAATTCGTCTTTACGGACTGTTCTGTTTTGACAGATTCTGCCTTTTTTATTTCGCATTGCCTCTTTTGCTGTGTTGGATGGATTTCTTTGTTCCATTAACTTTCAGTAGCTTTGGGCAATGTCCAGAAGTGTTAAGAATGATTATGTCACCTCTGAATATGTGAATTTTTGATTATGCACTAACCCTCTAATGAGTTTGCTTAAAGTTTGGTGTGGAGGAAGTTTTCAAGTGTCAAGAGAAGAGGATGATATAATATGATCAAGAAGAGTGAAAAGTCTAAGCTTGAGGATGCCCCCGTGGTTCATACCTGCATATTTCAAGAAGACTCAAGCATCTAAGCTTGGGGATGCCCAAGGCATCCCCTTCTTCATCGACAACTTATCAGGTCACTTCTAGTGAAACTATATTTTTATTCTGTCACATCTTATGTTCTTTACTTGGAGCGTCTCTTTGTTTTTGTTTTTGTTTGAATAAATTCAGATCCCAACAATCCTTGTATTGGAGATAGACACGCTCCGCTTTTTCATTTGAACACTGGTGTTCTTAGTTTTGCTTTAATGTTCATGGCGAAGACTGAAAACTGCTTCGTTGGTTGCTATTTGGTTGGAATCAGAAAATGCTTCATATGGTCTTCAATAATTTGATACTTGGCAATTGTTTTGAGCTCTCATAGATCATGTTTAAGCTCTTGCATCATGTAGTTTAAATCTATTAGTGGAGAACTACCATAGAGCTTGTTGAAATTTGGTTTGCATGATTGATCTCTCTAAGGTCTAGATATTTTCTGGTAAAAGTGTTTGAACAACAAGGAAGACAGTGTTGAGTCTTATAATGCTTGCAATATTTTCTTGTGTAAGTTTTTGCTGTACCTGTTCATACTTGTGTTTGCTTCAAACAACCTTGCTAGCCAAAGCCTTGTACTGAGAGGAAATGCTTCTCGTGCATCCAAACACCTTGAGCCAAAATCTATGCCATTTGTGTCCACCATAACTACCTATATGTGGTATTTTTCTGCCATTCCAAAGTAAATTGCTTGCGTGCTACCTTTAAAATTTCATTCTTTTGTCTTTACAATACATAGCTCATGGGAAAATAGCTTAAAAACTATTATGGTGATGAATATGTAGCTATGTATCTTAGTTCTTATAAGTTGCTTGTTGAGCGGTAACCATGTTTCTGGGGACGCCATCAACTTTTTACACCTTTGTTGAATATCATGTGAGTTGCTATGCATGTTCGTCTTGTCTGAAGTAAGGGTGATTTATCATGATTAAATGGTTTGAGTATGTGATGCGCGTAGATGTACACGTCCGTTGGGAACCCCAAGAGGAAGGTATGATGCGCACAGTGGCAAGTTTTCCCTCAGAAAGAAACCAAGGTTTAATCGAACCAGGAGGAGCCAAGAAGCACGTTGAAGGTTGATGGTGGCGAAATGTGATGCGGCGCAACACCAGGGATTCGGCGCCTACGTGGAACCTGCACAACACAACCAAAGTACTTTGCCCCAACGAAACAGTGAGGTTGTCAATCTCATCGGCTTGCTGTAACAAAGGATTAACCATATTGTGTGGAAGATGATTGTTTGCGAAGAATAGTAAAGAACAAGTATTGCAGTAGATTGTATTTCAGATGTAAAGAATAGGACCGGGGTCCACAGTTCACTAGAGGTGTCTCTCCCATAAGATTAAAGCATGTTGGGTGAACAAATTACAGTCGGGCAATTGACAAATAGAAAAGGGCATAACAATGCATATACATGATATGATAAATATAGTGAGATTTAATCGGGGCATTACGACAAAGTACATAGACCGCCATCCAGCATGCATCTATGCCTAAAAAGTCCACCTTCAGGTTATCATCCGAACCCCTTTCAGTATTAAGTTGCAAGCAACAGACAATTGCATTAAGTATGGTGCGTAATGTAATCAACAACTACATCCTTAGACATAGCATCAATGTTTTATCCCTAGTGGTAACACACATCCACAACCTTAGAACCTTCTGTCACGATCCCAGATTCAATGGAGGCATGAACCCACTATCGAGCATAAATACTCCCTCTTGGAGTTAAGAGCAAAAACTTGGCCAGAGCCTCTACTAATAACGGAGAGCATGCAAGATCATAAACAACACATAAATAATAGATTGATAATCACCATAACATAGTATTCTCTATCCATCGGATCCCGACAAACACAACATATAGTATTACAGATAGATTATCTTGATCATGTTAGGCAGCTCACAAGATCCAACAATGAAGCACAATTAGGAGAAGACGACCATCTAGCTACTGCTATGGACCCATAGTCCAGGGGTGAACTACTCACTCATCACTCCGGAGGCGATCATGGCGATGAAGAGTCCTCCGGGAGATGATTCCCCTCTCCGGCAGGGTGCCGGAGGCGATCTCCTGAATCCCCAGAGATGGGATTCGCGGCGGCGCTGGAAGGTTTTCCGTATCGTGGCTCTTGGGGGGTTTCGCGACGGAGGCTTTAAGTAGGCGAAAGGGTAGGTCAAGGGCGTCACGGGGGGCCCACACACTAGGGCGGCGCGGCTAGGGCTTGGGCCGCGCCGCCATGGTGTGTCCCCACCTCGTGGCCCTACTTAGACTCCTCTTCGGACTTCTGGAAGCTTCGTGCAAAAATAGGACCCGGGCGTTGATTTCGTCCAATTCCGAGAATATTTCCTTACTAGGATTTCTGAAACCAAAAGCAAAAACAGCAATGGCTCTTCGGCATCTTGTTAATAGGTTAGTGTCAGAAAATGCGTAAATACGACATATAATGTGTATAAAACATGTAGATATCATCAATAATGTAGCATGGAACATAAGAAATTATCGATACGTCGGAGACGTATCAGCATCCCCAAGCTTAGTTCTGCTCGTCCCGAGCAGGCAAACGATAACAAGGATAATTTCTGGAGTGACATGCCATCATAATCTTGATCATACTATTGTAAACATATGTAATGAATGCAGCGATCAAAACAATGGTAATGACATGAGTAAACAAATGAATCATAAAGCAAAGACTTTTCATGAATAGTACTTCAAGACAAGCATCAATAAGTCTTGCATAAGAGTTAACTCATAAAACAATAAATCAAAGTAAAGGTATTGAAGCAACACAAAGGAAGATTAAGTTTCAGCGGTTGCTTTCAACTTATAACATGTATATCTCATGGATAGTGTCAATGTAAAGTAATATAACAAGTGCAATATGCAAATATGTAGGAATCAATGCACAGTTCACACAAGTGTTTGCTTCTTAAGGTGGAGAGAGATAGGTAAACTGACTCAACAATAAAAGTAAAAGAAAGGTCCTTCAAAGAGGAAAGCATCGATTGCTATATTTGTGCTAGAGCTTTTATTTTGAAAACATGAAACAATTTTGTCAACGGTAGTAATAAAGCATATGAGTTATGTAAATTATATCTTACAAGTTGCAAGCCTCATGCATAGTATACTAATAGTGCCCGCACCTTGTCCTACTTGGCTTGGACTACCGGATCATCGCAATACACATGTTTCAACCAAGTGTCACAAAGGGGTACCTCCATGCCGCCTGTACAAAGGTCTAAGGAGAAAGCTCGCATTTTGGATTTCTCGCTTTTGATTATTCTCAACTTAGACATCCATACCGGGACAACATGGACAACAGATAATGGACTCCTCTTTAATGCATAAGCATGTAGCAACAATTATTATCTCATATGAGATTGAGGATATATGTCCAAACTGAAACTTCCACCATGATTCATGGCTTTAGTTAGCGGCCCAATGTTCTTCTCTAACAATATGCATGCTCCAACCATTATGGTGGTAGATCTCTCTTACTTCAGACAAGACGGACATGCATAGCAACTCACATGATATTCAACAAAGAATAGTTGATGGCGTCCCCAGAAGCATGGTTATCGCACAACAAGCAACTTAATAAGAGATAAAGTGCATAAGTACATATTCAATACCACAATAGTTTTTAAGGCTATTTTGTCCCATGAGCTATATATTGCAAAGGTGAATGATGGAATTTTAAAGGTAGCACTCAAGAAATTTACTTTGGAATGGCGGAGAAATACCATGTAGTAGGTAGGTATGGTGGACACAAATGGCATAGTGGTTGGCTCAAGGATTTTGGATGCATGAGAAGTATTCCTTCTCGATACAAGGTTTAGGCTAGCAAGGTTATTTGAAGCAAACTCAAGGATGAACCGGTGCAGCAAAACTCACATAAAAGACATATTGTAAACATTATAAGACTCTACACCGTCTTCCTTGTTGTTCAAAACTCAATACTAGAAATATCTAGACCTTAGAGAGACCAAATATGCAAATCAAATTTTAGCAAGCTCTATGTATTTCTTCATTAGTGGGTGCAAAGTATATGATGCAAGAGCTTAAACATGAGCACAACAATTGCCAAGTATCACATTATCCAAGACATTTTAGAATTACTACATGTAGCATTTCCCAATTCCAACCATATAACAATTTAACGAAGAAGTTTCAACCTTCGCCTTGAATATTATGAGTAAAGCCTAAGGACATATTTGTCCATATGCAACAGCGGAGCGTGTATCTCTCCCACACAGTGAATGCTAGGATCCATTTTATTCAAACAAAAACAAAAACAAAACAAACCGACGCTCCAATCAAAGTACATAAGATGTGACTGAATAAAAATATAGTTCCAGGGGAGGAACCTGATGATGTTGTTGATGAAGAAGGGGATGCCTTGGGCATCCCCAAGCTTAGACGCTTGAGTCTTCTTAAAATATGCAGGGATGAACCACGGGGGCATCCCCAAGCTTAGAGCTTTCACTCCTCTTGATCATAGTATATCCTACTCCTCTCTTGACCATTGAAAACTTCCTTCACACCAAACTTCAAGCAAACTCATTAGAGGGTTAGTGCACAATTAATAATTCACATATTCAGAGGTGACACAATCATTATTAACACTTCTGGACATTACACAAAGCTATTGGACATTAATGGATCAAAGAAATTCATCCAACATAGCAAATACGGCAATGCGAAATAAAAGGCAGAATATGTCAAAAACAGAACAGTCCGTAAAGACGAACCTGAAAGGTGCACTAGACTTGCTCAAATGGAAAAACTCAAAACTAATGAAAGTTGCGTACATATCTGAGGATCACGCTCGTAATTTTGCAGATTTTTTCGAATTTTCTACAGAGACTTGTGCCAGAATTCGTGACAGACATCAATGCTGTTTCTGCGCAGCGATCCCAAATATAACATCAACTTTAACATAGAAACTTTACTTGGCACAAAAACATGATAAGGAGAGGTTGCTACAGTAGTAAAAAACTTCCAAGACTGAAATATAAAACAAAGTACTGTAGTAAAAACATGGGTTGTCTCCCATAAGCGCTTTTCTTTAACGCCTTTCAGCTAGGCGCAGAAAGTGCAAATCAAGTAACATCAAGAGTAGAAGCATCAACATCATAACTTGTTCTAATAATAGAATCAAAAGGCAACTTCATTCTCTTTCTAGGGAAGTGTTCCATACCTTTCTTGAGAGGAAATTGATATTTAATATTACCTTCCCTCATATCAATAACAGCACCAACGGTTCGAAGAAAAGGTCTTCCCAACACAATAGGACAAGATGCATTGCATTCGATATCCAAGACAACAAAATCAACGGGGACAAGGTTATTGTTAACCGTAATGCGCACATTATCAATCCTCCCCAAAGGTTTCTTTTTAACATTATCGGCAAGATTAACATCCAAATAACAATTCTTCAATGGTGGCAAGTCAAGCATATCATAAATCTTTTTAGGCATAACAGAAATACTTGCACCAAGATCACATAAAGCATTACATTCAAAGTCATTGAATTTCATTTTAATGATGGGCTCCCAACCATCTTCTAACTTCCTAGGAATAGAAGCTTCAAGTTTTAATTTCTCTTCCCGAGCTTTAATGAGAGCATTTGTAATGTGTTTTGTAAAGGCTAAATTTATAGCACTAGCATTGGGACTTCTAGCAAGTTTTTGTAAGAACTTTATAACTTCAGAGATGTGGCAATCATCAAAATCTAAATCATTATGAGCTACAGCAATGGGATCATTGTCCCCAAGGTTGGAAAAAATTTCAGCAGTTTTATCACAAATGGTTTCAGCAGTTTTAGCAATTTCAGGCAGTTTTGTACGCTTTGCACTAGGAGTAGAAACATTGCCAACACCAATTATTTTACCATTGATAGTAGGAGGTGCAGCAACATATGAATCATTATCATTATTAATGGTGGTAATAGTCCAAACTTTAGCTACATTATTCTCTTTAGCTAGTTTTTCATTTTCTTCTCTATCCCACCTAGCACGCAATTCAGCCATTAATATTATATTCTCATTAATTCTAACTTGGATGGCATTTGCTGTAGTAGTAATCTTATTATCAATATCATTATTAGGCATAACTTTCAATTTTAATAGATCAACATCAGAGGCAAGTCTATCAACTCTAGAAGCAATAATATCAATTTTATCAAGCTTTTCCTCAACAGATTTGTTAAAAGCAGTTTGTGTACTAATAAATTCTTTAAGAATGGCTTCAAGACCAGAGGGTACACTCCTATTATTGTTGTAAGAATTCCCATAAGAATTACCATAACCATTACCATTAGCAGAAGGATATGGCCTATAGTTATTACCAGAGTTGTTCCTATAAGCGTTGTTGTTGAAATTATTATTTTTAGTGAAATTCACATCAACATTTTCTTCTTGAGCAACCAATGAAGCTAAAGGAACATTATTTGGATCAACATTAGATCTACCATTCACAAGCATAGACATAATCACATCAATCTTATCACTCAAGGAAGAGGTTTCTTCAACAGAATTTACCTTCTTACCTTGTGGAGCTCTTTCCGTGTGCCATTCAGAGTAATTTATCATCATATCATCAAGAAGCTTTGTAGCCGCCCCCAAAGTGATGGACATAAAGGTACCTCCAGCAGCTGAATCCAATAAATTCCGCGAAGAAAAATTTAGTCCTGCATAGAAGGTTTGGATGATCATCCAAGTAGTCAGTCCATGGGTTGGGCAATTCTTTACCAAAGTTTTCATTCTCTCCCATACTTGAGCAACATGTTCAGTATCTAATTGCTTAAAATTCATTATGCTACTTCTCAAAGATATAATTTTAGCGGGAGGATAATATCTACCAATAAAAGCATCCTTACATTTAGTCCATGAATCAATACTATTCTTAGGCAAAGATAGCAACCAATCTTTAGCTCTTCCTCTTAATGAGAAAGGAAACAATTTCAATTTAATAATATCACCATCTACATCCTTATATTTTTGCATTTCACAAAGTTCAACAAAATTATTAAGATGGGCAGCAGCATCATCAGAACTAACACCAGAAAATTGATCTCTCATAACAAGGTTCAGTAAAGCAGGTTTAATTTCAAAGAATTCTGATGTAGTAGCAGGTGGAGCAATAGGTGTGCATAGGAAATCATTATTATTTGTGTTTGTGAAGTCACACAACTTAGTATTTTCAGGGGTATTCATTTTAGCAACAGTAAATAAAGCAAACTAGATAAAGTAAATGCAAGTAACTAATTTTTTTGTGTTTTTGATATAGAGAGCAAGACAATAAATAAAGTAAAACTAGCAACTAATTTTTTTGTGTTTTGTTTAGGTGCAGCAAACAAAGTAGTAAATAAAATAAAGCAAGACAAAAACAAAGTAAAGAGATTGGGAAGTGGAGACTCCCCTTGCAGCGTGTCTTGATCTCCCGGCAACGGCGCCAGAAAAAGGCTTGATGCGCGTAGATGTACACGTCCGTTGGGAACCCCAAGAGGAAGGTATGATGCGCACGGTGGCAAGTTTTCCCTCAGAAAGAAACCAAGGTTTAATCGAACCGGGAGGAGCCAGAAGCACGTTGAAGGTTGATGGTGGCGAAATGTGATGCGGCGCAACACCAGGGATTCCGGCGCCAACGTGGAACCTGCACAACACAACCAAAGTACTTTGCCCCAACGAAGCAGTGAGGTTGTCAATCTCACCGGCTTGCTGTAACAAAGGATTAACCGTATTGTGTGGAAGATGATTGTTTGCGAAGAATAGTAAAGAACAAGTATTGCAGTAGATTGTATTTCAGATGTAAAGAATAGGACCGGGGTCCACAGTTCACTAGAGGTGTCTCTCCCATAAGATTAAAGCATGTTGGGTGAACAGATTACAGTCGGGAAATTGACAAATAGAAAAGGGCATAACAATGCATATACATGATATGATAAATATAGTGAGATTTAATCAGGGCATTACGACAAAGTACATAGACCGCCATCCAGCATGCATCTATGCCTAAAAAGTTCACCTTCAGGTTATCATCCGAACCCCTTTTAGTATTAAGTTGCAAGCAACAGACAATTGCATTAAGTATGGTGCGTAATGTAATCAACAACTACATCCTTAGACATAGCATCAATGTTTTATCCCTAGTGGCAACATCACATCCACAACCTGAGAACCTACTGTCACGATCCCAGATTCAATGGAGGCATGAACCCACTATCGAGCATAAATAGTCCCTCTTGGAGTTAAGAGCAAAAACTTGGCCAGAGCCTCTACTAATAACGGAGAGCATGCAAGATCATAAACAACACATAAATAATAGATTGATAATCACCATAACATAGTATTCTCTATCCATCGGATCGACAAACACAACATATAGTATTACAGATAGATGATCTTGATCATGTTAGGCAGCTCACAAGATCCAACAATGAAGCACAATTAGGAGAAGACGACCATCTAGCTACTGCTATGGACCCATAGTCAGGGGTGAACTACTCACTCATCACTCCGGAGGCGATCATGGCGATGAAGAGTCCTCGGAGATGATTCCCCTCTCCGGGCGCGGAGGCGATCTCCTGAATCCCCGAGATGGGATTCGCGGCGGCGGCGTCTGGAAGGTTTTCCGTATCGTGGCTCTCGGTACTGGGGGTTTCGCGACGGAGGCTTTAAGTAGGCGAAAGGGTAGGTCAAGGGCGTCACGGGGGCCACACACTAGGGCGGCGCGGCCAGGGCTTGGGCCGCGCCGCCATGTGTCCCCACCTCGTGGCCCGTCTCCTCTTCGGAATTCTGGAAGCTTCGTGCAAAAATAGGACCCTGGGCGTTGATTTCGTCCAATTCCGAGAATATTTCCTTACTAGGATTTCTGAAACCAAAAACATCAGAAAACAGCAACTGGCTCTTCGGCATCTTGTTAATAGGTTAGTTCCGGAAAATGCGTAAATACGACATATAATGTGTATAAAACATGTAGATATCATCAATAATGTAGCATGGAACATAAGAAATTATCGATACGTCGGAGACGTATCAGTATGCATATTGTTAGAGAAGAACATTGGGCCGCCAACCAAAGCCATGTATCATGGTGGAAGTTTTCAATTTGGACATTAACCCTCAATCTCTTATGAGAATATTATCTGTTGTTGAATGCTTAAGCATTAAAGAGGAGTCCATTATCTGTTTTCTATGTTGTCCCGTTATGGATGTCCACAAGTTGAGATTTATCAAAACTGAGAAATCAAATGCGATCTATCTCCTTGGACCTTTGTACAGGCGGCATAGAGGTACCCCTTTGTGACACTTGGTTGAAACATATGTAATGCAATGATAATCCATGGAAATCCGAGCTAATTAGGACAAGGTGCGAACACTATTGGTATTCAATGCATGAGGCTTGCAACTTGTAGGAAGTTTTATGCATAACACATATGAATTATTACTACCGTTGACAAAATTGTTTCTATGTTTTCAAAATAAAAAGCTCTAGCACATGAGTAATCCATGCTTCCCTCTACGAAGGGCCTTTCTTTTACTTTATGTTGAGTCAGTTTACCTACTTATTTCTATCTTAGAAGCAAACACTTGTGTCAACTGTGTGCATTGATTCTTACAAGTTTACTTATTACACTTGTTATATTACTTTATGTTGACAATTATCCATGAGATATACATGTTACAAGTTGAAAGCAATTGCTGAAACTTAATCATCCTATGTGTTGCTTCGAAACCTCTTACTTTGAATCTATTGTTTTATGAGTTAGCTCTTATGCAAGTATTTTTGATACTTGTCTTGAAAGTACTATTCATGAAAAGTTTTTGATATATGATTCAATTGTTTAGTCATTATCTCTTTGTTAGCAATCTATTGCTTCGAATCACTTCATTCATCTCATATGATTTACAATAATGTTGATCAAGATTATGATGGTAGCGTGTCACTTTAGAAATTATTGTTTTTATCGTTTACCTACTCAAGGGCGAGTAGGAACTAAGCTTGGGGATGCTTGATACGTCTCCAACGTATCTATAATTTCTTATGTTCCATGCTAGTTTTATAACAATACCTACATGTTTTGTTCACACTTTATGATGTTTTGATGCATTTTCGGCACTAACCTATTAACAAGATGCCGAAGCGCCAGTTCCTGTTTTCTGCTGTTTTGGTTTCAAAAATCCTACACAGGAAATATTCTCGGAATTGGACGAAACAAAGCCCACGGTCTTATTTTCCGCGGAAGGTTCCAGAGCACCGAAGGAGAGATGGAGAGGGGCCAAGGGGCCCCACCCCACAAGCGGCGCGGCCAAGGGGAGGCGCCCTATGGGGTGGGCCCCTCGAGCGCCCTCCCCGGCTCGCCTTTCGCCTATATAATCTCTCCGTCGCGAAAACCCTAGTACCGAGAGCCATGATACGGAAAAAGTTCCAGGGACGTCGCCGCCGCCAATCCCATCTCGGGAGATTCAGGAGATCGCCTCCGGCACCCTGCCGGAGAGGGGAATCATCACCGAAGGGCTCTACATCACCATGCCCGCCTCCGGACTGATGCGTGAGTAGTTCATCCTTGGACTATGGGTCCATAGCAGTAGCTAGATGGTTGTCTTCTCCTCTGTGCTATCATGTTTAGATCTTGTGAGCTGCCTATCATGATCAGGATCATCTATTTGTAATGCTACATGTTGTGTTTGGTGGGATCCGATGAATATGGAATACTTTGTCAAGTTGATTATTGATCTATCATATATGTGTTGTTTATGTTCTTGCATGCTCTCCATTGCTAGTAGAGGCTCTAGCCAAGTTGATACTTGTAACTCCAAGAGGGAGTATTTATGCTCGATAGTGGGTTCATGCCTCCATTGAATCTGGGACAGTGACAGAAAGTTCTAAGGTTGTGGATGTGTTGTTGCCACTAGGGATAAAACATTGATGCTTTGTCTAAGGATATTTGTGTTGATTACATTACGCACCATACTTAATGCAATTGTGTGTTGTTTGTAATACTGGAAGGGTGTGGATGCTAACCTGAAGGTGGACTTTTTAGGCATAGATGCATGCTGGATGGCGGTTTATGTACTTTGTGGTAATGCCCTGATTAAATCTCATAGTGATCATCATGATATGTATATGAATCTTTATTTGTCAATTGCCCACCTGTAATTTGTTCACCCGGATAAATAGCATGCGGGTGAACAAATTACAGTGGGCAATTGGATTCATACATATCATGATGATCATGAGATTTAATCAGGGCATTACGCAAAGTACATAGACCATATCCGGCATGCATCTATGCCTAAATCACCTTCGGGTTAGCATCCGCACCCCCTCTAACAGACAATTGCATTAAGTATGGTGCGTAATGTAATCAACACAAATATCCTTAGACAAAGCATCGATGTTATCCCTAGTAGCAACCACATCCTAACGCACTGTCCCATTCAATGGAGCATGAACCCACTATCAAATCCCCCCCTCTTGGAGTTACAAGTATCAACTTCTGAGCCTCTAAGCGAGAGCATGCAAATAAACAACACATATATGATAGATTGATAATCAACTTGACATAATATTCTATATTCATCGGATCCAAACACAACATGTAGCATTACAAATAGATGATCTTGATCATGTTAGGCTCACAAGATCTAAACATGATAGCACAAGACCAACCATCTACTATGGATCCATAGTCCAGGACTACTCACGCATCATCGGGGGGGGCATGTGATGTAGAACCTCGTGATGATTCCCCTCCTGCGAGCTCATCCCCGAGATGGGATTGGCGGCGGCGCTCTGGAAGGTTTCCGTATCGTGGCTCTCATCTGAGTAGCGGCGAAGGCTATAAGTAGGCGGAAGGGTAGGTCAAGGGGCGGCGCGAGGGGCCCACACCATAGGGCGGCGCGGGGCCCCCTAGGCCGCGCGGCCCTATGGTAGCGGCGCCTCATCGCCCCACTTTGTTATCCCTTCGGTCTTCTGGAAGCTTCGTGGAAAAATAAGACCCTGGGCGTTGATTTCGTCCAATTCCGAGAATATTTCCTTTTAGGATTTCTGAAACCAAAAACAACAGAACACAGGAACTGGCGCTTCAGCATCTTGTTAATAGGTTAGTGCGGAAAATGCATAATAATGATGTAAAGTATGTATAAAACATGTGAGTATTATCATAAAAGTAGCATGGAACATAAGAAATTATAGATACGTTTGAGGCATCAATCCCAAGCTTAGTTCCTACTTGCCCTCGAGTAGGTAAACGATAACAACAAATAATTTCTGAAGTGACATGCTACCAACATAATCTTGATCAACATCTATTATATATTAAAAGTACATTAAGGGCTAACCAGAAATTAGAGAATTAGCTAGAAAATCCCACAAAAAACAGAAACATCGGACCGTTAAATTTAGCTTGTAATATATTTCAGCCGGTAATTTTATTGATCGACTCCCACCCACGATCGGTCATGTACCCAATGAAATCCATTGAAATAAAAAAAAAAAACAGCGTGGAAAACACGTAGAAAGAACCAACCCTAATTTCTATGAGACGGAAGAAGGAACGCTAGCTGCCGCCACCCATGGCCTTGCACCGATGGCGGGAGGCATTAAAACTGCTCAAAGGCGTCCTGCCGCTCCTCCGGTGCGGCAGCTGCGCAACGCCTGCCAGCGGTCACAGTTCTGAGGTTCCTAGATTCTCCACGGTTGGTAATCTGCTCTTTGCATGCAATTGTTTTTTATTCTTTCATATCACATCACATGCCGCCTTGAAAAAATAATCTGTATAATACGATTAGATGAGTGGATGCTGATTAACCGTATGTCCCAGGGAATGCAATCTCTAGGAACATGTGTATATTGTTTGAGACTACTTTTTTTTTCGAAATGGGGACTGTTTGAGACTACTTCGATCTATTGATTTGTAGATTTCAGCGAAAGGGTTGGTCGATGCTATCGCTGAAGATTCAACTACACGGATTTAAGCATAAAACATATGGCCTAGCTTACAATCTTCTATTAACTATCACATGCTACTTTATTTTTTGCAAGTACAAATGTTCATGTCTGAAGGATATGCACGCTGAAATCCGGCAAGCTGTTGTAGTTCGCTCAATGGAATTGAGCTGCTATAGTATCAGGAATCTGCTGATTCATTTTGTGGATATAAGAGAGAGGAGGTACTACAGTACCATGGACTCATTTGATACAGGTAAAAATTACGTAAGTTTTTAACTTTTCTTTGCTCATAAAAAATTGTCACTCATACTTGCTATTTCTATTCTTTATTAGACGACTTTTTTGGCTAAAATATTCTTAGCATTTGTAATTTCTCTCAAAAAGTTCGTTAAGTTGTTGCACCCAGTTTGTTCCTTTGATTTATCCTCCTGTTATTTTGCTTCTCACGCGCTGCCGAAGCAACGTATTTGAATGCCCTAACGTTTCGTATCCACAGATTTATCCTCCGTCAGTTTGCTTCTCACACGCTGATGCGAGGTATTCAAATCCCCTAACGTTTTAACTTTCATTTTGCTTCTCACGCGCTGCCGATGCAACGTATTTGAATGCCCTAACGTTTCGTATCCTCAGATTTATCCTCCGTCAGTTTGCTTCTCACACGCCGATGCGAGGTATTTAAATCCCCTAACGTTTTGACTTTCATATCACATGACATCACGCCTTGAAAATAATCTATATATTCCGATTAGAGGTACTGATTAACCGCTATGTCCCACGGCATGCAATCTCTAAGAACATGTGTATATTGTTTGAGACTACTTCGATCTGTTGATTTTCAGATTTCAGGGGCAGGGGTGGTCCATGCCATCGCTGGAGATTCAACTACAGGTATTCAAGCATAAAGCTACTTTATTTTTTGCAAGTACAAATGTTCATGTCTCAAGGATATGCACGCTTAAATCAACAGTGGCAAGCTGTTGTAGTTTGCTCAATGGAATTGAGCTGCTATAGTATCAGGAATCTACTGATTCATTTTGTGGATATAAGAGAGAGGAGGTACTACAGTACCGTGGACTCATTTGATACAGGTTAATTATGTAAGTTTTTAACTTTTTTTTTTGCTTATAAAAAAATTGTCACTCATACTTGCTATTTTGTATTCTTTATCAGACGACATTTTTTTACTAAAATACTCTTAGCATTTGTAATTTCTCTCTAAGAAATTTCGTTGAGTTGTTGCACCCAGTTTGTTCCTTTGATTTATCCTCCTGTTATTTTGCTTCTCACGCGCTGCCGATGCAACGTATTTGAATGTCCTAACGTTTCGTATCTTCAGATTTATCTTCCTGTCAATTTGCTTCTCACACGCCGATGCGAGGTATTTAAATCCCCTAACGTTTTGACTTTCGAAGTATGATGTCACCGCCGCCTTCTTTGTCTCCTATTGGCCTGTCAAGTCTCCAATCAATGCAAAAGCATTAGTATAGTCAGGTTTTATCTTGCCTAATCCATACAACACTCAGCCATGCAACTATGCAAGACCGATCGATCCATGAATTTGCCCCATGCACAAAGTCTGCTAGCGCCGCCACAATGGAGAGACTCATTACTTTTCCCTAAATTGTCGTTGCCCCTCCTGACCATAATCATTGGCACCACAGGGCGGCATATATATGGAATCGCATATGGCTGCATGTAAGCAGGTGGATGGATAATTAGCTGTGTTACACAGCCTGTGTAGAATGCATGGATACACATAAAAGAAGCAGAATCGATGAAAGCGCCATAACCAGCAACGTAAGATTAGATCAAGTATGTATACACATGCGTGCAGCAGTTTTGATGCATGAAACACATCTGCATTCATCTTTAATATTAATTATGATATAGAATTATTTTCAATCCTAGGCTCTCTATCATGTTATCTATTTGTGCTCTGATTTTTTGTATCCACATAATAATTGTACTTAATATTCCAATTTTCTATAGAAAATTTAATTTACAAGACGAAGTTTGTTTGCTAGAATATTCTTACATTTGTAATTTCTCCCAGAAACATTTATTATGTTGTTCCACCTTTTTCTTTCCTTAGATTTATCCTCCGCCATTTTGCTGGCATAATGAGAACTGTTTTGGTTGGATAAGACTCATATACACATAAAAAATATTTATGAAGATAAGTTAAAATCTCAGTTTTACATTAGTTAAGGGATCGTATGGGCACCCTTTTCGTGTCCTCAGATTTATCGTGCAATGTTTTGTGTAAAACGTTCTTGGGTCTACAACTGTTGGTAATTTACTATGGCTTTATTTTTACATGGTTAGGAGACAAACTGGAACTGACAATTCTGTATGAGCACTACTGCTCTTAGGTCCAGCTAGCCAAACTTTTTTTTTGCAGGAAATAGCTGATGATATTAAAGCAAAAAAAATTTATAGAAAGAACGACAAGAGAAAATTACAACCAAGTCCTTCTACAGCCCAACGACCTGCTTGCTGCCGCTGCTTCTCCACTCGGACCTTGGATCGGAAGAAGCCTCGGGAAGTCGTCAAACCTCAACACCAGAGAGCCTCCACCCTACTGCGCCGACAACATCGCCTTACTCCACCACCAGCTCCTTCATATTCTTCAACCGGATCCGCCGTCTTGAGCTCCGTGGGGAGATTGACGCACACGGTGGCCCCAAAGGACCGCGATCGCGAGGAAGGAAGCGCTCCGCTGTGGTCCTCCACTGAGCACCACCGAACGAAGATGACGAGCACTACCTGCAAAAACCACTCAGGCTGTGCATCCATCTCCATGACGCCGTTGGTTGGGTCCCTAATAGAGCCAACACTATGTACACGTCGAGAAACAAGGTTCCCCCATCCTCCCACCACCGGAGCGGCCGGCGGAGGAAGGGGGAACCGGTGATCTAAATTGTATTTCCTTTGTTTCTGTTTAGGAGTTGTATATCAAGACGAAAATGCCCAAACAACAGGTGCAATCGAAATTACAACCAGTTTGATGGATAGGCTTAGATTAATTTATTTATTTCTAATTTGAGGTTATATCAACTGGCATGAGTAGCAATCAATGACTGCATCATGCAAGCATCCGTATGTTTATTGGATAACCATTCAATCAATTACTTTGATAACCTATGATGTGTGTAGTCTTCTACACATTTTTTAAAATAGTATTAAAGATACCAGATGTATCATGGCCAAATTAAGCGTATGTAGTTGCTTTCCTAAAATGTCATTTTTGTGGTAAATAATATCATTTTTGTTGTCTCTGTTTTCATACTCTTAAGCATATTGTTACTTCTCCAAGTAGTCCTTCTCTAAAAATTTTTTTTATAGTTTTCATTGTAAACTTATCATGTCAAGTACTTTAAGCCTTGCTTTGTAATAATTTTATATTGTACGCATATTAAATACTTTTAAATATTTTACATATGTCAATTGACTAATATACATTATTTAATTTATAAAACATGTGTTTCAGGTTAGAAAAATTGTTTTTAAATCGAGGCAATCCTTACTTTTGAGGTTACTTATGACATTGTATTTTTTTTTACTCTGGTAAAGCACATAGGTCCTCAACAACAAATCTCAAAATAAATTATTGCCTGTCAGCATCAATTTATATAAAAAATAATTAGAACAATTAAAGCAGATGCCCTCGCATGTGGGCGGGCCACTATGCTAGTTATTATAAAGCATATGAGATGGGTGGAGTGATCTGAAGCAAAAGATTGCTAACAAAAGATAATGACTAAACAAATGAATCATATAGCAAAACTTTTCATGAATAGTACTTTCAAGACAACTATCAACAAGACTTGCATAAGAGCTAACTCATAAAGCAATAAATTCAAAGTAGAATGCATTGAAGCAACACAAAGGATGATTAAGTTTCGGAAATTCAATTCGGCTCCCGGGTGCATATGCTCCCTCTATCAAAAAGTTATATTTCGAAATGTCAAAAATATTTGACAAAAAATTCTACATGTACGTTTCCACAATATACGTACGTTCGTCAAGTTTCACAAAGAATCAATATGTTTTAAGGTCTGTATAAAAAAGAGAAAATTTATCTCCTAAAAAGCCTTATTTTCAGCATTGAATTTTGTCTTTTTTACGCACGTCACACGACAAGTCGGATTTTTATGAAACGACTTTGTGAGCGTGTAGCACGTGAAGATGTACGTGCGAATTTTTCATTTCAATTTTTTAAAATTTTAAAATGTATGTAACATGCATTTTAAAATAAAGGGAGCATATGCTCCCATGTGCCAAAACACCATTCCCATTAAGTTTCAGCAATTGCTTTCAACTTGTAACATGTATATCTCATGGATATTTGTCAACATAGAGTAATATAACAAGTGCAATAAGTAAACATGTAAGAATCAATGCACACAGTTAACACAAGTGTTTGCTTCTAAGATAGAAAGAAGTAGGTAAGTGACTCAACATAAAGTAAAAGAATGGCCCTTCGCAGAGGGAAGCATGTATTACTATTTTTGTGCTAGAGCTTTTATTTTGAAAACATAGAAACAATTTTGTCAACGGTAGTAATAATTCATATGTGCTATGCATAATACTTCCTACAAGTTGCAAGCCTCATGCATAGAATACCAATAGTGCCCGCACCTTGTCCTAATTAGCTTGGATTACATGGATTATCATTGCATAACATATGTTTCAACCAAGTGTCACAAAGGGGTACCTCTATGCCGCTGTACAAATGTCCAAGGAGATCAATTGCATTTGATTTCTCGTTTTTAATAGATCTCAACTTAAGACATCCATACCGGGACAACATAGACAAGAGATATTGGACTCCTCTTTTAATGCTTAAGCATTCAACAACAGATAATATTCTCATAAGAGAGTGAGGATGTATGTCCAAACTGAAAACTTCCACCATGATACATGGCTTTGGTTAGCGGCCTAATGCTCTTCTCTAACATATGCATACTCAAACCATTTGATCATGATAAATCACCCTTACTTCAGACAAGACGAACATGCATAGCATCTCACATGATATCCAACAAAGGTAAAAAGTTGATGGCGTCCCCCGAAACATGGTTACCGCTCAACAAGCAACTTATAAGAACTAAGACACATAACTACATATTCATCACCACAATAGTTTTTAAGCTATCTGTCCCATGAGCTATATATTGCAAATATAAAGGAATGAAATTTTAAAGGTAGCACTCAAGTAATTTACTTTGGAATGGCAGAAAAATACCACATAGTAGGTAGATATGGTGGACACAAATGGCATGGGTTTTGGCTCAAGGTGTTTGGGTGCACGAGAAGCATTTCCTCTCAGTACAAGGCTTTGGCTAGCAAGGTTGTTTGAAGCAAAACAAGTATGAACAGGTACAACAAAACTTACAGAAGAACATATTGCAAGCATTATAAGACTCTACACTGTCTTCCTTGTTGTTCAAACACTTTACCAGAAAATATCTACACTTAGAGAGACCAATCATGCAAACTAAATTTTAACAAGCTCTGCGGTAGTTCTCCACTAATAGATTTAACTACATGATGCAAGAGCTTAAACATGATCTAATGAGAGCTCAAAACAATTTCCAAGTTTCAAGTTATTCCAAACCATATGAAGCATTTTCTGATTCCAACCAAATAGCAATCAACGAAGCAATTTTCAGCCTTCGCCATGAACATTAAAGCATAACTAAGAACACGAGTGTTTCATATGAAAAAGCAGAGCGTAATATCTCCAATATAAGGATGGTGGGATCCAACTTTATTCAAACCAAAACAAAAATAAAAGAAAACAGACGCTCTAAGTAAAGAACATAAGATGTGATGGAATAAAAATATAGTTTCACTAGAAGTGACCTGATAAGTTGTCGAAAAGGGGATGCCTTGGGCATCCCAAGCTTAGATGCTTGAGTGTTCTTCTATGCAGGGATGAACCAGGGGCATCCCCAAGCTTAGACCTTTCACTCTTCTTGATCATATTGTATCATCCTCTTCTCTTGACCCTTGAAAACTTCCTCCACACCAAACTTCAAGCAAACTCATTAGAGGGTTAGTGCATAAAAAATTCACACATTCAGAGGTGACATAATCATTCTTAACACTTCTGGACATTGCACAAAGCTACTGAAAGTTAATGGAACAAAGAAACCCATTCAACATAGCAAAAGCGGCAATGCGAAATAAAAGGCAAAATCTGTCAAAATAGAACAGTCCGTAAAGACGAATATTCCAGAGGCACTTAACTTGCTCAAACGGAAAAACTCAAAACTAATGAAAGTTACGTACATATCTGAGGATCACGCACGTAAATTGGCAGATTTTTTTGATTTTTGTACAGAGAGTTCTGTTTCTGCACAGCAATCCAAATCTAGCATCAACTTTACCATAGAGACTTTATTTGGCACAAAAACATGATAAGGAGAGGTTGCTACAGTAGTAACAACTTCCAAAACTCAACAATACAGTAATAAAATAAAAACATGGGTTATCTCCCAAGAAGTGCTTTCTTTATAGCCATTAAGATGGGCTCAGTAATTTTAATGATGTTCTCGCAAGAAATAAGAGTTGAAGCAAAGGAGAGCATCAAAAAGCAAATTCAAAACACATTTAAGCCTAACCCACTTCCTATGAAAAGGAATCTTGTACACAAATAAATTCATGAAGAACAAAGTGACAAGCATAGGAAGATAAAACACAAGTAACTTCAAAATTTTCAGCATGTAGAGAGGTGTTTTAGTACCATGAAAATTTCTACAACCATATTTTCCTCTCTCATAATAATTTTCAGTAGCATCATGAACAAACTCAACAATATAACTATCACATACAACATTCTTGTCATGATCCACATGCATAAAAGTATCATTACTCTCCACATAAGCATAATCAATTTTATTAGTGATAGTGGGAGTAAAACTATCACATCCATCATTATAATCATCATAAATTGGAGGCATAGAATAATCATAATGAATTTTATCCTCAATAGTAGATGGACTGAAAATATCATATTCATCATTGTAAACATCATATATAGGAGGCATATCAACATAAACTTTCTCTTCCATACCCGGAGGACTAAAGAGATCATTTTCATCAAAACCGACCTCCCCAAGCTTAAATTCTTCCATAGCATTAGCAATAATGGTGTTCAAAGCATTCATATTAATAACATTGCCATTAGCATGCATATAAAGTTCCATAGGTTTTTTAATTCTCTCTTCAAACACATCATGTCCTAATTCAAGATAAAGTTCATAAAGATCTCTAGTTTCTTTGTTGTTTTCCATTAAGCCTAACTAGTGAAGTCACACAACTTAGTGTTCTCAGGAGTACTCATTTAAGCAGTAATAAAAGTAAACTAAGCAAACATAATTAAATAAAGTAAGAACAAGTAACTAATTTTTTGTGTTTTTGATATAGAGATAGCAAGAAAGAAAATAAAGTAAAGTAAAGCAAATAATTTTTTTGTGTTTTTGATATGAAGCAAAAAAGACAGAAAATAAAATAAAGTAAAGCAAGACAATAAACAAAGTAAAGAGATTGGATGTGGAGACTCCCCTTGCAGCGTGTCTTGATCTCCCCGGCAACGGCGCCAGAAAAAGAGCTGCTGGCGTGCAGTTGACGTGGGAGATAGAAATCTTTGCGGTATAACTTTTCTTCAGATCCCCGGCAACGGCGCCAGAAAAAGAGCTTGATTACGCGTGATGCACACGTCCGTTGGGAACCCCAAGAGGAAGGTGTGATGCGCACAGCAGCAAGTTTTCCCTGAAAGAAACCAAGGTTATCGAACCAGTAGGAGTCAAGGAAGCATGTGAAGGTTTTGGTGGAGGAGTGTAGTGCGGTGCAACACCAGTGAAACCGGCGCCAACGTGGAACCTGCACAACACAATCAAGATACTTTGCCCCAACGTAAGAGTGATGTTGCCAATCTCACCGGCTTGCTGAAAACAAAGGGTTAAACGTATTGTGTGGAAGATGATGTTTGTTTGCGAAGAACAGTAGAGAACAATGATTGCAGTAGATTGTATTCAGATGTAAAGAATGGACCGGGGTCCACAGTTCACTAGTGGTGTCTCTCCAATAAGATAAATAACATGCTGGGTGAACAAATTACAGGTGGGCAATTGACAAGTAAAGATTCAATACATATCATGATGATCACTATGAGATTTAATCAGGGCATTACGACAAAGTACATAGACCGCTATCCAGCATGCATCTATGCCTAAATAATCCACCTTCGGGTTAGCATCCGAACCCCCTCCAGTATTAAGTTGTAAACAACACACAATTGTATTAAGTATGGTGCGTAATGTAATCAACACAAATATCCTTAGACAAAGCATCGATGTTTTATCCCTAGTAGCAACAGCACATCCACAACCTTAGAACTTTTCTGTCACTGTCCCCGATTCAATGGAGGCATGAACCCACTATCGAGCATAAATACCCCCTCTTGGAGTTACAAGTATCAACTTGGCAGAGCCTCTACTAGCAACGGAGAGCATGCAAGAACATAAACAACACATATATGATAGATTGATAATCAACTTGACATAATATTCTATATTCATCGGATCCCACCAAACACAACATGTAGCATTACAAATAGATGACCTTGATCATGTTAGGCAGCTCACAAGATCTAAACATGATAGCAAAAGCGGAGAAGACAACCAACTAGCTACTGCTATGGACCCATAGTCCAAGGATGAACTACTCATGCATCAATCCGGAGGCGGGCATGATGATGTAGAACCCTCGGTGATGATTCCCTCTCCGGCAGGGTGCACGGCGATCTCCTGAATCCCCAGAGATGGGATTGGCGGCAGCGGCGTCTCTGGAAGGTTTCCGTATCGTGGCTCTCGGTACGGGGGTATTCGCGGACGAAGGCTATAAGCAGGCGGAAGGGTAGGTCAGGGGCGGCGCGAGGGGCCCACACCATAGGGCGGAGCGGGCCCCCTAGGCCGCGCGGCCCTATGGTGGCGGCGCTCGTCGCCCCATGATGCGTAGATGTACACGTCCGTTGGGAACCCCAAGAGGAAGGTGTGATGCGCACAGCAGCAAGTTTTCCCTCGAAAGAAACCAAGGTTATCGAACCAGTAGGAGCCAAGAAGCACGTGAAGGTTGTTGGTGGAGGAGTGTAGTGCCGCGCAACACCAGTGAAACCGGCGCCAACGTGGAACCTGCACAACACAATCAAAGTACTTTGCCCCAACGTAACAGTGAGGTTGTCAATCTCACCGGCTTGCTGAAAACAAAGGATTAAACGTATCGAGTGGTGTTTGTTTGCAAAGAACAGTAAAAACAGTAGAATGTATTCAGATGTAAAATAATGGACCGGGGTCCACAGTTCACTAGTGGTGTCTCTCCAATAAGATAACTAACATCTTGGGTGAACAAATTACAGGGAGCAATTGACAAATAAAGATTCAATACATACCAACAATGATTACTATGAGATTTAATCAGGGCATTACGACAAAGTACATAGACCGCTATCCGGCATGCATCTATGCCTAAATAATCCACCTTCGGGTTATCATCCGAACCCCTTCAGTATTAAGTTGTAAACAACAGATAATTGCATTAGGTATGGTGCGTAATGTAATCAACACAAATATCCTTAGACAAAGCATCAATGTTTTATCCCTAGTAGCAACACCACATCCACAACCTTAGAACTTTCTGTCACTGTCCCAGATTAAATGGAGGCATGAACCCACTATCGAGCATAATTACTCCCTCTTGGAGTTACAAGTATCAACTTGGCCAGAGCCTCTACTAGCAACGGAGAGCATGCAAGAACATAAACAACACATATATGATAGATTGATAATCAACTTGACATAATATTCTATATTCATCGGATCCCGCCAAACACAACATGTAGCATTATAAATAGATGATCTTGATCATGTTAGGCAGCTCACAAGATCTAAACAATGATAGCACAAGCGGAGAAGACAACCATCTAGCTACTGCTATGGACCCATAGTCCAAGGATGAACTACTCATGCATCAATCCGGAGGCGGGCATGATGATGTAGAGCCCCTCGGTGATGATTCCCCTCTCCGGGGTGCGGAGGCGATCTCCTGAATCCCCGAGATGGGATTCGTGACGGCGGCGTCTTTGGAAGGTTTTCCGTATCGTGGCTCTCGGTACGGGGGTTTCGCGCGAAGGCTATTTGTAGGCGGAAGGGTAGGTCGGGGGCGACGCGAGGGCCAAGACCACGGGGCCACGCGGCCGGGCACTGGGCCGCCGCCCAATGGTCTGGCCACCTCGTGGCCCTTCGTTATCCCTCCGGTCTTCGGAAGCTTCGTGGAAAAATAGGACCCTGGGCGTTGATTTCGTCCAATTCCGAGAATATTTCCTTACTAGGATTTATAAAACCAAAAAAAGCAGAAAATAGCAACTGGCACCTCGGCATCTTGTTAATAGGTTAGTGCCGGAAAATGTATAATAATGTTGTAAAGTATGTATAAAACATTCAAGTATTGTCATAAAAGTAGCATGGAACATAAGAAATTATAGATATGTTTGAGACGTATCAAGCATCCCCAAGCTTAGTTCCTACGCGTCCTCGAGTAGGTAAACGATAACACAAATAATTTCTGAAGTGACATGCTACCAACATAATCTTGACCAACATTATTGTAAAGCATATGAGATGAATGGAGTGATCTGAACAAAAGATTGCTAACAAAGATAATGACTAAACAAATGAATCATATAGCAAAACTTTTCATGAATAGTACTTTCAAGACAAGTATCAACAAGAGTTGCATAAGAGCTAACTCATAAGCAATAAATTCAAAGTAGAATGCATTGAAGCAACACAAAGGATGATTAAGTTTCAGCGGTTGCTTTCAACTTGTAACATGTATATCTCATGGATATTTGTCAACATAGAGTAATATAACAAGTGCAATAAGTAAACATGTAAGTATCAATGCACACAGTTAACACAAGTGTTTGCTTCTAAGATAGAAAGAAGTGGGTAAACTGACTCAACATAAAGTAAAAGAATGGCCCTTCGCAGAGGAAGCATGGATTACTATTTTTGTGCTAGAGCTTTTATTTTGAAAACATAGAAACAATTTTGTCAACGGTAGTAATAATTCATATGTGCTATGCATAATACTTCCTACAAGTTGCATGTCTCATGCATGGAGTACTAATAGTGCTCGCACCTTGTCCTAATCAGCTCGGAAAACATGGATTATCATTGCATAACATATGTTTCAACCAAGTGTCACAAGGGGTACCTCTATGCCGCCTGTACAAATGTCTAAGGAGAAAGCACGCATTGGATTTCTCGCTTTTGATTATTCTCAACTTAGACATCCATACCGGGACAACATAGACAAGAGATAATGGACTCCTCTTTTAATGCTTAAGCATTCAACAAGTTAATATTCTCATAAGAGATTGAGGTTGTATGTCAAACTGAAACTTCCACCATGATACATGGCTTTAGTTAGCGGCCCAATGTTCTTCTCTAACATATGCATACTCAAACCATTTGATCATGAAATCGCACTTACAAGACGAACATGCATAGCATCTCACATGATATCCAACAAAGGTAAAAAAGTTGATGGCGTCCCAGAAACATGGTTACCGCTCAACAAGCAACTTATAAGAATTAAGACACATAACTACATATTCATCACCACAATAGTTTTTAAGCTATTTGTCCCATGAGCTATATATTGCAAAGATAAAGGAATGAAATTTTAAAGGTAGCACTCAAGTAATTTACTTTGGAATGGCAGAAAAATACCACATAGTAGGTAGATATGGTGGACACAAATGGCATGGGATTTTGGCTTAAGGTGTTTGGATGCACGAGAAGCATTTCCTCTCAGTACAAGGTTTGGGCTAGCAAGGTTGTTTGAAGAAAACACAAGTATGAACAGGTACAGCAAAACTCACACAAGAACATATTGCAAACATTATAAGGCTCTACACTGTCTTCCTTGTTGCTCAAACACTTTACCCGAAAATATCTAGACTTAGAGAGACCAATCATGCAAACCAAATTAAACAAGCTCTACGGTAGTTCTTCATTAATAGATTAAACTACATGATGCAAGAGCTTAAACATGATCTATGAGAGCTCAAACAATTGCCAAATTATTCCAAACCATATGCAGCATTTTCTGATTCCAACCAAATAGCAATTTAACGAAGCAATTTCAGCCTTCGCCATGAACATTGAAGCACAATTAAGAACACAAGTGTTCCATATGAAAAAGCGGAGCGTAATATATCCAATATAAGGATGGTGGGATCCAACTTTATTCAAAACAAAACGAAAATAAAAGCAAACCGACGCTCCAAGTAAAGAACATAGGATGTGATGGAATAAAAATATAGTTTCACTAGAAGTGACCTGATAATGTTGTCGATGAAGAAGGGATGCCTTGGGCATCCCAAGCTTAGATGCTTGAGTCTTCTTAAAATATGCAGGGATGAACCACCGGGCATCCCCAAGCTTAGACCTTTCACTCTTCTTGATCATAGTATATCATCATCTTCTCTTGACCCTTGAAAACTTCCTCCACACCAAACTTCAAGCAAACTCATTAGAGGGTTAGTGCATAATCAAAAATTCACATATTCAGAGGTGACACAATCATTCTTAACACTTCTGGACATTGCACAAAGCTTCTGAAAGTTAATGGAACAAAGAAACTCATTCAACATAGCAAAAGCGGCAATGCGAAATAAAAGGCAGAATCTGTCAAAAACAGAACAGTCCGTAAAGACGAATCTGGCAGGGGCACTTAACTTGCTCAAATGGAAAAACTCAAAACTATTGAAAGTTGCGTACATATGAGGATCACGCTCGTAAATTTGCAGATTTTTTCGATTTTTTTACAGAGAGCTCTGCGAGAATTCGTGACAGACAGCAATGCTGTTCTGCGCAGCGATCCAAATCTAGCATCAACTTTAGCATAGAAACTTTACTTGGCACAAAAACATGATAAGGAGAGTGTCAACACCCGGATTTTTATGTCCGGATGCCTATTATGTCATACATCGCAATCCCAGGAATATTGTTGTTGCGAGGCATAATAGTTAAGTATCACAGTCATCATTCATTACAAACCATAAAGTCTTACAAATTGGAATCACATGATCCATATTACATAACTAGTTGATCTAGTGATCAACGAACTGATCAACGAACAAACAGAAGTTCATAGCGGAAGCGTAAGATACAAGGACTCTATAGTCCACAGGCCAACGCTTGACGTCAGGAGTAGTCCTAGTTGTCGTAGACGTCCTGCTGTCCATCATCTTCATACTGCTGCGCCTCTTCATAGTCTGGCCATTTGAATAGCCAGGGACACAGCCGTGAGTACTTTAAAGTACTCGCAAACTAATACTAATGTAAGTGCTATTAAATCTAGAAAAGGGGTACTAGGCTCTAGTTTCTTTTGCATAAAGCCAATTTTAGTTCACAAGTATTTGAAATAAAGACTCTTCATGTACTAACTAACTCAAGTGGGAACATTAGTGTCATTCCCACAACTCAAGTTGTGATTCAAAAACAAGTCACCAATTCACCATTCATTTCATCACTATTTTCAAAGAATCTGACACTGGTAACAGTATGGCCTTTCCAACCGTCCGTAACCGTGGACACGGCTATTCGAATAGGTTTACACTCTGCAGAGGTTGCACACTTGTGCCACAACATTTGATTGCATCCGTCGGGATAATCCCGAATCATCGTAACACAGTACGCGGATCATCAACCATAACCTTTCATTTACAAACCCTAGTATGAGCACCTCTCCCCATGAGCTTGGCCTCCCAGTGAAGACCAACTGTCAACCTGGGAACTGCACAGGGCTTGGCCGTACAATTAACCTCAATTCACATCATTTCTCAACAACGGAGGCAGCCTCGGCATAACCCCTATGATGTGTGTTCAGAGGGAACCCATACTAAGATACATAAATTTCTAGTTAAGCCCTTACCCATATTCAGGTATTGTGGGGGTACACGAGATTTGGAAAGGTATCGCATCCAACCAATATCAGTTTTTAATCAAAAATCACTATCTTCTCTTGGTCATATTCACCTTCAAAATTCATTCAATGGAATGCATTATCATTCCAAAGTTTCAACATTCATTTCAAGTCACATGTTCCCATCTAGAGTAGTCAAGTTTTAATATTAGCACTAGCATCTAGTCATGAGGGGTGCTAACTACTTGTAATGCTAGTTAGGCTAAATTTGATACTCTTGTAGTATTCTAGACTTAGACCAAAGTTAACTATAAAAGTAAACTTCAATATTCAAATTGGAAAACTTGAAAGATAAAACTTGGGATAGGTTCATGAAGCATAAGAAAAGATGAGGGTGCCTTGTTCTTGGTAGCACTTTGCACTTTGCAAGAATATTAGCTTGCACCCATAGAACTTGCAAAGGTGTTAGCTTGCCTTGGTTGTTGATGTGGTCAAAGTTCTCTTCTTCTTCGGGGTAGAATCCTTCCTCTTCCTGGTATTCTCCGGTACTAGCGTCTATACACGAATACGAGGATACAATCACTCAACAGATCAAGAGCTATACTAAGCACACACCTAAATCACACAAATTATTCTAGTGGTAACACATTGCCATCATGTTGGTTGGTATTGTTTTATTCTTAAGAAAAAATAATTTCCTCTCATTGCATATATTAATGTTTCTATTTAAGTCATGGAAAATAATTTCCTCTCATTATATATGTAAATGATAGTTCCCTTTTGTCCTTGAAGAATAATTTCCTCTCATTGAATCTTCTTAAGATTTAATTTCTCAAATACTCCTGCATGAGTTTAGGTTGACCTAAGTCAACCCTTCATCCTCATTATTTGAGAAAATGATTTAAATGAGGTAGAGTACCTCATACCATTTAATAATGCCTATGATGATTTAATATCTCCAAGCATTTCATATGATATCATTTGACCAGGGGTCCAACTTCATATGAATGCATTTGAGACAAGATTTAAATGAAGCATAATACTTCATATGATTTACCTAATATTTTTGGACAATACTACTTTAATAAAATAGCCATATTGTCCACTATTTTAACTAGGGCATGATCATGCAAAGTGACCACACCATTTTATTGCATAATCAATTAGTGTAAGTCAAATGTGAGCTAGTAGAGTTGGAATTAACTTAATATCTATTTTATTTGATTTTTAATAATTATTTGAATAGGGAAAAGTCCCTGCTTTGTTATTTTTATCAAATTAATTCTACAACGAATCTGGTCATGAGACCAGTGGCATGTTGTAGATAATTTCCCTAGCTTTCCAACAATATAAAGTTCATTAAATTTGGTTGAGCCAATTTAAATCTATTGATTTTTCCAAGTGGAGGCAGTATTGAAATTTAAATGGAATTGGAAATTCGAGTTTGAATTAAAAAGGCCGGCGGGAAACTAAACGGGCCGAAACCATTTAAACAGGCCCATGGCCAGCCCAGCCACGGTCCAGTGCCGCGCGGGCTGCCTGACAGCGGGGGCCACCCGTCAGCGACTTCTAAACGGCGAAGCGGTACGGGGAGAGGAGGGCCGTTGGATTAAAACGCGATCGTGCGGCGCACGATCGTCGTCTTCTCCGACGAGAAGGGCTTACAGGCGCGGCGAGGCTAGGGGGTCGACGGCGAGCAGGGACTCCGGTGAGGGTCGGCGTTGACGCGAGACGAGGTTGTCGTTGACGGCGAGTGCGCTGGTACCAGTGGCTCCTCCTGGGACGGATCCAATCGACGGCGATTGCTCCAGGGCCTCCGCGGCTCCGATCGAGCGATTGGGGCTGCTCCGGCGTCGATTGGTGGTGTGGCGAGGTCGTGGAGAAGCAGAGAGAGGAGGAGAAGATGGTGGGGTGCTGGGTTGAGCTCGGGGAGCTTGATGGCGTGTAACTCACACGTTCGTTGGGAACCCCAAGAGGAAGGTATGATGCGCACAGTAGCAAGTTTTTCCTCAGAAAGAAACCAAGGTTTAATCGAACCAGTAGGAGCCAAGAAGCACGTTGAAGGTTGATGGTGGCGAAATGTGATGCGGCGCAACAACGGGGATTCGGCGCCAACGTGGAATGCACAACAAAACCAAAGTACTTTGCCCCAACGAAGCAGTGAGGTTGTCAATCTCACCGGCTTGCTGTAACAAAGGATTAAGCGTATCGAGTGGAAGATGATTGTTTGCAAGAAAACGGTAAAACACAATTGCAGTAGATTGTATGCTATGTAAAGAATAGGACCGGGGTCCACAGTTCACTAGAGGTGTCTCTCCCATAAGATAAAAGCATGTTGGGTGAACAAATTACAGTCGGGCAATTGACAAATAGAGAAGGGCATAACAATGCATATACATGATATGATAAATATAGTGAGATTTAATTGGGCATTACGACAAAGTACATAGACGCCATCCAACTGCATCTATGCCTAACAAGTCCACCTTCAGGTTATCATCAGAACCCCATTCAGTATTAAGTTGCTAAGCAACAGACAATTGCATTAAGTATGGTGCGTAATGTAATCGACAACTACATCCTTAGACATAGAATCAATGTTTTATCCCTAGTGGCAACAACACATCACAACCTTAGAACTTTCTGTCACTGTCCCAGGTGTCAATGAAGGCATGAACCCACTATCGAGCATAAATACTCCCTCTTGGAGTTAAGAGTACAAACTTGGCAGAGCCTCTACTAATGGAGAGCATGCAAGATCATAAACAACACATAAACAATAGATTGATAATCATCATAACATAGTATTCTCTATCCATCGGATCCCGACAAACACAACATATAGTATTACGGATAGATGGTCTTGATCATGTTAGGCAGCTCACAAGATCCAACAATGAAGCACAACAAGGAAACGACATCTAGCTACTGCTATGGACCCATGGTCCAGGGGTGAACTACTCACTCATCACTCGGAGGCGATCATGGCGATGAAGAGTCCTCCGGAGATGAATCCCCTCTCCGGGGTGCCGGAGGCGATCTCCTGAATCCCCCGAGATGGGATTCGGCGGCGGCGTGGAAGGTTTTCCGTATCGTGGCTCTCGGTACGGGGGTTTCGCGACGGAGGCTTTAAGTAGGCGGAAGGGCAACGTGGGGGGCCACACGAGGGCCCCACACCATGGTCGGCGCGTGGGCTGGGCCGCCCTATGGTGACGGCGCCTCGTGGCCCCACTTCCTTCCCTCTTCGGTCTTCGGAAGCTCCGTGCAAAAATAGGACCATGGCGAAGATTTCGTCAATTCGAGAATATTTCCTTACTAGGATTTCTGAAACCAAAAACAGCAAAAAACTGGCTTTCGGCATCTTGTTAATAGGTTAGTTCCAGAAAATGCATAAATATGACATATAATGTGCATAAAACATGTAGGTATCATCAATAAATTAAGTAGCATGGAACATAAGAAATTATCGATACGTTGGAGACGTATCAGCATCCCCAAGCTTAGTTCTGCTCGTCCCGAGCAGGTAAAACGATAACAAAGATAATTTCTGAAGTGACATGCCATCATAATCTTGATCATACTATTTGTAAACATATGTAATGAATGCAGCGATCAAAACAAAGGTAATGACATGAGTAAACAAGTGAATCATATAGCAAAGACTTTTCATGAATAGTACTTCAAGACAAGCATCAATAAGTCTTGCATAAGAGTTAACTCATAAAGCAATAAATCAAAGTAAAGGTATTGAAGCAACACAAAGGAAGATTAAGTTTCAGCGGTTGCTTTCAACTTATAACATGTATATCTCATGGATATTGTCAACATAAAGTAATATAACAAGTGCAATATGCAAGTATGTAGGAATCAATGCACAGTTCACACAAGTGTTTGCTTCTTAAGGTGGAAGGAGATAGGTAAACTGACTCAACAATAAAAGTAAAAGAAAGGTCCTTCAAAGAGGAAAGCATCGATTGCTGTATTTGTGCTAGAGCTTTTATTTTGAAAACATGAAACAATTTTGTCAACGGTAGTAATAAAGCATATGAGTTATGTAAATTATATCTTACAAGTTGCAAGCCTCATGCATAGTATACTAATAGTGCACCTCGTCCTACTTAGCTTGGACTATCGGATCTTTGCATGCCATGTTTCAACCAAGTGTCACAAAGGGGTACCTCCATGCCGCCTGTACAAAGGTCTAAGGAGAATGCTCGCATTTTGGATTTCTCGCTTTTGATTATTCTCAACTTAGACATCCATACCGGGACAACATGGACAACAGATAATGGACTCCTCTTAAATGCATAAGCATGTAGCAATGATTATTATTCTCATATGAGATTGAGGATATATGTCCAAAACTGAAACTTCAACCATGATTCATGGCTTTAGTTAGTGGCCCAATGTTCTTCTCTAACAATTTTGCATGCTCCAACCACTAAAATGATAGATCCTTCGAGACAAGACGGACATGCATAGCAACTCACATGATATTCAACAATAGTTGATGGCGTTCCCCAGAAGCATGGTTATCGCACAACAAGCAACTTAATAAAAGATAAAGTGCATAAGTACATATTCAATACTACGATAGTTTTTAAGGCTATTTTGTCCCATGAGCTATATATTGCAAAGGTGAATGATGGAATTTTAAAGGTAGCACTCAAGCAATTTACTTTGGAATGGCGGAGAAATACCATGTAGTAGGTAGGTATGGTGGACACAAATGGCATAGTAGTTGGCTCAAGGATTTTGGATGCATGAAGTATTCCCTCTCGATACAAGGTTTAGGCTAGCAAGGTTATTTGAAGCAAACTCAAGGATGAACAGGTGCAGCAAAACTCACATAAAAGACATATTGTAAACATTATAAGACTCTACACCGTCTTCCTTGTTGTTCAAAACTCAATACTAGATATTATCTAGACCTTAGAGAGACCAAATATGCAAATCAAATTTTAGCAAGCTCTATGTATTTCTTCATTAATGGGTGCAAAGCATATGATGCAAGAGCTTAAACATGAGCACAACAATTGCCAAGTATCACATTATCCAAGACATTTTAGAATTACTACATGTAGCATTTTCCAATTCCAGCCATATAACAATTTAACGAAGAAGAAACTTCGCCTTGAACATTATGAGTAAAGCCTAAGGACATATTTGTCCATATGCAACAACGGAGCATGTCTCTCTCCCACAAAGTGAATGCTAGGATCCATTTTATTCAAACAAAAACAAAAACAAAAGCAAACCGACGCTCCAAGTAAAGAACACAAGATGTGATTGAATAAAATATAGTTTCAGGGAAGGAACCTGATGATGTTGTCGATGAAGAGGATGCCTTGGGCATCCCCAAGCTTAGACGCTTGAGTCTTCTTAAAATATGCAGGGGTGAACCACGGGGCATCCCCAAGCTTAGAGCTTTCACTCTTGATCATAGTATATCCTCCTCTCTTGACCCTTGAAAACTTCCTTCACACCAAACTTCAAGCAAACTCATTAGAGGGTTAGTGCACAATTAATAATTCACACATTCAGAGGTGACACAAACATTCTTTACACTTGGACATTGCATAAAGCTACTGGACATTAATGTATCAAAGAAATAAATCCAACATAGCAAAAGAGGCAATGCGAAATAAAAGCAGAATCTGTCAAAAACAGAACAGTCCGTAAAGCGAATTTAAAGCTGGCACCAGACTTGCTCAAATGGAAAAACTCAAAACTAATGAAAGTTGCGTACATATCTGAGGATCACGCTCGTAAATTGGCAGATTTTTCGAATTTTCTACAGAGACCTGTGCCCAGATTCGTGACAGACAGCAATGTTGTTTCTGGCAGCGATCCCAAATATAACATCAACTTTGACATAGAAACTTTACTTGGCACAAAAACATGATAAGGAGAGGTTGCTACAGTAGTAAACAACTTCCAAGACTCAACAAAACAAAAAATTGCTGTAGTAAAAACATGGGTTGTCTCCCATAAGCGCTTTTCTTTAACGCCTTTCAGCTAGGCGCAGAAAGTGCAAATCAAGTATTATCAAATGAAGAAGCATCAACATTATTACCTTTGGTGTTGGGAGTTTTCTCAACAATGCATGTTATCTCGTCTATGTAAGTTTCAGAGGCTCCTTTTTCATTATTCTTAGGCTTGCTATTTTCATCAAACAAATTTTCAGGAACAAGCCAACCATAGTTATTTTCTAGAGCTTCATGCATTCCTAGGAGTTTACATGGTATTGTTGTCTTAACCTCTCCACCATCATTAATATCATTAGTGTACTTTACTCTCTCCATGTCCATCTTTTCAAGGAGACTAACAAAATTGGTGTAAGAACCAAGCATTTTATATTTAGCAAAGACTTTTCTAGCCTCTCTTGCTACACCACCAAATTCTTTAAGAAGGGTTTCTAAAACAAAGTCTTTCTTCTCTCCTTCCTCCATATCACCAAGTGTGAGAAACATGTGTTGGATTATAGGATTGAGACTAACAAATTTAATTTCAAGCATGTGTACTAAAGAAGCAACAGCAATTTCATAAGTAGGAGCAAGTTCTACCAAGTGTCTATCCTCAAAATCTTCAGCTG
Organism: Lolium multiflorum; assembly: GCA_030979885.1. Classification (NCBI taxonomy): domain Eukaryota; kingdom Viridiplantae; phylum Streptophyta; class Magnoliopsida; order Poales; family Poaceae; genus Lolium; species Lolium multiflorum. The sequence continues at coordinate 56,573,905 of CM061748.1, read as the reverse complement.
TGCTAACATGAGTGAAAAATTCCTCTATATTATCTCTTCCAATTATAGACCCTCGGCCTACCGGTATGTCTTTTAGAGTGTACTTAGGAGGAAACATGATGAAATAAGCAAAAAGTAAACTAGGCAAATAAAGTAAATGCAAGTAACTAATTTTTGTGTTTTTGATATAGAGAGCAAGACAGTAAATAAAGTAAAACTAGCAACTAATTTTGTGTGTGTTTTGTTTAGGTGCAGCAAACAAAGTAGTAAATAAAATAAAGCAAGACAAAAACAAAGTAAAGAGATTGAGAAGTGGAAGACTCCCCTTGCGGCGTGTCTTGATCTCCCCGGCAACGGCGCCAGAAAAAGAGCTTGATGGCGTGTAACTCACACGTTCGTTGGGAACCCCAAGAGGAAGGTATGATGCGCACGGTAGCAAGTTTTCCCTCAGAAAGAAACCAAGGTTTAATCGAACCAGTAGGAGCCAAGAAGCACGTTGAAGGTTGATGGTGGCGAAATGTGATGCGGCGCAACAACGGGGATTCCGGCCAACGTGGAATCTGCACAACAAAACCAAAGTACTTTGCCCCAACGAGCAGTGAGGTTGTCAATCTCACCGGCTTGCTGTAACAAAGGATTAAGCGTATCGAGTGGAAGATGATTGTTTGCAAGAAAACGGTAAAACACAATTGCGAGTAGATTGTATGCTATGTAAAGAATAGGACCGGGGTCCACAGTTCACTAGAGGTGTCTCTCCCATAAGATAAAAGCATGTTGGGTGAACAAATTACAGTCGGGCAATTGACAAATAGAGAAGGGCATAACAATGCATATACATGATATGATAAATATAGTGAGATTTAATTGGGCATTACGACAAAGTACATAGACCGCCATCCAACTGCATCTATGCCTAAAAAGTCCACCTTCAGGTTATCATCCGAACCCCATTCGTATTAAGTTGCTAAGCAGAGACAATTGCATTAAGTATGGTGCGTAATGTAATCGACAACTACATCCTTAGACATAGAATCAATGTTTTATCCCTAGTGGCAACAGCACATCACAACCTTAGAACTTTCTGTCACTGTCCGAGGTGTCAATGCATGAACCCACTATCGAGCATAAATACTCCCTCTTGGAGTTAAGAGTACAAACTTGGCCAGAGCCTCTACTAATAACGGAGAGCATGCAAGATCATAAACAACACATAAACAATAGATTGATAATCACCATAACATAGTATTCTCTATCCATCGGATCCCGACAAACACAACATATAGTATTACGGATAGATGATCTTGATCATGTTAGGCAGCTCACAAGATCCAACAATGAAGCACAACAAGGAGAAGACGACCATCTAGCTACTGCTGGACCCATGGTCAGGGTGAACTACTCACTCATCACTCCGGAGCGATCCTGGCTATGAAGAGTCCTCCGGAGATGAATCCCCTCTCCGGGTGGAGGTGAGCCTGAATCCCGAGATGGGATTCGCGGCGGCGGCGTCTGCGGAAGGTTTCGTATCGTGGCTCTCGTGCGGGGTTTCGCCACGGAGGCTTAAGTGGCGGAAGGGCAACGTGGGAGACCACGAGGGCCCCACACATAGGTCGCGGCGGGGCTGGCCGCGCCGCCCTATGGTGACGGCGCCTCGTGGCCACCTTCCCTCTTCGGTCTTCGGAAGCTCCGTGCAAAAATAGGACCCTGGGCGAAGATTTCGTCCAATTCCGAGAATATTTCCTTACTAGGATTTCTGAAACAAAAACAGAGAAAACAACAACTGGCTTTTCGGCATCTTGTTAATAGGTTAGTTCAGAAAATGCATAAATATGATATATAATGTGCATAAAACATGTAGGTATCATCAATAAAGTAGCATGGAACATAAGAAATTATCGATACGTTGGAGACGTATCAGAGCTCCCTTTTTATAGCGGCGGAGGCAGGGTGTTGCGGCAAAGTCGAACACGGCGACGAGGCTGCAGCGGGCTAGCGAGCTAGGCGGGGCGCGGCGGCTGTTCAGCGTGTCATGGCGGTCCTCTGGGCGTCAACGGCGCGGCGAGGCGACGCTTAAATCTGTCGGGCGCTTGCGTGTGCTGCGCGGCAATGGCGGGGGTCTGGTCGTCGTCTCCGGCGGCCGACGGGCGCGGGTTGGAGATGCGAGTGTGTCCGTGGTGTTCCTGGTGCAGCGGTGATGCTCAGGGCGAGAGAGGGGGTCCGGGGATGCAGCAGCGCGGCGAGGCGACGCGTGCACCGTGGTGCGCGCGGACGTGCACACGGCGACGTGGCCATGCCGCCCGTGTCGCACGGGGCATCGTGGGCGCGCGCACGGTGCACGGTGCGGCCTCGCCGCGACCCCCTCTCTCGCCCGGAGCCGCTGCACCAGGACACCAAAGACACGCTCGCATCGCACAAACCGCCCGCCGTCGCCGGAGGACAGAGACCCCGCCAGGCAAGCAGACCAGCGCCGGCGTGAAGAAGCGTCGCCTCGCCGGCGTTGAAGACCGCAGCGACCGCTGAACAGCGTTGCGCCCTCGCCTAGCTCGCTAGCCCGCTGCAGCCTCGTCGCCGTGTTCGACTTCGCCGCAACACCCTGCCTCCCTCCACCGCTATAAAAAGGGATCTCCCCGAGCTCAACCCAGCACCCCACCATCTTCTCCTCCTCTCTCTGCTTCTCCACGACCTCGCCACACCACCAATCGACGCCGGAGCAGCCCCAATCGCTCGATCGGAGCCGCGGAGGCCCTGGAGCAATCTCCGTCGATTGGATCCGTCCCAGGAGGAGCCACTGGTACCAGCGCACTCGCCGTCAACGACAACCTCGTCTCGTGTCAACGCCGACCCTCGCCGGAGTCCCTGCTCGCCGTCGACCCCCTAGCCTCGCCGCGCCAGTAAGCCCTTCTCGTCGGAAGACGACGATCGTGCGCCGCACGATCGCGTTTTAATCCAACGGCCCTCCTCTCCCCGTACCGCTTCGCCGTTTAGAAGTCGCTGACGGGTGGCCCCCGCTGTCAGGCAGCCCGCGCGGCACTGGGCCGTGGCTGGGCTGGCCATGGGCCTGTTTAAATGTTTTCGGCCCGTTTAGTTTCCCGCCGGCCTTTTTAATTCAAACTCGAATTTCCAATTCCATTTAAATTTCAATACTGCCTCCACTTGGAAAAATCAATAGATTTAAATTGGCTCAACCAAATTTAATGAACTTTATATTATTGGAAAGCTAGGGAAATTATCTACAACATGCCACTGGTCTCATGACCAGATTCGTTGTAGAATTAATTTGATAAAAATAACAAAGCAGGGACTTTTCCCTATTCAAATAATTATTAAAAATCAAATAAAATAGATATTAAGTTAATTCCAACTCTACTAGCTCACATCTGACTTACACTAATTGATTATGCAATAAAATGGTGTGGTCACTTTGCATGATCATGCCCTAGTTAAAATAGTGGACAATATGGCTATTTTATTAAAGTAGTATTGTCCAAAAATATTAGGTAAATCATATGAAGTATTATGCTTCATTTAAATCTTGTCTCAAATGCATTCATATGAAGTTGGACCCCTGGTCAAATGATATCATATGAAATGCTTGGAGATATTAAATCATCATAGGCATTATTAAATGGTATGAGGTACTCTACCTCATTTAAATCATTTTCTCAAATAATGAGGATGAAGGGTTGACTTAGGTCAACCTAAACTCATGCAGGAGTATTTGAGAAATTAAATCTTAAGAAGATTCAATGAGAGGAAATTATTCTTCCAGGACAAAAGGGAACTATCATTTACATATATAATGAGAGGAAATTATTTTCCATGACTTAAATAGAAACATTAATATATGCAATGAGAGGAAATTATTTTTCTTAAGAATAAAACAATACCAACCAACATGATGGCAATGTGTTACCACTAGAATAATTTGTGTGATTTAGGTGTGTGCTTAGTATAGCTCTTGATCTGTTGAGTGATTGTATCCTCGTATTCGTGTATAGACGCTAGTACCGGAGAATACCAGGAAGAGGAAGGATTCTACCCCGAAGAAGAAGAGAACTTTGACCACATCAACAACCAAGGCAAGCTAACACCTTTGCAAGTTCTATGGGTGCAAGCTAATATTCTTGCAAAGTGCAAAGTGCTACCAAGAACAAGGCACCCTCATCTTTTCTTATGCTTCATGAACCTATCCCAAGTTTTATCTTTCAAGTTTTCCAATTTGAATATTGAAGTTTACTTTTATAGTTAACTTTGGTCTAAGTGTAGAATACTACAAGAGTATCAAATTTAACCTAACTAGCATTACAAGTAGTTAGCACCCCTCATGACTAGATGCTAGTGCTAATATTAAAACTTGACGACTCTAGATGGGAACATGTGACTTGAAATGAATGTTGAAACTTTGGAATGATAATGCATTCCATTGAATGAATTTTGAAGGTGAATATGACCAAGAGAAGATAATGATTTTTGATTAAAAACTGATATTGGTTGGATGCGATACCTTTCCAAATCTCGTGTACCCCCACAATACCTGAATATGGGTAAGGGCTTAACTAGAAATTTATGTATCTTAGTATGGGTTCCCTCTGAACACACATCATAGGGGTTATGCCGAGGCTGCCTCCGTTGTTGAGAAATGATGTGAATTGAGGTGAATTGTACGGCCAAGCCCTGTGCAGTTCCGGGTTGACAGTTGGTCTTCATTGGGAGGCCAAGCTCATGGGGAGAGGTGCTCATACTAGGGTTTGTAAATGAAAGGTTATGGTTGATGATCCGCGTACTGTGTTACGATGATTCGGATTATCCCGACGGATGCAATCAAATGTTGTGGCACAAGTGTGCAACCTCTGCAGAGTGTAAACCTATTCGAATAGCCGTGTCCACGGTTACGGACGGTTGGAAAGGCCATACTGTTACAGTGTCAGATTCTTTGAAAATAGTGATGAAATGAATGGTGAATTGGTGACTTGTTTTTGAATCACAACTTGAGTTGTGGGAATGACACTAATGTTCCCACTTGAGTTAGTTAGTACATGAAGAGTCTTTATTTCAAATACTTGTGAACTAAAATTGGCTTTATGCAAAAGAAACTAGAGCCTAGTACCCCTTTTCTAGATTTAATAGCACTTACATTAGTATTAGTTTGCGAGTACTTTAAAGTACTCACGGCTGTGTCCCTGGCTATTCAAATGGCCAGACTATGAAGAGGCGCAGCAGTATGAAGATGATGGACAGCAGGACGTCTACGACAACTAGGACTACTCCTGACGTCAAGCGTTGGCCTGTGGACTATAGAGTCCTTGTATCTTTACGCTTCCTCTATGAACTTCTGTTTGTTCGTTGATCAGTTCATTGATCACTAGATCAACTAGTTATGTAATATGGATCATGTGATTCCAATTTGTAAGACTTTATGGTTTGTAATGAATGATGACTGTGATACTTAACTATTATGCCTCGCAACAACAATATTCCTGGGATTGCGATGTATGACATAATAGGCATCCGGACTTAAAAATCCGGGTGTTGACAGAGGTTGCTACAGTAGTAAAAAACTTCCAAGACTCAACAATACAGTAAATAAAATGAAACTTGGGTTATCTCCCAAGAAGTGCTTTTCTTTAACGCCTTTAGGCGCAGAAAGTGCAAATCAAGTGTTTTCAAGAGATGGAGCTTCAACATTATTACCATGGGTGTCGGGGGTTTCCTCAACAATGCATGTTATCTTATCTATGTAAGTTTCAGATGCTCCCTTTTCATTACTCTTAGACTTGCTATTCTCATCAAATAAATTTTCGGGAACAATCCAATCATAATTCTTTTCTAGTGCCTCGAACATTCCTACAAGCTTGCAGGGTGTTGATGTCTTAATATCCCCTCCGTTGGCGAAGATCCTCGACGGCAGCGGCATCTGCTTCAGCCTTCTCGCGAGCTCTTTCACTAAGCTCCAGCTTAGCCGCTAGAGCATCAACACGTTCTTCGGCTTGGCGCAGCGCAACTGACAAAACAGCCAAGATTAACCATACATTATCAGAGGGCAAAAATAGGCGTGGCAGAAAAGGCGAGTCATCAAAAATAGCGGCTTTACCTTTCAAAGCATTGGCTTCATCACGGAACCCGATAGATTGGGAGCCAAGACTGATGAAGTGCTGAAGGCTTCAAAATTAAAAAGAAATTAAGAAAAGGACAATCGTGTAAAGACAATAGAGATCGGCACAAAAGGGAAAAAACGACAAGAAGAACCAAAATAGCAACTGAAGGAAACTTACATCATGAAGGAGAGGAGTTGAAGAACTCCCCGTAACAATGGCATGAGTGTTGCCAGCCCCAGTCTTTGCTTTCTTCGGTGCAGGCGCTCGGGGGCAGGCTGGTGGAGTCGATGTTTCAAAATCTTGTCGAGGAGGAGGCAAAGATTCCGCGGCAGTGCGGTGTTCTTCAGAAATAACCATGGTATTGGACGTGCTCGTGGGAGCCATGCCAAGGACCACGGTTTCTTATTTTTCTCCTTCCTCCTCAGACCTGCAAATATAGAAAAATAAGCATCTTGAAGCAAAAAAGAGTTGGACACAACACAACAAGCAAAGAAACTTACGAGCTAACAGAGCAGTGTCATCGTAAGGGCAGAATGTACCCTCTTCTTCGGGAGAAGCCTCCTTGGCAGGTGACCTAGTGGGCTTGGAGGTGCCGGAGTCTTCGACTTCATCCCTTTTCACTACTAGGAAACAGGCATTCAGTGGCGCACCACATATAGCCATCAGTGGCGCACTAGTGGTGCGCCACTGCTATCACGCCACTGCTAACTCCTAGTAGTGGCGCACTAGTGGTGCGCCACTACTAGCCTTGATAACAGTGGCGCACTGCGTGGTGCGCCATTGACATGTCCAGCAGTGCGCCACTATTACTCCAAAGTGGTGCGCCACTGTGGCAGCAGTGCGCCACTACTATCTAGACATGGTGCGCCACTGCTAGGTTTCGGGGTGCGCCACTGCTTCAGCGAGGTGCTGCGCCACTGCTGCGTGTGGACGTGCGCCACTGCTGTCTCCATGACGTGCGCCACTGCTGAAGTGCTGGTGCGCCACTGCTAGAGTCGGAGGGGATCACAGGGCAGTGCGCCACTGGAGCCTCAGCAGTGCGCCACTGCTACTTAGTGGCGTGCGCCACGGTGGCCATCCAGTGCGCCACTGCTACATTTTCGATTTTTTGTATCTGGCAGGTATTTATACAGGTTGTATATCACAGTACAATAGCACAATACAGGATATATAACACATATAAACAACAGCACAGCTCATCCATACATAGTTCTTCACATTAGCCCCACATGATTCACAAGATTTCACATTAGAGAAGTTACGAGGTTACAATGCAAGTTACTGGGTTACAAATTCACAAATGAGATAGTGGTTACACAAGGTCGATCATCTAAACTACCATCACATAGAAGAGAGCTAGAGTCACTACTAGCACCGTCCCGATGAAAGTGGTCTTCATCCGGTTCCTCCTCCCCTCCGTCCTCTCTCCCGCCAGATAGCGTGCGTATCTGTCTTCGGCCTCCGCTCTAGTGGTGTACCCTTTGTAGCTGTTACCGCTAAAACGGTGAACCTGTCTCCGACACTCCTCCCAGTCGTTGTAGACTCCGGGAACCTTGCCCTTGTACACGACATACCACGTCATATCTGCACATATATGAACAAGCCAAAGAAACATTAGTGCACGCTCATAGATGTTTGCAACGAATAAGAGCAAACTCAAAAACGATCCAAGTAGTATGAACTAAAAGGCATGCCTCATACATTGTTGGTCGGAACAAATATTAACATTTCGGGAAGGGGTAAGTGAAACCAAGTAGGATGCACAAGAGATTGATACTTGTGTCATCGCACCAGGTTCACTTGCCCCTCCCCAAAGTGTATAGGTGACCAAACATTCTAATCATCGGCATTTTGAGATACCAAAGCAAATGGAATGACAAGGGCCTCATACATTGTTGGTCCAAACAAATATTAACATTTAGGGAAGGAGTTAGCGAGACCAAGTAGGATGCACAAGAGATTGATATTTGTGTCATCGCACCAGGCTCGCTAACGCCTCCCCCAAGTGTAGTGACCACAAAATTTAATCATCGGCATTAAAATGGAAGAAAGGCCAATGCAATTAAGAAGTGCCAACTCAAATAAGAGACAAGTAGCTAGTATGAACTAAATGGAATACCTCATACATTGTTGGTCAAAACAAATATTAACATTCCGGGATGGCGTCAGTGAGGCCAGGTAGGATGCACAAGACATGGATATTTGTGCCATCACACCAGGCTCACTGGCGTCACCCCGGAGTGTACAGTTGACCAACCATTATAATCATCGGCCAATGCAATTAAGAAGTACCAATTCAAATAAGAGACAAGTAGCTAGTATGAACTAAATGGAATGCCTCATATTTTGCTGGTCGGAACAAATATTAACATTCCGTGATGGCGTAAGTTAGACCAGGTAGGATGCACAAGACATTGATATTTGTGCCATCACACCAGGCTCACTTACGTCACCACGGAGTGTACAGTTGACCGAACATTCTAATCATCGGCATTCTGAAAAACCAAAGCAAATGGAATGACGAGGGCCTCATACATTGTTGGTCCAAAGAAATATTAACATTTAGGGAAGGCGTCAGTGAGACCAAGTAGGATGCACAAGAGATTGATATTTGTGTCATCACACCAGGCTCACTGGCGCCTCCCCCAAGTGTAGTGACCAACCATTCTAATCATCGGCATATGCAAACAAAATTAACGACCAAATCAAGTGCGGAAAACGATAGAGCCATATATATAAGTTCACAAACATAGCCGAACTAGTAATTAAACAGACATGCAAGTAAAGTGTTGGATAAAGTTTATTACAACACAAGCTCGTCTTTAGTTCACAACTACATAACTAGGCTCGCACATCAAGACTTTCCACTCGGAGCATGGATAAAACCGCCGCCTTTCTTCAAGCACATCCATGAGCGGTAGTCGTCACCCTGCATTTGGAGCATCGTGTCTATGTCACTGTTTGACGGCTGATAGCCGGCGTAGAACTCCCCCGCGCTTCTAATGACATCTTGATGGATGATTTCACAAAACTCTGTTTGGATGCGGAAGAAGTCTTGCTTGATGCCGTCGTCAGGGACCCGCGCCAATTTGTTGGCCCAGTCTCTGAGATGCTCAGGTAGCGTAAGCTGCTGCTGGTCCCGTATGAACTTATTCATGTGATAGAGGGCGTAGTAGGCATCCTTCTTACTAGAAGGCGGCTTCTTGACGCAGGGGAACTTTGTTTGGTGCTTGAACACATGCTTCCCGTACCTAACATTTGGCCTCTCCATGTGGCCTTTCGCTCTGACGTAGCCATTGAGAGCATCATCAAGTACGGCCTTGACATTCATGTAGTCCGTGCTTGACTTACCGTCCGCATCTAAGTATGTGGCCATGGAATGTCTCGGGGTTACGGAGATGAGTGTGCAGGTATTGTCTCTGCGTAGAACACATAATGTTTAAGAACAGGACGATTGAAATCTAGAATAATCACGAGTTAAGACCGGTACGGTGAGGGGGTGACTTACTCGGGAAATACAGGCAGGAGGAGGTTATACTTCTTCTGGTTCGCTAGAAAGAAGCCCTTGAGGTATTCACTCGCGACTGCCCGGTCTCCGGCGGTGGCCAAGTGGACGGCACGCATGTAGAAGGGGTCGGCTATCGCGATGCCCGGGGTGTTGTCTCTAATGATCCGCATCGCCTTGCTGAGCGAGTATAGGCGAATGAAGGTGTAGTGCAGCGGATAACTGTTCAACATGGCGAAGATGTCATCATACCGCAGGAAGATCTTCGCCGCGAAGTCACTATCGACAAAGCCATGTCCCGAGGGCACCTTGGCAATATACACCGGGTATCCATGATCTTTCTCCCTGATACGCCGCTCCTCCATATACTGAATACCGTCAACCAGAGATCGCATAGGACCGGGTGCAGCATCGTACAATCTTTTAATTAGCATCCGCTCACCCGACACATGCACCCTCGACTCGATATTCTTGGGCACTGGTGGCCCGTCCTGAGCACGGATAGGTGCCGGCTGGCTGGCAGACTTGTCGTCCTTCTTCTTTCTTTTCCGTCCCTTCGGCTTCGTATTTACTGGGACTGCATTCTCCTCTTCGCAAGCCTTCTTCAGTGTGTTAGGACTGATAACACTTCTCACCCGGCTATCGGCTGAGTCTCGGTGAAGTCGGCAGCTGGAGGCGTCTCCTGAGAACAGAATAGGCGCCGCTTGTTGCAATAGGTTTTCCCCTCGGCGGCAGCTTGAGAGGGTTGGCTACTGAGATCATAGTCCACCCCAAAATCGAAGTTGCAGTCAAGGTTGGCGAACGTACTGTCCTCGTCCGGACCATCGTTCGGATCCTGTGCCATCTGCATGTCCTCATCCTGTGCCATCTGCATGTCCTCATCAGCTGATGGCGGCACCGTTGGGGTGGTCTTGCCATGGCTTGGCGCCGGCACGGCTGGGGGTGCTGTCTGTGGGGTGGTGTCCCTCGCCCCCAAACGAATCTGGCTCTTTGGCCAAACCATGGACCAATTGAAGCAATGCTGGAGGGTAAGGACCTCATCTTCGTCGGCACCATGGGGTTGAAAGGGAGGTAGCACGTCGTCGTAGCCGCTAAGCACCCGAACCAGTTGAATCCTATACATGTCGGGTTGCATGGGTCTACCGTGTAACTGACGGTTGCTCGGTTGAACGATTTTGGCCTTGGCAACATCGATCAACTCGCCGTTCACAAACTGCAGGAGAGTGCATGGGACGTCGACGGCGGAGCTCTGCGGAAAACATGTAGGGCGTTAGGGATGGCTAGCTAGTCAAAGGCAAGGATATGGAAGTCATTGGCCGAGGGTTGGTTACCGTGATGGCGTCCAGCTCGGCTAAGGTCGAGGCACCGCCGGCGGCGGGCGTGCAACTGATGGAGTGGCCGCTTGTTGGCGCGGTGCCGGGCGGCGTATTATCCGCAGCGACGGGTGCATTGAGCTGAAGTAATGGCGCCGCGGGAGACACCAAGGTTGGCGCCGCCGGAGCCACCAAGGTTGGCGCCGCCGGAGCCACCAATGTTGGCGCCGCCGGAGACACCATTGTTGCCGCCTGCGGACTCACCGATGGCTCCACGTTGTGGGAGTTGCTGCCCGTGAAACTGGGAACCGGGGGAGGCCCCTTTTTTCCTCCCCTATACCACTCGTCAAGACCGGCAACCAAGGTAGGGATGATGGAGCTAAGCGTCGTGCCCACTTGGTCCTCCACTTGCTGTCGTTGCGTCCTCTGTTGGGTCTCCACGATATGTTGCACTTGTTGCCGCACTTGCTCCTCGACCAATGTCGGGATCTGCGCAACTTGTGCCTTGAGATGTGCGACCTCCTTCTCATCGATGGTGGCCTTTTTCTCCTTTTCCCCGACTTATAGTATTCTGACCATTTCATAGAGCATCCTTCGCCGACCACACGACCAGCCGACGTCGGCTTACTCAATGGATCCCTCTTCTTGTGGTCATTCAACGCCCTATTTAAAGTGTTGTCCCAAGGGGCACACTGCGAGGAGCTCGAGGACCCCGCGCCGCTACTAGCTTCCTTTTCACTTTCCGCAGCAACCTCCTTAGCCTACGGGAGGAACATTCATGAACCATTTAGAAATTTGGATTCATCAATAAGAATGCAACCATAAAGGAGCTAATTAAGCGGGTGCATTCCTTACCAGAAGAGCCTCAAACTGCTTCACCTCCGGAGTGGTGGTGAGCTCCTTTGTTTTCGGGTCAATACGGTACCGGGCCAGGAGAAAGTTCCTGGTTTGCTTGTTTTTGTATTGCGAGAAGAGGGGCTCGAGGCCGTTCTTCACACGCTCCTCATCCGCGGCGTCCCATTTTGGTTGCGCCACCCTAAAACCGCCAGGACCAAGTTTGTGGGTGCCTAAGTTCAGTTTTCGCATGTCCTTCCCCCACTGACTAGAATCCGACGTTGACTCGCTCTCGCACTTGATCTTGAAATCAGCGTAGTCTTGCTCGGTGATCGAGGGATTTGACTCCTTGATCTTCTCGTAACTCTCACCTTTCTGAATCATTTTCTTCACTCGGTTCCTCCAACTAGCGAGGGCGGTGCTCATCTTCGTGAGGGCGGCATTGTGCACTTTGTTCCGCATGAGACGCTTTTCTGAGCAGTCCACCGGGAACTCGTATCGTTCGTGCAGCTTCTTGAAGAGGAGGGTGCGCAAATTCGCTCGGTCGGGATGCCTGAGGTTCTCGGTGTTGATCGAGACCGTGCTCCGGAGGATGCACCCGAGTTGGGCTGCGTACCCTTTGACTAAATCAGGGGGCACCGTTGGATGCCCACTGGCGTTCACTTTGGTGAATGCCTGCTTCACGGTGCTGAGCACATTCGGGCGACGCTCCCTCCGTAGCTTCTTCGGTGCGCCGGTGTCATCCTCGCCGGCACCATCCGTGGTGTCATCCTCGCCGGCACCATCAGTGGTGTCATCCTCGGCGGCATCATCCGCTCGGTACTCTGGATCGGTGCCATCATCCTCGCCGTCGTCGCGGCGAGGTTGTGACTCCATCACCTCCATTTCATCGGTTAGCATCCAGAATGGCTTGCTGCCGCTGCCGCCGGCCTCTTCGTTGTTGGCCATGTTCGAACTAAGTAGGAAAAAATGCATAAAATTAGCGCAAGATTTCACGGAAAAATTGGGCATGACCTATGCTAATTTATGGACATGAGTGCCCCATTTTCGCCGAAACGGAAATGAATCAACATTTCGGCGATAATGGGCAACTCTGTCGATCCCTGCACAAGAATATGACACAAAAATACACCATAGGTGCACGACAGGGGAATCACATCACAGCAGCAGCTAGCAGCACCAGCAACAGCTAGCACCAACACCAGCCAGCAGCAGCAACATCATCAGCACCAGCCAGCCAGCACACCAGCCAGCACACCAGCCAGAAGACACCAGCATCAAGCAAGCACCAGCAGCAAGCACAAGCAGCACTAGCAGATAGCACCAGCAAGCAGGAGAGGTGAGGTGTTGCTCACCGTGAGTCGCTGGGAGTCGCCGAGAGGTGAGGTGTTGCTCCGGGTCGAGAGGTGAGGTCTTCTGCAGCGGCGTTAGCATCGAGGGTGGCGCGGCGTGCTTCTCCTGCTCCTGCTCCAAGTCTCAGCCTTGCAAATGTTCAAAATAAAAAAAGTCAGTAAGCTTTGAACTCTAAAAATAAAGAGCTACCTAGCACATGCACCTAGCAGCACCTCACCTCTATAAATAAAAGAGCTACCTAGCAGCAGCCTAGGTAGCACCAGCAAGCAACAGCACTAGAGGAGGAGGATGGGCATCAGGGGCTACCTGTCTGCAAGTGCGGCGGAGGTCCTCTGTGGCAGCGTCAGCGGTCGAGGGCGGCACGGCGTGCTTCTCCAGCTGCTGCTCCAAGGTGCGCCTGGCGGTCAGGTGCTGCTACAACTAGTGCTGTAAACATCAAAATGAACACTGTGAGCATCAACAGTTAGAACTAAATTAGTGTGTATGAACTAAACCAGAGAATGAACCAATATACTGCTAATTAGTGTGTGTGAGGCATTGGTTGCATGGTAAAGTCACACAGTATGGACAGTTGGAACAAAAACAGCTTTTCCATGATATTTTCCATGATTTTTCCCCCTTCCTTTCTTGCTACACTACCAAGAGTCCAAGATCAATGGAAATGATGCTGCCTTTATGATATGCATATAACCAGAGACATAGCATAGACAAAATAAATGGTAAAACTGAACTACAAAGAACTAGCTGCATTCCTATGAACTCCAACACATACAGTACAAAAAAAATTCAGCCTTCTAGTTTTGAAAGCCTACAAGACACGTGTATGCTTTCGACAGAGTAAGCCTACAAGACACTTGTATGCTGACCTTATCAAGAGAAAATTCATTTCAAGCCATATGATATATGGAACTATAAATATAAGAAACAGCAATGCAAGTAGCATATGTGGGGCAAACCATAGACTTCCCAAAATAACATAATATACATGTAAACATCAAAATAAAGGATGGGCTCAATGAACTAAATGATACACATATGCAGCAAGAACATCAAGCTTTCATCCAGTAAGCTAAAAAAACTAACTGCTTTAAATTGTAAGCACATAGCAGCAGCAGCAAGCAAGCTATAAGCTACTGCCACCTAAACCTAAATTTCCTAAACCTAGCAGCAGCAACAATCAACCTAGCAACTAACAACCTAGCAGCAGCAACAATCAACCTAAATTTCCTAAACCTAGCAATCAACCTAGCAACTAACAACCTAGCAGCATCAGCAATCAACCTAGCAACTAACAACCTAGCAACTAACGGCAACCTAACAACCTAGCAGCAGCAAGCACCAGGAAGCACTAGCAAGCACCGGCAGCAGCAACACCTAGCAAGCACCAGGAAGCACTAGCAAGCACCAGCAAGCACCAGCAAGCACTAGCAAGCACCAGCAGCAGCAACACCTAGCAAGCACCAGGAAGCAACTAGCAAGCACCTAGTAGCAGCAGCAACACCTAGCAAGCACCAGTAAGCTTTGAACTCTAAAAATAAAAGAGTTACCTAGCATGAATGCAAACATTCATGCAACAACATATTCCTAGAATTACATGAAACCTGAAAGAGCATATATTAACTTAAAGCACCAGTAAGCATGCACAATCTAGCCACAACCTGCCAACATAAATCCATCATAATTAAGACAATATCCTACAAGCCCACAATGTAAAAGCTTATTCTGTCCAAAATATATATCGGATATGCATGCCACAATATCAGTTCTACTGCATTTCAAATGATTGATCAAACTCGCATGCATCACTGGCCACCTTCTCCTGCATCCCCTACTTGTTCCTTCTCCACCTCGCGTCTCCCAAATCGCTCAGAAAGAAACTACATCTAGCAGCAGAGGAGGGGGAGCAGCAGCAGCAAGAAACCTACCTTGGAAGGATGCGGCGGCAGCGTCAACGGTCGAGGGCGGCGCGGCTCATCTGCTGCGCCACGGCGCGCGCGTGGCGTGCTGCTCCTCCGCGGCGAGGTCGGGGAGAGGCGGTCGCCGGTGTTAAATCGAGGGGAGAGGCCACACACCGGTGGGAGGAGGGGGATCGAGGTCGAGGGGATCTGGCCGCCGGGGTCTATGGTCGCTCGCGTGAGAGGAGGGGTGGTGTCGCTCAGGGGAGGGGTGGCGGCTGCCGGTGGGAGGTGGTGTCGCTCAGAGGAGGGGTGGCGTCGCTCAGGGGAGGGGTGGCCGGCGGAGAGGAGGGCGCAGTCGCGAGGAAGAAGAGGAGGGATTTGGTCGGGACGGGGAAGAGAAGGGGGATTTTTCTAAGTCCCCGACTCCCCTTAGCAATAGCGCACGTCTAGGGGTGCGCCACTATGAGGCTTAGCAAAAGCGCACCTCTAGGGGTGCGCCACTGCCTCTTTAGGTTTAGGTCAAAACGAGCGCGGCACCTACAGTTGACAAGAATCGCACTGTACCGTAATGGCTAGCTCCCCCTGTTTGGTTTACCCTGGCCGGCCAGGTTCGAACCCTGGCGGCCCCAATTTTTTTCACTTTTTTATTAAATTTATTTAACACTATAATAAATAGCATAATACACCAAAATAAAAGGCATAAATAATTATAATTACGTAGAATATTTAAAATACTATAGAATCTAGAAAATATCCAAAAATATAAATTATATGTCTATTAAATTTATTTAACACTATAATAAATAGCATAATACACCAAAATAAAAGGCATAAATAATTATAATTACGTAGAATATTTAAAATACTATAGAATCTAGAAAATATCCAAAAATATAAATTATATGTCTATTTTGATCGGTACAATGTGTAGATTAACAATATGACATCCATTATTCATACAAGAAAATGATACATAATTATCTTTTCACAATCTTCTTGCCCTTCTTTCTCGCGGTTGAATAATTTAGCCCCGGAACTCCTAGACTTCTTCTCTTGAATGGACGGCCTTTAGGTAGGGTGGTCCTGCTTCTTCTTGTTGTGTATGGTTCTTCATCATCATCGTCGTCATCTTCCATCTTCGGATCGCCGTACTGGTCAAAGTCTAGCTCGTTGGCGGCTCCATCCATTCCGATGATGCTCCTTTTGCCTCTCCTCACGACAACACGGCTGGGCTTTTGCGGGTCGGTAATGAAGAAGCATTGGTCCACTTGGGAAGCTAGTACCCATGGCTCATATTTCGCGGTGACCTTTGCGCCCGCTGTCTTGGATTTGGCTTCGGGTATAACCATGGTGGTGAAATGCCGGTCTTCTTTTATGACGTTCTTGGCCCACCTGACACGGAACATCGGCACATTCTCTCCGGCGTAGCTCAGCTCCCAGATCTCCTCGATCTTTCCGTAGTATCTCTGCTTGATGTCACCGGTGTAGGACTCCATCGTTACCCCGGAGTTCTGATAATCGCTCTTCATGTCCTTTTCCTCGGTGTAGAATGTGTAGCCGTTGATATCGTACGCCTGAAATGTCATCAGGTTGTGTTCGGCGCCCTGTGACAAGGAGAATATGAGTTTTTCTTCCGCAGAAGAATCCTCGTCTATAGTGTATGTCAGCATCTTGTCCTTGAACCACCGCGTGAAGGTTGAGTTGTGCTCTTTGATTATATCTCCGTCCGTCCTCTGTTGGCCCTGATCACTGTACGTCTTTGCGATGAAGGTTTTGTGCTCTACCACCCAAGGATCGACCACGTCTATGTGTTGTAGCGCGACTAGGTTTGCTCTTTCAAAGTCGGCGATTCGACCCTTGAAGTCGACATGCATTTCGCGGCTACCCTCGCGGTGACCCCATCCAGCGAGCTTCCCGAGATGCCTGTTTACGGGCAGGCCAACGGGGTTCTCGATTTCTAGATAACTCGTGCAGAAGGAGATGCACTCTTCGGTCAGAAAGCCCTTGGCTATGCTTCCGTCTGGACGTGCCCTGTTGCGAACATACCCTTTGATGACACCATTCATCCTTTCGAACGGCATCATGCTGTGCAGGAACGTCGGCCCCAGTTGGATGATATCCTCCACGATATGTACCAGCAGATGCACCATAACGTCGAAGAATGCGGGCGGGAAGTACATCTCAAGCTCGCACAGTATCACCACGATCTCTTCCTGTAGCCTTCTAAGTTGCCTCACGCCAACAGACTTCCGAGAGATGACGTCGAAAAAGTTGCATAGGCCAAAAAGCGTTTCACGGACGTGCGCGTCCATGATCCCACGGATTGCAACCGGAAGTATTTGCGTCATCAGCACGTGACAGTCGTGAGACTTCATCCCGCTGAACCTCTGCTTCGCTTTGTCTAGGTACCTTCTTATCTTCCCCGCGTAACCGTAAGGAAGTTTTACTCCTAGGAGACAGTCGAAAAACTGCTCGATCTCCTTCTGACTTAGAGTGAAGCACGCGGGGGGGTAGTAATATTCGATCTTCTTGGCCTTTTTGCCCTTGCGACGACTTTGCGTGTCCTCCGCCTCATCATCGTCATCATCATCATCATCATCATCATTAGGGCGTCCCGCGTGAAGCTCCTCCCTGATCCCAATTGATAGCAAGTCGTATCTTGCTTTCGGCCCATCTTTGGTCCTCTCTGGCATGTTGAGGAGGGTACCAAGCAGACTCTCGCACATGTTCTTCGTGATGTGCATGACATCAAGGCTGTGAGGCACACGTAAGATCTTCCAGTACGGCAAGTCCCAGAAAACAGACCTCGTCTTCCATACCTTAAGAAGCGGCTCCAGCGCCTTTCGCTTCTTTCCCGGCGGTGGGCACTCTTTCCAATTTTTCAATAGCTCGTCTATTTGCTCGCCGCTTCTCGTACGTGGCCGTCTTCGGGGTTCGTCTTGACCATCGAACAGATCCTTGCGTTTCCTCCATGGGTCTTCGTCGCGAAGCCACCTTCGATGTCCCATGAACACCGTTTTCGAGGACCCCTCTATCTAGCTGGCGGTAAGTTGTGTCATCCATGCACCTGACACATGCATTGAATCCGTGGATCACCTGCCCCGCGACATATCCGTAACCGAGAAAGTCGTGCACCGTCGTGAGCATCCCGGCTCTCATAGGGAAATATTCTTCCGCGGCGGCGTCCCATGTATTGGCAGGCGCGTCCCATAGCGTGGCTAGCTCCTCTTTCAGAAGCCCCATATACAGATTGATGCCGTTCCCTGGTTGTTTCGGCCCTTCAATTAGCATACTCATTTGAATGTACTTCCTCTTCATGCACAACCAGGGGGAGGTTGTACATCCACACAAACACGGGCCATGTGCTATGCGTGCTGCTCTGGCTGCCAAACGGATTGACTCCATCGGTGCTCGCGCCCAGCCTTATGTTCCTAGGATCGTCCCCAAATTCTGGGTACTCGAGGTTCAACGCATTCCACTGGCTAGCATCCGAAGGGTGTCTCAACATCCTGTCCTTTTTCTTTTTCTTCGGATCATCTGCGTCATCTTCTCCCTTCCTCATCTCCGCGTGCCAGCGCATTAGCTTTGCTTGCTTAGGATCCGCGAAATACCGCTGAGACGAGTGATCGGAAAGTACCACACCACCTTCAGAGCTTTCTTCCCCTTCTTGTACCCGACCGCCCTCGGACATATGGTACACTCCGCGTGCTCGTTCCGATAAATGATGCAATCGTTCAAGCACACATGATTTTTCACATGCAGTAAATCCAGAGGACACACGATTTTCTTGGCCTCCTCGATACTAGTCGGACACGTGTTACCTTTGGGAAGACGTTCGTGCCAGAATGACATGTTGTCGTTGAAGGATGTGTCGGTCATTTTGTGCTTTACCTTCATCTGCAGAGCCATGAGCATTACTTTCAGGCGGGTATCCTCCGGCCTGCATCCTTCATACAATGGAGTAACTGCGTCTACCTCCAGTTGATCCATCTTGGCTTTCTCTCGGGCGGCAGTGCGTTACTCGTCTGCTTGAGAAGCAGCTCTTGAAGATAAGGGTCCTGCACCCAGTCCATCGACGATGGTCCATCATCTTCATCTTCATGATCTTCATGATGGCCTCCATCTTGATCTTCCTCATCATCAGGTCCATGATCTCCTACATTGTGATCATGATCATGGCCGGGATCTTCTACATCCTGATCATGTCCGGGATCTTCTACATGGTGCTCACCTCCTTCCTTATTTCTTGTTGAAATCCCATGGACAAATTCATAATCATCTTCGTCGCCTTCCCACCGATAGCCATCCATGAAACCACGCACGAGAAGGTGGTCCCGCACCATAACGGCTTTAGGGTCCATAAGGCTCATCAGCTTGCATCTTCGACACAGATATCTATCTCCTTTTGGTTATTTCTAATCATCTCGGCCGTCGCAGCTTTCAAAAACCTAGCCACAACGCCTTCGCTCATCATGCGGACCATGGTCGCCTGCGGGTATAGAGAAAATGGATATCTTAGCATACCAAAAGAAAATTTTGGCATGACCTTCCCTAAAAATAGGACATATGTATATGCGTAGTATGCCCACTATTCGCCGAAACGGAAATGAATCAACATTTCGGCAAAATATTGGCAACTCCATCGCATTTCAAATCCCTGCAAACAAAAACATGCATGCAACACATGTGTGGAGGCTTCGCATATACAACACATGTGGCGGCTTCGCATACAACACACATGCACGTGAGACACTTTTCGCGCATGCGCACAACACATGAGCTTCACATAACATATGTGCACACACACGTGTGTGTGCAAGACGATCGGAACCGGTCACACACAAAGCATAAAACCAACAAAGTTACCGATACGGCGAGACCTAGAGTGTTGGATGAGGTAAAAAGTTGAGGTTGAGTAGGGTATTGAGCTAAGAAAGCTTCACCATTACTTACCTATGAAGAAAATTAAGTTTACCAACTTAATTTTGGTGAATGAAGAGGTGAAAATGAGGTGGGAAGGAGGGGCAACACGACCAGATCCAGATTTGGTGGGAGGTGGTGGTGGGAGAGTGTTTGAGGAAAGTGGGTGGCACATGTGAGTGGTGGGTGAAAAGCAGGAAATGGTCCCAGGTTAGCAGTGGCGCACCACATAGCCGTGCGCCACTGCTAGGGTGACATAGCAATGGCGCACTGCTGACTGGTGCGCCACTACTAAGCCTCTCATCCCTAAAGGGGTCCTGGCCACCTCCTAGCAGTGGCGCACCTCATGCCATGCGCCATAGGTAAGCTATGTAGCAGTGGCGCACCACTTCAGTGCGTCATTGCTAAGCCTATCATCTCTAAAGGGGCTCTGGACACCTCCTAGCAGTGGCGCACCACCTCAACGTGCGCCATAGGTAAGCAATTTAACAGTGGCGCACCATGAAGACGTGCGCCACTACTAGGTTGGGGGAGGAGCTGGCCTCCTGTCAGCACTTAGTTATGGCGCACCTAGATCGGGTGCGCCACTACTACTTTTGTTGTGGCCCACCGTTTTGTGGTGCACCACTGCTAAGTAGTAGTGGCGCACGGCAGCCATGGTGCGCCACTGCTGGCAGTCTTACGGCTAGGCCTTTTCCTAGTAGTGTTTCCTCTTATTCCTTGGAGAAACAGTGAGAGGAGGAGAGACGGAGCGGCCAGATTCAGAGGGATCTAACTCACTTTCTTTTTCGAAGGAAGCCGCGGATTTGTGAGATCCTGCGACTTCACTCTCAGGACGAGAGGATTCTTGCGAGTCATCGGTGACAACAGCTCACTCATCCACCTCTCCACCTTCATGAAGGGGGGAAGAGAAGAAAGGACTTGGTGATTCTGCAGAAGCAAGTTCAAGATGAATACACACGAAAAATGAAGAAGCAGTCGAAAAATAAAAGCACAGCTCGTGGAAATTGCTACTTACCTCGGGAAGGGAGTGGCTGCCACTGTATGGCTCCACGCGACAGGAGGCTAGAACCTCGTGTTTCTTGCTTAAAGAAGAAAAACGTCATATAAGCTTCTCCAAGTCCTTCACGGAGAGGTCCTTGGATAAGCGATCAACATCTTTTTCGCCAGCGTACATCCAGAGGGGGTTTTGCGGGCTTGGAGAGGCTGCACCCTGATCCTAAGGAAATAGGCAGTTATTTGAATACCCGGCAGTGTTCGCCATGGGTATTCTGGAGTTGGTGGATGCGCTTCATCAAAGCTTCAGTATCCGCCTTTTCCTCGGCAGTAGCCTCGGGAGATAAAATAAAGGTGGAGCAGAAGTTTTGATTTTAAAATATCGAGTGAAGCAACTATACAAGTTGAGCTTACAACCAAGTATAAATAGTCGATAGTCGACTGTAACCTTGGGGGCTACTCCCATCGGAAGCGCTGGTCGCGCACCCGATATAATATGCAGAGGAAAAAATTGACAGACAAAATACAAGGAGAATGATTATCGTCGTACATCTTCGAGTTACATATAACTCGTCGTACACTCCCATTGGAAGAATCAAGATATTATGATTATATAACTCGACGAAATTGGCTATTCCAATAGCCGATAAAGGTACTCGACAATATATTCCTAGTGCGTGTCCGCCACGGTAAAATCTCTAGATGCCGTAAAACTTTACGAAGGTAAGACCCCAGGTTCTGTCCTGTGTGGCGTAGTATCGCACCCGAATGCGCTCTGCTAATTTTTTCCGTATCAACAGATGCGAAGAAATATTCCTAGCGGACGCGCTATAGACTTTATAAATATGACTGGAGTTCGATTCATGACTAAGTCCTAAAACGGCACATGTCGAATTATGCCAGTATTCCAGGGTCATATCCAGGGACTTGACCTTGAAGTAGGTTTTTGCGGGTTTGCCACGAGAGCAGTTAACTGGTACTTGATCCGTCAGATGAACCAGCCTCATCTACCATTATCCCTGTACAAGATATATATGTCTAGAGTAAATTGTTTGTAAATAACTCGAAGAATTTATGGATGAATTGTTCGATGGAGATTTTACTCGACTCTGTGATTCAAGCAAAATCTCGGGGGCTACTGACATAGGCATTCTGGATGGGCCTGCCGAAGAAGGTATCCAGGGTTTACTGAAGGCCCACGACCCGAAGTTTATGAAGCCCGGAAACCCACTAAAGCATCGACTATGGTAAATAGAGACAGATTAGGAATAGAGACTTGTAACTTTACGGGATGAACTCAAAGAGTCTCCCGGCGTTTGTAACTTGTGTAATATGAAACCTTCGGCTCCGCTTCCTATATAAGGGGGAGTCGAGGGACAAAGAAAGGATCAATCTCATTGTCAACTCAACCCTAGTTTTTAACAGTTGAGCACCTTTTCGGCTGAAATCTTCGAGATCTACTTGCCCTCTACTTCCATGAAACCCAAGTCTACAACTTGTAGGCATTTACAAGTTAATCCCTTGTCAACTAGTATATCGAATAAAAATCAAAGGGTAAAATTATCTTACCTAATATGGATCCCATACTACCCTACCCTCTTGTTAAGTCGATATACCACAAAAAAGGCTCTAAGCAGGGTGGAGTTAGTTTTTGACGAATACCCGTCCCGTGATGCGAAGTCCTGTTAGTAAGACCCTGCGAAAGAATGGGTGTGATAGAAGAATATTATTTCGAATACTCCTTTGGACGCATATAGTAAGTAGCATTGAGATCCCGCATCTTTTTGGGGTTTTTTTATGAATAGAATATTCATTCTATCGTTGGGTAGGAGGTTTGGTCCAAAAAATAGGAAAGTTGATAGCATTAGATTTCCATTAAATTATAATTCTTCACGTCTGAATTATATCTGAGTAAAGCTAAGGCAGAAAAGTTGGATCGTAAACTCAAGTTTGATGGAATGCTAATACATGAGAGTGATGGGAGAAGTAGAGGATTTGTCTTAATGCGGAAAAGGAAATCAAGATCATGGTGAAGGATATCACGACTAACTTCATTGTCGTGATCGTGGATAGTGGAGACGAGTAGCGTCGCACATGCTTCTATGGTGAACCCAAGTGGGAGGACAAGCATAAACCGTGGGCATATATACATGATCTACATGCCCGTATAGATCTGACATGGTTGGTCCTTGGTGATTTTAATGAAATTCTTTTTGCTTCAGAAAAATAGGGTGGGGCTCCACATGCTCAATGCTATATGCAAGATTTCCATGGTCTGAGCCAATTCTCTCTTGAGGATTTTGGGTATAGGATATAAATTTACATGAAGAGGGCCGAGTGAGAGAAAGGCTAGACCATGTTGTTGCCAAAGGCGGTTGGAATTTCCTATTTTCTGAACATTGTTGTGATAAACACAGGGACAACCAAGAGTGACCATCGCCCAATCACTGATAATACTGAATACCTGCAAGGAGTACGATCTGATGGGCCGAAATTTTAACGTTTTGATGCCCGTTGGTTAGAGGAAGAGAACGTGTATACGGTTGTGCAATCTGCATGGGAAAGGGCTAGTGTGGGTCAGGTGGAGCCCCCCACCCGTCATGCAAAAAATGACATAATTTATGTACATGAGGCACTCCACGTTTAGGATCGACATGAACTAAACGGCCCGCATGTTGGATCAGCTGAAAAAGAAGCTAGAAGAAGTTAAAAGGGGTCCGACGAATGATGAGACACATGCTGAATAGACAAACCTTTTTATTACGAATTGAGGCTTTATTAGAAGAAGAAGTACATCGGGTGCAAAGAGGTTTAGATTTTAGGGTTTAGACAAACCTTTTGTTACCAATTAAGGATTTATTAGAACAAGAAAAAAACATTTGGTGCAAGGAGGTCGAGAAAATTGGCTAAAACATAACATGGGGACCACAATAGATTTTTTTACAACTTTACCAATGCTAGAAGGAAGTAAATTACTATCAAGTATTTATTAGATGAGCTGGTGTCGAATGGGAGGACCTGGGTGGGATGAGCAACCTCATAAATGTTTATTTTGGCAGCTTCACCTCAGAAGTTGAAGAACCAAGTGCAGAAATCTTGGACAAGGTTACACCAAAGGTGACTATAGATATGAATAATGATTTACTGGCTCCATTTTTCATCCAAGGAGGTGAAGAAAGCTATTCTCTAAATTGAGGATTCAAATCTGAACTCCATGCTATATTTTACAAGAGATTTTGGCCAATGTTAGGCGATGATCTCACTAAGGAAGTGCTTGAGGCGGTGAATTCTAGAATTATTCCAAAAGGGTGGAATGAGAAGATGATAGTTTTGATTCTGAAATTCAATGATCCAGAGAGAATTACCCAATATAAAGTATAAACCCATTAGTCTTTGTAATGTGGTTTATAAGGTGATCTCGAAAATTTATACTAATAGTTTGAAGGTGATTCTACCTGATATAATTTGGTGAACAACAAATTGTCTTTGTCCCTGGCCGCTTGATCGCTGATAACATTCTATTGGCCTATGAGTGTGTCCATACAATCAAAAAGAAGAGATGTGAGAAATGATTATGTGCATTAAAACTTTACATGCATAAGAGTATGATAGAGTGGAGTGGTGCTTCCTAGAGACCAATGATGCTCAAGTTGGGGTTTGATGCTAGATGTGTGTCTTTGATCATGGCTTGTGTTTGTTCCTTGCGATACTCCATTCAATTTAACTCAAACACAGTAGAGGCTTTCACTCCACTAAGGGGCATTCACCAAGGAGGTCATATATCACCTACCGCCCACCTACCGCGCTGCGCCGCCAGCCATGCCGCCAGTGGTTGCCGCCGTCGTCCCCAGCCAGATCATCGCGCCTCTGCCGTCGCCGTTGTACCGCAGACCCCCGCTGTCAGAGATGGGATCGAGCCCGCGCCGCCCGAGACCAGCCGCCACCACCGCCGCAGCAGCTGCTGCACGCCGCCCCGATTGCGCGGACACCACCACGAGGCCACCACGCTGCCGGAGGACCGACCGCGCCGCCACACCCCTCGCCAAGTACGACGCCCTCGACGTCCGCCGCGGCCCGCGCCGTTTCTCCGTGCGAGGGGGAAGGAGGGCCCCACCGCCACCGGCGCCCAGGCTTTGCCCGGCGACGCCGTCCGGCGGCGGCGAGGAGGGGGAGGAGGAGAGGTAGGGGCCGGAGAAGGGGGCGGCTAGGGTTCCCTCCCTGTCGCCTGGAGCGACGAGGGAGGGCACGGGTTTCTTTTCCTTTTTTTCACCATGTCGAATACTACAAGGTACCGTGGGATGTTACCCAAATTGAAATGGTGCTACGCTGAGTCGTTAAATCTCTGTACTCTATATTATGGTGGCTTGATTTATCTTCTTTCAGAAACATGATTGATCGATGTACTTCTCAGTTGTGTACCATCTCTATACGTTTTTAATCGAGGCGATCCGTACCATGTTTCTGAATGATGCTAGCCTAAAACGATACTCACCCACGTCCATTTAATATGAACGAAGGAGCACTAATTTATATGTTTTGTAACTGTTCAGTTATTTAATTTCTATCTCCATTTGTTGAGTAATGATGATGCCCACTTTTTGTGTTTATCCTTCGAGTTAAATTTTTATGGACCTGAAGGCTCATGTGCATCATAGACTACTTAATAATTGTAAGTCGGTGAATGCTTTCCGTAGAGTGAGATGGACAATCATCAACCTGCATAACATTGTATTTTGGATAAATCGGTACAGTACTACACTACTATGTGATATGCTAGGACCAACAGAAACAAACAGCTGCTACCGCGACCGTGGTCGCGAGGGGAAAGCCTCGCCGCCGCCGCCTTGATCTCCCATCTCCGGCCAGCCCTGCCTTCACCGTGACCAGATCCGGTATTCTGTCCGTGTCCTCTTTCCGTCCATCCCAAAGTCACGTGTTGCCGTCACCAGAGTCGGAGCAGCCACCCCTGCTTCATGCGGTGCTGCTGCCTGGTCATCTCCTCCGTGAGCTGCTCCCCCTGCCGAAGCTGCAGCCTCCTCCAGCCCAACTGTAGCAGCGAAGTGGGAGTTTGGGCTGTTGCAGTGCTGGTTGTCCCCGTCGCTGCGTCGGGGCTTCCCATGCCTTCGTCGCGGGACGACGCAGTCCCCGCGTCCACCATGGCACCACCATGAGCGGTCCTGGGTGAGCTCAAGGCTCCTTCGCCTGGCTGGTTGGCTGGCATGTTGTTGTAGCCTGTGACAGCCCCGTCCATCGGGCAACCTCTCTGCCTCCAAGGCCGGCACCATGCTTGCTGCGGCTGCCCTCGCTTGCCGCAGGTCAGACTCGGCCGTTGGTGGGCATATGCGCCGTGCTCGTTGCTTCTGCGGGCCTGCGGTAGCTATGCTGCTGCTTCTTGCCCTCCTTGCGATGATCTGCGTGACTATGCCGTGATGGTTGAGGGGCTCAGGTCCTGTCATTGTCGCTGCTTGAGGAGTTTCCCCAAGCTCCATCACCATCGTTGCCATCACGAACGACAATGTCTCTGGTGATGCCCACTGTACTGACCATGCACGCGATGGGAGAAGACGCCGGAGAAGATGGAGGGTTTCGACGATGTGCGCATTGAGGGGACATCGCCTAAGAAGATGGGGACTCGTCTGCTTGGTCCTTCTACAACGTCGGATTGCAGTGGCCTTTCTGCTGCCACTGCTGCCTCTATTGAAGCTGAGGAGGGCTAGGAGCATGTGCTCTGGGGCGCCGCTCTAGCCAGGGCGCTTTCCCCGAGCCGTTGAGGGAAGCACTCGAGCGTAGCCTCGCCTTCAAGCGATGGGATGGAGGAAGGTGATTTCGATGTCTCGAGCTTGGCCACCAGGTCAGCGCATGTCATGCCTACTTCAGATGTATCCGTTGTCGTCGCCCTGGGCACCGGTAGAGGTTTTGTCGCGCTCCCTCTCTGGCCGCCCGAGATCTCTCTCCAGTCAATCACACTCCTCAGAGGAGCTGCTCCCCGTATGTCCAGTCTTGTCACCTACGATGACCCGTAGTTTGGCTGGGGTCATGGGCTGCTCGTCGTTGCGTGTGATGGTGCTGCCTACGTCCCTTTCTGGATATCGCTAGGACTCCAATGCCAACATCACTTTGGACTCTTCCTTGCAGTCCTAGTTTTCCCTGCTGCACATGGAGCTCCTTTAGCTTGTTGTCTTCCACGTCGAAGAGGTGGCCCGTCCTCTGTGTGATGAGGCGGAAGAAAAACTCGAGCTTTTATTGGCGCGTGTTGCCGAGTCTATGGAGCGTGCAGATCGACTTGTTTGCTTCCTATGAGTCTTATGAGCAGGAGTCGTCTGTGGTTGGTGATGATGATGCAATCGTTGTGATGGCTTCAAAGGCTATAGTTAGGGAGGAATGCTTCTTTGATTGTTTATCCCCTCGGGCCTCCCCATCACTGCAGCCTGGTATGCCAGTTGCCTCTGAGTGCAAGGGCATCAATGGGATCATGACTGTGCCAGATCATGCCAGATCATGCCAGACCTGCAGAACTGTGTGAGGACCCCTCTCCTCCTCTTTCATTGGTTCACTTGCAAATGGACTTGTTTGTGACCTCGGAGGTGGTTTCCGCACCACCTCCGGTGGAGGCAAGCCATTGTGGCAGCAAGGTTATCGAGGAAGGTGCTTTGGCACCAAACTCTCATGCACTCTTTGCTAGTGAGCTTTGTGACCTTCTCGGGAGGGGGCTAGCCCTGGATCTAATAAGGAGATTGCTCACCTCCTCAAGGAGAAGTCTTTGAGGGGCAAAATCTAGAAGGTGAAAGAGTACCTCCAATGGAGAAGCAAGAAAAGTGGCCCCACAAGAAATGAGTCTGTAGTTGGTTGATGGATGATTATCATCTCTTGTTTGAAAGTTGTGGTTGTAGGAGTTGGTTGCTGGCGTTTGTGGTTGTTGATGGCGTTGTAACGGTTTTCTAGCCCAGTTTCTCGTTAATTAACTGGGCATTTCTCTACTCCATTAGTTAATAACATGGTTTGCCCCATTAAAAAAAGCCATGTGATATGCTCCATTAATGCTTCAACTAAGTATGCAGATACCCAGGTCTAGGAGATCTCACTAGTAACTACCAGAAATACACTTGGCATACCTCCAAAGACTTGATAAAACTATCTGTGAAATTATGATGGCAGCCGGATATCTGAACCTTACATGTACATCTTGGCGATCTGATGGGAGATGACAATTCGTGAAGCATTTTCATCCAAAGCCCAAGGAAACTAAGCATGCGATTCATTGAAGAATCATTTGGTAAGTCCATGAGAGTTTTTTTTATGGCATGTACATAAGCGCGAGGACACTTTAATATACTTCTTAGTTCTTACATGAAGTGTGTGTGACTAACTGAATAATCGCACACATATTTCTGAACCGG
The DNA here is from genome assembly GCA_030979885.1 of Lolium multiflorum. Classification (NCBI taxonomy): domain Eukaryota; kingdom Viridiplantae; phylum Streptophyta; class Magnoliopsida; order Poales; family Poaceae; genus Lolium; species Lolium multiflorum. The sequence goes on along the minus strand of CM061748.1, from coordinate 56,545,615 downwards.
GGATCCAGTTATGCTCTTATTCCTCATAGCCTAGAACAAACTTGACTGATTTGTGTATGATGCCTTGCTTAAAGGCTTGACTGAATATAGTGCGCAATAAAGAAATGATTTGATTGAACCATAATACTTTTGGAGAAGATAGAAGAAATTTGCATATTTTCTTTGTCCAATATTTGAACTAGAAATTTTCAAATAAACTATAAGTGGAGCATTGGCGGGATCTCACCTGACACCTTAGCTCATATCCCGGTTTATGCTATCTGTAACATTATCAAATACTCTATAACAAATGCCAACCCTTCGGCCATCTTAATTTCAGATTTTGTAGGAACACATGTAAAAGCTGGGTATGTAGATTGATTTGTTGGATTGTGCCATACCTCTCAAGGGCAGGCTTAGCTCTTTATATATAGACTCAATGAGGTATACAATACTGTTAGGATCTCAACACTGATGTTGTTGTTGTTATTATTATTGTTGCTGTTGTTGTTGTTGTCGGTCACCACCATCACCGCATCCACGGCCGCCACCGCCATGCATGGGAAAAACCACCGCGACCTCCTCCATGCGATGCATTGTTATCAGAGTGCTAAAACAGGGGAGATCCATTGGACACGCGATCGCCTTTGCGTGCCTCATACGCGACCATGTGTCTGAACATGTCGCTGAGGGTGAAGTTGTCGTCATCCTTTGATGCAATCACCGAGATCGATGTTGTGAAGCTATCGTACTCGTCGCCGAATCTGAATCACCTAGAGGGTTGCCGATTGTTGACATGGTATCGACAAGTTTCTTCACGTGCGCGATGATAGTAATCGACATGGACATGTCCCTTATGTGCAGCTTCACACGCGCTGATTAACAATATTCTCTTTGGACCGAGATGCAAACATCTGATTGAGCACCTCCCATACCGTCGCCGCCGTCTTGAGCAACATCACGTGACCGAGAACAGAAGGGGTCACGGAGGCGAACAGAGCACTGAGGAACTGAAGTATCGGAGTTTAACCACGCCATATTTTTCTCCATCTTCTTGAACTAGGCCAATAGCCCTTTTTGAAAACAAATTTCAGAAAAATCAAATTAACCGTGTGGGCAATAACTTGTACCATTGAAGAGCCCAAACTCACATTTTCATTTGGCATAACCTCTGACTAACATCCATCTTAATAAGTTTTGTTGAACACATATAAATTAGGTAGAGTACAAAGTATAAAATGCCACAATTTCTCTAGACCAATGATGCATTGTTTTTTCTTCTATTATCGTTCAGGCGACCCCTACCATCAGTTCCTCCCCTAACATAAATTTTGCACTGTCTAATAATGTGGTGTCTTGGCTGGTCAGCATGTTGGGCTTTCTTTAATTCCATGTCCTTAATTCTAGTTTCCAACTGCATGAAATTTAGAAATAATAGTAGCAGTGTGACTACTTTTTTGTGGCAAACAACCGATAACATGCCAGGCAGAAATCGATGACAACAAGATAAGAGTTTTCTTTTCTAAAAATTTACACACCCTCAATACCAACCTTCACATGATCACATTCCGTGTAATTGCAAAAATGATAGTTTAGTTTTGTCTTTGGTACATAAATGATGGAGACTTGCTTTTAACTTCATCTAGTCCAACATCTAAATGTTACATGTGTCTAATTTAGTCTAGTCTAACATCTAAACAAGCACCAAAACTTCTCAACCATATTATTCTAATGATTTTCAAATATTTTTCAAGTTATTAACTTCATTAATGACATGAATTACAATAGATGATAGGTCCAGTGATCTAAAAGCAATCATGTTAAGCTTTCTGTTAAGTGTTTTGAAACACGACAAAACTGATATATAGTTTATTTCCAAATTATTGTTGCTTTACATGTTCTAGTGGCGAGTATTTAAATGGTATTATTGCTCTATGTACATCGAGAAGAGCATATAGGTATAAATATGTATGAGCTGCCATTGTTGCATACCTATTCAGTTGTATTTATCGAGCAAGATAGATATTTTTTAAGTGACGACTATCTAGTCTAGAATTTTATGGGCACGGATACATGTAAATATATGTAAGTTAGAGTCTAATGACAAATGTAAAGTATTTTGTAGGGAAATGAACCTGTGGTGCCTTAACGTGCCTCTGCGCACCTTTTTTTTTTATATTTTGAGCATGGAAAGTTAGAGCATTTTATCATTTCCGGGCACATGGGCCGGCCTGGCCAGACACGAAAGGGTCGTGGGCCACATCGGGCTTTGCGGGCCTGGTCCGATGGCCGGCAACCCCGAGAAGCCTCGCCGAGTCGGACACCGAACCCCGTCGTCGTTCTGGATCCTCCTATTCCGATACCGAGTGTCGATCCAGAACAATGTTCCCAGATCCAGATCGAATTTTATACTACGTACATCAGCCAATTCTCGACTAAATTTCTGCTTGACCAGCTAAATCAATTCTTCTCCGAGCGATGGCTAGGAATAGGAAGGTTCTGTTCTCTCGTCGGCGGCGAGCTGCCAGCGATGAGGACCACCTTAGCGCCCTCCCCGACGACCTGCTCCTCCACATCCTCGGCCGTGTCGACACCCGCAGCGCGCTCCGCGCCGCCGCGCTCTCCAGGCGCTGGGCCCACCTCCCACGCGAGCTTCCCAACCTGGATCTCAAGGTCACCGACGCACTGCCGCCGCGCTACCGGCGGTGCCTCGACCTCCTCCACGAGGCAAGGCATTCGGACGGGCTACGCGACTCTATCCGGGGGCTAGAAACCATCGCCAAACGGTACGAGCGCCGCGCCATGCGCGCCATGGTTAGCTCCGTCAGAAACCTCAGGTCTAGCCGAGCTCACCGGCGCGCGCGCAGGCTATCGCTCGAGATCTTCCAGTTCTGCACCTCCGCCGGCATCAACCGCTTGGTCGCCGACGCCGTCGATTCCTGGCGTGTCGAGGATCTCGAGGTTGTCGCCAAGTCCACGGGGCCGACCCTGCTTCGGCATCCGGTCTACAGATTCCCCTGTGGCCGCATCAGCAGCAAGCCCGGCGAGTCCCGCCTCCGAAGTCTCAAGCTCGTCAAGTGCTTGCCTCCGTCGCTCGACGGGTTCACCGCGCTCACCACGCTGCTACTGAGGGACTTGCCCAGCTCCACACCCGTGGCTGTCTACCAGGGCGTGGTCACCGCGTGCCCGCAACTCCGAGTTCTTCATCTCGTGTCCTGCCAGTTCGACAGAAAGAAAGCCCCTTGGCTGGTATTGGACGCGCCCATGTCCGAAATTAGAGAGCTTGTCGTCGAGGGCGAGTTGATGGCCGTCAAGCTCCGTTCTCTCCCGAAACTCGAGAGCCTCACTGCCGTGGACGCCGACATTCAGCTCTGCTCCGACGCCGTCCCGTGCCTCGCGCACGTGAGTCTCTTCTTCTCGATTTGCCCACTATACTACTGGATTCTCAACCACACTATCCCCATGTTCATGCTCGTCTTGAAAGATGCCATCAGTATCAGTAGTCTCATTCTTCGGTTCATGGGGCCAGAGATGTGGATTGCGCGGAGTAAGAATCCCTTTCCTCGGATGCCCAATCTGAAGAAGCTGCTTGTTGCGGACGTGCCTTCCTCCTGGGACGTCTCATGGCCCCATGTCCTCATCCGGGCAGCGCCACTGCTTGAGAGCCTCCATGTCCATGTCTCCCAATGCGAACACGAGGAGCAAGAGCCGGGCCAACATGCATCGTCCATGCAACCTTTAGCTTCGCAGCGCCACCGCCATTTGAAGGAGCTGGTGGTCGTTGGCTTCGAGAGGACGAGTATGCAGCTAATTCACCTTGTGAGGTTCACTGTGGATACTTCGACCGTGTTGTGTCGTGTTGCTCTGCTCAAGCGCGGCCATGTCGAGTACAAGGGACCCTGGGACTGGGAGATGGTGACCCAGCAAAGCACCTGGAGCAACGAGGATAAACTTGCCGTCCTGGATGGGATTGGCTCTTCGGCAGCCCAAATTAAAGTGGTGCTAGGCTGAATTAAATATGTGTACTGTATAGCATGTTTTACAATATGGTGGCTTGATTTTTGTCATTTGGGAAGAAAATAGAGGCTTTCAACTACATCTAGATTCTGAAGATTGTTGGACGTGGCTCTGGGAGGCAAAAGGAGTGCACACAACCAGATCAGTACGTAACGCAAATTTGTCAGCTTGACCAGATGTGACTCTGCCCTCTTGGGCGATGCTCCGTTGTATATTTTCTGCCTGTTTTAGAATCTGGACTGCTGACAGGTCAACGAGACGAGGACTCCCTCATAATGACAAATGTGTGTGCTGCAGTGCCACGGAGGAGAATGCTCAACACCTGTTTGGGGATCAATCCTCAATTGGGCAGGCTTTAACAGCGTAGTTACAACCACAAACCTGAACCTTAGATCTTGGTGGACGCAGTTTGGCGAGAATGAATCGGGTGAGTCTTCAAAATGAGCGCAGAAGCATACAACAGATCAACAGCAAGATCAAGGCAGCTAGATTGGGCATGGGTGAGCTGGGGTCGTTCTCATTTTGCTAGTAGGCTGCTAGTTTCTCCTCTTATTTTCTGTTTCCATTGCTTACGCTTTCTCCGATTTGGTTTGTTTTCTATCCTTGGTCATTTGTATTCAGTCGTGGATTGATTTATCTTCTTTGAGGACAAGATTGATCGATATCATTACATTTTTATGGACCTGAAGGCTCATAGCATCATAACTGGTTAAAGGTGTTTGCTTGTTAATTACACTGCCAAAGTCAGTCAATGCTTTCCGTAGACTGAGATGGCCAATTTATATATCATCCTGCATAAGTTTGTATTTTGGATAAATCGGTACAGTGCTAGTGTACTGCTCTGTGATATGCTTTAACTAAGTATGCGCGTAGTGGATCCAGGAGATTTCACTAGTAATTGCCAGAAATACACTGACATCTCCAGGACTTGACAAAACTATCTGTGAAGTTACGATGGCAGCCCGACATCCGAACCTTACTTGTACATCTTAGCGACGTGACGAGAGAACATTCCATGAAGCATTGTCTTCCAAAATGCAACGAAACTAAGGGCATCTCTAACAAACCTGTAAATCCCATCGGAACTGAACTTTTCCGGCGGATTTACGGGTTCGAACCGAATCTGTCGCAGAACAGAGCCCGAAAACATGGACCGGCCCGTAAAAAAAGTTCAGGGGCCCGAGAAACTCCCCGCACGCCCCGCATTAAAAGGGTTCACGGAGGGGAGTTCGGTTTGCAAACCCTACTCCCCTCCGCCGTCGCCACTCACCATTTCCGAAGAGCAATCCAGCTCGCCCCAGCCATCAATCCATAGCCCGCTGCCATGCGATGGCGTCCCGTCGAGGCTCCGACGGTCGTGCCGCGGGATTGGGCGGCGGCGACTCGCTGCCGCGTCCGCCTGTCTTCCGCACCGACGCGGAGCGGCGCAAGTGGAACAAGAGCAAGGGCGCGCGCAAGCGCAGCGCCCGCCGTGTGGACGAACTGGGGGCTCACGCCCCCAGGGAAGCTCGTGCGCTACGGCAACGCTGGCGAGGGCTCCTCGTCCGGCCAGTCTAGCCGCGCACCGCGGCTGTGCGCGGCTGCCCGTGGCGGAGAGCAGCGACGAGGACGACCTCGTCCCCACGCGGTCGCCGACCTTCTCCGCCGGGGACTACGTCCACGACAGCGACGGGGAGGAGGCCGTCCTCGCGCAGACGAAGGCCGTCAGCGAGGCGGAGGTTCGAGCGCGCTTCCGCCGGGAGGAGGCCGACCCCGTCAAGCTTGAAATAGTCGAGCTTGACGCCGACGACGCGTGAAGATCTTCCACGATAGCGTCGGCGCCGTCTGCCGCCGACAAGCTGCGCCACCACCGGCACCGCCGCGCGCCATAGGTCATTAGAGGCCGCATTTTGCTTATAGCTAAGTAGCGCTTGCCGGTGTAAGTATCGATTAGCTTCAACTTCTCGAACAATGTAAGTATTGATGCTCAATTGGAGCATCTATGTCATCTCAAATTATGATCATCGCCTAAATTTACCCGCGCCATTTCGAATTCCGCTTTTCAGTTCCATTTTACGGTTTCTATTCTGCGCCACTGTGAAAATCGACAGAACTTACATTTTGGGTGCACTGAACTCCACTTTTTCAGTTCGTGTTTTTTCGGGTTCTACTAAAGATGCTCTAAGCATGTGATGCATTGCAGAATCATTTGGTAAGTCCATAAGAATTTTTTTCATGTCAAGTACATAAGCTGCAAGGACACTTGAATCAATTTCTTAGTTGAAGTCTGTGTGACTAACTGAAGAATCGCACAGGTATTTCTGAACCAATGATGCAATTATGTTCTTATTCGAGACAGATTTGATTGATATGTGTTTGATAGCATTGCTTACAGGCTTGACTGAATAGTGTGCAGTAAATAAGTGATTTGATTGAACCATAATACTTTCAAAGAAGTGGAAGGCATTTTTGTTTCTTGGACCAAAATTTAAAATGAAAATTTATCTATATACTATTATATTGGAGTTGGTTGTTGATCACTCAACGAGTTTGATGGTTGTTATTGAAACCATCGTGTCCGTCCAATCTAATCTCACGGTCTCCGCTTCGTCCAATCTAATTACGAAACAGTCTTAGGTACAATATCAATTAATCCCGTGTGGGAATTAAAATAATTGCCAAAAATCTTTTGTGATCACCCCAATCATGGGATTGTCACGATGAAAGGAGAAAGCCAATCAGGTGAACTTGAAATACATGTGAAATCACGACGTTTACGTCCGTACGACGCCAGTGGACTCTCTCCTCCGTCCCCCAATCCGTCCATACGCGCTGCTGATTTTATGATTTTTGTTGAGCTCGGTAGCGCCACCATGGAGCACGGCATTGCTACGGCTGATCACCGTTGAGCTTCGCCGTCGTAGTATTCTTCGACCTCACCTCCTGGCCCGCTTTCGACCTCACCTCGTGGAAATCCAACTGCTTCCCGCTGGACCCTGTGTCGCCCGCCCCAGCAGCCTCGATGCGCCATCACCATCACCTCCCCGAGATCCTGGTTTCGTTGTCATTCCATCTGGTGCGCTGATCAGCCAAGCAATGGAGGCACTCGAATCGATGATAATGGGATAAGAGTTTATTTTTCTAAAAAATTACACACCTTCAACACCAATCTTCACATGATCATATTATGTGTAATTGCAAAAATGACAGTTTAGTTTCGTCTTTGGTACATAAATGATGGAAAGTTGCTTTTAACTTCATCTAGTTCAATATCCCAATGCTACTTGTGCATAATTTAGCCTACTCTAACATCTAAATGAACACCACAACTTCTCAATTATATTATTCTAAGGATTTTCAAACATCTTTCAAGTTAGTAACTTTAATAATGACATGGATTAAAATTGATGATAGGTTCAATGATAACAAGGTAGCCCTACTGGAAGGTGCGGCTGGATCACCTCCTTTTCGGGGAGAGCTAATGCTTATGCTTATTAGGTATTTTGGTTTGACACTTCTTCACACCCAAAAACAAGGCATAAAAGCCATCCGGTTAAGCTTTCTGTTAAGTTTGTTGAAACAAGACAAAATTGATATATAATTTATTTCCAAATTATTGCTGCTTTACATGTTCTAGTGGCGAGTACTTAAAGGATATTATTTTTCAAGATAGATATTTTTTAAGTGACGACCATCTAGTCTAGAATTTAATGGGCATGGACACGTGTAAATATATATAAGTTTAGTCCAATAACAAATGTAAAGTATTTTGTAGGGATCGGTGGTTGCTAGGGCATGCTAGCTGTGTCGATCATTTCTCTACTTTGTGTTGTCTTGACCTTTGTCCAATGACAAGATCAATCTATCATCTACTCTGAATTGATTAGGTAGAGGCATATCTGTCTTGATCCTAATCTATAGAATCATCCCGTCTGGTATTGCCTATCTTTTTAGGAATCTTGCTAGATATGGTACTTGACTGTTTCTCGTCCCCTAGTTAAACCTCCATTGATTAGGAATATTTATTTGTGGCCATAAGGGCATCTCCAACGTGGCGACCCATCCCGCGCCCGCGCGTCCGGATGGGTCGAAACGGACAAAACCGCGGTCCAGCGCGCGGACCCATCTCTAAAACGGATGGCCGCGGCGTCCGGGACGACCCAAACCCAGCCCAAATCTGGGACGAGTTTGCGTGGCCGTGGACGCCGAAGGCTGGTCGCTCGCGTCCTCCCCTTGTCCGCCCCTGCCCGCATGTATGTCTCCCAAAACAGAAACACTCCACTCCACTCCCAAAACCTAGAGATGGCCGACGAAGCGACTGCCGCCGCCACCGCCACCACCGCCACCATCGGAGACGAGGCACATCTCGCGCCGTTGCCGCTCCTCCCGTGGAGGCGGCTCCTCAACTGGACGCTCCGGTGGTTGTGGAGCCCGGCCGCCGACGAAGAAGGCGGCCCGAGCTCACCGTGGAGCAGAGAGGCGATGGAGACCAAGAAGCGGGGACCGGCGCAGGGCGCTCGAGCAACGGAAGAGGGAGGCCGCCGCCGCGGAGGAGCGGCGGGCGGCGGAGCAGCTCCTCGAACTCCAAACACAAAGGCGAGTCTCATTCAAGAGCAGGCGAAGGCCATGCTCTTTTATGGCCACGCAGCGCCGGCCAGCACATGATCATCCCGGCACCGGCACGCCGGGAGCTCGGCCTCGTCCGTGACCCGCCCCTTCCTCTAAGGTCAACTGCCCCACCGACTGCCCCGTTTGCGTACACGCCCGGCGCGCACGAAATGGGGGCGCATTCAGGGCGGTACGCATTCCCGTCACGGGATGGGTCACCGGAGGTGGGCGAGTCCATGACGGGGCCGTCACTTTCGTCCATTGACCTCAACCGTGCGCCAGCGAACTCCAAAGGCCCCAAGCACCTGGGAGCAGCAGCGATGGCCAATGCACGCAACCTGCTCGACGATTTGTCGCCGAGCACGTGCAGTCACCATCCACCGTGCAGGCCCCTCCGTCTTTCCCGCAGACAATGCCAATGAATGTGCCATATCCTTCGACACAGCAGGCTTCCCAGCCACCTCCCATTGACACACAGGAGGGCACCACTGCCTGTCCCGGTAGCATAAACATCGAGGAGGAGCCGTTGCTCGCTGAGGATCTCACACAAGCCGCAGCTGCACAAGCTCGAGGTCGCCGGGTAAGCAAAAGAACCAGCAACTACACGGAAAAGGAGGACAAGGTGCTCGTCGAAGGATGGTTGACCATCGGGCAAGATGCGTTGACAGGTGCCGAGCAGAAGGGGACCGCATTCCGGCGCCGGATCTATGAATACTTCCATGAACATCGCAAATACGAACATGAGCCATTTGAGAGCGACTGCAGCGAGATATCGCTCCAAAAGAGGTGGGGAGCAATTCAAACGGAATGCAACAAGTTCCAGGCGGCGTATGATCACGCGAAGCGGATCCCCGTTAGTGGCATGGGTGTGAAGGACTTGGTATGATTCTTAACCTCAACTTATTCATCCGATGTTTGCACATATGTTTATCGTTGTTGTCTCGCTTTGCTCTAGATGTGGCAAGCTTTGGAATTCTACAAAACCAACAATGGAGAAAAGACCTTTGCCTTCCCTCATTGTTGGAAGGAACTCCATGGCACCCCCAAGTTCCAGGAGGGGTACGATGGGTACATGGCGACCTTGACTGGCAACAAGACCGCCAAAGATGCCACGGTCATTGAACTTGATGGTGGGCAGCCTTGCGGTAGCTTCGCTTCTCGTGCAAGTCGTCGACGCGGCCACAAGTCAACCAAAGCCGACATGAAGCATGATGCTTCGTCCATGCTATTGTTTGGCACTTTGAAGGAGATGCATGCGGACAGATAGGTGTCCACGGACAAGAGGGATGAGAGGAGGCGCCGGGAGAAAGAAGAGGACAAGAAGAACAACTTTGATGTCCAGAAGAAGAAGCTTGAGATTGAAGAGGTCAAGGCCAAGACCAAAGCTAGAGAAATTGAGCTCAAAGAGAGAGAACTTGAGCTCATAGCAATGGCAAGGGCCAAAGAGGTGGAGGTGAAGGCGAAGGAAGTTGAGCTCAAACGCCAAGCCGAGGACAACCTCATCATGAACGCCGACTTGACCAACATGAGCGAGACGAACAGAGCTTGGTTCGAGAAGAGACAGAAGGAGATCCTAGAGCGCCCAAATTGAGTTAGACAATCTCAATTGTAATTTTTATATTTTTCTCAAACTATGGCACATTTTAATTTCTTTATCATGGTACATTTGATATTATTTTATGCTATTCGATATTATTCTATGTTTGTTAGATATTATTCTATATTTTTAAGACATTATTTATAAGCATGTGTGGCCAGATGGCCTATTTTCCAAAGAAATATGCCAAATGGCCACTGCGTTGGTGATGCGCGTAGATGTACACGTCCGTTGGGAACCCCAGGTGGAAGGTATGATGCGCACAGCAGCAAGTTTCCCTCAGTATGAAACCAAGGTTATCGAACCAGTAGGAGCCAGAAGCACGTGAAGGTTGTTGGTGGAGGAGTGTAGTGCGGCGCAACACCAGTGAAACCGGCGCCAACGTGGAACCTGCACAACACAATCAAAGTACTTTGCCCCAACGTAACGGTGAGGTTGTCAATCTCACCGGCTTGAAAACAAAGGATTAAGCGTATCGAGTGGAAGATGGTGTTTGTTTGCAAAGAACAGTAAAAGCAGTAGAATGTATTCAGATGTAAAAGAATGGACCGGGGTCCATAGTTCACTAGTGGTGTCTCTCCAATAAGATAACTAACATGCTGGGTGAACAAATTACAGGCGGGTAATTGACAAATAAAGATTCAATACATATCAACGATGATTACTATGTGATTTAATCAGGGCATTACGACAAAGTACATAGACCGCTATCCAGATGCATCTATGCCTAAATAATCCACCTTCGGTTATCATCCGAACCCCTTCCGGTATTAAGTTGTAAACAACAGATAATTGCATTAAGTATGGTGCGTAATGTAATCAACACAAATATCCTTAGACAAAGCATCAATATTTTATCCCTAGTAGCAACAGCACAGCCACAACCTTAGAACTTTCTGTCACTGTCCCAGATTCAATGGAGTCATGAACCCACTATCGAGCATAAATACCCTCTTGGAGTTACAAGTATCAACTTGGCCGAGCCTCTACTAGCAACGGAGAGCATGCAAGAACATAAACAACACATATATGATAGATTGATAATCAACTTAACATAGTATTCTCTATTCATCGGATCCCACCAAACACAACATGTAGCATTACAAATAGATGATCTTGATCATGTTAGGCAGCTCACAAGATCTATAACAATGATAGCACAAGCGGAGAAGACAACCATCTAGCTACTGCTATGGACCCATAGTCCAAGGATGAACTACTCACGCATCAATCCGGAGGCGGGCATGATGATGTAGAGCCCTCCGATGATGATTCCCCTCCGGGGTGCCGGAGGCGATCTCCCGAATCCCCGAGATGGGATTGGCGGCGGCCTCTCGCAATGTTTTCCGTATCGTGGCTCTCGGTACAGGGGGTTTCGCGACGAAGGCTATTTGTAGGCGGAAGGGTAGGTCAAGTGGAGGCGCGAGGGGCCCACACAACAGGGCCGCGCGGCCAAGGGCCAGGCCGCGCCGCCCTAGTGTCTGGCCACCTCGTGGCCCCACTTCGTCTCCCTTCCGGTCTTCTAGAAGTAAAATAGGCCACGGGCATTGATTTCGTCCAATTCCGAGAATATTTCCTTACTAGGATTTCTGAAACCAAAAAAGCAGAAAACGAACTGGCACTTCGGCATCTTGTTAATAGGTTAGTGCTGGAAAATGTATAATAATGCTGTAAAGTATGTATAAAACATTCAAGTATTGTAATAAAAGTAGCATGGAACATAAGAAATTATAGATACGTTTGAGACGTATCAAGCATCCCCAAGCTTAGTTCCTACTCGTCCTCGAGTAGGTAAACGATAACACAAATAATTTCTGAAGTGACATGCTACCAACATAATCTTGATCAACATTATTGTAAAGCATATGAGATGAATGGAGTGATCTGAACAAAAGATTGCTAACAAAGATAATGACTAAACAGATGAATCATATAGCAAAACTTTTCATGAATAGTACTTTCAAACAAGTATCAATAAGACTTGCATAAGAACTAACTCATAAGCAATAAATTCTAAGTAGAATGCATTGAAGCAACACAAAGGATGATTAAGTTTCAGCAATTGCTTTCAACTTGTAACATGTATATCTCATGGATATTTGTCAACATAGAGTAATATAACAAGTGCAATAAGTAAACATGTAAGAATCAATGCACACAGTTAACACAAGTGTTTGCTTCTAAGATAGAAAGAAGTAGGTAAACTGACTCAACATAAAGTAAAAGAATGGCCCTTCGCAGAGGGAAGCATGGATTACTATTTTTGTGCTAGAGCTTTTGTTTTGAAAACATAGAAACAATTTTGTCAACGGTAGTAATAATTCATATGTTCTGCATAATACTTCCTACAAGTTGCATGTCTCATGCATAGAGTACTAATAGTGCTCGCACCTTGTCCTACTTAGCTCGAAACACGGATTATCATCACATGACATATGCTTCAACCAAGTGTCACAAAGGGGTACCTCTATGCCGCCTGTACAAGTGTCTAAGGAGAAAGCACACATTGGATTTCTCGCTTTGATTATTCTCAACTTAGACATCCATACCGGGACAATATAGACAACAGATAATGGACTCCTCTTTTAATGCTTAAGCATTCAACAAGTTAATATTCTCATAAGAGATTGAGGTTGTATGTCCAAACTGAAACTTCCACCATGATACATGGCTTTAGTTAGCGGCCCAATGTTCTTCTCTAACATATGCATACTCAAACCATTTGATCATGAAATCCACACTTCTTCAGACAAGACGAACATGCATAGCATCTCACATGATATCCAACAAAGATAAAGTTGATGGCGTCCCCGAAAACATGGTTACCGCTCAACAAGCAACTTATAAGAATTAAGACACATAACTACATATTCATCACCACAATAGTTTTTAAGCTATTTGTCCCATGAGCTATATATGGCAAAGGTAGAGGAATGAAATTTTAAAGGTAGCACTCAAGTAATTTACTTTGGAATGGCGAAAAATACCACATAGTAGGTAGATATGGTGGACACAAATGGCATGGGTTTTGGCTCAAGGTGTTTGGATGCACGAGAAGCATTTCCTCTCAGTACAAGGTTTGGGCTAGCAAGGTTGTTTGAAGCAAACACAAGTATGAACAGGTACAGCAAAACTCACACAAGAACATATTGCAAGCATTATAAGACTCTACACTGTCTTCCTCGTTGTTCAAACACTTTACCCGAAAATATCTAGACTTAGAGAGACCAATCATGCAAACCAAATTAAACAAGCTCTACAGTAGTTCTTCATTAATAGATTAAACTACATGATGCAAGAGCTTAAACATGATCTATGAGAGCTCAAACAATTTCCAAATTGCCAAACCATATGCAGCATTTTCCAATTCCAACCGAATAGCAATTTAACGAAGCAATTAGCTTTCGCCATGAACATTAAAGCACAAATAAGAACACAAGTGTTCCATATGAAAAAGCGGAGCGTAATATCTCCAATATAAGAATGGTGGGATCCAACTTAATTCAAACCAAAACAAAAATAAAAACAACCGACGCTCCAAGTAAAGAACATAAGAATGTGATGGAATAAAAATATAGTTTCACTAGAAGTGACCTGATAATGTTGTGGATGAAGAAGGGGATGCCTTGGGCATCCCCAAGCTTAGATGCTTGAGTCTTCTTAAAATATGCAGGGATGAACCACCGGGGCATCCCCAAGCTTAGACCTTTCACTCTTCTTGATCATAGTATATCATCCTCTTCTCTTGACCCTTGAAAACTTCCTTCACACAAACTCCAAGCAAACTCATTAGAGGGTTAGTGCATAACCAAAAATTCACATATTCAGAGGTGACACAATAATTCTTAACACTTCTGGACATTGCACAAAGCTTCTAAAAGTTAATGGAACAAAGAAACTCATTCAACATAGCAAAAGCGGCAATGCGAAATAAAAGACAGAATCTCAAAAAGAACAGTCCGTAAAGATGCATCTGGAAGGGGCACTTAACTTGCTCAAATGGAAAAACTCAAAACTAATGAAAGTTGCGTACATATCTGCGGATCACGCTTGTAAATTTGCATATTTTTTCGATTTGTTTACAGAGACTTCTGCGAGAATTCGTGACAGACAGCAATGCTGTTTCTGCGCAGCGATCCCAAATATAGCATCAACTTTAGCATAGAAACTTTACTTGGCACAAAAACATGATAAGGAGAGGTTGCTACAGTAGTAAACAACTTCCAAGACTCACAATACAGTAAATAAAATAAAACATGGGTTATCTCCCAAGAAATGCTTTTCTTTAACGCCTTTCAGCTAGGCGCAGAAAGTGCAAATCAAGTAACATCAAGAGAAGAAGCATCAACATCATAGCTTGTTCTAATAATAGAATCAAAAGGCAACTTCATTCTCTTTCTAGGGATGTGTTCCATACCTTTCTTGAGAGGAAATTGATATTTAATATTACCTTCCCTCATATCAATAACAGCACCAACGGTTCGAAGAAAAGGTCTTCCCAACACAATAGGACAAGATGCATTGCATTCGATATCCAAGACAACAAAATCAACGGGGACAAGGTTATTGTTAACCGTAATGCTCACATTATCAATCCTCCCCAAAGGTTTCTTTTTAACATTATCGGCAAGATTAACATCCAAATAACAATTCTTCAATGGTGGCAAGTCAAGCATATCATAAATTTTCTTAGGCATAACAGAAATACTTGCACCAAGATCACATAGAGCATTACATTCAAAATCATTGAATTTCATCTTAATGATGGGCTCCCAACCATCTTCTAACTTCCTAGGAATAGAAGCTTCAAGTTTTAATTTCTCTTCCCTAGCTTTAATGAGAGCATTTGTAATATGTTTTGTAAATGCTAAATTTATAGCACTAGCATTGGGACTTCTAGCAAGTTTTTGTAAGAACTTTATAACTTCAGTAATATGACAATCATCAAAATCTAAACCATTATGTTCTACAGAAATGGGATCATTGTCACCAATATTTTGAAAAATTTCAGCAGTTTTATCACAAACAGCGTTTCAGCCAGGCAATTTTGCACGCTTTGCACTAGGAGTAGAAACATTGCCAACACCAATTATTTTACCATTGATAGTAGGAGGTGCAGCAACATGTGAAGAATCAACATTACTAGTGGTGGTAATAGTTCATACTTTAGCTACATTATTCTCTTTAGCAAGTTTTTCTTTTTCTTCTCTATCCCACCTAGCATGCAATTCAGCCAACATTCTAATATTATCATTAATTCGAACTTGGATGGAATTTGTTTTAGCAAACCTAGCATCTTGAACTTCCTCAGGCATAACTTTCAATTTTAAAAGATCAACATCAAGAGCAAGACTATCAACCTTAGAAGCAAGAATATCAATTTTACCAAGCTTTTCTTCAACAGTTTTATTGAAAGCAGTTTGTGTACTAATAAATTCTTTAAGCATCACTTCAAGACCAGAGGGTACACTCTTATTATTGTTGTAAGAATTACTATAACCATTACTATTATTATAAGGATATGGCCTAAAGTTGTTGTTACCATAATTATTCCTATAAGCATTGTTGTGGAAATTATTGTTCTTAATGAAATTCACATCAACATTTTCTTCTTGAGCAACCAATGAAGCTAAAGGAACATTATTAGGATCAATATAAGATCTACCATTTGCAAGCATAGACATAATAGCATCAATCTTATCACCCAAAGAAGAGGTTTCTTCAACAGAATTTACCTTCTTACCTTGAGGAGTTCTTTCAGTGTGCCATTCAGAGTAATTGATCATCATATCATCAAGTAATTTAGTCGCGGCGCCCAGGGTTATGGACATAAAAGTACCTCCAGCAGCTGAATCCAATAGGTTCCTCGAGGAAAAATTCAATCCTGCATAAAAGGTTTGGATGATCATCCAAGTAGTCAGTCCATGGGTTGGGCAATTCTTTACCAAAGATTTCATTCTCTCCCATGCTTGAGCAACATGTTCATTATCAAATTGTTTAAAATTCATTATGCTACTTCTCAAAGATATAATCTAGCAGGATAATATTTACTAATAAAAGCATCTTTACATTTAGTCCATGAATCAATACTATTTTTAGGCAAAGATAGCAACCAATCTTTAGCTCTTCCTCTTAATGAGAAAGGAAACAATTTCAGTTTTATAATATCACCATCTATATCCTGATACTTTTGCATTTCACAAAGTTCAACAAAATTATTAAGATGGGCAGCAGCATCATCAGTACTAACACCAGAAAATTGCTCTCTCATAACAAGATTTAGTAAAGCAGGTTTAATTTCATAGAATTCTGCTGTAGTAGCAGGTGGAGCAATAGGAGTACATATAAAATCATTATTATTTGTGCTAGTGAAATCACACAACTTAGTATTTTCAGGAGTACCCATTATAGCAGTAGTAAAAGTAACTAAGCAAATAAAGTAAAGACAAGTAACTAATTTTTTTGTGTTTTTGATATAGAGAACAAGACAGAATAAAGTAAAGCTAGCAACTAATTTTGTGTTTTGTTTAAGTGAAGCAAACAAGGTAGTAAATAAAATAAAGCAAGACAAAAACAAAGTAAAGAGATTGGAAGTGGAGACTCCCCAGCAGCGTGTCTTGATCTCCCCGGCAACGGCGCCGAAATTTAGCTTGATGCGCGTAGATGTACACGTCCGTTGGGAACCCCAATTGGAAGGTATGATTCGCACAGCAGCAAGTTTCCCTCAGTATGAAACCAAGGTTATCGAACCAGTAGGAACCAAGAAACACGTGAAGGTTGTTGGTGGAGGAGTGTAGTGCGGCGCAACACCAGTGAAACCGGCGCCAACGTAGAACCTGCACAACACAATCAAAGTACTTTGCCCCAACGTAACAGTGAGGTTGTCAATCTCACCGGCTTGCTGAAAACAAAGGATTAAGCGTATCGAGTGGAAGATGGTGTTTGTTTGCAATGAACAGTTGACGTGGGCATTACCCTTCGGGTAACCAGTATTGCTCTACCCTATACGGTCCAGGTGGAGGCCCATGAAGGTATTCGAAGACAAGATGGGCCACTAGGACGGTGCGGTGGAAGATTACTTGAAGTACAAGACACGGAAGAAGCCGAAGAAGGAAAGATTAGAGATAGATCTATTGTAAACCTACTCGTACTCGATTAGACCTCTCGGGACCTGGCCACCTATATAAAGGCCAGGAGAGGGG
Organism: Lolium multiflorum; assembly: GCA_030979885.1. Lineage (NCBI taxonomy): Eukaryota > Viridiplantae > Streptophyta > Magnoliopsida > Poales > Poaceae > Lolium > Lolium multiflorum. Next base: position 56,528,233 of record CM061748.1, on the reverse strand, counting down.
CTATCGAGGAAACGATCAATCTTAGCGATCTTAGCCAACAGAAGCTTAGAACTAGGTTACCCTAGCGTTTAGCTATCTTGACGAGATCACAGCCGAACTATTCGGCACCCCATTGTAACACTGTTTTCCATCATAATCAAGAACAGACAAGGGACGTAAGGGTTTTACCTCATCGAGGGCCCCGAACCTGGGTAAATCGCTTCCCCGTTTGTCCGTGTACCGATGTCTTGTATCGCTTGCAGGATTCCATCAACCCTAAGTCCCAATCGGAGGACATTGTCGAGGAACACCCCCGACAATTGGCGCCGTCTGTGGGAAACCTGCAGGCACCAGATCAGTCATCGGCAGATCTGATCATGTCATCGACACCTTCATCGGCACCACCGTCACCAACTCTGGGAGGTCCGATCCGATTCGGCTCCTACGAGTTCACCCCGCATAGCGATTCTTCTCGCTCGAACTTCTCAGATCTGCAAGGAAACATGGAGATGACCATCGGCAGCGTCCACTACAACGTCAACGGAGGAATCCTCCAGCTGCTAGAGTCGCCCACTTCCGGATCAATGAGTCCTAGCGCGTCGTCATCACTCGATCTATTGGCTGGCCTGACAGAGTCGATGAGCTCGCCCGCGCCTTCGACTCCCCGTTCAGCGTCCTCGATGTCGGTGGGATCCGACGAACCCATGTCTTCAGAACTAACATCCTACTACTGCTCGAATTGCGACGCCAGACACGGTTTGGGATCAAGCGACACACCGTTCATCTGCAATGCCCGATACTCGTCAGGAGAAGACAGCGTCGGCAGCATCGCCCGAGAACCACCCGAAGAACAGCACACCATCAGGTCTACGTCGCCAACAATACAGAAATACAAGGCACGGAGGAGACGGAGACCGCACGCCTCGTTCCAGCGGGAGGGCGAGCTTCGAAAATAGCGCTAGCAATCGCGACAGCGACTATACCATCGCGGATGAAGAGTGGGCTGCGGCCAGAACAACCGTACTCAACAACACCCCGCTCCCGCAAACCTCGGTTGGAACCCTAAACGCATACCGCTCTATACTAGAGAAAAACCGGAGCACCGATGCGCGTAGATGTACACGTCCGTTGGGAACCCCAAGAGGAAGGTATGATGCGCACAGCAGCAAGTTTTCAAAAGAAACCAAGGTTTAATCGGACCAGTGGGAGTCAAGAAGCACGTTGAAGGTTGATGGTGGCGAAATGTGATGCGGCGCAACAACAGGGATTCCGGCGCCAACGTGGAACCTGCACAACAAAACCAAAGTACTTTGCCCCAACGAAACAATGAGGTTGTCAATCTCACCGGCTTGCTGTAACAAAGGATTAACCGTATTGTGTGGAAGACGATTGTTTGCAAGAAAATAGTAAAACAAGTATTGCAATAGATTGTATGCGATGTAAAGAATAGGACCGGGGTCCACAGCTCACTAGAGGTGTCTCTCCCATAAGATAAAAGCATGTTGGGTGAACAAATTACAGTCGGGCAATTGACAAATAGAGAAGGGCATAACAATGCATGTACATGATATGATAAATATAGTGAGATTTAATCCGGGCATTACGACAAAGTACATAGACCGCCATCCAACCGCATCTATGCCTAAAAAGTCCACCTTCAAAGTTATCATCCGAACCCCATTCAGTATTAAGTTGCAAAGCAACAGACAATTGCATTAAGTATGGTGCGTAATGTAATCAACAACTACATCCTTAGACATAGCATCAATGTTTTATCCCTAGTGGCAACAGCACAACACAACCTTAGAACCTACTGTCACGATCCCAGGTATCAATGAAGGCATGAACCCACTATCGAGCATAAATACTCCCTCTTGGAGTTAAGAGCAAAAACTTGGCCAGAGCCTCTACTAATAACGGAGAGCATGCAAGATCATAAACAACACATAAACAATAGATTGATAATCACCATAACATAGTATTCTCTATCCATCGGATCCCGACAAACACAACATATAGTATTACAGATAGATGATCTTGATCATGTTAGGCAGCTCACAAGATCCAACAATGAAGCATAATTAGGAGAAGACGACCATCTAGCTACTGCTATGGACCCATAGTCCAGGGGTGAACTACTCACTCATCACTCCGGAGGCGACCATGGCGGTAGAGTCCTCCGGAGATGAATCCCCTCTCCGGCAGGGTGTCGGAGGCGATCTCCGAATCCCCCGAGATGGGACGCGGCGGCGTCTCTGGAAGGTTTTCCGTATCGTGGCTCTCGGTACTGGGGGTTTCGCGACGGAGGCTTTAAGTAGGCGAAAGGGTAGGTCGTGAGGCGACGCGAGGCCCACACCATAGGACGGCGCGAGCTCCCTCCGCGCGCCCTATGGTGGCGGCGCCGTCGCCCCACTTCGTTATCCCTTCGGTCTTCCGGAAGCTTCGTGCAAAATAGGACCCCGGGCGTTGATTTCGTTCCGAGAATATTTCCTTACTAGGATTTCTGAAACCAAAAACAGCAAAACAAGGCAACTGGCTCTTCGCATCTTGTTAATAGGTTAGTTCCAGAAAATGCGTAAATACGACATATAATGTGCATAAAACATGTAGGTATCATCAATAAAGTAGCATGGAACATAAGAAATTATCGATACGTTGGAGACGTATCAGCATCCCCAAGCTTAGTTCTGCTCGTCCCGAGCAGGTAAAACGATAACAAAGATAATTTCTAAGTGACATGCCATCATAATCTTGATCATACTATTTGTAAACATATGTAATGAATGCAGCGATCAAAACAATGGTAATGACATGAGTAAACAAGTGAATCATAAAGCAAAGACTTTTCATGAATAGTACTTCAAGACAAGCATAAATAAGTCTTGCATAAGAGTTAACTCATAAAGCAATAAATCAAAGTAAAGGTGTTGAAGCAACACAAAGGAAGATTAAGTTTCAGCGGTTGCTTTCAACTTATAACATGTATATCTCATGGATATTGTCAACATAAAGTAATATAACAAGTGCAATATGCAAGTATGTAGGAATCAATGCACAGTTCACACAAGTGTTTGCTTCTTAAGGTGGAGGGAGATAGGTAAACTGACTCAACAATAAAAGTAAAAGAATGATCCTTCAAAGAGGAAAGCATCGATTGCTATATTTGTGCTAGAGCTTTTATTTTGAAAACATGAAACAATTTTGTCAATGGTAGTAATAAAGCATATGAGTTATGTAAATTATATCTTACAAGTTGCAAGCCTCATGCATAGTGTACTAATAGTGCCCGCACCTTGTCCTACTTAGCTTGGACTACCGGATCTTTGCAATGCCATGTTTCAACCAAGTGTCACAAAGGGGTACCTCCATGCCGCCTGTACAAAGGTCTAAGGAGAAAGCTCGCATTTTGGATTTCTCGCTTTTGATTATTCTCAACTTAGACATCCATACCGGGACAACATGGACAACAGATAATGGACTCCTCTTTAATGCATACATGTAGCAACAATTATTATTCTCATATGAGATTGAGGATATATGTCCAAAACTGAAACTTCAACCATGATTCATGGCTTTAGTTAGCGGCCCAATGTTCTTCTCTAACAATATGCATGCTCCAATCATTAAGGTGGTAGATCCTTCAGACAAGACGGACATGCATAGCAACTCACATGATATTCAATAAAGAATAATTGATGGCGTCCCCAGAAGCATGGTTATCGCACAACAAGCAACTTAATAAGAGATAAAGTGCATAAGTACATATTCAATACTACGATAGTTTTTAAGGCTATTTTGTCCCATGAGCTATATATTGCAAGGTGAATGATGGAATTTTAAAGGTAGCACTCAAGCAATTTACTTTGGAATGGCGGAGAAATACCATGTAGTAGGTAGGTATGGTGGACACAAATGGCATAGTGGTTGGCTCAAGGATTTTGGATGCATGAGAAGTATTCCCTCTCGATACAAGGTTTAGGCTAGCAAGGTTATTTGAAGCAAACTCAAGGATGAACCGGTGCAGCAAAACTCACATAAAAGACATATTGTAAACATTATAAGACTCTACACCGTCTTCCTTGTTGTTCAAAACTCAATACTAGATATTATCTAGACCTTAGAGAGACCAAATATGCAAACCAAATTTTAGCAAGCTCTATGTATTTCTTCATTAATGGGTGCAAAGCATATGATGCAAGAGCTTAAACATGAGCACAACAATTGCCAAGTATCACATTATCCAAGACATTTTAGAATTACTACATGTAGCATTTTCCAATTCCAACCATATAACAATTTAACGAAGAAGAAACTTCGCCATGAACATTATGAGTAAAGCCTAAGGACATATTTGTCCATATGCAACAGTGGAGCGTGTCTCTCTCCCACAAAGTGAATGCTAGGATCCATTTTATTCAAACAAAAACAAAAACAAAAACAAACCGACGCTCCAAGTAAAGAACACAAGATGTGACTGAATAAAAATATAGTTTCAGGGGAGGAACCTGATGATGTTGTCGATGAAGAAGGGGATGCCTTGGGCATCCCCAAGCTTAGACACTTGATTCTTCTTAAAATATGAAGGGATGAACCACGGGGGCATCCCCAAGCTTAGAGCTTTCACTCCTCTTGATCATAGTATATCATACTCCTCTTGACCCTTGAAAACTTCCTTCACACCAAACTTCAAGCAAACTCATTAGAGGGTTAGTGCATAATTAATAATTCACACATTCAGAGGTGACACAATCATTCTTTTCACTTCTGGACATTGCATAAAGCTACTGGACATTAATGGATCAAAGAAATTCATCCAACATAGCAAAAGAGGCAATGCGAAATAAAAGGCAGAATCTGTCAAAACAGAACAGTCCGTAAAGACGAATTTTAAAGTGGCACCAGACTTGCTCAAATGGAAAAAATCAAAACAAATGAAAGTTGCGTACATATCTGAGGATCACGCTCGTAAATTGGCAGATTTTTGAAAATTTTCTACAGAGACTTGTGCCCAGATTCGTGACAGACAGCAATGTTGTTTCTGCGCAGCGATCTCAAATATAACATCAACTTTGACATAGAAACTTTACTTGGCACAAAAACATGATAAGGAGAGGTTGCTACAGTAGTAAACAACTTCCAAGACTCAAATATAAAACAAAAATTGCTGTAGTAAAAACATGGGTTGTCTCCCATAAGCGCTTTTCTTTAACGCCTTTCAGCTAGGCGCAGAAAGTGCAAATCAAGTAACATCGAGAGTAGAAGCATCAACATCATAGCTTGTTCTAAGAATAGAATCAAAAGGCAACTTCATTCTCTTTCTAGGGAAGTGTTCCATACCTTTCTTGAGAGGAAATTGATATTTAATATTACCTTCCCTCATATCAATAACAGCACCAACGGTTCGAAGAAAAGGTCTTCCCAACACAATAGGACAAGATGCATTGCATTCGATATCCAAGACAACAAAATCAATGGGACAAGGTTATTGTTAACCGTAATGCACATTATCAATCCTCCCCAAAGGTTTCTTTTTAACATTATCGGCAAGATTAACATCCAAATAACAATTCTTCAATGGTGGCAAGTCAAGCATATCATAAATCTTTTTAGGCATAACAAATACTTGCACCAAGATCACATAAAGCATTACATTCAAAGTCATTGAATTTCATTTTAATGATGGGCTCCCAACCATCTTCTAACTTTCTAGGAATAGAAGTTTCAAGTTTTAGTTTCTCTTCTCTAGCTTTTATGAGAGCATTTGTAATATGTTTTGTAAAGGCTAAATTTATAGCACTGGCATTAGGACTTTTAGCAAGTTTTTGTAAGAACTTTATAACTTCAGAGATGTGACAATCATCAAAGTCTAAATCATTATGAGCTACAGCAATGGGATCATTGTCCCCAAGATTGGAAAAAATTTCAGCAGTTTTATCACAAGCAGTTTCAGCAGTTTTAGCAATTTCAGGAAGTTTTGTACGCTTTGCACTAGGAGTAGAAACATTGCCAACACCAATTATTTTACCATTGATAGTAGGAGGTGCAGCAACATGTGAATCATTAACATTACTAGTGGTGGTAATAGTCCACGCAATTCAACCATTAATCTTATATTCTCATTAATTCTAACTTGGATGGCATTTGCTGTAGTAGTAATCTTGTTATCAATATCATTATTAGGCATAACTTTCAATTTTAAAAGATTAACATCAGAGGCAAGTCTATCAACTCTAGAAGCAATAATATCAATTTTATCAAGCTTTTCCTCAACAGATTTGTTAAAAGCAGTTTGTGTACTAATAAATTCTTTAAGCATAGCTTCAAGACCAGAGGGTACACTCCTATTATTGTTGTAAGAATTCCCATAAGAATTACCATAACCATTACCATTAGCAGAAGGATATGGCCTATAGTTATTACCAGAGTTGTTTCTATAAGCATTGTTGTTGAAATTATTATTTTTAATGAAATTCACATCAACATTTTCTTCTTGAGCAACCAATGAAGCTAAAGGAACATTATTTGGATCAACATTAGATCTACCATCCACAAGCATAGACATAATCACATCAATCTTATCATTCAAGGAAGAGGTTTCTTCAACAGAATTTACCTTCTTACCTTGTGGAGCTCTTTCCGTGTGCCATTCAGAGTAATTTACCATCATATCATCAAGAAGTTTTGTAGCCCCCAAAGTGATGGACATAAAGGTACCTCCAACAGCTGAATCCAATAAATTCCGTGAAGAAAAATTTAGTCCTGCATAGAAGGTTTGGATGATCATCCAAGTAGTCAATCCATGGGTTGGGCAATTCTTTACCAAAGTTTTCATTCTCTCCCATGCTTGAGCAACATGTTCATTATCTAATTGCTTAAAATTCATTATGCTACTTCTCAAAGATATAATTTTAGCGGAGGATAATATCTACCAATAAAAGCATCCTTACATTTAGTCCATGAATCAATACTATTCTTAGGCAAAGATAGCAACCAATCTTTAGCTCTTCCTCTTAATGAGAAAGGAAACACTTTCAATTTAATAATATCACCATCTACATCCTTATACTTTTGCATTTCACAAAGTTCAACAAAATTATTAAGATGGGCAGCAACATCATCAGAACTAGCACCAGAAAATTGATCTCTCATAACCAGTTCAGTAAAGCAGGTTTAATTTCAAAGAATTCTGCTGTAGTAGCAGGTGGAGCAATAGGTGTGCATAGGAAATCATTATTATTTGCGTTTGTGAAGTCACACAACTTAGTATTTTCAGGGGTATTCATTTTAGCAACAGTAAATAAAACAAACTAGCTAGATAAAGTAAATGCAAGTAACTAATTTTTTTGTGTTTTTGATATAGAGAGCAAGACAGTAAATAAAGTAAAACTAGCAACTAATTTTTTTGTGTTTTGTTTAGGTGCAGCAAACAAAGTAGTAAATAAAATAAAGCAAGACAAAAACAAAGTAAAGAGATTGAGAAGTGGAGACTCCCCTTGCAGCGTGTCTTGATCTCCCGGCAACGGCGCCGAAAAGTGCTTGATGCGCGAGATGTACACGTCCGTTGGGAACCCCAAGAGGAAGGTATGACGCGCACAGCGGCAAGTTTTCCTCAGAAAGAAACCAAGGTTTAATCGGACCAGTAGGAGTCAAGAAGCACGTTGAAGGTTGATGGTGGCGAAATGTGATGCGGCGCAACAACAGGGATTCCGGCGCAACGTGGAACCTGCACAACACAACCAAAGTACTTTGCCCCAACGAAACAAAGTGAGGTTGTCAATCTCACCGGCTTGTGTAACAAAGGATTAACCGTATTGTGTGGAAAACGATTGTTTGCAAGAAAACAGAAAACAAGTATTGCAAGAGATTGTATGCGATGTAAAGAATAGGACCGGGTCCACACTCACTAGAGGTGTCTCTCCCATAAGATAAAAGCATGTTGGGTGAACAAATTACGGGCAATTGACAAATAGAGAAGGGCATAACAATGCATGTACATGATATGATAAATATAGTGAGATTTAATCCGGCATTACGACAAAGTACATAGACCGCCATCCAACCGCATCTATGCCTAAAAAGTCCACCTTCAGGTTATCATCCGAACCCCATTCGTATTAAGTTGCAAAGCAACACAATTGCATTAAGTATGGTGCGTAATGTAATCAACAACTACATCCTTAGACATAGCATCAATGTTTTATCCCTAGTGGCAACATCACAACACAACCTTAGAACCTACTGTCACGATCCCAGGTATCAATGAAGGCATGAACCCACTATCGAGCATAAATACTCCCTCTTGGAGTTAAGAGCAAAAACTTGGCCAGAGCCTCTACTAATAACGGAGAGCATGCAAGATCATAAACAACACATAAACAATAGATTGATAATCACCATAACATAGTATTCTCTATCCATCGGATCCCGACAAACACAACATATAGTATTACAGATAGATGATCTTGATCATGTTAGGCAGCTCACAAGATCCAACAATGAAGCATAATTAGGAGAAGACGACCATCTAGCTACCGCTATGGACCCATAGTCCAGGGGTGAACTGCTCACTCATCACTCCGAGGCGACCATGGCGGTGTAGAGTCCTCCCGGAGATGAATCCCCCTCCGGCAGGGTGCCGGAGGTGATCTCCGAATCCCCCGAGATGGGACCGCGGCGCGGCGTCTCTGGAAGGTTTTCCGTATCGTGGCTCTCACCGGGGGCTCGCGACCGAGGCTTTAAGTAGGCGAAAGGGTAGGTCAGGAGGCGACACAGGGCCCACACCATAGGCGGCGCGCCCCCTTCCGCGGCCGCTATGGTGGCGGCGCCTCGTCGCCCCACTTCGTTATCCCTTCGGTCTTCCGGAAGCTTCGTGCAAAAATAGGACCCTGGGCGTTGATTTCGTCCAATTCCGAGAATATTTCCTTACTAGGATTTCTGAAACCGAAAACAGCAGAAAACAGCAACTGGCTCTTCGGCATCTTGTTAATAGGTTAGTTCCAGAAAATGCGTAAATACGACATATAATGTGCATAAAACATGTAGGTATCATCAATAAAGTAGCATGGAACATAAGAAATTATCGATACGTTGGAGACGTATCAAGCACCTGTCGAGAGAGCAAGCTACCCTCGAGAGACGTCTATCTGCGGCAGAACGATCCAGCGAGCGACGGAGAGCCTCACAAGGAAGCGCTTCCCGAAGCGCTCTTGGAGCGGGAAAACATCGGTCAAGACTGTCCAGGCTCTCAGAAGACGACGCCGAAGAAATAACGTCAAATCTAACCAAGTCTTTCATGACCACGGATACCGCAGGCATGCCACGGCCGAAGAACGTTGCGGGAGCAACGGCCAATCTCGCCGCATACCTCATCAACCAACGCCCCGAAGGATCCATGGCACAAGCTCACCGTGGTGCCCTAGAAAGTCTCGCCATATTGGGAAACAATCTAGTTCCGCGGAAGGAGAAAACCACGGCGCAGGCCAACGGCTCGAAACATCGGGCGAGAGATGCTCGGGATGAAATCACCCAGAGCCGAATCGATAAAGCAAGACAACGACGCGCCGCCAGGAAGGATGACGACAGCGACTCCTCAGACGAGGATCAAGAGTACGATGGTGAACTAAGGGGAGCTGATTGCTTGAGTTACAAAATCCGCGAGACAATGCCACCCAAGAAATTCAAGCCTACTCCCACCGACGCTGCCAAGTATGATGGGCAGGGACCAAGATCTTGGATAGATGATTACCGCAAACCGTGATTCTGCATAAAGGGAACCAGATAGCAGAATGCAGTGCTTGCAGCTCTACTTAAAGGACTCAGCGCGAGCTTGGTTAAGGGGCTGCCGAAAGGCTCCATCAAATCATGGGACGACCTGGTGGATGCCTTCGTTGCTAACTTTCAGGCAACGTACAAAAGACCCGTCGGGATTGAGGAGCTACGCAGCTGCCAGCAGAAGCAGAAGGAGTCGATGCGCTCTTACATAGGGAGGTTCACCAAACTCCTAAACGCTGCCGAAGATGTATCTGTAGACAGAGCAATCGACGCTTTCAGCGATGGTGTCCGACGCGAAAGTTACATAGAAGAACTTGGACGCAAAAAGCCAAAAACCATCACCAAGCTGATGGAAATCGCCAACAGTTGGGCTGATGGCGAGGACAACGTGCGAAGACCACGCCAGCGCAGTGATGACGAAGACGATGACCAGCCAAAACACGACTCGGGCAGCCGAAGGGATCGGAACAAAAGGAGGAAAAATCGCAACTACGACGACAACAACCTGGTAGCCGCAGGATACTCCGATCGACATGATGACCGGTATGATGAAAGAAGAGATGATCGACATGATGGCAACCGGAACAACTCTGGAAACCGCGGCAATTATAAACCACGGCAGCAGAGGGCTCCCGAGCTACCCTATGCTGAACAGATCAACGCCCCCTGTTACTTGCACTCGTATGTCGACTCCAAGGACGGCAAAACGAAGTCAAGTCACCTTCTCAGGGATTGTCGACAGTTCCTTGACATGCATAAACTCATCCAGCAGTCAGGACAGCAACCGTTACCACCTCCTCCTCCACCTCCACCACAGCACCAAGTCCAGCAGGCCCAACCTCATCAACCCAACGAGGCGTTCCCACCACCACGTGGGCAGATGAGTATGATCCACAAGACGGGTGTCTCGAGAAGAGAGATGAAGAAGCTCACTCGAGAAATTAATCTGGCCGAAAGCATCATGGCAAACATCCTCGAGTATGTCGAGTGGTCCTCTCAGAACATTACGTTCAGCCGAGCAGACCACCCGATGACCATACCAAAACCAGGACACGCTGCCCTGGTAGTTGAGGCACAGATAGGGGGATTCAAGATGAGCAAAGTCTTTATGGATGGTGGGAGCGGGTTAAACCTGATTTTCGTCGACACAATCAAAAGTATGGGGATCACCATGGGAATGCTGGAAGAGACAGACACCTGCTTCCACGGGATTTTGCCAACTGGACCAGGTTATTCCCTTGGAAGAATTTACTGAACGTTGTCTTCGGCAGATCCGACAATTTCAGGAAGGAGAAGATCGAGTTTGAGGTAGTGAACTGGGAGTCACAGTATCATGCTATACTCGGGAGACCAGCCTACGCCAAGTTCATGGCCGTGCCGCACTATGCATACCTCAACTGAAGATGCCTGGCAACAAAGGGACAAACATCACAGTCCATGGAAGTTTTTCGCGCTTAGACAGCTGCGACCGCGATTTCCAGAGGATCGCTGCGAAGTTTGGGAGCAAGCAAGAAATTATTAAGCCTCCACATAAGTTGTTGTTGCGTGAAATCAAGGAAGAAAAGGATGACAGGGGAAGCAAAAAGAAGCCAGCCGACCTTGCTCTTAAAGTCTCGACGCCAGAAGCCTCTCAGCAGAGCTTTGACAAGCAAAAGCTTCGACAAATAAGGGCGAGGTGATGCAGAGGCATAGAAAAATGCAAGACGCTGGCAGTCACAGCTCAAACCTCGGTGAAATCAACAACGCCGTGGCTACCCCTAACGTGGTGAAGAAGCCAGAAGAAGAGAAGAATTCCTTCCTTGCTTAAGCAGTTTATCAAAGATTTATTTTGTTTTCCTTTAGTATAAATAGGGCATTCCCTTTCGCCCTCTAGCATTGTGCTTACCTCATCAATAAGAATTTAAGCTTCGATTCTTTGTTAAGCATTGCAGTGACTACAAACTTCTAAGCCCCATCACTATACAAACATAGTACAGCGGAAGATCGTGCTCCAGAAAGCCTCTACGAGCGCTAGAAAGACGTCCACCCTTCCCTCTGCTATAGATGCCTCTACGAGTGCCGTAAATAGCAATAGTTTGGAAATACACATAAACAACAACCCACGTTCGATATTTCACTTATGGAAATATCAAGGAACAACGGGCTCATCGGCAGAATCACTACACCCGAAATATTTGGGAGTGCCTGTCGAAATTTAAAACGGTTGAAAGCAAAGTTGCATACAACGTTTAGCAAAACCTGCAACACGAGCTGATCACTCACATGATTTGCTAAAACAGCCAATATACATACATTTAAAAACGAGCAACTAAGATTCGCTCAAAATTGAAACTTGCCAACGGCAATAACATGGTAAAAGTACATATGCATGTATCTACCGAATGAAAAGGCGTCATCCACACGCTTGGATAAAGTAGTCAAACTATTTATTTACAAACAGTCATTAAAACTCAAATCATCCTTGCGGAGTTCCTTTTTCTTCGTGTACCTTTGAATCTTCTCGAGTCTGTCGACAATTATGTTTGCAGCAACAACACTTCGGACGCTCCAAGTCTCCAGTAACGTTGGCAATCGACAGTAAACCTGCCAAAGGATAACGGGCAAGAACAAGAGCAAGCGTAAACTTGGCTCCTGCAAAAACTTGCGCGCGCACCAAGTCCCGGATCTTCCTGGCGTTGCCAAACTCCGACATTAACGCAAGAAGCGTGGGAGGAACTGCGTTCAAAGGAAACATCGTCTTCCAAACCACCCTCATGGCTCTATAGCACTTGTCGAAGAAGTGGTGGACCTGTTGAACCCGATCCTGAAACTGTGCGACAGCCGACGCCTTCGAGTGCTCCCGCCGAAAATTTCCTCGGCTGAGGATAACTCGACCAAGGCATTCACACGCTCGTGAATCCGTTTGCTCTCTTCCGCACGATTCAGAGCTATGACTGACAAGGAAGCAAAAGAGGATCAGAGAAAACGCTATCAACCAAAGGGTGAAGAGATTAAAGGACTCACGCAAGCTCTGGTAGCTTTATGCAGCTCAGTAAGAGCGTACCGCTCTACGTCAGCTGCAATCTCGCTCTTCTTGTTGACAATCGCGCCAAGGCATAAGTGCTGCGCAGGTCCTTCTCCATCTGGGCGATCCGATCCTTCATCCGTTGGATCCGATCACTTTCGGGAAGAGCACCAGAGGAGTCATCAACAAACGAGGGCACTAGGAAAACCTGCAGGCAACAACGTTAAAGAGGATGATATGGTCAAATTAAACATCCAACAAAACTCCCATCGGGAGAAGTATAAGCAATCCTTATCAGGAGAAGTACAAGTGAAGACATTATGATAAAAACATGCTGGCAACATTGCCGGCATAGTATTCATTACAAACTTAAAGTTCTCGCAGCAGAATAATGTTTCATACTAGCCCAAGGGTAAAATTGTTACAACAATCAAGGAGCCTGAGTCTGGGTCGACAGGCTAGGGCCAACCGATGTTTTTCTCGAGACTAAATCAAGGAGCTGGCGAGCACAAGTACGGGCGGACGCCGTAAAAGTGCTTAAATCAATAGATCGCCCATCTTTCCTTTCGGCAGCTCCTTAGTCATTTCTTCAATGTCAGCCTTAAAGCCGTAACCCATCATAAGTTGAAAGGCAAGAAGGGGCATAGGTACGCGAGGTACGCTTGAATACCGCAATGACCTCCTTGGTGTCGATTGCAAAAGCATCTATCACCTGCCTCGAGTCTTCTCTGCGTGGCCTTGGGGAATATCATCGAATGCATCCGCGCCAGAGCACCCTTTCCTTGTCAAGGAGCCCCCGGGTGAGTTGGTGAGCGGCGAGAACCGTCGACACACCGTTTGCCGTGGAGTTGCTCGGAATTTTTCCAAGGCAGCAGGGATGTCGGCGGCTTCGCAAGTAGTCAAAGGAAATCGTTGACAAAGAAGCAGATCCATAAAAAAGTAATAATCTGCATGGGACGTAGGGACTTACCAAGCAGGGCCAAGGCAGATTGGCGGAGGAGTTCATCCTTTTCTGCCGCCCGAGCTTCCTCCTCCTTCAGCCGCTCCTTTAGCTTGTTTAGCTCTTCTTTCAGGGAGTCGACCTCCTGGCGAGCTACGGCGGCCTTTTTGATGGCGCCTTCCAACTTTGAAGAGGAAGACTTAGCCTCCTCCTGCAGCCGAATCTTGTCCGCCTCTAGAGAGGTGAATTGAGAGGCGAAGGCCTCTAAAGAGGATATCACACCTCGGAGATCCTTAAAAAAAAGGGGAAATGTTTGACAAGGATCGTTAAGCAAAGACACATTCTGAGAGGTTCTTGTTAAGATTCAGCAAGGACTTACAGAAGGAGGAGCTGCGGCAGCAGCAGGAGCATCTTTCCCTTTGGAAAGGGAGGAGGCTGTCGATGCTTGCGCCACAGGGGCCGCTTTGAGAGCCGAAGCTTCGGAAGCTGCGGCGGCTGGTGAGATAGCATCAGATCTGGCCCTCTTAGGCGGAGGCTCAATAAAAGCATCATCACTACAGGAAAGGTTCGATTAATCAAGTTATCAGAAGAGTTTGAAAAAGTCAAGAAAGTTGAAAATAGTAAGAAGAAAAGCACTTACAAATCAAGGAGGTCATCTTCGTCGGCAAAGCCGCCGATTGATCTCTTCATAGGAGAAGCCCTGGTCTCCTCCCGTAGCTGCATTAACAAAGGCATTGTGATCAGCGTCATCATTGCGCACTGATCCCTCTGTGTCGCAAGTATCACCGGCTGATGGGGAGATTGGCATGGGCAGTTTCAGAATCTATCGGGTCATCATGCTCGTTTGATGGGCTTGTATGATCAGCAGTACGAGAGTCAACAGGTTCTGAAGAGCCTCTTCCTTCGGAAGCGTCATTTGGCAAGTTATGTAAATCCTCGGAGGCTGCGAAGGTCTGTCGAAGGGAAAAGTGAATAACAGTAATATATGTCGGTAGCAGCATAACAAGAGTTTGAGGAGGAAAATTACCTCTGACGCTGGATGGTCAGCATCAAAAGGAATATACGGAGATATCAGCGGGATCGAATCCTCTTGACTGAAGGAAGTGAGGCGACGGACTTCATCGAGCAGTTCTTTTTCCGATAATTCGGCAGCGTTAATTCTAGTTTCATCTTTTGGACCTGAGTACAACCACATTGGGCGAACCCTAGCCATGACTGGTTGGACTCGACGTTTCAGAAACACTGCCGCTACTTCTGTGCCGACCATGGTTTGCCCGTCAGCCTCCTTGATCCAAAGGAATCTGGCAAATAATTCATCGGCTGCTACTTTTTCGTCGGGAGAGAGAACGTTCTTCCAGGAATTCTTAGGCTTAGCCTCAAGGACGTCGATAAGCGAGGAGCTGGCATTCGGGTGACGAAGAATCCTTGATATAGAACCACTTCAATCTCCACCCTTGCACGGACTCTCTCATTGGGAAATTGAAGTAATTGACATCCGAGCGGGCTACGAATCCTAC
Organism: Lolium multiflorum; assembly: GCA_030979885.1. Lineage (NCBI taxonomy): Eukaryota > Viridiplantae > Streptophyta > Magnoliopsida > Poales > Poaceae > Lolium > Lolium multiflorum. The sequence goes on along the minus strand of CM061748.1, from coordinate 56,513,022 downwards.
TCCTCCGGTGACAAAAGATCCATTACTACTGCTGTATCTCTTCACGTAGAAGATCTTCTTCCACAAACCAAAATGGGGCTCAACGCCTGATATGCTTCGCAGAGGGTAATGAACACAAGAACGTGAAGGATCGAGTTGGGAGTGAGTTGCCACAGTTGGATTTCGTAAGTTCAGGAGATGGAGGAGGAATTCATGAACAGAAGGGAAAGGCCTCGTACAAGAACGACAGAACATCACGGTAAAGCCGGCAGGAGGGCTAGGTCGAGAAATCGCACCTGGAAAGATTACGTTCCCCTCATCGGAGGAGATCAGTCCCAGGCTTCTCGTCACGCTTGGTGACGGTCGAAGCTGTCCAATCACCAGGCTTGGATGTTGAACTTGATGGCGCCGGCGGCGCCGGAGCTGGAGGAGGAGCATTGGGGGCGACCTCCTTCGGAAGAATCGAAGAAGATTTGGCGGCGGCACCGACGCTCGTGGAGCTGGCGGCGGCACTAGGGTTTCTTCTTCACCATTGCGAGATCTGGAGAGATTGGAAGACAGTGGTGGCGGCGCGAGCAGTTGCGAACACGAGAAGAACAAGAACGGCGAAGAAGACGAATGAAGGAGAATGAAAGGGATTTTTTATCTCTTGAGGAACTTAAGGAAGGCTTCGTATGGGCCTTTCTCCGTTAAAGATTGCGGAAATCGAGGAGGTGCCTCGTTAACCGTGTAAAGAGGAGCAGGAATCGCTTGAAAACAGGGCTGGCAGGTCGTGTCTTATCAGTCAAAATCAAGGGGATAAAAACGTCATCAGTGACGTCATGGAGAATGATTGCATACGAAGAGATAAGAAAGGATCGGGTGATCAACTTGAGCCTATGCGCGGATTGCAAGCATCCGCACAGGCTCGGGTTACTCCCATGGGAGCACTACCGCGCACCCGACGAATGAGGATTCGGAGGAAATATTTGAATCGAGTCTGCACCCGGCGTAAACGCCCGTGCTCAGACTCAAGCTACTCCCATCGGGAGCGCCGGACGCGCACCCGACGAACTTTTCGCACTCCGTGATCATGCCCGGGGACTTGATTCTGTGTAGGGTAACGTGTTTTGCCATCGGCAGTTAACCAACAAAAGTTGGGCACGTTATTCCGTATCCCTTGCATAAAGAAAATGTATCGGATGGACTACAAAGGCTTGCAAAAAGCTTTGAAGAAAATGTTCGAGAGCAACTTGAGTCTACGCACGGACAGGCACCGTACCTAGACTCGGTTACGCTGACGCGCACCCGATAGAAAATAGAAGACAGAAGAAAAGCGACAATGATTAAGGAGAAGAGCTTCGGAAGAAGACATGCTTCAGCTCTACCCGAACTATGTTCGGCTAGACACTGGGGCTACTGACGGGCATTACCCTCGGGTAACCAAGATTGCTCTACCCTATACGGTCCAGGTGGAGGCCCATGAAGGTATTCGAAGACAAGATGGGCCACTAGGACGGTGCGGTGGAAGATTACTTGAAGTACAAGACACGGAAGAAGCCGAAGAAGGAAAGATTAGAGATAGATCTACTGTAAACCTACTCGTACTCGATTAGACCTCTCGGGACCTGGCCACCTATATAAAGGCCAGGAGAGGGGCTATCGAGGACACGATCAATCTTAGCGATCTTAGCCAAAAAGCTTAGAACTAGGTTACCCTAGCGTTTAGCTATCTCTTGACGAGATCACAGCCGAACTATTCGGCACCCCATTGTAACACTGTTTCCATCATAATCAAGAACAGACAAGCAGGACGTAAGGGTTTTACCTCATCGAGGGCCTTGAACCTGGGTAAATCGCTCCCCCCGTTTGTCTGCGTACCGATGTCTTGTATCAGCTTGCAGGATTCCATCAACCCTAAGTCCCAATCGGAGGACATTGTCGAGGAACACCCCCGACAACAGTAAAAGCAGTAGAATGTATTCAGATGTAAAAGAATGGACCGGGGTCCACAGTTCACTAGTGGTGTCTCTCCAATAAGATAACTAACATGCTGGGTGAACAAATTACAGAGGGCAATTGACAAATAAAGATTCAATACATATCAACGATGATTACTATGTGATTTAATCGGGGCATTACGACAAAGTACATAGACCGCTATCCAGCATGCATCTATGCCTAAATAATCCACCTTCGGTTATCATCCGAACCCCCTCCGTATTAAGTTGTAAACAACATATAATTGCATTAAGTATGGTGCGTAATGTAATCAACACAAATATCCTTAGACAAAGCATCAATATTTTATCCCTAGTAGCAACAGCACATCCACAACCTTAGAACTTTCTGTCACTGTCCCAGATTCAATGGAGGCATGAACCCACTATCGAGCATAATTACTCCTCTTGGAGTTACAAGTATCAACTTGGCCAGAGCCTCTACTAGCAACAGAGCATGCAAGAACATAAACAACACATATATGATAGATTGATAATCAACTTAACATAGTATTCTCTATTCATCGGATCCGCCAAACACAACATGTAGCATTACAAATAGATGATCTTGATCATGTTAGGCAGCTCACAAGATCTATAACAATGATAGCACAAGCGGAGAAGACAACCATCTAGCTACTGCTATGGACCCATAGTCCAAGGATGAACTACTCACGCATCAATCCGGAGGCGGGCATGATGATGTAGAGCCCTCCGATGATGATTCCTCCCACAGGTGCCGGAGGCGATCTCCCGAATCCCCCGAGATGGGATTCATGGCGCCTCTCGGAATGTTTTCCGGATCGGGCTCTCGCACAGGGGCTTGCGACGAAGGCTATTTGTAGGCGGAAGGGTAGGTCGGGTGCGGCGAGGGCCCACACAACAGGCCGCCGCGGCCAAGGGCCGTGCCGCGCGCCTAGTGTCTGGCCACCTCGTGGCCCCACTTCTCTCCTTTCTAGCTTCGTGAAAAATAGGCCCTGGGCGTTGATTTCGTCCACCCGAGAATATTTCCATCGGGATTTCAAACCAAAAAGCAGAAAAACAGCAATTGGCACCGCATCTTGTTAATAGGTTAGTGCCAAATGAATGTATATTAATGCAAAGTATGTATAAAACATTCAAGTATTGTAATAAAAGTAGCATGGAACATAAGAAATTATAGATACGTTTGAGACGTATCGTTGGGCATGCAGCGGCACCCATGCGCACCGCGGGACCGATGCGCGCGATGCACACGTCCTGGGAACCCCAAGAGGAAGGTATGATGCGCACACGGCAAGTTTCGAAAGAAACCAAGGTTATCAAACTAGTAGGAGCCAAGAAGCACGTGAAGGTTGTTGGTGGAGGAGTGTAGTGCGGCGCAACACCCGTTGAAACCGGCGCCAACGTGGAACCTGGCACAACACAATCAAAGCACTTCGCCAACGTATCAAAGTTGAGGTTGTCAATCTCACCGGATTGCTGAAAACAAAGGATTAAGCGTATCGAGAGGAAGATGGTGTTTGTTTGCAAAGAACAATAAAGAACAGTAGAATGTATTCATATGTAAAAGAATGGACCGGGGTCCACAGTTCACTAGAGGTGTCTCTCCAATAAGATAACTAACATGTTGGGTGAACAAATTACAGATGGGCAATTGACAAATAAAGATTCAATAGATATCAATGATGATTACTATGTGATTTAATCAGGGCATTACGAAAGTACATAGACCGCTATCCAGCATGCATCTATGCCTAAATAATCCACCTTCAGGTTATCATCCGAACCCCTTCCGTATTAAGTTGTAAACAACAGATAATTGCATTAAGTATGGTGCGTAATGTAATCAACACAAATATCCTTAGACAAAGCATCGATGTTTTATCCTTAGTAGCAACAGCACATCCACAACTTTAGAACCTACTGTCACGATCCCAGATTCAATGGAGGCATGAACCCACTATCGAGCATAATTACTCCCTCTTGGAGTTACAAGTATCAACTTGGCCAGAGACTCTACTAGCAACGGAGAGCATGCAAGAACATAAACAACACATATATGATAGATTGATAATCAACTTGACATAATATTCTATATTCATCGGATCCCGCCAAACACAACATGTAGCATTACAAATAGATGATCTTGATCATGTTAGGCAGCTCACAAGATCTAAACAATGATAGCACAAGCGGAGAAGACAACCATCTAGCTACTGCTATGGACCCATAGTCCAAGGATAAACTACTCACGCATCAATCCGGAGGCGGGCATGATGATGTAGAGCCCTCCGTGATGATTCCCCTCTCCGACAGGTGCCGGGCGATCTCCGAATCCCCCGAGATGGGACTTCGGCGGCGGCCTCTCGGCAATGTTTTCCGTATCGTGGCCTCTACAGGGGTTTCGCGACGAAGGCTATTTGTAGGCGGAAGGGTAGGTCAGCGACGCAGGCCAGACCACTGCCGGCGCGGCCAGGGCCCTGCCGCGCCCTATGGTCCGCCACCTCGTGGCCCCACTTCCTTTCCCCTCGGTCTTGGAAGCTTCGTGTAAAAATAGGCCCCCGGGCGTTGGATTTCGTCCAATTCGAGAATATTTCCTTACTAGGATTTCTGAAACCAAAAACAGCAGAAACAACAACGGCACTTCGGCATCTTGTTAATAGGTTAGTGCCGGGAAAATGTATAATAATGCTGTAAAGTATGTATAAAACATTCAAGTATTGTAATAAAAGTAGCATGGAACATAAGAAATTATAGATACGTTTGAGACGTATCGTTGGGTGCAGGGACCCAAATCGTACGCGCTTTAATGATGTGCTGATGTACACGTCCGTTGGGAACCCCAAGAGGAAGGTATGATGCGCACAAAGGCAAGTTTTCCCTCAGAAAGAAACCAAGGTTATCGAACCAAAGTAGGAGCCAAGAAGCACGTGAAGGTTGTTGGTGGAGGAGTGTAGTGCGCGCAAACACAGTGAAACCGCGCCAACGTGAAACCTACACACACAACACAATCAAAGTACTTCGCCCCAACGAACAGTGAGGTTGTCAATCTCACCGGATTGCCAAAAACAAAGGATTAAGCGTCGAGTGGAAGATGGTGTTTGTTTGCAAAGAACAGTAAAAAACAATAGAATGTATTCAGATGTAAAAGAATGGACCTGGGTCCACAGTTCACTAGAGGTGTCTCTCCAATAAGATAACTAACATGCTGGGTGAACAAATTACAGGCGGGCAATTGACAAATAAAGATTCAATACATATCAATGATGATTACTATATGATTTAATCAGGGCATTACGACAAAGTACATAGACCGCTATCCAATGCATCTATGCCTAAATAATCCACTTTCAGGTTATCATCCGAACCCCTTCTGTATTAAGTTGTAAACAACAGATAATTGCATTAAGTATGGTGCGTAATGTAATCAACACAAATATCCTTAGAACAAGCATCGATGTTTTATCCCTAGTAGCAACAGCACATCCACAAACTTAGAACCTACTCACACGATCCCGCATTCAATGAGGCATGAACCCCCTATCGAGCATAATTACTCCCTCTTGGAGTTACAAGTATCAACTTGGCCAGAGCCTCTACTAGCAACGGAGAGCATGCAAGAACATAAACAACACATATATGATAGATTGATAATCAACTTGACATAATATTCTATATTCATCGGATCCCGCCAAACACAACATGTAGCATTACAAATAGATGATCTTGATCATGTTAGGCAGCTCACAAGATCTAAACAATGATAGCACAAGCGAGAAGACAACCATCTAGCTAACGCTATGGACCCATAGTCTAAGGATGAACTACTCACGCATCAATCCGGAGGCGGGCATGATGATGTAGAGCCCTCCGGTGATGATTCCCCTCCGGCGGGTGCCGGAGGCGATCTCCTGATCCCGAGATGGGATTGGCGGCGGCGGCCTCTCAGTAATGTTTTCGTATCGTGGCTCTGAGACATGGGGTTTGCGCAAGGCTATTTGTAGGCGGAAGGTCGTGGGCGACGCGAGGGGCCCAGACCACGTGCCGGCGCGGCCAGGCCTGGGCCGCGCCGCCCTATGGTCCTGGCCACCCCGTGGCCCCACTTCCTTTCCCCCTCGGTCTTCTGTTCTAAAATAGGACCCTGGGCGTGATTTCGTCCAATTCCGAGAATATTTCCTTACTAGGATTTCTGAAACCAAAAACACAGAAAACAGGAATCGCACTTCGGCATCTTGTTAATAGGTTAGTGCCGTAAAATGTATAATAATGCTGTAAAGTATGTATAAAACATTCAAGTATTGTAATAAAAGTAGCATGGAACATAAGAATTTATAGATACGTTTGAGACGTATCAAGCATCCCCAAGCTTAGTTCCTACTCGCCCTCGAGTAGGTAAACGATAACACAAATAATTTTTCAAGTGACATGCTACCAACATAATCTTGATCAACATTATTGTAAAGCATATGAGATGAATGGAGTGATCTGAACAAAAGATTGCTAACAAAGATAATGACTAAACAAATGAATCATATAGCAAAACTTTCATGAATAGTACTTTCAAGACAAGTATCAATAAGACTTGCATAAGAGCTAACTCATAAGCAATAAATTCAAAGTAGAATGCATTGAAGCAACACAAAGGATGATTAAGTTTCAGCAATTGCTTTCAACTTGTAACATGTATATCTCATGGATATTTGTCAACATAGAGTAATATAACAGGTGCAATAAGTAAACATGTAAGAATCAATGCACACAGTTAACACAAGTGTTTGCTTCTAAGATAGAAAGAAGTAAATGACTCAACAATAAAGTAAAAGATTGGCCCTTCGCAGAGGGAAGCATGGATTACTATTTTTGTGCTAGAGCTTTTGTTTTGAAAACATAGAAACAATTTTGTCAACGGTAGTAATAATTCATATGTGCTATGCATAATACTTCCTACAAGTTGCAAGTCTCATGCATAGAGTACTAATAGTGCTCGCACCTTGTCCTACTTAGCTCGGAAAACACGGATTATCATTGCATAACATATGTTTCAACCAAGTGTCACAAAGTGGTACCTCTATGCCGCCTGTACAAGTGTCTAAGGAGAAAGCACGCATTGGATTTCTCGCTTTTGATTATTCTCAACTTAGACATCCATACCGGACAACATAGACAACAGATAATGGACTCTTTTAATGCTTAAGCATTCAACAACAATAATATTCTCATAAGAGATTGAGGTTGTATGTCCAAACTGAAACTTCCACCATGATACATGGCTTTAGTTGGCTGCCCAATGTTCTTCTCTAACATATGCATACTCAAACCATTTGATCATGAAATCGCACTTACTTCGGACAAGACGAACATGCATAGCATCTCACATGATATCCAACAAAGGTAAAAATTTGATGGCGTCCCCAGAAACATGGTTACCGCTCAACAAGCAACTTATAAGAACTAAGACACATAACTACATATTCATCACCACAATAGTTTTTAAGCTATTTGTCCCATGAGCTATAAATTGCAAAGGTAAAGGAATGAAATTTTAAAGGTAGCACTCAAGTAATTTACTTTGGAATGGCAGAAAAATACCACATAGTAGGTAGATATGGTGGACACAAATGGCATGGGTTTTGGCTCAAGGTGTTTGGATGCACGAGAAGCATTTCCTCTCAGTACAAAGTTTGGGCTAGCAAGGTTGTTTGAAGCAAACACAAGTGTGAACAGGTATAGCAAAACTTACACAAGAACATATTGCAAGCATTATAAGACTCTACTGTCTTCCTTGTTGTTCAAACACTATACCAGAAAATATCTAGACTTAGAGAGACCAATCATGCAAACCAAATTAAACAAGCTCTACGGTAGTTCTTCATTAATATATTAAACTACATGATGCAAGAGCTTAAACATGATCTATGAGAGCTCAAACAATGGCCAAGTTGCCAAACCATATGCAGCATTTTCTGATTCCAACCAAATAGCAATTTAACGAAGCAATTTCAGCCTTCGCCATGAAAGCATAATTAAGAACACAAGTGTTCCATATGAAAAGCGGAGTGTAATATCTCCAATATAAGAATGATGGGATCCAACTTTATTCAAAACAAAACGAAAATAAAAGCAAACCGACGCTCCAAGTAAAGAACATAAGATGTGATGGAATAAAAATATAGTTTCACTAGAAGTGACCTGATAATGTTGTCGATGAAGAAGGGGATGCCTTGGGCATCCCCAAGCTTAGATGCTTGAGTCTTCTTAAAATATGCAGGGATGAACCACCGGGCATCCCCAAGCTTACACCTTTCACTCTTCTTGATCATAGTATATCATCCTCTTCTTGACCCTTGAAAACTTCCTCCACAACAAACTTCAAGCAAACTCATTAGGGGGTTAGTGCATAATCAAAAATTCACATATTCAGAGATGACACACAATCATTCTTAACACTTCTGGACATTGCACAAAGCTTCTGAAAGTTAATGGAACAAAGAAACTCATTCAACATAGCAAAAGCGGCAATGCGAAATAAAAGGCAGAATCTGTCAAAAACAGAACAGCCCGTAAAGATGAATCTGGCAGGGGCACTAAACTTGCTCAAATGGAAAAACTCAAAACTAATGAAAGTTGCGTACATATCTGAGGATCACGCTCGTAAATTGTCAGATTTTTTAGATTTTTTTACAGAGAGCTCTGCGAGAATTCGTGACAGACAGCAGTGCTGTTTCTGCGCAGCAATCCCAAATATAGCATCAACTTTAACATAGAAACTTTACTTGGCACAAAAACATGATAAGGAGAGGTTGCTACAGTAGTAAACAACTTGCAAGACTCAACAATACAGTAAATAAAATGAAACTTGGGTTATCTCCCAAGAAGTGCTTTTCTTTATAGCCATTAAGATGGGCTCAGTAATTTTAATGATGCACTCGCAAGAAATAAGAGTTGAAGCAAAAGAGAGCATTAAGAAGCAAATTCAAAACACATTTAAACCTACCCCACTTCCTATGAAAAGGAATCTTGTACACAAATAAATTCATGAAGAACAAAGTGGCAAGCATAGAAAAGCAACACAAGCGTAATTTCAAGATTCTCAACATAAAGAGGGGAAACTTAATATTATTAAGATGCATATAACCATGTTTCCCTCTCTCATAATAACTTTCAGTAGCACCATGAACAAACTCAACAATATAACTATCACATAAAACATTCTTGTCATGAGCCACATGCATAAAATTATTACTCTCCACATAAGCATAATCATTACTATTAATTGTAGTGGGAGCAAATTCAATAAAATAACTATCATTATTCTCATCACCATAATCATCATATATAGGAGGCATATTGTAATCATAATTAATTTTCTCCTCAATAGTAGGTGGACTGAAAATATCATATTCATCATTGCAAGCATCATATATAGGAGGTAAAGTATCATCAAAGTAAATTTTCTCCTCCATGCTTGGGGGATTAAAAATATCACAACTAGCTTCCCCAAGCTTAAATTCTTCCATAGCATTAGCAACAATGGTGTTTAAAGCATTTATACAAATAACATTACCATTAGCATGCATATAAAGTTCCATAGGTTTTTTAATTTTCTCTTCAAACACCTCATGTCCTAACTCAAGATAAATACTATAAAGATCTCTAATTTTTTTGTTTTTTTCCATTAAGCCTAACTAGTGAAAATAAAAACAAGTACAAGACTAGGCATGATAACAAAATAAATTAAATGCAAGTAACTAATTTTTTGTGTTTTTGATATAAGAAAGCAAACAAGACAATAAATAAAATAAAATAAAGCAAGACAAAAACAAAGTAAAGAGATTGGATGTGGAGACTCCCCTAGCAATGTCTTGATCTCCGGCAACGGCGCCAGAAAAAGTTGCTTGATGCGCGTAGATGTACACGTCCGTTGGGAAGCCCAAGAGAAAGGTATGATGCGCACAGCGGCAAGTTTTCCCTCAGAAAGAAACCAAGGTTATCGAACCAGTAGGAGCCAAGAAGCACGTGAAGGTTGTTGGTGGAGGAGTGTAGTGCGGCGCAACACCAGTGAAACCGACGCCAACATGAAACCTGCACAACACAATCAAAGTACTTTGCCCCAACGTAACAGTGAGGTTGTCAATCTCACCGGCTTGCTGAAAACAAAGGATTGAGCGTATCGAGTGGAAGATGGTGTTTGTTTGCAAAGAACAATAAAGAAAAAAGAGAATGTATTCAGATGTAAAAGAATGGACCGAGGTCCACAGTTCACTAGAGGTGTCTCTCCAATAAGATAACTAACATGCTGGGTGAACAAATTACAGGTGGGCAATTGACAAATAAAGATTCAATACATATCAATGATGATTACTATGTGATTTAATCAGGGCATTACGACAAAGTACATAGACCACTATCCAGCATGCATCTATGCCTAAATAATCCACCTTCAGGTTATCATCCGAACCCCTTCCAGTATTAAGTTGTAAACAACAGATAATTGCATTAAGTATGGTGCGTAATGTAATCAACACAAATATCCTTAGACAAAGCATCGATGTTTTATCCCTAGTAGCAACAGCACATCCACAACCTTAACCCTGTCACGATCCCGATTCAATGGAGGCATGAACCCACTATCGAGCATAATTACTCCCTCTTGGAGTTACAAGTATCAACTTGGCCAGAGCCTCTACTAGCAACGGAGAGCATGCAAGAACATAAACAACACATATATGATAGATTGATAATCAACTTGACATAATATTCTATATTCATCGGATCCCGCCAAACACAACATGTAGCATTACAAATAGATGATCTTGATCATGTTAGGCAGCTCACAAGATCTAAACAATGATAGCACAAGCGGAGAAGACAACCATCTAGCTACTGCTATGGACCCATAGTCTAAGGATGAACTACTCACGCATCAATCCGGAGGCGGGCATGATGATGTAGAGCCCCTCCGGTGATGATTCCCCTCTCCGGCAGGGTGCCGGAGGCGATCTCCTCGAATCCCCCGAGATGGGATTGCGGCGGCGCCTCTCGCAATGTTTTCCGTATCGTGGCTCTCGGCACGGGGTTTCACGACGAAGGCTATTTGTAGCCGAAAGGGTAGGTCGGGCGACGCGAGGCCCAGACGAGGCCGGCGCGGCCAGGGCCTGGGCCGCGCCGCCTATGGTCTGGCCACCTCGTGGCCCCACTTCCTTTCCCCTCGGTCTTCCTGGAAGCTTCGTGTAAAAATAGGACCCTGGCGTTGATTTCGTCCAATTCCGAGAATATTTCCTTACTAGGATTTCTGAAACCAAAAACAGCAGAAACAGCAACTGGCACTTCAGCATCTTGTTAATAGGTTAGTGCCGGAAAATGTATAATAATGCTGTAAAGTATGTATAAAACATTCAACTATTGTAATAAAAGTAGCATGGAACATAAGATATTATAGATACGTTTGAGACGTATCACGGACGCGGGGCTCCGTCCGCGTGTCCGCGCGGCCACTCAAACGGCCCAAAACGGACGGCCCAGCGCATCCGTTTGGGTCGCTCGGTTGGAGATGCCCTAAGACATTAACAACTGGCTCACTATTCCTATCATCTGCCTTTTATTTCTGCCAGGACCATACTGTATGTTTCTCCCAAGGACACTCCATGTTATTGATCACACTGAGACAGTTCATGGCCACCGTGAACCTCTGGAGATTCAGGTCCCCTCCTAGGTGGGTATTATATTCAAGGTTTGGAATTGGCGCCAATTTGATCGATTCGACTCGCTCTATCTAAAGTTTTAGCAGTCAATCAATGTACTTTAGCTTGTAACAATATGTGAATAAGAGATATATATATAATATATATCACACGTCTAGAGGGCGTTGTTAGCCTCGTGTGTGTTTCCGGCCCAGAGGCACCTGCAGAAAGATGATTTTGTAAGTTCTCTGTACACCATGAAGAACGTAGATCCTACATTTTACGTAGCATTTCCAATGGCTGTCCTCTTATGCTGTATAAAATGTACATCCATGAAGAAGTTGAGCCGATGCCATGGATTACCTGGGGAGAAGACCTCGCGGCAGGCCGCAAATCTGACCGACGACGAAGATGGAGATGCTTGCTCGGCCGCTGACCACTCGTAGCCTCGCCACGCGGTTGACAATGATGATGACGGAGAGTGTCATCCTATCATCGACAAAGAGCTCACCAGCCTTGTCATCTGGCCGGTCATACATAAGTTGGACGACGAACAGGAAAATGGGTCGATGGTATCGTAGAGTGACTCTGTTCGTCTCCTCTCCTCTCCTTTTCTCCACTCTCCTCTCTTATTCTCGATAAAGTCTAAGTCTAAGTCACACGCGGCCCACGCATTAGATACACCCTTCTTCGTATTTCTGATGTCCACGTCCAAGTTCAAATTTTGATGGGGGAAAATCAAGATATTGAGGACGAAAGTGGAACGAACATTTTGGTTTCTCTCATGTTCGTTCGTTGCTTGATGGAAAGGAACCACAACCAAGATATACAAGAAGGAAATTTCTTAGCTTAGGGCTCAGTTAATTTCTTAACCGTCGGATCATTAAGTGTTTCTATCTGTGTCGTTTGTCTAGTCGCTAGGTGGGAGCGCCTACTCACCGCTTTAAGTGAGAGCGAACATGATCTCCGCTCCAACGAACTGAGGATGCAGTTATGCTCTTATTCCGCATAGTCTAGAACCAATTTGACTGATTTGTGTATGATGCCTTGCTTACATGCTTGATTGAATATAGTGTGCAATAAAGAAATGATTTGATTGAACCATAATACTTTTGGAGAAGATAGAAGGAATTTTCGTATTTTCTTTGTCCAATATTTGAACTAGAAATTTTCAAATAAACTATAAGTGGGGCATTGGAGGGATCTCACTTGACACCGTAGCTCATATCCAGGTTTATGCTATCTGTAACATTGTCATTACTCTATAACAAATGCCAACCCTTCGGCCTTCTTAATTCCAGATTTTGTAGTAACACATGTAAAAGCTGGGTATGTAGATTGATTTCTTGGATTGTGCCATACCTCTCAAGGGTAGGCTTAGCTCTTTATGTATAGACTCAATGAGTCTAGGTTTTACAGGGTATACAATACTGTTAGGATCTCAACACTGATTTTGTTGATTTTGTTGCTGCTGATGTTGTTGTTGTCGGCCGCGACCATCACCGCATCCACAGCCGCCACCGCCATGGGCAAAACCACCGCGACCTCCTCCATGCGATGCATTGTTGGCGGAGTGCTAAAACATGGGAGATTCCATTGGACACGCGGTCGCTGTTACGTGCCTCGTACGCGACCATGTGTCTGAACATATTGTTGAGGGTGAAGTTGTCATCACCCTTTGATGCAATCACCGAGATCGATGTTGTGAAGCTGTCGTAGTCTCCGCCGATGCCGGCAAGTATGTATGAGATGATCTCTAAATCACTTAGAGGGTTGTCGATTGCTGCCATGGTATCGATAAGTTTCTTCACGTACGTGATGATAGTAATCGACATGGACATGTCCCTTATGTTCGGCTTCACATGCGCCGATTAACAATATTATCTTTGGACCGAGATGCAATCGGTTGCCGCCGTCTTGAGCAGCATCACGTGACCAAGGACAGAAGGGGTCAGGGAGGCAAACAGAGCACTGAGGACCTGAAGTATCGGAGTTTAACCACGATATATTTTTCTCCATCTTCTTGAACTGGGCCAATAGCCCATTCTAAAAACAAATTTCAGAAAAATCAAATTAACCACCTGAGCAATAACTTGTACAATTGAAGAGCCCAAACTTACATTTTCATTTAGGATAACCTTACCGTGCTTTGACTAACAACCATCTCAATAAGTTATGTTGAACACACATAAATTAGGTAGAGTACAAAGTATAAAATGCCACAATTGCTCTGGAACCGTAATGCATTGGTTTCTTCTTCTATTACCTTTCAGGCGACCCCTATCTTCAGTTCCTCCCCTAATATATTTGGCACTGTCTAAAAATGTGGTGTTTTGACTGGTCAGCATGTTGAGCTTTCTTTAATTGCATGTTCTTAATTCTAGTTTCCAACTGCATGAAATTTAAAAACAAGAGTAGCAGTGTGACTACTTTTTTTTTTGGCAAACAACCGATAACATACCACGCAGAAATCGATGACAACGAGATAAGAGTTTCTTTTTCTAAAAATTTACACACCCTCGGCACCAATCTTCACATGATCACATTTGGTGTAATTTCAAAAATGATAGTTTAGTTTCGTCTTTGGTACATAAATAATGGAGACTTGCTTTTACCTTCATCTATTCCAACATCTAAATGTTACACATGCCTAATTTAGTCCAGTCTAACATCTAAACAAACACCAGAACTTCTCAACCATATTATTCTAATGATTTTCAAATATTTTTCAAGTTAGTAACTTTATTAATGACTTAAATTAAAATAGATGATAGGTCAGTGATCTAAAAGGGATCATGTTAAGCTTTCTGTTTAGTTTTTTGAAACACGACAAACTGATATATAATTTATTTCCAAATTACTGTTGCTTTAAATGTTCTAGTGATGAGTATTTGAAGGGTATTATTTCTCTAGTGAACATTAAGAAGAGCATATAGGTATAAATATGTATGAGCTGCCATTGTTGCATACCTATTCAGTTGTATTTGTCGAGCAAAGATATATATTTTTTAAGTGACGACCATCTTGTCTAGAATTTTATGGGCACAGATACGTGTAAATATATGTAAGTTAGAGTCTAATGACAAATGTAAAGTATTTTGTAGGGAAATGCACATGTGGTCCCTTAACGTGCCTCTGCATACCTTTTTATTGTTGAGAAAACGTGCCACTGCACACTTTTTTTTTTAGAAAACGTGCCTTTCTTTATGTATGTATGACATGCTTGGTTTGTATTATCTGAACAGACTGAACTCAAACCAGATCTGGAAGGATTAACAGGATGTAAGTTTTTTTTATTGAGCATGGAAAGTTAGAGCCTTTTCCCATTTCCGGCCATATGAGCCGGCCTGGCCAGACACGAAAGAGTTGTGGGCCGCATCGGGCTTTGCGGGGCATTATCGGAGAAGCCTCGGCGAGTCGGACACCGAACCCCGCCGTCGTCCTATTCCGCCGTCGTCATAATTTAATGTTCCCAGATCCAGATCGAATTCCGATAAGTACGTCAGGCAATCCTCGACTAAATTTCTGCTTGACCAGCTAAATCAATTGTGCTCCGAGCGATGGCTAGGAAGGATCTCTTCTCTCGCCGGCGGCGCCGGCGCGCTGCCCGCGTGGAGGACCGCCTTAGTGACCTCCCCGACGACCTGCTCCTCCACATCCTCGGCCGTCTCGACACCCGCAGCGCGCTCCGCGCCGCCGCGCTCTGCAGGCGTTGGGCCCACCTCCCTCGCGAGCTTCCCGCCCTGGATCTCAAGGTCACCGAGGCACTGCCGCAGCGCTACCGGCGGTGCCTCGACCTCCTCCACGAGGCAAGGCATTCGGACGGGCTACGCGAGTCTATCCGGGGGCTAGAAACCATCGCCAAACGGTACGAGCGCCGCGCCATGCGCGCCATGGTTAGCTCCGTCAGAAACCTCAGGTCTAGCCGAGCTCACCGGCGCGCGCGCAGGCTATCGCTCGAGATCTTCCAGTTCTGCACCTCCGCCGGCATCAACCGCTTGGTCGCCGACGCCATCGATTCCTGGCGTGTTCAGGATCTCGAGGTTGTCGCCAGGTCCACGGGGCCACCCGTGCTTCGGCATCCGGTCTACAGATTCCCCTGTGGCCGCATCAGCAGCAAGCCCGGCGACTCCCGCCTCCGGAGTCTCAAGCTCATCAATTGCTTGCCTCCGTCGCTCGACGGGTTCACCGCGCTCACCACGCTGGTACTGAGGGACTTGCCCATGTCCACACGCGTGGCTGTCTACCAGGGCGTGGTCGCCGCGTGCCCGCAGCTGCGAGTTCTTCATCTCGTGTCCTGCCAGTTCGAGAGAAAGAAAGCCCCTTGGCTGGTATTGAACTCGCCCATGTCCGAAATTAGAGAGCTTGTCGTCGAGGGTGAGTTGATGGCCGTCAAGCTCCGCTCTCTCCCGAAACTCGAGAGCCTCACTGCCGTGGACGCTGACGTTCAGCTCTGCCCCGATGCCGTCCCGTGCCTCGCGCACGTGAGCCTCGTCTTCTCGGTTCGCCCACTATACTACTGGATTCTCAACCACACTATCCCCATGTTCATGCTCGTCTTGAAAGATGCCATCAGTATCAGTACTCTCATTCTTCGGTTCATGGGGCCAGAGATGTGGATTTCGCGGAGTAAGAATCCCTTTCCTCGGATGCCCAATCTGAAGAAGCTGCTTGTTGCGGACGTGCCTTCCTCCTGGGACGTCTCATGGCCCCACATCCTCATCCGGGCAGCGCCACTGCTTGAGAGCCTCCATGTCCATGTCTCCCAATGCGAACATGAGGAGCAAGAGCCAGGCCAACATGCATCGTACGCGCAGCCTTTAGCTTCGCAGCGCCACCGCCATTTGAAGGAGCTGGTGGTCGTTGGCTTCGAGAGGACGAGTATGCAGCTAATTCACCTTGTGAGGTTCACCGTGGATACTTCGACCGTGATGTGCCGTGTTGCTTTGCTCAAGCGCGGCCATGTCGAGTACAAGGGACCCTGGGACTGGGAGACGGTGACCCAGCAAAGCACCTGGAGCAACGAGGATAAACTTGCCGTTCTGGATGGGATTGGCTCTTCGGCAGCCCAAATTGAAGTGGTGCTAGGCTGAATTAAATATGTGTACTGTATGTCTTACAATATGGTGGCTTGACTTTGGGAATTTGGGAAGAAATCAGAAGCTTTCAACTACATCCAGGTTCTGAAGATTGCTGGACGTGGCTCTGGGAGGCAAAATGAGTGTACACAGCCAGATCAGTACATAACGTAAACTTTGTCAGCTTGACGAGATGTGACGCTTCCCTCTTGGTCGATGCTCTGCTGTATATTTTCTGCCTGTTTTTTCATTCGGTGTAGAATCTGGACTGCTAACAGGTTAACGAGACGAGGACTCCCTCACAACGACAAATGTGTGTGCTGCAATGCCATGGAGGAGAGTGCTCAACACCTGTTTGGGGATCAATCCTCAATTGGGCAGGCTTTAATTACAACCACAAACCTGAACCTTAGATTTTGGTGGACGCATGCGAGAGAGAACCTGCAGGCTACTGAGAAGAAGAAACTCAACAATGCATGGACAGTTTGGCGAGAATGAAGCGGGCAAGTCTTGAAAATGAGCGCAGGAGCATACTACAGATCATCAGCAAGATCAAGACAGCTGCATTGGGCATGGGCGAGCTGGGGTCGTTTCGTTTAAAACACAGATGAAGGGTAGTTTAGTTCAGTTCATTTCGTTGGCATGTTCTGAACTTCTGATACAGGCTCTTTTTTCCCCTGTCGTGGTTTTGGTTGGGAGCTAGTAGGCTGCTAGTTTCTCCTCTTATTTTCTGTTCCGATTTGGTTTGTTTTCTGTCTTTTGGCATTTGCATTCAGTCGTGGCTTGATTTATCTTCTTTGAGGGCAAGATTGATCGATATACTTCTCAGTTTTAAATTGTTACTATTTTTAAAAATGTTGTGTAACTGAAATGTCCCTTGTGCATATCATTCGAGTTACATTTTTATGGACCTGAAGGCTCAGGAGCATCATAGACTGGTGAATTACACTGTCCAAGTCAGTCAATGCTTTCCATAGGCTGAGATGGAAAATTATCATCCTCCATAACGTTGTATTTTGGATAAATCAGTACAGCACTAGTATACTACTATGTGATATGATTTAACTAAGTATGCAGGTAGTGGATCCAGGAGATTTCACTAGTAATTATCAGAAATACACTTGATATACCTGCTCTGTTGGTTGGAGAGTGATCTGATGTTTAAGGAACTGTATAAGCCAGAAAGCTGAGACAAATAGAACTTCCAACATCAACTAATAAATTCTGAAAATCCACAGATCATATTCCAGATTTCAAGCACTGACATTAGCCTCCCCTGATATTCCTTCCAAAAACCTTTCACCGCCAAAGAACATTCGCTTTGCACCATCATCATCTCTCTTGTTATCTTCACTGGACTTGACAAAAACTATCTGTGAAGTTCTGATGGTATCCCCACATCTGAACCTTACATGTGTATCATGGCAATCTGACAGGAGAGAACATTCCTTGAAGCATTGTCTTCCAAAATGCAACGAACTAAGCATGTGATGCATTGCAGAATCATTTGGTAAGTCTATAAGAGTTTTTTAATGTCAAGTACATATGCTGCAAGGACACTTGAATCAATTTCTTAATTAGTTGAAGTCTGTGTGACTAACTGAACAATCGCACATGTATTTCTGAACCGAGGATGCAATTATGTTCTTATTCCAAACATCCTAGATCAAATTTGATTGATTTGCGTATGATGGCCTTGCTTACAGGCTTGACTGAATATAGTGTGCAGTAGATAAATGATATGATTGAACAATAATACTTTTCGAGAAGTGAAAGGCATGCATTTCTTGGTCCAAAAATTGAAATGGGAATTTTGAAATAAACTATAAGTGGGACATTGGCGGAATCTCACTTGACACCTTAGCCCATATCTAGGTTTATGCGATATGAAACATTGTCAAATACTCCATACCAAATGCGGACCCTTCAGTCATATTAACTCTAGATTTTATAGGAACACATGTGTAGCCACGGAAGCTTATTCCTATAAGGAATATGTCACACAAGATGACTATCTTTTTTGAACTTGGGTGACAACTGAATAAGTTCCTTGAAAGACGTAATCAAGGTCAAAATATGTCCGCACTTCAA
Organism: Lolium multiflorum; assembly: GCA_030979885.1. Taxonomy (NCBI): domain Eukaryota; kingdom Viridiplantae; phylum Streptophyta; class Magnoliopsida; order Poales; family Poaceae; genus Lolium; species Lolium multiflorum. Next base: position 56,494,233 of record CM061748.1, on the reverse strand, counting down.
GCGTGAGGCGTTTCCCCGCTATGTCTGTAATAAGTATGACGAAATGGAGATTGATTATTAAACCACATGCGGCTATGATGAACTCACTTCTGTAGTACAACGATGTTTAGATAGATGGACCGGAGTTTGGTCGGGCATGCCAGCTTTGTCGGTGGTTCCTCTACTTTGTGTTGTCTCGACCTTCATCAAATATAGGTAGAGGCATATCCGTCTTGATCCTAATCTGTAGTATCGTCCAGTCTGGTACCTTATATCCATTTTATCTATCTTTTTAGAAATCTTGCTAGGGTATGCTACTTTACTGTTTCTATTCCCTTGCAATCTACAGTTGAAAAGCCTATAGGTGGAGGCAAGGGGTGCCGGCGCACCACCTTGGACATGCGCCGTGAAACAGTTGCCGGCGCACCTCCTTGCAGCCGAGCTGGCGATGACCACCGCCGCGCACCGAAACGACGCGGGGAAAATCCTGCATGGCCGCGCCGATTCAGCCAGGCCCAAGAGTCATTGTTGCGCACCAGCTCAGTGGTGCGCTAGTAACGGCGCAGTATTGCCCGCACTGGCTGGTGCGCTCGGCAATGATTCTTGCCATTCCGGGGGTGATAACTTCAATACATGCGCCGGCCACCCATGCTCCAATGGCCGGAAGAACTCAGCTTATTTCTCGCTTCAACAACTACCCCCACTACTACACTCCACTTCTCCACACAAACCCGAGCCTCTCTCCCAACCCAGCTCATTTTTGCCCATTTCTATCCCCACTTTCACCAATTTGACCAAACAAAATCATATTTTTTGAGAAAATCTTCCCTTCCTACATGCATCTCCCACATTCCCCTATGTAGATCTAGATCTACCATCCCGCATTGACCGCTCAATCTAGATCTAGATCTAGAAAGTCTTCCATACGCCATTGTCGCGGCGCGTCGTCCCGATCTCATCGACGAATATATCAAACAAATAGGTGATTAATGAACAAATTAATGAATGAAATCGACGTATGTTGGACATTTGAAGCAAAGCTCGTGTGTGGTATATATATATGTTGTGTTGTGCTTTGTGTGTGTTGGCTTGAAAATGAGTTGCCAACGTTGTGCCGAAATGTTGATTCTTCAAATTTCCGTTTCGGCACATTTCTGGCCCCTATGTCCTACCGTGTAGGAAGGTCATGCCAAATTTTTTCCGTGAAAACTACCGACGGATGCATGGTTCAATCAATTATGTAATCTTACCATGCAAGCGTGATAATGGTTATCGAGATGAGTGAAAGCATCGTGATGAGATATCTCGAAACACGCGATCATCGACATGTATGAAAATAACCGCACGGAGGTATTGTGTCCGTGCCGGAGATGGAAACGAGGGAAATGGTTTGACCCGTATTCAGGCAAATTGCAGGGGCACCTGCTCACTAATGGTTTCATGCATGGACACACTCAATGAATGAGCGATGATGGCGCGATTGTCAATGGGGCGACGGCCAGCAGGTGGTAATAATGGCCGGCAAGAAGGAGGGCATCATGACATTGATGACGATGAAGAGTTTGTCGCAGAAGACGATAACCTTGACGAAGATAATAACCTTGACGATGACAATAACCTTGACGAGAAGAGGTGCCGCTAGCTTCAGTCGTGCGGGACCCTCATCTTCAAGATCTGCTTCTCGAAAAGACGAAAGGCGCCAAGCGGAAATCAAATCTTGAGCAATTGGAGATAGACTCAAATACTCCGTTGTACGACTCAGGTCGCGGGTTGGGGGAGTCCCGCTTGAGAGTAGCGCTCGATGTGCTGCAGATGAAGGCGAAACACGGATGGACGGACTCAAGCGTCCATGACATTCTGGAATACGTGAAAGATCTCCTTCCTGCCGGGAACACGTGTCCTGGTAGTCTAGATGAGGCCAAGAGAATCACGTGTCCTCTCGATTTACCTCACAAAAACTACCACGCCTGCATCAACGACTACATCAATAATGCATCTGTATGATTATCATGTGTAACTAGACCTGTATAGACCTGTATAAATACGTGGGATAAATACGCAGGAAAGGAGAAAAAAAATTAAAAATCGGAAAATATATAACCGACGCACTAGAGTACTTACTATCGGTGCCCCTAGGTGCGCCACCGCTTGTACGCTGAAAGAAAGGGGGCAGGTGTGGAATGATGAAGATCGGATTGAGCACCCAATGCTGACACACCCTTCGGATGCAAGCCAATGGAAAGCATTAGACAATGAATTTAGAAGTTTTGGGGCAGATCAGAAACATCAGGTTGGATGCGAGCACGGACGGATTCAACCCGTTCGGAACAGAGCAGCACACATAGCACATGGCCCGTGTTTGTATGGATCTACAACCTCCCGCCCCGGGCCGTGCATGAAGAGGAAGTACACAGGATGAGTATGCTAATTCAAGGGCCAACACAGCCAGGAACGATATAAACATGTATCTCGAATTATTAAAGAGGAGCTTGAAACATTGTGGGCGTGAGGAAGGGGTAGATACATGGGACGCCATCGCTCGGAAGAATATTTCCCTTTGAGAGCCGTGTTGATCACGACGGTGCAGGACTCCTGATACGGTTACATTTCGTGCCATGTGTGCCATGGACACAAGGCATGTGTCGTGTGCATGGAAGAGACGGACGATGTTTTGCAGCTTGGTAAGGATCTCGGCTCTTCGAAAACAGTTTACATGGGGCAGCGAAAGACCGACCAGAGAAAGCGTGTGGAGATCCGTTCTCGATGGTACAAATGAACCCCGAGGACCTCCACGGAAGAACTCTGCGAAGAGATCGATATTATCATCCATGGGGCAGCAACAACCTGCCGGGAAAGATTCGTCAAAACCCTGGAGAGAAGAAGAAGAAAAGGCAAACGACGACGCCGCCATTGGTGTAAGGAAAAGGAGGTCCGTGTTTTGGGACTTGCCGTACTGGAAAATTCTCGATACACCTCAATGCCTTGATGTCATGCATATTACAAAGAACGTGTGCGAGAGCTGCTTGGCACTCTTCTCAACATGCCGGATCGACCAAAGATGGGCCGAAAGCAAGAAACGACCTGAAAGTTTTGGGCATCGGGGAAGAGCTTCAGATCCCGGCGGCCCAAGAGGGAAAGTCGGAGGAGGAGGGGACGGCGGTCATAAGCGCAAAAGGATTAAGCAACCAGACTATTACTGTCCCCCCTCCTGTTTCACTTTTAGTCCGGCTGAGGTCATCAATTTTTCAATTGCCTTCTAGGAGGCCGCAGTGCCCTTGCCATCTGCCAATAAGGACATATTGATTCCTCAAGAATGAAATCGCACGACAGTCTCAAGGATCACACGTGATGATGACGTTGCATTCTTCCACAACCGAGGTATAATGGATGACCATGTCCGTGCACCGCTGACTGCTCTGTAACTTCTTCGACTTCATAACTCGGAAGTCGATAAGCATGAAGAAACTCGCAAGACTCCAGGAAGAGATCGTGGTGATCGTATGTGAGCTTGAGATGTACTTCCCGCCTGCATTCTTTGACGTGATGGTCCATCTGTTGGTCCATATCATGGATGATATCGTCAGTCTAGGGCCGGCATTCTTACACAACATGATGCCGTTTGAAAGAATGAATGGGGTCATTAATTAAAGGATACATTCGTAACAGGTCACATCCGGATGGAAGCATCGTCCAGGGCTGGCTCACCGAAGAGTGCATCTCTTTCTGCACGAATTATCTAGACATCGAGGACCCTGTTGGTTTGCCTCAAAACAAGCACCTCCGCAAGTTCGAGGGAGTTGGCCACAAAAATAGAAGGAAGGAAATGCTCGTGCACATGTCTGGTCGGATTTCTAACTTTGAAAGGACCAACTTAGTAGCGCTACAACACATTGACTTGATCGATCCTTGGTTGAAAGAGCACAAAACCATGATAGAGAACAGCGGCAAGCCGATGATGACGGAAGCAGAAATATACAGAGAGCACAACTCCTCTTTCGCGCGCTGGTTCAAAGACCACATTGATGCTAATCCCCCACCAATGGATTCGGACAAGGATAAACTAGTATTGGCCTTGTCACATGGCCCCGCACCCAACACATGACTTATCAAGCGTACGATATCAATGGGTACACATTCTACACGGAAGAAAAATACAAGAACAAAGGTTTACTCGAACTCAGGGGTAACGATGGATTCCTGGACGGTTGAGGTA